>JASWHV010000011.1:49977764-52477764 GCA_030760725.1 Neostapfia colusana
GACTTCTCTAAGATAGCAAAGCCTATGAGAGAGTTGCTAACGAAGGGAAAAGGCTTCCAATGGACACCAGCATGCCAAGGAAGTTTTGAGGAACTCAAGAAAAGGCTAACCACAGCACCGGTTCTGGTATTGCCGGACGTAAGTAAGAGCTTTGACATATATTGTGATGCATCCAGACAGGGGCTCGGATGTGTGCTCATGCAAAAGGGACAAGTGGTAGCCTATGTCTCACGACGATTAAATAAGCACGAGCTCAATTATCCTACACATGACTTGGAGCTAGCAGCAGTAGTGCATGCATTGAAGATTTGGAGACATTATATCCTTGGTCATCGATGTGAGATCTATACGGATCATAAAAGCCTCAAGTACATATTTACCCAATTGGACTTGAATTTGAGGCAACGTCGATGGTTGGAACTCATCAAGGATTACGATGTTGGAATCAACTATCACCCTGGGAAGGCCAATGTAGTAGCTGATGCATTGAGCCGAAAGGGAGCATGTCACCAACTCACGGTTCGGGAGCTACCACCCGAACTACGTAAGGAGTTCGAACGGTTGCACCTCGGATTCTTGAACGACATGGAAATGATGGAGATCCACTCCTCATTGGAGCAAGAGATAAGAGATGGCCAAGCAACGGATGAGGAGATCAAGGAGATCAAGGAAAGAATTCGACAAGGAACAGAAAAGGATTTCAAAGAAGATGAGAAGGGTACGCTATGGCTAGGAAAAAGGATTTGTGTGCCTAACATGAAACACCTCCGCGACATGATATTCATGGAGGCACATGATTCACCCTATTCTATACATCCCGGAAGTACCAAAATGTACAAGGACTTGAAGTGTTATTGGTGGGACGGTATGAAAAGGGATATAGCTGAATACATTGCCCTATGCGACACATGCCAACGGGTGAAGGCCGAACATCAAAGACCCGCTGGATTGTTGCAACCCTTGAAGGTACCCGAATGGAAGTGGGAGGACATCAGTATGGATTTCATCGTCGGATTGCCACGTACTCAGTCGGGTTACGACTCCATCTGGGTTATCGTGGACCGATTGACAAAAACCGCTCATTTTCTCCCTGTAAGGGCCAATTACAATGTTGCACAATTAGCCGAGTTGTACATGAAGCAGATCGTGTGCCGTCACGGAGTTCCGAGAAGGATAGTCTCAGATCGAGGTTCTCGGTTTACCTCTAGATTCTGGAGGAAGCTGCAGAAAGCCATGGGGTACACGACTGGATTTTAGCTCCGCCTATCACCCACAAACCGATGGGCAAACCGAAAGGACAAACCAGATTTTAGAGGACATGGTTAGAGCTTGCGCCTTGAAACGTGGGCGTAGTTGGGATAGGAGTTTACCGTACGCCAAATTCTCCAATAACAACAGCTATCAAGCTAGCTTGGAGATGTCGCCTTTCGAAGCATTATATGGTAGGCGGTGTAGAACGCCACTGTTCTGGAACAAAACCGGAGAGATCCAGGTGTTTGGACCTGAAGTACTACAAGAAGCTGAAAAGCAAGTCCAAACGGTACGGGAGAACTTAAAGGCTGCCCAGTCACAACAAAAAGGCTATGCGGACAATAGGCGAAGGAAGTTGACTTTCGAAATAGGAGACTTCGTATACCTTAAGGTATCGCCTATCCGAGGCCAACGACGTTTCAACGTCAAAGGCAAGCTAGCACCTCGCTACATTGGACCATTTAAGATTTTGGACAAGCGAGGAGAAGTAGCCTATCAACTAGAGCTCCCAACACATCTCTCCGATGTACATGACGTGTTTCATGTATCCCAGCTCCGGAAGTGCTTGAGAATACCAGAGGAGCAAATGCCAATGGAAGAGCTTGAACTTCAAGAAGACCTGACTTATGCGGAACACCCTGTCCGAATTTTGGACGTAAAGGAAAGGGTCACCAGGAACAAAGTGATCCGATGGTGCAAGGTACAATGGAGCCATCACACCGAAGCTAAAGCCACATGGGAGCGTGAAGAAGACATCAAAGCAGAATTTCTTCATCTGTTCTCTACTGACGAATCTCGAGGGCGAGATTCAATTTAAGGGGGGTAGATCTGTGACACCCTCATCTCTGGTTTCTGCATGTATTCATATTTCATGTAGAGAAAACATTTTAAAAAGAAGTAGGAACAGAGAAAAATATCAAAAAGATAGCCAAAAAGAGCTGAATCCAGTTCACAGAGAGCGCCGAAGACAACTTCCGCGGCCCGCTGGCTACGTGGCGTGTTCGGGGCTCATCTCCGCAAAAGGGGAGAGGTCTGACCCTGTGGGACACGTGTTGCCCGGAGCTAGCCTCTGCGGAGAAATAAGGCCAGCCGCAGGACACGTGTCACCTTCGGAGCTAGTCACCGCAGAAATCAGAGGACCAGTCGCGCGGGATACGTGTCGATCTCGGAGCTCACCTCCGAGAGATCCGGTTCTATTGGACACGTGTCACCGCCAGAGCTTATCTCCGGGAGGTCCGTCCCTGTTGGACACGTGTTAACCTCGGAGCTCGTCTGTGAGAAGAAAGGAAGTCTGGCGCTGTTAGGATACGTGGCACACCCGGAGCCACATCCGGAGAGAGGGAAGGTCCGGCACTGACACATGGCGTGCGCGGAGCCACCTCCGAATAAGAGAGGAGGTCCCGACCGCCAGGATACGTGACGCACGCGGAGCTTACCTCCAAAGGAGAGGGAGGTCTCACTCGCTTGACACGCGGCACCACCGAAGCTCATCTCTGTGGAAGAGGAGAGACCGGGCCCCGGTGGACACGTGGAGCTTCCGGAGCTCATCACCGAGGAGGTAACGAGTTCTGGAGCGGTTTTTGGATTCCGTACGCGTAGAAATATCGGTACGGAGAAGAAACCGACCCGGATTCCATAATGATACCGCACCAAATCGACTAGATATAAGATTAAGATTCGATGACAATCTGAATAGAACTCTTAAATCGAAGTCCATCCGGAACCTCTGGCCGAAACCACGAACTTCATTTCCAACTCCTAAGCCGACGACTTAGAGCCCTAGCCTCAACTCGCCGAGAAAACCATCGCCGGAGTTCAGCAAAGAAGATCGCCGGAAGAGAGCCCAACGATCTGAGAAGGACTCGAGACCGAGAAGAATGTAAGGTAGGTCTCCAATACCACCTTACGACATCGTTGTGTTTTCTTTGCATCTGTTCTTTGATTCTTTTCGAACAGAAGCCTTCTCATGGACAGATCACTTGATGATCAGGTTGATCTAAAGACAAGATCATCGCCACGTCCACCTTTGATCCGAACACCTCTGTTCATCATATAATTCATGCAAGCCATGCAAGAACACGTACAAACCCATCTAATAAAACTAATCATTGGATAGCATGCATATGCATCATCGCATCTAGTTTAAGGTTTGTGCATGATATTGATTGCTGTGAATCTTGTATGCACGTGATCCTACATAGCAGGACAAGCTCAGGGAGCTGTCTACGACGAACTGCAGCAACAAGGTTTCGAGATCCAAGAACAACCGGAGCCGCAAGAACAAGGCAAGTGCTCCTTGACCATATTGATCCTATGTTTTGGGTAAAACTGTTTTGTTTTGCGAAAAGGTGAGTGTGCTGTGTCAAACATGGTGGGAAAAACCCTTTTTATAGGAATTTACTAGCTTTGGTTAAACCACCCTTGTCACAAGGGAAGTTTATGAGTCGGGTATGGTTTTTACTTTTATGCTTCGCTGAGTCCATGGGATTGGGAAGAGAGATAGATGTGTCTAGCTAACTTCACTCGTAATGATAATGAGAAACTGATGATGTTAATGAACATGGATCGGAGGGAGATCTAGGCAATCCTGGGTTTGTGAATGAGGTAGCATGAGATGGTGGTTTACTTGCCGTAGATCTAAGGACTGGTTCATGTATGCACATGCCAGGATAACAGTGCCACCACAAGGCCAAGTATGGGTGTGGCTTAGCTTAGTAATTAGGTATGTTGCTAGAATGTTATGGACTGTGGAAGGCGCGGGGAATGGGAGTGGAGTGAGGACTGACCTGGGAACTGCATGGCACAAGAGGGGGCCTGTTGGTGGGAGAAATGGAGATTCTAGCCTGCCGGTGAAACCTTAGTGAGTCCATACATCTAGTAACCCCTTTGTAAAGGCTATTTTGTGATCTCTTGACCATACACCGACGGTTGTGTACTGGTATAATGGAAGTTCTGCAGTCGCCGACGGGTGACGAAATCACAAACTTGTGGGTAAAGAGGTGCAAACTCTGCAGGGTTCTTAAAACTATCATGATAGCCGAGCTTACTGTCACGAGCGCCTGGCCAACTACCATGATTAGTTGGGATGGTTATGGGATGGTTATTGGTTATGGTTTTTGGATGGTTTGGTTATGGTTTGGTTTTGGGACTTTTGAGTCCGGGTGATAAGATGAGTTGCATGACTGTTGAGTCATGGCAACAAGGTTGGTCTCGGTGGGAGACGAAGTTATTTTATGAGATGAAATTGTAGCGAATACAGGATGGTATTCGTGAGATGGTAATGAATACGAGGAGGTATTCGTGAGTGAGAATGAGGTTGATTGATGACTGGTTATGAACATGACGGAGGTATGTTTGGTATTTTAATACATGTCGGGATTACATTCACTTTAAGATAAGTCGCTGTTTTATCGTGCTTTTGATAAATAACTATACTTTTTCTGCAAATGAGCCCTTTTTATACCTACCTTGTTATGAGCTACATATCATGTTTTTTCCGCACTTGCTGAGTACATCATTGTACTCAAACTTGCATTATTATTTCATCAGCAGCAGCAGAAGAAGATTTCTATGGAGACCAAGTGGAGCATTAGGCGAGTAATCTGTTCTCAACCTTGCCTGTGGAGGGAGTAGAGATAGAGCCACTTCTGCTTATATTTGCTTCCGCATTAGTTAGATTCCTTCCGCATTAGAATAAAGACTTCCGCTGCATAGAAATAAAGACTTCCGCTGTGAGCATGAGTCCTAGACTGAAGAGATATTGTAATAAACTCTGTTATTCGTGGTAATATATAATCCGAATTCAGTTTGTGGAACATATGTGTATGTGTGATGAACATCCTGGGCACACATATGCATTAGTTCTCGTTTCCGTGGTTTTCCACAGAATTGAGGGCGTCACATGCCGCATGTCAAGCGGGCGAGACCTCCCTATTCTTCGGAAGTGAGCTCCGCGTGCGCCACGTATCCTGGCGGTCGGGACCTATTCTCTATTCAGAGGTGGCTCCGCGCACGCCACGTGTCAGTGACGGAACTTCCCTTTCTTCGGAGGTGGCTCCGGGTGTGCCACGTGTCCTAACAGTGCTAGACTTCCTTTCTTCTCAGAGACAAGCTCCGAGGTTGACATGTGTCCAACAGTGACGGACCTCCCAGAGGTAATGCTCCGGTGGCGACACGTGTCCAATAGAACCGGACCTCTCGGAGGTGAGCTTCGAGATCGACACGTATCCCGCGCGACTGGTCCTCTGATTTCCGCGGTGACTAGCTCTGAAGGTGACTCGTGTCCTGAGGGCTGGCCTCGCTTCTCCGCAGAGGCTAGCTCCGGGGGCAACACGTGTCCCACGGGGTCGGACCTCTCCCCCTTTGCGGGGATGAGCCCCGAGCCTGCCATGTAGCCTGTTTAGCGGTGGACCTCTCCCCATTTGCGGAGATGAGCTCCGAAGGTGCCACGTGACCAGCGGGCCGCGGGAGTTGTCTTCGGCGCTCTTGGTGAACTGGATTTTACTCTTTTTTGCTATCTTTTTTATTCTTTCTCTGTTCCCACTTCTTTTAAAATGTTTTTTCTTCATGAAACATGAATATATGCAGAAACCAAAAAATGAGGGTGTCACAGTATGGTTGGTATTTCAATACATGTTGGGATTACGTTCACTTAATGTTAAGTTGTTGTTTTATCGTGGTTTTGATAAATAAACTTTGCTTTCTGCAATGAGCCTTTTTATACTTACCTTGTTGCGAGCTACATATCATATTTTCCGCACTTGCTGAGTACATCATTGTACTCAAACTTGCATTATTCTTTCATCATCAGCAACAGGAGAAGATTACTATGAAGACCAGGTGGAGCATTAGGCGTGTAATCTGTCCTCAACCTTGCCTGTGGGGAATGGAGCTGAGATGGAGCTGCTGCTGCTGCTGCTTAGATTGCTTCCACATTAGTTAGAAGACTTCCGCTGTTAGCATGAGTCCAAGACTCATGAGACATTGTAGTAAACTCTGTTATTCGTGGTTATATATATATATTCTGAAATTCAGTTTGTGGATGATGTGTATATGTGTGATGAACATCCTGGGCACACATATGCATCAGTTCTCAGTTCCGTTGTTTTTCCACAGAATTGAGGGCGTCACAGATTGGTATCAGAGCCACGGGTTGACGGTAGGTTATACGCTTAGATAGAAGTCACAAGTTGGTATCAGACACAGATCGGTATCAACCTGCCACGGGTTAATCGAAGATCACACAACTTAGATAGGTCACAGATTGATAATAAAACCGCCATGCCTAGTCACAGATTTGGTAGCTGAGCCACGCTGACCATAGGATGCAAACCTAGGCTGCATAGATTGGCATTGGAACTACCTTGACATAGGATACAAATCTAAGAGAAGCCGTAGTTGGATCAGAGATTGGCATCACCCTAAGCCATATAGGACCCCAATTGAATAAAGCCTTGAATAGGAGTTGTGTGAACCGTTGTGATGATTGTTGTGATTGTGTGTTGAGTGTGGGTTTTGGGACGTCTCAAGCGTCGTCCAGACCCACACATAAGTAGAAAGGAGGTGTGAGATGCCTCGGCAATTGTTCACATCCTCATATGGGCTAAAACATATAGTCTAATCCACCTTGATGCATATAGTTAGGGGGATCCATCTAATCTTCTAACCTCTATTCTATTTCGTTATCTCTCACAGATGGTGAGAGGAAACGCCAGCCACCAAGGAAGGAACGTCCGTGGCAACCAAGAGGATGACCACAATGAAGTTCCTGTTAACCCCGGAGCTGGTGAGAACAACCTGGAACGGTTGATGGCCATGCAGAATCAACTTATGCAAACCATGATCCATACTTTGGGTCAGTTGCAGGCCAACAACAACAACCCCGTTCCGGCACCACCGCCACCACCACCGCCACCACCGCCGGCTCATATCAGACTGGGAGAGTTCATGAGGACTCGACCACCCACCTTTGCTCAAGCTAACGACCCCATGGAGGCCGACGACTGGTTGAAATCCATGGAGAAGAAGCTTGCCATAGTGTAGTGCAATGACCAAGAGAAGGTTCTTTTTGCGTCGCACCAACTCATGAGAGCTGCCGCTGACTGGTGGGATGCCCTATGCAACGCTCATGTCGACCCGGAGACGATCACTTGGACTGAGTTCAAGGAGAGTTTCCGCTCTCATTACATCCCTGCTGGTGTAATGATGCTCAAGAGACAAGAGTTCGAAGGTCTCCGCCAAGGACAGAGAAGCGTGAATGAGTATCTCAACAAGTTCACGCAACTGTCCTAGTACGCCCCCGAAGATGTCAACTCGGACCAACAGAAGCAGTTCCTGTTCATGAGAGGTTTGAATAATGAGATCCAGGTTCAGCTCCTCAACAATGACTACGTGAGCTTCCAGAAGCTGGTTGACAAGGCTATAGTGGTTGAAAGCAAGATCCCGGAGATCGAGCGAGAGGGCAAGAGGAAGATATCATACCAGCCAGAAGGGAGCAACGTACGACCTCGGTACATGCCCCCATCTGCACTACAGTATGGATCGACCGCTCCTGCATACCGCCCTAGTCAGCCACCACAACAACGACCCATTGCACAAGCACCTCGTGTGCCCTTGCCTCCTGTGCCCCGACCCAACATGGGCGCCCTGTTCAAAACCCCCGCCCCAACGTACCTGCTGCCGTGGGCAACAGGGCATGCTTTGCATGCGGGGAAACAGGACACTTCGCGAGCCAGTGCCCGACGAGGGGTCCTGGACAGCAAGGCAACGTGCCCAAGCAGAACCCGTGACCGAACGGAGGAGACAATCAAGGAAACCGTGGACAGCAGTACTATGCTCGCGGCAACGTGAACCATGTCTCTGCTGAGGAAGCACAACAGGCTGAGGATGTCGTAATTGGTATGTTCCTTGCCAATTCCAACCCAGCCACCATTTGACTTTAATCTGGAGCATCACTTTCCTTCATATCATCCAAGTATGTTACCAAGCATAATTTACCCATATCACACTTAAAATGCGCTATGTTAGTTAATTCTCCCAGAGGAGAGATGAGGACCAATATAGTATGTCCGAAAGTAAGCCTTAAAACAAAGGGGGTAGTCTTCCTTGCCAACCTCATTGTCTTGGATTCCCAAGGGCTTGACATAATACTCGGGATGGATTGGTTAAGCAAGCACAATGGAGTAATCCAGTGTGCTGAAAGGAGCGTGCAGTTGACAAACGAGCATGGTATTCGTATCGAGTTTAAGTCAGCCCAACAAACAACCAATAAGGAAAGTTTGAACCACGTCGAAGGAGCAACGTTGGACAGCATTCCAGTGGTTCGAGAATTCCAGGACGTGTTTCCAGAAGAGCTTCCAGGTATGCCACCTGACCGAGACATTGAGTTTGCCATTGATTTGGTACCCAGAACTGCACCCATAGCAAAGAGACCCTATAGGATGCCCACCAATGAATAGTGGAACTCAAGAAGAAAATTCAGGAGCAGTTGGAGAAGGGTTTTATACGTCCAAGCTCGTCACCATGGGGAGCCCCCATGCTCTTCGTAGACAAGAAGGATGGGACCCAAAGGATGTGCGTGGACTATAGGTCTCTCAACGAGGTGACAATAAAGAATAAATACCCTCTGCCCCGTATAGAAGACCTATTCGACCAAATGAAAGGAGCCCGAGTGTTCTCCAAGATTGATCTTCGGTCGGGATACTTCCAGCTGAAAATTAAGCCCTCCGATATACCCAAGACCGCCTTTCGGACACGGTATGGTTCATATGAATATACCGTCATGTCTTTTGGGTTAACAAATGCACCCAGGTACTTCATGTACCTTATGAACAAGGTTTTCATGGAGTACTTGGATAAGTTCATCGTGGTTTTCATCGACGACATTATGGTGTATTCAAAAAGTGAGGAGGAGCATAAAGAACATTTAAGATTGACCTTGCAGAAAATGCACGAGCATCAATTGTAGGCCAAGCTTAACAAGTGTCAATTTCGGATAAAGGAGATATCTTTCCTAGGCCACATTATCTCCGAGGAAGGAGTATCGGTTGATCCCGGAAAAGTGGGAGATGTTCTGAAGTGGAACCAACCGCAAAATGTAAAAGACATTCAGAGTTTTCTTGGGATGGCTGGATACTACCGACGCTTCATCAAGGACTTCTCTAGGATAGCAAATCCTATGACGGAGTTGCTAACGAAGGGAAAAGCGTTCCAGTGGACATCGTCATGCCAAGAGAGCTTTGAGGAACTCAAGAAAAGGCTAACCACAACACCAGTTTTGGTATTGCCAGACGTAGGCAAGAGCTTTGACATATATTGTGACGCATCAAGACAAGGACTCGGATGTGTGCTCATGCAATAAGGACAAGTGGTAGTGTGACACCCTCATTTCTGGTTTCTGCATGTATTCATGTTTCATGTAGAGAAAACATTTTAAAAGAAGTGGGAACAGAGAAAATATCAAAAGGATAGCCAAAAAGAGTCGAATCCAGTTCACAGAGAGCGCCGAAGACAACTTCCGCGGCCCGCTGGCCACGTGGTGTGTTCGGAGCTCATCCCTGCAAAGTGGGGAGAGGTCCGCCGCTAAAATGGCTATGTGGCAGGCTCGGGGCTCATCTCCGCAAAGGGGGAGAGGTCCGACCCTGTGAGACACGTGTTCCCCCGGAGCTAGCCTCTGCGGAGAAGCGAAGGCAGTTCCGCAGGACACATGTCACCTTCGGAGCTAGTCACCACGGATCAGAGGACCAGTCGCGCGGGATACGTGTCGATCTCGGAGCTCACCTCTGAGAGGTCCAGTTCTATTGGACACGTGTCGCTACCGGAGCTTATCTCTGGGAGGTCCGTTGCTATTGGACACGTGTTAACCTCGGAGCTCATCTCTGAGAAGAAAGGAAGTCCGGCGCTACTTGACGCGTGGCATTCACGGAGCTCGCCTCCGAAGAGAGGGAGGTCCGAAATGAATATGTGGCACACCCGGAGCTACCTCTGGAGAGAGGAAAGGTCCGGCACTGACACGTGGCGTGCGTGGAGCCACCTCCGAATAGAGAGGAGGTCTCGACCGCCAGGATACGTGGTGCACGCGGAGCTCACCTCCGAAGGAGAGGGAGGTCTCGCTCGCTTGACACGCGGCACAACAGGAGCTCGTCTCTGCGGAAAAGGGGAGACCAGGCCCCGGTGGACACGTGGAGCTTCTGGAGCTCATCACCGCAGAAGTAACGAGTTCTGGAACGGTTTTTGGACTCTGTACGCGTAAAAATATCGGTACGGAGAGGAAACCGACCTGAATTCCACAATTTTACCGCACCAAATGAACTAAAAACAAGTTGTTAAGATTCAGCGACAATATGAATAGGACTCTTATTCGAAATACAATCGGATTATGACTCTTCTTCTCCCGATTATAAATAGAACCAAGAACCTTTGGCTGAAACCATGAAGTTCTTTTCCAACTCCTGAGCCGGCAACTTAGAGCCATAGCCCCAACTCGCCAAGTAAGCCCATCGCCAGAGTTCAGTCGAGGAAGATCGCCGGAAGGGAGCCCAACGATCTGTCTGGTTAAAAGAAGGACCCCGAGACCACGAAGAACGTAAGGTAGGTCTCCAATATCACCTTACGACATCATCGTGTTTCCTTTGCATCTGTTCTTCGATTCCTTTCGAACAGAAGCTTTCTCGTGGACAGATCACTTGTTCATCGGGTTGATCTAAAGACAAGATCATCGCCAAGTCCACATTTGATCCGAACACCTCTGTTCATCATAAAACCATGCAAGCCATGAAAGAACATGTACAAACTGATCTGATAAAAACTGATCATAGGATAGCATGCATATGCATCATCGCATCTATTTAAAGTTTGTGCGTGATATTGATTGCTGTGGATCTTGTATGTGCGTGATCCTGTATAGCAGGACAAGCTCAGGGAGCTGTCTACGACGGGCTGCAACAACAAGGTTTCGAGATCCAAGAGCAACCGGAACCGCAAGAACAAGGCAAGTGCCCCTTGACCATATTGATCCTATGTTTTGGGAAAAACTTTTTTTTTGCGAAAAGGTGTGTGTGCTGAGTCAAACATGATGGGAAACCCTTTTATAGGAGTTTACTAGTTTTGGTTAAACCACCCTTGTCGCCAGGGAAGTTTATGAGTCGGGTATGGTTTTTACTTTCATGCTTCGCTGACTCCACGGGATTGGGAAGTGAGAAAGACGTGTCTAGCTAACTGCACTCGTAATGATAATGAGAAACTGATGTTGTTAATGAATATGGATTGGGGGGAGATCTAGGCAAGCCGGGTTTGTGAATGAGGTAGCATGAGATGGTAGTTTACTTGCCATAGATCTAAGGACCGGTTCATGCGAGCACATGCCAGGATGACAGTGCCACCACAAGGCCAAGTATGGGTGCGGCTTAGGTGACTAATTAGGTAAGTTGCTAGATTGTTATGGACCGTGGAAGACGCGGGGAATGGGAGTCGAGTGAGGACTGCCCTGGTGTAACACCCCAAAACCTACTAAAGAGGGGAATTTAAAAATTTTTGGACGTATTGCATGTGGTGCAGAAATTCAAATTCAAACTGGAATTCAAATTCAAATCAAAACAGAAAAAGAAAAAGGAAAAAGAAAAAGAAAACCCCAACCGGCCAGTGGGCCGAAACCCGCCAGCTGGCCCAATACCCCCCCCCCCCCGCGCCAGCCCAAACCCGCGCCCCCTCTCTCCCTCTCACTGACACGCGGGGCCCGCGTGTCATCCCTCTCCTCCCGCGCGCCCCAACCGACCCCGGCTCTCTCGCACCCGAATCCAAACCACCTCCGGAAACCCGCGCCCCCAGCCCGATCTTCGGCCCCGGACGCTGCTACTTATCCAAACCAATCCTCCTCCGCATCTCCTCGTGCAATTCACGAAAAGAAACTCGCCGAATTCCCCAGCGCAGCTCCACTTTTCTCTCCGGTGAGAACCGAAGCTTCGATCACCATTTTCCTTCGACCCTTGCTCGGACTTCCTGATCTAACACGCTGATCATGTTCCACCGCCTCCGGGGAGTCACGCAGGTGAAGAAAACCCAGTGTTTTGCATTCTAAACGCAGCTCCCGTGAGCACCACCGCCTCCGGGGAGTCACGCAGGTGAAGAAAACCCAGTGTTTTGCACTCTAAACGCAGCTCCCGTGAGCACCACCGTGCTTTCTTCTCGGACCTCGCTGCCGACCACCCTCCAGGGCCTCCGAGCTCAAGAAAAACCCCGTGGTGAGACCCCCGACCTCCCCTCTACCGTTCTATGCCAAGAAATCCAAGTTTTAGGTAGTATAGACGAAAACTCGAAGATCTCCGGCGAGATCGCCGCCCCCCGCCGACGCGCGCCGCCGGGCAGCGCCGCCCGCGCACGGCCAGGGCGACGTGGTCCCTTGAGGGCCGTCTATTTTAAATCGCACGGTAGAAATAAAACCGACGCGTACCAGTTCGGCAATCTAATCTGAGCCGTCTGTTTTAAATCGGACGGTCCACGTCATCCCCGCGTTATAAAGGCCGGGATTCTTACGCGCTACCCCCTGGGGATTTCAGAAAACACGAGCTAGCCCCGGAAACTTCTGATCTAGCCCCTGAACCTTCAGAAATTCGTGTAAATTCTTTTAAAAATCAGTTTTAGCCCCTGGACTTAATAAAAATTAGGAAACCCCCTCTTTTATGTGTAGTTAGACCCCTGGAAATTTAGGAAATAGTAAATTAGACCCTGCAGTAGGGTGGATTTACCTTTTTGACCCTATATGATATTAAATTCAGAAATTTAAATATGTGACTAGGATTTAAATTGAAAAGGTAAGGCAAACACATTTGCAAATTCAGATCTAAACTCTCCTAGCACATGGAAAACTTTAGAATGAGTTAGAAATAGACTTTAGGCTGAAATGAAATCTGCCTAAGTGTTGCTCATTTTTATTTTCCCTAGAGACACATTTTAGGCTAGGAAATAATTTTAAAAACTAGTAAAATAAATTTAATTTGTTCCACATCAGAGAGGAAGTTCAAAAATATATTATTGAACATTTTAGATCAGAACCTATTCTGTTTAGATGATGTGTCTTACTATTTTTCATAATAAAGTTCACTTTTAGGCATGGAAAATAAATCTGAAAATATAGGAAAATAAGTATGCATAATTAGAAAAGGATAATTGAGTTCTCCAAATCCAAAAGCTTCAATTTAGGATTTTTGTAGAAGATCTGAAAACCTAGTTGGAGTAGGAAATTACCTTTCATGCAAACTTGGTAGCTAAGAAGTGTATTAATTAAATATAAAGAATTTGTTCAAATTGGGAATTCATATATAGTGTGCAAACAGAAATCTGAATACAAAAGATAGAAATCATATACATATGTTTCAAAGTGAATGTAGGCCAAAAATCAACACATGTAGAGTAACCACAACACTTAGAAATGTGAATGACTTTCATAGGTATGTATGTGTGGTTTGCATGAAGTGAAAGTGTTAACTATGTCTTATGATTGTTGTTTTCTTTTGCTATGTGTATTGGCATGAGTAGAACCTGCCTCAGAGCAAGTTCTCCCCTTCCAAGACCAAGACTTTCCATTCTCAGGGCAGCAGGAAGAAGGCAAGTGTCCTTGACCACTTTGATCCTATACTAGGATGCGTAGATAGAATTATTTGCATTGTCAATTGAAATATGAAACCCATGCTAGGAAGTTTCCCTAGAATGGCATTATCTTGTTTCCTTGTAGCTTGGGTTGGGATTTATTTTATCATGTCATTTATTTAAATGCTTATGCTTAGCCATGGTTAGAAAGGGATAATTGGGATATGAGATCATCAATTTATTTACCTTACTCTTGAATGAGATATTATGAGTTATGTAGAGGTAGGGATCGAGGCAAGTTGGATGATTTGGTTGGTGCTGGGTGCACGAGACTCGGGTTTGTGTTTAGTACTTGCCTAGATGCTAAGGATCGGTTCATGGAGCATGTAACCTGGCTTTACCGTGCCAACCACATGCTGAGATGGGGCAGCTTGGCCAATTAATTAGATGTATCCTCGGCATAGTATGGGTGTTTTGGATGGTGCGGGGAATAGGTGTCAGCTGGACTACCATATGAACCGCAAGGCTCAATAGGGGGCCATTGCAGCGGGGTTGGAGCCTCTTGTATGCTGTTAGGGGTGAAACCACAGTGGGCCCACGCTCGTCGGGAATCCCTTTGTAAAGGCTTCGTAGTGATCTACTGGCTACACACCTGGGAAGTGTGAATGTGGTTCGTGGCCACTGGCATAATGGAGGTTCTTTTAGTCCACCCGGCAACAGGGGATGAAATCACTACATATGGGTACAGTGGTGCAAACTCTGCAGAGTCAAAACTGTCATGACAGCCGTGCTCACGGTCAAGAGCTTAGAGGATGAGAATTCGGAAGTTGAGGATGTTAAGCGGGGAGCTTAACATTGGAAATGATGTTATGGTTACTTGATTTTGATGATGGGTTGGGAGATTGGGACCATTTCACCTGTGTAGTAATGTAGGTGCTTAATAAGCTAAGGTGATAGGTATCAATTGCGTAGTGCTTTAACCATGAGTTCAACCTCTCCTTGCTCTAGCCGTGCATGACATAACTTTCCCACACTTGTTGAGTACCAACGTTACTCAAACTTGCTTTTCTGTTGGTTTATATTGCCGCTCAGGTCAAGAGAATTATGTGGTGTTCAATGACCAAGACTTAGGTCCTGAAGAAGGATTCTAGGTTCACGGAGTCCTCCGGGCAACGCCTGTGACGGAGCCCCACAAGATTTATATTCCGCTGCTGTTTTATTTACATGTTATGAACTTATTATCGTCCATCGAGACGTATGCTATGTAAGACTTATTTATATTTGACACCTGGCTTGTAATAAATGATGCTTCACTATTTGTCATCACATGTATGAGAGAATGATCCTGGCATACATGTGGTATTCACTCGGTGGTTCTTCGGAGAAACCGGGTGTGACAGAAGTGGTATCAGAGCCAAGATTGCCCGTAGGAACGTGGAGCTAGGTAGAAATGGACGTATTTAAGGACCCTATTTTCTTAAAAACTATTTTACAAAGGTGTGGATTGAAAAGTGTTATTTAATGGGGTCACTTTATTCACCCTGCCCCAACTTTTATTCAAAATATGATTTTTATTTAAATCTTATCTAACTTAATTTTAAATGCTTTATGTTTTAGATGGTTCGCATGATCCGCACCGCCCGCAAGTCCACCGGAGGGAGAGTTCCGGTAGTTGCCCTTGCCATGAGAGAGGAGAACCGTCCGGTGACGTACCACTCCTGCGGATTGGCAGTAGGAGGCTTGTTGCGCCGTCTTCGGCGTATGCTCCATGCCGCTAGCAATACGGGCAAGCTAATCATACACTACAGCTCCACCCGGACCATCCATGAGAAGCGGGAAGAATGGAGTTCAGAAATGATGATTATCCATGAAAATCAGCTGCTCAAGATCCACTGCTCTCCAGCTTGTCGTGCGACACAGGTCGATGCTGAGAAAGATGTCACCTGGGAGGCCATCACCTGCGAGAGTTACATCAACCGTCGCCACCTGGACAGGACTGAGTACATGTATGTCCTCCAGCGTGAGAGTGGCACCGCGGAGTACAAGTACCCGCCAGTGCAGCAGGGGACTTCCCATGAGCACATGGACCTGTGCTTGGAGGATGCTGCTATGCAAAGCACTCGACTGCAGGAGTGCCAGCAGGAGCTTCAGGATGTTCGTGACACCCTGAAGGAGACTGAGGCGTTGCTTCGAGCCAGCTTGGGGGCGAGAGAAAAAGGAGACGGAAATGAACTGTGTGTCACCGTGAATGACACGTGGACTCCTGACTCCCCAGACCGCCGGGCGAGCAGGCGTCGCCGCACTTCTCCACCAGCAGCTTCCCCACCCAAAGCGGAATCAGAGGGCAGCCGCAATAATGAGGAAGACCCCGAAGAGCCATCTCAGTGATACGAGTCGTTTAGAGTCTTTTCCCTTATCTCAGCAGGTTATCGAGTAGTCGGGTCAATACCTTAGTTATTTGTTTGTTAATGTTTGGTATGTGACGTGAGTTGTGGAAGCCATGGGCATTTGTCCACAACCTCGTCTTTAGGTTGCTTGCTTTGATATGTGAACCCCTATGAATTAAGAGTGCATTTATTTTCGCGTGAGACGTGATTCCCAAAAGTCTACGTGGAAGACTCAGAAAATGTTTAATATATTAAGGCCTCAAAAGTTTAAGTTTAAACAAGCAATTTGCGGGGTTAATACGTAACGCTTTAAGTTAACATTTGGTTGATCATGATAGATGGCTGGAAGAGGAAAGGGTCGTGGTGCCAACCCCACTAACAACACCGATGAGGCCGGCAACCCTCATCTGTCTAGAGGACAAGACAGGGGTGGTCGCCGTGAAGGAGCTGATCCTATCCACTAGATGCTTGAAAATTAGAATCAGCTCATCCAGAGCCTAACTCAAGTGGTGGCCAACTTGCACCAAGCTCCACCCCCACAAGCTGCACCACGCCAACCAAGGTTGACTAAGTTTCTGGGGACTCAACCTCTAAAGTTTGCAAGTGCTGCTGAACCTCTGGAGGCAGATGACTGGCTAAAGACCATTGAGAGCTAGATGAGGATCATACAATGCCAAGGGTATGAGAGGGTGCTGTTTGCCTCTCACCAATTGCATGGACCTGCTGCTGATTGGTGGACCGCTTACGTGGCAGCCCATCATGACCCCGAGAACATCACTTGGGAAGAGTCCAAGCGTAGTTTCCGCAACCATTACATACCAAGGGGTGAACTCAAAAACAAGAGAAAGGAGTTCTTGGGACTGCAGCAAGGAAACATGACTGTGAGGGAATACCTTACTAAATTCACCCAACTATCCCGTTATGCACCACGGGACATCGAAACTGATGAGCAAAAACATGATTGTTTTGTGGAAGGACTTACTATGGAAATGCAGTGTGCAATGTCCTCCAACGAGTATGAAAGCTTCCAAAAGATGGTAGACAGAGCATTTGTCATGGAGAGGAAGCTGTAGGCCTTGGAGAATGAAAACAAGAGGAAGGCGGGATTGTCACACCAAGCCTCAGGTAGCAACACGCGCCCACGTCTGATGCAGCAACCTGCAGGGCAGACGAGCCGTGCTGTGGTCCCCTACTCAGCACCCAGAGGGTACAACCCGAATTTCAGGCCTCCGTCAGCACCAGCACAGCCGCAACGTCAGTTTGTACAGCAGCCTAGCCCCACATATCAACTTCGACCAGCAGTACAAGGACCACCGAACCAACCCCAAGACAACAAAGGCCAGGCACCTAAAGTTGGGATACAATGCTTCAATTGTGGTGAAGTGGGGCACTACGCCCATAAGTGCCCAAAGAAGAAGCCCATGCAGCCACAACAGCAGAATGTGATGCGAGGACGGGTGAACCACGTGACCATAGAGGAAGCGCAAGAGGCCCCTGACGTGGTGATTGGTAAGTTTCCTGCCAATTTACACATTGCAACCCCGTTGTTCGATTCTGGTGCTACCCACTCGTTCATTGCTCAAGGGTTTGTTAAGAAGCATGATCTAGCAACAACACAAATGAACCATATGCTAGCAGTGAACTCTCCAGGGGAGAAATAAGGAAAAGAAAAGTGTGTCCCAAGGTGAATCTAGACATTAATGGGTAGTATTCACTGCAAACTTCATAGTGATAGACTCACAAGGGATAGATATTATTTTGGGTATGGATTGGTTGACAAAACACAAAGGTATCATCCACTGTTCGACCAGAACGGTGGAACTAACTCAGACTAGTGGCACGAAAGTGAAGTTCATAGCCGTGCAAGAGCCTAGGAGGGACATTAAACTCAATAAAGTTGAGGTGGAAGTGGGAGAGATAAGGATTATCAAGGAATATCCAGATGTTTTTCCGGAGGAGTTGCCAGGTATGCCTCCCGATCGTGAAGTGGAATTCGCGATTGAGCTAGTGCCTGGAACAGCTCCAATATACAAGAGGCCTTATCGGATGGACTCCAAACAGCTGGAAGAGCTCAAGGAGCATATAAGGGAACTGACGGAGAAGGGGTATATTCGTCCTAGTTCCTCACCATGGGGAGCTCCAGTGATATTTGTGCGCAAGAAGGACGGAACCCAAAGGTTGTGCGTAGACTACCGTTCTTTGAATGAAGTAACCATCAAGAACAAGAACCCATTACCCCACATTGAAGACTTATTTGATCAGCTGAGGGGAGCTTGTGTGTTCTCAAAAATTGATCTCAGGTCGGGTTACCACCAACTTAAGATAAGACAAACCGATATTCCAAAGACAACTTTCGTATCTCGGTACGGGCTGTATGAATACACCGTCATGCTGTTCGGGCTAACTAATGCCCCGGCATACTTCATGTATCTCATGAACAAGGTATTCATGGAATATCTGGACAAATTTGTGGTGGTTTTCATTGATGACATTCTCGTCTTTTCCAAAGATGAAGAAGAACATGAGAGACATTTAAGGTTGGTGTTACAAAAACTGATATAACACCAACTATATGCCAAGCTGAGCAAGTGTGAATTTTGGTTGAAGAGAGTTCCCTTCTTAGGACATATAATCTCGGAAGGAGGAATCTCGGTAGATCCCGCCAGGATCGAGGATGTGCAGAAGTGGAAGACCCCTGAAAATGTCGGGGAAGTTCGAAGCTTCTTAGGATTGGCTGGGTATTATCGACGGTTTATCAAGGGTTTCTCCAAGATTTCGAGACCCCTCACCACATTGTTAGAGAAGGGAATCACATTCACATGGACACCGCAGTGCGAGACGAGTTTTCAAGAATTGAAGAAAAGATTGACAACAGCCCCAGTGCTAGTTATGCCGGATATGCAGAAGAATTTTTCGGTGTACTGCGATGCATCTGGACATGGGTTGGGATGTGTTCTCATGCAAGAGGGGCATGTCGTGGCCTACGCGTCCCGGCAGCTCCGAAAACACGAGAAGAACAATCCTACACATGACCTAGAGCTAGCCGCAGTCGTACACACATTGAAGATCTAGCGGCATTACTTGATGGGGAAGAGGACAGAGATATATACGGATCATAAGAGCTTAAAGTATATTTTCACACAGCCAGATCTCAACCTCAGACAAAGGAGATGGTTAGAGCTAATGAACGACTTTGATGTGAGCATCAACTATCATCCTGGGAAAGTGAACATCGTGGCAGATGCTTTAAGCCGGAAGGTGCAGGTCAATTGGCTGAGCTTAAAGGACATGCCTACAGAATTGAAGGAATAGGTTGTAAAACTCAATCTATGCCTGGTGAATAGTGGTGAGGCCATCTCCATGGAAGTGGACTCCACATTAGAGCAAGACATACACAACGTTAAGAAGAATGACAAGAAGATACAAGAGATTAGAGAACTCATCAAAGAAAATAAAGCCCCTTGGTTCAGAGAGGATGAACGAGGTACAGTGTGGCATGGGAAGAGAATATGTGTGCCTGAGGTAAAGGAGATCCGTGAATTGATTTTGAAGGAGGCTCATGATTCCGACTATTCCATTCATCCTAGAAGTATGAAGATGTATCATGACCTCAAGAGCAGATATTGGTGGTATGGCATGAAGCGAGATGTCGCGGAACATGTTGCCCTATGTGACACATGTCAGTTGGTGAAAGCAGAACATCAACGACCCGCGGGACTATTGCAACCACTCAAAGTGCCTGAATGGAAATGGGAAGAAATAGGTATGGACTTCATAGTGGGACTACCCCAGACCCAATCGGGATATGATTCGATATGGGTCATCGTCGATAGACTAACCAAAGTAGCTCATTTCATAACCGTGAAAGAAAGCTACAGCGGATCTAAATTGGCGGAATTGTACATGTCAAGGATCGTGTGTTTCCATGGAGTGCCAAAGAAGATAGTGTCGGACCGAGGGACAAAGTTCACCTCAAGGTTCTGGCAGAAGTTACATGAAACCATGGGAACTCATCTAAATTTTAGTTCTGCCTATCACCCCCAGACTGACGGGCAGACGGAAAGAACCAATCAGATCCTTGAGGATATGCTGAGAGAGTGTGCGCTCAAGAACAATAGGAGTTGGGATAAGAACTTACCTTATGCGGAGTTCTCCTACAATAACAGCTATCAGGCTAGTATGAAGATGTCACCATTTGAGGCTTTGTATGGGAGGAAGTGCAGAACTCCACTATTTTGGAACCAAACAGGGGAAAGTAAAGTGTTTGGGCCCGAAGTACTACAAGAAGCCGAGGCGAAAGTGAGGGAAATCCGCAACAACTTGAGGATAGCACAGACCCGACAAAAGAGTTATGCCGATGTACGGAGAAGAGAGCTCGTTTTCCACGTGGGGGACTATGTTTATCTCAAGGTACCCCCTACCCGAGGACTTCGTCGGTTCAAGGTGAAAGGGAAGTTATCACCTCGATACATCGGACCCTTTCAGATTTTGGAGAGGAACAGCGAAGTGGCATATCAACTAGAACTACCAGCTCGCCTATCGGATGTGCACGATGTATTCCATGTGTCACAGCTCAAGAAATGTCTAAGGACGCCTGAAGAGGTACTACCCATGAATGAGGTTGACGTAAGAGAGGATATGTCTTATGCCGAGCAACAGGTCAAGGTTTTGGAGACAATGGAACGCCTCACAAGAAATAAAATAATCCGGATGTGCAAGGTGCAGTGGAAGCATCACTCGGAAGAGGAAGCCACATGGGAGCGAGAAGACGAGCTTAAGGCACAGTTTCCGGAATTGTTTTCCTAGAACCACCAATCTCGAGGACGAGATTTCTTTTAAGGGGGTAGAGCTGTAACACCCCAAAACCTGCTAAAGAGGGGAATTTTAAAAATTTTGGACGTATTGCATGTGGTGCAGAAATTCAAATTCAAACTGGAATTCAAATTCAATCAAAACAGAAAAAGAAAAAGGAAAAAGAAAAAGAAAAAGAAAACCCCAACCGGCCAGTGGGCCGAAACCTGCCAGCCGGCCCAATACCCCCCCCCTCGCGCCAGCCCAAACCCGCGCCCCCTCTCTCCCTCTCACTGACACGTGGGGCCCGCGTGTCATCCCTCTCCTCCCGCGCGCCCCAACCGACCCCGGATCTCTCGCACCCGAATCCAAACCACATCCGAAAACCAGCGCCCCCAGCCCGATCTTCGGCCCCGGACGCTGCTACTTATCCAAACCAATCCTCCGCCGCCTCTCCTCGTGCAATTCACGCAAAGAAACTCGCCGAATTCCCCAGCGCAGCTCCACTTTTCCCTCCGGTGAGAACCAAAGCTTCGATCACCGTTTTCCTTCGATCCTTGCTCGGACTTCCTGATCTAACGCACTGATCATGTTCCACCGCCTCCAGGGAGTCACGCAGGTGAAGAAAACCCGGTGTTTTGCACTCTACACGCAGCTCCGGCGAGCACCACCGCGCTTTCATCTCGGACCTCACCGCCGACCACCCTCCAAGGCCTCTGAGCTCAAGAAAAACCCCGAGGTGAGACCCCCGACCTCCCCTCTACCGTTCTATGCCAAGAAATCCAAGTTTTAGGTAGTATAGACGAAAACCCGAAGATTTCCGGCGAGATCACCGCCCCCCGCCGCC
Organism: Neostapfia colusana; assembly: GCA_030760725.1. Taxonomy (NCBI): domain Eukaryota; kingdom Viridiplantae; phylum Streptophyta; class Magnoliopsida; order Poales; family Poaceae; genus Neostapfia; species Neostapfia colusana. The sequence continues at coordinate 49,999,623 of JASWHV010000011.1, forward strand.
GCGCGCCAACGGGCAGCGCCGCCCTCGCACGGCCAGGGCGACGTGGCCCCTTGAGGGCCGTCTATTTTAAATCGCATGGTAGAAATAAAACCGACGTGTACCGGTTCGGCGATCTAATCTGAGCCGTCTGTTTTAAATCGGACGGTCCACGTCAGCCCCGCGTTATAAAGGCCAGGATTCTTACGCGCTACCCCCTGGGGATTTCAGAAAACATGAGCTAGCCCTGAAAACTTCTGATCTAGCCCTTGGACCTTCAGAAATTCGTGTAAATTCATTTAAAAATCAGTTTTAGCCCCTGGACTTAATAAAAATTAGGAAACCCCCTCTGTTATGTGTAGTTAGACCCCTGGAAATTTAGGAAATAGTAAATTAGACCCTGCAGTAGGGTGGATTTACCTTTTTGAACCTATATGATATTAAATTCAGAAATTTGAATATGTGTCTAGGATTTAAATTTAAAAGGTAAGGCAAACACATGTGCAAATTCAGATCTAAACTCTCCTAGCACTTGGAAAACTTTAGAATGAGTTAAAAATAGACTTTAGGCTGAAATGAAATCTGCCTAAGTGTTGCTCATTTTTTTCCCTAAAGACACATTTTAGGCTAGGAAATAATTCTAAAAACTAGTAAAATAAATTTAATTTGTTCCACATCAGAGAGGAAGTTCAAAAATATATTATTGAACATTTTAGATCAGAACCTATTCTGTTTAGATGATGTGTCTTACTATTTTTCATAATAAAGTTCACTTTTAGGCATGGAAAATAAATCTGAAAATATAGGAAAATAAGTATGCATAATTAGAAAAGGATAAATGAGTTCTCCAAATCCAAAAGCTTCAATTTAGGATTTTGTAGAAGATCTGAAAACCTAGTTGGAGTAGGAAATTACCTTTCATGCAAACTTGGTAGCTAAGAAGTGTATTAATTAAATATAAAGAATTTGTTCAAATTGGAAATTCATATATAGTGTGCAAACAGAAATCTGAATACAAAAGATAGAAATCATATACATATGTTTAAAAGTGAATGTAGGCCAAAAATCAACACATGTAGAGTAACCACAACACTTAGAAATGTGAATGACTTTCATAGGTATGTATGTGTGGTTTGCATGAAGTGAAAGTGTGAACTATGTCTTATGGATTTTTTTTTCTTTTGCTATGTGTATTGGCATGAGTAGAACCTGCCCCAGAGCAAGTTCTCCCCTTCCAAGACCAAGACTTTCCATTCTCAGGGCAGCAGGAAGAAGGCACGTGTCCTTGACCACTTTGATCCTATACTAGAAAGTGTAGATAGAATTATTTGCATTGTCAATTGAAATATGAAACCTATGCTAGGAAGTTTCCCTAGAATTGCATTATCTTGTTTCCTTGTAGCTTGGGTTGGGATTTATTTTATCATGTCATTTATTTATATGCTTATGCTTAGCCATGCTTAGAAAGGGATAATTGGGATATGAGATCATCAATTTATTTACCTTACTCTTGAATGAGATATTATGAGTTATGTAGAGGTAGGGATCGAGGCAAGTTGGATGATTTGGTTGGTGTTGGGTGCACGAGACTCGGGTTTTTTTAGTACTTGCCTGGATCCTAAGGATTGGTTCATGGAGCATGTAACCTGGCTTTACCGTGCTAACCACATGCTGAGATGGGGCAGCTTGGCCAATTAATTAGGTGTATCCCCGGCGTAGTATGGGTGTTTTGGATGGTGCGGGGAATAGGTGTCAGTTGGACTACCATATGAACCGCAAGGCTCAAGAGGGGGCCACTGCAGCAGGGTTGGAGCCTCTTGTATGCTGTTAGGGGTGAAACCTCAGTGGCCCCATGCTCGTCGGGAATCCCTTTGTAAAGGCTTCGTAGTGATCTTCTGGCTATACACCTGGGAAGTGTGAATGTGGTTCGCGGCCACTGGCATAATGGAGGTTCTTTTAGTCCACCCGGCAACAGAGGATGAAATCACTACATGTGGTTACAGTGGTGCAAACTCTGCAGAGTCAAAACTGTCATGACAGCCGTGCTCACGGTCAAGAGCGGCCTAGACTTATTCATGATTAGAGGATGATGAATTCGGAAGTTGAGGATGTTAAGCGGGGAGCTTAACATTGGAAATGATGTTATGATTACTTGATTTTTATGATGGGTTGGGAGATTGGGACCATTTCACCTGTGTAGTAATGTAGGTGCTTAATAAGCTAAGGTGATAGGTATTAATTGCGTAGTGCTTTAACCATGAGTTCAACCTCTCCTTGCTCTAGCCATGCATGACATAACTTTCCCACACTTGTTGAGTACCAACGGTACTCAAACTTGCTTTTCTGTTGGTTTATATTGCTGCTCAGGTCAAGAGAATGATGTGGTGTTCAATGACCAAGACTTAGGTCCTGAAGAAGGATTCTAGGTTCACGGAGTCCCCTGGGCAACGCCTGTGACGGAGCCCCACAAGATTTATATTCCGCTGCTGTTTTATTTACATGTTATGAACTTATTATCTTCCATCGAGACGTATGCTATGTAAGACTTATTTATATTCGACACCTGGCTTGTAATAAATGATGCTTCACTATTTGTCATCACATGTATGAGAGAATGATCCTGGCATACATGTGGTATTCACTCGGTGGTTCTTCGGAGAAACCGGGTGTGACACCTGGGAACTGCATGGCACAAGAGGCGGCCCGTGGGTGGGAGAATTGGAGATTCTAGCCTGCCGGTGAAACCTTAGTGAGTCCATACATCTAGTAGCCCCTTTGTAAAGGCTATTTTGTGATCTCTTGGCCATACACTGACGGTTGTGTACTGGTATAATGGAGGTTCTGCAGTCGCCAACGGGTGACGAAATCACAAACTTGTGGGTAAAGAGGTGCAAACTCTGCAGAGTCTAAAACTATCATGATAGCCGAGCTTACAGTCACGAGCGCCTGGCCAACTTCCATGATTAGTTGGGATGGTGATTGGATATGGTTATTGGTTATGGTTTGGTTTTGGTTTGGTTTTCGGGACTGTTGAGTCCGGGTGATAATATGAGTTGCATGACTGTTGAGTCATGGCAACGAGGTTGGTCTCGGTGTTTGCGAAGTTGTTTTATGAGGTGAAATGGTAGCGAATACGAGATGGTATTCGTGAGATGGTAGCGAATACGAGGAGGTATTCGTGAGCAAGAATGAGGTTGATTTATGATTGATTGTGACATGGAAGGTAATGAACATAATGGAGGTATGATTGGTATTTTAATACATGTTGGGATTACATTCACTTAAAGATGATTTGTTGTTTTATCATGGTTTTGATAAATAACTTTGCTTTCTGCAATGAGCCTTTTTATACCTACCTTGTTATGAGCTACATATCATATTTTCCCACACTTGCTGAGTACACCATTGTACTCAAACTTGCTTTATTATTTCATCATCGGCAACAGGAGAAGATTACTATGAAGACCAAGTGGAGCATTAGGCGTGTAATCTGTCCTCAACCTTGCTTGTGGGGATGGAGTAGAGATGGAGCCACTGCTGCTTAGAATTGCTTCCGCATTAGTTAGAAGACTTCCGCTGCTAGAATAAAGACTTCCGCTGTTAGATTAAGACTTCCGCTGTGAGCATGAGTCCAAGACTCATGAGACATTGTAATAAACTCTATTGTTCGTGGTCATATATATTCTGAATTCAGTTAGTGGAACATATGTATATGTGTGATGAACATCATGGGCACACATATGCATCAATTCTCGGTTCCGTGGTTTTCCACAGAATTGAGGGTGTCACTGGTAGCCTATGCCTCATGACAATTAAAGAAGCACGAGCTTAATTATCCTACACATGACTTGGAGCTAGCAGTAGTTAGTGCATGGATTGAAGATTTGGAGACATTATATCCTTGATCATCGATGTGAGATCTATACGGATCATAAAAGCCTCAAGTACATATTCACACAAACGGACTTGAATCTGAGGCAACGTCGATGGTTGGAACTCATCAAGGATTACGATGTTGGAATCAACTACCACCCAGGAAAGGCCAATGTAGTAGCTGATGCATTGAGCCGGAAGGGAGCATGTCACCAACTCACGGTTCGGGAGCTACCACCCGAACTACGTAAGGAGTTTGAACGGTTACACCTCGGATTCTTGAACAAGATGGAAGTGATGGAACTCCACTCTTCATTAGAGCAAGAGATAAGAGATGGCCAAGCAACGGATGAGGAGATCAAGGAGATCAAGGAAAGGATCCGACAAGGGATAGAGAAGGATTTCAAGGAAGATGAGAAGGGTACGCTTTGGCTAGGAAAAAGGATTTGTGTGCCTAACGTAAAGCACATCCGCGACATGATATTAAAAGAGGCACATGATTCACCTTATTCCATACATCCCGGAAGTACCAAGATGTACAAGGACCTGAAGACTTGTTATTGGTGGGATGGTATGAAGAGGAATATAGGCGAATATGTTGCACTATGCGACACATGCCAATGGGTGAAGGCCGAACATCAAAGACCCGTTGGATTGTTGCAACCCTTGAAGGTACCCGAGTGAAAGTGGTAAGACATCAGTATGGATTTCATCGTCGGATTGCCACGTACTCAGTCGGGTTATGACTCCATCTGGGTTATCGTGGACCGATTGATGAAAACAGCCCATTTTCTCCCTGTAAGGGCCAAGTACAACGTTGCACAATTAGCCGAGTTGTACATGGAGCAGGTCGTGTGCCGTCATGGAGTCCCGAGGAGGATAGTCTCAGATCGAGGTTCTCAGTTTACTTCTAGATTTTGGAGGAAGCTGCAGGAAGCTATGGGTACACGACTGGATTTTAGTTCCGCTTACCACCCGCAGACCGACGGGCAAACGGAAAGAACAAACCAAATTTTGGAGGACATGATGAGAGCATATGCCTTGAAATATGGACGTAGTTGGGATAGGAGCTTGCCGTACGCGGAATTCTCCTATAACAACAGATATCAAGCCAGCTTGAAGATGTCACCTTTCAAAGCATTATATGGCCGACGGTGTAGAACGCCGCTGTTTTGGAATGAGGCCGGGGAAAACCAAGTGTTTGGACCCGAAGTGCTACAAGAAGCTGAAAAGCTAGTCCAAACGATACGGGAAAACTTAAAGGCTGCTCAGTCACGACAGAAAGGCTATGCGGACAATAGGCGAAGGAAGTTGACTTTCAAAGTAGGAGACTTCGTATACATTAAGGTATCGCCTATCCGTGGCCAACGACGTTTCAACATCAAAGGCAAGCTAGCACCTCGCTACATCGAGTCATTTAAGATTTTGGACAAGCGAGGAGAAGTAGCCTATCAACTAGAGCTCCCAACGCACCTCTCCGACGTACATGACATGTTTCATGTATCCCAGCTCAAAAAGTGCTTGAGGATACCAGAAGAGCAAGTATCGATGGATAAACTTGAACTTCAAGAGGATCTGACCTACGCAGAGCACCCTGTCCGAATTTTGGACGTAAGGGAAAGGGTCACAAGGAACAAAGTGATCCGATGGTACAAGGTACAATGGAGCCATCAAACGGAAGCAGAAGCTACATGGGAGGGTGAAGAAGATATCAAGACAGAGTTTCCTCATCTATTCTCTACTAACGAATCTCGAGGGCGAGATTCAATTTAAGGGGGGTAGATTTGTGACACCCTAATTTTTTTTATTTCTGCATATATTCATGTTCATAAACATTTTTATAAGATTGAAACCAAGAAAGAGTCAAAAGTTAACCAAAAGGGGCAAATTTCAGTTTACAGAAAGCGCCGAAGACAACTCCCGCCGCTAAACTGGCCACGTGGCGTGTTCGGAGCTCATCTCCGCAAATGGGGAGTGGTCCGACCCTGTGGGGCACGTGTTGCCCCCGGAGCTAGCCTCTGGCGGAGAAGCGAGGCCAGCCGCGCGGGACACGTGTCGCTCTCGGAGCTCACCTCCAAGAGGTCCGGCCCCGCTAGACACATGTCGCTCTCAGAGCTCACCTCCGAGAGGTCCAACACTACTGGATACGTGTCACATCCGGAGCTTATCTCTAGGAGGTCCGTCACTGTTGGACACGTGTCAACTTCGGAGCTCGTCTCTGGAGAGAGGGGAGATCGCCGCCCGCCAGGACGCGTAGCGCACGCGGAGCTCGTCTGTGGAAAGAGATGAGGTTCCCGCCCGCCAGCGCATGGCGCACGCGGAGCCCGCCTCTGAGAAAGAGGAAGGTCTCGCTTGACACATGGCACAACCGGAGCTCGTCTTTTCGGAAAAGGGAGACCAGGCCCCCGATGGACACGTGGAGCTTGTAACACCCCAAAATTTTGATTCAAAATCCTAAATCATGTTAAGAGGGGAATTTAAAAATTTTTGGACGTGTTGCATGTTTTGCAAAAATTCAAATTCAAACTGGAATTCAGATTAAACTCAAATCAGAAAAGAAATAGAAAAAGAAAAAGAGAAAACAGAAAAAAACCGGCCAGTGGGCCGAAACCCACCAGCCGGCCCAGCAAGCGCCCGCGCCAGCCTGCAGCCGAGCGCGCCGCTTCCTTCCGCTGACAGGTGGGACCCACCAGATCGTCGTCTACCTCGCGCCCGCGCCGGACTCACTCTCACCCGAATCAAAACCGATCGGGATTTCGGCGTATCCCCGCTAAATTCTGTTCGTAGGCGACGCGGACTTGATCTAAACCACCCCGCCGCCCTCCCCCGTCTATAAAAACCCTGGCCTCGTTCTGTTTTTCCCACGCGATCCGCCGTTTTTACTCCGGTGAGAACCCGAGCCTTCTCCGGCGAATTCTGGCCGATCTAAGCTCGGAAATTCCGATCTAACTCGCTGGTCTTGATCCACCGCCTCCGGGGAACCTTGCAGGTGCAGAAAACTCGGTGACTTGCGGTGTAAACACAGCGCTGACGAGCCTCGCCGTGAATTCACCTCGGACCTCGTCGCCGATCAACTTCCAGGACCTCCGAGCTCAAGAAAACCCCCAAGGTGAGATCCCCGACCTCCCCTCCACCGATCTATACCATAAAATCACAGTTCGAGGAAGAATTCTCGAAGATCCGAAAGTCTCCGGCGAGATCGCCGCTTCCCGCCGCCGTGCGCCGCCGGCAGCGCCGCCCGCGCTCGATCAGAGCGACGTGGCCGCTTCTGCGCCGTTTATTTTAAATCGCACGGTAGGGTTTAAATCCCCGCGTACCGGTTCGACGTTATAATCTCAGCCGTCGGTTTAAAATCGGACGGTCCACGTCAGCCCCGCGTTATAAAGACTGGAAATCTTACGTGCTACCCCCTGGGGTTCTCGGGAAATAAGAGCTAGCCCCGGAAACTTCTGATCTAGCCCCTGGAACATCAGAAAATCGTGTAAATTCATTTAAAAATCAGTTTTAGCCCCTGGACTTAATAAAAATTAGGAAAAACACCTCTGATAAGTGTAGCTAGATCCCTGGAAATTCTGAAAATAATATTATAGACCCTGTAGTGGGGTGAGTTTACCTTTTTAGCCCTTTTTAGTACTTAATTTAGGAAATTGAATATGTGGCTAGTGTTTAAAAATTAAAAAGTGGGACAAACATATTGTCAAAATTTAATTAAAGACTTTCTCAGTATTTAGGAAACTTTGGAGTGAGATAAAAACATATTTTGGGCTGAGTTGAATCTGTTTAATTTATTATTCACATTTAGGGACACATTTTTAAGTAAAGAATAGTTCTAGAAAATAGGGAAAATAATTGTGAAATAGTTTACATTAGAGGCAAAGGTCAAAATATGTTATTAAATTATTTAGGACCAGAACCTGTTCTGTTTAGATGATGTGTATTACTATTTTCATAATAAAGTACACATTTATGCATAGGAAAATAAATCTGAAAATATAGCAACTAGTAAATGATAAATGGAGTTTCTAAAATCCAAAGAATTCAGTTTACGGTTGGTAGAATATCTGAAGGCACATATGGAGAAGAAAAATATCTTTCATACATATTTGGTAGTAAAAAGGTGTAGTAGTTGAATATAAGGAATTTATTTAAATTGGAAAATCATATATATATATATATATATATATATATATAGTATGTAAGTATAAATGTGAACACCAAAGTAGGAATCATATACACATGATTAAAAGTGCATGAAAGCCACAAATCAACACACATAGAGTAACCACAACACATATAATGGTGAATGACTTTCATAAATATGAATGTGTGGTTTGTATGAAGTGGAAGGGTGATATATGTCTTATGGATTGTTGTTTTTCTTTTGCTATGTGTGATGGTATGATGTAGAACCTGCTCAAGAGCAAGTTATTCCTTTCCAAGATCAGGACTACCCATTTCAAGAGCAGCAGGAAGGAGGCAAGTGTCCTTGACCACTTTGATCCTATGCTAGGATGTGTAGATAGAATTATTTGCATTGTCAAGTTAAATATGAAACCCATGCTAGGAAGTTTCCCTAGAATTGCATCACCTTGTTTCCTTGTAGCTTGGGTTGGGATTATTTTATCATGTCATTTATTATTATGCATATGCTTAGCCATGCTTAGAATGGGATATTTGGGATATGAGATCATCAGTTTATTTTACCATACTCTTGAATGAGATATTGTGAGTTATGTCGAGGGAGGGATCAAGGCAAGTTGGATGTTTTGGTTGTGTGCTGGGTGCACGAGACTCGGGTTTGTGTTTAGTACTTGCCTGGATCCTAAGGACCGGTTCATGGAGCATGTAACCTGGATTTACCGTGCCAACCACATGCTGAGATGGGGCAGCTTGGCCAATTAATTAGGTGTATCCCCGGCGTAGTATGGGTGTGTTGGATGGTGCGGGGAGTAGGTGTCAGCTGGACTACCATATGAACCGCAAGGCTCAAGAGGGGGCCACTGCAGCGGGGTTGGAGCCTCTTGTATGCTGTTAGGGGTGAAACCTCAGTGGGCCCATGCTCGTCGGGAATCCCTTTGTAAAGGCTTCGTAGTGATCTCCTGGCTACACACCTGGGAAGTGTGAATGTGGTTCGTAGCCACTGGCATAATGGAGGTTCTTTTAGTCCACCCGGCAACGGGGGATGAAATCACTACATGTGGGTACAGTGGTACAAACTCTGCAGAGTCAAAACTGTCATGACAGCCGTGCTCACGGTCAAGAGCGGCTTGGACTTATTCATGATTAGGGGAGTGATGGTTTTGGGAAGTTGTGGATGTTAAGCGGGGAGCTTAACATTGGAAATCATGTTATGGTTATTTGATTATGATGATGGGATGGGAGTTTGGAACTATTTCACCTGTGTAGTAATGTAGGTGCTTAATAAGCTAAGGTGATAGGTAATAATTGCATAGTGCTTTAACTATGAGTTCAACCTCTCCTTGTTCTAGCCATGCATGATATAACTTTCCCACACTTGCTGAGTACCATCGGTACTCAACCTTGCATATTTGTTGGTTTGTATTGCTGCTCAGGTCAAGATAATGAGGTGGTGTATAATGACCAAGACTTTGGACCCGAAGAAGGTTTCTAGGTTCATGTAGACCCCCGAGCAACGCCTGTGACGGAGCCCACAAGAATAATTATTCCGCTGCTAGTTTGTTTACTTGTGATGAACTTATTATTGTCCATCGAGACATTTGCTATGTAAGACTTATTTATATTCGACACCTGGCTTGTAATAGATGATGCTTCACTATTTGTCATCACATGTATGAGAAAATGATCATGGCATACATGTGATATTCACTTGGTTGTTTCTTCGGAAAAACCGGGTGTGACAGAGCTTCCGGAGCTCATCACCGCGTAAGGACGCGATTCTGAAGCGGTTTTTCTTCTGTACGGGTGGGAACCCCCGGTACTGAGGAAACCGAGACGAATTCCACAATGTTACCATACCAAATCAACTAAAGATAAGTTGTTAAGATTCAACGACAATTTGAATAGGACTCTTATTCGAAATACAATCAGATTAGGACTCTTCTCCTCCCGATTATAAATAGAACCCAGAACCTTTGGCCGAAACCACGAACTTCTTTTCCACCTCCTGAGCCGACGACTTAGAGCCCTAGCCCCAGCTCACCGAGTAAACCCTTCGCCGGAGTTCGGTCGAGGGAGATCGCCGGAAGAGAGCCCCAACGATCAGTCTTGCTAGGAGAAGGACCCCGAGACCAAGAAGAACATAAGGTAGGCCTTCAATACCACCTTACGACATCATCGCGTTTTCTTTGCATCTGTTCTTCGATTCCTTTCGAATATAAGCTTTTTCGTAAAAATATCACTTGTTGATCGGTTTGAACTAAGTCAAGATCATCACCACGTCCACAATTGATCTCTACAACTTTGTTCATCATAAAACCCATGCAAACATACAAGGACTCGTACAACCGATCTAATAAGAACTGTATCATAGGAATTGTATGCATATGCATCATCACATCTAGTTAAAGTTTGTGCATGATATTGATTGTTGTGAATCTTGTATGTGCGTGACCATGTATAGAAGGACAAGCTCAGTGAGCTACCTACGACGGACTACAACAACAAGATTTTGAGCAACCGGAGCAGCCAGAACAAGGCAAGTGCCCCTTGACCATATTGATCCTATGTTTTGGAAAATTGTTTTGTTTGCGAAAAGGTGTGTATGCTGAGTCAAACATGATGGGAAACCCTTTTATAGGAGTCTACTAGTTTTGGTTAAACCACCCTTGTCGCCAGGGAAGTTTATGAGTCGGGTATGGTTTTTGCTTTTATGCTTCGCTGAGCCCATGGGATTACGGGGAGCGAGATAGATCTGTCTAGCTAACTGCACTCGAAATGATGATGAAAAACTGATGTTGTTAATGAACATGAATCGGAGGGAGATCTAGGCAAGCCTGGGTTTGTGAATGAGGTAGAATGAGATGGTGGTTTACTTGCCGTAGATCTAAGGACTGGTTCATGCGAGCACATGCCGGGATAGCAGTGCCACCACAAGGCCAAGTATGGGTGTGGCTTAGCTGACTAATTAGGTAAGTTGCTAGATTGTTATGGACTGTGGAAGGCGGAGGGAATGGGAGTCGAGTGAGGACTTCCCTGGGAACTGCATGGCACAAGAGGGGCCCGTGGGTCGGAGAATTGGAGATTCTAGCCTGCCGGTGAAACCTTAGTGAGTCCATACATCTAGTAACTCCTTTGTAAAGGCTATTTTGTAATCTCTTGGCCATACACCGACAGTTGTGTACTGGTATAATGGAGGTTCTGCAGTCGCCGACGGGTGACGAAATCACAAACTTGTCGGTAAAGTGGTACAAACTCTGCAGAGTCTAAAAACTATCATGATAGCCGAGCTTACAGTCACGATCGCCTGGCCAACTTTGATTAGTTGGATGGTTATTTTGGGATGGTTTTGGAAGGTTTTGGTTATGGTTTGATTTTGATTTTCGGGACTGTTGAGTCTGGGTGATAAGATTTGGTTACATGACTGTTGATTCATGGCAACGAGATTGGTCTCGGTGTGAGACGGAATTGTTTATGAGATAAAATGGTAGCGAGTACGAGATGGTATTCGTGAGATGGTAGCGAATACGAGAAGGTATTCGTGAGCAAGAATGAAGTTGATTAATGTCTGGTTGGACATGGGAAGTAATGAACATAATGGAGGTATGATTGGTATTTTAATACATGTTGGGATTACGTTCACTTAAAGTTAAGTTGTTGTTTTATCGTGGTTTTGATAAGTAAACTTTGCTTTCTACAATGAGCCTTTTTATACTTACCTTGTTGCGAGCTACATATCATATTTTCCGCACTTGCTGAGTACATCATTGTACTCAAACTTGCATTATTATTTCATCATCAGCAACAGGAGAAGATTACTATGAAGACCAGGTGGAGCATTAGGCGTGTAATCTATCCTCAACCTTGCCTGTGGGGAATGGAGCAGAGATGGAGCTGCTGCTGCTGCTTAGATTGCTTCCGCATTAGTTAGAAGACTTCCTCTACTAGAATAAGGACTTCCTTTGTTAGATTAAGACTTCTGCTGTTAGCATGAGTCCAAGACTCATAAGACATTGTAATAAACTCTGTTATTCGTGGTTATATATATTCTAAAATTCAGTTTGTGGATGATGTGTATATGTGTGATGAACATCCTGGGCACACATATGCATCAGTTCTCGGTTCCGTGGTTTCTCCACAGAATTGAGGGCGTCACAAAAACTTGGGATGGTTATTCGGGTATGGTTATGGTATGGTCATTGGGATTTGTTTTGGGACTGTTTTGGGTCATGACAATGAGTTTGGTTTTGGTTCTATGAAAATGAGATGGTTATGAATATTTATGAGTATGATATGTACTTGAGAGAGAGTATTGGCTGGTTGAGGCTTGATAAATGGTGAATTATGATGAAGGAATGTTGATGAATTACTTGGTTATGTTGGGATTTAACTCACCTAGAGATAGTTGCTGTTTTTACCATGTTTGTGAAATAAAATTTTCTTGCTGCAATGAACCTTTTTATTCCCTACCTTGTTGTAAGCTACATGTCATACTTTTCCCGCACTTGCTGAGTACGACATGTACTCACTTTTGTGTTCCCACATATACATCAGAAACAGGAGAAGAGTACTTATAGAAACATGTGGAGTACTAGGCGCGTGCACTACCGTCAACATGCCTGTGGAGTTGAAGTTGGAGCCTGCTGTCTTAGCCATTTTCTGCTGTCGTTTAGAGTCTTCCACTGCTGAATAAGTTATATATTCATGAGTGAGACAATGAGTCAATGTAATAAAGTACTTAAACACTATTTGTACATGGTTATATTCTGAATTTCAGTTTGTGAAGTACAAGTGTATGTGTGATGAACATCCTTGGCACACATATGCATTCACTTGGTTCATTTTCGGAACCGGGTGTCACAGCTGGAGAAGAGTACTTCGAAGAGCAGGTGGAGTACTAGGCATGCGCACTACCGTCAGCAGCTTGTGGAGTTGAAGTTGGAGCCCAGTCGTTTTTTGTTTACTTCCGCTCTCATTTAGAGTCTTTCGCTGCAAATAAATTAGATATTCATGATATAGACTTTGAGTTATTGTAATAAAGTACTTAAGCACTATTTGTAACATGGTTAAGGTTCTGAATTCAGTTTGTGAAGTATGTGTGTATGTGTGATGAACATCATGGGCACACATGCACATCACTTGGTTCATTTTCAGAACCGGGTGTCACAGATTGGCACCAGAGCCACATTGACTGTAGGACTCAAGCCTAGGTAGAATGGAAATTCTAAAACACATAGGAACACCCCTATAAACTGTTGTTTTCGAAAATTGCTTTCTGCTGCATTTTACTTGTCAACTTAGCCACCGTAAAGTGCTATTTTCAGCCCCTCTTCTTCTTTTCTTTTGAGCAGCCACATCCCCTGTTTTCTTGCTGAATAGCTGCTGAAATTTTGGATTCATTTCCTTCTTCTTTAAGTTTTTGATGGACCATATTGGGAGGAGGTGAAGATGGAACCTTATGATGAGGATGAAGTCAGTAGCTCTGTGCATGAGGAAGAGGATCCGGAGCAGGTGGAACCAATCGAAGATGACATGGAAGACGATCCACAAGAAGAAGAACATTGGTACGCACCTCAGGAGGAATACCATGTGGGCTTACACCTAGCAGAGCCCCATGAAGCTACGTCAGAAGAAGATGAATACGAAGTTGAGCCACCACCTGCTGAGGCCGAGAATGAAGACGATGAACGGGTCATCCGTTCTGCTTAAGAATTCCGATCCAACGGGGTGGAGGGAGGACACATAACCAGGGAGCTGAGAGAGTTCCTTGATTGCTGCAGCTTATACCCAGAGTACCTCCTCAAGAAAGTCCCTCGTCTGGGACATGAAGAGTGGAAGACGGAAGCAACCATCCTATCTAACGGTAGGGTTTTCACCCGGCACTTCGCACCCACATGGAGGGCCACAAGGGCAGAAGCTATTGATGATGCTGCATGGGATGCACTCACCGGACTGTGCTATGCTTTTCGTGTAGAGCTTGAGAACACTACCTTTGAGCTGTACCCGTATCAGAAGAGTGATACAAGGGAGATCATTGGACCCCATGGAGGAGCTATTTCCAACCCACAAGCTGCTGACAAGTCTCAAAGGATGCTCGTGGAGTTGGGAAACTGCTACGCAAGCGCACAAGAAGAGATCTGCTACCTCCGCAAGAAGTTGTATTTGCTGGAGAAACAAGAGGAGACTCGTGCCAACGCGGGAACAAATGGAGCACCAGCGTCACCTACTTCTACATGGACTGTCGACTCACCATGGCGAGGTGCGCCCATGTATGGACCGCCCCTTCACACGGCGACAACAGCACCAGTTCTCACGATTAAGTTTAGGTTCCCCATTGAATAAAGTTGTAATAAGAACGCTTAGATCGTAGTAGCTTTAACAAGAGTTGTGTATTGAACTTTTATGATGATTGCTTTTGTTTGTGTGCTTGGCTGTGAATTGTGGGACGCTTCGGCGAATGTCCACATCCAAACATAGTAGAGAGATGTGAGATGCTTCGACACTTGTTCACATCCTCATATAGGCTGATATTAATGAAAGAAGTTGCTTAGTTCATACACATTGATGCATATAGTTGGGGGGTCAATTTGAATTTCTATTTCCTACTCTACTCTCTCACAGATGCCGAGCGAAAATTCCATCCGCCACCGAAGAAACGTTCGTGGTAACAATGAACCACATGAGGATGGCAACGTAGAAGTTCCTGAGGATGTCAACCACAGGGCTGATGAAAACAACCTTTAACGTTTTATGGCTATGCAGAACCAGCTCATGCAAGATATGATGCAAACGTTGCGACAGCTGCAGGCCAATAACAACAACCCTAACCCCGTTCCTGCACCCACACCACCACCACCGCCACCACCACCGGCTCACAACAGATTGGGAGAATTTATGTGGACTAGGCCACCTATCTTTGCACAAGCTAATAATCCTATGGAGGCTGATGACTGGCTGAAGTCCATTGATAAGAAGCTTGCTATTGTTCAATGCAGTGATCGGGAGAAGGTTCTCTTCACATCACACCAACTGATGGGAGCAGCTGCTGATTGGTGGGACGCTTTTTGTAATGCTCATGCCAACCAGGAGACAATTACATGGGCTGAATTCAAGGAGAGTTTCAGCTCTCACTGTATCCCTGAAGGAGTCATGATCCTTAAAAGGCAGGAGTTTGAAAGTCTCAGGCAAGGGAGGAAGAGCATGAATGAGTACCGCAACATGTTCACGCAACTGTCAAGGTATGCCCCAGAGGACGTTAACTCAGATCACAGGAAGCAGTACCTTTTCATGAGGGGAATGAACAATGAAATTCAAGTCCAGCTGCTTAACAATGATTATGCAAACTTCTACAAGCTTGTTGACAAAGCTACAGTGGTGGAGAGCAAGATCCGTGAGATTGAACAAGAGGGTAAGATGAAGATGCCATATCAAGGACAGCCACAAGGAAGAAATGTATGCCCCCACTTCATGCAACAAACTTCTCCATACTATGGCTCGCCTGCTTCTACTTTCCACCCTGAAAATCCACCTCGCTCTAATCAGTCACCGCAGCAACTCCTTATCATGCAAGCACCCCATCTGCCTATACCACCTGTTCCCCGTCCCAACATGGGCACCTATGCTCAAAATCAACCTCGCCCCAACCTTCCTGCTGTTGTTGGCAACAAGGCATGATTTTCACACGGACAGACGGGACATTTTGCAAATCAGTGCCCCAAGAAAAGCCTTGGACAGCCGAGCAATGCACCTAAGAAGAACCCACGACCGAATGGAGGAGTAACACAAGGCAACCGTGGACAGCAGAACTTTGCTCGTGGCCATGTGGATCACGTCTTCGCTGAGAAAGCACAACAAGCTGAGGACGTCGTGATTGGTATGTTTCTCACCAACTCCAACCCAACCACTTTTTTATTCGATTACGGAGCATCGCATTCATTCATCTCATCCAAGTATGTTGCCAAGTATAACCTGCCCATATCCCACATGAAACAAACTATGTTGGTTAATTCTCCCGGTGGAGAGATGACGACTAATATAGTATGTCTGAAAGTAAGCCTTAAAATAAGGGGGTAGACTTTCTTGCAAACCTTATTGTCTTGGATTCCCAAGAGATTGATATAATAATTGGAATTGACTGGTTAAGGAAGTGTAATGGAGTGATTCAATGTCCTAAGAGGATCGTGGAGTTGACGAGTGAGCACGGTACTCGTATCGAGTTTGAGGCAGCCCAACTTGCAACCGAGAAGGCAATACTGAACCACATGGAAGAAGTGACATTGGAAAACATTCCGGTGGTTCAAGAATATTCAGATGTGTTTCCGGAGGAACTGCCATGTATGCCACCTGATTGTGACATCAATTTTCCATTGATTTAGTACCCGGAACTGCACCTATAGCTAAGAGACCGTATAGGATGCCTGCTAATGAATTAGTGGAGCTCAAGGAACAAATTCAGGAGCAGCTAGATAAGGGTTTCATACGCCCGAGCTCATCACCTTGGGGAGACCCCGTGCTCTTCGTAGATAAGAAGGATGGAACCCAGAGGTTGTGCGTGGATTATAGGTCTCTCAACGAAGTGACAATCAAGATTAAGTACTCGCTACCCCACATAGAGGACTTGTTCGATCAAATAAAAGGCGCCCGGATTTTCTCTAAGATTGATCTTCGGTCGGGATACTTCCAGCTGAAGATTAAACCCTCCGACATACCGAGGACGGCTTTTCAAACATGGTATGGTTCGTACGAATATACCGTCATGTCATTCAGGTTGACAAATGCGCCCGCATACTTTATGTACCTCATGAATAAGGTCTTCATGGAGTACTTGGACAAGTTCATCGTAGTTTTCATCAACGACATCATGGTGTATTCAAAGAGCGAGGAAAAACGTGAGCAACACTTGAGATTGACATTGCAGAAACTGCAAAAGCATCAATTGTATGCTAAGTTCAGCAAGTGTCAATTTTGGCTAAAGGAGATATCATTCTTAGGACACATCATCTCCGAAGGAGGAGTATCGGTTGATCCCGGGAAAGTGATGGATGTTTTGAAGTGGAAACCACCGCAGAATGTGAGGGACATTCGGAGTTTCCTTGGGATGGCTGGATATTACCGCCGATTCATTAAGGACTTCTCCAGGATAGCGAAGCCTATGACTGAATTGCCGATGAAAGGGAAAGCATTTAAGTGGACACAAGCATGTCAGGACTGCTTTGAGGAGTTAAACAAGAGATTGACAACATCACTGGTTTTGGTATTGCTGGACGTAAGCAAGAGCTTGGATATATACTGTGACGCCTCAAGACAGGGACTTGGATATGTCCTTATGCAAGAAGGCCAAGTGGTAGCCTATGCATCGAGGCTATTAAAGAAACATGAGATGAATTACCCTACGCACGATCTAGAACTCGCATGTGACACCCGGTTCCGAAAATGAACCAAGTGAATGCATATGTGTGCCCAGGATGTTCATCACACATACACATGTATAACTGAATTCAGAATATAACCACGTATGAATAGTGTTTAAGTACTTTATTACATTGATTCAATGCTCACTCATGAATGTCTAACTTATTCTTGCAGCAGAAGACTCTAACAACAGCGGAAAATGACTAAAACAGCAGGCTCCAACTTTAACTCCACAGACATGTTGACGGTAGTGCGGACGCCAAGTACTCCACATGTTCCTCTAAGTATTCTTGTTTTGTAGCTGATGTATATGTGGAAATGCAAGGGTGAGTACATGTCATACTCAGCAAGCGGGGGAAAAGTATGACATGTAGCTTACAACAAGGCAGGGAATAAAGAGGTTCATTGCAGCAAGCAAATTTTATTTCACAAACATGGTAAAAACAGCAACTATCTCTAGGTGAGTTAAATACCAACATAACCAAAAATTCATCAACATTCTCTCATCATAATTCAGCATTTATCAAGCCTCAACCAACCAATACTCTTTCTCAAGTTCATCTCATACTCATAAATATTCATAACCATCTCATTTTCATAGAACCGAAACCAAACTCATTGTCATGACCCAAAACAGTCCCAAAACCAATCACAATGACCATACCCGAATAACCATACCAAGATTTGCCTCTAATCATAGAAATTGGTCAGATGCTTGTGACCGGAAGCACGGCTATCGTGATAGTTTTACACTCTGCAGAGATGGCACCACTTTACCCACAAGTTTGTGATTTCGTCACCCGTCGGCGACTAGAAAGAACCTCCATTATACCAGTACACAACCGTCGGTGTATGGCCAAGATATCACAAATAGCCTTTACAAAGGGGCTACTAGAATGTACAGACCGACTGAGGTTTCACCGGTAGGCTCGAATCTCCATTCTCCCACCCATGGGGCCCCTCTTGTGCCATGTAGTTATAACACCCCAAAATCTGCTAAAGAGGGGAATTTAAAAAAAAATTCGACATATTGCATGTGGAGTAGCAATTCAAATTCAAACTAGAATTTAGATTTGAATCAAACCAGAAAAAAGAAAAAGAAAAAAGAAAAAGGAAAAAACCGGCCAGTGGGCCGAAACCCACCCAGCCGGCCCAAAACCCGCGCGCCCCTCTCCCCCTCTCTCTCTCTCTCTGACGCGCGGGGCCCGCCCGTCATCTTCTTCCCCGCGCGCCCCAACCGACCCCGGCCCTCTCTCGCGCCGATCACAACCGACCCTCCGGAACCTGCGCTTCCAGCCCCGATTCTCGGTCCCGGGCACCCCAGCGCGATCTCAACAGACCCGCCGCCCTCCTTTGCCCATTTAAACACTGAGATCCGCCTTTGTTTCCTCCCCGATCGACTCGCTTAAGTACCGGTGAGATCGAGACCCTCTCTGCCGTTTTGTCCCAACCTTCGCCCGATTTCTCTGATCTGACGGGCTTGTCACGTTCCACCGCCGCTGGGGAGCCCTGCAGGTGAAGGAAACGACGTGTCTTGCGCTCCAACAGTCGCTCCGACGAGCACCGAGTGCCATTGCCGGACTTTGACGCCGTCGACCGACTTCTAGGGCCTCCGAGTGCAGGAAAATCCCTAGGTGAGCATCCCCTACCCCTCCGCAGCCGATCCGTGTAAAAAGATGCGAGTTCTAGCATGTAGAGGAAAAAACCGAGGCTGCGCCGGCGAGATCGCCGCCCCCGCCGCCGCGCGCGCGGGCTGGCTCCGGCCAGGGCGACGTGGCCCCCTGAGGCCCGTCCATTTTAAATCGTGCGGTTCCTATTAGATCTACCCGTACCGCTTCGGCAATCTAATCTGAGCCGTCTGTTTTAAATCCAACGGCCCACGTCAGCCCCGCATTATAAAGGCAGGGAATTTTACGCGCTACCCCCTGGGGATCTCAGAAAACACGAGCTAGCCCCGGAAACTTCTGATCTAGCCCCTGTACCTTCAGAAATTCATGTAAATTCATTTAAAAATCAGTTTTAGCCCCTGGACTTAATAAAAATCAGGAAAACCTTTCTGTTATGTGTAATTAGGCCCCTGAAAATTTAGGAAATAGTAAATTAAACCCTGCAGTAGGGTGGATTTGCCTTTTAGACCCTACAGGATATTAAATTCAGAAATTTGAACATGTGACTAGGATTTAAATTTAAATGGTGATGCAAACACATGTGCAAATATAAATTTAAACTCTCCTAGCACTTGGAAAACCTTTAGAATGAGTTAAAATAGGTTTTAGGCTGAAATGAAATCTGCCTAAGTGTTGCTCATTTTTATTATCTCTAGAGACACATTATAGGCTAGGAAATAATTCTAAAAACTGGTAAAATAAATTTAAATTGTTTCACATCAGAGAGGAAGTTCAAAAATATTTTATTGAAAATTTTAGATCAGAACCTATTCTGTTTAGATGATATGTCTTACTATTTTAATATTGAAATTTACTTTTAGGCATAGAAAATAAATCTGAAAATATAGGAGAATAAGTATACAAAATTTGAAAATATTAAATGAGGTCTTTATTTTCAAAAACTTCAAATTGAGATTTTTGAAGAAGATCTGAAAACCTATTTGAAGTAGGAAACTTTCTTTCATGCAAATTTTGTGGCTAAGGAGTGTATTAATAGAGAGAATTTGTTCAAATGGGAAATTAATATATATTGCAACTAGAAATCTGAATACAAAAGTTAGAAATAATATATATATATATATATATGTTTAAAAGTGCATGTAGGCCAAAAATCAACACATCTAGGGTAACCATAACATCTAAACATGTGAATGACTTTAGTATGTATGTATGTGTGGTTTGCATGAGTGAAAGTGTGAGCTATGGCTTATGGATTGTTGTTTTCTTTTGCTATGTGTATTGGCATGAGTAGAACCTGCCCCAAAGCAAGTTCTCCCCTTCCAAGACCAGGACTTTCCATTCCCAGAGCAGCAGGAAGAAGGCAAGTGTCCTTGACCACTTTGATCCTACTCTAGGAAGTGTAGTAGAATTTAATTACTTGCATTGTCAATTTGGAACATGGCACCCAAGCTAGGACGTTTCCCTAGATTTTCATAACCTTGCTTCCTTGTAGCCTAGGTTGGGATTTATTTTACTATGTCATTCATTCATATTACTTATGCTTAGCCATGCTTAGAGTGGGATAAGTGGGATATGGGATCATCAACTTATTGACCTTACTCTTGTATGAGATATTATGAGTTATGTAGAAGTAGGGATCGAGGCAAGTTGGATGATTTGGTTGGTGCTGGGTGCACGAGACTCGGGTTTATGTTTAGTACTTGCCTGGATCCTAAGGACCGGTTCATGGAGCATGTAACCTGGCTTTACCGTGCCAACCACATGCTGAGATGGGGAAGCTTGGCCAATTAATTAGGTGTATCCCCGGCGTAGTATGGGTGTTTTGGATGGTGCGGGGAATAGGTATCAGCTGGACTACCTTATGAACCGCAAGGCTCAAGAGGGGCCACTGCAGCGGGGTTGGAGCCTCTTGTATGCTGTTAGGGGTGAAACCTCAGTGGGCCCACGCTCGTCGGGAATCCTTTTGTAAAGGCCTCGTAGTGATCTCCTGGCTACACACCTGGGAAGTGTGAATGTGGTTCGCGGCCACTGGCATAATGGAAGTTCTTCTAGTCCACCCGGCGTCGGGGGATGAAATCACTACATGTGGGTACAGTGGTGCAAACTCTGCAGAGTCAAAACTGTCATGACAGCCGTGCTCACGGTCAAGAGCGGCTTGGACTTATTCATGATTAGAGGATGATGAATTGGGAAGTTGAGGATGATAAGCGGGAAGCTTAACATTGAAGATGAGACTATGTTTATTTGATATTGATGATGGGTTGAGGGATTGGGACCATTTCACCTTTGTAGTAATGTAGGTGCTTAATAAGCTAAGGTGATAGGTATAAATTGCGTAGTGCTTAAACCATGAGTTCAACCTCTCCTTGCTCTAGCCATGCATGACATAACTTTCCTACACTTGCTGAGTACCAACGATACTCAAACTTTCTTTTCTGTTGATTTAAATTGCTGCTCAGGTCAAGGGGATGATGTGGTGTTCAATGACCAAGATTTTGGACCCGAAGAAGGTTTCTAGGTTCATGGAGTCCCCCGGGCAACGCCTGTGATGGAGCCCACAAGATTTATATTCCGCTGCTGCTTGATTTACATGTTATGAACATATTATCGTCCATCGAGACGTATGCGATGTAAGACTTATTTATATTCGAATACTTGGCTTGTAATAAATGATGCTTCACTATTTGTCATCACATGTATGAGAAAATGATCCTGGCATACATGTGATATTCACTCGGTTGTTCTTCGGAGAAACCGGGTGTGATAGAAGTGGTATCAGAGCCAAGGTTGCCCGTAGGAACGTGGACCTAGGTAGAAATGGACGTATTTAAGGACCCTATTTTCTTAAAAACTATTTTACAAAGCTGTGGGATGAAAGTGTTATTTAATGGGGTCACTTTATTCACCTTGTCCCAACTTTTATTCAAAATACAATCTTTTATTTAATTCTTATCTAACTTAATTTTAAATGCTTTATGTTTTAGATGGTTCGCATGATCCGCACCGCCCGCAAGTCCACCGGAGGGAGAGTTCCTGTAGTTGCCCTTGCCTTGAGAGAGGAGAACCGTCCAGTGACGTACCACTCCTATGGGTTGGCAGTAGGAGGCTTGTTGCGCCATCTTCGGCGTATGCTCCACGCCGCCGGCAATGTGGGCAATCTGATCATACACTACAGCTCCACTAGGACCATCCGTGAGAAGCGGGTAGAATGGAGTTCAGAGATGAGGATTATCCATGAAAATCAGCTGCCCAAGATCCACCGCTCTCCAGCTTGTCGGGCGACTCAGGCCGATGCTGAGAAGGATGTCACCTGGGAGGCCATGACCTGCCAGAGTTACATCAACCGTCGCCACCTGGACAGGACTGAGTACATGTATGTCCTTCAGCGAGAGAGTGGCACCGCAGAGTACAAGTACCCACCAGTGCAGCAGGGGACTTCCCATGAGCACATGGACCTGAGCTTGGAGGATGCTGCTATGCTCAGCACTCGACTGTAGGAGTGCCAGCAGGAGCTTCAGGATGTTCGTGACACACTGAAGGAGACTGAGGCGTTGCTTCGCGCCAGCTTGAGGGCGAGAGGAAGAGGAGATTGGAATGAACTGTGTGTCACCGTGAATGACACGTGGACTCCTGACTCCCCACACCGTCGGGCGAGCAAGCGTCGCCGCACTTCTCCACCAGCAGCTTCCCCACTTAAAGCGGAATCAGAGGGAAGCCATAATAATGAGGAAGACCCTGAAGAGCCAGCTCAGTGATACGAGTAGTTTAGAGTCATTTCCCTTATTTCAGCAGGTTATCGAGTAGTCGAGTCAATACCCTATTTATTTGTGTGTTAATGATTGGTGTGTGACGTGAGTTGTGGAAGCCATGGCCATTTGTCCACAACCTCGTCTTTAGGTTGCTTTGCTTTGATGTGTGAACCCCTATGAATTAAGAGTGCATTTATTTTCGCGTGAGACGTGACTCCCAAAAATCTACGTGAAACCTTAAGAAATTGTTTAAATATTAAGGCCTCAAAAGTTTAAGATAAACAAGCAATTTGGTAAGTTAATACGTAATGCTTTAAGTTAACACTTGGTTGATTATGATAGATGGCTGGAAGAGGAGAAGGTCGTGGTACCAACCCCAACAACAACAACGATGAGGCCGGCAATCCTCACCTTTCTGGAGGACAAGACAGGGGTGGTCGCCGTGAAGGAGCTGATCCTATCTATCAAATGATCGAAAATCAGAATCAGCTCATCCAGAGTCTAACCCAATTGGTGGCCAACTTGCACCAAGCTCCACCCCCACAAGCTGCACCACGCCAACCAAGGTTGAGTGAGTTTCTGGAACTCAACCCCCGAAGTTTGCAAGTGCTGCTGAACCCCTGGAGGCAGATGATTGGCTAAAGACCATTGAGAGCAAGATGAGGATCATACAATGCTAAGGGTATGAGAGGGTGCTGTTTGCCTCTCACCAATTGCATGGACCTGCTGCTGATTGGTGGACCGCTTATATGGCAGCCCATCATGACCCCAAGAACATCACTTGGGAAGAGTTCAAGCGCAGTTTCTGAAACCACTACATACCAAGGGGTGAACTCAAAAACAAGAGAAAGGAGTTCTTGGGACTGCAACAAAGCAACATGACTGTGAGGGAGTACCTCACTAAGTTCACCCAACTATCCCGTTATGCACCACGAGACATTGAAACTGATGAGCAAAAACAGGACTGTTTTGTGGAAGAACTTACCATGGAGATGCAATGTGCAATGTCCTCCAACGAGTATGAAAGCTTCCAAAAGATGGTAGATAGGGCATTTGTCGTGGAGAGGAAGCTGAAGGCCTTGGAGAACGAAAATAAGAGGATGGCGGGATGGTCACACCAAGCCTCAAGTAGCAACACACGTCCGCGTCTGATGCAGCAACCTGCAGGGCAGACGAGTCGTGCTGTGGTACCCTACCCGACACCGAGAGGGTATAACCCGAACTTCAGGCCTCCATCAGCACCCGCACTGCCGCAGCGTAAGTTTGTGCAGCAGCGATGCCCCACTTATCAACCTCGACCAGCCAGACAAGGACCACCGAACCAACCCCTAGATAACAAAGGCCAGGCACCCAAAGTCGGGGTGCAATGCTTCAACTGTGGTGAAGTGGGGCACTACGCCCATAAGTGCCCAAAGAAGAAGCCCATGCAGCCACAGCAGCAGAATGTGATGCGAGGACGGGTGAACCACGTGACCATGGAGGAAGCGTAAGAGGCACCTGACGTGGTAATTGGTAAGTTTCCTGCCAATTTACACATTGCAACCCTATTGTTTGATTCCGGTGCTACCCATTCGTTCATTGCTCAAGGGTTTGTTAAGAAGCATGATCTAGCAACCACACAAATGAACCATATGTTAGCAGTGAACTCTCCAGGGGATAAATAAGGACAAGACAAGTGTGTCCCAAGGTGAATCTAGACATTAATGGGGTAGTATTTGCTGCAAACCTCATAGTGATAGACTCACAAGGGAAAGATATTATTTTGGGTATGGATTGGTTACCAAAAATAAAGGAATCATCCATTGTTCGACAAGAACGGTGGAACTAACTCACCCTAGCGGCACAAAAGTGAAGTTCATAGCCGTACAAGAACCTAGGAGGGACCTTAAACTCAATCAAGTTGAGGTGGAAGTGGAAGAGATAAGGATTATCCGGGAGTATCCAGATGTTTTTCCGGAGGAGCTGCCAGGTATGCCTCCCGATCGTGAAGTGGAATTCGCGATTGAACTAGTGTCTGGAGCAGCCCCAATATACAAGAGGCCTTATTGGATGGACTCCAAACAACTAGAAGAGCTCATCATCCTAGTTCCTCACCATGGGGAGCTCCAGTTATATTTGTGCCCAAGAAGGACGGAACCAAAAGGTTATGCGTAGACTACCGTGTGTTGAACGAAGTAACCATCAAGAACAAGTACCCATTACCCCGCATTGAAGACTTATTTGATCAGTTGAGGTGAGCTTGTGTGTTCTCAAAAATTGATCTCAGGTCGGGATACCACCAACTGAAGATAAGGCAAACCGACATTCCAAAGACAGCTTTCGTATCTCGGTACGGGCTGTATGAACACACCATCATGCCGTTCGGGCTAACTAATGCCCCGACATTTCATGTATCTCATGAACAAGGTATTCATGGAATATCTGGACAAATTTGTGGTGGTTTTCATTGATGACATTCTCGTCTTCTCCAAAGATGAAGAAGAACATGAGGGACATTTAAGATTGGTGTTGCAAAAGCTGCGAGAACACCAACTATATGCCAAGCTGAGCAAGTGTGAATTTTGGCTGAAGAGAGTTCCCTTCTTAGGACATATAATCTCGGAGGGAGGAATCTCTGTAGATCCCGCCAAGATCGAGGATGTGCAGAAGTGGAAGACCCCTGAGAATGTCGGCGAAGTTTGAAGCTTCTTAGGATTGGCTGGGTATTATCGACGGTTCATTGAGGGTTTCTCCAAGATCTCGAGACCCCTCACCAAATTGTTAGAGAAGGGAATCACATTCACATGGACACCGCAGTGTGAGACGAGTTTTCAAGAATTGAAGAAAAGATTGACAACAGCCCCAGTGCTAGTTATGCCGGATATGCAGAAGAATTTTTCGGTGTACTGCGATGCATCTTGACACGGGTTGGGATGTGTTCTCATGCAAGAGGGGCATGTCGTGGCCTACGCGTCCCGGCAGCTCCGAAAACACGAGAAGAACTATCCTACGCATGACCTAGAGCTAGCCGCAGTAATACACGCATTGAAGATTTGGCGGCATTACTTGATGGGGAAAAGGACAGAGATATATACAGATCATAAGAGCTTAAAGTACATTTTCACACAGTCAGATCTCAACCTTAGACAAAGGAGATGGTTAGAGCTAATTAACGACTTTGATGTGGGCATCAACTATCATCTCGGGAAAGCGAACGTCGTGGCGGATGCTTTAAGCCGGAAGGTGCAGGTCAATAGGTTGAGCTTAAAGGACATGCCTACAGAATTGAAGGAAGAGGTTGTAAAACTCAATCTATGTCTGGTGAATAGTGGTGAGGCCATCTCCATGGAAGTGGACTCCACATTAGAGCAAGACATACGCAACGGTCAGAAGAATGATGAGAAGATACAAGAAATCAGAGAACTCATCAAAGAGAATAAAGATCCTGGGTTCAGAGAGGATGAACAATGTACGGTGTGGCATGGGAAAAGAATCTGTGTGCCTGAGGTGAAGGAGATCCGTGAATTGATTTTGAAGGAGGCTCATGATTCCGATTATTCCATTCATCCTGGGAGTACGAAGATGTATCATGACCTCAAGAGCAGATATTGGTGGTATGGCATGAAGCGAGATGTCGCGGAACATGTTGCCCTATGTGACACATGTCAGTTTGTGAAAGCAGAACATCAACAACCCGTGGGACTATTGCAACCACTCAAAGTGCCTGAATGGAAATGGGAGGAAATAGGTATGGACTTCATAGTAGGACTACCTAGGACCCAATCGGGATATGATTCGATATGGGTCATCATCGACAGGCTCACCAAGGTAGCTCATTTCATTCCCATGAAATAAAGCTACAGCGGATCCAAATTGGCGGAATTGTACATGTCAAGGATCGTGTGTTTTCATGGAGTGCCAAAGAAGATAGTGTCAGATCGAGGGACACAGTTCACCTCAAGGTTCTGGCAGAAGTTACATGAAACCATGGGAACTCATCTAAATTTTAGCTCTGCCTATCACCCCCAGACTGACGGGCAGACGGAAAGAACCAATCAGATCCTTGAGGATATGCTGAGAGCGTGTGCGCTTAAGGACAATAGGAGTTGGGATAAGAACTTACCATATGCGGAGTTCTCTTACAACAACAGCTATCAGGCCAGTATGAAGATGTCACCATTTGAGGCTTTATATGGCAGGAAGTGCAGAACTCCACTATTTTTGAACCAAACAGGGGAAAGTAAAGTGTTTGGGCCCGAGGTACTACAAGAAGCCGAGTCGAAAGTGAGGGAAATTTGCAACAATTTAGGATAGCACAGACACGACAAAAGAGTTATGCCGATGTATGTAGAAGAGAGCTTATTTTCAACGTGGGGGACTATGTCTATCTCAAGGTGTCCCCTATCCGAGGACTTCGTCGGTTCAAGGTGAAAGGGAAATTATCACCTCGATACATCGGACCCTTTTAGATTCTGGAGAGGAAAGGCGAAGTGGCATATCAACTAGAACTACCGGCTCGCCTATCAGATGTGCACGATGTATTCCATGTGTCACAGCTCAAGAAATGTCTAAGAA
Organism: Neostapfia colusana; assembly: GCA_030760725.1. NCBI lineage: Eukaryota > Viridiplantae > Streptophyta > Magnoliopsida > Poales > Poaceae > Neostapfia > Neostapfia colusana. The sequence goes on from JASWHV010000011.1 coordinate 50,026,951, forward strand.
TGCCCGAAGAAATGTTACCCATGAATGAGGTGGACGTACGAGAGGATCTTTCTTATTCCAAGCAACCGGTCAAGATTTTGGAGACAATGGAACGCCTCACAAGAAATAAAAGAATCCGAATGTGCAAGGTGCAGTGGAAGCATCACTCGGAAGCAGAAGCCACATGGGAGCGAGAAGACGAGCTTAAGGCACAGTTTCCTGAATTGTTTTCCTAGAATCACCAATCTCGAGGACGAGATTTCTTTTAAGGGGGGTAGAGCTGTAACACCCCAAAATCTGCTACAGAGGGGAATTTAAAAATTTTTGGACGTATTGCATGTGGAGTAGCAATTCAAATTCAAATTGGAATTTAGATTTGAATCAAACAAGAAAAAGAAAAAGGAAAAGGAAAAAGAAAAAGGAAAAAACCGGCCAGTGGGCCGAAACCCACCCAGCCGGCCCAAAACCCACGCGCCCCTCTCCCCGCTCTCTCTCTCTCTCTCTCTGACGCGCGGGGCCCGCCCGTCATCTTCTTCCCCGTGCGCCCCAACCGACCCCGGCCCTCTCTCGCGCCGATCACAACCGACCCTCCAGAACCCGCGCTTCCAGCCCCGATTCTCGGTCCCGGGCATCCCAGCGCGATCTCAACAGACCCGCCGCCCTCCTTTGCCCATTTAAACGTCGAGATCCACCTTTGTTTCCTCCCCGATCGACTCACTTCAGTACCGGTGAGACCGAGACCCTCTCTGCCGTTTTCTCCCAACCTTCGCTCGATTTCTCTGATCTGACGGGCTTGTCACGTTCCACCGCCGCCGGGGAGCCCTGCAGGTGAAGGAAATGACGTGTCTCGCTCTCCAACAGTCGCTCCGACGAGCACCGAGTGCCATTGCCGGACTTCGACGCTGCCGACCGACTTCCAGAGCCTCAGAGTGCAGGAAAATCTCTAGGTGAGCATCCCCTACCCCTCTGCAGCCGATCGTGTAAAAAGATGCGAGTTCTAGCATGTAGCGGCAAAAACCGAGGCTGCGCCGGCGATATCGCCACCCCCGCCGCCGCGCGCGCGGGCTGGCTCCGGCCAGGGCGACGTGGCCCCCTGAGGCCCGTCCATTTTAAATCGTGAGGTTCCTATTAGATCTACCCGTACCGCTTCGGCAATCTAATCTGTGCCGTCTGTTTTAAATCCAACGGCCCACGTCAGCCCCGCATTATAAAGGCAGGGAATTTTATGCGCTACCCCCTGGGGATCTCGGAAAACACGAGCTAGCCCCGGAAACTTCTGATCTAGCCCCTGTACCTTCAGAAATTCATGTAAATTCATTTAAAAATCAGTTTTAGCCCCTGGACTTAATAAAAATTAGGAAAACCTCTCTGTTATGTGTAATTAGGCCCCTGAAAATTTAGGAAATAGTAAATTAAAACCTGCAGTAGGGTGGATTTGCCTTTTAGACCCTATAGGATATTAAATTCAGAAATTTGAACATGTGACTAGGATTTAAATTTAAATGGTGATGCAAACACATGTGCAAATATAAATTTAAACTCTCCTAGCACTTGGAAAACCTTTAGAATGAGTTAAAAATAGGTTTTAGGCTGAAATGAAATCTGCCTAAGTGTTTCTCATTTTATTTATCTCTAGAGACACATTTTAGGCTAAGAAATAATTCTAAAAACTGGTAAAATAAATTTAAATTGTTTCACATCGGAGAGGAAGTTCAAAAATATATTATTGAACATTTTAGATCAGAACCTATTCTGTTTAGATGATATGTCTTACTATTTTAATATTGAAATTTACTTCTAGGCATAGAAAATAAATCTGAAAATATAGGAAAATAAGTATACAAAATTTGAAAATATTAAATGAGGTCTTTATTTTCAAAAACTTTAAATTGAGATTTTGAAGAAGATCTGAAAACCTATTTGAAGTAGGAAACTTTCTTTCATGCAAATTTTGTGGCTAAGGAGTGTATTAATATAGAGAATTTGTTCAAATGGGAAATTAATATATAGTGTGCAACTAGAAATCTGAATACAAAAGTTAGAAATAATATATATATGTCTAAAAGTGCATGTAGGCCAAAAATCAACACATCTACGGTAACCATAACACCTAAACATGTGAATGACTTTAGTATGTATGTATGTATGTATGTATGTATGTGTGGTTTGCATGAGTGAAAGTGTGAACTATGGCTTATGGATTGTTGTTTGCTTTTGCTATGTGTATTGGCATGAGTAGAACCTTCCCCAGAGCATGTTCTCCCCTTCCAAGACCAAGACTTTCCATTCCCAGAGCAGCAGGAACAAGGCAAGTGTCCTTGACCACTTTGATCCTATACTAGGAAGTGTAGAAGAATTTAATTACTTGCATTGTCAATTTGGAACATGGCACCCAAGCTAGGAAGTTTCCCTAGATTTTCATATTCTTGCTTCCTTGTAGCCTGGGTTGGGATTTATTTTACTATGTCATTCATTCATATTACTTATGCTTAGCCATGCTTAGAATGGGATAAGTGGGATATGAGATCATCAACTTATTGACCTTATTCTTGTATGAGATATTATGAGTTATGTAGAGGTAGGGATCGAGGCAAGTTGGATGATTTGGTTGGTGCTGGGTGCATGAGACTCGGGTTTGTGTTTAGTACTTGCCTGGATCCTAAGGACAGGTTCATGGAGCATGTAACCTGGCTTTACCGTGCCAACCACATGCTGAGATGGGGCAGCTTGGCCAATTAATTAGGTGTATCCCCGGCGTAGTATGGGTGTTTTGGATGGTGCGGGGAATAGGTGTCAGCTGGACTACCTTATGAACCGCAAGGCTCAAGAGGGGGCCACTGCAGCGGGGTTGGAGCCTCTTGTATGCTGTTAGGGGTGAAACCTCAGTGGGCCCACGCTCGTCGGGAATCCCTTTGTAAAGGCCTCGTAGTGATCTCCTGGCTACACACCTGGGAAGTGTGAATGTGGTTCGCGGCCACTGGCATAATGGAGGTTCTTCTAGTCCACCCGGCATCGGGGGATGAAATCACTACATGTGGGTACAGTGGTGCAAAATCTGCAGAGTCAAAACTGTCATGACACCCGTGCTCGCGGTCAAGAGCGGCTTGGACTTATTCATGATTAGAGGATGATGAATTGGGAAGTTGAGGGTGTTAAGTGGGAAGCTTAACATTGAAGATGAGACTATGTTTACTTGATATTGATGATGGGTTGAGGGATTGGGACCATTTCACATGTGTAGTAATGTAGGTGCTTAATAAGCTAAGGTGATAGGTATAAATTGCGTAGTGCTTAAACCATGAGTTCAACCTCTCCTTGCTCTAGCCATGCATGACATAACTTTCCCACACTTGCTGAGTACCAACGGTACTCAAACTTGCTTTTCTGTTTGTTTAAATTGCTGCTCAGGTAAAGGGGATGATGTGGTGTTCAATGACCAAGATTTTGGACCCGAAGAAGGTTTCTAGGTTCACGGAGTCCCCCGGACAACACCTGTGACGGAGCCCACAAGATTTATATTCCGCTGCTGATTGATTTACATGTTATGAACATATTATCGTCCATCGAGACGTATGCGATGTAAGACTTATTTATATTCGAATACTTGGCTTGTAATAAATGATGCTTCACTATTTGTCATCACATGTATGAGAAAATGATCCTGGCATACATGTGATATTCACTCGGTTGTTCTTCGGAGAAACCGGGTGTGACAGCAGTTCCCAGGGCAGTCCTCATCAACTCACATTCCCCGCGTCATCCAACGGTCCATAACAAGATAGCAACACACCTAATTAGTCAGCTAAGCCGAACCCATATTTGGCCTTGTGGTGGCACTGTTTTCCTGGCATGTGCTCACATGAACCGGTCCTTAGATCTACGGCAGGCAAACCACCATTTCATTCAGTAACATCCACGAACCAAGCTCACCTAGATCTCCCCGATTCCATGCTCATTAACATCATCAAGTTCTCATTATCTTTATTCTCATGAGTGCAGCAGCTAAACAAGTTTTATTTCAGCTCCCCGTATCCCGTAAGTTAAGCGAAGCAAAAAGAAAAAACGACCATACCCAACTCATCAACTTTCCCGGCGACAAGGATGGTTAAAAAAACTAGTAAACTCCTACAAAAGGGTGTCCCATCAAGTTGGCTCAAGCATACGAGTTTTCACAAGCAAAACAGTTTCGAAAACATGGGATCAATATGGTCAAGGGGCACTTGCCTTGCTCCTGCGGTTCTGTTGCTCAAGCGTCTCGAAGTATTGGTGTTGTAGCTCCTCGTAGACGGCCTCTTGAGCTTGTCCTTCTACTCACGACCACGCATATACAAAATTTACAGCAAGCAATTATCATGCACAAACTTTACTCAAGATGCAATGGAGTGAATGAATTCAATTCCTATGGTGCAGTTTTATAAAACCAGTTTGTACGTGTTCTTACATGTTTTAGTAGGCTTCCATGGGGTTTTATGGTGATCAAGGTTGCTGGGATAAAGTGTGGACGTGGTGATGATCTTGACACAAGGTGTAGATCAATTCCACCGTCAAAAATGGACCAGAACATGGTCTGTCCACACGCAGAAGTTTCTGCTCGAAGGGGCGAAGAAAACGGGTGCGTAGAAACAGCGGTGACATTGTAAGAGGGGTAACGAAGACCTACCTGACTTCTTCTTGCAGCAGGGCCTCCCTCCTTGCAATGGCAGCAGGGGAAGATTTTCCGTGGAGAATTATGGGGCTGCGGGTAGGGCAGAACGTCGGGGCTTCTTCTCCGGCGACGGTGAGGCGTGACGGGGCTCGACAGTGTTCAAATTCCGGCAAGGGGGGTGGGTCAGCGACTTGGCAGCACGGGGGCACAGCTTGGCAGCAGGGGGTGCGGCGGCCAAAAAGAAGAAGGGGTGGGCGGCTAGGGGGGGTTATATTTATAAGGGGGGAACAAAAGAGTCCTAGAGGTGGTGGAACAAAAGAGTCCTAGAGGTGGGGGGGGCAAAAGAGTCCTAGAGGTGGGGGACTAGGGTCCCCCCCTAATGGGCTGCGGCCAAGGGGGTGGGGCCCAATTAGGGTTCCCCCCTAATTTGGTGCGGCCAATTTGGGGGGGGGGGGGAATTCCCCCTAGGGGAATTTGGGGAAAATCAGGAAAAATTGGGAAAATTTTGGAAAAATTGGGGAAGGGGGAAATTTGGGGAAAAATTGGGGTGGCCCAATTTGGCTATTTTATTTTTTATTTATTTTCCATTTCTATTTCCTTTTATCATTTTATTAGCTTCTATATTCCTCTCTTTATTTCTTCTTCTTTTTAAATGCTTCTCCACATGAAAAATGTATGCAATGCATGGTCGTAATTTTGAGGGTGTTACAAACCTACCCCCCTTAAAAATGAATCTCGCCCTCGATATTCGATAGAGTGGAGAAAAGATGGGGGAATTCCGCCTTGAGATCTTCCTCACTTTCCCATGTAGTCTCGGCTTCCGTGTGATGGCTCCATTGTACCTTGCACCAACGGATTACATTGTTCCTCGTGATGCTTTCCTTCACTTCCAAGATTTTAATGGGGTGTTCCGCATAGGTCAGATCCTCTTGAAGCTCTAGCTCATCCATCGGTACTTGTTCTTCCGACACTCTTAGGCATTTCTTGAGATGAGATACGTGAAGCACGTCGTGCACGTCGGAGAGGTGCGTTGGCAGCTCTAGTTGATAGGCTACCTCCCCTCGCTTGCCCAAATCTTGAATGGCCCGATGTAGTGAGGTGATAATTTGCCTTTAACGTTAAACCGTTGTTGGCCTCGGATAGGCGACACCTTAAGGTACACAAAGTCTCCAACTTTGAAGGTCAATCTTCTTCGCCTATTGTCCGAATAACCCTTTTGTCATGACTGAGTGGCCTTCAAGTTTTCACGTATCGTTTGGACTTGCTTTTCGGTGTCTTGCAGCACTTCGGGTCCAAATACTTGGCTTTCTCCGGTCTAATTCCAGAACAGAGGTGTTCTACACCGTCTACCATACAATGCTTCGAAGGGTGACATCTTCAAGCTGGCTTGGTAACTGTTGTTGTATGAGAATTCAGCATACGGCAAGCTCGTATCCCAACTACGCCCATGTTTCAAGGCGCAAGCTCTCAACATGTCTTCCAAAATTTTATTTGTCCTCTCAGTTTGCCCGTCAGTTTGCGGGTGATATGTGGATCTGAAATTCAATCGTGTACCCATGGCTTCATGCAGCTTCTTCCAGAACCTAGAGGTAAATTAAGAACCTCGATCTGAAATTATCCTCTTTAGAACTCCATGACAACACACGATTTGCTCCATATACAGCTCGGCTAGTTGTGCGACGGTGTGCTTGGTTCTAACAGAAAGGAAGTGGGCCGTTTTCATCAATCGGACCATGATAACCCAAATAGAGTCGTAGCCGGACTATGTGGCAATCCGACTATGAAATCCATACTGATGTCTTCCCACTTCCACTCGGGTACTTTCAATGGCTGCAATAATCCAGCGGGTCTTTGATATTCGTCCTTCACCTGTTGGCACGTGTCGCACAAGGACACATATTCAGCGATATCCCTTTTCATAGCATCCCACCAATAGCAAGTTTTTAGGTCCTTGTACATCTTTGTACGGCCCGGGTGTATAGAATAAGGTGAGTCATGTGCCTCCTTTAGTATCGTGTCGCAAATGTGCTTCACGTTAGAGACACAAATCCTTTTCCCTAACCAAATCGTGCCATTCTCGTCTTCCTTGAAATCCTTTTCTATCCCTTGTCGGATTCTTTCCTTGATTTCTTTGATTTCCTCATCCGTTGCTTGGCCATCTCGTATCTCTTGTTCCGGCATTGAGTTCAGTTCTATCACTTCCATCTCGTTCAAGAACCCGATATGTAACCGTTCGAACTCATTACGTAGCTCGGTTGGCAGCTCCTGAACCGTGACTTGTTGACATGCTCCCTTTTGGCTCAACGCATCAGCTACTACATTGGCCTTTCCGGGGTGATAGTTGATTCCAACATCATAATCCTTGATGAGTTCCAACCATCAACGTTACCTTAAATTCAGATCCGTTTTCTTGAATATATACTTGAGGCTTTTGTGATCCGTATAGATCTCACATCGGTGACCAAGGATATAGTGCCTCCAAATCTTCAAGGCATGTACCACGAATGCAAGTTCCAGGTTGTGTGTGGGGTAATTCAGCTCATGTTTCTTTAATTGCCTCGATGCATAGGCTACCACTTGTCCTCCTTGCATAAGCACACATCCAAGCCCTTGTCTTGATGCGTCATAATATATATCAAAACTCTTGCTCACGTCTGGCAATACTAAAACCGGCACTGTTGTTAATCTCTTCTTTAGCTCCTCAAAGCTCTTTTGACACTCTTGTGTCCACTGAAACGCTTTACCCTTCATCAGCAATCCCGTCATAGGCTTCGTTATTTTGGAGAAATCCTCGATGAACCAGCGGTAGTATCCAGACATTCCAAGGAAACTCCGAATATCTCTCACATTCTGCGGTTGGTTCCACTTCAAAACATCTCTCACTTTCCTGGGATCAACCGATACTCCTCCCTCGGAGATGATGTGGCCTAGTAACAATATCTCCTTTAGCCAAAACTGACGCTTGCTGAACTTTGCATACAATTGATGCTCTCGCAGTTTCTGGAACGTTAACCTCAAGTGTTCTTCGTGTTCTTCCTCGCTCTTTGAATACACCACGATGTCATTGATGAAAACCATGACGAACTTGTCAAAGTACTCCAAGAAAACTTTATTCATGAGGTACATAAAGTATGCGGGTGCATTCGTCAACCCCAATGACATAACGGTATATTCATACGAACCATACATTGTTCAAAATGCAGTCTTGGGTATGTCGGAGGGCTTAATCTTCAGCTGGAAGTATCCCGACCAAAGATCAATCTTGGAGAAAATTCGGGCACCTTTCATTTGATTGAATAGTCCTCTATGCAGGGCAGCGAGTATTTATTCTTGATCGTCACCTCGTTGAGAGACCTATAGTCCACACACATCCTTTGGGTCCCATCTTTCTTGTCTATGAAGAGCACGGAGGATCCCCATGGCGATGAGCTTGGGCATACAAAACCCTTATCTAGCTGCTCCTGAATTTGTTTCTTGAGCTCCACTAATTCATTAGCAGGCATCCTATATGGCCTCTTCGCTATAGGTGCAGTTCCGGGTACTAAATCAATGGCAAATTCAATGTCCCGGTCAGTTGGAATACCTGGAAGTTCTTCCGGGAACACATCTGAATATTCATGAACCGCCAGAATGCTTTCCAATGTCGCCGCTTCGATGTGGTTCAGCACTGCCTTCTCGGTTGTAGGTTGGGCTGCCTCAAACTCAATACGAGTACGGTGCTCACTTGTCAACTGCACGATCCCCTAAGCGCATTGAATTACTCTGTTGTGATTTCTTAACCAGTCCATTCCAAGTATTATGTCAATCCCTTGGGAATCAAAGACGATAAGGTTGGCAAGAAAGTCTACCCCCCTTATTTAATGCTTACTCTCGGAATAGAATTCAGAATTGAAAGAAGTGATTTCCCAACTATATGCATCAAGGTATATGAACTATGCAACTCCTTTACTAATATCAGCCTATATGAGGATGTGAACAAGTGCCGAAGCATCTCACATCTCTCTACTATGTGTGGATGTCGATATTCGCCAAAGCGTCCCATAACCCACACCAGCACACAAACACAAGCAATCATCATAAAAATTTCTGCACACCACTCTTATTTGACTTACAGAGATATAAACGTTCCTATTACAGCTTTATTCAATGGAAACCAAAACTTAATCGTGAGAACCAGTGCTGTTCTCGCCGTGTGACAGGGGTGGTCCATACACGGGCGCACGCCATGGTGAGTCGGCAGTCCATGTAGGGATAGATGACGCTGGTTCTCCATTGTTTCTCAAGCAAGTACAGCTTCTTGCAGAGGTAATGGATCTATTCTTGTGCGCTTGCATAGCAGTTTCCTAACTCCACGAGCAACCTCTGAGACTTGTCAGCAGCTTGTGGGTTGGAAAGAGCTCCTCCATGGGGTCCAATGATCTCCCTTGTACCACTCTTCCGATATGGGTGCAGCCCAAAAGTAGTGTTCTCAAGCTGCTCACGGAAGGCGTAGCACAGTCCGGTGAGTGCATCCCATGCTGCATCATCAATAGCTTCTGCCCTTGTAGCTCTCCATGTGGGTGCGAAGTGCCGGGTGACAACCCTACCGTTATATAGGATGGTTATTTCAGCCTTCCACTCTTCATGTCCGAGACGAGGGATGTTCTTGAGGAGATACTCCGGGTATAAGCTGCAGCAATCCAAAAACTCTTTAAGCTCCTTGGATATGTGTCCTCCTTCCATCCCGTCAGATCGGAATTCTTGAACTGAACGGTTGGCACGTTCATCACCTTCATTATTGGCCTCAGCAGGGGGTGGCTCCTCTTCGGATCCATCTCCTTCTAACATAGCTTCATGAGGCTCCGCTGGTTATAAGCCCGCGTGAAATTCCTCCTGAGGTGCGTACCAATGCTGCTCTTGTGGATCATCTTCCATGCCATCCTCGAATGGTTCCACCTCTTCCAGATCCTCTTCCTCATGCATAGAGCTACTTACTTCATCTTCATAATGAGGTTGCATCTTCACCTCCTCCCAATATGGTCTATCGGATACCTCAATGGGGTTAAGTGCACTCTCAAGTGGTGGTGGACGAGTCCTTATGCGTGCTGTGCTCATAGTCACCGGCATCTATAAATAAAACATGAGAAACTTTAGAGAAGAAGAAAGTAACTCAAAAACTTCAGAAGCTATGAAGTTGCGTCATATGGTCAACGTGGCTCTGGTACCACTTTGTGACACCCGGTTCCAAAAATGAACCAAGTGAATGTATATGTGTGCCCAGAATGTTCATCAGACATACACATGTATTCCACAAACTGAATTCAGAATATAACCACGTATGAATAATGTTTAAGTACTTTATTACATTGACCCAATGTCTCACTCATGAATGTCTAACTTATTCTTGCAGCGGAAGACTCTAACGACAGCGGAAAATGACTAAAACAGCAGGCTCCAACTTCAACTCCACGGGGATGTCGACGGTAGTGCGCACGCCTAGTACTCCACATGTTCCTCGAAGTATTCTTCTCCTGTAGCTGATGTATATGTGGGAATGCAAGTGTGAGTACATGTCGTACTCAGCAAGTGCAGGAAAAGTATGACATGTAGCTTACAACAAGGCAGGGAATAAAGACGTTCATTGCAGCAAGCAAATTATATTTCACAAACATGGTAAAAACAGCAACTATCTCTAGGTAAGTTAAATCCCAACATAACCAAGTAATGCATCAACATTCTCTCATCATAATTCATTAATTTTCAAGCCTCAACCAGCCAATACTCTTTCTCAAGTTCATCACATACTCATAAACATTCATAACCATCTCATTTTCATAGAACCGAAACCAAACTCATTGTCATGACCGAAAACAGTCCTAAAACCAATCCCAATGACCATACCCGAATAACCATACCATGTTTTGCCTCTAATCATGGAAGTTGGCCAGGTGCTTGTGATCGGAAGAACGGTTATCATGATAGTTTTACACTCTGCAGAGGTGGTACCACTTTACCCACAAGTTCGTGATTTCGTCACCCGTCGGCGACTGGAAAGAACCTCCATTATACCAGTACACAACCGTCGGTGTATGGCCAAGAGATCACAAAATAGCCTTTACAAAGGGGCTATTAGAATGTACGGACCCACTGAGGTTTCACCGGCAGGCTCAAATCTCCATTCTCCCACCCATGGGCCCCCTCTTGTGCCATGCAGTTCCCAGGGCAGTCCTCATTGACTCCCATTCCCCACGCCATCCAACGGTCCATAACAAGCTAGCAACATACCTAATTTGTTAGCTAAGCCACACCCATATTTGTCCTTGTGGTGGCACTATTTTCCTGGCATGTGCTCACATGAACCGGTCCTTAGATCTACGACAAGTAAACCACCATCTCATTCAGCAACATCCACGAACCAAGCGTGCCTAGATCTCCCCGATTCCATGCTCATCAACATAATCAAGTTATCATCATCTTTATTCATATGATTGCAGTAGCTAACAAGTTTTATTTCAGCTTCCCGTATCCCGTAAGTTCAGGAAGAAAAAAAAAGGAAAAACGACCATACTCGACTCATCAACTTTCCTGGCGACAAGGATGGTTAACAAAACTAGTAAACTCCTATAAAAAGGGTGTCCCATCAAGATCACTTGTCTAAATTTGACATTCATCCGGGCAGCAACAAAATGTACCAAGATTTGAAGAGGAAATTTTGGTGGATACGGATGAAGTGGGAAGTTGCAAAGTACGTATCCGAGTGTGATACGTGTAGACGAGTGAAAGCGGATCACATGAGAAAATCAGGGTGGTTGCAACCCCTGAAAATTCCAGCATGGAAGTGGGAAGATATGAGCATGGATTTCATTGTGGTATTACCTCTGACTTCCAACAAGCAAGATTCAATTTGGGTAATCGTTGACCGGTTAACCAAGTTGGCTCACTTCATTCCAGTGCATAAACATTTCCATACCAGCAGGTATGCGGAGTTGTACCTTGCAAGAATTTTATGCTTGCATGGAGTACCCAAGACGATAATCTCAGATCGAGGGGCACTGTTCGTGGCTCGTTTCTGGGAGCAGTTGCACGCTGCTTTGGGTACTAAGCTGATTAGAAGCTCCGCCTATCACCCTCAGACCGATGGGCAGACTGAGAGGCTGAACCAAGTATCAGAAAACATGTTGAGAGCGTGTGCCATCCACCACGGTAGAAATTGGGATTATCATCTACCATTGGCGGAATTCTCGTGCAACAACGGCTATCAAGCGAGTATCAAGATGGCACCATACGAGGCTCTCTACGGTCGCAAGTGCCGCACCCCATTGAACTGGTGTGGCTCAGGTGAAAGGGTTACGTTCAGGATTGATTTGGTGAACGACGCCGAAGAGCGTGTTCGGATGATTCAAGCAAACTTGAAGGCCGCGCAATCCTGACAGAAAAGTTACACTGATAAGAGGCGTAGGCCGCTACACTTCGACGTTGGGGAACACGTGTACCTCCATGTATCTCCGATGAAATGCGTACACCGATTCGGCGAGAAGGGGAAACTCGCTCCCTGATTTATTGGACCCTATGCGATCACCGAGAAGTGTGGACCTGTGGCGTATCGACTAGAACTACCAGCGTCTATCGCTGGTGTTCACGACGTTTTCCATGTTTCACAACTCCGGAAATGTCTGAAGTATACGGCTACTGTTCCCATCAAGAACATTGGTGAGCTACAACCGGATTTGACTTATGCTGAATATCCGGTGGCAATTATTGATTAGAAGGCCCGGACCATGTGTAGTCGAAAGCTGTGGTTCTACAAGATATTGTGGAGCAACCACACCGCTAAGGAAGCGACATGTGAGAGCAAGGAGTTCCTTCGCTCAAACTACCTGGACTTCATGGCATCTCATAACGGGTAATCTCTCTCACATCCTTGTCTCTTCTTTTGTAATCTCAGGACAAGATTCTTTTCAAGGGGGGAGGGATGTGAAATCCCAAAAATTCGAGCAAGTGGAGCTGCAAGTCACACTGAGAAAATGAGAGGGAATTTAAGTTTTTGAATACAACGGTGTGAGCTCCAAATGTTAAAGTAAACGTGCAACAATGTCCAAACACAGAGACCTAAATCTACCATTTGGTTCTTCACACATCCACGGGTAGCCCAGCAAATTTTCAGCTCATTTGGAAAAGATTTCCTATTTGTTGGAATTAAAATGGGAGACAATTCAAAATTGAATTCAAACATCAGATTCAAATTTCGACTTCACTGAAATTCGAATTTGAGAGAACCATCATGTTCCTCATATTCCTTTTGGCTTATCCTCCAAGTTAGATCAATTTGGGGTTTGTTTGCTAGTTCAAATGGAATTGGAAAGAAAAGAAGAGGGGGGAATGGGGCCCACTTGTCAGTAGACTTACCCCCGAAGTATCCTCTGTTTCTCACTCGGGCAGCCGAACGCAGCTGCGCGCCAGCTCCCGACCACGGTGCCTCTCCACCATGCCACCTCCTGCTCTGGGGCTAAGAACGCCGAGTGAAGCGATGTGATCAACACGCCCCGGCCCACGTGAACCATTTCCTCGCTTCCCAACGTTCCTCTCGCACAGCCCGAAGAAACTCCCAACAACCCGACGCTCTCGGTTCCCCGGCGATCACGCGCTACAAGCGATCTCGTGCCCGATGTTCTACACGAAAAAGGATCGCTCTAAGGTGCTGAACACGACTGTGCCGACCTCCCTTTCTCTCTTGCACGACCGGTGGAGAATTTTGCCGTTGAGTGCTTCGGTGTTCATAAGACTGAGCTGCACAAACCTTAAAAATTCATCGTAATCATTTCACCATCACTTAGGCCGAGCTACAAACATGATCTAGACACACCCATGCTCCTCTAGGATCAAGAACCATCAAATTTCATTCAGTTTCAGCGCTGTTCTTTGAGAATTTTGAGCCGGCGTCGGTTTTGGCCCTAGGTCACCGATGAGCTCGTATTTGCAGCCTCTTTTGAGCTGATTTGAGCTTATGCCGGTGACTAGGATCCACCACGGTGCTCTAGGAAGAAAAACCGAAGACTATAAGCCATTCTAGAGCGAGTGCAACGCCGCCGAAGTCGAGCCGCCGCTACCGCTCGTCGCCGGCCCATTTCCGGTGGTCGGGGGCCTCGGCCGACCCCGGGGACGAGTTCCCCGTGCTCCTAAAGGGAGGGGCGGCAAGTGGGAGCCCTAGGGGAGGCTAGAAGAACGTTTTGAAAGTGCATCTAGGCACCCCTTGTCGGTTTTGGTTGATTTATGACAAACAAATGAGACCCTAACAAAATTGTTGAGAATGAGCGCAGGTTCTCAAAGAAACTAAGAAGAAAGCGCAAAAAGAAAGGAGAAGGAGGATCCAAATGGATAAGAGCTCAAGAACTAAAAAGAATAGATCACTTAGTATAGAGTGTGTTGGAGAAACACACCCCAAGAGCTCAAGAGAAAGAAATCAAACTAACTGCACAATTTCAACAAGTCCGGACTAGTCCGATATCAGCCGGACTAGTCCGATTTTCTTTCTGACCAGAAAACGGACTAGTCCGATATCATCCGGACAAGTACGATTTTTTCTCGAGACAGAAAACGGACTAGTCCGCAATATCATGGACTAGTCCGATATCTCACGACACTTAGGGTTTTCTACACACCGCACACCGGACTAGTCCGGAGTCAACCACGGACTAGTCCGGACATCGCAAACCCTAACGTACCCATTGGAAACCCTACTATAAAAATAGGTGTACGGCCACACCAACATAACTTTTGACCCCCCTGCGCAGTCAGACCCCCCAAGAGCCCAAAATTCACCTCTCTCCATACATTCTAACCCAAGAAGGATCAATTCTTGTGGATTGGCAATTGATCAAAGGAGAGACTAGTTGTACACCTCTTGAGCTCTTGGGTTTGATCTCTCGCACACTTTTCGTTGTTAGTTGTTCATCTATTCAGTGTGTTGAGTCGTGTTCATTCGTTGTAATTCTTGGGGAGCCCCCAACTTGTGAGAAGGCCCCTTGAACAATTTTATTGCCCTTTGTGATTAGTGGAAGAGAATCGGCCTTTGTGGCGATTCAACGAGGGTAGGGTTGGAGAAGACCCGGTCCTTAGTGGACTCCTCAACAAGGACGTAGATTGCCTTCGTGGAATCGAACCTCGGGATAAACACTTGTCTCCTACTCTTGTGCATTAATTGTTCATCATATTCTAGTGATTAATCTATTCTTAGAAACTCACATTCAACTGTTAAAATCAAAGTTGTTTCCTCTTATTCATTGTGTCACTATTGCAATACATCCAAACTAACGATTAATTTCTGCTGCATAGAGTATTAAAAGTGAACATTGATCAACCTACTTTGGCATGACTATTGGTTCCTCTCCTCCTCTTCCTCAGGCTGATGATGAAGATGATGAAAGGACCGACAGCAAGGAGTGAGCCGGCGAGGACAAGTAAATCCCTCCTCTCCTTCTTTTTGGTGCCTTGATGCCAAAGGGGGGGAGATTGAGGGGGAGTACTAGGTCGTAGGTCTTTCTTTTTGTATCCTAGCTTGAGAAATGAGTTTTGTAAGACTTATGTTAACATTATGCTTTTGTGAGATGACTATGTTATGCTTTTGATGAATGATGTATGATTAAAACTGCTATGAAGAATTGAGACTCCTGATGATTATACTCATTATGATATTTACATCAAAATTATTGCTCACACATGTAGTTTTACACCCCACCATAAAGAGTGCACATATGCTTCATGTCTTCATTGCTTATTTTGTTCAAAACTCATATGTGCACACTCTATGAAAATCTGAATTCTTATTGTCATATTTGTGAGATCTCAGTTGGTTTTCATCAATCACCAAAAAGGGGGAGATTTAAAGTGCCATCTAGGCACCCCTTGTGGGTTTTGGTTGATTTATGACAAACTAATTAGACCCTAACAAAATTGTTGAGAATGAGCGCAGGTTCTCAAAGAAATTAAGAAGAAAGCGCAAAAACAAAGGAGAAGGAGGACCCAAATTGATAAGAGCTCAAGAACTGAAAAGAATAGATCACTTAGTATAGAGTGTGTTGGAGAAACACACCCAAGAGCTCAATAGAAAGAAATCAATCTAACTGCACAATTTCAACATGTCCGGACTAGTCTGATATCAGCCGGACTAGTCCAATTTTCTTTCTGACCAGAAAACGGACTAGTCCGATATCATCCGGACAAGTCCGATTTTGTCTCTGGACAGAAAACGGACTAGTCCGCAATATCACTGACTAGTCCGATATCTCACGACACTTAGGGTTTTCTACACACCGCACACCGGACTAGTCCGGAGTCAACCACAGACTAGTCCGGACATCGCAAACCCTAACGTACCCATTGGAAACCCTACTATAAAAGAGGTGTACGGCCACATCAACATAACTTTTGACCCCCCTGCGCCGTCACACCTCCCAAGAGCCCAAAATTCACCTCTCTCCGTACATTCTAACCCATGAAGGATCAATTCTTGTGGATTGGCAATTGATCAAAGGAGAGACTAGTTCTACACCTCTTGAGTTATTGGGTTTGATCTCTCGCACACTTTTCGTTGTTAATTGTTCATCTGTTGAGTGTGTTGAGTTGTGTTCAATCATTCGTTGTAATTCTCGGGGAGCCCTCAACTTGTGAGAAGGCCCCTTGAACAATTTTATTGCCCTTTGTGATTAGTGGAAGAGAATCTGCCTTTGTGGCGATTCGACGAGGGTAGGGATGGAGAAGACCCGGTCCTTAGTGGACTCCTCAACGGGGACGTAGATTGCCTTCGTGGAATCGAACCTAGGGATAAACACTTGTCTCCTACTCTTGTGCATTAATTATTCATCATATTCTAGTGATTAATCTATTCTTAGAAACTCACATTCAACTGTTAAAATCAAAGTTGTTTCCTGTTATTCATTATGTCACTATTGCAATACATCCAAACTAACGATTAATTTCCGCTGCATAGAGTATTAAAAGTGAACATTGATCAACCTTGATCTCCCTAGTCCATGCATACCGGACTAGTCCGCTCAGTACCGGACTAGTCTGATTTTTCTCTGTTTAGAAAACGGACTAGTCCGCACTCTATCGGACTAGTCTGATTTCCCTGTATTTGACAGACTACTAAGTGTTTCAGGTTTCAACAAAGCGTCGACAAGCCTATTCACCCCCCTCTAGGCTACATTCAATTGGTATCAGAGCTAAAATCTTCAAAAGAGACTCACCGCTCGAACAGATGATATGGACGTCAAGGATGCACACAAGAAGATCGACGACAAAATGAGAAATGATGAAAGGACTCAAAAGATAAAGAAGCTACTCGACGCCATTCAAGATAGTGAGGACGATGATGAGGAGGTGCTCCAACTCAAGGCTCTTGTAAGGAAGAAGGCAATCTCACCAAAAGGGAAGAAGAACACTGATGATGAAAAGAAGAAGAAAGGGGATAGTCACACAGATTACTCCCGATATCCTTTTGATTATGAGCGTTTGAATTCTCACAATAATCATTACTTATCAATTCCCCTAGAGAAAGCACCTTACTTTGATGGAAATGATTATTCAATGTGGATACAAAACATGAAAATGCATCTCATATCTCTTAATCCGAGTTTGTGGCATATAGTGTGTACAGGGATAGATATCCCGGATGATGATGAAGAGCTGACCCCAAACCAAGAACAAGCCATTCATCGAAATGCTCAAGCTGCAGCTATGATCACGTCATCACTAAGCCGAGACGAGTTCACCAAGGTGGATGGGCTTGAAATTGCCAAGGAGATATGGGACACACTACAAACTGCACATGAAGGTGATCGTCACGTACGTGAAGGCAAGATATAAATGATTGAAGGTGAATTGGGAAGATTCGCGATAGAAGAAGATGAATCACAAGATATGTACAATCGACTAAAGAATCTTATCAACAAAGTCCGAGCTTATGGCAGCAAGAAGTGGAATGATCATGAGGTTGTGAAGTTGATTCTCAGAGCATTCATGCCTCGCAACGTAACCCTTTGCTCTATGATCAGAGAAAGCCCCGGGTACCGGAAAATGACCCAAGACGAACTTCTTGGCAAGATCATCAACTTTGAGATGATGGAGAAGCAAGCCAAGCATGTTAAGGAAATTGTCGATCTCACCTCGGCAAAGAAGAAAGGAGTCGCTTTGAAGTCAACTTGTAAACCTGTATCAAAGGAAGCTCGAGAAGCTTATGGAGAAGATGACAGCGACGATGAAAGCAGTAATATCGATGAAGAAGACATGATCTTGTTCATGAAGAAGTTCAAGAAAATGTTGAGAAGAAGAAAGGGCAACAGCTCAAATGAAGGAAGACAAAGGGACAAACAAAGACCCAAGATGAGACGGGCGTTCTATAACTGCGGAGGATATGATCACTTCATAGTAGATTGTCCACATGTTGAAAACAAGAAGAAGAAAAAGGATAACAAGTCTCAACCAAAGAAAATATTCAAGAAGAAGAAGCAATATGCCAAGCGCATCTTGGAAAGGAGTGGGACTCCAATGATGAATCTTCATCTGAAGAAGAAGGGGAGATGGCCACCATAGCCATAAAGAAGACTACCAAGAAATCCACTCTCTTCCCAACCATGGGCGCATGGAAGGACACCGACAACACATGTCTAATGGCAAAGGAAGGTAAATGAAAGGTAGCGACTAAATCTTCCTCCCCGCATTCTTTTACTAGTGATAGTGATAATTCTAGTGAGTATGATAGCAGTGATGAAGATGAATATATGCTTAGGGGTTTAAACAAAAAGACAGCTGCTAAAATGAAATTTCTACTTGATAAGCTTTTTGATATAGAGAAGCTAGTAAATCGTCAGGAAGATATGATCATCTCCCAAAAAGGAGGAATATATTGAGATTGAAAAGCTTCTTGAATTTGAAAAGGAACAAAATAAATCACTAGAGCTTGAATTAGCTTCAAGCAAGAAAACTTGCTTGAAGCTAAAAGACTCAAACACCACCATCAAGGATGAACTTGCTAACTTAACCAAAGTTAACAAGATCCTTGAGGGACAAGTTGAGTCACTCAAGCAAAATGGTTCCTCATCAACTACTAGCTCACATTCTCAACACCCAAAGTCTGAAACTAGTATTACTTGTACTTGTGCCAAAAATGACACTAACATGAAGAAAAATCCAAACTTGACAAGAACAAGCAATCTTCTCAAAGTGGCATATTTGACAAGGGGAAGATCAAGTATGCACTCAGTGCATACTCGGTCACAAGACCTCCTAATGTCAAATATTGCATTGGATATTCTAATTGTGAAAAGCACAATGCTAGAAACCACAAGAATAACAAGGGTTGCATTGCCTTTGTCAAGGGAAACTCTTCTCAAACTACAAAGCTTAGTAATGTTGAAAAATTTAACAATGTGAATACATATGAACAACAACTTCTATTTAGAACCATTGATGCTTCATATGTACTTATGAAAAGTAATCTTGGAAGAGTTTATGCTAAATATGTTGGGCCACGCCATGGGAATACCATGTCCCATGTGTGGGTGCCCAAATCACTTGTGACTAACCTCAAAGGACCCAAGCAAGCTTGGGTACCTAAGACCAAGGCATAATTTACTTTTTGCAGACTTATTCATCCGGCGGAGCAAAATGGGTGCTAGATAGTGGATGCACCAATCACATGACCGGAGAAAGAAGAATGTTCATGGAATGTGAAGAAAATGAAAATCCAAGCGAAGGCATTTACTTTGGTGATAATAGTCAAAGAAAAGTGCTTAGTACCGGTAAAATTGCAATTTCATCCCAACATACTCTCTCTCATGTTTTACATGTTGACTCCCTGGATTATAATCTTTTGTCCATATCTCAATTATGTAACAAAGGTTATAATTGCTTATTCACTAATGAGGGTGTGATTGTCTTTATAAGGAGTGATAACTCAATTGCATTCAAGGGTGTGTTGAAGGGAAAAGTTTATCTAGTTGACTTCAACAAAGGTAAAGCTGAACTTGACACATGCTTAATTGCAAAGACCAACATGGGTTGGCTGTGGCATAGACGGCTAGCACATGTTGGTATGAGGAATCTTCAAAAACTCCTCAAAGGCGATCACATCCGAGGTTTAAAGGATGTTGTTTTTGAGAAAGACAGGCCGTGTAGATCATGTCAAGCAGGAAAGCAATTAGGAGCACCCCATCCCGCAAAGAATGTCATGACCACAACAAGACCGCTTGAGCTCCTTCACATGGATCTATTTGGTCCAGTTACCTACATAAGCATCGGCGGTAATAAATACGGTCTAGTCATTGTTGATTACTTTTCACGCTTCACGTAGGTTTTCTTTTTGCATGATAAGACAGAAACTCAAGGAACCCTCAAGAAGTTCATCAAGCGTGCCCAAAATGAATTCTCATTGAGGATCAAGGATATACGAAGTGACAATGGGACAGAATTCAAGAACACTTAGGTTGAAGAGTATCTAGATGGAGAAGGAATAAAGCACGAATTTTCAACACCATATACTCCTCAACAAAACGGAGTAGCCAAAAGGAAGAACAAAACTCTCATTGAGATGTCGAGGACAATGCTCAATGAATACAAGACTTCGGACAAGTTTTGGGCTGAAGCGGTTAACACCGCTTGTCACGCCATAAACCGACTATATCTTCATCGGCTGCTCAAAAAAACCTCTTATGCACTACTCACGGGTAACAAGCCAAATATTTCAGACTTTCGAGTTTTTGGTTCAAATTGTTATATTTTAAACAAGAAGCCAAGGGCTTCGAAGTCCGATGAAGGTTTCTTACTGGGCTATGATTCGAACTCCTACGCTTATCGTGTCTTTACCAAAACCTCCAGACTTATTGAAGTAGCACGTGACATAGTGTTCAATGAAACTAACGGCTCTCAAGAAGAGCAAGTTGATCAGTGTGTGCTAGATCAAGAAGAAGCTCCATGTCAAGCATTGAGAAGAATGGCTTTGGGCGATGTTTGACCACAAGCGCCACCTTCAAATGCGAATGAAGAAAATGAACCACAGATGGAGGAAAATGATCAAGGGGGAGCTTCCATACAAGATCAACCTCAAGAGAATCAAGAAGGCCAAAACATCAATGAGGGCAACTACCTAGGGGGAGAAGAATATGATAATGAAGATTCAAGACCCCAAGTGCCACATCCAAGAGTGCACCAAAGCATCCAAAGAGATCATCCCATTGACAACATAATCGGTGACATCCGAAAGGGAGTAGTAACTCGATCTCGCATAGCTAATTTTTGTGAACACTATTCTTTGTATCTTCTTTGAAACCATAGAGGGTTGAGGATCCATTAAAAGATCCGGATTGGGTGATGGTGATGCAAGAAGAATTGAACAACTTCAAAAGGAACGAAGTGTGGGAGCTTGTTGAGAGACCCAAGTCCAATGTCGTCGGCACTAAATGGGTCTTCCGCAACAAGCAAGATGAACATGGAGTGGTAACAAGGAACAAGGCATGACTTGTGGCAAAAGTGTACTCACAAGTCAAAGGTTTGGATTTGATGAGACTTTTGCTCCCATAGCTAGGCTTGAATCGATTCGTATATTACTTGCATATGCTACTCACCATGATTTCAAGCTTTATCAAATGGACGTGAAAAGCGCCTTTCTCAACAGACCGATCAAGGAGGAGGTGTACGTGGAGCAACCACCCGGTTTTGAAGATCAAGAGCACCCCGACTATGTGTGCAAACTGCGTAAGGATCTCTACGGCCTCAAACAAGCTCCTAGAGCTTGGTATGAGTGCCTTAGAGATTTTTTAATTGAAAATGATTTCAAGATCGGAAAAGCTGATTACACCTTGTTTACTAAACACTTTGATGATGATCTTTTCATTTGCCAAATCTATGTTGATGATATTATATTTGGTTGAACTAACAAATCCTTTTGTCAAGAATTTAGCAAGATTATGACAGATAGATTTGAGATGTCCTTGATGGGAGAGCTGAGGTACTTCTTGAGGTTCCAAGTGAAGAAAAAAAAGGACGGGACGTTCATAAGCCAAACAAAGTACACTCAAGACATTCTCAAGAAGTTTGGAATGGACAAAGCAAAGCCCATAAAGACTCCCATGGCGACAAATGGACACTTGGATCTAAATGAAGATGGACCTAATGTGGATAAAAAGGTATATCGTTCTATGATTGGCTCCTTACTCTATTTATGTGCATCTAGGCCTGATATCATGTTGAGTGTATGTTTGTGTGCAAGGTTTCAAGCCAATCCTAAGGAATGTCATTTGACATTCATTAAAAGGATCTTGAGATATTTAGTTCATACACCCAACCTAGGCCTTTGGTATCCCAAAGGTTCAAAATTCAATCTCATTGGATACTCCGATGCAGATTATGCCGGATGCAAGGTAGATAGAAAAAGTACTTCTGGTACCTGCCAATTCCTAGGTAGATCCCTAGTTTCTTGGACCTCCAAGAAACAAAATTCAATTGCTCTACCACAGCAGAAGCGAAGTATGTTGCAGCCGGGAGTTATTGTGCACAACTCCTTTGGATGCGACAAACTCTAAGGGATTACGGTTACAATATGAGCCGTATTCCACTCCTTTGTGAAGAGTGCTATCAAAATTGCCCATAACCCTGTTGAGCACTCTAGAACCAAACATATAGATATCCGGCATCATTTTTTGAGAGATCACTCAATGAAAGGAGACAGCCATTTCCCATGTCAACACTGAAAAACAACAAGCCGATATCTTTACCAAGCCACTTGATGAAAAACGCTTTTGTGAGCTCCAAAATGAACTAAATATCCTTGATGCTCGAAATGTGGCTTGAAAACTTGCATATCTGTATGCCATCCTCAAAATCATGTTATATATGTTGAAAAATCATCTCTCTCTATTTCTCTCTTAAAAACTATGTTAGTTACTTGATCTTGGTGAATCATGGTCATAGCTTGATTGTTGTATGATTACTGACAATATTCATCAAGAATATCTATGTGTCTTTGTCCCTTATTCCCTAGTAGAAACTTTTAAACACACACACACACACACATATATACATATATATATATATATATATATATATATATATATATATATATATATATATATATATATATATATGTTTTGTACACTTCTGAAAAAGGGACCACGGACTAGTCCGTGGTCACCCCGGACCAGTCCGCACTAGCAGACTAGTCCGCACTTAGTCCGTTAGTTCAGACTAATTCAATTTTCTCACTGGACAGAAAACGGACTAGTCCGATATGTTCCGGACTAGTCCGATATTTCGACTACATAACCCTAAGGACGGCTCAAACCTAATTTTCTTCATCCTCATAACTCTCCCAACTTTCTCTCTCCTCACTCAAGTGCTCCGAAGGCGGATTTGCAACTTCTCCATCAAAACCATCCAAATCTCCGTGGGAAACGTTCTCCACCGCAAAGGGATCAAAGACCCCGGACAAGTCCGGATCAAAAATTCCCTCAACGCCTCGAATCGAAGGATTTGGTAAACTTCTCTCCAAACCCTAGAACCTTCGATCTTCCTTGTTTTTGCTCAATAAGATCAGCTCCTCTAGTCAATACATGCTTTACTGATGTATTCCATGTACCCTAGATCACATTTGCATTGAATAATCTCAAATTTCAACAAATTAGGGCTTGAGCAGCCACATAACGGACTAGTCCGTTATTAGGGCGGACAAGTCCAGTACTCCGGACTAGTCCGACCCTGAACACCGGACTAGTCCGATATGCCCTGATTCAGAGATCTTGTTGGGGAATCCTAGCTTGTGTCAACTCAACGCAATCCTTTGTCATTCTTGATTATTCATACCCACTTTATCTTCCTTGTCAGAAATCATGTCGGGATCAAATGAGAGTATCTCCGACTTTGAGACCGAGATGGATCAAGATATGATGTCTCAACCTCAGGAGTCTTGCTCCAAAAAGAGACAAGATCATGCTGTCGAGCCCTCGCTCACCCCACCTAGGGTTCGCCGAAAGGTCACAATCAAGAGATCAGCATCAAGAGCAAATGTTGATGGTTCTAGCTCGGCGACTCAACGCCAAACCAAGGGCAAGGGAAAGGTGCTTGCTTCCGGCCCGATTGGTCCCCTGAAGATGACTGCTCCAAGGCAGGGAAATAGGGATCCCTAGGAGCAGAAATTCAATGGCAAAGGGAGCGAAGTGGCATGGAACCTGAGGAAGGTTGATGCCTACAGCTCCGGCAAAGAGGCAGCCGACAAGAGATTTTGGAGCAACTTTCACTCAGACTACTACAGTTCGGTGTACCTCCAAATGAAGATTCCAGTTGTTCGAAGTCAATGGATCGACTGGACGTACTTTGAGAGGAAAAGTTGTGAAGCCTTTGAGGAGGTCATAGAGGCTGCAGAGAGACATGGACTCAAGGACCTGCTCGCCTTCAGGTACAACTGGAATAATGAGATCATTGCCCAGTTTTACTCGACCTGCCACTTTGCTCATGATGGAGAAGACAAAATGACTTGGATGACACATGGATCCAAGTACACAATCTCCTACACTGAGTTTGCCAGACTGTTGCATCTTGAGGACACCGGGAATGATGAGATTGTGATTCACAATCTGGGAGTGGTGGATAAGGACAAGATGGAGTTTCTCTATGATACTCGACTTCCATTCAACCCTCCCTCAACCAAGAACATGAAGCCCTTCTTCATTGTTCTCAATAGAGTGCTCCGAAAGACCATTGCTCCAAAGGATGGAGATGCCGGGAGCGTCCATGGTTATCTGAGAACCTTGATGAAAGTGATCAGCAGGAGGAGAAGATTTAATATCTTCGACTATATTTGGAATGACATGGTAAATATATCCTGCACACCAAACCGTTCCTGTGGCCATGCTCCTTATATGATGTTCATGATTGAGAAAGTCACATGAATTGAGTTTGTGAAGGATGTAGAGCATACTGCTCCAAGGCCTTAGAAGCCTCCTCAGGCCTCCCTCCCAGCTGCTCCCTCACCTGGATCACCTGAAGAACATCCAGAGAGAGCGCATGAAGATGCAAGGCCTGCATCTAAGACTAGGGCCTCTCCACAGAAAGGTTCCTCCAGTGGGATCATGAAGATTTTGGCTGCTATTTTCAGTTCTTGCCGCAAAAATGAAGTGAAGATTCATAATATGAACAAGTCAAGAAAAGAAGAAATGAGATACATGAAGGCCAATATCAAGGAAATATGCCAAAAACTGGAGATTGAGCCCGTTGGATCCCCGATCATCTTAGAGGACTCTGCATCTGAGTTTACAGAGCTTCCTCCTCTCTCTCCTTCAGAGCGTGCCTACTTTGGCATGACTAGTGGTTCCTCTCCTCCACTTCCTCAGGCTGATGATGAAGATGAAGAAAGGACTGACAGCGAGGAGTGAGCCGGCGAGGACAAGTAAATCCCTCCTCTCCTTCTTTTTGGTGCCTTGATGCCAAAGGGGGAGAGATTGAGGGGGAGTCCTAGGTCGTAGGTCTTTCTTTTTGTAGCCTAGCTTGAGAAATGAGTTTTGTAAGACTTATGTTATCATTATGCTTTTGTGAGATGACTATGTTATGCTTTTGATGAATGATGTATGTTTAAAACTGCTATGAAGAATTGAGACTCCTGATGATTATACTCATTATGATATTTACATCAAAATTATTGCTCACACATGTAGTTTTGCACCCCACCATAAAGAGTGCACATATGTTTCATGTCTTCATTGCCTATTTTGTTCAAAACTCATATGTGCACACTTTATGAAAAGCTGAATTCTTATTGTCATATTTGTGAGATCTCAGTTGGTTGTCATCAATCACCAAAAAAGGTGAGATTGAAAGTGCCATCTAGGCACCCCTTGTGGGTTTTGGTTGATTTATGACAAACAAATAAGACCCTAACAAAATTGTTGAGAATGAGCGCAGGTTCTCAAAGAAATTAAGAAGAAAGCGCAAAAAGAAAGGAGAAGGAGGATCCAAATTGATAAGAGCTCAAGAACTGAAAAGAATAGATCACTTAGTATAGAGTGTGTTGGAGAAACACACCCCAAGAGATCAAGAGAAAGAAATCAAACTAACTGCACAATTTCAACATGTCCGGACTAGTCCGATATCAGCCGGACTAGTCCGATTTTCTTTCTGACCAGAAAACGGACTAGTCCGATATCATCCGGACAAGTCCGATTTTGTCTCTGGACAGAAAACGGACTAGTCCACAATATCACGGACTAGTCCGATATCTCACGACACTTAGGGTTTTCTACACACCGTACACCGGACTAGTCCGGAGTCAACCACGGACTAGTCCGGACATCGCAAACCCTAACGTACCCATTGGAAACCCTACTATAAAAAGAGGTGTACGGCCACACCAACATAACTTTTGACCCCCCTGCACCGTCACACCTCCCAAGAGCCCGAAATTCACCTCTCTCCATACATTCTAACCCAAGAAGGATCAATTTCTGTGGATTGGCAGTTGATCAAAGGAGAGATTAGTTCTACACCTCTTGAGCTCTTGGGTTTGATCTCTCGCACACTTTTTGTTGTTAATTGTTCATCTATTGAGTGTGTTGAGTCGTGTTCATTCGTTGTAATTCTTGGGGAGCCCTCAACTTGTGAAAAGGCCCCTTGAACAATTTTATTGCCCTTTGTGATTAGTGGAAGAGAATTGGCCTTTGTGGCGATTCAACGAGGGTATGGTTGGAGAAGATCCGGTCCTTAGTGGACTCCTCAACATGGACGTAGATTGCCTTCGTGGAATCGAACCTCGGGATAAACACTTGTCTCCTACTCTTGTTCATTAATTGTTCATCATATTCTAGCGATTAATCTATTCTTAGAAACTCATATTCAACTGTTAAAATCAAAGTTGTTTCCTGTTATTCATTGTGTCACTATTGCAATACATCCAAACTAACAATTAATTTCCGCAGCATAGATTATTAAAAGTGAACATTGATCAACCTTGATCTCCCTAGTCCATGCATACCGGATTAGTCCGCTCAGTACCGGACTAGTCCGATTTTTCTCTGTTTAGAAAACGGATTAGTCCGCACTCTACCGGACTAGTCCGATTTTCCTGTATTTGATAGACTACTAAGTGTTTCAGGTTTCAACAAAGCGTCGAAAAGCCTATTCACCCCCCTCTAGGCTATATTCATGTTTCCCGCGGAGCTCGCCGGAGGTTGCCGCCTTTCGGCCGTGTGGCGCGAGGTTGAAGAAGAATACTGTGGTGTGGGGCCCGCGCGCCAGAGTTTAAACTTTTTCCCTCATTTTCAGTTTCAGTTCAACTTCATTTGCTCATAACTTTTGATAGGAACCTCCAAAAATTGTGAAATAAATTCCAGTGGATTCCTATCAGTGAGTAATATCTGTGGGTGCATCCCAATTGTTATGAAAATCCATATATTGGGCTCATTAATTCATATAATAAAAATTTTGTAGGATTTATTACAGGAGTTCTATTTATTGGAAAATTCCCAAATTTTGGCGGGGCATTCTTACAAAAATCCTTGAACTCCAGTAAATATTTCAGAGGCATTGGACCTCATTTTCTTGGCCAAATGTGGTATCAATCCTTTATGTCTCTGAAAAATAGGAAAAATAAACAGAGCTATTTTCAGACTTTTACCCAAACTTAACAAATCCATATCTCTGACTAGGAAGCTCCAAATTGAGTGAAGCAAATGTTGTTGGATTTATCTCTGTGAGTACTATCCACCAAAACAAGTTTCAGCTCATGAAACTTAATCTTTTTCCAGAATTAATTCCCTCAAGTTTAAATCGTTGGGAACTTTATCTGGAGAACTCTTTTATGGAAAACTATGAAATTTGGCTAGGATGTTCATTTGAAAATCCTTGAGTCACAGGGAAAATTTCAGATCTATCCAAGTTCATTTAGTCCCTTTAATGGTGGGATTAAGTAAACTGCCCTGAGAAAATAAAAAATGTACAGAAATTTTTTTCAGATTTTCTCAAATCTTGATTAGGGCATAACTTCATCTTAGATTCTTCAAATTACATGAGACCAACTCCAATAGAACCATCTCAAACTCTAGTTTCCATAAAGTAATGGTTTGACCCATGAAAATCCCTGGAAATCCATAGAAGCTCTAGTAATGACCATTTAGGATTTTATTTGTGCAGAGCTCAAATGAGATTAGGTTCCAATGAAATTTGGTCAAGTCTCTAATTAGGTCCTTACCAAGCCACCATTTAAATTTCAGAGCCAATTGGGATGTCTAGCTAGAGTTATGGTCTTTACATATTAAATCTCACACATTCCATTTAAATTGGCATTTCGTTAATGGGCTTACGTGTAGTCGCTGAAGGCGAGAAGACCCCGGAAGTGTTGGACTTCCTACTTCCAGATGAGACGCTAACATCTGACCAGCAGCAACAAGGTAAGCCCCGGTTTGCATTTAACAAAGTTTATAAAGTTTTGCTTTATATATATACATTTAGCTTGAGGTATTTATGTGCATTAGGTGTAGGATGGATGAAAACACAAATGCATAACCAGATCATTGCAACAAGAGTGAGGATAGTGTCTAAGTCCTCGAGTAGTTTATACTCTGCTTAATGTGTATAGATTTCGGTACAAGTCGAGTAGTTGCATTCTACTCGCGAGTATAGGCTTCGGGACACACGGGATTGGTTTGAGTGATGTGAGATCACTTTAGTAAGAAAATGAGACTGGACAAGGGCTAGGGGGCAGCAATAGTAAGTCTTGTGGGTGCAGCCCTGTCCGTGTCGATTGAAGACAGATCCGTGTGCGGCCCATGCTGATCAAGTTTGAACGTACCGAAGGCATATCAGATATATGGGCCCCCATAAACTGATGTAACCTATACCTCCGGGCGTCGAGGCATAACGCACTGATTTATAGGTGTAGGTTGAGGGAAGCAAGGTGGAAATCCGCTAACGGGCATAGAGAGATGCTCTGTGTAGGGAACCTCCTGTCCATTTGTGTGCGGCCGGTTCGACGTTTGGTCTGTTTGGTGAAAGGTTGTCCCGTACGACATCGAGTGAGCGTGCTATGCAGCTCCACGGGTGGGTGTACGTGACGTGCTCTTCGGGTATCCCTGCAGGTGTATATCAAGTCGATTCACCGTCCCTCTCGGTGATCAGTACCACTTGGTCACTGAGTCGTGACGTAGGTTAACATATGAAATGATGTGATTCAATATTGCTGTTATGAATAACTTGTATTGCTACATGTGTGCCACCAAATATTGCTCACTAAATTTCAGATTCCTGAACCGTTAAATTGTGTCTAAAAGATGAACTAAGGATGATCTTGTAGGCGTGTCCATTTGCTGCAATTTACCATCCTATCTTCGTTATGACCTGCATGTAGAGTTTCATGTGTAGACGCGCCAGTTAAGTCTTGCTGAATCATCGTGCTCATGGTTTCTGCTATGAGTGTTTTGCAGGTGAGGACTACCTGACGGACTCAGGGAACGAGTTCACCAGCGAGGGCTACCCTCCGTCGGGGACCACGGCTGAGTGGGAGCCGTACACGCCCCGCTGAGCTGATGGGTGGAGCTAGTGTGGGTTGTCCGTAGGGCTGGACAACCGACTTTTGCTAGTTAGGTGGGCGTGAGTTGTATAAATTTATCTTCCGCTGTAGAAACTCTGTACATAGTTGTAAACTGAAGGTTTGTACTACCTGTTGTACATATTCAGTTTGTTTCCAATGTAATACAATGGTTACCTTATGATGTGTGCTGTCTGGTGTCGCATCGTGCGGTACCACCCTCTGAGATCCTGGGCGTATGGATTTCGGTCCGTCACAGGCTTGACTCAAGCATACGTGTTTTCGCAAGAAAAACAGTTTTGAAAACATGGGATCAATATGGTCAAGGGGCACTTGCCTTGCTCCCGCGGTTCGTGTTGCTCAAGTGTCTCGAAGTCTTGGTGCTGTAGCTCCTTGTAGACGGCCTCTTGAGCTTGTCCTTCTACTCACGACCACGTATATACAAAATTTACAGCAATCAATTATCATGCACGAACTTTACTCAAGATGCAATGGGGTGAATGAATGCAATTCCTATGGTGCAGTTTTATAAAACCAGTTTGTATGTGTTCTTGCATGTTTTAGTGGGCGTCCACGGGGTTTTATGGTGATCAAGGTTGCTGGGATCAAGTGTTGACATGGTGATGATCTTGAAACAATGTGTAGATCAATTCCACCGTCAAAAATTGACCAAAACATGGTCTGTCCACACGCAGAAGTTTCTGCTCAAAGGGGGCAAAGAAAACGGGTGCATAGAAACAGCGGTGACGTTGTAAGAGGGGTAACGAAGACCTATCTGACTTCTTCCTTGCGGCAGGGCCTCCTTCCTTGCAATGGCAGCAGCGGAGGATTTTCTGTGGAGAATTATGGGGCTGCGGGTAGGGCAGAACGTCGGGGCTTCTTCTCCCACGACGGTGAGGCGTGATGGGACTCGACAGCGGCCAAATTCCGGCAAGGGGGGGGGGGCAGTCGGCGACTTGGCAACAAGGCGCGTGGCTTGGCAGCAGGGGGGCAGTGGCCAAAAAGAAGAAGGGGTGGGCGGCTAGGGGGGAGTTATATTTATAAGGGGGAAACAAAAGAGTCCTAGAGGTGGGGGAACAAAAGAGTCCTAGAGGTGGGGGACTAGGGTCCCCCCCCCCCCTAATGGGCTGCGGCCAAGGGGGTGGAGCCTAATTAGGGTTCCCCCCCTAATTTGGTGTGACCAATATTGGGGAAAAATCCCCCAAATGTGATGGAAATTCCCCCTAGGGGAATTTTGGGGAATTTGGGGAAAACCGGGAAAAATTGGGAAAATTTTAGAAAATTGGGGAAGGGGGAAATTTGCAAAAAAATTGGGGTGGCCCAATTTGGCTATTTTATTTATTTTATTTATTTTCCATTTCTATTTCCTTATATCATTTTATTAGCTTCCTTATTCCTCTCTTCATTTCTTCTTCTTTTTAAATGCTTCTCTACATGAGAAATGTATGCAATGCACGGTAGTAATTTTGAGGGTGTTACATCGCAGCAGTGGTACATGCCTTGAAGATTTTTAGGCATTACATAATCAGTCACCGATGCGAGATTTAAATGGATCACAAAAGCCTCAAGTATATATTCACTCAAACGGATCTGAATTTGAGGCAACGTCGATGGCTGGAACTCATCAAGGATTATGATGTAGGAATCAATTATCACCCATGAAAGGCCAATGTAGTAGCGGCTGCGTTGAGCCAAAAGTGAGCATGTCACCAACTCGCGGTTCGGGAGTTGCCACCCGAGCTACGTAAGGAGTTTCAATGGTTACATCTCGGGTTCTTGACCGAGATGGAGGTGAAAGAACTAAACTCAACGCTAGGACGAGAGATACGAGATGGCCAAGCAACGGATGAGGAGATCAAGGAAATAATCCGACAAGGGATAGAGAAAGATTTCAAGGTAAACGAGAATGGCATGCTTTGGTTAGGGAAAAGGATTTGTGTGCCTAAAGTGCATCCGCAATGCCATAATAAAGGAGGCACATGACTCGCCTTATTCCATACATCCCGGCTGTACGAAGATGTATAAGGACTTGAAAACTTGCTATTGGTAGGATGGCATGAAAAGAGACATAGCTGAATATGTTGCCCTATGCGACACGTGCCAACGAGTGAAGGCCCAGCATCGGAGACCCGCTGGATTATTGCAGCCGTTGATAGTACTCGAGTGGAAGTGGGAAGAAATCAGTATGGATTTTCCAGTTGGATTGCCACGTACTCAGTAGGGTTACGACTCTATCTGGGTTATCGTGGACCAATTGACGAAATCAGCTTACTTTATTCCTGTCAGGACCAAGTACACCGTGGCACAGTTAGCCAAGTTGTATATAGAGCAAATAGTATGTCATCATGGAGTTCCAAAGAGGATAGTTTCAGACCGAGGCTCTAAATTTACCTCTAGGTTCTGGAAGAAGCTGCATGAAGCTATGGGTACACGGTTGAATTTCAGCTCCGCGTATCACCCACGAACCGATGGGCAAACTGAGAGGACGAATCAGATATTGGAAGACATGTTGAGATCTTGCGACTTGAAACATGGGCGTAGTTGGGACAAGAGCGTTCCGTACGCCTAATTCTCATACACAATAGTTACCAAGCCAGCCTGAAAATGTCACCTTTCGAGGCATTATATGGTAGACGGTGTAGAACACCCCTGTTCTGGAATGAGACGGGAGAAAACCAAGTGTTTGGACCCGAAGTGTTGCAGGACGCCGAGAAGAAAGTCCAAACAATACGTATAAACCTGAAGGCCGCTCAGTCACGAAAAAATGGCTATGTGGACAATAGGCGAAGGAGTCTAACCTTCAAAGTCGGAGACTTCGTGTATCTCAAGGTGTCGCCTATTCGAGGCCAACGATGGTTCAATGTCAAAGGCAAGTTAGCACCTCGCTACATCGGACCATTCAAGATTTTGGGCAAGCGAGGAGAGGTAGCATATCAACTAGAGCTGCCAACACACCTCTCCGATGTGCACGACGTGTTTCACGTGTCTCAACTCAAGAAGTTCCTAAGAGTGCAGGAAGAACAAGTACCAATGGATGAGTTAGAACTTCAGGAGGATCTGACCTGCGCGGAACACCCCATCAAAATCTTGGACATGAAGGAAAGAGTCATGAGGAATAAGGTAATCCATTGGTGAAAAGTACAATGGATCCATCACACGAAAGCTGAAGCTACATGGGAGCGTGAAGAAGACCTGTGACACCCGGTTCCGAAAATGAACCAAGTGAATGCATATGTGTGCCCAGGATGTTCATCACACATACACATGTATTTCACAAACTGAAATTTAGAATATAATCACATACGAATAATGTTTAAGTACTTTATTACATTGACTCATTGTCTCACTCATGAACATCTAACTTATTCTTGCAGCGGAATATTCTAAATGACAGCGGAAAATGGCTAAGACAGCAGGCTCCAATCTTCAACTCCACAGGCATATTGACGGTAGTGTGCACGCCTAGTACTCCACATGTTCCCGGAAGTATTCTTCTCCTGTTGCTGATGTATATGTGGGAATGCAAGGGTGAGTACATGTCGTACTCAGTAAGTGCAGGAAAAGTATGACATGTAGCTTACAACAAGGCAGGGAATAAAGAGGTTCATTGCAGCAAGCAAAATTTATTTCACAACCATGTTAAAAACAGAAACTATTTCTAGATGAGTTAAATCCCAACATAACCAAGTAATTCAGCAACATTCTTTCATCATAATTCACCATTTATCATGCTTCAACCAGCCAATAATCTTTATCAAGTTCACCTCATACTCAAAATTATTCATAACCATTTTATTTTCATATAGCCAAAACCAAACTCATTGTCATGACCCAAAACAGTCCCAAAACCAATCTCAATGACCATACCATAACCATACCCAAATAAACATCCCATGTTTTGCCTCTAATCATGGAAGTTGGCCGGGTGCTTGTAACCGGAAGCACGGCTATCATGACAGTTTTACGCTCTGCAGAGGTGGCACCACTTTACCCACAAGTTTGTGATTTCGTCACCCGTCGTCGACTAGAGAGAACCTCCATTATACCAGTACACAACCGTCCGTGTATGTCCAAGAGCTCACAAAATAGCCTTTACAAAGGGGCTACTAGGATGTACGGACCCACAGAGGTTTCACCGGCAGGCTCGAATCTCCATTCTCCCACCCACGGGCCCTCACTTGTGACATGAAGTTCCCAGGGCAGTCCTCATCGACTCCCATTCCCCGCGCCATCCAACGGCCCATAGCAAGGTAGCAAAACACCTAACTAGTCAGCTAAGCCGCACCCATATTTGGCCTTATGGTGGCACTGTTTTCCTGGCATGTGCTCACATGAACCGGTCCTTAGATATACGGCAAGCAAACCACCATCTCATTCAGCAACATCCACGAACCAAGCTAGCCTAGATCTCCCCGATTCCATGCTCATTAACATCATCAAGTTATCATCATCTTTATTCATATGAGTGCAGTATCTAACAAGTTTTATTTCAGCTTCCCATATCCCGTAAATTAAGCGAAGCAAAAAGGAAAAACGACCATACCCGACTCTTCAACTTTCCCGGCGACAAGGATGGTTAACAAAATTAGTAAACTCCTATAAAAGGGTGTCCCATCAAGTTGACACAAGCATACAAGTTTTCGCAAGCAAAACAGTTTCAAAAACATGGGATCAATATGGTCAAGGGGCACTTGCCTTGCTCCCGTGGTTGGTGTTGCTCAAGTGTCTCGAATTCTTGGTGTTGTAGTTCCTCGTAGATGGCCTCTTGAGCGTGTCCTTCTACTAACGACCACACACATACAAAATTTACAGAAATCAATTATCATGCACAAACTTTACTCAAGATGCAATTAGATGGATGAATGCAATTCGTATGGTGCAGTTTATAAAAATCAGTTTGTACGTGTTCTTGCATGTTTCAGTAGGCTTCCATGGGGTTTTATGATGAACAAGGCTGCTGGGATCATGTGTGGATGTGGTGATGATCTTGACACACTTTCTAGATCAATCCCACTGTCAATAATCGACCCAAACATGGTTTGTCCACATGCAGAATTTTCTGCTCGCGGGGGTGAAGAAAACGGGTGTGTAGAAACAGCGGCGACGTTGTAAGAGGGGTAACGGAAACCTACCTCACTTGTTCCTCCTCTCTTCCTGGAGGCAGAACCTCCTTCCTTGCAATGGCAACACGTGGCACACTCGGAGCTCACCTCCGAAGAGAGGCGAGGTCCGTAACTGACACGTGGCGCACGCGGAGCTCGCCTCTGAGGAAGAGGGGAGGTCCCGCCCGCCAAGACACGTGGCGCACACGGAGCTCACCTCTGAGGAAAGGGGAGGTCCTGCCCGCCTGACACGCTGCACAACCGGAGCCCGCCTCTGTGGAGAAGGGAAGCACGGCCCCCGCTGGACACGTGGAGCCTCCGGAGCTTATCCCTGCGGAAGGATGAGATCCTTAAGCGGTTTTCCCCTGTACACGAGTACCCGGTACTGAGGAAACCGACACGAATTCTTCCATGTTGTATACTGCAACCAAATCAATTGAAGATAAGTTGTTAAGATCCAAATACAAATTGAATAGGACTCTTATTTGAAATCCAATTAGAGTAGGACTCTTCTTTCACCCCTTATAAATAGAACCCGAAACACCCCTTGGCCGTAACACCTTTTCAAGTCAACGACTTAGAGGCCCTAGCCCCCAACTCGCTGAGTTAACCCCCTTCGCCGGAGATCAACCACCGGTGAGACCGCCAACGAGCCCCGTCACGTTCGCCGTCGCCGGAAGAGAGCCGCCGAACTGTATTGCTGCCATTGCTAGGAGGAAGGCCGAGGTAGGTCTTTGTCACCACCTTACGACATCATCGTGGTTTTCTTCGCATCTGTTTTCTTTGAACAGAAGCCTTTTCTTGTGGACAGATCACACGTTGATCGGTTTTTGACGGTGGAATTGATCTAGATCTTGAGTCAAGAACATCACCACATCCACACTTGATCCTTACACCCTTGTTCATCGTAAAACCCATGCAAGCCATTAAAACATGCAAGAACACGTACAAACTGATAGCACCATAGGATTTGCATCCATCTACACCATTGCATCTTGAGTAAAGTTTGTGCATGATGATTGATTGCTGTAAATCTTGTATGTGCGTGATCGTGAGTAGAAGGACAAGCTCAGGGAGCTATCTGCGAAGAACTACAACACCAAGACTTCGAGATCCATGAGCAACAGAAGCCACAGGAACAAGGCAAGTGCCCCTTGACCATATTGATCCCATGTTTTGAAGCTGTTTTGTTTACGAAAATGTGTTTGCTTGAGTCAACTTGATGGGAAACCCTTTTATAGGAGTTTACTAGCTTTGTTAACCACCCTTGTCGCCGGGAAAGTTTATGAGTTTGGCATGGTTGTTTTTGCTTTTTGCTTCGCTTAGCTTATGGGATACGGGAAGGCAAAGTAGAACATGTCTAGCTACTGCACTCATATGAATAATGTTAATGAGAACTTGATGATGATAATGAACATTAATTGGGGGAGATCTAGACAAGCTTGGTTGGTGGACGTGGTAGAATGAGATGGTGGTTTAATTGCCGTAGATCTAAGGACCGGTTCATGCCAGCACATGCCAGGAAAACAATGCCACCGCAAGGCCAAATATTGGTGCGGCTTAGCTGACTAATTAGGTAAGTTGCTAGATTGTTATGGACTGTGGAAGGCGCGGGGAATGGGAGTCGAGAGTTGGAGATAATTGTGAGAGTTTTGGGGATAAGAAAGGAGGTGGACCCCACCTGTCATAGTGACATTCAAACTTACCTTCGAAGCAATCTTGCTGTTTCCCTCGAGCGGCCGAGACTTTCCCCCGGACGACACCGGGGCGCCACCGAGGCCCCCGCCTCACCCTCTCCCTCGCGCTGGCGACCTCCTAGAGTCGGTCATCACGTCTCGGCATGATCTTTTGTCCCAGCCGACCCCCACTCGGGCCTATTCGCCCCGCACCGAACACCGAGAACTGCCGCTCGACCAAACCTCAGCGCCGATCCTCGCTCGGCGCCGCTCATCCTTCGCACGGCCATCTGAGCTCGTGGAAACATGCACAAGAGCTCACTGATCCTCCTCGAGCTACCTAAACCGACCCACCAGCCCTTGTGCGCGGTTCACAGCAAGAAATTGCCGGGGAGCTTCGGTTCAAGCCGCCGCCGTGCCTCCTCAACGCCCCGGCGATACAGGGTGTGTCACACCGCGGGCTGAACAGCAAAAAGGTGTGCCACTCTCTCCTCTTCACACTGCCAAAGACCCTGGGCAAATTCATCCACGGTAGCTCCGGGAATTTCGAGAAAACCGACGAGGTGTCCATAAGCCGTGGTTGGGGAATTTCCCAAAATTTGTGATCAATAGATCTTCTTTGATCATTCTGATCATAGAATAGGCTAGAGAACCCCTTGTGAGTCCCTGACATCAAAAATCTAGAAGAATCATAGAACCTCGACGGTGTTCTTCGAGTTTTAAATTCGGCCACCAGTTTTCGAGCTAGGGCGCACGGTGACTTGGTAGTTGGGGGCGTTTCTGAGCTCTGTTGCTTGCATGATGACCTTTGCCATGAGTCACTGGTGCTCTAGAGCAAGAAAGCTGCGAATTTGGGTGGGTAGGGAAGCCGGCCGACGTCGCCGGCCATGGACCGAGGACTCCACCCATCGCCCGACCCTTTGCGGTCCTCTACAGCCCACACAGACCCCGGAAATGGCTTTCCCGCCCTCAAAAACCCCCAGGTGGCGAGTAGCAGGCCTAGGGGCGGCCGGGGAGTCAGGTTCCGAAGTCCTCCGGCGAGCTCCGGCGGCAGGATCGCACGGGCGTCGAGAGGAGGAAGACCACCAGGGGCCCCGCATGTCAGTGAAGATATTTTAAATCGTTGATCTGCTGCGGCCCCGGGATCCAGTGTGGTGGCGCGGGAAAGGTCCTGTGGCCCCGTGTGGCTCAATTCCCGCAGCCGACACGTGTAGGATGGACCCACAGTCAGAGTTTGAATATTTCCCGATTAGTTTGAATTTCCAGATTTAGTTCAAACTTTAGAACCTCATAACTTTTGCTAGGGAGCTCCAAATTTAGTGATTCGAATTGGGTTGGATTCAGAATGAAAAACTCTATCCAAATATTCAACCCAATTTGCATGAAAACCAATAGAAAATTCTGGAAAATTCTTTAAATCTTTTCAGCAAAAGAATTTTAGAGGGAGTTTGGTTCATCCAAAAATTCCCAAATTTTGCCATAATATTCTTTATAATATTAGGAGAGTCCTGTAAAAGTTTCAGATCATTTAGAGCTGATTTAGTTAGGGTAATTCTGATTTCAAGTTTCTGTATTCAAATGAATACAGAAACATTTTCAGAGAATTTCTAAAACTTGGAAATTCAGTTCTGAGCATTCCTTAGATCCAGAAATCCTAGGAAAAGTCATGCATACTCTCTGAGCTATGTTTGAAATTGTAGTTCACTTGAATTGGCATGAAAGTGCAAATTTATTTAGAATTAATTCCTTTTTGCCTAAATGCTTAGGGAATTGTTCTGGGTGATCTACTTAGTGAAATATTCTGAATTTTGGTCCAGATGACTTTCTTGGGATAAGGAACTCAAAAGAAAATTTCCAGCTCCATTGGAGCCCTGGATCAGTAGTGTTCTATTCAACTCAGTAGGTGATCACCACCCAAGTGATGAAACCCCACTCATCACTTGATCATAGTGCTTAAACACACACCCAAACCACTAGCACCAGTGTCATTTTAAATTCTTAAACAGAGTTCCAGTTTTAAACTTGGCTGTAGCATTTGTTAGCAAAAAATTTTACAATTAAACATGTATACATATTCATAACGTGTAGTGATTAAACGTGGAAAAGTGAAGGAGAAGTTAAGCTTGGATCAAAGAGCCAGAAGGGCAGGAATTGAACTTCAAGTCAGCAACAACTAACTTCATATTATTGACTCTAGTCACCTGCAAAACCAAGGCAAGCCCCGGTTTGCACTTAAGTTGTTTTTAAAGTTTTCCTTTGTTCACTACTATTGGTCAAAGTTTGTATGTGTATTAGATCAAGGATGTTTTATACTCCACTTGCATAACCAAACATGAACCCTGAGGTCAAGGGTAGGATGTCATCTCTGTAGAATAAGGCCGTGCTAAATAGGCTATGACATCCGGTAGAAGACGAGTAGTTGGAATCTACTCGCGAGCTTTGGTTCAGGATCACATAAAGGGGGATTGGAAAAGGATGCAAACTAAAGTTTACATTTCTAAAGATGAGCCCGGGCAGGAGGGTAGGCAGCGACAAGACGAGGTCTTGGTCGAGTAGCTCTACCTGTGTCAGTTAAGGACCGAAGCGTGTGCGGCCCCGCTGAGCAAGTATTGAGTTGTGTACCGGATGCTTACTGACATATGGGAACCAGGAAACCGATGTACCAGGTTCACTGGATTGTAGAGGCATACCACATCGTCTCGTTAGACCTATGAGCCCGAGACGGCGCGACCGGTTCTACAGTCTAGTGTCCTGAGAAAGGTTGCCACATACGACGTAATGAAGGACGCCAGAGTTGGGTCTTTAGAGGCGGGCGTATGTGTCGAGTTATCCGGGTAGTGTTTGATTTGAATCACCGTCCCTCGCGGTTATGAGTACCGCTTGCTCACTGTGTTGTGACGTAGTAAGCAAGTTGTGTGGAAATAGTTTGCAAAATTTTAAATGCTGTTATGATAATTATAAATTGCATGAAAACAATGTTTGAAGTATAGATAGAGCAAACTAAAGTTATTTTCCACCTTGGGACAAGTAACATTGGAATGAAGCGTTTCTTGTTTGGTTGTGGAGTTCCAATGTTGCTGGGCGCAAGGTCACTACTGTTATGGCTAAAAATCTGAAAATTAAGGATGAACTCGTATGCGAGTCTTTTCGCAAATGACAGGCTTAAGTCTTAGGTTATGTTCATGTAGAGTTCCATGCTTTAGGAGAGACGGTTAAGTCTTGCTGAGCCTTTGTGCTCACTCTTGCTATGTAAGTGGTTTTGCAGGTAACCCTCGACTCTATAAAGAAGGTTGTCCGGTGAGACTCGGGAACGTCTGAGTCATGTCACACTTGGAGAACCTAGCCGCTGCCATGTCTTCGTGTTGCTAGCGAGAGGAGTCCGCGGGCTGGACCTCTTCTCGAGTGCTTCTTATATATTCAATGTGAGCTGTTTATAAACTTCCGCTGTAGTTATTTTATGTAAATTATTTATGAAGAACCATTGTAAGCTTCCGCTTTTGATTTATGTAACACATTGTTCCTTATATGTGTGCTGTTGGGTGCCGTATAACACGGCACCACCCAATGCGATTACCGGGCAAGGTGCCCCGTCCCCGTGATGTGATCGGGGCGGCGGGGGTCCCATCAGCGTGGTATCAGAGCCGCATTGGTAATAGCGCACGGAATAAGTATTACGACAAAAACTTAGGATTCGGTGAGGAAACGGTATTGGGCCCACATAAGGACTATAATAGTATAGTTACTCAAAGTGGCATTGCTAACTTACTTGTTATAATTCTGAATTTTGATTATGTAACGACGCAACTACATTCAGGTAAGAATGGTAAGGAACGCCACCAAAAGCGGTTCAATTTCGGTTAGCTCCCCTGACGAGGAATGTAGTTCAGGGAAAGGTCTCAAAGCTTGGTGTGAGACGTTAATATGAAACTCTTGGACTCTTCATGTTCCTGAGTTCATATGAAACTCTGATCCCTAGCGTGCATTAGGTAAGTAAGTGGAGACCCCACCGTGTGGTCATTAACGCGATAGTGCGTTCGTCTGGAAGTAGCCCAGGAGGACATACGCAGCGCTTGCCATCGGCGTGTCCTGCAGGGCAGTAGGTGGTATCCGTTGGGTTGATAACATTCCCAACCGTGACGACCCGTTCATGATCTACTCGGGTTCCCCGTCGTGTGGTGTTGAAACACGATCATGTACCTTGAGACGTGGCTTAACTCAAGGATGGTCGTATGGCAATGATACGGGTGTTTGTATTTACTTTCATATATGGAACTGCCTGGAATGAAACAACCTTTGGGTGCACCACTATTGAGTGTTCTTCTGCAGGTACTAACCATGTACGTATCCCGTGTAGTACACGTGTGTGAGAGACCGTCTTAGTGCCACTGATAATACGTATATGCCGGTGTAATCCGGTTAGGATTTTTTCTTTTGGTGAGGCAACAAAGTACCAACATGTTTCTTACGGTGCATCGACACCGTACTACACTTGATAACCTCTTCCCTATGAAGAAATGAATCATGAACTAACTTTCAACTAAAAATGGAAGTTTGAAACAAATATTAGTTACTGAACTCTTATTTTGAGCTAAGGCTCAAATGAGAGTACAACTAGGCGTCAAAGTTTTCAAAAACAGAGTGTTCTGTTTCTGGCAGAAACTCTTGCTGGACTTTAACAGGGCATAACTCTGATTAGCTTGACACAAATAAGGTGTATGATACAGTTCTGGAAATATTTTCAAGTGCTCTACAACTTCCTTGTAGGCCTCCAGAGCAGAATCACACGTTAAATGGGTGAAAAGTCCAGTCAAAGGCAAACTGTTCAGAACCAGGACAGTAGCAAAAACCTCTCTGGACCTTTCTGTTTTTAAGCCATAACTTCCTATAGAAAATTCTTTAAGGAGCCTATGAGTACTTGTTGGAAAGCTACTGAAGTTTAATAAAACTTTGGTATTGAACTCCAGTGAAGAATCTGTTGATAACTTGAGTAAAATTTGGAGTTTGTGTGAACTGGTCACGGTAGTCCCGCTGATTAGTTTAGCGTACTTAAGATTTGTTTAAATATGAATGCGGTTATGCTTTCATAAAGTTCATGACATGTTCATGTCTTACTTATCTTTACTTACTACTGAGATAGAATTTTGATTGACTCAAAATTTTGTTTCGTGCAGTATGGTACGCGCACACTCTCAAATGGAGATTGGAGGTTCAAGTCGAGGTGGGAATGACTCGACTTCATCACAAGAGACATCGCCAACCGGATTGGCTGAAATTATGGCGAAGATGAATGAAACCCTCCAAACTCTAGTTCAACAAGGCATAAATCGAGAAGCTCAACGTCACATGCCAACCCCGAGCACGTATCTGGATTTCTTGGCGACACAACCGCCGCTATTCTCTGAGGCGGCTGACCATTGTGAAGCAAATCACTGGTTACGTGTCATGGAGTCCAAGTTTGGGTTGATCCAATGTGATGAATTTTCGAAGACCCTATTTGCCGCTCAGCAGCTTCACGGCTTTGCTGGAGCATGGTGGGTAGAGTACCTTGCTGTCCAACCAGCAGGGCATCGTGTCACATGGGCGGAGATTCAGGCTGCATTTCGTGCTCGTTTCATCCCTGCGGGCATAATGCAAACAAGCCATGATGAATTCTGGAACCTAAAGCAAGGTGACATGAGTGTTATTGAGTATGCGAAGGAATTCAATCGCTTAGCTCAATATGTCCCTGACTATGTGAAGTCACCAGCCATGAAGGGTTATCACTTTTACCGAGGGCTGACTGCTAGGCTGCGATGTGAATTGGCTCAAGTTAGCCAAGAGAATTTTGATGAGTTTGTGAGCTGTGCTATTACCCAGGAATATTATTCCAATCTCTACCTGAAAGAAAAGATGGAGAGGGACTCATCACAGGATGAATGCAATCATCTACCTCGGAAGTATCGGTTGGTGATCCATTCACCTTCCGGTCGAGAGATTCCACAAGAGGTGCAATCATTCTGGGGGTGTGATGACTCTTCTACTCCACAGAGGTCTTATTCACCTCCACCGCAGCAGCAACTTATTTCTTATGCACCTCAGTATCAACAAGGTGCATCAGAATATTATTTCCCTCAAGAGATTGAAGATGATCAAGGTGATTTCCCAGCTGAACCGAGTGCTGTCCCACTTCGTATTGACAATGAACTCAACGTCAATGAAGCAACTGAACTGAGCAGCAACCTTATGTCTGCGGGTCCAGTTCCCAGGAGTGATTTTGGACAGCAAAGAAAAGCCATGTCCAAAGTGGGAACAGTTAATTATGTGTCTGTTGATGATCTGCCAAAGGGAGGACCTGTTCTTGCTGACAGGTTCACCTTAAATGACAAGCCGGTTGTCATTTTATTCGACTCTGGTGCAACACATAACTTCATTAGCAGGGCGACGGTGATCCAGGATCAGATCTCCACCACTATCACAAAAGGTTCTTACCTTATTCATTCGCCAGGTGGAGACATATCAACTAATGAAGTTGTTTCTCGAGCACCACTTTATTTGGGTGGAAAATTCATCCTACCACCCTCATTATTCTCGAAGACCAAGGAATCAATGCCATATTGGGAATATCATGGTTGACCTTCCATAAGGCTGTTCTGGACATCGAGAACAGGAGTGTTCACTTGGACTCTCCACTTCACGGACGTCAAACATTGTATCTCGGCGAAGCAGTTTCCAAAGACCCGGAAGTATGTAATGCCGAGACGTGCAAGTTAGAAGACATTCCGGTAGTCCGTGAATATCCGGACGTATTTCCCGAAGATCTTCCAGGCCTACCACCTCAGCGCGAGGTGGAGTTCAAAATAGAGTTGATACCGGGAACCACGCCGATCTCTCGGAGACCATACAAAATGGCTCCGAATGAATTAGCCGAGCTGAAGGAGCAACTCAAAGATCTGATGGACAAGGGGTTTATTCGTCCAAGTTCATCACCATGGGGTTGCTCATCCTTGTTTGTGAAGAAGAAGGATGAGACGCTGAGGCTATGCGTTGATTATTGTCCTTTAAATGCTGTGACAATAAAGAACAAGTATCCACTACCAAGAATTGATATCCTCTTCGATCAGATAGTGGGTGCTAAAGTCTTCTCCAAGATGGACTTAAGGTCGGGATATCATCAAATCAAGATCCGAGCGGAAGATATCCCAAAAACAGCATTCTCGACAAGATATGGACTCTATGAGTATCTTGTCATGTCATTTGGATTGACCAATGCTCTGGCTCACTTCATGTATCTTATGAACTCGGTGTTCATGCCGGAGCTGGATCTGTTCATCGTGGTGTTCATCGACGACATCTTGGTCTATTCCAAATCTGAAGAGGAACACGCTAAACATTTGCATATTGTGCTTCAACGCTTGAGAGATCACAAGCTTTATGCAAAGTTTAGTAAATTTGAAATGTGGATCAACCAAGT
Source organism: Neostapfia colusana (assembly GCA_030760725.1). NCBI lineage: Eukaryota > Viridiplantae > Streptophyta > Magnoliopsida > Poales > Poaceae > Neostapfia > Neostapfia colusana. The sequence continues at coordinate 50,070,344 of JASWHV010000011.1, forward strand.
GCTATTTCTTGGACATATTGTTTCAGCGGAAGGCATTGCTGTTGATCCAAGCAATATTGAACAAGTGCTGAAGTGGAAATCTCCAACATCAGTCCATGAAGTTCGTATCTTCTTGGGTTTGGCGGGATATTACCGGAGGTTCATCCCGAGCTTCTCAAAAATCTCCAAACCTATGACGGAGCTACTGAAGAAGGGCATTAAATATGATTGGAGCAAGCCGTGTGAGGAAGATTTTCATGCGTTGGTGAAACACCTCACAACAGCCCCGGTTCTAGCTCAACCGGATACAACCAAGCCATTTGATGTTTATTGTGATGCGTCCGGCATCAGACTTGGTTGTGTACTCATGCAAGGAGGACGTGTGGTCGCATATGGATCACGGCAGTTACGGAATCATGAGCAACATTATCCAACTCATGATCTCGAGCTTGCTGCCATGGTATTGGCTTTGAAGATTTGGAGACATTACCTATTGGGAAATCTGGTTCATCTCTACACCGACCACAAAAGTTTGAAGTAAATATTCACTCAGAAAGAGTTGAATATGCGACAACGACGATGGTTGGAGCTGATCAAGGACTATGAGATTGAAATTCATTATCATCCAGGCATGGCAAATGTGGTTGCCGATGCACTCAGCCAGAAGTCTCATATTCATAACCTGACCATTGCGCCGATAGAAGAGGAAGAACCAAGCCTCTACTTGGTTCCATATGGAGCTCTACATAATCTAGCTCGCATACCCACAATAAGAGAGAAGATTATGGAAGCTCAAAAGAAAGACAAGGGCATGGCTCATATCAGAAGGAGGTTGAAGAACGGGGAGATGAAATGTTTCCGGTTAGATGATGAAGACACCCTATTGTTCAAGGACCGGATAGTCGTACCCCGTGATATGAGGCTGCGGAAGAAAATTTTGGATGAGGCTCACTTATCCAAATTTTCTATTCATCCGGGCAGCAACAAGATGTACCAAGAACTGAAGACCAAATTTTGGTGGACCCGGATGAAGAGAGAGGTTGCTAAATACGTATCAGAATGTGATACGTGTCGGCGAGTTAAAGCCGACCACATGAAGAAGGCGGGAACCTTACAACCTCTAAGTGTTCCGGCATGGAAGTGGGAGGATATTAGTATGGACTTCATTGTTGGACTACCTCTCACAGCTAATAAGCATGACTCGGTTTGGGTAATCGTGGATCGGTTAACCAAGTCAGCCCATTTCATCCCGGTGCATACGGGATACCATGCCAAGAAGTATGCGGAGCTATATATTGCAAGAATACTATGCCTACATGGAGTTCCCCGAACGATCATCTCCGATCGAGGCGCGCTGTTCGTCGCTCGTTTCTGGGAGCAGCTACATGCATCGCTGGGAACCAAATTGATTAGAAGCTCTGCATATCATCCTCAAACCGATGGGCAAACGGAGAGGGTGAATCAAGTTCTCGAAGATATGATTCGAGCATGTGCCATTCACCATGGTAAAGGATGGGATGATCATCTGCCATTGGCGGAATTCGCTTACAACAATGGATATCAAGCGAGCATCAAAATGGCACCGTATGAAGCTCTCTACGGCCGGAAGTGCCGCACACCCTTGAACTGGTGTGAATCTGGCGGGAGAGTGATTTACGGGATTGATCTCGTAAATGAAGCTGAAGAGCGGGTAAGGCTTATTCAAGAAAATCTTAAAGCGCTCAGTCCAGACAAAAGAGTTATGCGGATAGGAGACGACGTCCTTTGGATTTCCATATTGGGGATCACGTATACCTCCGCGTATCTCCTATGAAGGGCATTCACCGATTCGGAGTGAAAGGAAAACTAGCTCCACGTTTTATCGGTCCCTTCGTCATTATTGAAAGGTGTGGACCCGTGGCATACCGCTTGGAACTGCCGGCAGCCTTAGTCGGAGTGCATAACGTCTTCCACATATCTCAGTTGCGGAAGTGTTTGAAAGTTCCAACGGAAATGCTCATGGGAGACATAGCAGATTTGAAGCCCGACCTCACTTATGTTGTACGTCCAACCCGGATAATTGATGAAAAGACTCGCGAGACCAGAAACCAGACGCTATGATCTTTCAAGGTGCTATGGGAAAATCACACGTCCGACGAAGCTACATGGAAAGCGAGGAGTATTTGCAACGCAATCATCCGGAGTTGTTAGAGGCTTATGTTGAGTAGTTGTCCTCCCCGCATTGTCCTTAATCGTGAATCTCGGGACGAGATTCTTTTTAAGGGGGAGGAATGTAAAAGTCCCAAAACTTGTAAATAGATAACTTGAGCTATGAATAAAGTTGAGTTTATATACAAGAAATGGGACTTACAAAAACTTTTGTTTACTCATGAAAGTGTTGGCATGTGCAATAAAACTAAGAGGTTTACTTCCAAAAAGATGAAGGCCATTCTCAAAAGGTGGAGATTCAAACTGTTGTTTAAAAAGTGGTATTTGCAATAGCCAACTCAAAGATCAGAGGGCATATTCAAACTCTCCAGGTTCAAATTATGAGGAAGGCAAACTTTGGGCAAATTTGGAAGTGCTTTGATAGGTATATCAAAGGGGCTTGTAAATTTATTCCAAATTTGAAGTTAAATTTGAAACTATGGCACAACTTGTCAAATGGCCAAATGGCTTTTGAATTTGGGTCCCTCATAGCTGAATTTACAATGTGCCAAGATTTGGAGATAATTGTGAGAGTTTTGGGGATAAGAAAGGAGGTGGACCCCACCTGTCATAGTGACATTCAAACTTACCTTCGAAGCAATCTTGCTGTTTCCCTCGAGCGGCCGAGACTTTCCCCCGGACGACACCGGGGCGCCACCGAGGCAACCGCCTCACCCCCCTCGCGCTGGCGAACTCCTAGAGTCGGTCATCACGTCTCGGCGTGATCTTTTGCCCCATCCGACCCCCACTCGGGCCTATCCGTCCTGCGCCGAACACCGAGAACCGCCGCTCGACCAAACCTCAGTGCCGATCCTCGCTCGGCGCCACTCGTCCTTCGCACGGCCATCTGAGCTCGTGGAAACATGCACAAGAGCTCACTGATCCTCCTCGAGCTACCCAAACCAACCCACCAGCCCTTGTGCGCGGTTCGCAGCAAGAAATTGCCGGGGAGCTTCGGTTCAAGCCGCTGCTGTGCCTCCTCAACGCCCCGGCGATACAGGGCGTGTCACACCGTGGGCTGAACAGCGAAAAGGTGCGCCACTCTCTCCTCTTCACACTGCCAAAGACCCTGGGCAAATTCATCCACGGTAGCCCCGGGAATTTCGAGAAAACCGACGAGGTGTCCATAAGCTGTGGTTGGGGAATTTCCCAAAATTCATGATCAATAGCTCTTCTTTGCTCATGCTGATCATAGAATAGGCTAGAGAACCCCTTGTGAGTCCCTGACATCAAAAATCTAGAAGAATCATAGAGCCTCGACGGTGTTCTTTGAGTTTTTGCTTCGGCCGCCAGTTTTCGAGCTAGGGTGCACGGTGAGTTGGTAGTTGGGAGCGTTTCCGAGCTCTGTTGCTTGCATGACGACCTTTGCCATGAGTCACTGGTGCTCTAGAGCAAGAAAGCTGCGAATTTGGGTCAGTAGGGAAGCCGGCCGACGTCGCCGGACATGGACCGAGGCCTCCGCCCGTCGCCCGACCCTTTGCGGTCCTCTACAGCCCACACAGACCCCGGAAATGGCTTTCCCGCCCTCAAAAACCCCCAGGCGGCGAGTAGCAGGCCGAGGGGCGGCCGGGGAGTCAGGTTCCGAAGTCCTCCGGCGAGTGGGGGGCCCTGCATGTCAGTGAAGATATTTTAAATCATTGATCCGCTGCGGCCCCGGGATCCAGTGTGGTGGCGCGGGAAAGGTCCTGTGGCCCGTTCTTGGGATAAGGAACTCACAAGAAAATTTTCTGCTCCATTGGAGCCCTGGATCAGTAGTGTTCTATTCAACCCATTAGGTGATCACCACCGAAGTGATGAAACCCCACTCATCATTTGATCATAGTGCTTAAACACACACCCAAACCACTAGCACCAGTGTCATTTTAAATTCTTAAACAGAGTTCCAGTTTTAAACTTGGCTTTAGCATTTGTTAGCAAAAAGTTTTAAATTAAACATGTATACATATTCATAACGTGTAGTGATTAAACGTGGAAAAGTGAAGGAGAAGTTAAGCTTGGATCAAAGAGCCGGAGGGGCAGGAATTGAACTTCAAGTCAGCAACAACTAACTTCATATTATTGACTCTAGTCACCTGCAAAACCAAGGCAAGCCCCGGTTTGCACTTAAGTTGTTTTTAAAGTTTTCCTTTGTTCACTACTATTGGTCAAAGTTTGTATGTGCATTAGGTCAAGGATGTTTTATACTCCACTTGCATAACCAAACATGAACCCTGAGGTCAAGGGTAGGACTGTGTCATCGCTGTAGAATAAGACCTGCTAAATAGGCTAGGACATCCGGTAGAAGACGAGTAGTTGGAATCTACTCGCGAGCTATGGTTCAGGATCACATAAAGGGGGATTGGAAAAGGATGCAAACTAAAGTTTACATTTCTAAAGATGAGACCGGGCAGGAGGGTAGGCAGCGACAAGACGAGGTCTTGGTCGAGTAGCTCTGCCTGTGTCGGTTAAGGACCGAAGCGTGTGCGGCCCCGCTGAGCAAGTATTGAGTTGTGTACCGGATGCTTACTGACATATGGGAACCAGGAAACCTATGTACCAGGTTCACTGGATTGTAGAGGCATACCACATCGTCTCGTTAGACCTATGAGCCCAAGACGGCGCGACCGGTTCTACAGTCTAGTGTCCTGAGAAAGGTTGCCACATACGACGTAATGAAGGACGCCAGAGTTGGGTCTTCAGAGGCGGGCGTATGTGTCGAGTTATCCAGGTAGTGTTTGATTCAAATCACCGGCCCTCACGGTTATGAGTACCGCTTGCTCATTGTGTTGTGACGTAGTAAGCAAGTTGTGTGGAAATAGTTTGCAAAGTTTTAAATGCTGTTATGATAATTATAAATTGCATGAAAACCATGTTTGAAGTAGAGATAGGGCAAACTAAAGTTATTTTCCACCTTGGGACAAGTAACATTGGAATGAAGTGTTTCTTGTTTGATTGTGGAGTTCTAATGTTGCTGGGCGCAAGGTCACTACTGTTATGGCTAAAAATCTGAAAGTTAAGGATGAACTCGTTGGCGAGTCTTTTCGCAAATGACAGGCTTAAGTCTTAGGATATGTTCATGTAGAGTTTCATGCTTTAGGAGAGACGGTTAAGTCTTGCTGAGCCTTTGTGCTCACTCTTGCTATATAAGTGGTTTTGCAGGTAACCCTCGACGCTATAAAGAAGGTTGTACGGTGAGACTCGGGAACGTCCAAGTCATGTCACACTTGGAGAACCTAGCCGCTGCTATGTCTTCGTGTTGTTAGCGAGAGGAGTCCGCGGGCTGGACCTCTTCTCAAGTGCTTCTTAGATATTCAACGTGAGCTGTTTATAGACTTCCGCTGTAGTTATTTTATGTAAATTATTTACGAAGAACCATTGTAAGCTTCCGCTTTTGATTTATGTAATACATTGTTCCTTATATGTGTGCTGTTGGGTGCCACATAACACGGCACCACCCAATGCGATTCCCGGGCAAGGTGCCCCGTCCCCGTGATGTGATCGGGGCGGCGGGGGTCTCGTCAGATCAATCTAAACTTCTAACTTCTATTCTACCCAACTCTCTCTCACAGATGCTGAGAGAAAACGCCGGCCGTCAAAGGAGGAAGGTTCGTGGCAACCAGGAACCACAAGAGGATGACCACGTTGAAGTTCCTGAGAATGTTGACCCCGTGGCAGGTGCAAACAACATTGAAAGGTTGATGGCTATGCAGAATCAACTCATGCAAACTATGATCCAAACTTTGGGTCAGCTGCAAGCCATAAACAACCACAACCCTAACCCTATTCCTGCACCCCCGCCACCACCACCGCCACCACCGCTGGCTCACAACAGATTGGGAGAGTTCATGAGGACTCGACCGCCCACTTTTTCACAAGCTAATGATCCTATGGAGGCTGATGATTGGTTGAAGTCCATGGAGAAGAAGCTTGCTATAGTTCAGTGCAATGATCGTGAGAAAGTTCTCTTCGCATCGCACCAACTTATGGGAGCAGCCGCTGACTGGTGGGACGCTCTTTGCAATGCTCATTTCAACCAGGAGACTATCACTTGGACTGAGTTCAAGGAGAGTTTCCGCTCTCATTACGTCCCTGCTGGAGTCATGATGCTCAAAAGGCAAGAGTTCGAAGGTCTCTGCCAAGGAAAGAAGAGCGTGAATGAGTACCTCAACAAGTTCACCCAGCTTTCAAGGTATGCCCCCGAGGATGTCAACTCGGATAAAAGGAAGCAATACTTGTTCATGAGAGGGTTGAACAATGAGATCCAAGTTGAACTGCTCAACAATGACTATGCAAACTTCCAAAAGCTAGTTGACAAAGCTATAGTGGTTGAGAACAAGATCCGTGAGATCGATCAAGAGGGCAAGAGAAAGATGCCATACCAGCCACAAGGGAGCAATGTACGTCCCCGTTTCATGCTCCCAGTTGCACAACAGTATGGCTCGTCCACTTCTACTTTTCGCCCTAATCAACCACCACAACAACTTCCTGTTATGCAAGCACCTCGTGTGCCTTTGCCTCTTGCGCCCCGACCCAACATGGGCGCATATGCTCAAAACCACCCTCGCCCTAACGTACCTGCTGTCTTGGGCAACAAGGCGTGATTTGCATGCAGAGAAGCGGGACACTTTGCAAGTCAGTGCCCGAGGAAAGGCCTTGGACAACCAAGCAACACGCCCAAGCAGAACCCACGGCCGAACGGAGGAGCTAATCAAGGAAACCGTGGGCAGCAAAACTACGCTCGGAGCAACATGAATCATGTCTCCACTGAGGAAGCGCAACAGGCTGAGGACGTCGTGATTGGTATGTTCCTTGCCAACTCCAACCCAGCCACTATTTTATTTGACTCCGGAGCATCGCATTCATTCATATCATCCAAATATGTTGCCAAGTATAATCTGCCCATATCACACATGAAATATACTATGTTAGTTAATTCTCCCGGTGGAGAGATAAGGACTAATATAGTATGTCTGAAAGTAAACCTTAAAATAAGGGGGGTAGACTTCCTTTCCAACCTTATTGTCTTGGATTCCCAAGGGCTTCATATAATACTTGGAATGGATTGGTTAAGAAAGCACAACGGAGTAATCCAATGTGCTGAGAGGAGCGTGCAGTTGACAAACGAGCACGGAACTCGTATTGAGTTCGAGTCAGCCCAACCGGCAACCGAGAAGGCAACGTTGAACCACGTCAAAGAAGCAACATTGGAAAGCATTCCGGTGGTTCAAGAATTTTTGGACGTGTTCCCGGAAGAACTTCCAGGTATGCCATCTGAACGGGACATTGAGTTTTCCATTGATCTGGTACCCGGAACTGCACCTATAGCAAAGAGGCCATATAGGATGCCCGTTAATGAACTAGTGGAGCTTAAGAAGCAAATTCAGGAGCAGTTAGAAAAGGGTTTTATACGCCCAAGCTCATCACCATGGGGAGCCCCCGTGCTCTTCATAGACAAGAAAGATGGGACCCAAAGGATGTGTGTGGACTATAGGTCTCTCAATGAGGTGATGATCAAGAATAAATACCCGCTGCCCCGTATAGAGGACCTGTTTGACTACATGAAAGGTGCCCGAGTTTTCTCCAAGATTGATCTTCGGTCGGGATATTTCCAGCTGAAGATTAAGCCCTCCGACATACCCAAGACTGCCTTTTGAACACGGTATGGTTCGTATGAATATACCGTTATGTGTTTTGGGTTAACGAATGCACCTGCATTTTTCATGTATCTCATGAACAAGGTCTCCATGAAGTACATGGACAAGTTCGTCGTGGTTTTCATCGACGATATCATGGTATATCAAAAAGTGAGGAAGAACATGAAGAACCTTTAAGATTGACATTGCAGAAGCTGTGAGAACATCAATTGTATGCCAAGCTCAGCAAGTGTCAATTTTGGCTAAAGGAGATATCGTTCCTAGGCCACATCATCTCCGAGGAAGGAGTATCGGTTGATCCCGGAAAAGTGGGAGATGTTCTGAAGTGGAACCAACCGCAGAACGTGAGGGATATTCGGAGTTTCCTTGGGATGGCTGGATACTATCGCCGGTTCATCAAGGATTTCTCCAAAATAGCAAAGCCTATGATTGAATTGCTAATGAAGGGAAAAGCATTCCAGTGGACACCAGCGTGTCAACAAAGCTTTGAGGAGCTCAAGAAAAGGCTAACCACAGCGCCGGTTTTGGTTTTGCCGGACGTGAGCAAGAGCTTTGACATATATTGTGATGCATCAAGACAAGGGCTTGGATGTGTGCTCATGTAAGAAGGACAAATGGTAGCCTATGCGTCGAGACAACTAAAGAAACACGAGCTGAATTACCCCACACATGATTTGGAGCTAGCAGCCGTAGTACATGCATTAAAGATTTGGAGACATTATATCCTTGGCCACTGATGTGAGATCTATACGGATCACAAAGGCCTCAAGTATATATTCACGCAAACGGATTTCAATTTGAGGAAACGTCAATGATTGGAACTCATCAAGGATTATGATGTTGGAATCAACTATCACCCCGGAAAGCCCAATGTAGTAGCTGATGCATTGAGCCGAAAGGGAGCATGTCACCAACTCACGGTTCGGGAGCTACCGCCCGAGCTGCACAAGGAGTTCGAACGGTTACATCTCGGGTTCTTGAACGAGATGGAAGTAATGGAACTCCATTGTTCGCTGGAACAAGAGATGAGAGATGGCCAAGCAACGGATGAGGAAATCAAGGAGATCAAGGAAAGAATCCGACAAGGCATAGAAAAGGACTTCAAGGAACACGAGAAGGGTACGCTTTGGTTAGGGAAAAGGGTTTGTGTGCCTAACGTGAAGCACATCTGCGACACGATATTAAAAGAGGCACATGACTCACCTTATTCCATACATCCTGGCAGTACAAAGATGTATAAGGACCTGAAAACTTGCTATTGGTGGGATGGTATGAAAAGGGACATAGCTGAGTATGTTGCCCTATGTGACACGTGCCAACGGGTTAAGGCTGAACATCAAAGACCCGCTGGACTGTTGCAACCATTGAAAGTACCCGAGTGGAAGTGGGAAGACATCAGTATGGATTTCATCATCAGATTACCACGTACTCAGTCAGGTTACGACTCCATCTAGGTTATCATGGACCGATTGATGAAAACCGCTCATTTTCTTCCTGTTAAAATACCGTACCGCGTGGCAGATCTAGCCGAGCTGTACATGGAGCAAATCGTGTGCCGCCATGGAGTCCCGAAGAGGATCTTTTCAGATCGGGGTTCTCAGTTTACCTCTAGGTTCTGGAGGAAGCTGCATGAAGCCATGGGTACACGGCTAAATTTCTGCTCCGGTTATCACTCGCAAACCGACGGGCAAATGGAGAGGACAAACCAAATTTTGGAGGACATGTTGAGAGCATGCGCCTTGAAACATGGGCATAGTTGGGATAGGAGCTTGCCGTGTGCCGAGTTCTCATACAATAACGGCTATCAAGCCAGCTTGAAGATGTCACCTTTCGAAGCATTGTATGGTAGACGATGTAGGCCGCCGTTGTTTTGGAACGAGACCGGAGAAAACCATGTATTTGGACCCAAAGTGCTGCAAGAGGCTGAGAAGCAAGTCCAAACGATACGGGAGAACTTGAAGGCTGTCAGTCACAACAGAAAGGTTATGCGGACAATAGGCGAAGAAAGTTGACCTTCAAAGTAGGAGACTTCGTATACCTTAAGGTATCGCCTATCCGTGGCCAACGATGTTTTAACGTCAAAGGCAAGTTAGCACCTCGCTATATCGGGCCATTAAAGATTTTGGGCAAGCGAGGAGAGGTAGCTTATCAACTAGTGCTCCCAACGCACCTCTCCGACGTGCATGACGTGTTTCACGTATCCCAACTCAAAAAGTGCTTGAGAGTACCAGAAGAACAAGTACCGATGGATGAGCTCGAGCTTCAAGAGGATCTGACCTACGTAGAGCACCCTATCCGAATTTTGGACGTAAAGGAAAGGGTCACGAGGAACAAAGTGATCTGTTGGTGCAAGGTGCAGTGGAGCCATCACACGGAAGCCGAAGCTACATGGGAACGTGAGGAAGACCTCAAGGCAGAATTCCCTCATCTATTCTCCACTCTATCGAATCTCGAGGGCAAGATTCAGTTTAAGGGGGGTAGGTTTATAACACCCTCAATTTCATATTCACGCATGCATTCATATTTCATATAAAGAAACATTTTAAAAGAAGTAGAAACGGAGAAAGAATCAGAAATCTAGCCGAAACGAGCCAATTCCAGTTTGCCGAGGAGCACTGCCGACACTTCCCACGGCCTGCTGGCCACGTGGCATTTTTGGAGCTCATCCCTGCGGAAGGGGTGAGGTCCGGCATCGCCAGACACGTGGTAGGCTCGGAGCTAGCCTCTGTGGAAGGGGCGAGGTCCGACCCGCTGAACACGTGTTGCCTCCGGGGCTTGTCTCTGTGGAGAAGCGAGGTCTAGTCCCGCAGGACACGTGTTCCCACCGGAGCTAGTCGCTGCGGAAAAGCAAGGCCCAACCCCGTGGGACACGTGTCGCTCTCGGAGCTTGCCTCTGAGAGGTCTGACCCCTCTGGACACGTGTCACCCTCGGAGCTCGTCTCTGAGAGGTCCGACATTGTTTGACACGTGTCATACTCGGAGCTCACCTCCGAAGAGAAGGGAGGTCCGACACCAATGGACACGTGTCAACCTTGGAGCTCGTCTCTGAGGAGAAAGGAAGTCTGGCACTGCTGGACACGTGGCACACTCGGAGCTCACCTCCGAAGAGAGGGGAGGTCCGGAACTGACATGTGGCGCACGCGGAGCTCACCTCTGAGGGAGAGGGGAGGTCCCATCCGCCAAGACACGTGGCGCACGCGGAGCTCACCTCTGAGGAGAGGGGAGGTCCCACCCGCCTGACACGCGGCACAACCGGAGCCCGCCTCTGCGGAGAAGGGAAGCCCAGCACCCGCTGGGCACGTGGAGCCTCCGGAGCTTATCCATGCAGAAGGACGAGATCCTTAAGCGGTTTTCCCCTATACGCGAGTACCAGGTAATGAGGAAACCGACACGAATTCTTCCACGTTGAATATTGCAACCAAATCAATTGAAGATAAATTGTTAAGATCCAAATACAAATTGAATAGGACTCTTATTTGAAATCCAATCGGAGTAGGACTCTTCTCTCACCCCTTATAAATATAATCCAAAACACCCCTTGGCCGTAACACCTTTTCAAGTCAACGACTTAGAGGCCCTAGCCCCCAACTCACCGAGTTAACCCCCTTCACCAAAGTTCGACCACCGGTGAGACCGCCGACGAGCCCCGTCATGTTCGCTGTTGCCGGAAGAGAGCCGCCGAACTGTCTTGCTGCCATTGCTAGGAGGAAGGCCGAGGTAGGTCTTTGTCACCACCTTACAACATCATCGTGGTTTTATTCGCATGTGTTTTCTTCGAACAGAAGCCTTTTCGTGTAAATAGATCACGTGTTGATCGGTTTTTGACGGTGGAATTGATCTAGATCTTGAGTCAAGATCATCACCACGTCCACACTTGATCCTTACACCCTTGTTCATCGTAAAACCCATGCAAGCCATTAAAACATGCAAGAACACGTACAAACTGATAGCACCATAGGATTTGCATCCATCTACACCATTGCATCTTGAGTAAAGTTTGTGCATGATGATTGATTGCTGTAAATCTTATATGTGTGTGATCGTGAGTAGAAGGACAAGCTCAGGGAGCTATCTGCGAAGAACTACAACACCAAGACTTTGAGATCCATGAGCAACAGAAGCCACAGGAACAAGGCAAGTGCCCCTTGACCATATTGATCCAATGTTTTGAAACTGTTTTGTTTACGAAAATGTGTATGCTTGAGTCAACTTGATGGGAAACCCTTTTATAGGAGTTTACTAGCTTTGTTAACCACTCTTGTTGCCGGGAAAGTTTATGAGTCGGGCATGGTTGTTTTTGCTTTTTGCTTCGCTCAGCTTATGGGATACAGGAAGGCAAAGTAGAACATGTCTAGCTACTGCACTCATATGAATAATGTTAATGAGAACTTGATGATGATAATGAACATGAATCGGGGTTGATCTAGACAAGCTTGGTTGGTGGACATGGTAGAATGAGATGGTGGTTTAATTGCCGTAGATCTAAGGACCGGTTCATGCCAGCACATGCCAGAAAAACAATGCCACCAGAAGGCCAAATATGGGTGCGGCTTAGCTGACTAATTAGGTAAGTTGCTAGATTGTTATGGACTGTGGAAGGGGTGGGGAATGGGAGTCGAGAGAGGACTGCCCTAGGAACTGCATGGCACAAGAGGGGGCCCGTAGGTGGGAGAATGGTGATTCGAGCCTGCTGGTGAAACCTTAGTGAGTCCATACATCTAGTAGCCCCTTTATAAAGGCTATTTTGTGATCTCTTGGCCATACACCGACGGTTGTGTACTGGTATAATGGAGGTTCTGCAGTCGTCGACGGGTGACGAAATCACAAACTTGTGAGTAAATTTGTGCCACCTCTGCAGAGTGTAAAACTGTCATGATAGCCAAGCTTACGGTCACAAGCGCCTGGACAACTCACATGATTAGAAGGGAAAGTTTGGGATGGATGTTTATTGGTTTGGTTATGGTATGGTCTTTGGGATTGGTTTTTGGGACTGTTGAGTTGTAACAATGAGTTTGGTTTTGGGAGATATAAATATGAGATGGTGGTATGAATATGAGATGGTTATGGATATCATGAATATAAGATGGTTATGCATATCATGAGCATGAGATGAAAGTTGAGAAAGATTTATGGTTGGTTGAGACATGAAAGGTGGTGAATCATAAAGGAGGTATGTTGATGTTTTAATTGGATATATGTTGGGATTAAATTCACTTAAAGTTAGTTGATGTTTTTATCATGTTTGTGAAATAAACTTTGCTTTCTGCAATGAGCCTTTTTGTTCCTACCTTGCTGTAAGCTACATATCATATTTTCCCGCACTTGCTGAGTACGTCATGTACTCAAACTTGCATTATTACTTCATCATCAGCAACAGGAGAAGAGTACTTCGAAGATTATGAGGAGTATTAGGCGTGCAATCTACCGTCAACTTGCCTGTGCAGTTGGAGATGGAGCCGCTGTCGTGTTTAGTTTGCTTCCGCTATCGTTAGAGACTTCCACTGCTAGAACAAGTTAGAGACTTCCGCTGCAAGAATAAGTTAGAGATTGATGTAATAAAGTACTTAAACCCTATTATTTGTGGTTATATTCTGAATTCAGTTTGTGTATTACATGTGTATGTGTGATGAACATCCTGGGCACACATATGCATTAGTTCGGATCCGTTATCACAGGACCGGGCATCATAGATTGGTATCAGAGCCACGTTGACCATAAGGCGCAGGACTAGTCACAGATTGGCATTAGAAGCCACGTTAACTGTAGGACGCAAGCCTAGGTAGAGTTACAGATTTGCATTAGAGCCATGTTGACCATAGGAAGCAAGCCTAGGTAGAATGCACAGATTGGCATTAGAACCACATTGATCGTAGGATGCAAGCCTAGGTAGAATGGATACCCTAAAACCCATAGGAACGTTTAAACCATAGAAGCTTGAATAGGAGTGGTGTGAACTTTTGTGATGATTGTTTGTGTTTGTGTGCTTAGTGTGAGTTGTGCGACGCTTCAGCGTTGTCCATATCCACACACTCAGTGGAAGTGTGAAGACATCAGTATGGATTTTATCATCAGATTACCACGTACTCTTTCAGGTTACGACTCCATCTGGGTTATCGTGGACCGATTGACGAAAACCGCTCATTTTCTTCCTGTTAAAACCACGTACCGCGTGGCAGATCTAGCCGAGCTGTACATGGAGAAAATCGTGTGCCGCCATGGAGTCCCGAAGAGGATCGTTTCAGATCGGGGTTCTCAGTTTACCTCTAGGTTCTGGAGGAAGATGCATGAAGCCATGGGTACACGGCTAAATTTCAGCTCCGCTTATCACCAGCAAACCGACGGACAAACGGAGAGGACAAACCAAAATTTGGAGGACATGTTGAGAACCTGCACCTTGAAACATGGGCGTAGTTGGGATAGGAGCTTGCTGTGTGCCGAGTTCTCATACAATAACAGCTATCAAGTCAGCATGTAGATGTCACCTTCCGAAGCATTGTATGCTAGAAAATGTAGGCCACCGTTGTTTTGGAACGAGACCGGAGAAAACCACGTATTTGGACCCGAAGTGCTACAAGAGGCTGAGAAGAAAGTCCAAACAATACGGGAGAACTTGAAGGCTGCTCAGTCACGACGGAAAGGTTATGCGGACAATAGGCGAAGAAAGTTGACCTTCAAAGTAGGAGACTTCGTGTACTTTAAGGTATCGCCTATCCGTGGCCAACAATGTTTTAACGTCAAAGGCAAGTTAGCACCTCGCTATATCGGGCCATTTAAGATTTTGGGCAAGCGAGGAGAGGTAGCTTATCAACTAGTGCTCCCAACGCACCTCTCCGACGTGCATGACGTGTTTCACGTATCCCAACTCAAAAAGTGCTTGAGAGTACCAGAAGAACAAGTACCGATGGATGAGCTCGAGCTTCAAGAGGATCTGACCTACGTAGAGCACCCTATCCGAATTTTGTACGTAAAGGAAAGGGTCACGAGGAACAAAGTGATCTGTTGGTGCAAGGTGCAATGGAGCCATCACACGGAAGCCGAAGCTACATGGGAACGTGAGGAAGACCTCAAGGCAGAATTCCCTCATCTATTCTCCACTCTATCGAATCTCGAGGGCAAGATTCAGTTTAAGGGGGGTAGGTTTATAACACCCTCAATTTCATATTCACACATGCATGCATATTTCATATAAAGAAACATTTTAAAAGAAGTAGAAACGGAGAAAAATCAGAAATATAGCCGAAAGGAGCCAATTCCAGTTCGCCGAGGAGATTGCCGACACTTCCCGCGGCCTGCTGGCCACGTGGCATTTTCGGGGCTCATCCCTGCGGAAGGGGTGAGGTCCGGCATCGCCAGACACATGGCAGGCTTGGAGCTAGCCTCTGTGGAAAGGGCGAGGTCCGACCCGCTGAACACGTATTGCCTCCGGAGCTTGTCTCTGTGGAGAAGCGAGGTCCAGTCCCGCAGGACACGTATTCCCACTGGAGCTAGTCTCTGCGGAAAAGCAAGGCCCAACCTCGTGGGACACGTGTCGCTCTCGGAGCTTGCTGCTAAGAGGTCTGACCCCTCTGGACACGTGTCACCCTTGGAGCTCGTCTCTGAGAGGTCCGACATTGTTGGACACGTGTCATACTCGGAGCTCACCTCCGAAGAGAAGGGAGGTCCGACACCAATGGACACGTGTCGACCTCGGAGCTCGTCTCTGAGGAGAAAGGAAGTCCGGCACTGCTGGACATGTGGCACACTCGGAGCTCACCTCCGAAGAGAGAGGAGGTCCGGAACTGACATGTGGCGCACGCGGAGCTCGCCTCTGAGGGAGAGGGGAGGTCCCGCCCGCCATGACACATGGCGCACGCGGAGCTCACCTCTGAGGAGAGGGGAGGTCCCGCCCACCTGACACGCGGCACAACCGGAGCCCGCCTCTGCGGAGAAGGGAAGCCCGGCACCCGCTGGACACGTGGAGCCTCCGGAGCTTATCCATGCGGAAGGACGAGATCCTTAAGCGGTTTTCCCCTGTACGCGAGTACTCGGTAATGAGGAAACTGACACGAATTCTTCCACGTTGAATATTACAACCAAATCAACTGGAGATAAGTTGTTAAGATCCAAATACAAATTGAATAGGACTCTTATTTGAAATCCAATCAGAGTAGGACTCTTTTTTCAGCCCTTATAAATATAACCCAAAATATCCCTTGGCCGTAACACCTTTTCAAGTCCACGACTTAGAGGCCCTAGCCCCCAACTCGCTGAGTTAACCCCCTTCACCGGAGTTCAACCACCGGTGAGACCGCCGACGAGCCCCGTCATGTTCGCTCTCGCCGGAAGAGAGCCGCCGAACTGTCTTGCTGCCATTGCTAGGAGGAAGGCCGAGGTAGGTATTTGTCACCACCTTACGACATCATCGTGATTTTCTTCGCATCTGTTTTCTTCGAACAGAAGCCTTTTCGTGTGGATAGATCACGTGTTGATTGGTTTTTGATGGTGGAATTGATCTAGATCTTGAGTCAAGATCATCACCACGTCCACACTTGATCCTTACACCCTTGTTCATCGTAAAATCCATGCAAGCCATTAAAACATGCAAGAACACGTACAAACTGATAGCACCATAGGATTTGCATCCATCTACAGCATTGCATCTTGAGTAAAGTTTGTGCATGATGATTGATTGATGTAAATCTTGTATGTGCGTGATCGTGAGTAGAAGGACAAGCTCAGGGAGCTATCTGCGAAGAACTACAACACCAAGACATCGAGATCCGTTAGCAACAGAAGCCACAGGAACAGGGCAATTGCCCCTTGACCATATTGATCCCTTGTTTTGAAACTGTTTTGTTTACAAAAATATGTATGCTTGAGTCAAATTGATGGGAAACCCTTTTATAGGAGTTTACTAGCTTTGTTAACAACCCTTGTCACCGGGAAAGTTTATGAGTCGGGTATGGTTGTTTTTGCTTTTTGCATCGCTTAGCTTATGGGATACGGGAAGGCGAAGTAGAACATGTCTAGCTACTGCACTCATATGAATAATGTTAATGAGAACTTGATGATGGTAATGAACATGAATCAGGGGAGATCTAGGCAAGCTTGGTTGGTGGATGTGGTAGAATGAGATGGTGGTTTACTTGCCGTAGATCTAAGGACCGGTTCATGCCAGCACATGCCATGAAAACAGTGCCACCACAAGTTCTAATATGGGTGCGGCTTAGCTGACTAATTAGGTAAGTTGCTATATTGTTATGGACCGTGGAAGCGCGGGGAATGGGAGTCGAGAGAGGACTGCCCTGGGAACTGCATGGCACAAGAGGGGGCCCGTAGGTGGGAGAATGGTGATTCGAGCCTCCTGGTGAAACCTTAGTGAGTCCATACATCTAGTAGCCCCTTTGTAAAGGCTATTTTGTGATCTCTTGTGTAAAGGTCCCAAAAATGTGAATACAAAGAAACTCTTGTTTGCAAAAGTTGGTTTCATATGTATGAAATTTTGGACTCGTTAAAACGTTTCCACATGTGATAACTCACATGAGGGCTTTCTTCACACAAGTTCAAATGTTTGTTTGAAAACTTGGAACCCAAGAGGGGTCTGAAACCAAGATGGGAAGTTCCCATAGGTGTGAGAAAGTTAAAATCAGATTTGGAACAAATTTGTTCAACTAAAAATTCAAATGAGAACAACACAATCAATTTCAAAACTGTTGTGCTAAAAATCTCATTTGCAGTAGCCAAATTTAAAATCAGATTTCCTATTTGAATTCCTTAGCTCCAAATTAGGGGGTATGCAAAGTTTTATGATTTATTGAAATGATTTGCAACTAATTTTCCAAAATGGACTTTAAATAGCAAAGAATTCAAATGCCTGTTTGAATTTGGATGAAACTTGCCAAATTATCCAAATGCACCTCAGATTTCAACTCCCACAATTTGATTTCACCATTTGCAAATCCTGGGAGATATTTAGTAGAGGGATAAGGAGGGGTTGAACTGTGGGTCCCACATGTCATTGAGGGAGCTGAAAATTGCAAAAAAATCTCCAATAGAGAGCACAGTCTCTGGTTTGCTTGTTCAGTCGGTTCACTCGAGTGAGCAGCGCAGGCCAACACCGAGGCAGCCGGCGACCGCTCTCAAGCAGATGCTGGCGATTTCCCTCTCCCTTATCAGCTCCCACCGGAGGTGTGCGCCGCATCAAACTGAGAACCGGCCCTGTTTTCTCCTCCCTAGCGCAGACAACCGAACAGAGCGCTGCCGCTGCCTTCCAATCGCTCGGCCACACCGTAGCCCGCGTGAAGACTTCGTCTGAGCGGCCAAACAACACAACAGACCCTCCCCCAACGTCCTCGCGCCATTCCAACGTGAGCTCCGCCTCCAAAGAACGAGAACGCCGAGTTCCTGCGGTGGCCGAAAGAAACTGCCACCGACGGCTCTCGTGGACAGCCTCAACCACGGCTTGTCACGGCTGAGCAAGGCCACCGTTGGATGCGCAAGAGCTCCCTGCAGCTTCCATCCGAAGCTCAGAGCTTATCTTCGTTTCTTGCTGACAAATTTCAGGATTCCTCTCCGGCCGGTGTAAACGGACCCACGGGTATGAATTCTTAAAATTCTCGCGCTATAATTGTTTAGAGCACTGCAATTTGCGCTCGCATGACCTAGTCTTGCTTAACAACAATTTCCCTTTTGAAACCGGGCATGGAATCCACGGTGCACTGCATATTTCCGATCTTCCCGACGGCGGGCATAGCGGGGAAAGGCGGGTGCACGATGAACCCTAGTTCAGACCCATTTTCAAGCCGTTTCACTCCCATGTCGACCTTCCCGAGTATCCACCGGTGCTTTAGAGCTTGGAAACCGAAGCTTGGAGGGCTTAGGGCGTCGGGGTAACGTCGCTGAACTCCTTCCGAGCCGCCGCACCGTCGGGCGCTAGGTTGAAGGCTCTGCCGACTCGGGAGGACCGCACCAGTGTGTTCCTTGAATTGATTTAGGCACTGGCGGCGAGTGGAAGCTCGAGGGGTGGCCGGAGCAACGAAAACCGGCGAGCTCGAGCGGCGTGGGTGCACGGGAGCGCAAGGTAGAAGAAGGTGGAGCCGGGCCCGCGTGCCAGTGACGAGTTAGAGGGGGCTGGACCTTCTGTGGGCTCGGATTAACTGTGGCAACGCGGGAAACAGCTCTGTAGCCCCCTGTGGCTTATTCCAGTGCATGACACGTGTGCTCCCCGGACCCACTGACAGATTTAAAGTTTTCCACGATTTATTCAAATCCCAGATTTTCCCCAAACTTTAGAAGAGCATAACTTTTGCTAGGAACCTCCAAATTTAGTGATTCAAATTGGGTTAGATTCTGATTGACAAACTGTATCCAAATATGCAACCCAATTTGTACGAAAGTCTTTATTTAATTCTGTAAAATTCTTTAAATCTTTTCAGCAAAAGAATTTTAGAGGGAGTTTGGTTTATCCAAAGATCCTCAAATTTTGCATGAATATTCTTTGCGGTATTACTAGACTCCTGTAAAAGTTTCAGCTCATTTGGAGTTGAGTTGATCAGGAAAATTCAGATTTTAAATTGCTGTGTTCAATTGAATACATAAACATTTTGAGAGAATTTCCAAAATTTGGAAATTCAGTTTTGGGAAATTCTAAGCTCCAAAAATCCTAGGAAAATTCATGCAGACTCTATGAACTATAATTGAAATTGTAGTTCACTAAGTTTGACATGAACATAGATGTTACCTCAGAATCAATTCCTCTTTTCTTAAATACTTAGAGAATTGTTCTGAATAAACCACTCAATGAAAAGTGCTAATTTTGAGTCCACGCGACTTTCTTGTGACAAGGAACTCACATGAAAATTTTCAGCTCCATTGGGGCTCTTGATCACCAATGTCTTGTGTAACCTCTTTAGGTGATCAACACACAAGTGATAAATGGCACTCACCACTTGATCATAGTACTTTAACCCAACCTAAACCACTAGCACCAGTGTCATTTTAAATTCTTAACCAAAGTTACATTTTTTAAACTGTCATTAGACCTTATTAGCAAAAGTTTTTCAATTAAATACATATGCATGATCATATCGTGTAGCATCTACATGAGCACGTGAGAAGGACTTGAAGTGAAGATCAAGGAGGGAGGAAAGTGAGTTATAAAGCTCCAAGTGATTGTCACTAACTGATTGTAATCTTAGTCACCTGCAAAACAGGCAAGTCCCGGTTTGCATTTGAACATTTTTATAAAGCATTTCCATTTTTAGAGATCATAGTTTTGAATCATTTGATTGCATTAAGTCTAGTTGATATGAAAAACCCCACTTGCATAACCAGAAATACCTAAGAGAGAAAGGGTAGAATAGCACCTCCTCGAGTGGATTTGGCTATGCTAAATGTTAGTAGAAAAGGTCCGGTAGAAGTCGAGTAGTTGGAAGCTACTCGCGAGCTTAGGGCTGGTTTACTCGGAATGGGTTAAAAATTAGAAATGATGAGGAAAGTTCACACATAAGAAATGGAGACCGGGCAGGGAGGTTTAGATGCAGAAGGCTGCGGACCGTGCGTGCATAGCCCTGCCTGTGTCGGTTAAGGCCCGTCCGTGCTTGGCCCTGTTGGACAAGTTTGAGTTATGTACCGGGCACATACTGGCTATATGGGACCCAGGAAACCGATGTACCTTGGCAGATCCATAATGGAACATTTCTAACTTTCTTAGGCTTTCAGCGTCAGGGTAGCAGGAGGTAACTCGCTTAAGAACATACCACTGTGGGTATGTACCTTGAGGGAGCTTGTGGACTCGGGGCAGTTAGACTGCGTCCAATGTGGAAGATCTTGGGAAAGGTGGCCGCGTACAATGTCAGTCGAGGTTGCTGCCGGCAACTCGGAGTACAGGTGTATGTGTCGTGTAGTCCGGGCATGTACTGATTCGAATCACCGTCACTCGCGGTCATATGAGCATACTTGCCCACTGCGTCTTGACGTAGTAACAACTGATACAGTTTTCTTTTGAACGTGATAAGACTATGTTGTAACTTGTATTGCAACCATGATTGAATTAGAGATAGGCTCATTAAACTTTACTTTCACCTTGTGCAAGGAGCATCGCAACAAAGCGTTTCTTGTTTGATTGTGGAGTTGCGATGCTGTTCGGCTCAAGGTCTGCACAATGAGGCTTAAAATCTAAAAGTTAAGGATCAACTTTAGTCGAGTCCTTTATGCAAATCTAGCTAACCCAATTGCAACCATCGTGCATGTAGAGTTTCTTGTTTAGGAGAGACGGATCAGACTTTCTGAGCCTATGTGCTCACGCTTTCGATATGAGTGGTTTTGCAGGTTAACATCGATGCTAAGAAGAAGGTTGTCCGGTGAGACTCGGAGACTTCCGAGTCGTGTAACACATGGAGAACCCAGCCGCTGCTGTTGTCATCGTGTTGCTAGCGAGAGGAGTTCGCCGGCTGGACTTCATCTCGAGTGCTCTTTAGTTATTCGACATGAGTTGTTATAGACTTCCGCTGTAGCTACTTGATGTAAATTATTTTCAAAGAAAAAACTTGTAAGCTTCCGCTACTGTTTTAGGTAATACATTGTTCCTTATATGTGTGCTGTTGGGTGCCACACAACACGGCACCACCCAATGCGATTCCCGAGCGAGTGCCACGTCCCCGTGACTGAACGGGCGGCGTCGGGCCGTGTCAGCATGGTATCAGAGCCGCATTGGTAATAGCGCACGGAATAAGGATCGTATTACGACAAAAACTAGGATACGATGAGGAAACGGTATTAGGCCCACATAAGGACCATAGTAGTATAGTTACTTAAAGTGGCAGGACTAACATATTTGTTATATTCTGAATTTTGATTATGTAACAACGCACCTACGCTCTGATAAGCATGGTAAGGAATGGTACAGAAAGGGTAGAAAGCATGTTTTAGTATGATATAGAACTGCCTGAAATGAGAAAAACTTTGAGTGCACCACTATTGAGTGTTCTTCTGCAGGTACTAACCAGAAACCGTAGTACGAGTAGAACACATTTGCGAGTGACCCTTTTAGTGCCACCTAAGATATGTTGTACCGGTATAATCCGGTTAGGACTTTCTTTTGGTGAGGCTACGTAGTATCGACATGCTTCTTACGGTGCATCGACGCTGTACTAAACCTAATAAACTCTTCCCTTTGAAGAAATAACTCATGAACTAACTTTCAACTAAAAATGGAAGTTTGAAACAAATATTAGTTACTGAACTCCTATTTTGAGCTAAGATTCAAATGAGAGAAAAACTAGGCTTCAAAGATTTCAAAAACAGAGTGCTCTGTTTTCAGCAGGAATTTTTGCTGGTATTGGACAGAGCATAACTCTGAGTAGATTGACCCAATTAAGGTGTATGATACAGTTCTGGAAAGATTTTCAAGTGCTATACAACTTCTTTGTAGACCTCCAGAGCAAAATCAACCGGTAAATGGGTAGAACGTTCAGAGGAAGGTAAACTGTCTAGAACTAGAACAGCAGCAAAACCTCTCTGAACCTTTCTGTTTTTAAGCCATAACTTTCTCTAGAAAAATCCTTAAGAAGCCTATGATACATCGTTGGAAAGGTTATGAATTGTGCCACATTTTCGTAGTTCAAAGTTTGTTCAGATTCTTATTGTATTTACATATACAACTGTGATAAAATCAGCCACATACAAAGGAGATGTTGGCAAATTTTATCCAGGAATTCTGTCAACTTTGGAAAACCATAACTTTTAATCCATATATGATCTGAAGGCATATGAATACTCGTTGTAAATATACTGAAGTTAACTTTAACTTTGGTATTCAACTTGAGCTATGAAAATGCTATTAACTAGATCAAAATCTGGAGATAGTGTGTAAAGGTCTGTTCTGTACAGATAGGCTGGTTAGCTATGCCTACTAAGAAGTTGTGTAAACATGGATTTTATTACTGCTTTCATAAAGTTTTGACATATTCATGTTTTCATTAGTCTCACATACTGCTGAGTTCTTGTTTAACTCATCTCAACTACATTTTTGCAGTATGGTTCGTGCTCGCTCTAGGAGTAGGGCCGGGGGTTCTCGCCGAGGCGGTGATGCTTCTATTCCACCGTCAGAACCACCATCCACGGGATGGATGGATCTTATGACTCGAGTTGTCGATTCTAACCAAGAGAACACTAGACTACTCCAAGAAGCAACGCAAGAACACACGCTTACTCCAAGATTTGGTACAGCAAGGCGTACTCCAGAACACGCAACAAGTCGTTCCACCTCGGAACGCTTATCTGGATTTCTTGGTGACTCAACCGCCAATCTTTACAGAAGCCACCGAACCTGTGGAAGCAGATCAATGGCTTCGTGTCATGGAGTCAAAATTCGGAGTATTCAAGTGTGATGAAGTGCAAAAGACAAAGTTTGCCGCTCAGCAACTCCATGGAGCCGCCGGAAACTGGTGGGTTGATCATCTTGCCACCATTCTGGATGACCATCAAGTAACATGGAGTGCGTTCTGTGAAGCCTTTCATACTCGTCACATACCACTAGGTATTGTCAACACAAAGCGGGAGGAATTTTTGGGTTTGAAGCAAGGGGACATGAGTGTCCTCGAGTATGTCAGAAGGTTTAATCTTTTGGCCCAATATGCTTCCAAATATGTGGCGAAAGAAGAGGCACGGTGTGACTTATTTTTCCAGGGCCTGAGTGCCATATTACAGGAGAAGTGTGAGGGACAGGACCTCGTTGGGTGGTGCCGTGATATGCGGCACCCAACAGAACACGGATCGAAGAAACACATCACATTATATAAATAGTTTGCGGAAGCGTACCAAAATGGTTTTACAAATAATTATATCAAAGTAAGCTACAGTGGAAGACTATCACTCTCTCGACTCGTTTCTAAACTAGCAACAAAGAAACAGTCCAGCCCGCGGACTGTTTCCTACTAGCAACACCAAGACAGTCTGCAGCGGCGAGGATGCTCTTTGAGTAAGCACTCGGATGTTCCCGAGTCTCATCGGCATCCCATCTCTTAAGCATGAAGTCAGATACCTGCAAAACAACTCGGATAGCATCCGTGAGCATAACGCTCAGCAATACTTAACCGTCACCCTAAACATGAAACTCTATGTGCGGTTATGAACCTAAAATAGGATGGCATAAGCATAATTAAACTCGCCTAAAAGTGGATCCTTACTTTCAGGTACTAATTGCAGCATTTTAAGTAACCTTGGCCACGTCACATCAGGAGTCCACAATCAAACAAGAAATGCTTTCCCCCGATGTAAATTGCTCATGGAAAAAGAATCGAGTTTGCACTAGCCTATTCATCCAGATCCAATACAGAGCTAGTATGAAACTTCAAACCAATGTGATTAGTTCCTTTCTCATGCAAGTTCTTACTACGTCACGACTGTGAGAACAAGTATGCTCGGTCCATTTCGCGAGCGACGGTGATTCGAATCAATAACACCCGGACTACACGACATGTACGCCCGTACTTGACGTTGCCTACAGAAACCATCACTGACGTCGTACGCGGCAGCCTTTCTCCCGTTTCACCCCCGTTGAATCGATCAAGTCGCCCCGTACAGTAGCCACTCTCATGGTGCACCTACCAACATGAGATGTCATGAGAATTTTCCCCACATACTGCACACCAGCCGTCCGCCTGAGGCGACCCGAAAAGTCCCAACGACAGCTTCCCGAGGTACATCGGTTTACTGGGTCCCATATAGCCAGCATGAGTCCGGTACACAACTCAAACTTGTTCAACAGGACCGCATACGGATCGGTCCTTGAACGACATGGACAGATCTATAGCACCCAGGTCCCTATGTCCTTCTGCCCCCTACAACCTTCCGGTCTCAACTTTAACTTGCTAATTCATTTTTGAACCAATCCCGTATGCCCCTGTTGTTCCTGAACCTGCGAGTAGCATCTCACCACTCGACTTCTACCGAACCTTACTTAAGCATGGCAGTTCTACACGGTGTAAGGACACCTACCCAATACTCCATGGGTCATTTGACTATGCAAGAGGAGTATCAAACACTAGACCTAATGCACAATTCATATCTTAACCGAAAGTGAATACAAAGTAAAAACTTAAATCTGTTAAATGCAAACCGGAGCTTGCCTGTTTTGCAGGGTAGTCATATATAAGCAGTTAGTATACTTGCTGATCCACCCCTTGATTCTCCGGAGCTTGATCCACTTCAATGAATCACTTCTTTGAATTCCCTTCGTTGTGGTTCCTATTGAAATGCATATGCACATGTTTTATAGAATGTAATGGAAAGAAGTTATAGAATAGAATTCTTAAGAACAGAGGTTGTGTGGAAAGGCCAAGAATGGCTGGGTTTGCCTCTGTTGTGCAAAGAAACAGAAATGACTAACTTGATCTTAGTGTTTTAGCTATACCCTAATCACTTTCCCTAATGAACATAATAGATGAGCTGAAAAGATTTGAGAGCAACTGAAGAACAAGAACTTCAATGGCCTCAAAACTTTTACAGCAGGTTCATTACTACCTAAGGATTTAGCTTGCCAAATGGCAGCTAAGGTGGAGTCAAATTGTGTTCTCCATAATTCTCACAAAGTCCTTCATGTATCCCCACCCATACATAAGTATGGAGAATAAGCACAGGGAGTTCAAGGGCTCAAGTTAAGCTGATAATTTACATGTGAGTTCATGGTCACATGAAAGTAATTTGGTCCAAGATTTAGCCCTTTTACTTTAGTAGTTCTTCCAGAACAATTCCTTAAGCATTTCTACTTAAAAGAATTAATTCTGAAGTAATGTGCATTTTGATGCTCAATTAAGTGAAATACAATTTCAAGTATGTCTCAGAGAGCTTGCCTAATGTCACACACGGTTTTTCCGAAGAACCACCGAGTGAATGTCACATGTATGCCAGGATCATTTTCTCATACATGTGATGACAATTAGTGAAGCATCATTTATTACAAGCCAGGTGTCGAATATAAATAAGTTTTACATAGCAAATGTCTCGATGGACAATAATAAGTTCATCTCAAGTAAATAAACTAGCAGCGGAATAATTATTCTTGTGGGCTCCGTCACAGGCGTTGCCCGGGGGTCTCCATGAACCTAGAAACCTTCTTCGGGTCCAAAGTCTTGGTCATTATACACTGCCTCATTATCTTGACCTGAGCAGCAATATAAACCAACAAATATGCAAGGTTGAGTACCAATGGTACTCAGCAAGTGTGGGAAAATTACATCATGCATGGCTATATCAAGGAAAGGTTGAACTCATGGTTAAAGCACTACGCAATTAATACCTATCACCTTAGCTTATTAAGCACCTACATTACTACACAGGTGAAATGGTCCCAATCTCCCATCCCATCATCATAATCCAATAACCATAACATCATTTCCAATGTTAAGCTCCCCGCTTAACATACACAACTTCCAAAACCATCAATCCTCTAATCATGAATAAGTCCAAGCCGCTCTTGACCGTGAGCACGGCTGTCATGACAGTTTTGACTCTGCAGAGTTTGTACCACTGTACCCACATGTAGTGATTTCATCCCCCGTTGTCGGGTGGACTAAAAGAACCTCCATTATGCCAGTGGCTACGAACCACATTCACACTTCCCAGGTGTGTAGCCAGGAGATCACTACGAAGCCTTTACAAAGGGATTCCTGACGAGCGTGGGCTCACTGAGGTTTCACCCCTAACAGCATACAAGAGGCTCCAACCCCGCTGCAGTGGCCCCCTCTTGAGCCTTGCGGTTCATATGGTAGTCTAGCTGACACCTATTCCCCGCACCATCCAACACACCCATACTACGCCGGGGATACACCTAATTAATTGGCCAAGCTGCCCCATCTCAGCATGTGGTTGGCACGGTAAAGCCAGGTTACATGCTCCATGAACCGGTCCTTAGGATCCAGGCAAGTACTAAACACAAACCCGAGTCTCGTGCACCCAGCACACAACCAAAACATCCAACTTGCCTTGATCCCTACCTCTACATAACTCACAATATCTCATTCAAGAGTATGGTAAAATAAAATGATGATCTCATATCCCAAATATCCCATTCTAAGCATGGCTAAGCATATGCATAATAATAAATGACATGATAAAATAAATCCCAACCCAAGCTACAAGGAAACAAGGTAATGCAATTCTAGGGAAACTTCCTAGCATGGGTTTCATATTTCATTTGACAATGCAAATAATTCTATCTACACATCCTAGTATAGGATCAAAGTGGTCAAGGACACTTGCCTCATTCCTGCTGCTCTTGAAATGGGTAGTCCTGATCTTGGAAAGGAATAACTTGCTCTTGAGCAGGTTCTACATCATACCATCACACATAGCAAAAGAAAAACAACAATCCATAAGACATAGTTCACACTTCCACTTCATACAAACCACACATTCATATTTATGAAAGTCATTCCCCATTATATGTGTTGTGGTTACTCTATGTGTGTTGATTTGTGGCTTGCATGCACTTTTAATCATGTGTATATGATTCCTACTTTTGTGTTCACATTTATACTTACATACTATATATATGAGTTTCTAATTTAAATAAATTCCTTATATTCAATTACTACACCTTTTAGCTACCAAGTATGCATGAAAGGTATTTTCCTTCTCCATATTTGTCTTCAGAATTTCTACCAACCCTAAACTGAATTCTTTGGATTTTAGAACTCCATTTATCATTTACTAGTTGCTATATTTTCAGATTTATTTCCTATGCCTAAATGTGAACTTTATTATAAAAATAACAAGACACATCATCTAAACAGAATAGGTTCTGATCTAAAATATTTACTAATATATTTTTGACCTTTTCCTCTGATGTAAACTATTTTACAATTATTTTCCCTATTTTCCAGAACTATTCTTTACTTAAAAATGTGTCCCTAAATGTGAATAATAAATTAAACAGATTCATTTCAGCCCAAAATATATTTTTATCTCACTCCAAAGTTTTCTAAATACTGAGAAAGTTTTTAATTAAATTTTGACAATATGTTTGTCCCACTTTTTAAATTTTAAACACTAGCCACATATTCAATTTCCTAAATTAAATATTAAACAGGGCTAAAAAGGTAAACTCACCCCACTACAGGGTCTATAATATTATTTTAACAATTTTCAGGGGTCTAGCTATACATAAAAGAGGAGTTTTTACTAATTTTTATTAAGTCCAGGGGCTAAAACTGATTTTTAAATGAATTTACATGATTTTCTGAAGTTCCAGGGGCTGGATCAGAAGTTTCCGGGGCTAGCTCTTATTTCCCGAGAACCCCAGGGGGTAGCACGTAAGATTTCCAGTCTTTATAACGCGGGGCTGACGTGGACCGTCCAATTTTAAACCGACGGCTGAGATTATAACGTCGAACCGGTACGCGGGGATTTAAACCCTGCCGTGCGATTTAAAATAAACGGCGCACAAGCGGCCACGTCGCTCTGATCGAGCGCGGGCGGCGCTGCCGACGGCGCACGGCGGCGGGAAGCGGCGATCTCGCCGGAGATTTTCGGATCTTCGAGAATTCTTCCTAGAACTGTGATTTTATGGCATAGATCGGTGGAGGGGAGGTCGGGGATCTCACCTCGGGGGTTTTCTTGAGCTCGGAGGTCCTGGAAGGTGATCGGCGACGAGGTCCGAGGTGAATTCACGGCGAGGCTCGTCGGCGCTGTGTTTACACCGCAAGTCACCGGGTTTTCTGCACCTGCAAGGTTCCCCGGAGGCGGTGGATCAAGACCAGCGAGTTAGATCGGAATTTCTGAGCGTAGATCGGCCAGAATTCGCCGGAGAAGGCTCGGTTCTCACCGGAGGAAAAACAGCAGATCGCGTGGGAAAAACAGAACGGGGCCGGGGTTTTTATAGACGGGGGAGGGCGGCGGGGTGGTTTAGATCAAGTTTGCGTCGCCCCCGAACGAAATTCGGCTGGGATACGCGAGAATTCCCGATCGGTTTCGATTCGGGTGAGAGAGAGTCCGGCGCGGGCGCGAGGTAGAAGAAGGGCTGGCGGGCCCCGCCTGTCAGTGGGAGGAAGGAGCGCGCGTGGCTGCGGGCTGGCGCGGTTGCTGGGTGGGCCGGCTGGTGGGTTGCGGCCCACTGGCCGGTTTTTTTTTGTTTTCTCTTTTTCTTTTTTCTTTTCTGATTTGAGTTTAATTTGAATTCCAGTTTGAATTTGAATTTTTGCAAAACATGCAACACATCCAAAAAAATTTAAATTCCCCTCTTAACATGATTTAGGGTCTTAACAAAATTTTGGGGTGTTACACCTAACTTTTCCTATGATTTTTGGAGCTAGGGATTTCCCAGAATAGATTTTTGAAGTGAGAAACATTTTCTGAAAAATGTTTCTGGACTCTTATGAACACAGCAGTTTGTTTTTGGCAAATTCCTACTCAAATGATCTTCAAAGGAGCTGAAATTTTGCTACAAGTTCAACAATATGCTAAAGAATATTCTGACGAAATTTGGGGATTTTTGGATAAACCAAACTCCCTCAATAATTCTTTTTCAGAAACACTTCAAAGAATTTTCCATAATATAATATTAACTTTCATACAAATCTGAGTTCATATTTGGATAGAACACTGAAATATGAGTCCAACCCAATTGGAATCACTCATTTTGGAGTTTTCTACAGGGAGCTTTTATTTTCCAAAGTTTGAGCCAACTCTGGAATTGTTTTCCTACTGAAAATCCCACTGGGCCCGCTTATTTAAATTCCAGCCACTAGAATTGAAGCCACACCGGGACCACGGGGTTTTGCGCGCCAGCACACCCGGATCCCGGCCACAGACTGATCCAGATTTAAAATTTGGGCCGCTGACAGACGAGGTCCACCCGTCATCTTCCTCCTCCGGCCCCCTTCTCGCGCCTGCATGTTCCCCCTCGCCGGAGCACGTCGGTGCTCGCCGGCCGGCCATTCCTGGCCACCATCCAAAGTAAGACTCGCCGCCAGGGGGTTTAGGGCACCGAGGAACACGGCTGTGGGTTGTGCTCGGGCTGCCGGTGGCCGGAACTAGCTCGGTGACGTGCGGCGGCTACTGTTGTGGTTTGACGCCGTAGCCCGAGGTCTCCAGCTCGCAAACACCTGTACCGATGAGCTCTACAGCACCAGCGCACCTCTAGGAAGCTCCGGCACCACCTCAAAGTAGCTCGGAAGTGGCTGCACATATGGTTTCACCGTGCGACCGAATGGGTCCACGGCGAACACCCCGAGTAGAGCTCGAAATCCGTCGCTCGAAGGCGTTTTCATACAATGGATACTAAAGGAATTTTGATCGCCGGCTAATACAGAATCTATATGCAAAGTTTGATGATCTGTGGAGGATCAGAGAGGGACAATTTTAAGGAACTGTACCGAAAGCTCGGGATGAGGCCGCCGGATCAAAACTTTGAAATTCGCCGTCAATAGCTTACAGCATGGCCTGAGCTTTGGGTGAGAGCAGCGCGGTGGCCACGCGCTCCCGTTGCCGCCCTTGCTTGGCCATGAAGACTGCTGTGGCGAGCTGCCCACGTGCGCCCGATCACTTTCTTGAACTAGGTCGCCGCTGTGGCGGTTGTTCTCGGGCTAGGGAGGCCGAGGCTTGCTTGTTTTCTGGTCAGGGAGGTGGGGGCTGAGCTCACGGCAAGGTTTAGCAGCTCGGGGAGGGATGAGCGCGGTTGTTTTGCCGTTCTTCCGATCGGCTGAGCAACGAGAGCAAGAAACGGCTCTGCTCAGTGTTGTCCGTGAGGAGGAGAAGGCAACCGATACTTGCTTCGGTCTGGGGAGTGATCACGCCGCTGGAACCGCCTTAGGGCATCGGTGCTTGGGAGATTGAAGCAGCTGGTGGCGCTGCCGAGCCTCCCAGTGACTCCATGGGGAAAGCTGCTCGTGGCTCACGCGAGCTGTTCGGTGGAAATACACACAGAGACTTAGACTTAGTGTGTAAGGCACTCAGCCCTATGACATGTGGGTCCCACTCCACGTTTATCTCCCAAATATTTTCTCATGCTGATCTTCTCAATTCTCACAATTTTCAAGTTTAAAAGGGTGGCTAGAATTTGAATTCTCCAAATTCAGTTTAAATTTGTATGACAAATTTGAATTTGGCTAGAATTTGCAAATGCTTCTCTTAAACTCCTTTTTGAGCCCACCCTACAAATGAAAAGTTTGTGATCAAACTTTTCCCTAAATTTCCAACTATATGGCTGCATGTTTATTCAAAGTTTTTGGCCACCACATGTGTGAACTTTGAATTTCAAATCTGATTTTTAAACTTGCATGCAAAGAGGTATTTAACTCCTTAATGGTTCAACAATTTTAAATAAAAATGTGAGCCTCATTTTTGGATGCTCATCCATGTATTACTTTGCATGAAGAAAAGTTTTAGCAAGTCCCATTTTTCATGTCATTGTCACACACATGAATTCAAACTTTGGTTTTTATTCATACACATTTTTGGGACTTTTACAAGAAGTTGGCCGTGCACAGTAACGGCAGTTACACCGACATGGTAGATGCGGCTCTCATCCAAGAGAAGCCAACACTTGAGTGGCAAGCTGAGAAGAGAAAGATGAGGGAAATCGAGCAGGCCAGCACAAGTTATGTTCCTCAGAAGTACCGTTTGGTGTATCAAACGCCACCCGGTGAAGAGATGGAGGCCACCTGTACGATCAACTCCTCAGAGATTGATTGCTGGTCAAGTTCTACAACTTGCACCACCTCCACAGCCGCAGCATCAGACGGTGGTTTGTGCTCCATCGCTGCAGCCATGTGTACCTAGCATCCAACTGCGAGTCAACGATGAACTGGAGAGACATCCGTGTTTCACTTGTAGGCGTATGGGCCATTATGTTAGGCATTGTACGGAGGGAACTCAAAGCTGCAGGTCATCATATTTACAACAATACGACCCGTACACCAATCTGCAGACAGGAGGGCAGATAAGGGGCAACATTCACTATACTGTGATTGATGATGTTCCGGAAGGAGAAGCCGCTTTAGCAGGGATGTTTTCTCTAAATCAACTACCGGTTTTAATTCTCTTTGATTCCGGTGCCACACAAAATTTCATTAGCCAATCTTTTGTGGCTCAACATCTGCTCCAAACAGTTTATACAAAGAGGCAATACCTCATATCTTCGCCCGGGGGCAGCAGTACTGCAAGCGGGTTGTCTCCCGAGCACCTCTTTGTTTGGGGATAGAATATAACCTATGACTCTCATTATTCTTGAGGGTCTGAAGATCGACATCATCTTGGGGATGTTGTGGTTGAATTACCACCAGGCGGTTCTTAACATCAGCTCTAGAACCGTTGAGCTCAACTCCCCACAGCACGGTCTTCATAATTTAATTCTGGGTGCCAGACGGCAACAAATTGCAACAGTGAACCACACGGAAGCTGTTATGATAGAGGACATTCCGGTGGTACGTGAGTATCCGTATGTGTTTCCCGATGATTTACCGGGCATGCCGCCCGAGCGAGATGTTGAGTTCAAGATTGAACTTATACCGGGAACAACACCGATATCACGAAGGCCGTACAAGATGGCACCCAATGAGCTAGCAGAATTGTGACCTAATGATCAAGGGCTTTATACAACCGAGTTCGTCACCTTGGGGTTGTTCAGCATTGTTTCTCAAGAAGAAGGACGAAACACTACGGCTTTGTGTTGATTATCGTCCTCTGAACGCCGTTACCATCAAGAACAAGTATCCACTACCTCGCATTGATATGCTCTTCGATCAATTAGTGGGTGCGAAGGTATTTTTGAAGATGGATCTTCGGTCCGGATATCACCAGATTAAAATCCGGGCAGAAGATATTCCGAAGACGGCATTCTCAACGAGATACGGGCTGTATGAGTATCTCGTTATGTCTTTTGGTTTGACCAACGCCCCGGCACACTTTATGTACCTGATGAATCCAGTGTTCATGCCGGAGTTGGATAAATTTGTCGTTGTCTTCATCGACGATATCTTGGTGTACTCCAAGTCAGAGGAAGAACATGTTGAACATCTGCATATTGTGCTACAAAGATTGCGAGATCATCAGCTCTATGCAAAATTCAGCAAGTGTGAATTCTGAATTAATCAAGTACCGTTTCTCGGACACATTATTTCAGCGGAGGGCATTGCTGTAGATTCGAGTAAGATTATCCAAGTACAGAAATGGGAGTCACCAAAGTCAGTACATGAAATCTGTAGCTTCCTCGGTTTAGCGGGTTATTACCGGAGGTTCATTCCGGGTTTCTCCAAGATCGCTAAACCGATGACGGAATTATTAAAGAAGAATACCAGATTTGTGTGGGGTCCTGCGTGTGAACAAGCCTTCAAGACTCTAGTGAAGCATCTCACAACAGCCCCAGTTCTTGCTCAGCCGGATACGACGAAGCCATTCGACATTTATTGCGATGCATCTGGCATTGGTCTTGGCTGCATGCTGATGCAAGAAAGACGAGTGATCGCTTATGGATCGTCAACTCAGAAATCACGAGCAGCATTATCCAACTCATGATCTTGAGTTAGCTGCCGTGGTCCTTGCTTTGAATATGTGGAGGCATTACTTGCTCGGAAATCTTGTACACCTCTACACCGACCACAAGAGCTTGAAGTACATCTTCACTCAGAAAGAATTGAACATGAGACAACAAAGATGGCTAGAGCTCATCAAAGACTATGAACTTGAGATTCATTATCATCCAGGAAAGGCGAATGTGGTCGCCGATGCACTCAGTCATAAGGCGCATATCCATCACCTGAAATGGATGATGAAGAACCAAGCCTCCGTGTCATCCCGTATGGAGCTCTCTATAATCTCGCTCTCATTCCTACCATTCGAGAGGAGATCATTGAAGCTCAACAAAAAGACAAAGGTATGTTTCACATACGGTGAAGGATAGACAACGGAGAGATGAAATTCTTACGGAAGGACGAGGATGGTACTTTGTGGTTCAACGACCGGATTGTAGTACCCCGGGATATGGGACTACGGAAGAAAATTTTGGATGAAGCTCATCTGTCCAAATTTTCCATTCATCCGGGCAGCAATAAAATATACCAAGATCTCCGGAAGAAGTTTTGGCGGACAAGTATGAAACGTGAAGTCGCAAAGTACGTTTCAGAATGCGATACGTGTCGAAGAGTCAAGGCCGACCATGTGAAGAAGTCGGGCCTGTTGCAGCCATTGCATGTACCGGCATGGAAGTGGGAAGACTTGAGTATGGACTTCATCGTCGGGTTGCCGATGACCTCCCACAACCATGATTCAATTTGGGTAATCGTGGACCGGTTAACCAAATCAGCATACTTCATCCCGGTGCATACAAGGTATAACGCAAAGCAGTATGCGGAGCTGTACATAGCACGGATCTTGTGCTTACATGGAGTTCCCCGCACCATTGTGTCCGATAGAGGATTGCTGTTCGTAGCTCGTTTCTGGGAGCAGCTACACGCATCCTTGGGAACCAAACCGATTAGAAGCTCCGCGTATCATCCTCAAACCGATGGGCAAACTGAGAGGGTGAAGCAATACTGGAAGATATGCTAAGAGCATTTGCCATCCACCACGGTAAGAGCTGGGATGATCATTTACCGTTGGCGGAGTTCTCGTACAACAACGGATATCAGATGAGCATAAAAATGGCACCATATGAAGCTCTATATGGCCGGAAGTGCCGTACACTAACTGGTGTGAGTCCGGTGAACGAGTAACGTTCGGGGTTGATCTTGTCAATGAAGCCGAAGAGAGAGTTCGGATAATACAAGAGAACCTCAAAGCTGCCCAATCTCGTCAGAAAAGCTACGCGGATCAGAGGCGCCGACCCTGCATTTTGATGTCGGAGAGCATGTATGTCTTCGTGTGTCTCCGGTGAAAGGGATTCATCGGTTCGGTGTCAAGGGGAAACTTGCTCCCCGATTCATCGGTCCGTTTGCCATAACGGAGAAGTGTGGGACTGTAGCCTACCGGCTGGAACTACAGGCAAGCCTTGCCGGTATTCACGACATATTTCACGTGTCCCAGCTGCGTAAGTGTCTCAAGTTTACCACTGCTGTACGCACCGAAGACATCGACGAGTTGAAGCCGGATATCACCTACACCGAGCAGCCTATTCAGATTATCAATGAAAAGACCCGGATCACCTGAAACCGGACTTTGAAATTTTACAAAGTCATGTGGAGTTATCATACCCCGGAAGAGGCGACGTGGGAAACCGAAGATTACATCCACAAGAACTATCCGGAACTTTTGTCATAAACTTTGTGACTACCTCCCGTCTCGTTCTTCTTTTGTAATCTCGGGACGAGATCCTTTTTAAGGTGGGAGGAATGTAAAGGTCCCAAAAATGTGAATACAAAGAAACTCTTGTTTGCAAAAGTTGGTCTCATATGTATGAAATTTTAGACTCGTTAAAACTTTTCCACATGTGATAACTCACATGAGGGCTTTCTTCACACAAGTTCAAATGTTTGTTTGAAAACTTGGAACCCAAGAGAGGTCTGAAACCAAGATGGGAAGTTCCCATAGGTGTGAGAAAGTTAAAATCAGATTTGGAACAAATTTGTTCAACTCAAAATTCAAATGAGAACAACACAATGAATTTCAAAACTGTTGTGCTAAAAATCTCATTTGCAGCAGCCAAATTTAAAATCAGATTTCCTATTTGAATTTCTTAGGTCCAAATTAGGGGGTATGCAAAGTTTCATGATTTATTGAAATGATTTAAAACTGATTTTCCAAAATGGATTTTAAATAGCAAAGAATTCAAATGCCTATTTGAATTTGGATGAAACTTGCCAAATTATCCAAATGCACCTCAGATTTGAACTCCAC
The DNA here is from genome assembly GCA_030760725.1 of Neostapfia colusana. NCBI lineage: Eukaryota > Viridiplantae > Streptophyta > Magnoliopsida > Poales > Poaceae > Neostapfia > Neostapfia colusana. The sequence goes on from JASWHV010000011.1 coordinate 50,105,950, forward strand.
AATTTGATTTCACCATTTGCAAATTTTGGGAGATATTTAGCAGAGGGATAAGGAGGGATTGAACTGTGGGTCCCACATGTCATTGAGGGAGCTGAAAATTGCAAAAAGAAAATCTCCAATAGAGAGCACAGTCTCTGGTTTGCTTGTTCAGTCGGTTCACTCGAGTGAGCAGCGCAGGCCGACACCGAGGCAGCCGGCGACCGCTCTCAAGCAGATGCTGGCGATTTCCCTCTCCCTTATCAGCTCCCACCGGGGGTGTGCGCCGCATCAAACTGAGAACCGGCCCTGTTTTCTCCTCCCTCGTGCAGACAACCGAACTGAGCGCTGCCGCTGCCTTCCAATCGCTCGGCCACACCTTAGCCCGTGTGAATACTTCGTCTGAGCGGCCAAACAACACCACAGACCCTCCCCCAACGTCCTCGCGCCATTCCAATGTGAGCTCCGCCTCCAAAGAACGAGAACGCCGAGTTCCCGCGGCGGCCGAAAGAAACTGTCACCAACGGCTCTCGTGGACAGCCTCAACCGCGGCTTGTCACGGCTGAGCAAGGCCACCGTTGGACGCGCAAGAGCTCCCTGCAGCTTCCATCCGAAGCTCAGCGCTTATCTTCGCTTCTTGCCGACGAATTTCAGGATTCCTCTCCGGCCGCTGTAAACGGACCCGCGGGTATGAATTCTTAAAATTCTCGCGCTATAATTGTTTAGAGCACTGCAATTTGCGCTCACATGACCTAGTCTTGCTTAGCAACAATTCCCCTGTTGAAACCGGGCATGAAATCCATGGTGCACTGCGTATTTCCAATCTTCCTGACGGCGGGTATAGTGGGGAGAGGCGGGCGCACGATGGACCCTAGTTCAGACCCATTTTTTGAGCCGTTTCACTCCCATGTCGACCTTCCCGAGTATCCACCGGTGCTTTAGAGCTTGGAAACCGAAGCTTGGAGAGCTTAGGGCGTTGGGGTAACGTCGCTGAACTCCTTCCGAGCTGCCGTACCGTCGGGCGCTAGGTTGGAGGCTCTGCCAACTCGGGAGGACTGCACCAGTGTGTTCCTTGAGTTGATTTAGGCACTGGCGGCGAGTGGCAGCTCGAGGGGTGGCCGGAGCGACGAAAACTGGCGAGCTCCGGCGTCGTGGGCGCACGGGAGCGCGAGGTAGAAGAAGGTGGAGCCGGGCCCATGTGTCAGTGATGAGTGAGAGGGGGGCTGGATCTTCTTTGGGCTCGGATTAACTGTGGCAACGCGGGAAACAGCTCTGTAGCCCCGTGTGGCTTATTCCAGTGCATGACACGTGTGCTCCCCCGACCCACTGACAGATTTAAACTTTTTCACGATTTATTCAAATCTCAGATTTTCCCCAAACTTTAGAAGAGCATAACTTTTGCTAGGAACCTCAAATTTAGTGATTCAAATTGGGTTAGATTCAGATTGACAAACTCTATCCAAATATGCAACCCAATTTTTATGAAAGTCTTTATTTAATTCTGTAAAATTCTTTAAAAATTTTCAGCAAAAGAATTTTATAGGGAGTTTGGTTTATCCAAAAATCCTCAAATTTTGACACAATATTCTTTGGGGTGTTACTAGACGCCTGTAAAAGTTTAAGCTCATTTGGAGTTGATTTGTTCAGGAAAATTCAGATTTTAAGTTGCTGTGTTCAATTGAATACAGAAACATTTTCAGAGAATTTCCAAAACTTGGAAATTCAGTTCTGGGAAATTCTTAGCTCCAAAAATCCTAGGAAACTTCATGCAGACTCTATGAACTATAATTGAAATTGTAGTTCACTAAGTTTGACATGAACATAGATGTTACCTCAGAATTAATTCCTCTTTGCTTAAATACTTAGAGAATTGTTCTGAATAAACCACTCAATGAAAAGTGCTAATTTTTGGTCCAGATGACTTTCTTGTGAAAAGGAACGCACATGAAAATTTTCAGCTCCATTGAGGCTTTGGATCACCAATATCTTGTGTAACCTCTTTAGGTGATCAACACTTGTCTTGATCATAGTACTTTAACCCAACCTAAACCACTAGCACCATTGTCATTTTAAATTCTTAAACAGAGTTCCAGTTTTTAAACTGTCATTAGACCTTATTAGCAAAAGCTTTTCAATTAAATACATATGCATAATCATATCGTGTAGCATCTACGTGAGCACGTGAGAAGGACTTGAAGTGAAGATCAAGTAGGGAGGAAAGCGAGTTATTAAGCTCCAAGTGATCGTCACTAACTGATTGTAATCTTAGTCACCTGCAAAACAGGCAAGCCCTGGTTTGCATTTGAACATTTTTATAAAGCATTTCCATTTTTAGAGATCATAGTTTTGAATCATTTGATTACATTAAGTCTAGTTGATATGGAAAACCCCACTTGCATAACCAGAAATACCTAAGAGAGAAAGGGTAGAATAGAACCTCCTCGAGTGGATTTGGCTACACTAAATGTTAGTAGGAAAGGTCCGGTAGAAGTCGAGTAGTTGGAAGCTACTCGTGAGTTTAGTGCTGGTTTACTCGGAACGGGTTAAAAATTAGAAATTATGAGGAAAGTTTACACATAAGAAATGGGGACTGGGCAGGGAGGTTTAGATGCAGCAGGCTGCGGACCGTGCGTGCATAGCCCTGCCTGTGTCGGTTAAGGCCCGTCCGTGCTTGGCCCTGTTGGACAAGTTTGAGTTCTGTACCGGGCACATACTGGCTATATGGGACCCAGGAAACCGATGTACCTTGGGAGATCCATAGTGGAACTTTTCTAACTGCCTTAGGCTTTCGGCGTAAGGGTAGCAGGAGGTAACTCGCTTAAGAACATACCACTGCGGGTATGTACCTTGAGGGAGCTTGTGGACTCCGGGCAGTTAGACTGCATCCAATGTGGAAGATCTTGGGAAAGGTGGCCGCGTACAACGTCAGTCAAGGTTGCTGCCAGCAACTCAGAGTACGGGTGTACGTGTCGTGTAGTCCGGGCGTGTACTGATTCGAATCACCGTCGCTCGCGGTCATATGAGCATACTTGCCCACTGCGTCTTGACGTAGTAACAACTGAAACAGTTTTCTTTTGAACGTGATAAGACTGTGTTGTAACTTGTATTGCAACCATGATTGAATTAGAGATAGGCTCATTAAACTTTACTTTCACCTTGTGCAAGGAGCATCGCAACAAAGTGTTTCTTGTTTGATTGTGGAGTTGCGATGCTGTTCGGCTCAAGGTCTGCACAATGAGGCTTAAAATCTGAAAGTTAAGGATCAACTTTAGGCGAGTCCTTTATGCAAATCTAGCTAACCCAATTGCAACCGTCATGCATGTAGAGTTTCTTGTTTAGGAGAGTCGGATCAGTCTTGCTGAGCCTATGTGCTCACGCTTGCTATATGAGTGGTTTTGCAGGTTAACATCGATGCTAAGAAGAAGGTTGTCCGGTGAGACTCGGAGACTTCCGAGTCGTGTAACACATGGAGAACCCAGCCGCTGTTGTTGTCATCGTGTTGCTAGCGAGAGGATTTCACGGGCTGGACTTCATCTCGAGTGCTCTTTAGTTATTCGACATGAGTTGTTATAGACTTCCGCTGTAGCTAATTTATGTAAATTATTTTCAAATAAAAACTTGTAAGCTTCCACTATTGTTTTAGGTAATACATTGTTCCTTATATGTGTGCTGTTGGGTGCCGCACAACACGGCACCACCCAATGCGATTCCCGGGCAAGTGCCACGTCCCCGTGACTGAATGGGCGGCGTCGGGCCGTCTCATCTTGGCCATACACCGACGATTGTGTACTGGTATACTGGAGGTTCTACAGTCGCCGACAGGTGACGAAATCACAAACTGTTGGGTAAAGTGGTGCCACCTCTGCAGAGTGTAAAACTATCATGATAGCCGAGCTTACAGTCACAAGCGCCTGGACAACTCACATGATTAGAAGGGAAGGTTTGGGATGGATGTTTATTGGTTTGGTTATGGTATGGTCTTTGGGATTGGTTTTTGGGACTGTTGAGTTGTAACAATGAGTTTGGTTTCGGAAGATATAAATATGAGATGAATATGATATGGTGGCATGAATATGAGATGGTTATGGATATCATGAATATGAGATGGTTATGGATATCATGATCATGAGATGAAAGTTGAGAAAGATTTATGGTTGGTTGAGACATGAAAGGTGGTGAATCATAAAGGAGGTATGTTGATGTTTTAATTGGATATATGTTGGGATTAAATTCACTTAAAGTTAGTTGTTGTTTTTATCATGTTTGTGAAATAAACTTTTCTTTCTGCAATGAGCCTTTTTGTTCCTACCTTGCTGTAAGCTACATATCAAATTTTCCCGCACTTGCTGAGTACGTCAAGTACTCAAACTTGCATTATTACTTCATCATCAGCAACAGGAGAAGCGTACTTTGAAGATCATGTGGAGTATTAGGCGTGCGATCTACCGTCAACTTGCCTGTGGAGTTGGAGATGGAGCCTCTGCCGTGTTTACTTTGCTTCCGCTATCTTTAGAGACTTCCGCTGCTAGAATAAGTTAGAGACTTCCGCTGCAAGAATAAGTTAGAGATTGATGTAATAAAGTACTTAAACCCTATTATTCGTGGTTATATTCTGAATTCAGTTTGTGGATTACATGTGTATGTGTGATGAACATCCTGGGCACACATATGCATTAGTTCGGATCCGTTATCATGGGACCGGGCGTCACACCATACCATGTTCGAAATACAGTTTTGGGTATGTCGGAGGGTTTAATCTTCAGCTGAAAGTATCCCGACCGAAGATCAATCTTGGAGAAAATTTGGGCACCTTTCATTTGATCGAATAAGTCTTTTATGTGGGGCAGCGGGTACTTATTCTTGATCGTCACTTCGTTGAGAGACCTATAGTCCACGCACATCCTTTGGGACCCATTTTTCTTATCCACGAAAGCACGGGGGATCCCCAAGGTGACGAGCATGGGCGTATAAAACCCTTATCTAGCTGCTCCTGAATTTGCTTCTTGAGTTTCACTAATTCATTAGTAGGCATCCTATATGGCCTCTTCGCTATAGGTGCAGTTCCGGGTACTAAATCAATGGAAAATTCAGTGTCCCGTTCAGGTGGCATAGCTGGAAGTTCTTCCGGGAATACATCTGAATATTCTCGAACCACTGGAATGCTTTCCAATGTCGCTTCTTCGATGTGGTTCAGCACTGCCTTCTCCATTGTAGGTTGGGCTGCCTCAAACTCAATACGAGTACCGTGCTCACTCGTTAACTTCACGACCCTCTGAGCACATTGAATTACTTCGTTGTACTTGCTTAACCAATCCATTCCAAGTATTATGTCAATCCCTTGGGAATCCAAGACGATAAGGTTGGCAAGAAAGTCTACCCCCCATATTTTAATGCTTACTTTCGGACATACTACATTAGTCCTCATCTCTCCATCGGGAGAATTAACCAACATAGTTTATTTCAGGTGAGATATGGGCAGGTTATACTTGGCAACATACTTGGATGAGATGAATGAATGCTATGCTCCAGAATCAAATAAAACAGTGGCTGGGTTGGAGTTGGCGAGAAACATACAAATCACGACGTCCTCAGCTTGTTTTGCTTCCTCAGCGGAGACGTGATTTACATTGCAACGAGCACAGTTCTTCTGTCCACGGTTACCTTGCATAGCTCCTCCATTTGGTCGTGGGTTCTGCTTAAGTGTGTTGCTCGGCTGTCCAAGGCCTTTCTTGGGGAACTGACTCGCAAAGTGTCTCTTCTCTCCGCATGAAAAACATGCCTTGTTACCCATAACAGCAGGAATGTTGAGGCGAGGCTGGTTTTGAGCATAGGCGCCCATGTTGGGATGGGGCGCAGGAGGCATAGGCATATGAGGTGCTTGCATAACAGGATGTTGCTGCGGTGGCTGATTAGAGCGAGGTGGATTTGCAGGGCGGAAAGTAGAAGCGGACGAGCCATAGTGTGGTGCAGCTGGTGGCATGAAGCGGGGATGTACATTGCTTCCTTGTGGCTGTCCTTGATATGGCATCTTTCTCTTGCCCTCTTGTTCAATCTCGCGGATCTTGCCCTCCACTACTATAGCTTTGTCAACGAGCTTTTGAAGTTTGCATAATCATTGTTGAGCAGCTGGACTTGAATTTCATTGATCAATCCCCCTCATGAACAAGTACTGCTTTCTATGATCCGAGTGGACATCTTCTAGAGCATACCTTGATAGTTGCGTCAACTTGTTGAGGTACTCATTCACGCTCTTCCTTCCTTGACGGAGACCTTCAAACTCTTGCATTTTAAGCATCATGACTCCTGCAGGGACATAATGAGAGCAAAAACTCTCCTTGAATTCAGCCCAAGTGATAGTCTCCTGGTTGACATGAGCATTGCAAAGAGTGTCCCACCAATCAGCGGCTGCTCCCATAAGATTGTGTGATGCGAAAAGAACTTTCTCCCGATCATTGCACTGAACAATAGCAAGATTCTTTTCTATAGACTTCATCCAATCATCAGCCTCCATAGGATCATTGGCTTGTGCAAAAGTAGGTGGCCTAGTCCTCATGAACTCTCCCAATCTGTTGTGAGCCGGCGGTGGTGGCGGTGGCGGCGGTGGGGGTGCAGGAATGGGGTTAGGATTGTTGTTGTTGTTGACCTGCAGCTGACCCAACGTTTGTATCATAGTTTGCATGAGCTGGTTCTGCATAGTCATCATCCTTTCAAGGTTGTTTGCATCAGCCCCGGGGTTGGCATTTTCAAGAACTTCCACATTGCCATCCTCCTGTGGTTCATTGTTACCACGAGCGTTCCTTCGTTAGCAGTTGGGGTTTTCCCTCACCATCTGAGAGAGAGAGAGAGGGTAGAGTAGGAAATAGAAATTTAGATTGATCCCTCAACTATATGCATCAAGATGTATGAACTAAGCAACTTCTTTTATTAATTTCAGCCTATATGAGGATGTGAACATGTGCCGAAGCATCTCACACTCTCCACTATGTGTGGATGTGGACATTCGTCGAAGTGTCCCACAACTCACACCAAGCACACAACTCAAGCAATCATCATAAAAATTTCTGCACACCACTCTTATTTGATATACTGCGTCTAAACGTTCCTATTACAGCTTTATTCAATGGAAACCTAAACTTAATCGTGAGAACCGGTGTCGTTCTCGCCGTGTGACGAGGGTGGTCCATACATGGGCGCACGCCATGGTGAGTCGGCATGCCATATAGGGATAGATGACGCTGGTGCTCCATTTGCTCCCGTGTTGGCACGAGTCTCCTCTTGTTTTTCCAGCAAGTACAGCTTCTTGCAGAGGTAACGGATCTCTTCTTGTGCGCTTGCATTGCGGTTTCCTAACTCCACGAGCAACTTCTGAGACTTGTCAGCAGCTTGTGGGTTGGAAAAAGCTCCTTCATGGGGTCCAATGATCTCCCTTGTACCACTCTTCCGATAAGGGTGCATCTCAAAGGTAGTGGTCTCAAGCTGCTCACGGAAGGTGTAGCATAGTTCGGTGAGTGCATCCCATGCAGCATCATCAATAGCTTCTGCCCTTGTAGCTCTCCATGTGGGTGTGACATGCCGAGTGACAACCCTACCGTTAGATAGGATGGTTACTTCAGCCTTCCACTCTTCATGTCCGATACGAGGGACTTTCTTGAGGAGATACTCCGGGTATAGGCTGCAGCAATTCAGGAACTCTTTAAGCTCCTTGGATATGTGTCCTCCTTCCATCCCGTCAGACTGGAATTCTTGAACTGAACGGTTGGCCCGTTCATCACCTTCATTCTCAGCCTCAGCAGGGGGTGGCTCCTCTTCGGATTCATCTAGTTCTGACATAGTTTCATGAGGCTCCGCTGGGTGTAAGCCTGCGTGAAATTCCTCCTGAGGTGTGTACCAATGCTGTTCTTCTTGTGGATCATCTTCTATGTCGTCTTCGATTAGTTCCACCTCTTCTGGATCCTCTTCCTCATGCATAGAGCTACTGACTTCATCTTCATCATGAGGTTCCATCTTCACCTTATCCCAATATGGTCCATCGGACACCTCAACGGGGTTAAGTGCACTCCCACGTGGTGGTGGACGAGTCCTTATGCATGTTGTGCTCCTAGTCACCGGCATCTATAGATAAGACATGAGAAACTTTAGAGAAGAAGAAAATAATTCCAAAATTTCAGAAGCTATGAAGCAAGAAAACAAAAGTGTTGCTGTCCACAAGAAAAGAAAAAGAGGGGCTCAAAATAGCACTTTGCGGTGGCTGAGTTGACAATTAAAGTGCAGCAGCAAGCAATATTTGAAAATAGCAGTTTAGAGGGGTGTTCCTATGTGTTTTAGAGTGTCCATTCTACCTAGGCTTGCGTCCTATGGTCAACGTATCTCTGATGCCAATTTGTGACACCCGGTTCCGAAAATAAACCAAGTGAATGCATATGTGTGCCCAGGATGTTCATCACACATACACATGTATTCCACAAACTGAAATTCAGAATATAACCACGTATGAATAATGTTTAAGTACTTTATTACATTGACTCATTGTCTCACTCATGAACATCTAACTTATTCTGGCAGCGGAAGATTCTAAACGACAGCGGAAAATGGTTAAGACAGCATCAGCAGGCTCCAATCTTCAACTCCACAGGCATATTGACGGTAGTGCGCACACCTAGTACTCCACATGTTCCTCGAAGTACTCTTCTCCTATTGCTGATGTATATGTGGAAATGCAAGGGTGAGTACATGTCGTACTCAGCAAGTGCGGAAAAAGTATGAAATGTAGCTTACAACAAGGCAGGGAATAAAGAGGTTCATTGCAGCAAGCAAATTTTATTTTTCACAACCATGGTAAAAACAGCAACTATTTCTAGGTGAGTTAAATCCCAACATAACCAAGTAATTCAGCAACATTCTTTCATCATAATTCACCAATTATCATGCTTCAACCAGCCAATAATCATTCTCAAGTTCACCTCATACTCATAATTATTCATAATCATCTCATTTTTATATAGCCGAAACCAAATTCATTCTCATGACCCAAAACCAATCCCAATGACCATATCATAACCATACTCGAATAAATATCCCAAGTTTTGCCTCTAATCATGGAATATGGCCAGGTGTGAAAGTTGCCTAGAAGGGGGTGAATAGGCTAAACTACCTGAAATGACCTAATTAAACGAGATTAGAACACAGGGGCCGGACTAGTCTGGCTCAGGGGCAGACTAGTCCGGTCAGCCTGCTGGAAAAAACCTAAAAACTTGATTTTTATGGGTTTTTCTTTAGATTTTAGCTCAACGAAATGCGGATAAACTATCTAGCAATCTAATATGACAAGTATGACAAGATATAGCAGGTGGATTGCAAGATTGTAAAGAGGAACACTAGAAGAGCGAAATGAGCAAAACGAACCCTAAGCAATTTTAACGATCGATGAACATAAATGCAAGAGAGACACGGAGATTTTTGCCCGAGGTTCGATTTCACTCAGGAATCTACGTCCCCGTTGAGGAGTTCACAAAGGATCGGGTTTAACAACCCTTTCCTCACCAAGTCGCCACTAAAGCCAACCCGGTTCTTCCACTATCTCAAGGGTGAACTTACAAGATCTTTGGGGCTGCTCACAATCTGAGGCTCCCACTTGAACACGTCCACAAACTTCACGAATCTCACAAGCCACAGGTCACAAAAACTCACACCAAGTGCACGAGATCACTCCAAGAGACAAAACACGAAGTTCTCCATTCTCCTCTCCTCACACACCGAAATCCTCTCAAGGATTGGTTTTAGAGGGTGAGTAGGCAAGAGAGAAGAATTAGAAAGGCTCTAGGGTGGCTGTGGCGGCGCTAGGGTTCCAGAGTTGGTGAAATGAAGTCAGGGCACCTCCTTTTATGGAGGTCCCGACAGCCAACCGTTGCCACCAACTAAAGTCTCTAGGCTGGCTGCGGGGACCACTGACGTCACAAAGCCAACTACCCTCCAACGTTCAAATTTCAAATGTTCACAAATCTCCGGACTAGTCCGCCTCACAACGGACTAGTCCGATCTCACACAGGACCTCTTTTTCCGAGTGAGAACGGACAAGTCTAGAGGACCCAGACTAGTCCGGCCACTAACGCGGACAAGTCCGGTCCGCGAAGACTTAGCCGTGGGAGCTCTCAACTCACAACTATACGGACTAGTCCGCCTCAGAACGGACTAGCCCGAACTCACACAGGACCCCTTGGTCCGTGTGAAAACGGACAAGTCTGGCTAGCCCGGACTAGTCCGGCCACTGAGGCGGACAAGTCCGATCTACCATAACTTAGTCCCGAAACACTCTCACCAAGAGAGAACCGGACTAGTCCGTCCCCAAACGGACAAGTCCAAACTCAGTCAGGAGCTCTTAGTCCGCCCCAAAACGGACTAAATCGTAGGACTCCGGACTAGTCCGGCCTACTAGGGTTTACCTCACTAGCACTCTCCACTAAGGATTCGACACTTCTAACGCTTTGAGCTCTCTTCTATGATCTCAATGCACTTGACACACACACTCTCACTCTAACATGGCTAGCCTACTAAAGACTCAAATGAAACCCTAATTTCTACTCTTCGAGTCTTCGATGTCGTTCTTCATCCTTTTCCTTTTTGAGAGTTTAGGTATCCACCCTGGAAATATCCTGTGCTTATGATCATATCAGCTCATTAATCTCTTAATCATCGTCATCAATCATCCAAAACCCACGGGGATACCTAGATGCACTTACAATCTCCCCCTTTTTGGTGATTGATGACAACACATTAAGTTTCAACATAATAGGTAAAATTTTGATTTTCATAACAAGTGTACGTATGCATAACTCCCCCTGGATGTATGCAACAGTAAAAGAGGGGAGTTGACATACACTCACATGTTATGGTGGGGTGCCTACGTGTTGTGCTCAAAAAGTGTGACAAGAAAATAAAACATAGAAAAGGGCAATAATGATCAATTATAAGCATAAGATCCACACATAGTCTTACACAGAAGAGACACAATGCATAAAACATAGATAATCATGTCCAAGGATCTATACAAGACTAGGAGATGATAAAAATACATCCTCTTCCATCTCTCCACCTTTGGCATCAAGGCACCAAAAAGGGAAAAGGAAAGAAGATACGCCTAAGTCTACTCGTCATCTTCATCGTCTTCTTCTTCAAACTCGCTCTCCGTGGCCTCCGGATCATCTTCCTCGTTGTCGACGGCGCTGGATGGAGGCACGGCCTTGGAAGAGCTTCCATCTTCCATGAACTGGGCGAGCTCATCAGCAGTGAAATCTGGATAAGGAGTGAGCTCTCCATTACTCTCCTTGGGAGGATACATAGGCACCTCAAGCTTGTCGCACACAGCCTTGAGGTACTTCTCCTGACGCCTCTCCATGCGTTGAGTCCGGACTTCCACATGCCAACAAGAGGCGAAGATCGCGTTGAAGCACTTGAAGAATCTGCTCAACGACTGCGTAGGAGGAGGTGATGAAGCAGCCACTGAGCTAGGAGGAGCCACTGAGCTGGAAGGAGGTTGAGCATTCTTCCTTCTAGGAGGTTCTAGCACAATTGGGGGCATCTGAGGACGGAGTGGTCGATGAGTCACATCCTTGATGAAGACAAGCCCCAACATCTTCTCAATTAAGCACATAATGTATGGTGCATACCCACATGAGCGGTTGGGAGTGTGAGAGATGTTGAAGATGTCGTCATAGATGTACTCAACAAGGTTGAACTTCTCTTCACCATCAATCAACAAGAGGAGATTCCTTAAGTTCCCTTGAATCACCCCTGCATCTCCATCCTTAGGGGCAATGGTTCTCCTCAGAATACGGTTGAGGATGCTATAAAATGGCTTGATGTTCCTAGCAAGCCCAGCCTTAGGGAACATGAATAGGATACATGTAGTCGAGCTGATCCCTATCCACTACCTTGAGGTTGGAAATGATGATCTCATGGTCCAGGTGCTCCTCAAGGCCAAGTATCCGAGCAAACTTCTCATATGTGGCTGAGTACTGCTCTCCATGAGTCATCCAAGTGATCTTCCGGTCACCGTAGGTGGAGAAGTACACGGTGGTGTAGAACTGCATGACAGGTCCCGGTCCCGACCACGCACTACAGTCTGGCCCACGAAAATAAGCAAAAAACCCACGAAAATAATTATTTTCGTGGGTTTTTTGCTTATTTTCGTGGGCCTACGGCTCACGAAACTAACCCGTCGAAAATAAATTTAATTTCGTCGGCGGCTCACGAAAATAAGTTTATTTTCGTCGGCCTCAGAGGGCCCACGAAGATACATATTTTCGTGGGCCAATATAGCCCACGAAAATGAGTTACTGTTATTTTCGTGGGCCACCTTCGGGCCCACGAAAATGAACCTGTTATTTTCGTGGGCCCATTTCAGGCCCACGAAAATGTGGACCTGTAATTTTCGTGGGCTATTGTGCAGCCCACGAAAATAATGTCCTGCTATTTTCGTGGGCTGTAGCTGGGCCCACGAAAATACTACCTGATTGTTTTCGTGGGCCTTCTTCCTGGGCCCACGAAAATAATATTGTCTTATTTTCGTGGGCTTTTCTGTAGCCCACGAAAATAATATTGCAATGTTTTCGTGGGCCACTTCTGGCTCACGAAAATACATTTGAGATATAATAAAATGCTACATATTATTTAGTTCCAAGCACATAAAATAACAGACAGATAAAATAACATTGGGTGGTGTCGTGTTATGCGGCACCCAACAGCACACATATAAGGAAAATTGTATTACATAAATCAAAGCGGAAGCTTACAAATGTTGTTTGTAAATAATTTACATAAATTAGCTACAGAGGAAGTATATAAACAGCTCACGTCGAATTTCTAAGAAGCACTCCAGAAGAGGTCCAGCCCGCGGACTCCTCTTGCTAGCAACACGAAGACATTGTAGCGGCTAGGTTCTCCATGTGAAACATGACTTGGAAGTTTCTGAGACTCACCGGACAACCTTCTTTATATGTGTCGGTATTAACCTGCAAAACCACTAATATAGCAAGAGTGAGCACAAAGGCTCAGCAAGACTTAACTGTCTCTCCTAAGACATGCAACTCTACATGAAAGTAACCTAAGACTTAAACATGTCATTTGCGAAAAGACTCGCCTACGAGTTCGTCCTTTACTTTCAGATTTTAGCCATAATAGTAGTGACCTTGCGCCCAGCACCATTGGAACTCCACAATCAAACAAGAAACGCTTCATTCCAATGTAACTGTCCCAAGGTGGAAAATAACTTTAGTTTGCCCTATCTCTACTTCAAACAGGGTTCTCATGCAATTTATAATCATCATAGCAGCAATTAAAACTTTGCAAACTGTTTCCACACAAGTTGATTACTACGTCACAACATGGGAGCAAGCGGTACTCAATAACCGCGAGGGATGGTGATTCTAATCAAACACTGCCCGGATAGCTCGACACACACGCCCGCCTATAAAGACCCAAATCTGGCGTCCTTCATTACGTCGTATGTGGCAATCTTTCGCAGGACACTCGACTGTAGAACCGGTCGCGCCGTCTCGGGCTCATAGGTCTAATGAGACGATGTGGTATGCCTCTACAATACAGTTAACCTGGTACATCGGTTTCCTGGGTCTCATATAGCAGTAAGCATCCGGTACACAACTCAATACTTGCTCCTGGATGCGGCACACGCATCGGTCCTTAACCGACACAGGCAGAGCTACTCGACCAAGACCTCGTCTTGTTGCTACCTAACCCTCCTGCCCGGTCTCATCTTTAGAAATGTAAACTTTTGTTTGCCTCTCTCTTCCAACCACACCTCTGAAATCCTGAACTACAACTCGCGAGCAGATTCCAACTACTCGTCTTCTACCGGATGTCCTAGCCTATTTAGCACGGCCTTATTTTACAGTGATGACACCTTTCTACCCTTGACCTTAGGGTTCTTTTTGGTCATGCAAGTGGAGTACAAAACATCCTTGACCTAATGCACATACATACTAGAACCATAGCAGTGAACAAAGTAAAAGCTTTATAAAACAACTTAAATGCAAACCGGAGCTTGCCTTGGTTTTGCAGGTGACTAAAGTCAGATAATTGTGAAGTTAGTTGGTGATGTCTTGAAGCTTAATCACTGCCTTCTTGCTCCTTGATCCAAGCTTCACTTTTCCTCCACTTTTCCACGTTTAATCACTACACGTTATGAACATGTATATAGGTTTAATTGTAAAACTTTTGCTAACAAGCTCTAAAGACAAGTTCAAAACTGGAACTCTGTTTAATAATTTAAAATGAAACTGGTGCTAGTGGTTTGGGGTTTGGGTTGAAGTACTATGATCAAGTGATAAGTGGGGTTCATCACTTGGTGGTGATCACCTAATGAAGTTGAACAGAGCATTACTAATCCAGAGCTCCAATGGAGCTGAAAATTTTTCTTGTGAGTTCCTTGTCACAAGAAAGTCATCTGGACCAAAATTTGGAATTTTTCACTGAGTAGATCACTCAGAACAATTCCCTAAGCATTTAGACAAAAAGGAATTAATTCTGAATAAATTTGCACTTTCATGAAAATTAAAGGGAACTACAATTTCAAACATAGCTTAGGGAGCATGCATGAATTTTCCTAAGATTTTTGGAGCTAAGAACTGCCCAGAACTGAATTTCCAAGTTTTGGAAATTCTCTGAAATTGTTTCTGCATTCATTTGGATACAGAAATTTGAAACCAGAATTATCCTAACTAAATCAACTCCAAATGAGCTGAACCTTTTACAGGAATGTCCTAACATCCTAAAGAATATTCTGGAAAAATTTGAGTATTTCTAGATGAACCAAACTTCCCCTAAAATTCTTTTGCTGAAAAGCTTTAAAGAATTTTCCAGAATTTTATATTGATTTTCATACAAATTGGGTTGCGTATTTGGATAGAGTTTTTCACCCTGAATCCAACCCAATTTGAATCACTAATTTTGGAGCTTCCTAGCACAAGTTATCAGGTTCTAAAGTTTGAACTGAATTTGGGAATTCAATTAAACCGGGAAAATGTTCAAACCCTGACCGTGGACCCTATGTGACGTGTCAGCTCCTCGGTGCAGCCACACTGCGGTCCCCATACAAATTTTCTGTAGCCACAAACGATCATATGTCCACAGCAAATCCCAGCCAATTGCTAGCGGTCACTGACGGCTGGGGCCGGAAGCTTCTTCTTCCTCGAGCCCCCTTTTTCCCGCGTGCTCGCCCTCCCCCCACGCCGGCGCGGCGGTGATCTCACCGGACTTGACTTCCCGGCCACCTCACATCCTGCTACTCGCCGCCCGGTGGTTTTCAGGGACGGGCAACTCATCTAGGGGGTCGGCACAAGCTATCGACGCTCGGAACTAGGTCGGCGGCGTGCGCAGACCTCGGTGAAGCTTCGGCGTCGTGGTCCGATCATCCTAGCCCGCCAAAGGTTCGGAGAATTCGCTCTAAAGCATCAGTGGTTCATGGGTGTGCTCGGCTTTGGTTCAAACTGGATCGGCAACAGCTCATGATGGGGTCTCACCGTGTGCCCGGCGGTTCCCGCCATGATCGCCGATGAAAGAACTTGAAATTAGCTGCAACTACTCACTTCTAAGCTAGGGTTGCGAAGGAAAAAAGGTCCCCTATCCACTCTAGCTCCTATGTGCGCAAAATGAGCAGCTGTAACCGAAAATTGAGCATCAATTTCAAGAATTCTTACCCGCGGTTAAGTTTTTTCGGCCGAAAGAAGAACTCGAAATTCTCGAGCTATGGTGCACGGATTGAGCTGAAATTTGGAGAGGAGCAGCGCAGCGAGTTGGCGCCCCTTGGGGTGCGCTCGTTTTGTCGTGAAACTGACCGGTGTGAGATGTCCACGAGAGCCCGACGTCGGTTTCCGCTGCTTGCACCTTGGCCTCGGCGTTGATCTTCAAAATACGACCAACAGCATCCCGAACGTCGGAGCTGAGCTGGGGAAGCTCTTGCACAAACGCTGGCGCTCCCTTTTTGTGTTGATAGCTCGAGCAACCGGCGAGCGACGCTGGCTTATGATCGAGGAGAACAGAAGCGGCGCCGGCGGCTCGTTTTCTCGGGAGGGAGCAGAACAGGGGCCGAGAGCGAGTGGGAGAGAAGCCAAATGATATCGGTGCACGGTTTGGGTTGAGGATCAGGCCGGATACGAGGGAAAGCAGGAGGTGGAGTCCACGGGTTCTCGGTTGTGGCTCGGTGGCGCGCGTGGAGGAACCGCCGGCCCGAGGAAAACACAGCCGAGAGACTTAGGCCGTAAGTCTCCCCCTCACAATGACAATTGGGTCCCACAGCTTCTCTCTTCCAAAAGATCTCCAATTTTTGGCACAGTGCAAATTTCAGCTATGAGGAGATCAAATTCAAAAGCCATTTGGCAATTTGACAAGTTGTGCCTTGGTTTCAAATTTGAATTCAAATTTCAATGAATTTCACAAGTCTCTTTGATATGCCTATCAAAGCATCTCCAAATTTGCTCAAAATTTGCATTCTCACTAATTCAAACCTGAAGTATTTGAATATACCCTCTGATCTTTGAGTTGGCCATTGCAAATACAAATTTTTAAACAACAGTTTGATTTCCTATTTGGGAATGGCCTTCATTTTCTTGAAGTGAACCCCTTAGTTCAAACTGAATTTAAAGTCCTCTTGCACATGCCAACAATTACATGATTAAACAAAAGTTTTTGCAAGTCCCATTTCTTGGATTTAACTCAACTTTATTCACAGCTCAAGTTTTCCATTTACAAGTTTTGGGACTTTTACATTCCTCCCCCCTTAAAAAGAATCTCGTCCTGAGATTCCTGATTAAGAACAATGCGGGGAGGATGACTACTGTATATAAGCCTCTAATAACTCCGGATGATTGCGTTGTAAATACTCCTTGCTTTCCCATGTAGCTTCGTTGGACGTGTGATTTTCCCATAGCACCTTGAAAAATCGCAGCGTCTGGTTTCTGGTCTCGCGAGTCTTTTCATCAATTATCCGGGTTGGATGCTCAACATATGTGAGGTCCAGCTTCAAATCTGCTATGCCTTCCATGAGAATCTCCGTTGGAACTTTCAAACACTTCCGCAATTGAGATATGTGGAAGACGTCACGAACTCCGGCTAAGACTGCCTGTAGCTCCAAACGGTATGCCACGGGTCCACATCTTTCGATGATGGTGAAGGGACCGATAAAACGCGGAGCTAATTTTCCTTTCACTCTGAATCGGTGAATTCCCTTCATAGGAGATACGCGGAGATATACGTGGTCTCCAACTTGAAAGTTTAGAGGACGACGTCTCTTATCCGCATAGCTCTTTTGTCTGGACTGAGCGGCTTTAAGATTTGCTTGAATAATCCTGACCCGCTCTTCCACTTCATTTACGAGATCAATCCCGTAAATAACTCTCTCGCCGGATTCACACCAGTTCAATGGTGTGCGGCACTTCCGGTCGTAGAGAGCTTCATAAGGTGCCATTTTATGCTCGTTTGATAACCGTTGTTATACGAGAACTCCGCCAACGGTAAGTGATCATCCCAGCTCTTATCGTGGTGGATGGCACACGCCCTTAGCATATCTTCAAGGATTTGATTCACCCTCTCAGTTTGCCCATCGGTTTGAGGGTGATATGCGGAGCTTCGAATCAATTTGGTTCCCAATGATGCGTGTAGTTGTTCCCATAAATGGGCTACGAACAGCGATCCTCTGTCGGAGACAGTGGTATGGGGAACTCCGTGCAAGCACAAGATTCGTGCTATGTACAACTCCACATACTACTTGGCGCAGTATTGGTATGCACCGGAATGAAACGTGCTGATTTGGTGGTCAATGATTACCCAAATCGAATCATGGTGGTGGGAGGTCATCGGCAACCTGACGATGAAATCCATACTCAAGTCTTCCCACTTCCATGCCGGTATTTGTAGCGGTTGCAACAGGCTTGACTTCTTCACATGGTCGGCCTTAACTCTTCGACACGTATCACACTCTGAAACATATTTTGCATCTTCACGTTTCATACGTGTCCACCAAAACTTCTTCCGGAAGTCTTGGTACATTTTATTGCTGCCCGGATGAATAGAAAATTTGGATAAGTGAGCCTCATCCAAAATTTTCTTCCGCAGCCTCATATCACGGGGTACGACTATCCGGTCCTTGAACCATAAGGTATCTTCATCATATAACCGGAAACATTTCATCTCCCCGTTCTTCAACCTCCTTTTAATATGAGCCATGCCCTTGTCTCGCTTTTGAGCTTTCATAACCTCCTCTCTTATTGTGGGTATGAGAGCTAGATTATGTAGATCTCCATATGGAACCAAGTAGAGACTTGGTTCTTCCTCTTCTATCGGCGTAATGGTCAGATTATGAATATGAGATTTCCAGCTGAGTGCATCGGCAACCACATTTGCCTTGCCCGGATGATAATGAATTTCAATCTCGTAGTCCTTGATCAGTTCCAATCATCGCTGTTGTCGCATATTGAACCCTTTTTGAGTGAATATGTACTTCAAGCTTTTGTGGTCGGTGTAGAGATGAACCAGATTTCCCAATAGGTAATGTCTCCACATCTTCAAGGCTAATACCACGGCAGCAAGCTCGAGATCATGAGTTGGATTATGTTGCTCATGATTCCGTAATTGCTGTGATCCATATGCGACCACGCGTCCTCCTTGCATGAGCACACAACCAAGTCCAATGCCGGACGCATCACAATAAACATCAAAAGGTTTGGTTGTATCCGGTTGAGCTAGGACCGGGGCTGTTGTGAGGTGTTTCACCAATGCTTGAAAAGCTTCCTCACATGGCTTGCTCCAATCATATTTGATGCCCTTTTTCAGTAGCTCGGTCATAGGTTTGGAGATTTTTGAGAAGCCCAGGATGAACCTCCGATAATATCCCGCCAAACCCAAGAAGCTACGAACTTCATGGACTGATGTTGGAGACTTAACATTTCAGCACTTGTTCAATCTTGCTTGCATCAACAGCAATGCCTTCCGCTGAAATAATATGTCCAAGAAACGGCACTTGGTTGATCCAGAATTCACATTTGCTAAACTTTGCATAGAGCTTGTGATCTCTTAAGCGTTGGAGCACAATATGCAAATGTTTAGCGTGTTCCTCTTCTGATTTGGAATAGACCAAGATGTCGTCGATGAATACCATGATGAACTGATCCAGCTCCGGCATGAACACCGAGTTCATAAGATACATAAAGTGAGCCGGAGCATTGGTCAACCCAAATGACATGACAAGATACTCATAGAGCCCATATCTTGTCGAGAATGCTGTCTTTGGGATATCTTCTGCTCGAATCTTGATTTGATGATACCCCGACCTTAAGTCCATCTTGGAGAAGACTTTAGCACTTCCAAATTTGCCCAAAGTTTGCCTTCCTCATAATTTGAACCTGGAGAGTTTGAATATGCCCTCTGATCTTTGAGTTGGCTATTGCAAATACCACTTTTTAAACAACAGTTTGAATCTCCACCTTTTGAGAATGGCCTTCATCTTTTTGGAACTAACCCTCTTAGTTCAAACTGAATTTAGAGTTTTATTGCACATGCCAACACTTTCATGAGTAAACAAAAGTTTTTGTAAGTCCCATTTCTTGTATATAAACTCAACTTTATTCATAGCTCAAGTTATCTATTTACAAGTTTTGGGACTTTTACATTCCTCCCCCTTAAAAAGAATCTCGTCCCGAGATTCACGATTAAGGACAATGCGGGGAGGACAACTACTCAACATAAGCCTCTAACAACTCCGGATGATTGCGTTGCAAATACTCCTCGCTTTCCATGTAGCTTTCCTCCCTTTCAAACACTTCCGCAACTGAGATATGTGGAAGACGTTATGAACTCCGACTAAGGCTGCCGGCAGTTCCAAGCGGTATGCCACGGGTCCACACCTTTCAATAATGACGAAGGGACCGATAAAACGTGGAGCTAGTTTTCCTTTCACTCCGAATCGGTGAATGCCCTTCATAGGAGATACGCGGAGGTATACGTGATCCCCAATATGGAAATCCAAAGGACGTCGTCTCCTATCCGCATAACTCTTTTGTCTGGACTGAGCGCTTTAAGATTTTCTTGAATAAGCCTTACCCGCTCTTCAGCTTCATTTACGAGATCAATCCCGTAAATCACTCTCCCGCCAGATTCACATCAGTTCAAGGGTGTGCGGCACTTCCGGCCGTAGAGAGCTTCATACGGTGCCATTTTGATGCTCGCTTGATATCCATTGTTGTAAGCGAATTCCGCCAATGGCAGATGATCATCCCATCCTTTACCATGGTGAATGGCACATGCTCGAATCATATCTTCGAGAACTTGATTCACCCTCTCCGTTTGCCCATCGGTTTGAGGATGATATGCAGTGCTTCTAATCAATTTGGTTCCCAGCGATGCATGTAGCTGCTCCCAGAAACGAGTGACGAACAGCGCGCCTCGATCGGAGATGATCGTTCGGGGAACTCCATGTAGGCATAGTATTCTTGCAATATATAGCTCCGCATACTTCTTGGCATGGTATCCCGTATGCACCGGGATGAAATGGGCTGACTTGGTTAACCGATCCACGATTACCCAAACCGAGTCATGCTTATTAGCTGTGAGAGGTAGTCCAACAATGAAGTCCATACTAATATCCTCCCACTTCCATGCCGGAACACTTAGAGGTTGTAAGGTTCCCGCCTTCTTCATGTGGTCGGCTTTAACTCGCCGACACGTATCACATTCTGATACGTATTTAGCAACCTCTCTCTTCATCCGGGTCCACCAAAATTTGATCTTCAGTTCTTGGTACATCTTGTTGCTGCCCGGATGAATAGAAAATTTGGATAAGTGAGCCTCATCCAAAATTTTCTTCCGCAGCCTCATATCACGGGGTACGACTATCCGGTCCTTGAACAATAGGGTGTCTTCATCATCTAACCGGAAACATTTCATCTCCCCGTTCTTCAACCTCCTTCTGATATGAGCCATGCCCTTGTCTTTCTTTTGAGATTCCATAATCTTCTCTCTTATTGTGGGTATGCGAGCTAGATTATGTAGAGCTCCATATGGAACCAAGTAGAGGCTTGGTTCTTCCTCTTCTATCGGCGCAATGGTCAGGTTATGAATATGAGACTTCTGGCTGAGTGCATCGGCAACCACATTTGCCATGCCTGGATGATAATGAATTTCAATCTCATAGTCCTTGATCAGCTCCAACCATCGTCGTTGTCGCATATTCAACTCTTTCTGAGTGAATATTTACTTCAAACTTTTGTGGTCGGTGTAGAGATGAACCAGATTTCCCAATAGGTAATGTCTCCAAATCTTCAAAGCCAATACCATGGCAGCAAGCTCGAGATCATGAGTTGTATAATGTTGCTCATGATTCCGTAACTGCCGTGATCCATATGCGACCACACGTCCTCCTTGCATGAGTACACAACCAAGTCTGATGCCGGACGCATCACAATAAACATCAAATGGCTTGGTTGTATCCGGTTGAGCTAGAACCGGGGCTGTTGTGAGGTGTTTCACCAACGCATGAAAATCTTCCTCACACGGCTTGCTCCAATCATATTTAATGCCCTTCTTCAGTAGCTCCGTCATAGGTTTGGAGATTTTTGAGAAGCTCAGGATGCACCTCCGGTAATATCCCGCCAAACCCAAGAAGATACGAGATTTCCACTTCAGCACTTGTTCAATATTGCTTGGAACAACAGCAATGCCTTCCGCTGAAACAATATGTCCAAGAAATAGCACTTGGTTGATCCAGATTTCAAATTTACTAAACTTTGCATAAAGCTTGTGATCTCTCAAGCGTTGAAGCACAATATGCAAATGTTTAGCGTGTTCCACTTCAGATTTGGAATAGACCAAGATGTCGTCGATGAACACCACGATGAACTGATCCAGCTCCGGCATGAACACCGAGTTCATAAGATACATGAAGTGAGCCAGAGCATTGGTCAATCCAAATGACATGACAAGATACTCATAGAGTCCATATCTTGTCGAGAATGCTGTTTTTGGGATATCTTCCGCTCGGATCTTGATTTGATGATATCCCGACCTTAAGTCCATCTTGGAGAAGACTTTAGCACCCACTAGCTGATCGAAGAGGATATCAATTCTTGGTAGTGGATACTTGTTCTTTATTGTCACAGCATTTAAAGGACGATAATCAACGCATAGCCTCAGCGTCTCATCCTTCTTCTTCACAAACAAGGATGAGCAACCCCATGGTGATGAACTTGGACGAATAAACCCCTTGTCCATCAGATCTTTGAGGTGCTCCTTCAGTTCAGCTAATTCATTCGGAGCCATTTTGTATGGTCTCCGAGAGATCGGCATGGTTCCCGGCATCAACTATATTTTGAATTCCACCTCGCGCTCAGGTGGTAAGCCTGGAAGATCTTCGGGAAACACGTCTGGATATTCACGGACTACTGGAATATCTTCTAACTTGCAAGCCTCGGCATTACA
This sequence comes from Neostapfia colusana, assembly GCA_030760725.1. Taxonomy (NCBI): domain Eukaryota; kingdom Viridiplantae; phylum Streptophyta; class Magnoliopsida; order Poales; family Poaceae; genus Neostapfia; species Neostapfia colusana. The sequence continues at coordinate 50,128,405 of JASWHV010000011.1, forward strand.
TACTTCCGGGTCTTTGGAAACCGCTTTGCCGAGATACAAAGTTTGACGCCCGTGAAGTGGAGAGTCCAAATGAACACTCCTGTTCTCGATGTCCAGAATAGCTTTATGGAAGGTCAACCATGATATTCCCAATATGGCATTGATTCCTCGGTCTTCGAGAATAATGAGGGTGGTAGGATAAATTTTTTCCACCCAAACAAAGTGGTGCTCTAGAAACGACTTCATTAGTCGATATGTCTCCACCTGGCGAAGAATAAGGTAAGTACCTTTTGTGATAGTTGAGGAGATCGGATCCCAGATCACCGTCGCCCTGCTAATGAAGTTATGTGTTGCACCAGAGTCGAAGAGAATGACAACCGGCTTGTCATTTAATGTGAACCTGCCTGCAAGAACAGGTCCTCCCTTAGGCAGATCATCGACTGACACATAATTAACCGTTCTCACTTTGGACATGGCTTTTCTTTGCTGTCCAAGATCACTATTTGGAACTGGACCCGCAGACATAATGTTGCTGCTCGGTTCAACTGCTTCATTGACGTTGAGTTCATGGTCAATATGAAGTAGGACACCACTCGTTTCCACCGAGAAATCACCTTGTTCATCTTCAACCTCTTGAGGGAAAGAACATTCTGGTGCACCTTGTTGATACTGAGGTGCATGAGAAATAAGTTGCTGCTGCGGTGGAGGTGAATAAAACCTCTGGGGAGTAGAAGAGTCGTCAAACTCCCAGAATAACTGCACCTCTTGTGGAACCTCTCGACCGGAAGGTGAACGGATTACCAACCGATACTTCTGAGGTAGATAATTGCATTCATCCTGTGATGAGTCCCTCTCTTTCTTTTCTTTAAGGTAGAGATTGGAATAATATTCCTGAGTGATAGCACATCTAACAAACTCATCAAAATTTTCTTGGCTAACTTGAGACAACTCACATCGCAGCCTAGCAGTCAGCCCTCGGTAAAAATGATAACCCCTCATGGATGGTGATTTCACATAATCGGGGATATATTGAGCTAAGCGATTGAATTCCTTCACATACTCAATAACACTCATTTCCCCTTGCTTTAGATTCCAGAATTCATCCAGACTGGTGTGCATTACGCCCGCAGGAACGAAGCGAGCAGGAAATGCCTCCTGGAACTCCGCCCATGTAACACGATGCCCTGCTGGTTGGACAGCAAGGTATTCTGCCCACCATGCTCCTGCAAAACCGTGAAGCTGCTGAGAGGCATATAGTGTCTTCGAGAAGTCATCACATTGAATCAACCCAAACTTGGACTCAATGACACGTAACCAGTGATTTGCTTCACAATGGTCAGCCGCCTCGGAGAATACCGGCAGTTGTGTCGCTAAGAAATCCAGGTAAGTGCTCGGGGTTGGCATGTGATGCTGAGCTCTCTATTTATGCCTTACTGAACTAGAGTTTGGAGAGTTTCATTCATCTTCGCCATAATTTCCACCAATCCGGTTGGCGGTGGCTCTTGTGATGAAGTCGAGTCATTCCCACCTCGACTCGAACCTCCAAGCTCCATTTGAGAATGTGTGCGTACCATACTGAACGAAACAAAATTTGGAGTCAATCAAAATTCTATCTCAGTAGTAAGTAAAGATAAGTAAAACATGAACATGTCATGGACTTTATGAAAGCATAACCACATTCATGTTTTACACAAATCTTAAGTACGCAAAACTGATCAGCTGGACTACCCTGACCAGTTCACACAAACTCCAAATTTAACTCAAGTTAGCTACAGATTCCGGACTTGAGTTCAATACCAAAGTTTTAGTAAACTTCAGTATCTTTCCAACGAGTACTTATATGACTCTAGATCATCTATATATTAAAAGTTATGATTTCTCAAAATTGATAGAATTCTTGGATAAAATTTGTCAGCATCTCCTTTTTATGTGGCTACTTTATCACCATTGTATATGGAAATACAATAAGAATCTGAGAAAACTCTGAACTACAATAATGTTGCACATCTAATAAACTTTCCAACGGTGTATCATAGGCTCCTTAAGGATTTTTCTACATGAAGTTATGGCTTAAAAACAGAAAGGTCCAGAGAGGTTTTTGCTACTGTCCTGGTTCTGAACAGTTTACCTTCAACTGGACTTTTCACCAACTTAACTTGTGATTTTCCTCTGGAGGTCTACAAAGAACTTGTAGAGCACTTGAAAATCTTTCCAGAACCGTATCATACACCTTAATTGGTTAAATATACTCAGAGTTATGCTCTGTTAAAGTACAGCAAGAATTCCTGCCAGAAACAGAGCACTCTGTTTTTGAAATCTTTGAAGCCTAGTCATGCTCTCATTTGAATCTTAGCTCAAAATAAGAGTTCAACTAATATTTGTTTCAAACTTCCATTTTTTTAGTTGAAAGTTAGTTCATGAATCTTTTCTTCATAGGGAATAGGATTATATGTTTAGTATGGTGTCGATGCACCGTAAGAATCATGTCGGTACTACGTTACCTCACCAAAAGAAAATCCTACCCGGATTATACCGGCATATACGTATTATCAGTGGCACTAAGACGGTGTCTCGCACACGTGTACTACACGGGATACGTACGTGGTTAGTACCTGCAGAAGAACACTCAATAGTGGTGCACTCAAAGGTTGTTTCATTTCAGTCAGTTCCATATTTGAAAGTAAATACAAACGCCAGTATCATTGTCATACATCCGTCCTTGAGTTAAGCCACGTCTCAAGGTACGTGATCGTGTTTTTACACCACACGACGGGGAACCAGAGTATATCATGAACGGGTCGTCACCGTTGGGAATGTTATCAACCCAACGGGTACCACCTACTGCCCAGCAGGGCACGCCGATGGCAAGCGCTGCGTATGTCCTCCTGGGCTATTTCCAGACGAACACACCATCGCGTTACTGACCACACGATGGGGTCTCCACTTTCTTGCCTAATGCACACTAGGGATCAGTGTTTCATATGAACTCAGGAACATGAGTAGTTCAAGAGTTTCATATTAACGTCTCACACCAAGCTGTGAGACTTATCCCTGAACCACTTTCCTCGTCAGGGGAGCTAACCGAAATTGAACCGCTTTCGGTGGTGTTCCTTACCATGCTTACCTGAGCGTAGGTGCGTCTTACATAATCAAAATTCAGAATTATAACACATATGTTAGTCATGCCACTTTGAGAAACTATACTACTATTGTCCTTATGTGGGCCTAATACCGTTTCCTCACCGTATCCTAAGTTTTTGTCGTAATACAATCCTTACTCCGTGCGCTATTACCAATGTGGCTCTGATACCACTCTGAGAGGGCCCGGTCCCGACCACGGGGCCGTGCCGCTCGCCCGGGAATCGCATTGGGTGGTGCCGTGTTATGCGGCACCCAACAGCACACATATAAAGAAAACTGTATTACATAATCAAAGCAGAAGCTTACAAATGTTCTTTGTAAATAATTTACATAAATTAGCTACAGCGGAAGTCTATAAACAGCTCACGTCAAATTCCTAAGAAGCACTCGAGAAGAGGTCCAGCCCGCGGACTCCTCTCGCTAGCAACACGAAGACATCGCAACGGCTAGGTTCTCCATGTGTAACATGACTCGGAAGTTTCTGAGACTCACCGGACAACTTTATTTATATGCGTCAGTATTAACCTGCAAAATCACTCATATAGCAAGAGTGAGCACAAAGGCTCAGCAAGACTTAACTGTCTCTCCTAAGACATGCAACTCTACATGAAAGTAACCTAAGACTTAAACATGTCATTTGCGAAAAGACTCGCCTACGAGTTCGTCCTTAACTTTCAGATTTTAGCCATAATAGTAGTGACCTTGCGCTAGCACCATTGGAACTCCACAATCAAACAAGAAACACTTCATTCCAATGTAACTGTCCCAAGGTGGAAAATAACTTTAGTTTGCTCTATCTCTATTTCAAACAGGGTTCTCATGCAATTTATAATCATCATAGCTGAATTAAAACTTTGCAAACTGTTTCCACACAAGTTGATTACTACGTCACAACATGGGAGCAAGCGGTACTCAATAACCGCGAGGGACGGTGATTCGAATCCAACACTGCCCAGATAGCTCTACACATACGCCCGCCTATGAAGACCCAAATATGGCGTCCTTCATTACGTCGTATGTGGCAACCTTTCGCAAAACACTCGACTGTAGAACCGGTTGCACCGTCTCGGGCTCATAGGTCTAACGAGACGATGTGGTATGCCTCTACAATCCAGTTAACCTGGCACATCGGTCTCCTGGGTCCCATATAGCAGTAAGCATCACCTACACAACTCAATACATGCTCCTGGTTGCGGCACACACATCGGTCCTTAACTGACACAGGCAGAGCTACTCGACCAAGACCTCGTCTTGTCGCTACATAACCCTTTTGCCCGGTCTTATCTTTAGAAATGTAAACTTTAGTTTGCCTCTCTCTTCCAACCACACTTATGAAATCCTGAACTACAACTCGCGAGTAGATTCCAACTACTCGTCTTCTACCGGATGTCCTAGCCTATTTAGCACGGCCTTATTTTTCAGTGATGACACCTTTCTACCCTTGACCCCGGGGTTCTTTTTGGTCATGCAAGTGGAGTACAAAACATCCTTGACCTAATGCACATAACATACTAGAACCGTAGTAGTGAACAAAGTAAAAGCTTTATAAAACAACTTAAATGCAAACCGTAGCTTGCCTTGTTTTTGCAGGTGACTAAAGTCAGATAATTGTGAAGTTAGTTGCTGATGTCTTGAAGCTTAATCACTGCCTTCTTGCTCCTTGATCCAAGCTTCACTTTTCCTCCACTTTTCCACGTTTAATCACTACACGTTATGAACATGTATATAGATTTAATTGTAAAACTTTTGCTAACAAGCTCTAAAGACAAGTTCAAAACTGGAACTCTGTTTAATAATTTAAAATAAAACTGGTGCTAGTGGTTTGGGGTTTGGGTTGAAGTACTATGATCAAGTGATGAGTGGGGTTCATCACTTGGTGGTGATCACCTAATGAAGTTGAACAGAGCATTACTGATCCAGAGCTCCAATGGAGCTGAAAATTTTTCTTGTGAGTTCCTTGTCACAAGAAAGTCATCTGGACCAAAATTTGGAATTTTTCACTGAGTAGATCACTCAGAACAATTCCCTAAGCATTTAGGCAAAAAGGAATTAATTCTGAATAAATTTGCACTTTCATGCAAATTAAAGGGAACTACAATTTCAAACATAGCTTAGGGAGCATGCATGAATTTTCCTAAGATTTTTGGAGCCAAGAACTGCCCAGAACTGAATTTCCATGTTTTGGAAATTCTCTGAAATTGTTTCTGCATTCATTTGAATACATAAACTTGAAATCAGAATTATCCTAACTAAATCAACTCCAAATGAGCTGAAACTTTTACAGGAATGTCCTAACATCCTAAAGAATATTCTGGAAAAATTTGAGGATTTTTGGATGAACCAAACTTCCCCTAAAATTCTTTTGCTGAAAAGATTTAAAGAATTTTCCAGAATTTTCTATTGATTTTCATACAAATTGGGTTGCGTATTTGGATAGATTTTTTCACCCTGAATCCAACCCAATTTGAATCACAAAATTTGGAGCTTCCTAGCACAAGCTATCAGGTTCTAAAGTTTAGACTGAATTTGGGAATTCAATTAAACCGGGAAAATGTTCAAACCCTGACCGTGGGCCCTGTGTGACGTGTCAGCTCCTCGGTGCAGCCACACTGCGGTCCCCAGACAAATTGGCTGTAGCCACAAACGATCATATGGCCACAGCAAATCCCAGCCAATTGCTAGCGGTCACTGACGGGTGGGGCCGGAACCTTCTTCTTCCTCCAGCCCCCCTTTTTCCCGCGCGCTTCGCCCTCCCCCCCTCGCCGGCGCGGCGGTGACCTCGCCGGACCTGACTTCCCGGCCACCTCACGGCCTGCTACTCGCTGCCTGGGGGTTTTCAGGGACGGGAAACTCATCTAGGGGGTCGGCACAAGCTATCGACGCTCGGAACTAGGTCGGCGGCGTGCGCAGACCTCGGTGAAGCTTCAGCGTCGTGGTCCGATCACCCTAGCCCGCCAAAGGTTCGGAGAATTCACTCTAAAGCATCAGTGGTTCATGGGTGTGCTCGGCTTTGGTTCAAACTGGATTGGCAATGGCTCGAGATGGGGTCTCACCGTGTGCCCGGCGGTTCCTGCCATGATCGCTGATGAAAGAACTTGAAAATAGCTGAAACTACTCACTTCTAAGCTAGGGTTGCGAAGGAAAAAGGTCCCCTATCCACTCTAGCTCCTATGTGCACAAAATGAGCAGCTCTAACCGAATTGAGCATCAATTTCAAGAATTCTTACCTGTGGTTAAGTTTTTCCGGCCGAAAGAAGAACTCGAAATTCTTGAGCTATGGTGCACAGATTGAGCTGAAATTTGAAGAGGAGCAGCGCAGCGAGTTGGCGCGCCTTGGCGTGCGCTTGTTTGGTCGTGAAACTGCCCGGTGTGAGCTGTCCATGAGAGCCCGACGTCAGTTTCCGCCGCTTGCACCTCGGCCTCGGCGTTGATCTTCAAAATACGGCCAACAGCAGCCCCGAACGTCAGAGCGGAGCTGGGGAAGCTCTTGCACACACGCTGGCGCTCCCTTTTTATGTTGATAGCTCGAGGAACCGGGGAGCGACGCTGGCTTACGATCGAGGAGAACAGAAGCGGCGCCGGCGGCTCATTTTCTCGGGAGGGAGCAGAACAGGGGCCAAGAGCGAGTGGGAGAGAAGCCAAATGATATCGGTGCACGGTTTGGGTTGAGGATCAGGTCGGATACGAGGGAAATCAGGAGGTGGAGTCCAAGGGTTCTCGGTTGCGGCTCGGTGGCGCGCGTGGAGGAACCGTTGGCCCGAGGAAAACACAGCCGAGAGACTTAGGCAGTAAGTCTCCCCCTCACAATGACAATTGGGTCCCACATCTTCTCTCTTCCAAAAGATCTCCAAATTTTGGCACAGTGCAAATTTCAGCTATGAGGAGCTCAAATTCAAAAGCCATTTGGCAATTTGACAAGTTGTGCCTCGGTTTCAAATTTGAATTCAAATTTCAATGAATTTCACAAGTCTCTTTGATATGCCTATCAAAGCACATCCAAATTTGCTCAAAATTTGCATTTTCACTAATTCAAACCTGAAGAATTTGAATATGCCCATCTGATATTTGAGTTGGCCACTGCAAATATGAATTTTTAAACAACGGTTTGATTTCCTATTCAGGAATGGCCTTCATTTTCTTGAAGTGAACCCCTTAGTTCAAACTGAATTTAAAGTCCTCTTGCACATGCCAACAATTACATGATTAAACAAAAGTTTTTGCAAGTCCCATTTCTTGGATTTAACTCAACTTTATTCACAGCTCAAGTTTTCCATTTACAAGTTTTGGGACTTTTACACTACACAATCACTTCAATGTTCCAATCATACTTGAAACTCATTATTTCCTTGATCCCATGGCGCTCTGCGGCTTCAATCACGGCATCAAAAGCTGAGTGCTTCCTTTTGGCCATGTAGGCCCAATCCACCTATTGAGCTTGAGCGACTGGAGTCTTCATCTTCAAGTATACTAGGTGGTAGTAGTCGTAATGAAAGTCACACCAAAACCTAGGGTCGGTCGTGTGCTTCTCATAATCATAGACTTTGTCCATCCTCAGCCTTCTCGCCTTATCAGCACCCTTTCCTTTGAACACATTTGCTGCAGTGTTGGGCTGCCGGTTTGGATCCCTAGCAGGGGCAGCCATCTTCAGGAGACCGATGGGCTTTGGTTGCCCCTTCTCCTTGATTACAATGCCTCCTGCCCTCTTTGTCGGTGCCTTGGCAGTTGGATTTTTCTTCTTGGGCTCCTCAGGAAGTGGAGCCTTGCCTTTCCTCGGATCACGGAGAACCCTACCCTCGGGTTCTTTCTCCTTCTCTTTGGCCCGCTCTTTTTCTCCCAAAGTAACCAGCTACTTCCTCTTGGGCTCTAAGGCACTAGTAGCCTGGGAGTTATGAGCTTCACGTTCAGCCATTTTCTTCTTCCGTTGATCCGCCAAGGATTCTTCAATGGCTTTGGCAATCTGTGTCTCCTCTTTGAGATCATGTCTTTTCTTTGTCCTTGCCTCTCGAATGACGGTACCCTTAGTCGCTTCCTTTGCCGCCCTCTCTTCGGCAGTGCGCCGATAGAGGGCTTGTCGAGCCTCCTCGGCCACGGGATTTGCAAGAGGGGAGCCGTGGTCGGAGCCCGACATATCGCTTGAGAAATAAGAGATAAGAGGTCAAGGAAGTGGAATATTGCGAAAGAATTCATTAAAAATGGCTAAAGTTGGGGTTTGTCCTGTGTAAACCGGACTTGTCTGTTAAGGCGCCGGACTAGTCCGCCCGAGAACAGACTTGTCCGCCCAGAAACTAGACTAGTCCGGGTTACACAGGAAGAACCCTAACCCTAACAATTTTTTGCAAAAACTTCGAATCAAGTCGCAATACTCCTAGGCTACGATCACATGAGGAACAACATTTGTGAAGAGGTTTCTAGCAAAAGACCTAAGAATGAAGAAAAAGAGCGAATTTTTGGTAGGTCAAGAATACCTCTTCAAATCTCCAAATGCGATAAAATCGGAGGCAAAACTCGAGCAACGAAGCATGGGAAAGGATTCCCGCACTCCTTAGGACTCCAATCCGTGGATTGGAAGAGGTTTTTGGTGGAGAAAAGCGAAAATCGCCAATGGAGGGGTGGTTCCCGCTAGAGAGAGAGAGAAAGATTTGAGAGTGAAGAGAGAGGGGTGGTCTGGCTGCCCCTGGGAGGTTAAGTCCCTAGGGGCCGGACTAGTCTAGCCTGATGCACGGACAAGTCCAGTCGACGGACCAGAGCCGGACTTCTCCAGTGCCAGACTTGTCCGGCCTCCCAGGCGGACTAGTCCGGTATGGAGTTTTCCGTTGAGAAGTCTGACCTAGACAGCCCGGACTTGTCCGGCCCATGGGGCAGACTAGTCCGGCTATAAGCTGAAATTTCATATACTTTGAATTTTAGCTCAAGAATATGATCCTTTTTTGGGACAAGTTTTTGCAAATATCTTTGACAAACATGCTCGGTAAGCATACATCAAATAAATAATGATCATATTTGACAAAGAATCCTTTTAAGCATAGTTTTCATAGAGTAAGAGAGATTAGGGTAAAATTTTGAAAGCATGCGATTTTTGAAGTTTATATACAAGTAACAAACAGATGTGCACGGCTCAAGCAACGTTTCAAAAATCTAGGATATTTAGTTCACTCCTTAGGTCACAAAAACGTTTCTCATCAAGGGGTTTGGTGAAGATATCCGCCAATTGCTTCTCACTCTTAACATGAGAGATAACGATATCTCCCTTGATAGAGTGATCTCGCAGGAAATGGTGATGGATATCAATGTGTTTGGTTCTAGAATGCTCCATGGGATTGTGAGCAATATTGATGGCACTCTCATTGTCACATAGGAGTGGAATATGGCTCAAAGTGTAACCATAGTCCCTAAGAGTTTGTCACTCTTAGGAGTTGTGCACAACAACTCCCGGCTATGACGTACTCCGCTTCGGCTGTGGATAAGGCAATGGAGCTTTGTTTCTTTGTAGACCATGAAACCATGGACCTACCAAGGAATTGGCAAGTCACGGACGTGCTCTTCCTATCTACCTTACAACTGGCATAATCAGCATCGGAGTATCCGATGAGATTGAACTTGGATCCCTTGGGATACCAAAGTCCTAGGTTAGGAGTATGAACCAAATATCTAAGAATCCTCTTAACGGCTGTCAAGTGACACTCCTTAGGAGCGGCTTGGAATCATGCACACATACACACACTAAGCATTATGTCGGGTCTAGATGCACAAATATAAAGCAAGGAACCTATCATGGAACAAAATACCTTTTTGGTCCACACTTGGACCATCTTCATTGAGGTCATGGTGTCCGTTGGTTCCCGTTGGAGTCTTGATGGGTTTGCCTTTGTCCATGTCGAACCTCTTGAGTATGTCTTGAGTATACTTGGTTTGACTTATGAACGTTTCTTGCTTGAGTTGTTTGACTTAGAATCCTAGGAAGAACTTAAATTCCCCCATCATTGACATCTCGAACCCTTCGGTCATTATCTTTGAAAACTCATCACAAAAAGCTTTTTATTAGAACCAAATATAATGTCATCGACATATATTCGGCACACAAATAAATCCTTTTTAAAATGCTTAGTGAAGAGTGTATAGTCGGCCTTCCCTATCCTAAAACCATTTTTAATGAGAAAGTCTCTAAGACACTCATGCCAAGCTCTAAGAGCTTGTTTGAGTCCATAAAAGGCTTTCCGAAGTTTAAAGACATGGTTAGGATACTTATCGTCCTCAAATCCGGATGGTTGCTCCATGTACACTTCCTCCTTGATCGGACCGTTGAGGAAAGCGCTTTTCACATCCATTTGGTATAGCTTGAAATCATGGTGAGTAGCAAAGGCAAGCAAGATACGAATTGATTCAAGCCTAGCTACGGGAGCAAAAGTTTCATCGAAATCCAAACCTTCAACTTGTGCATATCCCTTTGCAACAAGTCTTGCCTTGTTTCTTGTTACAACTCCATACTCGTCTTGCTTGTTGCGGAATACCCACTTGGTTCCCACAACATTTGCGTTGGGTCGCTTCACGAGTTCCCATACTTGATTTCTTTCAAAACTGTTGAGTTCCTCTTGCATGGCCACCACCCAATCCGGATCTTGTAGTGCTTCTTCTACCTTGCGAGGCTCCAAAGAGGAAACAAAAGAGTAATGTTCACAAAGTTAGCCATTCGAGAACGAGTGGTTATCCCTTTGGAGATGTCTCCTAGTATGTTGTCCCGGGATGATCCCGTTGAACACTTTGGTGCACTCTTGGATGAGGTGGTTGGACTCTTTGATCTTCATCTTCATCATCGTTCTTTTCTTCATCTCCCCCTTGATCCAATCCTCCTTGACTTTGATCGTTTTGATCTTGTTGAGGTTGGCCTTGCTCATCTTGAGCTTGATCCTTGGAAGGAGACGTATCTTTGTTTGTTGGATGATCATTTGAGTCTTGAGGATGTTCTTGAGGGAAAATGTCTCCAAGTGACATCCTTTCAAGTGCTTCTTGTAGAGCCTCTTCTCTATCTAGCATACTTTGATCAACTTGCTCCACTTGGGATCCATTAGTCTCATCAAACACTACGTCTCTCGCTATTTCAACAATTCCGGAGGATTTGTTGAAAACACGATAGGCGTAGGTGTTTGAGTCATAACCAAGCAAGAAACCTTCATCGGACTTTGAAGCATACGTCGAAGTCCTAGGCTTCTTGTTGAGAATATAGAACTTGCTCCCAAAGACACGAAAGTAGGAGATGTTGGGTTTGTTACCGGTTAGAAGTTCGTAAGACGTCTTCTTCAAAAGTCGATGAAGGTACAACCGGTTTATGGGATGGCAAGCGATGTTAACCACTTCCGCCCAAAATCGGTCCGACGTCTTGTACTCATCAAGCATGGTTCTTGCCATCTCAATAAGAGCCCTATTCTTCCTTTCAGCCACCCCGTTTTGTTGAGGGGGTAGGGGGCTGAAAACTCATGCTTGATGCCTTATTCATCCAAGTATTCTTCCACTTGAGTGTTCTTGAACTCAGAGCCATTATCGCTCCTTATGTTCTTGATTCTTAAGGAGAACTCGCTTTGAGCTCTCCTCAAGAATTTCTTGAGCACACCTTGAGTTTTTCCTTTGTCATGCAAAAAGAACACCCAAGTGAAGCAAGAATAATCATCTACAACTACAAGACCATATTTGTTACCGCCGATGCTTATGTAGGCGATTGGACCGAAGAGGTCCATGTGAAGTAGCTCCAAAGGTCTTGTAGTCGTCATGACATTTTTGGATGGATGTTGAGCTCCAACTTGCTTTCCACCTTGACAAGCACTACAGGGCCTGTCCTTATCAAAAACAACATTTTTCGAGCCTAGAATGTGTTATCCCTTAAGAAGTTTTTGCAAATTTCTCATCCCAACATGGGCTAGCCGTCTATGCCAAAGCCACCCCATGTTGGTCTTCTCCATTAAGCACGTGTCAAGTTGAGCTTTATCCGTGGTGAAATCCACAAGGTAAAGCTTTCCCTTGAGCACGCCCTTAAAGGCGATTGAGTCATTGCTTCTTCTTAAGACAGTCACACCCTCGTTAGTGAAAACACAGTTATAACCTTTATCACATAGTTGGGATATGGATAGAAGGTTATAATCAAGGGAGTCAACATGCAAAACATTGGAAAGAGTATGATGGGAAGGAATAGCGATTTTACCGGTGCCAAGTATTTCCCTTGGCTATTGTCCCCAAAGTATATTCCTTCAATTGGATCTTCATTTTCCTCATACTCTACAAACATCCTTCTCTCTCCGGTCATATGGTTTGTGCATCCACTGTCGAGCACCCATTTTGATCCACCAGAGGAGTATGCCTACAAAATAGAGGTATGTCTTTCCTTTAGGTACCCAAACGGAGTTGGGTCCTTTCATGTTAGTCAAGAGGCACTTGGGCACCCACACGCAAGGCTTTGGACTCTTGCGGAGTGGCCCAACATACCTAGCATAGGTCTTTCCAAATTTGTTCCTCAATAAAACATATGAAGCATCAAAGTCATGGAACAAGGGATGAGGTTCATTTTTAGGCATGTTAGATGAGTTTGCAATGTTCTTTCCATTTTCTTTGTTGGATGAACCCTCCTTGACAAAAACAATCAAGGCTTTCCTATTCTTGGGATTTTTAGCATGTTGCTTCCACTCCCGAGAATAGCCAAGACCATCTTTGACATGTGGAGGTCTTACATTGGTATATGCATTTCGTGCATATGCCAATTTCTCCTTGTCAAAGACCCACCTTTCGGTGATTGCTTGTTTTGTGCCAACTTGAGTTCATTCTTAAGTTTTAGGATTAAGTTTGAGCACTTGCAAGTTTGAGTTGCTTCGAAAGATTTCTTTGAGGAGGGTGGAATCATAGAGGAAGAAGGTGCATTGATCTTGAGAGACTCAACTTGTGTTTCAAGGATCTTGTTAACTTTTGTCAATTTAACAATTTCATCCTTGAGCACAATAGTTGTGTCCTCAAGATTTGAGCAAGTTTCCTTGCTCAAAGCGAGTTCACGCTCAAGTGCCTTGCTTCTTTCCCTTTCAACCTCAAGGAGCTCTTCAAGATCATGACATCTCTCCTTTTCAAGGATGAGCATGTCTTCTTGACGGCTGATGAGTTCCTCCTTCTCAAAGATTTCTTCCGACAACAAGCTCATCTTTTTCAAGGTGCTCCTACTTAGATCCTTGAGCATGGATTCGTTTTCACTACTATCAAAGTTATCAAGTGAAGAAGTAGAGGAGAATGGTTTAGATTTAGCCTTTCTTCTTCCCTCCTTAGCCATGAGACATGTAGACTTGAAGTCTTTAAGGTTGGGGAAGAGCTTGCTCCTTCCAATGGCAAGTGTTGCCACTTTCTCTTCATCCTCGGAGGATGAGTTATCGTTTGGATCCCATTCCTTCCCAAGGTGAGCATGTCGCGATGGCTTCTTCTTCTTGAAGAACTTCTTCTCTTGGGGCTTGCCATCCCTCTTCTTCTTGCTCTCTTTTCATATGGATAATCCATAATGAAATGTCCATATTCACCACAATTGTAGCATGCTCTTTTCGTCTTGGGCTTAGACCTTTCCTTGTTCTTGTTCTCATAGTGGTAGCTCCCCTTCCTTCTTCTCATCATCCTCTTGAATTTGTTGATGAAGAGCGCCTCTTCTTCATCGGTGTCGAGACTCTCATCATCACTTGCTTCGAGGTCTTGTGATGAGGATGTTGCTTTGAAAGCAACATCTTTCTTCTTGGAGGAGGTGAGCCTTTAGAGGTTGTTGTAGAATATGGCTTCCTTCTCCATCATCTCATTGTTGATGATCCTTCCAAGCACTTCCTCTGGGGTCATTTGAGCATATCCCGTACTCTCACGGATCATGGAGCAAAGAGCAATGTTTCGAGGCATGAATGCCCAAACCATCCTCTTCACCACCTCATGATCCATCCACCGGGTGCATCCATAGGATCAGCTCTTGTTGACGAGGACCTTGAAACGGTTGTACATGTCTTGAGGGGGGCTCACCATCCATGACGGTGAACCTCCCAAGCTCTCCTTCGATCAACTCGATCTTGGCCTCCCTAATGACTCGGTTGCCTTCATGCGCCGTCTTGAGTGTGGTTCATATGTCTTTGGCCACCTCCAATCCATCGACTCGGTTGAACTCATCTCGAGTCAAGGATGAGGTGATGACCCCAATTGCTTGAGCATTGCGATGAAGTAGGACTGCTTGCTTCGGGTAACGTCTTCTTCATTCCTTGGAAGATGGACACCTGTTTGGACAATTTGTCACAAGATAGGGTTTAAGGACATTAGATGCAGCTTCATATTATGCTTCCACATGGAGTAGTCATTTCCATCGAATTGAGGAGGTTTTCCAAGAGGAATAGACAAGTAATGGTTCTTAGAGGTTAATCGCTCATAGTAGAAAGGATATTGGGAGTAGTCCGGTTGACCACTCCTTTCTTGATCCTTCGTCTTCTTCTTCTCCTCTTTGCTTGAGTGACCTAGCTTCTCGCAAAGTTGTGCCTTGAGCTGGCGAACTTCTTCATCGTCACTTGAATGGTCTTGCAGCACATCCGCATTCTTCTTCTTGTCATGTGTGTTGTCGCCTTGCGACGTCGATGGAATCTCGTATCAATCCACTCTGGCCATCTTCTCTCCGAGTGGTTATACTCTTGATGGAGAGACCTGCTCTCATACCAATTGAAAGTTGCCTAGAAAGGGACTTAGTCCCGAAACACTCTCACCAAGAGAGAACCGGACTAGTCCGTCCCCATACGGACAAGTCCGAACTCAGTCAGGAGCTCTTAGTCCGCCCAAAACGGACTAAGCCGTAGGACTCAAGACTAGTCCGGCCTCTGGCCCAGACAAGTCCGGCCTACTAGGGTTTACCTCACTAGCACTCTCCACTATGGATTCGACACTTCTAACGCTTTGAGCTCTCTTCTATGATCTCAATGCACTTGACACACACACTCTCACTCTAACACGGCTAGCCTACTAGAGACCCAAATGAAACCCTAATTTCTACTCTTTGAGTCTTCGACGCCGTTCTTCATCCTTTTCCTTTTTGAGAGTTTAGGTGTCCACCTTGGAAATATCCTGTGCTTATGATCATCTCAGCTCATTAATCTCTTAATCATCGTCATCAATCATCCAAAACCCACGGGGATACCTAGATGCACTTACAAGGTGATTGTAACCGGAAGCACGGCTATCGTGATAGTTTTACGCTCTGCAGAGGTGGCACCACTTTACCCAAAAGTTTGTGATTTTGTTACCCATCGGCGACTAGAGAGAACCTCCATTATACCAGTACACAATCGTCGGTGTATGGCAAAGAGATCACAAAATAGCCTTTACAAAGGGGCTATTAGGATGTACGGACCCACTGAGATTTCACCGGCAGGCTTGAATCTCCATTCTCCCACCCATGGGCCCCCTCTTGTGCCATGCAGTTTCTAGGGCAGTCCAGATCGACTCCCATTCCCCGCACCATCCAACGGTCCATAACAAGCTAGAAACACACCTAATTAGTCAGCTAAAACGCACCCATATTTGGCCTTGTGGTAGCACTGTTTTCCTGGCATGTGCTCGCATGAACCGGTCCATAGATCTACGGCAAGCAAACCACCATCTCATTCAGCAACATTCACAAACCAAGATCGCCTAGATCTCCCTGATTCCATGCTCATTAACATCATCAAGTTATCATCATCTTTATTCATATGAGTGCAGTAGCTAATAAGTTTTATTTCAGCTTCTCGTATCCCGTAAGTTAAGCGAAGCAAAAAGGAAAAACGACCATACCCGACTGTGCAACTTTCCCGGCGACAAGGATGGTTAACAAAACTAGTAAACTTCTATAAAAGGGTGTCCCATCAAGTTGACACAAGCATACAAGTTTTCGCAAGCAAAACAGTTTCAAAAACATGGGATCAATATGGTCAAGGGACACTTGCCTTGCTCCCGTGATTCGTGTTGCTCAAGCGTCTCGATGTCAGGGTGCTGTAGTTCCTCGTAGACGGCCTCTTGAGTGTGTCCTTCTACTCATGACCAAACACATACAAAATTTACAGCAATCAATTATCATGCACAAACTTTACTCAAGATGCAATGAGGTGGATGAATGTAATTCCTATGGTTCAGTTTATAAAAATCAGTTTGTACGTGTTCTTGCATGTTTTAGTAGGCTTCCATGGGGTTTTATGATGAACAAGGCTGCTGGGATCAAATGTGGATGTGGTGATAATCTTGACACACTTTGTAGATCAATCCCATTGTCAAAAATCAATCAAAACATGGTCTGTCCACATGCAAAATTTTCTGCTCACAGGGGGTGAAGAAAGCGGGTGCGTAGAAACAGCGGTGACGTTGTAAGAGGGGTAACGGAAACCTACCTCACTTGTTCCTCCTCTCTTCCTGGCGGCAGAACCTCCTTCCTTGCAATGGAAGCAGCGGAAGATTTTCTATGGAGAATTACGAGGCTGCGGCTAGGGCAGAACGTCGGGGGCTTCTTCTCCGGCGACAGCGAGGCGTGACAGAGCTCAACGGCGGCCAAAATCCAGCTAGGGGGCGGCGACTTGGCAGCAAGGGAGAGGGTGGCGGCCAAAACTAGAGGGGTGGGGTGGCATCTAGGGGGAGGGTTATATTTATAAGGGGGAAAAGAGCTAGGATGGCTAGGATTTTAGCAACCCAATTATCCAATGGCTGAGATTTAATTTTAAAAGAGGTGGGAGCTAGGGGCCGGAATTTTATTTTTTATTTTCCACCAATGTCTGAGATTAATTGAGAAAAAAGCCCACAAAATCCACAACGGGGGGCGGCTAGTGTTTCCCCCCTTAATGGGCTGCGACCAAGGGGTGGGGCCCATTAGGATCCCCCCTAATTTGGTGCGACCAAAATTGGGGCGGAATTCCCCCAAAATGTGGGGGAAAATTTGCTAGGGGAAATTTGGGGAATTCGGGGAAAATCTCGAAAATTGGGAAAAATTGGGAAAATAGGGGAGAGGGGAATTTGGGGGGGAAATTGGGGAATTTTGGGGAAAATTGGGGTGGCCCAAATTTGCTATTTTATTTATTTTTTCTTTTTTCCTATTTCTTTTTATTTCTTTTCCTTTTCTATTTATTTCCATTATTTTCTATTTTATACCCCTTTTTCTATTTTATTTGCTTCTATATTCCTCTCTTCATTTCTTCTTCCTTTTAAATGCTTCTCTACATGAAAAATGTATGCAATGCATAGTAGTAATTTTGAGGGTGTTACAAGACCTCAAGACGGAAGTCCCTCATCTTTTCTTCACTCTATCGAATCTTGAGGGCGCGATTCAATTTAAGGGGAGTAGGTTTGTAACACCCTCATATTCATCATCATGCATTGCAAATAGAAAAGCAATTAGAAAAAGGAAGAAAAGAGAAAAAGGAGCATAGAAACTCGTAATAAATAAAAGGAAATAAAAATAGGAAATAAAGTAAAAGAAAGAAAAGGAAAAAACCTGGCCGCCCCAAATTCCAATTTTCCACTAATTGCCCCCTAAATCCCCCCTATGGAATTTTTTCCCACATTTGGGGATTTTCTCAAACTTTTGCCACCCGCCCCAAATCCCTAGGGATTTCCCCCCACATTGGGATTCCCCCCTCTTGGCCGCACCACCTTAGGGGGAGAAAACCCTAGCCGCAGCCCCCAAAAACCCCCCCATAGGGATTTTCCTCTCCCCTAATTAATCTCAGCCCTTGATGCAGAATATTTGGTTAAATCCTAGCCCTTAACCCCCACCTTTTATCAAATTAAATCCCAGCCTTTGATTAAAAGATTTGCTGAAATCCTAGCCCCCTTTCGCTATTTTCCCCCTTATAAATAAAAACCTCTCCCCCCTAGCCTCCACCCCTGCCCTAAAAATTCCAGGCCACTGCCCCCTTTGCTGCCAAGCTCTGGTCGCCAACCCTGCTGGTGCCTTGGCCGCCGTCGAAGCTCTTCCCCGCCTCGCCGTCGCCGGAGAAGAAGACCCCAGCGCCCTGCCCTAGCCGCAGCTCCGTTCTGCCCCAAGGAAAAACTCCAGCTGCTGCCATTACAAGGAGGTGGCCAGCCGCAGAGGAGGAGAGGAGGAAGAAGAGAGGTAGGTCCCGTCACCCCTCTTACCATGTCGCTGCTGTCGTCACAAAACCCTGTTACACCACACCCTGCGAACAGGAGCTACTGCACGTAAGTAGGACAGCCCCCGGTTTAGGTTTGATGATGGTTTGATCTAATACCAAGATTAGAATCATAGCCACATTCCAATCAATTTCCAGCAGCACCGATCGTCCCCTCTAAACCTAACTAGAACTCGCAAGAACACATGCAAATTGGTTGCTATAGGGCACATTGTAGGATTTGCATGCATCCACATCATCGCATATTGAGTAAGGCCCTGTTTGGCACGGCTTAAACTTGTTAAAAAAGCAGCTTGTCTGAAAAGCTGGTGAACAGCAGTTTAAACTTAAATCCTGCTTTTAGTTCATTCTGAGAAGCACAGCTGAACTAATAAGCTGCTGGAGAAGCTGACTGTTTGGTACACCCGCAGCTTATTTTTATAAAAAAGCTGGTTCAGAAGCTGTGCCAAACAGGGCCTATAACTTGTGCATGATATGACTGTTGTATTGTAACACCCTTATATTCATCATCATGCATTGCATCTATTTTCATGTAGAGAAGCATTTAAAAGAAGAAGAAAAGGAATAAAGGAATATAGAAACAAATAAATAAATAAATAAAAGAAAATAAAAATAGGGAATAATATAAAATAAATAGAAAAAGAAATAAAAAGAAAAATAAAAAAGGAAAACCCTGGCCGCCCCGAATGCCCCCCCCCCCCCGAATTCCCCCCTCCCCAATTTTCCCTTAACTCCCCCCCCCCTCAATTCCCCCCTAAGTTCCCCCCCCTAGGGAATTTTTCCCCACATTTGGGGATTTTCCCCAAATTTTTGCCGCACCCCCTTTGAGAAAAACCTCAGCCGCAGCCCTAATATTCCCCCCAGGATTTTCCTCTCCCCAATTAATCTCAGCTCTTGATGCAAAATATTTGATGAAATCCTAGCCCCTAGCTCCCACCTTTTCTCAAATTAAATCCCAGCCCTTGATTAAAAATTTGCTGAAATCCTAGCCCCCTGGGCTATTTTCCCCCCTTATAAATAAAACCCCCTCCCCTCTCCTAGCCGCCACCCTGCCCCAAAAATCCCTGGCCACCACCCCTTGCTGCCAAGCCCTGGTCGCCGCCTCTGCTGGTGCCCTGGCCACCGTCGAAGCTCTACCCCGCCTCACCGTCGCCGGAGAAGAAGACCCCAGCGCCCTGTCCTAGCCGATGCTCCGCTCTGTCCCGAGAAAAACCCCGGCTGCTGCCATTTCAAGGAGGTGGCCAGCCGCAGAGGAGGAGGGGAGAAAGAAGAGAGGTAGGTCCCCATCACCCCTCTTACCACGTCGCTCCTGTCGTTACAAGCCCGTTTCTCCACACCCTGCGAACAGGAGCTACTGCACGTAGGTAGATCACGCTCTAGTCTATGTTTTGACGGTGGAATTGATCTACTACTCGAGCTAGGATCATAGCCACGTCCACACTGATTTCCAGCAGCACCATTAATCGTAAAACCCCACGAAAACTTGCTAGAACTCGCAGGAACAAATACAAACTTATTGCTATAGGCTGCACTATAGGATTTGCATGCATCCACATCATCGCATCTTGAGTAAAAATTGTGAATGATATTGATTCAATATTGCTGTATTGTTTGTATGTACATGGTCGTGAGTAGAAGAACACGCTCAAAAGGCGATCTGCGAGGACCTCCAGCACCAAGACTTTGAGTTTCTTGAGCAACATGAACCACATGAGCAAGGCAAGTGCCCCTTGACCATGTTGAACCTATGTTTTTGAACTGTTTTGTTTGTGAAAATTGCATGCTCGTGTCAACTTGATGGGAAACCCTTTAGTAGGAGTTTACTAGTTTTGTTAGCCACCCTTGTCGCCGGGAAACATGTTGAGTCGGGTATGATCGTTTTTCTCTTTTGCTTCACTTAACTTATGGGGTTTAGGAAAACTGAAATAAACTTATTTAGCTACTGCACTCATAAAGATTAAAGATGATGAGAAAATAATGATGTTAATGAGCATGGAATTGGGGAGATCTAGGCAAGCTCGGTTTGTGGTTATGATGAATGAGATGGCGGTTTGCTTGCCTTAGATCTAAGGACTGGTTCATGCAAGAACATGCCAGGAAAACAGTGCCACCACAAGGCCAAATATGGGTGTGGCTTAGTTGACTAATTAGGTGTGTTGGTAGCTTGTTATGGACCATTGAATGGCGCGGGAAATGAGAGTCTAGGAGGACTGCTTTGGGAACTGCATGGCACACAAGGGGGCATGTAGGTGGGAGAATGGAGATTCAAGCCTGCCGGTGAAAGCTCAGTGGGTATTTACATTCTAGTAGCCCCTTTGTAAAAGATATTTTGTGATCTCTTAGCCATACACCGATGGTTTTGTAGTGGCAAACTGGAGGTTTTCTCTAGTCGTCGACGAGTGACGAAATCACAAACTTGTGGGTAAAGTGGTGCCACCTCTGCAGAGTGTAAAACTATCATGATAGTTGTGCTTCCGATTACAAGCACCTGGCCAACTTCCATGATTAGAGGCAAAACTTGGGATGGTTATTTGGGCATGGTTATGGTATTGTCATTGGGACTGGTTTTGGTTATGCTTATAAGTTTGGTTTCGGTTATGTGCATATGAGCTTATCATGAGCAATTATGAATATGAAATTAGTTTGAGAAAGAGCATTGGCTGGTTGAACTTGATAAATGATGTATTATGATGGTATGGAACAAGGGGGGTGATGAATTACTTGGTTATGTTAGGATTTAACTCACCTAGACATAGTAGGTTGTGTTTATTGTGATTGTGAAATAAAACTTGCTTGCTGCAATGAACCTTTTATTTCCTACCTTGTTTTAAGATACATGTCATACTTTTCCGCACTTGCTGAGTATGACATATACTCACCCTTGCATTCCTACAAATAATTCAGCTACAGGAGAAGAGTACTTTGAAGAGCAAGTGGAGTACTAGGCATGCGCACTACCGTCGACTGGCTGTGGAGTTGAAGTTGGAGCCCAGTCGTTTTAAATTTCTTCCGCTATCAGTTAGAGTCTTCCGCTGCAGAATAAGATAGATACTCATGATTGAGACTTTGAGTCATTGTAATAAAGTACTTAAGCACTATTTGTAATGTTATTATATTCTGAAATTTAGTTTTTGATGGATATGTGTATGTGTGATGAACATCCTAGGTACACATATGCATCACTTTATTCCTTCTCGGAACAAGGTGTCACAGAATGGTATCAGAGCCACGTTGACTGTAGGACGCAAGCCTAGATAGAATGGGCACTCTAAAACACATAGGAACACCCCTCTAAACTGCTATTTTCGAAATTTGCTTGCTGCTGCACTTTTCTTGTCAACTCAGCCACCGCAAAGTGCTATTTTCAGCCCCTCTTTCTTCTTTTCTTTTGGACAGTCACACCTTCTGTTTTCTTGCTGAATGGCTGCTGAAGTTTTGGATTTATTTCCTTCTTCTCTAAGTTTCTCATGTCTTATTTATAGATGTCGGTCACTAGAAGCACAGCACGCATGAGAACTTGTCCACTACCACGTGGAAGTGCACTTAACCCCATCGAGGTGTCCGATGGACCATATTGGGAGGAGGTGAAGATAGAACCTCATGATTAGGATGAATTCAGTAGCTATACGCATGAGGAAGAGGATCCAGAAGAGGTGCAACCAATCGAAGATGACATGGAAGACGACCCACAAGAAGAACAGCATTGGTACGCACCTCAGGAGGAATACCACGCGGGCTTACACCAGCGGAGCCCCATGATGCTACGTCGGAAGAAGATGAATCCTCAGTTGAATCACCACCTGCTGAGGCCAAGAATGAAGACAATGAACGGGTCATCCGTTCTGCTCAGTAATTCTGGTCCAACGGGTTGAGGGAGGACACATAACCAGGGAGCTGAGAGAGTTCCTTGATTGCTGCAGCTTATACCCGGAGTACCTCCTCAAGAAAGTCCATCGTCTCGGACATGAAGAGTGGAAGGCTGAAGTAACCATTCTATCTAACGTTAGGGTTGTCACCCGGCACTTCACACCCACATGGAGAGCTACAAGGGCAGAAGCTGTTGATGATGCTGCATGGGATGCACTCACCGGATTGTGCTACGCTTTCCGTGGGCAGCTTGAGAACACTACCTTTGAGCTGCACCCGTATCGGAAGAGTGGTACAAGGGAGATCATTGGACCCCATAGAGGAGCTCTTTCCAACCCACAAGCTGCTGAAAAATCTCAGAGAATGCTTGTGGATAGGAAACCGTTATGCTAGCGCACAAGAAAAGATCCGCTTCCTCCGCAAGAAGTTGTACTTGCTGGAGAAACAAGAGGAGACTCGTGCCAACGCGGGAACAAATGGATCACCAGTGTCATTTACCCCTACATGGACAACCGACTCACCATGGCGTGCGCCCATGTATGGACGACCCCCACACCATGGCCAGAAAAGCACCGGTTCTCATGATTAAGTTTAGCTTCCCCATTGAATAAAGTTGTAACAAGCGTACGCTTATATAGCAGTAGCTTGAATAAGAGTGGTGTGCTGAATTTTTATGATGATTGCTTGTGTTTGTGTGCTTGGCTGTGAGTTGTGGGACACTTCGATGAATGTCCACATCCACACATAGTAGAGAGATGTGAGATGCTTTGGCACTTGTTCACATCCTCATATAGGTTGATATTAATACAAGAAGTTGCATAGTTCCTACACCTTGATGCATATTGTTGGGGGATCAATCTGAATTTCTGTTTCCTACTCTACTCTCTCACAGATGCCGAGGGAAAATTCCAACCGCCACTGAAGGAATGTTCATGGTAAAAATGAACCACATGAGATTGGCGACGTGGAAGTTCCTGAGGATGTCAACCTCGGGGCTGATGCAAACAACCTTGAACGTTTGTTGGCTATGTAGAACCAGCTCATGCAAACTATGATACAAACATTGGGACAGCTGCAGGCCAACAACAACAACCCTAACCCGTTCCTGCACCCCCACCGCCGCCACCACCACCGGCTCACAACAGATTGGGAGAATTCATGATCGGGAGAAGGTTATCTTCGCATCACACCAACTGATGGTAGCAGCAGCTGATTGGTGGGATGCTCTTTGCCATGCTCATGCCAACCAGGAGACAATTACTTGGGCTGAATTCAAGGAGAGTTTCCACTCTCACTATGTCCCTGAGGGAGTCATGATCCTAAAGAGGCAAGAGTTTGAAAGTCTCAGGCAAGGGAGGAAGAGCGTGAATGAGTACCTCAACAGGTTCACGCAACTGTCAAGGTATGCTCCAAAGACGTTAACTCGGATCACAGGAAGCAATACCTGTTCATGAGAGGATTGAACAATGAAATTCAAGTCCAGCTGCTCAACAATGACTATGCAAACTTTCAGAAGCTTGTTGACAAAGCTATAATGGTGGAGTGCAAGATCCATGAGATTAAACAAGAGGGCAAGAGGAAAATGCCATATCAAGGACAGCGATAAGGAAGCAATGTACGCCACCTCTTCATGCCACCAACTACACCATGCTATGGCTCGTCTGCTTATACTTTTCGCCGTGCAAATCCACCTCGCTCTAACCAGCCACCACAGTAATGCCCTGTCATGCAAGCACCCTGTTTGCCTATGCCACCTGTGCCCCGTCCCAACGTGGGCGCCTATGTTCAAAATCAGCCTGGCCCCAACCTTCCTGGTGTTGTTGGCAACAAGGCATGCTTTCATGCGGAGAGACGGGACACTTTGCAAATCAGTGCACCAAGAAAGGCCTTGGACAGCCGAGCAATGCACGTAAGAAGAACCCACAGCCGAATGGAGGAGCAACACAAGGCAACCGTGGACAGCAGAACTTTGCTCGTGGCCATGTGAATCATGTCTCCGCTGAGGAAGCACAACAAGCTGAGGACGTCGTGATTGGTATGTTTCTCGCCAAATCCAACCCAACCACTATTTTATTTGATTCCGTAGCATCGCATTCATTCATCTCATCCAAGTATGTTGCCAAGTATAACCTGCCCATATCCCACATGAAACAAACTATGTTGGTTAATTCTCCCGGTGGAGAGATGAGGACTAATATAGTATGTCCAAAAGTAAACCTTAAAATAAGGGGGATAGACTTCCTTGCCAACCTTATTGTCTTGGATTCTAAAGGGCTTGATATAATACTTGGAATGGATTGGTTAAGCAAGCACAACGGAGTGATCTAATGTGCTGAGAGGAGCATGCAGTTGACAAATGAGCACGATACTCGTATTGAGTTCGAGGCAGCCCAAACTACAACCAAGAAGGCAACGTTGAACTACGTCGAAGAAGCAACATTGGAAAGCATTCCGGAGGTTCAAGAATATTCGGACATGTTCCTGGAAGAACTTCCAGGTATGCCACCTGACCGGGACATTGAGTTTGCCATTGATTTAGTACCTGGAACTGCACCTATAGCAAAGAGGCCATATAGGATGCCCGTTAATGAACTAGTGGAACTTAAGAAGCAAAATCAGGAGCAGCTAGAAAAGGGTTTTAACGCCCGAGCTCGTCACCATGGGGAGCCCCCGTGCTCTTCGTAGACAAGAAGGATGGGACCCAAAGGATGTGTGTGGATTATAGGTCTCTCAATGAGGTGACGATCAAGAATAAATACCGGCTGCCTCGTATAGAGGACCTGTTCGACCAAATGAAAAGTTCCTGAATTTTCTCCAAGATTGATCTTCGGTCGGGATACTTCCAGCTGAAGATTAAGCCCTCCGACATAACCAAGACTGCATTTCAAACACGGTATGGTTCGTATGAATATACCATTATGTCTTTTGGGTTAACGAATGCACCCGCATATTTTATGTACCTCATGAATAAGGTCTTCATGGAGTACTTGGACAAGTTCGTTGTGGTTTTCATCAACGATATCATGGTGTATTCAAAAAATTGAGGAAGAACATGAAGAACATTTGAGATTGACATTGCAGAAACTGCGAGAGTATCAATTGTATGCCAAGTTCAGCAAATGTCAATTTTGGCTAAAGGAGATATCGTTCCTAGGCCACATCATCTCCAAGAGAGGAGTATCGGTTGATCCCGGAAAAGTGGGAGATGTTATGATGTGGAACCAACCGCAGAACGTGAGGGATATTCGGAGTTTCCTTGGGATGGCTGGATACTATCGCTTGTTCATCAAGGATTTCTCCAAAATAGCAAAGCCTATGACTGAATTGCTAATGAAGGGAAAAGCATTTCAGTGGACACCAGCGTGTCAAGAAAGCTTTGAAGAGCTCAAGAAAAGACTAACCACAGCGCCAGTTTTGGTATTGTCGGACGTAAGAAAGAGCTTCGATATATATTGTGACACATCAAGACAAGGGCTTGGTTGTGTGCTCATGCAAGAAGGACAAGTGGTAGCCTCTGCGTCGAGGCAACTAAAGAAACACGAGCTGAATTACCCCACACACGACTTGGAACATGCAGCCGTGGTACATGCCCTAAAGATTTGGAGGCATTATATCCTTGGCCATCGATGTGAGATCTATACGGATCACAAAAGCCTCAAGTATATATTCACGCAAACGGATCTAAATTTGAGGCAATGTCGATGGTTGGAAATCATCAAGGATTATGATGTTGGAATCAATTATCACCCCAGAAAAGCCAATGTAGTAGCTGATGCATTGAGCCGAAAGGGAGCATGTCACCAACTCACGGTTCGGGAGCTACCGCCCGAGCTGCGCAAGGAGTTCGAACGGTTACATCTCGGGTTCTTGAACGAGATGGAAGTGATAGAACTCAACTCCTCACTGGAACAAGAGATACGAGATGGCCAAGCAACGGATGAGGAAATCAAGGAAAGAATCCGAAAAGGCATACAAAAGGATTTCAAGGAAGACGGAAAGGATACGCTTTGGTTAGGAAAAAGGATTTATGTGCCTAACGTGAAGCACATCCGCGACATGATATTAAAGGAGGCACATGGCTCACCTTATTCCATACATCCCAGCTGTACAAAGATGTACAAGGACCTGAAAACTTGCTATTGGTGGGATGGTATGAAAAGGGACATAGCTGAGTATGTTTCCTTATGTGACACGATGTTGGAATAAATTATCACCCCGGAAAGGCCAATGTAGTATCTGATGCGTTGAGCCAAAAGGGAGCATGTCACCAACTCACGGTTCGGGAGCTACCGCCCGAGCTGTGCAAGGAGTTCGAACGGTTACATCTTGGGTTCTTGAACGAGATGGAAGTGATAGAACTCAACTCCTCGCTGGAACAAGAGATACAAGATGGCCAAGCAACGGATGAGGAAATCAAGGAAAGAATCCGACAAGGCATAGAAAAGGATTTCAAGGAAGACGGGAAGGGTACGCTTTGGTTAGGGAAAAGGATTTATGTGCCTAACGTGAAGCACATCCGCGACATGATATTAAAGGAGGCACATGACTCACTTTATTCCATACATCCTGGCTGTACAAAGATGTACAAGGACCTGAAAACTTGCTATTGGTGGGATCGTATGAAAACGGACATAGTTGAGTATGTTTCCTTATGCGACACATGCCAACGGGTGAAGGCCGAACATCAAAGACCCGCTGGACTGTTGCAACCATTGAAGGTACCCGAGTGGAAGTGGAAAGACATCAGCATGGATTTCATCGTCGGACTACCACGTACTCGGTCGGGTTACGACTCCATCTGGGTTATTGTGGACCAATTGATGAAAACAGCCCATTTTCTTCCTGTTAGAACCACGTACCGCGTTGCAGAACTAGCCAAGCTGTACACGGAGCAAATCGTGTGCCATCATGGAGTTCCGAAGAGGATAGTTTCAGATTGGGGTACCCAATTTACCTCTAGGTTCTGGAAGAAGCTGCATGAAGCTATGGGTACACGACTGGATTTCAGCTCCGCTTATCACCCGCAAACCGACGGGCAAACTGAGAGGACAAATCAAATTTTAGAAGACATGTCGAGAGCCTGCGCCTTGAAACATGGGCGTAGTTGGGATAGGAGCTTGCCGTATGCTGAGTTCTCATACAATAACAGCTATCAAGCCAGCTTGAAGATGTCACCTTTCAAAGCATTGTACGGTAGACGGTGTAGAACGCCGCTGTTCTGGAATGAGACCGGAGAGAACCAAGTGTTTGGACCCGAAGTGCTGCAAGACGCCGAGAAGCAAGTCCAAACAATACGGGAGAACTTGAAGGCTGCTCAGTCACGACAAAAAGGTTATGCGGACAATAGGCGAAGAAAGTTGACCTTCGAAGTAGGAGACTTCGTGTACTTTAAGGTATCGCCTATCCGTGGCCAACAGCGTTTCAACGTCAAAGGCAAGTTAGCACCTCGCTACATCGGGCGATTTAAGATTTTGGGCAAGCGAGGAGAGGTAGCTTATCAACTAGAGCTCCCAACGCACCTCTCCGATGTGCATGACATGTTTCACGTATCCCAGCTCAAGAAGTGCTTGAGAGTACCAGAAGAACAAGTATCGATGGATGAGCTCGAGCTTCAAGAGGATCTGACCTACGTAGAGCACCCTGTCCAAATTTTGGACGTGAAGGAAAGGGTCACGAGGAACAAAGTAATCCGTTGGTACAAGGTACAGCGGAGCCATCACACGGAAGCCGAAGCTACATGGGAGTGTGAGGAAGACCTCAAGGCAGAATTCCCTCATCTATTCTCTACTCTGACGAATCTCAAGGGCGAGATTCAGTTTAAGGGGGGTAGGTTTGTAACACCCTCAATTTCATATTCATGCATTTCATATAGAAAAACATTATAAAAGAAATAGAAATGGGAAAGAATCATAAAAATGGGAGAAAGATAGCTGAAAAGAGCCAATTCCAATTCGCCGAGGAGCGCTGTCGACACTTCCCGCGGCCTGCTGGCCACGTGGCGCCTTCGAAGCTCATCCCTGCGGAGGGGGGTGAGGTCCGGCACTGCTGGCCACGTGGCAGGCTCGGAGCTCACCTCTGCGGAAGGGGCGAGGTCCGTCCCCTCTGGACACATGTCGCCTTCGGAGCGAGTCTCTGCGGAGAAGCGAGGCTGAGCCCCGCGGGACGCTGTTGACTTCGGAGCTAGTCTCTGCAGAGAAGCGAGGCCCAGCCCTGCAGGACACGTGTCACTCTCGGAGCTCGTCTCTGAGGAGAAAGGAGGTCTGGCACTGCTGGACACGTGGCACTCTCAGAGCCCACCTCCGAGGAGAGGGGAGGTCCCGCACTTACACGTGTCGCTCTCGGAGATCGTCTCTGAGGAGAAAGGAGGTCCGGTGCTGCTGGACATGTGGCACTCTCGGAGCCCACCTCCGAGGAGAGGGGAGGTCCCGCACTAACACATGGCACCCCCAGAGCTGGCCTCTGAGGGAGAGGGAGGTCCCACCCGCCAGACACGTGGCGCACGCGGAGCTCGCCTCTAAGGAGAAGGGAGGTCCCGCCCGCCAGACACGTGGCGCACCCGGAGCTCGCCTCTAAGGAAAAGGGAGACCCGGTCCCCGCTGGACACGTGGCGCCTCCGGAGCTCACCCTGCGGAGGTGACGAGATCCTTAAGCGGTTTTTCTCCTGTGCGTGCAGGAATACCTGGTACTGAGGAAACTGACACAATTTCCACGTTGCTACCGCACCAAATCAATTGGAGATAAGTTGTTAAGATCCAAAACAAATTGAATAGGACTCTTATTTGAAATCCAATCGGAGTAGGACTCTTCTTTTCCTTTTATAAATTGAACCCAAAAACTCCCTTGGCCGTAAAACCTTTCCCAAGTCGACAACTTAGAGGCCCTAGCCCCCAACTCGCCGAGTTGAACCCCCTGCCGGAGTTAAGTCGCCGGTGAGCCCCACCGGTGAGCCCGCCGACGAGCGTCGTCGTGCCTCGCCGTCGCTGCTGCCATTGCTAGGAGGAAGGTTCCGCCACCAAAGAGAAGTAAGGTAGGTCTTTGTACCCATCTTACGACCTCGTTGCGGTTTCTTCGCATCTGTTTTCTTCGTTCCCTTCGAACAGAACCTGTTTCGTGTGGACAGATCACGTGTTGACCGGTTTTTGATGGTGGAATTGATCTATATCTTGATGTCAAGATCATCACCACGTCCACACTTGATCCTTACACCCTTGTTCACCATAAAACCCCATGCAAGCCCAGTAAAACATGCAACAACACGTACAAACTGGTCTAATAAAACCGCATCATAGGATTTGCACCATTGCATCTTGAGTAAAGTTTGTGCATGATGTTTGATTGCTATAATTTTGTATGTGCATGGTCGTGAGTAGAAGGACAAGCTCAGGAAGCCATCTACGAAGAACTACAGCACCGAGACTTCGAGACACGTGAGCAACAAGAGCCACAGGAGCAAGGCAAGTGCCCCTTGACCATATTGAACCCATGTTTTGGAAACTGTTTTGTTTGCGAAAACATGTGTGCTTGAGTCAACTTGATGGGACACCCTTTTATAGAAATTTACCAGTTTGTTAACCATCCTTGTCGCCGGGAAAGTTGATGAGTCGGGTATGGTCGTTTTTCCTTTTTGCTTCGCTTAGCTTATGGGATACGGGAAGGCGAAGTAGAACATGTCTAAGTGTTGCACTCATATGAATAATGATGATGAAAACTTGATGATAATAATGAGCATAGAATCGGGGGAGATCTAGGAAAGCTTGATCGTGGATGTGGTAGAATGAGATGGTGGTTTACTTGCCGTAGATCTAAGGACCGGTTCATGCCAGCACATGCCAGGAAAACAGTGCCACCACAAGGCCAAATATGGGTGCGGCTTAGCTGACTAATTAGGTAAGTTGCTAGGTTGTTATGGACCGTGGAAGGCGCGGGGAATGGGAGTCGAGATAGGACTGCCCTGGGAACTGCATGGCACAAGAGGGGGCCCGTAGGTGGGAGAATGGTGATTCGAGCCTGCTGGTGAAACCTTAGTGAGTCCATACATCTAGTAGCCCCTTTGTGTGACACCCTCATTTCGGGTGTCAGCATATGTTCATGTTTTATGAAGAGGAAACATTTTAAGAAAAGAAGAAACAGAAAAAATATATATCAAAGGGATAGCCAATAAGGGCCGAATCCAGCTCTTAGAAAGAGCCGAAGACAACTCGCCGCGGCCGCTGGCCACGTGGCGTGTTCGGAGCTCATCCCTGTGGAGTGGGGAGAGACCACCGCCAAGATGGCTACATGGCAGGCTCGGGGCTCGTCTCCGCAAAGGGGAGAGGTCCGATCCTGTGGGACACGTGTTGCACACGGAGCTAGCCTCTGCAGAAGAAGCAAAGGCATTTCCGCAGGACACGTGTCATCCTCGGAGCTAGTCCTCGCAGAAGTCAGAGGACCAGTCGCGTGGGATACGTGTCGATCTCGGAGCCCATCTCCGAGAGGTCCTGTTCTATTGGACACGCGTCGCCACCGGAGCTTATCTCCGGGAGGTCTGTCGCTACTGGACACGTGTCGACCTCGGGGCATGTCCCTAAAGAAAGAAGAGAGGAAAGACCGGCGCCAACACGTGGCGTGCGCGGAGCTCACCTCCAAAGGAGGGGAAGGTCTCGCTCGTGACACGCGGCACAACCGGAGCTCGTCTCTGCGGAAAAGGAGATACCAGGCCCCGGAAGGACACGTGGAGCCTCCGGAGCTCATCGCCGTGAAGGTAACGAGTTCTGGAACGGCTGTTTACGCGTAAGAATACCGGTACGTAAAGGAAACCGACCTGAATTCCACAACGTTATCGTACCAAATCAACTAAAGGTAAGATGATAGGATCCAACGATGATCTGAATAAGACTCTTATTCGGGATACAATCAGATTAGGACTCTTCTCTTCCCGAATATAAATAGAACCCAGAACCTCTGGCCAAAACCATAAACTTCTTTTCCAACTCCTGAGCCGACGACTTAGAGCCCTAAGCCCCAACTCGCCGAGAAGGCCATTGCCGGAGCACGGCAAGGAAGATCGCCGGAGGAAAGCCCAGCGGTCTGAGGAGGACCTCGAAGAACGTAAGGTAGGCTCCAATACCACCTTATGATATCGTTGTGTTTTCTTTGCATCTGTTCTTGGATTCCTTTCGAACAGAAGCCTTCCCGTGGACAGATCACTTGATGATCAGGGTGATCTAAAGACAAGATCATTGCCACGTCCACCTTTGATCCGAACACCTCTGTCCATGCAAGCCATGCAAGAACACACCAATCTAATAAAAATCATAGGATAACATGCATATGCATCATCGCATCTAGTTTAAGGTTTGTGCATGATATTGATTGCTGTGAATCTTGTATGCACGTGATCCTACCTAGCAGAACAAGCTCAAGGAGCTGTCTACGACGAACTGCGGCAACAAGGTTTTGAGATCCAAGAACCCCCGGTACCGCAAGAACAAGGCAAGTGCTCCTTGACCATGTTGATCCTATGTTTTGGGTAAAACTGTTTTGTTTTGCGAAAAGGTGTGCGTACTGAGTCAAACATGATGGGAAAACCTTTTATAGGAGTTTACTAGTTTTGGTTGAACCACCCTTGTCGCCTGGGAAGTTTATGAGTCAGGTATGGTTTTTGCTTTATACTTCGCTGAGTCCATGGGATTGGGAAGCGAGATAGATGTGTCTAGCTAACTGCACTCGTAATGATAATGAGAAACTGATGTTAATAATGGACATGGATCGGAGGGAGATCTAGGCATGACTGGGTTTGTGAATGAGGTAGCATGAGACGGTGGTTTACTTGCCGTAGATCTAAGGACCGGTTCATGCATGCACATGCCAGGATAACCGTGCCACCACAAGGCCAAGTATGGGTGCGGCTTAGCTGAGTAATTAGGTAAGTTGCTAGAGTGTTATGGACTGTGGAAGGCGAGGGGAATGGGAGTCGAGTGAGGACTGCCCTAGGAACCGCATGGCACAAGAGGGGGCCCGTGGGTGGGAGAATTGGAGATTCTAGCCTGCCGGTGAAACCTTAGTGAGTCCATACATCTAGTAACCCCTTTGTAAAGGCTATTTTGTGATCTCTTGACCATACACCGATGGATGTGTACTGGTATAATGGAGGTTCTGCAGTCGCCGACGGGTGACGAAATCACAAACTTGTGGGTAAAGAGGTGCAAACTCTGCAGAGTTACTAAAACTATCATGATAGCCGAGCTTACGGTCACGAGCACCTGGCTAAACTGCCATGATTAGTTGGGATGATTATTGGAAAGGTTTTTGGTTTGGTTATGGTTTGGTTTGCGACTGTTGAGTCCGGGTGATATGATGGTTGCATGATTGTTGAGTCATGGCAACGAGTTTGTCTCGGTGTAAGACGAAGTTGTTATGAGATAAGATGGTAGAGAATACGGGAAGGTATTCGTGAGATGGTAGCGAATACAAGGAGGTATTCGTGAGTATGAATAAAGGTCGGTTAATGTTCGGATGGAACACAGGAAGTGATGGAGGTATGTTGGTGATTTAATACATGCTGGGATTACATTCACCTAAAGTTAAGTTGTTGTTTTATCATGGTTTTATAAATCTGCTTTTCTGCAAATAAGCCTTTTTATACCTACCTTGTTTATAAGCTGCATATCATGTGTTATTCCCGCACTTGCTGAGTACATCATCGTACTCAAACTTGCATTATTACTTCATCATCAGCAGCAAGAGAAGCCTACTATGAAGACCAAGTGGAGCATTATGGTGTGTGATCTATTCTCAACCTTGCCTGTGGAGGGAATAGAGATGGAGACACTTCTGCTTTGATTTGCTTCCGCATTAGTTGAATTGCTTCCACATTAGAATAAAGACTTCCGCTGCATAGAAATAAGACTTCCGCTCTGAACATGAGCCCAAGACTCATGAGGTATTGTAATAAACTCTGTTATTCGTGGTTATATATAATCTGAATTCAGTTTGTGGAACGTATGTGTATGTGTGATGAACATCCTGGGCACACATATGCATTAGTTCTCGGTTCCGTGGTTTTTCACAGAATTGAGGGCGTCACACTTTGTAAAGGCTATTTTGTGATCTCTTGCATACACCGACGGTTGTGTACTGGTATAATGGAGGTTCTACAGTCGCCGACAGGTGACGAAATCACAAACTTGTGGGTAAAGTGGTGCCACCTCTTAAGAGTGTAAAACTATCATGATAGTCGTGCTTACGGTCACAAGCGTCTGGCCAACTCACATGATTAGAGGGAAATTTTGGGATGGAAACTTGGGATGGTTATTTAGTTATGGTTATGGTATGGTTATTGGGATTGGTTCCAGGACTATTTAGTCATGACAATGAGTTTGGTTTTCAGTTATATGATTATGAGATGGATATGAACATGAGATGGTTATTATGAGCATGAGATAAAGTTGAGAAAGATTAATGGCTGGTCGAGATATGATAAGTGGTGAATTAAGATGAAGGTATGTTACTGTTTTACATGGTTATATTGGGATTAAATTCACGTAAAGATAGTTGTTGTTTTTATCATGTTTGTGAAATAAACTTTGCTTTATGCAATGAGCCTTTTTATTCCCTACCTTGCTGTAAGCTACATGTCATACTTTTCCCGCACTTGCTGAGTACGACATGTACTCACCCTTGCATTATCATACAAACATCAGCAACAGGAGAGGAGTACTTCGAAGATCATGTGGAGTACTAGGCGTGCGAACTACCATCAACTTGCCTGTGGAGTTAAAGATGGAGCCGCTGCTGTTTAGTTTTGCTTCCGCTATCATTTAGAGACTTCCGCTGCTAGAATAAGTTAGAGATTCATGAGTCATTGTAATAAAGTACTTAAACCCTATTATTCGTGGTTATATTCTAAATTCAGTTCGTGGATTACATGTATATGTGTGATGAACATCCTGGGCACACATATGCATCAGCTGGGTTCCGTTTTCACGGGACCGAGCGTCACATCGTCGAAGCTCTGCCCCGCCTCGCCGTCGCTGAAGAAGAAGACCCCAGCGCCCCGCCTTAGACGCAGGTCCATTCTGTCCCTAAAAACCCTAGCTGCTGCCATTGCAAGGAGGTGGCCATCCGCAGAGGAGGAGAGGAGGAAGAAGAGAGGTAGGTCCCCGTCACCCCTCTTACCACGTCGCTGCTGTCGTTACGAACCCGTTTCTCCACACCCTGCGAACAGGAGCTAATGCACGTAGGTAGATCACGCTCCGGTCTACGTTTTGACGGTGGAATTGATCTACTACTCGATCTAGGATCATAGCCATGTCCACACTGATTTCCAGCAGCACCATTCATCATAAAACCCCATGAAAACTTGCTAGAACTCGCAGGAACACATGCAAACTGATTGCTATAGGCTGCACTATAGGATTTGCATGCATCCATATCATCGCATCTTGAGTAAAAATTGCGCATGATATTGATTGCTGTATTGTTTGTATGTATGTGGTCATGAGTAGAAGAACACGCTCAAGAGGCCATCTACGAGGACCTCCAGCACCAAGACTTCGAGACACTTGAGCAACACGAACCGCGGGAGCAAGGCAAGTGCCCCTCGACCATGTTGAACCTATGCTTTTGAACTGTTTTGTTTGTGAAAATTGCATGCTCGTGTCAACTTGATGGGAAACCTTTTAGTAGGAGTTTACTAGTTTTGTTAGCCACCCTTGTCACCGGGAAACATGTTGAGTCGGGTATGGTCGTTTTTCTCTATTGCTTCGCTTAACTTACGGGATTCAAGAAAACTGAAATAAACTTGTTTAGCTGCTGCACTCATAAAGATTAAAGATGATGAGAAAATTATGATGTTAATGAGCATGGAATTGGGGAGATCTAGGCAAGCTTGGTTCGTGGTTATGCTGAATGAGATGGTGGTTTGCTTGCCTTAGATCTAAGGACCGGTTCTTGCGAGAATATGCCAGGAAAACAGTGTCACCATAAGGCCAAATATGGGTGCGGCTTAGCTGACTAATTAGGTGTGTTGCTAGCTTGTTATGGACCATTGGATGGCGGGGAATGGGAATCGAGGAGGACTGCCCTGGGATCTGCATGGCACACGAGGGGACCTGTGGGTGGGAGAATGGAGATTCGAGCCTGCTGGTGAAACCTAAGTGGGTCCTTACATTCTAGTAGCCCCTTTGTAAAGGCTATTTTGTGATCTCTTGGCCATACACCGACGGTTGTGTAGTGACAGAATGGAGGTTTTCTCTAGTCGCTGACGGGTGATGAAATCACATACTTGTGGGTAAAGTGGTGTCACCTCTGCAGAGTGTAAAACTATCATGATAGTCGTGCTTTTGGTTACAAGCACCTGGCCAATTTACATGATTAGTGGCAAAACTTGGGATGGTTACTCGGGCATGGTTATGGTATTGTCATTGGGACTGATTTTGGGACTGGTTTTGGTTATGCTTATAAGTTTGGTTTCGGTTATGTGCATATGAGCTGATCATGAGCAATTATGAATATGAAATAAGTTTGAGAAAGAGCATTGGCTGGTTGAGACTTGTTAAATGATGAATTATGATGGTATGGAACAGGAGGGATGATGAATTACTTGGTTATGTCGGGATTTAACTCACCTAGACATAGTAGGTTGTTTTTGTTGTGATTGTGAAATAAAACCTGCTTGCTGTAATGAACCTTTTATTTCCTACCTTATTTTAAGCTACATGTCATACTTTCCCGCACTTGTTGAGTACGACATGTACTCACCCTTGCATTCCCACAAATAATTCAGTTACAGAAGAAGAGTACTTCAAAGAGCAAGTAGAGTACTAGGCATGCGCACTACCGTCGACTATCTGTGGAGTTGAAGTTGGAGCCCAGTAATTTTTAGTTACTTCCACTGTCATTTAGAGTCTTTCGCTACTCATGATTGAGACTTTGAGTCATTGTAATAATGTACTTAAGAACTATTTGTAACGTGGTTATATTCTGAAATTCAGTTTGTGATGGATTTGTGTATGTGTGATGAACATCCTGGGCACACATACGCACCACTTGGTTCATTTTCGGAATCGGGTGTCACATGTATTGCTTGTATGTACGTGGTCGTGAGTAGAAGCACGCTCAAGAGGCCGTCTACGAGGACCTCCAGCACCAAGACTTCAGGACGCTTGAGCAACACAAGCCGGGGGAGCAAGGCAAGTGCCCCTTGAGCATATTGATCCTATGTTTTTGAACTGTTTTGCTTGTGAAAAGTGCATGCTCGTGTCAACCTGATGGGAAACCCTTTAGTAAGAGTTCACTAGTTTTGTTAGCCACCCTTGTCACCAGGAACTTGTTGAGTCGGGTATGGTCGTTTTCTCTTTTGCACCGCATGCTTATGGGATTTTTGGAAGACTGAAATAAAACTTGTTTAGCTAACTGCACTCATAAAGATTAAATATGATGAGAAGACGATGATGCTAATGAGCATGAAATTGGGGAGATCTAGACAAGATTGGTTCGTGGTTATGCTGAATGAGATGGTGGTTTGCTTCCCTTATATCTAAGGACCGATTCATGCGAGAACATGCTAGGAAAATGGTGCCACCACAAGGCCTAATATGGGTGCGACTTATCTGACTAATTAAGTGTGTTGTTAGTTTGTTATAGAACATTGGATGGTGCGGGGAATGGGAGTCGAGAAGGACTGCCCTTGGAACTGCATGGCACACGAGGGGCCCAACCTTAGTTGGCCCGTACATTCTAGTAGACCCTTTGTAAAGGCTATTTTGTGATCTCTTGGCCATACACCAAAGTTTGTGTAGTGGCAGAATGGAGGTTCACTCTAGTCGCCGATGGGTGACGAAATCACGAACTTGTGGGTAAAGTGGTGCCACCTGTGCAGAGTGTAAAACAATCATGATAGCCGTGCTTCCGGTTACAAGCACTTGGCCAACTTCCATTATTAGAGGCAAAACTTGGGATGCTTATTCGGGTATGGTTATGGTATTGTCATTGGGACTGGTTTTGTTGTTACGTGCATATGTGCTGATCATGAGCAATTGTGAATGAGATTAACTTGAGAATGAGCATTGGCTGGTTGAGACTTGATAAATGATGAAGTAGGATGGTATTCATGATGATGAATTACATTGGTTATGATGGGAATTAACTCACCTAGACATTAAAGGCTTTTTTCTCGTGATTGTGAAATAAAACTTGCTTGCTGCAATGAACCCTTTTGTTTCCTACCTTATTTTAAGCTACATGTCATACTTTCCCGCACTTGCTGAGTACGACATGTACTTACCCTTGCACTCCCACAAATAATTTAGCAACGGGAGAAGAGTACTTTGAAGAGAAGGTGGAGTACTAGGCATGATCACTACTGTCAACTGCTTGTGGAGTTGAAGTTGGAGCCCAGTCATTTTTAGTTTACTTCCCTGTCATTTAGAGTCTTCTGCTGCAAAATAAATTAGATACTCATGATTGAGACATTGAGTTATTGTAATAAAGTACTTAATCACTATTTGTAGCATGGTTAAAGTTCTGAATTCAGTTTGTGAAGTAAGTGTGTATGTGTGATGAACATCCTGGACACACATGCGCATCACTTGGTTCATTTTTGGAACCGGGTGTCACACTAACCCCAAGGAAGCAACCGACCCCCAAGGAAGGAAGCAATGTACGACCTTCAAGCCCGGCCGAAAAGGCCGGAACAAAGGGCGATCCGGGTTAGAGCCCGGACCGGAGGCAGGTGGGAGGCTTAAATACCGATGTCACAGAATGGCAGAAGGAATTCAAGACAGAGTGGGAGGCTTTAAAATCCCCAAAAAGTGGTAGCAAAAAAAAATCAGCTCATGTACACTTGGGAAAAATGAGGGGAATTAAAACTTTGAATATTAACGGTGTGAGTTCAAAGTGGTGATTCAAACTTCCAAAACTTCCAAACATGGAGATCTAAATGCATAACTTGGATCTTCATATTCCAAATATTCAACCTTCCAAATTTCAGCTCATTTGGAGGGGTTTTAGTATTTGTTTGGGATTAAAAGAGGAAGCCCTCTAATCTGAATTTGAATTTCAGTTTCAAATTCCAATTTCCTCAATTTACAAATTTGGTTCCACAAATGAGTTCTCCACATTTGAATTAGCAGACATGCCAAAAATCAGAAACTTTGGAGTTGGTTTGCTATGTTTTTGGAACAATACAAAACGGAGAATTCAAATTCCATTTCAAATTCAAATGACCAAAAACAATTCAAACTTCACACCAGAATTCAAATCATTTTGGATTCAACTTTTCAAACCATGACTTGGGGTGGAAGTATAGACTTTAATTCTGAGTAGCTGGGGTAAAAATATCAGTGGAAATTGGATAAAAATCAGAGGTGGTGGGACCCCTTTGTCAGCCACACAAATGTGTTACCGCCTCTGCTGACTTCGGTCGAACACCGAGCAGCCACCAGCTCTCGGTTGCAACCCGCTCCTGAGAGAGCACCGCACCACCTGCTGCTGCCCGATTTTTGCTCGGCTGGATCGCTGCAAAGAGTGCACCGAAGCTACTTCGTTTTCCCCAGCTCCTGTTTGCGCCTCAGTTGCTTTTC
The DNA here is from genome assembly GCA_030760725.1 of Neostapfia colusana. Taxonomy (NCBI): domain Eukaryota; kingdom Viridiplantae; phylum Streptophyta; class Magnoliopsida; order Poales; family Poaceae; genus Neostapfia; species Neostapfia colusana. The sequence goes on from JASWHV010000011.1 coordinate 50,167,100, forward strand.
TCGCACCGAACACCACCGCCCGGTTCCTCCCGGTCAACCACAGCACCCGAGCTTGGTTGCTCGAGCCTTGCACAGCAAAAACCATCACCCCCACGTGCTCTAGCCATCCACCATCCCTACTCCTTTGATCTCTGCCGTGGGAGCTCGAAATTCTCGGAGTTGCAACTATGCCGCCGTGAACACCGGAAGTTCTAGCTTTCGGTCACCGTGGACATCTCAACCCAGAGCAGCTCACATCCAAGCGATCCAAACCATCGGTGCACCTACGACCAGAGCTGCTCATCTCCAAAATTCAGCCCAAGCCGTGATTCCTCGGAGGAGAATTCGGAAATTTTCCCCCGGGCAGCGCAACTCGACCCTGAGGTAAAGAGTTGCTAAATTCAGCTTCCATTCGTGTTGTGAGTAGCTCAAATCTTGCACACAGGTTCTATACTAGCTAGCGCCCTTCCTCCCTCGATTCTAGGTCGGGAAATTAGGTGTAGAGCGAGGATTTCACGTTCTTGTCGCGGGAACATCTTTGGACCGCTTCGGGCACACGGTGCCGATCGGTTTGGAGGGCTCTCCGGCGGATTTGGCTGCCATGCCTAGCTTCTACACCTCCCACTGGTGCCCTAGGGCCCAATAACCCATTGTTTGGTGGGGAATTCACCGTGCACGACCTCGCCGGAGCTTGAGTTCTTACTGTTGCCGGTGCGCGGTGGTTTCCGGGGAGATCCGGCCGCCGGCGACCCCACCAGGGTGTTCAGCGTGGCGGAAAACAGAGGGGCGGCCAGTATGGGGCCGGGAGACGGCCGGGAAAGCCTTTCCCGCCACCCTCACCGGAGCAACGCCGCGGGTTCCTCTGTTTGGCGCGAGGTAGAAGAGGGAGCTGACGGGTGGGGCCCGTAGCTGAGTTTAAACTTTTCCAGATTTTCCTATTCTAGTGCAAACTTTGGAGAGCCATAACTTTGTGTAGGAACCTCCAAAAATTGTGAAACCAATTTTTTTGGAATCCTCATGAGGAGTACTTCATAGAGGAACAAATTGCTTGCTATGAAAATATCCAGGAATTTCTGTAGAATTGTTTTTATTAAATTTTTAGGGATTTATTCAAGGAGCAATTCTTTATGAAACATTCCCAAATTTGGGCAGCAAATCCTTTTCATAGTGACTGATCTCCGGTAAAAATTTGAGCTTCATTGGAGTTCATTTGCTAGGCTAAATTGCCTTCCAAAGTTCTGCCTTTATTTGAAAATTCAAATTTAAAGAGAAACTTTTTCAGAACTTCTATCCAACTTCAAAAATTCATATCTCTCTGTTGGTAGCTCCAAAAATGGTAAAACGAATTTTGTTAGAACCATGGAGACTTACCCTAAGCAGATATTCTACTGTTAGCTATGTCAAAGCTCCTGATTTGGGCTCAAAATTCAGAGAAGTATTGTACCTGTAGGAATTTTGAAGACTACATTGTGCAATTACATTTCTCCAAATTTTGCTCAGATCATCCTTAGAGAGTCTAGTCTCCACTGTAAAAATCCCAAAGCCAATTAAGGATCCTAAATAGCAGTAGCTATGAATAGAAGTTCAATTCTTATAAGTCCTTAATACTTATACATATATTTTGCTACATTTCATTTAGTGACCGAAGTTGAGGACACACCGGAGCCTTTGGACGTCCTCCCACAGAAGTTGACTTCCCATCTAACTCGCAACCAGGCAAGCCCCGGTTTCCATTTAAGTACTTTTGCAAATTCTTTATTTGTATCACTTATGTCTAGGGTGAATGCTTGCATTAGAGTTAGGGTGATTGAAACCCCACTTGCATAACCTTTTAAATCCTATGGAGGGTTGGGTAGTTTACAGACTCGACGAGTAGAGAATGCCATGCAAATATGCTTAGGATCTCGGTAGAAGTCGAGTAGTTAGAATCTACTCGTGAGATAAGGCTTTATCACACGGTTTGGTCAGAATAGAAAATGGCTTAAGAGTCATGAAAATGAGACCCAGCAGGGGGGATAGGAAGCAGTGAGTGGAGGTCTCACGTGCGTAGCCCTGTTGGTGTCGATTGAGGACCGAGTCATGTGCGGGCCTGCTGAACAAGTATCGAACAGTATCGGATGGCATACTGACATAAGCAGGAAACCGATGTAATTGGTTAACCTGGGTGTCGAGGCTTACCCAACCATAAATAGGAGTGGGTTGAGGGTAGCAAGGTGTAAATCTGTCGGTGGGCACAGTCACGCTCCACGCGGGGACCTCCTGCCCGTTACGGATGGACCGGTTCGGCATTTGGGTTGTCTTTGAAAGGTTGTTGCATACAACAGAGTAGGAAGGGGTGTGGAATCACGCTTCTGAAAGTGGGTGTATGCAACGTGTTGTCCAGTGTCTCCTGATTGAAATCACCGTCCCTTGCGGTTATTTGAGTACCGCTTGTTCACTGTTTTGTGATGTAGTAAGAAGAGAAATAAGCCCGATAAATGATAATATGCTGTGATGAATTATTACTGCCTGGAAACCATGTCTGCTGTAGATGTAGAGCTAATTAAGTTTATTTTCCACTTTGGGCACCACCACATCGGAGGAAAGCGTTTCTTGTTTGATTGTGGACTTCCGATGTGAGGGCTGCCTAAGGCATATGAATCTGTTGCTATAAAACTGAAAGTAAGGATCAACATGTAGGCTGTCTTTATTGCAAAGTCCTTTCTCCTATCTTATACATCCTTGCATGTAGAGTTCCATGCCTAGGGTTGTCGGTTAAGACTTCATGAGCCATCGTACTCACGGTTGCAATATTTGAGCTGTGTGCAGGTGAGAGTTACGAGGAAGGTTCCGAGGATAAGGCTATGCCCCCATCGGGGTACACAGCCGAGCTGGAGCCCTGCATGCCGCCGTGATCTCCGTTTGAGTGCTGCTAGTGTGTAGCGTCCCCGGGCTGGACGGCTACACTTTTTGCTTACATAGGATGAGAGGTTAGCTATTTATAATACTTCCGCTGTTAATTAAGTTTTGTAAAAACACTTCCGCTGTTTTATATCAAATAAAAGTTTGTATGTTGTTCTTTATTCTTTTCGTGTGTGCTGTTGGGTGCCGCATCGCACGGCACCACCCTCTTCGATCCCGGAGTGGGTGAACCATGGGGTGGTCCCCACAGACGTGGTATCAGAGCCGCATTGGGAATAGGCACGCTCGAAAAGAGCTTATTTTGAAAACTTAGAAGTAATCGAGTGAGGGTTAGTCACTATGCCCACATAAGATCTATGATAGTAGTAGATATTATGGTGGAAAAGCTAACTTATGTGTTATATATTCTGTAACAACGCTCCGACGTCAGGTAAGAGGTAAGGTACGCCCCCGCAGGCAGATCAATTGCGGTAACTCGCCATACGAAATAGTATGGAATGGTATAGCGTGGCTTGGCACGGTAGTTAATATGAGTCTCTGAACCTCTCTATGGTTCTAAGAGCATATGAAAATGCTAATCTCCAGTGTGCTTCAGGCAAAAGTGAGAATACCCTATCGTGTGGTAAGCAACACGATAGTATGCAACTCTTGAACGTTCAATGTTCAAAGGGCCTTACGCAGCGCTCGCCATCGGCGTGCCTCAACGGTCATGAGGCAGTAGGTGGTATCCGTTGGGTTGATAAAATTCCCAACCGCGACGACCCATTCGCGCTCTACTCGAGTTCCCTGTCGTGTGGTGTGAAAACACGACCATGTACCTTGAGACGTGGCTTGACTCAAGGACGATCCGTATGGCAATGATACGGGCCATATGTTTTTATTATGATATGGAACTGCCTGGAATGTCAAAAACCTTTGTGTGCACCATTATTGTGTGTTCTTCTGAAGGTACATTAACCACGTTAGTGCATGACGTTAGCAACCGTTTGTGAGTGACGTTCTTAGTTCCACCATTTGACACGTATATGCCGGAATACCGGCTTAGGATTTTTCTTTGGTGAGGAAACGTAGTACCGAGACTGCATAAAAGGATATTTTTAAAAGAAAAGATTTAAAATGAAGCTTAGGATTCCATTTAGGGGTTAGTAAAGTCCTATATTAAACTAAGAGTCAATTGGGAGTGTAGATTCATTTCTAAAGACTTAGGAACAACCTCCCCTGTTTTCGGCAGAAACTTTGCTGAACTTAAACAGGGTATAACTTAGGATTGGTGGAACCAATGGAAGTGTGGGATACCATTCTGGAAAGGTTTTGAAGTCCTCTACAACCTTTCTGTAGAGCTCCAGGACCTAATCTCCCTCCAAATGGATGAAAATCTCAGATGAGTAGGTACTGTCCAGAAACAGGGCAGACCAAAATGCTCTCTGGAATTTTCTGTATTTCGACCACAACTTTCTGTAGAACAATTTCTAAGAGTCAAGTAAGACATCGTTGGAAAGTATAGGAAATCTACTACAACTTTGTAGTTCAGTGTTTTCCTAGATTGAGGGCAGAAATAGATGGAATTTTGCGAACAAGACAGCCACTTGCAAAGGAGGTGCTGTCAAAATTCCTGAAGAAAAGTCTGTCAACTTGTAGAGATCATAAATCATAATCTAGGAAGGCTATGGAGGCAAATAAATACAACCTGGATTCCTTATTGAGTCTACTACAATTTTGTTGTTGAACTCTAGTACAGATTTTGCCTCCAAGATGGCCAAAACAGTTAAATTTTTCCAACTGGTCTGCAGGACCAGAGGCTGGACAGTGAACACCATGTTGAAGTTTTTCAACCAAAACATTTAGTTTCACCTTTGATATCCAGAGGCTGTTGTAAAACAGCAAGTGGAGTTGAAAGCTTTTTGCATTTGATATATCACTTCGAGCGAGTGCATGTTTGGGTCCAGTACAATAGCAAGGAATTACGCATGCTAACACACTTAACATCCCGTGGCGACCCACGATGGTCGAAATGAACTTTTAACCCATAAAGTTCAATACTTTGGAACTCGATCGTGTGACACGGTCAAGAGATGTATATGTTGTATAAAGTTTATACTTTATCCATATGTGTGATTGTTATGCGCATTATTTATTCCATTCTCGCACTATTGCATAGACTGGATAAAATAAACCAACATGTGCTGATCGTTTGAATGGTATGAATGCAGAATGGTGCATACACGTTCAACGCAAGAGGAGGGAGGTCCAAGTCAGGTTCGTGGTGATGAGTCTCTACCTCCGGATCAAACCACGACGCAGCAGCAACCACCTCCTCCACCACCAGAACTTCCAAGAAACCTTGCGGAGGTTCTCGCTGCAGTACTCAGCTCACGCGACGAGCAAACCGAGTTGCTGCAAATGTTGGTGCAGCAGAATGCGTCCCGTCCAGGCGGACGCCAAGACAATGGGCAACACCAGCCCCAACAAAGTTCATATTCAGAATTCCTGGTGACCCATCCACCAGTCTTCACGGAGGCCGAAGAGCTGTTGGAGGCGGACAGTTTCATCCGCACTCTTGAGGCAAAGTTCGGTTTACTTCAGTGCAACGAACACCAAAAGGCGCTGTATGCGGCGCAACAGCTTCAAGGAGAAGCCGGTACATGGTGGGTGAACTACATCGCCTCATTACCGGCTGGCCATGCCGTCACATGGACGGAGTTTCGGGAGGCGTTCTGCGCCTATCATATACCTCCCGGTGTTATGGAAAGGAAGCTCCAGGAGTTCATGGCGCTAAAACAAGGCGAGAGGAGTGCTCATGAGTACTCCAGGTCATTCAACCGGCTGGCACAGTATGCGCCAGGATTTGTGAGAATGGAGGAAGTCAAGCGCAATGCATTCTTCCGGGGCCTGAATTCCAAGATGAAGGTCCATCTCGCCCAATGCTATCGCGGCACATTCAACGACCTTGTCAATGCCGCGATTTTACAAGAGAATGCTCAGCGTGAGCGCGGTTCTGATAAGAGGAAACACAGCACGCTGACGAGCAGCTGTGGTGGAGCGCCACAAAAATACCGTGTGGTGTATCGCTCACCATCTGGTCAGAGATGGCAACCACCGGCGCGACCGCCTCAGTTTCGCGGTCGGCAATATAATGCGCCAGGCTTCCAACCAACGTATCCACCACAGCAACAGCAGCAGCAAAGGATGGTCCCGCGTGCGCCTCAGTTTCAACCACGTGCACCGGGATTCCATCCTCAATTCGGAGGGACCCCGACACCTTACACGTGCTTCACGTGTGGCCGTGTCAGACATATTTCGAGGGACTCCCCCGAGCCGCGACAGGGCAGGGGTGCAGCACCATATCAGGGTGCTAATCAGCCCCGCAATCAGCCCAAGAAACCAGCACCAAAACCCAGCAACGTCCACCACTTAGCCATCGAAGACGTGCCGGAAGGCGAACCTGTCCTCAGAGGTACATTTTCTTATTCAGATCATCCCGTTGTCATACTTTTTGACTCCGGTGCCATCCATAATTTCATAAGTCAGTCTTGTGTTATTAAATATCAACTGTCTATCATTCCCACAAATAGTTCATACTTGATATGCTCTCCGGGTGGGAAAATAACAGCTGATAGAATGGTCTATAGAGCACCATTACAGTTGGGTGGGAAGCTATACCTGACTTCTCTAATCATGTTAGAGAGTCAAAAACTTGATGTCATTTTAGGAATGTCATGGCTACATCGCCATGGTGCTGTTCTTGACATCATTCCATGTGTGGTTCATTTAAACTCTCCACTTTATGAACCACATGTTCTTATTCTTGACCGTTCGGTTCAAGAAGCTCCAGCCACATATAACCCGGAAGCCACAGAACTTGAGGATATTCGTGTGGTCCGTGAATACCTGGATGTCTTTCTAGATGATCTTTCGGGGCATGCCACCCGAAAGGGATATCGAGTTCAAGATCGAACTTGTACCCGGGACAACACCGATCTCATGGAGACCGTACAAGATGGCTCCGAATGAGCTGGCTGAACTGAAGGAGCAGCTCAATGACTTCATGAAGAAGGGTTTCATTCGACCGAGTTCCTCGCCATGGGGATGCTCGGTGCTGTTTGTGAAGAAAAAGGATGAAACCTTGAGGTTGTGTGTGGACTACCGACCTCTCAACGCCGTCACCATCAAGAATAAATATCCACTGCCCCGCATCGATGTTCTCTTCGACCAACTTGTGGGTGCAAGTGTATTTTCAAATATGGATCTTCGCTCCGGTTACCATCAAATCAAGATCCGAGCGGAGGATATTCTGAAGACGGCCTTCTCGACGATATATGGGTTGTATGAATACCTCGTCATGTCCTTTGGTCTCGCCAACGCCCCGGCACACTTCATGTATCTTATGAACTCAGTGTTCATGCCGGAGTTGGACAAGTTCATGTTGGTGTTCATAGATGACATCTTGGTTTATTCCAAGACTGAAGAAGAACACGCCGAACACCTACATATCGTGCTTCAACGATTGCGAGACCGTAAGCTTTATGCCAAGTTCAGCAAGTGCGAATTTTGGATCAGCCAAGTGCCATTTCTTGGTCATATTATTTCTGCAGAAGGCATTGCAGTTGATCCAAGCAGAATCGAACAAGTGCTGAAATGGAAATCCCCCACATCAGTCCACGAAGTCAGGAGTTTCCTCGGGTTAGCAGGATATTATCAGAGATTCATACCAAACTTCTCCAAGCTTGCTAAGCAATGACGGAACTGTTGAAGAAGGGGATCAAATATGTTTAGAACTCAGCTTGTGAAGAAGCTTTCCAAGCATTAGTGAAGCATCTTACAACAGCCCCGGTGTTAGCTCAACCGGATACAACCAAGCCTTTCGACGTATATTGTGATGTGTCCGGTATCGGGCTTGGCTGTGTATTGATGCAAGGAGGAAAAGTGGTCGCCTATGGCTCACGTCAACTTCGTAACCACGAGCAGCACTATCCAACTCATGATATTGAGCTCGCTGCTGTGGTGTTAGCCTTGAAAATGTGGAGGCACTATTTACTCGGGAACTTAGTGCACCTCTACACCAGCCACAAGAGTCTGAAGTATATATTCACTCAAAAGGAATTGAATATGCGACAACGGAGATGGCTAGAACAGATCAAATACTATGAGATCAAGATTCACTACCATCCCGGAAAGGCAAACGTGGTTGCCGATGCCTTAAGCCGCAAATCTCATGTCAACAACCTGTCCATCACCTCACTTGAAGCGGAGGAGCCGAGTCTGTACTTGGTTCCACATGGGGCATTATATAATCTTGCTCTCGTCCCTACCATATGAGAGGAGATTATGGAAGCTCAAAAGGAAGACATGGGAATGTCGCACATTCAGAGCAGAATGAAGAAGGGCGAAATGAAATGCTTCCGAAGAGATGATAACGGTACTCTATGGTTTAAAGACCGTATGGTGGTACCCCGTGACATGAAGCTTCGGAAGAAAATCTTGGACGAAGCGCATTTGTACAAGTATTCTATTCATCCGGGAAGAAACAAGATGTACCAAGATATGAAAACCAGGTTTTGGTGGACACGGATGAAAAGAGAAATCGCAAAGTATGTATCCGAATGTGATACGTGTCGGTGGGTGAAAGCTGACCATATGCGTAAAGCCGGGCAGCTGCAACCCTTGAACATTCCAGCGTGGAAGTGGGAGGATATCAGGACTTCATAGTCGGGTTACCTCGCACGTCTCACAAGCATGACTCGATTTGGGTGATAGTCGATCGACTAACCAAGTCGGCTCATTTTATTCCCGTACATACAAGTTACGTGGCCAAGCAATATGCGGAGCTGTATATTGCAAGAATCTTGTGCTTGCACGGTGTTCCCCGCTCCATTACTTCAGACCGCGGTGCGCTGTTTGTCTCTCAGTTTTGGGAACAGCTGCACGCATCATTGGGGACCAAACTGATCCGAAGTTCTGCGTATCACCCCCAAACGGATGGTCAAACTGAACGGGTGAATCAAGTGCTTGAAGATATGCTACGCGCTTGCGCCATCCACCACGGCAAGAATTGGGATGATCATTTGCCGTTGGTGGAGTTTTCTTACAACAATGGCTATCAAGCTAGCATTAAGATGGCGCCATATGAAGCTCTACGGCCAAAATGCCGCACACCACTCAACTAGTGCGAGTCCGGCGAGCGAGTTATCTACGGCATTGAACTTGTGAATGAGGCTGAAGAACGAGTGTGAGTAATACAAGCCAACCTCAAGGCTGCTCAATCTCATCAGAAAAGCTATGCGGATAAAAGACGCCGCCCTCTCCAATTCGACATCGGGGACCATGTTTATGTCCGTGCATCTCCGATGAAGGGAGTTCATCATTTCAGAGTGAAGGGTAAACTTGCGCCGCGATTCATTGGTCCGTTCGCCGTCATTGAAAAATGCGAACCCGTGGCATATCGCTTGACGTTACCGGCGTCGCTCACAGAAATTCACAATGTCTTCCACATCTCTCAGCTGAGGAAGTGCCTCAAACCCTCCGCTGAAAAGTGGAAGTGCCTCAAACCCTTCGCTCGTAGAAGTTCTTCAACCGGAACTCACGTACACGGAGTATCCAATCCGGATTATCAATGAAAAGACTCGCTGAATGTAGCCTAGAGGGGGGTGAATTGGCTTTTCGACGCTTTGTTGAAACCTAAAACACTTAGTAGTTTATCAAATACAGGGAAATCGGACTAGTCCGGTAGAGTGCGGACTAGTCCGTTTTCTAAACAAAGAAAAATCGGACTAGTCCGGTACTGGGTGGACTAGTCCAGTATGCGTGGACTAGGGAGATCAAGATTGATCAATGTTCACTTCTAATACTCTATGCAGCGGAAATTAATTGTTAGTTTGGATGTATTGCAACAGTGACACAATGAGTAACAGGAAACAACTTTGATTTTAATGTTTGAATGTGAATTTCAAAGGATAGAGTAAATACTAGAATATGATGAACAGTTAATGAACAAGAGTAGGAGGCAAGTGTTTATCCCGAGATTTGATTCCACGAAGAAAATCTACGTCCCCTTTGAGGAGTCCACTAAGGACCGGGTCTTCTCCAACCCTATCCTCATCGAAGCGCCACAAAGGTCGATTCTCTTCCACTAATCACAAAGGGGAATAAATCGTTCAAGGGGCCTTCTCACAAGTTGAGGGCTCCCCAAGAATTACAACGAATGAACACAACCTAACACACTCTAAAGATGAACAATTAACAATCAAAAGTGTGCGAGAGATCAAACCCAAGATCTCAAGATGTGTAGAACAAGTCTCTCCTTTGATCAATTGCAAATCCCCAAAGAATTGATCCTTCTTGGGTTAGAATGTTTGGAGAGAGGTGAATTTTGGGCTCTTGGGAGGTGTGACGGCGCAGGGGGTTCAAGAGTTGGGTTGGTATGGCCGTACACCTCTTTTTATATTAGGGTTTCCAATGGGTGCGTTAGGGTTTGCGATGTCCGGACTAGTCCGTGGTTGACTCTGGACTAGTCAGGTGTGCGGTGTGTAGAAAACCCTAAGTGTTGTGAGATATCGGACTAGTCCGTGGTAGTGCTGACTAGTCCCTTTTCTGTCTAGAGACAAAATCAGACTTGTCCGGATGATATCGGACTAGTCCATTTCTGGTCAGAAATAAAATCGGACTAGTCCGGTTGATATCGGACTAGTCCGCACATGTCAAAATTGTGCAGTTAGTTTGATTTCTTTCTCTTGAGCTCTTGGGGTGTGTTTCTCCAACACACTCTATACTAAGTGATCTAATCTTTTCAGTTCTTGAGCTCTTATCAATTTGGATCCTCCTTCTCCTTTCTTTTTGCGCTTTCTTCTTAATTTCTTTGAGAACCTGCGCTCATTCTCAACAATTTTGTTAGGGTCTCATTTGTTTGTCATAAATCAACCAAAACCCACAAGGGGTGTCTAGATGCACTTTTAATCTACCCCTTTTTGGTGATTGATGACAACCAATTGAGATCTCACAAATATGACAATAAGAATTCAGATTTTCATAAAGTGTGCACATATGACTTTTGAACAAAATAGGCAATGAAGACATGAGACATATGTGCACTCTTTATGGTGGGGTGCAAAACTACATGTGTGAGCAATAATTTTGATGTAAATATCATAATGAGCATAATCATCAAGAGTCTCAATCCTACATAGCAGTTTTAAATATACGCCATTAATCATAAGCATAACATAGTCATCTCACAAAAGCATAATGATAACATAAGTCTTACAAATGCAAAATGGTAGCATAAGTCTTACAACAGCATATGGTAGCATAAGTCTTACAACAGCATAGCATAGGTCTTACACAACATATTCCTCAAGCTAGGACATCAAAAGAAAGACTTACGACCTAAGACTCCCCCTCAATCTCTCCCCCTTTGGCATCAAGGCACCAAAAAGAAGGAGAGGAGGGATCTACTTGTCCTTGCCGGCTCACTCCTTGCTGTCGGTCCTTTTTTCATCTTCATCATCAGCCTGAGGAAGAGGAGGAGAGGAACCACTTGTTGTGCCAAAGTAGGCACGCTCTGATGGAGAGAGAGGAGGAAGCTCTGTAAACTCAGGTGCAAAGTCCTCTGAGATGACCGGGGATCCAATGGGCTCAATCTCTAGTTTTTGGCATATTTCTTTGACATTGGCCTTCATGTATCTCATCTCTTCTTTTCTTGCCTTGTTCATCTTATGAAGTTTCACCTCAGTTTTGTGGCAAGAGCTGAAGATAGCAGCCAAAAGCTTCATGATCCCACTAGAGGAACCTTTCTGTGGAGAGGCCTAGTCTTGGATGCTGGCCTTGCATCTTCATGTGCTCTCTCTAGATGTTCTTCAGGTGATCCAGGTGAGGGAGCAGGTGGGAGGGAGGCCTGAGGAGGCTTCTGAGGCCTTAGAGCAGTGTGCTCTACATCCTTCACAAACTCAATTCATGTGACTTTCTCAATCATGAACATCAAGTAAGGAGCATAGCCACAGGAACGGTTTGGTGTGCAGGATATGTTTACAATGTCATTCCAAATGTAATCGAAGATATTAAATCTTCTCCTCCTTCTGATCACTTTCATCAAGGTTCTCAAATAACCTTGGACACTCCCGGCATCTCCATCCTTTGGAGCAATGGCCTTCCGTAGCGCTCTGTTGAGAACAATGAAGAAGGGCTTCATGTTCTTGGTTGAGGGAGGGTTGAATGAAGTCGAGTATCATAGAGAAACTCCATCTTGTCCTTCTCCACAACTCCCAGATTGTGAATCACAATCTCATCATTGCCGGTGTCCTCAAGATGCAGCAGTCTAGCAAACTCAGTATAAGAGACTGTGTACTTGGATCCATGTGCCATCCAAGTCACTTTGTCTTCTCCATCGTGAGCAAAGTGGCAAGTTGAGTAAAACTGGGCAATGATCTCATCATTCAAGTTGTACCTGAAGGCGAGCAGTTCTTGAGTCCATGTCTCTCTATAGCCTCTATGACCTCCTCAAAGGCTTCACAGCTTTTCCTTTCAAAGTACGTCCAGTCGATCTATTGACTTCGGACCACTGGAATCTTCATTTGGAGGTACACCGAACTGTAGTAGTCCGAGTGAAAGTTACTCCAAAATCTCTTGTCGGCTGCCTTTTTGCCGGAGCTGTAGGCATCAATCTTCCTCAGATTCCATGCCACATCACTCCCCTTGCCATTAAACTTTTCCTCCGAGGGATACCTATGTCCCTGCCTTGGAGTTGTCATCTTGAGGGAACCAATCGGACCGGAAGCAAGCCCTTTACCCTTGCCTTGGTTTGGCGTTGAGCCGCCGAGCTAGAACCAGCCACATTTGCTCTTGAAGCTGGTCTCTTGATTATGACCTTTCGGCGAACCCTAGGTGGGGTGAGCGAGGGCTCGACAGCATGATCTTGTCTCTTTTTGGAGCGAGACTCCGGAATGTGAGACATCACATCTTGATCTTGATCCATCTCGGCTTCAAAATCAGAGAGACTCTTATTCAATCCCGACATGATTTCTGACAAGGAGGATAAAGTGGGTATGAATAATCAAGGATGACAAAAGATTGCATTGAGTTGACATAAGCTAGGATTCCCTAACAAGATCCCTGAATTAGGGCATACCGAACTAGTCCGGTGTTTAGGGTCAGACTAGTCCGGAGTACCGGACTTGTCCGCCCTAATAACGGACTAGTCCGTTATGAGTCTGCTCAAGCCCTAATTTGTTTAAATTTGAGATTATTTAATGCAAATATGATCTAGGTTACTTGGAATACATCAATAAAGCATGTATTGACTAGAGGAGCTGATATAATTGAGCAAAAACAAGGAAGATCGAAGGTTCTAGGGTTTGGAGAGAAGTTTACCAAATCCTTCGATTCAAGGCGTTGAGGGAGTTTTTGATCCGGACTAGTCCGGGGTCTTTGATCCCTTTGCGGTGGAGAACGATTCCCACGGAAATTTGGATGGTTTTGATGGAGAAATCGCAAATTCGCCTTGGGAGCACTTGAGTGAGGAGAGAGAGAGTGGGGAGGGTTGTGAGGATGAAGAATATTAGGTTTGAGCCGTCCCTAGGGTTATGGAGTCGAAATATCGAACTAGTCCGGACCATATCGGACTAGTCCGTTTTCTGTTCAAAGAGAAAATCGGACTAGTCCGGACTAACGGACTAAGTGCGTACTAGTCCGGTGTGACCACGGACTAGTCCGTGGTCCCTTGTACAGAAGTGTACAAAACATATATATATATATATATATATATATATATATATATATATATATTCCTACTAAGGAATAAGGGACAAAGGCACATAGATATTCTTGATGAATATGATCAGTAATCGTACAACAATCAAGCTATGACCATGATTCACCAAGATCAAGTAACTAACATAGTTTTTAAGAGAAACATAGAGAGATTATTTTTCAACATAATTCACATGATTTTGAGGATGGCATACAGATATGCAAGTTTTCAAGCCACGTTTCGAGCATCAAGGATATTTAGTTCATTTCGGAGCTCACAAAAGTGTTTTTCATCAAGTGGTTTGGTAAAGATATCAGCTAGTTGTTTTTCAGTATTGACATGGGAAATGTCTATGTCTCCTTTCATTGAGTGATCTCTCAAAAAATGATGTCGTATATCTATGTGTTTAGTTCTACAGTGCTCAACAGGGTTTTGGGCAATTTTGATAGCACTCTCATTGTCACAATGGAGTGGAATACGGCTCATATTGTAACCGTAATCCCTTAGAGTTTGTCGCATCCAAAGGAGTTATGCACAACAACTCCCGGCTGCAACATACTCTGCTTCGGCTGTGGACAGAGCAATTGAATTTTGTTTCTTGGAAGACCAAGAAACAAGGGATCTACCTAGGAATTGGCAAGTACCAGAAGTACATTTTCTATCTACCTTGCATCCGGCATAATCTGCATCGGAGTATCTAGTGAGATTGAATTTTGAACCTTTGGGATACCAAAGGCCTAGGTTGGGTGTATGAACTAAATATCTCAAGATCCTTTTAACGGCTGTCATTGGCTTGAAACCTTGCACACAAACATACGCTCAACATGATATCAGGCCTAGATGCACATAAATAGAGTAGGGAGCCAATCATGGAACGATATACCTTTTGATCCACATTTGGTCCGTCTTCATCTAGATCCAAGTGTCCATTTGTCGCCATGGGAGTCTTTATGGGCTTTGCTTTGTCCATTCCAAACTTCTTGAGAATGTCTTGAGTGTACTTTGTTTGGCTTATGAACGTTCCGTCCTTTTGTTGCTTCACTTGAAATCCCAAGAAGTACCTCAGCTCTCCCATCATGGACATCTCAAATCTATCTGTCATAATCTTGCTAAATTCTTGACAAAAGGATTTGTTAGTTGAACCAAATATAATATTGTCAACATAGATTTGGCAAATGAAGAGATCATCATCAAAGTGTTTAGTAAACAAGGTGTAATCAGCTTTTCCGATCTTGAAGTCATTTTCAATTAGAAAATCCCTACGGCACTCATACCAAGCTCTAGGAGCTTATTTGAGGCCATAGAGAGTCTTACGCAGTTTGAACACATAGTCGGGGTGCTCTTGATCTTCAAAACCGGGTGGTTTCTCCACGTACACCTCCTCCTTTATCGGTCCGTTGAGAAAGGCGCTTTTCACGCCCATTTGATAAAGCTTGAAATCATGGTGAGTAGCATATGCAAGTAATATATGAATCAATTCAAGTCTAGCTACGAGAGCAAAAGTCTCATCGAAATCCAAACCTTCGACTTGTGAGTACCCTTTTGCCACAAGTCGTGCCTTGTTCCTTGTTACCACTCCATGTTCGTCTTGCTTGTTGCAGAAGACCCATTTAGTGTCGACGACGTTGGACTTGGGTCTTTCAAAAAGCTCTCACACTTTGTTCCTTTTGAAGTTGTTCAGTTCTTCTTGCATCGCCATCACCCAGTCCGGATCTTTTAATGCATCCTCAACCCTGTATGGTTCCAAAGAAGATACAAAGGAATAGTGTTCACAAAAATTAGCTATGCGAGATCGAGTTATTACTCATGTCACCGATTATGTTATCAACGGGGTGATCTCTTTGGATGCTTTGGTGTACTCTTGGATGTGGCACTTGTGGTCTTGAATCTTCATTATCATCTTATTCTCCCCATGGATTGTTGCCCTCATTGATGTTTTGGCCTTCTTGATTTTCTTGAGATTGGTCTTGTATAGAAGCTCCCCCTTGATCATTTTCCTCCATCTGTGGTTCATTTTCTTCATTCGTATTTGAAGGTGGCACTTGTGGTCGAACATCGCCCAATGCCATTCTTCTCAATGCTTGACATGGAGCTTCTTCTTGATCTAGCACACACTGATCAACTTGCTTTTCTTGAGAGCCGTTAGTTTCATCAAACACTACGTCACGTGCTACTTCAACAAGTCCGGAGGTTTTGTTGAAGACACGATAAGCGTAGGAGTTCGAATCATAGCCAAGTAAAAACCTTCATCGGACTTCGAAGCAAACTTCAAGGCCTTTGGCTTCTTATTTAAAATATAACATTTTGAACCAAAACTCAAAAATATGAAATATTTGGCTTGTTACCCATGAGTAGTTCATAAGAGATTTTCTTGAGCAGCAGATGAAGATATAGTCGGTTTATGGCGTGACAAGCGGTGTTAACGGCTTCAGCCTAAAACCTGTCCGAAGTCTTGTATTCATCGAGCATTGTCCTCGACATCTCAATCAGAGTTCTGTTCTTCCTTTCGGCTACTCCGTTTTGTTGAGGGGTATATGATGCTGAAAATTCGTGCTTTATTCCTTCTTCATCCAGATGCTCTTCAACTTGGGTGTTCTTGAATTCTGTCCCATTGTCACTTCGTATGTTCTTGATCTTCAATGAGAATTCATTTTGGGCATGCTTGATGAACTTCTTGAGGGTTCCTTGAGTTTCTGTCGATACCAAGCACTTTTCCTTGACTATTATCACCAAAATAAATGCCTTTGTTTGGGTCTTCATTTTCTTCATATTCCATAAACATTCTTCTTTCTCTGGTCATGTGATTGGTGCATCCACTATCTGGCACCCATTTTGCTCCACCGGATGAGTAAGTCTGCAAAAACAATTTATGCCTTGGTCTTAGGTACCCAAGCTTGCTTGGGTCCTTTGAGGTTAGTCACAAGTGATTTGGGCACCCACACATGAGACTTGGTATTCCCATGGCGTGGCCCAACATATTTAGCATAAACTCTTCCAAGATTACTTTTTATAAGTACATATGAAGCATCAAAGGTTCTAAATAGAAGTTGTTGTTCATATGTGTTCACATTGTTAAATTCATCAACATTACTAAGATTTGTAGTTTGAGAAGAGTTTCCCTTGACAAAGGCAATGCAACCCTTGTTATTCTTGTGGTTTCTAGCATTGTGATTTTCATCATTAGAATATCCAATGCCATATTTGACATTGGGAGGCCTTGTGACCGAGTATGCACTACGTGCATACTTGATCTTCTCCTTGTCAAATATGCCACTTTGAGAAGATTGCTTCTCCTTTGTCAAGTTTGGCTTTTTCTTCATCTTAGTGTCATTTTTGGCACAAGTACAAGTAATGCTAGTTTCAGACTTTGTGTGTTTAGAATGTGAGCTAGATGTTGATGAAGAACCACTTTGCTTGAGTGACTCAACTTGTCCCTCAAGAATCTTGTTAAGTTTGGTTAAGTTAGCAAGTTCATCCTTGATGGTGGTGTTTAAGTCTTTTAACTTCAAGCAAGCTTCCTTGCTTGAAGCTAATTCAAGTTCTAGTGATTTATTTTGTTCCTTTTCAAATTCAATAAGCTTTTCAATCTCAAGATATTCCTCCTTTTGGGAGATGATCATATCTTCCTGACGATTGACAAACTTCTCCATATCAACAAGCTTATCAAGTAGAAATTTCATTTTAGCAGCTGTCTTTTTGTCTAAACCCCTAAGCATATATTCATCTTCATCACTGCTATCATCCCCACTAGAATTATCACTATCACTAGTAAAAGAATGCGAGAAGGAAGATTTAGTTGGTACCTTTCGTTTACCTTCCTTTGCCATTAGACAAGTGTTGTCGGTGTCCTTCCATGCGCCCATGGTTGGGAAGAGAGTGGATTTCTTGGTAGTCTTCTTTATGGCTATGGTGGCCATCTCCTCTTCTTCTTCGGATGAAGATTCATCACTGGAGTCCCACTCCTTCCCTAGATGCGCTTGGCCATATTGCTTCTTATTCTTGAAAATTTTCTTTGGTTGAGACTTGTTATCTTTTGTCTTCTTCTTGTTTTCATTATGTGGACAATCTACTATAAAGTGATCGTATCCTCCGCAGTTATAGCACACCCGTCTCATCTTGGGTCTTTGTTTGTCCCTTTGTCTTCCTTCATTTGAGCTGCTGCCCTTTCTTCTTCTCATCATTTTCTTGAACTTCTTCATGAACAAGATCATGTCTTCTTCATCGATATCACTGCTTTCATCGTCGTTGTTGTCTTCTTCATAAGCTTCTCGAGTTTCCTTTGATACGGGTTTACAAGTTGACTTCAAAGCAACTCCTTTCTTCTTTGCCGAGGTGAGATCGGCAATTTCCTCAACATGATTGGCTTGCTTCTCCATTACCTCAAAGTTGATGATCTTGCCAAGAAGTTCGTCTGGGTCATTTTCCGGTACCTGGGGCTTTCTCTGATCATAGAGCAAAGAGTTACGTTGCGAGGCATGAATGCTCTGAGAATCAACTTCACAACCTCATGATCATTCTACTTCTTGCTGCCATAAGCTCGGACTTTGTTGATAAGATTCTTTAGTCGATTGTACATATATTTTGGTGATTCATCTTCTTCTATTGTGAATCTTTCGGATTTACCTTCAATCATTTCTATCTTGGCTTCACGTGCGTGACGATCACCTTCATGTGCAGTTTGTAGTGTGTCCCATATCCCCTTGGCAATTTCGATCCCATCCACCTTGGTGAACTCATCTCGGCTTAGTGATGACGTGATCACAGCTGCAGCTTGAGCATTTCGATGAATGTCTTGTTCTTGGTTTGAGGTCAGCTCTTCATCATCATCCGGGATATCTATCCCTGTACACACTATATGCCACAAACTCGGGTTAAGAGATATGAGATGCATTTTCATGTTTTGTCTCCACATTGAATAATCATTTCCATCAAAGTAAGGTGTCTTCCCTAGGGGAATTGATAAGTAATGATTATTGTTAGAATTCAAACGCTCATAATCAAAAGGATATCGGGAGTAGTCTGTGTGACTACCCCCATTCTTCTTCTTTTCATCATCGGTGTTCTTCTTCCCTTTTGGAGAGATTGCCTTCTTTCGTAGAAGGGCCTTGTGTTGGAGCACCTCCTCATCATCATTCTCAATATCTTGAATGGCGTCGAGTAGCTTCTTTAGCTTTTCAGTCCTTTCATCATTACTCTTTTCGTTGTCGATCTTCTTGTGTACATCCTTGACATCCATATCGTCTCTTCGAGCGGTAAATCTGTTTTGAAGAGTTTGGCTCTGATACCAATTAATGTAGCCTAGAGGGGGGTGAATAAGCTTTTCGACGCTTTGTTGAAACCTGAAACACTTAGTAGTTTATCAAATACATGGAAATCGGACTAGTCCGGTAGAGTGCGGACTAGTCCGTTTTCTAAACAGAGAAAAATCGGACTAGCCCAGTACTGGGCAGACTAGTCCGGTATGCGTGGACTAGGGAGATCAAGATTGATCAATGTTCACTTCTAATACTCTATGCAGTGGAAATTAATTGTTAGTTTGGATGTATTGCAATAGTGACACAATGAGTAACAGGAAACAACTTTGATTTTAATGTTTGAATGTGAATTTCAAAGGATAGAGTAAATACTAGAATATGATGAACAATTAATGAACAAGACTAGGAGATAAGTGTTTATCCCGAGGTTCGATTCCACGAAGGAAATCTACGTCCCCGTTGAAGAGTCCACTAATGACCGGGTCTTCTCCAACCCTATCCTCGTCGAATCGCCACAAAGGTCGATTCTCTTCCACTAATCACAAAGGGGAATAAATCGTTCAAGGGGCCTTTTCACAAGTTGAGGGCTCCCCAAGAATTACAACGAATGAACACAACCTAACACACTATAATGATGAACAATTAACAATCAAAAGTGTGCGAGAGATCAAACCCAAGAGCTTAAGATATGTAGAACAAGTATCTCCTTTGATCAATTGCTAATCCCCAAAGAATTGATCCTTCTTGGGTTAGAATGTTTGGAGAGAGATGAATTTTGGGCTCTTGGGAGGTGTGACGGCGCAGGGGGTTCAAGAGTTGGGTTGGTATGGCCGTACACCTCTTTTTATAGTAGAGTTTCCAATGGGTACGTTAGGGTTTGCGATGTCCGGACTAGTCCGTGGTTGACTCCGAAATAGTCCGGTGTGTGGTGTGTAGAAAACCCTAAGTGTTTTGAGATATCAGACTAGTCCGTGGTAGTGCGGACTAGTCCATTTTCTGTCTAGAGACAAAATCGGACTTGTCCGAATGATATCGGACTAGTCCGTTTTCTGGTCAGAAAGAAAATCGGACTAGTCCGGTTGATATCGGACTAGTCCGCACATGTTGAAATTGTGCAGTTAGTTTGATTTCTTTCTCTTGAGCTCTTGGGGTGTATTTCTCCAACACACTCTATACTAAGTGATCTAATCTTTTCAGTTGTTGAGCTCTTATCAATTTGGATCCTCCTTCTCCTTTCTTTTTGCGCTTTCTTCTTAATTTCTTTGAGAACATGCGCTCATTCTCAACAATTTTGTTAGGGTCTCATTTGTTTGTCATAAATCAACCAAAACCCACAATGGGTGCCTAGATGCACTTTCACTCACGCCACAAGAAACCGGACCTTATGGTTCTACAAGGTCTTGTGGAGTAACGATACCGCTGATGAGGCGACATGGGAAAGCGAGGAATATCTACGAACCAATTATCCGGACTTGCTATCATCATATACCCGGTAAAGTTTTCCCCGCTTTGCATCTCTTTTGGAATCTCGAGACAAGATTCTTTCTAAGGGGGGAGGGATGTAAAATCCCCAAAAAGTGGTAGCAAAAAAAATTCAGCTCATGTACACTTAGGAAAAATGAGGTGAATTAAAACTTTGAATATTAACGGTGTGAGTTCAAAGTGGTGATTCAAACTTCCAAACATGGATATCTAAATTCATAACTTGGATCTTCATATTCCAAATATTCAACCTTTCAAATTTCAGCTCATTTGGAGGGGTTTTATTATTTGTTTGGGATTAAAAGAGGAAGCCCTCTAATCTGAATTTGAATTTCAGTTTCAAATTCCAATTTCTTCAATTTACAAATTTGTTTCCACAAATGAGTTCTCCACATTTGAATTAGCAGCCATGCCAAAAATCATAAACTTTGGAGTTGGTTTGCTATGTTTTTAGAACAATACAAAAGGGAGAATTCAAATTCCATTTCAAATTCAAATGACCAAATACAATTCAAACTTCACACCAGAATTCAAATCATTTTGGATTCAACTTTTCAAACCATGACTTGGGGTGGAAGTATGGACTTTAATTCTGAGTAGCTGGGGTAAAAATATCAGTGGAAATTGGATAAAAATCAGAGTTCGTGGGACCCCTTTGTCAGCCACACAAATGTGTTACCGCCTCTGCTGACTTCGGTCGAACACCGAGCGGCCACCAGCTCTCGGTTGCAACCCGCTCCCGAGAGAGCACCGCGCCACCTCCTGCTGCCCGATTTTTGCTGGGCTGGATCGCTGCAAAGAGTGCACCGAAGCTACTTCGTTTTCCCCAGCTCCTGTTTGCGCCTCAGTTGCTTTTCTCGCACCGAACACCGCCGCCCGGTTCCTCCCGATCAACCACAGCACCCGAGCTCAGATGCTCGAGCCTTGCACAGCAAATACCATCACCCGCACGTGATCTAGCCATCCACCATCCCTACTCCTTCGATCTCTGCCGTGGGAGCTCGAAATTCTCGGAGTTGCAACTGTGCCGCCGTGAACACCGGAAGTTCTAGCTTTCGGTCACCGTGGACAGCTCAACCCGGAGCAGCTCACATCCAAGCGATCCAAACCGTCGGTGCACCTACGACCAGAGCTTCTCATCTCCAAAATTCAGCCCAAGCCGTGATTCCTCGGAGGAGAATTCAGAATTTTTTCCCCGGGCAGCGCAACTCGACCCTGAGGTAAAGAGTTGCTAAATTCAGCTTCCGTTCGTGTTGTGAGTAGCTCAAATCTTGCACACAGGTTCTATACTAGCTAGCGCCCTTCCTTCCTCGATTCTAGGTCAGGAAATTAGGTGTAGAGCGAGGATTTCATGTTCTTGTCGCGGAAACATCTTCGGACCGCTTCGGGCGCACGGTGCCGATCGGTTTGGAGGGCTCTCCGGCGGATTTGGCTGCCATGCCTAGCTTCAACAACTCCCACTGGTGCTCTAGGGCCCAAGAACCCATCGTTTGGTGGGGAATTCACCGTGCACGACCTCGCCAGAGCTCGAGTTCTCACTTTTGCCGGTGCGTGGTGGTTTCCGGGGAGATCCAACCGCCGGTGAACCCAATAGGGTGTTCAGTGTGCAGGAAAACAGGGGGGCGGCCAGTATGGGGCCGTGAGACGGCCGGGAAAGCCTTTCCCGCCACCCTCGCCGGGGCAACTCTGCGGGTTCCTCTTTTTGGCGCGAGGTAGAAGAGGGAGCTGACGGGTGGGGCCCGTGGCTGAGTTTAAACTTTTCCAGATTTTCCTATTCTAGTGCAAACTTTGGAGAGCCATAACTTTGTGTAGGAACCTCCAAAAATTTTGAAACCAATGTTGTTGAAATCCTCATGAGGAGTACTTCACAGAGGAACAAAGTGCTTGCTACGGAAATACCCAGGAATTTCTGTAGATCTTTTTTATTAAATCCTTTAGGGATTTATTCAAGGAGCAATTCTTTATGAAACATTCCCAAATTTGGGCAGCAAATCCTTTTCATAGTGACTGATCTCCGGTAAAAATTTGAGCTTCATTGGAGTTCATTTGTTAGGCTAAATTGCCTTCCAAAGTTCAGCCTTTATTTAAAAAATTCAAATTTAAACAGAAACTTTTTCAGAACTTCTATCCAACTTAAAAAATTCAAATCTCTCTGTTGGTAGCTCCAAAAATTGTGAAACAAATTTTGTTAGAACCATGGAGACTTACCCTAAGCAGATCTTCCACTGTTAGCTTTGTCAAAACTCCTGATTTGGGCTCAAAATTTAGAGAAGCATTGTACCTGTAGGAATTTTGAAGACTACATTGTGCAATGACATCTCTCCAAATTTTGCTCAGATCATCCTTAGAGAGTCTAGTCTCCACTGTAAAAATCCCAAAGCCAATTAAGGATCCTAAATAGCAGTAGCTATGAATAGAAGTTCAATTATTATAAGTGTTTAATACTTATACATATATTTTGCTACATTTCATATAGTAACCGAAGTTGAGGACACACCGGAGCCTTTGGACGTCTTCCCACCGAAAGTTGATCCCCCATCTAACTCGTAACCAGGAAAGTCCTGGTTTGCATTTAAGTACTTTTGCAAATTCTTTATTTGTATCACTTATGTCTAGGGTGAATGCTTGCATTAGAGTTAGGGTGATTGAAGCCCCACTTGCATAACCTTTTAAATCCTATGGAGGGTTGGGTAGTTTACAGACTCGACGAGTAGAGAATGCCATGCTAATATGCTTAGGATCTCGGTAGAAGTCGAGTAGTTAGAATCTACTCGCGAGGTAAGACTTTATCACACGGTTTGGTCAGAATAGAAAATGGCTTAAGAATGGTGAAAATGAGACCCAGCAGGGAGGATAGGAAGCAGTGAGCGGAGGTCTCACGTGCGTAGCCCTGTTGGTGTCGATTGAGGACCGAGTCATGTGCAGGCCTGCTGAACAAGTTTCGAACAGTACCGGATGCCATACTAACATAAGCAGGAAACCGATGTAATTGGTTAACCTGGGTGTCGAGGATTACCCAACCGTAAATAGGAGTGGGTTGAGGGTAGCAAGGTGTAAATCTGCCGGTAGGTACAGTCACGCTCCTTGCGGGGACCTCCTGCCCGTTACGGATGGACCAGTTCGGCATTTGGGTTGCCTTTGAAAGGTTGTTCCATACAACAGAGTAGGAAGGGGTGTGGAATCACGCTTCTGAAAGTGGGTGTATGCAACGTGTTGTCCGGGTGTCTCCTGATTGCAATCACCGTCTCTCGCGGTTATTTGAGTACCGCTTGTTCACTGTTCTGTGATGTAGTAAGAAGAGAAATAAGCCCGATGAATGATAATATGTTGTGATGAATTATTACTGCCTGAAAACCATGTCTGTTATAGATGTAGAGCTAATTAAGTTTATTTTCCACATTGGGCACCACCACATCGGAGGAAAGCGTTTATTGTTTGATTGTGGACTTCCGATGTGAGGGCTGCCTAAGGCATATGAATCTGTTGCTATAAAACTGAAAGTAAGGATCAACATGTAGGTTATCTTTATTGCAAAGTCCTTTCTCCTATCTTACACATCCTTGCATGTAGAGTTCTATGCCTAGGGTTGTCGGTTAAGACTTGATGAGCCATCGTGCTCACGGTTGCAATATTTAAGCTGTGTGCAGGTGAGAGTTATGAGGAAGGTTCCGAGGATGAGGCGATGCCCCGTCGGGGTACACGGCCGAGCTGGAGACCTGCACGCTGTCGTGATCTCCATTTGAGTGATGCTAGTGTGTAGCGTCCCCGGGCTGGACGGCTACACTTTTTGCTTAGATAGGATGAGAGGGTAACTATGTATAATACTTCCGTTGTTAATTAAGTTTTGTAAAAAGACTTCCGCTGTTTTATATCAAATAAAAGTTTGTTTGTTGTTCTTTATTCTTTTCGTGTGTGCTGTTGGGTGCCGCATCGCACGACACCACCCTCTGCGATCCCGGAGTGGGTGAACCACGGGGTGGTCCCCACAGAGGCCATGTGCGACAAGACAAGCACGCCGTCGGGCTATCATCACCACCCGTCCCATCCCGCTTGGCGCGAGTGTACAGGGACAGAAAGTAGACGTAGACTGTAGACTAGATGGGAGCAGGTGTACTCATCGCTCCTGCATGACTTTAGGTCGCCTTAGGCGTTGACACACCATGTAAACCCCTGCTCATTTTATGAGGAACTGACGGGTAGGTATAGGCGTCCGAGCTATAAAACGGGAGGCCGAAACCTCCCCTCTCACGGCGAAACAACCCACACACACACGACACTTAAGCTTTCTCTTCGCTCTCACACGCGAGGAAGCCTCTCTTGTAATCACAGTTCCTTGAACCGCCTGAGTTAATAAAAGGCCGACGAACACCCCAGAATAGTCTGTAGGACATGTTGTCCGAACCAATATAAATTATTGTCTTTATTAGCTAGCCACCTGGACATAAAATGTGAAGCATTCGATTACAAGCCGGTGGTAAAAACACCGACACTAATAAATTTACAAGAGCAATAGAAGCTTAGTATAATAAATTCTTAAACTGATAAATTTACAAGTGTTACGAAAGCTTAATAAAATCTTACTAAACTTAATAAACTTCATAATCCCACATCATCTACAATAGTTAGGAATACGTATAATTCTACAAAAACATGTATATGCAAATCGTGTACATCTAAAATTTAATAAAAGCATACTAAACTTAACCATAATGATCCGATCATAATTCTAATTTACTGATCATCCAATTAAATCTCCTCGTTGGTTTCGATTTAATAAAAAATCAACTTATGAGGAATAATTAAAACACAATAACTTAATATAGTTAAGCATTAATTTTGCATCACTGTTTGGCAAAATAGAAAATAGTTAAATTAACTTAATAACTCATTAAATCATAGTAAAATTTATCTACAAAATTTGTTAGGATATAAGATTACTTTACTAAATTTGTACTTAAAAATACTCTTATAAAATTATCACGTTGGTGAAAGTTTAATAAAAATAACAAAATAGAAGATTAATAAAGTTAGGACATTACTAAACTAAAAAAATGGCTCATACTTACTAATTACAAGAATTATGGATGACACAATTTATAAATTATAGAAAATAATTTTGGAAATTTTATCCATACTCATTATTCGTTTCCAAATCAAACAATAATTTGGAACTCTTATATTTCATTAATTTTCAATTCATAATAAATTAGAAAAACTTAATTATAGCAATCAATTGGGAAAAAAGACACATTTATTATTTGTACAAATTTTCCAAATTTTAGAAATTTGGAATTCTTTGCACTACACAAATTTCCAAATCTGAATTCTTCATCCCAAGCATAGTAAATTTCCAAATTACAACTATATGGATAATTTCATCTAAATTCTAAATATTATGGGCACTATAGGATTCCCGTAAGCATACGACGGTCAAAACCGTCGTATATAAGACCAAAGCCGTCGTATATAATCTATATACGACAGCTGGAAGTTATATACGATGGTTTGTGGTGGTTGTATATACCTAGTCGTATATAATCTTATATACGACGACACCATCGTATATAAGACCTTATATACGACGACCCCTAATATACGACGACCCGTTTCGTAGAGAAGGGCCAGTGGGCTGGGCCTTTATATACGACGGTTCTGGGCCCTGGCTGTCGTATATAAGGCCTTATATACGACGGTCTAGGCCTAGCCGTCGTATATTATTTAGGCTTATATACGACGGTCTGGGCCTAGCCGTCGTATATTATTTAGGTTTATATACGACGACCTTATATAGATACCATCGTATATAAATCATACATGTCGTCGTATATAAGGTTTTCCATTTAAAAAAACAGAAAATGGCTAACCTGGCTCGATGGCCAGCTACACGGGCAATCACAAAACACATTCACATACACATCCACAATCACAAAGTGTAATAGTACACATCCATTTTACGACGTCTGACATCCACAATCAAAAACAAATTCACAAATCTATTCATTACTATCCCCTCCACTACCTACGGGAGCAAAGAAGTCATCCTGCCGCGGCAAACCTGGTGCCCATAGCCGCGGTGATGGAGTCTGAGCCTCCGTCCCTGATCCCTGGGAAACACGGTGACATATGTATAAGTTTACAACGGTGTTTTCGTATTAAATTGTTTAGTTGAACTTAATGTAACTTCCTTTTTGTACCTGTACTCCAGGAAACTGCTCCTGTGGTGGCGTCGGCTGCAGCACGAACGACGATGGCTGCCACAACGGCATCAGGATTTGCTGCCCTTGCTGTCGAGCTAGCGCCTATCATTTTAAACATTACAATTTACATTTTATTGAAATACAATGTAATTAAAGTACAATTGTTAGTTTGTTACTTCCATTGCCGCTTGCATCTGTGCCATATAGGACGCATGGTACGCCATGGCGACCCTGTTGTTCTCTTGCTCCCTCGCCAAGGCCTCCTCCTGTCGGGCCAAGCTCTCCTGAAGCGCCATCACCTCGAGATCTCTCTCGGTGACACAGCGGCTGGAGGAGCCTGCGCCAGCAGCCGAAGACTGCGAGGAGCCGCCTCTCGCAGATCGTGCCTCCCTAGAGTCGATGACTCCAGAAAATATGGCAAGCCTACAAAAAACGGATCAGTAGAAGGTAAAATCAAATAATCTTGAATTGAAAATAATGAAAGTAAATGAATTCACCTTCTGTGTGCTTTTCCACCTCCGCTTGCATACGCGGCTTGAAGGTCGATGTTGGGGGAGTTTTCCTAATCGAAACCTTCGCCGTGTATCCTCATAGCCTCTTGCCCATACCTAGTCTAAAAAACAATGAAATTGTGTAAATTCAACAACATATACAGTGTCAACTAATTTGCGAGGTCATAAAACTTACCAGGCGCTCCGCTACATACTGACTGCACTGCTCCGGCTGAGAAGGGTCAGCGTGACCTCTCCAATAGACCGCAGTAGCGCTCGGTCGCATGCCGGTCTCCTTTTATTGTGAACATATGTTAGTACGAACAATACTACATTATGAATATAAAAAACACCAAAAAACTTACCATCCGTTTAGCCATCCGCATAAAACCTGGACGCCCATACCGTGCTTCCCTAAGCTCCCTCTGGCATCTTGAGCCTTCTTGGACTTAGCGATGAACTCATCGCTAGCCCAATACCTGCAAAGGGCTCGGTAATCTTCAGTTCGTCCCTGTAACCAAGGGACACTAACCTGCACACATGCATAGTTCATTAGATGTTACTTACCAAAAGTAATGTGAATAATTTAAAGAATACGCAACTTACATCTCCGTACTGCTCCTCCGTCAAGTACGTGTCGGATGCGTCTCTGAACGAACCAACCTCGTGGTCGTGGAGCTTCAAGCAGTCGTTAACTACTTGACTCCGAGTGTTCGAAAGCATTTGCATAACAAGCTTCCGAGCGTTCACTTCGAACACGGAGCGGGCGTGATCCATCTGCTTGGCCGGGTCCTCAAGACAGTACCTGAGCTGTAGGAAGACAACACAGTTCGACATACGCACATTAATATTTAAAGAAACATAAAGAATTGAAACTTCAAATATTTATGAAAGTTACTTACCCAAAAATCTGCCCACACGCCGTTTTGTCCAGAAACTTAGTATTCCGGCATCACGCACATGGACAACGAACTTTATCGGTCGTAGACAACGAAAGCACTCGATCAATAAAGTCGTCTGTCCCGGCATATCACTCATCTGAGTGACCAGTTGCCTTGTTCCAACTGGTATACATCCAACTACGGTCTTCACCCATGTTTGACTTTGCAGTTTTAAGTCAAAGAAAATTATAGTTATTTTATAATTTATTTATGTCACGACCCTACATCTATTAGAAAGTATAGGTCCTAAACCCACCCAAGAGTGACCGAGACGAACGTGCTTATGACAAGACACGAGGTCTAGATCCAGACAAAATTTCGGCAGCATAACCCCGCTGTTCTCCAACTGCACGCTCGAAAATGGTGCAGCGGAGAATATTAGGGTTACGCCGTCGAAACTACGTACAAATCCAGACCCCGCATCTCATCATAAGCACGCCCTCTTGGTCACTCCCATGTTGTCCAAAAAGGGACAATTCCGAGCCTACATGCCTCACATGCGTAACACATGTGAGACGGGCCGGTTCGAAACGGGTGACGCATATTGTAAAGGTTTATGTCAATCTTTCATTTTTGATTCATTTAAAATAGAGAGAGAAAAGAACGAGAGAGAGAAGGAAAGAACGAGATAGAGAATGAAAGAACGAGAGAGAGACAGAGAAGTGGGTCAGCCGTCCTAAGTTATGCCCCAAGAGGCGGCACGGCGGGGCAGCGGTGGCGGCGCGGCGGCAGGGCGGGGCGTGGCGGCGGGGAGGCGCGGCGGCAGGGCGAGGCGGCCTAGGTTGTTCACCCCGTGCTTGTGTAGACGCATACGTTATCACTAAATGGGTCGTGTCGGACCCTAAATAGGTTGTTTCGGGCCAAACCAGTCCGAAGCCCATTTATGTGCATATAGTACTTAAACACTCAAACAATTAAAATAATAATTAAACAATAATCAATTAAACTATTAACTCATATGCATTAATCATCTAAGCAATTAACAATTCATCTAAACAAGCATAATTACCATAGTTAACAAGCTTATCAATTCTAAGCAATTAAAAAATTACACCTAACTAGCAATTCAAATAAATCTAGTCAATAATTAAAGCTAAGCATATCAATTCATCTAAATCTAAACAATTAACCACTAAACAATCAAACCCAAATAAGCATAATCTAAACAATTAGCTACTAAATAATTGGTAACTAAAAAAACCGAGCTTCCTTGGTTGCCTCCATGGCCGGTAATGGAGGCCAGTCGGGGAGGCGGCGGCCCGGGACGCTGCGGGGTCCGTCGGCGGCTCGGGTGGCGGGCGGGGCGACGCTTCAGGCGGCGCTCGGGCGCGGCGGCGGGGGACCCGGGCCCGCGGGTATATAACACTTATTTACGACGGGCCGTTGTGTGGCCGTCGAAAATAAGCTTATTTACGACAACCGTAATTAGATACGACAGCCAGCCGCATGGGCTGTCATAAATAAAGGATATATATATGACAACCTATGGTTGGCTGTCGTATATAAACTCTATTTACAACAACCAATTAATAAACGACAGCTGTACCGTCGTATATAACCTTATATACGACGTCCTGTTTGGACCGTCGTATATAAGTTTATATACGACGACTGAGCGTCGTATGTGAAGCCGGCTGTCGTATGTTGACCTGTTTCTTGTAGTGGGGGGAGAAATAATATTTTTCTAATTATTCAAAATTCCTAAATCAATGATTAATTAAAATTAATCACAAAAGAATCCAATTCTCAGCCCATAATGCTATCTAATTTTGTACACCATAAATAATTCGGCGCCTAGAAGCTAATCCTTTTCTATTGATCAAATAACCAGTACAGAATTTAACCCTTGGCCCAAAACTGAATCATTGTCTTATTTTCTAAATGAAATACGAGTGCCCATAAGGAATTTAGGCCCGTGGCCTGCATCGCTCACAAGGGTGCTCAGCTCCTAGACCGCAAGCTTCGCCCGAGAATCTCCATGTCCATTTCTGCCTCTTACCTGGCCCAAACTGTTGCTTGCCATCGGATCCAATCTGACATTCGAGCACGCATATCAAGCACATAAAATCATTGAGCGCTTCCTCGACTGTAGCCCTAGCGCACTCTCCACCTCGCCTTCTCTCTCCTCTCCGCCGACCGAGTGAAAACCAAGAGAGGAAAGGACTCCGGCAAGAAACTGGCGCGCACGCCCAACCATGTGTGAACGTGTCGCCACCGAGTGATTCCTCGGTCGTGCCCTAAGGGTGACCCTGAGTCTGTGCACTCCATCAGTTCGGGTCTTCTTCTCGGACGACAGCGATGACGAATATCCAGTAGAGGCAGCAAGGATGACCACATCGGTGAGTCTCCTAGCACCTCTTATTGATGTGTCTTAGGGTTAGAGTATCAGGATTGGGGAAATAAGGTTAGGGTTACCCTGTTTTCTTCATCCTTTGTCGTGGGGCCGAATCCTGAATAGGGGAGGCCATTTCGGTGGCTCTTATGCTATTGTTGTATTTTGTTAATGATCCTAATTGCATAAACCCATAATGATTTAAACCTTTGGATATAAATCAAGTTGGATCTGAGATACTAAAGGGATTAGAAGGACAGAATGGAGGGGTACTATTCTTGGACGACGATGACACCATGGAAGAACTCGACTTAGAGGATATCGAGGGTCGACGAGGTTGGAGTCGGGGTATCACATGTTGTTGGGGCACTGTGTGGGCAAGGCAAAAGTTGGTTTTGGCACCCCTAGACATACCCCTTTATATTTATGACGCGGTGAGAAGGGGACCACAGTTACACATAGATGGCGCGCTCGATCAGACGTAGGGAGTTGGAGATCAACTCCAATAGTTGCTTGTGCACCTTTTTACTCCTTGTGACTAGCAGGATGCGCACGAAGATGTCACAAAAATAATCGCTCCCACCGCGCGTGCCCCAGCTTTTCTCCGCCTCTGTGTCACCTCGCTTCCGCTTCATCCTGCGGACACGTGCTCCGTGCTCTGCCTAGGCGCCCCAACCGACTCACCACCGCTGAGGCCCCTAGGCTACACGCCTGGCCATTCCCGAACCCCGCCTAGTTCCGCCTTTTGGATGTAACTATTACCCTTATATTGCAGAATACAAAACTAGTTGGAGACATCTCAGGGGTAAGCTGGCTGGGAATTTAGTTTTCATGTATTCTAATGCACCAGAGCACAAACCTGCAACCTTTTGTTCATGTCGTTTTTGCCGGTACCCTCGATACCGGGTACCCCCATGCACAGGGTGAAATCGCCTAAGGACCTTGCCCCCTCCGCAGGGGTGAGCTCCGAAGGCGCCACGTGCCCAGTAGGGCCAGAGCTCCCCTCTCCTCAGAGGATAGCCCCGGTCCTGCCACGTGGCCCAGAAGGCCGGACCTCGCCCCCCCAGGGGGCGAGCTCCGAAGGAGCCACGTGTCTAGCGGAGCTAGAGCTCCCCTCCCCTCGGAGGATAGCTCCGGGCCTGCCACGTGGCCCAGGAGGCCGGACCTCGCCCCCTCTGCAAGGGCGAGCTCCGAAGGCTCCACGTGTCCAGCGGGCCGAACCTCCCCTCTCCTCAGAGGTGAGCCCCGGGCCCGCCATGTGGCCAGCAGAGCCTGACTTCCCCCCTCCGAGGGGGTGAGCTCCAAAGGCTCCACGTGTCCAATGGGGTCAGAGCTCCCCCCCTCCTTAGAGGTGAGCTCCGGGGCCGCCACGTGGCCAACAGAGCAGCGCTGCCCGCCCGACGCGGTAGGCCGCAGGAGTAAAGGTGCACCATGCCTTTACCGTACAAGGCATTCAAGACCAGCGCCTTCCCAAGACAAAGAGGCGCGACGCACGCCTGTCAGGAGATCCTCGCGAGAGGACTAGCCCCGCCTAAAAAAGAACCTCTGCGGGCTGCCCATAGCAGGCCCGGGGGAAGTGTCGACCGTAGACGCTTCGACATTTGGCGCGCCAGGTAGGGGGCTTTTCGCTCTTGCAAAGAGTCTTCGCCGACGAAGATGACCAAGCTTCCGTCAGCGGCAAGCTCTTCATGCCGACATTCTCGGCGAACTCCATCAGCCTCAAGATTTGCCGCGGCGCAGAGTGCCACTCAAGAAAGCGCACTAGCCGCCGCAGAAGCGCTCCTGGACAGTCCACCTGCTGAAGACGCTCCCTAGGGGGCCACCTAGCAGTGGATCCTCGACGTCAACTACCTCGTCGCTACTGCCACCAACCCTCTGCTACGGCGGAGACGACGCCCTACTCAACCAGGTGTCTCGTTGTCGCGCACACCAACGGTTGACGGGCAGACGGCAGACTCCCGCTCTACCAGGCTCCCAACGGCGGACCTGAGGATAGAGCTGGAGCGACGTCGCCGGGGAGAAGACGCTCGTGTAACCATCGAGCGACAGCGATAAAGGCGTCGCATGCAAGAGGCCGACTACAGCATGTCGACTGCCTCGACTCAACCTGGGCCGTAGATGTTCGCCACGCAACCTCTGCCCCAGGCATACGCCATGTAGCATATGCAACAACCACATGTCCTGCAGACGGCGCCCCCGGTGTATGACGCACCTTTGCCCATGCCGGGGTACACCGTGCCAGCAGCCGTCCAAGGGTTCGCGGCACCAGGACCTGCAACAGCAACGACCGGATGTGTGGCCCTGGTGTCACACCTCCGCTTCGCAGTGTGGCCACGCAAGTTCCGGCCACACCTGCCGGAGAAGTACGATGGAAGCATCAACCCGGCAGAGTTCCTGCAGGTCTACTCTACTGCCATCCTAGCGGTAGGAGGGGATGAAGCGGTCATGGCCAACTACTTCCCCGTCGCCTTGACCGGCCCGGCGCGGTCGTGGTTCATGAATCTACCCCAGGGTTCCATAACTTCCTGGGCGGAGCTATGCAGACAGTTCACGGCAAACTTCAGCTGCTCCTACACGCGCCCCGGCACGGAGCTGGACCTCCACGCCGTGCAGCAACAACAACAACCAAGCCTTTATCCCAAGCCTGTTGGGGTCGGCTAGACATGAAACCCAATATCAATGAAGTAAAAAGAGAGGAAGAGATATAAGAACAAGGAAAAAGAAAAAAAAAAGAAAAAAAAAGAAAAAAAAGAAAAAAAGAAAAAAAGAAAAAAAGAAAAGAAAAGAGAAAAGAGGAAAGAAATAAGAAAAAAGGAAAAGAAAAAGAGAAAAGAAAAAAAAAAGAAAAAAAACAAGACTACGATTCTGGCACATGAATTGCTACTTTCCATGCGGTCCTATCATGAGCTAAGTCTCTGGATACATTTCAATCTCTCAAATCTCGTTTTACCGCCTCCTCCCAGGTCAACCTTGGTCGTCCTCTACCCCTCCCAATATTTTCTCTACCTCTTAAAATCCCACTGTTAACCGGTGCTTCTGGAGGTCTCCGTTGGATATGTCCAAACCACCTAAGTCGATGTTGGACTAACTTCTCTTCAATCGGCGCCACCCCTACCTTATCAAAAATCGCCTCATTCCTTATTCGGTCTCTTCTCGTGTGCCCGCACATCCACCGTAGCATGCGCATCTCTGCGACACTCATTTGTTGGACATGTTGCCATTTAGTTGGCCAACATTCCGCCCCATAGAGCATCGCGGGTTTGATCACCGTCCTATAGAACTTTCCTTTTAGCTTTTGTGGGACTTTCCTATCACATAGGATTCCAGAGGCTTGTCGCCATTTCATCCACCCTACCTTGATCTTGTGGCAAACATCCTCATCAATATCGCTATTTCTTTGTAACATTGATCCTAAGTATCGGAAAGAGTCCCTTCTAGGTAATATTTGTCCTTGTAGATTAACATTTCCCTCTTCACGACCAACACCACTAAAGTCACACCTCATATACTCGGTTTTGGTCCTACTAAGTCTAAACCCCTTGGACTCTAAGGTATGTCTCCATAACTCTAATTTCTTATCAACACCATCTCTAGTTTCATCTACCAGCACTACATCATCAGCAAAGAGCATGCACCAAGGGATATCCCCTTGTATATCCTTCGACACCTCATCCTTCACTAAGGAAAATATGTATGGGCTCAAAGTTGATCCTTGATGTAGTCCTACCGTGATAGGAAATGCATCAGTCTCACTATCAATTACGCGCACACTTGTCCTAACATTATTGTACATATCCTTGATAAGGGTAATGTACTTTGTTGGCACTTTATGTTTCTCTAGTGCCCACCACATGACTGACCTTGGTATCTTGTCATACGCCTTCTCCAAGTCAATGAACACCATATGAAAGTCCTTCTTCTGCTCCCTATATCTCTCCATAAGCTGACGAAGCAAGAAAATCGCCTCCATTGTAGACCTCCCAGGCATAAAACCAAACTGGTTTTTAGTGACATTGGTCACTTTTCTCAGGCGGTGTTCAATCACTCTCTCCCAAAGCTTCATAGTATGACTCATAAGCTTAATACCTCGATAATTAGTACAACTTTGAATATCTCCTTTATTTTTGAAGATAGGTACTAATATACTTTTCCTCCATTCTTCAGGCATCTTGTTTGACCGAAAAATATGGTTGAATAGCTTTGTGAGACATACTATTGCCACGTCCCCAAGACATCTCCACACCTCAATAGGGACATCGTCAAGGCCGAGGGCCTTTCCTCCTTTCATCCTTTTTAAGGCCTCCTTAACCTCAAACTCTTGTATCCTCTGCACGAACCGCCTGTTGGAGTCATCAAAGGAGTCATCCAACTCAACCATAGTGTCCCATTCCCATGATTGAATAGCCCATTAAAGTAATCACGCCATCTATTCTTAATCTCTTCATCCTTCACTAGAATGCGGTCAGTCTCATCTTTGATGCATTTAACTTGATTGAGATCCCTCATCTTTCTCTCGCAGATTTTTGCTACCTTGTATATGTCCTTTTCACCTTATTTTGTCTCTAGTCTCTCATATAACTTATCATAGGTCTGTCCTCTTGCCTTAATCACAACCCGCGTTGCATTCTTCTTAGCCTCTTTGTACTTAAGCATGTTGCTTGCGCTTCTATCATTATGCCAACTCTTGTAACACTCCTTCTTCTCCTTAATGGCCTTTTGTACATCCTCATTCCACCACAAAGTGTCTTTATCTACAAGTTTCTTTCCCTTTGTCACACCGAACACCTCACTAGCTAGTTTCCTAATGCAAGTTGCCATCTTCATCCACATACTATCTGCATCTCCATTTTCTGCCCAGGGTCCTTCTGTGATCACCCTATTTTTAAAGGATTCTTGTGATTCTCCCTTCAACTTTCACCAATTTGTTCTTGTGATTTTGACACCTTTGTCCCGCAAAGAACATGTATGGAAGCGAAAGTCAGCTACCACAACCTTATGTTGTGTCACAACACACTCCCCCGGAATCACCTTACAATCTAGACACTCCCGTCTATCCTTTCTCCTAGTGAGGACAAAGTCAATCTGGCTAATGTGTTGGGCACTACTAAAGGTCACTAGGTGAGATTGCCTCTTCCTAAAGAGGGTGTTAGCTATCAACCGATCATAGGCTACGACAAAGTTTAGGATGTCCTTACCCTCTTGATTTCTATCGCCGCATCCAAAACCTCCATGTACTCCCTCAAATCCTAGGTTAGTTGCACCCACATGACCATTGAGATCTCCCCATATGAGGAGTTTCTTGGTTATCGGTACACTACTAACCATATCCTCCAAGTCCCCCCAAAATTGCCTCTTAGCACTCATGTTGAGCCCAACTTGTGGGGCATAAGCACTAATGACGTTCAAGACAATGTCCCCAATTACTATCTTGATTAAGATGATCCTATCCCCTCGTCTTTGAACATCCACTACTCCATCCTTAAGACTCTTATCTATTAGAACACCTACGCCATTCCTAGTCCCAGCCGAACCAGAATACCAAAGCTTGAAACCGGTATTCTCGACTTCTCTCGCCTTTTGACCCGCCCATCTAGTCTCTTGTACACAAAGGATATTTACTCGTATCCTAATGGCAACATCTACTAACTCACGTAGCTTCCCCGTCAAGGATCCCACATTCCAACTACCCACCCGAAATCTATGTTCCTCGGCTACCCGTCGAGTAAGATGCAAAGACCCTTGCTCACTTATCACTACATCCGGGCGATGATGTAGCGCGCCACTAAGGTGGTGGCGCTCCGGCCCTTGCTCATTTAACACCATATCCGGGTTCCGATATGGCGCGCCACTAAGGCGGTGGCGACCCGGCCCTTGCCCACTTAACACCATACCCGGGTTCCGATATGGCGCGTCGCTAAGAGGGTTACCTATTGGGTTTCATTTCCATGAGAATGGCTAAGTGTAGTTGTTGGCTCGCCAAGCCTATCACAACCCCCTCCTCCTTTACCCGGGCTTGGGACCGACTATGTCATTACAACATAGGCGGAGTTCACGCCGTGCAGCAACAACCGGGAGAATCTCTGTGCTCCGTCATCCAGAGGTTCTCCCAAGTACGTAACACCATCTCCCACATCCCGGATGCATTAGTGGTGGTCGCATTCCGACAGGATGTGAGGGACAAGAAGATGCTCGAGAAGTTGGCCACCAGAGAGGTGCAAGACATCTCAGAGCTCTTCAGGCTGGCAGACAAGTGCGCTAGAGCAGAAGAAGGGCGTCACTGGCACGCACAGCCAGCCTCCGAAGCCGGAAGACAGCCCAAAGATGGTGGAGTTTAAGTTGTACTCTCGACCACGTCAGACAGTCAAGAGCCAAGCACCGACTAACTTCGTGGTCAGGTGGTCGCCACCACCAAGCATCCTAGGGGGGCCCGAAGGTGGATAACTGGAACCCCAAGCACTGGCCTTCATCGAGCCTCACTGGACGTTCTACCTCGACGGCGTGCTGCTCCTCATGCAAACAGGGGAGCGGTTTTGGGTACCTTGGACATGTGTCATGTACCGCGCGCCGACGACACCGTCGCCAACAACCTGTCAACGAAGGCCTCCACCGGAGCCCCGGAGCTCCAAGGAGCCTTAGAAGGGACGCTGCAGCGACTCACAGCCCGGAGTGCCGAACCGGGCGAAGGGGGCGAGACCAGCACCTCGAAGCTGGCGGTCCCGGCGGCCATGCAGCCATGGTGCCAGCCAACGGATCGTATGCACCTTGGGGACTCCGTGCTACCCAGCGCCCAAGATCCAGAAGCTCAAGTAGTCCCGATGCATGGACCACGGAGGTCCGGGACTGCTTGAAAGACATCCTTCCTGATGAACGTGTACTCGCTCAACGAATTGTGCAGATGGCTAAGTGCTACGCGCTAGTATCTTTACTAGCGTGGTGCCACAACATCCTATTGCGGTGCATAACCCAGGAGGAAGCCCGCGACCAGTTCGCAGTAATCCACGGTGGCGAGTGCTGGGAACGCTCATCTTCCCACACGCTGGTCGGTTAGGCCATCCGGCATGGCTCCTACCGACCGAGAGCCACCTGGACGCCGTCAAGCCGGCTAGGAGATGCAAGGCGTGCCAGGTCCATGTCGAGCAGACCCACACAACCGGTGTAGACGCTGCACCTAGATCCGCCGGGGGATACCGGCTCCTCTACGTTGGGGGCCAGCCACACATCCGAGGGCCGGGTCACGGGAATTACCTTTCTACATGGTATGCGGGGCCGAAGCCATGCTTCCCCCGAGATCACCATGGGGGTCCCCCCGTGTCCGAGCGTATGATGAAGCCACTCATGACCCGCTCTGCGTGAGGACATCTACCTCGTCGACGAGGCAAGATGGCAAACAACGTCCGGATCGTAGGCCCCGGCGGGAGCTCCAGCGCTACCACCGCCGGTCCATGCATGGGAGCTCGAGGTAGGCGCTCCGGCTCTACCTCTGTAAGTCCTACCACACTTACTCAGGTGTTCATTTAAATTACGCATGAATTTATATGATCACCTCCCCGCGCTCTAGACAATGTACGCCCGTCGTACACTCGGCCCTCCTTTCCGGCTCCCATGCCTAGTCAATATTTGCTATCCTGCCGGGTGCGGTTGTGCTTGGGGTACCTGCCAAAGGCCCGGGGGCCTCTCGGACCTCCCCCAGTCAGGGTACTGTGACGCCAGTCGGTCTCCTCCAGGAAAAGACCTACGCCAGAGCGGGAGGTCCAGGAGCCTTGCTTTGTCCGTTCCTGTACCCAAAGCATGCGCACTCTGCCTCCCTAGTGCTACGGTCTGAGTACTAGGGGTCGGACGGTTACACCCTGACTACGGCGGGAGCCAGACCTCCGGGACCAAGGGCACCGGATTGCCCTGAGCCCCGTACACCGGCCTGGGACTGTAAGCCAAATAAGACTAAGAGGCAGGGAAAGGAGGACCTCTGAGCAGTACCGGACCTCACCCCCTCAGCAGGGGTGAGCTCCGAAGCCGGACCTCGTCTCCCTCTTCTCAGAGGCGAGCTCCGATGACCTCCGGACCTCACGCCCTCCGTGGGCCTGAGCTCCGATGACCTCCGGACCTCACGCCCTCCGTGGGCCTGAGCTCCGATGACCTCCGGACCTCACGCCCTCCGTGGGTCTAAGCTCCAATGACTTCCGGATCTCCGCCCCGACAGCCGGGCTGAGCTCCGATGCTAGCCCTCGCCCTCTTATTAGAGGCGAGCCCTGATGCCGAACCTCACGCCCTTCGCTGGCCTGAGCTCCGATGACCTCCGGACCTCACGCCCTCTGCTTGCCTGAGCTCCGATGACCTCCGGACCTCTGCCCCACAGCAGAGCCGAGCTCCGATGCCCAGCCCTCGCCCTCTTCTCAGAGGCAAGCCCTGATGCCGGACCTCACGCCTTCCGCTGGCCTGAGCTCCGATGACCTTCGGACCTCACGCCCTCCGCTGGCCTGAGCTCCGATGACCTCCGGACCTCCGCCCCGTAGCAGGGCCGAGCTCCGATGCCAGCCCTCGCCCTCTTCTCAGAGGCGAGCCCTGATGCCGGACCTCACGCCCTCCGCTTGCGTGAGCTCCGATGACCTTCGGACCTCACGCCTTCCGCTGGCCTGAGCTCCGATGACCTCCGGACCTCCGCCCCACAGCAGGGCCGAGCTCCGATGCCAGCCCTCGCCCTCTTCGCAGAGGCGAGCCCTGATGCCGGACCTCACGCCCACCGCTGGTCTGAGCTCCGATGACCTCTGGACCTCACGCCCTCCGCTGGCCTGAGCTCCGATGACTTCCGGACCTCCGCCCCCACAGCTGGGCCGGGCTCCGATGCCAGCCCTCGCCCTCTTCTCAGAGGCGAGCCTTGATGCCGGACCTCATGCCCTCCGCAGGCCTGAGCTCCGATGACCTCTGGACCTCACGCCCTCCGTTGGCCTGAGCTCCGATGACTTTCGGACCTCCGCCCCCCACAGCAGGGCCGAGCTCCGAAGCCGGACCTCCCCCTTTCACAGAGCTGAGCTCCGATGCCAGACCTCACCCCCTCAGCAGGGGTGACCTCTGATGCCGGACTTCACACCCTCCACGGGGGTGAACACCGAAGTCGGACCTCTACCTGTCCCAAGAGGCGAGCTCCGAAGCCGGACCTCCCCCTTTCACAAGGGTTGAGCTCCGATGCCAGGCCTCACCCTCTTCGCAGAGGCTGAGCTCCAAAGCCATCAAGACTCTGCCAGCACAGGGAGAACTCAAGACAAGAAAGTGCGCGAGATGAAGAAGGCCCCACCTCGGGCTCGTTACCTCCCCCGAGATGGGCCCCGGGGGCCACTGTCGGTACCCTCGATACCGGGTACCCCCGCGCACAGGGTGAAATCGCCTAAGGACCTCGCCCCCTCTGCAGGGGTGAGCTCCGAAGGCGCCACGTGTCCAGTAGGGCTGGAGCTCCCCTCTTCTCAGAGGATAGCTCCGGGCCTACCACGT
This sequence comes from Neostapfia colusana, assembly GCA_030760725.1. Lineage (NCBI taxonomy): Eukaryota > Viridiplantae > Streptophyta > Magnoliopsida > Poales > Poaceae > Neostapfia > Neostapfia colusana. The sequence continues at coordinate 50,206,899 of JASWHV010000011.1, forward strand.
GGCCAAGAAGGACGGACCTCACCCCCCACAGGGGCAAGCTCCGAAGGAGCCACGTGTCTAGCGGGGCCGGAGCTCCCCTCCCCTCGGAGGATAGCTTCGAGCCTGCCACGTGGCCCAGGAGGCCGGACCTCGCCCCCTCCGCAAGGGTGAGCTCCGAAGGCTACACGTGTCCAGCGGGGTCGGACCTCCCCTCTCCTCAGAGGTGAGCTCCAGGCCCGCCATGTGGCCAGCAGAGCCGGACCTCCACCCTCCGCGGGGGTGAGCTCCGAAGGCTCCACGTGTCCAACGGGGCCGAAGCTCCCCCCTCCTGAGAGGTGAGCTCCGGGGCCGCCACGTGGCCAGCAGAGCAGCGCTGCCCGCCCGACGTGATAGGCAACAGGAGTAAAGGCGCACCATGCCTTTACCGTACAAGGCATTCAAGACCCGCGCCTTCCCAAGACAAAGAGGCACGACACACGCCTGTCAGGAGGCCCTGTGACCAGTCACAGTCAACGCAGGCGTACAGTGTCTGAAGCTGCAGACCATTGAAGGTAGCGACAAGACATGGACAAGACGTGCTCTGCCGCCGCTGCCATCACCAACGGCTACACCTAGCCTACGGCATGGGCAGGGTGACAGGACGAGGACCTCGAAGCCAGCGCCAAGACTGCGTAGCCGGTAGGAAATCATCTCGGGACCACCTGTCGGGTCCCGGGACCCACCTTGTAAGCCGTCCAAGTCTTGGACTATAAAAGGCTCGGGTAGGCCACGTTACAAGGGGTTCGAACTCTGCTGAGTTCAGCTCCCTCTAGGCCATCCTCATACTCAAGGAAACCAGTGCTCCGAGCACTCCCGTGGACGTAGGGTTTTACGCTCCGGCGGCCCAAACCACGTAAATCCCCGTGTCAACCATCTCCTTCCTTCGTCCACTCCGGCGAGACCCTCGCGAGAGGACTAGCCCCGTCTAAAAAAGAACCTCCACGGAGTGCCCAAAGCAGGCCCGTGGAAAGTGTCGACCGCAGACGCTTCGACGGTTTTGTTTGCACAGTCACCTTTTTATGTATTGCTGAAAATAGTTTATCGTGTTTATATTGCATTATTCTCGACATAATGCACTCTGAATCTCCGATCTTGAAACCTGATAATAGATGCATCTATAAACTATTATTGTTGGGCCAATTATTGTTTGCAACACTCGTGCATATGGCATAGTTTATCTTGTTTACATGAGTATACCTCTTCTTGTTTATTGAACCAGCATGTCTTGAAAAATATCAGTTCGTCCTATACAAAGTGATTGTCATGAGCACGCAGGGGAGCATGAGCTATTTATGATTGATGATTCCTTTTTGTGTTTTACTACAAATGTGGTTGTTAAACTTACTGCTTCATATTTGCAAACATTTCTAACTATCCTCTTGTGTATTTTGATGTCCTGGCAGGGCCTAATTTGGACCAGAAAAGAGCTTCTCCAGTTCACAATTTTGCAGAAATAAGCATTTAGATGTGAGATATGCACTGTCCACATAGTTCAATCAGCATTGAATTCATTGTAAGAACTATTAATTTTGTTGCACATTGGATTCATTATATTGTGTAATAGCAGCAGAAGTGTATGGATGGTTTCAGTTAGTATGCGATTAGTGAAATTGTTTACCTTGATCTGATGCATGTGCCGGTACTCATGAAAGATTAACCACATCACATGTTTTCTTGACTCCAGCAACATTTGAGTTCTCTGATTTATATGAATTTTTATCGAAAGATCGGGATTCTTATCCGTGTCTCCCAAACCGCCCCGGGAATTGTCCCAGGGCGGGGTTTCTGGCCGAGTGGGGAAGAGTTGATATTTGCAGGTGAAAATTCAATTCGAGGTTAAAATTCATGTGGCTTCCAATATAGGTATTACTATTTCATTTTTTCTTAAAAAATGGTTTAAATCTTGAAGGGACCAGTCAACTCCCAGCAAAACATCTGTGGATGGTTTCCACGTCCTCACTCGTCCACATACACATCAGCTGGGTAGTGCGTTCCATTACCCCGTTGTCTCGCTCCTAGCGTTTCGGATATTTTTTCGTCGTGTCGGGTTCTCTGAAACCTTCGTTGTCTCTGGGGCTCAATAACCACATGATGAGCACCAGATTGGTTGGAGCGCCATCCTGCTGCTCCGGCTTCGGCCACCACGCGCAGCGTTCCGCCGCCGTCGCCGTCAGGCCACGGGTGCCGCCTGCTCGCGCGGCGGACACCTCCTCCTCCCAGTCCGCGGCGCGGCTGAGGGCGCTGCTGGAGCAGGTGGACGGGGCGCTGAGCACGGGGAATGACGGCACTGCCCTCTCCCTCGTGCGCGGCTCGCAGGGGAAGGATGGTGGCCTGCGGGGCTTTGGCGCCGCCAGGCAGGTTGGTGATGCGTCCTCTTGCCTGGCTTCTTAATTTTATCGTTCATCTCGTTATTCACTCTGGGTTGGTCGTGCCAATTCGTGCCTTTATAGTGACGGGAGAAAATAGCAGTTATGCAAGGCTTAAGATTTCAGATAAAAAATTAACTACAAAATTGTCTATTCGCGAGAACTTGTGCAAATATTCTGATGTCATATTACTAAAAGCTGAGTGTATTCCTTTCTCGTATCCATCCAGTTGTAGGTACAAGTGTAGTCAACTAAAACAATGCAAGTACAAACAGAAATATCATTTTTTCAGGAAAACTATGGTATATCTTTTTCTCATGTCAATTCTTTTCTACAAAAACAAATGAATCATTCTTTTCCCATCTGCTTCGCGATGAGATTTCCCTTGCACGTTCTAATTTCTAAGTAATGATATTCTTTTAGGTCGCATGCTCTACAATTATCTTTTAACATTTTCCTTCTTTTAACTGTTATCTGCATCAGGTACCTCAAAGACATTATAAATTGGATGAGCTCAAGCTAAACGGGATTGATCCTTCTTTTCTATCCCCCATGGATACAACTTTGGGATCGATTGAAAGAAATCTTCAACTTTCTGCACTTCTTGGAGGGCTTTCAATATCATATACATTGAAGTTTTCTCAACTTCAAATCATGTTTTCCGTATTAGGTTTACTGTCTCTGTGGTCTGTGGATTTTGTGAGTATTCTACTACATTCTTATCTGAGACAATTTTGTTATAGTTGTTAGCAATCCTCATTATCTATTTGAAAGAATATTTTGTCTTCTGACATATACTGAAAGGACATTGGTCTGCATTGCTGTTATCATTTATGTTCTCCTCTTATACTGTTGAGCTGGTGATTTTATTGAATATCTAATTAACAATCTTATACATCTGAGCTGTCTAGTGCCCATATAATTTGTCACAAATCATAGCATATCCATATCATCTCATTTCTTGCTAGCAAGTTTTAAACTACTAACAGGAAGTCCCAAGCTATATTTACACACCAATGTGTTTCCACTAGTCAAAATCCTTTGATTTCATTAATAAATGGTCAATCATCTATAATCGTTATCATAGTTATTAAGGCGTCTTGTTTTTTTTCTTTTCTCTTTTTCTTTTCTTTTTTTCCTTATTCTTATATCTCGTCCTCTCTTTTACTTCATTGATATTGGGTTTCATGTCTAGCCGACCCCAACATGCTTGTGATCAGCGTTATGAAAGGCGTTCTGAGGCGCCCGCCTAGGCACGCCTCGGCGCTCCGCGCGGGCCGGCCGCCTCGCCTAGGGGGGTAGGCGGGAGCGAGGCGGGGGGGGGGGGTGGAGGCTGATCTGCTGATTCGGGTGGCGAAGGTAGAAATCGCGTCAGGGGCAGGGCCGATCCGGTCGGCGAAGGAAGGAGTCACGCGGAGGCGGGGCCGATTTGGACGGGCGGAGCGAGGAATCGCAGGGGCGGGGCCGATCCAGGCGGACGGAGCAAGGAATCGCGGGGGCGGGGTCGATCTGGGCAGCCGGAGCGGAGGAAGGAAGGGGAGAGGAGAGAGCCCGAACTGCTGTCGATTCAGATTGCGGAAGGAATTGGGGGGCCGGGACGAAGGGAGGAATGAGGTGGTGTGGGGAGGGGGGCGGTGGTGGTGTGGAGGCAGGCCGCTGGGCTGCCTGAGGAAGAGGAGAGGCGGGCTGGCCTGAGGCAAAAGGAGAGGCAGGCTAGAAAAAAACCAGCCCAACAGAGCAGCATTCACATAATCTTCTTTATTTTTTTAGTTTTTATAATTCATCATTGCTACAGTGTCTAACGCCTAGGTATGAATATACCTTTGTATTTTCAATTTTTTTAATTATTTGCATTAGTGTAAAACGCCTAGGCACCGCCTAGGAACGCCTAGGCTCTAGGCGGTGGGTCACCGCCCGCCTAGCGCCTAGCGCCTTATGGGACCCTGCTTGTGATAAAGGCTTGGTTGTTGTTGTTGTTGTTGTATAGTTATTAAGGCGTCTCTTAAGCGCTAAGGCGACCTAGGAGCCTAAGGCGTCCCCGTCGCCTTATATGCCGGAGTAAGGCGTCCGTAAGGCGATGGGGCGTCTTTAAGGCATCCCGGGGCGTCCTTAAGGCGACGCCTTACTCCATGTTCAGTTTATCTCAGCCTAAATATTGAGAGTTTGAGACAAACTTGAGAGATGTGATCATGGGAGTGTTATCTAGTATTCTAGTACACTATTACTACTATCTATTAGTTATGTTTGACCTGGTTTATGTTGAACTACCTCTATTTGCTAATTATTACTGTTATCCTTATTATTTGGAATTTGGGACTGTACTGGTGGCTGATTTTCACCATTAAAGTATGTTAAGATGCGCTTGAAATACTTCACGAATCTCTGCAATATTTCTAACATATTCAGACCAACAGACTTAGTTATAAGAATAGAATTGTATAGTACTGAAGGTCACTCACAATCTGACTTGGGAGAATAAGCCCTTTTCCATCAACACATCTTTTCTGATTATATTATTCAATAGACTCCTCGGCAGTAGGAAAGAACTGTTTATTATAAAAGAAAAGAATACAAAGTATTCCTACATTTTTCTATATTTATATATTAGTAAGGCGTCGCCTTGCCTTACACCTTATCGCTTGAAAGGTAAAAAGGGGGTATGTCGCCTTATGTCGCCTTACCGCCTTAATAACTATGATTGTTATAAGATATAAATCTGCATTACTACTCAACTTGTTACGATATTTTAAGAAGCATTTCTGTGTTGCCATTTTATTTGTTTAGCATGCGATTTCTCAGTTAGTTAGTTTGGGTTTTGAAATAGTAACTAATCTGCAATCCTAGTATTTTGGAAATATGCAATTTAAGTCTCGCTTGCTCCTTCTTGGAGGTAACTTGATTTGTAGTTGGTACATTGGTGCATCTAATACCGCACATCCTTCATAACCTTCAGAATAAATGAATCGCTATCTAGATCTTATGCAACTACAGCCTTGTAGGTATATATCGGTGGAGGTTTGAGAAACATGGTCCTTGACACAATTGGTCACTATCTCAGCCAAAAGTATCACAACAGAGTTATTCAGGTAGCTCTGCAGCCTGTGCAGTTTGTTCATTATCTACGTTGCTTCAGTGTTGAGTATACTCTTGGATGTTGCTTCCACTATATTTTAAAAATATTGTTAGTCACCATGGTTGGTAACTTGTGGATGGAAGGGAAGAGATATGCCAACAATGCATGCCTCATACCTTTGTAAAAATTCAGTCACCGTCTATTGTGTTGATCTGTGCTATCCAACATGGCCAATGTGACATTGAAGGTTTTATAAAATTCAAGAAGAGCAGTTTTTCAAGGGTAGATTTTACAATGGTGTGCTAATTTGCCTGATTAGCAATTCATGTGTCAAAATAATAGTGTACTCGTATTTTGTTACTCTTATCTTTCTTTCTTTTACTTCATTTTTTAAAAATAAAATTGTTGGGTTTCATATGTAGCCTAGCCTAATGTGCTTGGGACTAAGTCTTGGTTGTTGTTATTGTTGCACAGTTGCACTAATTTGCCTGGCTCAATTTGATTATTCCTGTTTTGCATTCATTAGCAAAGCTACCGAGATGTTGTCCTTTTGTACTCCAATCTGCTTTGGTAGTAAAATTTGAAATAATATAAAGTGTAAATTGGAACAAATTTAAGCAGGAAGCCACCAAAAAAATCATATACTATTGTTGGTTTCTCCATCTTCAACCAGATGGAACAAGCCCAATCATCACCTATTTAAGCAATTGCTTTTTTATCCCTTTCCGAAATTACACCTTCCATGTTAGTATATATAAGTTCAGAAACTGATATATATATGAATAATGTGAAGCACGAAGCTGGTCATTTCTTGATAGCATACTTGCTTGGGGTTCTTCCAAAAGGATATACGATTACAAGCTTGAATACACATATAAAACAAGGATCTCTAAATGTTCAAGCCGGAACAGCTTTCGTTGACTTGGAGTTCCTCGAAGAGGTTAGTTTTCCTTAATGTCTTTTTATGTTCAGTGTTTTGGAATTTGAATGACGACCAAGTTCTGCTAAATATATTATTCAATATATTTTAAAACACCTTCTATAGGTTTCCCTCTGAATGTTACATGGATCCATAAGGAATATATGAAAAATTACGTTGAGTCTTGTCTACAAAATTAAGTTCTGCTGTTTTTAGCAGTTTTGCTTCTCTTGTGTGAACTGGACTTGCAGTCAAACATACCAGAAATTTATTTTCCTATCTAGGGTTCAAGCGATAAAGCTGTTGCCTTGTGACCATGAGGTCACGGGTTCGAGTCCTGGAAACAGCCTCTTGCAGAAATGCAGGGAAAGGCTGCGTACAAAAGACCCAAGTGGGTCGGACCACTCCCCGGACCCTGCGCAAGCGGGAGCTACATGCACCGGGCTGCCCTTTCTTTCTTTTTATCTAGGGTTCAAGCGAGTTTATGTTGCCCAAATGAAACACATTCGTTTTTTCTTGTTTGATTTGGCAGCATGCCAACTTTTTTCCGGCTCCAAGTGACCTGTGTTAGTTTGACAAAATAATCGTACATATCATATGCTTAAATTCCAGTCAACTTCAAGACATGGCAATTCCTTTTCTTTTTTCCTGTACATATTTTTCTGCTAAATTTGTATCATATATCGTTTTTTCCTAAAATGAAGACTTTATATATGTTTGAGGATGATTTTATCATTTATTTCCAGATCAATGCAGCCAAGCTATCTGCTACGGTGAGGATTACTGAAACTTGTCTTTTGTTTTGTACAAAAAGCATGTAACATTATGCTTAATATCTTATTCATTGATTATTATCTATTCTGGTTCTGGATCCACTCAATCAGTATAGGAGGTACCACCAATCTATAAGGATATGCTGCTAAAGTACCATCACTGAAGAAGTAGAAATTTGGAAAACAAAATTTTTCGAACATGCATTATCGAAGTTCACCGGGAAACTGAACGCCGGGAGCTCCTGTAGAATAAAAAGGGCATACCCAGTGCTGAAAGCTCCCACACGTTGTGGGATCTGGGGAAGGGAGTCTTGTGTTAGACACTGTGATTATGTGTGTGTCACAGGGGCGTATTAGTCATTAGTGAGGGATTAGGGTTAGGGGTAGTTTAGTCCTTTTTCCCCTCCTAATCCCTCTATATAATCAGACCTGTACGTCAACATTATCATCCATCTAATACAACCACAATTGCTACTTTAATATGGTATCAGCTAGGAACTAATTAGGATTATGGCTTAACCCTCACCCTAATGACCTAGGCCCAGCCGCCGCCACTGCAGTGGCCCTGCGCCGCCGCCGCCACTGGCGCCCCGCATGCCTGCGCTGCCGCCGGCTTCGCCGGCGTGCCGGCCGCCGGAGCGGCCGCTGCCGCTGCTGAGGCGCCGCGCGCCCGCGCCGCCGCCGCCGCTGCTGAGGCGCCGCGCGCCTGCGCTGCCGCGCCGCCTGCACCCGAGCGACCCCCACACCACCCCAGCTCACCGCCTCGCCGCCCCGAGACCTGCTGGTCTGCCGCCACAGCCGCGCCGCCACCCTGGGCCACAGCAGCGCCGCCACCCTGGGCCGTCGTAGGCGCCGCGTCGCTACCCTGGGCCGCCTCAGGGGCCACCCCGCTGCCACCATGCGCCGCCGGCGCCCTTGCAGCCCCCAGCGCTGCCACCCCTCGAGCCGCTGCTGCCGCCTGGCCCGCCGTCGTCGCCTCTGCAGTGCTCCACGACGGCGCCGCTGCCTGGCCCGCAGCAGCTGCAGCCGCCCTTTGAGCCGCCGGTCCTGCACCCCCCACGACGGCACCGCCTGGCCTGCTGCCACCCTAGGAGGTGCTTCTCGGCCGCCATCGGCTGATGTAACTGGATCGGCTATTGCCTACTTTGTTGGCACCACCGTCGAGGGTCCGAGCGCGTTGTCTTCCTTCCCGGCGCCGCCACCGCCGGGGCATGTCGCGACCCGCTCTACACCGTCGATCTACCGGCAGGGTCTCACGCCGTGTGGCCCTGACTGGGTGGTGGACTCCGGTGCCTCGTACCACACCACCCCTGACGTCGGTATCCTCTCCTCTACCCGCCCTTCCCGTCCCTCTGATCCTTCATCTATCGTTGTTGGAAATGGGTCGACTCTTCCAGTCACCTCAGTAGGCGACTCAGGTTCGCCGGATTCGTTTCAGCTATGTGATGTTCTTGTTGCTCCTGACATCATTCAGCATCTTCTTTCCGTTCGTCGTTTTACTACTGACAACCATGTTTCCCTTGAGTTTGATCCTTATGGTGTAACTGTGAAGGATCTTACTACTCGACGCTTTCTCTTTCGCTGTGATAGTACGGGTCCCCTGTACACGATGCGCCTTCCTGCTTCGACTCCGCCTCTTGCACTGACTACGACAACCTCTTCGACCATTTGGCATCGTCGGCTTGGCCACCCCGGTGTTGATGCTATGTCGAAGTTGTCTGGTAGTTCAGCGATTTCGTGTACTCAGGGTACTCATGAGTCTCTTTGCCATGCTTGTCAGTTGGGTCGCCATGTTCGACTTCCTTTTCCGCACTCTGTCACTCGTGTCGAGCACACATTTGATTTGATTTACTGTGATCTTTGGACTTCACCTGTTCTTAGTGTCTCTGGATGCAAGTATTACTTGGTGGTCGTGGATGATTTTTCTCACTATTCATGGACTTTTTCCTCGCGACAGAAGTTTGATACTTTCGGTACTCTTTCTCACTTCTTCCCTTGGGTGTCCACCCAGTTTGGGCGCATGATTCGTGCGGTCCAGTGCGACAACGGGCGCGAGTTTGACAACTCTACGTTCCGTGACTTTCTGCTTTCTCGCGGTGTTCAGTTGCGCATGTCATGCCCGTACACTTCCCCCCAGAACGGCAAGGCTGAGCGCATGATTCGGACCACCAACGATGTCATGCGCTCCCTGATGTTTCAGGCTTCTACCCCTGCTCGCTACTGGGCGGAGGCGCTTCACACTGCCACCTACCTCATTAATCGCCTTCGTACTAAGGCGATTAGTGCTCCCACCCCTCACTTCGCTTTGTTCGGCACCCATCCTCTTTACGGCCATCTTCGAGTCTTCGGGTGCGCTTGCTACCCGAACCTCTCTGCCACAACTCCCCATAAGCTTGCGCCTCGCTCGACTCAGTGTGTTTTCCTTGGGTATTCCCCTGACCATAAGGGGTACAGGTGCCTTGACCCTACCACCCGTCGTATCTTGATCTCTCGACACGTTGTCTTCGACGAGTCTTCTTTTCCCTTTTCCACCCCGTCCTCTGACTCCGTCGCTGAGTTGGATTCCCTCTTCTCTACTGACCCCGAGGCCGCTCCTGTACAGCGACCTTGTCAGTTACCTCTTACAGGTTACCCACCCGCTGCACCACGCATGACTTCGGCGTCTTCCATGCCACCTGCTGTGCCTTACGTGGCCCCGGCGTCCCTGACGCCACTTGCTGCGCCACGCGCGGCACCGGCGTCCCCGATGCCACCAGCTGCGCCACACGCGGCCTCGGCGTCCCCGACGTCACCCACTGCACCACGCGCGGCCCCGGTATCTCCGACAACGACTTCTCGCTTCGCCGACCCCGTACTTGCCTACCAGCGACGAGCACGGGGGGGGGGGGGGGGGGGGGGGGGCGGCCCGACTCCAGCTGCACCTCGCGTGGCCCCGAGACGAGAGAAGGTTGTTGTACCCGAGTGTCCGGTGTACAACCCTCCTCTTCTCCACAGGGATCCTGGTCACGTCCATCCGATGGTGACTCGACGTGCGTTTCGGCCAATTGAGCGCTTCGTCGGAGCTGCCTTCTCGTCGACGACTTCTCCACCGACCGATTCTTCTTCGATCTCACCCATACCTACTTCCATGCGTAGCGCCCTCGCCGACCCTCACTGGCGCCGCACTATGGAGGAAGAGTATGAGGCTCTGCTTGCCAACCGGACCTGGGACCTGGTTCCCCGTCCTGGTCGTGGCAATGTTGTCACGGGCAAGTGGGTGCTCACGCACAAGAAGAAGGCGGACGGTACCTTGGAGAGGTACAAGGCACGGTGGGTACTCCATGATTTCACTCAGTGCCCTGGAGTCGACTACGACGAGACCTTCAACTCGATGGTAAAGCCGGCGACGGTTCGTACCGTTCTGTCGCTGGCTCTCTCGTGTTCTTGGCATGTCCACCAGTTGGACGTCAAGAATGCCTTCCTCCACGGTACACTGACCGAGACGGTGTACTGTACTCAGCCGGCGGGGTTTGTTGATTTAGCTCACCCAGACATGGTCTGTAAGCTGAACAAATCTCTGTACAGACTGAAGCAGGCACTGCGAGCCTGGTATAGCCGGTTCGCCCCCTTCTTGGTCTCACAGGGGTTCGTCGAAGCTAAGTCGGACACTTCGCTGTTTGTCTATCGACGTGGCAGTGACACTGCTTACCTCTTACTGTACGTCGATGACATTGTACTAACAGCGTCTAGTCCGGCTCTGCTTCGGCGCATCATTTCTGCTCTACAACAGGAGTTCGCTATGAAGGACCTAGGTCGTCTCCACCACTTCCTGGGCATTGCGGTCGAGGACCGACCAGGCGGCTTATTCCTTCACCAGCGACAGTACTGTCTGGATATCCTCCAGCGAGCGGGCATGGCTGAGTGCAAGCCGTGCTCCACTCCAGTGGATACTCAGGCGAAGCTCTCCGCTACCGACGGGACACCCGTCTTTGACCCCACTACTTACAGGAGTCTTGCAGGTGCTCTTCAGTACCTCACCTTCACCAGGCCGGATATCTCGTATGCAGTTCAGCAGGTGTGCCTCCACATGCATGACCCGAGGGAGCCGCACCTCACCGCTGTGAAGAGGATTCTTCGGTACCTACGAGGTACTCTCGACTACGGCCTCCTTCTTCGACGTGACACGGCCTCCGAGCTGGTCGTGTACGCCGATGCTGATTGGGCAGGCTGCCTGGACACACGACGTTCTACTTCTGGGTACGCTGTCTTCCTGGGCGATAACCTCGTCTCCTGGTCCTTGAAGCGACAGCCCGTGGTGTCACGTTCGAGTGCTGAGGCGGAATATCGCGGGCCGTGGCTAACGGCGTAGCTGAGGCCTCCTGGCTCCAGCAGCTGCTTCAGGAGCTCCACACTCCCGTCGCCAGGAGCACCCTCATCTACTGCGACAGTGTCAACGCTGTGTACCTCTCCACCAACCCGGTCTAGCATCAGCGCACGAAACATGTGGAGATTGACCTCCACTTTGTTCGTGAGCGGGTTGCACGCGGTGAGGTTCGGGTACACCATGTCCCGACGACGACACAGTTCGCCGACATCTTCACAAAGGGCCTCCCATCGTCGCTGTTCTCCAAGTTTCGGTCCAGTCTCAACATCTATATAATCAGACCATTATTTGTGTGTCACAGAGGCGTATTAGTCATTAGTGAGGGATTAGGGTTAGGGGTAGTTTAGTCCTTTTTCCCCTCCTAATCCCTCTATATAATCAGACCTGTACCTCAACATTATCATCCATCTAATACATCCACAATTGCTACTCTAATATCTTGTACTGATGGTCTTTGTGGCCCCAACTAGGACAACATCTCAAGGACAACATCTTAAGGACATCATTTTAGAATAAGGATTTTTTAGAACAACATTTTAAGGACAACATCTTAAGGACACCATCTTAGACTAAGCATTTTCTAGAACATCATTTTAAGGACAACATCTTAGACTAGCATCTTGGCATATAATTGACTGTCTTACCAGCTATAAATATGTAACCCCAACCCTTCATTGGGTATGATAATGTGTGATGAATAAAACAGAAAAATTGCCCCAACTCCTAGTGTCATCATCTTCCTTAATAAGAGTCACAGTTCAGCTACTAACAAGTGGTATCAGAGCCGTTCTATCCTGCAACCTAAACATCTCTTGCTCATCTTCTTCCTACGCTTCTCTTTGCCTCAGCCGGCAGCAGGAACACCGGCGGTTCCAGCTCATCCCTCCTCTCCCGCGCAGATGAGCTCCCACACAACAGCCCTCCACTAGCGCGCCTTGTCCGAAGGCAGCGCTCGGTCATCTCAAGCGCACGGCATCGGCAGGACGCTGAGTTCGCCACCGCAGAGGAACACGAGCGAGTGGCGACAGAGACTGCAGCGAAAGCGGCAACGGCGGCAAGGATGTCGGTGGCGGAGCTGGTAGCAGCAAGGACGGAAGTAGAAGCAACGGCGACGGCGGATGCAGCGCGTACGGCGGCAGCATAGCTCGAGGCTCTGCGCGGCAGTAGCACCAGCGGCTCTATTTCTGTAGACGGCGGCATCAACGATGAGCTCAAACTAGTAAGGGAGGCAGCGTGAGCGCAGGAGGCACAGTGGGCAGCTGCTCTACCCCATGGGCGCGACGGCGGCAGTCTAGACAGGCGCGGACGCGCCTGCGGAATTCCCAGCGGTGGCGGTTGGGTCGACGGAGATCGCGGCCTTTTCAGGCAGAGCGACTCTCTCCCCCGACAGGTACCATGGTCACCGCGTGATCCATACCGTTGTCAGGGACGTTGATCCCGACGGCCTACCCTCACCAAGACCAACTATGTCGAGTGGGCTGCGGTGATGAAGATACGCCTCCAGGTGCGGCACATGTGGGGAGCAGTTCGGTATGGCGACGTCAACTACTACGAGGATCGACAGGCGCTGGACCCTTCCATTGCTGCAGTCCCACCCGAGATGCATTTCTCGCTTTCCAAGAAGTGGACTGCCAAGGAGGTCGGGACGCCATCGCTGCGGCACGCATTGGCAGCGACCGCGCTCGCAAGGCCACACTGCATGCACTTCGCAAGGAGTGGGAGAACCTGCCTTCAAGCCAGGTGAGGACGTTGATGGCTTTGCTCTCCGTCTCAACACTCTGCTGCAGAAGATGGTGCAGTTTGGCGACAACACCTATGATGAGGAGAGAGCCTTCGAGAAACTCTTCCGTTGCATCCCTGAGACATACAAACAGATCGCTCGCTTGAGAGTCTCTGCTAGACCTCTCCACGATGTCGATCAAAGAAGCGATAGGTCACCTCAAGGTCATCGATAGCGACGAACTGCAACCTCTCTCAGGGCCTATCACCATCGGCGGGAAGTTACATCTCACTCGGGAGTAGTGGGAGGCCTGCCAGGGTGACGGGAAGAAGGGGAAGTTCTCTACCTCGACAGGCGGCCGCAAGCGCACCAAGCCGTGCAAGGTGCGCGGAGGTGCACAGGCCGGGGCGCAAGGACGTGACGAGGGTGGCGCCCGCGGAGGCGCCCAGGGCGACGCCGCCGGCCACAAGAAGCTGGCACGAGAAGACGCCTGCTGCAACTGTGGCAAGCTTGGTCATTGGGCCAAGGAGTGTCGATAGCCACGATGCGGCTAGGCCCACGCTGCGCAGGTGGAGGAGGAGCCGGCTTTGCTTCTGGCACATACAAGCATCGAGCTACCCCTAGCGGCATCTGCCATAGCGACTCTCCTCCACCTTGATGAGTCGAGAGCCCACGCCTTTCTCGGTGACAGCTCCAGCAACGACAAGATTGACGGGTGGTGCCTCGACACCAGTGCCACCCATCACATGACCGGTCGATTGGAGTTCTTTACTGAGTTTGACCCCAATGTCCGAGGCTCCGTGAAGTTTGGGGACACCTCCAGTGTGGAGATCAAGGGCATCGACTCCGTCATCTTCAGTGCCGAGTCTGGTGAGCACCGGCTGCTCATCATAGTCTACTACATCCTCGCATTGAGAAACTCTATCATCAGCCTGGGACAGCTGGATGAGAACGGTTCGCGCGTGGAGATTAAGGACAGAGTCATGAGGATTTGGGATCGCCATCGTCACCGTCTTGCCATGGTAACCAGAGGCACCAATCGACTCTACATCCTTAGCGTGCAGGTAGCACAACCTCTCTGTCTTGCTGCTTGTCGGGACGACGAGGCGTGGCAGTGGCATGAGCGCTTCGAGGCCCTGTAGCGGCTCAATGCCAAGGAGATGGTACGATGTCTGCCATTCCTTGACCACGTGGAGCAGCTCTATGATGTCTGCGTGTTGAAGAAGCAAAGGCGGCTCCCTTTTCCCCAGCAGTCGAGCTTTCGAGCCAATGAGCGGCTCCAGCTCGTACACGGGGATTTGTGTGGCCCGGCTACACCGGCTACACCGGGAGGACGACACCACTTCCTGCTGCCTGTCGGCGACCTTTCCCGCTACATGTGGGTGATGATCCTCGGCAGCAAGGGAGAGGCTGCGAACGCCATCAGGCGCGCGTAGGCCACTGCGGAGGCGGAGTGCGACCGCAAGATGCGCGTGCCGCTGTAACAGCTCTCTAGGATCATAGACTGGCCCCACATACCACCACTTGTCTTTTCTGCGCACTTTGTCCTCACTCGTGCGCACCCGGAAAAACTTCCCGGTCGGTCACCCATCCCTAAATTCCTTCTGGCCAAGCACGCTTAACCCCGGAGTCCTTTGCAGGTGGGCTTCCGGAAAAGAAGGTATACCTTGATGGTATGAGTACTCTATCAATCCTATCAAGTCGGGAGTCAGGATATCACACAATCCACCCCCCTTAGAAGATCGACGTCCTCGTCGGTCAACGCCAAGACAGGAACGTCCCCTCTTAGCCACGTCCGTACGTTCATTACTGGCATACGCATACCGTATGCCCGGTTAGCAGCATACGTACCATACCGTGTCCCACACAGAGGACCCATGCATCATGCGTACGTACCCACGTCCCTGACCCGTACGCTACCGTATCCTTCTTACTGACCCGTACGCACCCGTGGAACTGCGAGGGTCGGCTCTGATACCATTTGTAACATCTCTCTAGGATCATAGACTGGCCCCACATACCACCACTCGTCTTTTCTGCGCACTTTGTCCTCACTCGTGCACACCCTGGAAAACTTCCCGGTCCGTCACCCATCCCCAAATTTCTCCGGGCCAAACACGCTTAACCCCGGAGTCCTTTGCAGGTGGACTTCCGAAAAAGAAGGTATACCTTGATGGTATGAGTACTCTATCAATCCTATTAAGCCGGGATTCAGGATATCACACAATAATGCAAACCGGGGCTCGCCTGTTTTGCAGGGTCTAATAGTATATCGTTCAGTTAGAGTCTTGTCTCCCTTGAGGCTTGATTAACTGATCCACTTCAATGGAATCACTCCGTCGATCTTCTCCATAGATTGCCTCCGTCGTAAGTTCTATTAATATGTATATGCACATGTTCTTATAATGCAATTTAAAGAAGTAAAGACTCGCCTCGTTAATAACAGGGAACTGTGTGGGAGTACTAAGAATGAAGTTCTTGTCCCTGTTGTGCAGAGGAATTAGAGGAAAAACCACATGTCCATAAGAAGTTCCATTAACATGTTCTATGGTTCCTAATGAATATGTGACATGAGTTGAAATGGGTTGAAAGGAACTAAAGGTCCTGATCTCCAATGACTTTAAATTTTTTTACATGAAGTCATACACTACACAGAGATTTAGTTTGCCAAATTGCAACTAATGTGGGTGGAAATTGTGCCTTCTATAATTCTCACCATAATTCTCTATGTGTTGCTCACATACATAAGCATAGAGAATAAGAACAGGGAGATCTAAAACTCATTTTGAGCTGAAACTTTGCATGTGAGTTCCTGGTCACATGAAAGTACTATGGTATAAAATTCAGACTTTTTATTTGAGTAGTTCTTCCAGAATAATTCTATAAGCAAATATGCTACACGGAATTAATTCTGAAGTAATTTGCATTTTTATGCCCAATCAAGTGAGCTACCATTTCAAGTATGGCTCATAGAGCATGTCTAAATTTTCCTATGATTTTTGGAGCTAAGGATTTCCCAGAGCTGATTTTACAAAGGAAAACTATTTTCTAGAAAAGTTTCTGGACAATTTTGAGCACAACAGTTTGTACTCTGGAATTTCCTACTCCAATCAACTCCAATTGAAATGAAATTTTGCTGAAAGTTCAATAATATTCTAAAGAATATTCTGGCAAAATTTGAGAATTTTTGGATGAACCAAACTCTCTCAATAATTCTTTTATAGAAAATCTTTAAAGAATTTTCTAGAATTTAATATTGACTTTCGTACCAATTGGGGTTCATATTTGGATAGATCTTTGCAAAATGAATCTAACCCAATTTGAATCACCCAATTTGGAGTCTCCTACCCAAAGTTATGAATTTTCAAAGTTGGAGTTGAAACTGGAATTGTTTTGCCATTGAAATTGGATTCGGGTCCACGTTTTAAATCTCAGCCACTGGAATTCCAGCCACACCGGACCACACACTTTTGGCGCGCAGCCACACTGGATCCCGGAGCCACAGCAGATCAGAGATTTTAAAATTTTGGTCGCTGACACGTTGGGCCCGCCCGGGTCGTCTTCTTCCTCGGGCCATTTCCCTTCCCACGCTGCCCCGTCGTCAGACCTCCGCCGGAGCTCACCGGACCGGCGTTTCTGGCCATCTCCCGGTCGGAGACTCGCCGCCCGGGGGTTTTCAGGGTCGGGGAGCACGTTGGCGGGGTTGGCGTGGGCGCTAGACAACAGGAGCCGTGCCGGCGACGTGCGGCGGCATTCGGTGAAGCTCGGCGCCGTCGCTCGGTGGTCCTAGCCCGCCAAACTCTCGGGGGATTGGCTCTACAACATCCTTGGATGCTAGGGAAACTTGGCAAGGATGTAAAGAAGCCCGGAAATGGCAGCTACCATGCTTTCAACGTGCGTCCGAATGGTGTTGTGACGTCCGAGCTCGGGAACGCAACAATTAGCTCACTCACGGTCGATTTCTAGCTAGGTTTTTGAAGTAAAATCAACCGCTAGCCAGTCTAGTGCACGCGTGCATGATTTGGTGGCCTAAAAACAAGAATTGCTATCGAATTTGGAGGAATTCTCACACTGGGTCGTTTTGCATGTGCCGAGAATAAACTGCCAAATTCTCGCTCGGGAGATCATGGCTTGAGTTGGGGTTCGGCGAGGAGTAGCAGGGAGCTCCAACGCTCCTCTAGGTGTCCTAGCTCAGGCATGAAAGCCCCTCGGTTGCGCTGTCCACGGGAGCCCGATTGTGGTTGGTTCTCGGGTCACCGCAAGCCGACGTAGTTCTTGGTCAGGTCAACCGGAAATCCCCCGGTCTAGCGCTGAGGAGGGAGAAGCGGACCCATCTATGCCGTTTTGCAGCTTGGGGAGCTCTGTGGGCACGGTTTGGTCGCCTCCCGACGATCGACCGACAGGGCGGCCGTGAGCGGCTCTGTTCCGCTCTTGTGCGAGGAGGGGCCGTGTCCCAGTACGGTTCGTGCACGAAAAGATCACCTCGCACGCTGATAAAGACGGCAGCAGGTCTCTAGTGCGATGAAGTTGCGAGAGGAGGTGGCGCTCGGATGAGCTTAGGCTGCTTCGAGTCTGAGCAGAGCGTGAAGACTTCGGGTGCAAGTCTTCGTTGCTCACTGACAAGTGGGTCCACCCCCTCTTATTTGATATTTCTCCACTGCACTTTGAGATTCCCACACAACCGTGATCTGAATTTGACCAAATTTGGAGGGTAGGCCAACCATGATGTGAGGAGTTTGAACCTGAATTCAGATTTCAAAATTGAGCACGTTTGGTTTAGTTTCCAAATTTAAATTTGAATTTGAATGTGATCTCAAATAATGCTTTGAACAATTGTTATATGAGCTCAAAATTTTTCTAACTTTGGAACTTAAGCTATTTAATACCTGAGGAATGCAATAGTCACCTCAAATATAGGCCTTGGGACAATCTGGACATGAATTCTTTGCAAAGGTTCAAAATTGGCTTTAAATTTTCCTCCCCTCTACTCATAGAGGATGTACACATGAGTTAGATTTTTAGGAGTGAAATTCTTTCACTGGGTTAACATGTGTTCAGTATAAACTAAAGAAAATTTTAGCTTTCTCACATGTCCATGTTTGTGGTCATCATTTCATGTGACACAAACTCAAGTTATTCATTTGCCACATGATCATAATTCACTCCTCTCTAGCTCACCCTCAAAACAGAAAGTTGCCACCATAACTCTCCTCACCTTCAAATGTGTGAGGTTCCATGTGTGTTCAAAAATTTGGTGGCACTTTGAGTTGAGCATTTGAGTTTAAAGACTTTATTTTTATTCTTTCTCATGCACATGTATGATTACACATGAGTTTAACTCCACCTTGGTCCAACACATTCAAATGAATGCTTGAACCCGTGTTGTTGAGCCTCACGTATATCATCCCATGTAAGAAAGTTTTTGTAAGTCCCATTTTTCATGAACCAGAAGCACGACGACGTTCAAACATCCGTTTTTTTGCATTCACGTTTTTGGGACTTTTACAGCCGCACACCGACAATGGCGGCGAATTCATGGCGGCTGAGTTCACGTCGTACTGCGCGGATGAGGGTGTTCAACGCCACTACTCCGTGCCGTACAACCCGCAACAGAACGGCGTCATTGAGCGGCGCAACTAGACAATTGTGGGAATGACTCAGGCCCTCCTCAAGTAGAGGGGAATGCCGACTGTCTTCTGGGGAGAGGCGGTGGTGATGGCTGTCTACATTCTCAACCGCTCGCCCACCAAGGCTCTTCACGGCAGGATGCCGTACGAGGCTTGACATGGGCGCAAGCCGACAGTCTCTCACCTATGGGTCTTCGGCTGCCTTGCGTTCGCCAAGGAGCTTGGCCACACCGGCAAGCTCGACGACGGGAGCACCCCGGGGGTGTTCATCGGTTATGCGAAGGGCTCGAAAGCCTACCACATTCTAGACCCAGGGACACAGCGCCTGCGCATGACGCGCGATGTAATGCTCAACGAAGGGCGATGATGAGCATGGGATAAGGCGGTGGACGACGGTTCGACTCTGATGTACGACGACATCACCGTCGAGTACGTCTACTTTAAGGGAGCTGGGGAGTAGGCATCTTTTTTCCACCGAGCATGTCTACCCAGTCCTCGAGCTTCCACCAACTTCAGCGCCATGCTCTCCAGTCATGACCTCGGCTGCAACGAGTTCTTTGCCACCACCACCACAGCCGGCGACCCCACGAACTCTAGCACCTACGGCAACCCCTCCGGGCACATCCACTTCGACACCAGCTCGTGTCGAGCACCACCCGGTGAAGTTCGCTACTCCGTTCTTCCACGACGAGGAGCGCATTGACGCATACCACGACGGCAAGTCGTTGCGGTATCGTACAGTGGAGGACCTTCTTAGCGACCAGCCGGTATCAGGACTGGACCCGCGCGATCTAGAGGCGCTGTTGCATCTTGCATGCGACGACGACGAGCCTCGGTCTTTCGTGAAGGCCGGGAGACATGCGGCATGGCGTGTAGCAATGCAGTCGGAGATGGACGCAGTTGAGAGGAACCGCACCTAGGATCTTGCTGACCTCCCTCGTGGTCACCGTGCGATCACCCTTAAGTGGGTGTTCAAGCCGAGGAGGGATGAAGCCGGCGCAAGTACAAGGCTCGCTTGGTGGCGCGCGGTTTCGTGCAGCAGAAGGGGGTCAACTTCGACGATGCCTTCGCCTCGGTGCACGGATGGAATCTGTGCGACTCCTCGTGCTGGCCGCCCAGGAAGGCTGACGTGTTCAACACCTGGAAGTCAAGTCGGCGTTCCTTAACAGCGATCTGAAGGAGGAGGTCTACGTGCACTAGCCGTCGGGATTTGTGATCATTGGCAAGGAGGGCAAGGTGTTGCGTCTGCGCAAGGCCCTCTGGCTTGCGGCAGACGCCAAGGGCGTGGAATGCCACGTTGGACTCCACGCTCAAGGGGATGGGTTTCGGGCAAAGCCCGCACGAGGCAGCCATCTACCGGCTGGGCAATGGAGGAAACGCCCTACTGGTGGGTGTCTACATCGACAACTTGGTGATCACCGACACCAAGGATGCGGAGGTTGCAACGTTCAAGGAAGAGATGGAAGCCACCTTCCAGATGAGTGACCTGGGATCTCTCTCCTTCTACCTAGGGATCGAGATGAACCAGACCGACTCTGGGATCATGCTTCGACAGATCGCCTACGCCAAGCGCGTTGTTGAGCTGGCTGGGCTCAAAGACTGCAACCCAGCTCTCACTCCGATGGAGGAGAAGCTGAAGCTGAGTCGCACAACACGACGGAGGAGGTGGACGCTACGCAATACCGATGTCTTGTGGGGAGCCTTCGCTACCTCGCCCACACATGGCCGGATCTGACATTTTCTATCGGCTACGTTAGACGGTTCATGCAGTGACCGACGACAGATCACTAGCATGCCGTGAAGAGGATCATCCGCTATGTTGCGGGGACTCTCGACCACGACCTCAGAAGGTGCCCTCGGGAGGCACACCCTGTCGGGTATAGCGATAGCGACCACGCCGGCGACATCGACACCAGCAAGAGCACGGGAGGGATTCTCTTCTTCTTCGGCAAGCGTCTCGTTAGCTCGCAGTCAGTTAAGCAGCAGGTAGTGGCCATGTCCAGCTACGAGGCCAAGTACATAGCGGGCTCCACCGCTTCGACTCGGGCGCTCTGGCTTGTTCGACTGCTTGGTGATCTTCTCGGCGGAGACACTGGAGCAGTGGAACTCAGGGAGTATAACAAGTCCGCCCTGGCCCTGGCAAACAACCCTGTTTTCCATGAATGGAGCAAGCACATCTAAGTGAGGTACCACTTCATCCGAGGCTGCTTAAAGGGAGCATCAAGGATCGCTACATCAACACCAAGGACCAGCTTGCGGACCTGCTCACTAAGCCCCTTGGGAAAATCAAGTTCCTTGAGCTTTGCTCTAGGATCGGGGTTTTCCAACTTTCCCACAAGACGACACATACGGCTTAGGGGGAGAATGATGGAATAAGTCTTGTACTGTTAGTCTTTGTGGCCCCAATTAGGACAGCATCTCAGGGACAACATCTTAAGGACATCATCTTAGACTGAGCATCTTTAGGACAACATCTTAGACTAAGCATCTTCTAGGACGACATCTTAAGGACAACATCTTAAGGACCACGGTTATTAAGGCGTCGCTTAAGCGCTAAGTCGTACAGGGACCATAAGGCGTCCCTGTCGCCTTAGATTCGGGTAAGGCGACCGGCGGGGGGGGGGGGGGGGGGGGTGGCTCCGCCGGCGGACGAAGCCAGCGCCGCAGGGAAGGGGGCGGGGGAGACCCAATCGGGGGGGGGGGGGAGGTGGGTGCACTGACCTTCGCCTGGGGAGGTCGTCGGCGGATCGGAGGGGGGGCGCCGATGGAGGAAGGCAGCAGGCCGGGCGGGGGAGGCCGCCACCGATCCGTGCGTGAGCCAGCGGGGGAGGCCGCACTGCCTGTGGAGGAGATCCGCGCAGTTGGGAGGGGGGGGGGGGGAGTGCCGGGCACAGAGATTGGCGACGGCAGGTGGGGAGCGCCCGACATAGAGAGGCTGCGGCGGGTGGGGAGCGCCGGGCATAGCGAGGCGACGGAGGCAGGTGGGGAGCGCCGGGTACAGAGAGGCGGCGGCGCCCGCGCGACTACGCGAGGAGATGGGCGAGGGGCGGGTGGTGTGTGGCTGAGGCTAGGGTAAAATGAGTTGGGCTGCTGCTAGTGGGCTGGATGGGCTGCTGCTAGTGGGATGTAGTCTTTTCTTCTCTTGCTTTTTTTCTTTTCCATTTTATTTGTACTCCTAATTTTTGCTATATTTAAATATTAGTAAGGCGTCGCCTCGCCTTACGCCTTATTGCTTAAAAGATAAAAAGGGGGTATGTCGTCTTACCGCCTTAATAACTATGTTAAGGACAACATCTTAGACTAGCATCTTGATATATGCTTGACTGTCTTGAGCCAGCTATAAATATGTAACCCCAATCCTTTATTGGGTATGTCATTGTGTGAGGAATAAACCAGAAAAATTGCTCCAACTCCTAGTGTCATCCTCTTCCTCAATGAGAGGAAGAGTTCAGCTACTAACAAAAAAATGTTTTTTCTAGCTGTCTATTCTTATTTTTCTTATTGTATTTAAAGATATAATGACTTCAGCATGTACTGATACGAGCCTTAATACATCACATTAATGATTGCGGCATAATGTACACTAATACATGTATTAAATCCTACATTGATGCCCGCGTCATAACATGTACTGATATGAATACTAACTCACACTAACGATTGTGCCATAATGTAGACTAATACGCGTACTATCTCGCACACTAATGCTCGCACTATAACATTAATTTAGTAATTACTGATACGATAGGAATAAAATAGATGTATTGGACACAAAGTGGTCACCCCAGTTAAAACACTAATTATTACAAACGTTGAGACTGTAGCGGAACTCCGCCTATGCCTTTCTAGGTATAGCCAGTCTCAAGCTCGGGTAAAGGAGGAGGGTTGTGATAGGCTTAGCTAGCCAACATCAAAACCAACCATTTCTATGGATATGAAAGCCAGATTGAGTTTCATATCTAGCCTATCTCAACGTGCTTGAGACAAAGACTTTGTTGTTGTTGTATTGAGACTGTAGCGGAATTCTGAAAATACATGTCAGTAATCACTTGAGAAGTCATCGGAACGTGAAGAAATAGCAACTAGTTCACGGACAAGTAATGATCAATCTCAACATATTTTGTGTGCTAATGCTTTACCAAATTGGTGGATAGGTAAACAATGCCGACTTTGTCGCAATACACCAGAGTACTTTTGGTCATAGGACTGGAGTTCCTATAACAGCAGGCGTAACTAGGAGGCCTCTGTAACACTGTTGGCAACAACGCAATACTCTGAGTCAGCACTCGAGCAAGAGATTGTATTTTACCTCTCCAAAGACTAGAAAATCAAATTATCGTCAAGAAACACCATGTTGCTTGATGTGGAATGGCGAGTATTGGGGCACTATCTAGTCTGCATCTTAATAGACTAGTGATGATCAATAATGTGATGCAAGATGCTTGGCTAAAGGACAATGCATGTGAAGTGTTGGAACGCGTCCAAGAGAGGATTAGAATGTGAAAAATGATGATTTGGACGTGTGTGGACAACATGTGTCCGAGTGTAGGGTCGGCACATGTTTCTGACATGGTTTCAGCACGTTCAAACATAAAAAAGATGGCTCAAGGCTGAGTTCTAGATGGTGTCTGAATCGGATGGATTCAGACTTGAGTCTTGGTAGGAAAGCAAGCTGTTTTGCTCAGAAAATGGCTAATTCCAAGTAGGACTTGCAATCGGGTAAGATAGTTTCAAGTACAAGGCTGGCTGCATCTAGATTGGTTTGTGTCTAGGACTCGTTCAAAAGAGTTTGTTAGGCTTGTGGCTCAAGCTGGTTGTGTCCAGGAGAATTACAAGTGATGTTTTGGTGTTATAGTCGGTTACCATTTGGCTTGAGGACTGGATATAAAAGGAGGGGACCAGACTGGACGTGAGAGACATCTCGGCAAGCTTTGGTCCTAGTCTGTGTGCAGATTTGAGAAGAAAGATTGTGTTTTGGATCAAGTTTTATGCGCTGAGTTTTTGTTGCTAGTGTCTCTAGATTTTTACCGAACTTCTATGTTGAAGTTTGTTTTCATACAAAATTCTTGATTAGATTGTGTAGGCAAGTTCATATGAGTTTTGCTCGTTTTCTCTAGTTGTTTTCACGTCAAAACCTTTGATTCTTGGTCGAAAAGATTACGTGAGCTTATTGTATTTTTTTGGAAGAACCTAATTGCCCGAACTTGTATTATCGCTAGCAAAAAACTTTTAGTTTTTGGCTGCTTTTCACGTCACAAGTTCTGGTTTGAGGTTCGGGTCGCATCTGTATGAAAAATCTTCTCCTTCACCTTGCTTTCATGTGATTTGCAGCTCCGTAACTGAATTGCAATAGCTGGGCCATGGCTGGTTTAAAACCACTGGTTTTGCTTGGTTTTCATGCAGTTTTCGTCTGTTTTGGTTAGATTAGGTCTGCTGCACTATTCTTATCATAACTCTTGATTCACTGATCTATTTAACGTGATTCTTTTTACATTGGCTTCTCTACTTACTTTTCTATCATCCGTGAAGATTTCACGGTCATTAGAGTCACGTCTTATGTAAAACATAGAAGTTTTGTCAACATGTCACATTGGTTTAAAGGGTGAACTTCTTCAGTTGAAAATTTTATTATCATCTATCATTCACCCCGCTATTAGAGCTGTCTAGAGTGCTTTGATTCTACAAGAACCATCAACATTGAACTTGTGTCGAAAGATTCACTTTTCGGTGACAACGTTCGAGCCAGTAGGGAGAGTGACTATATCTCAAGTCTTGTTGAAAAGTAGAGCCATATATTCTTCTTCCATGGCATGACGCACAACGACATGTCTTTGGGATGGGCGAGATCTGCTCCGTCAGGTACAAGGCATGTGACATGGCCGCATGTGGCATTGGTGCAAGCGCAAGAGAAGTCAAATGCGGGCCTAGTGCGGGAGCGACCACGTGTGGCGTTGGCGTCAACGATCCTACAACGAAGAATCAGATGCCGATCGAGACCACATGCTTCGACTAAAAAAAAATCAGGATCGTTAGTGTTAAATGTCGATGTAGGAAAGGGGAAGTCATTCTTATCTAACACGTGTCGAAAAATCAAGATGTGATTGCTGGAGAGATCAAGACAATGATAACCATTATGATCTGGCGAATATCCAAGGAGTATACATGGGGAAGAAGTGGGAGCAAGCTTATGAGGGGATGTGGATGAAAGTTTAGGATAGTAAGCACAACAAAAAATACAAAGATACTCATAGGGGGGGGGCAATACCAAATAGCTTGTATTGTTGGTGGAGGCGTTGTTGTCGGAGGAGTGTTTCGACCCATCTGTCAAGAGATGCAGCGTTAAAGCGGTAGGAGTCCCGGTGTCCGATGTAGCGAAGAATGCTGTGGACACAATAGATGAGGCTTCGACAACCATGGTAATTTCCGCAAGCAGGTGGTCGTTTCAAACAACATGGAATGATGGGAACGGTGTGGCGTGCTTGAGGAAGGTCTTCACTTGGTGGTACTTGTGCAGTCTGCACATAATGTTGAGGACAAGTGTGCGGTTAGGTACGACTTCACAATTTACGACAACAGTTGGTGACACACAAGTCATCTTAGACAAAGCTGCTGAAGGCAGGATCTAGGTGGAGGGCTCGAGTCTCATGGTTGCCAAGCAATTCCATCTCAATGGCCAACCAAAAATGGCGTTTCATGCCACTATGTTCTCGGACAATGTTCTGCAGCTCGACAGTGATGGTGTTGAAGATCCATTAGAGGGTGATGTTGTCCATCCTCTTCCAGGTGGGAACAGTGACGTGTGGGATGTCGCAGAGTACGTGGTCATCAAAGGAGTTGTGCTCGAGGGTGAGAAGTAAGAGATCGCACCGCTGGGAGTAGTTGATGGATGTTCTAGACCCTAACAACCAGCACGTGAAGGTTGACAGTCTTGACTGCTTCATGGAGCAGTAGGGCGTGCTTGCCGTGGTTGCCACGAGTGTTGTAGTCTTTGATGTTGTCATCCTAGTGTGCAAACTGGGATGCGTGCACCTTGGACTTGAGGGCCTCACGTTCGTGGATGGCCTCCCGTTCACGTGCACGGAGGATCTCAATGCCACGTAGCGGCTGTTTGGCTTCTTCCTTACGAGCGTGATCGAGCTTCGGAACAGCGTCGTCGATCGCTGGATTGGTGGTATTGGAGACTCTAGCAATTACGGTGGATCAAGGGTGGTGGTACTGTGGCAGTAACGACACTGTAGTAGCAATGGCACTATCGCGACGAGCGATTACTATAGCGGTGGTTGTGGTTAGGTTTAGGTTTTAGGGGCGGAAGTACAGTCATGGGATCATGACGGCTCTATACCATGATAAAATAGAACTAGAGTAGGTGTATTGCACACAATGGGATTACTTATATATAGGGGATGGCACATGAGTCGTATGCTACTAGTACTCTTTAGGGGAGTCTTACTAGGACTAACAACTACAACTATATTATCTAACATCACTCCCACTAATCTAATTGTCGAAGATGTTGATGATGTCGAACTTCCCGAGTGCCTTGGTTAGAACGTCCACCAGCTGATGCTCAGTTGCCATGTAGCTTAGGATGATCTTGTTATCATCGACACACCCCCGAATCAAATGATAATGCACGTCAATGTGCTTGCTCCAATCGTGGAAGGCGAGATTCTTATCAATGTAATGGAAGACCGATTGTGCACATCAGCTCCAATACTCCAGACTCTGTTTTGCTCATGTCAGTTAGGAGCCGACTAGCGAGATGCCTTGACACATGGCCATGACTGCCACATTATATTTTGCCTCACACGAAGATAAGGTCACCACTTTCTATTTTGCTGATTGCTAGGTGATAGGATTTTTGCCGGGGAAGAACATGATGCCATTCATACTCTTTTGGGTGTTGATGGCACCAACCATGTATGTGCTGAGTAGCTTTGGTTGTATGTCCTCGCTCTTAGTGTAGTGTACCCCGTGATCTTGCATTCCAGCCACGTATCTTAGCACACACTTCAATGCCACAAGATCTTCAAGTGGTTCCTCCATGAAACGGCTCAAGTACCTGATCAAGATGGTGAGGTCCGGCCGAGTGCACAGAAGGTAGCGGAGTGCTTCAATGATGCTTTTGTACCCTGTGGCGTTCACCCTCTGGCCGATACTCATTTTGCTCAGCTTGAGACGACTGTCCATGGGTGCCACACTTAGATTGCACGAGCACATGCGACAACATCCCAGAGGCTTGTTGGCTTAGGCAAGTTGACTCAAAAAAATGCTGCCTAGCCCTTGATTGACCTTGATGCTAGGTGACGGGGTTCCCGACCCCGACCGCCAGGAAGAGCGATGACCCTCCCCCTCGGCACCCAGGTGACGGATGGGCCCCGAGGGGAAGGACAGAGCCCGAGCTCGGGAGAGGACGGGACAGGTGGCCTTCAATACGGAGTGGGCGTCGTCACGACCAAGTTGAGAGCACTCGAGTGCGCCCCTGACGTGCACATTGAAGCCCTGTCACGTCCGATGGAACGGAGGAGTGCGTAGGGCGCGCGTGCGCCCGGTACGGCTCGCCCCAACGACAAGACGGAGGCAGACGGAACAGCGACCTCCTCCCATGTGGTGGCCTCGTCAAGCGCCTCAGCTGACGTGCGACGGGACATACAACCCTGTAACTCTGGCCACTCCCCCTCTTGTGAAGAGTTAAGAGGGGGCCGATGGAGAGGGATATAAAAGGAGGATCGGTCATCCTCCTCGGCGAGAGGCAACTCGCTTGTAAGAGAACCACCCCATTTTCAACAAGAGAACAACGAGACACGCGAACTGGACGTAGGGCACCTCGTTCGAACCAGTATAAACCCCTTGTCCTCTTAGCTAGACCAGCTCGAGGACAAACGCGCGACATAATCGATACTAGTCGGAAATCTAAACGAAGACACTAGGGTAGTATGATAGTGGACTAATGTCGCTCATCTAGGACTTGCCCATCCTCTCACGCTTGAATTTGTTGAATGTGCTGATGTCGTCCTTCCTGATGTTGGTGATGAAGAATGGCGAAATGAAATGCTTCCAACGAGATGATAACGGTACACTATGGTTTAAAGACCGTATAGTGGTACCCCGCGACATGAAGCTTCGGAGGAAAATATTGGACGAAGCTCATTTGTCCAAGTATTCTATTCATCCGGGCAACAACAAGATGTACCAAGATCTGAAAACAAGGTTTTGGTGGACGCGGATGAAAAGAGAAATCGCAAAGTACATATCCGAATGTGATACGTGTCGGCGGGTGAAAGCCGACCATATGCTTAAAGCCGGACAGCTGCAACCGTTGAACATTCCGGCGTGGAAGTGGGAGGATATCAGCATGGACTTCATAGTCGGATTACCTCTCACGTCTCACAAACATGACTCGATTTGGGTGATAGACGATCGACTAACCAAGTCGGCTCATTTCATTCCCGTACATACCAGTTACGTGGCCAAGCAATATGCGGAGCTTTATATTGCAAAAATCTTATGCTTGCACGGTGTTCCCCGCTCCATTATTTCAGATCGCGGTGCGCTGTTTGTCTCTCGGTTTTGGGAACAGCTGCACGCATCATTGGGGACCAAACTGATCCGAAGCTCCGCGTATCACCCGCAGACAGATGGTCAAACTGAACGGGTGAATCAAGTGCTTGAAGACATGCTACGCGCTTGTGCCATTCACCACGACAAGAATTGGGACGATCATTTGCCGTTGGCGGAGTTTTCTTACAACAATGGCTATCAAGCTAGCATCAAGATGGCGCCGTATGAAGCTCTCTACGGCCGAAAATGTCGCACACCTCTCAACTGGTGCGAGTCCGGCGAGCGAGTCATCTACAGCATTGAACTGGTGAATGAAGCTGAAGAACGAGTGCGAGTGATACAAGCCAACCTCAAGGCTGCTCAATCTCGTTAGAAAAGCTATTCGGATAAAAGACGCCGTCCTCTCCACTTCAACATCGGGGACCATGTGTATGTCCGTGTGTCTCCGATGAAAAGAGTTCACCGTTTCGGAGTGAAGGGTAAACTTGCGCCGCGGTTCATTGGTCCGTTCACCGTTATTGAAAAATGCGGACCCGTGGCCTATCGCCTAGATTTACCGGCGTCACTCGCAGGCATTCACAATGTCTTCCACATCTCTCAGCTGAGGAAATGCCTCAAACCCTCAGCTGAAATCCGCACTGAAGACATAGAAGTTCTTCAACCGGACCTCACGTACACGGAGTATCCAATCCGGATCATCGATGAAAAGACTCGTGCCACAAGAAACCGGACCTTATGGTTCTACAAGGTCTTGTGGAGTAACCATACCGCTGATGAGGCGACATGGGAAAGCGAGGATTATCTACGAGCATATTATCCGGACTTGCTATCATCATATACCCGGTAAGGTTTTCCCCACTTTACTTTTCCTTTGGAATCTCGGGACGAGATTCTTTTTAATGGGGGAGGGATGTAAAATGCCCAAAAGTGGTAGCAAGAAAATTCTGCTCATGTGCACTTATGAAAAATGAGGAGAATTAAAACTTTGAATTATAATGGGGTAATTTCAAAGTGAGGGTTTGGACTTCCCAAAACTTCCAAACATGGGGATCTAAATGCACAACTTGGATCTTCATAGTCCAAATATTCACCCTTCCAAATTTCAGCTCATTTGGAGGAGTTTCAATATTTATTTGGGATTAAAAGGAAGGGCCCTCTAATCTGAATTTCAAATTCAGTTTCAAATTCCAATTCCCTCAATTTGAAAATTGGGTTTCACAAATGTGTTCTCCACCTTTGAATGAGCAGCCATGCAAAAAATTGGAAATTTTGGAACTGGGTTGCTATATTTTTGAGGCAATACAAAGTGGAGAATTCAAACTCATTTTCAAATTCAAATGATCAAACCACATTCAAATTCTACACCAGAATTCAAACCATTTGAATTCTGCAAATTCAAACCATGACTTTGGGAGGAAGCAAAGGATTTAACTTGGAGAAAAATATCAGAGCTATTAGGTGAGGTGGGACCCACATGGCAGTGACACATGAAATAACAGGGGCAATTTGCTTCTGTTCGAGTCCTTCTCGAGCTGCCACCGTGCTGTATTTTCTCTCCACCGAGCTGCTTGGAAAACTTGCACCCGAAGTAGCAATTGTTGGCGTGGATTGCTACATGGTAAAGATCAGCAACTGCCTAACTCAACCGTGGTTCTTCCTCTTCCTTGCACGAGCAAATCCCTGAGTACCGCTCCCTCTCAGCGCTCACGAGCAACACACCTCGTGGCCACCCCGTGTGTCTCTGCTCCTCATCCCGATCAGCCTACAGCCACTGTGGCGCCCAGCTGAGCCGACTAGGAGGTGCGCCTGCCTCCACTGGACGTCATCCACCCTTCCTCAGCTCATCCCCGGCCTCCCCTCGCTGTGCCCGAGCCGTTCTTCGCCGGAAGAAAGCAGAGCACCGTCGCCCTCACTGCTCCTCGAGTTCCAGCCGCTCCAACGCCTCTACTGCACGTCCAGCACCTCCCTAAGGTGCGCCAAGGTGTGTAGATCATGCTACCACAGTCCCCTTGCCCTTCCCCATCACTGTCTCGCCGGAATTTAGGTTTTGGCGCCGGTACACGTGAAGAACCGACCCACACCAAAACTGGAAATTCGTCCAACGTGGTTGATCATCGGTTCTACAATTCAAGCCACAGAAACTAGTGACCTTAGCGCCCTCCCACGCCAAAGCACACATCAAACCGTCCACCACAGGCCCCGGGCGACGAGAAATCGCCGGCGGCGGCAAAAACGGGTCGGTCCTCCGGTGAATCCTATGTTCCGGCCATTTGCTGCAAGTTTTAGCCTGCGTTCCATGTTCCCCGATCATTGGTGATGCTTTAGGGCAAGGTAGCTCGCCGGGAGAAGCTTCGGACGCGTCAGAACGCGTTGATGCCGAGCTCCCGAGCCGCCTCACCGGTGCCGGCCTGTTTTCGGCCGTTTTCATGCGTGGAAACCTTGCCCGGCAGCTGCGCCATGTTCCCAGGAGCATGTAGGGCGAAACCGGAGCTAATTTGGTGGAGAAATGAGGGAGAACGAGCCATGCCACGATTTGAACTGGTGTGCACGCGCGCCTCTGACGGGAGGTTGAAGAAGGACCTGACCAGTGGGCCCCCCTGTTAAGTCTCTGTGTAGATTTTAAACAGAGAGCTAGTCAAGTTTCAAAAATCCATAACTTTGTGTAGACAGCTCCAAAAAGGGTGAGACAAATTTTTTCTGAATCCTTAGGAGGAGTACTTTACATAGGAACAAATTGCATGCTATGAAAATGCCAAGGAATTTCTGTAGAATTGTTTTTAGTAAATCCTTTAGGGATTTATTACAGGAGCAATTCTTTATGAAATATTCCCAAATTTGGGCAGCTAGTCCTTTTCATAGTGCCTGACCTCCAGTAAAAATTTTAGGATTTTTGGAGCTTATTTGGAGGGCTTAATCAGAAGGTTATCTCAGGATTAAATAAATTAGCTAAAAATCATAGAATTGATTTCCAGAAAATGGTTCAACCTTCATACCTCCATAACTTTCTGTAGGGATGTCCAAAATTTATGAAACAAATTTTGTTGGATTTCTCTCAGTCATTACTTTGCATAAATGTAAAGAAATTGATCTGAAGATCTCTGGATATTTCTCTAAGATTCATCAAAGTTAAATCTTTGGGAATTTAGTCCAGAATATCTCTGTTATGGAATTTCTTCAAATTGGCCAGGAAGTTTCTCATGACATTACTGATCTCCAGTAAAAATTTGAGCTTTATTGGAGTTCATTTGCTAGGTCAAATTACCTTCCCAAGTTCAGCCTTTATTTGGAAATTCAAATTCAAACAGAAACTGTTCAACACTCCTGTCCAAAATTCAAAAATTCATCTCTCTCTGATGGTAGCTCCAAAATTGGTGAAACAAATTTTGTTAGAGCCATGGAGATTTACCCTAATCAGATCTTTCATTACTAGCTATGTCAAAGCTCCTAATTTGGGCTCACAATTCAGAGAAGCATTGTACTTGTAGGAATTTTAAAGACTACATTATGCAATGACATGTCTCCAAATTTGGCTCAAATCATCTTTAGAGGGTCTAGTGTCCACTGTAAAATTTCCAAAGTCAATTAAGGATCCTAAATAGCAGTAGCTATGAATAGAAGTTCAATTTTTATAAACCTTTAATACTTATACATGTATTTTATTACATTTCATAATAGTGACCGAAGTAGAGGACGCACCGGAGCCTTTGGACGTCCTCCCACCAGAAGTTGACTTCCCCTTTAACTCGCAACCAGGCAAGCCCCGGTTTGCACTTAAGTACCTTTTATAAAATTCTTTATTTGTATCACTTATGTCTAGGGTGAATGGTTGCATTAGAGTTAAGGTGTTTGAAACCCCACTTGCATAACCTCTTAAATCCTATGAAGGGTTGGGTAGATTACAAAGCCGACGAGTAGACAAGGCCCCGCTAATATGCTTAGGACCTCGGTAGAAGTCGAGTAATTGGAATCTACTCGCGAGGTAAGGTTTATCACACGGTTTGGTCAGAATAGAAAATGGCTTAAGAGTGGTAAAAATGAGACCCAGCAGGGGGGATAGGAAGCAGTGAGCGGAGGTCTCACGTGCGTAGCCCTGTTGGTGTCGATTGAGGACCGAGTCGTGTGCGGGCCTGCTGAACAAGTATCGAACAGTACCGGATGGCATACTGACATAAGTAGGAAACCGATGTAAATGGTTAACCTTGGTGCCGAGGCTTACCCAACCGTAAACAGGAGTGGGTTGAGGGTAGCAAGGTGTAAATCTGCCGGTGGGCACAGTCACGCTCCATGCGGGGACCTCCTACCCGTTACGGATGGACCGGTTCGGTGTTTGGGTTGCCTTTGAAAGGTGGTTGCATACAACAGAGTAGGAAGGGGTGTGAAATCACGCTTCTGAAAGTGGGTGTATGCAACGTGTTGTCCGGGTGTCTCCTGATTGCAATCACCGTCCCTCGCGGTTATTTGAGTACCGCTTGTTCACTGTTTCGTGACGTAGTAAGAAGTGAAGTAAGCCAGTTAAATGATAATATGCTGTGATGATATATTAATGTTTTAGAAACCATGTATGCTGTAGATGTAGAGCTAATTAAGTTTACTTTCCGCTTTGGGCATCACCACATCGGAGGAAAGCGTTTCTTGTTTGATTGTGGACTTCCGATGTGAGGGCTGCCTAAGGCACATGAATTTGACGCTATAAACTGAAAGTAAGGATCAACTTATAGGCGTGTCTTTGTCGCAAATTCCTTTTCCTATCATACACCTTCCTGCATGTAGAGTTCTATGCCTAGGTCAGACGGTTAAGCCTTGCTGAGCCATCGTGCTCACGGTTGCAATATTTGAGCTGTATGCAGGTGAGAGCTATGAGGAGGGTTCCGAGGATGAGGGGATGCCCCCGTCAGGGTATACGGCCGAGATGGAGCCCTGCACGCCGCCGTGATTTCTCCGGTTCCATGCTGCTAGCGTGTAGCGTCCCCGGGCTGGACGGCTGCACTTTTGCATAGTTAGGATGAGAGGCTACTAATGTACAGTACTTCCGCTGTATAGTTATATTTTGTAAAAGACTTCCGCTGTTTTATATCAAATAAAAGTTTATATGTTGTTCTTTATTCTTTTCGTGTGTGGTGTTGGGTGCCGCATCGCACGGCACCACCCTATGCGATCTTGGAGTGGGTGAACCACGGGGTGGTCCCCACAGTCTACCCATGACGAGAGAAGATGGTTGTACCCGAGCGGCCGGTGTACAACCTCCCTCTCCTTCATAGGGATTCTGGTCACGTCCACCCGATGGTGACTCGACGTGCGTCCGGGAGCCTTCGGCTAGTTGAGCGGTTCGATGGTGCCGCTTTCTCGTCGACGACATCTCCACCGACCGAGCCTTCTTCGATCTCGCCAATACCTACTTCCGTGCGTAGCGCCCTCGCCGACCCTAACTGACGTCGCTCTATGGAGGAAGAGTATGAGGCCCTGCTTGCCAACCGGACCTGGGACCTGGTTCCCCGTCCTGGTCGTGGCAATTTTGTCACGGGCAAGTGGGTATGCACGCATAAGAAGAAGGCGTATGGCATCTTGGAGAGATACAAGGCTCGTTGGGTACTCCGGGGTTTCACTCAGCGCCCTGGAGTCGACTACGACGAGACTTTCAGCCCGGTGGTGAAGCCGGCGACAATTCGTATCGTACTATCGCTAGCTCTCTCACGTTTTTGGCCTGTCCACCAGCTAGACGTCAAGAACGCCTTCCTCCACGGTACACTGATCGAGACGGTGTACTGCAGTCAGCCGGCAGGATTTGTAGATTCAGCTCACCCAGACATGGTCTGTAAGCTGAACAAATCACTGTACGGACTGAAGCAGGCACCACGAGCCTGGTATAGCCGGTTCGCCTCTTTCTTGGTTTCACAGGGGTTTGTTGAAGCCAAGTCAGACACTTCGCTGTTTGTCTATCGACGGGGCAGTGACACAGCTTACCTCCTACTGTACGTCGATGACATTGTACTGACAACATGTAGTCTGGCTCTGCTTCGGCGAACCGTCTCTGCTTTGCAGCAGGAGTTCGCTATGAAGGACCTGGGCCGTCTCCACCACTTCCTGGGTATTACGGTCGAGGACCGACCAGGCGGTCTATTCCTTCACCAGCGACAGTACTGCCTGGATATCCTCCAGCGAGCGGGCATGGCTGATTGCAGGCCGTGCTCCACTCCAGTGGATACTCAGGCGAAGCTCTCCGCTACTGACGGGACACCCGTCTCTGATCCCACTTCTTACAGGAGTCTTGCAGGTGCTCTTCAGTACCTCACCTTCACCAGGCCGGATATCTCATATGCGGTTCAGCAGGTGTGCCTCCACATGCATGACTCGAGGGAACCGCACCTCACCGCTGTCAAGCGGATTCTTCGGTATCTACGAGGCACCCTCGACTACGGCCTCCTTCTTCGCCGTGACACGGCCTCCGAGCTGGTCGTGTACACTGACGCCGACTGGGCAGGATGCCCGGACACACGACGCTCTACTTCTGGGTACGCCGTCTTCCTGGGCGGCAACCTCGTCTCCTGGTCCTCGAAGAGACAACCCGTGGTGTCGCGCTCGAGTGCTGAGGCGGAGTATCGCGCCGTGGCTAACGGCGTGGCTGAGGCCTTCTGGCTTCAGCAGCTACTTCAGGAGCTCCACACTCCTGTCATTAAGAGCACCCTCATCTACTGCGACAACGTCAACGCCATGTACCTCTCCACCAACCCGGTCTAGCATCAGCGCACGAAGCATGTGGAGATCGACCTTCATTTTGTTCGTGAGCGGGTTGCATGGGGCGAGGTTCGGGTACACCACGTCCCGACGACGACGTAGTTCGCCGACATCTTCACGAAGGGCCTCCCGTCGTCGCTGTTCTCCGAGTTTCGGTCCAGTCTCAACATCTACAGTGGCTAGATGTTGTGACTGCGGGGGTGTTAGACACTATAATTAAGGGTGTATCATAGGGGCATATTAGTCATTAGAGAGGGATTAGGGTTAGGGGTAGTTTAGTCTTTTCTCCCCTCCTAATCCCTCTATATAATCAGACCTGTACCCAACATTTGACCATCATCTAATACAGCTATCATTAGCCCTCTTTCAAGGACATTGATGAACATTCTAGGACCTATGAGCTTGATAAAGACCATAAAACGTCTTGTATAGGTGCAATAACTTGTGCTCGCTACCGGCAACGACAGAACCTAGTGGTTGAATGACGTAGACCCCTTCCTTGAGATGATCGTTGAGAAAGCGCTCTTGAGATCCATGTGATGTGACCTCCTAGCGTTCTTGTGCCGCTAACACCAGCATCATGCGCACTAACTCAAATCGAGCCGCAAGTGCAAAGACCTAATCGATGCTAATGTAGGCCACTGCACGTACCCCTTCGCCGCGTGATGTCACCGTTCTCATCCCGCTTCATGTTATAGACCCATTTTGAGCCTGATTGCATGGTTCCGTGTAGGAAAAGTAACCCACCCCCACATCTTGTTGTTCTCAATGGATTTCATCTCTTTGCTCATCGCCTCCTATCAACTTGCTTGCTTGTCCTCAGCAAAGGAAGTCGGTTCATCTACCACAGTGAAGTGCAAAGCTTCATGGAACACCCTGCAGCCATAGCTAGGTGGTGATGTAGGCCTGATTACTGTGTCGAGAGCACGGAATCAGAGCGGTATGTTCTTGTGGTCGGCGTCGAGGTCGTCATCATCGTGCTCCAGCAGTGGAGAGACGAAGTCCATGGGGGCAGCAGCTGGTAGCGTCGCACCCTGTGGTGTGCGTGGTCTAGCATGTTAGAAATAATCTCGTTTTCTAGATTAAAATAAAGTTAGATAAAGAGTTCAAGTCAAATAAGAGTAGGCGTCTTAGGTAGTATTAGACTAGGAGTCTATTGTAATTTGGGGCTATATGTACACCCCTCCCTATTGAGAAGAAATCAAGAGAGAAAAATAGAGGAAAATAATCCCGGATTTCCAACAATTGGTATCAAAGATAGGGTTCAAGATCTAACCATGTGTTGCCCCGGGAGGACGTGCTCCCGGGGCGGACGACCCCCGGGCGCTTCTGTTCAAACGGGGTTGGCAGCGACGAGGAAGCGAACGCTGGTGTCGAGGTACACCGCGTAGGCGCGGACGAATGTCCAGTGCTCCCACAACGTGGAGTGCGCCTTGTCGTGGAAGTCCACGAGGAGCGACAGGAGCGGCTCGCCGGCGTGTCCAGGTGGGCACCGAGCGGTCAGGCAGGTGGCGACGTGGCACGCCGAGAGGCGCGCGAGCGCGAGCGCGAGGAGCGCTGCCAGGGCGTGAGCGTGGCCTGTTGGAAATCCAGGGTTAATTTCCTCTGTTTTTCTCTTGATTCTCAATAGGGGACTGTATATATAGCCCCTAATTACAGAGTCCTAATCTAATACTCTACCTAGAATCCTACTCTTATTTGTCTTGGACTCTATCTCTAACTCTAGTTTAATCTAGAAAACGGGATTATTTTTAACAATCACCCCCTAATCTCGTTTTTCTAGATCACACTCACACTTTTTAGGATGGAAACACACTTCCACCCTACACACACATTTGGGGTGGACACTACACCCCCAGGATTGTCACTTCACCTTGCACACACTAGAGGACGGGCACTACGTCCCCCGAGATGGGCACTACATCCTGGACACAAATTTGGGTTGGGCACTACAACCCTGGAGTTGGTACTACACTTCTGAGGTGGGCACTACACCTCGAACACTGAATATTGGGATGTGCACGTCTTCATTCTCAGGATGGTCGCATCTTTATCTTGCACACAAATTCGTGTTTGTCACACCTTCAACCCCATGATGGGCTCATCTTCATCCTGCACTCAATCTCGGATGGGCGCATCTTCATTCCGATCACATACTGGAGATGGTCACATCTTTATCTTGAGCACACCTCGCATTGGCTTGCTCTTCCTCACGCAAGACCAAACTTCACATGATCACCCCTTTTGGCGACACCTCATGCAGCCGAACTACCAAGCACACTAGGCCTAGCTGAGCTCTCCTCTCTTGCCTACCTTCCAGGGCCCAGCCCATGTGGCATGCTTCTTTCTCACCACCCGGCCCAGCAAGCCCACGTAACCAAGCTGGCCCAACTGCCTCCAAACCCTAGCAGCCGCCGCCTCTTTGGATTAGGCGCCACCGAGCCCACCGAAACCCCAAGCCGCTGCTAGCCGTCAGCCCTGCTGCTATTCTTCCGCTCGGATGTCGTGGATCCGCGCTTGCGCTCCTCCTTTCTGTTGCCGCCACAAGCTCTGTCGCCGCAAACTCCCTTGCCTCCGGCCTTGTCGTCGTCTAATGCCACGTTGAGGACCAAGCTGCCATCCTTGCCGTGCACGCTGCCCACGCGAGCTGCCTCAGTGCGGCCTCCGCTGCCCAGAGGGACGCCTAATTATCTTCTGATGCGCCGGCCACCTGCTGCGCGCTCCCGCCGATGTCACCGGTTGCCCTGTGCTCGTTGCCACGATCCAAGGCAGAGCTGCCGCCGCTACCTTGTTTAGGCTGAGCCGCCCGCGCTCCTCTGTGCTCCTTTGCTCGACTGTGTTCGGCCGCGTGCGCCTCAAGGATGGCCCGCTCGTCCCCATGCCCCTGGAGCACGACCTCTTCGCCTGTCGCCGGATCTGCGCCGGGATCCACTCCGACCCCGATGAGATCTGCCCTGCGAGAGCCCGATCTGAAGCTTTGCTCCCGGAATTGATCTCCTGTGTTGCGAGTGCGCCCAATCTACGATCGCGGGGCCGGAGATCCGCCTCAATCCACGCCCTCCTGGAGGTACGCTCATTCCCTTCCTGCGTTTAGCTGCCCTTCGGCACCGCACCGGCGACCACGACCACCGCCACCTGAAGCTGCAGCCCTTCCAGAGAGTGCCACCCGCTTGCGCGCGCGACGCGGCTGCGTGTGCGCGTCTCACCTGCACACGTAAGATCTCCAATCTGGTGCCGCGAGGGCCTCCTCCCCACAGGCCGTTGCCCACTCCGAGAGCACGTCCTCCCGGGGGCAGATCTCAAGACCCTAGCTCTGATGCCAATTGTTGGAGATCCGGGGTTAATTTACTCTGTTTTTCTCTTGATTTATTCTCAATAGGGGGGCTGTATATATAGCCCCAAATAACAGAGTCCTAATCTAATACTACCTAGACTCCTACTCTTATTTGACTTGGACTCTATCTCTAACTCTAGTTTAATCTAGAAAACGGGATTATTTCTAACACGACCAGGGCGCGAGCGGCAAGGGCGACGGTCGAGCCAGATCCAAAGGAGGCGGCGACTGATGTTCTGGGAGAGTGAAGGCGCTAGGGTTCCTGGGAAGAGAAAGGCGGCGACTGCTGTTCTGGTTTGGAGGTGCTATGGTTTGGGAGATAAAGTGGGCTGACTGGGCTGACCTGGGCTAACAAAGGCCAAGTGTGCTTAGCTGGGCCGGTTGGGCTAAGGTGGGCCAGAGAAAGTGAAACAACATGATTCGAATCTCAGACCAACGGAGGACGAGCTGTTGCTCCACTTTCTCCGACCACAGTTGTGTGGTTTTCCACCGCGTGAGGCGGGCGTTGTGATAGAAGCAGACTTCTATGATGTGACGCCGTGAGACCTCTTGCGAACTATGACCTACGCGACTTGGGACACTTCTTCACGTTACGCAGGCGGAGCAAGTCTCGAGTACAACGGTCCGGTTGCGGTGGCATCTGAAAGCATAGCGTGACCAAGTGCGCACAGTCAATTTCCAATATGGGAGTTGTGGTGCAGTGGCGTTTGGTCAAGTTCTGCTTCTACGTGTGTAGAAAACTCGGGAAGCGGCATAGCACGGGATGTATCTTAGAGGAGTACGAGATCACTGACCCAAGGTGCTATCGCGACGACGATGAAGATGAAGAAAAATATTGGGTGCTCTGTCGCGTGAGGAAGAGCAGACCAATGCGAGGTGTGCTCGAGATGAAGATGTGACCATCTCGAGTATGTGATCGGAATGAAGATGTGTCTATTCTGAGATCGAGTGCAGGTTGAAGATGAGCCCATTCTGGGGTTGAGATGTGACCAACCCAAATTTGTGTACAGGATGAAGATGCGACCATCCTGGAGATGAAGACATGCCCATCCAGAAATTAAGTGTTCAAGGTGTAGTGCCCACCTCAGGGGTGTAGTGCCCACTCTCGGGTTGTAGTGCCCAACCCAAATTAGTCTCCGGGGATTTAGTGCCCATCCTCTAGTGTGTGCATGGTGAAGTGACTATCCTGGGGTTGTAGTGTCCACCCCAAAAGTGTGTGTAGGATGGAATAAGTGTATCTCCATCCTAAATAGTGTGTGTGATCTAGAAAAACGAGATTAGGGGGTGATTGTTACAAATAATCCCGTTTTCTAGATTAAACTAGAGTTAGAGATAGAGTCCAAGTCAAATAAGAGTAGGAGTCTGGGTAGTATTAGATTAGGAGTCTATTGTAATTTGGGGCTATATATACCCCCTATTGAGAAGAAATCAAGAGAGAAAATAGAGGAAAATAACCCCGGATTTCCAACATAGCAAGGAGTGGAGAAGGTGTTGAAGTGGGCGCCACCACTTCTGGTGTGGTGAGGACCTCTGTGATCTACTCGATGCTGAAGGGATCGTAGTCGATCACCATCTCACCATCATCATTGTCCCAGCACCACTGCAGATTCGTTGAAGACAACATCGCACCTGACAATGATTGCTTGTTGATGGGGTCATAGCTCCGGTAAACCTAATTTAATTATTACAACTAGATTATCTAACATGCAGGAGAGCTTGTACGAAAGAAGAAAAGGATAGGACCCAAACACAGAGCCACAAACCTGATTTGTTTAAAGGAAACATACACGGCTATGCCTTATTTACTGACCCCAACCAAGAATTACAGGAATTTAAATCTGGCTCGGTGAAAACTAGTGTTGATGAAGAACTAAAGTTTATTAAAATAAGACAATATTGTTGTAGCATATCTGAGGACACAAGCTTTTATACTTCAAACTGAGTGTTCAGCATTGTCACACATAAATTTCTTACCAAAAATATTTTTCTGAACGGCTCTTTACTTGTGCGAAGTGTAGATTATGGCAGTATCATCATTGTTTTTCCTCACTGTAAATTCTCTATACTGGCAGATGTTGAACTTTTTTTTTTGTTCGGCAGATGTTGAACAAGTTCTCATGCATAGCACTAGCTGGAGTAGCAACTGAGTATCTTCTGTACGGAATTGCAGAAGGAGGATTAGCTGACATCAATAAGGTTACTAAGCAAAAGTTACTTCTCCTGGATTGTTAGACATCCATAACATGTTAACCTTTTTGTGAGCAACATTTTCCTTTTACAGCTTGATGAATTACTCAAGAGTCTGGGTTTCACCCAGAAGAAAGCTGAATCACAGGTAAGGTGGGCTGTTTTGAATACAGTTCACATACTACGCCGCCATGAAAAAGCTAGATCACAGCTTGCAGAGGCTATGTCTTCGGGGAAGTCAGTAGGCTCGTGTATTGAAGTCATAGAAGGGAATATTAATACGGAGGATATTTAGTAGCTGAAGTGATTAACATAGTACACACTGGCGCTGGAACATGGCTTGAAGATACAAATAGTTTTGAAAATTGCCTTTGCACACTTTCCTTACTCTTGTGTGCCACTGCCACCCATTGTCTCACTGGTGTACAAGTCCCCGATACCTTGTCCATAACAAGATCAGCTAGTTTGCAAGGTTGCAGGAGTAAAGGGAAATTAATCACCATCTTTTTGTCGTTTCTGTCTCTATTCAGATGCTAGAGCTCAAAGGCCTGATTTTATTTTTCATATCAGACAGTTTCTGCCTTGTAAGGTAGACAGAACTATATATGCTTTTATGCTTCTATATGTTATTTTGTCGTTAGGATTTTAGTTTTACTTATGCCCTTTTTATACTCCTGTTGGCATATAACTGTGTTTAAAAAAGAACATGTGAAAAAGTAATAAGTTATATATTGGATTCACAATCCACAAATTTTAAAAAGGATCGTATATTTATATTTACAACATGATAAAGTTCATAAAACCAGCATGACACATCCAGAGCAAATTAGGTCGTTTTTAGTTGACATTATACGTAAGAGTAACTTACTATTTTCATTACCCAACAAAATTATTGTTAGGTAGGCTTTGCACCAATCACAACACAACTAGAATTTGACATTCTCCCTTTTCCACCTTACACCATTAACTGCACAGATTTCTGCATGGCGGTTTCAATTCCATCTTTTCTGGCCCCCCTATAACTGCGCGATGTAGTTTTTGTGGACGAGAGCCGCCGGCAACTAGCCGCTGCCGCCTCTCTACGTGCCTCCATGGTCGCCTAGGGCCGCTTCCCTCGCTGTTGTCAGTCTACCCTGTGAGCAAAACATGTAATCCTTGATGGAATAAGTCTTAAGTCTTGTACCTTTGTTCTTTATGATCCCAACTAGGACATCATCCTGTTAGTATTTGTACCTTTGGTTTTTGTGGCCTCAACTAGGACAATATCTTGTTGGTGTTTGTAACATCTTTTAGGACAATATTTTAAGGACAGTATCTTAGACTAAACATCTTTTAGAACATCTTAAGGACATCGTCTTAAACTAATCATCTTCTAAGATAATATTTTAAGGACAACATCTTAGACTAGCATCATAATATATGCTTGGCTGTCTTGAGCCAAGTTATAAATATGTAACCTCAACCCTTCATTTGGTATGGTATTGTGAGGAATAAACCAGAAAAAAATTGCCAAAAAGTCCTAGTGTCATCCTCTTCCTCAATGAGAGTAAGATTTTATCTACTAACAAGTGGTATCAGAGCCGGTCTATCCTGCAGCCTAAACATCTCGTGCTCATCTCCTTCCCACGCCTCTCTCGATCCTAAGCCGGCAGCAGGAACACTGGTGGTTCAAGCTCATACCTCCTCTCCTGCAAAGACGAGCAGTAGCTTGTTTGAGTCAGCCTCTTCCGCACACAGCAGCCCTCCACTAGCGTGCCATGTCAGAAGGACAATCTCAGCGCTCGATCGCATCGGCAAAAAGCCGAGGTTGCCGCGGCAGAGGAACGCGAGCGAGCGACGGCAGAGACTGCCACTACGGCGGTAAGGGCGGCAAGGCTGGCGGCAACGGAACTGGCAGCAGCAAGGGCGGAAGTAGAAGCAGCAGCGGCAACGGATGCAACGCGTGCGGTGGCAGTAGAGCTCGAGGCTCTGCGCGGTAGTAGCACCCGCAACTCTGTTTCTGCCGATGGTGGCATCAACGATGAGCTCAAGCTAGCCAGGGAGGCAGCGCGAGCGCAGGAGGTGCAGTGGACAGTCAAACACCCATGGGCACGACGGCAGCAGCCCAGACGGGCATGGAAGAGCTGGCAGAATTACCGGCGATGACGGTCGGGTCGACGGAGATCGCGACCGCTATAGGCGGCGCGACTCTCTCTCCCCGGATAGGTACAATGGTCATCGCGAGATAGGCCATTGTCACGGATGTTGGTTCCGGCGGTGGGTGGCCTACCCTCACTAAGACCAACTATGTCGAGTGGGCCGCGATGATGAGGATACGGCTCCAGGTGTGACACATGTGGGAAGCAGTTCAGTACGGCGACGTCGACTGCTATGAGGATCGACGGTGCGAGGACCACACGGCCTCGACTAGCCCGGATCACATTGAGGGGTGCTGTGTTGCACAACACCGGATAACATACATAAAAGGGTATAAAGCGGAAGCGGAAGTTTTATTACAATAAACCATTTTGAACATATTTACAACAAAATACGTCAAGTCTACACTCACGGGTGTAGACTAAGCAAAAGAGTTAACATTCAACCCGTGAACGTGTTCTCACTAGCACGCACACACACTAACACGGCGGCGTGCACGACTCCCACTCGACGGGGTTTCCCTCTTGGGGGTCTGTCTCCTCCTTGGGAGCCTCCTCCTCATAGCATCCTGCAAACACTTCAAACACAAGCAGTGAGTACGATGGCTCAGCAAAACTCACCCGTCTTACCTACACATGAAACTCTACATAGTTTTTCAGTGTATAATGGAATGAAAGTTGCAAAGTACACGACTAAATAGTTGTACCTTACTTTCAAGTTTTAAGCACAAGTTGTGGAAGAACCTCATTCTAAGGCACATAAGAAAGCCGCAATTAAACAAGAAACACATTTCTCTCACGTGCTTTGCCCAAGTTTCAAAAGAACTTTAATTAGCTTTAAACTACAACAGATCATTAGCAACCAAACTATATCTTTCAATCAACAACTTTTTAACATGACTCCAGCTGTTCTTTCTACGTCACGGTACAGTGAACAAGTGGTACTCACTGACCGCGAGGGACGGTGATTATAATCGATTTACACCTGCAGGGTTACCCGAATAACCCGTCACGTACGCCCGTACTCGTTGTTGCCTACAGCAACCACCACAAATATCGTATGCAACCACCTTTCATCCGCCAGGCAAATGTTGAATCGGTCCTATCGTCCCGAGCAAGAGGTCTCTGCGCGCATCCGCATTGCCGCTAGACGATTTACACCTCAAACTCTCAACCTACCCTCTGGACGACAAACAATGCCTCAACAAATAGCTACCCG
This sequence comes from Neostapfia colusana, assembly GCA_030760725.1. Taxonomy (NCBI): domain Eukaryota; kingdom Viridiplantae; phylum Streptophyta; class Magnoliopsida; order Poales; family Poaceae; genus Neostapfia; species Neostapfia colusana. The sequence goes on from JASWHV010000011.1 coordinate 50,250,926, forward strand.
AATTACACCGGTTTCCCGGTTCCCATATATCTGGTAGGTCTTCGGTACTGTTCTAGCTTGTTCAACAGGCCAGCACACGACTCGGTCCTCAATCGACACAAGCGGAGCTATGGCACCCAGGCCCCAAAGTCCCGCTGCCCTTACTCTCCGCTCGCTCTCATTTTTCTTGCCATGTGTTTCATTTGCTATCTCTAACCGAGTGGTGTGCCTCTAGCCTATTCTCGCGAGCAGTTCCAACTACTCGACTTGTACTAAATCCTACACTAGTTTAGCACTGCAGTGGCTACTCAAGGTTTAAAACCTAAGCCCAAAAACCATAGTTTTCTTGGTTATGCACTTGGGTTTTCAAACAAGACTCTAATGCATAATTGAAGTGGATACTCAATGTAAACCGGAGCTAGCCTTGCTACTGGTCGTATGCTAGATGTTCCCCTGGGGTGATGAAATCCAACACCTCCGGCTCCTCTTCAACCTTAGCGACTACACAATATAAATATGCATGCGTGTCAATTTAAATGCATTTGAATTTGAAGTTGATATTGTTAAGACTATAAGCACAGCTAGACAGGCCCAATGACAATGAAATTTTTACTGTGGTTTGGATGCAACCTAAACAGATACTTGGCCAAATTTCATCTGAATCAAAGCTCATTTGTGCCCTGCACAAATAAATGTGTATTTGGCCGTAATTAGAGCTCTTAGGGTGTTCTAAGAATTTTCATGGGGAAAGCCATGACTTTATGGAAACTAGAATTTCGGAGGGTTCTAATGGGATTGGTTTCACCTAATTTGAAGATTTCTAGCAAAAGATATGAGCTAAACAAGTTCAGAGAAAATCTGAAAAATGTTTCTGGACATTTTTTATTTTCTCCGGAACAGTTTTATTAATCACACCATTAGGTGGATCAAATGAGCTCAAATGGATCTGAAATTTTTATGGTAGCTCATGGATATTATAAGGAACATCCTGGCCAAATTTTAGAATTTTTGACTAAAGGGTTTTCCAGTTAAATTTCTAAACATTTTAAACTTTGAAGAATTAATTTTGGAGAAATAAAGGTTTTCGTTAGGGGAGACTTTATTTTTTGGAAAGTACTCAGAGAGCTGAATCCAACAAAATTTTTTTCACTCTATTTGGAGTTTCCTAGACAAAGTTATATGGGTTTGAAGTTTGAACTAAATCTGAAAATCGGGAAATGTTTAAAACACTGCACGTGGGTCCCACGCACAGTGTCTTCTTCAACCTCCCGCCTGCGCCCGAGCGCGCGACGCACAGAGGCGGTGACGCGGCTTATTCTCGGCCGTTACTGCCTAATTATCGACGCGGTTTCCTCCTACGTGACTGTCGGTACCTGAGATATGGGGTACCCCCGCGCACAGGGTAAAATGCCTAAGGTGCTCGCCCTTCTCCGTAGGGAGAGCTCCGAAGGCGCCACGCGTCTGGCGGGGCCGGACCTCCCTCTCCTCAGAGGAGAGCTCCGGGCCCGCCATGTGGCATACGGAAGCCGGACCTCCCCCTCCGCGGGAGAGAGGTCCGAAGACGCCACGCGTCCAGCGAGGCCGGACCTCCCTCTCCTCAGAGGTGAGCTCCGGGCCCGCCACGTGGCATGCAGAAGCCGGACCTCCCCCTCCGCGGGAGAGAGGTCCGAAGGCGCCACGCGTCCAGCGGGGCCGGACCTCCCTCTCCTCAGAGAAGAGCTCCGGACCTGCCACGTGGCTGGAGGAACGGTGCTGCCTGCCCCCGGGCGGTAGGCAGCGGGCGTAAAGGCGCCCCTCACCTTGCCCGTACAAGGAATTCAAGGCCCGCGTCTTCCCAAGACGCGGAAACGCGGAGCACGCGCCTGTCAGGTGCCGTTGCGTCCAGTCGCATCACAGACTGGCGCGCGGTGTCAGAACCTGACAGGTAATAAACGCCGCGACAAGACATCCCATGCCGCCTGCGCCGTCATCAACCACTACGACTAGCGCACGGCATGGGCAGGGCGGCAAAAGGAAGACTCAGAAGCCTTCGACCGGAGGCAACCACCGGCATAACTACAGATACGGTGGATAATAGACAATCTTCCCGGGACCACCTGTCGGGTCCCGGCTTCCCTTGTAAGCCGCCCGAGCCTTGGACTATAAAAGGCTCGGGTAGGCGTCGATAGCAGGCGTTCGCATTCTGCAACTCATACGCTAGCCATACACTCTCAAGCTGTAACTCACCCCCAAGCTCAGGCCCCCGGCCCTGAGCAGCAAGCAATACAGCGAGCTCCATAGCTCGCCGTGGACGTAGGGTTTTACGCTCCGGCGGCCTGAACCACGTAAAACTTCCCGTGTCAAGCTCTCACTAACTCGTCCATTCGCGCAAGCTCTCCGCTAGGAACTAGCCCCTCCGAAAAAAGAACCTCCGCGGGCTGCCCAGTGCAGGCCCGGGGGAAGTGTCGATCGCACACTTCGACATTTGGCGCGCCAGGAAGGGGGCTTTTCCCCTAGCGCGACGAGTTTCCGCCAACGAAGATGACCAAGCTCCCTTCAGCGGCAAGCTCTCCCCCTCCGCATTCACAGCGAACCATGACCAGCGGAGAGTACATGTCGACGCACTCAGGACGGAGTGTGTCGGCACAAGCGGGTAGCCAGCAGCCGACTCCGGCAACGCCGACTCCGGCTATGCAGGCCCCGACCAGCGTGAGGTCTTCTGCAGCGCTGAGCGTACACCATGGAGGTGCGCTAGCTGCAGCAAGGGCGCTGTTGCGCAACCCACCTGCAGGGGATGCGCCCCATTCAGCAACCCAGCAATGGGTCCGTGAGGTGGACCGCCTCGTCGTCGCCGCCGCGAACCCTCGGTTTCGGCGAGGGCGGCGCCCAGGGAAACCAGCTGTGTCGCTGACGCGCACACCCACGGTTGACGGGCTAACGGCGGATTCCAGCTCCTCCAGGATCCTGTCGACGGACCTGCGAAGGGAACTGGAGCGGTGCCACTTGGGGCAGGACGCCCGAGTGTACCTCGAGCGACGTCGAGAAAGGCGTCGCAACCATGAGGCAGGCGACAGCATGTCATCGGCCTCGACACAACCGGAAGGGCAGGCCTTCGCCATGTGAGCCCCGCCTCAGGCATATGCTGCGCAACATATGCCACCACCATATGCGCCGCAAGTAGCGGCCCCGGCCTATGGTGCAGCCTTGCCCATGCCGGGATACGTGGTGCCAGGTGTGAACCACCTGCTCGCAGCACCAGTACCTGCAGCAGCAGGTGCAGGATGTGCGGCCCTTGCGTCCCACCTTCGCTTCGTAAGGTGGCCGCGCAAGTTTCGCCCGCACTTACCCGAGAAGTACGACGGAACTGTCAACCCGGCGGAGTTCCTCCAGATCTACTCCACCGCCGTACTTGCTGCGGGAGGCGATGAGGCTGTCATGGCCAACTACTTTCCCGTCGCCTTGACCGGCCCAGCCCGGTCCTAGCTCATGAATCTACCCCAGGGGTCCATAACCTCCTGGGGTGAGCTCTGCCGGCAGTTCGTCGCCAACTTCGGCAGCTCCTACACCCGCCCCGGCACGGAGCTCGATCTCCACGCCGTCAAGCAACAACCTGGGGAGTCGCTGCGCTCTTTCATCCAGCGGTTCTCTCAGGTGCGCAACACCATCCCACATATCCAAAGCGCCTCTATGGTGGTGGCGTTCCGACAGGGTGTCCGGGACGAGAAAATGCTCGAGAAGCTCGCGACCAGAGAGGTCCGCGACGTCTCGGAGCTCTTTAGCCTGGCGGATAAGTGCGCCAGGGCAGCCGAAGGGCGGAACTGGCACGCACTACCGACCTCCGAGTCAGGAGGGCAGCCCGGGTCCGGTGCTGCTGCCTATGGGGGTGGCAAGAAGACCAAGAACCGGGGGAGTGGAAAGATGAAGCCACCATTCACGGCCCCCGTCGTCGCAGCTGCGACAACCAGCGGAGCTCGGGGGCCGCGCCCCGACAAGAGGCAGCGGCAATCACCGGCCCCAGACAGTGGCCAGGGCGGGCTATGCCCCGTGCATGGCACCTGCAACCATACAGCTGCCGAGTGCTGGGAGATCCAGAGGCTTGCAGAGCGCTTCCGTAATGGAAGACAGCAGAGGGCTGAAGCACCGCCCTACCCTCAGAGGGATGGCAAATAGAAGGCCGATGCCCCAGTCACCGCTGCCCACCAAGTGGGGTACCAGGAGCCTCAGCGTGTCATAAAGACAGTGCATGACGGTGAGGACTCCAGTTCTGACGGTGACGGGCCAAGGTGTTAGCCAGCTGCGGCACGCCTCCGTGCCTCGAACATACCTCTCGGGGGCCGCCTAGGGTCCGTCAACCCCTTGAAGGCCTTGCCAGAAGGGGGAGACGCCTTAGGTCATCCAAGGCGAGCCCGGGTCCACCTACCCCTTGAAGGCCTTAGCCAGAAGGGGAGAACTCCCCGGGGGCCCCGGAGAGAAGCCACGCAGGACCTGATCCAGCGTGAAGACAACAACTTCGACAAGACTAGGCTTGCAGGGAACACCCCACAACGCACGGTCTCGGCTAATGCTCTAAGCACTACCACCAAAGAACCAGACGCGACGGGGGCCCGCAAGAAGGCAGCCTGGTGAAGCGGCACGCTATATTCCAAGAAGGACCCATAAGCTCTCCCCCAGCAGGGAAGGTCCCTTCCGAATCATGAAAGCTGCCGCCCCAGGTACACATGCCTTTCAACCGAGAGTGGGATCCATTCCCAAAAATCCTTACCATGGAGCAACACTGTAAGTCCTACTTACTGAGCATCGGTAGAACAGGGTTATTCACTTCTGTAATAGACCCCATAGAACTTAGGAACAGAGCTTGGGGTAGCTAAGTCTCAAGGGACGGTACAGGACTACGTCCAGTTTAGCCTGGTTCCGACCCAAAGCGCGTAGAGTCTTGCTTCCCTTGTAGACGAGGCGGAACATTGCCCCCACGAACAGCCAGAATTCCACCTATGGGCGCGAATACAGAGACCTGTTCTACTTAGCTCCTTCTCATGCGCTCATTTAAATTATGCATTAATTTTTATGATCGCACTATCTCTGTATGTTCATCATACGTCTAGCTCCCCCTCTCCTGCGCTCACCCATAGTCGGCATTTGCTATCCTCCCGAAGGCGGCTGCGCTTGAGGCACCTGCCGATGGCCGAGTGAGTCTCTCGGGCCTCCCCCAGTCAGGTGTTGCGGTGTCAGTTGGTCACCTCCAGGAAAGGCCAGCGTTGTGCATGGGGGGTCCAGGGTGCGTATCCAGCTTAGCCGGCCCAGAGCCCAAAGCATGCGCATCCTGCTCCCCGGAGGTCCAGGGGAGTACGTCCGCTTTGCCTGGTCATGAACCCAAAGCGCGTGCACTCTGCTTCCCCAGCGCATGGCCCGGTACTAGGGATCGGACGGCCGTACCTGGACCTCGGAGGGAGCCGGAGCTCCGGCGCCTCGTGCACAGAATTGCCCAAGCCCCGTATAGTGGGCCAGGACCATAAGACGGATAAGACTAGGAGACAGGAGGGGAGAACCCCCCGAGGAGAATTACGTTTCCTCTACCTGTGTGCAGGACCTTCAGGTTACGGCAACAGGGACTGCATGAAGCGGGGGGAAAGGAGCTACCAGCTACACCGGCCTGGGACTGGAAGGACCGGGACCTGCCCCCCCCAGCAGGGGCAGGGCCCGGGGGCCCCACGTGTCCAGCAGGCCCGGAACTCCTTCCTTGAGGGCTCCGGGCTCGCCACGTGGCAGGCAGGAACCGGACCTCCCCCCTCAGCGGGAGGGCTCCGAAAGCCCTACGTGTCCAACATGACCAGAGCTCCCGTCTCTTAAGGAGGAGCTCCGGACCCACCACGTGGCCGGCAGATTTGGAGCCCCCCCATAGGGCGAGGTTCGGAGACCTCCGGGGGCCCCTAACACAGTTAGGACCCGGGGGGGGGGGTGTCTGAGCGAAGCTCCGAGATTGGAAATGACCTCTGAGTACCTTGCGGAGCTAAGGACTCAGCCAGGCAAAGCCAAGAAGGAGGGAAAAGCATCACAGACACAAGTATCCAAGAGAGTCAATTTAAGCAAGGCTCCTTGAGCTGGACTACAGACTCGATAAAAAAGGGAAAAGCAAGTCCTAAGGACCACCCGGCTCTCGCCGGAACCTTGCTGCTACAAGGGCGGCCACATCCGCGACTTCAGCCCTGGCAGCTTCCTCCCGCTCCGCGGCTGGGCCCTCTCTTGCTGGCTCCAGCGAGAAAGAGGAGTCGCGGCTCTTGAAGCATGCCAGCACATGCGAGGCGACCTCTAAAGCTAAGCCGCGGCCCTCGGCTTCAAGCTCGCTGGCGACCACCGAGTCGAGTCTGTCCAGCTTGGCGCCGATCGACTCCAATGCAGGGATCACCTCTGCCACCTGCAATGCAGGAGTTGCGGCCCTCACCGGACTGAAACCAAGAGGGATCAGGCGGACCCCGCCCGATCCACGAAGCCTGAGACCGCAAGGGCCTCGGAGGACCGTAGGTCTGAGAGTTCCTCCTCCTCGCGGCGGGCCGCCCGCAGAGCCTCCAGGTTCCTCTCGGAGAATTCCTTCTCCTGGGCCGCCAGGGAACTCTCCCGAAGGCGGAGGGTCTCGGCTAGCCGCTCCAACTCAGCGGCCCTGAAGCCGGCAGTCAACTCGCGGTCCAAGACCGCCCGGCGATCATGGGAGACCTGTTCATCCCTCAAGTCGAGGTCTGCCTTCAGAATCTCCAGTTCCTCCATCCGAGCCTGGAGGTCATCCTCGCCCGCAGCCAGCTGCGCGGCAACCCTCTCTGCCTCAGCTGCCACGGAACGCTCCCGCTCCTCAACGGCGAGTTCGCGGCGCTCCAACCGCTGCCGTATTTCCACAGCAGCTGAGAGGCTCTCTTCGGCCCGGGCGTGAGCCTCCAGGGCCTCCCTGTTGATCCGCCGCGACTGGGTGTCCATGCGGTCAACAGCCCGCTTCATCCGGTCGACGAGCGTTTCCCGGAAGTCGAGCAACTCCCGCCTGGAGTCGAGCTCGCTCTTAACCTTCGCGGTCCTCTCCCGCAAAAGGTTCCCCCAGGTGAGGAGGCGGTCCCGTTCAACCGTATACTCCTCCCGCTCGCGCCCTAGTGCAGCCAAGACCTGCCGGACGCTCGACTCGGCGAGCACGAAGGCGTCCGCCAGAGGCAATGGAGCAACAGAAGCTGGGGAAGTCCCTCCGACCTCCTCCATTACCTCGTCCTCGGGAAGAGCCGGCGCGCCAGCCGCCGAGACGAGACGCCGATCAGGAGAAACTGGCCCAGCGACCCTAGCAGCCGGGCCAGCCGAACTTTCTTCAGCTTCAGGCTCCTTGACCTGAGGAGGGGGACGAGCCGGGGAAGACGGAGCTGGAGAAGAAGCCAGGCCGCCTAGTGCAGGATCAACCTGTGCTGGCTCGGGGGCCGCGGTAACCGTCTCGGCAGGAAGAGACGGCGCCGCCGCGGAGTCCGGGCACACCGGAACAGGAGAAGTCCCCGCTGGCCTGGCGGCCGCAGCAGTCGCCCCTGGCTCCGAGCGCATCGGCACGGATTCCCCGCAAGACGGGGAAGACCGGGAAGCGCGGACACTCCAGCGGGCTCTGAACCCCGACTTCCGAGCCGGGGTAGGATTTCCGGAGCCCGCTACCGTCTCCGACGACCGCTCCGCAGTCGCTTGGACTGGCGGAACGGGGGACGCCGCAGAGGCTTCCCCTAGCACATCAGCCCGGGGCCTCTTCGAGTCGCCACCGGAGGGGGTGTCAGGCACCCCAGAATCCCGACTTGGCACCGGCGCCGTTGCTGGAGGAGATCGGGCGCGTTTCTTCTCTGGCAGCGGGTTGGAAGCCATGGCAAGGGAAGGCTCAAAGGCAAGAAAGCAAAAGCGCAAGAGTCCAAGAAGAAACGCAGAGAAGTGCGAAGGGAAGCTACAACGTGGGTGAGACCCCCTCTAAAAAGCTTCTCGGTGCAGTTCCAAGCGATTCGGAACTCTTCGAATACCCCGCACCCGCAACCGCTTCGGTTCCTAGACCGAGTGCCGATGATGGGTGGGCCCAAGCCGCTTAACTGGAGCGGTGGGGGCAAGGAGTCAGTCTCTTGAGAAGATGAGCCGGCAAGGCCCTTCGGCGGTTCCCGAAGAAAGCGCCGCAACGTGCAGAAGTGGCAGCCTTGGGAACCACCGCAGTAAAAGCAATCATCAAGTGGGCGCACGCTCTCACGACCCCGCGGCCGTTCGTGCTCCGGCAGCGGTCAAGTCGGGACTTATAGAAAGTGCGCGGATCGGAAGAGACGGAGGTCCCACCTCGGGCTCGCTATCTCCCCCGAGATGGGCCCGGGGCCACTGTCGGTACCTGAGATATGGGTTACCCCGCGCACAGGGTAAAATGCCTAAGGTGCTCGCCCTTCTCCGCAGGGAGAGCTCCGAAGGCGCCACGCGTCTGGCGGGGCCGGACCTCCCTCTCCTCAGAGGAGAGCTCCGGGCTCGCCACGTGGCATACGGAAGCCGGACCTCCCCCTCCGCGGGAGAGAGGTCCGAAGACGCCACGCGTCCAGCGAGGCCGGACCTCCCTCTCCTCAGAGGTGAGCTCCGGGCCCGCCACGTGGCATGCAGAAGCCGGACCTCCCCCTCCGCGGGAGAGAGGTCCGAAGGCGCCACGCGTCCAGCGGGGCCGGACCTCCCTCTCCTCAGAGAAGAGCTCCGGACCTGCCACGTGGCTGGAGGAACGGTGCTGCCTGCCCCCGGGCGGTAGGAAGCGGGCGTAAAGGCGCCCCTCACCTTGCCCGTACAAGGAATTCAAGGCCCGCGTCTTCCCAAGACGCGGAAACGCGGAGCACGCGCCTGTCAGGTGCCGTTGCGTCCAGTCGCATCACAGACTGGCGCGCGGTGTCAGAACCTGACAGGTAATAAACGCCGCGACAAGACATCCCATACCGCCTGCGCCGTCATCAACCACTACGACTAGCGCACGGCATGGGCAGGGCGGCAAAAGGAAGACTCAGAAGCCTTCGACCGGAGGCAACCACCGGCATAACTACAGATACGGTGGATAATAGACAATCTTCCCGGGACCACCTGTCGGGTCCCGGCTTCCCTTGTAAGCCGCCCGAGCCTTGGCCTATAAAAGGCTCGGGTAGGCGTCGATAGCAGGCGTTCGCATTCTGCAACTCATACGCTAGCCATACACTCTCAAGTTGTAACTCACCCCCAAGCTCAGGCCCCCGGCCCTGAGCAGCAAGCAATACAGCGAGCTCCATAGCTCGCCGTGGACGTAGGGTTTTACGCTCCGGCGGCCTGAACCACGTAAAACTTCCCGTGTCAAGCTCTCACTAACTCGTCCATTCGCGCAAGCTCTCCGCTAGGAACTAGCCCCTCCGAAAAAAGAACCTCCGCGGGCTGCCCAGTGCAGGCCCGGGGGAAGTGTCGATCGCACACTTCGACAGTGACCCTTGAAACACGGCACACACGGCGAACAACTCCTCGCACCTCGACATCGCCGGAAAAGTAGTCGACGACGGTGGCGGTGGAATTGAGCTCGGGTCCGACGGTGCTAGCTCGTTTCGGCAGTTAACACGCAACGGGTCGCAAAGCATAACTGGGGCACAGGGAAGCTAACCCTGCCCTCCTCTTGGCCGGAGATCGCCGGAAAAGTAGACTTCACATGCGACCCGAGCCGTTTTCACCGGCCACGGAGAAAACACGGCGCTACGCTCACTGGGTTGATCATCTTCCTTAAGATTTGGCCTAGGTGATCGTGAGGTGCTACTCTAGCTTCAGCTAAACCAGAATCTCCAGTGATCAAGTGATCGAGATGAATTTCTGGTTTTGGTTCTTGGTGTTCCGGCGCTAAGAGGGAGCTAGGGGGTTCGAGAGGAGCTACTAGACTCCGATCCTAACCTCAGAGAACAGTTGGTTGCGCCGGAGAAGCTCGGAGCTGTCCGGGCGACGGTGTTAAGTCGGAGGCGCTTCTGTTTGAACAGGGGAGTGGAAATTGGCTCGGGAAAGCTCGAGGGGAGCTGATCACGAGCAGATTAGGGCTGGAGCACGTCGAGTGAAGGTCGGCGGTGCCGTTTATGGCCTCAGCTCGAGATGGAAGGGTGGGTTTTGGCGTGTCGACGGCGAGGTGGTGAGTTTCGGGTGTGCGGCGGTTCTCTCCGAGTTCTCAGCGTGAGGAGGCATCGGGGCAGTGGCGAAATGGCTTTGTGACGCCCAGAACTCGACGATAACGCGCTGGAGACGTCGGTCGGGAGCTAGAATCGCCGAGCAGGAGCTGGAAGCGTCGATCAGCGCCGTGGCGATCACCGAGCACACGCAAGAAACCGGGCACCGAGTGATTCAGTCGGTTTGCTCGAGTATGAGACTGACAGTGGGTCTCACCCCCTTGTTTTAACCTCTTAAATTCAATTTTCCCACTGCTCTTAATATTGGTTACCTTCATGCCCCTGTACATTTGAATAATTCACCAAATGCCCATTTGGATTTGAATGATTCAAATTGTGGAGTGTTTGAAATATATTTACAGCACATATGTAGTTTGAAATTCAAATTGGATTTGAATTTGCTTAATTTAGCTCATGTCAAGATTAAATCCAAATGGAGTGAAAATTGGTGTGTGAGCTCACAAAAATGTGCTGAGTGTGAATATGAATCCCACTTTTGAATTCATGGGATGAAAGGAGTTTGAATTTGAATTTAAGTTCAAACTAGCCTTTTTCTATTTGTACCCAAAAACATCTCAAAATATTTTGGATTTGGTGAAAGTTTGACATGAGCATTCCTAACAAGGTTTAGGAGTTCTTCATATGCTCAGCCCCTATATGATGCATGTGGGAAATACCACTTTTGCATTTTGTGAGATTATCTTCTAATGACTTTCTTGATGGTGGTTACTTGCTCTTCAAATGTGTTCATATGATTTCCTCAAATGAGGTAAGTGTGGTGTGAGGAACACTTTTAGCAAATGAAAAACTTGGGCCCTTACATTCCTCCCCCTTAAAAGAATCTCGTCCCGAGATTATGAGGTAAAAATGAGAGAGAGAGGACGGTGGAAAAATTACCGGATGTGCGACGTTAAAAAGTCGGGGTAGTTAGCGTGAAGAAAGCCTTCGCTCTCCCATGTCGCTTCATCTACGGAGTGATTACTCCATAAAACTTTGTAGAACCACAACGTACGGTTGCTTGTGGTTTGGGCCTTTTCATCTATAATATGAACCAGCTCCTCCCGACAGGCGATATCCGGTTTCAGTTCTTCAATATCTCCCAGCTGAACGGTGGTTGAAAGCTTGAGGCACTTCCTCAGCTGAGAAATGTGAAAGGCGTCGTGCACACCGGAGAGTGTTGCCAGTAATTGCAGCCGGCATGCAACTGATCCACATCTTTCCAAAATCAAGAATGGACCGATGAATTGGGGTGCCAACTTTCCTCTCACCCCGAATCTGTTCACGCCCTTTATTGGAGACACATGTAGGTACACGTGATCCCCGACTTCGAATTGTAAAGGACGTCTTCTCCGGTCCGCATACCGTTTTTGTCGGGATTGAGCGGCTTTTAAGTTCGCTTGAATCGGCCGAACCTTTTCTTCCGCATTGTTGACAAGATCAATCCCGAAGGTGACCCTTTCACTAGACTCACACCAATTCAGCGGTGTGCGGCATTTCCTCCCATATAGCGCCTCATAAGGCGCTATCTTGATGCTGGCTTGGTACCCATTATTGTACGAGAACTCGGCTAACGGTAAGTGATCATCCCAATTCTTACCATCGTTGATAGCACAAGCTCGTAGCATATCTTCTAAATGATTTACCCGCTCGGTTTGCCCATCCATCTGCAGGTGGTACGCTGAACTATGGATGAGCTTCGTCCCCAAAGCAGCATGCAACTGCTCCCAAAAATGAGACACAAATAAAGTGCCCCGATCCGAGATGACAGTACGGGGTACGCCGTATAAGCACAAGATCCGTGAGATTTACAATTCAGCATACTTCTTGGCATTGTAATTGGTGTTGACCGGGATAAAATGGGCAACTTTGGTGATCCGGTCGACGACCACCCACACGGAATCAAGTTTATGAAATGTGGTGGGTAAACCGACGATGAAGTCCATGCTCACATCCTCCCACTTCCAGGCAGGAATGCCAAGCGGTAGCAATAGTCCTGGTTTCTTCATGTGGTCCGCCTTCACCCTTCAGCATGTATCACACTCGAACACGTACTTCGCGATCTCCCGCTTCATCCGTGTCCACCAAAACTTGCTTCTGAGTTCCTGATACATCTTATTGCTGCCGGGTTGAATAGAAAAACTTTGACAAGTGAGCCTCATCAAAGATTTTTTTCCGCAACTCTGCGTTACGGGGTACGACGATCCGGTCCTTGAACCATAGGACGCTGTCTCCGTCTTTTCAGAAACATTTTAACTCCCCACTGTCTACATGTCTCCGCAAATGCGACATGCCCTTGTCATGTTTCTGAGCTGCCGCTATCTCTTCACAGATGGTGGGGATAAGAGCTAAGTTGTAGAGAGCTCCATGTGGAATCACATGTAATGGTGGCTCGCTCTCTTCCAACGGTGTGATGGGCAGATTATTAACGTGTGACTTGCGACTCAGCGCGCCCGCCACTATGTTTGCCTTGCTGGGATGATAATGGATCTCTATTTCGTATTCCTTTATCAACTCCAACCATCTTCGTTGCCTCATGTCCAGCTCCTTCTGAGTGAATATGTACTTGAGGCTCTTGTGATTGGTTTATAAATGCACAAGGTTACCGAGTAGGTAGCGCCTCCACATTTTGAGTGCGAGTACCACGGCAGCGAGCTCTAAGTCATGAGTTGGATAATTTTGCTCATGGTTCCTAAGCTGCCGTGATCCATACGCGACCACCCTTCGGTCTTGCATCAGCACACATCCGAGCCGAATGCCGGATGCATAGCAGTACACATCGAACGGTTTTGTTGCGCCAGGCTGTACCAAAACCGGTGCTTATGTTAGGTGCTTCACTAATACCTTGATCGCTGCTTCACATGCTGGACTCTAAACATATTTGGTAGCCTTCTTCAGCAGCTCGGTCATAGGCTTGGCAATCTTTGAGAAGTTCGGAATGAACCTCCGATAATATCCTGCGAGTCCGAGGAAACTCCGTACCTCGTGAACAGACCTCGGGGACTTCCAATTCAGCACTTGTGTTATCTTACTCGGGTCTACAGAGATGCCCTCCGCTGAGATAGTATATCTGAGAAAAGGCACTTGCGATATCAAGAATTCGCACTTGCTGAATTTCGCGTATAGCTTGTGATCCCGCGGCCTTTGCAAGACTATACGAAGATGCTTCTCGTGTTCTTCCTCTGACTTGGAATATATCAATATGTCGTCGATGAAGACCACGGCAAACTTGTCCAGCTCCGACATGAATACCGAGTTCATCAAGTACATGAAATGAGCTGGAGCGTTGGTGAGGCCGAAAGACATGACCAGGTACTCATAAAGTCCGTACCTCGCCGAGAAATCCATCTTCGGGATGTCCTCAACCCATATCTTAATCTGATGGTACCTGGATCTTAAGCCCATCTTGGAAAAGATCTTTGCTTCGACCAACTGATCAAACAACATGTCGATCCGTGGCAACGGGTACATGTTCTTGATAGTCATGGCGTTTAGCAAACGATAGTCCACGCAAAGCTTCAACATTTCATCCTTCTTCTTCACAAGTAATGTCGAACAGCCCCATGGCGAGGAGCTCGGCCTAATAAACCCCTTTTCCAGCAGGTCCGTCAACCGCGTTTTCAATTCTGCCGACTCCTTTGGCGCCATCTTGTATGGCCTCCCTTTCGGACGACATCCCCGGTAAATCATCCGGGAACACGTTGGGGAACTCACGGACTACTGGAATGTCTTCCAATCTGATGGTGGTGGATTGGTAGACACTTGGAACCTTTATTTCTGGACTATCCAGAAATAATGAGTGTGACTCGTGCATTTCCGGGTGTAGATGCACGACTCGGAGGACGGTGTCTAGAACAGCGCCGTGGCGGGTTAACCACGACATCCCTAAGATGACATCTACTTTTTGTCCCTCTAAAGCTATGAGAGACGTAGAGTATACTCTACCCCCTAAGCATAATGGCGCATTCGAAACCATCATGCTTGCTGAAATTTTCCCACCCAGTGAACAAATCACATAAGGACTCTTGGTGGGTAGTATTTGCAAGCTGTATTTAGCAATAAAAGCTTGGCTAATGAAATTATGCGTGACACCTTAGTCAAATAAAACTATAGCGGGATGCTGGTGGAGTTGGAACATACCCGCAAGGATGGCTTCTCCCTCTGGCACGTCCTCCATGGCGAGTTGGTGGACGGTGCGGGGCTTAGGGTTTGCCCACCGCACATTAATAGGGTTCCGGGGTTGATTCCTCCCCGGAAACTGTGGTTCCACTCCGCCGCCTTGCCTCTCAGGGTAGTTGTTGGCGAAGTGCCCTTGACGACCGCATTTGTAGCATGCGGTTGATGGCTGGCCCGTGCTCGGAGGACGAAAGCCCGGCATGCGCTGCTGAGGTACAAACACACGCGGCATCGTCCGCTGCTGCTGTTGTTTCTGCGGAGGTGGTGCTGGTAATGCCGGCCGGAACGCCGGTGGAGAATACGGCCGACTGCGGAATTGCATCAGTTGCTGCGGTGGCTGCCAGCATTGACCTGATGGTGAGCGATACACCATCTGGTATTTTTGGGGAGGACCACCTCCCTCTCCGCTGCTTTGCGGCGCGCTTCGCTTCTTTTCCGCTGCCGCTAACTCCTTACCGGAGTCCTCTTGAACAATCGCAGCATCAATAATGTCGTTGAGGCTGCCGCGATTGAACATTGCCAGCTTGTCCTTCAGGAGCGGACTCAGCCCCTCGTAAAAGTGATCCTGCCGCTTCTCGTCGATATCGGCGTGATAGGAGGCGTAGAGCGCGAGATCATTTAACGCCCTGGAATACTCCAGCACGTTCCTGCTGCCCTGCTGCATGCGAAGGAACTCCTGCGTCTTCCTTTTCATCAGACCCGGTGGTATGTGATAGGCCCTGAAGGCCGTCCGGAACTCTGCCCAGGTCAGCACTCGCTCGGTGGGTTGCGAGGCACAAAAGTTTGCCCACCAAGCGCTCACAGACCCTTGAAGCTGGTGGGCCGTGAACTGAGTCTTGCGCTACTCACTAACTTGGAGCAGCCCAAACTTCATCTCCATCGTGCGGAGCCAGTTGTCCACATCGAGGGGTTCATCCGTCCTTAAAAATACCGGGGGATGAGTAGCCAGAAAGTCGGAGTAGGAGCTTTGCTCGCGCTCCTCTCGGTCTTGACACCTCTCTGGTCGAGATGTATTCACAATTAAAGTTTGCAGCAACTCCGTGTGCTGCTGATGTGAGCCCGCCATGGCCGCAACGATGTCGGCCAATGTAACTGTTGGAGGTGGCGGTGGCGGTTGTTGCTGTTGCTTCTGTTGCTGTCCCGAGGAAGCCTTGGGAGACTGTTCGGAGGATTCTCCCCCCGGACTGGAACCTCCAACCCCCGGGTTAGCACGAGTGCGAGTCATTCTGAATTTCAAAACAGCAACGATCAGCACATGTCATTCTTAAAATTTCATAGAAAACATTAGGTATTGCAGTGACACATGAATTGTGACACCCGGTTCCGAAAAATAGAACCAAGTGAATGCATATGTGTGCCTAGGATGTTCATCACACATACACATGTAATCCAAAAACTGAATTCAGAATATAACCACGAATAAATAGTGTTTAAATACTTTATTACATCGACTCATTGTCTCACTTATGAACCTCTAACTTATTCTTGCAGCGGAAGACTCTAATGACAGCAGAAATAACTAAACAGCGGGCTCCAATCTTCAACTCCACATGTATGTTGACGGTAGTTCGCTCGCCTAGTACTCCACATGGTCCTCGAAGTACTCATCTCCTGTAGCTGATATTTATTTGGTAATACAAGGGTGAGTACATGTCGTACTCAGCAAGTGCGGGAAAAGTATGGCATGTAGCTTACAACAAGGTATGGAATAAAAAGGCTCATTGCAGCAAGCAAATTTTTATTTCATAAACATGGTAAAAACAGCAACTATTTCTATATGAAATTTATCCCATCATAATCAAATAATTCAGCAACATTCTCTCATCATAATTCATCATTTATCAAGTCTCATCCAGCCATTAATCTTTCTCAAGTTTATCTCATGCTCATAAATATTCATAACCATCTCATATTCATATAGCCAAAACCAAACTCATTGTCATGACTCAAAGCAGCCCCAAAACCAATCCCAATGACCATACCATAACCATACCAAATAAACATCCCAAATTTACCTCTAATCATGTGAGTTGGCCAGGTGCTTGTGGCCGGAAGCACGGCTATCATGATAGTTTTACACTCTGCAGAGGTGGCACCACTTTACCCACAAGTTCGTGATTTCGTCACCCGTCGGCGACTGCAAAAACTCCATTATACCAGTACACAACCATCGGTGTATGACCAAGAGATCACAAAATAGCCTTTATAAAGGGGCTACTAGTTGTATGGACCCACTGAGGTTTCATCGGCAGGCTCGAATCACCATTCTCCCACCCACGAGCCCCCTCTTGTGCCATGCAGTTCCCAGGGCAGTCCCTCTCAACTCCCATTCCCCACACCATCCAACGGTCCATAACAAGCTAGCAACACACCTAATTAGTCAGCTAAGCCGCACCCATATTTGGCCTTGTGATGACACTATTTTCCTGGCATGTGCTGGCATGAACCGGTCCTTAGATCTATGGCAAGTAAACCATCATCTCATTCAGCAACATCCACGAACCAAGCTTGCCTAGATCTCTCCGATTCCATGCTTATCAACATCATCAAGTTCTCATCATTATTATTCATATGAGTGCAGTAGCTAACCATGTTTTAATTCAGCTTCCCATATCCCGTAAATTAAGCGAAGCAAAAAGGAAAAACGACCATACCCGACTCATCAACTTTCCCGGCGACAAGGATGGTTAACAAAACTAGTAAACTCCTATAAAAGAGTGTCCCATCAAGTTGACTCAAGCATACATGTTTTTGCAAACAAAACAGTTTCAAAACATGGGATCAATATGGTCAAGGGGCACTTGCCTTGCTCCCGTGGCTCTTGTTGCTCAAGCGTGACATGGCCCCACGACATCGTCGAGCCAGGATCACGCTTAGGGGTGCTGCGTTGCACAACACCGGATAATGCACATCAAAGATACAAAGCAAAAGCAAAGTTTTATTACATAAACCAGTTATGAACATTTTTACAACAAAATAAGTTCAGTCTACACTCACGGGCATAGACTATGCATCGAGTTCACGTTCAGCCCGTGAATGTGTCCCCGCTAGCATGCACACACACTAACACGGTGGAGTGCACGACTCCCACTCGATGGGGTTTCCCTATTGGGGTTCCGTCTCTTCCTCGGGAGTCCCTTCCTCATAAACCCCTGCAAAAGCTTCAAACACAAGCAGTGGGCATGATGGCTCAGCAAGTCTGACCCGTCTCTCCTATACATGAAACTTCTACATGAAGGATTTTAGGGTACATGAGGTAAATAAGTTGCAAAGGACACACCTAATTATTTGAACCTTACTTTCAAGTTTTAGCAGCCGGTTGTGGAGAACCTCATGCTAAGGCACATGAGAGAGATGCAATCAAACAAGAAACGCATTTCTCTCATGTACTTTGCCCAAGGTCGAAAAGAACTTTAATTAGCTCTAAACTACAGCAAGTCATTAACAATCAATGTACCACTTTCAAATAAGCAAACTTTTAACATGTACTTAGCCTGTTCTTTCTACATCACGGTACAATGAACAAGTGGTACTCACTGACCACGAGGGACGGTGATTATTATCGATTTACACCTGCAGGGTTACCTGAATAACCCGTCACGTATGCCCGTACTCGATGTTGCCTGCAGCAACCATCACGGACGTCGTACACAACCACCTTTCATCCGTCAGCCAAATATTGAACCGGTCCTATTGTCCCGAGCAAGAAGTCTCTGCGCGCGCACCCGCAGTGCCGCCAGCCGATTTACACCTCAAGCTCTCAACCTACCCTCTGGACGACAAGCAATGCCTCAATACCCAGCTACCCGAGTTACATCGGTTTCCCGGTTCCCATATATCCGGTAGGTCTTCGGTACTGTTCTAGCTTGTTCAACAGGCCCGCACACGGCTTGGTCCTCAATCGACACAAGTGGAGCTATGGCACCCAGACCCCAACGTCCTGCTTCCCTTACTCTTTGCTCGGTCTCATTTTTCTTGTCATGTATTTCATTTGCTACCTTTACCCGAGTAGTGTGCTTCTAGTCTATTCTCGCGAGTAGATCCCACTACTCGACTTGTACCGAATCCTACACTATCTTAGCATTGCAGTAGCTAAACGAGGTTTAAACACCTAAGCCCAACCCAGGGTTTTTTTGGCTATGCATTTGGGTTTTCAAACAAGACTCAAATGCAAAAATTAAGTGGGTGCTCAAAGTAAGTTCTCAAAACAGTAAAATTTGTAAAAACGGTTAATGCAGACCAGAGTTTGCCTTGCTGCTCTTGGTCGTAGGCTAGCTGTTCCTCTGGAGTGACGAAGTCTAAGACTTCGGGCTCCTCCTCAACCTTAGTGACTACATGAGAGAATACATACATGCATCAATTTGAATGCATTTAAATTAAAGTTTAAACTTGTGAGAGCTATAATCTTGCTAGACAGGCCCAATGACTCTGAAATTTTTACTGTGGTTTGGATATAACCTAAACAAGTACTTGGCCAGGTTTCTTTTGGTACCTGAGATATGGGGTACCCCCGCGCACAGGGGAAAATGCCTAAGGAACTCGCCCTTCTCCGCAGGGAGAGCTCCGAAGGCGCCACGCGTCCGGCGGGGCCGGACATCCCTCTCCTCAGAGGAGAGTTCCGGGCCCGCCACGTGGCATATAGAAGCCGGACCTCCCCCTCCGCGGGAGAGAGGTTCGAAGGCGCCACGCGTCCGGCGGGGCCGGACCTCCCCCTCCTCAGAGAAGAGCTCCGGGCCCGCCACATAGCCGACAGAAGCCGGACCTCCCCCTCTGCGGGGAGAGGTCCGGAGGCTCCACGTGCCCCGCGGGCCGGAGCCTCCTCTCCTCTGAGAAGGGCTTCGGGCCCGCCACGTGGCCAGAAGAACGGCGCTGCCTGCCCCCGAGAGATAGGCAGCGGGCGTAAAGACGCCCCATACCTTGCCCGTACAAGGTATTCAAGGCCCGCGTCTTCCCAAGACGCGGAGCACGCCTCTGTCAGGTGCCGTTGCACCCAGTCGCATCACAGGCTGGCGCGTGGTGTCAGAACCTGCCAACCAATAAACACCGCGACAAGACATCCCATGCCGCCTGCGCCGTCATCAACCACTACGACTAGCATGCGGCATGGGCAGGGCGGCAAGACGAAGACTCAGAAGCCTTCGACCAGAGACAACTACCGGCATAACTGCAGATACGGTAGATGATAGACAATCTTCCTGGGACCACCTGTCGGGTCCCGGCCCCCCTTGTAAGCCGCCCGAGTCTTGGACTATAAAAGGCTCGGGTAGGCGACGATAGCAAGGGTTTGCATTTCTGCAACTCATACGCTAGCCATTCACTCCCAAGCTGTAACTCACCCCCAAGCTCAGGACTCCGGCTCTGAGCAGCAAGCAATACAGCGAGCTCCATAGCTCGCCGTGGACATAGGGTTTTACGCTCCGGCGGCCTGAACCACGTAAAACTCATCGCGTCAAGCTCTTACTAACTCGTCCATCCGCGCAAGCTCTCCGCAAGGGACTAGACCCACCAAAAAAAGAACCTCCACGGGCTTCCCAGTGCAGGCCCGGGGGAAGTGTCGACCGAACACTTCGATATTTGGCGCGCCGGGAAGGGGGACATTTCCCCTTGCGCGACGAGTTTCCGCCGACGAAGATGACCAAGCTCCCTTCAGTGGCAAGCTCACCTCCCCCGCCTCCGCGGCGAACCGCGACCAGGGGGGAGTACAAGTCAACACACTCGGGACGGAGTGTGTCGGTACAAGCTGGGAGCCAGCAACCGGCTCTGGCAGCGCCGACCCCGGCAATGCAGGCTCCAACCATCGTCAGGTCTTCAGTAGCGTTGGACGTACCCGGTGGGGGTGCGCTAGCTGCAGCAAGAGCGCTACTGCACAATCCGCCCGCTGGGGACGCGCCTCAGGCAGCGACCCAGCAGTGGATTCACGAGGTAGACCGTCTTGTCGTCGCCGCCGCAAACCCTCGACTTCGGCGGAGACGACACTTTGGCCAACCGGCCGTGTCGCTGATGCGCACGCCAATGGTCAACGAACAGACGGCATATTCCAGCTCTACCAGCCTCCAATCAACGGATCTGAGGACAGAGCTGGAGCGGTGTCGCTTAGGTCAAGATGCCCGGGTATACCTCAAGCAACGCCGGGAAAGGCGTCGCTACCAAGAGGCTGACGACAGCATGACGTCGGCCTCGACCCAGCCTGAAGAGCAGACCTTCGCCACACGATCTCTGCCCCAGGCCTGCGCCGTGCAGAATATGCCACAGTCATATGTCCTGCAGATGGCGCCCCCGGCCTATGGTGCAGCCTTGCCCATACCGGGGTACGCTGTGCCCAGTGCGAACCAAGCGTTCGCGGCACCAGAACCTGCGGCAACAGAAGCAGGGTGTGCGGCCCTCGCGCCCCACCTTCGCTTCGCGAAGTGGCCGCGCAAGTTTCGGCCGCACCTGCCCGAGAAGTACGACGGCAGCGTCAACCCGGCGGAGTTCCTCCAGATCTACTCCACCGCCGTACTTGCCGCAGGAGGGAATGAAGCCGTCGTGGCCAATTACTTCCTTGTCGCCTTGACTGGTCCAGCCCGGTCTTGGCTCATGAACCTCCCCCAGGGTTCCGTAACTTCCTGGGGAGAGCTTTGCCGGCAGTTCATAGCCAACTTCGGCAGTTCCTACACCCGGCCTGGCACGGAGCTCGACATCAACGCCATCCAACAACAACCTGGGGAGTCGCTGCGCTCTTTCATCCAGCGGTTCTCCCAGGTGCGGAACACCATCCCACACATTCAAAATGCTTCTGTGGTGGTGGCGTTCCGGCAAGGCGTCCGGGACAAGAAGATGCTCGAGAAGCTCGCGACCAGGGAGGTCCGCGATGCCTCAGAGCTCTTCAGCTTGGAAGACAAGTGCGCCAGAGCAGCCGAAGGTCGGAACTGGCACTCACAGCCGTCCTCCGAGTCAGGAGGACTGCCCGGATCTGGTCCTACTCCCTATGGAGGCAGCAGGAAGGCCAAGAACCGAGGCAGAAGCAAGATAGAATCACCGACCGCAGCCCCAGTCGTCACTGCAGCGACGCTCAGTGGGGCTCGGGGGCCGCGCCCCGACAAGAGGCAGCGAAGATCACCAATCCCAGAAGGTGATCAAGACAATATGTGCCCCGTGCACGGCAGCTGTCGCCACATTACTGCCGAGTGCCGGGAGATCCGAAAGCTCGTAGAGCGCTTCCGCAAGGGGAAGCGGCAGCGGGCTGATGCTCCACCCTTCCGTCCAAAGGAAGGCGAACAGAGGGTGGATGTCCCAGACAGCATCGACCACCCAGAGGAGATCCAGGAGCCTCAGCGCGCCGTGAAGGCGGCACGCAATCATGAGGACTCCAGCTCCAGTGACGATGAGCGTCGAAAGAAGCTCTATGTCATATACGGCGGGTCCGCCGACCCCTCGTCCCGAAGCGCAGTCAAGACTCTGCGCCGAGCGGTAGCGTCGGTGGCGCCACTCCCAAGTGCTGCACCGCACCTTAAGTGGATGGGGACCACCATCAGCTTTGACGCCACCGACTGCCCCAGGAACATGGCTGGGGCCGGCCAACTACCGCTCTTGGTAGCTCCTACCATCGCCAACGTGAGAATGTACCACGTTTTGGTAGATGGAGGAGCTGGGCTGAACCTCATCAGCCATGCAGCTTTCCAGAAGCTGCAGATCCCGATGGCCAAGCTCACCCCGTCGAGCCCGTTCTCAGGGGTAGGGCCGGGACAGGTCATTCCCTACAGCAACATTAGCCTCCCGGTGACCTTCGGGGCTCCGGACAGCTATCGGACAGAGCACATTCTGTTCGACGTAGCGGAGATAGACCTCCCCTTCAACGCCATAATCGGCAGGCCAGCCCTGTGCCGGTTCATGGCAGTAGACCACTACGGCTACCTCGTCCTGAAGATGCCAGCACCGACGGGCGTCCTCAGGATTCGTGGGGACCGCACTGCTGCAGTGTCGGCCTTAGAGAAACTCCAAGCGCTCGCAACAGCTGGGGCATCAGCCCCCGGCAATACAGAGCCGGACCAGCTCCGCCCGAGCGCACGTCACCGTGCTTCCGCCGCAGCACCCCACGTGCAACCTCTCGACGAGGGCGGCGTCCCCTTAAAGGTCGTCCAAGTCGGCGCCGAAGCCACCCAGACCACCCGGGTAGCCGGGGGCCTGGATAGCAAATAGGAAGGCGCGCTCGTCACCTTCCTCTGGCACAACGTCGACGTGTTTGCATGGCAGCCGTCACAGATGCCGGGGATCCCCAGGGAGGTGATCGAGCACCACTTGAAAGTCTTCCCCGACGCCCGGCCGGTTCAACAGAAGCCCCGCAAGCAGTCCATCGAGCGGCAAAACTTCATTCGTGAAGAAGTCAAGAAGCTGCTGGATGCTGGCTTCGTACGGGAGGTTCACCACCCCCGGTGGTTGGTGAACCCCGTCGTTGTCCCGAAGGCCGGCGGGAAGCTCCGGATGTGCATCGACTACACCAGTCTCAATAAGGCATGTCCCAAAGATCCATTCCCTCTCCCTAGAATAGATCAAATAGTAGACTCAATGTCAGGCTGTGATATGCTGTGCTTCCTAGACGCCTACTCGGGTTTCCATCATATCCCCATGTCTAGGGAGGACGAGGAGCACACCTCCTTCATCACAGTAGACGGTCTTTATTGCTATGTGTCTATGCCTTACGGCCTAAAGAATGCACTCCCCACCTTTGTGCGAGCGATGCACAAAACCTTTGGGGAGTTAATAAGAGACCTAGTTGAGGTGTACGTCGATGACATAGTTGTCAAGGTCAAGAAGGGTTCATCTTTGCTAGATAACCTAGCCTTAGTCTTTGACAAGTTGCGCTCTACGTGAACCAAGCTGAACCCAGATAAATGTGTGTTCGGTGTGTCCTCTGGGAAGCTCTTAGGATTCCTGGTCTCGCACCGAGGGATTGAGGCCAACCCAGAGAAGATCAAGGCCATCGACTTGATGCGGCCCCCTGCCCGCGTCAAGGATGTTCAGAAACTCACGGGATGTCTAGCCGCGCTGAGTCGGTTTATACCGAGGCTAGCAGAGCGGGCACTCCCTTTCTTTAAGCTCCTGCGCAAGTCAGGCCCTTTTGCCTGGACTGACGAAGCAGAAGAGGCTTTCCAGGAGTTGAAGCGACTCCTGACGACCCTACCTATCATGGTAGCCCCTGAGCCTGGAGAGCACCTGCTGCTCTACATCGCGGCGACAACTGAAGTGGTGAGTATTGTCCTCGTCGCAGAGCGGCCAAACCCCTCATCTTCGCAACCTGCTCCGGTAGCAGAAGACAGACGCCAGGAGGCCCCGCAGGGCCAAGGCGGTCTCCCGGACCTCCAAGGCAACCCCCTGGAGGTCCAGGTCGACCTCCCGAAGGTCCAGGGCGGTCTCCCGGACCCCCAAGATAAACCCCCAGGGGCCAAATGGGACCTCCCGGAGGTCCCTCAAGACCCCCCGGAGCTCCCGGATAATCAAGATAGCTTAAGGGCCTCCGGGTCCCAGCTACCGGAGGCCCCCGTGGGTCCACTCACCTCCAGCGGGCCAGGGCCAATGGACGAGGACCTCCCAAGCCTAAGAGAGAGGGTTCGAACCATCCAGAGGCCTGTCTACTACATCAGCGAAGTACTTCATGATGCCAAGACAAGGTACCTAGAAGTCCACAAGCTGCTGTATGCGGTGCTCGTGGCCTCCAGGAAGCTCCGCCATTACTTCCAGGCCCACCGGGTCTTGGTAGTCACCTCGTATCCGCTGAAGACAATTCTTCACAGCCCCCATGCGACTGGCAACGTTGCTAAATGGGCGGCGGAGCTGGCGGAGTTTGAGCTGGACTTCCTCCCACGCCATGCAGTCAAGAGCCAAGCACTGGCTGACTTTGTGGCGGAGTGGACACCAACGAAGACTGACCCAGGGGGCCATGAAGGCGGTGAGCCGGAGCACCAAGCTCCGGTCTTCACCGAACCCCACTGGACACTTTTCTTCGACGGCTCCTCGCGAAAGCAGGGGGCCAGTGCCGGCATACTGCTCCTCATGCCATCGGGGGAACAGTTTGGGTATATGGTGCATCTCAATTTCAAGGCAACCAACAACATGGCGGAGTATGAAGCACTCATCTTTGGCCTGCAGACAGCCCTGTCTTTAGGCGCTCGCCAGTTGTTGGCACAGGGCAACTCCCAACTGGTCATCAAGCAAGTCAAGGGCAAATGCTCCTGCAATGACCCACAGCTAGCTGCGTATCTGCTTCACGTGCAGATGTTGGAGAAAGAATTCCTCGCCTTGGACCTGCATCACGTACCGCGCGCTGGTAATGCCGCAGCTGACAACCTTTCAATGAAGGCTTCCACCGGAGCCCCTGCACCCGAAGGAGTTTTCGAGAGGACGTTGCTGAGGCCTACAGCCCGGCCCGCCGAGCCGGGCGAAGTGGGCTTGACCAGCACCTCGAAGCTGGCGGTCCCGGCGGCCCTACAGCCATGGATGCCGCCAAGGATCATAAGCGTCACTGGGGACTCCGTGCAACCCAGCGCTCAAGATCCAGAAGCTCAAGTCAGACCCGATGCATGGATCACGGAGATCCGGGACTACTTGAAGGACAAATCCTCCCTGATGAACATGCAACCGCTGAACGGATTGTGCGTATGGCTAAGAGATACGCGCTGGTAGAGGGGGATCTCTACCGGCGTGGCGCCAACCACATCCTATTGCGGTGCATAACCCAGGGAGAAGGCTGCGACTTGCTCGCTGAGATCCATGGAGGCGAATGTGGAAGTCACTCTTCCTCACGCACGCTTGTCGGTAAAGCCTTCCGGCATGGCTTCTACTGGCCGACAGCACTCCAGGATGCCGTCAAGCTGGTCGAGAGCTGCAAGGCGTGCCAGTTCCACGCCAAGCAGATCCATACACCGGCTCAGGCGGTACAGATGATCCTGCCCTCGTGGCCATTTGCCGTATGGGGCTGGACATCTTGGGACCATTTCCCAGAACCGTCGGGGGATTCCGGTACCTCTATGTCGCCATCGACAAGTTCACCAAGTGGCCGGAAGCTACACCAGTTGTCACCATCAACAAACAATCCGTAGTAAAGTTCATCAAGTCTATTGTCTGCCGGTTTGGGGTCCCGAACAGAATCATCATCGACAACGGGACCCAGTTCACCAGCACAGCATTCCAAGACTACTGCGAGGACCTTGGTATTCAGGTGTGCTACGCCTCTGTCGCCCACCCAAAGAGCAATGGGCAAGTTGAGAGGGCCAACGTGGAGATTCTCCGGGGCCTTAAGACTCGCACCTTCGCCAGCCTGAAGAAACATGGTGCCAATTGGGTAGATGAGCTTCCGAGCACACTATGGGCTAACCGGACATCCCAGAGCCGGGCCACCGGGGAGACACCCTTCTTCATGGTGTATGGGGCCGAAGCTGTACTTCCCCCAGAAATCACCATGAAGTCTCACTGTGTCCGGGCTTACAACGAAGCCGCGCAGGACAACCTCCGGCGTGGAGAAATCAACCTCGTCGACGAGGTCCGATTACATGCAGCACTCCGTAACGCGCGATATAGACAAGCGCTTCGGCGCTACCACCAGAGATCTATGCGTGCCCGGGAGCTGCAGGAAGGTGACCTGGTGTTGCGGCGCATACTTTCTCGCGAAGGGGCCCACAAACTCTCCCCTAGTTGGGAAGGCCCCTTCCGAGTCGTGAAAGTATGCCGCCCCGGGTGTGTGCGCCTTTCCACCGAGGATGGGGACCTTCTCCCAAACCCTTGGAACATAGAACACCTCCGTAAGTTCTACACCTAGAGCAAAAATAGGAAGTACATTCTTTTCGTAATAAACTCCATAGAGTCCAGGAGCAGCGCTCGGAGGAGCTAAGCCCCAGGGGACGGTACAGGACTACGTTCAGCTTTGCCTGGTTCCGACTCCAAGCGCGTAGAGTCTTGCTTCCCCTCTTAATGGGGCGGGTCGTGGCCTCCATGTTTAGCCTGCCTTCCTCCTGTGGAAAGTTGTACGAAAAGAAACCTGCTCTACTTTGCTCTTTCCTCGTACTCATTTAAATTGTGTACTAAGTTTTTTATAACCACCCTTGCAGTGCATGGTTGCCATGTGCTCAGCTCCCCCTCCCTACAGTCCCCAAGCACCAAGCATATGGTTAGGGACTATAAGTCAAATAAGACTATGAGATAAGGGAGGGGGAGCCCCCAAGGAGGATTACTTTTTCCCTACTTGTGTGCAGGACCTCTCGGCCTCGAATCCCTACAGGAATGTGATGGGAGCACCTGACCAATGGGACGCCCCGGCCAAGGGGGCCACTACGGGATCACGCAAGACCGGAACTCCAAGGCAAGACCGAAGGATATACGGGTACAGCGGGACCGGACCCCCCCTCTCCGAGGGGAGGGGCCCGGAGACCCCACGTATACCGCGGGTCCGGACCTCCCCCTCCTCAGAGGAGAGCTCTGGATCCGCCACGTGGCCGGCTGACCCGGGCCTCCCCATCCTCATGAGGCGGGGCCCGAGGACCTCCAGGGCCCTTAATGTAATGAGGACCCGGGCAAGGCGCCGGAGCAGAACGTTGAGATTGGTGAAGGCCTCTAAGCACCTTGCGGAGCTAAGGGCTCGGTCGGGCAAAACCAGGAAGGAGACGGAAAACGTCGCAGGCACGAAGGGTCATAGGAGCTCATGTATTCATGGCTCCATGAGCTGGGCTACAAACTCGATGAAAAAGAAAGAAACAAGCCCCAAGGGTCTCCTGACACGACCAGAATCTAGAAGTTGCAAGAACGGCCGCATCACCAGGCTTCAGCCCTGGCGGCACTCTCCCGCTCCATGACCCGAGCGCAGGAATCGCCTCCCTCATCACCGGCGCAAAAGCCGGTGTCACCAAGGGAGCTCCTGAGGCCCCCTCCGCAGCTTCAGCGGTCTTCCTGGAGACTCTGCCGTCTGGGATCCTCCATGGTGCATCAGCGGTTTCCTTCTCCTGAAGTTCCCTCATCACCGGCGCAAAAGCCGGTGTCATCAAGGGTGCTCCTGGAGCCTCCTTCCCTCATCACCTGCGCAAAAGCCGGTGTCATCAAGGGTGCTCCTGAGGCCCCCCCCCCCTCCGCAGCTTCAGCGGTCTTCTCGGAGACTCTGCCGCCTGGGATTCTCCTTGGTGCTTCAGCGGTTTCTTTGAAGACTCCACCACCTGAGAAGGGACGCAACGCCAAGGAGCTTTCTGCCTGCCGTCACCAAGGAAGGGCCCCATCGGGAGGACTAACCAGAGACCCCTTGGAGGCGCCACCTCCAGAGTCAAGACAGGCAGGCTCCCTGGGTCCCAGGCTTGGTGCAGGCGCCGTTGCTGGGGGAAATCGAGAGCGATTCTCCCCCTGAAAGGCGGGTTGGGAGCCATGGAAGACGACAAGACCGCAGAGACTCGAGGGAGGCGCAATGGCTGGAGGCCTTATAAGGGGAGCGTACCCCCGTGGCGGATTCTTTTCCCACCTTCTGGGTACGAGTCCAAGCGATTCGGAACTCTTCGAATACGCCGCATCGTCAACCGCTCCGGATCCAACACCTAGTGCCGATGACAGGTGGACCCAAGCCGCCAAGCGGTGGGTCAAGGAGTCAGTCTCCTGAGAAGATGAGCCGGCAAGGCACTTCGGCGGTTCCCGAAGAAAGCGCCGCAACGTGCAGAAGTGGCAGTCTTGGGAACCGCCACAGTAAAAGCAACCATCAAGTGAGCGCACGCTCCCACGATCCCGCGGCCGTTCGTGCTCCGGCAGCGGTCAATTCGGGACTTAGAGAAAGTGCACAGATCGGAAGAGACGGAGGTCCCACCTCGGCCTCGCTATCTCCCCCGAGATGGGCCCGGGGGCCACTGTCGGTACCTGAGATATGGGGTACCCCCGCAGGGAAAATGACTAAGGAACTCGCCCTTCTCCGCAGGGAGAGCTCCGAAGGCGCCACGCGTCCGGCGGGGCCGGACCTCCCTCTCCTCAGAGGAGAGTTCCGGGCCCGCCACGTGGCATACAGAAGCCGGACCTCCCCCTCCGCGGGAGAGAGGTCCGAAGGCGCCACGCGTCTGGCGGGGCCGGACCTCCCCCTCCTCAGAGAAGAGCTCTGGGCCCGCCACGTAGCCGACAGAAGCCGGACCTCCCCCTCCGTGGGGAGAGGTCCGGAGGCTCCACGTGCCCCGCGGGCCGGAGCCTCCTCTCCTCTGAGAAGGGCTCCGGGCCCGCCACGTGGCCAGAAGAACGGCGCTGCCTGCCCCCGAGAGATAGGCAGCGGGCGTAAAGACGCCCCATACCTTGCCCGTACAAGGTATTCAAGGCCCGCGTCTTCCCAAGACACGGAGCACGCCTCTGTCAGGTGCCGTTGCGCCCAGTCGCATCACAGGCTGGCGCGCGGTGTCAGAACCTGCCAGCCAATAAACACCGCGACAAGACATCCCATGCCGCCTGCGCCGTCATCAACCACTACGACTAGCATGCGGCATGGGCAGGGCGGCAAGATGAAGACTCAGAAGCCTTCGACCAGAGACAACTACCGGCATAACTGCAGATACGGTAGATGATAGACAATCTTCTCGGGACCACCTGTCGGGTCCCGGCCCCCCTTGTAAGCCGCCTGAGTCTTGGACTATAAAAGGCTCGGGTAGGCGACGATAGCAAGGGTTCGCATTTCTGCAACTCATACGCTAGCCATTCACTCCCAAGCTGTAACTCACCCCCAAGCTCAGGACTCCGGCCCTGAGCAGCAAGCAATACAGCGAGCTCCATAGCTCGCCGTGGACGTAGGGTTTTACGCTCCGGCGGCCTGAACCACGTAAAACTCACCGCGTCAAGCTCTTACTAACTCGTCCATCCGCGCAAGCTCTCTGCAAGGGACTAGCCCCACCAAAAAAAGAACCTCCGCGGGCTGCCCAGTGCAGGCCCGGGGGAAGTGTCGACCGAACACTTCGACAGTTTCATTTGCAGCAAAGCTCATTCGATCTCTCAACAAATAATTCTGTACTTGACCTTAATTGGAGCTCCTAGGGTGTTCTAGGCATTTTCATGGAGCAAGCCATGATTTTCTGAAAACTAGATTTTTAGAGGGTTCTAATGGAGTTGGTTTCACTTAATTTGAAGGTTTTTAGCCAAAGATATGAGCTAAACAAGTTCAGAGAATTTCTGAAAAATGTTTCTGGACATTTTTCATTTTCTATGGAACAATTTTATTAATAACACCATTAGGTGGATCAAATCAGCTCAAATAGATCTGAAATTTTGATGGTAGCTCAGGGATATTTCGGTGAACATCCTAGTAAAATTTCAGAATTTTCCTTCAATGGGTTCTCCAGCTAAAATTCTAAACAGTTTAAACTTTGAAGAATTTATGCTAGAGAAATAATGATTTTCATGAAGTGAAACTTGATTTGTTGGAAAGTACTCAGAGAGCTGAATCCAACAAAATTTGGTTCACTCAATTTGGAGTTTCCTAGCCAAAGTTATGTGGGTTTGAAGTTTGAACTAAATCTGAAAATCAGAGAAATGTTTAAATCTGCCTGTGGGTCCAAGGGAACACGTGTTGTGTGCTGAACCGATGACACACGGGGCTACAGGTTTAATTCCTGTGCTGCCACAGCTGATCCGCGCTCACAGACGATCCAATCCCCTGATTTCCTCCCACTGACAGCGGGCCTGGCCCCAGTCGTCAACTACCTCGCGCCTCCCGCGCGGTAGCGCCGCCGAGGTCGCCGGAGCACCGCCGAACTCACTCGTCCGGTCAGCTCCCATGCGCTAACTCACCGCCAGCCCCTAAGTTTGTGCGCTTAACACGTTGGGAGGGTTTCCCCATCTCGACGTTGGTTCTAACTGAGCCCGCGATGATGCGGCGGTTTGGGAAGAGTTCGGCGACGTCACTCCGACGTGCTAGCCTGCCAAAAGCTTGGCATGGTGGTGGACAGGCCCGGGAATAGCTCCAAGGTAGGTGTCACCGTGCGCCCGATGCTTCCCGGGAAAGCCACCGTCGGAAAACTTGGAAATACGCCATGCACAGAGGTTTTCATGCTAGGTTTCGTGAAACTAA
Organism: Neostapfia colusana; assembly: GCA_030760725.1. Lineage (NCBI taxonomy): Eukaryota > Viridiplantae > Streptophyta > Magnoliopsida > Poales > Poaceae > Neostapfia > Neostapfia colusana. Next base: position 50,281,268 of record JASWHV010000011.1, read on the forward strand.
CCTATGCGCCACTGAGTCTAGTTCCTGTGTGTGAAGTTTCGTGGAATCTAAACGAGAACCAAACAGGAATTTAAAAGTTTCTTACCCAAAGGTGACTTTGCACCGGCTGGAAGCAAACTGCAAAATTCACCGTCGATGCTCAAGCTTCGGAACTGATCTGTAGGAGGTCCTTGCGCGTCCAGAAGTAGCTTTTCTTGGCTGTGACAAGCCCGGGGTGAGGCTGCCCACGAGAGCACCTCCTCTCGGTTTTGTATCGGCCGCTGCGGGAAAGAGTGTTTCTCGGTGTAGGGAGCACGAGCTCACTCGGTGATGGTTTGAGGGGGTTGTGGAGAGTCCTGTGGTGCCATTTTGCTGCTCAGCCGAGGCTCACACGCAAGCTTGGCGGGTGGCCGAGGATCGGAGGAGTAGCGGTGGCTACGGTCAGTTTCTTGCGCGAGGGAGCAAAGAACTGATTGGTTCTGCCTCCGGCCGGCTCAGCTGCGGGGATGAGAGGGAAGGGGCGACGTTGATTGGCACAGCTCAGACCTAGCAGGAGCTGGCACCGGTGATCAGCTCAGTGGCGCGCTCGGCTGAAGCCCGAGAACCCGAGTGCCCTGTCTTTCAGTCGGTTGAATTGCTAGTGAGGCTGACATGTGGGACGCACTCCCCTTTTAACCTCTGAAATTCAATTTTCGCCACTGCTCTAAACAGTATAGACCCAAATATCCTTTGACATTTGAATTATCTACCAACTGGCTATTTGAATTTGATATAATTCAAATTGTGGAGTGTTTGAATATATTTTCAGCACATATGCAGTTTGAAATTCAAATTGAGTTTGAATTTGCTAAAATTAGCTCATGTCAAGATCAACTCCTAATTGAGTGAAAATTTGTGTGTGAGCTCACAAAAATGTGCTGAGTGATCCCACTTTTGAATTCATGGGCTAAAAGGAGTTTGAATTTGAATTTGAGTTCAAACTAGCCTCTTTCTAGTTATACCCAAAAATACTTCAAAAAGGTTTTGGATTTGGGTGAAATTTGGCATGAGCATTCCTAGCAAGGTGTATGAGTTTTTCATATGCTCAGCCCCTATAAGATGCATGTGGAAAATGCCATTTTTGCATTTTGTGAGTCTATTCTCTAATGACCATGTTGATGGTGTTTACTTGCTCTTCAAGGGTGTTCATAAAGTTTCCTCAAATGCGGTGTGTGTGGTGTGATGAACACTTTGGATGTGTGCAAAAACTTAGGCCCTTACAAAGCGTCTCAAAGTCTTGGTGCTGTAGGTCCTCGTAGATGGCTTCTTGAGCTTGTCCTTCTACTCACGACCACACACATACAAAATTTACAGCAATCAATCATCATGCACAAACTTTACTCAAGATGCAATGGGATAGATGAATGCAAATCCTATAGTGCAGTTTTATTAAACCAGTTTGTACGTGTTCTTGCATGTTTTAACGGGCTTTCATGGGGTTTTATGATGAAAAAGGGTGTCGGGATCAAGTGTGGACGTGATGATGATCTTGACTCAAGATCTAGATCAATTCCACCTTCAAAAATTGATCAAAACGTGATCTGTCCACACGCAAAAGTTTCTGCTCAAAGGGGTTGAAGATAAGGGATGCGTAGAAACAGCGGCGGCGTCGTAAGATGGGTAATGGAGACCTACCTCTCTTCCTCCTTATGGCAGGGCCTTTCTCCTAACAATGGCAGCAGCAGAGAATTTTTCTATGGAAATTTTTTGTAGTACAAATCGTCGGGCTTCTTCTCTGGCGATGGCGGGGCTCGCCGGCGACCAAACCCTGGCAAGGGGGGAGGTGGCCAACTCGGCGAGTTGGGGGGACAGTGGCTCCAAGTCGGTGACTTGGAGGCGGAGGGGGAGGCTGCGGCCAAAAAGGGGGGGGGGCTGGGGTTATATTTATAAGGGGGAGAAGGGAGGAGTCCTACTCCAATTGGAACTCAACCAAGAGTCCTACTCAATTTGGAACTCAACCAACTTATCCCTTTAGTTGGGTGCGGCAGCCTTGGGGATTTTATCCCCCCAAATATGGGGAAAATTCCCCTTTTGTGGAATTGGGAAATTTGGAAATTTTCGGGAAAATTTGGGGAATTTTGGGAATGACTCATTTCAGCTATCTTTTCCCCATTCCTCACCATTTCTATGTCACTTGTTCCATTTCTACATTCCCCTCTCCATTTCTATGTACCATTCTCCATTTCTACATTCCCCTCTCCATTTCAATGTCCCATTCTCCATTTCTACATCCCCCTCTCCATTTCTGTGCCCCATTCTCTATTTCTATATTTCCCTTCTCCATTTCTATGCGCCATTCTCCATTTCTATATTCCCTTTTCTATTTCTGTGGTTTTTCCTCCATTTCTATGGTTCCTTCCTCCATTTCTATGGTTCTTTCTCCATTTCTATGGTTCTTTCTCCATTTCTATAGTTCTTTCTCCATTTCTATGGTTCTTTCTCAATTTCTACTTCTTTTATAATTCTTCTCTACATGAAAATGTATGCAATGCATAGAAATGAATTTTGAGGGTGTTACAAACCTATCCTCCTTAAACTGAATCTCGCCCTCGAGATTCGATAGAGTGGAGAATAGATGAGGGAATTCTGCCTAGATCTTTCTCACGCTCCCATTTAGTTTCGGCTTCCCTGTGATGGCTCCACTGTACCTTGCACCAACGGATTGCTTTGTTCCTCGTGACCCTTTCCTTCACATCCAAAATTTTGACGGGGTGTTCCGCGTAGGTCAGATCCTCTTGAAGTTTGAGCTCATCCATCGGTACTAGTTCTTCCGGTACTCTCAAAATAGAATTCAGAATGCTCATCAATCCAAGACAATAAGGTTGGCAAGAAAGTCTACCCCCTTATTTCAAGGCTTACTCTCAAAATAGAATTCACAATTGAAAGAAGCGATTTCCCAACTATATGCATCAAGGTGTATGAACTAAGTATCTTCTTTTATTAATTTCAGCCTATATGAGGATGTGAACACGTGCCGAAGCGTCTCACCTCTCTCCACTATATGTGGATGTGGAAATTCGCCGAAGCGTCCAACAACTCACATCAGCACATAAACACAAGCAATCATCATAAAAATTCAGAACACCACCCTTATTCAAGCTACTATGATCTTAACATTCCTATTACAGCTTTATTCAATGGAAACCTAAACTTAATCGTGAGAACCGGTGCTGTTCTCGCCGTGTGACGGGGGTGGTCCATACATGGGCGCACGCCATGGTGAGTCAGCAGTCCATGTAGGGTTAGATGAAGCTGGTGCTCCATTTGCTTCGCCGTTGGTACAAGTCTCCTCTTGTTTCTCCAGCAAATACAGCTTCTTGTGGAGGTAACGGATCTCTTCATGTGCGCTTGTGTAGCGGTTTCCTAACTCCACGAGCAACCTCTGAGACTTGTCAGAACCATGTGGGTTGGAAAGAGCTGTTACATGGGGTCCAATGATCTCCTTTGTACCACTCTTCCGATACGGGTGCAGCTCAAAACTTGTGTCCTCAAGCTGCTCATGGAAGGTGTAGCACAGTCCGGTGAGTGCTTCCCATGCAGCATCATCGATAGCTTCTGCCCTTGTAGCTCTCCATGTGGGTGTGAAGTGCCAGGTGACAACCCTACCATTAGATAGGATGGTTACGTCAGCATTCCACTCTTCATGTCCGAGACGAGGGACTTTCTTGAGAAGATATTCTAGGTATAGGCTGCAGCAATCCAAAATTTTTTTGAGCTCCTTGGATATATGTCCTCCTTCCATTCCGTCAGACCGGAATTCTTGAACTGAATGGTTGGCCCATTCATCACCTTCATTATTGGTCTTAGCAAGGGGTGGCTCCTCTTCGGGTTCATCTCCTCCTGTCATAGCTTCATGAGGCTCCACGGGGTGTAAGCCCGCGTGAAACTCCTCCTGAGGTGCGCACCAATGCCGTTCTTGTGGATCATCCTCCATATCGTCTTCGAATGGTTCCACCTCTTCCGGGTCCTCTTCCTCATGCATAGAGCTATTGACTTCCTCTTCATCATGAGGTTCTGTCTTCACCTCCTCCCAATATGGTCCATCGGACACCTCAATGGGGTTAAGTGCACTCCCACGTGGTGGTGGACGAGTACATATGCATGCCGTGCTCCTAATCACCGACATCTATAAATAAGACATGAGAAACTTTAGAGAAGGAAGAAATAACTCCAAAACATCAAACACTATGGAGCAAGAAAGCAAAAGTGTTACTGTCCAAAAGAAGAGAAAAGAGGGGCTGAAAATAGCACTTTGCGGTGGCTGAATTGACAAGTAAATGCAGCACCAAGCAATTTTCGAAAATAGCAGTTTAGAGGGGTGCTCCTATGTGTTTTAGAGTGTCCGTTCTACCTAGGCTTGCATCCTACGGTCAACGTGGCTCTGATACCAATCTGTGACACCTGGTTTCGAAAAATAGAACCAAGTGAATGCATATGTGTGCCCAGGATGCTCATCACACATACACATGTAATCCACAAACTGAATTCAGAATATAACCACGAACAAATAGTGTTTAAGTACTTTATTACATCGAATCATTGTCTCACTCATGAACCTCTAACTTATTCTTGCAGCGGAAGACTCTAATGACAGCGGAAATAACTAAACAGCAGGCTCCGGTCTTCAACTCCATAGGCATGTTGATGGTAGTTCACTCGCCTAGTACTCCACATGGTCCTCAAAGTACTCATCTCCTGTAGCTGATGTTTATGTGGTAATGCAAGGGTGAGTACATGTCGTACTCAGCAAGTGCAAGAAAAGTATGACATGTAGCTTACAACAAGGTATAGAATAAAAAGGCTCATTGCAGCAAGCAAATTTTTATTTCATAAACATGGTAAAAACAACAACTATTTCTAGGTGAAATTTATCCATCATAATCAAATAATTCAGCAACATTCTCTCATAATAATTCATCATTTATCAAGTCTCATCCAGCCATTAATATTTCTCAAGTTCATCTCATGCTCATAAATATTCATAACCATCTCATATTCATTTAGCCAAAACAAACTCATTGTCATGACTGAAAACAGTCCCGAAACCAATCCCAATGACCATACCATAACCATATCAAATAAACATTCTGAATTTACCTCTAACCATGTGAGTTGGCCAGGTGCTTGTGATCGGAAGCATGGCTATCATAATAGTTTTACACTCTGCAGAGGTGGCACCACTTTACCCACAAGTTCGTGATTTTGTCATCTGTCAGCGACTGTAAAACCCCCATTATACCAGTACACAACCGTCGTGTATGGCCAATAGATCACAAAATAGTCTTTACAAAGGGGCTACTAGTTGTATGGACCCACTGAGGTTTCACCGGCAGGCTCGAATCACCATTCTCCCACCCACGTGCCCCCTCTTGTGCCTTGCAGTTCCCAGGGCAGTCCCTCTCGACTCCCATTCCCCGCGGCATCCAACGGTCCATAACAAGCTAGCAACACACCTAATTAGTCAGCTAAGCCGCACCCGTATTTGGCCTTGTGGTGGCACTATTTTCCTGGCATGAACCGGTCCTTAGATCTATGGCAAGTAATCCACCATCTCATTCAGCAACATCCACGAACCAAGCTTGCCTAGATCTCTCCGATTCCATGCTTATCAACATCATCAAGTTCTCATCATCATTATTCATACGAGTGCAGTAGCTAACCATGTTTTAATTCAGCTTCCCGTGTCCCGTAAATTAAGCGAAGCAAAAAGGAAAAACGACCATACCCGACTCATCAACTTTCCTGGCGACAAGGATGGTTAACAAAACTAGTAAACTCCTATAACAGGGTGTCCCATCAAGTTGACTCAAGCATACACCTTTTCACAAACAAAACAGTTTCAAAACATGGGATCAATATGGTCAAGGGGCACTTGCCTTGCTCCCGTGGCTCTTGTTGCTCAAGTGTCTTGAAGTCTTGGTGCTGTAGGTCCTCGTAGATGGCCTCTTGAGCTTGTCCTTCTACTCACGACCATGCACATACAAAATTTACAGAAAGAAATCATCATGCACAAACTTTACTCAAGATGCAATGGGGTAGATGAATGCAAATCCTATAGTGCAGTTTTATTAAATCAGTTTGTACGTGTTCTTGCATGTTTTAACGGGCTTTCATGGGGTTTATGATGAACAAGGGTGCAGGGATCAAGTATGGACGTGGTGATGATCTTGACTCAAGATCTAGATCAATTCCACCGTCAAAAATCGATCAAAACGCGATCTATCCACACGCAAAAGTTTCTGCTCGAAGGGGGCGGAGAAAACGGATGCATAGAAACAGCGGCGACGTCGTAAGATGGGTAATAGAGACCTACCTCTCTTCCTCCTTGTGGCAGGGCCTTTCTCCTAGCAATGGCAGCAGCGGAGAATTTTTCTATGGAAAATTTTGGTAGGACAGATCGTCGGGCTTCTTCTCCGGCGACGGTGGGGCTCGCCAGCGACCAAACTCCGGCAGGGGGGGTGGACAACTCGGCGAGTTGGGGGGCAGGGGCTCCAAGTCGGCGACTTGGAGGGGGAGGGGGAGGCTGCGGCCAAAAGGGGGGGGGGCTGGTGTTGTATTTATAAGGGGGAGAAGGGAGGAGTCCTACTCCAATTGGAACTCAACCAAGAGTCCTATTCAATTTGGAACTTAACCAACTTATCCCTTTAGTTGGGTGCGGCAGCCTTGGGGATTTTATCCCCCCAAATGTGGGGAAAATTCCCCTTTTGTGGAATTGGGGAATTTGGAATTTTTGGGGAATTTCGGGAATGGCTCATTTCAGCTATCTTTTTTCCCATTCCTCACCATTTATATGTCACATGTTCCATTTCTACATTCCCCTCTCTATTTCTATGTACTATTCTCTATTTATACATTCCCCTCTCCATTTACATGCCCCATTCTCCATTTCTATATTTCCCTTCTCCATTTCTATGCCCCATTCTCTATTTCTATATTCCCTTCTCCATTTCTGTGGTTTTTCCTCCATTTCTATGGTTCCTTCCTCCATTTCTATGGTTCTTTCTCCATTTCTATGGTTCTTTCTCCATTTCTATGGTTCTTTCTCCATTCCTATAGTTCTTTCTCCATTTCTAGGGTTCTTTCTCCATTTCTACTTCTTTTATAATGCTTCTCTACATGAAAAATGTATGCAATGCATGGAAATGAATTTTGAGGGTGTTACATGAATAAACTTGCACAACATTCACATATATTGATAAAGCATAAACTTTATACAAGATACATTATTCTCGTATCCCTAAGAAGTTATGCTCATGTCATCACTACCTATACCCATGCTACTGTCTGCACGACATGTCACTGTTACAAAAGTTTCTACACCACCCTCGCTGCTCTACTTGGCAATGGTAAACTCACTACTCAGAGTAGAACTCGACCTCCTACAGGTCCTCCTCCTCCGCTACCTCTGCTGGTGGTTCAGGATCCATGATCTCCTCTTCGGGTTCAGGTTCCCCCATCACCAGGATACCCAAAATCATGGGTACTGCACCTACCATCGGTAGGCCCACTACCGCAGGCACGAGGTCTTGCAACGCATGCACCTCGTCCATGGCCTGGTTGTAATCTTCTTCGCAGACCTGGCCCTCCTCAATACCATCATCACCCTCTTGAGTAAGGACCTCGTTCTGCTGGGTCAAGGCATGTACTTGCTGCTGCAAAGCCGTGATGCCGACACGGCTTTTCTTCTTCGCCTTCTTTAGACGACGCAACTGATTGTGTTGCTCATTCAGTCGCTTTATCGTCGGAAGGAGCACATTACTGAGTGCGCTGTGAGCACTCTCAAAATGGTCTCGACGGCTGGTGCTCTCCTTGAGCTCCATGGCAATTTGATCCGTATGGACAGCTTGGCTGTCCATCACGGTCTTTCCTGCCGCCAAATGGAGGCTGAGGTTTGCCTCCGCTGGATTGTACCTTGGGCAACTCGGATTCGTTGCCTCCAAGTACCTTTCTTTCCACACGTGATTAGCTCGCTCCTCCACCGGAACAAGCACGTATGGAGTGCCCTCCATAGCTCTCACGTGTAGTTGGCAGAAATGCGGCACGGTGTCGCGGGCTGCCACCTGCCACATCTCCTCCGGTTGTCTACTTCTCACCCTGACGGTGAACGGTGCCCGACCGGGCGGCGTAGGTCCTGCTGGAACTTTGACATGATGGTCCATGTCTTGCTCCCCTCCTCGCCTTCTTCCTCGGTGAGGTAACGCGGCGTCTCCACGTACCCAAAGTATTGAAGCATTAGCTTCAACAGTTCCGGATAACCACTGCGTTGAGAACAGTGGGATACCACCCACCCGTTCTCCAGTTGTTTATCCTCTGCCATCTCAAAAAACATATTTGAAAAAGGTCAAATATTCATTTCAACAGGAAATCATTGAGCTATAACATAAAACATGTCATTGAACTCATAAAACTTGGAAACATAAATCAAACATAGAACAAATTTTATTGCTGGTCTGCTGCCCAAACTGACAGCCCTGAGTTCCCTTTTAACCTGATTTAGACCCTCCTAAAGGCAAAACCAGTTCTGGGGCTTAACATAACAGTTAAAGTTAACTTCAATAGCTTTCTAGAATATATTTTCTTGGCCTCATATCTGTCCAGGTTCAAAAGTTATGAGATGTCAAAGTTGACAGAATTTTTGGAGAAAATTGGAAGCACCTCCCTGCTTGAGGTACTGATTTGATCCAAGACTTCCAGTTAATTATACCTCGATTTTGACAAAACTTTCTGTTACAAAGTTGTAACTTATCTCATGAACTTTTCATAACTACCTCATTTTCTATTTTTTAGATTTTTATGCAGGAAGTTATGCTCAATTTACAGAGAGTTACAGAGAGTACTTGCTCTGCCCTGTTTTCTGGACAGTTTCAACTCTACTGCATTTTTCGACTGGTTAAGGATGAAACACCTCTGGACATCCATAGAAAAGTTGTAAAGCTCTTCCAAATATTTCCAGAAATGTATCATATGACCCCAACATCGAAAGAACTCAACCTCTAACCTCTGTGTAACTTCAGCATTGTTTCAGCTAAATCCTATAAGTTGAAAACTTGTTAACTTTGAACATCCTGATTAAGGAAAGGAGTTAAGTCACAGTTTTAGTGCTCTGGACCAAAACTTTCAAGTTTTACAATGAGGTTGATCATTTAGTTAGGTGTGACGTCGATGCGTGACCAGTTCATGCGGGTACTACATTCCTCACAAAGAAAAACCTATACTGGATTTAGCCGGCTTCGTTAGTTCAGTGGCACTAAAACGTCTCTCGCACACGTGTACTACTCGTCTACTGATCCGTGGTTAGACTACCTGAAATTTAAATCACACAATCATCAGGCTCGGCTGCACACCGAACCCGGTCCCAATACAGTTCATACAACCATCCGTCATCACTCGCACGGTGCTCACCGAGTTTTTGAAAAATTAACCTTTTTAAGTATGCTAAACCTCATGCGAGCTCTGATACCATGCTGTGAGGACCCGACGGTCTCGACTAGCCCAGATCACGCTGAGGGGTGTTGCGTTGCACAACACCGGATAACACACGTAAAAGGTACAAAGCGGAAGCAAAGTTTTATTACAGAAAAGTGTTTATAAACAAAATTACATCCAAAATACGTCAAGTATACACTCACGGGCGTAGACTAAGCAAAAGAGTTCACGTTCAGCCCATGAACGTGTTCCCACTAGCACCCACAAAAACTAACACGGCGGCGTGCACGACTCCCACTCGACGGGGTTGCCCTCTTGGGGGTCTGTCTCCTCGGGAGCCTCCTCCTCATAGCATCCTTCAAACGCTTCAAACAAAAGCATGTATGGAGAATAAGCCATAGGCGGGGACTAGCTCAGCCACTCCATTTAGTTTGTTGCTATTATTTCGTGTTGCAGTTTGCTTAAGAATCAATCAAACAGAAGAAAACACCAGTTAGAGTTCGGCACCAAAAACAATCCTGCGTTCATCTCTTCCTTGTTTCTTTCTCGAGCTTGAGTGATCCTGATCGATGCCGGGAAGTTAGTTCCGGCTGTGTAGGACCGAAGAGCATGTGAAAAGCTACCAGGGGGGTGAATGGTAGATTTAAACTTTTTAGCGGAAGCAACAGAAACCCCCTCGGCAGAAAATCGATCTGTTAAAGAAACCATGTATGCGACTGATCTAAATGTGTTAAACCATGGAAAAAGTGGTATATATTATAGATAATCAAGTCACGAAGACACGACAACAAGAATCACAGAAATCCGTTAAGAAAAACTCAAGTTATGATCAAAAGATCAAACGAGGGTCAATCTGTTCTACTCGAGTAAAAACCAGATCTGCAACACTGCAAAGAAATTCGTGTAGATCAGAAACTGCAAATCCAATGACCGTGAAATTTTCAAAGATGACATATAATCAAGTTGTGAATACAACTCAAAAAGAATCACGTCAATTGAATCTGTAAAACTCGAGTTATAATCAAAACACCGAAGAACTGTCGTGCTGTCCAGAAACTCGACGAGAAAGACTTGACAAAAACAAGTCGGACGAACAAGGCACAAAAGTCCTCTAAATTACGAATTTTATTGATCAAAACATAATAGGAACAGCCCAAGGTCGTCTTCCACAAGCTCTGGCCTTCCTTTCTTATATAACCAGCCCGGAGGCCAACCCAATTCAATCTAGGACTCTAATCCTACCCAGTTTCTGAATCGAAACTTTCCATAACTGCTCAAGACTCTTCTATACGCAGATAGAAGCAATCTTAAGACTTCCAAATACCTTAGGAATGTATCCCACATTCCTAAAACAACTCAACTTCGTGTCCCACATGAAATCCTATCATAACCAACTCAAATCTTTCCATATTTGAGCCATAACCGACTCAGCCGCAGCCTGAGTCCATAATCCAGCGGGTTGGACCTTTCCTACCAGTTCTTCACGTCCACATCTCTTCATCACGCCTTGGAACCATGTTTCCACGTCCATGCACTCCTTGCACACGTGCAAACACCTTCCAACGATGTCCACGATACCTTCATATGCATTGTTCTTGATCCAAACATGCTGCGCGACCTCCCGATCAACTCAATCACAATTCCTCCCGAACTTGGTTGTTGAACCTCATCTTCTCCCTAAGACTAGTTCAATGGATCCCGTCACCAGCCATATCTTGAACTCAAGCAACACCTGCACATGAATAAACAACCAATACTTTCGAGTACAAGTCCGCAACTTGACTCACGTTAGTTCCGAAAACCACAACACCTTACGCGAACACCTCACATAAGCATGTTGCAAACCATAGCAAAATGTTAACCACCATAAACAGCCATAACACTTCAAAAACTTAGTAAAAGAATACTAAGCAAACTTTCCATAGATGTAAAGCAAGTTCAAAACATTTGCATGGTAAAAACAGAACCATTGCGATTTAGCTCCGGACCTTGCCAAAGCTAACCGGACCTTGAGCTGGAGCTTACCAAAGCTAGCAGAACCTAGCACCGGAACTTACCAAAGCTAGTCGGACCTACCGCCGGAGCTAACCAAACACATGTCGGACCTAGCCATAGCAAGTCGGACCTTACGTCGGATCTTGTCGGAGCTCGGACCTACAGTCGGACTTGACAAAAAGAGTGTTTTGGCAGAATTCAAAACTTTTATCGTCATAGCCAATGTATCCAGCACACATAGGTCTCACAGGCTGACATTCAGCACCCGAGAAACGACAACGATCGTTGAGGCCTCTTAACCTCGTTATTGCTGATGCCCCGTAGAGGGCGACGCGAGATCGTCGTCCATCGCACCGCCGGGGCTAGCACTCAGTTACCCATGCTCACACACACCAACTACCAGGAGTGGGCGATATTGATGTAGGTGAGTTTCGAGGCGGCCAGGTGATGGTATGTCATGGAACTGGAGGAAGGAGAGGAGATCATTTATCGCCACGATCGGCTGGCGCTGTAAATGCGCAAGATTTCTCTTGCTAGAGTGTTCATCACATCACCACACCACAGCTCATCTTGTGGAAATCTCATGAACATTTGTGAAGAGAAAGTATCACCATCAAGAGGATAAGTAGAGGAAAACTCACAAATCCAAAAGTAGGATTTCACACATGTAAACATGAGGGGCTGAGCTCTCCATTAGGCCCTAAACATTCTTAGGATGCTCAGGCCAAGTTTCATGCAAATGCAAACCATTTTGAGGCACTTTTGTTTACAATTGGAAAAGGGCTAATTTGAATGCAAATTCAAATTTCAGCTACTTTCATCACTTGGATTCAAAATGTGACTTCACATTCAAACTCAGCACATTTTTATGAGTTAGGCCACCAATTTTCATCCGCATTGGAGTTGATCATGTCAGGAGATATATTTGAATTAATTCAAAAACTGAATTTGAAATTCAAATTCAATTGTGAATTAAATTTAGTCAAAGCAGCTCTGATCTGAGGGATTCAAATTTTCAACTGTCCACTGTGAAATTCTAGCAAATTAGAAGGGCACTGGGGTCCACAGAAATTCAGCAAATTCAGTGGATGAGTATTAGGGACTGAGGGACCCACATGTCAGCCTCCTCTGTGTGTTCACGCGCTCAGTGGGTGTGAGCGCCGTGACTTCACATCAAAATCGACCGAGAGGCGCCGCCCAGCTCCTGCTTCAATGGGAAAACGTGGTACACCAGGTGTTGCGCCCTCCATGCTCACCGGTTGGCTATAAAAGGGGCTGAGTCGGCTGGCAGGCGTCTTTTTCACGCACACCCGAAACCTACCGCACAGCCGCTCGACCTTCACCACCGTGGAATGCCCGAACCCGAGGGTCTCTGCTCTCGACGTCCATAGCAAAGTTGTGTGCTAGCTTGTTTTTGAGCTCACCGCGCAACCCGTTCCTAGGTTCGTCCCTCGTACGCGAAGAATTTTACAGCTTAGTATCAGGAGCTCATTTCAGGATCCGATTAGGTCTAGGAGAAATTCAAGCCAATCATCATGGGGAAAGCAAAACCGGGTTTAGAAATCGCATATAGAGAGTCTTGCGCCCCTCCTCGATCAAAAACCAGTGACAAAGGCCCACCGGAACCCTAGTTTCACCGAGGAACAGTTCGGTGGAAGAGGGGGTCGCCAGTGAGTTCTGGTTTGCCGGCTGTTTTGGTCGAAACAGAGGTCATGCCAAGCTTCTCGAGGCTGCCCTGAACGTGGTGACCCGATTAGCGCGCGAAGAGGGTGGCCGGAGCGACGGGAACATGGTGCCGATGAGGTGCAGTGGCATAGCACTCATCGCCGGCGAGCTACAGCGTTAGCTGGTGGCAGCGAGGTGTCCATCATGTTCAGTGTCCGAAGTTAGGTGGAGGCGGCGAGTTTCACCGTCTCTGGCAAGCTAGGTCGCCGGGAATGCCGACCTCGCCGGAGCTCCGGCGGCTCGGGGCGGCAGCGTCGCGAGGTAGACGAAGACCCCTGGTCCCACGTGTCAGTAACAGAGTGGAGCGCGCGCGGGTTAGTTTAAATTAAATGCGCGGTGCCCACTGTCAGTCTCTGTTTAGGCGCGGGAATGGAATTTCCTTTAGGAAAATAAATCAGGATCCTGCCCAAGTTTTAGAAATTCATAACTTTGTGTAGAAGTGTCCAAATTTAGTGAACCGAATTTTGTTGGATTCAGCTCTCTGAGTACTTTCCATCAAAAAAGGTTTCATCCTTTGAAAATCTTTAGTTTCTCAGAATTAATTCCCTAAATTATAAATTGTTGGGAATTTTCGCTCGAGATGCACTTGGTGAAAAATTCTCAAATTTGGCTAGGAGGTTGATTGTAATATCCTTGAGTCTCATGCCGAATTTCAGATCCATCCATGTTCATTTAGTCCACCTATGGTGTGATTAAGTAAACTGCCTAGAGAAAATAGAAAAATGTACAGAAACCTTTTTCAAAATTTTCTCAAATCTTGATTACGGCATAACTTTCTCTAGGATTCTTCAAATTACATGAAACCAACTCCATTAGAACCATCACAAACTCTAGTTTCCAGAAAGTAGTTGTTTGATCCATAAAAATCCCTGGAAATCCATAGAAGCTCTAGTAATGACCATTTAGACCTTTATTTGTGCAGGGCTCAAATGAGTTTTGTTTCAAATGAAATTTGGTCAAGTCTCTGTTTAGGTTCTTAACAAGCCACAATATAAATTTCAGAGCCAAAAGGGATGTCTAGCTAGAGTTATGGTCTTGATATGCTAAATTCAACACATTTGCATTTAATTTGACATATTGTTAAATTGATTACATGTAGTCGCTGAGCGTGAGGAAACCCCATAGATTTTGGACTTCATACCTCCAGAGGAGACACTAACCCCTGACCAGCAGCAATAAGGCAAGCCCCGGTTTGCATTTAACAAAGTTTATCAAGTTTTGCTTTATATTCATTTAGTTTGAGGTATGTATGTGCACTAAGTTTAGGATGGATGAAACTCTAATTGCATAACCAGATTATTCCAAAGAGAGTGAGGGTAGTGTCTAAGTCCTCAAGTAGATCATGCTTTGCTTAATGTTTAGCGACTTCGGTACAAGTCGAGTAGTTGGAATCTACTCGCGAGTATAGGATTCACCACATACGAGATTGGTTCGAGATGTGAGACAACTTTATTAAGAAAATGAGACTAGGCAGGGGCTAGGACGCAGCAAGAGGAAGTCTTGTGTGTGTAGCCCTGCCCGTGTCGATTGTGGACCGATCTGTGTGCGACCCTGCTGAACAAGTTTGAATGTACCGAAGGCATATCGGATATATGGGGTCTGATAAACTGATGTAACCTATACCTCCAGGCGTCGAGGCATAACGCACCGATTTATAGGTGTAGGTTGAGGGCAGCAAGTTGGAAATCCCCTAACTGGCATAGAGAGATACTCTGTGTGGGGAACCTCCTGTACGTTTGGGTGCGACCGGTTCGACGTTTGGACCGTTTGGTGAAAGGTTGTTCCGTACGACGTCGGGTGAGCGTGCTGTGTGCAGCTCCGAGTATGGGCGTACGTGACATGCTATTCGGGTATCCCTGCAGATGTATAACGAGTCGATTCGCCATCCCTCATGGTTATGAGTACCGCTTGTTCACTGTGTCGTGACGTAGGTAAAAATATGGAATATTGTGATACAATACTGCTGATATGAATAACTTGTATTGCTACATGTGTGCCACCAAATATTGCTCACTAAATTTCAGATTTGTGAACCATTAACTTGTGGCTAAAAGATGAATTAAGGATGAACCTGTAGGCGTGTCCTGTGCTGCAAACTGCCATCCTACCTTTGTTATGACCTGCATGTAGAGTTTCTTGTGTAGGAGAGTCGGTTAAGACTTGTTGAGCCATCGTGCTCACGGTTGCTGCTATGAGTTTTTGCAGGTGAGGTGTACCCCACGGACTCGGACTACGAGTCCAGCGGTGAGGGCTACCCTCCATCGGGGACTACGGCTGTGTGGGAGCCATACACGCCGCGGTGAAGCTGTGTGTAGCTAGTGTGGGTTGTCCATAGGGCTGGACAACCAACTTTTGCTAGTTAGGCGTGAGTTGTATAAATACTTTCCGCTGCAGTAGACTCTGTATATAAGATGTAAACTGAAAGTCTGCTACTTTTGTACAAATTCAGCATGTTTCAATGTAATACTATGTTTCCTTATCGTGTGTGCTGTCGGGTGTCGCATCGTGCAGCACCGCCCTCTGTGATCTGGGAATGTACGGATTCGGTCCGTCACAGGCGCTCGCTGCAATCTTTCGCTTGGTGCCGCCTGACATGCTGTCAAGCCTTCGTGAGAGGAGATCATCCGCGGCAGCAGCTTAGGAGGCGATCAAGGGGATTCGCATTGGAGTCCAGAGCGTGCGTGAGGCCAACGCGCAGCAGCTCAGGCGTGAGTTTGGCGCCCATGTGTGAAAGGAGGAGGAGAACGCAGAAGACTTTGCGAACCACATCACCGGACTCGCCGCCGAACTGCGTCTTCTTGGTGACAACATTACCGATGCTGAGGTAGTGCACAAGATGCTGCAGGTAGTGCCAGACCACCTTACTCAAGTGGCTGTATCCATTGAAACTCTTATTGAAGTCAAGAACATCTCCGTTGAGGAGGTGACCGGGATGTTGCGCGCCGTCGAGCAACGGTGCAAGCTGGCTGTCATCCACGACAATCAAGGCCAGCTGCTTCTCTGTGAAGAGGAGTGGATGGACAAGCTCAAGCTACGCAAGTCCGAGGCTAAGGGTGGTGGTGCCAACTCCAATAGCTCCAGTGAAAAAAACACGCAGAGGCCGTGGACATGGACCTGGGCGAGGCAACGGTGAAGGTTTGAACTGCAGGTCGCGCAACAGCAGCAAGTCTGACACCGGCGATGGGCCAGGCATCAAGCGCGACCAGTGTAGACTCTGTGGCAAGTATGGACACTGGGCAAGGGAATTCCACAGCAAACCCAAAGGTGAGGCTCATATTGCGCAAGCTAAAGCTGATAATGGGAAATTGGTCGCGCGGGTTCAGCGGTTTCTTTTGATGAAGCTAGCCCAAGTACTAGCCCCGATATTGCAGGTCCGGATCCATATCCGCAGGGGGAGAGTATTTTTATTGAAGAAGATGAAGAAGTGGTGCTGCTGCCCGAAAACTCGGAAGTAAATAACGATCAAGCTGCTGATTTTGCACCACAACCAGCACCAACAGTCACTACTGCTGGTTCGGACCTTCCTCAATCAGCAAGCTCTCCTAATCAAAGGTCCGAACATGAAGAAGAAGGTGCTTGTGAAGTGTCTACTCCCCTCCGAGTACTCAAAAGTCATCCTCCACAACAAATCATTGGAAGCTTGCATGAACGAGTCACTCGGTCCAGGTTTTGCGATCCAAACTCTCATGCTCATTCTGCTTTTGTTGCTTCTTTTGAACCCAAGGATATATCACACGCACTCACTAATGAATCTTGGATTAATGCCATGCAAGAAGAGTTAGAAAATTTTGAAAGAAATAATGTTTGGAAACTTGTACCTCCACCTCAAGGTCACACATTAATTGGAACTAAATGGGTATTTAAAAATAAGCAAAGTGAGGATGGGGTTGTGGTTAGGAATAAAGCTAGGTTGGTTGCTCAAGGTTTCACTCAAATTGAAGGTCTAGATTTTGATGAAACATTTGCTCCTGTTGCTAGATTAGAAGCTATTAGAATTTTATTAGCATTTGCTGCATCTAAAGGTTTCAAGTTATATCAAATGGATGTTAAAAGTGCTTTTCTTAATGGCTACATAGACGAGGAGGTTTATGTTAAGCAGCCACCGGGTTTTGAAAATCCAAATTTTCCTAATCATGTTTACAAACTGTCCAAAGCCTTGTACGGTCTGAAACAAGCCCCTAGAGCATGGTATGATAGGTTAAAAATATTCTTACTTGAAAAGGGGTTTACCATGGGCAAGGTTGATAAAACTCTTTTTGTACTTAAGCATGGCAATGACTCATTATTCGTTCAAGTGTATGTGGATGATATTATCTTTGGTTGTGCTTCTCATGATCTCGTGTCCAAGTTTTCAGCTATGATGAGTTCAGAATTTGAGATGAGTATGATGGGAGAACTCACATACTTTTTGGGGCTGCAAATCAAGCAAACAAAAGAAGGAACTTTTGTGCATCAAACTAAGTATACAAAGGACCTTCTTAAGCGCTTCAACATGGACAAATGCAAGCCTCTTCGGACACCAATGGGAACAGCAACAACACTTGAACTTGACGAAGATGGTGACACGGTCGATAAAAAAGAATACAGAAGTATGATTGGATCACTTTTGTATCTCACGGCGTCAAGACCGGACATACAATTCAGCGTATGTCTTTGTGCACGTTTTCAAGCTTCTCCACGTGCTTCACATCGCCAAGCCATCAAAAGGATTCTCAGGTACCTACATGGAACTCAAGAATTTGGCATTTTTCTTCCTTCTTCCTCAACCGTTTCTTTGAAAGCTTTTTCGGATGCTGATTTTAGGGGTTGTAGGATTGATAGGAAAAGTACTTCGGGTGCTTGTCATTTTCTTGGTAATTCACTTGTTGCTTAGTCCTCTAGAAAACAAAGTTCAGTTGCACAATCCACGGCCGAATCTGAATATGTAGCTGCGGCTAGCGCTTGCTCACAAATTCTTTGGATTGTTCAAACACTTAAGGACTATGGGGTTGATTTAGATAGTGTTCCACTATTTTGTGATAACACTAGTGCAATTTGTATTGCTAAAAACCCCGTGAAACACTCTAGAACTAAGCACATTGACATTAGGTATCACTTTCTTCGTGATAATGTTGAAAAAGGAAACATTGTGCTTCACCATGTCGATACCGAACAACAATTGGCTGATATTTTTACAAAACCTTGGAATTCACTCGTTTTTGTTTCATTCGTAGTGAAATAGGGGTTATCCATCCTCATGGCTTAAATTGAGGGGGAGTTTTTGAAACTTTGAAAGTCTATGTGCAAATCTGAAACTAAAATAATATGAACATAGTATTTCATACATATATGACTTTGTGATTCCTTTTACAGGCTGAAAGTTCTTACTACATTACTCATGTTATACATTTTGTAGTTTTTGCCATGACTAGTAATTGGAATAATTACTTACACTAAATCTGGTCATGATCGAACTTTCTTGCTATTTTGAACTTGTTGCGTGCTCACAAGTGCTTTTAATCATAAAAAAATAATCAAGTGATCAGCTCACATGTTGAGTTTTCAAATAAAAAATTGAGAAAAGATCAAGAGAATATGCATGCATCGCACTTCTTCTTTTGAGATTGCTTATCATTGCACTAAGATATAAACTTGGAAGGAATTGTGTATGACTAAAACCATGTCCTTAAGCTTCTGATTGTCAAATGACATAGGCTTGGTTTGGTTGGTTAGAATAAGGCTGATGCGGCATATAATCTCTTGCAAATATCATATGATCAACTTTGTGCCTTAAATGATTATGAATAATAAAAATGCAGCAACAAGTGTCATGTTTTCAGGTTTTGAAATAGTTGAGTAAGGGAGATCATGACTTGCTTAAACTGAAAAATACATTTGATCTCTAGCATGGCTTACACTACTTTATGTATCTCATTGATGTGATAGTGTAAGTAACCTGATAGTATGACTTGGATGAGCTTTGTTTTGTATGTATATGTTATAATATGCTCATAACATTTAAAAATTTCTCTTTTGAACCTTGCTGAATACATTGTCAAAGGGGGAGAAATATGTATAAGGAGAGATTTTTTTTACACTTTGCATATGTTATACACTTTCTTCCTTCTCTGATTTTAAAAAATGGGGAGAAATTAATAAAGGAGGAGAAATGAGTTTTCAAAGCTTTTCAAAACTTTTCATAAGCCAATGTTCGGATTTTAATTGGTGTTGCCAATGCATTCATCAATGGGGAGATTGTGAGACCTATGTGTGCTGAATACATTGGCAATTAGGATAAAAGTTAGCATTAACATTCAAAGTTTTGAATATTGCTAAAACATTCTTCTGTGGCAAGGTCCGACAAGTTCTTTGTTAGGTCCGCCAAGTGTTGGCAAGGTCCGACGCAAGGTCCGGAGAGCTCCTGCAAGGTCCGGAGAGCTTCTGTGAGGTCCGGAGCTTGTTTTTAGGGAGCTCCCGTGAAGTTCAACTCGTAGAACTGCAGCGTCTTGTTTTTGCTTTTAACTCGCAATGTTTAAAACTTGCTTTATGGGAAGATTTGCTTAGTATTAATTTGCTACGTTTTTGGTGTGTTTTGGTGGTTATGGCTGTTATCATTGGATATGGTTTGCAACATGCTTATGTGACGTGCTCATGTAAGGTGTTGTGGTTTTCGAACTAACGTGAGTCAAGTCGAGGACTTGTGCTCGGAAGAATTGGTTGTTTATTCATGTGCAGGTGTTGCTTGAGTTCAAGACATAGCTGGTGACAGGATCCTTGGACTAGTCTCAGGGAGGAGATGAGGTTCCAACAACCAAGTTCGGGAGGAGCTGCGGTTGAGTTGATCGGGAGGTCGCGCAACATGTTTGGATCAAGGGCAGTGCATATGAAGGTTGTGTGTACGTCGTTGGAAGGTGTTTGCACGTGTGCAAGGAGTGCATGGACGTGGCAACATTGTTCCAAGGCGTGATGAAGAGATGTGGACGTAAAGAATTGGTCGGAAAGGTTCAACTGACTAGGTTATGGACTCAGGCTGCGGCTGAGTCGTGTTTGACTCAAATATGGAAAGTTTTGAGTAGGTTATGATAGGATTTCGTGTGGGTCACGAATTTGAGTTGTTTTAGGAATGTTTGGGACGTTCCTACGGTGTTTGGAAGTCTTAAGATTGCTTCTATCTGCGTATAGAACAGTCTTGAGCAGTATTGGAAAGTTACAGTCTGAATCCAAGTAGGAGTAGGAGTCCTAGTTTGAATTGGATTGGCCATAGAGCTGGTTATATAAGCAAGGGAGGCCAGAGCTCATGGTGCACGACTTTGGGCTGTTCCTCTTGTGTTTCTATTGAATAAAGTTCATAGTTTCGAGGAGCTTTTGTGACTTGTTCGTCCGACTTGTTTTTCGTCAAGTCTTTCTGGCCGAGTTTCTGGACAGACCGACGTTGCTTCGGTGTTTCGCTCATAACTCGAGTTTTACAGATCCGATTGACGTGATTCTTTTTGGGTTGTCTTCAAAACTCAATTATCTATCATCTGTGAAATTTTCACGAGCTTCGGATCTGTAGGTTTTGAGATACACGAGTCTCTTTGCAGCGTTGCAGATCTGTTTAATGTCGGGTAGAACTGATTGATCTTTGTTTAATGTTTTGATCGTATCTCAAGTTTTACTTCGTGTTTTCAAGTGATTCTTGTTGCATTAGATCCGTGACTTGATTCTCTACCTCTCTACTTGATTTGTCATGGTTGAACACGTTTGAAAACACTTGCACACATGGTTTCTTTAACCAATTAATTTTTTGCTGAGGGGTTTTTGTTGTTTCCGCTGCGAAAAGTTTTAATCTACCATTCACCCCCCTCTGGTAGGTTTTCACGTGCTCTTCGATCCTACACATACTCACGAATACCTCCTTGTATTCGCTACCATCTCAAAACATCTTCGTCTCACACCGAGACCAATATTGTTGCCATGACTCAACAGTCATGCAACCATCATATCACCCGGACTCAACAGTCCCAACAACCAGACCATAATCAAACCAATAACCTTCCCAATAACCATCCCAACTAATCATGGCAGTTTAACCAGGCGCTCGTGACCATAAGCTCGGCTATCATGATAGTTTTAGACTCTGCAGAGTTTGCACCTCTTTACCCACAAGTTTGTGATTTCGTCACCCGTCGGCGACTGCAGAACCTCCATGATACCAGTACACGACCGTCGGTGTATGGTCAAGAGATCACAAAATAGCCTTTACAATTGGGTTACTAGATGTATGGACTCACTAAGGTTTCACCGGCATGCTAGAATCTCCAATTCTCCCACCCACGGGCCCCCTCTTGTGCCATGCAGTTCCCATGGCAGTCCTCACTCGACTCCCATACCCCGCGCCTTCCACAGTCCATAACACTCTAGCAACTTACCTAATTACTCAGCTAAGCCGCACCCATACTTGGCCTTGTGGTGGCACGGTTATCCTAGCATGTGCATGCATGAACCGGTCCTTAGATCTACGGCAAGTAAAACCACCATCTCATGCTACCTCATTCACAAACCCAGTCTTGCCTAGATCTCCCTCCGACCCATGTCCATTATTAACATCAGTTTCTCATTATCATTACGAGTGCAGTTAGCTAGACACATCTATCTCGCTTCCCAATCCCATGGACTCAGCGAAGCATAAAGCAAAAACCATACCCGACTCATAAACTCCCAGGCGACAAGGGTGGTTTAACCAAAACTAGTAAACTCTTATAAAAGGTTTTCCATCATGTTTGACTCAGCACACACACCTTTTCACAAACAGAATAGTTTTACCCAAAACATAGGATCAACATGGTCAAGGAGCACTTGCCTTGTTCTTGCGGTTCCGGTTGTTCTTGGATCTCAAAACCTGGTTGCTGCAGTTTGTCGTAGACAGCTCCCTGAGCTTGTCCTGCTAGGTAGGATCACGTGCATACAAGATTCACAGCAATTAATATCATGCACAAACCTTAAACTAGATGTGATGACGCATATGCAGGCTATCCTATGGCTTGTATGGACAGAGGTGTTCGGATCAAAGGTGGCCATGGCAATGATCTTGTCTTTAGATCAATCTGATCATCAAGTGATCTGTCCACGAGAAGGATTCTGTTCAAAAGGAATCAAAGAACAGATGCGAAGAAAACACAACGATATCGTAAGGTGGTATTGGGGCCTACCTTACGTTCCTCTCAGCCTTCGAGGTCCTCCTCAGACCGCTCAGTTCTCCTCCAATGATCTCCCTTGTTGCGCTTCGGCGATGGTTTACTCGGCGAGTTAGGGCTAGGGCTCTAAGTCGTCGGCTCAGGAGTTGAAAAGAGAAGTTTGTGGTTTCGGCCAGAGGTTTTGGGTTCTACTTATAATTGGGAAGAAAAGAGTCCTAATCTGATTGTATCCCGAATAAGAGTCTTATTCAGATCGTCGTTGGATCCTATTACCTTTAGTTGATTTGGTACGGTAATGTTGTGGAATTCAGCCCAGTTTCCTTTACGTACCAGTATTCTTTCGCGTAATAGCCGCTCCAGAACTCGTTACCTTCGCGGCGATGAGCTCCGGAGGCTCCACGTGTCCTTCCGGGGCCTGGTATCTCCTTCTCCGCAAAGACGAGCTCCGGTTGTGCCACGTGTCAATCGACCGAGACCTCCCCCTCCTTTGGAGGTGAGCTCCGCGCATGCCACGTGTTGGCGCCGGTCTTTCCTCTCTTCTTTCTCCAGGGACATGCCCCGAGGTTGACACGTGTCTAGTAGCGAACAGACCTCCCGGAGATAAGCTCCGGTGGTGACACGTGTTCGATAGATCCGGACATCTCGGAGATAAGCTCCGAGATCGACACGTATCCCTTGCGACTGGTCCTCTGACTTCCGCGAGGACTAGCTCCGAAGATGACATGTGTCCTACGAAAAATGCCTTTGCTTCTTCCGCAGAGGCTAGCTCCATGGGCAACACGTGTCCCACAGGGTCGGACCTCTTCCCAATTGCGGAGGTGACCCCGAGCCTGCCACGTAGCCAGTTTAGCGGCGGACCTCTCCCATCTTCTCGGGGATTATCTCCGAACACGCCACGTGGCCTGCGGCCGCGGTAAGTTGTCTTCGGCGCTTTCTGAGAGCTGGATTGGCTATCCTTTTGATAATTCTCTCTGTTCCTATTTTTCATTAAAATGTTTCCTCTTCATAGAACATGAACATATGCTGACACCCGAGGCGAGGGTGTCACAGTGACTTATGCAGGTTTAACCACGAAACCATAGTACGAATAGTGCACGTTTGCGAGTGACCGTTTAGTGCCACCTAAGATACATCTATGCCGGTATAATCCGGTTAGGATTTTCTTTTTGTGAGGCTATGTAGTACCGACATGCTTCTTACGGTGCATCGACACCGTACTAAACTTAATAACCCCTCTCCTTTAAAAGAAATGACTCATGAGCTAACTTTCGACTAAAAATGGAAGTTTGAAACAAATATTAGTTACTGAACTCTTATTTTGAGCTAAGATTCAATGAGAGGAAGACTAGGCTTCAAAGATTTCAAAAACAGAGTGCGCTATTCTTGGCAGGAATTCTTGCTGGACTTTAACAGAGCATAACTCTGAGTAGCTTGACCCAATTAAGGTGTATGGTACAGTTCTGGAAAGGTCTTCAAGATCTCTACAACTGCTTTGTAGACCTCCAGAGCCAAATCACATGCTAAATGGGTAGAAAGTTCAGAGGAAGGTGAATTGTCCAGAACCAGGACAGCAACAAAACCCCTCTGGACCTTTCTGTTTTTAAGCCATAACTTTCTGTAGATAAACCCTTAAGAAGCCTATGATACACCATTGGAAAGGTTATGAATGGTGCAACATTGTTGTATTTCAAAGTTGGTTCATATTCTTGTTGTATTTGCATATACAACTGTAATAAAATCAGCCACATATAAAGGAGATGCTGGCAAATTTTATCCAGGAATTCTGTCAACTTTGGAAAATCATAACTTTTAATACAGAGATGATCTGAAGGCATATGAGTACTCGTTGGAAATATACTGAAGTTATCTTTAACTTTGGTATTCGACTTGAGTTATGAAAATGCTCATAACTAGATCAAAATCTGGAGATAGTGCATAAAGGTCTGTTCTGTACAGATGGACTGGATAGCTATGCCTACTAAGGAGTTGTGTAAACATGAATTTGTTACTGCTTTCATAAATTTTTGACATATTCATATTTTCATTAGTCTCACATACTGCTGAGTTCTTGTTTAACTCTTCTCAACTATATTTTGCAGTATGGTTCGTACTCCCTCTAGGAGTAGGGCCGGGAGTTCTCGCCGAGGCGGAGATGCTTTCATTCCACCGTCGGAACCACCATCCACGGGATGGATGGATCTTATGACTCGAGTTGTCGAGTCTAATCAAGAGAACGCTAGGCTACTCCAAGAAGCAACGCAAGAACACACACACTTACTCCAAGCTTTGGTACAGCAAGGCGTGCTCCAGAACACGCAACAAGTCGTTCCACCTCGGAACGCTTATCTGGACTTCTTAGCGACTCAACCGCCAATTTTTACTGAAGCCACCGAACCTGTGGAAGCAGATCAATGGCTTCGTGTCATGGAGTCAAAATTTGGAGTATTCAAGTGTGATGACTACCAGAAGACTAAGTTTGCCGCTCAGCAACTCCATGGAGCTGCCGGAAACTAGTGGAGTGAATATCTTGCCATCATTCCGGAGGGCCATCAAGTGCCATGGAGTGAGTTTTGTGAAGCCTTTCGTACTCGTTACATACCACTAGGTATTTTCAAGGCAAAGCGAGAAGAATTTTTCTGCTTGAAGCAAGGGGACATGAGTGTCCTCGAGTATGTCAGAAGATTTAATCTTTTGGCCCAATATGCTCCCGAATATGTGGCGAAAGAAGAAGCATGGTGTGACCTATTCTTCCATGGCCTGAGTGCCATATTACGGGAGAAGTTGGCTGTACACAATAACGGCAGTTACACCGACATGGTCGATGCGGCTTTCATTCAAGAGAAGCCGACACTTGAGTGGCAAGCCGAGAAGAGAAAGATGAGTGAGATCGAGCAGGCCAGCACAAGTTATGTGCCTCAGAAGTACCGTTTGGTGTCTCAAGCGCCACCTGGTGAAAGATGGAGGCCACCTGTACGATCAACTCCTCAGAGATTGATTGCTGGTCAAGTTCTACAACTTGCACCACCTCCACAGCCGCAGCATCAGACAGTGGTTTGTGCTCCATCGCTGCAGCCATTTGTACCTAGCAGTCCACCGCAAGTCAACGAAGAACAGGAGAGACATCCGTGTTTTACTTGTGGGCGCATGGGCCATTATGCTAGGCAATGTCCGGAGGGAATTCGAGGCTACGGGTCATCATATTTACAACAATACGACCCGTACCTCAATCTGCAGATAGGAGGGCAGATAAGGGGCAACATTCACTATACTGTGATTGATGATTTTCCGGAAGGAGAAGCCGCTTTAGCAGGGATGTTTTCTCTGAATCAGCTACCGGTTTTAGTTCTCTTTGATTCCGGTGCCACACACAACTTCGTTAGACAATCTTTCGTGGCTCAACATCAGCTCCAGACAGTTTATACAAAGAGGCAATACCTCATATCTTCGCCCGGGGGCAGCAGTACCGCAAGCGAGGTTGTTCCCCGAGCACCTCTTTGTTTGGGGGGTAGAATATACTCTACCACTCTCATTCTTCTTGAGGGTCTGAAGATCGACATCATTTTGGGGATGTCATGGTTGAATTACCACAGAGCGGTTCTTAACATCAGCTCCAGGACCGTTGAGCTCAATTCCCCACAGCACGGTCTTCACATATTAATTCTGGGCGTCAGACGGCAGCAGAGTGCAACAGTGAACCACACGGAAGCTGTTAAGATAGAGGACATTCCGGTGGTACGTGAGTATCCGGATGTGTTTCCCGACGATTTACCGGGCATGCCTCCCAAGCGAGACGTGGAGTTCAAGATTGAACTTATACCGGGAAAAACACCGATATCACGAAGGCCGTACAAGATGGCACCCAATGAACTAGCAGAATTGAAGACACAGCTGAATTACCTAATGAGCAAGGGCTTTATATGACCAAGTTCGTCACCTTGGGGTTGTTCAGCGTTGTTTGTCAAGAAGAAGGACGAAACACTACGGCTTTGTGTTGATTATCGTCCTTTGAACGTCGTTACCATCAAGAAGAAGTATCCACTACCTCGCATTGATATGCTCTTCGATCAATTAGTGGGTGCGAAGGTATTTTCAAAGATGGATCTTCGGTCCGGATATCACCAGATTAAAATCCGGGTAGAGGATATTCCGAAGACGGCATTCTCAACGAGATACGGGCTGTATGAGTATCTCGTTATGTCTTTTGGTTTGACCAACACCCTGGCACACTTTATGTACCTGATGAATTCAGTGTTCATGCCGGAGATGGATAAATTCGTCATTGTCTTCATCGACGATATCTTGGTGTACTCCAAGTCAGAGGAAGAACATGTTGAACATCTGCATATTGTGCTACAAAGATTGCGAGATTATCAGCTCTATGCAAAATTCAGCAAGTGTGAATTCTGGATTAATCAAGTACCTTTTCTCAGACACATTATTTCAGTGAAGGGCATCGCTGTAGATCCGAGTAAGATTATCCAAGTACAGAAATGGGAGTCACCAAAGTCGGTGCATGAAATCCGTAGCTTCCTCGGTTTAGCGGGTTACTACCGGAGGTTCATTCCGGGTTTCTCCAAGATTGCTAAACTGATGATGGAATTATTAAAGAAGACTACCAGATTTGTGTGGGGTGCTGCGTGTGAACAGGCTTTCAAGACTTTAGTGAAGCATCTCACAACAGCCCCAGTTCTTGCTCAGCCGGATACGACGAAGCCATTCGACGTGTATTGCGATGCATCTGGCATTGGTCTTGGCTGCGTGCTGATACAAGATAGACGAGTGGTCGCTTATGGATCTCGTCAACTAAGAAATCACGAGCAGCATTATCCAACTCATGATCTTGAGTTAGCTGCCGTGGTCCTTGCTTTGAAGATGTGGATGCATTACTTGCTCGGAAATCTTGTACACCTCTACACCGACCACAAGAGCTTGAAGTACATCTTCACTCAGAAAGAATTGAACATGAGGCAACGAAGATGGCTAGAGCTCATTAAGGACTATGAGCTGGAGATTCATTGTCATCCAGGAAAGGCGAATGTGGTCGCCGATGCGCTCAGTCATAAGGCGCATATCCATCACCTAAGTATCGCTGAAATGGATGATGACGAACCAAGCCTCCGTGTTATCCCGTATGGAGCTCTCTATAACCTCGCTCTCATTCCTACTATCCGAGAGGAGATCATGGAAGCTAAACGAAAAGACAAGGGTATGTCTCACATACGGCGAAGGATAGACAACGGAGAAATGAAGTGCTTCCGGATGGATGATGAAGGTATTTTGTGGTTCAACGACCGGATAGTAGTACCCCGGGATATGGGACTATGGAAGAAAATTTTGGACGAAGCTCATTTGTCCAAGTTTTCCATTCATCCGGGCAGTAATAAAATGTACCAAGATCTCCGGAAGAAGTTTTGGTGGACACGTATGAGACATGAAGTTGCAAAGTACGTTTCAAAGTGTGATACGTGTCGAAGAGTCAAGGCGAACCACATGAAGAAGTCAGGCCTGTTGCAGCCACTACATGTACCGGCATGGAAGTGGGAAGACTTGAGTATGGACTTCATCGTTGGGTTGCCGATGACCTCCCACAACCATGATTCGATTTGGGTAATCATGGACCGGTTAACCAAATCAGCACATTTCATTCCTGTGCATACAAGATATAACACAAAGCAGTATGCGGAGCTGTACATAGCACGGATCTTGTGCTTACATGGAGTTCTCCGTACCATTGTGTCAGATAGAGGATCGCTGTTCGTAGCCCGTTTCTGGGAACAGCTACACGCATCCTTGGGGACGAAGTTGATTAGAAGCTCTGCGTATCACCCTCAAACCGATGGGCAAACTGAGAGGGTGAATCAAATACTGGAAGATATGCTAAGAGCATGTGCCATCCACCACGGTAAGAGCTGGGATGATCACTTACCGCTGGCAGAGTTCTCGTACAACAACGGATATCAGACGAGCATTAAAATGGCACCATATGAGGCTCGATACGGCCGGAAGTGCCGTACATCATTGAATTGGTGCGAATCCGGTGAACGAGTAATGTTTGGGGTTGATATTGTCAATGAAGCCGAAGAGCGAGTTCGGATAATACAAGAGAACCTCAAAGCTGTCCTATCTCGTCAAAAGAGCTACGCGGACCAGAGACGTCGACCGCTGCATTTTGAAGTCAGAGAGCACGTGTATCTTCGTGTGTCTCTGAAGAAAGGGATTCATCGGTTCGGTGTCAAGGGGAAAACTTGCTCCCCGATTCATCGGTCCGTTTACTATCACGGAGAAGTGCGGAACTGTAGCCTACCGGCTGGAACTACCGGCAAGCCTTGCCGGTATTCACAACATATTTCACGTGTCCCAGCTGCGGAAATGTCTCAAGTTTACAGCTGCCATCCGCACCGAAGACATCGACGAGTTGAAGCCGGATCTCACCTATGTCGAGCAACCTCTACAGATTATCAACGAAAAGGCCCGGATCACCCGGAACCGGACTTTGAGATTCTACAAAGTCCTGTGGAGTAATCATACCCCGGAAGAGGCGACGTGGGAGACCGAAGATTACATCCACAAGAACTATCCGGAGCTTTTGTCATAAACCTTGTAATTACCTCCCGTCTCGTTCTTCTTTTGAATCTCGGGACGAGATTCCTTTTAAGGGGGGAAGAATGTAAAGGTGTCAAAATTTTGAATACAAAGAAACACTTGTTTGCAAAAGTTGGTTTCATATGTATGAAATTTGGGACTTGTTAAAACTTTGCCACATGTGATCACACATGAGGGTTTTCTTCACACAAGTTTAAATGTTTAATTGAAAACTTGGAACCCAAGAGGGGTCTAAAACAAAGATGGGAAAGTTCCCATATGTGTGAGAAAACAAAAATCAGATTTGGAACAAACTTGTTCAAACTCAAAATTCAAATGAGAGCAACACAATGGAATTCAAAACTGTTGTGCTGAAAATCTCATTTGCAGCAGCCAAACTAAAAATCAGATTTCATATTTGAATTCCTTGAGTTCATATTAGGGGGTGTGCAAAGTTTCATGATTTATGGAAAAGATTTGCAACCCATTTTCTAAAATGGACTTTAAATAACAAAGAATTCGAATGCACATTTGAATTTGGATGAAACTTGCCCAATTATCCAAATGCATATCAGATTTGAATTCCTACAATTGAATTCCATCAATATTCAAACTTGGAAGATATTTTAGAAGAGATAAGAAGGAACTGACATGTGGGACCCACATGTCATTGAGGGGACTGAATATTGCAAAAGATCTTCAGTACACAGTCTCCATTTGTTTTCCTCCCACGCGAAGCAACAGCAGACCGATTCCTCTCCGGGCGACACCGAGGTACAGCGGCAGCCAGCTCCTGCTGAATTCCTTTGCGCTGGAGGGCTGCTGGACGTCGGCAGCTACTGCCACGCTCCTTCTCTCGCCTCTTAACCGAAGCCACGGTGCTGTTCCTTCTCTCCCCACGCGTGAAACGAGCAGAGCCCGCCGCTGAGCTCTAAACCGATTGCCCATCGCCTGGCTCGCGTGCAAGCCCCGGCTGATCGGCAAAACCACACCACCATAGTCCCCTCGACCTCCTCGAGCCATCGCCAAGTGCGTTCGTGCCCTCTACGCCGAGAACCTCAAGTTCCTTCGGCGCCCGAAACCCCTGGCGGCGACGCGCTCCCGTGGACAGCCTCCTCCAGAGCTTGTCACGATCAAGCAAGGCCACCCTAGGACGCGCAGGAGCTCCCTGTAGCTCCCATCCGAAGCGCAGCGCGTGTCTTTGCCTCTGGCCGACGAATTTCGGAAATCTCCTCTGACCGGTGAAAACTGACCCGCGGGTATGAATCCATGAAATTCTCAAGTTATATCCATTTTGAGCGTTGCAAATTGCACACACGGGACGTAGACTTGCTTAGCAACCTTTTTCCTTTTCAAACCTAGCTAGAAACACGTTCTGCACGATGTATATTCGATCTTTCCAACGGCGGCTTCGGTAGAACACGTCGGGCATCCGATGAACCCTAGGTTGGAGCCACTCCCAAGCCCATGTGCGTCCATGCCTAGCTTTGCCAACCTCAACTGGTGCTGTAGAGCCTTTCCAGGAAGCTTTTGGCGGGCTAGAGCGTCGGGTTGACGTCGCCGGACTTCATCCGAGCCGGTGCACCGTTGCGGGCTAGTTTGGGGGACCTGCCAGCTCGAGAAAACCCCACCAGCGTGTTCCTCACGTTGAATTAGGGGCTAGCGGCGATTTTGAGCAGTTAAGATGGCCGGATGACCGATCCCGAAGCTACTCCGGCGAGCCCGGCGGCGGTGTCGCGTGGGAGCGGGAGGTTGAAGACGACCTCGCCGGTCCCGCCTGTCAGCGACTCAGGGGTGGGGGCCTGATATTCTGTGGCGCGGGATCGATTGTAACAGCACGGGAAATAACCCTGTGACCCCGTGTGGCACGCTCCCGGCAGCATACACGTGTCCCTGGACCCACAGTCAGGTTTAAACATTTCTAGGATTTATTCAAATTCCAGATTTTTCCCCAAACTTTAGAAGAGCATAACTTTGGCTAGGAACCTCCAAATTTAGTGATTAAAATTGGGTTAGATTCAGATTGAAAAACTCTATCCAAATATGCAACCCAATTGGTAAGAAAGTCTTTATTTAATTCTAGAAAATTCTTTAAAGCTTTTCAGCAAAAGAAATTTAAAGGGAGTTTGGTTTATCCAAAAATCCCCAAATTTTGCCAGAACATTAGTCTGAGTGTTTTTAGACTCCTGTAAAAGTTTCAGCTCATTTGGAGTTGATTTGGTCAGGAGAGAATTCAGATTGTAAGTTACTGTGTTCAAATGAATACAGAAACATTTTCAGAGAATTTCTAAAACTTGTAAATTCAGTTTTGGCAAATTCTTAGCTCCAAAAATCCTAGGACAATTCAGACAAGCTCTATGAACTATAATTAAAATTTTGGTTCACTGAGTTTGACATGAACATGGGTATTACCTCAGAATTAATTCTTCTTTGCTTAATTGCTTAGAGAATTGTTCTGAATAAACCACTCCATGAGAAGTGCTAAATTTTGGTCCAGAGGACTTTCTTTTGACGAGGAACTCACATGGAAATTCCCAGCTCCATTGGAGCTCTGGATAACCACTGTTATGTGTAACCTCTTGAGGGGATCAACACTTAAGTGGGAGAAGCACTTAACATTTGATCATAATATTTAAACCCAACCCAAACCACTAGCACCAGTGTCCTTTTAAATTCTTGAACAGAGTTCCAGTTTTAAAACTTTCATTAGATCTTATTAGCAAAAGCTTTTCAATTAAATACATATGCATGATCATATCGTGTAGCATATACGTGAAGGAGGGAGAAGGACTTAAAGTGAAGATCAAGAAGGAAGGGAAGGCAAGTGATCAAGCTCCATGTGATCATCACTAACTGATTGTAATCTTAGTCACCTGCAAAACAGGCAAGCCCCGGTTTGCATTTAAACAGTTTTATAAAGCATTTTCATTTGTAGAGATCATAGCTTTGCATCATTGATTGCAGTAAGTCTAGATGATATTGAAAACCCCACTTGCATGACCAGAAATACCTAAGAGAGAAAGGGTATAATAGCACCTCCTCGAGTGGATTTGGCTACGCTAAATGTTAGTAGGAAAGGTCCGGTAGAAGTCGAGTAGTTGGAAGCTACTCGCGAGCTTAGGGCTGGTTTACTCGGAAGGGGTCCGAATTAGAAATGATGAGGAAAGTTCACACATAAGAAATGGAGACCGGGCAGGGAGGTTTAGATGCAGCAGGTTGCAGGCCGTGCGTGCATAGCCCTGCCTGTGTCGGTTAAGGCCCATCCGTTCTTGGCCCTGTTGGACAAGTTTGAGTTGTGTACCGGGCACATACTGGCTATATGGGACCCAGGAAACCGATGTACCTTGGGAGATCCATAGTGAAACTTTTCCAACGCCTTAGGCTTTCGGCGTCAGGGTAGCAGGAGGTAACTCGCTTAAGAACATACCACTGTGGGTATGTACCTTGAGGGAGCTTGCGTACTCGGGGCAGTTGGACTGCGTCCAATGTGGAAGATCTTGGGAAAGGTGTCCGCGTACAACGTCAGTCGAGGTTGCTGCCGGCAACTCGAAGTACGGGTGTACGTGTCGTGTAGTCCGGGCGTGTACTGATTCGAATCACCGTCGCTTGCGGTTATATGAGCATACTTGCCCACTGCGTCTTGACGTAGTAACAATTGGAACTGGTTATGTTTTGAACTTGATAAGGCTGTACTGTAACTTGTATTGCAGTCATGATTGAATTAGAGATAGGCACATTAAACTTTACTTTCACTTTGTGCAAGGAGCATCACAACAAAGCATTTCTTGTTTGATTGTGGAGTTGCGATGCTTTTCGGCTCAAGGTCCACACAATGAGGCTTAAAAATCTGAAAGTTAAGGATCAACTTTAGGTGAGTCCTTTATGTAAATCTAGCCGACCCAATTGCAACCGTCGTTCATGTAGAGTTTCTTGTTTAGGAGAGACGGGTCAGATGTGCTGAGCCTATGTGCTCACGCTTGCTATATAAGTGGTTTTGCAGGTTAACATCGACGCTAGGAAGAAGGTTGTCCGGTGAGACTCGGAGACTTCCGAGTCGTTTAACACAGGGAGAACCCAGCCGCTGCTGTTGTCTTCGTGTTGCTAGCGAGAGGAGTCCACGGGCTGGACTTCATCTCGAGTGCTCTTAGTTATTCGATGTGAGTTGATATAGACTTCCGCTGTAGTTACTTGATGTAAAGTATTTACAAAGAAAAACTTGTAAGCTTCCGCTATTGTTTTATGTAATACATTGTTCCTCATACGTGTGCTGTTGGGTGCCGCACAACACGGCACCACCCAATGCGATTCCCGAGCTAGTGGCCTGTCTCAGTTGATAGGCCTGTCTCATGGAGAGTGCCGGCAATGCTCTGGGGAGAGGCGGTCGCCACCGCCGTGTACTTGCTGAATCAGGCGCCCACCAAAGCAGCCGATGGCATGATGCCGTATGAGGCTGTTGGCATAGTCGCAGGCCTGCTGTCCATCATTTTCGCACATTCGGGTGTGTGGCGTACATCAAAACAACGAAGCCGCACCTAAAGAAACTCGAGGATCACAGCACATCAGGCAGTCTTCATCAGCCACGAACATGGGGCCGAGGCATGGCATTTCTACGGTCCTGTGTCGCGGCGCGCCGTCTTGTCCTGAGACACTGTTTTTGACAAACCGGCATTCTGGAACTGGGAGCAGGAGGATACGGGTCCGGAGAGGATGCCGTGGTGGAGTACCACTCTTTGCAGCTTGGGTCCGAGCTCGCGTATGTCCCAGTGTCTATGGAGGGTACATTGGTTCCTTCGCCTGCTGCACCAATTCCTCTACCTTCGACTCCTGCACCAGCGGTGGATATACCACCACAGCCTGAGTTTGTTTCGCCGCCACCAGATGCAGAGAACTACTTGGACGCCGATGCCGATGATGTCGAGCCGCGGTACCGCAACATCGGCAACATTCTCAGTGCAGCTACCCACCGGGGATTGCAGCGCGCCAAGTGACGGGTGCACTCTACCTGCAGATCGTGACTAGCCGAGCACCTTCGCCGAGGCCGAGCAACATCAACCCCGGCGCAGCGCCATGCTGGAAAAGATCGACTCCATCAGGAGAAACAAGATGTGGCAGCTGGTTCCCCTTCCGCCCGGACATCGTCCGATCAGGTTGAAGTGGGTTTAAAAATTGAAGAATAACACCACTGGGAGGTGATCAAGCACATGGCACGGCTAGTAGCAAAGGGGTACATCCAGCAGCAGGAGGCGGACTTCGACGAAGTGTTCGCTCCTGTCGCGCGGATTGAATCAGTGTGTCTGCTGCTCTCACTTGCTTCCCAGGAGGGGTGGGTCGTTCACCATATGGACGTGAAGTCCGCTTCCTTCAACAGGGAGCTGGTCGAGGTGGTGTATGTCCGCCAGCCTCCCGGTTTTGTTGTCAAAGGGCAAGAAGAAAAGGTGTTGCACCTCGACAAGGCGCTCTACAGGCTTTGTCAGACTCCGCGGGCATGGAACACTAAGCTCGGCGAGAAGCTAGTGGCACTCGGCTTCAGCCACAGCAAGTCGGAGCATGCTGTGTATGCCCTTAGCGAGGGCACAACACGGTGCTGGTGGGCGTCTATGCGGAGGACCTCATCATGACCAGAAATGACGACGTCGAGATCAAGTCCTTCAAGCATCAGATGAGTTCTTGTTTCAAAATGAGTGATTTGGGCCTACTCAGTTTCTATCTCGGTATTGAAGTGAAACAGGGAAGCACTGGCATCAGCTTGTCACAGGAGGCGTATGCGCGCAAGATCTTGGAGCCTGCAGGCATGGAAGGCTGCAATCCGTACCACACTCCGATGGAAGATCGCCTGAAGCTGTCGAAGACAGGTCCAGCACCGCAGGTGGATGCCACTGAGTACCGAGGTCTCGTTGGCTACCTACAGTATTTGGTGCACACCAGGCCGGACATCGTGTTCGCCATCGGGTATGTGAGTCGTTTCATGGAGTTCCCCACTACTGAGCATCTCACCACAGTGAAGCGCGTGCTGAACTACATCGCAGGCACCATAGACTTCGGTTGCTACTGCCGGTGTGGTCGGAAGGAGCTGCAGTTGCTCGGGTACAGCAACGCTGACATGGGTGGCGGCGTCGACACAAGGAAAAGCACCAATGGTGTGGTGTTCTACCTTGGTTCAAGTCCGGTGAGTTGGCAGTCTCAAAAGAAAAAGGTCATCGCCTGTCCTCCTGTGAAGCGGAGTACATCGTGGGGACGATGGAAGCCTGTCATGGCGTTTGGCTGGCACGGTTGCTCGCTGAGCTGAAGCGCGAGCAGTGCACGGCCTTCACTCTGAAGATGGATAGCCAATCGGCTATAGCTCTCAGTAAGAATCCCGTGTTCCACAATCGAAGTAGGAACATTGATGTCAGGTTCTATTTCATTTGAGAGTGTGTCGGAGACGGGAAGATGGACATTGAGCATGTCCGCACTGAGGAACAGATTGCTGATATCCTGACGAAGCCATTAGCTCGTGAGCGGTTCTGTGAACTCTTTGAGAAACTGGGAGTCATCAAGGTTGGGATGAAACATCAGAATTAGGGGGTGAAATGTGAGCAAAACATGTAATCCTGTGTTTATTCGTGTCAAGTTTGTATCTTGTCGAGCTCGGCGTGGATTGTTACATTCGCCTGGGCGCGTCTAGCAGCTTAGTGGCCACAATGAGAAGTAGTTTGCGTCGTGGCGCATGTGTTCTCTGAAGGCGCAACGTGGCCTGGTGACCCAGTCATGGCGTGCATGGCGACGATGCCGAAGGGCGGGGAACTAGCTCAGCCACTCCGTTTAGTTTGTTGCTATTATTTCGTGTTGCAGTTTGCTTTAAGAATCAATCAAACAGAAGAAAACATCGGTTACAGTGCGGCACCAAAAACTATCCTGCGTTCATCTCTTCCTTGTTTCTTTCTCGAGCTTGAGTGATCCTGCTTGACGCCGGGAAGGTAGTTCTGGCTGACATACCCTGCTTTGGGTGCCAGCTGCTCGAGGGACCTACGTGCCCGTCCCACCCTGCCCTCGACTTCTCTGTTTCTGCTGCCCTGCCAATGGCCGGCGACGCAATCAGGCTAGATATCAGGGCACGCCGGTGCTAGCGGGTGCCCCAGCGCGTGTAAGATGGTGGCGCCAAGGCATTCTTTTCTGCAGGGCTAGCAGATATCGACACAGATCTAAGGGGTGGTGGTGGTGGCTCCTAGGGCAGTCCTTTGTTGGGCCAGGCACACATCATCCTTACCCGAATGTTTTTGGTGTCTCTCAAAAACAAGGGCGGCACGGCTGCATAGTGGTGATGGAGACCACACTTGGGTGCCTCCCAGATTAAGGTAGAGCAGCTGCATAGTGACAGCAGAGGCCACACACGTAGGTGTCTCCGGTTCAAAAGTGACACTACTATCTTGTTAGCAATGGCGATCACACCTCGGGCACCTCCATATCTAAGGGGGCAATACGGAAGTCTCGACCTTAGTGCCCCCTAGTCTCAAACAGTCATATGAACAACAAACCTGATGATAGCAAATGAATGGACTCCTAGCACATGATGCGAGGATATCATCGATTGCTTCCATTATCCCTTGTATCATGTCTCATTGGATCTATGGGTGAAAACTTAATACAATTAAGGATGGTTGTGGTGGTGCCTTTGGTGTCGCATACTCTCTACAGTGAAGGTTTTGTAACTTTGTTTTTCGGTTGTGTTTACCCTCCGTGTGATTACAGAGATTTTTATCGCTATATTGTGCCTCCAGTGTATCTCCCTTATGCTCATCTTCATTTTCAGATGGAGTTGGTGGACCGATAATTCGTCTTATCCCCTCTGTCGATGGCAGCCTAGGTTGACACTATTATATGTCATTTTCTCTGTCTCATCTACGAATATTCAGGCTTGATTAAAGTGTCCAATGGTCGGATCCACACACGCAGGTTGTTAGATTTATTAGCAATCTTTATGATGTGTTGAATTAGTAACAAGCAATTATGGAGATAACAGTTGAAGCCATTATATATATATATTGCATCTAGAAGGCCTTTAGTATAGATATTCATGTACAAAATTTATATCTTTTTGTTTCATTTTTGGTTTATATAATAAACCAGATTGTATATGTGTCAGTTGTTTCTGGACATAGAGGCTAGTGTAATTCCACTTTATAAAAAAATGCCCTTTTCATAGTGCCGTTGGCATATAATTGAGTTTGGAAACAACATATGAAGAAGCAATCGTGAAACCAGGTGTGATGAAACCAATTGATGAATCGTGAGCTAAAATGCTAATTTGCTTGATATCACTACTGATATGCTCTGGTCAACATGCTTGTGTGCAACCTTCTTAGGTGAGGTGTTGACATAAGGTGTTTGGTTTGTGTACAACATGCTCATGCGAGGTGCTCGGTGATGTGTTGTATGGTTGTATCCAACATGGTCACATGAGATGTTGTGTTTTGGACTAACAAGAGTCAAGTCTTTGAACTTATGTACTAAAAAACTGGATGTTTTCTCATGTACAGGTGTTGCTTGAGGTCACGACAAATCTAGTGATTGTGATCCTTTAACTAAAGTTAGGGAGAAGTTGAGCTTCAACAAAAAAATTAGGAAAAATTATGGTTGAGGCGATCAGAGGTGTCATGCAACATGTTTGGATCAAGAACGGTACACATGAAGGTGGTTGAGACGTATCAAGTGGTGTTTCAAATGTATGTGACAGTCATTGGCACAAGTGCAGGGATGACATAAGTTTGTGATATCATTCCAGCACGTTTGGCTTTGAAAATGTTGGTTTAAAGTAGGTTCGGATATGGATCCGAGTTGATGTTTGAATCGGATGGATTCGGACATAACTCTTATGGTTAGGGTCAGATTTTGAGTTGTTTGTATCCATAACTCTTATGGCTGCACTCAAAGAGTTTTTGAATGTTAGAATTCTTTACCAATAGATAAATTTCAAGTAGGATTAGGAGATGTCCTAGTTGAACAGTACTCCTTTAAAGGTGTCCTACTTGGTTATGGTTGTATGAGGGGTGTGGATATAAATAAGGAGGACTTTTCTATGTGGGAGGCATCCATTGCAGCCAACCTTTGTGAATTTTTGGAGTAAAAGTCATCATTTGTGCCAAGATTTTGCATCGTGATCTGAAAACTTCATTGGAGCGTTTGGATGTTGTTTTTCTTCATATGTATTCTATTTCTTTCTGACTCGTTTGTCGAAGTGTTCGCTACGACACTTCCCCCGGTACCGCTACTGGAGGAGTCCACAGAGGTTCATTTTTCAGAGGAGCTAATGTCCCTAGATCGATCGAGCTTTTAGAACAATGGTGAACACGGAGAGTTACGTGGTTCGGGCCACCGGTGCGTAAAACCCAACATCCACGGGAGTGAGTGTAGTATTGCTTTGCGTGTGTGTGTCGAGGGATCGAAGATTGAACCGAGTCCCTTTCCCGGAGGCTGCTCCGACCCTTTTATAGCTCAAGGAAGGGACAATTACAATGTGGCCCAGGGACCGACAGGTGACCCCGTGGCTGTCCATACCCTATACATGATCTATCATATTTACAGCTACATGTAGTGTCTCTGTCGGAGGAGTTAAGGTGCGCTGCCTGTCACGCCGCGCGCCCCTGACCGAGTAGCGGTTGATGATGGCAGGTGAAGGTCCCGTCTTGTCGCCGAGTCCTACTTGGTCAGCTGTGCAGTACTGTGCCGTTATCACGTCGTATTGCACTGTGACGTTGTCACGCCGTGCCGCCTTGTCCTGTCATGATAATGATGGCCAGGAGTGGGCGGAGGCGTGCGCCGCTCACCATGTTTCTAGGGAAGTCACAAGTCTTGAATGCGCGACTGGACAACGCACGTCTTCCTTGACTTCTGCGGCCCACGATCCACGATAGGTCGTGGGACACGTGGCTGCTCCGGAGCCCTCCTCTGCGAGGAGGTCTGACCCGGAGCCCGCGGACACATGGCAGCACCAGACCTCGCCTTAGCGGGGAGACTAGGTCCAGGGCCAAGGACACGCAGTGGCTTCAGAGCCCTCCTCAGTGGAGAGGTCTGGCCCGGAGCCCGCGGACACGTGGCAGCGCCGGACCTCGCCTCAGCGGGGAGGCTAGGTCCGGGGCCAAGGACACGTGGTGACTCTGGAGCCCTCCTCAGCAGAGAGGTCCGGCCCAAAGCCCGGGGATGCGTGTCAGCGTCGGACCTCACCTCAGCGGAGAGGCTAGGTCCGGGGCCAAGGACACGTGGCGGCTCCGAAGCCCTCCTCAGCAGGGAGGTCCGGCCCAGACCCCCGGAAAATGTGGCAGCGCCGGACCTCACCTCCGCGGGGAGGCTAGGTTCGGGACTAAGCACACGTGGTGACTCCAGAGCCCTCCTCAGCAGGGAGGTCCGGCCCGGAGCTCGGGGACACGTGGCAGCGCCAGACCTCGCCTTAGCAGGGAGGCTAGGTCCGGGTCAAGGACACGTGCCGGCGCCAGAGCCCACCCTAGCAGGGAGACGGGGTCTGGGGCCTCTTCAAGCTTCCTTGTGGCGTACCACTACAGGAAAGCCGCACACTTATGAGGGCCAGCAACCGTCGTAAGTTAGTTATTTACATGGTTTTA
Organism: Neostapfia colusana; assembly: GCA_030760725.1. Lineage (NCBI taxonomy): Eukaryota > Viridiplantae > Streptophyta > Magnoliopsida > Poales > Poaceae > Neostapfia > Neostapfia colusana. The sequence continues at coordinate 50,320,764 of JASWHV010000011.1, forward strand.
CGTTACTTACGACGGTTTCTGGCCGTTTCAAGTTTTTGGTCGTAAATAATTCTATTTACGACGGTGACCGTCGTAAATAACTTACGACAGCTAGGAATGGCCGTCGTAAGTAAATGGCTGTCGCCCATCGCCACGCCACGTGGCGGGCTGGGCGCCTTACTTAGGACAGCCAGGGTACCGGCTGTTGTAAGTTAGTTAGGCTAACTTACGACGGCCTTGCCCTGGCCGTCGTAGGTTAATTAGGTTAACTTACGACGGCCTTGTGTAGCTGGCCGTCGTGAAGAAGGTTTTCAATTTTTTAAAAAAAACAGAATTAGGATAACCTGACACGATAGTCAGCTCACATACAAGTTTATATAAACATCCAAAACATGAAACAAAAACAACATCCGCTCGCTAAACACTACCCCTTCCACTCACTCCTCCAGTCGCTCCTCCACTCGCTCCGGAGCCGAAGAATCCGTCTCCACGACCTACTCCTGGTGCCAGTAGCTGTGGCGGTGGAGTTTGAGCCTCCGTTGCCGATCTCTGCAATTCAAATGAATAGACAAAGTGAGTTTGAGCTTGTACGGCTCTCTCCCCACTACCCTCACTCCCTCTCTCTCCCTCCCCCTCACTGTCACTTTCTTCCTCGCCCTCTCTCTCCCCCTCTCTCTACGACTCCCTCTCTATTCACCCCCTATCTGTACCACTCCGTATCTCTCTCCCTCCCTCTTTCTCTTTTCACTCTCACTCTCTCTCCCTCTCCCTCCCCCTCTCTACCACAATCTCTTACTCTCACTCCATCCCTCTCCCCCCTCTCACTCTTACTTTCTCCCTCGCCCTCTTCCTCCCCCTCCTCTATGACTACCTGTCTCTCACACCCCCTATCTCTACCACTCTATGTCTCTCCCTCCCTCTTTCCCTTTTCACTCTCACTATCTCTCCTTCCCCCTCTATACCACTATCTCTTACTCTCAGTCTCTCCCTCTCTCCCCTCACTCTCATTCTCACTCTCTCCCCTCAACTACACTAAGCTTTCTATATTAGAAAATGGCAAATAAAAACAAATTACCAGGACATATGAATGTGCATGTGGTGTGGACACTTGTGGCGGGGCAAACTCTGACGGCTGCCACGTCGGGATCAGGATCTTCTGCCCACTCTGTCGAGCTAAGGCCTATAATTGCAAAATATTAAAACAAATAAACCAATACAATGTTATGAATTTAAATTAATTTGTATTCAAATACTTACCTCCATCGCCGCCTGCATCTGAGCCATGTAGTTTTCCATGTAGGAGGCCTGCTGCTCCCTCTCCCTCTGGAGCTCCTCCCTCTCTCTCCGGATCTCTTCCCTCTCCCTAAGGAGCTCATCTATCTGGCTCTGTGAGGGACGACGACTTGTATGCTCGATGGAGGAGCACTCGGTCGATGGAGTGACGATCGAAGGTCGCACTACCTTATGAGTCGACAACTCCATCAAAAATGGCAAATCTACAAAGAAATAAAAGAATAATAATTAGAAGAAGCAAGTTTTTATAGAAATAAAGAAAATGACCAACTTACCATCAATTTGCCTTCCCGCCTCCGCTAGCGTAAACGACTTGAGGGTCGATTGGCGCGTTTTCCCAATCGTACCTTTCGCCGTGTATCCTCAAGACCTCTCGCCCATACTTTTCCTAAAAGGAGTAAAATTGTGTATTAGTAACAACAAATTAGTAACAACTGAATTGATAAGTTTTGATAACTTACCAGTCGATCGGCCGCGACCTGACTGCACTCCCGAGGCTGGGATGGGTCCTTATCGCCCCGCTTCCAGACGACAGTTTCGGTCGGTACCTGACCGGTCTCGCGCTCCTGCAGATATGTGTTAGTATGGTAATTATATTATAAAGACATACAAAGAAGCGTTATTATTCTTACCATGCGTTTCGCTAAATGCACATGGCCATCGGGGCCATAGGAGTGCTTTGAGTCTGAACCTCTGCATCCATGAGCCCTTCTGCACTTAGCGATGAAAGCATCACTAGCCCACATCTGGCAGAGAGCTCGGTACGCTTCAGGCCGATCCTCTAGCTAGGAAATACTGACCTGCACATATTTATTATGTCATGAAATATCTTTTACATAACTAAGTATTGAAGTAATTGAACATAAATAACTTACCTCCACGTACTGCTCCTCTGTCAAGTAAGTGTCGGAGGCCCTCCTAAACGGCCCCGACTGGTACTCCTGGTGCCGCTTGAGGTACTCGTTCACAGCTTGAATACGAGCGTACGATAACGCTCGCGTTACAAGTTTCCGTGTGTTCTTGTTGAACATGGCTCCAGCATGGTCCAACATGCTCTGGCTTGTGTCCTCTAAACGGTACCTCAGCTACAAGAAAACAAATATTGTGGAGATATGCATTAACGATTGAATCAAGTTGAAGAATAATAATTTACAAAATTTTATTAAGCAGACTTACCATAAAATCTGACCACACAGCCCCCTGAAGGTTGCTGTGCGCCTCGTGGGAGACACGAGCCTAGTCGTCCCATGACGTTGCTTCACCCTTGTTGTTAAAACCAGTGTACATCCAACTACGGCCTTCACCCATGTTGGAGGCTACAAATTAAAGAGGGAGAAGATATCATTAATTTATACTTCTATTGGGACAGATAGGTCCTAAACCCACCCAAGAGTGATCGATATGAACGTGCTTCTGACGAGATGCTAGGCCCAATTCCAAACAAAATTTCGATGGCATAACCCCGCTGTTCTCCGACTGCACGCCCGATAGTGGTGCAGCAGAGAACATCAGGGTTACGCTGTCAAAATCTCGTCCATATTCAGACCCGCATCTCGTCGTAGGCATGCCCCCTCGGTCACTCTCAGTGTGGCGCCCTCAATTTCGTGGAAAAACCACAGAAACGAGAACTGATGCATATGTGTGCCCAGGATGTTCATCACACATATACACATCATCCACAAACTGAATTTCAGAATATATATAACCACGAATGACGGAGTTTATTACAAGGTTTCATGAGTCTTGGACTCATGCTCACTGCGGAAGTCTTAGTCTAACAGCGGAAGTCTTTATTCTAGCAGCGGAAGTCTTCTAACTAATGTGAAAGCAATCTAAGCAGCAGCGGCTCCATCTCTACTCCATCCCCACAGGCAAGGTTGAGGACAGATTACACGCCTAATGCTCTACCTGGTCTTCATAGTAATCTTCTCCTATTGCTGATGACGAAATAATAATGCAACTTTGAGTACAATGATGTACTCAGCAAGTGCGGGAAAATATGATATGTAGCTCACAACAAGGTAGGTATAAAAAGGCTCATTGCAGAAAGCAAAGTTATTTATCAAAACCATGATAAAACAGCAACTTATCTTTAAGCGAATGTAATCCCAACATGTACTAAAATACCAATCATACCTCCATCATGTTCATTACCTTCCATGTCCCAACAAGACATTAATCAACCTCATTCTTGTTCACAAATACCTTCTCGTATTCGCTACCATCTCACGAATACCATCTCGTATTTGCTACCATTTCATCTCATAAACAATTTTGTCTCACACCGTCCAACTTCGTTGCCATGAATCAACAGTCATGCAACCCATCTTACCACCCGGACTCAACAGTCCCGAAAACAAAACCAAAACCAAACCTTCCAAAACCATACCCAATAATCATAGCCAATAACCATCCCAAATAATCATGGAAGTTGGCTAGGTGCTTATGACCGTAAGCTCGGCTATCATGATAGTTTTACACTCTGCAGAGTTTGCACCTCTTTACCCACAAGTTTGTGATTTCGTCACCCGTCGGCGACTGCAGAACCTCCATTATACCAGTACACAACCGTCGGTGTATGGCCAAGAGATCATAAAATAACCTTTACAATGGGGTTACTAGATGTATGGACTCACTAATGTTTCACCGGCAGACTAGAATCTCCAATTCTCCCACCCACGGGCCCCCTCTTGTGCCATGTAGTTCCCAGGGCAGTCCTCACTCGACTCCCATTCCCCGCTCCTTCCACGGTCCATAACAATCTAGCAACTTGCCTAATTACTCAGCTAAGCCGCACCCATACTTGGCCTTGTGGTGGCACTATTATCCTAGCATGTGCTCGCATGAACTGGTCCTTAGATCTACGGCAAGTAAACCACCATCTCTTTCTACCTCATTCACAAACCCAGGCTTGCCTAGATCTCCCTCCGATCCATGTTCATTAACAACATCAGTTTCTCATAAATCTTATGAGTGCAGTTAGCTAGACACATCTATCTCGCCCCCCAATCCCATGGACTCAGCGAAGCATAAAGCAAAAACCATACCCGACTCTTAAACTTCCCTGGCGACTAGGGTGGTTTAACCAAAACTAGTAAACTCCTATAAAAGGGTTTCCCATCATGTTTGACTCAGCACACACACCTTTTCACAAAACAAAACAGTTTCCCAAAACATAGGATCAATATGGCCAAGGAACACTTGCCTTGTTCTTGCGGTTCCTGTTGCTCAAAATTTTGTTGTTGTAGTCCGTCGTAGGTAGCTCCCTGAGCTTGTCCTTCTATATACGATCACGCACATACAAGATTTAAAACAACCAATATCATGCACAGACTTTAACTAGATGCGATGATGCATATGCATGATATCCTATGATCAGTTTTTATTAGATCATTTTGTACGTGTTCTTGCATGGTTTGCATGGATTTTATGATGAACAGGGGTGTTCGGATCAAATGTGGACGTGGCAATGATCTTGACTCTAGATCAGACCGATCAACACGTGATCTGTTCACGAAAAAGCTTCTGTTAGAAAGGAATCGAAGAACAGATGCAAAGAAAACACGATGATGTCGTAAGGTGGTATTGGAGACCTACCTTATGTTCTTCTTAGTCTCGGGGTCCTTCTCCTATCAGACAGATCGTTGGGGCTCTCTTCCGGTGATCTCTCTCGACCAAACTCCGGCGATGGGTTTACTTGGCGAGTTGGGGCTAGGGCTTTAAGTCGTCGGCTCAGTAGTTGGAAAAGAAGTTCGTGGTTTTTCAGCCAAAGGTTCTGGGTTCTATTTATAATCGGAAAGAAAGAGTTCTAATCTGATTGGACTTCGAATAAGAGTCCTATTCAACTTGTCGTTAAATCTTAACAACTTATTTTTAGTTGATTTGGTGCGATAACATTGTGGAATTCGTGTCGGTTTCCTCCCGTACCGATATTCCCATGCGTACAGAAGCAAAAACCGCTCCAGAATTCGTTACCTCCGCGGTGATGAGCTCCGGAAGCTCCACGTGTCCACCGGGGCCTGGTCTCCCCCTTTCGGTAGAGACGAGCTCTGGTTGTGCCGCGTGTCAAGCGAGCGAGACCTCCCTCTCCTTCGGAGGTGAGCTCCGCGTGCTCCATGTATCCTGGCGGTCGGGACCTCCTCTCTATTCGGAGGTGGCTCCGCGCACGCCACGTGTCAGTGCCAGACCTTCCCTCTCTTTGGAGGTGGCTCCGGGTGTGCCATGTATCCTAACAGCGCCAGACTTCCTTTCTTCTCAGAGACGAGCTCCGAGGTTGACACGTGTCCAACAGTGATGGACCTCCCGGAGATAAGCTCCGGCAGTGACATGTGTCCAATAGAACCGGACCTCTCGGAGGTGAGTTCCGAGATCGACACGTATCCTGCGCGACTGGTCCTCTGATTTCCATGGTGACTAGCTCCGAAGGTGACACGTGTCCTTTGGCTGGCCTTGCTTCTCTGTAGAGGCTAGCTTCGGGGGCAACACGTGTCCCACGGTGATGTGGACATCACTCCTGCAGATATACACAACACTCACATTGTAGACATGCAAGGTCCAATTACTAGAGCTCGAGCACGACAATTGAATTTAGAGGTGAGCTCGTTTCTGAACAATTCTTTATATGTGAATTTTGAGAGTATGTTGCTACGTAATGGATTAATTATGATTAGGAACCATGGAGAGGACATGGAGATACATGGAGAGGGGTTTGGAGGCGTGGAGGACCATAAAATACGCCAACAAGAAGTTAGAGACCGAGCCCAACTCAAACTCGAGTCCAACTCGGGCCTAGGAGCAGTCCACCTTAAAATGGATGCACAGGAGGCATACGGACTCCGTTTTTGACGTTCTACATATGCACAGAAAGCTGAGAGGATAAACTTTCCAATAAAACTGTCCCCACATCAAAATTCCCTCGGAGTCGACGGGAAACTTCGAAGCAATATAAAGTTTAGAGTCTGTCAGGGTGTTGCATCACCTAGTTGGGCCATTGGGCCTTGTATCGAGTCCAAGTCCATTATGTACGTGTCTTAGGGTTAGGTCATGACCCCAGCACCCCCCTGGTCGTCCTCCACCTCCTTCATACCCCCTAGCCGCCGTCACAAACAGATGGGTTTTGCTTAGTTACAATCTGTCATTGAATAGTGTCGCCGATCATCTGTTGTGAGACCCCAAATTCGTGATCAATTCAGTTTTGATTGCAACTTCTCTGTCTTGCTTGTGTTCTTGATTGTGCTTGCAGGGATAAGCCTTCATGGTGAGGTCATTCGTGTGACACGGGTGATAACCAACGGAGCAGTGGTGTAGTGATTGCGGGGTTTCGTTCGGAGCCTTAGATCATCAACGTCGAGATCTCCACCCAATCAAGTTTACCCTACCTCTCGGAAGATCGGGACTCATCCTCCTATCAATTGGTATCATATTTCCAGGTTCACCGTGAGGTATACTTGTGTGCCCTTTAGATTTATTTTGTTTCAGTCCTATCGTCCACAAAAAGCCACAAAAAAAAATTAGTTTCCCTGACCTACAACCCCCGTTCAACCTTTTGCACCATTTAGTTTCGGAGTCCGTAGTTCTGAGTTCGTGTCCTAGGTTGAGTCTGGTTGCTGGTTTAGAATTGTTTTGGTTCAGTTTTGTTTCTTCCATCCGCTACCATCTACAAAAAACCAATCTACAAAAAAATTCCATCCACCGATTCGTTTCTGTTGCAGTTTCCACCACCACCAAAACCTGATTCGGGGTATCCTCAAAACGGGCATAACTTTTCGCTCGTAACTCCGATTGAGGCGCATTTTTTCCCAGAAAGGTCTCGAAAAAGTCCACATACGGTGTTTTCAAAAAAATTACAAAAAAATTAAGAAGGCCCTCGTTTTGAACTCCGAAGTTCCAGCACCAGTTTTTCCAATCGCTCCTGAATTTGTGCCGATCTCATCTTTCATCGGTTTGAGCTAATATTTGGTGCTGTTTCTATTCTTGTGCCCCTGGTTGAGAAAAAATATCAAAAAAAAAGAGAAAAAGATTTTTATTTCTACTAGTGCTTCAAGACAAAAACAGGAGGCTAAGGGGTTTTCTAGTTGTGCTATTTTTGTGTGAGTGCTGGATACTTGCTGATATTATCCTTGTTGTTCATCATCATTCATCCTTGCCCTTGCTTGTTGCCACAACTGTTCTAATACATTCTTAGGCCAGCAACTAGGTGAAATCCTTTGGACACTTATTCAGCATTGCTATCTGTTACTAACTTGTGTGCCACATACATATACTGCATTTGAGCCTTCCAAGCTCCACCTTCTCTCGAGCAGAACAGGTAACCTTTGCAATCACACCCACTCTCTGCTTGCTTCACACCGGTCACCGTTGGCCACCTGCAGTGCTGGTAAGAAACTTGTAAGAGCGAGGTAAGACGCATCTTACTGATCGATTTTCCACCCACTTCGGAGAGCGTACTAATAGGGTTCTTCACGATCTTTTTGTCTTCGTTTCTGTTTTGTACTAACAATGACAGAAAAGAAGCCTATGGATAAGACCTCTGGTTCTACACCTCCGGATGATGATGAGTGCGTGTCCCATATAGAACTAAAGGACATGATGCGGGCAATGACCGAACCTTTCAACAATTACAAGACCACTACAACAGCCACCTTTCAGAGGCTCCATACAAGTGTTACTGGTCTGACCACACGGTTGGACGAGATGGAGACTCGTCTTCCCCAACAAGCTACACCCTCTATCATCCTTGATGGTGATGCACATGCTCACTACGACACAGAGGATGACTTCAATAACGATGAGGTTGATGTACAGCAGCGCCGTCGCCCTCGACGAAATTGTCAAGGTATGGGAGGTAGACCTCATCCTCATGCTCCTGAACAAGATAATGATCCTTATGCTAAGATTAAGTTTTCTATTCCAACATTTTATGGATCTTATGATGCTGAGACTTACTTGGATTGGGAGATGACGGTAGAACAAAAATTTAGCTCTGATCTTGTTCCTGAGCGACATAGAGTTAGGAGGCGTGGAGAACCATAAAATACGCCAACAAGAAGTTAGAGACCGAGCCCAACTCAAACTCGAGTCCAACTCGGGCCTAGGAGCAGTCCACCTTAAAATGGATGCACAGGAGGCATACGGACTCCGTTTTTGACGTTCTACATATGCACAGAAAGCTGAGAGGATAAACTTTCCAATGAAACTGTCCCCACATCAAAATTCCCTCGGAGTCGACGGGAAACTTCGAAACAATATAAAGTTTAGAGTCTGTCAGGGTGTTGCATCACCTAGTTGGGCCATTGGGCCTTGTATCGAGTCCAAGTCCATTATGTACGTGTCTTAGGGTTAGGTCATGACCCCAGCACCCCCTGGTCGTCCTCCACCTCCTTTATACCCCCTAGCCGCCATCACAAACAGCTGGGTTTTGCTTAGTTACAATCTGTCATTGAACAGTGTCGCTGATCATCGGTTGTGAGACCCCAAATTCGTGATCAATTCAGTTTTGATTGCAACTTCTCTGTTCTTGTATGTGTTCTTGATTGTGCTTGCAGGGATAAGCCTTCATGGTGAGGTCATTCGTGTGACACGGGTGATAACCAACGGAGCAGTGGTTAGTGATTGCGGGGTTTCGTTCGGAGCCTTGGATCATCAACGTCGAGATCTCCACCCAATCAAGTTTACCCTACCTCTCGGAAGATCGGGACTCATCCTCCTATCAATTGGTATCAGATTTCCAGGTTCACCGTGAGGTATACTTGTGTGCCCTTTAGATTTATTTTGTTTCAGTCCTATCGTCCACAAAAAGCCACAAAAAAAATTAGTTTCCCTGACCTACAACCCCCGTTCAACCTTTTGCACCATTTAGTTTCGGAGTCCGTAGTTCTGAGTTCGTGTCCTAGGTTGAGTCTGGTTGCTGGTTTAGAATTGTTTTGGTTCAGTTTTGTTTCTTCCATCCGCTACCATCTACAAAAAACCAATCTACAAAAAAATTCCATCCACCGATTCGTTTCTGTTGCAGTTTCCACCACCACCAAAACCTGATTCGGGGTATCCTCAAAACGGGCATAACTTTTCGCTCGTAACTCCGATTGAGGCGCGTTTTTTCCCAGAAAGGTCTCGAAAAAGTCCACATACGGTGTTTTCAAAAAAATTACAAAAAAATTAAGAAGGCCCTCGTTTTGAACTCCGAAGTTCCAGCACCAGTTTTTCCAATCGCTCCTGAATTTGTGCCGATCTCATCTTTCATCGGTTTGAGCTAATATTTGGTGCTGTTTCTATTCTTGTGCCCCTGGTTGAGAAAAAATATCAAAAAAAATAAAGAGAAAAAAGATTTTTATTTCTACTAGTGCTTCAAGACAAAAACAGGAGGCTAAGGGGTTTTCTAGTTGTGCTATTTTTGTGTGAGTGCTGGATACTTGCTGATATTATCCTTGTTGTTCATCATCATTCATCCTTGCCCTTGCTTGTTGCCACAACTGTTCTAATACATTCTTAGGCCAGCAACTAGGTGAAATTCTTTGGACACTTATTCAGCATTGCTATCTGTTACTAACTTGTGTGCCACATACATATACTGCATTTGAGCCTTCCAAGCTCCACCTTCTCTCGAGCAGAACAGGTAACCTTTGCAATCACACCCACTCTCTGCTTGCTTCACACCGGTCACCGTTGGCCACCTGCAGTGCTGGTAAGAAACTTGTAAGAGCGAGGTAAGACGCATCTTACTGATCGATTTTCCACCCACTTCGGAGAGCGTAGTAATAGGGTTCTTCACGATCTTTTTGTCTTCGTTTCTGTTTTGTACTAACAATGACAGGAAAGAAGCCTATGGATAAGACCTCTGGTTCTACACCTCCAGATGATGATGAGTGCGTGTCCCATATGGAACTAAAGGACATGATGCGGGCAATGACCGAACCTTTCAACAATTACAAGACCACTACAACAGCCACCTTTCAGAGGCTCCATACAAGTGTTGCTGGTCTGACCACACGGTTGGACGAGATGGAGACTCGTCTTCCCCAACAAGCTACACCCTCTATCATCCTTGATGGTGATGCACATGCTCACTACAACACAGAGGATGACTTCAATAACGATGAGGTTGATGTACAGCAGCGCCGTCGCCCTCGACGAAATCGTCAAGGTATGGGAGGTAGACCTCGTCCTCATGCTCCTGAACAAGATAATGATCCTTATGCTAAGATTAAGTTTTCTATTCCAACATTTTATGGATCTTATGATGCTGAGACTTACTTGGATTGGGAGATGACGGTAGAACAAAAATTTAGTTCTCATCTTGTTCCTGAGCGACATAGAGTTAGACAAGCCACTAGTGAGTTTAAAGATTTTGCTATAATTTGATGGAATAAACTTGTCAATACACGTAATGCACCACAGACATGGGTTGCATTAAAAGAAGAGATGCGCACTAGGTTTGTTCCTCCTTCATATAGACATGATGTTCTTAAGAAATTGCAACGCTTTGATCAGGGTGACATGACTGTCCAAGAGTACTACCAAGAGTTGCAGAAAGGTATGCTTTATTGTGGGGTAGTTGAGGATCAGGAAGACCAAATTGTTAGGTTTTATGGGGGCTTGCGGCGTGAGATCTAGGACATAGTTGACTACAAGGAATATCATTCCATTCAACGTTTATTTCAACTTGCTATGTTAGCAGAAAAAGAAGTGCAGGGTCGCCAACAGCAGCAGCGGAACAACACCTTCACGCCACGACAATTTCCGGTGCCATCCAAAGCAGCGCCCTCCTCGAGCGTATGTGCTTCTACACCACCCTCCACGGGTGTTGTACGCAGCAGCATCACACCTTCTACATCACGGGGACAAGATAACAGCAAGTCCCAGATGCCTCCAGGTGTTGCAGCAAAGGCGGCTGCACCCAACACTTCGACAAGTCGCAGCTCCGACATCAAGTGCCACCGCTGCCAGGGACTTGGCCATATGCAACGAGATTGCCCCAGCAAACGGGCGATCATTGCCACTGCTGATGGTGGGTATGTTAGTGCTTCTGATATTGAAGATGAAAATATTATTGCAACTAACATTTCAGGTTCGGATGATGGTGCTGAGGAGGTTCTTGGTACATCTGCGACAAACAACTATAGGACTTTGATTGTGCAGCGAGCTTTGAGTGCCACGGTTCGAGAGGACGGCAACCACCAACGTCACAACCTTTTCAACATGTTTCTCGTTGTCAAGTACTGCCGTGTACATACCATCATTGATGGTGGTAGCTGCAATAATTTGGTGAATGTTGAGGTGGTCAAGAAGCTTGGCTTGACCACACGGGAGCATCCCCACCCTTATCACATTCAATGGTTTAACAACAATGGTAAGGTTAAGGTAACACAAACAGCAAGGATACATTTTTCCATGGTTCTTATCATGATTTTTTTCTGATTTTGATGTGGTACCTATGGATGCTTGTTCTCTTTTGTTGGGACGTCCTTGGGAGTTTGATACTGATGCTATTCACCATGGTCGATCTAATAAGTATACTCTCATGCATAAGGGCAAGAAAATTGTGTTGCTTCCTATGAGTCCCACTGAAATTGTACAATTTGAGCAGGAGAAAAAGAATAATGCTAAGCAAAAGGGTGTTTTCAATTCTGAAATTCAGCAACCTATTAAGTTGAAAAATCCTATTTTGCTTGCAACTAAATCTGATCTTGATGATTTATATGCCTCTAATGGAACTTGCTATGCTTTAGTGTGCAAACATGATTTATATTCCATTGAGGATACATCCATTGTCTTGCCACCTGCTGTTTCTAATCTTTTGCAGGAATATATGGATGTTTTTCCATCAGAGATACCACCTGGATTACCACCTGTGCGAGGCATTGAGCACAAGATTGATTTGGTTCCAGGGGCGAGCTTGCCAAACCGGTGCTGCCTACAGGACCAACCCCGACGAGACTAAGGAAATTCAGCGACAAGTCCAAGATCTTCTGGACCGCGGGTACATTCGTGAGAGTCTTAGTCCTTGTTCTGTTCCTGTTCTTTTGGTTCCAAAAAAAGATGGCACTTGGCGCATGTGTGTTGATTGTAGAGCCATCAATAACATTACCATTCGTTATCGCTATCCTATTCCTAGATTGGATGACATGCTTGATGAGTTGAGTGGTTCTGTTATTTTCTCCAAGATTGATTTGCATAGTGGGTATCATCAGATTCGTATGGCTTTAGGTGATGAATGGAAAACTGCTTTTAAAACTAAATTCGGACTTTATGAATGGTTATTTATGCCATTTGGTTTAACTAATGCGCCCAGCACTTTCATGAGGTTGATGAATGAGGTTTTACATGCTTTCATTGGTAAATTTGTCGTGGTTTACTTTGATGATATCCTTATTTACAGCAAGTCATATGATGAGCATCTTGAACATTTGCGTGCTGTTTTTAATGTCTTGCGCGATGCACGTTTATATGGTAATCTTGAGAAGTGCACCTTTTGCACCGATCGTGTGTCTTTTCTTGGGTATGTTGTTACTTCACAGGGCATTGAGGTGGACGAGGCAAAGATTGTTGCCATCACGAGCTGGCCACTTCCGACTACGGTCACACAGGTTCGGAGTTTTCTTGGTCTCGCAGGTTTCTACCGGCGTTTTGTGCGGGATTTCAGCACCATTGTGGCACCTCTCCACGAGTTGACAAAGCATGGAGTGCCATTTCGATGGGGACCAGCACAACAACAAGCTTTTGATGTTCTCAAGTCGAAGCTCACACAAGCACCATTGATGCAACTTCCTGATTTTGAGAAGACCTTCGAGCTTGAATGTGACGCGAGCGGCATTGGCATTGGAGGAGTGCTAATTCAAGGAGGTAAACCTGTTGCCTTCTTTAGTGAAAAATTGCATGGGCCTTCGCTGAATTATTCTACATATGACAAAGAACTTTATGCTTTAGTGCATGTCTTGCAAACTTGGCAACATTACCTATGTTCTAAAGAATTTGTCATACATTCAGATCATGAGTCTTTGAAGTATCTTAAAGGAAAAGCTAATCTGAACAAATGTCATGCTAAATGGATTGAGTTCATAGAATCATTTCCTTACATCATTAAACATAAGAAAGGGAAAGACAATTTGATTGCCGATGCTTTATCTAGACGTTATACCATACTATCCCAACTTTCTCATAAAATCTTTGGTTTGGAAACCATAAATAGGTTATATGCTACTGATTTGGACTTCAAAGATGCCTTTGAAAATTGTAGAGAGGGAAGAACGTGGCAAAAATTACTGCTGCGTGAAGGCCTTCTCTACCGTGCTAACAAGCTGTGTGTTCCAGCTAGCTCCGTTCGTCTTTTGTTGTTGCAGGAAGCGCATGGAGGTGGTTTGATGGGACATTTTGGTGTTAAAAAGACAGAGGATGTGCTGGCCGCTCACTTCTTTTGGCCACAAATGAGGCGTGATGTGGAGCACTACGTTTCACGTTGCACGACATGCAACAAAGCTAAGTCTCGACTTAACCCACATGGTCTTTATATGCCTCTTCCGGTTCCTAGTGCACCTTGGGAGGATATTTCTAGTAACTTTGTTTTAGGATTGCCTAGAACAAAGAGGGGGAGGGATAGTGTCTTTATGGTTGTTGATCGTTTCTCTAAAATGGCTCATTTTATACCCTGCCACAAGACCGATAATGCTTCACATGTTGGTGATTTGTTCTTTAATGAGGTTGTGCGTTTGCATGGTGTTCCCAATACTATTGTTTCTGATAGGGATGCTAAGTTTTTGAGTCACTTTTGGAGAACTTTATGGTATAAATTGGGAACAAAGTTGCTGTTTTCTACTATTTGTCATCCACAAACTGATGAGCAAACGGAGGTAGTTAATCGTACCTTATCTACTATGTTGCGGGCTGTTTTGAAAGATAATTTGAGGTTGTGGGAGGAGTGTTTGCCACATATTGAGTTTGCTTATAACAGGTCTATTCACTCCACAACCAAGTTAAGTCCGTTTATGGTAGTCTATGGTTTCAATCCTCGTGCTCCAATTGATTTGCTACCTTTACCACATACTGAAATTGTGAACTTAGATGCTACACAACGTTATGAATTTATTCTTAAGTTGCATGAAACTACTAAGTTACAAATTGAAAAAATGAATGAAAAGTATCGCATTGCTGCTAGTAAAGGTAGGAAGGAGGTAAATTGGAACCCGGTGATTTGGTGTGGGTTCATTTGAGAAAAGATAGGTTCCCGGATTTAAGAAAGTCCAAACTCATGCCACGTGCTGCTGGACCTTTTAAGGTTCTTGAGAAGATAAATGACAATGCATATAAACTTGAGTTGCCTCCCGAGTTTGGGGTTAGTCCCACATTTAACATTTCAGATTTGAAGCCATACTTGGGAGAAGAAGAAGAGCTTAGTCGAGGACGACTCCAATGCAAGAGGGGGAGGATGATGTGGACATCACTCCTGCAGATATACACAACACTCACATTGTAGACATGCAAGGTCCAATTACTAGAGCTCGAGCACGACAATTGAATTTAGAGGTGAGCTCGTTACTGAACAATTCTTTATATGTAAATTTTGAGAGTATGTTGCTACCTAATGGATATATTATGATTAGGAACCATGGAGGGGACATGGAGATACATGGAGAGGGGTTTGGAGGCGTGGAGGACCAGAAAATACGCCAACAAGAAGTTAGAGACCGAGCCCAACTCAAGCTCGAGTCCAACTCGGGCCCAGAAGCAGTCCACCTTAAAATGGATGCACAGGAGACATACGGACTCCGTTTTTGACGTTCTACATATGCACGGAAAGATGGGAAGACAAACTTTCCAATGGAACAGGCCCCACGTCAAAATTCCCTCGTAGTCGTTGGGAAACCTCGAAAAAATATAAAGTTTAGAGTCTGTCAGGGTGTTGCATCACCTAGTTGGGCCATTGGGCCTTGTATCAAGTCCAAGTCCATTATGTACGTGTCTTAGGGTTAGGTCACGACCCCAGCACCCCCTGGTCGTCCTCCACCTCCTTTATACCCCCTAGCCGCCGTCACAAACAGCTGGGTTTTGCTTAGTTACAATCTGTCATTGAACAGTTTCGCCGATCATCGGTTGTGAGACCCCAAATTCGTGATCAATTCAGTTTTGATTGCAACTTCTCTGTTCTTGCTTGTGTTCTTGATTGCGCTTGCAGGGATAAGCCTTCGTGGTGAGGTCATTCGTGTGACACGGGTGATAACCAACGGAGCAGTGGTGTAGTGATTGCGGGGTTTCGTTCGTTTGGAGCCTTGGATCATCAACGTCGAGATCTCCACCCAATCAAGTTTACCCTACCTCTCGGAAGATTGGGACTCATCCTCCTATCACACGGGGTCGGACCTCTCCCCCTTTTGCGGAGATGAGCTCCGAAGGCGCCACGTGGCCAGCGGGCCGCGAGAGTTGTCTTCGGCACTCTTGGTGAACTGGATTTCTGCTCTTTTTGGCTATCTTTTTAATTCTTTCGCTGTCCCCACTTCTTTAAAAATGTTTTCTCTACATGAAACATGAATACATGCAGAAACCAAAAATGAGGGTGTCATACTCAGGCTGTCCAAAAAGGGACAATTCTGAACCTACCCGGCTCACATGCGTAACGCATGTGAGACAGGCCGGTTCAAAACGGGTGATGCATATTCTAAAAGTTTACGTTACTCATTCTTTTTTGAGTCAGAGAGGCAGGAAAGAACGTGTGGCGGACCAGGATCTGCTCGCCTAGGATCTCAGAGGGTGGTGCCGCACGATGCGACACCTGACAGCACACATCATAAGAACAGCATTGTATTACATAGAAAACAACAACAAAATATGTACAAAGTAGTACAAGACTTCAGTTACAAACTAAGTATTGAGATTACAACAGCGGAAGCTAAGTTTATACAAATCACGCCCATCTATCTAGCAAAAGTCGGTTGCCCAGCCCTGTGGACAACCCACACTAGCTGCACTCCTCAGCTCAGCGCGACGTGTACGGCTCCCACTCAGCCGTGGTCCCCGACGGAGGGTAGCCCCATCCGGTGGACTCGTACCCCGAGTCCGTGTGGTAATCCTCACCTGAAAAACACTTATAGCAGCAACCGTGAGCACGATGGCTCAACAAGACTTAACCGACTTCCTATGCATGAAACTCTACATGCAGTTCACGACGAACATTGGATGGTAAATTGCAGCAAACGGACACGCCTACAAGTTCATCCTTAGTTCATCTTTTAGCCACAAGTTAACAGTTCATGAATCTGAAATTTAGTAAGCCATATTTGGTGGCACACATGTAGCAATACAATTTATACATATCAGCAGAATTGAATCACAACATTCCATAATTTATCTACGTCACGACGCAGTGAACACGTGGTACTCATCACCCCGAGGGACAGCGAATCAACTCGATATACAGCTGCAGGGATACCCGAAGAGCACGTCACGTACGCCCACCCGTGGAGCTGCACAGCACGCTCACTCGATGTCGTACGGGACAACCTTTCACCAAATAGCCCAAACGTCGAACCAGTCGCACCCAAACGAACAGGAGGTTCCCTACACAGAGCATCTCACTATACCCGTTAGCGGATTTCCACCTTGCTGCCCTCAACCTACACCTATAAATCGGTGCGTTATGCCACGACGCCCGGAGGTATAGGCTACATTGGTTTATCGGGGCCCATATATCCGATATGCCTTCGGTACGTTCAACACTTGTTCAGCAGGGCCGCACACGGATCGGTCCTCAATTGACACGGACAGGGTTGCACCCACAAGACTTCCTCTGGCTTTGCCCTAGCCCCTGCCTAGTCTCATTTTCTTACTAAAGTGATCTCACATCACTCGAAGCAATCCCGTGTGTCCGGACACCTATACTCGGGAGTAGATTCCAACTACTCAACTTGTTCCAAAGTTCTATGAACATTAAGCACAGCCTGACTACTCGAGGACTTAGACACTACCCTCACTCTCGTAGGAAAATCTGGTTATGCACTTGGGTTTCATCCATCCTACACCTAATGCACATACATACCTCATGCTAGGTATACATAAAGCAAAACTTTGTAAAACTTGTTAATGCAAACCGGGGCTTGCCTTGTTGCTGCTGGTCAATGGTTACTGCTTCGTCCGGAAGGAGAAAGTCCAGAACTTCCGGGGTTTCCTCGCCTTCAGCGACTACACGTATGCAATATGCTATATGTCAATTTAAATGCAATATTTGGAACTGATTATGTAAATACCATAACTCTAGCTAGCCCTCCCCTTTGGCTCTGAATTTTTTATGGTGGCTTGGTAGGGTCCTAGCCAGAAACTTGACCAAGTTTCATTTGAAACAAAGCTCATTTCAGCTCTGTACAAATAAAAAGCCTATTTGATCATTATTAGAGTCTCTAAGGATTTCCAGGGATTTTCATGGTTCAACCCATTACTTTCAGGAGACTAGAATTTGATATGGTTCTAATGGAATTGGTTTCATGTTATTTGAAGAATCCTAGATGAAGTTATGCCCTAAACAAGATTTGAGAAAATCTGAAAAATGTTTCTGTACCTTTTTTCCATTTTCTCAGGGCAGTTCACTTAATCGCACCATAAGGGGGACTAAATTTACTTGGATTGATCTGAAATTTTTACTGTGACTCAAGGATTTTCAAATGAACATCCCAGACAAATTTCAGAATTTTCCATAAAAGAATTCTCCAGATAAAATTCCCAACATTTTAAAATATAGGGAATCAATTCTGGGAAAAGATTAAGTTTCATAAGCTGAAACTTGTTTTGCTGGTTAGTATTCAAAAAGATGAATCCAACAAAATTTGGTTCACTGAATTTGGAGCTTCCTACAAAAGTTATAGGCATTTGAAGTTTGAACCAAATCTGAAAATCATAGAAATGTTTAAACTCGGGTTGTGGGCCCCACTCTTTAAACCGGCCCACTGAGATCGCGGTCACACCACGGCCCATGGGGATTTACCCGCGCTGCCACACCGGATCCCAGCCGCAAAACGGATCCCCGCTGGAAAACAGAGACTGACCGGTGGACCCCCCCCTTCGTCTTCATCACAACAACCCGCGATCCCCGTGGCAGCGCTTCGCCAGAGAGCTCGCCGCCGCCATTTTACTGCATGACCTTCGACGGATTTCGCCGCCTGTGCCCAACTTTGCTGGGGGAACACGTTGGTGCACTCCCCGAAGCTCGGCGACGGCCGGAACCACGCTCGCGACGGTGACAGCGGTGACCCCCACTCCGGCGATGTCGTCCGAGCTACCCAGGGCCCTATTTTTGGAACGGTTTTCTCCTACAGCTCCGCGGTGGCATGCTGAGCATGAAAATGAACTCGGTTTGCCATGGAAAGGGCCGGAGCTAGGACCACACCGTTGACCTAGGGCTAAAACGGAGGATACTCGAAAAACTCGAATACCAGCGCCAAAACTCGATGGTTTCTGATGGTTCTTGATCCTAGGTATCCGTGGGAACGTGCAGAACATGTGGTTAACTTGGCCCACGCGTTGGTGGACCGATCACCATGAATTTTAGTTTCTTGGCTAGCTCGGTTCTTTGAATACCGAGAAATAAACGAGGAAATTCTCACCTGACAGGGCATGAAAAGGGTTAGGGTTTTCACCGTGAGTTCGAGCAGCCTCGGGCGCGTCTAGTTGCTGTTGATCGTCGGTCATGAGAGCGCTTAGATCGGTGGCGCACCGGGGACCCGAGAGAGCCGCTGAAACGGCGATACTTTCGGTTGAGCGCGTGCAAAAGCCGGCAGGGTTTCCGTGTGAGCTGCAAGAGGTGGCTTCGTGGGCAAGGAAAGGCCCGGCGCTAGCCTCCAGCACGACACCAGTTTGTAGCGGCGGTGGTTCGGCAGCTGCTCGGTGGCGCCCGCTGCCGTGTCCCGTGGAACAGAGCCCATGGAAGTGCTTGATCAGTGCATTTGACTGTCAGGTGGGCCCTTGCTTCCCCCCTAATCCTCTCCTTTGTTGGTGCAAATATCTCAGCTACTCAAACTTGAATGGAAGGCTTAGCCATCAATCCAGAGGATGAATTTGAATTCATCAGTTTGAAATTGGTTCGGCCAAATTCACTTCACATTTGAATTTGAAATTCAAATTCAGTTTTGAATTAATGCCAATTTAGCTCCCGACAAGATGAACTCCAATGGGGATGAAAATTGGGGGACTAACTCAGAAAAATGTGCTGAGTTTGAATATGGAGTCAACTTTTGAATTCAAGTGCTGAAACTAGTTGAAATTTGATTTTGCATTCAAATAGTCCTTTTTATGATTGTCTCCAAAAGTGGCTCAAAAGAGTTTGGATTTACATGAAACTTGGCATGAGCATTCCTAAAATTATTTAGGACCAACTAGTGAACTCATCCTCTCATGTTAATGTGTGTGAGCTCTTACTTTTTTGGAGTTAGGAGTTTTTCCTCTAATCACCCTCTTGATTGTGTTTACTTGCTCTTCACAAATGTTAATGAGCTACCCACCAAATGAGCTGTGGTGTGTTGATGTGATGAACATTTTAGCAAGTCAAATCTTGGGCTTTTACATCCCCCCTTAAAAGAATCTCGTCCCGAGATTATAACGGAAGAGACGATGATGTAATAGGGACCTACCCATGATGAGACGCCATGAAGTCCGGGTAGTTTGAGCGAAGGAACTCGTCGCTCTCCCACGTCGCTTCTTCAGCGGTTTGGAGCTCCACAATATCTTGTAGAACCACAGTGTTCGTCTACGTGTGGTCCGATCCTCCTCATCAATAATTGCCACCGGATATTCAGCATACGTCAAATCCGGTTGCAGCTCACCAATGTCTTCGGTGGGTATAGTAGCCGTATACTTCAGACATTTCCGTAGTTGTGAAACATGGAAAACGTCGTGAACACCAGCGAGAGATGCTGGTAGCTCCAGTCCATACGCCACTGGTCCACACTTCTCGGTGATAGCATAGGGTCCAATAAATCGGGGAGCGAGCTTCCCTCTCACGCCGAACCGGTGCACGCCTTTCATCGGAGATATACGGATGTACACGTGTTCCCCGACATTAAAGTGTAGCGGCCTACGCCTCTTATCAGCGTAATTTTTCTGTTGGGATTGGACGGCCTTCAAGTTGGCTTGAATCATCCGAACGCGCTCTTCGGCGTCGTTCACCACATCAACCCTGAACGTGACCCTTTCACCGGACTCGCACCAGTTCAATGGGGTGCGGCATTTGCGACCGTAGAGAGCCTCATATGGTGCCATCTTGATACTCGCTTGATAGCCATTGTTGTACGAGAATTCCGCCAACGGTAGATGATCATCCCAGTTTCTATCGTGGTGGATGGCACACGCTCTCAACATGTCTTCTAATACTTGGTTCACCCTCTAGGTTTGCCCATCTGTCTGAGGGTTATAGGCGGAGCTTCAAATGAGTTTGGTACCCAAAGCAGCGTGCACCTGCTCCCAGAAACGAGCTACAAACAGTGCCCCTCGGTCTGAGATTATGGTCTTGGGTACTCCATGCAAGCATAGGATTCTTGCAATGTACAACTCCGCATACTTGCTGGCATTGTAACGTGTATGCACGGGAATGAAGTGACCCGACTTGGTTAACTGGTCAATGATTACCCAAATGGAATCATGATTGTTGGAAGTTAGGGGTAATCCCACAATGAGATCCATGCTCACATCTTCCCACTTCCATGCTGGAATTTTCAGGGGTTGTAACAGACCTGATTTTCTCATATGATCCGCTTTCACTCGTCTACACGTATCACTCGGATACATATTTAGCCACTTCTCGCTTCATCCGTGTCCACCAAAAGTTTCTTTTCAAATCTTGGTACATTTTGTTGCTGCCCGGATGAATGGAGAATTTAGACAAGTGAGCTTCATCAAGGATCTTCTTCCTCAGCTCCATATTCCGGGATTCGACTATGCGGTCATTGAACCACAGCGTCCCCTCATCATCTTTCTGGAAACATTTGATTTCCCCGCTCTCTATCCGTCTCCGGAGATGTGCCATGCCCTTGTCAACTTGCTGAGCTGCAATGATATCCTCCCTAATGGTAGGGATGAGGGCAAGGTTGTAGAGTGATCCATAAGGAACCAAGTATAAACTCAGCTCTTCCTCTTCCACCAGTGTAATGGTGAGGTTATGGACGTGTGATTTCCGACTCAGCGCGTCGGTAACCACATTCGCCTTGCCGGGGTGGTAATGAATCTCAATCTCATAATCTTTGATTAGTTCTAACCACCTCCTTTGCCTCACATTCAGCTCCTTCTGGGTGAAGATATACTTCAAGCTCTTGTGGTCAGTGTAGAGATGCACCAAATTCCCCAAGAGATAGTGCCTCCACATTTTCAGCGCCAAAACCACAGCAGCGAGCTCAAGATCATGAGTCGGATAGTGCTGCTCATGGTTTCGAAGTTGACGTGAGCCATATGCGACCACCCGTCCTTCTTGCATCAACACGCAGCCGAGCCCGATGCCGGACGCATCACATTACACGTCGAAAGGCTTGGTCATATCCGGTTGAGCTAAGACCGGGGCTGTTGTGAGCTGCTTCACCAATGCTTGGAACACTCCTTCACATGCTGAGCTCCAAACATATTTTGTTCCCTTTTTCAGTAATTCTGTCATCGGCTTAGCAAGCTTGGAGAAGCTTGGAATGAATCTCCTGTAATATCCTGCTAAACCGAGGAAGCTTCTGACTTCATGGACAGAAGTGGGGGCTTTCCATTTAAGCACTTGCTCAATTTTCCTTGGGTAAACCGCAATACCTTCCGCTGAGATGATATGTCCCAAAAATGGCACTTGGCGGATCCAAAACTTGCATTTGCTGAACTTTGCATAGAGCTTATGGTCCCGCAATCGTTGAAGAACGATTCTCAAGTGTTCGGCATGTTCTGCTTCTGTCTTGGTGTAAACCAAGATATCATCAATGAACACCACAACAAACTTATTCAGCTCCGGCATGAACACCAAGTTCATGAGATACATGAAATGTGCCGGAGCGTTAGTGAGACCAAAAGACATGACGAGATAGTCATATAGGCCATATCTCGTCGAGAAGGCCGTCTTCGGGATATCCTCCGCCCGGATTTTTATTTGATGATACCCGGAGCGAAGGTCCATCTTGGAGAACACACTTGCACCCACAAGCTGATCAAACAGGATGTCAATGCGGGGCAGTGGATATTTGGTCTTGATGGTGACGGCGTTGAGCGGCCGGTAATCCACACACAGCCTCAAGGTTTCATCCTTCTTCTTGACAAACAGCATCGAGCATCCCCAAGGTGAGGAACTTGGCCTAATGAAACTTTTTCTCAACAGATCATTGAGCTATTCTTTCAACTCAGCCAGCTCACTCGGAGCCATCTTGTATGGTCTCCGTGATATGGGAGTAGTCCCGGGTGCAAGTTCTATCTCGAACTCCACATCCCGTTCAGGTGGCATGCCTGGAAGATCATCCAGGAACACGTTGGGATACTCTCGGACTACAGGTATGTCCTCTAACTTGGAAACTTCAGCAGTATAGGCGGCTGAAACTTCCGGGACTGGGTTGTCTAGTATGAGGGACTGCGGACGGTGTAGCGGGGAGTTGAGGTGAACCGTCCGTGATAATGTGTCTAGGACATTGCCATGGTAACTTAGCCATGACATCCCTAATATTGCATCAATCTTCTACCCCTCCAGAATAATCATAGTAGTGGGATATATCTTCCCACCTAAGCACAGTGGTGCTTTCGGAATCATCATAGTTGCTGAAATCTTCCCTCCCGTTGAGCAGATCATATAAGAGCACTCGGTTGGAAAGACTTCTAGTTGATGCTTAACCACATATGATGCACTTATGAAGTTGTGGGTTGCACCAGAATCAAATAATATGATGATTGCTTGATCATTGAGAGTGAACGTAACCGGCCAGCACGTTTTCTCCCTCCGGGGCGTCCTCATTGTCGAGGTTGAGAATGCCCCCGGTTCGCTGACCTCCCTTCTTGACCAGAGGTCGGCCTCGAGCACCGCCCTGATACTGGGCTTGCCCGCTGCTCTGCTGCCCCTGGGGACAGTCCTTAGAGAAATGGCCCACCTGGCCACACGTGTAGCAAGTGTAGCGAGGCGGTGCTCCGCTGATCGGCGGACGGAAACCCGGGGCGCGTTGTGGCTGTGGAAACGCCCAGGGTACCATCTGCTGCTGCTGTTGCGGTCGCGGTGGTGGCATCGGCAGTTAGAACGGGAGTGGCTGAAAAGAACGGCCCCCGAATTGCTGAGGTCGCGCCGGTGGATGCCACTGCTGACCGGATGGTGTCCGATACACCATGCGGTATTTTTGAGGAGCTCCACCCCCACTGCTGGGTGGAGCGATGCGCTTTCGCTGCTCAGCAGCCAATTCTTGCTGAGCATCCTCTTGCATGATCGCGGCGTTGACTAGATCGTTGAACGTGCTGCGATTGCATTGTACGAGATTTGTCTTCATCTCGGGATTTAACCCCCGATAGAACTGCTCCCGCTTCTTCTCCTCGGTGGAGACATAATCCGGTGCATACTGCGCCAGATGGTTGAAGGCACGGGAGTAGTCATGGGCACTCCTCCCGCCCTGCTTCAGCTCCAAGAACTCTTGGAACTTCCTCTTCATTATCCCAGGAGGGATATGGTAGGCGCGGAACGCCTCCCGGAATTCTTTCCACTCCACGGCGTGGCCAGCCGGCAGTGAGGTGACATAGTTCGCCCACCACGCACCAGCGGCACCGTGAAGCTGCTGCACCACGAAAAGAGTCTTCTGCCGCTCCGTGCATTGGAGCAGCCCGAACTTAGACTCGATCGTCCGCAGCCAGTTGTCGGCCTCCAGGGGTTCTGCCGCTTTGGTGAACACTGGAGGATGCGTACTCATGAAATCTGAGTACGTCATAGTGTGGGGCTCACGAGGCCCCCTCTCTTGACGCCCACCCCTGTCTGGGACGTATTCTGCACGATCGTGCGGAGCAGATCGGTCTGCTCCTCACGATTACCCATCAGTGCCGCGATCACTTCCGCTAGTGTAAGCGGAGGCGGCGGTGGTGGTTGTTGGTGCGGGGTGCTGTCATAGGCAGGTGGTTGGGAGTCATCACCCCCCTGCTGACTAGAGCCACCGATCTCATGCGTGGCCCGAGTGCGAACCATCTGCAACCATACGACAATAAAAATCAGTCCCAAAACATACTTCATGCAGTCCAATAAAATAGGCGTAAAACATAATGACAGTAAAAACATGCGATACATCTCCTATATAGATAATGTAATAACTTTGCACAAGCTACACCATTACCAGACCAAATACAAACTAGTTAAATCCAACCTGAGGAATTCCTCATTGGAAGTTCATCTCAATTAGATTTGGTCACTATGAGACATTAATATCGCTTTGTCATCACGTATACTACCCTTTTTTCTTCAATACGACACAAACATGGTCTCTAGCAAAAGAAACTTCAGTAGGATCTATACGCAAACCTTTAACTAGTTGAATATAACAATTCATGAGTATGTGCTATACCATTGGAAGTAATCAAACCCCCCTTAGTGTACAACACTCTCTCAATTGAGTTCACTGTCATCCCTCTTCCAGAATGACCAGTTTCTACATATTCCAGATTCTGACCAGGTACATGGCATTTTCGTAACTCAAGTTGAATACCAAAGTTAAATTTAACTCCAATAGCTTTCCAACGAGTATTTATTTGCCCTCAGATCAGCTCTGGTTAAAAACTTATGATAATTCAAAGCCAACAGAAATTTCTGGAAGAATTTCAACAGCACCTCCTTTGGAAGTTGCTGTTTTCAACTCTAATTTCCACTAAATTCCGTTCTGCAATTTCAGAAACTCTGAATTACAAAGATGTAACAATCCTCCTACCCTTTCCAAAAATGTATCATATGATAATTTTTAATTTTTCTACAGGAAGTTATGCTTGAAAAATAGAACACTCCAGAGAGTTTTTGAACCTGTCCTGGTTCTGGACAGTTTACAATAATCTGAAGTTTCAACCAATTAAAGGTGGGATTATGCTCTGGAAGTCTACAACAAAGTTGTAAAGCACTCAAACCTATTTCCAGAACTGTACCCCACACCTCCATTGGCTAAATAATCTGTGATTTATGCTCTGTTAAAGTTCAGCAAACTTGCTGCCAAAACCGAGCGCTCCGTTTTTCAATCCCTTTTGAGCTAAACTAATCAACTGTTGAATTTTTCTACCCAACCAGAGTCCTAAATATTTAAACTTGGTTATTTTAGTTCCTTTTTACCATTATCTTTAATGCACATGCCTCTTATATGTCGCTACGTTCCTCATAAAAAGGAAAATCCTAACCGGATTATACCGGCATATACATCTCAATTGTGGCACTAAACGGTCTCTCGCACACGTATACTGCACGGGATACATACGTGGTTAGTACCTGTAGAAGAAAACTCAATCATTATGCACTCAAAGGTTGTTATCATTTCAGGAAGTTCCATATTTAAAAGTAAATACATACGCCCATATCATTGCCATACGGCCGTCCTTTAGTTAAGCCACGTCTCAAGATACGTGATCGTGTTTTTACACCACACGACGGGGAACCCGAGTAGAGCTCGAACGGGTCGTCACGGTTTGGAATTTTATCAACCCAATAGATACCACCTACTGCCCTGCAGGGCACGCCGATGGCAAGCGCTGCGTATGTCCTCCTAGGCTATTTCCAGAAGAACACACTATCGCGTTACTGACCACACGATGGGGTCTCCACTTTCTTGCCTAATGCACGCTAGGGATCAGCGTTTCATATGAACTCAGGAACATGAAGAGTCCAAGAGTTTCATATTGACATCTCACACCAAGCTAACCGAAATTGAACCACTTTCGGTGGCGTTCCTTACCATTTTTACCTGAGCGTAGGTGCGTCATTACATAATCACAATTCAGAATTACAACACATATGTTAGTCATGCCACTTTAAGTAACTATGCTAATATAGTCCTTACTTGGGCATACTAGCGAATCCTCACCATAAAGTTTTCCCGTAATACAGTCCTTAAGTAGTGTGCTATCCCCTAAGCAGCTCTGATACCAGCCTGTGGCGGACCGGGATCCGCTCGCCCAGGGTCTCAGTGGGTGGTGCCGCACGATGCGACACCCGACAGCACACATCATAAGAACGATATTGTATTACATAGAAAACAACAACTGAATATGTACAGTACAAGACTTCAGTTACAAACTAAGTATTGAGATTACAACAGCGGAAGCTAAGTTTATACAACTCACGCCCATCTATCTAGCAAAAGTCGGTTGCCCATCCCTATGGACAACCCACACTAGCTGCACTCCTCAGCTCAGCGCGGCATGTATGGATCCCACTCAGCCGTGGTCCACGACGGAGGGTAGCCCTCGCCGGTGGACTCGTACCCCAAGTCCGTGGGGTAATCCTCACCTGAAAAACACTTATAGCAGCAACCGAGAGCACAATGGCTCAACAGACTTAACCGACTCCCTATGCATGAAACTCTACATGCAGTTCACGATGAACATGGGATGGTAAATTGCAGCAAATGTACACGCCTACAAGTTCATCCTTAGTTCATCTTTTAGCCACAAGTTAACAGTTCATGAATCTGAAATTTAGTAAGCAATATTTGGTGGCACACATATAACAATACAATTTATACATATCAGCAGAATTTAATCACAACATTCCATAATTTATCTACGTCACGACGCAGTGAACAAGCGGTACTCATTACCGCGAGGGACGGTGAATTGACTCGATATACACCTGCAGGGATACCTGAAGAGCACGTCACGTACGCCCACTCGTGGAGCTGCACAGCACGCTCACTTGATGTCGTACGGGACAACCATTCACCAAACAGCCCAAACGTTGAACCGGTCGCACCCAAACGGACAGGAGGTTCCCTACACTGAGCATCACACTATGCCCGTTAGTGGATTTCCACCTTGCTGCCCTCAACCTACACCTATAAATCGGTGCATTATGCCTCGACGCCCGGAGGTATAGGTTACATCGGTTTATCAGGGCCCATATATCCGATATGTCTTTGGTACGTTCAATACTTGTTCAGCAGGGCTGCACACGGATCGGTCCTCAATCGAAACGGACAGGGTTGCACCCACAAGACTTCCTCTTGCTGCACCCTAGCCCCTGCCTAGTCTCATTTTCTTACTAAAGTGATATCACATCACTCGAACCAATCCCGTGTGTCCCGACACCTATACTCGCGAGTAGATTCCATCTACTTGACTTGTACCAAAGTTCTATGAACATTAAGCACATCCTGACTACTCGAGGACTTAGACACTACCCTCACTCTTGTAGGAAAATCTGGTTATGCACTTGGGTTTCATCCATCCTACACCTAATGCACATACATACCTCATGCTACGTATACATAAAGGAAAACTTTGTAAAACTTGTTAATACAAACCGGGGCTTGCCTTGTTGCTGCTGGTCAGTGTTTAGTGCTTCGTCCGGAAGGAGAAAGTCCAGCACTTCCGGGGTTTCCTCGCCTTCAGCGACTACACGTAAGCAATATGCTATATGTCAATTTAAATGCAATGTTTGGAACTGAACATGTAAATAGCATAACTCTAGCTAGCCCTCCCCTTTGGCTCTGAAATTTTTTTGGTGGCTTGGTAGGTTCTAGCCAGAAACTTGACCATGTTTTATTTGAAACAAAGTTCATTTGAGCTCTGTACAAATAAAAGCCTATTTGGTCATTATTAGAGTCTCTAAGGATTTCCAGGGATTTTCATGGTTCAACCCATTAATTTCAGGAGACTAGAATTTGAGATGGTTCTAATGGAATTGGTTTCATGTTATTTGAAGAATCCTAGATGAAGTTATGCCCTAAACAAGATTTGAGAAAATCTAAAAAATGTTTCTGTACCTTTTTCCATTTTCTCAGGGCAGTTCACTTAATCACACCATACGGGGCACTAAATGAACTTGGATGGATCTGAAATTTTTACTGTGACTCAAGGATTTGCAGATGAACATCCCAGACAAATTGCAGAATTTTCCATAAAGGAATTCTCCAGATAAAATT
Source organism: Neostapfia colusana (assembly GCA_030760725.1). Classification (NCBI taxonomy): domain Eukaryota; kingdom Viridiplantae; phylum Streptophyta; class Magnoliopsida; order Poales; family Poaceae; genus Neostapfia; species Neostapfia colusana. The sequence continues at coordinate 50,349,092 of JASWHV010000011.1, forward strand.
CCAAAGAGTTTAAAGTTTAGGGAATTAATTCTGGAAAAATAATAAGTTTCATAAGCTGAAACTTGTTTTGCTGGTTAGTATTCAAAAATATGAATCCAACAAAATTTGGTTCACTGAATTTGGAGTTTCCTAGCAAAAGTTATAGGCATTTGAAGTTTGAACCAAATCTGAAAATCATAGAAATGTTTAAACTCGGGTTGTGGGCCCCACTCTTTAAACCGGCCCACTGAGATCGTGGCCATACCGTGGCCCACGGTGATTTAACCATGCCGCCACACCTGATTCCAGCCGCAAAACATATCCCCACTGGAAAACAGAGACTGACCTGTGGACCCGGCCTCCCCTTCGTCTTCCTCGTGACAACCCACGATCCTCACGGCGGCGCTTCGCCGGAGAGCTCGCCGCCGGCCATTTTACCGCACGACCTTTGACGGATTTCGCCGCCTGTGCCCATCTTTGCTCGGGGAACACGTTGGTGCACTCCCCGAAGCTCGGCGACGGCCGGAACCACGCTCGCGACGGTGACAGCGGCGACCCCCACTGCGGCGATGTCGCCTGAGCTACCCAGGGCCCTATTTTTGGAACGGTTTGCTCCTACAGCTCCGCGGTGGCATGCTGAGCACAAAAATGAACTCGGCTTGCCAATAAAACGGCCGGAGCTAGGACCTCACCGTCGACCTAGGTCTAAAACGGCGGATACCCGAAAAGCTCGAATAGCAGCGCCATAACTCGATGGTTTCTGATGGTTCTTGATCCTAGGTGGCCGTGGGAACGTGTAGAAGATGTGGTTAGCTTGGCCCACGCGGTGATGGACCGATCACCACGAATTTTAGTTTCTTGGCTAGCTCAGTTCTTTGAACACCGAGAAATAAACGAGGAAATTCTCCCCCGACAGGGCATGGAAAGGGTTAGTGTTTTCACCATGAGTTCGAGCAGCCTCGGGCGCGTCTAGTTGCTGTTGATCGTTGGTCACGAGAGCACTTAGATTGGTGGCGCACCGGGGACCCGAGAGAGCGGCCGAAATGGCGATATTTTCGGTTGAGCGTGTGCGAAAGCCGGCAGGGTTTCCGTGTGAGCTGCGAGAGGTGGCTTCGTGGGCAAGCAAAGGCCTGGCGCTAGCCTCCAGCACGACACCAGTTCGTCGCGGTGGCGGTTTGGCAGCTGCTCGGTGGAGCCCGCTGCCGTGTCCCGTGGAACAGAGCCCGTGGAAGTGCTTGATCAGTGCATTTGACTGCCAGGTGGGCCCTTGCTTCCCCCCTAATCCGCTCCTTTGTTGGTGCAAATATCTCAGCTACTCAAACTTGAATGGAAGGCTTAGCCATCAATCCAGAGGATGAATTTGAATTCATCAGTTTGAAATTGGTTCGGCAAAATTCACATCACATTTGAATTTGAAATTCAAATTCAGTTTTGAATTAATGCCAATTTAGCTCCTGACAAGATGAACTCCAATGGGGATGAAAATTGGGGGACTAAGTCAGAAAAATGTGCTGAGTTTGAATATGGAGTCAACTTTGGAATTCAAGTGCTGAAAACTAGTTGAAATTTGAATTTGCATTCAAATAGTCCTTTTTACAATTGTCTCCAAAAGTGGCTCAAAAGAGTTTGGATTTACATGAAACTTGGCATGAGCATTCCTAAAATTATTTAGGACCAACTAGTGAACTCATCCTCTCATGTTAATGTGTGTGAGCTCTTACTTTTTGGAGTTAGGGGTTTTTCCTCTAATCACCCTCTTGATTGTGTTTACTTGCTCTTCACAAATGTTCATGACCTACCCAACAAATGAGCTATGGTGTGGTGATGTGATGAACATTTTATCAAGTCAAATCTTGGGCTTTTACAGAATGAAAGAGAGAGAGAGGGGGGGAAAGAATAGGGGTGACCCTCAACGCGCGGGTCTACGTCCATGCAACCTAATTCTTCGGCATGTACAGGATTTTAAGAACAACGGGAGAAGGATGAAGTTAAAGCCCACCGGCCTTTCGAGGGCTCGGGCACCGGATACGGGTCATTGAGTGGTTCTTAAATCCTTTTGCGACGGGTCACGGTGGATGAGCGTTGGGGCGTTGATTGGATGGAGGTCAGTCGGGCGCCAAGCCCGGACTGACGGCTCTCGTCGAGCATCTATCTGTGTCCCTGGGTGCTCGAAGCTTTGGAGGTTTGGGGCCTTCCAGCTCCCGCCGCCGTCACGACGTGATAACCCGGCCCGAAACCGTCGTAATTAACATTTTTTGCATTCTCTCATGACGGTGTATATATATACCTAACCGTCATGAGAGCATAGCATAAACACTCAATTTTACACACAATATTCAACTAAATAATGAATTGAAATTATACAATAATAGTAGTAATTTACATAAACTAAAACAACTAAATTCAATTCCATTCAATTCAAATCATACTAATTTGATTCAATTCAACTCAATTCCTATTATTTTAATTCAATTCAATTCATTTCATACAATACAATTCAATTTGATTCAATTCAATTCAATTCATACTAATTTGATTCAATTCAATTCAATTCATACTAATTCAATTCAATTCAATTCAACTCATACTAATTCAATTCAATTCATACCAACAATTTACATAAAATTAGACATAAAACTCAACTTAATTGATCAGAGGCGACATGACACACAGGGGAGGCCGGGGGAAACGCGGGGTGGCGCCGGGAGCTCCAGGGAGGCGCGGGGAAGCTTGGGGGCGGCTCGGGAGCTCCGGGGGAGGCCGCCGGCCGCGGCGTCCGTGGGTGGCGGCTGCGTCCAGGGACGGCAGCCGGGGCGGCTGCAGCGGCGTGTGGCGGCGGGGGCTCGGGTCAGCGCGAGCGTGAATGCCCGCGCCGACCTGGGCCTGCGGGGTATATAAGACTTATTTACGACGGCTCGTGGTCTGGCCGTCGTAAATAAGCTAATTTACGACGGCCAAGCCCTAACCGTCATAAATAACTTGTTATTTACGACGGCCTAGGTCAAGCCGTCGTAAACAACTCTTTATTTATGACGGCCAGAGTTGGCTGTCGTAATTAATTCAACTTACGACGACCAACCCTAGAGCCATTGTAAATTAAGTTGGCCGACGTAAATTGTTGTGTTTCCTGTAGTGTACCCGGTCTGCAGGGTACCGACAGTGGCCCCTAGCCCACCTCGGGGGAGGCGACGATCACACACATGGGGCCTCCTTCTTTCCTTCCCGCGTGGCTGCTTTGAACATGCACCTTGGTGGTTGAAGGAACAGCACGCCCTTGGCGTAGTGGGTGAGTGGCTGTACCAGGCAGTCGAAGAGACAACACATCCTTGGCATAGTGGGCGCACTCGACAGTCGAAATGGCAGCACGTCCCTGGTGCAGTAGACACGTGGCCGTTATTGACCGAAGGGTCGTGGCGACGTTCTTGAGGAACAGTTTCTGGGCATTGATTGCGGCGGTTCTTGGGTCGACCGCTGCAGTTCCACCGCGCCCCTTTTCTCGAGAACTGCCGGAGCCTCGTTCTAGAGATGCAGCCCGCCTGGCCCCCAGTGTCAAATAGGTGGACCTGGGTCCCACCAGTCATTGGGAGTGCGGGTAGCACGGGGCAGTGACAACCCAGGCGCTGCGCACGATGCCCTGCCAAGGGTCGCAGGAGTAGTAAAGGAAACTTTGTAGTGAAAGGCATTCGCTTCCTTACTTGACTCCTTGTGTCTCATGATCTCCACCTTCCACCTTTGTGCCTGAAGTCTCCGCTCTCTAGCAAATCCAGCCACCGCTTGCTCCCATGGCGTCTGGCCTTCGCTCCTCCCAGCTTTATACTGACGAAGAACTTGGGCATGTAAGGCGCTTGCTCGGCTGGCAGTCGGTCGTGCATGACGGAAAGGTCCACCGCGGGACGCCTCCACTGACTAGCATGCAGCCCGGCGAGGTTGTACTCTTCACCTCACACGTGCTGGCTGGGTACGCACTCCCGGTGTCCTATTTCCTCCTGACGCTGCTGGAGGTGTATGGACTTCAGATGCAGCACCTAACGCCGCACACCCTTGCACTAGTGGCAGTCTTTTTCTATTTTTGTGAGATGTTTGTGTGCGTGCGGCATCAGTGCGGCTCTTCTGGGTGTTCTTCACTTTGCGGGCCTCTGGAAGAAGTACAAGCCACCTGGGGGCCTACTACTTCCAGTATTGAGGAAGAACTCCGCACCGTACATCACACCCTTCTCCTCCGGCAAGTGGGAGCACTAGAGGGAGGACTGGGTGATCGCACAGACGGACGTCCACGACCGTCTGGAGCTGCCGAGAGGGTCCCCAGTCAGCGAAGATCCCGTCGGAGATGAGGTGCCTGACCTGCAGGACGCCTACAAGCCGGTGCTGGCTAGGATCAAGTTCCTGGCGCAGGAAGGCCGGACATCGTTGATGGTCCTGGCCGACTTCTCGTCGTACCGTATCGCTCCTCCACAGCAGCGCTCCCGTCCTGCCTGGCTGTACACCAGGGAGAATGATCTCTCCCGGCTGGAGTGCAGCCCTGGGTCATCCCCGGACGAGGAGATGCTGAGCCTCATGCGGAAGAAGCTGACCCAACCCGACCTCCGACGACTTCATCAACCCACTGGCGAGTTGTTTGCCAGTCTGCCTCAATCAGGCGTTGAGGTCGAAGTTGCTGAAGGACCTGCCGATGTTGGACAACATTGATGTCGCCGTGCGGTAAGTCGGTGACGCTTCCTGTGGCGTGGAGATCCCCGGAGGAAGCGGCGCTGGCGACCAGGCAACACCCGTGCCGGTCCCACCCTGTAACAAGGGGAAGAAAAAGGTGTCAGCTGGTGGTCCCACATTCGCGGCGCGCCCCTCGCTCACCACCCAAGGACGCCGCGGAGTCGAGCAAGCAGCCAAAGAGGAGGCTGATTCACCCCGATGGGAGCTTCGTCTTTGGCCCCTGAGTGTAGGGACCTCAAGCTGCACGCGGCCCTGCGTCAGGCTAGGCGGCCGATGCCGGTAGCAGTTTTGGGAGTGCTGCAGCCAGGGTAGCTTTGGCGGGCGTGAGGAAGACGCCTGGTGCTGCTGCGGCTCCTAGAGGGTCCCTGACGCGCTGCCGATGGTGAAGAAGACCTCCGATGCACCTCCGGCTCCGAAGCCGTCTGTGGGGAAGGCTCCCGACGTGCCGCCTGCAGCGGCAAAGACTCCTGAGGTGCCGCCGGCTCCGAAGCCGAGGGGGGCAGCCCCGGCACTAGACGCGCCCGGCACTAGACGCGCCTCCATCCCTGGGGCCGGCAGTGAAGACCCCTGACGTGTCTCTGGCTCCGAAGCCGGCGGGGATGAGTGGTTCCATCCCCTGCGCAAGAAGCTCCGCGCATCTTGGAACTGCTAGGCTCCCAGGTATGACACAAACCCTAGGATAGGCTGTGGTCTTGTTGTTTTTGTGCTTCGATTGACTTCAACTCTTTTTCTCGCAGGGCTTCTCTGCAGAGTGCACCTCCTCCTTCCCAGCAGCACAGGGGCAAGAGCCTATTCGCTGCTGGTGCTTCTGGAGGTTCAGAGCCGGCGCCAACGCCGGAGCCAGCGCCTGGGCTGGCCCGGGACGCTATCTCTCAAGCTCCCGAGACTAGCTGGCTGTCGGACGTGGACGTACCTAGCAGCGGAACGGCCGCTCCGAGGCAAGCTGTCAGCACTCCTCCTTCTTCCCCTCAGGCTGGTGCGATGGTTGCTCCACCGGAGGAGGAAGAGCCCGTGGTAGTTGCGGCGGTCCCTCTTCTGCAGATGTCAGAGGCAGTTCCACTCCCCAAGGACATGAAGGTGGTGTACTCCAACCTAGAGTAGATGCAGGAGGCGCTTGACCGGGAGTGGGCCGAGCTGAGGACAGAGCGGGAGCGCCTCAGAGACTAGGGTGAGCTGCTGAAGGAGCAGACTCAGTCTGCTAAGGAGAAGGAGCGAGCGAGGGAGGAGCGGCCGGAGGTCATGCAGAAGACCCTTGACTTGGAGTGGGCCGCAGTCGAGAGGCCCAACAAGAAGGCGGTGGACCTCCTGGCTGAAGCCAAGCAGCTCCACGCTGCAGCCGATGCCCGCACCGAAGTTCTTTCAGAGTTACGGGAGATCCTAGGCCGGCGGGAGTGGGAGCTGCAGGAGAGGGAGGATGACCTCAACTTCCGTGATGCATCTCAGGAGGAGGAGTGGGAGCACTTGAAGAAGAAACTCCAGGGCATCCACGAGTGTGAGCTTGCCGCCGCGTCGAAGTTGGCCTCCCTGGATCGCCGAACTGTGGAGCTGGCTGCCAAGGAGGAGGAGATAGCTGCTCGGGAGAAGGAGTTGGCGAGCAAGGACTTGGCCCGGGAGCTGGCCACCACCGCCAAGAGAGTGGAGGAGCTCCGGGCTTCCCGTGCCGTCAATGCAGAGAAAGTCTGGGACTTCCTTGGCCGCGCAGAGAAGGCATTGGAGCCCTTCGGCTTCAGCCCTTTGCGTTCAGGCGGACTGGTGCAGGAGGTGAGCCAGGTTCTCCCTGAACTGGACTCGGCCGGGGTCAAACTCTTTGCGTTGGAGGGTGTCGTCAGGGAAGAGCTGGAGGCTGAGGTCAAGGTCGTGGCTCAGCACGTGGCGGAGCACGTCCTCATGTGCTTCCGGAGCTGGGACCTCAGCATCTCCCTCGAGCTGGTGGTGCAGGGCCATATTGCAGAGACGTCGGAGGCAGATAGGTCTACTGTGAAGGAGGCCACCAAGCTCGTAGCTGCTCGGTTCTAGCACCAGTAGTCTTCTAGTGCTCCTGCTCGCCTTGTATCCTAGGTTCCCTTGTATACCAGAGCTTTTCCTTGAATGAATAAAAACTTGCTTGCTGAACTCTTTATGTCTTGTGTTGTTGATGTGTGTCTTCGGGTCCTTGGCAGTGCAAGGGCCCGGAACGACTTATCCGAGGTAGATAGTTCTTTGCCGATGTCGTGAGCTTGTCTCCCTGGGTCCTTAGCAGCACAAGGACCTGAAGGAGCTCTGGCAGTGTTGTTAGCTCGTATCCCCAGGTCCTTAGCAGCGCAAGGAGCCAAGAGAGCCTTGGCGATGTCGTTAGCTCGTTGTAGTTGAAGCTCTGAGTCTCTGCTTGTCGCCATGGCGGTCCTGACGTCCTGCCCGCGTAGTTCACCGTGATGGCCCCCTGGTAGGTGTGGCCCTTAGGTTGGGGCGCACCTACCAAGCAGACAGCTGAGGCAGGATTTTGGCGGCGGACCACCTGGGAGGTCCGGGGCGTCACGACCTGTTCAGACCTGCAAACATGGCAGAGAAAACGAGTAATCGTGCTCACTGGTCACTCTTCTCTACTCCTAGTTTCGTTGTGGCTTACGGTCCTTAGCCGTGCTGCAGGACTTGGGTAATTCGGTGTGAGTGCATCCGGTTATGGTTACAACTTTGCTCAGGGGTATGAGCCATCTGGCTCCCTGTTACATAGCTGCAGCGTTGGAGAGGCAGAGTATGCACGCTTAGGGTACGGAACCAGGCTAAGCAGGCCACACACCCTGGACCTCCCGCTGGCATAAGCTTTTTAGGGGATGGACCATTCGGCACCATAAGGGCCCCGAGCAAGGAAATAACCAAAGGACCCCGGGTACACCACAGGTACCTCAAGCGGACCCGCCTGCAGAAGGATAGTACATCTCCTACTATTGGTAAGCGGAAGGAAAAGTGACTGGCCATACGCCAGAGCGGTATGGAAAGCAAGCACGAAGATAAAAGAAGTGATACCCAGGGTCCGGTTACACCCTTGTCCGTGCATGTTAGCCATACGACCCCCAAGTACTCAGTTGTAGCACTGGCGAGGCAGACCGCACAGGCTTAGAGTACGGAACCAAGCTAAGCAGGATGCACGGAATTCAGAACAAGTAGGTAGGATGACTCCGTACATGCCATGAAACAGCTGATATGCAAGAGTAAGCATAAACTGTAAAGTAAAGAGATGGGAGGAAGAACACACATAGGGTAGGATATATTCTTCTCATATTAGTCTAATTCATAGGAGAAGACAGGCTTTACAAGAAGGCAGCGACCTGCTCCGGATGACAAGAGTAGCAGGACTGCTCCGGAGCTTAGCTGTTCTTAGCGCCGCTCCTAGACTCTATGACACCCTAACAGAGAAAAAAAATCCCTACCGCTGCACTAAGGATAGAGGTACCCAAGGCTCACACTTACGGAGGTGCTCTATGTTCCATGTATTGGGTAGAGATACCCCATCCTCCGTGGCCAGGCGGAGGCACTCAGGGCAGCACACTTGTGTTGCTCAGAAGGGACCCACCCAGCATGCGGAGAGTTTCGCCCCTTCGTGAGAAAGTATTCGCCAAAGCACCAGGTCGCCCACCTCAACCTCTCTACTCAGCATGAACCGCCGATGATAGAGCCAGAGCGCCCGACGGTACCGTGTTTCAAGCAGCTGCTTGCCACCTTCGCTCGTCTACAAGGTCGATGTCTTCACGCCGGAGCTGGTCCTGCATGGCTTCATCATATGCTTGGACACGGGGGGGTGGGGGGGGGAGACCATGGTGATCTCCGGGTGGATGACGGCCTCAGCCCCATACACCAGGTGGAAGGGCGTCTCCCCTGTCGCTCGGCTAAGGGAGTCTGGCTAGCCCACAATGCGCACGGAAAGCTCATCTACCCATTGGCACCATGCTTATTCAAGAAGTTGTAGGTTCGCGTCTTGAGTCCCCTGAGTATATCAGCATTTTCCCTCTCGACTTGACCGTTGCTCTCTGGATGAGCAACAGAAGTGTAGCAGAGATGGATGTCGAGGTCTTCACAGTACTCTTGAAACACTGCACTGTGAACTGGGTCCTGTTGTCGGTTATGATTCTGTTCGGGACCCCGGAACCGGTAGATGATTGACTTGATGAACTTGACTGCTGACTGCTTGTTGATTGTCACTACAGGGGCTGCTTCCGACCACTTGGTTAACTTGTCTACGGCGACGTAGAGATACCGGTACCCTCCGACAGATCTGGGAAAAGGTCCCATGATGTCCAGCCCCACACAGCGAAGGGCCATGAGGGTGGGATCATCTGCAGCATCTGCACCGGTGTGTGGATCTGCTTGGCGTGGAACTGGCACGCCTTGCATCTCTTGACCAGCTCGAAGTCATCCTGGAGCGCTGTCGGCCAGTAAAAGCCATGCCGTAAGGCTTTACCGACCAGCGTGTGGGAAGATGCATGGTTCCCACACTCGCCTCCATGGATCTCTGCGAGTAAGTCGCAACCCTTCTCCCAGATTAGGCACCACAATTGGACTCCATTGGCTCCACGCCAGTAGAGATCCCCCTCTACCAGCGCGTATCTCTTAGCCAATCGAACAATCCTTTCAGCGGATGCATGTTCATCGTTAAGAGTATTGTCTTTCAAGTAGTCCCGAATCTCCGTGATCCATGCGTCGAGACCTACTTGAGCTTCTGGATATTGAGCAACCGGGTTGCCCGGAGTCCCAGGTGATGCTTACGATCCTTGGTGGGCTCCATGGTAGCAGAGCCGCTGGGACCGCCAGCTTCGAGGTGCTGGTCTCGCCCCCTTCGGCTGGTTCGGCAGGCCAGGCGGTAGGTCGCAGCAACTTCCTTTTGAAGACCCTCTCAGGCAACGGTGCCCAAGTGGAAGCCTTCGTTGACAGGTCGTCGGTGATTGTGTTTTTGGCATGGGGGACATGGCATAGGTCCAAGACTTGGAAGTCTTTTTCCAGCTTCTGGACTTGGAGGAGGTAGGCTGCAAGCTGAGGGTTGTTGCAGCAGCACTCTCCCTTGACTTGCTTCATGATCAGGTGAGAATCACTGTTGACCAACAACTGCTAGATGCCGAAGGATAACGCAGTCTTCAACCCAAAGATGAGAGCCTCATACTCCACCATGTTGTTGGTTGCCTTTATGTCAAACCACACCATGTACTTGAACTGCTCCCCGGTCGGGGTGAGGAGCAGTACTCCCGCTCCTGCACCTTGCTTGCACGAGGAGCCATCGAAGAAGAGTGTCCAGTGAGGCCCGGTGAAGACTGGAGCTCTGGGCTCTGGCACACCGATGTCTTGGCCCCCTTGGTGAAATGGTGGTGGTGTCCACTCTTCCATGAAGTCAGCTAGCGCCTGACTCTTCACAGCATGGCGCGATAAGAAGTCAAGCTTGAACTCTGCCAGCTCAGCAGCCCACTTTGCAACATTTCCATTTGCGTTGGGGCTGTGAACGGCCTTCAGTGGGTATGAGGTGAGCACTGAGATCTTGTGAGCTTGGAAGTTGTGGCGCAGCTTCCTTCATGCAACGAGGACTGCATAGGGCAGCTTGTGCACCTTGAGATATCTTGTCTTGGCATCATGGAGGACCTCGCTGATGTAGTAGACTGGATGCTGGATGGTCCAGACCCTCCCGGAGTGGTCTGACGTGTCTTCTTGGAAAGGTCCGGGACTCGGGGCCCCCAGGTCTGGGACTGTGCTCCAGGAGCTGAGTCCCAGATGCGCATTGGTCGTCAGGTCCAGCTGGCTAGAACCTGACTAGCTCCTCGCCCGTTGGCTCCCTTGCGAGGTCCGAGTACTGGGACTCCGGATCTGCAGCGGGAGCCTCGTTTGGGACTTGAGGTCGTGGTGGCTCTGGTCGCTCCGTGACCAGGACCATGCTCATGACCTCTGTTGTGGTGGCAATGTAGAGGAGAGGCTTGCCTTGTTCTGGTGCCACCATGATCGACAACGTCATGAGGAACATCCTCAGCTCCTGGAACGCCTCATCCGCCTCCTCAGTCTAGATGAAGGGTCCAGACCTGCGCAGAAGCTTGAAGAACGGGAGAGCTCGCTTAACAAGTCTAGGGATAAACCGACTGAGCGCAGCCAAGCATCCCATGAGCTTCTGAACGTCTTTGATGTGGGCAGGTGGCCGCATCATTTCAATCACCTTAATCTTGTTTGGGTTAGCCTCGATTCCCCCATGTGACACCAGGAAACTGAGTAGCTTTCCGGCAGAGACCCAAAGGATGCATTTTTCTGGGTTCAGCTTCGTGCGTGTCCAACGCAACCTGTCGAAGACTAGGGCTAGGTTGTCGAGCAAAGATGCTTGCATCTTAACCTTGATAACGTTGTCATTGATGTACACCTCTAATAAGTCACGAATGAGATTCCCAAATGTTTTATGCATGGCACGTACAAAAGTGGGAAGGACATTCTTAAGACCAAAAGGTATGAATACATAGCAAGACCATCTACTGTAATGAAGGCAGCATACTCTTCATCTTACCTAGACATAGGTATTAGGTGAAAACCTGAGTAGGCGTCTAGGAAACACAGTAGATCATATCCGGATGTAGAATCCACTATTTGGTCTATGCGGGAGAGTGGAAATGGATCCTTTGGACATGCCATATTAAAAGTGGCGTAGTCGATGCACATCCGAAGCTTCCCACCATCCTTGGGGACGACAACAGGGTTGGCCAGCCATCGTGGTTAGTGGACCTCCCGGACCGGCGTCGAGCAGCTTCTTGATTTCTTCACAGATGATGTCTTGCCGGTGGATTGATTGCTTCCGAGGCTTCTGTTGTACTGGCCTGGCATCGGGGGAGATATTCATATGGTGCTCAATCACCTTTCTGGGGATCCCTGGCATTTCCGACGGTTGCAATGCAAACATGTCGACGTTAGCCCGGAGGAAGGTGACGAGCGCGAGTACCTATTTGTCACCCAGATTACCCGCAATGCGGGTGGTCTTGGCAGCATCCAGGCCGGTCTGTATGACTTTGACGGGGACGTCCCCACCGTCTGAGGGCTGCATGCGGGGTGTAGATGTCATCCCTCTCTGGCGCTTGCTTGGAGGTGGCCGGCTAGCATCAGCGTACCTGGAAGCAGCCTTCTGCGCCACTGGCAATGGTTGGACCTTCTCCAGCACTGAGATGGCGGTATTGTGGTCTCCGTGGATCTTGAGGATGCCTCCAGGTGTCTATCTTAAAGACCAAGTAGCCGTAGTGGGCTACTGCCATGAACCGGTACAGGGCTGGCCTGCCGATGATGGCGTTGAAGGGGATGCTGACCTCTGCAATGTCGAAGATGATGCTCTCCGAGCGGTAGTTCTCAGGCGTCCCGAATGTCACTGGGAGGGAGATGCTACCGCACGGCCAGATAGGGTCCATGCCCACCCCCGAGAACGGACGCGAGGGGGTGAGCTTGGACATGGGGATCTGCAGCTTCTTGAAAGCTGTAAGGCCGATGACGTTGAGTGACGCCACACCATCGATCAGCACATGGTACATCTTCATGTTGGCAATGGTAGAAGCGATGAGGGTCGGCAGCTACCAGGCACCTGCCATGTTCTTGGGGCAGTCGGAGGCGTTGAAGCTGATCGGCGTCTCCATCCACTTGTGGTGGGGCGTCGGGCCGGGGGCTGGAGTAGCCGCTGCTTCTGCCCATCGCAGGGTCTTGACAGCACGCCGAGACGTGATATCCGAGGAACCCCCGTACATCACATAGAGCGTCTTGCGACGCTCGTTGTCGGCGTTGGAGTCAGAGTCGGAGTGGCTGTAGACGGCCTTCAACGCACGCTTGGCGTCCTGATACTCCATCTCTTGCTCCGTGCCAGCCTCAGAGTCAGCCTTCTGCTTGTCCTCCCGCTGGCGGAAGGGCGCTGCCACTGCTGCTTCTCGCGGAAGCGCTCCAAGAGCTTCTTGATCTCACGGCACTCTATAGCGCCATGGCGGCTGGAGTTGTGGACCAGGCACCACTGGCCGTCCTCACCAGCGGACGACGGTCACGTACGCTTGTCGGTGCGCAGGCCACGGCCCCCACCAGCCGCTGCAGTGACGACAGTTGGTGCTGTGGCCAGAAACTTGTCCTTGCCTCCAGCCTTCTTCTTCTTGCCACTGCCCTGAGCAGCATCCTCACCAGCACTCCCCGCCCCAAAGGCGGGTCGTGAGTGCCAGTCTCGTCCTTTCGCCGCCCTGGCGCACTTGTCTGCTAGGATGAAGAGCTCAGAGACATCTTGCACGTCATGCGTGGGTAACTTCTCAAGCATCTTCTTGTCTCTCATGCCTTGTCGGAAGGTGATGATGACAGATGCGTTGGAGATGCAGGGGATGGTGTTCCTGACCTAGGAGAACCTTTGGATGATAGATCACAGTGACTCCCCCTCACACTGTTGCACGGCGTGGAGGTCGAGCTCGCTGCCAGGGCACATGTAGGAACTCTTGAAGTTGGCTATGAACCGCCAACACGACTCTTCCTAGGAGGAGATGGAGCCTGGTGGAAGGTTCATGAGCCATGACCGGACAGTGCCAGTCAGGGCCACCGGGAAGTAGTTGGCCATGATGGCCTCATTCCCTCCTGCAGCTAGGACGGAGGTGGAGAAGATCTGCAGGAACTTGGCGGGGTTGACAGTCCCGTCGTACTTCTCTGGCAGGTGAGGCCGGAACTTGGGTGGCCATACCACCATGTGGAGATGAGGGGCGAGCGCCACGCAGCCCCTGCCTGCTATTAGAGAGGCAGGGGTCTGCGTGGCGCGTCTTGCTGGTACAACACTCGGGGTGTCATGCTCGCACTCGAGGTTGCGACGCCTCTCGCGACGTCGCTTGATGGTGACGCAGGCATCTTTGCTCACGCGGTGGTGGTCCAGCTCGACCCTGAGGTTAGCTGTATCCTGCCTGTCCGTGGTCACCGTGCACGTCGTAGCCGTCTCATGGGCCACCATCAGCGTATGCGAATGGCCCTGTGAGGCCTCGGTGCGCTGTCTTCTCTTGGCCGGCGTGTTCATGGTGGCGACGACAAGGTGGTTGACATCGTTGTGCCACTGCTCTACCGCCTCTGGAGGTGCATCTTTGCCTGGAGGGTTTTGGAAAAATGCACGTTCTGCAGCCAGCACGCTTTCCGGGCTTGGAACTGGCGGTGTGGTTGCCGCCGTGGAGGCAGATGGTCGCCATGTGGTGGCAGCAGTGGCTGCTTTGGGGGCGGTGACCGTCTGGTCGCCTGCCCGACTAGATCTACCCGCCCGGGAGCGGGAGGTGGCCTCCTCGTACAACCCCTGGAGTCAACGGCGAGTGGGGCGAGACGAGCCGGTGATGGAATGGATGTTCACCATGGTGGCGGCACTCGGTCGTCTAGAGAGCGTAAAAGCCCCCTTCCTGGCACGCCAAATATCGAAGTGTTCGCTAAGACACTTCCCCCGGTACCGCTATTGGAGCAGTCCGCAGAGGTTTGTTGTTTGGAGGGGCTAACGTCCCTAGATCGATCAAGCTTTTAGGACAATGGTGAACACAGAGATTTATGTGGTTCGGGCCGCCGGAGTACAAAACTCTACATCCACGAGAGTGAGTGTAGTATTTCTTTGCGCGTGTGTGTCGGGGGATCAAATATCAAACCGAATCCCTTTCCTGCAGGCTGCTCTGTCCCTTTTATAACTCAAGGACGGGGCAGTTACAATGTGTCCTGAGGCCTGACAGGTGGCCGCGCGGCTGTCCATACCCTATATATAATCTAGGGCATTTACAACTACATGTAGTGTCGCTGTCAGATGAGTTAAGGCGCACAGCCTGTCACACCAGACGCCCCTGACCGAGTAGCGGTTGATGATGGCGTTAGAAAGTTCCGTCTTGTTGCCGCGTCCTACTTGGTCAGCTGTGCAGCACTGTGCCGTTGTCATGTCATACTGCACTGTGCCGTTGTCGAAGTGTTCCGTCGACACTTCCCCCGGGCCTGCTTCAGGAGCAGCCGGCGGAGGTTCTTTTTCGGAGGGGCTAGTTCTCTCGGAAGGTTGCGTAAGCTGTGAGAGGATTGACATGAGGGTTTTTACGTGGTTCGGGCCGTCAGAGCGTAATACCCTACGTCCACGGGAGCTGTGTTGCTCGGAGCTTAGAACCGGAGTTCTAAGCTTGGTGATGATCTGAGTTGAGTTGCCCGAATGGCGAACTCGCAAGGTGGTGAACCCCTTGCCACGTTGCCTACCCGAGCCTTTTATACTTCAAGGCTCGGGCGGCTTACAAGGTGGGCCCCAAGGCTCAACAGTTGTCCCTAGGGTGATTTACTGCCATCTACCATATCTTGCCGTGAATGCTGGTAGCTGTTTTCTGGCGATGGCTCCTTGGTCGTCGTCCTGCCTTCTTGCCCATGCCGCAAGCTAGGCGTAGTGGTTGATGATGGCAGGGACAGCAGGACATGTTTTGTCGCTGTATTTATTGGTCTACAGCTCCTGACATGGTGCGCCTATCTTGACTGTGACTGGTCACAGTGCCTCCTGACAGGCGTGCGCCGCGCCTCCGCGTCTTGGGAAGGTGCGGGTCTTGAATGCCTTGATCGGACAAGGCATGGCATGCCTTTACTCCTGCTGCCTACCAAGCCGGGGTGGGCAGCGCGGCACTGCTGGCCACGTGGCAGGCCCGGGGCTCGCCTCGGAGGAGTGGGGAGGCCCGGCCCCGCTGGACACGTGGCGCCTTCAGAGCTTACCCCTGCAAAGGGGGTGAGGTCCGGCTCTCCTGCCCATGTGGCAGGCCCGGGGCTCCCCTCTGAGGAGAGGGGAGGCCTGGCCCTGCTGGACACGTGGCGCCTTCGGAGCTCACCCCTGCGGGGGGGGGGGGGGGGGTGAGTCCAGACTCTTCTGGCCGCATGGCAGGCCCGGAGCTCCCCTCTGAGGAGAGGGGAGCCCCGGCCCTGCTGGACAACTGGCGCCTTCGGAGCTCACACCTGCGGGGGGGGGGGGGGGGTGAGGTCCGGCTCTTTTGGCCACGTGGCAGGCCCGGAGCTCCCCTATGAGGAGAGGGGAGCCTCGGCCCCGCTGGACACGTGGCGCCTTCGGAGCTCACCCCTGCGGGGGGGTGAGGTCCGACACTTCTGGCCACGTGGCAGGCCCTGAGCTCCCCTCTGAGGAGAGGGAAGCCCCGGTCCCGCTGGACATGTGGCGCCTTTGGAGCTCACCCCTGCGTGATGGGGGGAACGAGGTCCTTAGGCGGTTTTCTCCTGTGCGCGGGGGTACCGACAGCCGTTGTCACGCCGTGCCGCCCTGTCCTGTCACAGTAATGACGGCCAAGAGTGGGCTGAGGCGTATTCCGTGCGCCATGTTTCTGGGGGAGGAGCGAGTCCTAAATGCGCGACTAGACAATGTATGTCTTCCTTGACTTCTGTGGCCCACGACCCACGATATGTCATGGGACACGTGGCGGCTCCGGAGCCCTCCTCAGTGGGGAGGTCTGGCCCGGAGCCCGCGGACACGTGGCAGCACCGGACCTCACCTCAGCGGGGATACCAGGTCTGGGGCCAAGTACACGCGGTGCCTCCAGAGCCCACGGACACGTGGCAGAGCTGGACCTTGTTTTAGCGGGGAGGCTAGGTCCGGGGCCAAGGACACGTAACGGCTCCGGAGCCCTCCTCAGCCGGGAGGTCCAGCCTGGAGCCTGGGGACACGTGGCAGCGCCGGACCTCACCTCAGAGGGGAGGCTAGGTACGGGGCCAAGGACACGTTGCGGCTCTGGAGCCCTGCTCAGCAGGGAGGTCTGGCCCGGAGCCCGGGGACACGTGGCAGCGCCAGACCTCGCCTCCACTAGGAGGCTAGATCTGGGATCAAGGACACGTGGTGGCTCCGGAGCCCTCCTCAGCAGGGAGGTCTGGCCCAGAGCCCGGGGACACATGGCAGCACTGGATCTCGCCTCAGCGGGGAGGCTAGGTCCGGGTCCAAGGACACGTGGTGGCTCTAGAGCCCTCCTCTGCAGGGAGGTCCGGCCTGGAGCCCGGGAACAAGTGGCAGCGCCGGACCTCGCCTAAGCGGAGAAGCTAGGTCTGGGGCCAAGGACACGTGCCGGCGGCAGAGCCTGCACCAGCAGGGAGGCGGGGTCTGGGGCCTCTTCAAGCCTCCACGCGGGGGTACCTGGTCTGCAGGGTACCAACATCGTTTCTTTACTATCTATGAAGTTTAAATCACGTTTTCTTTTGAGGAACACACTAGCATACACATATTCCCTCTCATAGCTGATCTACAATACTTTGATCCTACAGTAATAAGATAAATTTGTGGATTCACAATCCACTAATTTAAAAAAGATTACATATGTAGATGGTCAACATGATAAAGTTCATAAAAATATCATGACATATCCAGAGCAAACTATGTCGTCTTTAGTTGACATTATATGTAAGAGTAAGTTAGTTTTTTATTTAGCAAACAAAATTGTTGTTAAGAGCCTTTGCAACAATGTCAACACTACCAAAATTTGATATGACATTTTCCCTTCTCCAGCTCACACTATTTACTGTGCAGATTCATGTCTGCCATTTTCAATTCAATCTCTTCTTGCCATTGATGGATAGGAGATCAGGTACCAGAAGGCCGGGGGGGGGGGTAAATGGCCCCTCAATAAAAAACCGATCTACTACAAAAATAAGTTTTTGCGTGTTTGCTATATGACTGACAATGCAGCCAAAACATCGGAGGTAATCGATAATCAAATTATAAAATCAACACAACAAAAATCACCTCAATTGATGGAGTAAACCTCAAGATATGATAAATATTGTGAGCAAAGATCAGTCTGATCTACCCGAGTGAAAAAACTAATCTAATATGTTGGACAAACTCATTTGTGACATGCAAACCATGACTCTAATAACATTAAAATCTTCAAAAATGATAAACAATTGATTTGTAAATCCAACACAAAAATAATCACGTTAATTGATTCTTGTTGCGTTGGCCTTATAACTCATTTATCTACTTTATCTAGAGTTATTATCACGTTTGATGTCAGAGAAACTATCATGTGTTTTCGAGACAGGTCAATTTTTATTTAAGGGGTTGAGTCCGTTAAAAGTTTTGCATCACCTATCATTCACCCCCTCTGATAGCTGATCTTGTGTCTTTCGATCCTACAAGCCGTAGTCGCACTACAGGTCAGAGACTGGGCCGGCTCCATTGAGAAGATGCTCGGCTCACTGGCACGGGGGTCATCTTCATGCTAGTGCCAAGGGATCAACAGGTGGAAACAAGTCCACCAAATCCCGCTTCCGACAGCTACGAACTGTCGGAGATCCTCCTTCGGTGGTCTACCATGAGATTGGAAGCATAGATAGCTGGTCACTGGCATTTTCAAGAATTTGCAAGTCTAAAAGAGCAAGAAACGCGAAAAAATCGAAAGCCCCCTACCTGGCATGCTACATTGACGACGTGTGTAGTCGATATTTCGAGAGAGCAGCAAGCTAACCTGTGCTAAAAAGAGTACGATTCAGACAATGGGAACGACGATGGTGCATGGTGGTTTACCCGGATTTGGTCGCAAGGAGGCTAATATCCCTAAGTCTTGCTTTGTGTTCATATTGAGTGAGCTGTGTTACAAGGATCAATGTTCCTCGCTAACAACTGAGTTCATCAGCAGGTTCACCTTCTTTCAACCTATACTCTTTTATAGTCCAAAGGGGTCCTTTATAATGGGGGACCGATTAAGAAGGTAATAACCGTAGTTGTTTCTTTTCTTGTCGAGGTTGGGCTGTCTTTAAAGGCCGGTCAAACCATCTCTTGGTATTTCTTATTAAATAGAATAGATATCCGCAAGCGCACGGAATACCGTTGTAGCACTTCCCTTTAAGAGTATTCTCAAGGGTATCAAATCCAACGAACGTGTGAGTTAATCTTCTAATCAGCTCACCCAAGGAAACACAGTTCGTTTGGTAGGCAAGGGATAGAGAGGAATTTCTAAGGATTGTCCTTAATCCAAAGTAATATATGGTTGTTGTTTGTTTCGGGCACGGGCTTACCACTGATTTACCAGAGTGACTCCCGCCAAGAGCCTATGGTATAGCCGAACATGGAGTATTACAAAGGACGGATAGAGCTGTCACCACCTACCTCCTACCTCTTCAATCCGTGGGTCTACGAGATATCCACTGATGATTTCTAACCTAAGCACCTTAGTTACGTTATAAATTACTACTCTAATCTTTTCGAATACAAAGCTAAGACTAGTGCCCTAATTGAATAGAGCAATGAACCCATAAAAAACTACTGAAATAATACTTTGAATATAGGAACAAAACTTAAATGGAATTCACAAAAGCTTACTCATTTGAAGAGAACTTATGTAGAGGTACAAGTGTTGGAGAGGGACTTGACAAGCCAAGCCTCCTCCTCCTAGCTTCTCTTCACTCTCCTCCTATCTTGGCAGCCTCTAAGGCAGCACTAAGCCTATGGAGTGGAGTACTAATCTCAAACTTGTGGTGTGTGTGAGTGAGGGGGTGAGGGGGGCTATTTATGCATGAGTTTAGGTCAGTTCCCACCAGAATATATGCGAGAATCAGTCACCACTGCCTTCAGGGAGCCACAGGGAGTCGACACGTGGAGGGAGACCAAGTTTGTAGGGGGAGAATGAGTCGGCCAAGGGTTCGGCCAACCCCCCACGTGCCTTGTTCGTTGTGTGCTTTCTTCTAGAGACTGGCAGGTGGGCCCTAGATCCATCTCCTTGTGAATTGCCTTTGGATTCCTTCGGATAAGCCTAAGAATAGGTCTATGAATCCATCTGATGCCATGTGGTGGCTCCTGATTGGTTGGAAACTTATTTTCAGGATCGGTCCTTGTAGTTCTCAGTATTGGGGCATAATTCACCTGCACACAAATAGATACTAACACTTGTGAAAAATGGTTAGTAATTAACCCCTACCACTATGTTGTGTTCTCATTTTATACATTTTATTAGGTGATTTGATGGACAATTATGACACTTCAGGACCGTCAACACCATCATGTCCCGCGTTGGGCGAGATGGCTCTCAGCGTTCATTAGGCACGTGCATGGGCGCCCATAGCCTCCGCATTAAAGGAAGTTAGCGGAAAGTGGGAATCCATGGTGAGCCCTGTGACTTTACCTTTTGTTTACGCCTGCTGCAAAGATATACGTGGTTTACTAGTTCCCCATACGCGAGGATTAGTGGGAGTGTATTGTCCCATTAGTTGTCTTGTATCAGCATTGCCTGATGGCGTGGCAGCACAATGCCCTTATGTGACACCCGGTTCCGAAAATAGAACCAAGTAAATGCATATGTGTGCCCAGGATGTTCATCACACATACACATGTAATCCACAAACTGAATTCAGAATATAAACATGAATACATAGTGTTGAAGTACTTTATTACAATGACTCAATGTCTCACTCATGAATCTCTAACTTATTCTTGCAGCGGAAGTCTCTAATCGACAGCGGAAATAACTAAACAGCAGACTCCAACTTCCACTCCACAGGTATGTTGACGGTAGTTCGCACGCCTAGTACTCCACATGGTCCTCGAAGTACTCATCTCCTGTAGCTGATGTGTGGTAATGCAAGGGTGAGTACATGTCGTACTCAGCAAGTGTGGGAAAAGTATGACATGTATCTTACAACAAGGTAGGAAATAAAAAGGCTCATTGCAGCAAGCAAATTTTATTCACAAACATGGTAAAACAGCAACTAAGTCTAGATGAATTAAATCCCAACATAACCAAGTAAATCAGCAACATTCTTTCATCATAAATCACCATTTATCAAGTCTCAACCAGCCAATAATCTTTCTCAAGTTCATCTCATACTCATGAATATTCATAACCATCTCATATTCATATAACCAAAACCAATTTCATTGTCATGACCCAAAACAGTCCCAAAACCAATCCCAATGACCATACTCAAATGTCCATCCCGAGTTTTACCTCTAATCAAGGAAGTTAGCCAGGTGCTTGTGACCGGAAGCACGGCTATCATGATAGTTTTACACTCTACAGAGGTGGCACCACTTTACCCACAAGTTCGTGATTTCGTCACCCGTCGGCGACTAGAGAAACCTCCATTATACCAGTACATAACCGTCAGTGTATGGACAAGAGATTACAAAATAGCCTTTACAAAGGGGCTACTAGATGTACGAACCCACTGAGGTTTCACCGGCAGGCTCGAATCTCCATTCTCCCACCCACGGGCCCCCTCTTGTGCCATGCAGTTCCCAGGGTAGTCCCTCTCGACTCCCATTCCCCACGCGATCCAACGGTCCATAACAAGCTAGCAACACACCTAATTAATCAGCTAAGCCACACCCATATTTGGCCTTGTGGTGGCACTGTTTTCCTAGCATATTCTTGCATGAACCGGTCCTTAGATCTACGGCAAGTAAACCACCATCTCATTCAGCAACATCCACGAACGAAGCTTGCCTAGATATCCCCAATTCCATTCTTATTAACATCATCAAGTTCTCATCATCATTATCATTATGATTGCAGTAGCTAACCATGTTTTAATTCAGCTTCCAGTATCCCGTAATTAAGCGGAGAAAAAAGGAAAAATGACCATACCTAACTCATCAACTTTACCGGCGACAAGGATGGTTAACAAAACTAGTAAACTCCTATAAAAAGGGTGTCCCATCAAGTTGACACAAGCATACGAGTTTTCGCAAACAAAACATTTTCAAAACATGGGATCAATATGGCCAAGGGGCACTTGTCTTGCTCCCGTGGTTCGTGTTGCTCAAGCGTCTCGAAGTCTTGGTACTGTAGTTCCTTGTAGACGACCTTTTGAGCTTGTCCTTCTACTTACGACCACGCACATACAAAATTTACAGCAATCAATCATCATGCACAAACTTTACTCAAGATGCAATGGGGTAGATGAATGCAAATCCTATAGTGCAGTTTTATAAAACCAGTTTGTATGTGTTCTTGCATGTTTTAATGGGCTTTCATGGGGTTTTATGATGAACAAGGGTGTAGGGATCAAGTGTGGACGTGGTGATGATCTTGAATCAAGATCTAGACCAATTCCACCGTCAAAAATCGATCAAAACGTGATCTGTCTACACACAAAAGTTTCTGTTCGAAAGGGGCGAAGAAAACGGATGCGTAGAAACAGCGGCGACATCGTAAGATGGGTAATGAAGACCTACCTCACTTCCTTCTTGTGGCAGGGCCTTTCTCCTAGCAATGGAAGCAGCGGGGGATTTTTTCTATGGAAGATTAGGGTAGGACAGATCATTGGGCTTCTTTTCCGGCGACGGCGAGGCGTGACGGGGCTCGTTGGCGGGTCTCGACGACGGGGTTCGACGGCGGGGCTCGATGATGGGGCTTGACGGCGGGGCTCGACAGCATGGCTCACCGGCGGGGCTCGACGGCGGGGCTCACCGGTGGAGCTCACTGGTGACCAAACTCCAGCAGGGGGGTGGCCAACTCGGCGACTTGGAGGGGGGGCTCCAAGTCGGCGACTTGGGAGGGGGGAGGGGCTGCGGCCAAGGTGGGGGCTGGGGGTTGTATTTATAAGGGGAGAAAAGAGGAGTCCTACTCCAATAGGAACTCAACCAAGAGTCCTAGTCAATTTGGAACTTAACCAAAGATTCCTAGGGATTTTCCCCCTTTAGGCTGCGGCAGCATTGGGGATAAATTTCCCCCAAATGTGGGGAAAATTCCCCCTTTTGGAGGAATTGGGGAATTTGGAAATTTTGGGGGAAATTCGGGAATCGCTCATTTCAGCTATCTTATTTCCATTTCTCTCCATTTCTATGTCTCTTTTCCCATTTCTATATTCCCCTCTCCATTTCTATGTCCCTTTCTCCATTTCTATATTCCCTTCTCCATTTCTATGGTTCTTTCTCCATTTCTATGGTTCTTTCTCCATTTCTAGGGTTCTTTCTCCATTTCTACTTCTTTTCAAATGCTTCTCTACATGAAAAATGTATGCAATGCATGGTAATGAATTTCAGGGTGCTACAAAACTACCCCCCTTATACTGAATCTCGCCCTCGAGATTCGATAGAGTGGAAAATAGATGAGGGAATTCTGCCTTGAGATCTTCCTCATGCTCCCATGTAGTTTCGGCTTCCTCGTGACCCTTTCCTTCATGTCCAAGATTTTGACGGGGTGTTCCGCGTAGGTCAGATCCTCTTGAAGTTCGAGTTCATCTATCGGTACTTGTTCTTCCGGTACTCTTAAGCACTTCTTGAGTTGGGATACGTGAAATACGTCGTGTACGTCGGAGAGGTGCGTCGGCAGCTCTATTTGATAGGCTACCTCTCCTCGCTTGCCAAAAATCTTGAATGACCCGATGTAGCGAGGTGCTAACTTGCCTTTGACGTTGAACCATCGTTGTCCTCAGATAGGCTACCTCTCCCACTTCGAAGGTCAACCTTCTTCGCCTATTATCTGCATAACCCTTCTGTCGGGACTGAGCGGCCTTCAAGTTTTCACGTATCGTTTGGACTTGCTTTTTGGCGTCTTACAGCACTTCGGGTCCAAACACTTGGCTTTCTCTGGTCTCATTCCAAAACAGCGGTGTTCTACACCGTCTACCATACAATGCTTCGAAAGGTGACATCTTCAAGCTTGCTTGGTAGCTGTTGTTGTATGAGAATTCAGCATACGCCAAGCTCCTATCCCAACTACGCCCAAGTTTCAAAGCGCAAGCTCTCAACATGTCTTCCAAAATCTGATTTGTTGTCTCAGTTTGCCCGTCGGTTTGCGGGTGATAAGCGGAGCTGAAATTCAGCCGTGTACCCATGGCTTCATGCAGCTTCTTCTAGAACCTAGAGGTAAATTGAGAACCCCGATCTGAAACTATCCTCTTCGGAACTCCATGGCGACACACGATTTGCTCCATATACAGCTCGGCTAGTTGTGCAACGCTGTACTTGGTTCTAACAGGAAGGAAATGGGCTTTTTTCATCAACCGGTCCACAATAACCCAAATAGAGTCGTAACCCGACTGAGTATGTTGCAGTACGACTATGAAATCCATGCTGATGTCTTCCCACTTCCACTCGGGTACTATCAATGGCTGCAACAGTCCAGCGGGTCTTTGATGTTCGGCCTTCACTCGTTGGCACGTGTCGCATAAGGCAACATATTCAGCGATATCTCTTTTCATACCAACCCACCAATAGCATGTTTTTAGGTCCTTGTACATCTTTGTACAGCCGGGATGTATGGAATAAGGTGAGTCATGTGCCTCCTTTAATATCTTGTCACGGATGTGCTTCACGTCAAGCACACAAATCCTTTTCCCTAACCAAAGCGTGTCTTTCTCGTCTTCCTTAAAATCCTTTTCTATGCCTTATCGGATTGTTTCCTTGATTTCCTCATCCATTGCTTGGCCATCTCGTATCTCTTATTCCAGCGAGAAGTTCAGTTCTATCACCTCCATCTTGTTCAAGAACCCGAGATGTAACCGTTCGAACTCCTTGTGCAGCTCGGGTGGCAGCTCCCGAACCGTGAGTTGGTGACATGCTCCCTTTTGGCTCAATGCATCAGCTACTACATTGGCCTTTCTTGGGTGATAGTTGATTCCAATATCATAATCCTTGAAGAGTTCCAACCGTCGACGTTGCCTCAAATTCAGATCCATTTGCGTGAATATATACTTGAGGCTTTTGTGATCCGTATAGATTTCACATCGATGGCCAAGGATATAATGCCTCCAAATCTTCAAGGCATGTACCATGGCTGTAAGTTCCAAGTCATGTGTGGGGTAATTCAGCTCATGTTTCTTTAGTTGTCCCGATGCATAGGCTACCACTTGTCCTCCTTGCATGAGCACACATCCAAGCCCTTGTGTTGATGCGTCACAATATATGTCGAAACTCTTGCTCACGTCCAGCAAGACCAAAACCGGCGCTGTTGTTAATCTCTTCTTTAATTCTTCAAAGCTGTATTGACACGCTTGTGTCCACTGAAACGCTTTCCCTTTCATCAGCAATTCAGTCATGGGCTTCGCTATTTTGGATAAATCCTTGATGAACCGGCGGTAGTATCCAGCCATCCCAAGGAAACTACGAATATCTTTCACATTCTGCGGTTGGTTCCACTTCAAAACATCTCCCACTTTTCCTGGATCAACCGATTCTCCTCCTCCGGAGATAATGTGACCTAGGAACGATACCTCCTTTAGCCAAAATTGACACTCGCTGAACTTGGCATACAATTGATGCTCTCGCAGTTTTTGCAATGTTAACCTCAAGTGTTCATCATGTTCTTCCTTGCTCTTTGAATACACCATGATATCATCGATGAAAACCACGACGAACTTGTCCAAGTACTTAATGAAGACCTTATTCATGAGGTACATAAAGTATGCGGGTGCATTTGCTAACCCAAAATACATGCCGCCATACTCATACTAACCATACCGTGTTTGAAATGCAGTCTTGGGTATATCGAGGGCTTAATCTTCAGCTGGAAGTATCCCGGCCGAAGATCAATCTTGGAGAAAATTCGGGCACCTTTCATTTGGTCGAACAGGTCCTCTATACGGGGCAGCGGGTATTTATTCTTGATCGTCACTTCATTGAGAGATATATTGACACGGCCCCAACGGCCTTGTCGAGCCAGGATCACGCTGAGGGGTGCTGCGTTGCACAGCACCGGATAATGCACGTCAAAGATACAAAGCGAAAGAAAAGTTTCATTACATAAACCAGTTTATGATTTTTTTATAAAAAATAGTCCAGTCCACACTCACGGGCGTAGACTATGCATCGAGTTCACGTTCAGCCCGTGAACGTGTCCCCGCTAGCACGCACACACACTAACACGGCAGCGTGCACGACTCCCACTCGACGGGGTTTCCCTCCTGGGGTTCCGTCTCCTCCTCGGGAGTCCCTTCCTCATAAACCCCTGCAAAAGCTTCAAACACAAGCAGTGAGCACGATGGCTCAGCAAGTCTGACCCGTCTCCCCTATACATGAAACTTCTACATGAATGGTTTTTGGGTACATGAGGTAAAATAAGTTGCTAAGGACTCGTCTAATTAGTTGAACCTTACTTTAAATGTTTTAGCAGCAGGTTGTGGAGAACCTTATGCTCAGGCACATGAGAGAGCCACAATCAAACAAGAAACACATTTCTCTCATGTACTTTACCCAAAGTTGAAAAGAACTTTAATTAGCTCTAAACTACAACAAAATATTAACAAGCAAGGTATATCTTTCAAATCAGCAAACTTTTAACATGAATCTGGCCTTTTCTTTCTACGTCATGGTACAGTGAACAAGTGGTACTCACTGACCGTGAGGGACGGCGATTATAATCGATTTACACCTGCAGGGTTACCCGAATAACCCGTCAAGTACACCCGTACTCGATGTTGACTACATCAACCATCCCGTACGTCGTACGCAACCACCTTTCACCCGTCAGCCAAATATTGAACTGGTCCTATCGTCCCGAGCAAGAGGTCTCTGCGTGTGCATCCGCAGTGCCGCCAGCTGATTTACACCTCAAGGTCTCAACCTACACTCTGAACGACAGGCAATGCCTCAATACCCAGCTACCTGAGTTACATCGGTTTCCCAGTTCCCATATAGCCGGTAGGTCTTCTGTACTGTTCTAGCTTCTTCAACAGGCCCGCACATGGCTCGGTCCTCAATCGACATAAGCGGAGCTATAGCACCCAGACCCCAAAGTCCTGCTGCCCTTACTCTACGCTCGGTCTCATGTTTCTTGCCATGTATTTCATTTGCTATCTTTACCCGAGTCGAGTGCCTCTAGCCTATTCTCGCGAGTAGTTCCAACTACTCGACTTGTACCGAATCCTACACTATCTTAGCATTGCAGTAGCTAAACGGGGTTTTCAATCCTAATCCCAGCCCATGGTTTTCTTGGCGATGCAATTGGGTTTCAAACAAGACCCTAATGCAAGAAATAAGTGGGTGCTCAAAGTAAGTTCTCAAAACAGTAAAAATTTGTAAAACGGGTTAATGCAAACCGGAGCTTGCCTTGCTGCTCTTGTTCGTAGGCTAGCTGCTCTTCCGGAGTGATGAAGTCTAATACTTCGGGTTCCTCCTCGACCTTAGCGACTACATGAGATAACATGTATATGTATCAATTTAAATGTATTTGAATTTAAACTTGTGAAGACTATAAGTATCACTAGACAGAACCAATGACACTGAAGTTTTTACTGTGGTTTGGTTACAACCTAAACCGAGACTTGGCCAAGTTTTATTTGCAGCAAAGCTCATTTGAGCTCTCCACAATTAATTATGTACTTGATCTTAATTGGAGCTCCTAGGGTGTTCTAGGGATTTTCATGGAGCAAGCCATGACTTTATGAACACTAGATTTTCAGAGGGTTCTAATGGAGTTGGTCTCACTTAATTTGAAGGTTCCTAGATGAAGGTATGAGCTAAACAATTTCAGAGAAATTCTGAAAACGTCTCTGGACATTTTCTATTTTCTCTGGAACAGTTTCATTAATCACACCATTAGGTGGATCAAATGAGCTCGAAAGGATCTGAAATTTTTACGGTAGCTCAGGGATATTTTGGTGAACATCCTAGCAAAATTTCAGAAATTTCCTCCAAAGGGTTATCCAGTTAAAATTCTAAGAAGTTTAAAATTTGAAGAATTGATTCTGGAGAAATAAGGATTCTCATAGTGTGAAATTTGATTTGATGGAAAGTACTCAGAGAGCTGAATCCAACAAAATTTGGTTCACTCAATTTGGAGCTTCCTAGCCAAATTTGTGTGGGTTTGAAGTTTGAACTAAAACTGAAAATCGGGAAATGTTTAAAACACAGCACGTGGGTCCCATGCACAGTGCCTTCGTCTACCTCCCGCAAACGCCCGACCGTGCGGCGTCCAGCGACGGTGGCGCGGTTCATTCTCGGCCGCTACTGCCTAATTTTCGACACGGTTTCTTTCTACGTGACCCTTGGAGCACGGCGCACACGCCGGGCAACTTCTCGGACCTCGACATCGCCGGAAACCTAGTCGGTGACGGCGGAGGCGGAAGATGAGCTCGGGTCCGATGGTGCTAGCTCGTCTTGGCGGTGAACACGATCAACCAATGGGTCGCAAAGCACCACTGGGGCACGAGGAAGCTATCCCTGCCCTCCTCTTGGCCGGAGATCGCCGTGAAAGTAGACCTCACTGGCGACCCGAGCCGTTTTCACCGGCGATGGCCAAATTCCGGTTCTCTGCTGACTGAGTCGAGCATCACCGCTAGGATTTGGCTGAAGTGACCGTGAGGTGCTACTCTAGCTTAAGCCCGACCCGGATTACCAGTGATCAAGTGATGACGATGAATTTTGAGTTTTGGTTCTCGGTGTTCTATACGGTGATCCTCGGGAAAAGTGGAAATTCCGGCTAACCGGCGCTAAGAGGGGCCTAGGGGGTTCGGAGAGAGCTACTAGACCTCGATGCTAACCTCAGAGACACGTTTGTCTCGCTGGAGAAGCTTTGCACTGCTCGGGCGACGGCGTCGAGTCGGAGGAGCTCTCGGGTTGACAGAGCAATGGAAGATCGGCTCGGACAAGCTCGACCGAAGCTGATCACGAGCAGCTGAGGGCTGTAACATGTCGAGCAAGGACCGGCGATGCCATTTGTGGCCTCAGCTCGCGGTGGAAGGGACTTTGCTGGCTGGTCGACGGCGAGGTGATGCGGTGGGGCTGTGCGGCGATCAGCTCGGTGTTCTCAGCGCTGGAAACGTCGAGGCAGTGGGAAAATGGTCCACTGCCGGCGGCAGCTCGAAGATATATAGCTGAGGACGTCGGTTTGGGACGCTGATCGGCAACCAGAAGGTGGCAGCGGTGGGAAATCGCCGTGGCGCTCCCGCGGTCACGCGCAAGACCCGAGCTGCGGCGCCTTCAATCGGTTAAAACACTGGTGAGGCTGACATGTGGGTCCTGTAACACCCCAAAAATTCTTGTTAAGACCCTAAATCCTGTTAAGAGGGGAATTTAAAAATTTTTGGACGTGTTGCATGTTTTGCAAAAATTCAAATTCAAACTGGAATTCAAATTAAACTCAAATCAGAAAAGAAATAGAAAAAGAAAAAAAAGAAAATAGAAAAAAACCGGCCAGTGGGCCGCAACCCACCAGCCGGCCCAACCAGAACCCGCGCCAGCCCGCAGCCGCGCGCGCCCCTTTCCTCCCACTGACAGGCGGGGCCCGCCAGTTCTTCGTCTACCTCGAGCCCGCGCCGGACTCTCTCACCCTGAATCCAAACCGATCCAGATTTCTGCGAATCCCAGCCGACTTCCGCTCGGGGGCGACGCGAACTCGATCTAAACCACCCCGCCGCCCTCCCCCGTCTATAAAACCCCGGCCTCGTTCTGTTTTTCCCACGCGATCTGCTGTCTTTCCCCCGGTGAGAACCCGAGCCTTCTCCGGCGAATTCTGGCCGATCTACGCTCGGAAATTCCGATCTAACTCGCTGGTCTTGATCCACCGCCTCCGGGGAACCTTGCAGGTGCAGAAAACTCGGTGACTTGCGGTGTAAACACAGCGCCGACGAGCCTCGCCGTGAATTCACCTCGGACCTCGTCGCCGATCACCTTCCAGGACCTCCGAGCTCAAGAAAACCACCGAGGTGAGATCCCCGACCTCTCCTCCACCGATCTATGCCATAAAATCACAGTTCTAGGAAGAATTCTCGAAGATCCGAAAATCTCCGGCGAGATCGCCGCATCCTGCCGCCGTGCGCCGCCGGGCAGCGCCGCCCGCGCTCGATTAGAGCGACGTGGCCGCATGTGCACCGTTTATTTTAAATCGCACGGTAGACTTTAAAACCCCGCGTACCGGTTCGGCGTTATAATCTCAGCCGTTTGTTTTAAATCGGATGATCCACGTCAGCCCTGCGTTATAAAGACTGGAAATCTTACGTGCTACCCCCTGGGGTTCTCGGAAAATAAGAGCTAGCCCCGGAAACTTCTGATCTAGCCCCTGGAACTTCAGAAAATCATGTAAATTCATTTAAAAATCAGTTTTAGCCCCTGGACTTAATAAAATTTAGGAAAAACTCCTCTGTTATGTATAGCTAGACCCCTGAAAATTGTTAAAATAATATTATGGACCCTGTAGTGGGGTGAGTTTACCTTTTTAGCCCTGTTTAGTATTTAATTTAGGAAATTGAATATGTGGCTAGTGTTTAAAATTTAAAAAGTGGGACAAACATATTGTCAAAATTAAATTAAAAACTTTCTCAGTATTTAGAAAACTTTGGAGTGAGATAAAAATATATTTTGGGCTGAAATGAATCTGTTTAATTTATTATTCACATTTAGGGACACATTTTTAAGTAAAGAATAGTTCTAGAAAATAGGGAAAATAATTGCGAAATAGTTTACATCAGAGGAAAAGGCCAAAAATATATTAGCAAATATTTTAGATCAGAACCTATTCTGTTTAGATGATGTGTCTTGTTATTTTTATAATAAAGTTCACACTTAGGCATAGGAAATAAATCTGAAAATATAGCAACTAATAAATGATAAATGGAGTTTCTAAAATCCAAAGAATTCAGTTTAGGGTTGGTAGAAGTTATGAAGACACATATGGAGAAGGAAAATACCTTTCATGCATACTAGGTAGCTAAAAGGTGTAGTAATTGAATATAAGGAATTTATTTAAATTTTAGACTCATATATATAGTATGTAAGTATAAATGTGAACACAGAAGTAGGAATCATATACATATGATCAAAAGTGCATGCAAGCCACAAATCAACACACATAGAGTAACCACAACACATATAATTGTGAATGACTTTCATAAATGTGAATGTGTGGTTTGTATGAAGTGGAAGTGTGAACTATGTCTTATGGATTGTTGTTTTTCTTTTGCTATGTGTGATGGTATGATGTAGAACCTGCTCAAGAGCAGGTTATTCCTTTCCAAGATCAGGACTACCCATTTCAAGAGCAGCAGGAAGGAGGCAAGTGTCCTTGACCACTTTGATCCTATGCTTGGATGTGTAGATAGAATCATTTGCATTGTCAATTGAAATATGAAACCCATGCTAGGAAGTTTCCCTCGAATTGCATTATCTTGTTTCCTTGTAGCTTGGGTTGGGATTTATTTTATTATGTCATTTATTTACATGCTTATGCTTAGCCATGCTTAGAATGGGATATTTGGGACATGAGATCATCAGTTTATTTTACCATACTCTTGAATGAGATATTGTGAGTTATGTAGAGGTAGGGATCAAGGCAAGTTGGATGTTTTGGTTGTGTGCTGGGTGCACGAGACTCGGGTTTGTGTTTAGTACTTGCCTGGATCCTAAGGACTGGTTCATGGAGCATGTAACCTGGCTTTACAGTGCCAACCACATGCTGAGATGGGGCAGCTTGGCCAATTAATTAGGTGTATCCCCGGCGTAGTATGGGTGTGTTGGATGGTGCGGGGAATAGGTGTCAGCTGCACTACCATATGAACCGCAAGGCTCAAGAGGGGGCCACTGCAGTGGGGTTGGAGCCTCTTGTATGCTGTTAGGGGTGAAACCTCAGTGGGCCCACGCTCGTCGGGAATCCCTTTGTAAATTTTTCGTAGTGATCTCCTGGCTACACACCTGGGAAGTGTGAATGTGGTTCGTAGCCACTGGCATAATGGAGGTTCTTTTAGTCCACCCGATAACGGGGGATGAAATCACTACATGTGGGTACAGTGGTGCAAACTCTGCAGAGTCAAAACTGTCATGACAGCCGTGCTCACGGTCAAGAGCGGCTTGGACTTATTCATGATTAGAGGATTGATGGTTTTGGAAGTCGTGGGTGTTAAGCGGGGAGCTTAACATTGAAAATGATGTTATGGTTATTGGATTATGATGATGGGATGGGAGATTGGGACCATTTCACCCGTGTAGTAATGTAGGTGCTTAATAAGCTAAGGTGATAGGTATTAATTGCGTAGTGCTTTAACCATGAGTTCAACCTCTCCTTGTTCTAGCCATGCATGATATAATTTTCCCACACTTGCTGAGTACCATTGGTACTCAACCTTGCATATTTGTTGGTTTATATTGCTGCTCAGGTCAAGATAATGAGGTGGTGTATAATGACCAAGACTTTGGACCCGAAGAAGGTTTCTAGGTTCATGGAGACCCTGGGCAACGCCTGTGACGGAGCCCTCAAGAATAATATTCCGCTGCTAGTTTATTTGCTTGTGATGACCTTATTATTGTCCATCGAGACATTTGCTATGTAAGACTTATTTATATTCGACACCTGGCTTGTAATAAATGATGCTTCACTATTTGTCATCACATGTATGAGAAAATGATCCTGGCATACATGTGATATTCACTTGGTTGTTCTTCGGAAAAACCGGGTGTGACAGAAGTGGTATCAGAGTCAGGGTTGCCCGTAGGAACGTGGACCTAGGTAGAAAGGGACGTATTTAAGGCCGCTATTTTCTTAAAAACTATTTTTATAAGGTGTGTGTTGAAAAGTGTTATTTAAGGACTCACTTTCTTCATCTTACCCCAATTTTCATTCAAAATAGGATTTTTGTTTAAAAAGTTTATCTAACCTAAGTTTAAATACCTTTTGTTTTAGATGGTTCGCATGATTCGCACCGCTCGCAAGTCCACAGGAGGGAGAGTTCCCGTAGTTGCCCTTGCCGAAAGAGAGGAGAGCCGTCCGGTGACGTACCTTTCCTACGGAGTGGCAGTAGGAGGCTTGTTGCGCCGTCTTCGACGTATGCTCGAAGCCGCCGACAATACGGGCAAGCTAATCATCCACTATAACTCCACCAGGACCATCCGTGAAAAAAGGGAAGAATGGAGTTCAGAGATGAGGATTATACACGAAAATCAGCTGCTTAAGATCCACCGCTCTCCAGCTTGTAGAGCGACACAGGTCGATGCGGAGAAGGATGTCACCTGGGAGGCCATCACCTGCCAGAGTCACATCTATCATCGCCACCTGGACAGGACTGAGTACATGTATGTCCTTCAGCGTGAGAGTGGTACAACGGAGTATAAGTACCCGCCAGTGCAGCAAGGGACTTCCCATGAGCACATGGACTTGTGCTTGGAGGATGCTGCTATGCTCAGCACTCGACTGCAGGAGTGTCAGCAAGAGCTTCAGGATGTTCGGGACACCTTGAAGGAAACGGAGGCGTTGCTGCGAGCCTGCCTGAGGGCGAGAGAAAGAGGAGATGGGAATGAACTGTGTGTCATCGCGAATGATACATGGACTCCTGACTCCCCAGATCGTCGGGCGATAAGGCGTCGTCGCACTTCTCCACCCGCAGCCTCCCCACCCAAAGCAGAGTCAGAAGGCAGCCGAAATGATGAGGAAGATCCCGAGGAGCCAGCTCAAGAGGACGAGTAGTGTAGAGTCTTGCCCCTAGCTAGCAAGAGGTCGATAGTCGAGTCGTTACGTAGTTAATGGTGTGATAATGCTTGGTGTGTGACGTGAGTTGTGGAAGCCATGAGCAATTGTCCACAGCCTCGTCTTTAGATTGTTTTGCTTTGGTGTGTGAACCCACATGAAATAATATTGCATTTATTTTTGTGTGAGAAATGAACCCTCAGAAAAGTATAACAAAGCCTCAACACTTCAAAGTACAAACAAATGAAAGTAGTAAGATGATACTAAATGCTTTCAAATTAACATTGGTTGATTCTGCCAGATGGCCGGAAGAGGAAAAGGACGTGCTGCCAACCCCGCCAACAACAACGATGAGGCATGCAATCCTCATCTTTCTTCTGGAGGCCAGGACCGGCATGGTCACCGTGAAGGAGTTGATCCCCTCCACCAAATGCTGGAGAATCAAAATCAGCTCATCCAGAACTTAACTCAAGTGGTGGCCAACTTGCATCAAGTTCCACCTCCACAAGCTGCACCACGCCAACCAAGGTTGAGTGAGTTTCTAGGAACTCAACCTCCAAAGTTTGCAAGTGCTGCTGAACCTCTGGAGGCAGATGATTGGCTAAAGACCATTGAAAGCAAGATGAGGATCATCCAGTGCCAAGGGTATGAGAGGGTGCTGTTTGCCTCTCATCAATTGCATGGACCTGCTGCTGATTGGTGGACCGCCTACGTGGCTGCCCATCATGACCTAGAGAACATCACTTGGGAAGAGTTCAAGCGTAGTTTCCGCAACCATTACATCCCAAGAGGTGAACTCAAAAACAAGAGGAAGGAGTTTTTGGGACTGCAGCAGGGGAACATGACGGTGAGGGAATACCTCACTAAATTTACTCAACTATCCCGTTATGCCCCACGGGACATAGAGACTGATGAGCAGAAACAAGATTGTTTCGTGGAGGGACTTACCGCGGAGATGCAGTGTGCAATGTCCTCAAATGAGTATGAAAGCTTCCAAAAGATGGTGGACAGAGCGTTTGTGGTGGAAAGGAAACTGAAGGCCTTGGAAAATAAGAATAAGAGGAAGGCCGGGTGGTCACATCAAGCCTCAGGGAGCAACACCCGCCCACGTCTGATGCAGCAACCTACAGGGCAGACGAACCGTGCTGCGGTACCCTACTCAGCACCAACAGGGTACAACCCGAACTACAGGCCTCCGGCAGCACTAGCACAGCCACAACGTCAGTTTGCACAGCAACCTCGCCCCGCATATCCACCTCGACCAGCAGTGCAAGGACCTCCAAACCAACCCCAGGACAATAAGGGCCAAGCCCCTAAGATTGGGGTGCAATGTTTTAGCTGTGGTGAAGTGGGGCACTACGCCCATAAGTGCCCAAAGAAGAAGCCCACGCAGCCTCAACAGCAGAATGTAATGAGAGGACAGGTGAACCACGTCACTATGGAGGAAGCACAAGAGGCACCCGACGTGGTAGTTGGTAAGTTTCCTGCCAATTTACACATTGCAACCCTGTTGTTTGATTCTGGTGCTACCCACTCATTCATTGCTAAAGGGTTTGTTAAGAAGCATGATCTAGCAACAACACAAATGAACTATATGCTAGCAGTAAACTCTCCAGGTGGAGAAATAAGGACAAGACAAGTGTGTCCCAAGGTGAATCTAGACATTAATAGGGTAGTGTTTACTGCTAACCTCATAGTGATAGATTCCCAAGGGATCGATATTATTTTGGGTATGGACTGGTTGACCAGACATAAGGGAATCATCCATTGTTCAACCAGAACGGTGGAACTAACGCACCCTAGTGGCACAAAAGTAAAGTTTATAACAATACAAGAGCCTAGGAGGGATGTTCAATTAAATCAAGTTGAGGTAAAAGTGGAGGAGATCCGAATTTTCAGGGAATATCCAGACGTTTTTCCGGAGGAGTTGCCA
This sequence comes from Neostapfia colusana, assembly GCA_030760725.1. Taxonomy (NCBI): domain Eukaryota; kingdom Viridiplantae; phylum Streptophyta; class Magnoliopsida; order Poales; family Poaceae; genus Neostapfia; species Neostapfia colusana. Next base: position 50,384,003 of record JASWHV010000011.1, read on the forward strand.
GGTATGCCTCCCGATCGTGAAGTGGAATTCGCAATTGAGCTAGTGCCTGGAACAGCCCTGATATACAAGAGACCTTATCGGATGGACTTCAAGCAACTAGAAGAACTCAAGGATCATTTGAGAGAATTGACGGAGAAGGGGTATATTCGTCCTAGTTCCTCACCATGGGGAGCTCCGGTGATATTTGTGCCCAAGAAGGATGGAACCCAAAGGTTATGCATGGATTACCGTGCCTTGAATGAGGTAACCATCAAGAACAAGTACCCATTACCCCGCATTGAAGACTTGTTTGATCAGTTGAGGGGCGCTTGTGTGTTCTCAAAAATTGATCTCAGGTCGGGATACCACCAACTCAAGATAAGGCAAACTGATATTCCCAAGACAGCTTTCGTATCTCGGTACGGACTGTATGAATACACCGTCATGCCTTTCGGGCTAACTAATGCCCCGGCATACTTCATGTATCTCATGAACAAGGTATTCATGGAATATTTGGACAAATTTGTGGTGGTTTTCATAGATGACATTCTCGTCTTCTCCAAAGATGAAGAAGAACATGGGAAACATCTAAGGTTGGTGTTGCAGAGGCTGAGAGAACACCAACTATATGCCAAGTTGAGCAAGTGTGAGTTTTGGCTGAAGAGAGTTCCCTTCTTAGGACATATAATCTCGGAGGGAGGAATCTCCGTGGATCCTGCCAAAATCGAGGATATACAGAAGTGGAAGACCCCTGAGAATGTCGGGAAAGTTCGAAGCTTTTTGGGATTGGCTGGATACTATCGACGGTTTATTGAGGGATTCTCCAAGATCTCGAGACCCCTCACCAAACTGTTGGAGAAGGGAATCACATTCACCTAGACGCCACAGTGCGAGACAAGTTTTCAGGAGCTAAAGAAGAGATTGACAACAGCCCCAGTGCTAGTTATGCCAGATATGCAGAAGAACTTTACGGTGTACTGCGATGCCTCTGGAAACGGGTTGGGATGTGTTCTCATGCAAGAAGGGCATGTCGTGGCTTATGCATCCCGGCAGCTCCGGAAGCATGAGAAGAACTATCCTACACATGACCTAGAACTAGCCGCAGTGGTACACGCGTTGAAAATTTGGCGGCACTATTTGATGGGGAAGAGGACCGAGATATATACGGATCATAAGAGTTTGAAGTACATTTTCACACAGCCAGACCTCAATCTCAGACAAAGGAGATGGTTAGAGCTAATCAATGACTTTGATGTGGGCATCAACTATCATCCTGGGAAACAAACGTCATGGCCGATGCTTTAAGTCGGAAAGTGCAGGTCAATAAGTTGAGCTTGAAGGACATGCCTACAGAATTGAAGGACGAGGTTATGAGGCTCAATCTATGCCTGGTAAATAGTGGTGAAGCCATCGCCATGGAAGTGGACTCCACACTCGAGCGAGACATCCGCGAGGGTCAAAAGAAAGACGAGAAGATACAAGAGATCAGACAACTCATCAAGGAAAATAAAGCTCCTTGTTTTAGAGAGGATGAACAAGGAACGGTGTGGCACGGGAAAAGAATCTGTGTGCCAGAAGTAAAGGAGATCCGTGAATTGATTCTGAAGGAGGCTCATGATTCTGACTATTCCATTCATCCTGGGAGTACGAAAATGTACCAGGACCTCAAGAGCAGGTATTGGTGGTATGGAATGAAGCGAGATGTCGCGGAACATGTTGCCCTATGTGACACATGTCAGTTGGTGAAAGCAGAACATCAATGACCCGCGGGATTATTGCAACCACTCAAAGTGCCTGAAAGGAAATGGGAAGAAATCAACATGGATTTCATCGTGGGATTGCCTAGGACCCAATCAGGATATGATTTGATATGGGTCATCATTGATAGGCTAACCAAGGTAAGCTCATTTCATCCCCGTGAAAGAAAGCTACAGCGGATCCAAATTGGCAGAGTTGTACATGTCAAGGATCGTGTCTTACCATGGAGTGCCAAAGAAGATTGTGTCGGATCAAGGGACACAGTTCACCTCAAGGTTCTGGCAGAAGTTGCACGAAACCATGGGAACCCATCTGAACTTTAGTTCTGCCTATCATCCCCAAACTGACGGGCAGACGGAGAGGACCAATCAGATCCTTGAAGATATGCTGAGGGCATGTGCACTCAAAAACAATAGGAGTTGGGACAAGAACTTACCGTATGCGGAGTTTTCCTATAACAACAGCTATCAAGCTAGTATGAAGATGTCGCCGTTTGAAGCTTTGTACGGGAGGAAGTGCAGAACTCCCCTATTTTGGAACCAAATAGGGGAAAGTAAAGTGTTTGGTCCAGAAGTACTACAAGAAGCCGAGGCGAAGGTGAGGGAAATTCGCAATAACTTGAGGATAGCACAGACACGCCAAAAGAGCTATGCCGATGTATGAAGAAGAGAGCTTGTTTTCAACGTGGGAGACAATGTCTATCTCAAGGTGTCCCCTATCAGAGGACTTCGTCGGTTCAAGGTGAAAGGGAAGTTGTCACCTCGATACATCGGACCCTTTCAAGTTTTGGAGAGGAAAGGCGAAGTGGCGTATCAACTAGAATTATCGGCTCATCTATCGGATGTGCACGATGTATTCCATGTGTCACAACTCAAGAAATGCCTGAGGACGCCTGAAGAGGTGTTACCCATGAATGAAGTGAACGTAGCTGAGGATTTGTCTTATGCCGAGCAACCATACAAGATTTTGGAGACAATGGAACGCCTCACCAGTAATAAAAGAATCCGGATGTGCAAGGTGCAGTGGAAGCATCACTCAGAAGAGGAAGCCACCTGGGAGCGGGAAGATGAGCTAAAGGCACAATTTCCGGAATTGTTTTCTTAGAACCACCAATCTCGAGGACGCGATTTCTTTTAAGGGGGGTAGAGCTGTAACCCCCCAAAAATTCTTGTTAAGACCCTAAATCATGTTAAGAGGGGAATTTAAAAATTTTTGGACGTGTTGCATGTTTTGCAAAAATTCAAATTCAAACTGGAATTCAAATTAAAATCAAATCAGAAAAGAAATATAAAAAGAAAAAAAAGAAAACAGAAAAAAAACGGCCAGTGGGCCCCAACCCACCAGTCGGCCCAACCAGAACCCGCGCAAGCCCGCAGCCGCGCGCACCCCTTTCCTCCCAATGACAGGCGGGGCCCGCCAGTTCTTCGTCTACCTCGAGCCCGCGCCGGACTCTCTCACCCCGAATCCAAACCGATCCGGATTTCTGCGAATCCCAGCTGAATTCCGCTATGGGGCGACGCAAACTCGATCTAAACCACCCCGCCGCCCTCCCCCGTCTATAAAAACCCCGGCCTCGTTCTGTTTTTCCCACGCGATCTGCTGTTTTTCCTCCGGTGAGAACCCGAGCCTTCTCCGGCGAATTCTGGCCGATCTACGCTCGGAAATTCCGATCTAACTCGCTGGTCTTGATCCACCGCCTCCGGGGAACCTTGCAGGTGCAGAAAACTCGGTGACTTGTGGTGTAAACACAGCGCCGACGAGCCTCGCCGTGAATTCACCTCGGACCTCGTCGCCGATCACCTTCCAGGACCTCCGAGCTCAAGAAAACCCCCGAGGTGAGATCCCCGACCTCTCCTCCACCGATCTATGCCATAAAATCACAGTTCTAGGAAGAATTCTCGAAGATCCGAAAATCTCCGGCGAGATCGCCGCCTCCTGCCACCGTGCGCCGCCGGGCAGCGCCGCCCGCGCTCGATCAGAGCGACGTGGCCGCATGTGCACCGTTTATTTTAAATCGCACGGTAGACTTTAAAACCCCGCGTACCGGTTCGGCGTTATAATCTCAGCCGTTTGTTTTAAATCGGACGATCCACGTCAGCCCCGCGTTATAAAGACTGGAAATCTTACGTGCTACCCCCTGGGGTTCTCGGAAAATAAGAGCTAGCCCCGAAAACTTCTGATCTAGCCCCATGGAACTTCAGAAAATCATGTAAATTCATTTAAAAATCAGTTTTAGCCCCTGGACTTAATAAAAATTAGGAAAAACTCCTCTGTTATGTATAGCTAGACCCCTGAAAATTGTTAAAATAATATTATAGACCCTGTAGTGGGGTGAGCATACCTTTTTAGCCCTGTTTAGTATTTAATTTAGGAAATTGAATATGTGGCTAGTGTTTAAAATTTAAAAAGTGGGACAAACATATTGTCAAAATTAAATTAAAAACTTTCTCAGTATTTAGAAAACTTTGGAGTGAGATAAAAATATATTTTGGGCTGAAATGAATCTGTTTAATTTATTATTCACATTTAGGAACACATTTTTAAGTAAAGAATAGTTCTAGAAAATAGGGAAAATAATTGTGAAATAGTTTACATCAGAGGAAAAGGTCAAAAATATATTAGCAAATATTTTAGATCAGAACCTATTCTGTTTAGATGATGTGTCTTGTTATTTTTATAATAAAGTTCACACTTAGGCATAGGAAATAAATCTGAAAATATAGCAACTAATAAATGATAAATGGAGTTTCTAAAATCCAAAAAATTCAGTTTAGGGTTGGTAGAAGTTATGAAGACACATATGGAGAAGGAAAATACCTTTCATGCATACTAGGTAGCTAAAAGGTGTAGTAATTGAATATAAGGAATTTATTTAAATTGGAGACTCATATATATAGTATGTAAGTATAAATGTGAACACAGAAGTAGGAATCATATACATATGATCAAAAGTGCATGCAAGCCACAAATCAACACACATAGAGTAACCACAACACATATAATTGTGAATGACTTTCATAAATGTGAATGTGTGGTTTGTATGAAGTGGAAGTGTGAACTATGTCTTATGGATTGTTGTTTTTCTTTTGCTATGTGTGATGGTATGATGTAGAACCTGCTCAAGAGCAAGTTATTCCTTTCAAAGATCAGGACTACTCATTTCAAGAGCAGCAGGAAGGAGGCAAGTGTCCTTAACCACTTTGATCCTATGCTTGGATGTGTAGATAGAATCATTTTCATTGTCAATTGAAATATGAAACCCATGCTAGGAAGTTTCCCTAGAATTGCATTATCTTGTTTCCTTGTAGCTTGGGTTAGGATTTATTTTATTATGTCATTTATTTACATGCTTATGCTTAGCCATGCTTAGAATGGGATATTTGGGACATGAGATCATCAGTTTATTTTACCATACTCTTGAATGAGATATTGTGAGTTATGTAGAGGTAGGGATCAAGGCAAGTTGGATGTTTTGGTTGTGTGCTGGGTGCATGAGACTCGGGTTTGTGTTTAGTACTTGCCTGGATCCTAAGGACCGGTTCATGGAGCATGTAACCTGGCTTTACAGTGCCAACCAAATGCTGAGATGGGTCAGCTTGGCCAATTAATTGGTGTATCCCCGGCGTAGTATGGGTGTGTTGGATGGTGCGGGGAATAGGTGTCAGCTGGACTACCATATGAACCGCAAGGCTCAAGAGGGGGCCACTGCAGCGGGGATGGAGCCTCTTGTATGCTGTTAGGGGTGAAACCTCAGTGGGCCCACGCTCATCGGGAATCCCTTTGTAAAGGCTTCTTAGTGATCTCCTGGCTACACACCTGGGAAGTGTGAATGTGGTTCGTAGCCACTGGCACAATGGAGGTTCTTTTAGTCCACCCGGCAACGGGGGATGAAATCACTACATGTGGTTACAGTGGTGCAAACTCTGCAGAGTCAAAACTGTCATGACAGCCGTGCTCACGGTCAAGAGCGGCTTGGACTTATTCATGATTAGAGGATTGATGGTTTTGGAAGTTGTGCGTGTTAAGCGGGGAGCTTAACATTGGAAATGATGTTATGGTTATTGGATTATGATGATGGGATGGGAGATTGGGACCATTTCACCCGTGTAGTAATGTAGGTGCTTAATAAGCTAAGGTGATAGGTATTAATTGCGTAGTGCTTTAACCATGAGTTCAACCTCTCCTTGTTCTAGCCATGCATGATATAATTTTCCCACACTTGCTGAGTACCATTGGTACTCAACCTTGCATATTTGTTGGTTTATATTGCTGCTCAGGTCAAGATAATGAGGTGGTGTATAATGACCAAGACTTTGGACCCGAAGAAGGTTTCTAGGTTCATTGAGACCCCGGGCAACGCCTGTGACGGAGCCCTCAAGAATAATATTCCGCTGCTAGTTTATTTGCTTCTGATGACCTTATTATTGTCCATCGAGACATTTAATATGTAAGACTTATTTATATTCGACACCTGGCTTGTAATAAAGATGCTTCACTATTTGTTATCACATGTATGAGAAAATGATCCTGGCATACATGTGATATTCACTTGGTTGTTCTTCGGAAAAACCGGGTGTGACAGGTCCCACCCTGGTTTTAACCTCTGAAATTGAATTTTCCCCACTGCTCTAAACAGTAGAGACCCAATTAACCTTGGTCATTTGAATTATCTACCCTTTGGCCATTTGAATTTGATAGAATTCAAATTGTGGTTTGTTTGAATATATTTTCAGCACATATGCAGTTTGAAATTCAAATAAAGTTCAAATTTGCTAAACTTAGCTCATGTCAAGATCAACTCCAAATGGAGTGAAAATTGGTGTGTGAGCTCAAAAAATGTGCTGAGTAATAATATGCCTCCCGCCTTTGAATTCATGGGATGGAAATAGTTTGAATTTGTATTTGAGTTCAAACCACCATCTTTCTAGTTATACCCAAAAGGACTTCAAAAAGGTTTTAATTTGGGTGAAATTTGGCATGAGCATTCCTAGCAAGGTGTTGGAGTTTTTCACAAGCTCAGCCCCTAGATGATTCATGTGGGAAATGCCACTTTTGCATTTTGTGAGTTTATTCTCTAAGGAGCATGTTGATGGTGTTTACTTGCTCTTCAAATGTGTTCATCAGATTTCTTCAAATGAAGTGTGTGTGTGGTGATGAACACTTTGAATATGTGCCAAAAACTTAGGCCCTTACACCTATAATCTACACATATCCTTTGGGTCTCATCCTTCTTGTCAACGAAGAGCACGGGGGCTCCCCATGGTAGCGAGCTTGGGCGTATAAAACCCTTTTCTAGCTGCTCCTGAATTTGCTTCTTGAGCTCCACTAGTTCATTAGCGGACATCCTATACGGCCTCTTCGCTCTAGGTGCAGTTCCGGGTACTAAATCAATGGCAAATTCAATGTCTCAGTCAGGTGGCGTACCCGGAAGTTCTTCCGGGAACACATCTGAATATTCTTGAACCACCGGAATGCTTTCCAATGTCGCTTCTTCGATGTGGTTCAGTGCTGCTTTCTCCGTTGTAGGTTGAGCTGCCTCGAACTCGATATGAGTACGTGCTCACTTGTCAACTGCACGATCCTCTGAGCATATTGAATCACTCTGTTGTGCTTGCTTAACCAGTCCATTCCAAGTATTATGTTATTCTCTTGGGAATCCAAGACGATAAGGTTGGCAAGAAAGTCTACCCCCCTTATTTTAAGGCCTACTCTCGGAATAGAATTCAGAATTGAAAGAAGTGATTTCCCAACTATATGCGTCAAGGTATATGAGACTAAGCAACTCCTTTATTAATTTCAGCCTATATGAGGATGTGAACACATGCCAAAGTATCTCACATCTCTCCACTATGTGTGGATGTGGACATTCGCCGAAGCGTCCCACAACTCACATCAGCACACAAACCAAGCAATCATCACAAAAATTTCAGCACACCACTCTTATTCAAGCTACTACGATCTAAACATTCCTATTACAGCTTTATTCAATGGGAACCTAAACTTAATCGTGAGAACCAGTGCTGTTCTCGCTGTGTGACGGGGGTGGTCCATACATGGGCGCACGCCATGGTGAGTCGGCAGTCCATGTAGCTATAGATGACGCTGGTGCTCCATTTGCTCCCGCGTTGGCACAATTCTCCTCTTGTTTCTCCAGCAAGTACGACTTCTTGCGGAGGTAACGAATCTCTTCTTGTGTGCTTGCATAGCAGTTTCCTAACTCCACGAGCAACCTCTGAGACTTGTCAGCAGCTTGTTGGTTGGAAAGAGCTCCTTCATGGGGTCCAATGATCTCCCTTGTACCACTCTTCCAATATGGGAGCAACTCAAAAGTAGTGTTCTCAAGCTGCTACGGAAGGCGTAGCACAATCCGGTGAGTGCATCCCATGCGGCTTCATCAATAGCTTCTGCCCTTGTAGCACTCCATTTGGGTGTGAAGTGCCAAGTGACAACCCTACCGTTAGATAGGATGATTACCTCATCCTTCCACTCTTCATGTCCGAGACGAGGGACTTTCTTGAGGAGATACTCCGGGTATAGGCTGCAGCAATCCAGAAATTATTTGAGCTCCCTGGATATGTGTCCTCCTTCCATTCCGTCGGACCGGAATTCTTGAACTGAACGGTTGACCCGTTCATCACCTTCATTATTGGACTTAGATGGGGTTGGATCCTCTTCGGATTCATCTCCTCCCGACATATCTTCATGAGGTCCACAGGGTGTAAGCCCGCGTGAAAGTCCTCCTGAGGTGCATACCAATGCCATTCTTGTGGATCATCTTCCATGTCGTCTTCGAATGGTTCCACCTCTTCCGGGTCCTCTTCCTCATGCATAGATCTATTGACTTCATCTTCATCATGAGGTTCCATCTTCACCTCCTCCCAATATGGTCCATTGGACACCTCAATGGGGTTAAGTGCACTCCCACGTGGTGGTGGACGAGTCCTTATGCGTGCTGTGCTCCTAATCACCGGCACCTATAAGACATGAGAAATATTTGAGAAGGAAGAAAATAGCTCCAAAACTTCAGAAGCTATGAAGCATGAAAGCAAAAGTGTTCCTTTCCAATAAAAGAGAAAAAGAGCGGCTGAAAATAGCACTTTGCGGTGGTTGAACTGATAAGTAAAAATGCAGCAGCAAGCAATTTGCAAAAATAGCAGTTTAGAGGGGTGTTTCTATGTGTTTTAGAGTGTCCATTCTACCTAGGCTTGCGTTCTATGGTCAACATGGCTCTGATACAAATTTGTGACACCCGGTTCCGAAAATAGGACCAAGTAAATGCATATGTGTGCCCAGGATGTTCATCACACATACACATGTAATCCACAAACTGAATTCAGAATATAACCATGAATAAATAGTGTTGAAGTACTTTATTACAATGACTCAATGTCTCACTCATGAATCTCTAACTTATTCTTGCAGCGGAAGTCTCCAATCGACATCGGAAATAACTAAACAGCAGGCTCCAACTTCAAGTACATATGCATGTTGACGGTAGTTCGCACGCCTAGTACTCCACATGGTCCTCGAAGTACTCATCTCCTTTAGCTGATGTATATGTGGTAATGCAAGGGTGAGTACATGTCGTACTCAGCAAGTGCAGGAAAAGTATGACATGTAGCTTACAACAAGGTAGGAAATAAAAAGGCTCATTGCAGCAAGCAAATTTTATTTCACAAACATGGTAAAACAGCAACTAAGTATAGATGAATTAAATCCCAATATAACCAAGTAAATCAGCAACATTCTTTCATCATAAATCACCATTTATCAAGTCTCAACCAGCCAATAATCTTTCTCAAGTTCATCTCATACTCATGAATATTCATAACCATCTCATATTCCGAAACCAATTTCATTGTCATGGACTCATGACCCAAAACAGTCCCAAAACCAATCCAAATGACCATACCCAAATATCCATCCCAAGTTTTGCCTCTAATCATGGAAGTTGGCCAGGTGCTTGTGACCGGAAGCACGGCTATCATGATAGTTTTACACTCTGCAGAGGTGGCACCACTTTACCCACAAGTTCGTGATTTCGTCACCCATCGGCGACTAGAGAAACCTCCATTATACCAGTACACAACCGTCGGTGTATGGCCAATAGATCACAAAATAGCCTTTACAAAAGGGCTAGAAGTACGGACCCACTGAGGTTTCACCGGCAGGCTCGAATCTCCATTCTCCCACCCACGGATCCCCTCTTGTGCCATGCAGTTCCCAGGGCAGTCCCTCTCGACTCCTATTCCCCGCGCCATCCAACGGTCCATAACAAGCTAGCAACACACCTAATTAATCAGCTAAGCCGCACACATATTTAGCCTTGTGGTGGCACTGTTTTCTTGGCATATTCTTGCATGAACCGGTTGTAAGGATCGAAACGCCCAAGAGGGGGGGTGAATTGGGCTTTTTTAAAATTTTAGAGCAATTTAAAACTTTAAAGGTTGAAGCCCAATTCCCTATGCAAACTAAGTACGCAAGTAAGAGAGTTGAGTGCGGAATAGTAAAAGCGTAATAGTAAGGGGTGAGGAGAGAAAGGCAAACTCCCGCGGAGACTCGGAGACACGGCGATTTTTCCCGTGGTTCGGTAAGATCATAAAAATCTTCCTACGTCCACGTTGTGGCACCCACCAAAGGGTATGGCCACTCCCAAGTCACCAAGACAAGGGAATCCACTATCTTTCTCCGTTCGCCCTCTCTGGCAAGGTGGAGCTCAAGCCTTGTACAACGGTGATTCTCCGGGCTTCCACAAACACCTTGGTAAGCTCCGGAGGGATCTCTTCTTCCTCCAACGTTTACAAGGTGAGAGAAGTCACCAAGACACTCTCTCTCACTAGCCTAGAGATTCCAATCACCAAGAATGGACGCACACAAGCTTCTCTCTAGCTAGATATAACTTATAGTTGGATTACAGGAGGTTTTGAAGTGTGGAAGTGGTAGCTCTTGGTCTTGAATGCTTGAGAATGTGTAGTGAGGCTCAGGAGATCAAGACTTGTCGAAATGGCCGGTTGGAGGGGTATTTATAGCCAGCCCACACGAGATAGCCGTTGGAAAAGTGGGCAGACTTTGTCAGTTAGCATCGGATCCTCCGATGCACCCCTTTATATGATCATCGGTCGAATTCCAAATTAGCTGATGTCACGTGTCAGATGTGACCGTTGGATATAACCGTTGGATTTTTTAATCGACCGATGTTACTTCAATTTATCATCGGATGATCCGGTGAGTTGATCTTCAGAATTGGGTCAGAAATATTGTCTCTGTTGAATTTGACCGACGTACACTTACTTCCTCATCGGATGATCCGGTGTGTATATCTTCATAATAACTCAGATATCAACCTTCGGGTGAACTCAACCGATGTGCCACTTCCTTCACATCGGATGGTCCGATGAGTACTGCAATCTGAGGTCTTCTTCTTCTGCCAACTCAAACTCGACCGATGTAGTCATTTTGCAAGACATCGGATGATCCGGTGAATGCAACTTGTTTGCTTCGAGTTATTTTGAGTTGATCCTTTGGAATCTTCTTGAGTGACCTCTTTGACACTTGTTTGAAATGATATTACGGTAAAGTGTAAGCTTCTTGTGTTGCCAATTTCGATAGAATAGATTTGTATGAGTTCTTCATATCGAATGACCCCTTAGAATAGATCGTTGAGGGGTCTCCATTTGTATCCAATGAGCAGTAGATGGTGTGAATAGATAGTTCATTAACGGTTGATGTGATATATGTGAAACCTCGCATCCACAAACTCATTAGTGATAACGAACGGTTGTCATTAATCACCAAAACCATATCTCACGGGGGCCTAGATGCTTTCAATCTCCCCCTTTTTGGTGATTGATGACAACACAACGAGTAGAGCATATAATTGAATTAAAACACAATGCTCCAAAAAGAAATATAACAGGTACAAATTGCAACACAAGTGGCTCGAAGGCTCAAATAATAAACGATAAGGCGTAAGAGCACAGAGTAGCACCCGGAGTACAGTAATAGCAAATAATAATAACGGTCAATCTCAAATAAAGTAGCAAAAAGAGATAGACACCCCCCCTAGAACCAAGTACTCCCCCTAGAACTAAGCTAACCTCCCCCTGACTCTAACTCTTCTCCCCCTTTTGCATCAAGACACCAAAAAGGGAAGTTGAGTGACTACGACTCAGGCGCGCTCCTGGCGATGGTGAAGCGGTCGGCGTCGACGGTGCTGTCGCCGGAGCTGCTGGAGGTGGAGGTCGCTGGTGCTGGGGCTGGAGCGGGAGGAACTGGAGCTGCTGTGGGGGCTGGAGCTGAAGCTGGAGCTGCTGGGGGATCCGCTGAGACTGCTGGCGCCGGTGGAGGTACTGCCGGAAGAGGTGAGGACTGGAGCGACGTCGGTGGCAGTACTGGAGCTGGTGCCAGTGGGGGTGCACCTGGAGCCTGACTGAGTCCCAAGTGCTGAGGTGGAAGAGCCACTCCAGTCTGCTGGTAGAGGTTGGTGACCAACCCCAGGATGCCCAACAGCATCTGCTGAGTCTGCTGCTGCTGGTCTAGAGTGCGTCGCGTCATCTGATCGACAAGGTTGGTGAACCTGTCGGTGTCCTCTCGCCTCTGACGGGCAATTTCCAGCTGCATCTCCTGCTGCTGCCTCTGAAGCTCCTCCTGTCGAGCTGCCTGCTGCTCCTGCTGCTGAGCCATCCGCTGAAGTAAAGCAGTGAGCTCTGACGGCTGAGTCACCTGAGCCTATGACACTGGAGGAGGTGAAGGTGGTGGAGCAGCTGAGCCTCCTGCCTCTGCGTCGTGCTGCCTCGGTGAGGGCGGAGCAGGAGGGAAGTACTCCTCGACACTGTCGCTGGTGTCGCTGTCCGACCATACGTGTTGTAGGTCTCCTCCCTGAGCCTCTGCCTGTGCCAGCTCTGCGTCCTCCTGAGTCAGCTCTGCCCAGTCCTCCTCGGACAGTCTGGCTCGTACCTCACGCTCGACGGGACGGCCAAGACGGCGGTCTCCCGGAGTGGGGACTCGGTAGTGGCTGAACCGGGTTACGTGCATCTCTGTCAGCTGAGAGACTCCTGGAGTGTCCTCTGGAACCAGCTGGTGAAGAAGGTGACAGATCCAGTGACCAAAGACCAGCTGTCGTAGCATCCCAACTCCATCGGTGATCACGTCCTCCATCTCGCAGATCAGAATGTCTACTATGTCGAACTCCATCCCGTTCATCACATAGAACAGGATGGTCTGCTGAAGGCTCGTGAATCCCTCCAAGTAGCCGGACCTCGGCAGCAGGGTACGCCTGAGGACGTGGTGAACTGTCCGGGCTGCTGGGGTGAGAAGAGCTGGCACCCTCGGCTGGTCAGGAGTGAACGTCTGAGTGAACAGACCTCTGATCTCCTCGAAAGGCGGTGCCACTCCTCCAGTCAGTGGCCTCCTCGGCGGGTCTGCGTCTCCGTAGACTATCTGGTGCAGACACGTAGTAGAAAGCTCCACACCGAGCAGTCTGCCCAACAAGTCTCGAGACACGTCGTGGATCCGCCCCATGAACATGAAGTGGATCGAGCGACGGCCCTCAGAGACGTAGAGTGTCGCGTAGAACACCCTGACCCACTCCTCGACGTAGGCACTCCTCTGGTGTGAGAGCAAATCCACAAGTCCTCTGTATCTCTCAAAGAGGGGCCTGATCCCGTGTCCTGCTGCCACTGCAAGCTGATCCCAGTCAATGCTGTTATGCTGGAATAGCTTGTGACCCCGACGCCTGTAAGTCTCGTACAAGGACGCCTGTGTCAAGGTCCAGAAACGGGAGTCTACTCGAGAGTCCCTAGGCCGCGGGAACCACTCCTCAAGGATCACTGACCATCTGAGCTTCTTCAGTTGCCTAGCCTTTGTCTTCCTGTAGTCGGTGAGTCTGACATCCTCGGCAACACGGACAGCTGTGTCCATCAGGTGGATGGCCCTTTCGGCCTCTCTGTCCTCGGCGCGGTCAGCCGCAGAGGGACGCCGACTCGCGGTAGGAGTCTGTCCACCCCCACGAGTCCTCGGGGTGCGCCGGCGGATGAGAGGCTGCACTTCAGTCTCCTCCTCGTCGGAGCCCTCGGGAGGCACCGGCTGGATCGGAGGCTGCTCCTGCCTCTGCCGGGACTCGCGGATCCGTAAGGAACCGCGATGGCCGCGCTCACGCTCCTCGGCGGCACGAGCGGCCAACTCCGCACGACGAGCGTCCTTGGACATCTTGTGCTTCTTCGCGGCGGGCTCCTCGATTGCCTTGCCTTTTCCTTTGCGATCGCGACCCATCTTGATGCAATTTGAGAGCTAGGGTTAGCGACGGTTGAAATTGACGACGAAAAGCAACGGAGGACGTCGCGCGGCACGGAGCAAACCTTAGCGACGAACGGCAAAGCTCGACGAGACCCTAGCGGAGAGGGTGATGCGAGCCGGCGGCGAGTGGTGGAGGGGAGACGGCGAGGGAGGCGCGGCAGTGCGTTGGAACAGCGGCGGCGCTCGCGGGAGAGCCGGTGACGGCGACTGGAAGGCGGCGCCCGGCGACTGGAGGTGGCGTGCGTGGAGAGGCGGCGGCGGCGGCCGGGGAGGCGGCGACGGCGGCCCCTGGAAGGCTGCGGCGGCGGCTGGGAGACGGCGCGCGCGGGAGGCGGCGTGCGCGGGAGAGGTGGCGGCGGCGGCGCCTGGGAGCCGGCGGCGGCGGCTGGGAGACGGCGGCGGTGACTGGGAGGCGGAGGCGCGTGGGAGAGGCGGCGGCGAGGGCGTCGGGTGGCGGCGGAGGTCGGGAAAGAAGAAGAAAACGGGCGGCGGCCGACCCCCCCTTTTAAACTGTTGGGCAAACCCTAGCCGCGCATAACACACCGGATGGACCGATGACCATCGGAGGATGCATCGGTCGAGTTCAACAGAGAGCTGTTCCAAAAACTCTCTTTGAACACCGGATGATCCGATGTTGATGTGACGATCATCGGTCGATTTCTGCAGGGCACCAGGAAGGCTGAACATCGGATGCTCCGATGCCTTCTGAAAAGAGCTCATCGGTTGATTTGTGACATCTGACTTGATCTGAGCACTGAGCTGAAGCACCAATTGATCCGATGATCTGCTGGCCCTAGCATCGGATAATCCGATGGCTGCAGAAAATCTAAGACTGCCCATGTATGTCCTTGGACTTAAGCACACAAAGATAAGGATTGGTCTTAGGACTTTTTGGGCAACTCCTAACCTCTAATATAAGGCCTTAAATATAGTGCCACATATTGGCTAAGCCCTTAAGCAAAGAGAACACACAGCGTTAGGAGTGAAACCATGAAAATGTAAGGCCCATGCTTTGTGAGCTAGAGTGTAGAGAACTTCTATCTCTTTAAAGCATGTACCTTTAGAATTTTGCTCTATCCACATCATATGAGTTGAGTTATTGCATTTTGAACAAGTCTCCTTCTCATGATGTGGTTTCCCTTTGTGACAATCTACCGTATGCAATGCCAACCAAAATGATGCAAGATATTGAATGAGTACAAGTCTATATGGCAGGAATCATGCAAGGCATAATGTAAATCTATCTTGCCAAGTTTAAACCTGCCAAAGGCTTCCTCAGGAAAAGCTATTTCTAGCTTGCCCCTATCCTTTGGGAGTTAGACAAGACCTATTTGATATGCAACCTTACACGAACATGGCAACTTACATGACGTTAGATGCATCTAGCACATTTAATTCACTTCTTAGTCTAGAAAAAGTTTTCTCATCAAGTGGTTTAGTGAAGATATCCGCCAATTGTTCTTCGGACCTTACACCTTGCAAAGAGATGTCTCCTTTAGCCTCATGGTCCCGCAAGAAGTGATGGCGAATATCAATGTGCTTAGTGCGGGAGTGTTGAACGGGGTTTCTAGCTATCTTAACCGCACTTTCATTGTCACAAAGGAGAGGCACACAATCAAACTTAATTCCAAAGTCCAAAAGGGTTTGCTTCATATATAGAATTTGGGCACAACATGCACCGGCCGCTATATACTCTGCCTCCGCGGTGGACAAAGCCACGGAGTTTTGCTTTTTGCTCGACCAAGATACTAGGGAACGCCCAAGTAAGTGGCACCCACCGGATGTACTCTTGCGATCCGCACGGCATCCGGCAAAGTCCGAATCCGAGTAACCCAAGAGATGAAAACTAGCGTTCTTGGGATACCACAAACCTACACTTGGGGTATGCTTGAGATACCTAAGTATCCTAAAGACCGCCTTACGATGCGATTCTTTAGGTGCTGCTTGAAAGTGAGCACACAAGCACACACTAAACATGATATCGGGCCTAGATGCGGTAAGATATAATAATGAACCAATCATGGAACGGTAATGAGATTGATCAATAGGTTTACCGTCCATGTCCGCGTCGAGATGACAATTTGTTGCCATTGGAGTGCTTCTTGAGCTGCAATCTTCCATTTCAAACTTCTTCAAGAGGTCTTTGGTGTACTTTTCTTGGTAGATGAAAGTCCCCTCTTGAAGTTGCTTGATTTGAAATCCTAGGAAGAAATTGAGTTCTCCAATCATTGACATCTCGAACTCCCTAGACATCATGGTGCCAAACTCAAGACTAAGAGATTTGTTAGTTGAGCCAAAAATAATGTCATCAACGTAAATTTGACAAAGAAATAAATCCCCGTTGATGTCCTTGGTGAAAAGTGTAGTATCCACCCTCCCGATCTTGAATCCTTGCATGACTAGGAAGTCCCTAAGACGTTCATACCATGCCCTAGGTGCTTGCTTGAGCCCGTAGAGCGCCTTGTGTAACCTATACACATGGTTAGGATTCCTCGGATCTTCAAACCCGGGAGGTTGCTCAACGAAAACAAGCTCGTTAATATAACCATTGAGGAAGGCACTTTTCACATCCATTTGATAAAGCATAATATTGTGATGTGAAGCAAAAGCTAGGAGTATACGAATAGCTTCTAACCGTGCGACCGGGGCAAATGTCTCTCCAAAATCTAGTCCTTCAACTTGTGTAAAACCCTTGGCCACAAGCCTTGCCTTGTTGCGGACCACCACGCCATTCTCGTCTTGTTTGTTGCGGTACACCCATTTCGTTCCGATGACGTTCTTGTCCTTAGGTCGCTCCTCCAATACCCAAACTTTATTGCGGGTGAAGTTGTTGAGTTCTTCTTGCATAGCCATCACCCAATTGGGATCTTGGAGTGCTTCCTCAATATTTGTGGGTTCTACACACGAAACAAAAGAGTAGTGCTCACAAAATGAAGCAACATGGCGAGAACGAGTACTTACTCCCCTTGACGGACTTCCGATGATTTGATCCATCGGATGTGCCTTGGAGACGCGCCCATGCCTCATAAGAGGTTGTGAGGCACTTGGTGGTGGTGAGGCATCTTGCTCGTCTTGTGGTTGGACTTGACCTTGGACTTCTTCTTCTTCTTGTTGTTGTGTGGCATGTGAATCTTGCATTGGCAATGGATCATTTTTCTCTTCTTCTTCATCAATTTGAGGCGCCATGGAGGTGTTGATGTTGGAACTTGAGGCTCCCCCTTGATCATGGCTCTCCTCAACTTTGGGCTTGATGTCTCCTATGGTCATGTTCTTCATAGCTTCTCGTAGAGGCTCATCATCTCTATCATCATGACCAAAACTCTCCTCTTGGGAGCCATTAGTCTCATCAAACTCAACATCACAACTTTCTTCAACTAACCCGGAGGTTTGGTTGAATACTCGATATGCTTTTGAGTTTGACGCATAACCAAGAAAGATACCAACATCACACCTTCTTTCAAACTTACCGAGCCTTTTCTTGCGGTAGATGTAGCACTTGCACCCGAAGACTCGGAAGTAGGAGATGTTGGGCTTTCTCCCAATGAGGAGCTCATATGGGGTCTTTTGAAGTAGTCGATGAAGGTAGACCCTATTTGCGGCATGACACGCCGTGTTGATTGCTTCGGCCCAAAACTTCTCCGACGTGCCATAGTCATCAAGCATTGCTCTTGCAAGGGTGATGAGAGTTTTGTTCTTCCTTTCAACGACACCATTTTGTTGAGGGGTGTATGTGGCCGAAAACTCATGCTTCACGCCTTCACGATCACACCACTCCCCAATGTTGTAGTTCTTGAACTCGGTGCCGTTGTCACTCCGGACCTTGATGATGGGAAGTTGAAATTCCCTTTGAGCTCGTTTAGCGAAGGTCTTGAAGATTTCCGGAGTTTCACCCTTGTCGCCTAGGAACAATGTCCAAGCATAGCGAGAGTAGTCATCAACAATAACAAGACAATAGAGGTTACCGCCAAGGCTTTGATACGTGGACGGTCCGAAGAGGTCCATGTGAAGTAGTTCAAGTGGCTTGGAGGTTGACACCATTGTCTTCAACGGATGGTGTGAGGCAACTTGCTTCCCGGCTTGACATGCGCTACAAAGCTTGTTCTTCTCAAATGTGACATCCTTCACGCCGGTCACCATCCCAAGCTTGAATGACTTCTTGAGCTTGCTCATCCCAATGTGAGCAATGCGCCGATGCCATAGCCATCCCAAACTAGTCTTGGTGAAAAGACAAGTGGTCAAGCTAGCATCCTTGTTGGAGAAGTCCACCAAGTAAAGATGTCCATGCCGAAAACCTTTGAATATTAGTTCTTTGCTTGACTCACTAGTCACCACAACACCATTCTTGTCAAATGTGCACATTAGTCCAAGATCACATAATTGTGCAATAGAAAGTAAATTAAAGCTAAGAGACTTAACGTAAAGCACATTAGAGATGGACAAATCATGAGAAATAGCAATTTTACCCAAACCAATTACCTTCCCCTTTGAGTTATCACCAAAGGTGACTTGTTCATGATTGCCGGGGTTTTCTATGGAGGTGAACATACCATCATTGCCGGTCATATGTTGAGTGCACCCACTATCGAGTACCCAATGCTTTCCTCCGGCTTTGTAGTTCACCTACACACATGAAGTTAGTTTTTGAGTTTAGGAACCCAAGCCAACTTAGGTCCTTGTATATGTGATACAAGTGATTTTGGAACCCAAAGTTGCTTGGGGAGCTTCCCCTTCATGCCCTTGATGTCTTTGCCGATGAACCTTGCCTTCACCTTTCCACCTACTTTGCTCAATAGATAGTGATAATCATTGAAAGTAGATTTGTAGTTAGGAGGCAATTTGGGAGAAGGACGGTTGGGAAGAGGACACTCCCTCGTGTGATGTCCGGTGACCTCACAATGTTGGCAATATGACCCAATTTCCTTGATGAAGCTTGTCCTAAGCTCCGGTGAGGGCACCTTTCCTTTGTTGGGTACCGGGAAGGATCCAAGTCCTCTCTTGTTGAAGCTTTTCGCTTGTTGGTAGAGGATTTCCTTGTGCTTGTCCTCCCCCTTAGAGAGTCTTGCCACACTAGTGCGAAGACTTTCAATTTCGTCCATTAGCTCCTTCTCCCTAGGGCTTGCTTTCAAAGGCAAAGACTTATCCAAGACATTAGTGGCATGTGAATTAGATGATATTTTGCCATCAAGGGTTTCTTTCTTTGTGTTTTTCAATTTAAGTTCAATAGCTTCATAAGCACGGTTAAGCACTTCATGTTCTTGAACCAACTCATTGTGCTTTGCCAAGAGTGCTAAGTTAGCTAAGTCAAGCTCATGATACTTAAGCTTGATTGTAGCATTTTCATCCTCGATTTGTTTGACATTTAATTTGAGCGTGTCATGCTCTTTAAGTATGGTTACATACTTGTCATGCAAATCGAGGTTAGCACTTTCAAGCTTAGCACGAGCTAGCTCAAGAGCCTTAACCTTAGCCTTTTCCCTTTTTATCATGGCATGATATTCACTAATCATGGATGCTAATTCATCGGGTGAAAGCTCCTCATCATCATCGCTAGATTCTTCACATACCTTTGAGTTACCTTTCGCCATTAGGCACATAGGAGGTGGACGAAGAGGGGAGTCATTCTTGTTGACGATGGCGAGGCCCGCCAAGTTTTCTTCATCTTCACTATCTTCGTCGCTTGACTCTTCATCCGTGATCCACTCATTTGCTTCACACATGAAGACCTTTTGAGGCCCTCTTCTTTTCTTTGGAAAGAGCTTGATTTTCTTGCCTTTGTCAAATTTCTTCTTTCCAAAGGAGCGCTTGGGCTTGACCTCCTCTTCATCATCACTTTCTTCTAGCTTGTGATGCTTGCCGATTTCCTTTCTTTTGTCCGGTCTTGGGCAGTCATATGATATGTGGCCTAGATCACCACAATTGTAGCACGTCTTGTTTTCATCTTTTCTTGGCAAGAAGGCTTTCTTTTTGGGATCAAAAGAGTATCCCTTCTTTGCAATCTTGGAGTTGAGGCGTGAGAATTTTCTCATCATCAAAGCAAGTTCATCATCATCATCTTCGCTTGTTTCTTGCTCTTCTTCACTTGAGCTAGGCTCAACCACTTTCTTCTTCTTGGGAGTTGTCTTCTTGGTTGATGCCTTGAGAGCAATGGTTTTTGATGATGACTCCTCCATCATTCCAAGTACGCTCATTTCATGAGCATGAATTTCTCCAATGAGCTCCGAAACTTCAAGGTTGTCTAGTGACTCTTTTTGGAGCATTGAATTGATAATGTTGTACTTGGGCTTGGGTAGAAGCATGAGGATCTTGCGATTTATAAGTCCCTTGCCAAGAGAAGCAATATCAAGTGCGTTAATTTCCTCAATGAGCACATTTAAACGAGAAAACATTTGATTAACGTTTTCATGAGGAAACATCTTAAATTCATCATATTTTGATTTAAGCATGTGATATTTGAGTTCTTTGACACGAGACGAGCCCTCATGTATTTCAACTAGACATGCCCAAATTTCACATGCTTTTTCCTTGCTAGCAATCCTAGCAAAAACATCTTGACTAATGCATTCATATATGGCATTTCTAGCCTTAGCATCCTATTTTAATTGGTCTCCAACATAGTCAAGATTTCCAAACCCCGCATGGGTCGCTTCCCACACTTCGGGAGCAATTGCCTCAAGGTAAGCGCGCATGCGTGCTTTCCAATAAGCAAAATTCTTGCCCTCGAAGGTAGGAACCGAACCCCCATTCTTGGCCATTTTTGCTCTCTAGCGGTGAAGCTAGAATGATCCAATGAGCAACCAAGCTCTGATACCAATTGTAAGGATCGAAACGCCCAAGAGGGGGGGTGAATTGGGCTTTTTTAAAATTTTAGAGCAATTTAAAACTTTAATGGTTGAAGCCCAATTCCCTATGCAAACTAAGTACGCAAGTAAGAGAGTTGAGTGCGGAATAGTAAAAGCGTAATAGTAAGGGGTGAGGAGAGAAAGGCAAACTCCCGCGGAGACTCGGAGACACGGCGATTTTTCCCGTGGTTCGGTAAGATCATAAAAATCTTCCTACGTCCACGTTGTGGCACCCACCAAAGGGTATGGCCACTCCCAAGTCACCAAGACAAGGGAATCCACTATCTTTCTCCGTTCGCCCTCTCCGGCAAGGTGGAGCTCAAGCCTTGTACAACGGTGATTCTCCGGGCTTCCACAAACACCTTGGTAAGCTCCGGAGGGATCTCTTCTTCCTCCAACGTTTACAAGGTGAGAGAAGTCACCAAGACACTCTCTCTCACTAGCCTAGAGATTCCAATCACCAAGAATGGACGCACACAAGCTTCTCTCTAGCTAGATATAACTTATAGTTGGATTACAGGAGGTTTTGAAGTGTGGAAGTGGTAGCTCTTGGTCTTGAATGCTTGAGAATGTGTAGTGAGGCTCAGGAGATCAAGACTTGTCGAAATGGCCGGTTGGAGGGGTATTTATAGCCAGCCCACACGAGATAGCCGTTGGAAAAGTGGGCAGACTTTGTCAGTTAGCATCGGATCCTCCGATGCACCCCTTTATATGATCATCGGTCGAATTCCAAATTAGCTGATGTCACGTGTCAGATGTGACCGTTGGATATAACCGTTGGATTTTTTAATCGACCGATGTTACTTCAATTTATCATCGGATGATCCGGTGAGTTGATCTTCAGAATTGGGTCAGAAATATTGTCTCTGTTGAATTTGACCGACGTACACTTACTTCCTCATCGGATGATCCGGTGTGTATATCTTCATAATAACTCAGATATCAACCTTCGGGTGAACTCAACCGATGTGCCACTTCCTTCACATCGGATGGTCCGATGAGTACTGCAATCTGAGGTCTTCTTCTTCTGCCAACTCAAACTCGACCGATGTAGTCATTTTGCAAGACATCGGATGATCCGGTGAATGCAACTTGTTTGCTTCGAGTTATTTTGAGTTGATCCTTTGGAATCTTCTTGAGTGACCTCTTTGACACTTGTTTGAAATGATATTACGGTAAAGTGTAAGCTTCTTGTGTTGCCAATTTCGATAGAATAGATTTGTATGAGTTCTTCATATCGAATGACCCCTTAGAATAGATCGTTGAGGGGTCTCCATTTGTATCCAATGAGCAGTAGATGGTGTGAATAGATAGTTCATTAACGGTTGATGTGATATATGTGAAACCTTGCATCCACAAACTCATTAGTGATAATGAACGGTTGTCATTAATCACCAAAACCATATCTCACGGGGGCCTAGATGCTTTCACCGGTCCTTAGATCTACGGCAAGTAAACCACCATATAATTCAGCAACATCCACAAACCAAGCTTGCCCAGATCTCCCCGATTCCATTCTTATTAACATCATCAAGTTCTCATCATTATCCATATGAGTGCAGTAGCTAACCATGTTTTAATTCAGGTTCCATTATCTAGTAAATTAAGCGAAGCAAAAAGGAAAAAACGACCATACCCGACTCATCAACTTTCCCGGCGACAAGGATGGTTAACGAAACTAGTAAACTCCTATAAAAATGGTTTCCCATCAAGTTGACACAAGCATACAAGTTTTCACAAACAAAACAGTTTCAAAACCTGGGATCAATATGGTCAAGGGGTACTTGCCTTGCTCCCGTGGTTCGTGTTGCTCAAGCCTCTCGAAGTCTTGGTGCTGTAGTTCCTCGTAGATGGCCTCTTGAGCTTGTCCTTCTACTTACGACCACGCACATACAAAATTTACAGCAATCAATCATCATGCACAAACTTTACCCAAGATGCAATGGGGTAGATGAATGGAAATCTTAAAGTGCAGTTTTATAAAACCAGTTTGTATGTGTTCTTGCATATTTTAATGGGATTTCATGGGGTTTTATGATGAACAAGGGTGTAGGGATCAAGTGTGGACGTGGTGATGATCTTGACTCAAGATCTAGATCAATTCCACCATCAAAAATCGATCAAAACGCTATCTGTCCACATGCAAAAGTTTCTGTTCGAAAGGGGCGAAGAAAACGGATGCGTAGAAACAGTGGCGACGTCGTAAGATGGGTAATGAAGACCTACCTCACTTCCTTCTTGTGGCAGGGCCTTTCTCCTAGCAACGGCGGCAGCGGGGGGTTTTTCTATGGAAGATAATGGTAGGACAGATCATCGGGCTTCTTTTCCAGCGACGGCGAGGCATGATGGGGCGCGTCGGCGGGTCTCAACAAGGGGGCTCGACAACGGGGCTCGACGGCGGGGCTCGACAGCGGGGCTCTAGGGGTGGCCAACTCGGCGACATGGAGGGGGGGCTCCAACTCGGCGACTTGGTAGGGGAGAGGGGCTGCGGCCAAGGGGGGGCTGGGGGTTGTATTTATAAGGGGGAGAAAAGAGGAGTCCTACTCCAATTGGAACTCAACCAAGAGTCCTAGTGAATTTGGAACTTAACCAAAGAGTCCTAGGGATTTTCCCCCCTTTAGGCTACGGCAGCATTGGGGATAAATTTCCCCCAAATGTGGGGAAAATTCCCCTTTTTGGGGAATTGGGGAATTTGGAAATTTTGGGGGAGATTTGGGGAAATTCGGGAATGGCTCATTTCAGCTATCTTATTTCTATTTCTCTCCATTTCTATGTCCCTTTTCCCATTTCTATATTCCCCTCTACATTTCTATGTCCCTTTCTCCATTTGTATATTCCCTTCTCCATTTCTATGGTTCTTTCTCCATTTCTATGTTTTCTCCATTTTTATGGTCATTCTCATTTCTATGGTTCTTTCTCCATTTCTAGGGTTCTTTCTCCATTTCTACTTCTTTTCAAATGCTTCTCTACATGGAAAATATATGCAATGCATGGTAATGAATTTGAAGGTGTCATGACGCGGCCCCACCGACCTTGTCGAGCCAGGATCACGCTGAGGGGTGCTGCGTTGCACCGCACCGGATAAAGCACATCAAAGATACAAAGCGGAAGCAAAGTTTTACACATAAACAGGTTTATGAACATTTGTACAACAAAATATATTCCGTCTACACTCACGGGCGTAGACTACACAGTGAGTTCACGTTCAGCCCGTGAACGTGTCCCCGCTAGCACGCACACACACTAACACGGCGGCGTGCACGACTCCCACTCGACGGGGTTCCCCTCCTGGGGTTCCGTCTCCTCCTCGGGAGTCCCTTCCTCATAGACCCCTGCAAAAAGCTTCAAACACAAGCAGTGAGCACGATGGCTCAGCAAGACTGACCCGTCTCTCCTATCCATGAAACTTCTACATGAATGGTTTTAGGGTACATGAGGTACAAATAAGTTGCAAAGGACTCGCCTAACTAATGGAACCTTACTTTCAAGTTTTAGCATCAAGTTGTGGAGAACCTTACGCTAAGGCACATGAGAGAGCCGCAATCAAACAAGAAACACATTTCTCTCATGTACTTTGCCCAAAGTTCAAAAGAACTTTAATTAGCTCTAAACTACAATAAGACATTAACCAGCAAAGGATATCTTTCAAATCAGCAAACTTTTAACATGTATCTAGTCTGTTCTTTCTACGTCACGGTACAGTGAACAAGTGGTACTCACTGACTGCGAGGGACGGTGATTATAATCGATTTACACCTGCAGAGTTACCCGAATAACCCATCACGTATGCCCGTACTCGATGTTGCCTATAGCAACCATCACGGACGTCGTACGCAACCACATTTCACCCGTCAGCCAAATGTTGAACCGGTCCAACCGTCCCGAGCAAGAGGTCTCTGCGCGCGCATCCAGAGTGCCGCCAGCCGATTTACACCTCGAGGTCTCAACCTACCCTCTGAACGACCAGCTATGCCTCAACACCCAGCTACCCGAGTTACATCGGTTTCCCGGTTCCCATATAGCCGGTAGGTCTTCGGTACTGTTCTAGCTTGTTCAACAGGCCCGCACACGGCTTGGTCCTTAATCGACACAAGTGGAGCTATGGCACCCAGGCCCCAAAGTCCTGCTACCCATACTCTCTGCTCGGTCTCCTTTTTTTTGCCATGTGTTTCATTTGCTATCTTTACCCGAGCAATGTGCCTCTAGCCTATTCTCGCGAGTAGTTCCAACTACTCGACTTGTACCAAATTCTACTCTATCTTAGCATTTGCAGTAGCTAACGAGGTTTTCAAATCTAATCCCAACCCAGGGTTTTCTTGGCTATGCATTTGGGTTTTAAATAAGACTCTAATGCAAGAATTAAGTGGGTGCTCAAAGTAAGTTCTCAAACAGTAAAAATTTGTAAAAGAGTTAATGCAAACGGGAGTTTGCCTTGCTGCTCTTGGTCGTAGGCTAGCTGTTCCTCTGGAGTGACGAAGTCTAAGACTTCGGGTTCCTCCTCAAAACTTAGCGACTACATATGATAAATACAATATGTGTTACTTTAAATGCATTTGAATTGAAGTTTAAACTTGTGAGAGTTATAAATCTTGCTAGCCAGAGCCAATGACTCTGAAATTTTTACTGTGGTTTGGATACAACCTAAACAGATACTTGGCTAAGTTTCATTTGCAGCAAAGCTCATTGGAGCCCTCCACAAATAATTATGTACTTGGCCTTAATTGGAGCTCCTAGGGTGTTCTAGGGATTTTCATGTAGAAAGCCATGACTTTCTGAAAACTAGATTTTCAGAGGGATCTAATAGAGTTGGTCTCACTTATTTTGAAGGTTCCTAGCTTAAGATATGAGCTAAACAATTTCAGAGAGATTCTAAAAATGTTTCTGGACATTTTCTATTTTCTCTGGAACAGTTTTATTAATCACACCATTAGGTGGATCAAATGAGCTCAAATGGATCTGAAATTTTTATGGTAGCTCAGGGATAATTTTATGAACATCCTAGCGAAATTTCGGAATTTTCCTCCAAAGGGTTCTCCAGTTAAAATTCTAAACAGTTTAAATTTTGAAGAATTAATTCTGGAGAACTAAAGATTTTCATGAAGTGAAACTTGATTTGTTGGAAAGTAATCAGAGAGCTGAATCCAAAAAAATTTGGTACACTCAATTTGGACCGGGGCTACATGTCAACTTCTCAGCGGTCGACACACGGGGCTACGGAGTCTTTCGCGCGCAGCCGCACCCAATCCGGTGCCACAGCTAATCCCAGGTTTTAAAATATTGGCCGCTGACACATGGGACCGGGGGCTTCGTCTACCTCCGGCCTCCCGCGCTCGGCTGCCGCGAACCCTCACCGGAGTGCTAGCTGGTGGCCTCTGCCGTGTGCCAAACTCCATGATCTTGGCCGCCTCTGCCTAATCCTACCTGGGGAACACGATGCTGGGCTCAGCTCGTCGTGATCACCGGAACACGGCCGGCGACTAGCGGCGGTTTCGGAAGAACTTCGGCCGCATCGACCGGGCTTCTGAGCCTCTCAAACGATCGAGCAAAAGGCCGTAGAGCATCAGTGGATCCTAGGGAAGCTCGGCATGGGCTTGATGCTGCTCGGGAGAGGTCCTAGGTAAGCTCTCACCGTGCGCCTGACGGCTTTCGCCATTAGCGCCAGTAGAAAAGCTAGAACTGGCCTGTCTACCAAGGTTTTCTTGCCAAGGATGCGAAGGAAAGTTGATCGCTACCAAGCCTAGCTTTTGTAGGAACAGTTTGAGGATCTATAAACAACTATGGAGGGAGAATTTAGCGGATCCGCACCCGAAGGTTGGTCTGCGCCGAATGAAAGGGAAAACTGAAATTCGTCGCCGGTGATCAAACACTCGGGCTGTGGTCCGGGGGTGAGCAGCACCAGCCTCTAACATGTCCGAGGACGCATTAGCTTGGGCGTGACACTCTACCGTTTGGGCTGTCCACGGGAGCCCGAGGTGCGGAGAACTTAGGTGACCGGGAAGAACTTTCGGTATGGGCGAGATCACCCGAATTCGACTAATTCCTACGACGGGGAAGGAAAAGGAGAGCCTCTAGTACCGTTTTGCAGCTTGGAGGGAGTGGAGCGGCTGTGATCACGGGCTCTCCGATCAGTTTCCGAGAGAGCGGCAGCGAGGCGATGTTTTCTTGCGCGGGAGTGAAGAAACGATCGGTAATGCCTCGGTTTGGCTCAGCTGCGGGGATAAGAGGGAGGGTGAGGCGGTTCAGTGGTCGGGGGCGGCAACCAGCTGCTGTCCCGACTACTCCTCGCCGTGGCGGCAGCCCGAGCCGACGCAAGAAACCGGGCTGCGTTCTTCAGTCGGTTGATTTGGCTATTGAGGCTGACATGTGGGTCCCACCCTCCTTTTAACCTCTGAAATTAACTCTCCTCTACTGCTCCAAACAGTAATCCCTCTAATACCCTCTACAATTTGAATTATCTACAAATGCCCATTTGAAGTTGATAGAATTCAAATTATGAAGTGTTTGAATGAATTTTCAGCACATATGCAGTTTGAAATTCAAATTGAGTTTGAATTAACTAAACTTAGCTCATGTCAAGATCAACTCCAAATGGAGTGAAAATTGGTGTGTGAGCTCACAAAAATGTGCTGAGTAAGAATATGCCTCCCACTTTTGAACTTATGGGATGGAAGCAGTTTGAATTTGAATTTGAGTTCAAACTACCCCTTTCTAGTTATTCCCAAAAATAGATTTGGGTGAATTTTGCATGAGCATTTCTAGCAAGGTGCTGGAGTTTTTCATATGCTCAGCCCCTAGATGATGCATGTGTGAAATGCCACTTTTGTATTTTGTGAGTTTATTCTCTAATAACCATGTTGATGGTGTTTACTTGCTCTCTAAATGTGTTCAAAAGTTTCCTCAAAATGATGTGTGTGTGGTGATGAACACTTTGAATATGTGCCCAAAAACTTATGCCCTTACATGTTACACCTTACTCCTTCAGTCGCTTCGAGCGTTTGTCCGAGGTACACAACACTGTCTGACGTTACTTGCACCGTCACAGGGACCACACGCTGGTGCATAGTTAAGGCACGGTACAGCGACCGGCGACCTGATCGGGATAAGTTGAGAGCTCTGAGGCAAGCCCAGGTCAGGGGGCAGGCCCCTGTCTCGCCCTGGCCTGCTAGGGTCTGCATCTTGTGACTTTCAGTCCATTTTCATTTGGACTGTGGGATAATGTTTTCATCTTCTGGACCATCACGATTTTGGGGCCTATTGGTCATGACTGAATGACGGTTAGTGGGAACCCCGTTCCCAATACACTGACAAATGTT
Source organism: Neostapfia colusana (assembly GCA_030760725.1). Lineage (NCBI taxonomy): Eukaryota > Viridiplantae > Streptophyta > Magnoliopsida > Poales > Poaceae > Neostapfia > Neostapfia colusana. The sequence goes on from JASWHV010000011.1 coordinate 50,412,186, forward strand.
ATTTATTATTGAATTGGCTGATTGATGATTCTCATTTTGCTACAAGATGGGATTCAGCTCAAGGTGGAGTTTGTTGGAATATAATTCAAATTCTAATCTCGTTAGGGATTCCTAGAGGATGTGAGGGGTGGAGTCCTCCTAGTATTTATTTATTAGAGAATTTATTTCCTTTTGTTTAGCACCCTTACAAATACTTCGGGTTGTTGTATTTCTCGTACTCTAACTTTCCTCATATAATAAAGATCGCCGGACAGCACTTAATTTTTCTTTTCTAAAAGAGTTTTCCACCTGAAATCCATGTCTTATGTACGATGCATTAATATACTAACACCTGCTGTGCTCTCGCGTCGTGGGCCGACCATTTTTGCCTCCAGGTGAAAGGACATGGCCACGGCGTACAAGACGCGATAACAACTGTGTCGTTCATTGGATTTTCCAACGGCGGCGCTGCCACGAACGTCGATCGCCTTCGTGTGCAACGATTGGTCACCTCTAGCTCTAGCACCTCGGTTACTCAGGCCTTCAGTTGATTACTAGGCTAATCATTTATTAAATCATCTTTGTTGCTGTCGGGACAGGCACCAGATGGAAGCAAAATACTGGGAATACATCAGGCTTCACGAACGGAAGTGATTGATGCGTGGTCCCTGTCATCTGTTTTGCAAAATGGTAAAGCTGGACCCTGTATATTATATTACGCAATATATACAAGTTGCATATGGAGTTTTGACGTTTCAATGGCGGACGATTCCTAGCCACGATTCATTCAGAGTTTAATTATTCAGCCAGGATTTCTCAGGATATACATATCATGCAACCTGGTACATATTTTTCATATTAGTTTACATAGACTTATTCTAATATACTAAGAGATCAGTCCTTTGTCAGCGTTCCAATATTTAACCTGGATTTGTTCACATTTTTGTACGGATATTGTATGATGCAAGCAAAGGTACAAGTTTTAAGGCCTGTTGGAAAATTGCAAAGAGTTCCTAAACTTTACTTCATTGTAACATCCAAATTTTCAAGAAGCATGAATTCAAGTCAAACTTGAATCATGCATGGGCTAAGGAATGAAAATTTGAATCAAATAAAGTTTGAGAGTCACTACAGCAATCCGTCACATTTAAAACGGCATAAATTGTTGCAACTAAGCTCATAATTGTCGTAATTAACTTATTTACTACAGTTTTTCATTATTTACGACGGCATCCGGCTGTCACAAGTGATTAGTTGGAAATAAGCTTATTTACGACGGGCTAAACTGGCCGTAGCTGATTTACGACAACCTGTAGCTGCCTGTCGTAAATAACACATGCTTATTTACGACGGCCTGGAGTTGGCCGTCATAAATAACACAGATCTTTTTTAAATGCAATTTAAAAAAAATGCTAACCTAGCACGATGGCCAGCTCAGGCAGATACATAACAATATAGATAAGATCATATGCAGTTCAGATTACAATATTATCAAATGTGAAACACGATTCTACACCTCCCCTGTCCGCTACCTCCGGAGCCTAGAATGTCGTCCTCTTGTCGTGCTCTAGGTCTCGGTAGCACAGGGGATGGAGTCTGAGCCTCCGCCGCCGATCCCTATAAAATATAAGAGCAATTATGACTATGCTTAAGTAATTATGGCTAAGTTTGACTAAGTTTGGCTAGGTTTGAGCAATTATAGCTAAGTTTAGCTATATTTGAGCAATTATATCTAAATTTATCTATGTTTGAGTAACTATGGCTATATTTGGTTACGTTTAGGCAATTATGGCTAAGTTTTGCTATGATTGACTAATTTTGTACCAGTTTGCTATAGTACTCTAATTTACGATGTTTTGAAGAAATGATGCTTAGCCGTGCCGCAGAAGAAGGCACCTGTGACTCCGGCATCGGCGGCGGCCATGTGGGAATGGCAATCTGCTGTCCACGCTGCTGTGCTAAAATAGGCGATAGATAAGCATTATCACATGAATAGTAATGAAATGATATAATTGCTTTGTATTTTAAACTATTACCTGTATCACCGCTGTATCTGTGCGCTGTAGGTGGCTTGATGGTCTTGAGTGGCCTTCAATAAGGCTGCTTGCTCTTGGAGCTTCTCCTGTGTCCAGCGTAGCTCCTCCTGGACACTTAGCAGCTCCAGCTCCCTCACTGACATCCGCCGGCTAGGTCCAGCAGACGAAGACTGCGAGGAGAAGCCTCTTGAAGGCCTTTCCTCCCTAGCGTCAACCACCCCATAAAAAATGGAAAAACTATGCAAAAAAAGATTAAGAGTAAGATAATGTAAGTTGAATTGACAGAAAGAAAAACAGTTAGCATCTCACTGTCCATGCGCTTTATCGCCACCACTCGCATACACGACATTAGGATCGATTGGTGCATTCTGCCAGTCGTAATCTTGACCGTGAATCTTCTCCGCCTCCTCCCCATACTTCTCCTACAAATACAAGCAATACATAAAAACACGTAAGTAGCAATGTTCGTTACAAGTAAAGCAACATGTTAGTTCGAGGACTCACCAGTGTCGCTGTGGCCACAGGAGTGCATAGCTGGTCGGGCTGTGAAGGGTCACTTGCCCTGTGACCTCTTTTCCACACGTGAACGTTGCTCGGTCGTTCACCGAGCTTGTTTTCCTGTAAGTACGAGCCAGTAGCATAAATATATTATAAATATAGTTTTGTTTGTATTCTCCTTACCATTCGTCTAGCCAGACATAGATGACCATCTAGACCATACGTACGGCCTCCAGTAGAGTCTCTGCACTGTCGGGCCCTCTTGGACTTGGCGACGAAGTCCTCGCTGGACCGCAGTCGGCAGAGGGCCTGATAAGCCTCCTGAAAGTTCTCCAACTAAGAATTCCTCACCTGCATGCATTTAGTAATTGATTGAAATAACGTTAATATTTCAAAATTAGACTCTCAATTAAAACACTACTAGTTTACCTCAGCGTACTGCTCCTCCATCAAGTATGTGTTGGAGCCATCTCTGAACGCAAGCTCCTGCCCTTGATGTCTCTTCAAGTAATCGTTTGTTGCTTGAATATATGAATTAGAGATTGCTTGTGTAACAAGCTTCCTAGCGTTCTTGTTGAAGAAGGCTCTCTCGTTGTTGGCATCCGCTGGTTTCGCCAAACGATACCATCTCCACAAGAAGACAGAAACATAAGTGTTAAACATTCTAGCTATTGAAGAACTAAATTTAAAACATGTATTAAACATACTTACCTAGAAGTTGACCCACACTGCACCCTGAGCAGTCCCGTATGTTAGGTCAGTAGCACGAGCATAATAATCTCATGACTTGGCTAGGATACGCTCGTCACCGCTGCTAGGGACCTCACCAGGGTAGTGCAAACGCACAAGGTTCCCTAAGACAGTGTTGACCTATCTCTGACGTCCTCTACCCTCGAAGGTAGTGTCCTCCCATCCGCTACAAGAAGAATTATGCATCAAAGAGTTTTAGCACTATGTAATTTTCTAAAGCTACAACGTAAGGGCTTCTTACCTATCGCCAACAGGGCGAATAGCCGGCAATGTTGCTTCTTCTATATGAACTAGAGGAGTATCCTCCTCCTAGTCCATCGCTTTTTCTATGCCTCTATGTCCTCGGATGACCCGGAAGGGTGGTCAGTTGACCTGGACAGGTGGTCAGTCGACTGTGGTGCAGGAGGTGCCTCGGCCTCGGCCTCTAACTCTGACTCTGAGTCATCCTGCAATACTATAATAGTATTAAGAAATATAAATAGATTAATTAATAATGTAATGGAACACGATTGTTAAGTCAAATTACCTCGGTCCACTGAAAGGCAACAGATCTGCCTGACAGCTCTGAGGGGACATGTCTCAACAACTGAGAACGTCTGCTCTCTCCAGAGCTACTACCCTGAAAAAGGTGTTCGCCACGTCTCATGTGGGAGCCATCATGCTCGCACTGCTGAGAAACCTCCTCACGGTCCTCTTTATCCCCTTACCCTTGTCCGACGACATCATATTGCAACGATCCTTTGATAAGTATAGTTCTTATAAAATATACAAAATGAAACAATAAATGAAGAAAACATTACATGTATTCATTTCTAAAAGTCATCAGAATCTCGCTAATTTACTCTACTCCTTAAACCAGACCATGAAATTGTTTTGTGACTGGTTTTCTTTTACGCTTCTCGTGAGTCTGTACATCATCGGCATCTCCAACTAAGTCATCGAGCTCTTGACCAGGCTCAACGACAAATGAGGCTGGGAGATCTTCTTCTTGGTAAACATTATTGAGCTCACCAATTAATGCCGGAGTATCATTGTACCCAACATCACTTGGGGTATATAACCGTTCAAGAGGATTGACTATGTGTACGACCCACCAAGCACTCATCTTCTTGGATAAGGTAGATAATACACTTGCTCAACTTGGTCTACAAGGACAAAAGAGTCGTACCCTCGCATCCTTTCGTTGTGTTTCACTTCAACAATGCCAAATTAGTTTTCGCAGGTTCTATTATGGTTATCAATCAAGTCACAATCAAAGAAAACTACTTTAAGTTCCTTATTGCCTGTAAAAATTGAATTCAAGAATTTTATTAATTATCCTTCAACATCAGTTGCTCTCGTCACATCTCAGGTATTGGTCGTTGCCGCAAGAGGACGAAGTGTAACATCCTCAACTTCAGTACCATGCATTGCATATATTTTCATGTAGAGAAGCATTTAAAAGGAATATAGAAATGGAGAAAGGAATATAGAAATGGAGAAAGAAATATAGAAATGGAGAGTACTGAAAATAAAATAGCTAAATTGAGCCATCCCAAATTTTAACCAAATTCCACAAAATTCCACTAGGGGGAATTTCCCCCATATTTGTGGGGAATTTTCCCCCAAATTTGCCGCACCAATTTTCCCCCTTGCCGTCGAGCTCCGCCGTCGAGCCCCGTCACGCCTCGTTGTCGCCGGAGAAGAAGCCCGACGTTCTGCCCTAGCCATGATTCTCCACAGAAAAAATCCCCGCTGCTACCATTGCTAGGAGGGAGGCCCTGCCGCAAGGAAGAAGTGAGGTAGGTCTTCATTACCCCTCTTACGACGTTGCTGCTGTCTCTACGCATCCGTTTTCATCACCCCCTTCGAGCAGAAACTTCTGCGTGTGGACAGATCATGTTTTGGTCAATTTTTGACGGTGGAATTGATCTACATCTTGTGTCAAGATCATCACCACGTCCACACTTGATACCTACACCCTTGTTCATCACAAAACCCCATGAAAGCCCATTAAAACATGCAAGAACACGTACAAACTGGTTTTATAAAACTGCACAATAGGATTTGTATTCATCCGCCTCATTGCATCTTGAGTAAACATTGTGCATGATAATTGATTGCTGTAAATTTTGTATGTGCGTGGTCGTGAGTAGAAAGACAAGCTCAAGAGGCCGCCTACGAGGAACTACAACACTGTGACACCCTCATTTCTGGTTTCTTCATGTATTCATGTTTCATGTAGAGAAAACATTTTAAAAGAAGTGGGAACAGAGAAAATATCAAAAAGATAGCCAAAAACAGCCGAATCCAGTTTACAGAGAGCGCCGAAGACAACTTCCACGGCCCATTGGCCACGTGGCGTGTTCGGAGCTCGTCCCTGTGAAGTGGGGAGAGTTCTACCGCTAAACTGGCTACGAGGCAGGCTCAATGCTCATCTCCGCAAAGGGGGAGAGGTCCGACCCTATGGGACACGTGTTGCCCCCGGAGCTAGCCTCTGCGGAGAAGCGAAGGCAGTTCTGCAGGACACATGTCACACTCGGAGCTAGTCACCGCGGAAATTAGAGGACCAGTTGCGCGGGATACGTGTCGACCTCAGAGCTCACCTTCGAGAAGGTCCGGTTCTATTGGACACGTGTCGTCACCGGAGCTTATGTACGGGAGGTCCGTCACTGTTGGACACATGTCGACCTCGGAGCTCGTCTCTGAGGAGAAAGGAAGTACGGCGCTACTTGACGCGTGGCATTCACGGAGCTCACCTCCGAAGGCGAGGGAGGTCTCGCTCGCTTGACACGCGACACAACCGGAGCTCGTCTCTGCGGAAAAGGGGAGACCAGGCCCCGGTGGAAACGTAGAGTTTCCGGAGCTCATCACCGCGGAGGTAACGAGTTCTGGAACGGTTTTTGGATTCTGTACGCATAGAAATATCGGTACGGAGAAGAAACCGACCTGAATTCCACAATGTTACCGCACCAAATCAATTAATGATAAGTTGTTAAGATACAACGATAATTTGAATAGGACTCATATTCGAAATCCAATCAGATTAGGACTCTTCTTCTCCCGATTATAAATAGAACCCAGAACCTTTGGCCGAAACCACAAACTTCTTTTCCAACTCCTGAGCCGACGACTTAGAGCCCTAGCCCCCAACTCGCCGAGTAAGCCATCACCGGAGTTCAGCGAGGAAGATCGCCGGGAGAGAGCCCCAACGATCTGTCTGATCAGAAAAGGACCCCCGAGACCACGAAGAACGTAAGGTAGGTCTCCAATATCACCTTACGACATCATCGTGTTTTCTTTGCATCTGTTCTTTGATTCCTTTCGAACAGAAGCTTTCTCGAGGACAGATCACTTGTTGATCGGGTTGATCTAAAAGACAAGGTCATCGTCACATCCACATTTGATCCGAACACCTCTGATCATCATAAAATCCATGCAAACCATGCAAGAATACGAACAAACTAATCTAATAAAAACTGCATCATAGGACTAACATGCATATGCATCATCACATCTAGTTAAAAGTTTATGCATGATATTGATTACTATGAATCTTGTATGTGCGTGATCCTGTATAGAAGGACAAGCTCAGGGAGCTGTCTACGACGAGCTGCAACAACAAGGTTTCGAGATCCAAGAGCGACCGGAACCGCAAGAACAAGGCAAGTGCCCCTTGACCATATTAATCCTATGTTTTGGGAAAACTGTTTTGTTTTGCGAAAAGGTGTGTGTGCTGAGTCAAACATGATGGGAAACCCTTTTATAGGAGTTTACTAGCTTTGGATAAACCACCCTTGTCACCAGGGATGTTTATGAGTCGGGTATGGTTTTTTACTTTTATGCTTCACTGAGTCCAAGGGATTGGGAAGCGAGATAGATGTGTCTAGCTAACTGCACTCATAATGATAATGAGAAACTGATGTTGTTAATGAACATGGATCAGAGGGAGATCTAGGCAAGCCGGGTTTGTGAATGAGGTAGCATGAGATGGTGGTTTACTTGCTGTAGATCTAAGGACCGGTTCATGCGAGCACATGGCAGGATAACAGTGCCACCACAAGGCCAAGTATGGGTGCGGCTTAGCTGAGTAATTAGGTAAGTTGCTAGATTGTTATGGACCGTGGAAGGCGCGGGGAATGGGAGTCGAGTGAGGACTGCCCTAGGAACTGCATGGCACAAGAGGGGGCCCGTGGGGTGGGAGAATTGGAGATTCTAGCCTGCCGGTGAAACCTTAGTGAGTCCATACATCTAGTAGCCCCTTTGTAAAGGCTATTTTGTAATCTCTTGGCCATACACCGACGGTTGTATACTGGTATAATGGAGGTTCTGTAGTCGCCGACGGGTGACAAAATCACAAACTTGTGGGTAAAGAGGTGCAAACTCTGCAGAGTCTAAAACTATCATGATAGCCGAGCGTAAGGTCACGAGCGCCTGGCCAACTTCCATGATTAGTTGGGATGGTAATTGGAAATGGTTATTGGTTATGGTTTGGTTTTGGTTCGGTTTTTGAGACTGTTGAGTCCGGGTGATAAAATGGGTTGCATGACTGTTGATTCATGGCAACAAGGTTGTTCTCGGTGGGAGACAAAGTTGTTTTATGAGATGAAATGGTAGCGAATACGAGATGATATTCGTGAGATGGTAGCGAATACGAGGAGGTATTCATGAGCAAGAATGAGATTGATTGATGACTAGTTGTGACATGGAAGGTAATGAACATAATGGAGGTATGATTGGTATTTTAATACATGTTGGGATTACATTCACTTAAAGATGAGTTGCTGTTTTATCATGTCTTTGATAAATAACTCTGCTTTATGCAATGAGCCTTTTTATAACTACCTTGATATGAACTACATATCATATTTTCCCGCACTTGCTGAGTACATCATTGTACTCAAACTTGCATTATTTCATCATCAGCAACAGGAGAAGATTTCTATGAAGACCAAGTGGAGCATTAGGCGTGTTAATCTGTTCTCAACCTTGCCTGTGGGGATGGAGTAGAGATGGAGCCGCTACTACTTAGAATTGCTTCCACACTAGTTACAAGACTTCCGCTGCATAGAAATAAGACTTCCACTGTTAGATTAAGACTTCCGCTGTGAGCATGAGTCCAAGACTCATGAGACATTGTAATAAACTCTGTTATTCGTGGTTATATATATTCTGAATTCAGTTTGTGGAACATATGTGTATGTGTGATGAACATCCTGGGCACACATATGCATCAGTTCTCGGTTCCGTGGTTTTCCACAGAATTGAGGGCGCCACAGATTGGTATCAGAGCCACGGTTGAGAGTAGATTACACACCTAGATATAATCACAGATTGGTACCAGAACCACGGTTCACCGTAGGTTACATGCTTAGATAGATCACATATTGGTATCAGACACAGACTGGTATCAACCTGTCACGGGTAGATCACACAACCTAGATATACACAGATTGGTAGCTAAGCCACACTGACCCTAGGATGCAAGCCTAGGAGAAGCCATAGTTGGATCACAAATTTGACATCACCCTAAATCATATAGGACCCCCATTGAATAAGCCTTGAATAGGAGTTGTGTGAGCCCTTGTGATGATTGTTTGTGAATTGAGTGCTTAGTGTGAGTCGTGGGACGTCTCAAAACGTTGTCCATACCCACACATAAGTAGAAAGAGGTGTGAGATGCTTCGACACTTGTTCACATCCTCATATGGGCTAATATATATATATATATATATATATATAGTCCAACCCACCTTGATGCATATAGTTGAGGGGATCTACCTAACCTTCTAACTTTCTATTCTATTTCGATCTCTCTCATAGATGGTGAGAGGAAACACCGGCCGAAGGAACGTCCGTGACAACCAAGAGGATGGCCACGATGAAGTTCCCGTTGACCCAGGAGCTGGTGAGAACCACCTGGAACGTTTGATGGCCATGCAGAACCAACTTATGCAAACCATGATCCAAACTTTGGGTCAGTTGCAAGCCAACAACAACAACCCCGTTCCAGCACCACCGCCACCACCACTGCCGGCTCATAACAGGCTGGGAGAGTTCATGAGGACTCGACCACCCACCTTTGCTCAAGCTAACGACCCCATGGAGGCCGACGACTGGTTGAAATCCATGGAGAAGAAGCTTGCCATAGTGCAGTGCAATGACCGAGAGAAGGTTCTCTTTGTGTCGCACCAACTTATGGGAGCTGCCGCTGACTGGTGGGATGCCCTATGCAACGCTCATGTCGACCCGAATACGATCACTTGGACTGAGTTCAAGGAGAGTTTCCGCTCTCATTACATCCCTGCCGGTGTAATGATGCTCAAGAGACAGGAGTTTGAAGGTCTTCGCCAAGGAAAGAGAAGCGTGAATGAGTATCTCAACAAGTTCACACAACTGTCCCGGTATGCCTCCGAAGATGTCAACTCAGACCAGAGGAAGCAATACCTGTTCATGAGAGGGTTGAACAATGAGATTCAGGTTCAACTCCTCAACAATGACTACACAAACTTTCAGAAGTTGGTTGACAAGGCTATAGTAGTCGAAAGCAAGATCCGAGAGATCGAGCGAGAGTGCAAGAGGAAGATGCCATACCAGCCTCAAGGGAGCAACGCACGACCTCGGTACATGCCCCCAGCTGCACCGCAGTATGGATCGACCGCTCCTGCATACCACCTTAGTCAGCCACCACAGCAACGACTCATTGCACCAGCACCTCATGTGCCCATGCCTCCTGTGCCCCGACCCAACATGGGCGCTCCTGTTCAAAACCCCCGCCCCAATGTACCTGCTGCCATAGGCAACAGGGCATGCTTTGCATGCGGGGAAACCGGACACTTCGCAAGCCAGTGCCCGAGGAGAGGCTCTGGACAGCAAGGTAACGTGCCCAAACAGAACCCGCGACTGAACGGAGGGGACAATCAAGGAAACCGTGGACAACATAACTATGCTCGTGGCAACGTGAACCATGTCTCTGTTGTGGAAGCACAACAGGCTGAGGACGTCGTAATTGGTATGTTCCTTGCCAACTCCAACCCAGCCACCATCTTATTTGATTCTGGAGCATCACATTCCTTCATATCATCCAAGTTTGTTGCCAAGCATAATCTACCCATATCACACTTAAAATGCGCTATGTTAGTTAATTCTCCCAGTGGAGAGATGAGGACTAATATAGTATGTCTGAAAGTAAACCTTAAAATAAGGGGGGTAGACTTCCTTGCCAACCTCATTGTCTTGGACTGCCAAGGGATTGACATAATACTCGCGATGGATTGGCTAAGCAAGCACAACGGGGTAATCCAATGTGCTGAAAGAAGCGTGCAGTTGACAAATGAGCACGGTATTCGTGTCGAGTTTGAGTCAGCCCAACAAACAACCGAAAAGGCAATCTTGAACCACGTTGAAGGAGCAACATTGGACAGCATTCCAGTGGTTCAAGAATTCTCGGACGTGTTTTCAGAGGAGCTTCCAGGTATGCCCCCTGATCGGGACATTGAGTTTTCCATTGATTTTGTACCCGGAACTGCACCCATAGCAAAGAGACCCTATAGGATGCCCGTCAATGAACTAGTAGAACTCAAGAAGCAAATTCAAGAGCAGTTGGAGAAGGGTTTTATACGTCCAAGCTCGTCACCATGGGGAGCTCCTGTGCTCTTCATAGACAAGAAGGATGGAACCCAAAGGATGTGCGTGGACTATAGGTCTCTCAACGAGGTGACAATCAAGAACAAATACCCTCTGCCCTGTATAGAGGACCTATTCGACCAAATAAAAGGAGCCCGAGTGTTCTCCAAGATTGATATTCGGTCGGGATATTTCCAGCTGAAGATTAAGCCCTCCGATATACCCAAGAATGCCTTTCGAACACGGTATGGTTCATATGAATATACCGTCATGTCTTTTGGGTTAACAAATGCACCCGCATACTTCATGTACCTCATGAACAAGGTTTTCATGGAGTACTTGGATAAGTTCGTCGTGGTTTTCATCGACGACATTATGGTGTATTCAAAAAGTGAGGAGGAGCATGAAGAACATTTGAAATTGACCTTGCAGAAAATGTGTGAGCATCGATTGTATGCCAAGGTTAACAAGTGTCAATTTTCGCTAAAGGAAATATCATTCCTAGGCCACATTATCTCCGAAGAAGGGGTATCGGTTGATCCCGGAAAAGTGAGAGATGTTCTGAAGTGGGACCAACCGCAAAACGTGAGGGAAATTCGGAGTTTTCTTGAGATGGCTGGATATTACCAACGCTTCATTAAAGACTTCTCTAAGATAGCAAAGCCTATGACGAAGTTGCTAACGAAGGGAAAAGCCTTTCGATGGACACCAACATGCCAAGAAAGTTTTGAGGAGCTCAAGAAAAGGTTAGCCACGACACCGGTTTTGGTATTGCCGGACGTAAGAAAGAGCTTTGACATATATTGTGACACATCTAGACAGGGGCTTGGATGTGTGCTCATGCAAGAAGGACAAGTGGTAGCCAATGCCTCACGACAACTAAAGAAGCACAAGCTTAATTATCCTACACATGACTTGGAGCTAGCAGCAGTAGTGCATGCATTGAAGATTTGGAGACATTATATCCTTGGTCATCGATGCGAGATCTATACGGATCATAAAAGCCTCAAGTACATATTTACACAAAGGGACTTGAATTTAAGGCAACGTCGATGGTTGGAACTCATCAAGGATTATGATGTTGGAATCTACTACCACCGTGGAAGGGCCAATGTAGTAGCTGATGCATTGAGCCGGAAGGGAGCATGTCACCAACTTACGGTTCGGGAGCTACCACCCGAACTACGTAAAGAGTTCGAACGGTTGCACCTCGGATTCTTGAACAAGATGGAAGTGATGGAGATCCACTCTTAATTGGAGCAAGAGATAAGAGATGGCCAAGCAACGGATGAGGAGATCAAGGAGATTAAGGAAAGGATCCAACAAGGAATAGAGAAGGATTTCAAAGAAGATGAGAAGGGTACGCTTTGGCTAGGAAAAAGGATTTGTGTGCCTAACGTGAAGCACATCCGTGACATGATATTAAAAGAGGCACATGATTCACCCTATTCCATACATCCCGGTAGTACCAAAATGTACAAGGACTTGAAGACTTGTTATTGGTGGGATGGTATGAAAAGGGACATAGCCGAATGCGTTGCCCTATGCGACACATGCCAATGGGTGAAGGCCGAACATCAAAGACCCGCTGGATTGATGGAACCTTTGAATGTACCCGAGTGGAAGTGGGAGGACATCAGTATGGATTTCATCGTCGGATTGCCACGTACTCAGTTGGCTTACGACTCCATCTGGGTTATCGTGGACCGATTGACGAAAACAGCCCATTTTCTCCCTATAAGGGCCAAGTACAACGTTGCACAATTAGCCGAGTTGTACATGGAGCAGACTGTGTGCCGCCATGGAGTTCCGAAGAGGATAGTCTCAGATCGAGGATCTCAATTTACCTCTAGATTCTGGAGGAAGCTACAGAAAGCTATGGATACACGACTGGATTTTAGCTCCGCCTATCACCCACAAACTGATGGGAAAACCGAAAGGACAAACCAAATTTTGGAGGACATGTTGAGAGCTTGTGCCTTGAAACGTGCGCGTAGTTGGGATAAGAGTTTACCGTACGCCGAATTATCCTATAACAATAGCTATCAAGCTAGCTTGAAGATGTCGCCTTTTGAAGCATTATATGGTAGAAAGTGTAGAACGCTGCTGTTTTGGAACGAGACCGGAGAGAACCAGGTGTTTGGACCCGAAGTGCTACAAGAAGCTGAAAAACAAGTCCAAATGATACGGGAGAACTTAAAGGCTGCTCAGTCACGACAAAAAGGCTATGCGGACAATAGGCGAAGGAAGTTGACTTTTGAAGTAGGAGACTTCGTATACCTTAAGGTATCGCCTATCCGTGGCCAACGACGTTTCAACGTCAAGGGCAAGCTAGCACCTCGCTACATCGGACCATTTAAGATTTTGGACAAGCGAGGAGAAGTAGACTATCAACTAGAGCTCCCAACATATCTTTCCGACGTACATGACGTGTTTCATGTATCCCAGCTCAAGAAGTGCTTGAGAGTACCAGAGTAGCAAATACCAATGGTAGAGCTTGAACTTCAAGAGGACCTGACTTATACGGAGCACCCTGTCCGAATTTTGGACATAAAGGAAAGGGTCACCAGGAACAAAGTGATCCGATGGTGCAAGGTACAATGGAGTCATCACACCGAAGCTGAAGCTACATGGGCGCGTGAAGACATCAAAGCAGAATTTCCTCATCTATTCTCTACCAACGAATCTCGAGGGCAAGATTCAATTTAAGGGGGTAGATTTGTGGCACCCTAATTTCTGGTTTCTGCATGTATTCATGTTTCATGTAGAGAAAACATTTTAGAAAAAGTGGGAACAGAGAAAATATCAAAAAGATAGCCAAAAAGAGCCGAATCCAGTTTACAGAGAGCGCTGAAGACAACTTCTGCGGCCCACCGGCCACGTGGCGTGTTCGGAGCTCGTCCCTGCAAAGTGGGGAGAGGTCCGCCGCTAAACTGGCTACATGGCAGGCTCGGGGCTCATCTCCGCAAAGGGGGAGAGGTCCAACCCTGTGGAACACGTGTTGCTCCCGGAGCTAGGCTCTGCGGAGAAGCGAAGGCAGTTCCGCAGGACACATGTCACCCTTGGAGCTAGTCACCGCGGAAATTAGAGCACCAGTTGCGCGGGATACGTGTCGACCTCGGAGCTCACCTCCGAGAAGGTCCGGTTCTATTGTACATGTGTCGCCACCGGAGCTTATCTCCGGGAGGTCCGTCACTGTTGGACACATGTCGACCTCGGAGCTCGTCTCTAGGGAGAAAGGAAGTCCGGCACTACTTGACGCGTGGCATTCACGGAGCTCACCTCTGAAGGAGAGGGAGATCTCGCTCGCTTGACACGCGGTATAACCGGAGCTCGTCTCTGCGGAAAAGGGGAGACCAGGCCCCGGTGGACACGTAGAGCTTACGGAGCTCATCACCGCGGAGGTAATGAGTTCTGGAACGGTTTTTAGATTCTGTACGCATAGAAATATCGGTACGGAGAAGAAACTGACCTGAATTCCACAATGTTACCGCACCAAATCAACTAAAGATAAGTTGTTAAGATTCAACAATAATTTGAATAGGACCCTTATTCGAAATCCAATCAGATTAGGACTCTTCTTCTCCCGATTATAAATAGAACCCAGAACCTTTGGCTGAAACCACAAACTTCTTTTCCAACTCCTGAGCCGACGACTTAGAGCCCTAGCCCCCAACTCGCCGAGTAAGCCATCGCCGGAGTTCAGCGAGGAAGATCGCCGGGAGAGAGCCCCAACGATCTGTCTGATCAGAAAAGGACCCTCGAGACCATGAAGAACGTAAGTTAGGTCTCCAATATCACCTTACGACATCATTGTGTTTTCTTTACATCTGTTCTTCGATTCCTTTCGAACAGAAGCTTTCTCGTGGACAGATCACTAGTTGAGCGGGTTGATCTAGAAGACAAGGTCATCGTCACGTCCACATTTGATCCGAACACCTCTGATCATCATAAAATCCACGCAAACCATGCAAGAATACGAGCAAACCGATCTAATAAAAACTGCATCATAGGACTAACATGCATATGCATCATCGCATCTAGTTAAAAGTTTATGCATGATATTGACTGCTATGAATCTTGTATGTGCGTGATCCTGTATAGAAAGAAAAGCTCAGGGAGCTGTCTACGATGAGCTGCAACAACAAGGTTTCGAGATCCAAGAGCAACCGGAACCGCAAGAACAAGGCAAGTGCCCCTTGACCATATTGATCCTATGTTTTGGGAAAACTGTTTTGTTTTGCGAAAAGGTGTGTGTGCTGAGTCAAACATGATGGGAAACCCTTTTATAGGAGTTCACTAGCTTTGGATAAACCACCCTTGTCACCAGGGATGTTTATGAGTCTGGTATGGTTTTTACTTTTATGCTTCGCTGAGTCCATGGGATTGGGAAGCGAGATAGATGTGTCTAGCTAACTGCACTCATAATGATAATGAGAAACTGATGTTGTTAATGAACATGGATTGGAGGGAGATCTAGGCAAGCCAGGTTTGTGAATGAGGTAGCATGAGATGGTGGTTTACTTGCCGTAGATCTAAGGACCGGTTCATGCGAGCACATGGCAGGATAACAGTGCCACCACAAGGCCAAGTATGGATGCGGCTTAGCTGAGTAATTAGGTAAGTTGCTAGATTGTTATGGACCGTGGAAGGCGCGGGGACTGGGAGTCGAGTGAGGACTGCCTTGGGAACTGCATGGCACAAGAGGGGGCCCGTGGGTAGGAGAACTGGAGATTCTAGCCTGCCGGTGAAACCTTAGTGAGTCCATACATCTAGTAGCCCCTTTGTAAAGGCTACTTTGTGATCTCTTGGCCATACACCAACAGTTGTGTACTGGTATAATGGAGGTTCTGCAGTCGCCGACGGGTGACGAAATCACAAACTTGTGGGTAAAGAGGTGCAAACTCTGCAGAGTCTAAAACTATCATGATAGCCGAGCTTACGGTCACGAGCGCCTGGACAACTTCCATGATTAGTTGGGATGGTAATTGGAAATGGTTATTGGTCATGGTTTGTTTTTGGTTTGGTTTTCGGGACTATTGAGTCCGGGTGATAAAATGGGTTGCATGACTGTTGAGTCATGGCAACAAGGTTGGTCTCGGTGGGAGACGAAGTTGTTTTATGAGATGAAATGGGTAGCGAATACGAGATGGTATTCGTGAGATGGCAGCGAATATGAGGAGGTATTTGTGAGCAAGAATGAGATTGATTGATGACTAGTTGTGACATGGGAGGTAATGAACATAATGGAGGTATGATTGGTATTTTAATACATGTGGGATTACATTCACTTAAAGATAAGTTGCTGTTTTATCATGTCTTTGATAAATAACTTTGCTTTCTGCAATGAGCCTTTTTATACCTACCTTGCTATGAGCTACATATCATATTTTCCCGCACTTGCTGAGTACATCATTGTACTCAAACTTGCATTATTTCATCATCAGCAACAGGAGAAGATTTCTATGAAGACCAAGTGGAGCATTAGGCGTGTGAATCTGTTCTCAACCTTGCTTGTGGGGATGGAGTAGAGATGGAGCCACTACTGCTTAGAATTGCTTCCACATTAGTTAGAAGACTTCCGCTGCATAGAAATAAGACTTCCGCTGTTAGATTAAGACTTCCGCTGTGAGCATGAGTCCAAGACTCATGAAACATTGTAATAAACTGTTATTCGTGGTTATATATATTCTGAATTCAGTTTGTGGAACATATGTGTATGTGTGATGAACATCCTGGGCACACACATGCATCAGTTCTCGGTTCCGTGGTTTTCCACAGAATTGAGGGCGTCACAAGCACCAAGACTTTGAGACGCTTGAGCAACATGAACCACGGGAGCAAGGCAAGTGCCCCCTGACCATATTGATCCCATATTTCTGAAACTGTTTTGCTTGCGAAAACTCGTATGCTTGATTCAACTTGATGGGGCACCTTTTTATAGGAGTTTACTAGTTTTGTTAACCATCCTTGTCGCCGGGAAAGTTGATGAGTTGGGTATGGTCATTTTTCCTTTTTGCTTTGCTCAACCTACGGGATACGGGAAGCTGAAATAAACCTTATTTAGCTACTGCACTCATATGAATAATGATGATGAGAACTTGATTATGTTAATGAGCATGGAATCGGTGAGATCTAGGCAAGCTTGGTTCATGGATGTTGCTGAATGAGATGGTGGTTTACTTGCGTAGATCTAAGGACCGGTTTATGCGAGCACATCCTAGAAAAACAGTGCCACAACAAGGCCAAATATGGGTGCAGATTAGCTGACTAATTAGGTGTGTTGCGAGCTTGTTATGGACCATTGGTTGGCATGGGGAATGGGAGTCGATGAGGACTGCCCTGGGAACTGCATGGCACAAGAGGGGGCCCGTGGGTGGGAGAATGGAGATTCGGGCTTGCCGGTGAAACCTCAGTGGGCCCGTACATCCTAGTAGCCCCTTTGTAAAGGCTATTTTGTGATCTCTTGGCCATACACCTACGGTTGTGTACTGGTATAATGGAGGTTCTCTTTAGTCGCCGACGGGTGACGAAATCACAAACTTGTGGGTAAAGTGGTGCCACCTCTGCAGAGCGTAAAACTATCGTGATAGCCGTGCTTCCGGTCACAAGCACCTGGCCAACTTCCATGATTAGAGGCAAAAACTTGGGATGTTTATTCGGTATGGTTTGTGTATGGTCATTGGGATTGGTTTTGGGACTGTTTTAAGTCATGAAAATGATTTTGGTTTCGCTTATATGAATATGAGATGATTATGAATATTTGTGAGTATGACATGAACTTGAGAAAGATTATTGGCTGGTTGAGACTTGATAAATGGTGAATTATGATGAAGGGATGTTGATGAAATACTTGGTTATGATGGGATTAAACTCACCTAGAGATAGTTTCTGTTTTTAACGTGTTTATGAAATAAAATTGGCTTGCTGCAATATTGCCTACCTTGTTGTAAGCTACAAGTCATACTTTTCCCGCACTTGCTGAGTACGACATGTACTCACCCTTGCATTACCATATATACATCAGCTACAGGAGAAGAATATTTCGAGTAACATGTGGAGTACTAGGCGTGCGCACTACCGTCAACGTGCCTGTGGAGTTGAAGATTGGAGCCTGCTGTCTTTAGTTATTTCTGCTGTCTTAGAGTCTTCCGCTGCAAGAATAAGTTAGATATTCATGAGTGAAACATTGAGTTATTGTAATAAAGTACTTAAACACTATTTATTCGTGGTTATATTCTGCATTCAGTTTGTGAATTACATGTGTATGTGTGATGAACATCCTGGGCACACATATGCATTCACTTGGTTCTATTTTCAGAACCGGGTGTCACAAATTGGTACCAGAGCCACATTGACCGTAGGATGCAAGCCTAGGTAGACTGGACACTCTAAAACACATAGGAGCACCCCTCTAAACTGCTATTTTCGAAAATTGCTTGCTGTTGCACTTTACTTGTCAATTCAGCCACCACAAAGTGCTATTTTCAGCCCCTCTTTTTCTCTTCTTTTGGACATCAACACTTTTGTTTTCTTGCTTCATAGCTTCTGAAGTTTTGGAGTTATTTGCTTCTTCTCTAAAGTTCCTCATGTCTTGTTTATAGATGCCGGTGACTAGGATCACAGAACGCATAAGGACTCGTCCACCACCACTTGGGAGTGCACTTAACCCCATTGAGGTGTCCGATGGACCATATTGGGAGGAGGTGAAGATAGAACCTCATAATGAAGATGAAGTAAGTATCTCTATGCATGAGGAAGAGGATCCGGAAGATGTGGAACCAATTAAAGACGACATGGAAGACGATCCACAAGAACAGCATTGGTACGCACCCCAGGAGGAATTTCACGCGGGCTTACACCAACGGAGCCTCATGAAGCCATGTCCGAAGGAGATGAATCTGAAGAGGAGCCACTCCCTGCTGAGGCCGAGAATGAAGGGTGATGAACAGGCCATCCGTTCAGTTCAAGAGTTTCGGTCCGATGGGATGGAGGGAGGACACATATCCAGGGAGCATAGAGAGTTTCTTGATTGCTGCAGCTTATACCCGGAGTATCTCCCCAAGAAAGTCCCTCGTCTCGGACATGAAGAGTGGAAGGCTGAAGTAACCATCCTATCTGATGGGAGAGTTGTCACCCGGCACTTCGCACCCACATGGAGAGGTACAAGGGCAGAAGCTATTGATGATGCCGCTTGGGATGCACTCACCGGACTGTGCTACGCTTTCCGTGGGCAGCTTGAGAACACTACATTTGAGCTGCACCCATATCGGAAGAGTGGTATAAGGGAGATCATTGGACCACATTGAGGATCTCTTTCCAACCCACAAGCCACTGACGAGTCTCAGAAGATGCTCGTGGAGTTAGGAAACCGCTATGCAGGCGCACAAGAAGAGATCCGCTACCTCCGCAAGAAGTTGTACTTACTGAAAAACAAGAGACTCGTGTCAACGCAGGAACAAATGGAGCATCAGCGTCATCTATCCCTACATGGACTGCCGACTCACCTTGGCATGCGCCCATGTATGGACCACCCCCGTCACACAGCGAGAACAGCACCGTTTCTTACGATTAAGTTAGGTTTTCATTGAATAAAGCTGTAATAGGAATGTTTAGATCGTAGTAGCTTCAATAAGATTGGTGTGTTGAATTTTTTGTGATGATTGTTTGGTCTGTGTGCTGATGTGAGTTGTGGGATGCTTCGGCGAATGTCCACATCCACACATAGTGGAGAGATGTGAGATGCTTCGGCACGTGTTCACATCCTCATATAGGCTGAAATTAATAAAAGAAGATACTTAGTTCATAAACCTTGATGCATATAGTTGGGGGGACAATCTAAATTTCTATTTCCTATTCTACTCTCTCTCACAGATGGTGAGGGAAAACTCCAACCGCCAAAGGAGGAACGCTCGTGGTAACAATGGACCACAAGAGGATGGCGATGTTGAAGTTCCTGAAAATGACAACTCCGGGGCTGATACAAGAAACCTTGAACGGTTGATGGCTATGCAAAACCAGCTATGCAAACGATGATACAAACATTGGGACACCTGCAGGGCAACAACAACAACAATCCTAACCCCGTTCCTGCACCCCCACCACCGCCACCGCCACCACCACCGGCTCACAACAGATTGGGAGAGTTCATGAGGACTAGGCCTCCTACTTTTGCACAAGCCAATGATCCTATGGAGGCTGATGATTGGCTGAAGTCTATGGAAAAGAAGCTTGCTATGGTTCAGTGCAATGATCGGGAGAAAGTTTTCTTCGCATCGCACCAACTAGTGGGAGCAGCCGCTGATTGGTGGGATGCTCTTTGCAATGCTCATGTCAACCAGGAGACTATCACTTTGGTTGAATTCAAGGAGAGTTTCCGCTCTCACTATGTCCCTTCAGGAGTCATGATGCTTAAAAGGCAAGAGTTTGAAGGTCTCCACCAAGGAAGGAAGAGCGTGAATGAGTACCTCAACAAGTTCACGCAGCTGTCAAGGTATGCCCCAGAAGATGTCAACTTAGATCAAAGAAAGCAGTACTTGTTCATGAGAGGATTGAACAATGAAATTTAAGTACAGCTTCTCAACAATGACTATGCAAACTTCCAAAAGCTCGTTGACAAAGCTATAGTGGTTGAGAGCAAGATCCATGAGATTGAGCAAGAGGGCAAGAGGAAGATGCCATATCAAGGACAGCCACAAGGGAGCAATGTACGTCCCTGTTTCATGCCACCAGCTGCACCACATTATGGCTCGTCCGCTTCTACTTTCCGCCCTGCAAATCCACCTCGCTCTAATCAGACACGGCAGCAACGTCCTGTTATGCAAGCACCCCGTATGCCTATGCCTCCTGCGCCCCGTCCCAACATGGATGCCTATGCTCAAAACCAGCCTCGCCCCAACATTCCTGCTGTTATGGGCAATAAGGCATGTTTTTCATGCGGAGAGGCGGGACACTTTGCAAGTCAGTCTCGAAGAAAGTCCTTGGACAGCTGAACAACACACCTAAGCAGAACCCATGGCCGAACGAAGGAGCTACGCAAGGTAACCGTGGACAGAAGAATTATGCTCGTGGCAATGTGAATTACGTCTCTGCTGAGGAAGCACAACAAGCTGAGGACGTCATGATTGGTATGTTTCTCGCCAACTTCAACCCGGCCACTGTTTTATTTGATTCCGGAGCATCGCATTCATTCATCTCATCCAAGTACATTGCCATGTATAACCTGCCCATATCTCATATGAAACAAACTATGTTGGTTAATTCTCCCGGTGGAGAGATGAGGACTAATATAGTATGTCCAAAAGTAAGCCTTAAAATAAGGGGGTAGACTTTCTTGCCAACCTTATTGTCTTGGATTCCCAAGGAATTGACATAATACTTGGAATGGACTGGTTAAGCAAGCACAACGGAGTGATTCAATGTGCTCAGAGGATCGTGCAGTTGACAAGTGAGCACAGTACTCGTATTGAGTTTGAGGCAGCCCAACCTACAACCGAGAAAGCTGTGCTGAACCACATCGAAGAAGCGACATTGGAAAGCATTCCGGTGGTTCGAAAATATTCAGATGTGTTCCTGGAAGAACTACCAGGTATGTTACTTGACCGGGACATTGAATTTCCCATTGATTTAGTACCCGGAACTGCATCAATAGCGAAGAGGCCATATAGAATGCGTGCTAATGAATTAGTGGAGCTCAAGAAGCAAATTCAGGAGCAACTAGAAAAGGGTTTCATACGCCCAAGATCGTCACCGTGGGGAGCCCCCGTGCTCGTCGTGGACAAGAAAGATGGGACCCAAAGGATATGTGTGGACTATAGGTCTCTCAACGAAGCGATGATCAAGAATAAATACCCGCTGCCCCCCATAGAGGACTTATTCGATCAAATGAAAGGTGCCCAAATTTTCTCCAAGATTGATCTTCGGTCGGGATACTTCCAGCTGAAGATTAAGCCCTCCGACATACCCAAGACTGCATTTTGAACACGGTATGGTTCGTATGATATACCGTTATGTCTTTTGGGTTAACGAATGCACCCGCCTACTTTATGTACCTCATGAATAAGGTCTTCATGGAGTACTTGGACAAGTTTGTCATGGTTTTCATCGACGATATCATGGTGTATTCAAAAAGAAAGGAAGAACATAAAGAACACTTGAGGTTGATGTTGCAGAAAATGCGAGAAAGGAGATATCGTTCCTAGGAAACATCATATCCGAAGGAGGAGTATCAGTTGATCCCGGAAAAGTGAGGGATGTTTTGAAGTGGAACCAACCACAGAATGTGAGGGATATTCGGAGTTTACTTGGGATGGCTGGATACTACCGCCGGTTCATCAAGGATTTCTCCAAAATAGCGAAGCCTATGACTGAATTGCTGATGAAGGGGAAAGCATTTCAGTGGACACCAGCATGTCAAGAAAACTTTGAGGAGCTCAATAAGAGATTAACAACAGCGCTGGTTTTGGTATTGCCGGACATGAGCAAGAGTTTTGATATATATTGTGACGCATCAAGACAAGGGCTCAGATGTGTGCTCATGCAAGGAGGCCAAGTGGTAGCATATGCATCAAGGTAATTAAAGAAACATGAGCTGAATTACCCCACACATGACTTGGAACTTGCAGCCGTGGTACATGCCTTTAAGATTTGAAGGCATTATATCCTTGGTCACCGATGTGAGATCTATACATATCACAAAAGCCTCAAGTATATATTCACGCAAACGGATCTGAATTTGAGGCAATATCGATGGTTGGAAATCATGAAGGATTATGGTGTTCGAATCAACTATCACCCCGAAAAGGCCAATGTAGTAGCTGATGCGTTGAGTCGAAAGGGAGCATGTCACCAACTCACGGTTCGGGAGCTGCCACCCAAACTGCGTAAGGAGTTTGAACGGTTACCTCTCGGATTCTTGAACAAGATGTAGGTGATCGAACTGAACCCAACGCTGGAACAAGAGATACGAGATTGCCAAGCCACGGATGAGGAAATCAAGGAAATCAATGAAAGAATCTGACAAGGCATAGAAAAGGATTTCAAGGAAGACGAGAAAGACACGCTTTGGTTAGGGAAAAGGATTTGTGTGCCTAACGTGAAGCACATCCGCGACACGATATTAAAGGAGGCACATGACTCACCTTATTCCATACACCCCGGCTGTACAAAGATGTACAAGGACCTGAAAACATGCTATTGGTGGGATGGTATCAAAAGGTATATCGCTGAATATGTTGCCTTACGCGATACGTGCCAATGGGTGAAGGCCAAACATCAAAGACCCGCTGGATTACTGCAGCCATTGAAAATATCCGAGTGGAAGTGAGAAGATATAGTATGGATTTCATAGTGGGATTGCCACGAACTCAGTCCGGCTACGACTCTATTTGGGTTATCATGGACTGACTGGCGAAAACAGCCCACTTTATTCCTATAAGAACCAAGTACACCGTCGCACAACTAGCCGAGCTGTATATGGAGCAAATCGTGTGTCGCCATGGAGTTCCGAAGAGGATAGTTTCAGATCGAGGTTCTCAATTTACCTCTAGGTGCATGAAGCCATGGATACACGGTTGAATTTCAGCTCTGCATATCACCCACAAATCGACGGGCATACTGAGAGAACAAATCAGATTTTGGAAGACATGTTAAGAGCTTGCGCTTTGAAGCATGGGCGTAGTTGGAATAACAGCTTGCCATATGCTGAATTCTCGTATAACAACAGCTATGAAGCCAGCTTGAAGATGTCACCCTTCGAAGCATTGTATGGTAGACGGTGTAGAACACCGCTGTTCTGGAATAAGACCGGAGAAAGCCAAGTATTTTGACCCGAAGTGCTGCAAGACTCCGAAAAGCAAGTCCAAATGATACGTGAAAACTTGAAGGCCGCTCAGTCACAAAAAAGGGTTATGTGGACAGTAGGCGAAGAAGATTGACCTTCGAAGTGGGAGACTTCGTGTATCTTAAGGTATCGCCTATCCGAGGCCAACGACAGTTCAACGTCAAAGGCAAGTTAGCACCTCGCTACATCGGGCCATTCAAGATTTTGGGCAAGCGAGGAGAAGTAGCCTCTCAACTACAGCTGCCAACTCACCCCTCCGACGTGCACGACGTGTTTCACGTATCCCAACTCAAGAAATGCCTAAGAGTACCGGAAGAACAAGTACCGATGGATGAGCTAGAGCTTCAAGAGGATCTTACCTACGCAGAACACCCCATCAAAATTTTGGATGTAAAGGAAAGGGTCACGAGAAACAAAGTGATCTGTTGGTGCAAGGTACAATGGAGCCATCACACGGAACCCGAAACTACATGGGAACGTGACGAAGATCTCAAGGCGGAATTCCCCCATCTTTTCTCCACTCTATCGAATCTCGAAAGTGACATTCATTTTAAGGGGGGTAGGTTTGTAACACCCTCAATTTCACTACCATGCATTGCATACATTTTTCATGTAGAGAAGCATTTAAAAAGAATATAGAAATGGAGAATGGAGTTTAGAAATGATGAAAAGAATATAGAAATGGAGAAAGGAATATAGAAATGGAGAAAGGAGTATAGAAATGGAGAAAGGAATATAGAAATGGAGAAAGGAGTATAGTAATGGAGAAAAGAATATAGAAATGGAGAAAGGAATATAGAAATGGAGAGTAATGAAAATAAAATGGCTAAATTGAGCCATCCCAAATTTTCCCCAAATTCCCCAAAATTCCCCTAGGGGGAATTTCCCCCACATTTGGGGGGAATTTTGCCCCAAATTGGCCACATCAATTAGGGGGGAGACCTCTTGGCCGCAGCCCTTGAGGGGGGGAACCCTATCCCCCACCTTTAGGACTCTTTGGTTAAGTCCCCCACCTCTAGGACTCTTTGGTTAAATCCCCCACCTCTAGGACTCTTTGTTTCCACCCCTAGGACTCTTTGGTTGAGTCCCATACTGCTAGCACTCTTTGTTTCCACCCCTAGAACTCTCTTTTCCCCCCTTATAAATACACCCCCCTTAGCCGTACCCCCTATTCCCTTTGGCCGCCACCCCCCTCCGCCATAAGTCGCCGAGTCCCCCCCCCCTGCTTCCCAAGTCGCCGAGTTTCCACCTTGCTGTCGAGCTCCGCCGTCGAGCCCCGTCACGCCTCGTTGTCGCCGGAGAAGAAGCCCGACGTTCTGCCCTAGCCATAATTCTCCACAGAAAAATTCCCCGCTGCTGCCATTGCTAGGAGGGAGGCCCTGCCGCAAGGAATAAGTGAGGTAGGTATTCATTACCCCTCTTACGACGGTGCCGCTGTTTCTACGCATCCGTTTTCTTCGCCCCCTTCCAGCAGAAACTTCTGCATGTGGACAGATCACGTTTTGGTCGATTTTTGACGGTGGAATTGATCTACATCTTGTGTCAAGATCATCACCACGTCCACACTTGATCCCTACACCCTTGTTCATCATAAAACCCCATGAAATCCCATTAAAACATGCAAGAACACGAACAAACTGGTTTTATAAAACTGCACTATAGGATTTGCATTCATCCACCTCAGTGCATCTTGATTTCTGTAAATTTTTTATGTGAGTGGTCGTGAGTAGAAGGACAAGCTCAAGAGGCCGCCTACGAGGAACTACATCACCAAGACTTCGAGACGCTTGAGCAACACGAACCACGGGAGCAAGGCAAGTGCCCCTTTACCATATTGATCCCATGTTTTCGAAACTGTTTTTCTTGCGAAAACTCGTATGCTTGAGTCAACTTGATGGGACACCCTTTTTATAGGAGTTTACTAGTTTTGTTAACTATCCTTGTCGCCGGGAATGTTGATGAGTCAGGTATGGTCGTTTTTCCTTTTTGCTTCGCTCAACCTACGGGATACGGGAAGCTGAAATAAACCTTATTTAGCTACTGTACTCATATGAATAATGATGATGATAACTTGATGATGTTAATGAGCTTGGAATCAAGGAGATCTAGGCAAGCTTGGTTCGTGGATGTTGCTGAATGAGATGGTGGATTACTTGCCGTAGATCTAAGGACCGGTTCATGCGAGCACATGCCAGGAAAACAGTGTCACCACAAGGCCAAATATGGGTGCAGCTTAGCTGACTAATTAGGTGTGTTGCTAGCTTGTTATGGACCGTTGGATGGCGTGGGGAATGGGAGTTGATGAGGACTGCACTGGGAACTGCATGGCAAAAGAGGGGGCCCGTGGGTGGGATAATGGAGATTCGAGCCTGCTGGTGAAACCTCAGTGGGTCCGTACATCCTAGTAGCCCCTTTGTAAAGGCTATTTTGTAATCTCTTGGCCATACACCTATGGTTGTGTACTGGTATAATGGAGGTTCTCTTTAGTCACCGACGGGTGACGAAATCACAAACTTGTGGGTAAAGTGGTGCCACCTCTGCAGAGCATAAAACTATCATGAGTGCTTCCGGTCACAAGTACGTGGCCAACTTCCATGATTAGAGGCAAAAACTTGGGATGCTTATTCGGTATGCTCGTGGTATGGTCATTGGGATTGGTTTTGGGACTGTTTTGAGACATGAAAATGAGTTTGGTTTCACTTATACGAATATGAGATGGTTACGAATATTTGTGAGTATGAGATGAACTTGAGAAAGATTATTGGCTGGTTGAGACTTGATAAATGGTGAATTATGATGAAGAGATGTTCATTAAATACTTGGTTATTTGTAACACCCTCAATTTCATATCCATGCATTGCATATAGAGAAATATTATAAAAGAAGTTGAATGTAAGAAAGAAACATAAAAATGGTGGGGAATGGGAGAAAGATAGCTGAAAAGAGCCAATTCCAATTCGCCGAGGAGCGTCGTCGACACTTCCCGCGACCTGCTGGCCACGTGTTGCCTTTGGAGCTCGTCCCTGTGAAGGGAGCGAGGTCCGGCCCCGCGGGACACGTGTCGCCCTCGTAGCTCGCCTCCGAGAGGTCGGGCGCTGCTGGACACGTGGCACTCTCGGAGCCCACCTCCGAGGAGAGGGGAGGTCCGGCACTGACATGTGGCGCCCCCAGAGCTCGCCTCTGAGGCAGAGGGAGGTCCCGCCCGCCAGACACGTGGCGCACGCGGAGCTCGCCTCTGAGGAGAAGGGAGGTCCCCCCCACCAGACACATGGCGCACCCGGAGCTCGCCTCTGAGGAAAAGGGAGGCCCGGCCTCTGCTGGACACGTGGCGCCTCCGGAGCTCATCCCTACGGAAGGACGAGATCCTTCAGCAGTTTTTCCCCTGTGTGCGAGTACTCGGTACTGAGGAAACCGACACGATTTCTTCCACGTTGACACCGCACCCAAATCAATTGGAGATAAGTTGTTAAGATCCAAAAAAATTGAATAGGACTCTTATTTGAGTTCCAATCAGAGTAGGACTCTTCTTTATCCCTTTATAAATAGAACCCGAAAACCCCCTTGGCTGTAACACTATTTCCCAAGTCGACAACTTAGAGGCCCTAGCCCCCAACTCGCCGAGTTAACTCCCTTCACCAGAGTTCAGCCACCGGTGAGACCGCCGACGAGCCCCGTCACGCTCGCCATCACCAGAAGAGAGCCGACGATCTGTCCTGCTGCCATTGCTAGGAGGAAGACCGAGGTTGGTCTTCGTTACCATCTTACAACATCATCGCGGTTTCTACACATCTGTTTTCTTCGAACAAAAGCTTTTTCGTGTGGACAGATCACGTGTTTATCGGTTTTGACGGTGGAATTGATCTAGATCTTGAGTCAAGATCATCACCACGTCCACACTTGATCCTTACACCTTTGTTCACCATAAAGCCCCATGCAAGCCATTAAAACACGCAAGAACACATACAAACTGGTTTAATAAAACAGCACCATAGGATTTGCATCCATCTACATCATTGCATCTTGAGTAAAGTTTGTGCATGATGTTTGATTGCTATAATTTTGTATGTGCATGGTTGTGAGTAGAAGGACAAGCTCAGGAAGCTATCTATGAAGGACTACAGCACCAAGACTTTGAGACACGTGAGCAACAAAAGCCATAGGAACAAGGCAACTGCCCCTTGACCATATTGATCCCATGTTTTGAAACAGTTTTGTTTGTGAAAACGTGTATGCTTGAGTCAACTTGATAGGAAACCCTTTTATAGGAGTTTACTAGTTTTGTTAACCATCCTTGTCACCGGGAAAGTTGATGAGTCGGGTATGGTCGTTTTTCCTTTTTGCTTCGCTTAGCTTATGGGATACGGGAAGGCGAAGTAGAACATGTCTAAGTACTGCACTCATATGAATAATGATGATGAAAACTTGATGATAATAATGAGCATAGAATCGGGGGAGATCTAGGCAAGCTTGGTTCGTGGATGTGGTAGAATGAGATGGTGGTTTACTTGCCGTAGATCTAAGGACCGGTTCATGCCAGCACATGCCAGGAAAACAGTGCCACCACAAGGCCAAATATGGGTACAGCTTAGCTGACTAATTAGGTAAGTTGCTAGATTGTTATGAACCGTGGAAGGCGCGGTGAATGGGAGTCGAGAGAGGACTGCCCTAGGAACTGCATGGCACAAGAGGGGGCCCGTAGGTTGGAGAATGGTGATTCGAGCCTGCTGGTGAAACCTTAGTGAGTCCATACATCTAGTAGCCCCTTTGTAAAAGCTATTTTGTGATCTCTTGGCCATACACCGATGGTTGTGTACTGGTATAATTGAGGTTCTGCAGTCGCCGACGGGTGACGAAATCACAAACTTGTGGGTAAAGTGGTGCCACCTCTTAAGAGTGTAAAACTATCATGATAGCCATGCTTACAGTCATAAGCGCCTGGCCAACTCACATGATTAGAGGGAAATTTGGGATGGAAACTTGGGATGATTATTTGGTTATGGTTATGGTATGATTATTGGGATTGTTTTCGGGACTGTTGAGTCATGACAATGAGTTTGGTTTTCAGTTATATGATTATGAGATGGATAAACATGAGATGGTTATTATGAGCATGAGATAAAGTTGAGAAAGATTTAATGGTTGGTTGAGACATGAAAAGTGGTGAATCATGAACAAGATATGTTGCTGTTTTACTTAAATATAAGTTGGGATTAAATTCACTTAAAGATAGTTGCTGTTTTTATCATGTTTGTGAAAGAAACTTTGCTTTCTACAATGAACTTTTTTATTCCTTACCTTGCTGTAAGCTACATGTCATACTTTTCCCTCACTCGCTGAGTACGACATGTACTCATCCTTGCATTATCATACAAACATCAGCAACAGGAGAGGAGTACTTCGAAGATCATGTGGAGTACTAGGCGTGCGAACTACCGTCAACTTGCCTGTGGAGTTGAAGATGGAGTCGCTGCTGTTTAGTTTCTTCTGCTATCGTTTAGAGACTTCCGCTGCTAGAATAAGTTAGAAACTTCCGCTGCAAGAATAAGTTAGAGATTCATGTAATAAAGTACTTAAACACTATTTATTCGTGGTTATATTCTTAATTCAGTTTGTGCATTACATGTGTATGTGTGATGAACATCCTGGGCACACATATGCATTAGCTGGGTTCCGTGTTCTACGGGACCGGGCGTCACAGATTGGTATCAGAGCCACGTTGACCGTAGGACGCAAGCCTAGGTAGAATGCACAGATTGGCATCAGAACCACGTTGACCGTAGGACGCAAGCCTAGGTAGAATGGACAATCAAGAACACATAGGAACACTCCTCTAAAACTTCTATTTTCGAAAATTGCTTGCTGCTGCACTTCCTTGTCAATTGAGCCACCCCAAAGTGTTATTTTCAGCCCCTCTTTTCTTTTTTTTGGACAGCCACACCTTTGCTTTCTTGCTCCATAACTTTTGAAGTTTTTAAATCTTCCTTCTCAAAGTTTTCTCATGTCCCATTTATAGATGGCGCTGGTGTTCCCGATCAACGCTATTTAACCCTACATGGACTGCCGACTCACCATGGCGCGCGCCCATGTATGGACCACCCCCGTCACACGGCAGGAACAGCACCA
Source organism: Neostapfia colusana (assembly GCA_030760725.1). Classification (NCBI taxonomy): domain Eukaryota; kingdom Viridiplantae; phylum Streptophyta; class Magnoliopsida; order Poales; family Poaceae; genus Neostapfia; species Neostapfia colusana. The sequence goes on from JASWHV010000011.1 coordinate 50,442,018, forward strand.
GTTCACACGATTAAATTTAGGATTACCATTGAATAAGCTGTAATAGGAACGCTAAACCATAGTAGCTTGAGTAGGAGTGACATGTTGAATTTTTGTGACGATTGCTTGTGTTTGTGTGCTAGTGTCAGTTGTGGGACGCGTCTGCGAAAGTCCACATCCACACATAGTAGAGAGATGTGAGATGCTTCGGCATGCGTTCACATCCTCATATAGGCTGATATTAATAAAATAAGATATTTAGTTCATACACCTTGATGCATATATCTGAGGTATCAACCTAAACTTCTCTTTTCTATTCTACTCAACTCTCTCTCACAGATGGTGAGGTTAAACGCCAGCCGTGAAAGGAGGAACGTTCGTGGCAACCATGAACCACAAGAGGAATACTTCAATACCTTTCCAGAACTATATAGCACACCCCTCTGGGCTAAAAGACCGGTGAGTTATGCCCTGTTGAAGATCAGCAAACGTGCTGCCCAAAACAGAGCACTCTGTTTTTCATCCCTTTAGCTATCCTGGTCCACTATCCCATTCTTATACCCAACCAGGGTCTTAATTGTTGAACCTAATGATTTTAATTCTTTGTTATCATTATTCTCATGCATATGCCTACAATATCTCAGTACTACGTTCCTCACAAAAGAAAATCCTAACCGGATCATACCGGCATATACATCTCAAGTGTGGCACTAAACGGTCTCTCGCACACGTTTTCTACACGGATACAATACGTGGTTAGTACCTGCAGAAGACCACACAATGATGGTGCACTCAAAGGTTATTCATTTCAGGCAGTTCCATATTTGAAAGTAAATACAAACGCCCGTATCATTGTCATACGGCCGTCCTTGAGCTAAGTCACGTCTCAAGGCACGTGATCGTGTTTCAACACCACACGACGGGGAACCCGAGTATGTCATGAACGGGTCATCACGGTTGGGAATGTTATCAACCCAACAGATACCACCTACCGCCCTGCAGGGCACGCCGATGGCAAGTGCTGCGTATGTCCTCCTGGGCTATTTCCAGACGAACACACTCTCGCGTTACTGACCACGCGATGGGGTCTCCACTTACTTGCCTAACGCACGCTAGGGATCAGCGTTTCATATGAACTCAGGAACATGAAGAGTCCAAGAGTTTCATATTGACGTCTCACACCAAGCTGTGAGACAAATCCCTGAACCACGTTCCTCGTCAGGGAGAGCTAACCGAAATTGAACCGCTTTCGGTGGCGTTCCTTACCATACTTACCAGAGCGTAGGTGCGTCGTTACATAATTAAAATTCAGAATTATAACACATAGGTTAGTATTTGCCCCTTTAAGTAACTATGCTAGTATAGTCCTTACTTGGGCAGCTACCGAATCCTCACCGTATACCTAAGTTTTTCCCATAATGCAGTCCTTTAGTACTGTGCTATCCCTACTGCGGCTCTGATACCAGGCTGTGGCGGACCGGAATCTGCTCATCCAGGATCGCAGAGGGTGGTGCCGCGCGATGCGACACCCGACAACACACGTCATAAGAACGCAATATATTACATGGGAAAACAGCTGAAACTGTACAAACAGGTACAAACTTCAGTTACAACTATTGTTCTATTACACAGCGGAAGACTACACTATACAACTCACGCCCGCCTATTTAGCAAAAGTCGGTTGCCCAGCCCTAGGGCAACCCACACTAGCTGCACGTCTCAGCTCAGCGTGGCGTGTACGGCTCCCACTCAGCCGTGGTCCCCGACGGAGGGTAACCCTCGCCGGTGGACTCGTACTCCGAGTCCGTGGGTGGCTCCTCACCTGAAAAACACTTAAGCAGCAACCATGAGCACGAAGGCTCAGCAAGGCTTAACCGACTCATCTAAGCATGCCACTCTACATGAGGGGTACCATGACATAGGTTAGTAACAATTCAGCCAAAACGACACGCCTACCAGTTCATCCTTAGTTCGTCTTTTAGCAACAAGTTAACAGTTCATGAAATCTGAAATTTAGTAAGCAGTGTTTGGTGGCACACATGTAGCAATACAATTATATCAATCAGCATCATTGAATCAACATATATCATCCATTAGTCTACGTTACGACGCAGTGAACAAGCGGTACTCGTCACCGCGAGGGACGGCGAATCAACTCGATATACACCTGCAGGGAAAACCCAAAGAGCACGTCACGTACGCCCACCCGTGGAGCTGCCCAGCACGCTCACTCGATGTCGTACGGGACAACCTTTCACCCAACAGCCCAAACGTCGAACCGGTCGCACCGAAACGAGCAGGAGGTTCCCCACACGGAGCATCTCTCTATGCCCGTTGGCAGATTTCCACCTTGCTGCCCTCAACCTACACCTATAAATCGGTGTGCTATGCCTCGACGCCTGGAGGTTTAGGCTACATCGGTTTATCGGGGCCCATATATCCGATATGCCTTCGGTACGTTCAATACTTGTTCAGCAGGGCCGCACACGGATCGGTCCTCAATCGACACGGACAGGGCTGCGCACACAAGACTTCCTCTTGCTGCGCCCCAGCCCCTGCCTAGTCTCATTTTCATTACTATAGTGATCTCACATCACTCAACCGAACCCGTGTGTCCCAAGCCTATCTCGCGAGTAGATTCCAACTACTCGACTTGTACCGAAGTCCTATGACTCATTAAGCATAGCCTGTCTACTCGAGGTCCTTGACACTACCCTCACTCTTTTAGGAACCTTTGGTTATGCAAGTGGGGTTTCATTCATTCTATACCTAATGCACATACATACTTCATATGACACATGTAAACAAAGTAAAGCTTTTTAAAAAGGGTTAATGCAAACCGGGGCTTGCCTTGTTGTTGCTGGTCAGGAGTTAGTTCTTCGTCCGGAAGAAGGAAGTCCAGCACTTCCGGAGTCTCTTCTTCAACGGCTACACGTTAATGAAATACTATATGTTAATATAGATGCAAATGTGAGTCTTAGAGTAAGACCTCTACTATTAGTTATAATAACCAGCCTATAACCCCTGGAACTTTGTTTAAGAATTTAAATATGAATTGGGGTTGGTGGTTTGGCTTGGACTTAGTCACATGGTGAAATGCTAAGTGGTTTCCCCCCTTTTCCATATCAATCCTTTAATTGGTTAAACAGGACAGGGGTGATCTAGAGCTCCAATGAAGCTGAGAATTTTTGTGTGAGTTCCTTCTCACCAGAAAACTCTCTGGACCAAACATTAGCATTTTTCATGGCGTGGTTTGCTCAGAATAATTTCCTTAGCAAATAAGCAGGGAGGAATTAATTCTGAGGTCAGACCCCTGTTCATACCCAACTTAATGAACCCCAATTACAATTATAGCTCATAGAGTTTGCATGAATTTTCCTAGCATTTTTGGAGTTAAGAATTGCCCAGAACTGAATTTCCAAGTTTTGGAAATCCTCTGAAAATGTTTCTGTATTCAAATGAACACAGCACCTTCCAATTTGAATTGCTCTGACCAAATCAACTCCAAATGGTCTGAAACTTTTACAGGAGTTTACTAATGTCCTAAAGAACATTCTGGTAAAATTTGGGGATTTTTGGATGAACCAAACTCCCTCTAAAATTCTTTTGCTGAAAAGCTTTAAAGAATTTTCCAGAATTAATTATTGGGTTTCATACAAATTGGTTTGTGTATTTGGACAGAACTAGGCAAGAGGAATCCAACCCAATTTGAATCACTAAATTTGGAGCTTCCTAGCAAAAGTTATGCAGTTCCAAAGTTTGAACCAATTCTGGAATTCAAATTAATTCGGGAAAAGTTCAAACTCTGCCTGTGGGTCCACCCTACACGTGTCAACCGCCGGACTCGCGCCACACGGGGGCCACAGACCTTTTCCCGCGCCACCACACGGGATCACACGCCACAGCTGATCCGGGGTTTTAATCTTCAGCTGCTGACACGTGGGCCCGGTGGGTCTTCTTCCTCCTCTCGCTCCCGCGCCTCCCCCTCGCCGGCGCTGTACTGGAGCTCGCCGGACCCAGCTTCCCGACCACCTCTCAGCCGGAGACTCGCCGCCTGGGGGTTTTCAGGGTCGGGGAACAAGTCTATGCGGTTGGCTCGGGCTGCCGGTGGCCGGAAGTAGGCGGGCGACGAGCCGCGGCCTTCGGTGATGATCGGCACCGTCGCCCGAGCACATTAGCCCGCCAAAAGCTCGGCGGATCCGCTCTAAAGCATCAGTGGAGGTCAGGAAATCTCGGCGTGGCCTCAACCTGGCTCAGAAACGACGGCAAACCGGTCGTCACCGTGCGCCCGCGTGTTCCCGCCATGGCCGCCGACCGAAAAGCTCGAAATTAGCTGTAACCACGGCGTTTCTAGCTAGGGTTGTGGAGGGAAAAGGTTCCCTATCCTCTCTAGTTCTGGTGTGCGCAAAATGAACAACTTTAACCGAGAATTAAGCGTAAATTTCCACAGTTCTTACCCGCGGTCCGGTTTTCCTCGTCCGAGGGGAAAACTTGAAATTCCGAAGCTACGTCACACGGATTGCTTTGAAATTTGGAGAGGAGCAGCGCAGGGAGTTGGCGCACCTTGGGGTGCTCTCGCTCAGTCGTGAAACTGGTTGGTGTGAGCTGCCCACGGGAGCCCGACGTCGGTTTCCACCGGTTGCACCTCGGCTTCGGTGCTGATGCTCAAAATACGGCCGACAGGAACCCCGAACGCCGGAGCTGAGCTGAGGGAACTCTTGTGCACGCGCTGGCGCTCCTTTTTCGTGTTGATCGCTTGAGCAGTCGGGATGCGATGCCGGCTTAGGATCGGGACGAACAGGCGCGGCGCCGGCGGCTTGTTTGCTCGGGAGGAAAGATAACAGGGCTCGTGGGAGGGCTGTGGCCGACTGAGCACGGTGTAGGGGAGATAAGGGCGCGGGGGAACCGATGCTTGAAGCAGCTCGGGAGGTGCTTCGGTCGTCGGTCGACCGTGCGGTGGCAGCCGGTGGGAGAGCGCAACTCGCTCGAGTGTGAACTGTGGAACCAATTAACTTAGGCAGTAAGATTCTCCCCTCTCTTCTCACTGACCAGTGGGGCCCACAGCTCCCCTCTGCCCCAAAATATCTCCAAATTTTTGGCAAATGAGTAATTCAAAAGTTTGAAGTCTCAAACTGAGCCACATTTGCATGTTTGGACAAGTTTCCCTCAAATTCAAATGTATATATGCATTCTTGCCTATTTGGCTCCTTTTTGGACCATTGGGTAGCAAACCCTTGCAAAAATTATTGAGACTTTGCCTCCCCACTAATTTGAACCTGAGGAATCCAAGTATGCCCTTTACTCCTTGTTTTAACTGCTGAATCCTGAAGTTGAATGCAACAGTTTGAAATTTCCCTCCCATGTGTGATCATATGTGTATAAACCCTACTATGTGAAAGTGAAGACTTTCCCCTCTAATCACTCTTTTGATGGAGGTTACATGCTTTTCACAACATTTCCTAAGGTGTCCACAATAAAAACTGTGGTCTTGTGAGGTGAAGAAAAGTTTTTTTACAAGTCCCGTTTCTTGGGCTTTTACAGAAATGGAGAAAGAATCATAAAAATGGCGGGGGATGTAAAAAACATAGCTGAAATGAGCCAATTCCAATTCGTCGAAGTGTGCTGTCGCCTCTGAGGAGAGGGAGGCCCGGCCCTGCTAGACACGTGGCACCCTCGGAGCTCACCCCTGCGGAGGGGGGTGAGGTCCGGCACTGCTGGACACATGGCACCCTCAGAGCTCACCCCTGCGGAGGGGGTGATGTCCGGCACTGCTGGCCACGTGGCAGTCCCGGGGCTCGCATCTGAGGAGAAGGGAGACCCGGCCCCTCTGGACACGTGGCGCCCTCGGAGCTTGCCCCTGCGGAGTGGGTGAGGTCCGGCACTGTTGGCCACATGGCAGGCCCAGAGCTCGCCTTTGAGGATAAGGGAGGCCCGGCCCCTCTGGACACGTGGCGCCCTCGAATCTCACGCCTGCGGAGGGAGTGAAGTCCGGCACTGCTGGCCACGTAGCAGGCCCGGGGCTCGCCTATGAGGAGAAGGGAGGCCCGGCCCCTCGGGACACGTGGCGCCCTCTGAGCTCACCTCTGCGGAGGGGGTGAGGTCCGGCACTGCTGGCCATGTGGCAGGCCCGGAGCTCGTCTCTGAGGAGAAGGGAGGCACGGCCCCGCTGGACACGTGGTGCCCTCGGAGCTCGACTCTCAGGAGAAGGGAGGCCCGGCCCTGCTGACACGTGGCTCCCTCGGAGCTCGCCTCTGAGGAGAAGGGAGGCCCGGCCCCACTGGACACGTGGCTTCCTCGGAGCTCGCCTCTGAGGAGAAGGGAGTCCCGGCCCTGCTGGACACGTGGCTCCTTCGGAGCTCGCCCCTGCGGAGGGGGCGAGGCCCGGCTCTGCTGGCCGTGTGGCAGGCCCGGAGCTCGCCTCTGAGGAGAGGGGAGGCCGGCCCCGCTGGACACGTGGCACCTTTGGAGCTCACCCCTGCGGAGGGGGCGAGGTCCATAGGAGGTTTTTCTCTTGTGCGCGGGGGTACCCGGTACTGAGGGTACCGACACAATTTCCCCAAAATTTTCCCCACATTTGGGGGGATAAAATCCCCAAGGCTGCCGCAACTAACTGAAAAGGTAAGTTTGTTGAGATCCAAAATTGAGTTGGACTCTTACTTGAGCTCCAAATTGGACTAGGACTCTCCCTTCCCCCCCCCCCCCCTTATAAATATAACCCCCAGCCCCTGACCGAAATCCTCTCTATTTTGGACGTCCCCCCCTGCTGCCAAGCCCCCTTCCTTGCTGCCAAGTCGCCAAGTCCCTCCCCTTGCCGGAATTTGGCCGCCGTCGAGCTCCGTCGAGCCCCGCCGTCGGCGGAGAAGAAGCCCAACGATCTGTCTTGCCCTAATCTTCCACAGAAAAATTCCCCACTGCTGCCATTGCTAGGATGAAGGCCCTGCCATCAAAAGGAAGTGAGTTAGGTCACCATTACCCGTCTTACGACATCGCCGCTGTTTCTACACATCCGTTTTCTTCGCCCCCTTCGAGCAGAAACTTTTACGTGTGGACAGATCATGTTTTGATCGTTTTTTGACGGTGCAATTGATCTAGATCTTGAGTAAAGATCATCACCACGTCCACACTTGATCTATACACTCTTGTTCTTCATAAAACCCCATGAAAGCCCATTAAAACATCCAAGAACAAGTACAAACTGGTTTAATCAAACAACACCATACGATTTGCATCCATCTACTCCATTGCATCTTGAGTAAAGTTTGTGCATGATGATTGATTGATGTGAATTTTGTATGTGCATGATTGTGAGTAAAAGAACAAGCTCAAGAGGCCATCTACGAGGAACTACAGCACCAAGACTTCGAGACGCTTGAGCAACAAGAGCCACGGGAGCAAGGCAAGTGCCCCTTGACCATATTGATCCCATGTTTTGAAACTGTTTTGTTTGCGAAAACTTGTACGCTTGAGTCAACTTGATTGGACACCCTTTTATAGGAGTTTACTAGTTTTGTTAACCATCCTTGTCGCTGGGAAAATTGATGAGTCGGGTATGGTTGTTTTTCCTTTTTGATTCGCTTAATCTACGGGATACGGGAGGCTGAATTAAAACATGGTTAGCTACTGCACTCATATGAATAATGATGATGAGAACTCGATGATGATAATGAGCATGGAATCGTTGGAGATCTAGGCAAGCTTAGTTCGTGGATGTTGCTGAATGAGATGGTGGTTTACTTGTCGTAGATCTAAGGACCGGTTCATGCCAACACATGCCAGGAAAACAGTGCCACCACAAGGACAAATATGGGTCCGGCTTAGCTGACTAAATCGGTGTGTTGCTAGCTTGTTATGGACCGTGGATGGCGCAGGGAATGGGAGTCGAGAGGGACTGCCCTGGGAACTGCATGGCACCAGAGGGGCCCGTGGATGGGAGAATGGTGATTCGAGCCTGCCGGTGAAACCTTAGTGTGTCCATACATCTAGTAGCCCCTTTGTAAAGGCTATTTTGTGATCTCTTGGTCATACACCGACGGTTGTGTACTGGTATAATGGAGGTTCTGCAGTCGCCGACGGGTGAAGAAATCACGAACTTCTGGGTAAAGTGGTGCCACCTCTGCAGAGTGTAAAACTATCATGATAGCCGTGCTTACGGTCACAAGCACCTGGCCAACTCACATGATTAGACGGGAAAACTTGGGTTGGATGTTCGGTATGGTTATGGTATGGTCATTGGGATTGGTTTTGGGACTGTTTTGAGTCACGACATTGAGTTTGGTTTCGGTTATACGAATATGAGATGGTTATGAATGTTTATGAGTATGAGATGAACTTGAGAAAGATTAATGGCTGGTTGAGACTTGATAAATGGTGAATTATGATGGAGAAATTGATGCTGAATTACTTGGTCATGTTGGGATAAATATCACTTAGAAACAGTTGCTATTTTTATCATGTTTGTGAAATAAAATTTGCTTGCTGCAGTGAGCCTTTTTATTCCTATCTTGTTGTACGCTACATGTCATACTTTTCCCGCACTTGCTGAGTACGACATGTACTCACCCTTGCATTATCACATAAACATCAACAACATTGGAAGAGTACTTCAAGGACCATGTGGAGTACTAGGCGTGCGAACTACCGTCAACATGCCTGTGGAGTTGAAGATGGAGCCTGCTGCTATTTAGTTATTTCCGCTGTCGTTTAGAGACTTCCGCTGCAAGAAGAAGTTAGAGATTCATGAGTGAGACAATGGGTCGATGTAATAAAGTACTTAAACACTATTTATTCGTGGTTATATTCTGAATTCAATTTGTGGATTACATGTGTATGTGTGATGAACATCCTAGACACACATATGCATTAACTTGGTTCTAGTTTTCGGAACCGGGTGTCACAGTTCATCACACATACACATGTAATCCACAAACTGAATTCAGAATATAACCATGAATAAATAGTGTTCAAGTAATTTATACATCGACTCATTTTCTCACTCATGAATCTCTAACTTATTCTTGCAGCGGAATACTCTAACGACAGCGGAAATAACTAAACAGCAGGCTCCAATATTAATCTCCACAGGCATGTTGACGGTAGTTCGCACGCCTAGTACTCCATATGGTCCTCGAAGTACTCTTCTCCTGTAGCTGATGTATATGTGGTAATGCAAGGGTGAGTACATGTCGTACTCAGCAAGTGCGGGAAAAGTATGACATGTAGCTTACAACAAGGTATGGAGTAAAAAGGCTCATTGCAGCAAGCAAATTTCTTTTCACAAACAAGGTAAAAACAGCAACTAAGTCTAGATGAATTAAATACCAATATGACTGTAACACCCCAAAATTTTGATTCAAAACCCTAAATCATGTTAAGAGGGGGATTTAAAAAATTTTTGGACGTGTTGCATGTTTTGCAAAAATTCAAATTCAAACTGGAATTCAAATTAAACTCAAATCAGAAAAGAAATAGAAAAAGAAAAAGAGAAAACAGAAAAAAACCGGCTAGTGGGCCGAAACCCACCAGCCGGACCAGTCAGCGCCCGCGCAAGCCCGCAGCCGCGCGCCCGCGCTCTCTCTCTCAGACAGGTGGGACCCACCTGTCATCCCTAACCCCCGATCGTCCGAAACTCGGACTGTTCACCCGCGCGCGCGCGATCGCAACTGACCGGATTTCCGGCCGAATTCTGGTTCCGGAGGACTCCCACTCGATCTAAACAAACCCGCCGCCCTCCCCCGTCTATAAAAACCCTGGCCTCGTTCTGTTTTTCCCACGCGATCCGTCGATTTTCCTTCGGTGAGAACCGAGACTTCTACGGCGAATTCTGGCCGATCTAAGCTCGGAAATTCCGATCTAACTCGTTGGTCTTGATCCACCGCCTCCGGGGAACCTTGCAGGTGCAGAAAACTCGGTGACTTGCGGTGTAAACACAGCGCCGACGAGCTTCGCCGTGGTTTCTCCTCGGACCTCGTCGCCGATCACCTTCCAGGACCTCCGAGCTCAAGAAAAACCCCGAGGTGAGATCCCCGACCTCCCCTCTACTGATCTATGCCATAAAATCACAGTGCGTACCGGTTCGATGTTATAATCTCGGCCGTCGGTTTAAAATCGGACGGTCCACGTCAGCCCCGCATTATAAAGACTGGAAATCTTACGTGCTACCCCCTAGGGTTCTCGGGAAATAAGAGCTAGCCCCGGAAACTTCTGATCTAGCCCCTGGAACTCCAGAAAATCATGTAAATTCATTTAAAAATCAGTTTTAGCCCCTGGACTTAATAAAAATTAGGAAAAACACCTCTGATAAGTGTAGCTAGACCCCTGGAAATTCTGAAAATAATATTATAGACCCTGTAATGGGGTGAGTTTACCTTTTTAGCCCTGTTTAGTAATTAACTTAGGAAATTGAATATGTGGCTAGTGTTTAAAAATTAAAAAAGTGGGACAAACATATTGTCAAAATTTAATTAAAGACTTTCTCAGTGTTTAGGAAACTTTGGAGTGAAATAAAAATATATTTTGGGCTGAATTGAATCTGTTTAATTTATTATTCACATTTAGGGACACATTTTTAAGTAAAGAATAGTTATAGGAAATAGGGAAAATAATTGTGAAATAGATTACATCAGAGGCAAAGGTCAAAATATGTTATTAAATTATTTAGGACCAGAACCTATTCTGTTTAGATGATGTGTCTTACTATTTTCATAATAAAGTACACATTTATGCATAGGAAAATAAATCTGAAAATATAGCAACTAGTAAATGATAAATGGAGTTTCTAACATCCAAAGAATTCAGTTTAGGGTTGGTAGAAATTCTGAAGACACTTATGGAGAAGGAAAATATCTTTCATGCATACTTGGTAGCAAAAAGGTGTAGTAGTTGAATATAAGGAATTTATTTCAAATTGGAAACTCATATATATAGTATGTAAGTATAAATGTGAAACCAAAAGTAGGAATCATATACACATGATTAAAAGTGCATGCAAGCCACAAATCAACACACATAGAGTAACCACAACACATATAATGGTGAATGACTTTCATAAATATGAATGTGTGGTTTGTATGAAGTGGAAGTGTGAACTATGTCTTATGGATTGTTGTTTTTCTTTTGCTATGTGTGATGGTATGATGTAGAACCTGCTCAAGAGCAAGTTATTCCTTTCCAAGATCAGGACTACCCATTTCAAGAGCAGCAGGAAGGAGGCAAGTGTCCTTGACCACTTTGATCCTATACTAGGATGTGTAGTTAGAACTATTTGCATTGTCAATTGAAATATGAAACCCATGTTTGGAAGTTTCCCTAGAATTGCATTACCTTGTTTCCTTGTAGCTTGGGTTGGGATTTATTTTATCATGTCATTTATTATTATGCATATGCTTAGCCATGTTTAGAATGGGATATTTGGGATAAGAGATCATCATTTTATATTACCATACTCTTGAATGAGATATTGTGAGTTATGTAGAGGTAGGGATCAAGGCAAGTTGGATGTTTTGGTTGTGTGCTGGGTGCACGAGACTCGGGTTTGTGTTTAGTACTTGCCTGGATCCTAAGGACCGGTTCATGGAGCTTGTAACCTGGCTTTACAGTGCCAACCACATGCTGAGATGGGGCAGCTTGGCCAATTAATTAGGTGTATCCCCGGCGTAGTATGGGTGTGTTGGATGGTGCGGGGAGTAGGTGTCAGCTGGACTACCATATGAACCGCAAGGCTCAAGAGGGGGCCACTGCAGCAGGGTTGGAGCCTCTTGTATGCTGTTAGGGGTGAAACCTCAGTGGGCCCACGCTCGTCGGGAATCCCTTTGTAAAGGCTTCGTAGTGATCTCCTGGCTACATACCTGGGAAGTGTGAATGTGGTTCGTAGCCACTGGCATAATGGAGGTTCTTTAGTCCACCCGGTAACGGGGGATGAAATCACTACATGTGGGTACAGTGGTACAAACTCTGCAGAGTCAAAACTGTCATGACAGCCGTGCTCACGGTCATGAGCGGCTTGGACTTATTCATGATTAGAGGAGTGATGGTTTTGGAAGTTGTGGATGTTAAGCGGGGAGCTTAACATTGGAAATGATGTTATGGTTATGGGATTATGATGATGGGATGGGAGATTGGGACCATTTCACTTTGTAGTAATGTAGGTGCTTAATAAGCTAAGGTGATAGGTATTAATTGCGTAGTGCTTTTGCCATGAGTTCAACCTCTCCTTGTTCTAGCCATGCATGATATAATTTTCCCACACTTGCTGAGTACCATTGGTACTCAACCTTGCATATTTTGTTGGTTTATATTGCTGCTCAGGTCAAGATAATGAGGTGGTATGTAATGACCAAGACTTTGGACCCGAAGAAGGTTTCTAGGTTCATGGAGACCCCCGGGCAACGCCTGTGACGGAGCCCACAAGAATAATATTCCGCTGCTAGTTTATTTACTTGTGATGAACTTATTATTGTCCATCGAGACATTTGCTATGTAAGACTTATTTATATTCGACACCTGGCTTGTAATAAATGATGCTTCACTATTTGTCATCACATGTATGAGAAAATGATCCTGGCATACATATGATATTCACTTGGTTGTTCTTCGGAAAAACCGGGTGTGACAATGACCAAGTAATCGTCAACATTCTTTCATCATAATTCACCATTTATCAAGTCTCAACCAGCCATTAATCTTTCTCAAGTTCATCTCATGCTCATAAGGATTCGTATCCATCTCATATTCATATAACCAAAGCCAAACTATTGTCATGACTAAAAATTGTTCCAAAACCAATCCCAATGACCATACCATTACCATACCGAACAACCATCCCAAGTTTTCATTCTAATCATGTGAGTTGGCCAGGTGCTTGTTACCGGAAGCACGGCTATCATGATAGTTTTACACTCTGCAGAGGTGGCACCACTTTACCCACAAGTTCGTGATTTCATCACCCGTCGGCGACTGCAGAACCTCCATTATACTAGTACACAACCGTCGGTGTATGGCCAAGAGATCACAAAATAGCCTTTACAAAGGGGCTACTAGATGTATGGACTCACTGAGGTTTCACCGGCAGGCTCGAATCACTATTCTCCCACCCACGGGCCCCCTCTTGTGCCATGCAGTTCCCAGGGCAGTCCCTCTCGACCCCCGTTCCCGCGCCATCCACGGTCCATAACAAGCTAGCAACAAACCTAATTAGTCAGCTTAGCCGCACCCATATTTGACCTTGTGGTGGCACTGCTTTCCTGGCATGTATTGGCATGAACCGGTCCTTAGATCTACGGCAAGTAAACCACCATCTCATTCAGCAACATCCATGAACCAAGCTTGCCTAGATCTCCCTGATTCCATGCTCATTAACATCATCAAGTTCTCATCATCATTATTCATATGAGTGCAGTGTGGGGACCACCCCGTGGTTCACCCACTCCGAGATCACAGAGGGTGGTGCCGTGCGATGCGGCACCCAACAGCACACACGAAAAGATTAAGAACAACATACTACATTCCCCTCTCCATTTCTATGCCCCATTCTCCATTTCTGTATTTCCCTCTCCATTTCTATGCCCCATTCTCCAATTCTATATTCCCTTCTCCATTTCTGTGGTTCTTCCTCCATTTCTATGGTTCTTTCTCCTTTTCTATGGTTCTTTCTCCATTTCTATGGTTCTTCCTCCATTTCTATAGTTCTTTCTCCATTTCTAGGGTTCTTTCTCCATTTCTACTTCTTTTATAATGCTTATCTACATGAAAAATGTATGCAATGCATGGAAATGAATTTGAGGGTGTTACAGATACCACCCACCTGTTCTCTAGTTGTTTATCCTATGCCATCTGTATAAACATATTTGAAAAAGGTCAAATATTCATTTCAACAGCAAATCATTGAGTTATAACAAAAAACATGTCATTGAACTCATAAAACTTGGAAACATAAATCAAACTTAGAACAAATTTGATTGCTGGTCTGCTGCCCAAACTGACAGCCCTGACCAGTTTCCCTTTTAACCTGATTTAGACCATGCTAAAGACAAAAACAGTTCTGGAGCTCAACATCAAAGTTAAAGTTAACTTCAATAGATTTCCAGAATTTATTTTATTTGCCTCAGATATTTCCTTGTTCAAAAGTTATTAGATGTCAAATTTACAGAATTTCTTGTGAAAATTGGACAGCACCTCCCCGCTTGAGGTACTGATTTGATCCAAGAATTCCAGATAATTCTACCTTGAACTTTTCAGAGCTACCTCATTTTCTATTTTTAGATTTTTATGAAGGAAATTCTGCTCAATTTACAGAGAGTTACAGAGAGTATTTGCTCTGCCCTATTTTCTGAACAGTTTCAACTCTACTGCATTTTCAACTGGTTAAGTGATGAAACACCTCTGGACATCCATAGAAAAGTTATAAATCTCTTCAAAAACTTTCTAGAAATGTATCATATGACCTCAACATCGAAAGAACTCAACCTATAACCTCTGTGTAACTTCAGCTTTGTTTCAGTTGAAAACAGGGCACTCTGTCCTTAGTGTCCTATAAGATGAAAACTTGTTAACATTGCATATCCTGATTAAGGAAAGGAGTTAAGTCACAGTTTTAGTGCTCTGGACCAAAACTTTCAAGTTTTACAATGAGGTTGATCATTTAGTGGGGTGTAACGTCGAAGCGTCACCAGTTCATGCGGGTACTACGTTCCTCACAAAGAAAAACCTATACCGGATTTAGCCGGCTTCGTTAGTTCAGTGGCACTAAAACGTCTCTCGGAAACATGTACTACTCGTCTACCGATCCGTGGTTAGACTACCCGCAATTTAAATCACACAATCGTCAGGCTCGGCTGCACACCGAACCCGGTCCCAATACAGTTCATACAATCGTCCGTCATCACTCGCATGGTTGTTCTCAAGCCAATCACGCCTTGAGCTACGTGTTCACATTACTAACCACGTGACGAGGTCTCCAATACTTGCCCGTAGCACGCCAGGGAAGGGCGCTGCTCGAATACCCCAAACGACATGAAGAGTTGTAGAGGATACTAAAGCTTGCCGGGTTACCTGCCACCCGTGAGGCTCCACCCTTAAGCTTGTGCGCACTGGTGGACAGCGCTTACATGCACCCCCAAGACATATGACGTCGCCAGATGCATAATTTTCCGACATAAGCAATTAGGTTAGTGTTTGCCACTTGCTATACACTAATAATATCCTTATATGGGCTACTAACTCGTTCCTTACCGAGTTTTTCAAAAGATGACCTTTATAAGTGCGTTAAACCTCAAGCGAGCTTTGATACCACACTGCGAGGACCACATAGCCTCGACTAGCCCGGATCACGCTGAGGGGTGTTGCGTTGCACAACACCGGATAACACACATAAAAGGGTACAAAGCGGAAGCAAAAGATTTATTACAATAAACCGTTTTGAAAATATTTACAACAAAATATGTCAAGTCTACACTCATGGGCGTAGACTAAGCAAAAGAGTTCACGTTCAGCCCATGAACGTGTTCCCACTAGAACGCACACACACTAACACGGCGGCGTGCACAACTCCCACTCGACGGGGTTGCCCTTTTGGGGGTCCGTCTCATCCTCGCGAGCCTCCTCCTCATAGCATCCTGCAAACGCTTCAAACACAAGCAGTGAGCACGATGGCGCAGCAAGACTCACCCGTCTTACCTACACATGAAATTCTACATGTTAGGTTTTCAGTGTATAATGGAATGAAAGTTGCAAAGGACACTCCTAAATAGTTGTACCTTACTTTCAAGTTTTAAGCACGAGTTGTGGAAGAACCTCGTGCTAAGACACATAAGAGAGCTGCAATCAAACAAGAAACACATTTCTCTCATGTGCTTTGCCCAAGGTTGAAAAGAACTTTAATTAGCTCTAAACTACAACAGATCATTAGCAACAAAAATATATCTTTCAATCAGGAACTTTTTAACATGACTCTAGTCTGTTCTTTCTACGTCACGGTATAGTGAACAAGTGGTACTCACTGACCGTGAGGGACGGCGATTATAATCGATTTACACCTGCAGGGTTAACCGAATAACCCGTCACATATGCCCGTACTCGATGTTGCCTACAGCAACCACCACGGACGTCATACGCAACCACCTTTCATCCGTCATCCAAATGTTGAACCGGTCCTATCGTCTCGAGCAAGAGGTCTCTGTGCGTGCATCCGTAGTGCCGCCAGCCGATTTACACCTCAAGCTTTAAACCTACCCTCTGGACGACAAGCAATGCCTTAACAAATAGCTACCTGAATTACATCGGTTTCTCGGTTCCCATATATCCGGTAAGTCTTCGGTACTGTTTTAGCTTGTTCAACATGCCCGCACAAAGCTCGGTCCTCAATCGACACAAGCGGAGCTATGGCACCCAGGACCCAGTCCTGCTGTCCTTACTCTCCGCTCGATCTCATTTTTCTTGCCATGTGTTCCATTTGATATCTCTAACCGAATGGTGTGCCTTTAGCCTATTCTTGCGAGCAGTTCCAACTGCTCGACTTGTACCGAATCCTACACTAGTTTAGCATTGCAGTGGCTACTCGAGATTTAAAACCTAAGCCCAAAAACCCTGGTTTTCTTGGCTATGCATTTGGGTTTTCAAACAAGACTCTAATGCATAATTAAAGTGGATACTCAATGTATGTTCTCAAAACAATAAAGTTATAAAAGGGCTAATGCAAACCGGAGCTTGCCTTGCTGCTGGTCGTATGCTAGCTGTTCCTCCGGCGAGATGAAATCCAACACCTCCGGCTCCTCTTCAACCTTAGCAACTACACAATATAAATATGCATGTGTGTCAATTTAAATGAATTTGAATTTGAAGTTGGTATTGTTAAGACTATAAGTACAGCTAGGCAGGACCAATGACTGAAATTTTTACTGTGGTTTGGGTACAACCTAAACAGAGACTTGGCCAAATTTCGTCTGAAGCAAAGCTAATTTGAGCCCTGTACAAATAAATGTATATTTGGCATTAATTGGATCTCTTAGGGTGTTCTAAAAATTTTCATGGGGCAATCCATGACTTTCTGGAAACTATACTTTTAGAGGGTTCTAATGGGATTGGTTTCACCTAATTTGAATATTCCTAGCAAAAGATATGATCTAAAAAAGTTCAGAGATAATATGAAAAATGTTTCTGGACATTTTTCATTTTCTCTGGAACAGTTTTATTAATCACATCATTAGGTAGATCAAATTAGCTCAAATGGATCTGAAATTTCTATGGTAGCTCAGGCATATTATAAGGAACATCCTGGCCAAATGTCAGAATTTTTTACTAAAGGGTTCTCCAGTTAAAATTCTAAACAATCGAAAATTTTGAAGAATTAATTCTGGAGAAATAAAGGTTCCATGAGGTGAAACTTGATTTGTTGTAAAGTACTCAGAGAGCTGAATCCAACAAAATTTTGTTCACTCGATTTGGAGTTTCCTAGCCAAAGTTATGAGGGTTTGAAGTTTGAACTAAATCTAAAAATCAGAAAATGTTTAAAACACTGCACATGGGTCCCATGTACAGTGTCTTCTTCAACCTCCCGCCGGCGCCCGAGCGCGCTACACACAGCGGCGGTGGCGTGGCTTGTTCTCGGCCGTTATTGCCTAATTCTTGATGCAGTTTCTTTCTACGTGAACCTTAAAGCACGGCGCACATGCCGGACAATTCCTCGCGCCCCGACATCGCCGGAAAAGTAGTCGGTGACGGTGGCGGCGGAATTGAGCTCGGGTCTGACTGTGCTAGCTCGTCTCGGCAGTGAACACGATCAACCAACGGGTCACAGAGAACCACTAGGGCACGGGGAAGCTACCCCTGCCCTGCTCTTGGCCGAAGATCGCCGGGAAAGTAGACTTCACCAGCGACCCGAGCCGTTTTCACCGGCGGCGGCAAAAACACGGCGCTACGCTCACTGCGTTGATCATGTTCACTAAGATTTGGCCTAGGTGATCATGAGGTGCTACTATTGCTTCAGCTAAACCAGAATCTCCAGTGATCAAGTGATCGAGATGAATTTCCAATTTTGGTTCTCGGTGTTCTACACAACGATCATCGGGAAAAGTGAAATTCCGGCTAACCGGCGCTAAGAGAGAGCTAGGGGTTCGGGAGGAGATACTAAACTCCGATGCTAACCTAATAGAACAGTTGGTTGCACAGGAGAAGCTCGGAGCTGTCCGGGCGATGGTGTTAAGTCGGAGGCACTTCTGTTTGAACAGGGGAGTGGAAATTGGCTCAGGAAAGCTTGAGGGGAGCTGATCATGAGCAGCTGAGGGCTGGAGCACGTCGAGTGAAGGTCGGCGGTTCCGTTTATGGCCTCAGCTTGAGATGGAAGGGTGGGTTTTGGCATGTCGACGGCGAGGTGGTGAGTTTCGGGTGTGCGGCGGTTCTTTCCGAGTTCTCAGCGCGAGGACGCGTCGGGGCAGTGGCGAAATGGCTTTGTGACGTCCTGGGACTCAACGATAACGCGCTGGAGAAGTCGGTCAGGAGCTGGAATCACCGAGCAGGAGCTGGCAGCGTCGATCAGTGCCGTGGCGATCACTGAGCGCGTGCAAGAATCCAGGCACCGAGTGATTCAGTCGGTTTGCTCGAGTGTGAGACTGGCAGTGGGTCCAACCCCCTTGTTTTAACCTCTAAAATTCAATTTTCCCACTTCTCTTAATATTGGTGACCTTCATGCCCCTGTACATTTGGATAATTCACCAAATGCCCATTTGCATTTGAATGATTCAAATTGTGGAGTGTTTGAAATATATTTACAGCACATATGTAGTTTGAAATTCAAATTGGATTTCAATTTGCTTAATTTAGCTCGTGTCAAGATTAACTCCAAATAGAGTGAAAATTGGTGTGTGAGCTCACAAAAATGTGCTGAGTGTGAATATGAATCCCACTTTTGAATTCATGGGATGAAAGGAGTTTGAATTTGAATTTAAGTTCAAACTAGCCTTTATCTATTTGTACCCAAAAACACCTCAAAAGGTTTTGGATTTGGGTGAAATTTGGCATGATCATTCCTAACAAGGTTTAGGACTTTTTCATATGCTCAGCCCCTATATGATGTTGTGGGAAATACCGCTTTTTTGCATTTTGTGAGTTTATCTTCTAATGACTTTCTTGATAGTGGTTACTTGCTCTTCAAATATGTTCATATGATTTCCTTAAATGAGGTGAGTATGGTGTGAGGAACACTTTTAGCAAATTAAAAACTTGGGCCCTTACATTCACCATCCTCTATGGCAAATCTCCCAAATCCTCACTCAAGCATCTCAATCTTCGCTTCGCGAACGGAGCGGTTCCCTTCATGAGCTGTCTTGAGAGTATCCCATATGTCTTTGGCAACTTCATGTCCATCCACCTTGGTGAACTCTTCTCTACTTAAAGATGAAGTAATCACCGCAACGGCTTGTGCATTGCGATGGATTGCTTGTTCTTGCTCCGAAGTGAGTTCTTCATCATTGTCGGGGATGTCCAAACCTGTACACACTATATGCCAAAGACTAAGATCAAGTGAGATAAGATACATATTCATATTATATTTCCACATTGTATAGTCATTGCCGTCAAAATGTGGAGGCTTTCCCAATGGAATAGAAAGGTAGTGATTGTTGTTGTTGAGCTTCTCATAATTAAAAGGATACCGGGAGTAGTCTTGATGACTACTCCCTTTTGGCTTTTCGTCCTCCTTCTTGCCCTTTTGGCTCATCAGCTTTTTCCTCAGTAGTGCTTTCAGATTGCGCACTTCATCGTCGTCATGCTCATAGTCCTTGAGCACATCGAACATCTTGGTGTCTTGTTCATCTCCGATGACTGGTGACTCCGGGATCTCGTTGTTCTTGTCGGTGGCCATTTATTTCTCCCAGCGGTAAGTCTCGTTAATGGAGAGCCGGCTCTGATACGAATTGAATAGGCGTTGAAAAACTTTTCCTGCAACGCTTAACAAGATCGTCGAATATAGGACGACCGAACTAGTCCGGTGTAGGGTACGGACTAGTCCAGTATGCTAGTTATACCTACGAAAAGATTAATTGTTTAATGTATTTTCTCGAACCTTAGAACAGCGGAATTAAGTGAACTATCCTAACAACTTGAGTAAGTATTTAGGATGATTGATTTGCACCTGGCATACAAAATTAATACAAGTTGCAAGTTTAATCAACCCTATGCCCTAGATGATGATGATTGCAAAAGTAAAGAACTAGAACACACGAGACAAGGATTTTTATCAAGGTTCAATCTCACCAAAGAGATCTACTCCTTGTTGAGGAGCTCACACAGAGACGGGTCTCAATCAACCCTTTACCTCTTCAAGTCACCACAAAGGCCGACTTGATTCCACTATCAAGGGGTAATCACCGAGTCAATGGGGCAACCTCACACGCTGAGGACTCCCACAAAGTTACAGCAATGAAACAGATCAAATACACTCAAAAGATTTACAACAGATGCAAGAGTGTATAAGAGATCAAACCCCAAGAGCTCAACAATGCGTAGAAGACGATCTCCTTTTACCAAATCTGGGTTCCCAAAAGATTTAACTTTTACGGGCTTTAGATATGTGGCGAGAAGTGTTTCTATGCTCTTGGGACGTGTGGCGTAGGGTTCTTAGTTGTCTTTTCTGGGGTTTTGGATCACCTATTTATAGAATTTCTAAAAAGTTACCATTAGGGATACCGACGGCCGGACTAGTCTGCTCAGAGGACTGGACTAGTCTGGTGTGCTGTGTAAAGTCTACGTGGAATGTGCAACACACTTGAAACCCTATTCTGTGTGAGGTGATCCAGACTAGTCCGCATAGGAATAGGAAGTTAACCAGACTAGTCCGTGGTGATTCCAGAAACTTAATCGTACTAGTCTGCAATTGGACGTACTTGTCCGATGCAAGGTGATATGTATTGTGTTGGCAGACTAGTTCAAATGTTGGGACTTGTCCGTGTGAAGCACCAGAAAGTTGATCATGCTTGTCCGGCTCATGTCCGGACTTGTCCGGATGGGGACAGTGAGTTGAACGGACTAATCCGGTGCTGCTCCGGACTTGTCCGTGTGAGAACAGTAAGTTAATCAGACTAGTCCGCTGGTGAACAGACTTGTCCGGTGCTTCGGTGAATTGTTTAACTTATTGATTTTAGCCCTTACCCTCTACGCAAAGTTATAAGCTCTTGGGATGTGTCTCTCACACACATCCTATACATTTATATGTACTTTGCGCTTCCATTGATCATTTGGTCTTTTCTTTTCTCATTCCTCATTTTAACCTTTTTGTGCACCATAAGGTCTATTCTTCATATACCTGCTTTCATCTCAACAAATCTCATTAGTATCTCATTTGTTTGTCATCAATCGTCCAAAACCCACATGGGAATGCCTAGATGCACATTCATATAGGGCTTGTAGGCAAGTTTTTACAAAGCTCCGGCGAGCTCGCTGCCTCCCGCTGCCGGATCATTCTGTCCGCACCCAATGGGGTGACGTGGTCTGCTGTGGGACGTCCATTTAAAATCCTACGGCCCGAAATACACCCCAGCGTACCGCTTTGCTGTTATAATCTAAGTCCCTCTATTAAAATCCGACAGTCCGGATTGAATTCCCCCTCTTCACGCCTGGAAACTTGCAGCTTGGCCATCGGGTTTTTAGCAAAACAGAGTTTATACCCAACAATCTTCGGAGCTACCCCCTGGACTTCACAAAAATTGTGAAAACACATGTAAATAGTTGTTTTAGCCCCTGTAAACTTTATAAATTAGGAAATTACACTGTATTATTTGTTTAGGTCCCTGATAATTGTAGGAAATGTGATTTTGACCCTATAGCATTGCATATTTATGATTTGAATCCTGTAGAAAATACATTTTTTATTTGGAAATTTGAAATTCATCTAAACTCACTACAAAAGAAAATAATCATAAAATTTGACTCCAAATAAGTTTAACTTTTAGGAAATCTATAGAATAATCTGTATTTGTGTTCTAGAAAATAAATAAATTATGAAAACACAATTTAATATCTGTTTTAATGCTGAAATTGTCTTTTAGACATAAAAACAATTATGCATTCACGTAAAAATGATATACGCTGTAGAAATTAAGTATAAAAGGTCTTAAGTGAAGATTAAAATCTGAAATTTTGATTAAGGGCTGTATCAATTCTGTTTTGGTGCTGAAAATATACTTTTAGCCATAAAAATAAAGCTGAACCCATGACAAAATGATATATACTAGGAAGGGATTATAAAAGGTTTTAGAGACAAAGTTTAAAGTATGGAAATCTTATTAGTAGCTAGAAAATTCTGTTTAGGCTGAAAGTGTATGTCTTAGGTAAAAGCAAATGTTTAAATTTTATTTAAGGCTTTATAAATTGTTGTAGCTGAAATTCCAGTTTTAGGAGAATTGATAAACGTGAAATTGATGTAGAAACAGTATATGTCTTAGAAAGGTGCATATATGTATATGTAAAATACTTGTAGAGTATAATTAGGCCCAAAGTGAACTTAAAAGCAATATATATCCAGATATATACCTCTATACATATTGAATTGTTTTGATTGGTTATGTTGGATTGCTTCTTATTGTACCTTGTTTGAACATGTTCTATGTATGTTGGCATCAGTAGAACCAGCCCTAGAGCTGGTTCTAAATCTCCAGGAGCAAGTCTTCAACATTCCTGAGCAACCACAAGAAGAAGACAAGTGTCCATGACCAAGTTTGCTCTGATTTTAGGAAAATTAGTTAGAAATTAAGTGCATTATGTCACAATAGTGAATCCCAATGATAGGATGCACTACCTAGTTCACCTGACTTTTTCCTTGTAGCCATGGTGGGAATTTTATTGGTATATGAATTATTGTGTATTATGCTTAGCCATGCTTAGTTTTGTGGGGAAATCTAGAAGATGGATTACAACTTGATCTTAATGAATCTTGATGGCACAAAATGACTTGCGGTAGAGTTAGGAATCTAGGTAAGCTGGATGACTTTGGTTGGTGCTGCGCGCACGAGAAATTGGGTTAGTGTTTGGTGCTGCATGTTTGGAATGTGCGGGGAATAGGAGTCAGCTGGACTACCTTGGAAACCGCAAGTCTCAAGAGGGGGCCACTGTAGCGGAGGTTGTACCGTCCTGGATGCTGTTAAGGTTGAAACCTCAGTGCGCTCATGCTAGTCGGAAATCTCTTTGTAAAGGCCTCGTAGTGATCTCCTGGCCACACAACATGGTAGTGTGAATGTGGTTGGCTGCCACGGGAAAATGGAGGTTCTCTTAGTCCATCCGGAAACGGGGATAAAATCACTACTTGTGGGTAAAGAGGCACAAACTCTGTAGAGTTGGAAAACTATCATGACATCCATGCTCACGGTCAAGAGCGACTCGAACTTCTTCAAGAGTAGTGGAATGTGAAATGATATGGTTGGGAATCTTAAGTGAGAAACTTAACATTGATGATGTGGTTATGGGAATGGTATGAATTCACTGATGTAGTAATATAGTTGCTAATTCAAGCTAAGATGTTAGGTTATATGCGTAGTGCTAAAACCATGATGTAATCCTTCCCTTGTCTTGGCCTTCATGTCATTTCTTTCTCACACTTGCCGAGTACCTCAGGTACTCAGGCTTGCCTTTTTGTTGTATGTATTTGCTGCTCAAGCCATGGTGATGGTGTGGAGTACAATGAAGACGACATCAACCAGAAGACTTCTACTAGGCTTGCGGAATCCTTCCGGGCAACGCCTGTGATGGAGCTCCACAAGATTAATTTCTCTGCTTGTCATTTATGTATCTAGTACCTTTAATATATTTTATCAAGACATATTTTAATATATTTTATCAAGACATATTTGTAATATTTTATTACACAATGAACTTGGCTTGTAATCTATGATGTTATCACTATTTTCCGTTACAGTATGAAAGAAAGATCCTGGCATACATGTGTATATTCACTCGGTTGTCTTCATAAAAACCGGTTCTGACAAAAGTGGCATCAGATCCAATGTTGCCCGTAGGAACACGAAGCTAGTTAGAAACAGACACAATAAGGACATTAGGTTCCTAAAAAATATTTTACAAAAAGTGTGTTGTGTTAGTATGTTATTTATTGTTCTTTTGTTCATTTATTATCTATCCTTATCTATGTTCAAAATAGAGTTTTTACTTACTTTGTTTCTTACTTCATTTTAAATATTTCATGTTTTAGATGGCTCCCACTCGCCGCACCATCCGTATGTCGACCGGAGGACATGTACCACGACACCAGCTCACTCCACGCTGTTGGAGATGAAAAATGGTTGAGTTTTGCAGGTTGCAGGAGCCAAAAAAGGTGGAAAGGGCCTTTTGTCTTGAGAATTTAAGGTGCATAAGGCTTCAGTAAGGAAACTACCCAAGGTTGAAAAAAAATACGTGCGGGAAGCCTGTTTTACCTCGAAAACTCAAGATACAAGTGCCCGGGTGGGAACTCGAGATACCAGGTCTTAACCGGGAACTTGTGGAAAATAAGCTGCCGATCAAGCCATGTTTCAGGCCTCACAAGCAACCATTTAGGCGATTCAACCCGGCTATCCATGACAAGATCAAAGAATAAGTGAATCATCTACGTCATGCTAAGTTTATTCGGCCCTGCAGGTATGCTGAATGGGTGTCTAATATAGTTCCGGTAGAGAAGAAGAACGGGAAAGTTGAGGATTTGCATAGACGTATTGGACTTAAACTGAGCAACACCGAAGGATGAGTATCCAATGTCTATAGCCGAGGTATTGATCAACAATGCCTAAGGGCATAAAGTGATCAATTTCTTGGACGGTAACGTTGGATATAATCAGATTTTCATGGCTGAAGAAGACACGTCGAAGACAGCATTTTGTTGCCCCGGGTTTGCTTGATTGTTTGAGTAGGTTGTCATGACCTTTGGGTTGAAGAATGCTGGGGCAACATATCAACGAGCCATGAATCTGATCTTCCATGACATGTTGGGGGACATTCTTGAGTTGTATATTGACGATCTCGTGGTGAATTTGGCTGAGTTCCAAGACCATATGGCTGACTTAAGGAGGTCTTTTGAGAGGATGAGAAAGTATGTTCTTAAGATGAACCCTCTGAAATGTGTATTTGGTGTGTTGGCTGGATGCTTTCTGGGTTTCATCGTGCATGAACACGACATAGAAGTCGACCCTAAGAAAGTTGAAGCTATCAAGAGGATAGGAGCGCCGGCATGCAAGCAAGACGTGCAAAGCTTGTTAGGAAAGGTCAATTACCTTAGGAGGTTCATTGCTAACTTGGCTGGGAATATTGGAACCTTCATGCCACTATTGAAGCTCAAACACGAGCAAGAGTTTACTTGGGAGGCAGAACAGAAGGAGGCTTTTAAAAAGATCAAAGAATACTTGATGAAGCCACTATACTTACCAGCACTACAGATGAGGAATCCGTTCTGGCTCTATATAGCTGCACAAAGCCAAGTTATTGGGGCTGTTCTAACTTAAGAAAGTCAAGGTAAAGAGCATCCCGTGGCTTACTTGAGCAGAAGACTTCTAGAAACCGAAACCAGGTACACGTTTGTTGAGAATCTTTGCTTGTCTTTATATTTTTCGTGTTCCAATCTTAAGCACTATCTCCTTCCAAATATGTGCTTCGTTACATGTCAACATGACATCATCAAGCACATGTTGCTACAACCGATTCTGAGTGACAGGATAGGTAAATGGGTGTACTCATTAGTGGAGTATGATCTGGTATTCGAGCCTCTCCGGAGCATGAAGGGCCAGGTTGTGGCATAATTCATTGTTGAACACGATGTACAGCTCGAAGAAGAGTGCATGGTCGAGGTATGTCCTTGGAGATTACTTTTTGATGGATCGGTTTGCAACAAGGGTCAAGGAATTCGATATGTATTAGTTTCACCCAACGAAGAAGTTTATGAGTTCTCTATTCGGCTAAACTTCGTATGCACCAACAACCAAGACGAGTACGAGGCCCTGCTGAACGGTTCGGAACACTTGGTCGACATGGGGATCAAGAACATTGAAGTTTATGGTGATTCCAAGCTTGTCATCCAGTAGGTTAGTGGAGAAAGCCAATGTTATGATGGTATCTTGAATGATTATCATGAAACATGTTTAGATATCATCAAAACTTTGGATACATTCTGGTGCCAAACATATACCAAGGGAAGAAAACCAGAGAGCATATGACTTGGCACAGCAAGCTTCGGGATATGAGGTGAAAAGAAGAAGATTTCACGTAAAAACAAGGCCAACATTGCTCAGAAGCGATGAAGATATGATAAGGCACAACAATTTGACCAACTTTGATGTGGTAAACATAGAAATTAGAGGTCAACGGTTGAATGTATCAAGAACCCAAACACGTGCAAAGACAGGAAGGTTCGGTGTCAAGAATTGCGGTACACCTTAATCAATGATGAGTTGCATCGCCGAACTTTAGATGGGCTTTTGTTAAAGTGTTTAGATAAAGAACAAGGGAAAGAGGCCATGAGGTGCACTATTGTCTTTGTGGCATGTCGCACCCGGTTTCTCCGAAGAACAACCGAGTGAATATCACATGTATGCCAGGATCATTTTCTCATACATGTGATGACAAATAGTGAAGCATCATTTATTACAAGCCAGGTGTCGAATATAAATATGTCTTATAAAGCATACGTCTCGATGGACGATAATAAGTTCATAAAATGTAAATAAAATAGCAGCAGAATATTATTCTCGTGGGCTCCGTCACAGGCGTTGCCCGGGGGACTCCATGAACCTAGAATCCTTCTTCGGGTCCGAAGTCTTGGCCACTGAACACCACATCATCCCCTTGACCTGAGCAGCAATTTAAACCAACAAATATGCAAGTTTGAGTACCGTTGGTACTCAGCAAGTGTGGGAAAGTTATGTCATGCATGGCTAGAGCAAGGAGAGGTTGAACTCATGGTTAAAGCACTACGCAATTATTACCTATCACCTTAGCTTATTAAGCACCTACATTACTACACGGGTGAAATGGATCCCAATCTCCCAACCCATCATCAATATCAAGTAACCATAACATCATTTCCAATGTTAAGCTCCCCGCTTAACATCCACAACTTCCAAAGTCATCATCCTCTAATCATGAATAAGTCCAAGCCGCTCTTGACCGTGAGCATGGCTGTCATGACAGTTTTGACTCTGCAGAGTTTGCACCACTGTGCCCACATGTAGTGATTTCATCCCCCGTTGCCGGGTGGACTAAAAGAACCTCCATTATGCCAGTGGCCGCGAACCACATTCACACTTCCCAGGTGTGTAGCCAGGAGATCACTACGAAGCTTTTACAAAGGGATTCCCGACGAGCGTGGGCCCACTGAGGTTTCACCCCTAACAGCATACTAGAGGCTCCAACCCCGCTGCAGTGGCCCCCTCTTGAGCCTTGCGGTTCATATGGTAGTCCAGCTGACACCTATTCCCCGTACCATCCAACACACCCATACTACGCCGGGGATACACCTAATTAATTGACCAAGCTGCCCCATCTCAGCATGTGGTTGGCATGGTAAAGCCAGGTTACATGCTCCATGAACCGGTCCTTAGGATCTAGGCAAGTACTAAACACAAACCCGAGTCTCGTGCACCCAGCACCAATCAAATCATCCAACTTGCCTCGATCGCTACCTCTACATAACTCATAATATCTCATTCAAAGGTAAGATAAATAAATTGATGATCTCATATCCCAATTAACCCATTCTAAGCATGGCTAAGCATAAGCATATAAATAAATGACATGCTAAAATAAATCTCAACCCAAGCTACAAGGAAACAAGGTAATGCAATTCTAGGGAAACTTCCTAGCATGGGTTTCATATTTCAAATTGACAATGCAAATAATTCTATCTACACATCCTAACATAGGATCAAAGTGGTCAAGGACACTTGTCTTCTTCCTGCTGCTCTGGGAATGGAAAGTCTTGGTCTTGGAAGGGGAGAACTTGCTCTGGGGCAGGTTCTACTCATGCTAATACACATAGCAAAAGAAAACAACAATACATAAGACATAGTTCACACTTTCACTTCATACAACCCACACATACATACATATGATAGTCATTCACCTTTCTAAGTGTTGTGGTTACTCTAGATGTGTTGATTTTTAGCCTACATGCACTTTTAAACATATGTATATGATTTCTAACTTTTGTATTCAGATATCTGTTTGCACACTATATATGAATTTCCAATTTGATTAAATTCTTTATGCACTTCTTAGCTACCAAGTTTGCATGAAAGGTAATTTCCTACTCCAAATAGGTTTTAAGATCTTCTACCACATCCTAAAATGAAGTTTTTGGATTTAGAGACTTCATTTATCATTTTCTAATTATGCATACCCATTTTCCTATATTTTTCAGATTTATTTTCTATTCCTAAAAGTGAGTTTTAATATTAAATAGTAGGGCATATCATCTAAACAGAATAGTTCTGATCTAAAATATTAAATAATATATTTTTGAACTTCTCCTCTGATGTGAACTAATTTAAATTTATTTTACCAATTTTCAGAATTATTTCCTAAACCAAAAATGTGTCCCTATAACTAATAAATGTGAACAATCAATTAGACAGATGCATTTCAGCCTAAAAATCTATTTTTAACTAATTCTAAAGTTTTCCATGTGCTAGGAGAGTTTAAATTTGAAATTACAATGTGTTTGCCTCACCTTTTAAATTTAAATCCTAATCACATATTCAAATTTCTGAATTTAATATCATATAGGGTCAAAAAGGTAAATCCACCCTACTACATGGTCTAATTTATTATTTCATAAATTTCAAGGGGTCTAACTACACATAACAGAGGGGTTTTCCTAATTTTTATTAAGTCCAGGGGCTAAAACTGATTTTTAAATGAATTTACATGAATTTCTGAAGTTCCAGGGGCTAGATCAGAAGTTTCCGGGGCTAGCTCGTGTTTTCCGAGATCCCTAGGGGGTAGCGTGTAAGAATCCCGGCCTTTATAACGCGGGGCTGATGTGGACCGTCCGATTTAAAATAGACAGCTGAGATTATAACGCGAAGCAGTACGGGTTAGATCTAATAGGAACCGCACGATTTAAAATGGACGGGCCTCAGGGGGCCACGTCGCCCTGGCCGTGCGCGGGCGGTGCTGCCCAACGGCGCGCGGCGGCGGGAGGCGGCGATCTCGCCGGAGATCTTCGGATTTTCGTCTATGCCTCCTAAAACTTGTATTTCATGGCATAGAACGGTAGAGGGGAGGTCGGGGATCTCACCTCGGGGTTTTTCTTGAGCTCGGAGGTCCTAGAAGGCGGTCGGCGGCGAGGTCCGAGATGAAATAGCGGCGGTGCTTGCTGGAGCTGCGTCTAGGGTGCAAAACACCGGGTTTTATTCACCTGCGTGACTCCCCGGAGGCGGTGGAACATGATCGGCGCGTTAGATCAGAAAACCCGAGCAAGGATCGAGAGAAAACGGTGATCGAAGCTTCGGTTCTCACCGGAGAGAAAAGTGGAGCACACTGGGGGAATTCGGCGAGTTTATGTGCGGGAATTTCACGAGGGGAGGCGGCGGAGGATCGACTTAGTTAAATAGCAGCGTCCGGGGCTGAAGATCGGGCTGTTGGCGCGGTTTTTCGGAGGTGGTTTTGATTCGGGTGAGAGAAGAGTCCCGGGGTTTGGGGCTGGCGCGGGGAGATTGGGCCAGCTGGTGGGTTTCGGCCCACTGGCCGGTGGGGTTTTTCTTTTTCTTTTTCCTTTTCTTTTCTGTTTTGATTTGAAGGGCAGGCCTGGCGCAGTGGTAGAGTCTCTCCACTTGTGTCCTGGAGGTCCTGGATTCGAATCAGCCTCCATGCAAAATAAGCAAGGGGAAGGCTGCCTAGAAATTCCCTTCCCCAGACCCCATAATGTGTGGGAGCTTTCAGCACTGGGTATGCCCTTTTTTTCTGTTTTGATTTGAATTTGAATTCCAATTTGAATTTGAGTTTCTGCACCACATGCAATACGTCCAAAAATTTTTAAATTCCCCTCTTAATAGGTTTTGGGGTGTTACATGGCACGCATCATTCAGCTCTTAAGATGAGATGGAGGCTTAAGAGAACTGGTTTCTATTGGCCGACTACGCAGGAAGATTTTTTCAAGTATTATAAAAGATGTGAAGCTTGTCAATGATTTGCTGATAACCAACAAGCACCGGCAAGCATGCTTCACCCCATTGTGAAGCCTTGGCCCTTTCGAGGATGGGGTTTGGACCTTATTGGGGAGATCCACCCAGCATCATCAATGAAACATAAGTTTGTTTTGGTTTCCACAGATTACATCACCAAGGAGAAGGAGTCTGACCTAGACGGCCGGGCTGAAGAGCTAGCCGCCAAGGAGAAGGAGTTGGATGCCCGGGAGCAGGAGCTGGCAACCAGAGAATTGGTGGGGGAGCTAGCCGCCACCACCAAGTTGGTTGAGGAACTCTGGGCTTCTCGCTCCATTGAGGCAGAGAAGGTCTGGGACTTTATTGGCCGTGCGGAGATGGCACTGGAGCCCTTCGGCTTCAGCCCTCTGTGCTCTAGTGGCCCAGTGCAGGAGGTGAGCTAGGTGCTCCCTGCTCTGGACTCCATTGGGGCCAAGCTGCTGGCGTTGGAGGGCATAGTCGGGGAGCAGCTGGAAGTCGAGGGCAAGGCCCTGACCCAATAGGCAGTCGAGCATGTGCTCACATGCTTCTGGAGCCAAGACCCCAGCATCTCCTTCGATGCGGTGGCTTAGGGCACCTATGGAGAGATGTCCGAGGCATCCAAGTATTCTGTGGAGGAGGTCGCCTAACTTATAACTGCTAGGTTTAGCGCCAGTAGGCCCTTAGGTTCCCTGCTCGCTATGTATGGCCCTTTGTATGTCGGAGCCTCATCTGTGAATAAAGACTTGTTATTGACGTCTTGTGTTGTGTTGTTGGTGTAGATTTCGGGCCCTTGGCAGTGCAAGGATCTAGAATGACTTAGTCGAGGCGGATAGCTTTTTGCAGATGTCACGAGCTTGTTCCTCTGGGTCCTTAGCGGCGCAAGGACCCAGACGGGCTCTAGCAGTGTGGCTAACTCGTCCTCCCGAGTCCTTGGCAGCGCAAGGACCCGAGGGAACCTCGGTCGTGTCGTTGGATTGTTTTAGTTGTAGCTCCGAGTTCTTCGCTTGTCGTCATGGCGGCTCTGACGATGTCCTGCCTGCGTGGTTCAACGTGATGGCCCCCTAGTAGGTGTGGCCCTAAGGTTGGGGCACACCTACCAAGTATACTGGCTAGGGTAGGACGTCAACAATATACCCCCTGGGAGGTTCGGGACACCAAGGACTTGTTCGAACCTGCAGACATGGCAGAGAATAGGGAGTAGTCATGCTCTCTGGTCACTCTTTCCTGCTTCTAGTTTTGTTGTGGCTTACGGCCCTTAGCTGAGCTGCGGGGATTGGGTAATTCGGTGTGAAGGCATCCGAGTTATGGTTATAGCCTTGCTCAGGGATATGAGCCGTCTGGCTCCCCGGTACTTAGCTATAGCGCTGGAGAGGCAGAGTGTGCACGTTTAGGGTACGGAACCAGACTAAGCTCGCTACACACCATTGACCTCCCGCTAGTGTTAGCCTTTCAGCTGAGGGGCCATTCGGCGCTATAGGGCCCTTGAGCAATGAGAAACCAAAGGACCTCAGGTACGCCACAGGTACCTGAAGCGGACCCGCCTGCAGAAGGATAGCACAACATCTACTATGGGTGTGCAAGAAAAGTGACAGACCACACGGCCAAAGCGGTATGGAAAGAAAGCATGAAAAAGAATGGGGCAATGTCCAGGGTCCTGTTACTCTCTTGTCTGTAGGTGCATACCTTCTAGCCCCCAAGTACTCAGTTGTAGCTCTGGGGAGGCAGTGCGGCTGGCTTAGGGTACGGAACCAAGCTAAGCAGCATGCATGCTCTGGACCTCCCACAGGCATTAACCTTTCAGTGAGGAGACCTTCCAGTGCCACGGTACCTAGCACAAGTATGTAGGATGGGCTCTGGACGTGCCATTTACAGTTGATATGCATGAGTAAGCATAAACTGTAAAAGAGGGAGGGTAGGAGATGTAGGATAAGACAATTTTTTCTCATATCAGGTTTTATTCATAGGAGGAAACAGGCCGTACAAGAAGATAGTGACCCGCTCCGGATGACAAGAGTAGCAGGACTCCTCCGGAGTTTAGCTATTCTAAGCGCTGCTCCTAGACACTATGACACCCTAACACAGAAAAAAGAGCCCTACCGCTGCGCTAGGAATAGAACTTATGGAGGTGCTCTATGTTCCATGGATTGGGTAGAGGTACCCCATCCTCCGTGGCTAGGCGGACATACTTGTGTCACTCGGAAGGGACCCTCCAAGAAAGGGGAGAGTTTGCTCGCCCCTTCACGAGAAAGTATTCGTTGAAGCACCAGTTCGCCCACCTCGAGCTGTCTACTTCGCACGAACCACTGCTGATAACGCCCGAGCGCCTGTTGGTACCGTGCGTTTTGAGCAGCTGCTTGCCACCTTTGCTCATTGACAAGGTCGATATCTTCACGCTGGAGCTGGTCCTGCGTGGCTTCTTCATACACTTGGACACGGGAGGAGCCCATGGTGATCTCCAGGGGGAGGACGGCCTCAGCCCCATACACCAGGAAGAAGGTTGTTTCCCTAGTCGTGCGACAGAGGGATGTCCGGCTAGGCCACAGTGCATACGGAAGCTCTTCTACCCAATTGGCCCATGGTTCTTCAAGCAGTCGTAGGTGTGCATCTTGAGTCCCCTGAGTATCTCAGCGTTTTCTCTTTCGACTTGGTCGTTACTGTCTGGGTGAGCAATAGAAGCGTTGCAAACTAGGATGGCGAGGTCTTCGCTGTAGTCTTGAAACGCTGCACTGGATAATTGGGTCCCATTGTAGGTGATGATTCTGTTCAGGACCCCAAACTGGCAGATGATTGACTTGATGAATTTGATTGCTGACAACTTGTTGATTGTTAGTACACGGGGCAGCTTCCGGCCACTTGGTGAACGTGTCTACAGTGACGTTGTGGTACCGCTACCCTCTGACTGATCTGAGAAATGGCCCTAGGATGTTCAGCCCCCACACAGCGATGGGCCATGACGGCGGGACAATCTGCAGTGTCTGCACCGGTGTGTGGATCTGCTTGGCGTGAAACATGCACGCCTTGCATCTTTTGACCAACTCAACAGCATCCTGGAGAGCAGTAGGCCAGTAGAAGCCATGCCGAAAGTCTTTACCGACCAGCGTGCGGAAAGATGCATGGGTCCCACACTCGCCTCCATGGATCTCTGCGAGCAAGTCGCAGCCCTCCTCCCGGGTTATGCACCGCAATAGGACGCCATTGGTGCCACGTCGGTAGAGATCCCCTTCTACCAGCGTGTATCTCTTAGACAACCGAGCAATCCTTCAGCGGATACATGTTCATTGGGAATGATATTGTCTTTCATGTGGTCCCTGATATCCGTGATCCACGCCTCGGGACCTACTTGAGCATTTGGATCTTGAGAGTCGGGTTGCACGAAGTCCCCGGTGACACTTACGATCCTTGGCGAGCTCCATGGTAGCAGGGCCGCCAGGACTGCCAGCTTCGAGGTGCTGATCTCGCCCCCTTCGCCTGGTTCAGCCGGCCAGGTGGTAGGTCACAACAAATTCCTTTCGAAGACCCCGTCAGGCACTGGAGCCCAGGTGAAAGCCTTCGTTGACAGGTCTTCGGCTATTGTGCTGTTGGTTGGGGGGACATGACACAAGTACAAGGCTAGGAAGTCTTTCTCCAACTTCTGCACTTGGAGGAGATAGGCTGCAAGCTCAGGGTCGTTGCAGCAGCGCTCTCCCTTGACTTGCTCGATGATCAGCTGAGAATCACCCTTGACCAAAAACTACTGGACGCCGAGGGACAGCGCGGTCTTCAACCCGAAGATGAGAGCCTCATACTCTGCCATGTTTTTGGATGCCTTGAATTCAAGTCGCACCATGTACTTGAACAGCTCCCTAGTCAGGGTGAGGAGCAGTACCCCTGCTCCGGCACCTTGCTTGCGTGAGGAGTCATCGAAGAAGAGAGTCCAGTGAGGCCCGGTAAATACCGGAGCTCTAGGCTTCGGTTCACCGATGTCTTGGCCCCTTGGGTGGCACAATGGTGGTGTCCACTCTGCCATGAAGTCAGCTAGCGCCTGGCTCTTCGCCGCATGGCACGCTAACAAGTCCAGCTCGAACTCCACCGGCTCTGCAGCCAATTTGGCCACATTCCCGGTATCATTGGAGCTGTGGAGGACAGTTCTCAGTGGGTATGAGGTGACCACTGAGATCTTGTGAGATCAGAAGTATTGGTGCAGCTTCCTTGACGCAACGAGGACTACGTAGAGCAGTTTGTGCACCTCCAGATATCTTGTCTTGGCATCATAGAGGACCTTGCTGATGAAGTAGATCGAATGCCGGATGGACCGGACCCTCCCAAGGGGTCCGGTGCGTCCTCTTGGAGAGGTCCGGGACTCGGGGCACCTGGCCCCTGGTTCCGAGAATGCACTCTGGGAGCTGGGACCCATATGTGCATTGGTCGTTAGGTCTGGCTGGCTGACACCTGATTAGTTTTTCTTGGGGATATCCGGGACTCAGGGACCCTGGCCCCCGGGTCAGGAATGCACTCTGGGAGCTCGAACCCGGATATGCACTGATCATCATGTCGAGCTGGCCGAGGCCTGACTAACTCCCCGTCCCTTGGGTCTTCTGCGGAGTCCGAGTCCTGGGACTCTGGACCAACGGCAGCAGGAGCATCATCGGTGACTTGAGGTCGATGGAATTCTGGCTACTCCGTGACCATGGCCATGCTCACAACCTCCGCTGTTGCAGCGATGTAGAGGAGTAGAGGCTCGCCTTGTTCCGAGGCCACTTTGATCGGCAGCAACGTGAGGATATTCTTCAGCTCCTAGAACGCCTCATCTGCCTCCTCGGTCTAGACGAATGGACCAGATTTGCGCAGAAGCTTAAAGAACAAAAGAGCACACTCAGCCAGTCTAGAGATAAACTGACTGAGCGCAGCCAAGCATCCGGTAAGCTTCTGCACGTCCTTGATGCGGGCAGGTGGCCGCATTAATTCTGTTGTCTTAATCTTCTCTGTGTTATCTTCGATTCCCTGGTGTGTGATCAGGAAACTGAGCAGCTTTCCGGCAGAGACCCCGAAGACACATTTGTCCGGGTTCAACATCGTGCGTTTCGAACGCAACCTATCAAAGACTAGGGCTAGGTTGTCAAGCAAAAATGCTTGCGACTTAACCTTAACTACGATGTCATCGACATACACCTCTACTAGGTTAAGAATGAGATTTCCAAAGGTTTTATTCATTGCACATACAAAGGTGGGAAGAGCATTCTTAAGACAATAAGGCATGGATACATAAAAATATAGACCATCTACTGTTACGAAGGCAGTTGTAAAATCCCCAAAAGTGCTAGCAAGGAATTCAGCACATTCACACTTAGGAAAAATGAGGGGAATTAAAACTTTGAATTATAACGGTGTGAGTTCAAAGCGCTGATTCAAATCTCTCAAAAATTTCCAAAAATGAGGAGCTTAACTGAAAATGTAGTTCTCCATAATTCAAATATTAGACCTCCTAAATTTCAGCTCATTTGGAGGGGTTTTGCTATTTGTCTGGAAATAAAAAAGAAAGCCTCAAACTTGAATTCAAATTTCAAATTCAAACTTCTCAAAAATGGAAATTTTGGTTCACAAATGTGTTCTCCACATTTGAATTAGCATCCATGCCAAAATTCAGATTAATTGAGTTTAGGTTGCTAGGGTTTTGAATCAATGAAAAAGGGAAATTCAATTCCTAATTTCAAATTCAAAAACCCAATTGCAATTCAAACTCTCTGACTGAAACAAAATTCAGTGGAATTCAAATTCAAATACATTACTTTGTGAGGAAGCAAAGAATTTAATTTGGATGAAAATATCAGAGCTATTAGGTGGCGTGGGACGCACATGTTAGTGAAACATAATCATAGTGGAAAAATTTGCTTCTGTGCGAGTTGAACGCCGGGGCAGCTACCGAGCTGTGCCCCTGCTTCCCACCGATGTGAATTCAGCACCGGGGATTGCTACTCAGTAAAAATCAGAGGCTGCCGAACTCAAACACCGTTCCTCTTCTTCCTCGCACGAGCAAATCCTCAGTACCGCTTTGTCTCGCACGCTCACTCAGGAAAACAGGGCACGTGCCGCCGCTTCTGTCCTTCCTCGCCGATCGACCTCCGGTCACCCTAGCCCCCGGTTGATCCCTCTAGGAGCTGCGTCAGCATGTTCTCGATGTGTATCACCAATCATCAGCTCGTTCCCGGCATCCTAGGGTTGGTGCACGAAGCTTTTTCTTCTCCTCGGTTCCACACGAAGCCGCTTCACGGCTACTCGGCGTCCGGCCGCTCCAGCGACCCTCCGGCTTGATCAAAGCCACCCTAAGGTGCACCACGAGGTGTAGCTACTCCTCCCGAACCCTCCTTGCTCGCTCCCACCGCCGGCTCGCCCGAATTTGTCATTTAGCACTGGTAATCGTGAAAAACCCAGTGCGTTCAATCCGGGAAATTCTACCAACACAGGTGATCGCCCGTTCTTCGGTTAAAGACACAGCTACTAGGGCCCTCCAAGACCCCCATGCCGAAACCCGAAGCATCCCGGCCACCCTACAAGCGGGGCGACGAGGAATCGCCGCCACCGGCCCAAAACTGGTCGGTCCACCGGTGACGACCCCCTTCCGGCCGTTCCCTGCTAGAATGGAGGGTAAGGTCATATTCCCCGAACCCTAGGGATGCTTTTCGGCAGTGTTCGTCGATTTTTGCTGGGGACACGCTGGGTCTCGTCGATGCCCCGCCACCGATGCCGGCCACCTTTACCAACATTTTCGTGTTGCACCACCTTGCCCGGCTGCTAGAGGACGGCGTGAGGATCACGTAGCACGAAACCAGAGGGAAAATGGTCGAGAAACAGCGGAGAACGGGGTGCGCCACGATTGGGTTCAGTGTGCGTGGTTCCCTGGTGCGAGTTGGAAGAAGGGTCTGACCCGAGGGACCCACTGTCAGCCACCAGTTGCAATTATTTGAAGTTCTCTGTTAGCAAACAATTCCAGAAATTAGCTCATCTTCTAAATTCCATTATGCCTACTAGAATTGCTCCAAAAATTCCAAATAAATTCTGGTAGAATCCTAATGTGCTGAAATTTGCAGTGATGCAATTTCCTAAACATGCAAGTCCCAATAATTCTGTAATTACTTCCTTTGAGCTCATTGCTTTGGAAATTAATTAATACTGTTCCTTTAACGGGAAAA
The DNA here is from genome assembly GCA_030760725.1 of Neostapfia colusana. Lineage (NCBI taxonomy): Eukaryota > Viridiplantae > Streptophyta > Magnoliopsida > Poales > Poaceae > Neostapfia > Neostapfia colusana. The sequence goes on from JASWHV010000011.1 coordinate 50,479,303, forward strand.
TTACCAATTTTGGTCAGGACACTTCTTCAAATAACCTTGACCATCAGTAAAAATTTCAAGTTAATTAGGCTATATTTACTGGTCAAACAGTCTTATAATCCTCAGCCTTCAATGAAAATCCCCCAAAATAAACAGAACATTTTCAGCATTTCATGTCAACTTCAAAAATTCATATCTCCCTCTAGACAACTCGAAAAATTATGAACAAAAACTTTTTAGAACCAGGGAGACCTTCTGTAATTAGATCTTCCACTGTTAGCCATGTCAAAACTTCAGATTTGGGATCAAAATTCAGAGAAGACATGTGCTTGTGGGAATTTTGGAGACCACAGGCTTCCATAAGAATTTCTCAAATTTTGCTCAAATCATCCTTAGAGAGTCTAGTATCCACTGGAAAAATCTGAAAGCCAATTAAGAAACCTTAACAGCTGTAGCTAGTAATAGGAGTTTATCTCTTATAAAACACTTGCACTTATACATATATTTTGTTGCATTTCATATAGTGACCGAAGTTGAGGACACCCCGGAGCCGTTGGAAGTCCTCGCACCAGACGTTAACTTTCCGTATAACTCGCAAGCAGGCAAGCTCCAGTTTGCATTTAATTACCTTTTGCAAATTTTTCATTTGTATCACTTATGTCTAGGGTGAAATTCATGCATTAGAGTTAAGGTGATTGAAACCCCACTTACATGACTTTTAAATCCTATGGAGGGTTGGGTAGTTTACAACTTGACGAGTAGAGAATGCCATGCTAATGTTCTTAGGATCTCGGTAGAAGTCGAGTAGTTGGAATCTAGTCGCGAGATAAGATTTTATCACACGGGATGGAAAGAGGTAGAGAATAGCTTAAGAATGTGGAACTGAGACCGAGCATGGAGGATAGGATGCAGTGAGGGGAGGTCTCACGTGCGTAGCCCTGTTGGTGTCGACTGAGGACCGAGCTGTGTGCGGCCCTGCTGGACAAGTTTGAACAGTACCAGATGCATACTGGCATATGGTAACCAGGAAACCGATGTAATTGGTTAACCTGGGTGTCAATGCTTACCCAACCGTTTTGTAGGTTTGGATTGAGGGTAGAAAGGTGTAAATACGCTGGAGGGCACAGACACGCTCCACGCGGGGACCTCCTGCCCGTTATGGATGGACCATTTTGGCATTTGGGTTCCTTTGAAAGGTTGCTGCATACAATAAAGTAGGAAGGTGTGAAGCACCACACTTCTGAAAGTGGGTGTATGTGACGTGTTATCCCGGTGTCTATTGATTTCAATCACTGTCCCTCGTGGTTACTTGAGTACCGCTTGTTCACTGTGCTGTGACGTAGTAAGAATTGAAATAAGCCAGATGAATATGATCCATTGAACTACTAATGTCTTGAAACCATGTATGCTGTAGATGTAGAGCTCATTAAGTTTATTTTCCACCTTGGGCATAATCACATCGAAGGAAAGCGTTTCGTGTTTGATTGTGGACTTCCGATGTGAGGGCTGCCTAAGGCACATTAAACTGCTGCTATAAAACTGAAAGTAAGGATTAACATGTAGGCATGTCTTTATTGCAATGTTCTTTTCCTATATTACAAATCCTTGCATGTAGATTTTCATGATTAGGAGTGTTGGTTAAGCCTTGCTGAGCCATCGTGCTCACGGTTGCAATATTTGAGCTGTTGCAGGTGAGAGTTATGAGGAAGGGTCCGAGGATGAGGCGATGCCCCTGTCGGGGTACACGGCCGAGCTGGAGCCCTGCACGCCGCCGTGATCATCGTGTAAGTGTTGCTAGTGTGTAGCGTCCCCAGGCTGGATGGCTGCACTTTTGCTTAGTTAGGATGATAGAACAGTTATGAATAATACTTCCACTGTGTAATTAAGTTTGTGAAAGACTTCTGCTGTATTTTATGTAAAATAAAAGTTTGTATGTTGTTCTTAATCTTCTCTTCTGTGCTGTTGGGTGCCGCATCGCACGACACCACCCTCTGTGATCCCGAAGTGAGAGAACCACGAGGTGGTCCCCATAGGCGTGGTATCAGAGCCGCCTTGGGAGTAGCATGCTCGAAAAGAGAATATTTTGAAAACTTAGAAGTAGTCAAGTGAGGATTAGTCACTATGCCCACATAAGGTCTATGATAGTAATAGATATTAAGGTGGAAAAGCTAACTTATGTGTTATATATTCTGTAACGACGCTCCGACTTTAGGTAAGAGGTAAGGTACGCCACCGCAGGCGGAATCAATTGCGGTAAGCTCGCCATTCGAGCAATGGTATAGAACGGTTTACCATGGCTTGGAACTATAGTGAATATGAGTCTCTGAACTTTCTCATGGTTCTGAGAGCATATGAAAACGCTGATCTCCAGCGTGCTTTAGGCAAAAGTGAGAATACCCCTTCGTGTGGTAAGCAACACGATAGTATGCAACTCTTGAACGTTCAATTTTCAAAGGGCCACACGCAATGCTCGCCAACGGCGTGCCTCAACGGTCATGAGGCACTAGGTGGTATCCGTTGGGTTGATGAAATTCCCAACCGTGACGACCCGTTCGCGCTGTACTCGGTTCCCCGTCGTGTGGTGTGAAAACACGACCATGTACATTGAGATGTGGCTTGACTCAAGTACGATGTGTATGGCAATTATACGGACCGTATGTTTTTACTATGATACGGACCTGCCTTAAATGTTAAACCCTTGTGTGCACCATTATTGTGTGGTCTTCTGCAGGTACATTAATCACGTTAGAGCATGACGTTTAGAAATCGTTTGTGAGTGACGTTCTTAGTTCCACCATTTGACACATATATACCGGAATACCAGCATAGGATTTTTCTATGGTGAGGAAACGTAGTACCGAGATGAGTTATTAGTAGCATAAAAAGGATATTTTTACAGAAAATAGTCAAATTGAAGTTTAGGATTCCATTTAGGGGTTAGTAAACTCCCATATTGGACTAAGAGTCTATCGGTACCCTGCGAACCGGGTATCCCCGCATAGTGGGAAAAAAGCACCAAGGCCTCGCCTTCCCAGCTTAGGCGGGCCCCAGCATAACTGACACGCTCTAGGCCCCATGGGCTGTTCCAGGGTTGCAACGTGTCTTCAGGCCCTGAGCCTAACTATCGGCCGAGGGTGGCTCGGGGGCCGACACGTGTCCAGTAGTGTCAGGCCCCATCCTCCACTAAGGAGGGGCTCATGCACTACCATGTGCCAGGCACGTCCGAGCCACACCCCCAGCCAGAGAGGGCTCCGTAGGTGCCACGCTTCCTGCAGCTCCGGATCCGACCTCCAGAATGGAGGCATTCGGTGCTGCCACATGGGCAGCGACTCCAGGTGTACCTCCCCCCACCCCCCCCGGGGAGGCTCCGGATGTGCCACGTGTCGTGCAGCTCAGGATCCGACCTCCAGCGTGGGAGGGCTCCGGTGCTGCCACGTGCCCAACAACTTTGGACCGCCCACTACTCCTCAAGACGGCTCCGGTGGAGACGCGTGTCTCGGGGGCCATCCGCGCAAATGTCACTCCGACGAGCAACGGGAAGATGACAAAGGAGTAAAGAGGAAGGAGCATTGCCAGGCTGAGCATTGAAGGCTCGCGCCTTCCCCAGAAGTATGGCGCACAATGCACGCCTCCGTCCTCTATTTGTTCGCCATTACAGTGAAAGACTGGGCGACGAGGCGTGATGAAGCAACAGTGCCTCCCAACGCGCTGAGCTTCCCTGCAGACCAAGAGGACGCCGCGACAAGACGGGGACTTCATCATCACCGGCCACCCGGTCAGAGGCGCCAGACGTGTCAGGCGGCGCGCCTTAACTCCCCCGACAAGTGACAATGCATGTATCTGTAAATATCTATAGATTATGTATAGGAGACAGATAGCCGCGGGGCCACATGTCAGGCCCTGGGCCACCTTGTAACTGCCCTGGCCTTGGGCTATAAAAGGACTGGGGCAGCCTCCGAGCTAGGGGTTTGCGACCCAGCCAACTCATCCTCATACGCAAGCAAGCAATACACCAAGCATTCCCGTGGACGTAGGGTTTTACGCTCCGGCGCCAGAACCACGTAAATCCTTGTGTCTCTCCCGCCATCGTGCTCAGACCTTTGAGATCCACTAGACCCACCGAAAAAAAGGACCTCCGCGGGCTGCTTCCAAGCAAACCGGGGGAAGTGTCATAGAAAACACTTCGACATTTGACACGCCAGGAAGGGGGATTTTTGTTCTTGAAGCTGTCCGTGACCCGGAATGGTGAACATCCAGTTTTTCGGAGGTTCTTCCCATCCCTTGCACCGCCAGCGGCAGAGTGAGTAGGAAGCGTCCTCTGGTCCTAGAGCGGGACGTTCTTCACCGGCGCCGGCTCCTACGGCGACGGTACCCATTGCCACCTGGCAGCCCTCGGCGGCGTTGGCGATAGCGTCGCAAGCGCCGATCGAAGCCAGTCCAGAAAGCGCGCTGTTAGCAGCCCACTCGCTCCTGCACAACCCCCCGAACGCGAGAGCTTCCCCGTCCGCTGCTGAGCAATGGCGTGACGATGTCGACCACCTGGTCGCAGCTGCGCTCAACTCGCCGTGTCACCGGAGACGGCGGCCAGGGACGGGACAGCTGCCGTCCCGTAACCTAACAAGGGATTACAGGACGGTGACAAATCACTCGATGGCGACGTCCAGGCTCCCTACCACCGACCTCAGGGGCGAGCTGGACCGTCGTCGCCATCAGAAGGAAGATGGTCGTGTCACCATCGAGCGACAGCGCGAGTGGCGTTGTAGCCTCGGGGAGGAGTATGGTACTCAAGGTACCGTACGCCCCGTTTACGCGGGACAGAATCCCGTGTCCCCAGGCTCTGTGGGAGGCTTCATGGCTCTGGCTCCCCACCTTCGTATGGCAGTGTGGCCGCGCAAGTTCCGGCTACACTTGGCTGAGAAGTTCGACGGAACGGTCAACCCCGTCGAGTTCCTGCCGATCTACTCCACTGCCATTTTAGCTGCAGGAGGGGATGAGGCCGTAATGGCTAACTACTTCCCAGTAGCTTTGACCGTGTCAGCCCAGTCATGGATCATGAACTTGCCCCAGGGGTCTGTGACATCCTGGGAAGAGTTGTGCCATCAGTTCACGGCCAACTTTGGGAGTTCCTACGTCTGGCTGGGTTCGGAGACCGACCTCCACACCATACAACAGCAACCGGGGGAGTCACTGCGCTCATTCATCTTATGCTTCTCCCAGGTCAGGAACACCATCCCCCGCATCTCCAACGCGTCCATCATCCTCGCCTTTCGACAAGGCGTCCGCGACAGGAAGATGCTCAATAAGATGGCCATGCATGACGTGCAGGATGTCTCCGAGCTCTTCAGCTTGGCGGACAAGTCTGCCAGGGCCGCAGAGGGCCGCAACTGGCACACACCGCCCGGAAAAGGGAGTGACTCCACCAGGGAGGGCCCTGGTGGCAGGAAGAAGAGGGCTGGCGGCAAGGACAAGCCGCTGGGCGGAGCCCACACTGCAGCACCAGTAGCGACCGCAGCGGGCTGGGGGCCGCGCACCGACAAGCGACCGCGATGTAAAAGTCCCAAAAACTTGTAAAAGCAAACCTTTAGTTGTGAATAAAGTTGAGTTCAAATTCAAGAAATGGGACTTGCAAAAAATATTCTACACATGTGAATGTTGTCATGTGCAAGCACATAATTTAAAGTCCACTTTGAATTCAAATGTTCATTTGAATGCAAAGGTGGTCATTTTAAATGTAGGATGCAAACTGTGATGTAACCCTCCCCTTTGCAGCCGCCGAATTAAAAGTTTGAATCCATATTTGAATTCTTCAGGTTCAAATTATGAGGAAGACAAATTTTGAGAAAATTTGGAGGTACTTTGATATGTATATCAAAGAGGCTTGTGAATTTCATTGAAATTTGAATTCAAATTTGAAACTGAAGTACATCTTGTCAAATTGCCAAATTTTATTTTAAATTGTTGCTATCCATAACTGAAGTTTGCAATGTGCCAAAATTGGAGATATTTTGAGAGAGGAAAGGAGTGAGGCCCAATGGTCATTGAGGTGTTTAAACTTGCTCCCTAAGTCTTCTCGGTGTTGTTTCACTCGGACCCCGGCGGTTCATCCGTGCGCCCCACCGAGCTGCCGCTGAGAACCGCCTTCTCTCTGCCGTCACTCGTCTGTCGACCAGCTTGGCTGCCTCTTTGCCTCTCGGCGTGATCTTTTCCATCTCTGAACCGAGCTACTCCTGTTTCTTTTCCTCCTCGCACCCGATAACAGCCCAGCTCGCCGCTGCCTCGGTTTCTACCAGAAATCCATGAGACCGCGTGTGCGACCCCGCCCCGAGCTGCAAAACGGCAAGGCTTGACTATCCTGCAACTCCTCAGCACAAAAACCCGCAGCTCCTGTCGTTCCCCGCTTTATAATGGGCTCTTCGTGCGGCGACCTAAAGCAACCGTAGCTCGGGCTCTCATGGATAGCTCGCACCGGGCAGTTTCACGACCGAGCGAGCGCACTCCAAGACGCGCCAACTAACCGCGCTGCTCCTCGCCAAGTTTCAGCTCAAGCCATGCACCAGAGCTCGAGAATTTCGAGTTTTGCTCTCTGCCGGGGAAAACTTAACCGCGGTAAGAATTTCCGAAATTGAAGCTCGAATTTTGCTTAGGGTCCATAAATTTGCGAACACATGAGCTATAGGGGCTAGGGAACAAATTTCCTTCATAAACCTAGCTTAAAACCGAGTAGTTGGAGCTAATTTCAAGCTTTTTGAGCGGCGGCCATGGCGGGGACGACCGGACGCACGGTTAAACCCTGTAGCCACCGTTCCCGAGCTAGTTTGTGCTCACGTCGAGCTTCCTTGGGTGTCACTGATGCTTTAGAACCTATGAACTGAGTGTTTGGCGGTTGGGGAAAGCGGGCCGAGTTCGCCGGAGTTGAAACAGAGCCGCCGCACATCGCCCGGTGGTTTAGAGCCGTCGCCGGCCTCCGGTGAGCATGTGGATGAGTTCCTCATGGTCGAATTTTGGCTAGCGGCGAGATTCTGGCCATGATTCCACTGGGGAATGAAGATCAGTGGTGCACCGCCGCTGCCGGCGAGGTAGAGGGCGTGGGCACGGGAAACGGTTGGGAGGAAGAAGAAGCCTCTGGTCCCACCGGTCAGTGACAGTTTGCATTAAACTGGGATCTGCTGTGGCTACCCGATCGCGTGCGGCTACAGCTGAAATCGGTGTGTACCGCGGTGTGGCTGTGCTGAGAGATTGACACGTTACCCCGGGGACCCATTGTCAGACTTTTAAACTTTTCCCGGTTTAATTCAAATGCCAGATTTGATTTAAACTTCGGTAAGGCATAACTTTTGCTAGGAAACTCCAAATTTAGTGATTTAAATTGGGTTGGATTCAGGTTGAAAAAATCTATACAGATATGCAACTCAATTTGTAAGAAAGTCATTATTTAATTCTGGAAAATTCTTTAAATCTTTTCATAAATAGAATTGTTGAGGGAGTTTGGTTCATGTAATAATCCTCAAATTTTGCCAGAATATTCTTTAGGATGTTAGTGAACTTCTGTAAAAATTTCAGCTCATATGTAGTTGATTTGGTTTAGAGAATTCAGAGATCAAATTTCTGTGTTCAAATGAATATAGAAACATTTTCAGAAAAGTTCCAAAACTCGGAAATTCAGTTCTGGGCAATTCTTAGCTCCAAAAATCCTAGGAAAATTCATGCACACTCCCTGAGCTATATTCGAAATTGTGGTGCACTTGAATTTGCATGAAAGTGCAAATATATTTAGAATTAATTCCTTTTTGCCTTAATGCTTAGGGAATTGTTCTGAGTGAACTACTCATTGAAAAATTCTGAATTTGGTCCAGATGACTTTCTTGTGTCAAGGAACTCACCTGCAAATTTTAAGCGCAATTGGAGCTTTGGATCATCACTGTCCTGTTTAACCTCTTAGATGAGTAACACACAAATGATGAAATGCACTTATCACTTGATCATGTTGCTTAACCTAAACCCAAACCACTAGCACCAGTGTCATTTTAAATTCTTAAACAGAGATCCAGTTTTAAACTTGTCATTAGAACTTGTTAGCAAAAGCTTTACAATTAAATACATATGCATATTCATGACGTGTAGCATCTACGTGAAGATTGTGAAGCAATTGAAGTGGAGATCAAAGAGGGAGGAAAGTGAGTGATCAAGCCTCAAGTGGTATTCACTATCTGAATATATACTTAGTCACCTGCAAAACCAAGGCAAGCTCCGGTTTGCATTTAAGTTATTTTATAAAGTTTTTACATTGTTCACTATTATGGTTTAGAGTTTGGATGTGCATTAGGTCGGGAACGCTTTATACTTCAAATGCATGACCAAAGAAACCATCGACTTAAGGGTAGAATAGAGTTTTCCCGCTGTATAATAATGCCGTGCTAAATAGGTTATGACATCCGGTAGAAGTCGAGTAGTTGGGATCTACTCGCGAGCTATAGTTCAGAATCACTCCGGTATGGTTTAAAGAGGCAAACTAAAATTTATGTTTCCAAAGATGAGACCAGGCAGGAGGGTTAGGCAGCGACAAGACGAGGTCTTGGTCGAGTAGCTCTGCCTGTGTCGGTTAAGGACCGAGGTGTGTGTAGCCTCGCTGAGCAAGTATTGAGTTGTGTACCGGATGCTTACTGCTATATGGGACCCACAAAACCGATGTAACAGGTTAACTGGATTGTAGAGGCATACCACAACGTCTCGTTAGACATATGAGCCTGAGACGGCTCGACCGGTTCTACAGTCGGGTGTCCTGCGAATGGTTGCCACATACGACGTAATGAAGGACGCCAGATTTGGGTCTTCAGAGGCGGGCGTATGTGTCAAGTTATCTGGGCAGTGTTTGATTCGAATCACCGTCCCTCAGGGATATGATTACCACTTGCTTACTGTGTTGTGACGTAGTAAGCAAGTTGTGTGATAATATTTTCCAAGTTTTAATTGCTGTTATGATAATTCAAATTGCATGAAAACCATGGATGAAGTAGAGATAGAGAAAATTAAAGTTATCTTCCACCTTGGGACAAGTAACATTGGAATGAAGCGTTTCTTGTTTGATTGTGGATTTCTAATGTTGTTCAGCGCAAGGTCACTACTATGATGGCTAAAGTCTGAAAGTTAAGGATGAATGTGTAGGCGAGTCTTTATGCAACTTGTATTTATGTGTTAAGTTACCTTCATGTAGAGTTGCATGCCTTAGGTGAGACGGTTAAGTCTTGCTGAGCCTTTGTGCTCACTCTTGCTATATGAGTGGTTTTGCAGGTTAACATCGACGCTTATGAAGAAGGTTGTCCGATGAGACTCGGAGACTTCCGAGTCATGTAACACATGGAGAACCCAGCCTCTGCAATGTCTTCGTGTTGCTAGCGAGAGGAGTACGCGGGCTGGACCTCTTCTCGAGTGCTCATTAGTTATTTGATGTGAGTAGATGGTAGTCTTCCGCTGTAGCTATTTGATGTCAATTGTTTACAAAGAACATTTGAAAGCTTCCGCTTTTGATTTATGTAATAGAGTTTTCCTTATATGTGTGCTGTTGGGTGTGGCACCAACCAATGCGATTCCCGGGCGAGCGGCACGGCCCCGTGACACGGGTCGGGTCCCCCTCAGCGTGGTATCCGAGCCGCATTGGTAATAGCGCACGGAATAAGGATTACGACAAAAACATAGGATGCGGTGAGGAAACGGTATTTAGCCCACATAAGGACTACTATATTAGCCTAATATGAAGGTGGCAACATAATTTATGTGTTATATCGGAAAATCATGCATCTCGGGACGTTCTATGTCTTGGGGGGTGCATGTAAGTGCTGTCCACCAGTGCGCACAAGCTAAAGGGTGGAGCCTCACGGGTAGCAGGTAATCCGGCGAGCTTTGGTATCCTCTACGACTCTTCAGGTCGTTTGGGGTATTCGAGCAACGCCCTTCCCTGGCATGCTACGGGCAAGTATGAGAGACCCCGTCACGTGGTTAGTAACGTGAACACGTAGCTCAAGGCGTGTTTGGCTTGAGAACACCTGTGCGAGTGATGACGGACGGGTGTACGAACTGTATTTGGACCGGGTTCGGTGTGCAGCCGAACCTGATGATTGTTTGTGATTTATGCAGGTTTAACCACGAAACCGTAGAACGAGTAGTACATGTTTGTGAGTGACCGTCTTAGTGCCACCGACAATACGGATATGCCGGTATAATCCAGTTAGCATTTTCTTTTGGTGAGGCTACGTAGTACCGACATGATTCTTACGGTGCATTGACACCGTACTACACTTAATAATCTCCTCCCTATGAAGAAATGATTCATGAACTAACTTTCAACTAAAATGGAAGTTTGAAACAAATATTAGTTACTGAACTCTTATTTTGAGCTAAGATTCAAATGAGAGAATGACTAGGCTTCAAAGGTTTCAAAATAAGAGTGCTCTGTTTCTGGCAGGAATTCTTGCTGTACTTTGACAGAGCATAACTCTGAGTAGCTTTACCCAATTAAGGTGTATTATACAGTTCTGGAAATATTTTTAAGTTCTCTACAACTTATATGTTGACCTCCAGAGCAAAATCACACGTTGAGTTGGTGAAAAGTCCAGTTGAAGGTAAACTGTCCAGAACCAGTACAGCAGAAAAATCTCTCTGGACCTTTCTGTTTTTAAGCCATAACTTTCTATAGAAAAATCCCTAAGGAGACTAAGATACACCGTTGGAAAGTTATGAAATGTGCAACATTGTTCTAGTTCAAAGTTTGCTCAAATTTTTATTGTATTTGCATATACAACTGCGATAAAGATAGCCACATACAAAGGAGATGCTAGCAAATTTTATCCAGGAATTCAAATTTTGGAAAATCATAACTTTTGATCCAGAAATGATCTAGAGGCATATGAATATGCATTGGAAATATACTGAAGTTTATTAAAACTTTGGTATTGAACTCAAGTGAAGAATTTGTAGTTAACTTGAGTAAATTTTGGAGTTTGTGTGAACTGGTCAGGGTAGTCAAGTTGATTAGTTTAGCATACTTAAGGTTTGCCTAAACATTAATGTGGTTAATCTTTCATAAAGTTCATGACATGTTCATGTTTTACTTATCTTTACTTAGTTCTGGGATAGAATTTTGATTGACTCAAAATTTGTTTCGTGCAGTATGGTATGCACACATCAAGGAATCTATGCCATATTGGGAATATCATGGTTAACTTTCCATAAGGCTGTTCTGGACATCGAGAAGCGGAGTGTTCATTTGGACACTCCACATCACGGGCGTCATACGTTGTATCTCCGCAAAGCTGTTTCGAAAGTCCCAGAAGTATGTAACACCGAAGCTTACAAGTTAGAAGACATTCTGGTACTCCGTGAATATCCGGACATGTTTCCTGATATGCCCACGCCGACCACACCATCAAGTATACCGACTACATCAAGCAAGATGGAACAATCATCAAGTCAAGCTGCACCAGCTCATGTCTTCGATGGACCAATTACTCGTAGCCGAGCTAAACAGCTACAACAAGAGGTGCACGCGCTACTTTGTGAAATTCCATTTATTAATGAGAATTATATACTTCCTAAATCGTACATGTTTCTATTACTCAGGTTCACCAAGGAGGATGACAAGGACACGCCGAGACTGAACCAGAGAGTAGAACTACGTCGAACCAGTTCGGCCTGGCAGAACTGTCATGAAGAAACAGTCATATCTCTTGATTCATAGAAGCTGTGAAGGTCCATGAGTACTTGTTGGAAAGGTGTTGAAGTAAACTTTCTAATGCCACTAAGTGCCGAGTGCTTTAGAGCTCCCAGCTTGGCAGCCAAGTGCTTTTGGTGCAGACTGTTCAGAAGAACAATAGTCAGCCTGATATCCAAGTTTCCGTGAGAAACTGTATCACTCTACAATATTTCGTGAAGCATGCTACACATGGTGTGAAAGGTTATCGAATTAGCTTTCCAACGCATCTAGTTCCGTGTCTTTTGGATGTCCCTAGGTGGAGTTATGAATAAAACATTGAAGACCACTCAAAAGGCCAGAAGACATGCGGGAAATTGATGACCACTGCATGAATGATCAAGCCAGTTGGCCTTCCACCTTCCCACGTGGCTTTTTCAGTTCACATCTATTTCTATACTAGTTGTTGCCATAAATACCGCTCTTTTTGTAAGCCAAGGTACACTTTTTGATGAATTAAGATTAATCCAGTGATATTTGCAGCCAAGCTGCTTGAGTGTCTTACTCAACCCTTGTTCTTCCTTGTTCTTCTTGAACTTGTGGAAGGATCTCTCTAAGATCCACTAATTCGTGCTCTGCGGGTTCCAGTACGGCTGCCCCGTCTTGTGTGGATTAGCTCCGGTTGTGGTTCTGCGGTCGTTCGGAGATCGAGTCGAAGTCTTCGCGGTTTTGGTGTCTCTCTCCCCGTCGCTTGGTCGCATCCAACCTTGGTCAGGTATAAAGCTAGTTATCCGCGCTGTTTCTACAGCAAGTTATCTTGTTCTTGAGCCTCCTGTCGTGAAGATCGGGCCACCCATCGCCGAACCAAATTCGGTGTATATCATGTGGTAATCAGAGCTATCGTTGTCATGGTAGGTTCATTTTTTTATCACCCACCCTCCCACCCTTTTTCAATCTGTTACAGTTTTCACCATCCACATATTCATCCCTGTGTTTATCTTTTACATATATTTGTTTGTCCTATAGTCCAAAGCCTAAAAAAAATACCTATAGCCCTTTTGACGGTACTGTTATCTTGTGTTTGTGTTCTTCCAGTTGCTCGTCACCACCGTTTACCTATATCTTTTGTAATCAGCACCCCTGTTAGTGTTATAAAAAAAAGAAGAGTAAAAAAAAGAGAGCACAAGTGAAAAGATTCTGAAGAATTTTGTTTACGGTTGGGTGTTGAAATTTTCAGTTTTCATATCCAAGTTGGTGGTAATCTTGATAGCATCAATTTTTTTATCTTTTGAGCACATCTTTATCACTTGATTGGCAGTACCGTAGCCCTCCTTGTTCAGCCACCTATAGCTCCACCAAAAACCTGAACCGGGACTTTCGATTTGTACTCCTTACGGCCTCTTTACCACCTCCGTTGAAGCTGTCACACCAGCACCATCACAGTTCTTGAGATCAGGCAAGAACTTGGGTAAGTAAGAGGTGAGATCGAGTGTGTCCATATATATATATATATATATATATATATATATATATATATATATATATATATATATATATATGTATGTATATATATATATGTATATATTTCTTTTATTGCTGCTCCTAACATGGCAGACTCAGATTCAAGTGTTCATGGTGGACACCATGGTGATAGGGAACCCCCTGTCTCACGGGATGAGATGCGTCGCATGGCTGATTCACTCATGGAGGCCATGGGCAGGCTCCTCGATGAGCGTCTTCCCGCAGCTGGAGGACGTCGCGCATGTCGTGATCAAGAGGACCGTCATCGAGAGGAGTCCGGCGATGAGAACTCTGGTTTCGGCCATGGATTCAATCACTTCGGAGATGGCCCTGACGGATCTGGTGGTGGTCGCCATGCTGATTTTAATAATTACCATGGTGGGTGTCGCGCACATAGGCGCAATGCTGATGGTTGACGCGTGCATTTTGAAGACGAAGAGTTTGAAGATAAAGATCATGAAGAAGGATCTCATGATGATGAAAATCCTTTCGGTCAAGGTGGCAGGTTTGATCGGCGTCATCATCGCCGGCCTGTTGATTTTGAAGAAAGGGAATACCATCGTGGTCGACGTCCACATGACAACCCAGATAACATCGCTCGTATCAAGTTGAGTATTTCAAAGTTTACTGGAAACGAGAATCCTGATGAATTTCTTGAATGGGCTGAGCAGCGTGATCAAATATTCCGAGTACATAATCTTTCGGCTCAGCGCCGTGTGAATCTTGCTTCGATGGAACTCTCTGGATACGCTCTCACTTGATGGAACCAAGTGCAGGAGAATCAACGTGATTTGGGACGCGGATATATCAATACATGGGAGGAGATGAAGCAAGTGATGAGAAGGCGATTCGTGCCATCTAGCTATCAGCGTGATCTCAGGAACCGGTTGCAAATGTTAAAGCAAGGGAAGAGATCAGTTGATGAGTATTTCAAGGAGATGGAGCTACTGTTGGTGCGGGCTGGAATAAGAGAAGATGCAGAGTCAACAATGGCAAGATTTCTAGGAGGTCTTAATGAAGAAATTTCTGGTTTTGTGGAGATGTTTCCATATCTTACATTGCAGGATCTTGTTGATCAAGCTATGCGAACAGAGAAGAAGATTCAGCAAGAGTCACGTGGAAAATGTTATGGCAGTTATTCTATTGCTGCCCCATGGCGCAAACAGCAGTCAAGTACTTCCTATGGTGGTGGACGATCTCAAGGGGCTGCAGCCAAGTCTTCTCAATCATTTGTTCCATCGAAGATGGCAGCCTCCACCGCGTCATCACCAACAACTCAGCAGCGACCCGCTGCAAGTTCAGAAGCCCACAGCAATGTCTCGGGAGCTACATCTTCTTCTCGAAGCAGAGAAATTGTATGCCATAAATTCCACGGCTGTGGGCACATTGCTTCCCAATGCCCAAGTAAGAGGGCCATGTTGTTGAATGAGAAAGGTGAATGGGAATCCGAGAGTGATCCGGAAGATGCTGGACCGATATGTGATGAAGAAATTGAGGAGGAAGGGAATGAGATCCAGCCTGAAGAAGGAGAACATAATTGCTTTATTTCTCTACGAGTGCTTAGTGTAACAGCAGAAAAGGAAGACAATGGGCAGCGACATAATTTGTTCCATACTCATGGACTAATCAAAGATAAGGTGTGTCGCATCATCGTTGATAATGGCAGCTGCAACAATATTGCTAGCCAAGAATTGGTGGACAGATTGGGACTGAAACCACGGCGTCATCGTAGTCCATACAAGATGCAGTGGCTTAATGATTGTGGTACACTACGTGTCAGTCATACTGTGACTGTACCATTCTCTGTTGGTAAATACAATGATCATGTGGAGTGTGACGTGGTGCCTATGCAAGCCTGCCAGCTTCTGCTCGGTCGACCATGGCTATATGATCGTGATGTCCAGATTTTTGGAAGGACCAACAAGCTGTCTTTTGTGTACAAAGGAGAGCGAATTTCCTTGCTTCTTTTGACACCGGAAGAAATTTTGAAGGATGATATCAGGAAGAAACAGCGCGAGAGCGAGCACCACTTGCGAGTGAGCCACAAAAATAGTAAGGAAGAGTGTCCACAGCCAAATCAAACCCCACAGCTGCAAGGAACCTAGAAACCGGGAAAAGAGGGTTTAGTAATGATGGCTAGGAAGGGGGATGTCAAAGCATTGAGTGAACTCGATGCCATGTTCTTTGTACTTATGTACAAGGACACTTTTGTTTCTACTAATGCCTTACCCTCTACCCTGCCGAGTACTCTTTTGAATGTCTTGCAGGAATATGAAGATGTCTTTCCGGACGAAGTACGACCCGGACTGCCACCTAAGAGAGGGATCGAGCATCAAATTGACTTGGTTCCTGGTGCGTCACTTCTGAACAGGGCTGCATACCGCACCAACCCATAGGAGACAAAAGAAATTCAGCGACAAGTGGAGGAATTGATGCAAAAGGGTATGTACAGGAAAGTCTTTCCCCTTGAGCTGTCCCTGTTCTTTTAGTGCCTAAGAAAGATGGGTCTTGGAGACTGTGTGTGGATTGCTGCGCAATTAACAACATCACAGTAAGATATAGGCATCCCATTCCTCGCTTAGATGATATGCTTGATGAACTTAGTGGTGCTAATTTTTTCACTAAAATTGATTTAAGAAGTGGCTATCATCAGATTCGTATGAAAGAAGGAGATGAGTGGAAAACAGCCTTTAAAACAAAATTTGGATTGTATGAATGGTTAGTGATGCCTTTCGGTTTAACCAATGCACCTAGTACATTTATGCGATTAATGAATCATGTGCTTAGAACTTTCATTGGTAAATTTGTTGTGGTTTATTTTGATGACATCCTAATCTACAGCAAGACTCTTGAAGAACATGTTGCACATATCCAGAGCGTGCTTGCTGTGCTGCGTAAACAAAAATTGTACGCTAACCTTGAGAAGTGCACCATCTGCACCGACAAGGTAGTTTTCCTTGGTTTTGTTGTTTCAGGACAAGCGTGGAGGTGGATGCTGAGAAAGTCAAGGATGTACACGAATGAACGCCTCCACAGAACGTGAGCCAAGTGAGAAGCTTCCTTGGACTTGTTGGTTTCTACGGGCGCTTCGTGAAAGATTTCAGCACGATCGCTGCTCCAATCAATGAGCTGACCAAGAAAGACGTACCTTTCAAATGGGGAGAAGCACAACAAAAGGCTTTTGAAGAATTAAAGAAGAAGCTCACAACATCCCCAGTCCTTGCACTTCCTGATTTCAACAAGACATTTGAAATTGAATGTGATGCAAGTGGAGTTGGGATTGGAGGCGTGCTGATGCAAGAAAAGAGACCAATTGCATTCTTCAGTGAAAAGCTAAGTGGTCCGACTTTGAATTATTCAGTTTATGATAAAGAATTATATGCTCTCGTTCGGAGTTTGGAAACTTGGCAACACTACCTTTATCCTAAAGAATTTGTAATACATTCAGACCATGAATCATTGAAACATATTAAGGGACAACTAAAACTGAATAAACGACATGCTAAGTGGAGTGAATTTATTGAGTCCTTTCCTTATATTGTCAAATATAAGAAAGGTCAAGACAATATTGTAGCTGATGCTTTATCTTGACGTCATGCTTTGCTCACACAACTTGATGCTAAAATTCTTGGATTGAAAAGTATAAAGGAATTATATGCCACTGATTCGTACTTTGCTGAACCATATGCCAAGTGCCGTAATGGCAAAGGATGGGAAAAGTATCATGTGCATGATGGATTTTTATTTCGCACTAACAAACTTTGTATTCCAGATTGCTCTGTTCGACTTTTACTCGTGCAGGAAGCTCATGCAGGTGGACTTATGGGCCATTTTGGAGCCAAGAAGATGGAGCAAGTACTGGCCGACCATTTCTTTTGGCCAAAAATGCGACGAGATGTAGAGAGACATGTTCTTCGCTGCGAAAACTGCCACAAAGCTAAGTCTCGTCTGAACCCTCATGGTTTATATACTCCTCTTCCTATTCCTAACGCACCTTGGGAGGACATTTCAATGGATTTTGTTCTTGGGTTACCATGGAGCAAAAGGGGAAGGGATTCAATTTTTTGTCGTGGTTGAACGTTTCAGCAAAATGGCACATTTTATTCCTTGCTACAAGAGCGACGATTCTTCCCGTATTGCTGAATTATTTTTCAGGGAAATCGTGCGACTACATGGAATGCCACGTACCATTGTGTCGGATCGTGACACCAAGTTCTTGAGCTACTTTTGGAAGACATTGTGAGGCGAACTTAGGATAAGACTGTTGTTCTCCACAACATGTCATCCACAAACGGACGGCCAAACTGAAGTTGTGAATCGAACACTATCAATGTTGCTCCGAGCTGTCCTTAAGAAGAACCTGAAACTATGGGAAGAAAGCTTGCCACATGTTGAGTTTGCATACAATAGGGCAGTACACTCGACCACTAGATTTTGTCCATTTGAAATTGTATATGGATTCATACCCACTGCTCCCATAGATCTTTTGTCTTTACCCATGCTGGAATGTGTGAACTTCGATGCAAGCAAGCGAGCTGAAATTGTCAAGAACATTCATGATAGGGCTCGGGCCAATAATGAAAAGATGACCAAGAAGTATGAGAAGCACGCTAACAAGGGTCGCATGAAAGTGTTGTTCGAACAAGGGGACTTGGTTTGGGTGCACCTTCGAAAGGATCGTTTTCCAGAGCTGCGCAAGAGCAAGTTGCAACCCCGGGCTGAGGACCATTCAAAGTTCTACGCAAGATCAACGACAATGCTTATGAAATTGATCTGCCAAGTACTTATGGTGTGAGTACCAGTTTCAATGTGTCCGACCTCTCTCCATTCTTTGGATTGGAAGAGTCGAGGACGACTCTTTCTCAAGGGGGGAGGATGATATGCACACGCCGACCACACCATCAAGTATACCGACTACATCAAGCAAGATGGAACAATCATCAAGTCAAGCTGCACCAGCTCATGTCTTCGATTTACCAATTACTCGTAGCCGAGCTAAACAGCTACAACAAGAGGTGCACGCGCTACTTTGTGAAATCCCATTTATTAATGAGAATTATATACTTCCTAAATCGTACATGTTTCTATTACTCAGGTTCACCAAGGAGGATGACAAGGACACACCGAGACTGAACCAGAGAGGAGAACTACGTCGAACCGGTTCGGCCTGGCAGAACTGTCATGAAGAAACGGTCATATCTCTTGATTCATAGAAGCTGTGAAGGTCCATTAGTACTTGTTGGAAAGGTGTTAAAGTCAACTTTCTAATGCCACTAAGTGCCGAGTGCTTTAGAGCTCCCAGCTTGGCAGCCGAGTGCTTTTGGTGCAGACTGTTCAGAAGAACAATAGTCAGCCTGATATCCAAGATTCCGTGAGAAACTGTATCACTCTACAATATTTCGTGAAGCATGCTACACATGGTGTGAAAGGTTATCGAATTAGCTTTCCAACGCATCTGGTCCCGTGTCTTTTGGATGTCCCTAGGTGGAGTTATAATTAAAACATTGAAGACCACTCAAAAGGCCAGAAGACATGCAGAAAATTGATGACCACTACATGAATGATCAAGCCAGTTGGCCTTCCACCTTCCCACGTGGCTTTTTCAGTTCACATCTATTTTTAGACTAGTTGTTGGCATAAATACCGCTCTTTTTGTAAGCCAAGGTACACTTTTTGATGAATTAAGATTAATCCAGTGATATTTGCAGCCGAGCTGCTTGAGTGTCTTACTCAACCCTTGTTCTTCCTTGTTCTTCTTGAACTTGTGGAGAGATCTCTCTGAGATCCACTAATTCGTGCTCTGCGGGTTCCAGTACGGCTGCCCCGTCTTGTGTGGATTAGCTCCGGTTGTGGTTCTGCGGTCGTTCGGAGATTGAGTCGAAGTCTTCGCGGTTTCGGTGTCTCTCTCCCTGTCGCTTGGTCGCATCCAACCTTGGTCAGGTATAAAGCTAGTTATCCGCGCTGTTTCTACAGCAAGTTATGTTGTTCTTGAGCCTCCTGTCGTGAAGATCGGGCCACCCTTCGCCGAACCAAATTCGGTGTATATCATTTCCCGAAGATCTTCCAGGCTTACCACCTGAGCGCGAGGTGGATTTCAAAATAGAATTGATACCGAGAACCACGTCGATATCTCGGAGACCATACAATATGGCTCCAAATGAATTATAAAAGTCCCAAAAATGCATATGAATAAACCATGGTTTGAATCCATAGGTGTGCCAAAGACATGAAAAATGAGACTTGCTAAAACTTTTCTTCATGCAAAGTGATACTTGGATGATCATCCCAAAATGAGGCTCACATTTTTCTTTGAAGGTGCTGAACCAATAAGGATTTAAATACCTCTTTGCATGAAAGTTCAAAAATCAGATTTTAAATACAAAGTTCACACAAATGGTGGCCAAAAACTTTGAATACGTATGCAGCCATATAGTTTGGAAATTGTGGAGAAAGGTTGATGACAAACTTGTCATTTGAAGGTGGGCTCAAAAAGGAGTTAAATAGAAGCAATTTTCAAATTCCATCCAAATTCAAATTTTTTATGCAAATTCTAACTGAATTTGATGAATTCAAATGCTAGCCCACTTTTCAAATTCAAAACCTTTGAATGGAATAGATTGACCTGAGAAGATATTGTGGGAGGGAATTGGGGGTGGACCCCACATGTCGCTGGTACACAATGACTTGCACACAAAGGAAAGAAGTCTCTGTTCCTTCTCATCCACGGGGGGGACTGCACCGGATGCCCCCGAGAAGCAGCTGCCAAGCCACCTCCTGCTTTTTCCCTCGTGCTGGCACATGTCTGGGTTGTTTTTCTGCGTGATCCACTCTCTCAGACCGAGCAAAGCCTCCTTTGCTATCTCCTCGCTCACGAACAGCACCGAACCGAGACCTTGCCTCACCGCCTTGTCTCGGGAGCCACTGAGAAGCCGACAAAAACTCACACCACCCTCCTTTGAGCTGCAAACCAGCACGGCGCACCCGTTGCTCGCCTCCCCGACCCAAAAACGAGTGAGCTCCGGCCTCCCTTGCCTTTCAAATACCCACTCCGCGGCGACCTAACTCAAACCAACGACTGGGTGCCCGTGGACAGCCATCTACGGTGGTTTTCAAGCCCAATCAATCACGGCCACAGGAGTGTGCTGCTGTGGTGCTGCTCTCACCCAAATCTTGGAGCAAACCATGGAGCGTAGCCGGCGAATTTTAAGTTTTTGCTCCGGCGGCTTCAACTCGAGCATCCAGTATGGGAATCCGTAATTCTCTACTTCTGTTCGTTCTTAGCGTGTCATACTTTGCACATAGAAGATGGACTAGCCGGCGATCTGTAAGGGCCTAAGTTTTTGGCACATGTTCAAAGCGTTCATCACCACACACACACTTTATTTGAAGAAACTTGATGAATACATTTGAAGAGCAAGTAAATACCATCAACATGCTCATTAGAGGATAAACTCACAAAATGCAAAAGTGGCATTTCCCACAAGCATCATATAGGGGCTGGACATATGAAAAAGTCCTACACCTTGCTAAGAATGTCCATGCCAATTTATACCCAAATCCAAAACCTTTTTGAGGTCTTTTTGGGTATAAATAGAAAGAGGGTGGTTTGAACTCAAATTCAAATTCAAACTGTTTCAATCCCATGAATTCAAAAGTGGGAGGCATATTCTTGCTCAGCACATTTTTGTGAGCTCACCCATCAATTTTCACTCCATTTGGAGTTGATCTTGGCATGAGCTAAGTTTAGCAAATTCAAAACTTTATTTGAATTTCAAACTGCATAAGTGCTGAAATTTAGTCAAACAAAACCCAATTTGAATTCTCTCCAATTCAAATGGCCCAGGGGTAGATAATTCAAAATGACCAAGGTTAATTGGGTCTCTACTGTTTAGAGCAGTGGGGAAAATTTAATTTCAGAGGATAAACCCTGGGTGGGACCCACATGTCAGCCTCTATAGCAAATTCAACCGACTGAAGATTCAACACTCGGTTTCTCGGGCTTCATCCGAGGGTGCCACCGAGCTGGTCGCCGGGACTGCTCCTGCTCGGGCTGGCCGCGTCGACCGATGTCGCCCATGCCTTCTTATCCCCGAGCCCGAGCCGGCGACAGAGGCATTCGGCTGTTTCTCTGCTCCCTCGTGCAAGAAACACAGCTCTCGCCGCCGCTCTCTCGGTTGATTGGAAAAGCCCGTGATCACAGCCGCTCCACTCCCCCCAAGCTGCAAAACGGTACGAGAGGATCTCCTTCTCCTACCCCGTTGCTGGAAATTGGCTGAACTCGGTTAATCTCGCCCCTACCGAGGGTTCCTTTTGGTGACCTAAGTCCACCGCACTTCGGGCTCCCATGGACAGCCCAAACAGGAGGGTGTTACGCCCAAGCTAAGGTGTTCTCGGACGCGTTAGAGGCTGGTGCTGCTCACCCCCGAACCACAGCACGAGTGTTTGATCACCGGCGACGAATTTCAGTTTTCCCTTTCACTCGGTGCAGACCAACCTTCGGGTGCGCATCCGCCAAATTCTCACCCTATAGTTATTTAGATACCCTCAAACTGTTCTACACGATCTAGGCTTAGTGGCGCACAAGTTAGCCTCACAACACCTAGCATGAGAACCTCTGTACATGGCGTATTTCGAAGCTTGCCAACAGCGGCTTATGCGGGAAGCATCGGGCGCATGGTGAGAGCCTACTTAGGACCTCTCCCGAGCTGCTTCGAGCCCATCCAAAGGTTTCCAAGGGACCACTGATGCTCTCCGGCCTTTTTCTCGATCGGTTGGGGTGCTAGGAAGGCCGGCCGACATGGCCGAAGTTCTTCCGAAGCCGCCGCTCGTCGCTGACTATGTGCCTGTGATTTTCATGACAAGCTGAGCCCAGCATCGTGTTCCCCGGATGGATTTAGGCAGAGGCGGCCAAAATCATAGAGTTTGGCGCACGACAGAGGCCACCGGCGAGCTCTCCGGTGAGGGGTCGCGGCGGCCGAGCGCGGGAGGCCGGAGGTAGACGAAGCCCCCGGTCCCATGTGTCCGCGACAGATATTTTAAAACCGGGATTCACTGTGGCACCGGATCGGGTGCGGCTGCGTGCGAAAGATGCTGTAGCCCCGTGTGTCGACTGCTTAGAAGTTGACACGTAGCCTGGTTCCACGCGCAGCGGTTTAAACTTTTTCCCGATTTTCAGACTTAGTTCAAACTTCAAACCCACATAACTTTGGCTAGGAAACTGCAAATCGAGTGAACCAAATTTTGTTGGATTCAGCTCTCTGAGTACTTTCCAGAAAATCAAGTTTCACTTCATGAAAAATCCTTAGTTCTCGAGAATTAATTCTTCAAAATTTAAACTGTTTAGAATTTTAACTAGAGAACCCGTTGGAGGAAATTTCTGAAATTTTGCTTGGATGTTCACAAAATATCCCTGAGCTACCATAAAAATTTCAGATCCATTGAGCTCATTTGATCCACCAAATGGGGTGATTAATAAAACTGTTCCAGAGAAAATAGAAAATGTCTAGAAACATTTTCAGAATTTCTCTGAAATTGTATAGCTCATATGTTTAGCTAGGGACCTTCGAATTAAGTTATACCAACTCCATTAGAACCCTCTGAAAATCTAGTTTTCAGAAAGTCATGGCTTTCTCCATGAAAATCCCTAGAACACCCTAGAAGCTCCAATTAAGGTCAAGTAAATAATTATTTGTGGAGAGCTCAAATGAGCTTTGCTGCAAATAAAACTTGGCCAAGTCTCTGTTTAGGTTGTAACCAAACCATAGTAAGAATTTCAGAGTCATTGGGTCTGTCTAGTAAGACTTATAGTTTTCACAAGTTAAATTTAACTCAAATGCATTTAAATTGATACATATTTATGTTATCTCATGTAGTCGCTAAGGTTGAGGAGGAACCCGAAGTCTTAGACTTCGTCACTCCGGAAGAGCAGCTAGCCTACGATCAAGAGCAGCAAGGCAAGCTCCGGTTTGCATTAACCTTTTTTACAAATTTTTATTGTTTTGAGAACTTACTTTGAGTACCACTTACTTCTTGCATTAGGGTATTGTTTGAAACCCAAATGTATGGCCAAGAAAACCATGGGTTGGGATTAGGACTGAAAACCCCGTTTAGCTACTGCAATGCTAAGATAGAGTAGGATTCGGTACAAGTCGAGTAGTTGGAACTACTCGCGAGGATAGGCTAGAGGCACTCGACTCGGGTAAAGATAGCAAATGATACACATGGCAAGAAAAATGAGACCGAGCGGATAGTAAGGGCAGCAGGACTTTGGGGCCTGGGTGCTATAGCTCCGCTTATGTCGATTGAGGACCGATCCGTGTGCGTGCCTGTTGAACAAGCTAGAACAGTACCGAAGACCTACCGACTATATGGGAACCGGGAAACCTATGTAACTCGGGTAGCTGGGTGTTGAGGAATAGCTGGTCGTTCAGAGGGTAGGTTGAGAGCTCGAGTTGTAAATCGGCTGGCGGCACTGTGGATGCACGCGCAGAGACCTCTTCCTCAGGACGATTGGACCGGTTCAACATTTGGCTGACGGGTGAAAGGTGGTTGCATACGACGTCCGTGATGGTTGCTGTAGGCAACATTGAGTACAGGCGTACGTGAAGGGTTATTCGGGTAACCCTGCAGGTGTAAATCGATTATAATCGCCGTCCCTCACGGTCAGTGAGTACTACTTGTTCACTGTACCATGACGTAGAAAGAACAGGCTAGATACATGTTAAAAGTTTTCTGATTTGAAGGTTATACCTTGCTTGTTAATGTCTTGTTGTAGCTTAGAGCTAATTAAAGTTCTTTTCAACTTTGCGCAAAGTACATGAGAGAAATACGTTTCTTGTTTGATTGCGGCTCTCTCATGTGCCTTAGCGTAAGGTTCCCCACAACCAGCTGCTAAAACTTGAAAGTAAGGTTCAAATAATTAGGCGAGTCCTTTGCAACTTAATTTACCTCATGTACCCTAAAACTAATCATGTAGAAGTTTCATGTATAGGAGAAACGGGTCAGTCTTGCTGAGCCATCGTGCTCACTGCTTATGTTTGAAGCTTTTGCAGGAGTTTATGAGGAAGGGACTGCCGAGGAGGAGACGGACCCCCAGGAGTGGAACCCCGTCGAGTGGGAGTCGTGCAAACCGCCGTGTTAGTGTGTGTGCGTGCTAGCGGGGACACGTTCACGAGCTGAACGTGAACTCAATGCTTATTCTATGCCCGTGAGTGTAGACTGAACATATTTTGTTGTAAGAGTGTTCATAAACCTGTTTATGTAATAAAACTTTGCTTCCGCTTTGTACCTTTGATGTGTGTTACCCGGTGCTGTGCAACGCAGCACCCCTCAGCGTGATCCTGGTTCGACAAGACCATTGGGGTCATGTCAGCGTGGTATCAGAGCTCGCTTGAGCTTTAACGCACTACAAAGGTCATCTTTTTCAGAAATTCGGTGAGGAACGAGTCTGTAGCCCATATAAGGATGTTATTAGTGTATAGAAAGTGGCATACTAACCTATTTTCTTATGTCGTAGAATCGTGCACCTCGGGACGCTCTATGTCTTGGGGGGTGCACGTAAGCACTGTCCACCAGTGTGCACAAGCTGAAGGGTGGAGCCCCACGGGTGGCAGGTAACCCGACCTGCTTTAACATCCTCTACGACTCTTCATGTCGTTTGGGGTATTCGAGCAACGTCTGTCCCTAGCGTGCTTTGGGCAATTTGGGAGACCCCGTCACGTTGTTAGCAACGTGAACACGTGGCTCAAGGCGTGTTTGGCTTGAGAACATCCGGGTGAGTGATGACGGCCGGGTGTACGAACTGTATGGATACCGGGCTCAGTGTGCTGCCGAGTCTGACGATTGTTTGAGTTATCTGCAGGTAGTCTAACCACGAAACGGTAGACGTGTAGCATCCGTGTGCGAGTGACGCTTAGTGCCACTGAAATAACGAAGCCGGCTAAGTCCGGTATAGGTTTTTCTTTGTGAGGATGTAGTACCGACATGATCTGGTGACGCATCGACGTCACACCCCACTAAATGATCAACTGCATTGTAAAACTTGAAAGTTTTGACCCAGAGCACTAAAACTTGATATAACTCCTTCCCTTGATCAGGATATTCAAATTTAACAAGTTTTCAACTTATAAGATACTAAGGACAGAGTCCCCTGTTTTCAGCTGAAATATGGCTGAAGTTAATCAGAGGCTAGAGGTTGAGTTATTTCGAGGATGGGGTCATATAATACATTTCTGGAAATCTTTGGAAGAGCTTTACAACTTTTCTGTTGATGTCCAGAGGTGGTTCATCCCCCTAACCAATCGAAAAATGCAGTAGAGTTAAAACTGTCCAGAAAAAAGGGCAGAGCAAATGCTCTCTGTAACTCTCTGTAAATTGAGTATAACTTCCTGCATAAAAACCCAAAAATAGAAAATGAGGTAGTTCTGAAAAGTTTATGAGATGGGTGACAACTTCGTAACAGAAAGTTTTGTCAGGTTTGGTGTGGAATTAACAGGAATTCTTGGATTAAATCAATGCCTCAAGCAGGGAGGTACTGTCCAATTTTATCCAGAAATTCTGCCAACATTGAAATCTCATAACTTTTGAACCAGGAGAGATCATAGGCCAAGCAAATACTTTCTGGAAATCTATTGAAGTTATCTTTAACTTTGATGTGGAGCTCCAGAATTGTTTTTGCCTTTATCACGGCCTAAATCAGGTTGAAATGGAAATTGGTCAGGGCTGTCATATTGGACAGCAGATCAACAGTCAAATTTGTTTGAGTTTGAACTATGTTTCCATGTTTTATGAGTTCAATGACATGATTTAAGTTATAACTCAATAGTTTACTGTTCAAATAAATATTTTACATTTCTCAAATATGTTTTTACAGATGACAGCGGATAGACAGTTGGAGAACGGGTGGGTGGTGTCCCACTGTTCTCACCGCAGCGGCTATCTGGAAGCATTGAGGCAAATGCTTCAATATTTCGGGTACAACAAGATGCCGCAGTACTTCGCCAAAGAAGAAGGCGAGGATGGGAACAAGACGTGGAAGATCCATATCGAAGTTCCTACAGGGCCTACGCCACCCGGTTGGGCGCCGTTCACCGTTACGGTGAGAGGTAGACAACCGGAGGGAATGTGGCAAGTGACAGCCCACGACCCCATGTCGCGTTTCTGCCAGATGCATGTGAGAGCTATGGAGGGCACTCCATACGCGCTCGTTCCGGTGTAGGGACGGGCTAATCATGTGTGGGAAGGGAGGTACATGGAGGCAACAGATCCGGGTTGCCCAAGGTACAACCCCGCGGAGGCGAACCTCAGCCTCCAGATAAGGGCGGGAAAGGACGTGATGGACAGCCAAGCTGCTCATACAAAATGTCTCGCAATGAAGATCAAGGAGAGCAACAGCCGTGGAGATCATTTTGAGCGTGCTCACAGCACACTCCACAGTGTTCTCCTTCCGACGATTAAGCGACTGAACGAACAATATAATCAGTTGCATCGTATGAAGAAGGCAAAGAAGAAAAGCCGGGTCGACATCGTGGCTTTGCAACAACAGGTGCAGACTCTGACCCAGCAGGACGAGGTTCTTACTTAAGAGCGGGACGATGCTATTGAGGAGGGGCAAGGCTGGGAAGAGGACTACAACCAAGCCATGGACGAGGTGCACGTGTTGTAGGACCTCGTACCTCCGGTAATAGGCATATCGTGGTAGGTGCCGTACCCGTGGTCTTGGGGTCTTCCGGCAATGGGGAAATCTGAGCCGGAAGAGGAGGTTTTGGACCCACAGCCACCAGAAGAGGTACAGGAGGAGGACGACCCGCAAGAGGTCGGATTCTATTCCGAGTACGACGTTACCGTTGCCAAGTAGGGCAGCTGGTATGATGTAACCCAAACTTTTGTAACCAGTGACATGCCGGGTAGACAGTAGCGTATGTATAGGTAGTGACGACATGAGCATGACTTCTCGGAGACCCGAGACTAATGTATCTTGTATAAAGTTTATGCTTTATAAATATATGTGAATGTTGTGCAAATTATTCATGTGTCACTTTAATACCTACTGTTTCATATGGAATTTTAAGTACGACATGTGCTGATCGCTGCTGTTTTGAATTTGAGAATGACTCGTACTCGTGCCAACCCGGACGTTGGGGGTTCCAGTCAGGGGGGAGAAACCTCCCAACAGCCTCCCGAGGACTCTTCGGGACAGCAACAGCAGCAGCAACAACAACAACCGCCACCGCCAACGGTTACTTTGGCTGACATTGTGGAAGCGATGGCGGGATCTCATCAGCAGCATACGGAGTTGCTGCAAACTCTAATTGCAAATACGTCTCGACCAGAGAGGCGTCAAGATCGTGAGGAGCACCAACAGAGCTCCTACTCCGATTTTCTGGCTACTCATCCCCCGGTATTCTCAAGGGCGGATGAACTCCTCGATGCGGACAACTGGCTCCGCACGATGGAGAAGAAGTTCGGGCTGCTCCAAGTGAGTGAGCAGCGCAAGACTCAGTTCACGGTCCAACAGCTCCAGGGATCTGCGAGTGCGTGGTGGGCGAATTACTGTGCTTCGCAGCCCACTGAGCGAGTTATGACCTGGGCGGAATTCCGGACGGCCTTCAGGGCCTATCATATACCGCCGAGTCTCATGCAGAGGAAGACGCAGGAGTTCTTACGCCTGCAGCAAGGGAGCGGTTACGCGCTGGAATACTCCAGGGCGTTCAATGATCTTGCGCTCTACGCTTCGTATCACGCCGATACCGATGAGAAGCAGCGGGATCATTTCTACCAGGGGCTTAACCCGCTCCTGAAAAACAAGCTGGCGATGTTCAATTGCGGCAGCCTCAATGACATAATTGTAACACCCCAAAACCTGTTAAGAGGGGAATTTAAAAAAATTTTGGATGTATTGCACGTGGTGCAGAAATTCAAATTCAAATTGGAATTCAAATTAAACTCAAAACAGAAAAGAAAAAGAAAAAGAAAAAACAAACCCCCCCGGCCAGTGGGCCGAAACCCACCAGCCGGCCCACCCACCCCCGTGCCAGCCCGCAGCCGCGCGCCCCCTCTCCCTCTCACTGACATGCGGGGCCCGCCTGTCATCCCCGACCTCCCGCTCGCGCCAACCCCGGACTCTTCCGCGCGCGCGCGATCGTAACCAACCCGGAATTCCGCGTCCCTCAGCCCGACTCCCGGTCCCCGAAGACTCAAACTCGATCTAAACAAACCCGCCGCCCTCCCTCGTCTATAAAAACGCCGGCATCGCCCCGTTTTTCCCCCACGATCAGCCGTTTTTCCTCCCAGTGAGAACCAGAGTTTCTCCGGTCAATTTCTCTCGATCTTCGCTCGGGATTTCTGATCTAACGCGCTGATCTTGATCCACCGCCTCCGGGGAAACACGCAGGAGCAGAAAACTCGGTAGATTTTGCCCTAGACACAGCTCCGATGAGCATCGCCGCTGTTCCATCTCGGACCTCGTCGCCGACCGCCTTCTGGGACCTCCGAGCTCAAGAAAAACCCCGAGGTGAGATCCCCGACCTCCCCTCTACCGATCTATGCCATGAAATCCCAGTTTTAGGAAGAATTGACGAAGATCCGAAGTTTTCCGGCGAGATCGCCGCCTCCCGCCGCCGCGCGCCACCGGGCAGCGCCGCCCGCGCTCGATCAGAGCGACGTGTCTGCTTGAGGGCCGTCTATTTTAAATCGCACGGTAGAATTTAAATCCCCGCGTACCGGTTCGACGTTATAATCTCAGTCGTCTGTTTTAAATCGGACGGTCCACATCAGCCCCGCGTTATAAAGACCGGGATTCTTACATGCTACCCCCTGGGGATCTCGGAAAATACGAGCTAGCCCCGGAAACTTCTGATCTAGCCCCTGGAACTTCAGAAATTTATGTAAATTCAATTAAAAATCAGTTTTAGCCGCTGGACTAAATAAAAATTAGCAAAACCCCTCTGTTATGCATAGTTAGGCCCCTGGAAATTTTTAAAATAATATAATAGACCCTGTAGTGGGTGAGTTTACCTTTTTAACCCTATGTGATATTAAATTTAGGAATTTGAATATGTGATTAGTATTTAAAATTTAAAAGATGGGGCAAACACATTGTAAATTCAAATTTAAACAGCACTTGGAAAACTTTGGAGTGAGATAAAAATAGATTTTTAGCTGAAATGAATCTGTCTAATTGATTGTTCACCTTTATTAGTTATAGGGACACATTTATAGGCTAGGAAATAATTCTGAAAATTTATAAAATAAATTTAAATTAGTTCACATCAGAGGAGAAGTTCAAAAATATATTATTTAATATTTTAGACCAAAACCTATTCTGTTCAGATGAGGTGTCTTACTATTTTCATAATAAAGTTCACCTTTAGGCATAGGAAATAAATATGAAAATATAGCAAGCTAGGTATGAATAACTAGAAAATGATAAATGAAGTTTCCAAAATCCAAAGAATTCAGTTTAGGGTTGGTAGAAGGTCTGAAAACCCATTTGGAGTAGGAAATTACCTTGCATGCACTCTTGGTAGCTAAAGAGGGTATTAAAGAATTTGTTTAAATTGGGAATTTATGTATAGTGTGCAAATAGAAATCTGAATACAAAAGTTAGAAATAATATACATATGTTTAAAAGTGCATATAGGTAAAAAATCACCACACATAGAGTAACCACAACCTTTAGAAGTGTGAATGACTTTCATAAGAGTGAATGTTTGGTTTGTATGAAGTGAAGGTGTGAACTATGTCTTATGGATTGTTGTTTTCTTTTGCCATGTGTGATGGTATGAGTAGAACCTGCCCCAGAGCAAGTTCTTCCTTTCCAAGAACAAGACTTTCCATTCCCAGAGCAGCAGGAAGAAGGCAAGTGTCCTTGACCACTTTGATCCTATACTAGGATGTGTAGATAAAATTATTTGCATTAATTGAACTATGAAACCCATGCTAGGAAGTTTCCCTAGAATTGCATTATCTTGTTTCCTTATAGCATGGGTTGGGATTTGTTTTATTATGTAATTCACTCATATTACTTGTGCTTAGCCATGCTTAGAGTGGGATAACTGGGATATGAGATCATCAGTTTATTTACCATACTCTTGAATGAGATATTATGAGTTATGTAGAGGTAGGGATCGAGGCAAGTTGGATGATTTGGTTGGTGCTGGGTGCACGAGACTCGGGTTTGTGTTTAGTACTTGCCTGGATCCTAAGGACCGGTTCATGGAGCATGTAACCTGGCTTTACCGTGCCAACCACATGCTGAGATGGGGCAGCTTGGCCAATTAATTAGGTGTATCCCCGGCGTAGTATGGGTGTGTTGGATGGTGCGGGGAATAGGTGTTAGCTGGACTACCATATGAACCGCAAGGCTCAAGAGGGGGCCACTGCAGCGGGGTTGGATCCTCTTGTATGCTGTTAGGGGTGAAACCTCAGTGGGCCCACGCTCGTCGGGAATCCCTTTGTAAAGGTTTCGTAGTGATCTCCTGGCTACACACCTGGGAAGTGTGAATGTGGTTCGTGGCCACTGGCATAATGGAGGTTCTTTTAGTCCACCCGGCAACGGGGGATGATATCACTACATGTGGGTACAAGTGGTGCAAACTTTGCAGAGTCAAAACTGTCATGACAGCCGTGCTCACGGTCAAGAGCGGCTTGGCCTTCTTCATGATTAGAGTATGATGTCTTTGGAAGTTGAGGATGTTAAGCGGGGATCTTAACATTGGAAATAATGTTATGGTTATTTGATTATGATGATGGGATGGGAGATTTGGGACCTTTTCACCTGTGTAGTAATGTAGGTGCTTAATAAGCTAAGGTGGTAGGCAATAATTGTGTAGTGCTTCAACCATGAGTTCAACCTCTCCTTGTTCTAGCGTTGCATGACATAACTTTCCCACACTTGCTGAGTACCATCGGTACTCAAACTTGCATATTTGTTGGTTTATATTGGTGCTCAGGTCAAGAGAATGATGTGATGTTTAATGATCAAGACTTCAGACCCGAAGAAGGATTCTAGGTTCATGGAGTCCCTCGGGCAACGCCTATGACGGAGCCCACAAGAATAATATTCCGCTGCTATTTTATTTACATGTTATGAACTTATTATTGTCCATCGAGACATATGCTATGTAAGACTTATTTATATTCGACACCTGGCTTGTAATAAATGATGCTTCACTATTTGTCATCACATGTGTGAGAAAATGATCCTGACATACATGTGATATTCACTCGGTTTTTTTCGGAGAAACCGGGTGTGACAGAAGTGGTATCAGAGCCAAGGTTGCCCGTAGGAACGTGGACCTAGGTAGAAATAGACGTATTTAAGGACCCTATTTTCTTAAAAACTATTTTACAAGGTGTGGGTTGAAAAGTGTTATTTAAATCGGGTCACTTTCTTCATCTTACCCCAACTTTTATTCAAAATAGGATTTTTGTTTAAAATCTTATCTAACTAAATTTTAAATGCTTTATGTTTTAGATGGTTCGCATGATCCGCACCGCCCGCAAGTCCACCGGAGGGAGAGTTCCCATAGTTGCCCTTGCCCTGAGAGAGGAGAACTGTCCGGTGACGTATCCCTCCTACGGATTGGCAGTAGGAGGCTTGTTGCGCCATCTTCGACGCATGCTCCAAGCCGCCGGCAATACAGGCAAGCTAGTCATACACTACAGCTCCACCCGAACCATCTGTGAGAAGCGGGAAGAATGGAGTTCAGAAATGAGGATTATCCACGAAAATCAGCTGCTCAAAATCCACTGCTCTCCAGCTTGTCGAGCGACACAGGTCGATTCGGAGAAGGATGTCACCTGGGAGGCAATCACCTGTCAGAGTCACGTCTATCGTCGCCACCTGGACAGGAATGAGTACATGTATGTCCTCCAGCGCGAGAGTGGTACAACGGAGTACAAGTACCCGCCAGTGCAGCAGGGGACTTCCCATGAGCACATGGACTTGTGATTGGAGGATGCTGCTATGCTCAGCACTCGACTGCAGGAGTGTCAACAGGAGCTTCAGGATGTGCGTGACACCCTGAAGGAAACCGAGGCGTTGCTTCGAGCTTGCTTGAGGGCGAGAGAAAGAGGAGATGGGAATGAACTGTGTGTCACCGTGAATGACACATGGACTCCTGACTCCCCAGATCGCCGGGCAATCAGGCCTCGTCACACTTCTCCACCAGCAGCTTCCCCACCCAAAGAGGAGTCAGAAGGCAGCCGCAATAATCAGGAAGATCCCGAGGAGCCAGCTCAGTGATATGAGTCGTGTAGAGTCCTTCCCCATAGTTCAGCAGGTTATCGAGTAGGCGAGTCAATACCTTAGTTAACGGTGTGTTAATGTGTGGTGTGTGACGTGAGTTGTGGAAGCCATGAGCAATTGTCTACAACCTCATCTTCAGGTTGCTTTGCTTTGATGTGTGAACCCCTATGAAATATATAGTGCATTTATTTTTGCGCGAGAAATGAACCCTCAGAAAAAATATAAATTCAACAAGGCCTCAACATTACAAGTGTAAACAAGTAAAATTGGTAAGATAATACGTAATGCTTTAAATTTACATTTGGTCGATCATGATAGATGGCCGGAAGAGGAAAGGGTTGTGGTGCCAACCCCGCCAACAACAACGATGAGGTCGGCAACTCTCATCTTTCTGGAGGCCAAGACAGGGGTGGTCGCCGTGAAGGAGTTGATCCCATCCACCAAATGCTTTAGAATCAAAATCCGCTCATATAGAACCTGACTCAAGTGGTGGCCAACTTGCATCAAGCTCCACCTCCACAAGCTGCACCACGCCAACCAAGGTTGAGTTAGTTTCTAGGAACGCAACCTCCAAAGTTTGCAAGTGCTGCTGAACCCCTGGAGGCAGATGATTGGCTAAAGACCATTGAGAGCAAGATGAGGATTATACAATGCCAAGCGTATGAGAGGGTGCTGTTTGCCTCTCACCAATTGCATGGACCTGCTGCTGATTGGTGGACCGCTTACGTGGCCGCCCATCATGACCCTGAGAATATCACTTGGGAAGATTTCAAGCGTAGCTTCCACAACCACTACATAGCCAGGGGTGAACTCAAAAACAAGAGGAAGGAGTTCTTGGGATTGCAGCAAGGAAACATGACTGTGAGGGAATACCTCACTAAATTCACTCAACTCTCCCGTTATGCCCCACGGGACATAGAGACTGATGAGCAGAAACAGGATTGTTTCGTGGAAGGACTTACCGAAGAAATGCAGTGTGCAATGTCCTCCAACGAGTATGAAAGCTTCCAAAAGATGGTGGACAGAGCATTTGTTGTAGAAAGGGAGCTGAAGGCCTTGGAAAATGAAAACAAGAGGAAGGCCGGGTGGTCACACCAAGCCTCGGGTAGCAACACCCGCACACGTCTGATGCAGCAACCCACAGGGCAGACGAGCCGTGCTGCAGAACCCTACTCAGCACCGAGAGGGTATAACCCGAACTTCAGGCCTCCGGCAGCACCAGCACCACCACAGCATCAGTTTGGACAGCAGCCTCGCCCTACATATCTGCAAGGACCCCCAAACCAACCTCAAGACAACAAAGGCGAGGCACCTAAGGTTGGGGTGCAATGCTTTAACTGTGGTGAAGTGGGGCACTACGCCCATAAGTGCCCAAAGAAGAAGCCAGTGCAGCCGCAACAGAAGAATGTGATGCGAGGACGGGTGAACCACGTGACCATGGAGGAAGCGCAAGAGGCACCCGACGTGGTAGTTGGTAAGTTTCCTGCCAATTTACACATTGCAACCCTGCTGTTTGATTCTGGTGCTACCCACTCGTTCATTGTTCAAGGGTTTGTTAAGAAGCATGACCTAGCAACAACACAAATGAACCATATGCTAGCAGTAAACTCTCTAGGTGGAGAAATAAGGACAAGACAAGTGTGTCCCAAGGTGAATCTAGACATTAATGGGGTGGTATTTACTGCCAACCTCATAGTGATAGATTCACAAGGGATAGATATTATTTTGGGCATGGATTGGTTGACCAAACATAAGGGAATCATCCATTGTTCGACCAGAACGGTTGAACTAACTCACCCTAGTGGCACAAGAGTAAAGTTCATAACAATACAAGAGCCTAGGAGGGACATTAAATTAAATCAAGTTGAGGTGAAAGTTGAGGAGATCAGGATTATCAGGGAATACCTAGACGTTTTTGCGGAGGAGTTGCCGGGTATGCCTCCCGATCATGAAGTGGAATTCGCGATTGAGCTAGTGCCTGGAACAGCTCCGATATACAAAAGACCTTATCGGATGGACTCCAAGCAGCTGGGAGAACTCAAGGATCATTTAAGAGAATTGACGGAGAAGGGGTATATTCGTCCTAGTTCCTCACCATGGGGAGCTCCGGTGATATTTGTGCCCAAGGAGGACGGAACCCAAAGGTTATGCGTAGACTACCGTGCCTTGAATGAAGTAACCATCAAGAACAAGTACCCATTACCCCGCATTGAAGACTTGTTTGATCTGTTGAGGGGAGCTTGTGTGTTCTCGAAAATTGATCTCAGGTCGGGATACCACCAACTTAAGATAAGGCAAACTGATATTCCAAAGACAGCTTTCGTATCTCGCTACGGACTGTATGAATACACCATCATGCCTTTCGGGCTAACTAATGCCACGGCATACTTCATGTATCTCATGAACAAGGTATTCATGGAATATCTGGACAAATTTGTGGTGGTTTTTCATAGATGACATTCTCGTCTTCTCCAAAGATGAAGAGGAACATGAGAAACATCTAAGGTTGGTGTTGCAGAAGCTGAGAGAACACCAACTATATGCCAAGTTGAGCAAGTGTGAGTTTTGGCTGAAGAGAGTTCCCTTCTTATTAGGACATATAATCTCGGAGGGAGGAATCTCCATAGATCCCGCCAAGATCAAGAATATACAGAAGTGGAAGACCCCTGAGAATGTCGGGGACGTTCGAAGCTTCTTGGGATTGGCTGGATACTATCGACGGTTTATTGAGGGATTCTCCAAGATCTCAAGACCCCTAACCAAACTGTTGGAAAAGGGAATCACATTCACATGGACGCCGCAGTGCGAGACGAGTTTTCAGGAGCTAAAGAAAAGATTGACAACAGCCCCAGTGCTAGTTATGCCTGATATGCAGAAGAACTTTTCGGTGTACTGTGATGCCTCTGGAAATGGGTTGGGATGTGTTCTCATGCAAGAAGGGCATGTCGTGGCTTATGCATCCCGACAGCTCCGGAAACACGAGAAGAATTATCCTACACATGACCTAGAACTAGCCGCAATAGTACACGCGTTGAAGATTTGGCGGCACTACTTGATGGGGAAGAGGACAGAGATATATACGGATCATAAGAGCTTAAAGTACATTTTCACACAGCCAGATCTGAATCTCAGACAAAGGAGATGGTTAGAGCTGATCAACGACTTTGATGTAGGCATCAACTATCATCCTGGGAGAGTGAACGTCGTGGTAGATGCTTTAAGCCGGAAGGTGCAGGTCAATAGGTTGAGCTTGAAGGACATACCTGCAGAATTGAAGGACGATGTTATAAGACTCAATCTATGCCGGTGAATAGTGGTGAAGCCATCGCCATGGAAGTGGACTCCACACTAGAGCAAGACATACAAGATGGTCAAAAGAACGACGAGAAGATACAAGAAATGAGACAACTCATCAAGGAAAATAAAGCCCCTGGTTTCAGAGAGGATGAACAAGGTACGGTGTGGCACGGGAGAAGAATCTGTGTGCCTGAAGTAAAGGAGATCCGTGAATTGATTTTGAAGGAGGCTCACGATTCCGACTACTCCATTCATCCTGGGAGTACGAAGATGTACCAGGACCTCAAGAGCAGGTATTGGTGGTATGGCATGAAGCGAGATGTCGCAGAACATGTTGCCCTATGTGACACATGTCAGTTGGTGAAAGCGGAACATCAACGACCTGCAGGATTATTGCAACCACTCAAAGTGCCTGAATGGAAATGGGAAGAAATCGGTATGGATTTCATAGTGGGATTGCCTAGGACCCAATCAGGATATGATTCGATATGGGTCATCGTCGACAGGCTAACCAAGGTAGCTCATTTCATCCCCGTGAAAGAAAGCTACAGCGGATCCAAATTGGCAGAGTTGTACATGTCAAGGATTGTGTGTTACCATGGAGTACCAAAGAAGATAGTGTCAGATCGAGGGACACAGTTCACCTCAAGGTTCTGGCAGAAGCTGCATGAAACCATGGGAACCCATCTGAACTTTAGCTCTGCCTATCATCCCCAAACTGACGGGCAGACGGAAAGAACCAATCAGATCCTTGAGGATATGCTGAGAGCGTGTGCACTCAAAAACAATCGGAGTTGGGATAAGAACTTACCGTATGCGGAGTTCTCCTATAACAACAGTTATCAGGCTAGTATGAAGATGTCACCATTTGAGGCTTTGTATGGGAGAAAGTGCAGAACTCCACTATTTTGGAACCAAACAGGGGAAAGTAAAGTGTTTGGACCCGAAGTATTACAAGAAGCCGAGGCGAAAATGAGGGAAATCCGCAACAACTTGAGGATAGCACAGACACGACAAAAGAGCTATGCCGATGTTCGGAGAAGAGAGCTCATTTTCAACGTGGGAGACTATGTCTACCTCAAGGTGTCCCCTATTCGAGGACTTCGTCGGTTCAAGGTGAAAGGGAAGTTATCACCTCGATACATCAGACCCTTTCAAGTTCTGGAGAGGAAAGGCGAAGTGGCGTATCAACTAGAATTACCGGCTCGCCTATCGGATGTGCATGACGCATTCCATGTGTCACAGCTCAAGAAATGTCTGAGAACACCTGAAGAGATGTTACCCATGAATGAGGTTGACGAAGCTGAGGATCTGTCTTATGCCGAGCAACCATCCTAGATTTTGGAGACAATGGAACGCCTCATAAGAAATAAAAGAATCCGGATGTGCAAGGTGCAGTGGAAGCATCACTCGGAAGAGGAAGCCACATGGGAGCGAGAAGACGAGCTTAAGGCACAGTTTCCAGAATTGTTTTCTTAGAACCACCAATCTCGAGGACGAGATTTCTTTTAAGGGGGGTAGAGCTGTAACACCCCAAAACCTGTTAAGAGGGGAATTTAAAAATTTCTGGACGTATTGCATGTGGTGCAGAAATTCAAATTCAAATTGGAATTCAAATTAAACTCAAAACAGAAAAGAAAAAGAAAAAGAAAAAGAAAAAACAAACCCCCCCGGCCAGTGGGCCGAAACCCACCAGCCGGCCCACCCACCCCCGTGCCAGCCCGCAGCCGCGCGCCCCCTATCCCTCTCACTGACATGAGGGGCCCGCCTGTCATCCCCGACCTCCCGCTCGCGCCAACCCCGGACTCTTCCGCGCGCGCGCGATCGTAACCAACCCGGAATTCCGCGTCCCTCAGCCCGACTCCCGGTCCCAGAAGACTCAAACTCGATCTAAACAAACCCGCCGCCCTCCGTCGTCTATAAAAACGCGGGCATCGCCCCGTTTTTCCCCCACGATCAGCCGTTTTTCCTCCCGGTGAGAACCAGAGTTTCTCCGGTCAATTTCTCTCGATCTTCGCTCGGGATTTCTAATCTAATCTGAAAATATAGCAAGCTAGGTATGAGTAACTAGAAAATGATAAATGAAGTTTCCAAAATCCAAAGAATTCAGTTTAGGGTTGGTAGAAGGTCTGAAAACCCATTTGAGTAGGAAATTACCTTGCATGCACTCTTGGTAGCTAAAGAGGGAATTAAAGAATTTGTTTAAATTGGGAATTTATGTATAGTGTGCAAATAGAAATCTGAATACAAAAGTTAGAAATAATATACATATGTTTAAAAGTGCATATATGTCAAAAATCACCACACATAGAGTAACCACAACCTTTAGAAGTGCGAATGACTTTCATAAGAGTGAATGTTTGGTTTGTATGAAGTGAAGGTGTGAACTATGTCTTATGGATTGTTGTTTTCTTTTGCTATGTGTGATGGTATGAGTAGAACCTGCCCCAGAGCAAGTTCTTCCCTTCCAAGAACAAGACTTTCCATTCCCAGAGCAGCAGGAAGAAGGCAAGTGTCCTTGACCACTTTGATCCTATACTAGGATGTGTAGATAGAATTATTTGCATTGTCAATTGAACTATGAAACCCATGCTAGGAAGTTTCCCTAGAGTTGCATTATCTTGTTTCGTTGTAGCTTGGGTTGGGATTTGTTTTATTATGTCATTCACTCATATTACTTGTGCTTAGCTATGCTTAGAGTGGGATAACTGGGATATGAGATCATCAGTTTATTTACCATACTCTTGAATGAGATATTATGAGTTATGTAGAGGTAGGGATCGAGGCAAGTTGGATGATTTGGTTGGTGCTGGGTGCACGAGACTCGGGTTTGTGTTTAGTACTTGCCTGGATCCTAAGGACCGGTTCATGGAGCATGTAACCTGGCTTTACCGTGCCAACCACATGCTGAGATGGGGCAGCTTGGCCAATTAATTAGGTGTATCCCCGGCGTAGTATGGGTGTGTTGGATGGTGTGGGGAATAGGTGTCAGCTGGACTACCATATGAACCGCAAGGCTCAAGAGGGGGCCACTGCAGCGGGGTTGGAGCCTCTTGTATGTTGTTAGGGATGAAACCTCAGTGGGCCCACGCTCGTCGGGAATCCCTTTGTAAAGGCTTCATAGTGATCTCCTGGCTACACACATGGGAAGTGTGAATGTGGTTCGTGGCCACTGGCATAATGGAGGTTCTTTTAGTCCACCCGGCAACGGGGGATGAAATCACTACATGTGGGTACAGTGGTGCAAACTCTGCAGAGTCAAAACTGTCATGACAGCCGTGCTCACGGTCAAGAGCGGCTTGGACTTATTCATGATTAGAGGATGATGGCTTTGGAAGTTGAAGATGTTAAGCGGGGAGCTTAACATTGGAAATAATGTTATGGTTATTTGATTATGATGATGGGATGGGAGATTTGGGACCATTTCACCTGTGTAGTAATGTAGGTGCTTAATAAGCTAAGGTGGTAGGCAATAATTGCGTAGTGCTTCAACCATGAGTTCAACCTCTCCTTGTTCTAGCCATGCATGACATAACTTTCCCACACTTGCTGAGTACCATCGGTACTCAAACTTGCATATTTGTTGGTTTACATTGCTGCTCAGGTCAAGAGAATGATGTGATGTTTAATGATCAAGACTTCGGACCCGAAGAAGGATTCTAGGTTCATGGAGTCCCTCATGCAACGCTTGTGATGGAGCCCACAAGAATAATATTCCACTGCTATTTTATTTACATGTTATGAACTTATTATTGTCCATCGAGACATATGCTATGTAAGACTTATTTATATTTGACACCTGGCTTGTAATAAATGATGCTTCACTATTTGTCATCACGTGTGTGAGAAAATGATCCTGGCATACATGTGATATTCACTCGGTTGTTCTTCGGAGAAACCGGGTGTGACAATAATTGATGCTGCGATTGTTCAGGAAGACTCCGGCAAGGAGTTAGTGGCGGCGGAAAGGAAGTGAAGCGCGCCGCAAAGCAGCGGAGAAGGAGGTGGTCCTTCTCAAAAATACCGGATGGTGAATCGCCCACCATCGGGTCCACGCTGGCAGCCACTACAGAGGTCGATGCCATTCCGTCGTCGGCCATATTCACCTCCGGCATTCAGGCCGGCACTGCCAGTACCACCTCCGCAGCAACAACAGCAGCAGCGGGCGATGCCGCGTGCGTATGCACCTCAGCTGCGCATGCCGGGCTTTCGTCGCCCAAGCACCGGACAAGCAGCAGCACATGCTACAAGTGTGGTCGTCCAGGACACTTCGCCAGTAGTTGTCCTGAGAGGAAAGGCGGCGGAGTTGCACCGCAGTTCCCGGGGAGGAATCAGCCCCGGAACCCCGCTAATGCGCGGCGGGCAAACCTTAGGCCCGGCACCGTCCACCAACTTGCCATAGAGGGCGTGCCGGAGAGTGAACCAATACTTGCGGGTATGTTCCTGTGACACCCTCAGTTCTGGTTTCTGCATGTATTCATGTTTCATGTAGAGAAAACATTTTAAAAAGAAGCTGAAACAGAGAAAATATCAAAAAGATAGCCAAAAGGAGCCAAATCCAGTTCATAGAGAACGCCGAAGACAACTCCCGCCACTAAATTGGCTACGTGGCAGGCTCTGGGCTCGTCCCCACAAAGGGGGAGAAGCCCCACCCTGTGAGAAGCCCCACCCTGTCGAGGAAGATCGCCGGAAGGGAGCCCAATGATCTGTCTTGCTAAAAGAAGGACCCCAAGACCACGAAGAACGTAAGGTAGGTGTCCAATATCACCTTACGACATCATCGTGTTTCCTTTGCATCTGTTCTTCGATTCCTTTCGAACAGAAGCTTTCTCATGGACAAATCACTTG
The DNA here is from genome assembly GCA_030760725.1 of Neostapfia colusana. Classification (NCBI taxonomy): domain Eukaryota; kingdom Viridiplantae; phylum Streptophyta; class Magnoliopsida; order Poales; family Poaceae; genus Neostapfia; species Neostapfia colusana. Next base: position 50,519,880 of record JASWHV010000011.1, read on the forward strand.
TTGATCGGGTTGATCTAAAGACAAGATCATCGCCACATCCACATTTGATCCGAACACCTCTGTCCATCATAAAACCATGCAAGCCATGCAAGAACACGTACAAACTGATCTGATAAAAACTGATCATAGGATAGCATGCATATGCATCATCGCATCTAGTTAAAGTTTGTGCATGATATTGATTGCTGTGGATCTTGTATGTGCATGGTCCTGTATAGCAGGACAAGCTCAGGGAGCTGTCTACGACGAGCTGCAACAATAAGGTTTCGAGATCCAAGAGCAACAGGAACCGCAAGAACAAGGCAAGTGCCCCTTGACCATATTGATCCTATGTTTTGGGAAAAAACTGTTTTGTTTTGCGAAAAGGTGTGTGTGCTGAGTCAAACATGATGGGAAACCCTTTTATAGGAGTTTACTAGCTTTGGTTAAACCACCCTTGTCGCCCGGGAAGTTTATGAGTCGGGTATGGTTTTTGCTTTAAGCTTCGCTGAGTCCATGGGATTAGGAAGCGAGATAGATGTGTCTAGCTAACTGCACTCGTAATGATAATGAGAAACTGATGTTGTTAATGAACATGGATCCGAGGGATATCTAGGCAAGACTGGGTTTGTGAAAGAGGTAGCATGAGATGGTGGTTTACTTGCCGTAGATCTAAGGACCGGTTCATGCGAGCACATGCCAGGATAACAGTGCCACCACAAGGCCAAGTATGGGTGGGGCTTAGCTGACTAATTAGGTAAGTTGCTAGATTGTTATGGACTGTGGAAGGCGCGGGGAATGGGAGTCGAGTGAGGACTGCCCTGGGAACTGCATGGCACAAGAGGGGGCCCGTGGGTGGGAGAATTTGGAGATTTTAGCCTGCCGGTGAAACCTTAGTTAGTCCATACATCTAGTAGCCCCTTTGTAAAGGCTATTTTGTGATCTCTTGGCCATACACCGACGGTTTTGTACTAGTATAATGGAGGTTCTGCAGTCGCCGACGGGTGACGAAATCACAAACTTGTGGGTTAAGAGGTGCAAACTCTGCAGAGTCTAAAACTATCATGATAGCCGAGCTAACAGTCATAAGCGCCTGGCCAACTTCCATGATTAGTTGGGATGGTTATTGGCTATGGCTATTGGGTATGGTTTTTGGAAGGTTTGGTTTTGGTTTTGTTTCGGGACTGTTGAGTCCGGGTGATAAGATGGGTTGCATGACTGTTGAGTCATGGCAACGAGGCTGGATGGTTTGAAACGGAAATTGTTTATGAGATGAAATGATAGAGAATACGAGATGGTATTCGTGAGATGGTAGCAAATATGAGGAGGTATTCGTGAGCAAGAATGAGGTTGATTGATGTCTGGTTGGGACATGGAAGGTAATGAATATAATGGATGTATGATTGGTATTTTAATATATGTTGGGATTACATTCACTTAAAGATAAGTTGCTGTTTTATCATGGTTTTGATAAATAACTTTGCTTTTCTGCAATGAGCCTTTTTATACCTACCTTGTTGTAAGCTACATATCATATTTTCCCGCACTTGCTGAGTACATCATTGTACTCAAACTTGCATTATTATATCGTCATCAGCAACAGGAGAAGATTACTATGAAGACCAAGTGGAGCATTAGGCGTATAATCTGTCCTCAACCTTGCCTGTGGGGATGGAGTAGAGATGGAGCCACTGCTGCTTAGAATTGCTTCCGCATTAGTTAGAAGACTTCCGCTGTTAGATTAAGACTTCCGCTGTGAGCATGAGTCCAAGACTCATGAGATATTGTAATAAACTCTATTATTCATGGTCGTATATATTCTGAAATTCAGTTTGTGGATGATGTATATATGTGTGATGAACATCCTGGGCACACATATGCATTAGTTCTCGGTTCTGTGGTTTTCCACAGAATTGAGGGCATCACAGTTCTAACTCCACCAGCATCCCGCCATAGTATTATTTGATTCAGGCGCCACGCATAGCTTTAATAACCAAGCTTTCATTGCTAAATACAGCTTGCAAATACTACCCACCGATAGTTCATATTTGATTTGTTCACCGGGTGGGAAAATTTCAGCAAGCATGATGGTTCCAAAAGCGCCATTATGCTTAGTGGGTAGGGTGTACCCTACGTCTCTCATAATTTTAGAGGGACAGAAGGTTGATGTCATCTTAGGAATGTCGTGGTTAGCCCGCCATGGCGCTGTTTTAGAGACCGTCCTCCGAATTTTGCACTTGAACTCAGAAGTGCACAAATCTCATTCCTTATTTCTGGACAGTCCAGAAATAAAACTTCCAAGTGTATATCAATCCACAACCATCAGATTGGAAGATATTCCAGTAGTCCGTGAGTTCCCTGACATGTTCCCAGATGATTTACCGGGGATGCCGCCCGACCGAGAGGTGGAGTTCAAGATTGAACTAGCACCGGAAATCATGCCAATATCCCGAAGGCCGTACAAGATGGCGCCCAAGGAGTTGGCTGAACTGAAGACGCAGTTAACGGATCTTATGGACAAGGGTTTTATTAGGATGAGCTCCTCGCCATGACGCTGTTCGGTATTATTCGTGAAGAAAAAAGACGAGATGTTGCGCCTTTGTGTGGACTATCATTCACTAAATGCCGTAACCATCAAGAACAAGTACCCATTGCCATGGATCGACATGTTGTTTGATCAGTTGGTCGAGGCAAAGATCTTTTCCAAGATGGACTTAAGATCCGGGTACCACCAGATTAAAATACGGGCTGAGGATATTCCAAAGACAGCTTTCTCGACGAGGTACGGACTTTATGGGTACCTGGTCATGTCCTTCGGCCTCACCAATGCTCCAGCTCACTTCATGTATTTGATGAACTCGGTATTCATGCCGGATCTGGACAAGTTTGTCGTGGTATTCATCGATGACATATTGGTATATTCGAAGTCGGAGGAAGAACACAAGAAGCATCTGCGTATAGTCTTGCAACGGCTGGGGGATCACAAGCTATACGTGAAATTCAGCAAGTGCGAGTTCTGGATATCGCAAGTTCCTTTTCTCGGGCATATCATCTCAGCGGAGGGCATCGCTGTAGACCCGAGTAAGATCACACAAGTGCTGAATTGGAAATCCCCGAGGACTGTTCACAAGGTACGGAGTTTCCTTGGACTCACGGGATATTATCGGAGGTTCATTCCTAACTTCTCGAAGATTGTCAAGCCTATGACAGAGCTGCTGAAGAAGGCTACCAAATATGTTTGGAGTCCAGCATGTAAAGCAACGTTCAAGGCATTAGTGAAGCACCTAACATCAGCACCGGTTTTGGCGCAGCCAGACACAACAAAAACGTTCGATGTGTACTGCGATGCATCCGGCATTGAGCTCAGATGTGGGCTGATGCAAGACCGAAGGGTGGTCGCGTATGGGTCACGGCAGCTCAGAAACCATCAGCAGAATTATCCAACTCACGACTTGGAGCTCAATGTCGTGGTACTTGCACTTAAAATGTGGAGGCACTACCTACTCGGTAACCTCGTACATTTATATACCGACCACAAAAGCCTCAAGTACATATTCACTCAGAAGGAGCTGAACCTGAGGCAGCAAAGATGGTTATAATTGATAAAGGATTACGGAATAGAAATCCATTATCACCCCGGCAAGGCAAACGTAGTGGCGGATGCGTTGAGTCGCAAGTCACACGTCAATAATCTGACCATCACACCGTTGGAAGAGAGCGAACCACCACTGCATGTGATTCCACATGGAGCTCTCTACGACTTAGCTTTGATCCCCACCATCCGTGAAGAGATAGAGGCAGCTCAGAAACATTACAAGGGCATGTCGCATTTGCGGAGACGTATAGACAGTGGGGAACTGAAATGTTTCCGGAAAGACGAAGACGGCGTCCTATGGTTCAAGGACCAGATCGTCGTACCCCATAATCCGGAGTTACGGAAGAAAATCTTTGATGAGGCCCACTTGTCAAAGTTTTCTATTCACCCCGGCAGCAACAAAATGTATCAAGAACTCAGAAGCAAGTTTTGGTGGACACGAATGAAGCGGGAGATCGCAAAGTACGTGTCCGAGTGTGATACCTGTCGAAGGGTGAAGGCAGATCATATGCGGAAACCGGGACTGCTACAACCACTGGGCATTCCTGCCTGGAAGTGAGAGGATGTGAGCATGGACTTCATCGTCAGTTTACCCACCACTTTTCAGAAACATGATTCTGTGTGGGTGATCGTTGACCGGCTCACCAAGGTTGCCCATTTCATCCTGGTCAACACCAACTACAACGCCAAGAAGTATACTGAACTGTACATCTCACGGATCCTACGCATGTACGGCGTACCCCGTACCATCATATCGGATCGGGGCACTTTATTTGTGTCCCGTTTTGGGAGCAGCTACATGCTGCGTTGGGGACGAAGCTGATCCGTAGCTCAGCATACCACCTGCAGACGGATGGACAAACCGAGCGGGCAAATCAAATTTTGGAAGATATGCTACGAGCTTGCGGTTTCAACCACGGCAAGACTTGGGATGATCACTTGCTGTTGGCCGAGTTCTCGTACAACAATGGGTACCAAGCCAGCATCAAGATGGCGCCTTACGAGGCGCTACACGGGAGAAAATGCCGCACACCATTGAATTGGTGTGAGTCTGGCGAAAGGGTTACCTTCGGGATTGATCTTGTCAACAACGCGGAGGAAAAGGTTTGGCTGATTCAAGTGAACCTAAAAGCCGCCCAATCCCGACAGAAACAATATGCGGACCGGAGAAGACGCCCATTACAGTTCAAAGTTGGGGATCACGTATACCTATGTGTGTCTCCAATGAAGGGCGTGAACAGATTCGGGGTGAGGGGAAAGTTGGCACCCCGATTCATTGGTCCATTTCAGATTACAGAAATATGTGGATCAGTAGCATACTGGCTGAATTTACCAGAAGCACTCTCTGGTGTGCACGACGTCTTTCACATCTCCCAGCTGAGGAAGTGTCTCAAGCTATCAACTACCATTCAGCTGGAGGATATTGAAGAACTGAAACCGGATCTGACATATCGGGAGGAACCGGTTCAGATTATAGATGAAAAGGCCCGAACCACACGCAACCGTACGTTGCGGTTCTACAAAGTTCTATGGAGTAATCACTCCGTGGATGAAGTGACATGGGAGAGCGAAGAATTTCTTCGCGCAAACTACCCCAACTTTTTCATGTCACATATACGGTAATTTTCCACCGTCCTCTTTCTCATTTTCACCTTATAATCTCGGGACGAGATTCTTTTAAGGGGGGAGGAATGTAAGGGCCTAAGTTTTTGGCACATGTTCAAAGTGTTCATAACCACACACACACTTCATTTGAAGAAACTTGATGAATACATTTGAAGAGCAAGTAAACACCATCAACATGCTCATTAGAGAATAAACTCACAAAATGCAAAAGTGGCATTTCCCACAAGCATCATATAGGGGCTGGACATATGAAAAAGTCTTACACCTTGCTAAGAATGTCCATGCCAAATTTTATCCAAATCCAAAACCCTTTTGAGGTCTTTTTGGGTATAACTAGAAAGAGGGTGGTTTGAACTCAAATTCAAATTCGAACTGTTTCCATCCCATGAATTCAAAAGTGGGAGGCAGATTCTTGCTCAGAACATTTCTGTGAGCTCACCCACCAATTTTCACTCAATTTAGAGTTGATCTTGACATGAGCTAAGTTTAGCAAATTCAAAACTTTATTTGAATTTCAAACTGCATATGTGCTGAAATAGTCAAACAAAACCCAATTTGAATTCTCTCCATTTCAAATGGCCCAGGGGTAGATAGTTCAAATGAACAAGGTTAATTGGGTCTCTACTGTTTAGAGCAGTGGGAAAAATTTAATTTCAGAGGTTAAACCCCGGGTGGAACCCACATGTCAGCCTCTATAGCAAATTCAACCGACTGAAGATTCAACAGTCAGTTTCTCGGGCTTCATCCGAGGGCGCCACCGAGCTGGTCGCTGGGACAGCTCCTGCTCGGGCTGGCCACGTCGACCGACGTCGCCCCTGCCTTCTTATCCCTGAGCCCGAGCCGGCGAGAGAGGCATTCGGCTGTTTCTCTGCTCCCTCGCGCAAGAAACACAGCTCTCGGTTAATTGGCTGAACTCGGTTAATCTCGCCCCTACCGGGGGTTCCTTTCGGTGACCTAAGTCCGCCGCACTTCAAGCTTCCGTGGACAGCTCAAACAGGAGGGTGTTACGCCCAAGCTAAGGTGTCCTCGGACGCGTTAGAGGCTGGTGCTGCTCACCCCCGAACCACAGCCCGAGTGTTTGATCACCGGCAACGAATTTTAGTTTTCCCTTTCACTCGGCGCAGACCGACCTTCGGGTGCGCATCCGCCAAATTCTCACCCTATAGTTGTTTAGAGACCCTCAAACTGTTCCTACACGATCTAGGCTTAGTGGCGCACAAGTTAGCTTCACAACACCTAGCATGAGAACCTCTGTACATGGCGTATTTCGAAGCTTGCCAACGGCGGCTTATGCGGGAAGCATCGGGCGCACGGTGAGAGCCTACTTAGGACCTCTCCCGAGCTGCTTCGAGCCCATGCCGAGCTTCCCTAGGGACCACTGATTCTCTCCGGCCTTTTGCTCGATTGGTTGGGGTGCTAGGAAGGCCGGCCGACACGGCCGAAGTTCTTCCAAAGCCGCCGCTCGTCGCCGACTATGTGCCGGTGATTTTCATGACAAGCTGAGCCCATCATCGTGTTCCCCGGATGGATTTAAGCAGAGGTGGCCAAAATCATAGAGTTTGGCGCACGACAGAGGCCACCGGCTTGCTCTCCGGCGAGGGGTCGCGGTGGCCGAGCGCGGGAGGCCGGAGGTAGACGAAGCCCCGGTCCCACTCGTCAGCGGCAGATATTTTAAAACCAGGATTCGCTGTGGCACCGGATCGGGTGCAGCTGCGCGCGAAAGATGCTGTAGCCTCGTGTGTCGACCGCTGAAAAGTTGACACGTAGCCTGGTCCCATGCGCAGCGGTTTAAACTTTTTCCCCATTTTCAGACTTAGTTCAAACTTCGAACCCACATAACTTCGGCTAGGAAACTCCAAATCGAGTGAACCAAATTTCATTGGATTCAGCTCTTTGAGTACATTCCAGTAAATCAAGTTTCACTTCATAAAAATCCATAGTTCTCCAGAATTAATTCTTCAAATTTTAAACTGTTTAGAATTTTAACTAGAGAACCCTTTGGAGGAAATTTCTGAAATTTTGCTGGGATGTTCACCAAAATATCCCTGAGCTACCATAAAAATTTCAGATCCATTGAGCTAATTTAATTCACCTAATGGGGTGATTAATAAAACTGTTCCAGAGAAAATAGAAAATGTCCAGAAACATTTTTAGAATTTCTCTGAAATTGTTTAGCTCATATCTTTAGCTAGGGACCTTCAAATTAAGTGATAGCAACTCCATTAGAACTCTCTGAAAATCTAGTTTTCAGAAAGTCATGTCTTGCTCCACGAAAATCCCTAGAACACCCTAGAAGCTCCAATTAAGGTCAAGTAAATAATTATTTGTGGAGAGCTCAAATGAGCTTTGCTGCAAATAAAACTCGGCCAAGTCTCTGTTTAGGTTGTAACCAAACCATAGTAAGAATTTCAGAGTCATTGGGTCTGTCTAGTAAGATTTATAGTCTTCACAAGTTAAATTTAACTCAAATGCATTTAAATTGATACTTATTTATGTTATCTCATGTAGTTGCTAAGGTTGAGGAGGAACCCGAAGTCTTAGACTTCGTCACTCCGGAAGAGCAGCTAGCCTATGACCAAGAGCAGCAAGGCAAGCTCCGGTTTGTATTAACCTTTTTAAAATTTTTTATTGTTTTAAGAACTTACTTTGAGTACCACTTACTTCTTGCATTAGGGTCTTGTTTGAAACCCAAATGCATAGCCAAGAAAACCATGGGTTGGGATTAGGATTGAAAACCCCATTTAGCTACTGCAATGCTAAGATAGAGTAGGATTCAGTACAAGTCGAGTAGTTGGAACTACTCGCGAGGATAGGCTAGAGGCACTCGACTCGGGTAAAGATAGCAAATGATACACATGGCAAGAAAAATGAGACCGAGCGGATAGTAAGGGCAGCAGGACTTTGGGGCCTGGGTCCTATAGATCCGCTTGTGTCGATTGAGGACCGATCTGTGTGCGGGCTGTTGAACAAGCTAGAACAGTACCGAAGACCTACCGGCTATATGGGAACCGGAAAACCTGTAACTCGGGTAGCTGGATGTTGAGGCATAGCTGGTCGTTCAAAGGGTAGGTTGAGAGCTCGAGGTGTAAATCGGCTGGCGGCACTGTGGATGCGCGCACAGAGACCTCTTGCTTAGGACGATTGGACCGGTTTAACATTTGGCTGACGGGTGAAAGGTGGTTGCATACAACGTCCGTGATGGTTGCTGTAAGCAACATCGAGTACGGGCGTACGTGACGGGTTATTCGGGTAACCCTGCAGGTGTAAATCGATTATAATCGCCGTCCCTCACGGTCAGTGAGTACCACTTGTTCACTATACCGTGATGTAGAAAGAACAGGCTAGATACATGTTAAAAGCTGATTTGAAGGTTATACCTTGCTTGTTAATGTCTTGTTGTAGCTTAGAGCTAATTAAAGTTCTTTTCAACTTTGGGCAAAGTACATGAGAGAAATGCGTTTCTTGTTTGGTTGTGGCTCTCTCATGTGCCTTAGCGTAAGGTTCCCCACAACCTGCTGCTAAAACTTGAAGTAAGGTTCAAATAATTAGGCGAGTCCTTTGCAACTTAATGTACCTCATGTACCCTAAAACTAATCATGTAGAAGTTTCATGTATAGGAGAGACGGGTCAGTCTTGCTGAGCCAGCGTGCTCACTGCTTGTGTTTGAAGCTTTTGGAGGAGTTTATGAGGAAGGGACTCCCGAGGAGGAGACGGAACCCCAGGAGGGGAACCCTGTCGAGTGGGAGTCGTACACGTCGCCGTGTTAGTGTGTGTGCGTGCTAGCGGGGACACGTTCACGGGCTGAACGTGAACTCGATGCGTAGTCTACGCCCGTGAGTGTAGACTGAACATATTTTGTTGTAAGAGTGTTCATAAACCTGTTTATGTATAAAACTTTGCTTCCGCTTTGTACCTTTGATGTGTGTTACCCGGTGCTGTGCAATGCAGCACCCCTCAGCTTGATCCTGGTTCGACAAGACCGTTGGGGTCGTGTCACGATCATATTCCCTTTAGCATCCATCGCATGAAAACACCTCGGAGCGACGGATTTTGAGGTCTACCGAACACTTTTTTGGCGGGTCCGATCGGGTGCACGGTACTGATCCATTTACCGCCGTTTCTGAGATAATTCGAGGTCATGCCGAGATTGGTGATCACCCACTGGTGCTGTATCCCATTTTTGTGGCCTGTCTGGAGGGCTAGAAACCACGGACGGTGGCGACGAACTACAACCTAGACCGCCGCACGTCGCCGGGGTATCTCCGGTCACCGGCAACCCTAGAACGCCCCACCATCATGTTCCTCGACATCAAAAACCCCGTGGCAGCGAGTTTCGGGTCGGATGGCGGCCGGCAACGCCGGTCCGGCGAGCCACCCATTACTCCGACGAGGGGAAGCGCGCGGGCGCGGGAAAGAAGCCGGAAGAGGAAGAAGGAGTGTGGGTCCCGTCTGTCAGCGACTCAATTTTAAATCTGGGATCAGCTGTGGCACGGGGACCAGTTGTGGCTGCGCGCCAAAATGCCGTGGCCCGGTGTGGCTGAATTCTGAGTGGCTGAAATTAAAACAGTGGGTCAGCAGACTTTTCTATAGCAGAATAATTCCAGAGAAGGCCACAATTTTGGAAATTCATATCTCTGTTTAGAAACATTCAAATTGAGCGATTCCAATTGGGTTGGATTCATTTTTCAGAGATCTATCCAAATATGAACTCCAATTTGTATGAAAGTCAATATATAATTCTGGAAAAATTCTTTGAAGTTTTTCAGAAAAACAATTATTGAGGGAGTTTGGTTTATCCAAAAATCCTCAAATTTTGCCAGAATATTCTTTAGCATATTGTTGACCTAGCAACTTTTCAGCTCATTTGAAGGTCATTTAAGTAGCAATTTGCTAAATACAATCTACTGTGTTCATAAGAGTCTAGAAACATTTTCAGAAAATGTTTCCCACTTGTAAAATCTATTCTATGAAATTCTTAGCTCCAAAAATCATAGGAAAAGTTAGGCAAGCTCTCTGAGACATACCTGAAATAGTAGTTCACTAAATTGGGCATGAAAATGCACAGTGCTCCAGAATTAATTCTTTGGAGCAGAAAGGCTTAAAGAATTGTTCTGGGAGAACTACTCAAGTAAAAGGTCTGAATTTTGGATAAAATTACATTCATGTGACCAGGAACTCACATGCAAATTTTCAGCTCAAGTTGAGCCTTAGATCTCTCTGTTCTTGTTCTCCATACTTATGTATGTGGGAAAAATATAAAAGAGCATTATGGCAATTGTGGAGAACACATTTGTATTCCACATTAGCTGCAATTTGGCAAGCTAAATCCCTACGTAGTATAGAACCTGCTGTAAAACTTTTGAAGCCATTGAAGTTCTTGTTCTTCAGTTGCATTCAATTCCTTTCAGCTCATCTCTTATGTTCATTAGGGAAAATTAGTTAGGGTATAGCTAAACCATTAAGGCCAAGATTGTTCATTCTTGTTTCTTTGCACAACAGAGGCAAACCAAGCCATTCTTGGCATTTCCACACAACCTCTGTTCCTAAGAAAATCAAGTCTTAACTTCTTTCCATTGCATTCTATAAAAATTGTGCATATACATCTCATTAGGATTCACGACGAAGGGGATTCAAAGGAGCGATTCATTGACGTGGATCATACTCCGGAGAATCAAGGGTTGATCAGAAGAGGTCACTAACTGCTTATATATGACTACCCTGTAGAACAGGCAAGCCCCGGTTCGCATTTAAGTACTTTTGCAAATTCTTTATTTGTATCACTTATGTTTAGGGTGAAATGCTTGCATTAGAGTTAGGGTGATTGAAATCCCACTTGCATAGCCATTTAAATCCTATGGAGGGTTGGGTAGTTTACAAACTCGACGAATAGAGAGTGCCATGCTAATGTTCTTAGGATCATGGTAGAAGTCGAGTGGTTGGAAGCTACTCACGAGATAGTATTTATCACACGGGATGAGAAGAGGTACAAAATGGCTTAAGTTGTGAAACTGAGACCCAGCAGGGGGATAGGATGCAGTGAGCGGAGGTCTCACGTGCGTAGCCCTGTTGGTGTCGATTGAGGACAGAGCCATGTGCGGCCCTGCTGGACAAGTATCGAACAGTACCGGATGCATACTGGCATATGGGAACCAGGAAACCGATGTAATTGGTTAACCTGGGTGCCGAGGCTTACCCAACCGTTTTATAGGAGTGGGTTGAGGGTAGAAAGGTGTAAATCTGCCGGTGGGCACAGTCACGCTCCACGTGGGGACCTCCTGCCCGTTACGGGTGGACCGGTTCGGCATTTAGGTTTCCTTTGAAAGGTTGTTGCATACAACAGAGTAGGAAGGGGTGTGGAATCACGCTTCTGAAAGTGAGTGTATGTGACGTGTTATCCGGGTGTCTCCTGATTGCAATCACCATCCCTCGCGGTTATTTGAGTACCCGCTTGTTCACTGCGCTGTGACGTAGTACAAACTGAAATACGCCAACGGAATATGCTGTATTGAACTAATAATGTATTGAACCCTTGTATGCTGTAGTTATAGAGCTAATTAAGTTTATATTCCACTTTGGGCATCACCACATCGGAGGAAATCGTTTCTTTTTTGATTGTGGACTTCTGATGTGAGGGCTGCCTAAGGATCATTAAACTGTTGCTATAAAACTGGAAGTAAGGATCAACTTGTAGGCGTGTCTTTATTGCAACATCCTTTATCCTATCTTACACATCCCTGCATGTAGAGTTCCATGCCTAGGGTTGTCGGTTAAGTCTTGCTGAGCGTTATGCTCACGGATGCTATCCGAGTTGTTTTGCAGGATTGACTTCATGCTTATGAGAAGGGATGTCGATGAGACTCGGAAACCTCTGAGTGAGTACTCAAGAGCATCCTCGCCGCTGCGATTTGTTCTTCGTATTGCTAGTAAGAAACGTCCGCGGGCAGGACTGTTTCTTTGTTTCTAATTTAGAAATGAGTCGTGAGAGTTATATTCTTCCGCTGCAGCTTACTTTGAAATAAGTATTTGTAAAATACTCTTGTATGCTTCCGCAAATGATTTATGTAATGTGATGTGTTTTCTCGACTCGTGTGCTATTGGGTGCCGCATATCACGGCACCACCCAACGATGTCCTGGCGGGGCGTCCGTCGTTCGGCGGGTGTCCCCCACAGCATGGTATCAGAGCTGCGTTGGGAATAGCACGTGGATTGAGCATCATATTATGTTAAAAACTTAGGACACGGTGAGATAACGGCACTACGCCCACATAAGGTCTATGATAGTAGTAGATATTATGGTGGAAAAGCTAACATACTTGTTATACATTCTGTAACGATGCTCCGACGTCAGGTAAGAGGTAAGGTACGCCACCGCAGGTGGATCAGTTGCGGTAACTCACCATACGAGTAATAGTATGGAAGGATATACCGTGGCTTGGCACGGTAGTGAATATGAGTCTCTGAACCTCTCCATGGTTCTGAGAGCATATGAAAACGCTGATCTCCAGCGTGCTTTAGGCAAAAGTGAGAATACCCCATCGTGTGGTAAGCAACATGATAGTCTGCAACTCTTGAACATTCAATGTCCAAAGGGCCATACGCAGCGTGTGGTAAGAAACACGATAGTATGCAACTCTTGAACGTTCAATGTTCAGAGGGCCCTACGCAGCGCTCGCCATCGGCGTGCCTCAACGGTCATGAGGCAGTAGGTGGTATCTGTTGGGTTGATAAAATTCCCAACCGTGACGACCCGTTCACGCTCTACTTGGGTTCCCCGTCGTGTGGTGTGAAAACACGACCATGTACCTTGAGACGTGTCTTGACTCAAGGACGATCCGTATGGCAATGATACGGACCGTATGTTTTTACTATGATATGGAACTGCCTGAAATGTCAAAAACCTTTGTGTGCACCATTATTGTGTGTTCTTCTGCAGGTACACTAACCACGTTAGTGCATGACATTTAGCAACCATTTGTGAGTGATGTTCTTAGTTCCACCATTTGATACGTATACGCCGGAATACCGGCTTAGAATTTTTCTTTGGTGAGGAAACGTAGTACCGTCAGATGTCTTACGGTGCATCGCCACCGTACTACACTGGATAGTCCTCTTTCCTTTGAAGAAATTCATTCATGACTAACTTTCAAACTAAAAATGGATGTTGGAAAGCACATATTAGTTACTGAGCTCTTCATTTCAACTAAGCTTCAATGAAGAGACTTGCTAGGCTTCTTTTGATCCAAAAACAGAGTGCTCTGTTGTGTCAGAAAGTTTTGCTGGACTTTGACAGAGCATAACTCTGTGCATAATGACCCAATGTAGGTGTATTATACAGTTATGGAAAGGTTTCTAAGTGCTCTACAACTTTTCTGTAGAACTCCAGAGCAAAATCAGACACCAAATTGGTTGAATATCCAGTTGAATGCAAACTGTCCAGAAAACAGAACAGCTGCAACCTTCTCTGGATGTTTCTGTAAATTGGCCATAACATTCTTTAGAAAATGTTCTAAGGGTCATATGATACACCATTGAAAATTTTATGAAATTTGGAACAATTTTGTAGTTCATAGTTTGTTCAGAATTGTACTCCATTTTAGGTACAACTGTGATGGAAACAGCCACATACAAAGGAGATGCTGGCAAATTTTATCCAGAAATTCTGTCAACTTTGAGCAATCATAACTTTTGGTACAGAAATGGTCTAGGGACATATGAGTACTCGTCGAAAATATACTGAAGTTAACTTTAACTTTGGTATTCAACTTGAGCTATGAAAATGCTGGTAACTGGTTCAAAATCTGGGATAAGTACAGAGAGGTATGTTCTGTACAGAATAGGGGATTGATTGTGGTTGCTTTAGGAAGAGGTGTAAACATGGATTTGTGATATTCTTTCATGAAGTTTAGCATAGTCATGTTTTACATACTTTCACATACTGCTGAGCTCAAGTACCACAACTTGCACCACCTCCACAACAGCAGCATCAGACAGTGGTTTGTGTTCCATCGCTGCAGCTATATGTACCTAGCTCCCAACCACAGGTCAGCGAGGCACTGAAGAGAGATCCGTGCTTCACTTGTGGTCAGATGGGCCATTATACTAGGTATTTTCAGGAGGGAATTCAAGGATGCGGGTCACAATGTTTTCAATATTCAGACCCGTACCTATATCTGCAGAAAAGAGGACAGACAAGGAGCAACATTCATTACATAGTGATTGTGGATGTTCCGGAAGGAGAAGCCGCGTTAGCAGAGATGCTTTCTCTGAATTAGCTACCGGTGCCACACCTAGCTTTATTAGTCAGTCTTTTGTGGCTCAACATCAGCTCCCAACTACCTTTACAAAGAGGCCATACCTCATGTCTTCGCCCGGGGCAGCATTACAACAAGTGATTTTGTTTTCCGAGCACCTCTTTGTTTGGGGGTTAGACTATAACCCACGACCCTCATTTTTCTCGGGGGTCTGAAGATCGGTATTATTTTGGGGATGTCGTGGTTTAATTACCACAATGCGGTTCTCAACATCAGTTCTTGAACCGTTAAACTCAACTCCCCTCAGCACGGTCTTCATACATTAGTTCTGGGCGCCAGTCGGCAACAGATTGCAATATTGACCCACTCGGAAACTGTTAAGATGGAGGACATTCCGGTGGTATGTGAATATCATGATGTGTTTCCCAATTGTTACAGGGTATGCTGCTCGAATCGGACATAGAGTTCTAGATGGAACTTGCGCTGGGAACACCACCAAGTTCACGAAGGCCGTACAACTTGGCACCCAATTTACGGACAGATTGGAGACACCGCTGAATAACCTTAGGAGCATGGGTTTTATACGACAAAGTTCGTCATCTTGGGGTTTTTCAGCATGGGTTGAAAAGAAGAGGAACGAAACACTACGACTTTGTGTGGTGTTCGTCCGCTCAACACTGTGACAACCAAGAATAAGTACCTGTTACCACGGATCAACATTTTTTTTGATCAGTTGGTCAAAACGAAGATCTGGTGCCAAGATTTACTTAAGATCTGGGTACCATCAGATTAAGATAGGGGCTGAGGATATTTCGAAGACAGCTTTTCGATGAGGTACGGGCTTTATAAATACCTTGTCATGTTCCTTAGCCTCCCCAGCGCTCCAGCTCAGTTCATGTACTTGATGAACTCGGTATTCATGCCGGAGCTGTACAAGTTTGTCGTGGTCTTCATCGACGACCTACTGGTTTATTCCAAGTCGGAGGAAGAACACGAGAAGCATCTGCGTATAGTCTTGCAAAGACTGTGGGATCACAAGCTATACGCGAAATTCAGCAAGTGCGAAGGGCATTTGCTGTAGACCCGAGCAAGATCGCACAAGTGCTGCATTTGAGAGTCCCCAGGGTCTATTCACGAGGTACGGTAATTCCTCGGACTCGCGGGGCAAAGATGGTTGGATTTGATAAAGGATTACGAAATAGAGATCCATTATCACCTCGGAAAAGTAAACGTGGGGCGGATGTGCTGAATCGCATGTCACACATTCATAATCTGACCATCATACCATTGGAATAGAGCGAACCACCATTACATGTGGTTCCCCCTAGAGCTCTCTACAATTTAGCTTTTATCCCCACGTAATCCGTGAAGAGAGGGTGGCAGCCCAGTAACATGACAAGGGCATGTCACATTTGCTGAGATGTATAGACAGTGGGGAACTGAAATGTTTCCGGATCGATGGAGACGGTGTCCTGTGGTTCAAGAACAGGATAATAGTACCCCGCAACCCGGAGTTACGGAAGCAAGTGTCGCACACCGCTGAATTGGTGTGAGTCCAATGAAAGAGTTCTGTTTGGGGTTGATCTTGTCAACGAAGCCGAGTTTGGTTGATACAAGAGAATTTGAAGGCTGCACAATCCCGACAGAAGAGCTACGCTGATCAAAGGTGTAGGCCATTGCATTTTGACGTCGGAGAGCACATTTATCTTCATGTGTCTCCGATGAAGGAAATTCACCAGTTCGGTATAAATGGGAAACTTGCTACCTGTTTTATAGGACCTTTTGCTATCACGGAGAAGTGCCGGCCCGTAGCCTACCGGCTGGAACTACCGGCCAGTTTTACGGGTGTCCATGATGTGTTTCATGTGTCACAGCTGCGGAAGTGCCTCAAAGTTACCGCTGCTGTCCGCACCGAAGAAATCGACGAATTGAAACCGGACCTTACCTACACCGAGCGACCGGTTCAGATTTTGGATGAAAAGACCCGGGTAACCCGGAGCCGGACGATCAGATTTTATAAAGTGATATGGAGTAATCATACCGCAGGACAGGTGGCGTGGGAAAGTGAAGATTACCTCAGCACCAATTATCTGGAACTTTTAGCTTTGTACAGTTTGCAATTACCACTCCCGTCTCGTTCTTCTTTTGGAATCTCGGGATGAGATTCTTTTAAGGGGGGAGGAATGTAAAAGTCCCAAAAATGCATATGAATAAACCATGGTTTGAATTCATAGGTGTGCCAAAGGCATGAAAAATGAGACTTGCTAAAACTTTTCTTCATGCAAAGTGATACATGGATTATCATCCCAAAATGAGGCTCACATTTCTCTTTGAAGGTGTTGAACCAATAAGGATTTAAATACCTCTTTGCATGAAAGTTTAAAAATCAGATTTTAAGTTCAAAGTTCACACAAATGGTGGCCAAAAATTTGAATACGTATGCAGCCATATAGTTAGGAAATTGTGGAGAAAGGTTGATGACAAACTTGTCATTTTAAGGTGGGCCCAAAAAGGAGTTAAATAGAAGCAATTTTCAAATTCAATCCAAACTCAAATTTGCTATGCAAATTCAAACTGAATTTGATGAATTCAAATGCTAGCCCACTTTTCAAATTCAAAAACTTTGAATGGAATAGATTGACCTGAGAAGATATTGTGGGAAGGAATTGGGGTGGACCCCACATGTCATTGGTACACAATGACTTGCACACAAAGGAAAGAAGTCTCTGTTTCTTCTCATCCACGGGGGGACTGCACCAGACGCCACCGAGAAGCTGCTGCCGAGCCACCTCCTGCTTTTTCCCTCGCGCTGGCACCGGTATGGGTTGTTTTTCTGCGTGATCCACTCTCTCAGACCGAGCAAAGCCTCCTTTGCTACCTCCTCGCTCACGAACAGCACCGAACAGAGACCTTGCCTCACCGCCGTGTCTCGGGAGCCACTGGGAAGCCGAGAAAAACTCACAACCACCCTCCTCTGAGCTGCAAAATAGCACGGCGCACTCGTTGCTCGCCTCCCCGACCCAAAAAAGAGTGAGCTCCGGCCTCCCTTGCCTTTCAAACACCCACTCCGCGGCGACCTAACTCAAACCAACGACTGGGTGCCCGTGGACAGCCATCTACGGTGGTTTTCAAGCCCGATCAATCATGGCCACAGGAGCGTGCTGCTGTGGTGCTGCTCTCACCCAAAGCTTGGAGCAAACCATGGAGCGTAGCAGGCGAATTTGAAGTTTTTGCTATAGCGGCTTCAACCCGAGCATCCGGTACGGGAATCCAAAATTCTCTACTTCTATTCGTTCTTAGCGCGTCAAACTTTGCACATAGAAGATGGAATAGCCGGCGATCATATTATGTCACTACAGGAATCGGGACTATAGACGACGGCCGGAAACCGTCGTCAATAAGGGCACTACCGTCGTCAATAAGTTATTGACGACGGTAAAAGCTTATAGACGACGGTTTTGAGCTGTCGTCAATTATTAGTCGTCAATAAGTTTATTGACGACGGTAACCGTCGTCAATAAATTTATTGACAACAGCTAAATCTAGCTGTCGTCAATAAACTTATTGACGACAGCTAAATCAGGCCGTCGTCAATAAGCTTATTGACGACGGCCAGGAAACCGTCGTCAGTAACCGTGGCTTATTGACGACGGTTTACACTAGGCCGTCGTCAATAACAATTGCTTATTGACGACGGTTTCTGGTACCTGGCCGTCGTCAATACTAGTGGCTTATTGACGACGGCCAAGTACCAGAAACCGTCGTCAATAAGCTTTTCAATTTTTTTTTTTAAAAAACAGAAAATCCTGCCCTGGCTTCGAGGCCAGCCCTGGCTCGATGGCCAGATCACAGGCAATTAAAACATACATCACAGGCAGGCACAAAAACACTATACGCACGCCACACTACCCTACGCTACCCCGACCGCTGCCACCGGAGTCCAGGAAGTCGTCGTGCGCTCGTCCAAACGCTGGTTGCTGAGGGGATGGAGTTTCATGAGCCCGTGTCGCCGATCCCTATGATGTACATGTATAGGTAGACAAATTAGAAGTTCACAAATGTGTATATGATTAAATAAACTCATTACAAGTTAAAATTGAGCAAGTTAGCTAGATTTGGCTATGTTTGAGTAAGTTTGCTCATATTTTACTAAGTTTGAGAAGTATGGACTAGTAGTGTTTGTGTTTGAGCTAGTTCAAAAAGTTTTGGCTATGTTTGAGTAAGTTTGGTCATATTTGACTATAGTTGAGTAAGTTGTACCATATTTTACTCAGTTTGAGGATGTTTAACTAGTTTTCTCTAAGTTTAAGTAAGTTTGATCAAATTCAACTAAATTTGAGCAAATTTAACTAGTTGCAGCTATTATGAGAAATTTTGTACCTGTGCTCCTGACGTCGGCCCCTGTGGTAGCTGTATCGGTGGCGGCGCCCACTGAGGAAAGACAACGGGTTGTCCTGTGGCCATAGCCTGCAAATATGAAGTAAATTATTATACATGTCATTTATATATTAGAAACGTTGAGTACATTGATCTGAACTTACCTGCATGGCAGCTTGCAGTTGTAGCATGTACGAGTGTTGATACTCGTCCCTAGCCCGGAGCTCGGGTGCCTGCCTCTCGTTCGCGAGCCTCAGCGCTTCCTGCGTCCTCTGGAGCTCCTCCTGGACACTCTGGAGCTCCAGATCACGGCTGCCACGCCTGCTGGATCCACCCTGCGATGAAGAGGCCCTCGAGTAAGACCGCGCCTCCCTCGAGTCTACTACTCCATCGAAGATGGCCAACCTACACAACGAAGTAAGAGTATTAAAGTTTCGTATCTCGAAGTTAATGAAAGTAAATGAAAACAACAGAACTCACCGGCCGTGAGGTTTACCGCCACCGCTTGCATAGGCGGCTTCAGGTACGATCGGCGAGTTCTGCCAATCGTAATCGTCGCCTCGAAGCCTCCGCACCTCCTCCCCATACTTTTCCTGAAAATACAGAAAATTAAAGTCATCAGAAGTTTTAAAGATAATACAATTAAGTCAACTAAAGAACTCACCAACGTCTCTGTCGCTGTCTGAGAAGACAGCTGATCAGGCTGCGAGGGGTCACTTCCCATGTGACCCCTCCTCCACACCTGGATAGCGGTCGGCTCCTGACCGATCTCGCGCTCCTATCGATACGTGTTAGCATAATGGTAGCGATAGAAATTAACTAGAATATAATTCGAGTATCACTTACCATCCGTTTAGCAAGGCGTACGTAGCCGTCCCCGCCAAGACGGTGTTTCCCGTCCGTCCCTCGACTCTGTCGGCGGGTCATCGACACGCCTTGGAAGCCCTGGCTCGCCCAACGAGCACACAGGGAACTATAGGCGTCCGGACAGGACTCAAGCCACGGTACGCTGACCTGCACACATTTGTTGTTGGATGAAAACATTGATGAAAATTGGATAATGAAGCAAAGTAAAATAAAGAATTTACCTCTGCGTACTGTGACTCCGTCAAGTACTTGTCCGCTACATCCCTAAACTGCCCCGGCTCACCCTCGTCCGGATGCAACTTATAGTACGCCTTCGTAGCCTGAATGCGAGCCGTTGAAATCGACTGCGTCAGGAGCTTCCTAGCGTTGTTGTTGAAGACCAGGCGAGCGTGATCCAGCTGGGCCTCGTCCTCCAAACGGTAATATTTCTACAAGTAGAAATATACAAGTTAATGTACTTAACATATAATAGGTTCGCATTTAACAAATAGACGATTTGCTTACCATGAATTCATGCCACACATGCTCCTGGTGGTTGCCGTAGCTAATGTCCTGGGCCGTAGCGTAATCGTCCCAAGACGTAGCAGCCCGTCCGTTCACTAGACCGGGGTAGTGACAACGGATGAGCTGGCCCAGGACAGCGTTGACCTGGCGGTGGCGTCCTTGACCCGTGAACGAGTCATCGGCCCAAGACCTAATACACGATTCTCAATTAGTACATATATAAGTGTTAAAATATCTAAATTGATTTGTTATAGATTTACTTACCTATCGCCAACCGGACGAATAACGACCCGATCTTCTGGCCGTGCAGGAACCGGAGGAGGAGCCACGTAGTGGCTCCTCCTGTAACGCCGCTGTGGAGGCGGCTCCACATCAGGCTCTGTTGAAGGCTCTGAAGCAGGGTCTGAATCCTGCGGTGCCGGAACCTGAAGAGGATCCGAAGCAGGATCTGTAACAGGCTCCGAAACCTGTGGTGTCTGAAGAGGACCCCTGACCTCTGTCTCCTCAGACGTAGAGTCGTCCTAAAAATTTGAAGATTGGTAATATAGATTTAAGAAAGTGATTTATATAATTTATGTAATTAATTATTCTTTACCTGTCGTGACCGCTCTCGTGACCCCTGGCCTCTGTCGAGGCCCAACAGCTGAGACAGTCTACCATTGCTAGACTGACAGCCCTGGAAAACAGAGTCTGCTCTCGGGGGCAGAAAGCCCCGCGTCCCCGGTCGTCTACTGCTCGATGACATCCTGATGAAAGGAAATTTGATAATGAATTTAAAGGAAAATATAGAAGACGAAAGAAGAGATGGAAGAAACGATACTTGTACTTAATTTCAAAATTCATCAGTATCACGATCATGTACTCTACTTCGTAAACCGGACCATCGATCTTTTGTCATGGTTGTTCGCCGTTTTCGTTTTTTCACATTATGAGTCTGTACATCTTGTGCATCTCCAACTAATTCATCGAGTCGTAGACTAGGCTCAACGACAAAAGAATCCGGCAACTCTTCTTCTTGGTAAACAACATCTGCCTCATCAATGTAACCAGTATTGTCCGGTGTATATAACCGCTCACGAGGATTCACCTTTTGTACAACCCACCATGCACTAAGTTTTTCGCACGGATATTGTAGATAGTACACTTGTTCGACTTGGTGTGCAAGGACAAAGGTGTCGTAGCCTCGTAGTCGGTCCTTGTGTTTGACTTCTACCATGCCAAATTGGTTTTGTCGAGTTCCATTGTTATTATCAAACCAATCACAGTCAAAGAAGACTACTTTAAGGTCTTTATTCCCGGCAAAACTAAATTCTAGGATTTTCTTTATGATCCCATAGAAATTAGTTTCATGTCCTTCGGCATCGGCGGCCCTTGTCACAACTCCGGTGTTTGATGTTGCCCTTAGAGGACGTTGAGCTTCAAATTGAGTTGAACGGAATCGGAAACCATTGACATCATATCGACCGAAGAGTTTAACTTTAATGGATCCGTTGGACAGTTGTCGCAAATCTTCATGAACACCGACTTGTGTCTTGCACTGTCCAACATATGAAGTAAGAAGACTATTTTATGCTATGAACATAATTACTAAGAGGAACAAGACAAGGAAAACGTTACATGATTTCGAAACCACGTTTGGAAGTTAGGTCCTCCATTTACTCCATAGTGTCGCATTGTTTGTATTTGCTTGCTAGTAGGTTGCTGCTTAGACTTCCAATTTTGTCGATCGAACTCACTAAATCAGGACAAAAAAGAATTATTGGTGTAGATGTATAACACACCACACAAATTAGTATAGATGTTGAACAACCACTTACTGAAAAAAATTGTCCATCCCATCTATGTTAGCGTACATGTATAACAAAGCAGCTGTCTTTTCATCTGCTGAAGCATCATAGCTCGTGCCACTACCAACAGTGATGCCTCTCGTTTGAAAAAGTGAGAGTTCGCTACAAGAGGTTGCTTCAGCCATATTATACCGTAACACCGATGCATTAACATTGTGTTCTTCTGCAAAGTAGACACTTGAAAAGTATCCTATCTCCTGAAGTGTAAATGCTTCGGCGATGCATCCTTCAACCCTTGCCCTATTACGAACCATCGGTTTTAGACATCTGAGTGCTCTTTCAATGTGGTACATCCACCTATATTGAACAGGGCCACCTACTTTAGCTTCATATGGAAGATGGATTAGAAGGTGTTGCATTGGATTGAAGAACCCTGGAGGAAATACTTTTTCCATCTTACATAAAAGCACGGGTATCTCTTTTTCCAACTTCTCCTTCATCTCCCTTTTGACTTCTTTAGCACAAAGCTGTCTATAAAAATAGCTAAGCTCGGCTAACACCTTCCAAACCTCATCGTCAAGATAGCCTCGAAACATAACCGGCAGAAGTCTTTCCATGATTATGTGATAATCATGGCTCTTCAAACCAGTAAGATTTCTAGTCTTAACATTAACGGCTCTTCTCAGGCTAGCAGCAAAACCGTCTGGGAACTTCAACTGTTTCAACCACTTGAAGACTTCTTTCTTTTCTTTTGGTCGAAGGCAGAAACAAGCTCGTGGTTTGCCACCAGCTTCGGAGAGCTCAAGACTTGGTCGGTTACAAACCTCTGCCAAATCCTTCCGAGCTTTTATATTGTCTTTTGTTTTTCCCGTCATATCCAAGCACGTGCTTATGATGCATTCACCCATGTTACGTTCCTGGTGCATGACATCAATGTTATGCATTAGAATTAAAGACTTCATATACGGTAACTCCCATAGTGCACATATATGAGTCCAATTGTGATCCTCTCCGTAACCAACAAAATATCCAGGACGACCTTCATCTGGCACTAGATTATTGAGCTGTTTAACAATTTCCGACCCGTTCATACGTTGTGGTGGTCCCTTTTTTACAATGGTACCCTTCCTGAAGGCATTTCTCTGTTGCCTAAACACGTGATTTGGCGGTAACCAACGTCTATGACAATCAAAGTAGCATATCTTGCCACCATGAATTAGACGAAAACAATCCGTGTCCGAAGCACATATTGGACATGTCAATCGACCATGAGTGCTCCAGCCAGAAAACATGCCGTAAGCTGGAAAATCATGAATAGACCACAAGTACGCAGCTCGAAGGTTGAATTTCTGTTTTCTATAACAGTCGTACGCTTCGACTCCTGTCCATAACATTTTGAACTCTTCAATCAATGGCTGCATCATCACGTTCAGTCGTAACCAGGATGATCCGGTCCAGGTACAATAAGGCATAGGAACATGAACTCATACTTCATACAAAGCGATGGTGGTAAGTTGTACGGAATAGCGAACACGGGCCAACATGAGTATGGTGTGGCGTTTGTACTAAACGGTGAGAAGCCATCTGTCGCCAACCCAAAGCGAATATTTCTCGCGTCATTGGCGAAATCTAGATTGAAGTGGTCAAGCGCCTTCCATGCCTCACCGTCCGACGGGTGCACCATCATGCTGTTGTTCTCACGTACACCTTCTTTATGCCACCTCATGTGTCTAGCTGTTTTTTTAGATAGAAACAAACGCTTGAACCTAGGTGTGACAGGCAAGTAGCGAAGCTGCTTCTGTGCGACTTGAGTCATTACTTTTGAACCGTCGTCATTAACAACTTCGACAAATCTCGCTTTACCACATTTTAAGCACTTGTTCTCGTTGGCATGCTCTCTCCAAAAAAGCATGCAATTGTCTAGACACATATCAATCTTCTCATATTTCATACCTAGACCAGAAATCAACTTCTTAGACTGATACATATCTTTAGGCACTTTATGTGGTTGTGGAAGGATATCGCTGATCAATTTGATAAGATCGTTGTAGCAGTTATTGGAGAAGAAATACTTAGACTTAATGGCCATAAATCTAGTCATGAAAGTAAGGAGCGTCACTTCGGTGTGTTCATGCAACGGCTCTTCTGAAGCTTTGAGAAGCGTGAAAAACGCTTCAACCTCCGTTGGAGGAGGATCCTCCATCAATTCAGGATTTATAGCATCAAGCATCTCGTCCATCCTATCGACCCCCGTGTTGTCATCCTCATCTGAAACTTGTAAGGGTTGAGAAGATGTCTCACCATGAAAGGTCCACACCTCATAATCTTGCATGAAACCGTATCGACATAAGTGAAACGCCAAATTTACTTTGTCCCAACACTTTGCACCTTGACATTTCGTACATGGGCACCGCACCTTATCGATCTTTGACAATGAAAACGCTCGATCTACAAAAGCATCTGTCTTTGCGAACCACTCATCCGAGTGACCACCAGAACTGTTCTTCCAACCGGTATACATCCAACTACGATCCTCACCCATGTTTGAATCTGCAGTTTAATGTCAAGGAAATTATAGTTACTTTATAATTTATTTATGTCACGGCCCTACATCTATTGGAAAGGATAGGTCCTAAACCCACCCAAGAGTGATCGAGCGGAGCGTGCTCACGACGAGACGCGTGGTATGGATCCGAACGAAATTTCGGCAGCATAACCCCGCTGTTCTCCACTGCACGCCCGCAAATGGTGCAGCAGAGAACAACAGGGTTATGCCGTCGAAATCTCGTCTAGATCTAAACCCGCGTTTCATCACATGCCACGCCCCCTCGGTCACTCCCAGGCTGTCCAAAAAGGGACAATTCCGAACGTACACGCCTCACATGCGCAACACATGTGAGACGGGCCCGTTCGAAACGGGTGACGCATGTTGTATAGGTTTACGTCAATCTTTCGTTTTTGAGTCATTTAAAAGAGAGAGAGGAAAGAACGAGAGAGAAGGAAAAAAGGAGAGACAAAGAAGTGGGTCAGCCGTCCTAAGTTATGCCCCGTTGGGGCCTGCCATTATCTTACGACGCCTTTAGGGTTAGCCGTCGTACGTTATACCCCGTTGTAAGTGGTTCAAAGATGAAACCCCACCGTTGGGGCCCGCCGTCCACGCGCGGGAGCTTGCCGTCCTCCGTGCCTGTCTCGACTAATACATTACCACTAAATGAGCCGTGACAGACCCTAAATGGGTCGTGTCAGGCCGGACCGGGCCGAAACCCATTTATTTACATATAGTAACTAATCACACAATCAATCAAAGTATTAATTAAACAATAATCAATTACAATACTAATTAAACAATTAATCAACTAAGGTCGGACGGCGCGGCAGGGCGGGGCGTGGCGAACCATGTTAAAAAGACCAGGGGCAATGGAAGCATATTACTAAGGTGTTGCCTCGCCTTATGCCTTATCGCTTAAAAGGTAAAAAGGGGTAGGTCGCCTTATGTCGCCTTACCGCCTTAATAACTATGATGTCCACTGCGCCCTGCTGGTGGAGATGAACACCCCGATATACGACACCTACACAGAGGAGGAAGGAGAAATGGATGACATCTTGGAGCAACTAGTGGTAAGAGAATTGGGGAATGGTGAGGTCAGTGATGTGGAAGAGGTGAAAGAGTTTGAAGATGAGCCCAGGCCAAAGGGGCACCGATGGTTGGATGGACAGTTTGATCTGCTTGCTTTGGAAGAATATGGAGACAATGATGATGATGATGACAGAGCTGGTAGAGAAGGGGACTATGAACTGCCTAATGAAGCTATAGATGAATTAAAATGGTTTCATGATCGAAATGGTTGTGTTGATGAAGAGTACAGAACACCGGCAAATTTTATTCATGGAAAATTGGAATCAACAACAATAGAAGAGGTGGATGAATCTGCTAACTTGATAAGAAAATGTGATGAATATGGTGAAGGATATTTTAATGATTCTGCCGAGGAAGAAGTTGGACTAGTTTTAGAAAGCAGTGATGAACAAGAAGTTTTGGACTGTGAGGCCATTGTTTCAGCATATTCGAAACTTGTCGATCGTCCTGAAAAAACAGCTACAACTAAGTACATGGATGGAAGACATTTTCGGGATTTGTCAAAAGCTGAATAGAAACCCTG
This sequence comes from Neostapfia colusana, assembly GCA_030760725.1. Taxonomy (NCBI): domain Eukaryota; kingdom Viridiplantae; phylum Streptophyta; class Magnoliopsida; order Poales; family Poaceae; genus Neostapfia; species Neostapfia colusana. The sequence goes on from JASWHV010000011.1 coordinate 50,546,026, forward strand.
AGCAAGTTACCTATATCAGCGCACAATGTTATGATACTTGTTTGCAGCCTGAAAATTGTGTCCAAATCAAACCATGGAGACTTGAAAATGATGACAACCATCTGATTCCATTCCTTGAGTTTGTTGCTATGGCTAGGCCTTCCGACACAAGGAAAGTGCTTGCATCCTATCAAGGTTGTGATGTTGCTAAAGGGGAAGGAAAGAGAGCAAATTTTGATCCGGTAGGAAGAACTTCAATGTTTGGTTATGACTGGCTGCAGGAATCTATTCTTATGACATACACTTGGGCAGGGGCATGTTTGCAGTTTCGTTATTCAAGCCAAAGCATTCATGCTGACGAGATTTTGCAGCTGGATCATAGCGGCAAACCAATTATAGTACTATGGGACCAAACTGAAATTCCACAGGCCAAAGTTAAAGCTCGAAGTAGGGGTCTTCCTTGTGATTTCTCAGCTGCTGGCAGCAGATGCAACCTTTGTGCTTTCTCTCTCTCATCGCCGCCGTCGCCATGTCCTCCGGCGAGAACCTGATGGCGCGGCGCGGCCTGTTCCACTCCGACCAGGAGCTCTTCAACGGCGGGTCGCAGGACGCGCTGGTGAGGCTGTACAGCGCCAACGCGACGCTCTTCAACAGGGACTTCGCCGCGGCCATGATCAAGATGGGCAACATAAGTCCGCTCACCGGAGCCGCCGGCCAGATCAGGCGCAACTGCCGGGTCGTCAACAGATAGGTGGACGACGATTGAGTGTTTCATTCATGGATCGATTGTTGGCAGCTCGATCGCTCCTGATAAACTCTACTCTCTCTACTAGCTAGTATAGCAATCAATCGTACTGAGCAGAATAAGTGGTGACCGAAGGGCCAAACGCAAGAAGTGATCTAAGCATGCATTGACTCTGAAATGAAGACACTAAAAGAACTTGGGCGCCAATATTTCGGTCTTGTATGTGTTCCCTGCTGCAAAACAAGCTGACGACGTGTTTGTATATCTGGGCTGAAAAGTGTTTGCCTCCCTAGTCGCAGCGATCACCCATCGACTTCAAACATCAAAGAGCCTGACGAAATAGCAACATGGAATGGACACGTGAGCATTTTTTAAAAAAAAAGAAACATCTCATCGATCCTTTGATTCGATTTTCAGTCATCGTACTACAAGCTACAGAGTATCAGGACGTGTCTGACTTCTAGCTGCACTCCAACAGCTTTGCTGTCGCAGGCAAGTCATGGTCCTTGCTCCAGTTGTCAGAAAAAAATGTGCAAGTATTGCAAACCCAGGACTCCCAAGATACCACCTGCATCAGGATCAAGAAGGGCGGCGGCGAGGCCGGAGGGGGAGGGGTAGGGAGATTTACCTCGGGCCAGAGACGGGCGGCGACGGCGGCGGCGGGGACGGGCGGCGGCAGCGGGGGGAAGGGCGGCGGCGAGGCCGGAGGGGGAGGGGGAGGGAGATTTACCTCGGGCCCGAGACGGGCGGCGGCGGCGGCGGCGGGGACGGGCGGCGGCGGCGGGGGGAAGGGCGGCGGCGACGAGCAGGGACGGGCGGCGGCGGCGGGGGGAAGGGCGGCGGCGACGAGAGGTCCGGCGCGAGTCGGGAGGCTGTAAAAGTCCCAAAAATGTGTATGAATAAAAACTATGGTTTGAGTTCATATGTGTGGCAATGACAGGAAAAATGGGACTTGCTAAAACTTTTCTTCATGTAAAGTAATACATGGATGAACATCCAACATGAGGTTCACCTTTTTACTTAAAAGTGTTGGACCAATAAGGAGTTAAATACCTCTTTGCATGTGAGTTTAAAATTCAGATTTGAAAATTCAAAGTACACACATATGGTGACCCAAAAACTTTGAATTAACATGCAGCCATATAGTTGAGTTTTTAGGGAAAAGGTTATCACCAACTTTTCAATTGTAGGGTGGGCTCAAAGGAGAGCTAAAGAGAGGAAATTGCAAATTCTAAACCAAATTCAGATTTAGTCTTGCAAATTCAAACTAAATTTGAAGAATTCAAATTCTAGCCCACCTTTTTAAAATTTAGCATTTTAGGGAGTGAAAAGATCAGCTTGAGAAGATATTTGCTGAATAAATGGGGGGTGGGACCCACAGGTCATAGAGCTAAAGGAGGAGACTTACTCCCTAAGTTTTGCTCTCGGTGGGGACTTTTCCCGAGCAGCTCGCGAGCGCCACCGAGCAGCTTGCCGGTGACAGCTCCTGCTGCCGGTTGCCATGCGCTGGCGCCCTGGGGTCGGTCCTGGCCGCACCCCCAACGTGATAACGTGCCCCCCCGGCCGAAGCAAAGCACAATTGCTTTCTCCTCCTCGCAAACAAACCGAGAGCAGAGCACCTCGTCGGCGCTGCTCCACTGCCCCTGTCTCCCGGCCAGACCAGCGCCTCTCCGGCAGGCTCAAGAGGTCACAGAGGTGCGCCAGGAGGTACTGACCCTCATCCCGTCGTCCTTTTGCTCTCCCCCGACGCCGGCTCGCCGGAATTCGAGTTTTGGCACCGGCGCACGTATAAAACAGCATGTGTTTAATTCGGGAAATTCTCCCAAACCGATTGATCACACCTCCTACAATTCAAACCACAACAACTAGATGCCCTAGCGCCCTCCCACGCCGAAAACCAAAGGAAACCGACCCTCCTAGGCCCCGGGCGACGAGAAATCATCGCCGGCGGCCAAAACTGCCATGGTCCACGGTGAGGACTAGGTTGCAGCCACTTCCTGCATGATCTGATCCCCGTTCCATGTTCCTAGAACCATAGGGATGCTGTAGGACATCATAGCTCGCCGGGAGATGCCTTGGACACGCTGGAACGCGTCCATGTCGAGCTCCCGAGCCGCCCCACCGGTGCTGACCCACCTACAGCCATTTTCATGCGGGAAAACCTTGCCCGGCAGCTGCGCCACGTTCCCAGGAGCATGTAGGGCGAAACCGGAGCTCATTTGGTGGAGAAATGGGGGAGAACGAGCCATGCCAAGTTTTCTGCTGGTGTGCATCCGCGGGCTCTGGCGGGAGGTTGAAGAAGCACCTGACCCGTGGGCCCCACGCGCGACTGTGCTGTTTAAAATCAAACAGAGAGTTGTGCAAACTTGTAAAATGCATAACTTGGTGTAGGAAGCTCCAAAAATAGTGAGATAAATTTTGTTGGATTCCTTTAAGAGAGTACTATCCAGAGGTACAACCCAATTTGTATGAAACGAATTATTTAATTCTGGAAAATTCTTGGAAGGGTTTCTGAAAAAGAATTATAGAGGGAGTTTGGTTTATCCAAAAATACCCAAATTTTGCCAGAATATTCTTTAGCATATTGTTGACCTTATAGAAAATTTTCAGATCATTTGAATATCATTTGAGTAGGAATTTGCTAAAAACAATCTGCTGTGTTCATAAGAGTCCAGAAACATTTTCAGAAAATGTTTCCCACTTCAAAAATCTGTTCTGAGCAATCCATAGCTCCAAAAATCATAGGAAAATTTAGGCAAGCTCTCTGGGACATACTTGGAATTGTAGTTCACTTAGTTGGGCATGAAAATGCACATTACTACAGAATTAATTCTATTGAGTACAAATGCTTAAAGAATTGTTCTGGGAGAACTGCCCAAGTAAAAGGGCTGAATTTTGGACCCGATGACTCTCATGTGATCAAAAACTCACATGTAAATTATCAGCCCAAGATAAGTCCTGGAGCTCCCTGTTCTTATTCTCCATGCTTATGTATAAGGGAAAAATACATAAGAGATATTGTGAGAATTATGGGGGACACAATATGACTCCACATTAGCTGCAATTTGGCAAGCTAAATCCTTAGGTAGTATAGAACCTGCTGTAAAAGTTTTGAGGCCATTGGAGTTCTTGTTCTTCAGTTGCACTCAAATCTTTTCAGCTTATCTATTATGTTCATTAGAGAAAAGGGTTAGTGTATAGCTAAGGGCCTTAAGGTCAAATTAGTTTAATTCTGTTCTTTGCACAACAGAGGCAAACCAAGACATGCTTGGCTTTTCCACACAACCTCTGTTCTTAAGAAAGTAATTCTATAACTTCTTTCCATTACATTCCATGAAACATATGCATATGCATTTCAATAGGAACCACAACGAAGGGGACTCAAAGGAGTGATTCATCAAAGTGGATCAAGCTCCGGAGAGTCAAGGGTGGATCTGCAAGGATACTAACTGCTTATATACGACTACGCTGCAAAACAGGCAAGCTCCGGTTTGCATTTAACAGCTGTTAAGTTTTTATTTTGTACTCACTTTCGGTCAAGATATGAACTGTGCATTAGGTCTAGTGATTGATACTCCTCTTGCATAGCCAAATGACCCATGGAGTATTGGGTAGGTGTCTTTCACCGTGTAGAACTGCCATGCTTAAGTACGGTTCGGTAGAAGTCGAGTGGTGAGATGCTACTCGCAGATTTAGGAACAACAGGGGCATACGGGATTGGTTCGTAATTGAATTAGCAAGTTAAAGTTGAGACCGGAAGGTTGTAGGAGCAGCAGGACATAGGGGCCTGGGTGCTGTAGACCTGTCCGTGTCGGTCAAGGACCGATCCGTATGCGGCCCTGTTGAACAAGTTTGAGTTGTGTACCGGACTCATGCTGGCTATATGGGACCCAGTAAACCGATGTACCTCGGGAAGCTGTCGTTGAGACTTTTCGGGTCGCCTCAGGCGGACGGCCGGTGTGCAGTATGTGGGGAATATTCTCATGACATCTCACGTCGGAAGGTGCACCATGAGAGTAGCTACTGTACGGGGCGACTTGATCGATTCAGCGGGGGTGAAACGGGGGAAAGGCTGCCACGTACGACGTCAGTGATGGTTGTTGTAGGCAACGTCGAGTACGGGCGTACGTGTCGTGTAGTCCGGGTGTTATTGATTCGAATCACCGTCGCTCGCGGAATGGACCGAGCATACTTGTTCTCACAGTCGTGACGTAGTAAGAACTTGCATGAGAAAGGAACTAATCATATTGATGTGAAGTATTATACTAGTGTTGTATTGGATCTCGATGAATAGGCTAGTGCAAACTCGATTCTTTTATGCCATGAGCAATTTACATCGGGGGAAAGCGTTTCTCGTTTGATTGTGGACTCCCGATGTAGCGTGCCCAGGGTTACTTAAAATGCTGCAATTAATACTTGAAAGTAAGGATTCACTTTTAGGCGAGTTAATTATGCTTATGCCATCCTATGTTAGGTTCATAACCTCACTTAGAGTTTCATGTTTAGGGTGACGGTTAAGTCTTGCTGAGCGTTATGCTCACGGATGCTATCCGAGTTGTTTTGCAGGAAATTGACTCGCTGATTATGAGAAGGGGTGCCGATGAGACTCGGGAACCTCCGAGTGCTTACTCTAAGAGCATCCTCGCCGCTGCAGATTGTCTTCGTGTTGCTAGTAAGAAACGTCCGCGGGCTGGACCGTTTCTTTGTTGCTAGTTTAGATATGAGTCGTGAGAGTGATAGTCTTCCGCTGTAGTTTACTCTGATATACTTATTTGTAAAACAATCTTGTACGCTTCCGCAAACTATTTATGTAATATGATGTATGTTCATCGACCCGTGTGCTGTTGGGTGCCGCATAACACGGCACCACCCGACGAGGTCCCATGGGGCCGTCTCAGCCTGGCATCTGAGCACTGTCACACATGGTATCAGAGCTGTTACAGAGGCGGCACTGGCCGCCTCCCGGCTCGCGCACGGGTTATATGTCCCATTATTTACGACGGTGCTAAGAAACTGTCGTCAATAAGACCTTGTTGACGACGGTGCTAGGTCACCGTCGTCAATAACTCCTCGGGTGGACCCGAGTTAAGTTAAAGACCACGGTGCTCGTCTAGCCGTCGTCAATAACTAAGTTATTGACGACGGTGCTAAGAAACTGTCGTCAATAAGGACCTTGTTGACGACGGTGCTAGGGCACCGTCGTCAATAACTCCTCGGGTGGACCCGAATTAAGTTAAAGACGACGGCCGCCGTCGTCAATAATTTATTGACGACGGTGCTCGTCTAGCCGTCGTCAAAAACTAAGTTATTGACGAGGGCTAGATAGGGCCGTCGTCAATAACATTAAAGACGACGGCCCCGTCGTCAATAAATTTGACCGTCGTCAATGATCATTTTTCCTGTAGTGTGTAGGATCAAAGTACACGTGTAAAGCTACCAGAGTGGGGTGAATGGTAGATAAAAACTTTTCAGAGGAAGCAACAAAACACCCCTCAGCAGAAAACCGATCTGTTAAAGAAACCGTGTGTGCGACTAATCTAAACGTGTTAAACTGTGACAAAATTAGTATAGATTGTGGAGAATCAAGTCACGAAGACGTCACAACAAGAATCATGAAAATCCGTTGAGAGAAACTCATGTTACGATCGAAAGATCGAACAAAGGTCAATCTATCCTACGCGAGAAAAACAGTTCTGGAATACTGCAAAGAAACTCGTGTAGATCAGAAACCACAAATTTAAGGACCGTGAAAGTTTCACATATGATAGATAATCAAGTTGTGAAGACAACCCAAAAAGAATCACATTAATTGGATCTGTAAAACTCGAGTTATGATAAAACCACCAAAGCAAGGTAGTCCTGAACAGAAACTCGACGAGAAAAACTTGTCTGAAACAAGTCGAACGAACAAGGCACAAAAGTTCCTTTAGAATACGAATTTTATTTATCAAAACACAAGAGGAACAGCCCCAAAGTCGTGCTCTCCACGAGCCTTGGCCTCCCTTGCTTATATAACCAGCTCTATGGCCAATCTAATTCAAACTAGGACTCCTACTCCTACTTGAATTCAAAATGTAACTTTCCAATACTGCTCAAGACTCTTCTATACGCAGATAGAAGAAATCTTAAGACTTCCAAACACCTTAGGAACGTCCCAAACATTCCTAAAACAACTCTACTTCATGCCTAACACGAAATCCTGTTATAACTAACTCGAAACATTCCATAAACAAACCATAACCGCCTCAGCCGTAGCCTGAGCACAAAATCCAGCCGGTTGAACCTTTTCAACCATATCTCCGCTTCCATATATCTTCACCACGCCTTGGAACCATGTTGCCACGTCCATGCACTCCTTGCACATGAGCAAACACCTTCCAACAACGTCCACGATACCTTCATATGCATTGTTCTTGATCCAAACATGCTGCGCGACCTCCCGATCAACTCAACCACAATTCCTCCCGAACTTGGTTGTTGAACCTCATCTTCTCCCTAAGACTAGATCAATGGATCCCGTCACCAGCCATGTATTGAACTCAAGCAACACCTGCACATGAATAAACAACCAATTACTTCCGAGCACAAGTCCTCGACTTGACTCTCGTTAGTTCCGAAACTACAACATCTTACGTGAGCACCTCACATAAGCATGTTGTAAACCATAGCAAAATGATATCAGCCATAACCACCAAAACACACCAAAAACTTAGTAAAATAATTCTAAGCGAACTTTCCGTAAGAGTAAAGCAAGTTCGAAACATTGCAAGTTAAAAGCAGAACCATTGCAATCAAGCTCCGAACCTTACCAAACTAACCGGGCCTTCAACCGGAGCTTACCAGAGCTAGTCGTACCCAGCGCCGGAGCTTACTAAAGCTTAGTCAGACCTAGCACGGAACTTACCAATGCTAGTCGGACCTAGCACCGGAGCTAGAAAAAACAAGTCAGACCTAGCCAAAATAAGTCAGACCTAGACAAAATAAGTCAGACCTAGACAAAGCAAGTCAGACCTTACGTCGGACCTTGTTAAAAAGATGTTTTGGTAGTATTCAAAACTTTTATTGTCAGAGCCAATGTATTCAGCACACATAGGTCTCACATATTCCCTTTAGCATCCATCGCATGAAAACACCTCGGAGCGACGGATTTTGAGGTCTATCGAACACTTCTTCAGCGGGACCGATCGGGTGCACGGTACCGATCTATTTACCGCCGTTTCTGAGCTAATTCGAGGTCATGCCGAGCTTGGTGATCACCCACTGGTGCTGTAGCCCATTTGTGTGGCTTGTTTGGAGGGCTAGAAACCACGGACGACGGCGCCGAACTCTAACCGAGGCCACCGCACGTTGCCGGGGTATCTCCGGTCACCGGCAGCCCTAGAACGCCCCACCATCATGTTCCTCGACATCAAAAACCCCCTGCCGGCGAGTTTTGGGTCGGATGGCGGCCGGCAACGCCGGTCCGGCGAGCCACCGATTACTCCGATGAGGGGAAGCGCGCGGGCGCGGGAAAGAAGCCGGAGGAGGAAGAAGGAGTGTGGGTCCCGTCTGTCAGCGACTCGATTTTAAATCTGGGATCAGCTGTGGCTCGGGGATCGGTTGTGGCTGCGCGCCAAAATGCCGTGGCCCAGTATGGCTGAATTCTGAGTGGCTGAAATTAAAAAAGTGGGTCCAGCAGACTTTTCTATAGCATAATAATTCCAGAGATGGCCACAATTTTGGAAATTCATATCTCTGTGTAGAAACCTCCAAATTGAGTGATTCCAATTGGGTTGGATTCATTTTTCAGAGATCTATCCAAATATGAACTCCAATTTGTATGAAAGTCAATATATAATTATGGAAAATTCTTTGAAATTTTTATGAAAAACAATTATTGAGTGAGTTTGGTTTATCCAAAAGTCCTCAAATTTTGCGAGAATATTCTTAGCATATTTTTGACATTCTATCAAATTTTCAGCTCATTTTAAGGTCATTTAAGTAGCAATTTGCTAAATACAATCTACTGTGTTCATAAGAATCCAGAAACATTTTCAGAAAATGTTTCCCACTTGTAAAATCTATTCTGGGCAATTCTTAGCACCACAAATCATAGGAAATTTTAGGCAAGCTCTCTGAGACATACCTGAAATTGTAGTTCACTAAATTGGGCATGAAAATGCACATTACTCCAGAATTAATTCTTTTGAGCAGAAATGCTTAAAGAATTGTTCTGGGAGAACTACTCAAGTAAAAGGTCTGAATTTTGGACCAAGTTACACTCATATGACCAGGAACTCACACGTAAATTTTCAGATCAAGGTGAGCCTTAGATATCCTTGTTCTTGTTCTCCATACTTATGTATGTGGGAAAAATATACAAGAGCATTATGGGAATTGTGGAGAACACATTTGTATTCCACATTAGCTGCAATTTGGCAAGCTAAATTCCTACGTAGTATAGAACCTGCTGTAAAAGTTTTGAATCCATTGAAGTTCTTGTTCTTCAGTTGCATTCAATTCCTTTCAGCTCATCTCTTATGTTCATTAGGGAAAATTAGTTAGGGTATAGCTTAACCATTAAGGCCAAGATTGTTCATTCTTGTTTGTTTGCACAAGAGAGGCAAACCAAGCCATTCTTGGCATTTCCACACAACCTCTGTTCCTAAGAAAATCAAGTCTTAACTTCTTTCCATTGCATTCTATAAAAATTGTGCATTCAAAGGAGCAATTCATTGACGTGGATCAGACTCCTGAGAATCAAGGGTTGATCAGAAGGGGTCACTAACTGCTTATATATGACTACCCTGCAAAACAGGCAAGCCCCGGTTTGCATTTAAATACTTTTGCAAATTCTTTATTTGTATCACTTATGTTTAGGGTGAAATGCTTGCATTAGAGTTAGGGTGATTGAAACCCCACTTGCATAGCCTTTTAAATCCTATGGAGGGTTGGGTAGTTTACAAACTCGACGAATAGAGAGTGCCGTGCTAATGTTCTTAGGATCATGGTAGAAGTCGAGTGGTTGGAAGCTACTCGCGAGACAATATTTATCACACGGGATGAGAAGAGGTAGAAAATGGCTTAAGTTATTAAATTGAGACCCAGCAAGGGGGATAGGATGCAGTGAGAGGAGGTCTCACGTGCGTAGCCCTGTTGGTATCGATTGAGGACCGAGCCGTGTGCGGCCCTGCTGGACAAGTATCGAACAGTATCGGATGCATACTGGCATATGGGAACCAGGAAACCGATGTAATTGGTTAACCTGGGTGCCGAGGCTTACCCAACCATTTTATAGGAGTGGGTTGAGGGTAGCAAGGTGTAAATCTGCCTGTGGGCACAGTCACGCTCCACGTGGGGACCTCCTGCCCGTTACGGATGGACCGGTTCGGCATTTGGGTTGCCTTTGAAAGGTTGTTGCATACAACAGAGTACGAAGGGGTGTGGAATCACGCTTCTGAAAGTGGGTGTATGTGACGTGATATCCGTGTGTCTCCTGATTGCAATCACCGTCCCTCGCGGTTATTTGAGTACCCACTTGTTCACTGCGCTGTGACGTAGTAAGAAGTGAAATAAGCCAACGGAATATGCTGTATTGAACTACTAATGTCTTGAAACCTTGTATGCTGTAGTTAGAGAACTAATTAAGTTTATATTCCACTTTGGGCATCACCACATCGGAGGAATGCGTTTCTTGTTTTTGTGGACTTCCGACGTGAGGGCTGCCTAAGGATCATTAAACTGTTGCTATAAAACAGGAAGTAAGAATCAACTTGTAGGCGTGTCTTTATTGCAACAACCTTCATCCTATCTTACACATTCCTGCATGTAGAGTTCCATGCCTAGGGTTGTCGGTTAAGTCTTGCTGAGCGTTATGCTCACGGATGCTATCCGAGTTGTTTTGCAGGATTGACTTTATGCTTATGAGAAGGGATGTCGATGAGACTCGGAAACCTCTGAGTGAGTACTCAAGAGCATCCTCGCCACTGCGGTTTGTTCTTCGTATTGCTAGTAAGAAACGTCCGCGGGCTGGACTGTTTCTTTGTTGCGAATTTAGAAATAAGTCGTGAGAGTTATAATCTTTGGCTGTACCTTATTTTGAAATGTAAAATACTCCTGTACGCTTCCGCAAATGATTTATGTAATGTGATATGTTTTCTCGACTCGTGTGCTATTCGGTGCCGCATATCACGGCACCACCCGACGAGGTCCTTGCGGGGCGTCCGTTGTTCGGCGGGTGTCCTCCACATGAATTAGCTGAACTGAAGGAGCAACTCAAAGATCTAATGGACAAGGGGTTTATTCGTCCAAGTTCATCACCATGGGGTTACGCGGCTTTATTTAAAAAGAAGAAGTATGAGGCGCTGAGGCTATGCGTCGACTATTGTCCGTTAAATGCTGTGACGATAAAGAACAAGTATCCACTACCAAGAATTGATATTCTCTTCGATCAACTAGTGGGTGCTAAAGTCTTCTATAATATGGACTTAAGATCGTGATATCATCAAATCACGATTAGAGCGAGGATATCCCGAAAACAGCATTCTCGACAAGATATGGACTCTATGAGTATCATGTCATGTCATTTGGTTTGACCAATGCTCCGGCTCACTTTATGTATCTTATGAACTCGGTGTTCATACCGGAGTTGGATTAGTTCGTCATGGTATTCATCGACGATATCTTGGTCTATTCCAAATCAGAGGAGGAACACGCTAAACATTTGCATATTGTGCTCCAACGACTGAGAGATCACAAGCTCTATGCAAAGTTTAGTAAATGTGAATTCTGGATAAACCAAGTGCCATTTCTTGGACATATTATTTCAGTGGAAGGCATCGCTGTTGATCCAAGCAAGATTGAACAAGTGCTGAAATGGAAGTCTCCAACATCAGTCCATGATGTTCGTAGCTTCTTAGATTTGGCGGGATATTATTGGAGGTTCATCCTGGGCTTCTCAAAAATCTCTAAACCTATGACGGAGCTACTGAAAAAAGGCATCAAATATGATTGGAGCAAGCCATGTGATGAAGATTTTCAAGCGTTGATGAAATACCTCACAACAGCCCCGGTTTTAGCTCAACCGGATACAACTAAGCCCTTCGATGTTTATTGTGATGCGTCCTGCATCGGACTTGGTTGTGTACACATGCAAGGAGGACGCGTGGTCGCATATGGATCACGGCAATTATTGAATCATGAACAACATTATCCAACTCATGATCTCGAGCTTGCTGCTGTGGTACTAGCTTTGAAGATGTGGTTACCTATAGGGAAATCTATGCGGGGGACCCAGCCCGTGTCACGGGGCCGTGCCGCTCGCCCGGGAATCGCATTGGGTGGTGCCGTGTTATGTGGCACCCAACAGCACTGTATAAGGAAAACTGTGTTACATAAATCAAAAGTGGAAGCTTACAAGTGTTCTTTGCAAATAATTTACATCAAATAGCTACAGCAGAAGACTATGATCAGCTCACGTCGAATAACTAATGAGCACTTGAGAAGAGGTCCAGCCTGTGGACTCCACTCGCTAGCAACACGAAGATATTGCAGCGGCTGGGTTCACCATGTGTTACATGACTCGGAAGTCTCCGAGTCTCACCGAATAACCTTCTTTATAATCGTCGATGTTAACCTGCAAAACCACTCATATAGCAAGAGTAAGCACAAAGGCTCAGCAAGACTTAACCGTCTCTCCTAAGGCATGCAACTCTACATGAATGTAACTTTAATACATAAACATCTAAGTTGCATAAAGACTCGCCTACACGTTCATCATTAACTTTCAGATTTTAACCATAATAATAGTGACCTTACGCCAAGCAGCATTGGAACTCCCCAATCAAACATGAAACACTTCATTCCAATGTTACTTGTCCCAAGGAGGAAATTAACTTTAATTTGCTCTATCACTACGTCATACATGGTTTTCATGCAATTCCAATTATCATAGCAGCAATTTAAACTTGCAAACTGTTCTCACACAACTTGATTATAACGTCACAATGCAGCGAGCAAGCAGTACTCATATCCGCGAGAGACGGTGATTTGAATCAAACACTGCCCGGATAACTCGACACATATGCCTCTGAAGACCCAAATCTGGCGTCCTTCATTACGTCGTATGTGGCAACCTTTCACAGGACACCTGACTGTAGAACCGGTCGCGCCTTCTCAGGCTCATAGGTCTAATGAGAAGATGTGGTATGCCTCTACAATCCAGTTAACCTGGTACATCAGTTTCCTGGGTCTCATATATCAGTAAGCATCCGGTGCACAACTCAATACTTGCTCACAGTGCCGCACACAGCTCGGTCCTTGTGAAATCTCAAAACTCAAGCAAGTGGAGCTACAAGTCACACCGAGAAAACGAGAGAGGATTTAAACTTTTGAATTTAACGGTGTGAGCTCCAAGTCGAAACTTGAACTTGCAAAAATTCCTGAACACGGAGATCTAAAGCTATCATTTGATTCTCCACACATCCTATAATAGCCCGGCAAATTTTCAGAGCATTTGAAAAGGATTTCCTATTTGTTGGAATTTAAACGGGAGAAAATTCGAATTTGAATTTAAATCTCAGTTTCAAATTTTGACTTCACCGAAATTCAAATTTGAGAACACCATTGTGTTCCTCATATTTGTTCTGACCTATCCTCCAAATTTTATCAAATTTGGAGCTCGTTTGCTATTTTAAAACGAAGTTGGAGGATAAGAGTGAGTTGGGGCGTGGACCCCACTGGTCAGAGACACAGTAGAAGCTGCTGTGCCGTGTTCTGTTTTTCACCAATCGCTCCGACGTCCGGCGCCCAACCGACCCGGGGAACGCCAGATCCTGCTCGCTAGATGAGGACGCCAAGTGAAGCACCCTCGTGCTGCCCACGTGAAGTACCTTGCGCTCTCCACAGCCCAGCCTCGCACAACCGAAGAAACCAGCCACCACAGCCGACCTCGCTGTTCCCCGGCGACTGCCTGCTAGAGACCTCCTCGTGCCCGACGTTCTACATGAAAAAGTGGCGCCCCAGACTGCTCTACACTCCGGTGAAAACCCCTCCTCTTTTCGTGCACTACAGAGGAAGGATTTCTCTGTTTACTGCAAGTGTATTCATAAAACCGAGCTGCACAAATCTTCAAAATTCGTCATGTTCAGTCCACCATCATGTATGCCAAGCTGGAAACATGTTCTAGACTCTCCAACGCTCCTCTAGGATCAAAAACCATCGAAAATCATCAAGAATTGGGGCTGTTCTTCGAGAATTTCGGGCCGGCACCGAATTTTGCCCTAGGTCGCCGATGAGTCCCTATTTGCAGCCATTCTTGAGCCGATTTGAGCCCATGCCGGTGATGAGGGATCCACCACGGTGCTATAGAGCCCAAGAACCGACCATTTGGTGGAGAAATCACTGCACTCGACCTCGCCGGAGCACTAGGGTTAGCTGTTGCCGGTGCACCCCGTTTTCCTGCGAGTTTCAGCCGCCGGCGACCTCACCAATGAGTTCAGCATGGTGGAAAATGTTGGGGCGGCCAGCAGGGAGTCCGGAGGTGGCCGGGAAGGTCATTTCCGGCGACCTCGCCGGAGGGAGCCGCCCCTGCTCTGTTTGGCGCGTGGCTGGAGGTTAGGGATGACGAGTGGGACCCACTGTCAGCATTTAAACATTTTTCAGATTTTCCCATTTCAGTTCAAACTTTGGAGAGCCATAACTTTGTGTAGGAGTGTCCAACAATTGTGAAACAAATTTTGTTGGATTCCCCTCAAAGAGTACAATCCAGGGGTGCAGCCCAATATTTATGAAAATTCCTGGATTCGGCTCATTAATTAATTTAAGAAAAATATTGTATGCATTTTTACAGGAGTTCTGTTAATTCGAAAATTCCCAAATTTGGGCATGACATTCTTATAATAATTATTGAACTCCAGTAAAATTTTCAGAGGCATTTGACTCAATTTGCTTGGCCAAATGTTATTTGAATCCTCTATGTCTCTGAAAAATGGGAAAATGAACAGAGACATTTTCAGACTTTTAACCAAGTTTGGAAAATTCATATCTCTGTGTAGGAAGCTCCAAAAATGGTGAAACCAAGTCCTATGGACTCATGAGACTCTCAAGTTTCTGAAAAACCAAATTTGGAGCATGACAAGACACTATAACTGCCATAGGATTTCAGAGAAGCCAAATAGTAAGAAAATTCCCTAGGCCACATCTTCCATCAACTTTGTCTGAAATTTTGCAAGCCATACCTCTGTATGATCTATGGTCCACTGCAAATTTCAGAGCAAATTGAGATCATCTTCTCTAGTTCTCTGTTGGTTCCTTCTACTACCTTTCTTATGTCCATTATAAATAGATCTTTGCATTTTCTTCAACAAACATCCACTGGCCACCTAAAGATATCCTCTGTTTTTGTCCATAACAGAGCTCTTCACTCAGTTTAGAGTTGGTGTAAACCATTCTTAGTTCCTAGAACAGTTTTGATTTATAATGTATTTACTTGCAACATAAAACTGTGCATATTCATGTCGGTAGGAAATATGACGAAGGAGGTCGACGAGCAACTTGACTCGGAGCAGCAAGTTGAGGCTTAATCATCGCCAAGATACTGACTATAAAGTAGAACTAAACCTGCAGCAACATAAGGCAAGCCCCGGTTTGCATTTAACAGCTTTTACTTATATTTTATTTTGTATCACTTTTATGGGTCTAGTATGTATTGTGCATTAGGTCAAGGTGACTGATACTCCAAATGCATGACCCACAAACCCTTTGAGTTAAAGGGTAGAATAGGTTACCTTCGAGTAGCTTCGGCTAGGCTTATGTTGTATAGGATCCGGTACAAGTCGGGTAGTTGGAAGCTACTCGCGAGTTTAGGATGTTGGTTCAGCGGGGTATGATTCTAGAGAATGGAAGTTCTGGAATGGAAAATGAGACCGAGCAGAGAGTAGGAGCAGCAGGACGTTGGGCCTGTGTGGCTGTAGCTCTGTTTGTGTCGGTTAAGGACCGATGCGTATGCCGCCCTGCTGAGCAAGTTTGAACAGTACCGGATGCATGTCGGATATATGGGACCTGATAAACCGATGTAACTCGGGTTCTCTCGTGTCGAAACTTATACGGCCGTCCTTTGGGGATTGGTGTCAGAGGTGTAAACCCGCTAGCGGAGCAACTTCGACGTGTTCCGTGTAGTGGCCCTTCTGATGGGTCGGCGGAACTGGTTCGGCATTGGAGTGACGAGTGAAAGGTTGCTGCATACAACGTAAGAAAGAGCTCGCGTGAGTCTTTCGAGGTGGGTGTATGTGTCGTGTATTCCAGGTGTGTCCTGATTGCAAAAACCGTCCCTCGCGGTTATATGAGTACCACTTGTTCACTGAGTTGTGACGTAGTAATTATTTCCAGATGAAGTGAGATGAATCATTGCTGATGTGAAATTCTTAAATTCATTGTATTGCCAACCATGTATGCTATAGTTGTAGAGCTCACTAAGTTTAGTTTCCTCTTTGGGCATCACCACATCGGAGGAAAGCGTTTCTTGTTTGATTGTGGACTTCCGATGTGAGGGCTGCCTAAGGCATAATAATCTGCTGCTATTAAACTGAAAGTAAGGATTAACATGTAGGCGTGTCGTTATTGCATCATACCTTCCTATGTTAGCAATCCCTGCACATAGAGTTCCATGTTTAGGAGTGTCGGTTATGTCTTGCTGAGCCATCGTGCTCACGGTTGCATTATTAGTGTTTTGCAGGTTATGAAATGTGCTATGAAGATGGTTGTTCGGTGAGCCATCAGCGACTCACCCGAAACCCTGCCGCTGCACTCATCTTTGTGGAAGCTAGTAAGAAGCGCCCGCGGGCTGGACGTCTTCTCTTTTGCATAGTTAGGACCGAGAGCAAGTGAGTATGTATATTCCGCTGCGTGTACCCTCGTGGTGCATTATTTTGTAAATGACACTATCTTGAGAAATAAAAGACTTTGTACTTTACGGTTCTTTTCGTGTATGCTATTGGGTGCCGCATCGCATGGCACCACCCAATGTGTATCCTGGAGTGTGGATCCCGGAAGGGGTTCCCCACAGGCGTGGTATCAGAGCTGCATTGGGAATAGCACACATGAAAAGAGCTTATTTTCGAAAACTTCGAAGTACACGAGTGAGGAACGTGTAGTATGCCCACATAAGGACTATTAGTAGCATAGTTACTTAAGGTGGCAAGCTAACAGTGTGTTACCTTCAGTATTTAAATTCAGTAACGACGCACCTACGTGGAGGTAAGAGGTAAGGTACGCCACCGCAGGCGGATCAATTGCGGTAACTCGCCATACGAGTAATAGTATGGAATGATATACCATGGCTTGGCACGGTAGTTAACATGAGTCTCTGAACCTCTCTATGGTTCTGAGAGCATATGAAAACGCTGATCTCCAGCGTGCTTTAGGCAAAAGTGAGAATACCTCATCGTGTGGTAAGCAACACGATAGTATGCAACTCTTGAACGTTCAATGTTCAAAGGGCCATACGCAGCGCTCGCCATCGGCGTGCCTCAACGGTCATGAGGCAGTAGGTGCTATCCGTTGGGTTGATAAAATTCCCAACCGTGACGACCCGTTTGCGCTCTACTCGGGTTCCCCGTCGTGTGGTGTTAAAACACGACCATGTACCTAGAGACGTGACTTGACTCAAGGACGGCCCGTATGGCAATGATACGGGGCGTATGTATTTACTATGATATGGACCTGCCTGGAATGGAAAACCTTTGTGTGCATCACTATTGATTGTTTTTCTGCAGGTACTTAACCACGAGTAGAACATTGCGTTTAGAACACGTGTGTGAGTGATCGTTTTAGTGCCACCCCTTGAGACGTATATGCCGGCGTAACGCCGGTTAGGATTTTGATTTGGTGAGGAAATGTAGTACCGTAATATGTTCTTAACTGCATGAAAAATGAAGTTTTCAAAGAAAAGAGTAATTTTGGAGTCTAGGATTCCATTGGGAGTATAGTTTTCATCTCAAATCTTTAGTAACAACCTCCCCTGTTTTCAGCAGAATTTTTGCTGAAATTGAACAGGGCATAACTTTTGATTGGTTGAACCAATGGAGGTGAAGGATACATTTCTGGAATTTTTTTAAGTCTTCTACAACTTTTCTGTAGAACTCCAGAACAGAATCTCCCTCCAAATGGATGAAAATCTCAGATGAGTGTAACTGTCCAAAAAAACGGCAAACCAAAAATACTCTCTGAAATTTTCTGTATTTCGACCATAACTTCTTGTAGAAAAATATCTAGGGGTCAGGTGAGACACTGTTGGAAAGTTTGTGATATGTGCTACTACTTTGTAGTTCAAAGTTTCTCCGGATTTGGGGTAGAATTTTATGAAATCTTGCGGACAAAACAGACACTTTCAGAGGAGGTGCTGTCAAAATTGTTCCAGATTTCTGTCAACTTTGAAATATCATAACGTCTGATCCAGATCTGATATAAAGGCAAATAAATACTCGTTGGAAAGATATTGAAGTTATCAAAAACTTTTATATTCAACTTGAGTATGAAACTGCCATTTTCATAATCAAATTCTGGGATTAAGGCCAAATGGTCATTCTGAACAGAGCATTGCTCATTGCCCATGTAACTTGAGACTTGTTGTGGACATGAAGGTTTTTATACTTCTCTAAGTTCCATGACATAGTCATTAGTTATCTTTCATCATTCCTTGTTGTTAGTTGGAAAGTTTGACAAACTTGACCCAGCAAAGCAGCAGTCACATGTCATCTCAAGCTGCAAAGAAATTCCATGATCGGTCAAGGAGAACAGCACTAAAGTGGGAAATATAAACTATATGGCAGTTGAAGACGTTCCCGTAGGAGAACCCGTGTTGGCGGGCATGTTCAGCCTACGTGATCAGCACACGCTCGTGTTGTTCGACTCGGGTGCTACACATGATTTTATCAGCAAAGATTATGTGGTTAAGCACCAAGTACCATCAACGACCTTGGCCGCATCATATCATATTAATTCACTGGGAGGTAGTAGGTCAGCGGGCTGAATTGTTGCTCGAGCGCCTATATATTTGGATGGGCGGATATATCCTACTACTCTTATCATCCTAGAAGGCTTGCGGATTGACATCATATTGGGAATGGCTTGGTTGACGCATCACCAAGCTATCTTTGATATTAGTTCACGAACGGTGCAGCTGAATTCAAAGAAGAACGGGCAACATACGTTGATTCCGAGAAATGTTGCACCGGAAGTCACTGCTGTCCACACCGTTGAAGTTAAGAAACTGGAGGACATTCCAGTGGTCCGGGAATATCCGGACGTGTTTCCCGATGATCTACCGGGCATGCCGCCCGAACGTGAAGTGGAGTTCAAAATTGAACTAGCACCGGGAACCACACCCATCTCTCGGAGGCCGTATAAAATGGCACCGAAGGAACTCTCAGAGCTGAAGGAGCAGCTGAATGATTTGTTAAGCAACGGCTTCATTCGACCAGTTCATCACCATGGGGATGCTCCGCGCTGTTCGTCAAGAAAAAGGACGAGACTCTGAGGTTATGTGTGGACTATCGTCCGCTAAATGCCGTAACTATCAAGAACAAGTATCCACTACCACGTATCGATATGCTTTTCGATCAACTAGTGGGTGCTAAGGTTTTCTCGAAGATGGATCTTCGGTCCGGATATCACCAGATAAAAAATCAGGTGGAAGACATACCCAAGACGGCATTCTCAACGAGATACGGGTTATATGAGTATCTCGTCATGTCATTCGGGCTCACTAATGCTCCAACCCATTTCATGTACTTGATGAATTCAGTCTTCATGCCGGAGCTGGACAAGTTCGTCGTGGTCTTCATTGACGATATTCTGGTATATTCTAAGTCGGAGGAAGAACACGCAGAACATCTGCATATTGTGCTCCAACGCCTATGGGATCACAAACTATATGCAAAATTCAGCAAGTGCGAGTTCTGGATTAACCAAGTGCCATTTCTTGGACACATTATTTTTTCAGAAGGCATTGCGGTTGATCCGAGCAAAATTGTCCAAGTGCTGAATTGGAGTTCACCAAAGTCAGTTCACGAAGTCCGTAGTTTTCTCGGTTTAGCAGGATACTACTGGAGATTCATTCCGAATTTCTCCAAAGTTTCTAAACCGATGACGGAACTTCTAAAGAAAGGCAAGAAATATGTGTGGAGTAAAGTATGTGAGGAGGCGTTCAAAGCATAAAAGCACCTCACAACAGCCCCAGTCTTGGCGCAGCCCGATACAACTAAGGCTTTTGATGTTTATTGCGATGCATCCGGCATCGGCCTTGGCTGCGTGCTTATGCAAGAAGGGCGAGTGGTCGCATATGGATCCAGGCAGCTTCGGAGTCATGAGCAGAATTATTCTTGCTCTGAAGATGTGGAGGCACTATTTGCTTGGAAACTTAGTCCACCTCTACACCGACCACAAGAGTTTAAAATACATCTTCACACGAAAGGAGCTAAATATGAGGCAGCGAAGATGGTTAGAGTTAATCAAGGATTATGAACTGGAAATTCATTATCATCCTGGAAAAGCGAATGTGGTCGCTGATGCCCTTAGTCAGAAATCACATGTTCATAACCTAACCATGGCTGCAATGGAAGAAGAAGAACTGAGCCTGTGCTTGGTTCCCTATGGGTCATTGTTTAACCTTGCCCTCATTCCTACAATTCGTGATGAAATTGTAGTGTCTCAAAATAAAGATAAGGGCATGGCCCATATCCGGAAGAGAATAGACAAAGGAGAAGCTAAGTGCTTCCGGAAATATGAGAACGGTACGTTTTGGTTCAAGAACCGTATAGTCGTACCGAGGGACATGAAGCTTCGTAAGAAAATATTAGATGAAGCTCATCTATCAAAATTTTCTATTCATCCAGGAAGCAACAAGATGTACCAAGATTTGAGAAACAAGTTTTGGTGGACATGGATGTAGCGGGAAATAGCTAAATACGTATCCGAGTGCGATACGTGTCGAAGGGTGAAAGCAGATCACATGAAGAAACCGAGTTTGATTCAGCCCCTCCATATTCCGGCATGGAAGTGGGAAGATGTGAGTATGGATTTTATTGTCGGGTTACCACTCACGTCTCGGAAGCATGACTCAGTTTGGCTAATCGTTGACCGATTAACCAAGTCAGCACACTTCATACCGGTGAATGTGGGATTCAATGCCAAGAAATATGCGGAGTTATACATTGAACGGATATTATGCCAGCATGGAGTTCCAAGAACAATAGTTTCAGATCGTGGTGCACTGTTCATTTCTCGTTTCTGGGAACAGCTGCACGCATCTTTGGGAACCAAATTGCTTAGAAGCTCCGCATATCACCCTCAAACCGATGGACAAACCGAGAGGGTGAATCAAGTCTTGGAAGATATGTTGAGAGCATGTGCCATCCACCACGGTAAGAACTGGGATGCTTATCTACCGTTGGCGGAATCCTCGTACAACAACAGCTATCAAACGAGTATCAAGATGGCACAGTACGAGGCTCTCTATGGCCGGAGATGTCGCACACCGCTGAATTGGTGCGAATCCGGTGAAAGAGTAACATTCGGGATTGACCTTGTCAATGACGCCGAAGAACGAGTTTGAGTCATACAAGCAAATTTAAAGGCTGCTCAATCTCGACAGAAGAGTTATGCAGACCAGCGACGTCGACCGCTGAACTTCAACGTCGGAGAGAACGTATATCTCCGTGTATCTCCAATGAACGGAGTTCACCGATTCGGTGTAAAAGGAAAGCTCGCTCCCCGGTTTATCGGTCCATTTTCTATCACGGAGAAATGTGGACCCGTAGCCTACCGACTTGAGCTACCAATAAATCTCGCTGGGGTGCATGATATATTTCACGTCTCTCAGCTTCGGAAATGTCTCAAGAATACCACTGCTGTCCGTAATGAAGATCTCGGGACATTGCAACCGGATCTCTCTTATGCTGAGCATCCAATCCAAATTATTGATGAAAAGTATCGGTCGACAAGGAATCGGACGCTCCAATTCTATAAGGTATTATGGAGCAATCATACCGCGGAGGAAGCAACATGGGAGAGTGAAGAATACCTCTGTTCGAACTACCCGGACTTGCTGTCCGCTCATATAAGGTAATTCCTTCTCTACCGCTCCGTCTTTTCTTTATGAATCTCGGGACGAGATTCTTTTTAAGGGGAGAGAGATGTGAAATCTCAAAACTCAAGCAAGTGGAGCTACAAGTCACACCAAGAAAACGAGAGGGAATTTAAACTTTTAAATTTAACGGTGTGAGCTTCAAGTCGAAACTTGAACTTGCAAAAATTCCCGAACACGGAGATATAAAGCTATCATTTGATTCTCCACACATCCAATAATAGCCCGGCAAATTTTCAGAGTATTTGAAAAGGATTTCCTATTTGTTGGAATTTAAACAGGAGAAAATTCGAATTTGAATTTAAATCTCAGTTTCAAATTTTGACTTCACCGAATTTTGTTTTGACCTATCCTCCAAATTTTATCAAATTTGGAGCTCAATTGCTATTTTAAAACGAAATTGGAGGATAAGATTGAGTCGGGGTGTGGACCCCACTGGTCAGAGACACAGTAGAAGCTGATGTGCCGTGTTCTGTTTTTCAGCAATCGGGAGCGTGCCACCTCTGACGTCCGGTGCCCAACCGACCTGGGGAACACCAGCTTCTGCTCGCTAGATGAGGACGCCGAGTGAAGCACCCTCGTGCTGCCCACGTGAAGTATCTTGCGCTCTCCACAGCCCAGCCTCGCACAACCGAAGAAACCAGCCACCACAGCCAACATCGCTGTTCTCCGGCGACTGCCTGCTAGAGACCTCCTCGTGCCCAACGTTCTACACGAAAAAGAGGCGCCCCAGACTGCTCTACACTCCGGTGAAAACCCCTCCTCTTTTCGTGCACTACAGAGGAAGAATTTCTCTATTTACTGCAAGTGTATTCATAGAACCGAGCTGCACAAATCTTCAAAATTCGTCGTGTTCAGTCCACCATCATGTATGCCGAGCTGGAAACATGTTCTAGACTCTCCAACGCTCCTCTAGGATCAAAAACCATCGAAAATCATCAAGAATTGGGGCTGTTCTTCGAGAATTTCGGGACGGCACTGAATTTTGCCCTAGGTCGCCGATGAGTCCCTATTTGCAGCCATTCTTGAGCCGATTTGAGCCCATGCCGGTGATGAGGGATCCCCCACGGTGCTATGGAGCCCAAGAACCGACCATTTGGTGGAGAAATCACTGCGCTCGACCTCGCTGGAGCACTAGGGTTAGCTGTTGCCGGTGCGCCCCGTTTTCCGACGAGTTTCAGCCGCCGGCGACCTCACCAATGAGTTCAGCATGGTGGAAAATGGGGGGGCGGCCAGCAGGGGGTCCGGATGTGGCCGGAAAGGTCATTTCCGGCGACCTTGCCGGAGGGAGCCGCCCCTGCTCTGTTTGGCGCGTGGCTGGAGGTTAGGGATGACGAGTGGGAACCACTGTCAGCATTTAAACATTTTCCAGATCTTTCCATTTCAGTTCAAACTTTGGAGAGCCATAACTTTGTGTAGGAGTGTCCAAAAATTGTGAAAAAAATTTGGATTCCTCTCAAAGAGTACAATCCAGGGGTGCAGCCCAATATTTATGAAAATTCCTGGATTTGGCTCATTAATTCATTTAAGGAAAATCTTGTATGCATTTTTCAGGAGTTCTGTTAATTGGAAAATTCCCAAATTTGGGCATGACATTCTTCCAATACTTCTTGAACTCCAGTAAAATTTTCAGAGGCATTGGACTCCATTTGCTTGGCCAAATGTTATTTGAATTCTCTATGTCTCTGAAAAATGGGAAAATGAACAGAGACATTTTCAGACTTTTAACCAAGTTTGGAAAATTCATATCTCTGTGTAGGAAGCTCCAAAAATGGTGAAACCAAGTCCTATGGACTCATGAGACTCTCAACTTTCTGAAAAACCAAATTTGGAGCATGACAAGACACTATAACTGCCATAGGATTTCAGAGAAGCCAAATAGTAAGAAAATTCCCTAGGCCACATCTTCCATCAACTTTGTCTGAAATTTTGCAAGCCATACCTCTGCATGATCTATGGTCCACTGTAAAAATTTCAGAGCAAATTCAGATCATCTTCTCCAGTATTCTGTTGGTTCCTTCTACTACCTTTCTTATGCCCATTATAAATAGATCTTTGCATTTTCTTCAACAAACATCCACTGGCCACCTAATGATATCCTCCGTTTTTGTCCATAACAGAGCTCTTCACTCACTTTAGAGTTGGTGTAAACCATTCTTAGTTCATAGAACACTTTTGATTTATAATGTCCTTACTTGCAACATAAAACTGTGCATATTCATGTCGGTAGGAAATACGACGAAGGAGGTCGACAAGCAACTTGACTCGGAGCAGCAAGTTGAGGCTTAATCATCGCCAAGATACTGACTATAAAGTAGAACTAAACCTGCAGCAACATAAGGCAAGCCCCAGTTTGCATTTAACAGCTTTTACTTATATTTTATTTTGTATCACTTTTATGGGTCTAGTATGTATTGTGCATTAGGTCAAGGTGACAGATACTCCAAATGCATATCCCACAAACCCTTTGAGTTAAAGGGTAGAATAGGTTACCTTAGTGTAGCTTCGGCTAGGCTTATGTTGCATAGGATCCGGTACAAGTCGGGTAGTTGGAAGCTACTCACGAGTTTAGGATGTTGGTTCAGCGGGGTATGATTCTAGAGAATGAAAGTTCTGG
Organism: Neostapfia colusana; assembly: GCA_030760725.1. NCBI lineage: Eukaryota > Viridiplantae > Streptophyta > Magnoliopsida > Poales > Poaceae > Neostapfia > Neostapfia colusana. Next base: position 50,570,488 of record JASWHV010000011.1, read on the forward strand.
AATGGAAAATGAGACCGAGCAGAGAGTAGGAGCAGCAGGACGTTGGGCCTGTGTGGCTGTAGCTCTGTTTGTTTCGGTTAAGGACCGATGCGTATGCCGCCCTGCTGAGCAAGTTTGAACAGTACCGGATGCATGTCGGATATATGGGACCCGAGAAACCGATGTAACTCGGGTACTCTCATGTCGAAACTTATACGGCCGTCCTTTGTGGGTTGGTGTCAGAGGTGTAAACCTGCTAGCGGAGCAACTTCAAGGTGTTCTGTGTAGTGGCCCTTCTGATGGGTCGGCGGAACTGGTTCGGCATTGGAGTGACGGGTGAAAGGTTGCTGCATACAACGTAAGAAAGAGCTCGCGTGAGTCTTTCGAGGCGGGTGTATGTGTCGTGTATTCCGGGTGTGTCCTGATTGCAATCACCGTCCCTCGCGGTTATATGAGTACCTCTTGTTCACTGAGTTGTGACGTAGTAATTATTTCCAGATGAAGTGAGATGAATCATTGCTGATGTGAAGTTCTTAAATTCATTGTATTGCCAACCATGTATGCTATAGTTGTAGAGCTCACTAAGTTTATTTTCCTCTTTGGGCATCACCACATCGGAGGAAAGCGTTTCTTGTTTGATTGTGGACTTCCGATGTGAGGGCTGCCTAAGGCATAATAATCTGCTGCTATTAAACTGAAAGTAAGGATTAACATGTAGGTGTGTCGTTATTGCATCATACCTTCCTATGTTAGCAATCCCTGCACATAGAGTTCCATGTTTAGGATTGTGGATTAAGTCTTGCTGAGCCATCGTGCTCACGGTTGCATTATTAGTGTTTTGCAGGTTATAAAATTTGCTATGAATATGGTTGTTCAGTGAGCCATCAGCGACTCACCGGAAACCCTGCCGCTGCACTCATCTTTGTGGAAGCTAGTAAGAAGCGTCCGCGGGCTGGACGTCTTCTCTTTTGCATAGTTAGGACCGAGAGTAAGTGAGTATGTATATTCCGCTGCGTGTACCCTCATGGTACATTATTTTGTAAATGACACTATCTTGAGAAATAAAAGACTTTGTACTTTACGGTTCTTTTCGTGTATGCTATTGGGTGCCGCATCGCACGGCACCACCCAATGTGTATCCTGGAGTGTGGATCCCGGAAGGGGTTCCCCACAGTCCTTAACCGACAGAGGCAGAGCTACTCGACCAACATCTCATCTTGTCGCTGCCTACCCTCCTGCACGGTCTCATATTTGGAAACATAAACTTTGGTTTGCCTCATTCAACCATATCCGTGTGATCCTGAACTATAGCTCGCGAGTAGATTCCAACTACTCGACTTCTACCGGATGTCATAACCTAATTAGTATGGCATTATTCTACAGCAGGGATACGTCTTCTATCCTTGACTCGAGGGTCTCTTTGGTCATGCATTTGGAGTATTAAACATTCCTGACCTAATGCTCATACAAACTCTATACCATAATAGTGAACAAAGTACAAACATTATAAAACAACTTAAATGCAAACTGGAGCTTGCCTTTGTTTTGCAGGTGACTAAGAATGTAATGTTCAGTTAGTGAAGACCACTTGAGGCTTGATCACTCGATCACCGCATCTTTGAAAACTCACTTTACTTCCTTCACAAGTCCTCATGTATATGCTACACGTTATGAATCTGCACAAGTATTTAATTGTAAAGGTTTTGCTAACAAGTTTAAATGACAAGTTTAAAACTGGAATCTGTTTAAGTATTTAAAATGACACTGGTGCTAGTGGTTTGGGTTTGGGGATAAGCAACATGATCAAGTGATAAGTGCATTTCATCACTTGTGTGTTACTCATCTAAAGTGGTTAAACAAGACAGTGAATACCCATCGCTCTAATGGAGCTGAAAATTTTCATGTGAGTTCTTTTCATAAGAAAGTCATCTGGACCAAAAATTAGCATTTTTCACTGGGTGGTTTATTCAGAACAATTCTCTAAGCGTTTAAGCAAAAAGAAATTAATTCTGAATAAATTTGCACTTTCATGCAAATTCAAGTGAACCAAAATTTCATACATATCTCAGGGAGCATGCATGAATTTTCCTAGGAATTTTGGAGCTAAGAATTGCCCAGAACTGAATTTCCAAATTTTGGAACTTTTCTGAAAATGTTTCTGTATTCATTTGGACACAGTAACTTGAAATCAGAATTCTCCTAACCAAATCAACTCCAAAAGAGCTGTAATTTTTACAGGAGCTCTCTAACATTCTAAAGAATAGTCTGGCAATATTTTAGGATTTTTGGATGAACCAAACTCCCTCTAAAATTCTTTTGCTGGAAATATTTAAAGAATTTTCCGGAATTAAATATTGACTTTCATACGAATTGGGTGCACATCTGGATAGATCTTACCAATAAGAATCTAACCCAATTTGAATCACCTAATTTGGAGTTTCTTAGCACAAGTTATAAATTTGTAAACTTTGCTTGAAATCTGGAATTAATTTCCCACAGAAAACCTACCCGGACCCACAGTTTAAATGGCAGACAATGAGATACGAGGACACACCGGCCACAGGGTTGCAACCCGGGTATTCACACCCGATCCCTGGTTACCGAGGATCCCGGTTTTTAAAATATACCTGCTGACAGGTGGGCCAGCCCCCCGGGTCTTCTTCTTCCTCGGTCAGTTTCCCGTGCCCACGTCTCCCCCTTGCCGGCAGTGAACTGCTGCTCGTCGGCGACCCTTTTCCGGCCATATCCCAATCGGAGACTCGCCGTTAGGGTGTTTGGGAGGCCGGGGAACACGATGGTAGGGTCTGCTCGGGCTGCCGGTGGTCAGAGGTAGCTCGGCGACGTGCGGCGGCTACGGAAAATGTTTGGCACCGTCGGCCGGCCGACCTATTCCGCCAAACAAGTGACCATCCCGCGCTAAAGCACCCTGGAAGCTTAGGGAAGACCGACACGGCTTCAAAACTGCTCGGGAACGGCTGCAAATTGGTTGTCACCGTGCGCCCGTGGAGTACCGCCATAGACGTGCTTGGCAAACCTCAAAATTGTGTTGTCTCTCTGTGTTTCCGAGCTAGGGTTGTGAAGAGAAAACGATCGCCGGCTAGTCCAGCCCCTGTGTGCATGAGTTCATGATCTAAGAATGAAGAACGAGTGAGAATTTTGGATTTTCATACTGGAACATCGGTTTGTGGCCGCCGGCATAACTTTCTCAAATTCTCGCTCGGTAGTCCACGGCTTGGCTTGAGGTTTGGGTGGAAGCAGCGTGGACCAGCGGCACTCCTATGGCTTTCCTCACTTGGGCATGAAAGTCCACGGCGTGGGCTGTCCACATGAACACCGAGCCACCGTGGAGTTAGGTCGCCGCGGAGAAGAGCTATTCTAGGACTCGGGAACCGTATCTCAAGCTGTTTTTGCGCTGAGGAAGTAGGAGGAGCTCCCTCAGGACCATTTTGCAGCTCAGCAGGGTGGAGTGCGCGAGTTTTGATCGGTTCCCGTCGATCACCGAGGAGGCGGTGGTGTTTTTGCTCGGTTCGGTGCGAGAGAGGTAGCTGTATCTCGAGGTGCCGGTGTTGTATCCGAGAAAGTCTCACAGAGAGTGGTGAGGCATTGGACCGAGCTACAGAGCTGCTCAACTCGTTGGGGAGGTGTCCTCGACGCTGCCCTCAGTGTCGCCCGGTGCAGCCTCAGTGTACTCGAGTGGCAAAACAGAGACTGTTCTCTGAAACTTCAGTTGCAAGACTTTGCCAGCCCCAATGACAGGTGGGTTCCACAAGTCAGTCCCTCTTGTATTCTAAAAAGATCTCAATTCTTGGTAAATGACTAGTTCAATTGTAGGAAGTTTGAATTCGGACTGAATTTGAATAATTGGAAAAGTTTCATCCAAATTCACCTTTAAATTTGAATTCAAATACCCTTTTATGTCCTCTTGGAAAAGCTTAGCCAAAACACTTACAAATGTGGTAAAAATTTATATTCCCACAAATTTGGAGCTGAGGATTTTCAGTATGGAATCAACTTTAAATTTGGTTGCTCCACTTAGAATGTTTCCAATCTCAGTTTGTATTCCATTTTTGAAATGACCACTTTTGAATTTAGTGAACAAGTTTGGTTTGCTCATAGAACATACTTGGTCACCTTTTGGTCCTAGTCTGAACCTCACAAGTTCAGTTTGATCTTTTCCTTTCAAATTTGAATTCAGAAAAAGTTTGCAAATGATCTCAATTAACCCCTTTTTAGCTCACCCTAAACTTAGAAGTTTGCCACCATAATTCTCCTCAATTTCAAATGTATGGGGTTCCATGTGTATTAAAAAATTTGGCCGCACTTTGAGGTGATCATTTGAGCCTAAAGATCTTCTTTTTATTCTTTCTCATACACATGTATGATTTACACATGAGTTTAACTTAACATTGGTTCAACCCTTTCAAATGAATCTTTGAGCCCATGTTGCTGAACCTCATGTACACCATCCTGTGCAAGAATTTTTTTTTGTAAGTCCCATTTTTCATGAACCAGAAACACAATGACGTTCAAACATCCGTTTCTTTGCATTCACATTTTTGGGATTTTACATCCCCCCTCTTAAAAAGAATCTCATCCCGAGATTCCATAAGAAGAATGAGACGGGAGAGGTACTTCCAAACTGTACGACGATAAACGTTCCGGATCGTTCATGCGGAGGTAATCTTTGTTTTCCACGTTGTTTCTTCCGTGGTATGATTACTCCACAGCACCTTGTAAAATCTTAATGTCCGGTTCCAAGTGTTCCGGATCCTTTCATCGATAGTCTGAACCGGTCGCTCGACGTACGTAAGGTCCGGTATCCAGTCGTCGATTTCTTCGGTGCGGACAGCAATGGTAACTTTAAGGCACTTCTGTAGCTGTGACATATGAAATATGTCGTGAACACCAGCAAGGCTTGCCTGTAGTTCCAGCCGGCAGGCTACGGGTCCGCACTTCTCCGTGATAGCAAATGGATCCTGAGCTCGGGGAGCAAAATCTCACCTTTACATCGGACCGGTGAATTCCTTTCATCGGAGGCACATGAAGATAAACGTGTTCTCTGCCGTTGAAATGCAACGGTCTACGCCTTTGACTATCGTAGCTTTTCTGTCGAGATTATGCAACCTTCAAGTTCGCTTGTATCAACCGAACTCAGGCGTCGGCTTTGTTGACTAAATCAACCCTGAGCAGTACTCCATCGCCGTACTCACACCAACTCAGCGGGGTGTGACATTTCCGGCCGTAGAGCTTCATATTACGAGGTATAACTATACGGTGTTTAGACCATAGAGTACCCTCATTGTCCTTTCTGAATCACCTCATCTCTCCGTTGTCTAGTCTTCTCCGTATGTTAGTCAGACCCTTGTCTCTCCTTTGAGTCTCAACAATCTCCTCTCGGATTGTTGGAATGGGAGCAATGTTATAGAGTGCTCCATGCGGAATGACACGGAGACTTGGTTCCTCTTATTCCAACTCAGCAATCGCCAAGTTGTGAATGTGGGTTCTTCCGACTAACACGTCGCAACCACTTTCATTTTTCCCGGATGGTAGTGGATCTCGATTTCATAATCTTTTATGATCTCCAACCATCTTCGAGAATACCCCTGCACTAACTAGTTGATCGAGTAAACTATCGATGGGGGGCAGGGTACTGTTCTTTATAGTGACGGCATTGAGCGAACGATAATCAACACTTAATCTTAGTGTCTCGTCGTTCTTCTTAACGAACAGCGCAGAGCATCCCCAAGGTAATGAGCTTGGTCGTATAGAACCTGTGCTCATGAGTTCACTTAGTTGCTCCCTCAACTCCGCTAGTTCATTGGGTGCCATCTTATACTGCCTCCGTGAAATTGGTGTTGTTTCCGGTGCCAGTTCAATCTTGAACTTAACATCCCGTTAGCCGGCATGCCCGGTAACTCATCAGAAACACATCGGATATTCACGTCCCACCGGAATATCCTCGAGTTTAATCACTTCCGTGTGGTACGCCTAACCCGTTCTCTTTGTTGTACAGAGCATACTCTTCTGTCCTAACCCATCTTTTAATCCGTTTAACAGCATTTTCATAACTCAAGTTGAATACAAAAGTTAAATTTAACTTCAGTATCTTTCCAACGAGCACTCATATGCCTCTAGATCATTCCTGGATCAAATGTTACGATTCTCCAAAGTTGACAGAATTCCTGGATAAGATTTGCCAGCATCTCCTTTGTATGTGACTATCTTTATCACAGTTGTATATGCAAATACAATAAGAATCTGAGCAAGCTTTGAACTACAACAATGTTGCACATTTCATAACCTTTCCAACCGTGTATCATAGGCTGCTTAGGGATTTTCTACAGAAAGTTATGGCTTAAAAACAGATATGTCTAGAGAGGTTTTGCTGCTGTCCTGGTTCTGGACAGTTTGCCTTCAACTGGACTTTTCACCAACTAAACGTGTGATTTTGCTCTGGAGGTCTACAGATAAGTTGTAGAGCACTTAAAAATCTTTCCATAACTGTATCATACACCTTAACTGTATAAAGATACTCAGAGTTATGCTCTGTTAAACTCCAGCAAGAATTCCTGCCAGAAACAGAGCACTCTGTTTTTGAAATCTTTGAAGCCTAATCATTCTCTCATTTGAATCTTAGCTCAAAATAAGAGTTCAGTAACTAATATTTGTTTCAAACTTCCATTTTTAGTTTAAAGTTAGTCCATTTATCATTTCATCATAGGGAAGAGATTATTTAGTGTAGTACGGTGTCGATGCACCGTAAGATTCATGTCGGTACTACGTAGCCTCATCAAAAGAAAATTCTAACCGGATTATACCGGCATATCCGTACTATCGGTGGCACTAAGACCATCACTCGCAAACATGTGCTACTCGTTCTATGGTTTCATGGTTAAACCTGCATAAATCATAAACGATCGTCAGGTTTGGCTGCACACCGAACCCGGTCCCAATACAGTTCGTACACGCGTCCGTCGTCACTCGCACAGGTGTTCTCAAGCCAAACACGCCTTGAGCTACGTGTTCACATTACTAACCACGTGACAGAGTCTCCCATACTTAACCGTAGCACGCCAGGGAAGGGTGTTGCTCGAATACCCCAAACAACATGAAGAGTCGTAGAGGATACCAAACCTCGCCGGGTGACCTGCCACCCGTGAGGCTCCACCGTTCAGCTTGTGTGCACAGGTGGACAGCGCTTACATGCACCCCCCAAGACATAGAACGTTCCGAGATGCATGATTTTCTGACATAGCACATAAGTTAGGTTGCCACCTTCATATTAGGCTTAATATAGTAGTCCTTATGTGGGCCTAGTACTGTTTCCTCACTGTATACTAAGATTTTATCTAATACGATCCTTATTCCGTGCACTATTACCAATGCTGCTCTGATACCACGCTGCGGGGGACCCAGCCCGTGTCACGGGGCTGTGCCGCTCGCCTGGGAATCACATTGGGTGGTGCCGTGTTATGTGGCACCCAACAGCGCACATAAAAGGAAAACTGTGTTACATAAATCAAAAGCGGAAGCTTACAAGTGTTCTTTGCAAATAACTTACATCAAATAGCTACAGCGGAAGACTATGATCAGCTCACATCGAATAACTAATGAGCACTCGAGAAGAGGTCCAGCCCGCGGACTCCTCTCGCTAGCAACACGAAAACATTGAAGTGGCTGGGTTCTCCATGTGTTACATGACTCGGAAGTCTCCGACTCTCACCGGACAACCTTCTGTATAAGCGTCGATGTTAACCTGCAAAACCACTCATATTGCAAGAGTGAGCACAAAGGTTCAGCAAGACTTAACCGTCTCTCCTAAGGCATGCAACTCTACATGAAGGTAACTTTAAGACATAAACATCTAAGTTGCATAAAGACTCGCCTACACGTTCATCCTTAACTTTCAGATTTTAGCCATCATAGTAGTGACCTTGCGCCAAGAAGCATTGGAACTCCACAATCAAACAAGAAACACTTCATTCCAATGTTACTTGTCCCAAGGTGGAAATTAACACTAATTTGCTCTATCACTACTTCATACATGGTTTTCATGCATTTCTAAACTGTTCTCACACAACTTGATTACTACGTCACAACACAGCGAGCAAGCGGTACTCATATCCGTGAGGGACGGTGATTCAAATCAAACATTGCCCGGATAACTCGACACATACGCCTGCCTCTGAAGACCCAAATCTGGCGTCCTTCATTACGTCGTATGTGGCAACATTTCGCAGGACACCTGACTGTAGAACCGGTCACACTTTCTTGGGCTCATAGGTCTAACGAGATGATGTGGTATACCTCTACAATCCAGTTAACCTGGTACATCAGTTTCCTGGGTCCCATATAGCAGTAAGCATCTGGTACACAACTCAATACTTGCTCACAGGGCCACACACGGCTCGGTCCTTAACCGACAGAGTAAGAGCAACTCAACCAAGACCTCGTCTTGTCATTGCCTACCCTCCTACCCAGTCTCATCTTTGGAAACATAAACTTTAGTTTGCCTCTTTCAACCATACCCGTGTGATTCCAAATTATAGCTCGCGAGTAGGTTCCAACTACTCGACTTCTACCGGATGTTATATCCTAATTAGCATGGCATTATTCTCGAGCGCGGATACGTCTTCTACCCTTGACTCGAGGGTTTCTTTGGTCATGCATTTGGAGTATTAAACATTCCTGACCTAATGCACATACAAACTCTATACTGTGGGGACCACCCCGTGGTTCACCCACTCCAAGATCGCATAGGGTGGTGCCGTGCGATGCGGCACCCAACAGCGCACATGAAAAGATTAAAGAACAACATACAAACTTTTATTTGATATAAAGCAGCATAAGTCTTTTACAAAATATAACTATACAGCGGAAGTAATGTACATTAGTAGCCTCTCATCCTAACTATGCAAAAGTGCAGCCATCCAGCCCAGGGATGCTACACACTAGCAGCATGGAACCGGAGAAATCACGGCGGCATGCAGGGCTCCATCTCGCCCGTGTACCCTGACGGGGGCATCGCCTCGTCCTCGGAACCCTCTCCATAGCTCTCACCTGCGTACATCTCAAATATTGCAACCGTGAGCACGATGGCTCAGCAAGACTTAACCGTCTAGCCTAGGCATGGAACTCTACATGCAGGGATGTGTATGATAGGAAAAGGAATTTGCGACAAAGACACGCCTATAAGTTGATCCTTACTTTCAGTTTATATAGTAGCAGAATCATGTGCCTTAGGCAGCCCTCACATCGGAAGTCCACAATCAAACAAGAAACGCTTTCCTCTGATGTGGTGATGCCCAAAGCGGAAAGTAAACTTAGTTAGCTCTACATCTATAGCAGACATGGTTTTCAACACATTAATCTATCATCACAGCATATTATCATTCCACTGGCTTACTTCATTTCTTACTACGTCACGAAACAGTGAACAAGCGGTACTCAAATAACCGTGAGGGACGGTGATTGCAATCAGGAGACACCCGGACAACACGTTGCATACACCTACTTTCAGAAGCGTGATTCCACACCCCTTCCTACTCTTTTGTATGCAACAACCTTTCAAAGACAACCCAAACACCGAACCAGTCCATCCGTAATGGGCAGGAGGTCCCTGCGTGGAGCGTGACTGTGCCCACTGGAAGATTTACACCATGCTACCCTCAACCCACTCCTATTTACGGTTGGGTAAGCCTCGGCACCAAGGTTAACCAATTACATCAGTTTCCTGCTTATGTCAGTATGCCATCCGGTACTTTTCGAAACTTGTTCATCAGGCCCGCACACGACTCGGTCCTCAATCCACACCAACAGGGCTACGCACATGAGACCTCCGCTCACTGCTTCCTACCCCCCCTGCTGGGTCTCATTTTCTCCACTTTTAAGCCATTTTCTATTCTGACCAAACCGTGTGATAAAACCTTACCTCGCGAGTAGATACCAACTACTCGGCTTCTACCGAGATCCTAAGCATATTATCATGGCATTCTCTACTCGTCGATTCTGTAACCTACCCAACCCTCCATAGGATTTAAAAGGTTATGCAAGTGGGGTTTCAATCACCCTAACTCTAATGCAAACATTCACCCTAGACGTAAGTGATACAAATAAAAAGCTTTATAAAAGGTACTTAAGTGCAAACTGGGGCTTGGCTGGTTGCGAGTCAAACAGGAAGTTAGCTTCTGGTGGGAGGACATCCAACAGCTCCGGCGTATCCTCAACTTCGGTCACTATTATGAAATGTAACAAAATATATGTATAAGTATTTAAGGATTTATAAGAATTGAACTTCTATTCATAGCTACTGCTATTTAGGATCCTTAATTGGCTTTGCGATTTTTACAGTGGATACTAGACTCTCTAAGGATGATATGAGCAAAATTTGGAGAAATGTCATTTCACATTGTGGTCTCCAAAATTCCCACAAGCACAAGGCTTCTCTAAATTTGGAGCCCAAATCAGGAGCTTTGACATAGATAACAGTGGATGATCTGATTCAGGTAACTCTCCATGGCTCTAACAAAATTTGTTTCACCATTTTGGGAGCTACCAACAGAGATATATAAAATTTTGAAGTTGAACAGGAGTTCTGAAATAGTTTCTGTTTAAATTGGAATTTTCAAATAAAGGCTGAACTTGGGAAGGAAGTTTAGCCTAGCAAATGAACTCCAATGAAGCCCAAATTTTTACTGGAGATCAGTAACTATGAAAACGACTAGCTGCCCAAATTTGGGAATATTTCATAAAGAATTGCTCCTGTAATAAATCCCTAAAGGATTTATTAAAAACAATTCTACAGAAAATCCTGGGCACTTTCGTAGTAAGCAAATTGTTTCTCTGTGATGTACTCCTCATGAGGATTCTAACAAAATTGGTCTCACTCTTTTTGGAGTTTTCTACAAAAAGTTATGGGCTTTCAAAGATCAGCTAATTCCTGGAATTATTTCCCTAACAGAAACTTCAAATAATTGTGACTGGGCCCACCGTTTTAAACCGGACCAGTGAAATTGCGGCAACATTGGGGGCTAAGGAGTTAATCCGCGCAGCCACAGCAGATCCTGAGCCGCATCCTGATCCGGCGCCTAACCAGTGCCACTGATAGGTGGGGCAGGCCTTCACCTTCGTCTACCTTGCGCCCGGGCAGTCCCCTCGCCGGAACGGCTACCCAGTGCCCTACACGGCCCAAATCTCGCCGCTTGTGCCCAAAACCCGACGAGGAACATGCTGGTAAGGTCAGTGGCGGCGCTAAATGGCCGGAAATACCTCCCCAACATTGGCAGCGGCAAACTCCACCCCGGCTCCGTCGTTCTCGCATGGCAGGCGAGTATTCCATTTGGATAGAGCACCGCAAGCACCAGGGTGATGTGAGGAGCACGTTTTTGCATACAAAGGTGGGTGAAAACTCGTGCAAGGTGTAGCTCGCCGGTGCAGCTAGGTTGTGCGTCGGCGGCCGGAAAAACTCAGCTCACAGCTTCATTTCTCTACGGTTTCCGACAGTTCTTCGTCGAGGGGCTGTGCTAGGTCGTGTGGAAGCATCGGGCCAACGTAATTAGGCTATGGTTTCACCTTGGCGACGAATTCTGGGGTAGACGGGTGGCAGTTCTTTCGGTAGCTCGGAGTAACACGGCTGCGATCGCAGTTGGAGAGGAACCGCAGCTGCCCCTAGCTTGGACAATGGCACCCCGCACCGCCGGCGACCTCGTTCGACCGAAGAAAACCCGGGCTAGCGCAGCGAGAGCAGAGGAAAACGGCAAGTTCTCGTTTGGGAGGGAAACAGAGGAAGCGTGCGTGTTTTCTTCTCTGAGGGAGCGGATACACCCGAGCAGCCGGGTCTCTCGGCTTAACTGCGACCGTGCCAGCGGTTCGGTGCCTTCGGCGCCAAGCCAAGGTGTCGCCATGGCGCTCGGCATCGCCGTGGCGGCTGCGGAGGGAACCGGGAGAACCGACATTGGCTCGGTGGACACTGATCAGCTGGCCCCACATGTCATCCCCTCTTCTCCCCTTTAATACTCCTGATCTTTTATTTCTGCCACCCACTTTTGTCCAAAATTCTAGATATTTGCAGGGAAGCCAAATTAAATATGGAGAATCCGAATTTTTGACTTCCATGCTGCATTTGATCAAGTTTGGTCCATGTTGGAATTTCAAATTTGAATTTTGAAGGGTTTTTGGTGTCACCCTAGGTTTGAACAGCAAACCTACTCCAAAATTTCTCATTTTTGGCATGGCTGCTAGTTTAAATATGGAGAACACCATTGTGGACCCAAATTGACAAATTGAGGCAATTGGGATTTGAAACTGAATGTAAAATTCAGATTAAAGGGCCTTTCCTTTTAATCCCAAACAAGGGTGCATATTTGAGCTATGAAGATCCAAGTTATTAATTTAGACCTCCATGTTTGGAAGTTTTTCGGAAATTTAAATCCTCACTTTGAACCTACACCGTTATAATTCAAATTTTAAATTCCCCTCATTTTTCCTAAGTGTACATGAGCTGAATTTTTCTCTTGCTACCACTTATTTGGGGATTTTATATCCTTCCCCCCTTAAAAAGAATCTCGTCCCGAGAATCCAAAAGAAATGCAAAGTTGGGAAAACTTTACCGGGTATATGATGATAGCAAGTCCGGATAATATGTTCGTAGATAGTCCTCGCTTTCCCATGTCGCCTCATCAGCGGTATGGTTACTCCACAAGACCTTGTAGAACCATAAGGTCCGGTTTCTTGTGGCGCGAGTCTTTTCATCGATAATCCGGATTGGATACTCCATGTACGTGAGGTCCGGTTGAAGAACTTCTATGTCTTCAGTGCGGATTTCAGCTGAGGGTTTGAGGCACTTCGTCAGCTGAGAGATGTGGAAGACGTTGTGAATGCCTGCAAGCGATGTCGGTAACTCTAGGCGATAGGCCACTGGTCCGCATTTTTCAATGATGGTGAACGGACCAATGTATCACGGCGCAAGCTTGCCCTTCACTCAAAAACGATGAACTCCCTTCATCGGAGACACACGGACATAACACATGGTCCCCGACGTCGAAGTGGAGATGTCGGCGTCTTTTATCCACATAGCTCTTCCGACGAGATTGAGCAGCCTTAATATTGGCTTATATTACTCGCACTCGTTCTTCAGCTTCATTCACAAGTTCAATGCCGTAGATGACACGCTCGTCGGACTCGCACCAGTTAAGGGGTGTGTGGCATTTCTGGCCGTAGAGAGCTTCATACGGCGCCATCTTAATGCTATCTTGATAGCCATTGTTGTAAGAAAACTCCGCCAACGGCAAATGATCATCCCAATTCTTGCCGTGGTGGATGGCACAAGCGCGTAGCATGTCTTCCAACACTTGGTTCACCCGCTCAGTTTGACCATCCGTCTGCGGGTGATACGCGGAGATTCGGATCACTTTGGTCCCCAATGACGCGTGTAGCTGTTCCCAAAACCGAGCGACGAACAGCGCACCGTGATCTGAAATAATGGAGCAGGGAACACCGTGCAAGCACAAGATCCTTGCAATGTACAGCTCCGCATATTTCTTGGCCACGTAGCCCATATATACGGGGATAAAATGTTCCAAATTGGTTAGTCGATCGACTATCACCCAAATCGAATTATGGTTGTCGGAGGTGAGACGTAACACGACTATGAAGTCCATGCTGATATCCTCCCACTTCCATGCCGGAATGTTCAAGGGTTGCAACTGTCCGGCTTTTCGCATATGGTCGGCCTTCACACGCCGACAGTATCACATTCGGATACGTATTTCGCGATTTCTCTTTTCATCCGTGTCCACCAAAATCTGGTTTTCAGATCCTGGTACATTATGTTGCTGCCCGGATGAATAGAATACTTGGACAAATGCGCTTCGTCCAAGATCTTTATCCGAAGCTTCATGTCACGGGGTACCACTATACGGTCTTTAAACCATATAGTACCATTATCATCTCTTTGGAAGCATTTCATTTCACCACTCTTCATTCTTCTCCGAATGTGCGACATCCCCATGTCTTTCTTCTGAGCTTCCATAATCTCTTCTCGTATGGTAGGAACAAGAGCAAGATTATATAATGCCCCATGTGGAACCAAGTATAGACTCGGTTCCTCCTCTTCGAGTGGGTGATGGACCGACTGTTGACATGGGATTTGCGGCTTAAGGCATCGGCAACCATGTTTGCTTTTCCGGGATGGTAGTGAATCTCGATCTCATAGTCTTCGATCAGTTCTAGCCATCTCCGTTGCCGCATATTCAACTCCTTTTGAGTGAATATATACTTCAGACTCTTGTGGTCGGTGTAGAGGTGCACTAAGTTTCCAAGCAGATAGTGCCTCCACATTTTCAGTGCCAACATCACAGCAGCGAGCTCAAGATCATGAGTTGGATAGTGCTGCTCGTGGTTACGAAGTTGACGTGAGCCATAGGCGACCACTCTTCCTCCTTGCATCAATACACAGCCATGCCCGATGCCAGACGCATCACAATATACGTCGAAGGGCTTGGTTGTATCCGGTTGAGCTAACACCGGGACTGTTGTAAGATGCTTCACTAATGCCTGGAAAGCTTCTTCACAAGCTGAGCTCCACACATATTTGATCCCCTTCTTCAACAGTTCAGTCATCGGCTTAGCAAGCTTGGAGAAGTTGGGTATGAATCTCAGATAATATCCTGCTAATCCGAGGAAACATCTGACTTCATGGACTGACGTGGGGGACTTCCATTTCAGCACTTGTTCGATTTTGCTTGGATCAACTGCAATGCCTTCTGCAGAAATAATGTGACCAAGGAATGGCACTTGGTTGATCCAAAACTCGCACTTGCTGAACTTGGCATAAAGCTTATGGTCTCGCAATCGTTGAAGCACGATATGCAAGTGCTTGGCGTGTTCTTCAGATTTGGAGTAAACCAAGATGTCGTCTATGAACACCACCACAAACTTGTCCAACTCCCTCATGAACACTGAGTTCATGAGATACATGAAGTGTGCCGGGGCGTTGGTGAGACCAAAGGACATGACGAGGTATTCATACAACCCATATCTCGTCGAGAAGGCCGTCTTTGGAATATCTTCCACCCGGATCTTGATTTGATGATATCCGGAGCGAAGATCAATCTTTGAAAATACACTCGCACCCACAAGTTGATCGAATAATATATCGATGCAGGGCAGTGGATATTTGTTCTTGATGGTGACGGCGTTGAGAGTTCGGTAGTCCACACACAACCTCAAGGTTTCATCCATATTCTTCACAAACAGTGCCGAGCATCCCCATGGCGAGGAACTCGGTCGAATGAAACCCTTCTTCATTAAATCATTGAGCTGCTCCTTTAATTCAGCTAGTTCATTCGGAGCCATCTTGTATGGTCTCCGTGATATCGGTGTCGTTCCAGGTACAAGTTCAATCTTGAACTCGACATTTCTTTCGGGTGGCATACCTGGAAGATCATCCAGAAAGACATCCGGGTATTCACGGACCACACGAATATCCTCAAGTTTTGTGGCTTCCGTGTTATATGTGGCTGGAGCTTCTTGAACCGAACGGTCAAGAATAAGAACATGTGGTTCATGAAGTGGAGAGTTTAAACGAACCACACGTGGAATGATGTCAAGAACAGCACCATGGCGATGTAGCCATGACATTCCTAAAATGACATCAAGTTTTTGACTCTCTAACATGATTAGAGAAGTCGTATATAGATTCCCACCCAATTGTAATGGTGCTCTATAGACCATCCTATCAGCTGTTATTTTCCCACCCGGAGAGCATATGAAATATGAATTATTTGTGGGAATGATAGGCAGTTGATATTTAATAACATAAGACTGACTTATGAAATTATGGGTGGCACCGGAGTCAAAAAGTATGACTACGGGATGATCTAAGTAAGAAAACGTACCCGCGAGGACGGGTTCACCTTCCGGCATGTCTTCGCTGGCTAAGTGGTGGACGTTGCTGGGTTTTGATGCCGGTTTCTTGGGCTGATTAGCACCCTGATACGGTGCTGCACCCCTGCCCTGTCGCGGCTCGGGGCAGTCTCTTGAAATGTGCCCGACACGGCCACACATGAAGCATGTGTAAGGTGTCGGGGTCCCGCCGACTTGAGGACGGAATCCCGGCGCACGCTGTTGAAACTGAGATGCACGCGGAACCATCCTTTGCTGCTGCTGTTTCTGTGGTGGATACGTCGGTCGAAAGCCCGGCACATTATATTGCCGACCACGAAACTGAGGCGGTCGCGCCGGTGGCTGCCATCTCTGACCGGATGGTGAGCGATACACCACGCGGTATTTTTGTGGCGTCCCACCACTGCCGCTCGTCAGCGCACTGCATTTCCTCTTATCAGAACCGCGCTCGCGCTGAGCATTCTCTTGTATAATCGTGGCATTAACGAGGTCGTTGAATGTGCCGTGATTTCTTTGGGCGAGATGGACCTTCATCTTTGAATTCAGGCCCCGGAAGAACGCGTTGCGCTTGTTGTCTTCCATCCCCACAAACCCTGGCGCATGCTGTGCCAGCCAGTTGAATAACCTGGAGTACTCGTGAGCACTCCTCTCGCCCTGTCGTAGCTCCAGGAATTCCAGGAGCTTCATTTCCATAACCCCAGGAGGTATGTGATAGGCGCGGAACGCCTCCCGGAATTCCGTCCATGTGACGGCATGGTCAGCCGGTAATGATGTGATGTAGTTCTCCCACCATGTACCGGCTTCTCCTTGAAGCTGTTGTGCTGCATACAGCGCCTTCTGGTGTTTGGTGCATGGTAGCAGCCCTAACTTCGCCTCCAGAGTGCGGATAAAGCTGTCCGCCTCCAACGGCTCTTTGGCCTCCGTAAAGACCGGAGGATGGGTCGCCAGGAATTCTGAATAAGAACTTTGTTGGAGCTGGCATTGCCCATTGTCTTGGCGTCCTCCCTGATGGGATACATTCTGCTGGACCAACATCCGCAGCAGCTCGGGTTTGCTCGTCGCGCGAGCCGAGCACTGCAGCGAGAACCTCCGCAAGATTCCTTGGAAGTTCTCGGTGGAGGAGGTGGTTGCTGCTGCGTCGTGGTCTGCTCCGGAGGTGGAGACTCATCACCACGAACTTGACTCGGACCCCCCCTCCTCTTGCGTGGACCGTGTACGCACCATTCTGCATTCATACCATTCAAACGATCAGCACATGTTGGTTTATTTCATCCAGTCTATAATAATAGTGCGAGAATGGAATAAACAGTACGCATAACAGTCACACATATGGATAAAGTATATACTTTATACCACATATACGTCCCTGGACCGTGTCACACGATCGAGTTCCAAAGTAATGAACTTTAAGGATTAAAAGTCCATTTCGACCATCGTGGGTCGCCACGGGACGTTAAGTGTGTTAGCATGCATAATTCCTCGCAATTGTACATGACCCGAACATGTCCTAACTCGAAATGATATGTCAAATGCATAAACTTTTCGACTCCACTTGTTGTTTTACGACAGCCGCTGGATATCGAAAGGTGAAACTAAATGTTTTGGTTGAAATACAGAAAATTACAGAGAGCATTTTGTCTATCCTGTTTCTTGACAGTACCTACTCATCTGAGATTTTCATCCCTTTGGAAGGAGATTTTGTTCTGGATCTCTACAGAAAAATTGTAGAGGACTTCAAAACCTTTCCAGAATGGTATCCCGCACCTCCACTGGTTCAACCAATCTTAAGTATGCCCTGTTCAAGTTCAGCAAAATTTTTTGCCAAAAACAGGCGAGATTGTTCCTAAGTTTTTGAGATTGAATCTATACTCCCAATTGACTCTTAGTTCAATATAGGAGTTTACTAACCCCTAAATGGAATCCTAAACTTCATTTTAACTCTTTTATTTGAAAATAACTTTTATGCAGTCAGTACTACATTTCCTCACCAAAGAAAAATCCTAAACCGGTATTCCGACATAAACGGGTCAAATGGTGGAACTAAAGTCGTCACTCACAAACGGTTTCTACATGTCATGCACTAACGTAGTTAATGTACCTGCAGAAGAACACACAATAATTGTGCACACAAAGGTTTTAACATTGCAGGCAGTTCCATATCATAGTAAAAACATACGGTCCGTATCATTGTCATACGGATCGTCCTTGAGTCAATCCACGTCTCAAGGTACATGGTCGTGTTTTCACACCACACGATGGGGAACCCGAGTAGAGCGCGAACAGGTCGTCACGGTTGAGAATTTTATCAACCCAACGGATACCACCTACTGCCTCATGACCGTTGAGGCACGCCGATGGCGAGCTCTGCGTATGGCCCTTTGAACATTGAACGTTCAAGAGTTGCATACTATCGTGTTGCTTACCACACGATGGTGTATTCTCGCTTTTGTCTAAAGCACGCTGGAGATCAGGGTTTTCATATGCTCTCAGAACCATTGAGGGTTCAGAGACTCATATTAACTACCGTGCCAAGCCACGGTAAACAATTCCATACTATTGCTCGTATGGCGAACTTACCGCAATTGATCTGCCTGCGGTGGCGTACCTTACCTCTTACCTGACGTCGTAGCATCATTACAGAATGTATAACAAATATGTTAGCATTTCCACCATAATATCTACTACTATCATAGACCTTATGTGGGCATAACGACTAATCCTCACTCGACTACTTCTAAGTTTTCAAGATAGGCTCCTTTTGAGCGTGCTATTCCCAATGCAGCTCTGATACCACGACTGTGGGACCACCCCGTGGTTCACCCACTCCAAGATCGCATAGGGTGGTGCCGTGCGATGCGGCACCCAACAGCACACACGAAAAGATTAAAGAACAACATACAAACTTTTATTTGATATAAAGCAGCGGAAGTCTTTTACAAAATATAACTATACAGCGGAAGTAATGTACATTAGTAGCCTCTCATCCTAAATATGCAAAAGTGCAGCCGTCCAGCCCGGGGACGCTACACGCTAGCAGCATGGAACCGGAGAAATCACGGCGGCGTGCAGGGCTCCATCTCGTCCGTGTACCCTAACGGGGGCATCGCCTCGTCCTCGGAACCCTCCTCATAGCTCTCACCTGCATACAGCTCAAATATTGCAACCGTGAGCATGATGGCTCAGCAAGGCTTAACCGTCTAGCCTAGGCATGGAGCTCTACATGCAGGGATGTGTATGATAGGAAAAGGAATTTGCGACAAAGACACGCCTATAAGTTGATCTTTACTTTCAGTTTATATAGCAGCAGAATCATGCGCCTTAGGCAGCCCTCACATCGGAAGTCCACAATCAAACAAGAAACGCTTTCCTCCGATGTGGTGATGCCCAAAGCGGAAAGTAAACTTAGTTAGCTCTACATCTATAGCAGACATGGTTTTCAACACATTAATCTATCATCACAGCATATTATCGTTCCACTGGCTTACTTCATTTCTTACTACGTCACGAAACAGTGAACAAGCGGTACTCAAATAACCGCGAGGGATGGTGATTGCAATCAGGAGACACCCGGACAACACGTTGCATACACCCACTTTCAGAAGCGTGATTCCACACCCCTTCCTACTCTGTTGTATGCAACAACCTTTCAAAGGCAACCCAAACACCGAACCGGTCCATCCGTAACGGGCAGGAGGTCCCTGCGTGGAGCGTGACTGTGCCCACCGGCTGATTTACACCTTGCTACCCTCAACCCACTCCTATTTACGGTGGGTAAGCCTCGGCACCCAGGTTAACCAATTACATCGGTTTCCTGCTTATGTCAGTATGCCATCCGGTACTGTTTGATACTTGTTCATCAGGCCCGCACACGACTCGGTCCTTAATCGACACCAACAGGGCTACGCACATGAGACCTCTGCTCACTGCTTCCTATCCCCCCTGCTGGGTCTCATTTTCTCCACTTTTAAGCCATTTTCCATTCTGACCAAACTGTGTGATAAAACCTTACCTCGCGAGTAGATTCCAACTACTCGACTTCTACCGAGATCCTAAGCATATTAGCATGGAATTCTCTACTCGTCGAGTCTGTAACCTACCCAACCCTCCATAGGATTTAAAAGGTTATGCAAGTGGGGTTTCAATCACCCTAACTCTAATGCAAACATTCACCCTAGACGTAAGTGATACAAATAAAAAGCTTTATAAAAGGTACTTAAGTGCAAACCGGGGCTTGATGTAACACCCCAAAATCCTGTACAGAGGGGAATTTAAAATTTTTTGGATGTGTTGCATGTGTTGCAAAAAATTCAAATTCAAACTAGAATTCAAATTAAACTCAAAACAGAAAAGAAATAGAAAAAGAAAAAGGAAAACAGAAAAAACCGGCCAGTGGGCCGAAACCCACCAGCCGGCCCACCGATCCTGCGCCAGCCCGCAGCGCGCGCGCCCTCTTCTTCCCACTAACAGGCGGGGCCCACCAGTCTTTCTTCTTCCTCGCGCTAGCGCCGCGCTCGGCCGGACTCTCTCTCACCCCGAATGAAAACCGACCCGGATTCCTGCGTATCCCAGCCGAATTTTGTTCGTGGGCGACGTAAACTCGATCACAACCGAACGCCGCCCTTCCCCCATCTATAAAAACCCCGGCATCGTCCCGTTTTCCCGACGATCTGCCAATTTTCTCTCCGGTGAGAACCCGAGCCCCTCCGGCGAATTCTGGCCGATCTACGCTCGGAAATTCCGATCTAAATCGCTGGTCTTGATCCACCGCCTCCGGGGAACCTCGCAGGTGCAGAAAACGCGGTGGTTTGCGGTTCAAACACAGCGCCGACGAGCCTCGCCGTGAATTCACCTCGGACCTCGTCGCCGACCGCCTTCCAGGACCTCCGAGCTCAAGAAAACCCCCGAGGTGAGATCCCCGACCTCCCCTCCACCGATCTATGCCATAAAATCACAGTTCTAGGAAGAATTTACGAAGATCCGAAACTCTCCGGCGTGATCGCCGCCTCCCGCCACTGTGCGCCGCCGGGCAGCGCCGCCCGCGCTCGATCAGAGCAACGTGGCCGATTGTGCGCCGTTTATTTTAAATCGCACGGTAGAGTTTAAATCCCCGCGTACCGGTTCGATGTTATAATCTCAGCCGTCTGTTTTAAATCGGACGGTCCACGTCAGCCCCGCGTTATAAAGACTGGAATTCTTACGTGCTACCCCCTGGGGTTCTCGAGAAATAAGAGCTAGCCCCGGAAACTTCTGATCTAGCCCCTGGAACTTCAGAAAATCATGTAAATTCATTTAAAAATCAGTTTTAGCCCCTGGACTTAATAAAAATTAGGAAAAAACCCCTCTGTTATGTGTAGCTAGACCCCTGAAAATTCTTAGAATAAATTAATGGACCCTGTAGTGGGGTGAGTTTACCTTTTTAACCCTATTTGATATTAAAGTTAGGAATTTGAATAAGTGGCTAGTATTTAAAATTTAAAAGGTGGGACAAACATAGTGTCAAATTCAAATTTAAAACTTTCCCAGTACTTAGAAAACCTTGGAGTGAGATAAAAATAGATTTTTGGCTGAAAAGAATCTATATAATTGATTATTCACATTTATTAGTTAGAGGGACACATTTTTAAGTAGAGAATAATTCTGAAAATTAGAAAAAATTAAATGTAAAATAGTTTACATCAGTGGAAAAGATCAAAAATATATTATTAACTATTTTGTATCAGAACCTATTCTGTTTAGATGATGTGTCTTACTATTTTCATAATAAAGTACACATTTAGGCATAGGAAGTAAATTTGAAAATATAGCAAGCTAGGTATAAATAATTAGAAAATGATAATTGAAGATTCCAAAATCCAAAGAATTCAGTTTAGGGTTGGTAGAAGTTCTGAAGACACATATGGAGTAGGAAAATACCTTTTATGCATACTTGGTAGCTAAAAGGTGTAGTAATTGAATATAAGGAATTTATTTAAATTGGAAACTCATATATATAGTATGCAAGTATAAATGTGAATACAAAAGTAGGAATCATATACACATGATTAAAAGTGCATGTAAGCCAAAGATCAACACACATAGAGTAACCACAACACATAGAATTTGTGAATGACTTTTATACATGTGAATGTGTGGTTTGTATGAAGTGGAAGTGTGAATTATGTCTTATGGATTGTTGTTTTTCTTTTGCTATGTGTGATGGTATGATGTAGAACCTGCTATAGAGCAAGTTCTTCCTTTCCAAGATCAGGACTACCCATTCCAAGAGCAGCAGGAAGGAGGCAAGTGTCCTTGACCACTTTGATCCTATGCTAGGATGTGTAGCTAGAATTATTTGCATTGTCAAATGAAAATATGAAACCCATGCTAGGATGTTTCCCTAGAATTGCATTACCTTGTTTCCTTGTAGCTTGGGTTGGGATTCATTTTATCATGTCATTTATTATTATGCATATGCTTAGCCATGCTTAGAATGGGATATTTGGGATATGAGATCATCAGTTTATATTACCATACTCTTGAATGAGATATTGTGAGTTATGTAGAGGTAGGGATCAAGGCAAGTTGGATGTTTTGGCTGGTGCTGGGTGCACGAGACTTGGGTTTGTGTTTAGTACTTGCCTGGATCCTAAGGACCGGTTCACGGAGCATGTAACCTGGCTTTACCGTGCCAACCACATGCTGAGATGGGGCAGCTTGGCCAATTAATTAGGTGTATCCCCGGCGTAGTATCGGTGTGTTGGATGGTGCGGGGAATAGTAGTCAGCTGGACTACCATATGAACCGCAAGGCTCAAGAGGGGGCCACTGCAGCGGGGTTGGAGCCTCTTATATGCTGTTAGGGGTGAAACCTCAGTGGGCCCATGCTCGTCGGGAATCCCTTTGTAAAGGCTTCGTAGTGATATCCTGGCTACAAACCTGGGAAGTGTGAATGTGGTTCGTAGCCACTGGCATAATGGAGGTTCTTTTAGTCCACCCGACAACGGGGGATGAAATCACTACATGTGGGTACAGTGGTGCAAACTCTGCAGAGTCAAAACTGTCATGACAGTCGTGCTCACGGTCAAGAGCGGCTTGGACTTATTCATGATTAGAGGAGTGATGGTTTTGGAAGTTGAGAATGTTAAGCGGGGAGCTTAACATTGGAAATGATGTTATGGTTATTTGGTTATGATGATGGGATGGGAGATTGGGACCATTTCACCTGTGTAGTAATGTAGGTGCTTAATAAGCTAAGGTGATAGGTATTAATTGCGTAGTGCTTTAACAGTGAGTTCAACCTCCCCTTGTTCTAGCCATGCATGACATAACTTTCCCACACTTGCTGAGTACCATCGGTACTCAACCTTGCATATTTGTTGGTTTATATTGCTGCTCAGGTCAAGATAATGAGGTGGCGTATAATGACCAAGACTTTGGACCCGAAGAAGGTTTCTAGGTTCATGGAGACCCCCGGGCAACGCCTGTGACGGAGCCCTCAAGAATAATATTCCGCTGCTAGTTTATTTACTTGTGATGAGCTTATTATTGTCCATCGAGACATTTGCTATGTAAGACTTATTTATATTCGACACCTGGCTTGTATTAAATGATGCTTCACTATTTGTCATCACATGTATGAGAAAATCATCCTGGCATACATGTGACATTCACTTGGTTGTTCTTCGGAAAAACCGGGTGTGATAGAAGTGGTATCAGAGCCAAGGTTGCCCGTAGGAACGTGGACCTAGGTAGAAATGGACATATTTAAGGGCCCTATTTTCTTAAAAACTATTTTACAAGGTGTGTGTTGAAAAGTGTTATTTAATGGAGTCACTTTCTTCATCTTACCTCAACTTTCATTCAAAATAGGATTTTTGTTTAAAAGTTTATCTAACCTAAGTTTAAATGCTTTCTGTTTTAGATGGTTCGCATGATTCGCACCGCTCGCAAGTCCACAGGAGGGAGAGTTCCCGTAGTTGCCCTTGCCGAAAGAGAGGAGAGCCGTCCGGTGACGTACCTTTCCTACGGATTGGCAGTAGGAGGTTTGTTGCGCTGTCTTCGACGTATGCTCGAAGCCGCCGGCAATACGGGCAAGCTAATCATACACTATAGCTCCACCAGAACCATCCGGGAGAAGCGGGAAGAATGGAGTTCAGAAATGAGGATTATCCATGAAAATCAGCTACTCAAGATCCACCGTTCACCAGCTTGTCGAGCGACACAGGTCGATGCGGAGAAGGATGTCACCTGGGAGGCCATTACCTGCCAGAGTCACATCTATCGTCGCCACCTGGACAGGACTGAGCACATGTATGTCCTCCAGCGTGAGAGTGGTACTGCGGAATATAAGTACCCGCCAGTGCAGCAAGGGACTTCCCATGAGCACATGGACTTGTGCTTGGAGGATGCTGCTATGCTCAGCACTCGACTGCAGGAGTGTCAGCAAGAACTTCAGGATGTTCGGGACACCCTGAAGGAAACGGAGGCGTTGCTGCGAGCCTGCTTAAGGGCGAGAGAAAGAGGAGATGGGAATGAACTGTGTGTCACCGTGAATGATACATGGACTCCTGACTCCCCAGATCGCCGGGCGATCAGGCGTCGTCGCACTTCTCCACCAGCAGCCTCCCCACCCAAAGCAGAGTCAGAAGGCAGCCGCAATGATGAGAAAGACCCCGAGGAGCTAGCTCAGTGAATACTAGTAGTGTAGAGTCCTTCCCTTAGTTTTAGCAGGATGTCGAGTAGTCGAGTCGTTATCTTAGTTAATGGTGTGTTAATGATTGGTGTGTGACGTGAGTTGTGGAAGCCATGAGCAATTGTCCACAGCCTCGACTTCAGATTGTCTTGCTTTGGTGTATGAAACCACATGAAATAATATTGCATTTATTTTTTTGTGAGATATAAACCCTCAGAAAAATGTAACAAAGCCTCAACACTTCAAAGTACAAACAAGTGAAAGTAGTAAGATAATACGTAATACTTTAAATTAACATTTGGTTGATCATGCCAGATGGCCGGAAGAGGAAAAGGTCGTGCTGCCAACCCCGCCAACAACAACGATGAGGCCTGCAACCCTCATCTTTCTGGAGGCCAAGACAGGGGTGGACGCCGTGAAGGAGTGGATCACCTCCACCAAATGCTGGAAAATCAAAATCAGCTCATCCAGAACTTGACTCAAGTGGTGGCCAACTTGCATCAAATTCCACCTCCACAAGCTGCACCACGCCTACCAAGTTTGAGTGAGTTTCTAGGAACTCAACCTCCAAAGTTTGCAAGTGCTGCTGAACCCCTGGAGGCAGATGATTGTCTTAAGACCATTGAGAGCAAGATGAGGATCATACAGTGCCAAGGGTATGAGAGGGTGCTGTTTGCCTCTCATCAATTGCATGGACCTGCTGCTGATTGGTGGACCGCCTACGTGGCCGCCCATCATGACCCTGAGAACATCACCTGGGAAGAGTTCAAGCGTAGCTTCCGCAACCATTACATACCAAGGGGTGAACTCAAAAACAATAGGAAGGAGTTCTTGGGATTGCAGCAAGGGAACATGTCCGTGAGGGAATACCTCACTAAATTCACTCAACTCTCCCGTTATGCCCCACGGGACATAGAGACTGACGAGCAGAAACAAGATTGTTTCGTGGAAGGACTTACCGCAGAAATGCAGTGTGCAATGTCCTCAAATCAGTATGAAAGCTTCCAAAAGATGGTGGACAGAGCGTTTGTGGTAGAAAGGAAGCTGAAGGCCTTGGAAAATGAGAACAAGAGGAAGGCCGGGTGGTCACATCAAGCCTCAGGGAGCAACACACGCCCACGTCTGATGCAGCAACCCGCAGGACAGACGAATCGTGCTGCGGTACCCTACTCAGCACCAAGAGGGTACAACCCGAACTACAGGCCTCCGGCAGCACCAGCACAGCTACAACTTCAGTTTGTACAGCAGCCTCGCCCCGCATATCCACCTCGACCGGCAGTACAAGGACCTCCAAACCAACCCCAAGACAACAAAGGCCAGGCACCTAAGGTTGGGGTGCAATGTTTTAACTGTGGTGAAGTGGGGCACTACGCCCATAAGTGCCCAAAGAAGAAGCCCGCGCAGCCACAACAGCAGAATGTAATGAGAGGACGGGTGAACCACGTCACTATGGAGGAAGCACAAGAGGCACCCGACGTGGTAGTTGGTAAGTTTCCTGCCAATTTACACATTGCAACCCTGCTGTTTGATTCTGGTGCTACCCACTCGTTCATTGCTCAAGGGTTTGTTAAGAAGCATGACCTAGCAACAACACAAATGAACCATATGCTAGCCGTAAACTCTTCGGGTGGAGAAATAAGGACAAGACAAGTGTGTCCCAGGGTGAACCTAGACATTAATGGGGTAGTATTTACTGCTAACCTCATAGTGATAGATTCACAAGGGATAGATATTATCTTGGGTATGGATTAGTTGACCAAACATAAAGGAATCATCCATTGTTCGACCAGAACGGTGGAACTAACGCACCCTAGTGGCACAAAAGTAAAGTTTGTAACAATACAAGAGCCTAGGAGAGACATTAAATTGAATCAAGTTGAGGTGAAAGTTGAGGAGATCAGGACCATCAGGGAATATCCAGATGTTTTTCCGGAGGAGTTGCCAGGTATGCCTCCCGATCGTGAAGTGGAATTTGCAATTGAGCTAGTGCCTGGAACAGCCCCGATATACAAGAGACCTTATCGGATGGACTCCAAGCAGCTGGGAGAACTCAAGGATCATTTGAGAGAATTTACGGAGAAGGGGTATATTCATCCTAGTTCCTCACCATGGGGAGCCCCGGTCATATTTGTGCCCAAGAAGGACGGAACCCAAAGGTTATGCGTGGACTACTGTGCCTTGAATGAGGTAACCATCAAGAATAAGTACCCATTACCCCGCATTGAAGACTTGTTTGATCAGTTGAGGGGACCTTGTGTGTTCTCGAAAATTGATCTCAGGTCGGTATACCACCAACTCAAGATAAGGCAATCTGATATTCCAAAGACAGCTTTCGTATCTCGGTACATACTGTATGAATACACTGTCATGCCTTTCGGGCTAACTAATGCCCCGGCATACTTCATGTATCTCATGAACAAGGTATTCATGGAATATCTGGACAAATTTGTGGTGGTTTTCATAGATGACATTCTCGTCTTCTCCAAAGATGAAGAAGAACATGAGAAACATCTAAGGTTGGTGTTGCAGAGGCTGAGAGAACACCAACTGTATGCCAAGTTGAGCAAGTGTGAGTTTTGCCTGAAGAGAGTTCCCTTCTTAGGACATATAATCTCAGAGGGAGGAATCTCCGTGGATCCCGCCAAAATTGAGGATATACAGGGATGTTCGAAGCTTCTTGGGATTGGATGGATACTATCGACAGTTTATTGAGGGATTCTCTAAGATCTCGAGACCCCTCACCAAACTGTTGGAGAAGGGAATCACATTCACATGGACACCACAGTGCGGGACGAGTTTTTAGGAGCTAAAGAAAAGATTGACAACAGCCCTAGTGCTAGTTATGCCGGATATGCAGAAGAACTTTACGGTGTACTGTGATGCCTCTGGAAACGGGTTGGGTTGTGTTCTCATGCAAGAAGGGCATGTCGTGGCTTATGCATCCCGACAGCTCCGGAAGCACGAGAAGAACTATCCTACACATGACCTAGAACTAGCCGCAGTGGTACACGCGTTGAAAATATGGCGGCACTACTTGATGGGGAAGATGACAGAGATATATACGGATCATAAGAGTTTAAAGAACATTTTCACCCAGCCAGATCTCAACCTCATACAAAGGAGATGGTTAGAGCTAATCAATGACTTTGATGTGGGCATCAACTATCATCCTGGAAAAGCAAACGTCGTGGCAGATGCTTTAAGTCGGAAAGTGCAGGTCAATAAGTTGAGCTTGAAGGATATGCCTACCGAATTGAAGGACGAGGTTATAAGGCTCAATCTATGCCTTGTGAATAGTGGTGAAGCCATCGCCATGGAAGTGAACTCCACATTAGAGCAAGACATACGCGAGGGTCAAAAGGATGACGAGAAGATACAAGAAATCAGGCAACTCATCAAGGAAAATAAAGCCCCTGGTTTCAGAGAGGATGAACAGGGAACAGTGTGGCACAGGAAAAGAATCTGTGTGCCAGAAGTAAAGAAGATCGGTGAATTGATTTTGAAGGAGGCTCACGATTCTGACTATTCCATTCATCCTGGGAGTACGAAGATGTACCAGGACCTCAAGAGCAGATATTGGTGGTATGGCATGAAGCGAGATGTCGCGGAACGTGTTGCCCTATGTGACACATGTCAGTTGGTGAAAGAAGAACATCAACGATCCACGGGATTATTGCAACCACTCAAAGTGCCTGAATGGAAATGGGAAGAGATCGTATGGATTTCATTGTGGGATTGCCTAGGACCCAGTCAGGATATGATTCAATATGGGTCATCATCGACAGGCTAACCAAGGTAGCTCACTTCATCCCCGTGAAGGAAAGCTACAACGGATCCAAATTGGTAGAGTTGTACATGTCAAGGATCGTGTGTTACCATGGAGTGCCAAAGAAGATAGTGTTGGATCGAGGGACACAGTTCACCTCAAGGTTCTGGCAGAAGTTGCACGAAACCATGGGAACCCATCTGAACTTTAGTTCTGCCTATCATCCTCAAACTGATGGGCAGACGGAAAGAACTAATCAGATTCTTGAGGATATGCTGAGGGCATGTGCACTCAAAAACAATCGGAGTTGGGACAAGAACTTACCGTATGCGGAATTCTCCTATAACAACAGCTATCAAGCTAGTATGAAGATGTCACCATTCGAAGCTTTGTACGGGAGGAAATGCAGAACTCCCCTATTTTGGAACCAAACAGGGGAAAGTAAAGTGTTTGGTCCCGAAGTACTACAAGAAGCCGAGGCGAAAGTGAGGGAAATTCGCAACAACTTGAGGATTGCACAGACACGCCAAAAAAGCTATGCCGATGTACGAAGAAGAGAGCTCATTTTCAACGTGGGAGACTATGTCTATCTCAAGGTGTCCCCTATCTGAGGACTTCGTCGATTCAAGGTGAAAGGGAAGTTGTCACCTCGATACATCAGACCCTTTCAAGTTCTGGAGAGGAAAGGCGAAGTGGCGTATCAACTAGAATTACCGGCTCGCCTATCGGATGTGCACGACGTATTTCATGTGTCACAACTCAAGAAATATCTGAGGAGGCCTGAAGAGGTGTTACCCATGAATGAAGTGGACGTAGCTGAGAATTTGTCTTATTCCGAGCAACCATCCAAGATTTGGAGACAATGGAACGCCTCACCAG
Organism: Neostapfia colusana; assembly: GCA_030760725.1. NCBI lineage: Eukaryota > Viridiplantae > Streptophyta > Magnoliopsida > Poales > Poaceae > Neostapfia > Neostapfia colusana. Next base: position 50,599,685 of record JASWHV010000011.1, read on the forward strand.
AAATAAAAGAATCCGGATGTGCAAGGTGCAGTGGAAGCATCACTCAGAAGAGGAAGCCACCTGGGAGCGAGAAGATGAGCTTAAGGCACAATTTCTGGAATTGTTTTCTTAGAACCACCAATCTCGAGGACGAGATTTCGTTTAAGGGGGGTAGAGCTGTAACACCCCAAAATCCTGTACAGAGGGGAATTTAAAATTTTTTGGACGTGTTGCATGTGTTGCAAAAAATTCAAATTCAAACTGGAATTCAAATTAAACTCAAAACATAAAAGAAATAGAAAAAGAAAAAGGAAAACAGAAAAAAACCGGCCAGTGGGCCGAAACCCACCAGCCGGCCCACGGACCCGGCACCAGCCCGCAGCGCGCGCGCCCTCTTCTTCCCACTGACAGGCGGGGCCCGCCAGTCTTTCTTCTTCCTCGCGCTAGCGACGCGCTCGGCCGGACTCTCTCTCACCCCGAATCAAAACCGACCCCGATTCCTCCGTGTCCCAGCCGAATTTTGTTCGTGGGCGACGCAAACTCAATCACAACCGAAGCCGCCCTTCCCCCATCTATAAAAATCCCGACATCGTCCCGTTTTCCCTACGATCTGCCGATTTTCTCTCCGGTGAGAACCCGAGCCCCTCCGGCAAATTCTGGCCGATCTACGCTCGGAAATTCCGATCTAACTCGCTGGTCTTGATCCACCGCCTCCGGGGAACCTCGCAGGTGCAGAAAACGCGGTGGTTTGCGGTTCAAACACAGCGCCGACGAGCCTCGCCGTGAATTCACCTCGGACCTCGTCGCCGACCGCCTTCCAGGACCTCCGAGCTTAAGAAAACCCCCGAGGTGAGATCCCCGACCTCCCCTCCACCGATCTATGCCATAAAATCACAGTTCTAGGAAGAATTTACGAAGATCCGAAACTCTCCGGCGAGATCGCCGCCTCCTGCCGCCGTGCGCCGCTGGGCAGCGCCGCCCACGCTCGATCAGAGCAACATGGCCGATTGTGCGCCGTTTATTTTAAATCGCACGGTAGAGTTTAAATCCCCGCTTATCGGTTCGACGTTATAATCTCAGCCGTTTGTTTTTAATCGGACGGTCCACATCAGCCCCGCGTTATAAAGACTGGAATTCTTACGTGCTACCCCCTGGGGTTCTCGGGAAATAAGAGCTAGCCCCGGAAACTTCAGATCTAGCCCCTGGAACTTCAGAAAATCATGTAAATTCATTTAAAAATCAGTTTTAGCCCCTGGACTTAATAAAAATTAGGAAAAACCCCTCTGTTATGTGTAGCTAGACCCCTGAAAATTCTTAGAATAAATTAATGGACCCTGTAGTGGGGTGAGTTTACCTTTTTAACCCTATTTGATATTAAAGTTAGGAATTTGAACAAGTGGCTAGTATTTAAAATTTAAAAGGTGGACAAACATAGGGTCAAATTCAAATTAAAAACTTTCCCAGTACTTAGAAAACCTTGGAGTGAGATAAAAATAGATTTTTGGCTGAAAATAATCTATATAATTGATTATTCACATTTATTAGTTAGAGGGACACATTTTTAAGTAGAGAATAATTCTGAAAATTAGAAAAAAATAAATGTAAAATAGTTTACATCAGAGGAAAAGATAAAAAATATATTATTAACTATTTTGGATCAGAACCTATTCTGTTTAGATGATGTGTCTTACTATTTTCATAATAAAGTATACATTTAGGCATAGGAAGTAAATTTGAAAATATGGCAAGCTAGATATAAATAATTAGAAAATGATAAATGAAGATTCCAAAATCCAAAGAATTCAGTTTAGGGTTGGTAGAAGTTCTGAAGACACATATGGAGTAGGAAAATACCTTTCATGCATACTTGGTAGCTAAAAGGTGTAGTAACTGAATATAAGGAATTTATTTAAATTGGAAATTCATATATATAGTATGCAAGTATAAATGTAAATACAAAAGTAGGAATCATATACACATGATTAAAAGTGCATGTAAGCCAAAGATCAACACACATAGAGTAACCACAACACATAGAATTTGTGAATGACTTTTATACATGTGAATGTGTGGTTTGTATGAAGTGGAAGTGTGAATTATGTCTTATGGATTGTTTTTTTTCTTTTGCTATGTGTGATGGTATGATGTAGAACCTGCTCCAGAGTAAGTTCTTGCTTTCCAAGATCAGGACTACCCATTCCAAGAGCAGCAGGAAGGAGGCAAGTGTCCTTGACCACTTTGATCCTATGCTAGGATGTGTAGCTAGAATTATTTGCATTGTCAAATGAAAATATGAAACCCATGCTAGGATGTTTCCCTAGAATTGCATTACCTTGTTTCCTTGTAGCTTGGGTTGGGATTCATTTTATCATGTCATTTATTATTATGCATATGCTTAGCCATGCTTAGAATGGGATATTTGGGATATGAGATCATCAGTTTATATTACCATACTCTTGAATGAGATATTGTGAGTTATGTAGAGGTAGGGATTAAGGCAAGTTGGATGTTTTGGCTGGTGCTGGGTGCACGAGACTTGGGTTTGTGTTTAGTACTTGCCTGGATCCTAAGGACCGGTTCATGGAGCATGTAACCTGGCTTTACCGTGCCAACCACATGCTGAGATGGGGCAGCTTGGCCAATTAATTAGGTGTATCCCCGGCGTAGTATGAGTGTGTTGGATGGTGCGGGGAATAGGTGTCAGCTGGACTACCATATGAACCGCAAGGCTCAAGAGGGGGCCACTGCAGCGGGGTTGGAGCCTCTTGTATGCTGTTAGGGGTGAAACCTCAGTGGGCCCATGCTCGTCGGGAATCCCTTTGTAAAGGCTTCGTAGTGATCTCCTTGCTACACACCTGGGAAGTGTGAATGTGGTTCGTAGCCACTGGCATAATGGATGTTCTTTTAGTCCACCCGGCAACGGGGGATGAAATCACTACATGTGGGTACAGTGGTTCAAACTCTGCAGAGTCAAAACTGTCATGACAGCCGTGCTCACGGTCAAGAGCGGCTTGGACTTATTCATGATTAGAGGACTGATGGTTTTGGAAGTTGAGAATGTTAAGCGGGGAGCTTAACATTGGAAATGATGTTATGGTTATTTGGTTATGATGATGGGATGGGAGATTGGGACCATTTCACCTGTGTAGTAATGTAGGTGCTTAATAAGCTAAGGTGATAGGTATTAATATCGTAGTGCTTTAACCATGAGTTCAACCTCCCCTTGTTCTAGCCATGCATGACATAACTTTCCCACACTTGCTGAGTACCATCGGTACTCAACCTTGCATATTTGTTGGTTTATATTGCTGCTCAGGTCAAGATAATGAGGTGGTGTATAATGACCAAGACTTTGGACCCGAAGAAGGTTTCTAGATTCATGGAGACCCCCGGGCAACGCCTGTGACAGAGCCCTCAAGAATAATATTCTGCTGCTAGTTTATTTACTTGTGATGAGCTTATTATTGTCCATCGAGACATTTGCTATGTAAGACTTATTTATATTCGACACCTGGCTTGTAATAAATGATGCTTCACTATTTGTCATCACATGTATGAGAAAATGATCCTGGCATACATGTGACATTCACTTGGTTGTTCTTCGGAAAAACCGGGTGTGACACTTGACTGGTTGCGAGTCAAACGGGAAGTTAGCTTCTGGTGGGAGGACATCCAACGGCTCCGGCGCATCCTCAACTTCGGTCACTATTATGAAACGTAACAAAATATATGTATAAGTATTTAAGGATTTATAAGAATTGAACTTCTATTCATAGCTACTGCTATTTAGGATCCTTAATTGGCTTTGGGATTTTTACAGTGGATACTAGACTCTCTAAGGATGATCTGAGCAAAATTTGGAGAAATGTCATTTCACATTGTGGTCTCCAAAATTCCCACAAGCACAAGGTTTCTCTAAATTTGGAACCCAAATCAGAAGCTTTGACATAGCTAACAGTAGAAGATCTGATTAGGGTAAGTCTACATGGCTCTAACAAAATTTGTTTCACCATTTTTGGAGCTACCGACAGAGATATATGAAATTTTGAAGTTGAACAGGAGTTCTGAAATAGTTTCTGTTTAAATTGGAATTTTCAAATAAAGGCTGAACTTGGGAAGGCTGTTTAGCCTAGCAAATGAAATCCAATGAATCCCAAATTTTTACTGGAGATCAGTAACTATGAAAAGGACTAGCTGCCCAAATTTGGGAATATTTCATAAAGAATTGCTCCTGTAATAAATCCCTGAACTATTTAGTAAAAACAATTCTACAGAAAATCCTGTGCACTTTCATAGTAAGCAATTTGTTTCTCTGGGAAGTAATCCTCATGAGAATTCCCAGAAAATTGGTCTCACTCTTTTTGGAGTTTTCTACACAAAGTTATGGGCTTGCAAAGATCAGCTAATTCCTGGAATTATTTCCCTAACAGAAACTTCAAATAATTGTGACTGGGCCCACCGTTCTAAACCGGACCAGTAAAATTGCGGCAACATCGGGGGCTACGGAGTTAACCCGTGTAGCCACAGAAGATCCTGAGCCGCATCCCGATCCGTCACCTAACCAGTGCCACTGACAGGTGGGGCAGGCCTTCACGTTCGTCTACCTCGCGCCCGGGCAGTCCCCTCGCCGGAACGGCGGCAGCACCTCGCCAGAACGGCTACCCAGCGCCCTAGACGGCCCAAATCTCGCCACTTGTGCCCAAAACCCGATGAGGAACACGCTGGTAAGGTCAGTGGCGGCGCTAAATGGCCGGGAATACCTCCCCGACGTTGGCAGCGGCAAACTCCACCCCGGCGCCGTCGTTCTCGCATGGCAGGCGAGTATTCCGGTTGGGGAGAGCACCGCAAGAAACAGGGTGATGTGAGGAGCACGTTTTTGCATACAAAGGAGGGTGAAAACTCGTGCAAGGTGTAGCTCGCCGATGCAGCTAGGGTTGTGCGTCAGTGGCCGGAAAACTCAGCTCACAGCTTCATTTCTCTACGGTTTCCGACGGTTCTTCGTCGAGGGGCTGTGCTAGGTCGTGTAGAAGCATCGAGCCAAAGTAATTAGGCTATGGTTTCACCTTAGCGACGAATTCTGGGGTATACGGGCGGCAGTTCTTTCGGTAGCTCGGAGTAACACGGCTGCGATCGCAGTTGGAGAGGAACCGCAGCTGCCCCTAGCTTGGACAGTGGCACCCCGCACCGCCGGCGACCTCGCTCGACTGAAGAAAACCAGGGCCAGCGCAGCGAGAGCAGAGGAAAATGGTGAGTTCGCGTTCGGGAAGGAAACAGAGGAAGCGTGCGTGTTATCTTCTTTGAGGGAGCGGATACACCCGAGCAGCCGGGTCTCTCGGCTTAACTGCGACCGCGCCAGCGGTTCGGTGCCTTCGGCGCCAAGCCAAGGCGTCGCCGTGGTGCTCGGCATCGCCGTGGCAGCTGCGGAGGGAACCGGGAGAACCGACGTTGGCTTGGTGGACACTGATCAGCTGGCCCCACATGTCATCCCCTCTTCTCCCCTTTAATATTTCTGATCTTTTATTTCTGCCACCCACTTTGGTCCAAAATTCTAGATATTTGCAGGGAAGCTAAATTAGATATGGAGAATCCGAATTTTTGACTTCCATGCTGCATTTGATCAAGTTTGGTCCAAGTTCGAATTTCAAATTTGAATTTTGAAGGGTTTTTGGTGTCACCCTAGGTTTGAACAGCAAACCTACTCCAAAATTTCTCATTTTTGGCATGGCTGCTAGTTTAAATATGGAGAACACCTTTGTGGACCCAAATTGACAAATTCAGGCAATTGGGATTTGAAACTGAATTTAAAATTCATATTAAAGGGCTTATCTTTTTAATCCCAAACAAATATTAAAACTCCTCCAAATGAGCTGAAATTTGGAAGGGTGCATATTTGGGCTATGAAGATCCAAGTTATGAATTTAGATCTCCATGTTTGGTAGTTTTTGGGAAATTTAAATCCTCACTTTGAACCTACACCGTTATAATTCAAAGTTTAAATTCCCCTCATTTTTTCCTAAGTGTACATGAGCTGAATTTTTCTCTTGCTACCACTTTTTTTGGGGATTTTACATATACCATAATAGTGAACAAAGTAAAAACTTTATAAAATAACTTAAATGCAAACAGGAGCTTGCCTTTGTTTTCCAGGTGACTAAGAATGTAATGTTCAGTTAGTGAAGACCACTTGAGGCTTGATCACTCGATCACCTCGTCTTTGAAATCTCACGTATATGCTACACGTTATGAATCTGCACAAGTATTTAATTGTAAAGGTTTTGCTAACAAGTTCTAATGACAAGTTTAAAACTGGAACCCTGTTTAAGAATCTAAAATGACACTGGTGCTAGTGGTTTGGGTTTGGGGTTAAGCAACATGATTAAGTGATAAGTGCATTTCATCACTTGTGTGTTACTCATCTAAAGTAGTTAAACAGGACAGTGATGACCCAGAGCTCCAATGGAGCTGAAAATTTTCATTTGAGTTCCTTGTCATAAGAAAGTCATCTGGACCAAAAATTAGCATTTTTCACTGGATGGTTTATTCAGAACAATTCCTTAAGCCTTTAAGAAAAAAGGAATTAAATCTGAATAAATTTGCACTCTCATGCAAATTCAAGTGAACCACAATTTCAAACATAGCTCAGGATGGATCCATGAATTTTCCTATGAATTTTGGAGCTAAGAATTGCCCAGAACTGAATTTCCAACTTTTGGAACTTTTTTTAAAATGTTTCTGTATCCATTTGAACACAGTAACTTGAAATCAGAATTATCCTAACCAAATCAACTCCAAAAGAGCTGAAATTTTTACAGGAGCTCTCTAACATCCTAAAGAATAGTCTGGCGAAATTTGACGATTTTTGGATGAAACAAACTCCCTCTAAAATTCTTTTGCTGGAAAGATTTAAAGAATTTTCCAGAATTAAGTAATGACTTTCGTACAAATTGGGTTGCCCATTTAGATAGATCTTGCAAAGATGAATCTAACCCAATTTGAACCATCTAATTTTGAGTTTCCTAGCACAAGTTATGAATTTCTAAACTTTGCTTGAAATCTGGAATTAATTTCCCAAAGAAAACCGACCCGGACCCACAGTTTAAATGGCAGCCAATGAGATACCTGGACACACGGGCCACAGGGTTGCAACCCGGGTATTCACACCCCATCTCCGACCACAGAGGATCCTGTTTTTTAAAATATACCCGCTGACAGGTGGGCCAGCCCCCGGGTCTTCTTCTTCCTCGGTCAGTTTCCCGCGCCCGCACCTCCCCCTTGCCAGTAGCAAATTGCTGCTCGCTGGCGACCCTTTTCCGGCCATATCCCGACCGGAGACTCGCCGCTAAGGTGTTTGAGCGGCCGGGTAACACGATGGTAAGGTCTGCTCGGGCTGCCGGTGGCCGTATGTAGCTCGGCGACGTGCGACGGCTACGGAAAATGTTTGGAACTGTTGGCCAGCCGACCTATCCCACCAAACAAGCGACCATCCCGCGCTAAAGCACCCTGGAAGCTTAGGGAAGACTGACACGGCTTCAAAACTGCTCGGGAACGGCTGAAAATTGGTTGTCACCATGTGCCAGTGGAGTACCACCATAGACGTGCTCGGCAAACCTCAAAATTGTGTTGTCTCCGTGTGTTTCTGAGCTAGGGTTGTGAAGATAAAACGACCACCGACTAGTCCAGCCCCTGTGTGCAAGAGTTGGTGATCTATGAATGAAGAACGAGTGAGAATTTTGGATTTTTATACTGGAACATCGGTTTGTGGCCGCCGGCATAATTTCTTCGAACTCTCGCTTGGTAGTCCACGGCTTGGCTTGAGGTTTGGGTGGAAGCAGCGTGGACCAGCGGTCCTCCCATGGCCGTCCTCGCCTGGGCATGAAAGTCCACGGCGTGGGCTGTCCACGTGAACACCGAGCCGCCGTGGAGTTAGGTCACCACGGAAAAGAGCTATTTGTAGGATCGAAGAGCACGTGAAAAGCTACCAGAGGGGGGTGAATGATAGATTTAAACTTTTTAGCAGAAGCAACAAAGACCCCCTCGGCAGAAAATCGATCTGTTAAAGAAACTGTGTATGCGACTGATCTAAATGTGTTCAACCATGACAAAAGTGGTGAAGACACGACAACAAGAATCACGGAAATCCATCATAAAAAACTCAAGTTATGATTGAAAGATCAAACGAGGGTCAATCTGTTCTACATGAGTAAAAACCAGATCTGCAACCCTGCAAAGAAACTCATGAAGATCATAAACTACAAATCCAATGACAATGGAATTTTCACAGATTATATATAGTCAAGTTGTGAAGACAACCAAAAAAGAATCACGTCAATTGGATCTGTAAAACTCAAGTTATGATCAAAACACCGAAGCACTATCGTGCTGTCCAGAAACTCGACGAGAAAGACTTCACAAAAAAAGTCGGACGAACAAGGCACAAAAGCTCCTCTAAATTACGAATTTTATTGATCAAAGCATAAGAGGAACAGCCCAAAGTCGTCTTCTACCACGAGCTCTGTCCTCCCTTGCTTATATAACCAGACCGGAGGCCAACCCAATTAAAACTAGGACTCTAATCCTACTAATTTTCTGAATCGAAACTTTCCATAACTGCTCAAGACTCTTCTATACCCAGATAGAAGCAATATTAAGACTTCCAAACACCTTAGTAATGTATCCCACATTTCTAAAACAACTCAACTTCGTGTCCCACATGAAATCCTATCATAACCATCTCAAATCTTTCCATATTTCAACCATAACCGACTCAGCCGCAGCCTGAGTCCATAATCCAGCCGGTTGGACCTTTGCTACCAATTCTTTACGTCCACATCTCTTCATCACATCTTGGAATCATGTTGCCACGTCCATGCACTCCTTGCACACATGCAAACACCTTTCAACGACGTTCACGATACCTTCGTATGCATTATTCTTGATCCAAACATGCTGTGTGACCTCCCCGATCAACTCAACCACAATTCCTCCCAAACTTGGTTGTTGAACCTCATCTTCTCCCTAAGACTAGTAAAATGGGCCCCGTCACCAGCGACATCTTGAACTCAAGCAACACCTGCACATGAATAAACAACCAATACTTTCGAGCACAAGTACGTGACTTGACTCACGTTAGTTCCGAAAACCACAACACCTTACGTGAACACCTCACATAAGCATGTTGCAAACCATAGCAAAATGTTAACCACCGTAAACAGCCATAACACTTCAAAAACATAGTAAAAGAATACAAATCAAACTTTCCATAGATGTAAAGCAAGTTCGAAACATTTGCATGGTAAAAACAGAACCATTACGATTTAGCTCAGGACCTTGCCAAAGCTAAATGGACCTTGAGCCGGAGCTTACCAAAGCTAGCAGAAACTAGCACCGGAACTTATCAAAGCTAGTCGGACCTACCACAGGAGCTAATCAAACACATGTCGGACCTAGTCATAGCAAGTCGGACCTTACATCGGATCTTGTCGGAGCTCGGATCTAGAGTTGGACCTTGACAAAAAGAGTGTATTGGCAGAATTCAAAACTTTTATCGTCGTAGCCAATGTATTCAGTACACATAGGACTCACAATCTCCCTCTTAATGAATGCATTGGCAACACCACTTAAAATCCGAACATTGGCTTATTCACATGAAAAGTTTTGAAAACAATCAATTGAGAAAGAAATTTGGAAAGAAGAATTTCTCCCCCTATACTTATTTCTTCCCCTTTGTAAATCAGAAATAAAATGAGAAGAAAAATAAAAATTTTCCCCCTGAGAAGAATCATGCCAAAGCACTTGTGAATCGTGCAATGTGTGATCAATTTCTCTCCCTTTGACAAAATATTCAGCAAGGTTCAAAAGAGAAATTTTAATTGTTATGAGCATATTTATAACATATACATATAAAACAAAGCTCATCTAAGCCATACTATCAAGTAAATTACACTATCACATCAATGAGATACATAAAGTAGCATAAGCCATGCTAGAGATCAAATGTAATTATCAATTTAAGCAAGTCATGATCTCGCAAACTTAACTATGTCAAGACCTGAAAGCATGACACTTGTTGCTGCATTTTATTTATTTTTCAAAGCACAAATTGAGATCATATGACATTTGCAAGAGATTATATGCTGCATCAAACTTATTCTAACCAACCAAGCCAAGCCTATGTCAGTTGACAATCAGAAGCTTAAGGACATGGTTTTAGTCATACACAACTTCTTCCAAGTTCATATCTAACTACAATGATAAGCCATCTCAAAAGAAGAAGTGCGATGCAAGCATATTCTATTGATCTTTTTCTCAATTTTTCATTTGAACATAAAAGCTCAACACGTGAATAGTTGATTGATTATTTTTTTCATTATTAAAAGCACTTGTGAGCATACAACAAGTTTAAAACCGCAAGAAAGTTCGATCATGACCAGATTTAGTGTAAATAATTATTTCCAATTACTAGTCATGACAAAAACTACAAAATATATAACATGAGTAATGTAGTAAGAACTTTCAGCATATAAAAGGTATCACAAAGTCATATATGTATGAAATACTATGCTCATATTATTTTAAATTCAGATTCACACATAGACTTCCCAAGTTTCAAAAGTCCCCCTCAATTTAAGCCATGAGGATGCATAACCCCTATTTCACTATGAATGAAACAAAAATGAGTGAAATCCAAAGGTTTTGTAAAAATGTCAGCCAATTGTTGTTCGGTATCTACATGGTGAAGCACAATATTTCCTTTTTCAACATTATCACGGAGAAAGTGATACCTAATGTCAATGTGCTTTGTTCTCGAATGTTGCACGGGGTTTTTAGCAATGCAACTGGCACTAGTGTTATCATAAAATAGTGGAACACTATCTAGATCAACCCCATAGTCCTTAAGTGTTTGAACAATCCAAAGAATTTGTGAGAAAGCGCTAGCAGCAGCTACATACTCAGATTCGGTTGTGGATTGTGCAACTGAATATTGTTTTCTAGAGGACCAAGCAACAAGTGAATTACCAAGAAAATGATAAGCACCCGAAGTACTTCTCCTATTAATTCTACAACCCCCAAAATCAGCATCCGAAAAAGATTTCAAAGTAAATGTTGATGAAGAAGGAAGAAAAAATCCCAAATTCTTGAGCTCCATGTAAATACCTGAGAATTCTTTTGATGGCTTGACGATGTGAAGCACTTGGGGAAGCTTGAAATTGTGCACAAAGACAAAAGCTGAATTGTATGTCCGGTCTTGATGCCGTGAGGTACAAAAGTGATCCAATCATACTTCTATATTCTTTTTGATCCACGGGTTCACCATTTTCATCAAGTTCAAGTGTCGTTGCTGTACCCATTGGTGTCCGAAGAGACTCGCTTTTGTCCATGTTGAAGCGCTTAAAAAGGTCTCTTGTATACTTTGTTTGATGCACAAAAGTACCCTCCTTGGTTTGCTTGATTTGCAGCCTCAAAAAGTATGTGAGTTCTCCCATCATACTCATCTCAAATTCTGAACTCATCATAGCTGGACCGTATGACTCATTCATGCAAGCTTCCAATAATTTGTTGTGGAAGATGACTTTTGAGGACCCGGAGGGGAGTAGACAATTCATAAGCTCCTTCTTCTTCATGTTCATCACAAATTGAATAACTTGTGACTTGAGGACGATCTGGACCAGCAATGGTGGTCATCGGTGCTGGTTGTGAATCAAAATCAGGAGCGGGAACAATGTCATTAGCTCCTGAATTTTCGGGCAGTAGCATCACTTCTTCATCTTCTTTGATGAAAATACTCCCCCCCCCCCTGCGGATATGGGTGTGGTTCTGCAATATTAGAGCTAGTACCTGGGCTAGCTTCATAAAAAGAAACCTCACAAGTCTCCACAATTTTGTTAGTGTCATGTAAAAGCACACGGTAGCCTCTAGTATGAGATGGGTAACCAAGAAACATGCCATCAACGGATCTAGGTTCAAATTTATCAAGATTACCATGTTTCTTAACAAAGCATTTGCAACCAAAGACCTGAAAGTGTGTGACACTAGGCCTATGTACAAAATGAAGTTCACATGGTGTTTTACCTAGCTTAGCATGCAAGAAAACACGATTTGAGACATAACAAGCGGTTGCAATTGCATCAGCCTAAAATTTCCTAGGAGTTTGACATTCATCAAGCATAGTCCTAGCCATCTCAACTAAGGTTATGTTCTTTCTCTCTACAACAGCTTTTTGTTGAGGTACATATGGTGAAGAAAATTGATGATCTATTGCATTTTTAGCACAAAAGTGATCAAACGATTGATTTTTAAATTTGGTTCCCTTATCACTTCTAATTGCTCTTAAAGATCCTGGGTGATCAATTGATAATCTAAGAAATAAAGTTCTAAAGTGACTAAAATCTTCATTCTTAGATGCCATAAAGTAAACCCAAGAGTATCTAGAATAGTCATCAACAATCACAAGAACATACTATTTAGCTCAAAAGGATTGAACATGTGAAGGTCCTACGGTGTCAAGGTGCAAAAGTTAACCCGGTTCAGTTGTCATGGTCATTGTGAGAGGAGCATGTGAACCTGCAACCATCTTAGCATGTCTACAAGAAGAGCACACAATTTCTTTGTCCACTTTAAGCTTAGGCGGCCCACATATGCGATCAAGAGCACTAACACGTGTGAGATGATCAAAACCTATGTGACCAAGTCTACGATGCCAAAAATATAAGTCTTTTGAATCATTAGCAACTAGACACCTATGCTTAGAGGATGACATATCAAAATCAGCTTTAAAAACTCTTCCAAACTGAGACATTAAAAATGAATTCACTATTTGAATATACAACCTTGCAACAATTTTTAGTGAAAATAATTTCCAGATTTCCATCTAGCAATTGTGAAACAGAAAGCAAGTTGTATTTCAAATTTTTAACAAGTGTCACATCTTAGCAATTATAGGAGTTGAAGAATTATTGGCAAAAGTAACATTTTCTACATGTGACACAAAAGAGAGGGAGGAGAACCATTCTTTGTTACCGGTCATGTGGCGTGAGAATCCTGAATCCACAATCCAAATGTTCTCCTTCATCAAGTGTGCAACCTAAATAGATGTACAATACGTCGATGACTCAATACTGGGGTTAGTCAAAAGGCATTTAGGAATCCAGTACTGAGTCACACGACGTCCATCAGAAGTAACACCCAAAGGCTGAGATAAAACAGCAGGTTTATGAGCCAAAGTTTGAGGATTTTTTGTACCAGACTACTGACCTACGAGGTGTTACATGAGTAGCACTAAAAACAGTAGGTCCGGAAGAAAACTTTGCATGTTTTTGACTCATTACAGCAGGTTGCATATTCCTAACATTCGGTTCAGCACAAGCAACAGGTTTTGCACAGTTGTTATGTGATCTAGCAATCATTCTTTCCTTTTTCTGTTGCTTAGCTAGTCTATAACAAAAATCTATGACATGACCATCTCTACCACAGTAGGTACAATTAAATTTTACTTTATGTTCATGTCTACATGAGAAGACAGCATGTTTATTTTAAACTGAATGAGATAACACTCCTGCAGATTTAAAAACCATTTCTTTTTGTTTAGAAACTGTTTTAATCAAACCACTTCCTAATGACTTTACAATTTTAGGTGGATGTGCTTTAGCATGAGCATGGGAATCAAAACCTAAACCAATTTTATCACTGCAAGATTTAGAAGAATTCAACAGCAAGTTTAGATTCTTATTCCTATTATAAAACCGCTCTAGTGTCCTATTCACGTCATCAAGTTTCTTAGACAAGTCTAGAAAGTTTTGACATGAAGTTTTTCCTTTTAGTTTGCAATTGGAACAATACTTAACTTCATGAGAATGTAAAGCATTGTTCAATATAGAAATTTCATTCATAGGATCTTGTAGTTTCTATTAAGATCATCACAAGTAGAACAATGCAAACCAATTGTAGAACAACAAGCATCTTTCAAGTTTTTATCATTAATTGCAGCAAGCTCTCTGTTCTTTTTAATGTCTAACTCAAGTTTATCAAATGTGGAGGTATGTGCGCTTCTTAAAGAGGACAATTGTTCATATATTAAATCACATGAGGAACAAAAATCATCACTAGGAATCAAAGATTTCAAATGATTAATTTCAGATTCTAGTGACTCAATTTTAACAGCATTGTCCCTAAGATTTTTGTCCTTTTTCTTAACTATAACAGAGGCACGAGAAATAGCATCACATATTTCTTCGCAAGTAGGACATACCTCTTCATTGTCGCTGTTGTGTTCTTCCTCCTTCATACTTGAACTTGACTTGCCCGCCATGAAGCATAAGTTTGCCAAATCATCTTCATCTTCGTCACTTCCGATGTCCACATCGCTCGATCTAAGTTCTTGAAGTGCGGAGATAAAACTATTTACTAATTGGCGTCCTATAAAACCCTTCTTTTTTTTCTTACTGTCTGCAGAGGAGTGCTTCGTCCTAGTTTGCTTTTCATCATGGGAAGTAGGACCTGAAAGGTTAGGGCAATCCATATGAAAATGTCCTGTCTTACCACATTTGAAGCATCATTGAGGTCCGGCACTTCTTCTCCCTCTAGTTCTCACATTTTGCAATGCTTTTGAGAACCGAGTAGAGATGAGTGCAAGTTCTTCCTATGGAAACTCTTCAATCCGTTCAAGGGTTAGAGAGGACAACAAAGAAAGTGTACCACAAGATGAAGATTGACTAGAGCTAGGAACATCACGTTGTGAAACAAATGCAAGAGACTTGTTGGGGTTCTTACATGATATTATATCAATTTCATGAGTTTTTAACTTAGAATATAGCACATCTAATGTAAGTGTACTAATGACAGTAGATTCACGAATAGATGTAATTTTCATCTCCCAAATTGATATGTCGAATGCACTTAGTAATTGCCTAGCATTTTCAGCATTTGAAAAATTAATGTTGACACTACGCAAGTTGCTGAGAATTTTATTGAAGCGAGCAAAGAGGTCATCGATTGACTCACCGGGTTGCATCTCGAAGCGCATGTATTCTTTCTTGAACATATCTTGTATTACCTCCTTGATCGTGATGGATCCTTTGTGGTAGTTACAAAGTGCTTTCCACACATCGTATGCAGATCAGAGGTGTGCAACACGGTCGAAGTCACTTTGAGTTAATCCTTGTATGATCAAGTTTTGTGCTTTGTTGTTGTTGTCAACATCTCTCATGTCCGTAGCCGTGACTTGATCGTTTGGCGGCACGTCATAAGGCTCGTACACCTTTTCCCATATTTCAAAGCCTTGCGCCTGGATGAAAGCCTTCATTCGTGCCTTCCAAATCTGAAAATCAATGCCACTGAACACACAAGGTTTTGCGGAGTATTTCTCCATGATGATTAGTCAAAACACATGCAAATCACAAATATAAGAGCACCATGGCTCTGATACCAATTGCAGGATCAAAGAGCACGTGAAAAGCTACCAGAGGGGGTGAATGGTAGATTTAAACTTTTTAGCGGAAGCAACAAAAACCCCCTCGGCAGAAAATTGATCTGTTAAAGAAACCTTGTATGCGACTGATCTAAATGTGTTCAACCGTGACAAAAGTGGTATATATTATAGAGAATCAAGTCACGAAGACACGACAATAAGAATCTCGGAAATTCATCAAGAAAAACTCAAGTTATGATCGAAAGATCAGACGAGGATCAATCTGTTCTACTCGAGTAAAAACCAGATCTGCAACACTACAAAGAAACTCGTGTAGATCAGAAACTACAAATCCAATGACCACGAATTTTTGCAGATGATATATAATCAAGTTGTGAAGACAACCCAAAAAGAATTACGTGAATTGGATCTGTAAAACTCGAGTTATGATCAAAACGCCAAAGCACTGTCGTGCTGTCCAGAAACTCGACGAAAAATACTTGACAAAAACAAGTCGGACGAACAAGTCACAAAAGCTCCTCTAAATTATGAATTTTATTGATCAAAACATAAGAGGAACAACCCAAAGTCATCTTCTACCACGAGCTCTGGCCTACCTTGCTTATATAACCATCCCGGAGGCCAACCCAATTAAAACTAGGACTCTAATCCTACTCAGTTTCTGAATCGAAACTTTCCATAACTGCTCAAGACTCTTCTATACGCAGATATAAGCAATCTTAAGACTTCCAAACACCTTAGGAACGTATCTCACATTACTAAAACAACTCAACTTCATGTCCCACACAAAATCCTATCATAACCAACTCAAATCTTTCCATATTTGAGCCATAACCGACTCAGCCGCAGCCTGCGTCCATAATCCAGCCGGTTGGACCTTTCCTACCAAATCTTTACGTCCACATCTCTTCATCACACCTGGAACCATGTTGCCACGTCCATGCACTCCATGCACACGTGCAAACACCTTCCAACTACGTCCACGATACCTTCATATGCATTGTTCTTGATCCAAACATGCTACGCGACATACTGATCAACTCAACCACAATTCCTCCCGAACTTGGTTGTGAACCTCATCTTCTCCCTAAGACTAGTTCAAATGGATCCCGCCACCAGCCATATCTTGAACTCAAGCAACACCTGCACATGAATAAACGACCAATAGTTTGGAGCACAAGTCCACGACTTGACTCATGTTTGTTCCGAAAACCATAACACCTTACGTGAACACCTCACATAAGCATGTTGCAAACCATAGCAAAATGTAAACCACCGTAAACAGCCATAACACATCAAAAACATAGTAAAAGAATACTAAGCAAACTTTCCATAGATGTAAATCAAGTTCGAAACAGTTGCATGGTAAAAACAGAACCATTGCGATTTAGCTCCGGACCTTGCCAAAGCTAACCGGACCTTGAGCCGGAGCTTACCAAAGCTAGCAGAACCTAGCACCGAAACTTACCAAAGCAAGCCGGACCTACCGCCGGAGCTAACCAAACACATGTCGGACCTAGCCATAGCAAGTCGGACCTTACATCGGATCTTGTCAGAGCTCGGACCTAGAGTCGGACCTTGACAAAAAGAGTGTTTTGGTAGAATTCAAAACTTTTATCGTCATAGCCAATGTATTCAGCCGACATAGGTCTCACACTATTATAGGGCTCGGGAACCGTATCTCAAGCTGTTTTTGCACCGAGGAAGTAGGAGGAGCTCCCTCAGGACCATTTGGCAGCTCAGCGGGGTGGAGTGCACGAGGTTTAATCGGTTCCGTCGATCACCGAGGAGGCGGCGGTGTTTTTGCTCGGTTCGGTGCCAGAGAGGTAGCCGTGTCTCGAGGTGCCGGTGTTGTAGCTGAGAAGGTCTCGCAGAGAGTGGTGAGGCGTTGGACCGAGCCACAGAGCTGCTCAACTCGTTGGGGAGGTGTCCTCGACGCTGCCCTCGGTGTCGCCCAGTGCAGCCTCGGTGGACTCCAGTGGCAAAACAGAGACTGTTCTCTGAAACTTCAGTTGCAAGTCTTTGCCAGCCCCAATGACAGGTGGGTCCCACAAGTCAGTCCCTCTTGTCTTCTAAAAAGATCTCAATTCTAGGTAAATGACTAGTTCAAGTGTAGGAAGTTTGAATTCCGACTGAGTTTCAATAATTGGACAAGTTTCATCCAAATTCACCTTTAAATTTGAATTCAAATACCCTTTTATGTCCTCTTGCAATAGCTTAGCTAAAACACTTTCAAATGTGGTAAAAATTTATATTCCTACATATTTGGAGCTGAGGATTTCTAGTATGGAATCAACTTTTAAATTTGGTTGCTACACTTAGAATATTTGCATCCTCAGTTTGTATTCCATTTTTGAAATGACCACTTTTGAATTTTATGAACCAGTATGGTTTGCTCATAGCACATATTTGGTCACTTTTTGGTCCTAGTCTGAACCTCACAAGTTCAGTTTGATCGTTGCCTTTCAAATTTGAATTCAGCAAAAATTTGCAAATGATCTCAATTAACCCCTTTTTAGCTCACCCTAAACTCAGAAGTTTGCCAAGATAATTCCCCTCAATTTCAACTGTATGAGGTTCCATGTGTATTCAAAAATATGGTGGCACTTTGAGGTGATAATTTGAGTCTAAACATCTTCTTTTTATTCTTTATCATACACATGTATGGTTTACACATGAGTTTAACTTAACAATGGTTCGACCCTTTCAAATGAATCTTTGAGCCCATGTTGTTGAACATCATGTACACCATCCTGTGCAAGAATTTTTTTAGTAAGTCCCATTTTTCATGAACCAGAAACACAATGACGTTCAAACATCCGTTTATTTGCATTCACGTTTTTGGACTTTTACAATCTAGTTCATCTCTACACCGACCACAAAAGCTTGAAGTACATATTCACTCAAAAGGAATTGAATATGCGACAACGGTGATGGTTAGAGCTGACCAAATACTATGAGATTGAAATTCATTATCATCCGGGCAAGGAAAATGTGCTTGCCAATGCACTCAGACAGAAATCTCATATTCATAATCTGACCATTACGCCGATCGAAGAGGAAGAACCGAGTCTCTACTTGGTTCCATATGGAGCTCTACATAATCTAGCTCTCATACCCACATTGAAAGAGGAGGTTATAAAAGCTCAAAAGCGAGACAAGGGTATGGCTCATATTAAAAGGAGGTTGAAGAACGGAGAAATGTAATATTTCCGGTTAGATGATGAAGATACCTTATAGTTCAAGGACCGGATAGTCATACCCCGTGATATGAGGCTGCGGAAGAAAATTTTGGATGAGGCTCACTTATCCAAATTTTCTATTCATCCGGGCAGCAACAAGATTTACCAAGAATTGAAGACTAAATTTTGGTGGACCCGGATGAAGCGAGAGATTGCTAAATACGTATCAGAATGTGATACATGTCGGCGAGTTAAAGCCGACAACATGAAGAAAGTGGGAACCTTGCAACTGCTAAGTTTTCCGGCATGGAAGTGGGAGGATATTAGTATGGATTTCATTGTTGGACTACCTCTCACGGCTAATAAGCATGACTCGGTTTGGGTAATCGTTGATCGGTTAACCAAATCAGCGCATTTCATCCCGGCACATACGGGATTCCGTGCCAAGAAGTATGCGGAGCAGTATATTGCAAGAATACTGTGCCTACATGGAGTTCCCCGGACGATCATCTCCGATTGAGGCGCGTTGTTCGTTGCTCATTTTTGGGAGCAGCTACATGCCTCACTGGGGACCAAATTGATTAGAAGCTCTGCATATCATCCTCAAACCGATGGGCAAACGGAGAGGGTGAACCAAGTTCTCGAAGATATGCTTCGAGCATATGCCATTCACCACGGTAAAGGATGGGACGATCATCTACTGTTGGTGGAATTCACTTATAACAATGGATATCAAGCGAGTATAAAGATGGCACCGTATGAAGCTCTCTACGGCCGGAAGTGCCGCACACCCTTTAACTGGTGTGAATCTGGTGAGATAGTTATTTACGGGATTAATCTCGTAAATAAAGCTGAAGAGCGGGTAAGGCTTATTCAAGCAAATCTTAAAGCCGCTCAGTCCAGACAAAAGAGCTATGCGGATAAGAGACGTCGTCCTCTGAACTTGCATGTTGGGGACCACGTATATCTCCGTGTATCTCCTATGAAAGGAATTCACCGATTCGGAGTGAAAGGGAAGTTAGCTCCGCGTTTTATCGGTCCCTTTGCCATCATCGAAAGATGTGGACCCGTGACATAGCGTCTGGAGTTACCGGCAGCCTTAGCCGGAGTTCATAACGTCTTCCACATGTCTCAGTTTCGGAAGTGTTTGAAGTTCCAACGCTGATTCTCACAGGAGGCATCGCAGATTTGAAGCCGGACCTCACTTATGTTGAGCATCCAACCCGGATAATTGATAAAAGACTCGCGAGACCAGAAACTGGACGCTGTGATTTTTCAAAGTGTTATGTGAAAATCACATGGCCGATGAAGCTACATTAGAAAGCGAGAAGTATTTACGACTCAATCATCCGGAGTTATTAGAAGCATATGTCCGATAGTTGTCCTCTCCACATTGTTCTTAATTGTGAATCTCGGGGACGAGATTCTTTTTAAGGTGGAACAAACGTAAAAGTCCCAAAAACTTGTAAAAGGAAAACTTGAGTTGTGAATAAAGTTGAGCTCGAATTCAAGAAATGGGACTTGCAAAAAATTTTCTACACATGTGAATGTTGTCATGTGCAAGCACATAATTTATAGTCCACTTTGAATTCAAATGTTCATTTGAATGCAAAGATGGTCATTTTAAATGAAGGATGCAAACTGTGGTTGTAAACATCCCCTTTGCAGCCACCAAATTAAAAGTTTGAATCCATATTTGAATTCTTTAGGTCCAAATTATGAGGAAGACAAATTTTGAGAAAATTTGGAGGTACTTTGATATGTATATCAAAGAGGCTTGTGAATTTTGTTGAAATTTGAATTCAAAATTGAAACTGAAGTACGTCTTGTCAAATTGCCAAATTTGATTTCAAATTGTAGCTCTTCATAACTGAAGTTTGCAATGTGCCAAAATTGGAGATATCTTGAGAGAGGAATGGAGTGGGGCCCAATGGTCATTGAGGTGTTTAAACTTGCTCCCTAAGTCTTCTCGGTGTTGTTTCACTTGGACCCGGCGGTTCATCCACGTGCGCCACCGAGCTGCCGCCGAGAACCGCCTTCTCTCTGCCGTCACTCGTGCTGGCGACCAGCTTGGCTTCCTATTTGCCTCTCGGCATGATCTTTTCCATCTTTGAACCGAGCTACTCCTATTTCGTTTCCTCCTCGCACCCGATAACAGTCCAGCTTGCCGCTGCCTCGGTTGCCACCGGAAATACACGAAACCGCGCATGCAACGCCGCCCCCAAGCTGCAAAACGGAAAGGCTTGACTATCCTGCAACTCCTCAGCACAAAAACCCGCAGCTCCCGTCGTTCCCCGCTCTAGAACGGGCTCTTCGTGTGGCAACCTAAAGCAACCGTAGCTCGGGCTCTCGTGGACAGCTCGCACCAGGCACTTTCACGACTGAGTGAGCGCACTCCAAGACACGCCAACTAACCGCGCTGCTCCTCGCCAAGTTTCAGCTCAAGCCGTGCACCGGAGCTCAAGAATTTTGAGTTTTGCTCTCGGGCAGAGAAAACTTAACCGTGGTAAGAATTTCTGATATTGAAGCTCGAATTTTTGTTAGGGTCCATAAATTTGCGCACACATGAGCTAGAGGGGCCAGCGAACAAATTTCCTTCATAAACCTAGCTTAAAACCAAGTAGTTGCAGCTAATTTCAAGCTTTTCGAGCGGCGGCCATGGCGGGGACGACCGGACACACGGTGAAACCCTAGTAGCCGCCGTTCCCGAGCTACTCACGTCGAGCTTCCTTAGGTGTCTGTAAAATCCCCAAAAGTGGTAGCAAGAAAATTCTGCTCATATACACTTATGAAAAATGAGGGGAATTAAAACTTTGAATTATAAGGGGGTGAGTTCAAAGGTGAGGGTTTAGACTTCCCAAAACTTCCAAACATGGATATCTAAATTCATAACTTGAATCTTCATAGCCCAAATATTCACCCTTCCAAATTTCAGCTCATTTGGAGGAGTTTTCAAATTTGTTTGGGATTAAAAGGAAAAGCCCTCTAATCTGAATTTCAAATTCAGATTCAAATTCCAATTCTCTCAATTTAAAAATTGGGTTTCACAAATGTGTTCTGCACCTTTGAATGAGCAGCCATGCCAAAAATTGGAAATTTTGGAACTGGTTTGCTATATTTTTTAGGCAATACAAAGTGGAGAATTCAAACTCATTTTCAAATTCAAATGATCAAACCACATCCAAATTTCACACCAGAATTGAAATCATCTGAATTCAGCAAATTCAAACCTTAACTTGGTGTGAAAGTCTAGCCTTAAATGTTGAGTTGCTGGGTTAAAATATCAGAGAAAATGGGATAAGAATTAAAAATAGTGATGCCCAATTGTCAGTCACACACACAGCAAACTAACCGACTGTTTTTCCCCCCGACGAGCACAGCGCGCCAGCGCTCGGTCTCTACCCGCGCCCGAGGCTCCACCGAGCTGTTCTCGCTGCCTCCAACGTCGGCGCGTGCGTGGGTGATCAGAGCGACCGCCCCAGCGCCCCAGCCTTATTTGTCTTCCCCCTCAGCTCGCGCAGCGCCGCAACAGTCTCATTTGTGCTGAACACCGCTGCTCGGCTCTCTCGGATCTACCACAGCCCTCCGAGCTCGGCTGCTCGAGCGCTCCACAGCAAAGAGCATCACCGGGCAGTGCTCTAGCCCTCCAGTACTTCTCCTTCCCTGTCCTGAACGTGATTGCTCCGGATATTGGCAAAATAGCCACGATCCTCGGGTGAACGTGGACGAACCGAGGGAGGTCGCCGTGGACAGCACGCTACAGCCGGTGTCACCGCCCCTTCCCTACACATGAAAGGTGTGTTCATATGTCCTGATCTTGTAGCCGGAAACCGTTTAGCGATTGCTAGAACCGGTGGCAAGAATTTCACCATTTCCCTAAACGGTACACCGACGGGTAGTGCTCGGTCTAGCCAAAAATTCATGGTGCACGATCCTTTAGACCTCGATTAAGCTTGCACAGAGCTTCTCTACTTCCTAGCGCCTCTCCTCGATGAAGAACCAAGCAAAAACATCAAGAAACGAGGGAGCCCTAGCTGTTTTATTAGTCGCCGGTGCAAAAGCACCTCGGGTCGCCGTGGAGCCCTCGGTTGCCGGCTGTTTCACCGGAGGCCAGGACCCTTACGGGCTCCTACATGGTTCACTGATGCTCTAGAGCCCGAGAACCGATCGTGTGCAGTAGGAATGAGGGTTCCCGACCTCGCCGGAGTTCAAAACTTTGCTGCCACTGGTGCGCGGTGGTTTCCGGTGAGCCACGGCCGCCGGCGACCCTCCCACAGTGTTCAGCACGGTTGAATACAGGGGAGCGGTTAGTTTAGGCCCGGGAGATGGCCGGGAGAGCCGTTCCCGCCACCCTCGCCGGAGCAACCGCCACGGAATCCTCTGTTGGCGCGAGGTAGAAGAAGGTGGGGGGCCTTCCCCACCTGTCAGTGACACGGATGAGGCGCCGAATCCGGTACGGCTGCGCAGGTTAACCCCGTAGCCCCCAGTGTTGCCAAAATCTCACTGGTCCGATTTAAAACAGTGGGCCCAGCCCAATTATTTGACGTTTCTATTAGAGAAATAATTCCAGGAATTAGCTGATCTTTACAAGCCCATAACTTTGTGTAGAAAACTCCAAAAAGAGTGAGACCAATTTTGTTGGATTCCTCATGAGTAGTACTTCACAGAGAAACCAATTTTTGGCTATGAAAATGCCCAGGAATTTCTGTAGAATTGTTTGTGTTAAATCGTTTAGGGATTTATTACAGGAGCAATTCTTTATGAAATAGTCCCAAATTTGAGCAGAAAATCTTCTACATAGTTACCGATCTTCAGTAAAAATTTGGGCTTCATTGGAGTTCATTTGCTAGGCTAAACTGCCTTCCCAAGTTCAGCCTTTATTGGAAATTCAATTTAAACAGAAACTTTTCAGAACTCCTGTCAAACTTCAAAAATTCATATCTCTCTGATGGTAGCTCCAAAAATGGTGAAACAAATTTTGTTATAACCATGGAGACTTACCCTAATCAGGTCTTCCATTGCTAGCTATGTCAAAGCTCCTAATTTGGGCTCACAATTCAGAGAAGCATTGTACTTGTAGGAATTTTAAAGGCTACATTGTGCAATGACATGTCTCCAAATTTGGCTCAAATTATCTTTAGAGAGTCTAGTATCCACTGTAAAAATACCAAAGCCAATTAAGGATTATAAATAGCATTAGCTATGAATAGAAGTTCAATTATTATAAATCCTTAATACTTACACATATATTTTATTACATTTCATAATAGTGACCGAAGTTGAGGACGCACCGGAGCCTTTGGACTTCCTCCCACCAGAAGCTGACTTCCCCTTTAACTCGCAACCAGGCAAGCCCTGGTTTGCACTTAAGTACCTTTTATAAAGTTTTTCATTTGTATCACTTATGTCTAGGTTGAAATGTATGCATTAGAGTTAGGGTGATTGAAACCCCAATTGCATAGCCTTTTAAATCCTAATAAGGGTTGGGTAGTTTACAGACTCGATGAGTAGAGAATGCCATGCTAATGTCTAGGATTTCGGTAGAAGTCGAGTGGTTGGAATCTACTCGAGAGATAGTACTTATCACACGGGATGAGAAGAGATAGAAAATGGCTTAAGTTGTGAAAATGAGACCCAGCTGGGGGGATAGGATGCAGTGAGCAGAGGTCTCACGTGCGTAGCCCTGTTGGCGTCAGTTGAGGACCGTCCGTGTGCGTCCCTGCTGGACAAGTATCGAACAGTACCGGCTGCATACTGGCATATGGGAACCAGGAAACCGATGTATTTGGTTAACCTGGGTGCCGAGGCTTACCCAACCGTAAATAGGAGTGGGTTGAGGGTAGCAAGGTGTAAATCTGCCTGTGGGCACAGTCACGCTCCACGCGGGGACCTCCTGCCCGTTACGGATGGACCGGTTCAGCATTTGGGTTGCCTTTGAAAGGTTGTTGCATACAACAGAGTAGGAAGGGGTGTGGAATCACACTTCTGAAAGTTGGTGTATGCAACGTGTTATCCGGGTGTGTCTTGATTGCAATCACCGTCCCTCGCGGTTATTTGAGTACCTGGTTGTTCACTACGCTGTGACGTAGTAAGAAGTGAAATAAGCCAACTGAAATTGTTGTATTGATCTATTAATGTCTTGAATACCTTGTATGCTGTAGTTATAGAGCGAATTAAGTTTATATTCCACTTTGGGCATCGCCACATCGGAGGAAAGCGTTTCTTGTTGATTGTGGACTTCCGATGTGAGGGCTGCCTAAGGCTCATTAACCTGTTGCTATAAAACTGAAAATAGGGATGAACATGTAGGCGTGTCTTTATTGCAAAGTCCTTCTCCTATCTTACACATCCCTGCATGTAGAGTTCCATGCCTAGGGTTGACGGTTAAGACTTGCTGAGCCTTCGTGCTCACGGTTGCAATATTTGAGCTGTGTGCAGGTGAGAGTTTTGAGGAGGGATCCGAGGATGAGGCGATGCCCCCGTCGGGGTACACGGCCGAGCTGGAGCCCTGCACGCCGCCGTGATCTCCGGTTCCATGCTGCTAGTGTGTAGCGTCGGGCTGGACAGCTACACTTTTGCATAGTTAGAATGAAAGAGTGTTAATAAAGAATACTTCCGCTGTATAGTTATATTTTGTAAAAGACTTCGCTGTTTTATATCAATTAAAAAGTTGTATGTTGTTATCTATTCTTTTCGCGTGTGCTGTTGGGTGCCACATCGCACGGCACCACCCTATGCGATCCTGGATTGGGTGAACCACGGGGTTGTCCCCACAGTGTCACTGATGCTTTAGAACCAATGAACCGAGTGTTTGGTGGTCAGGAAAAGCGGGCCGAGGTCGCCGGAGTTGAAACCGAGCCGCCGCACGTCGCCCGGTGGTTTAGAGCCGTCGCCAGCCTCTGGTGAGCACGGGGACGAGTTCCTCATGGTCGAATTGGGGCTAGCATCGAGATTCCAGCCATGATTCCGCTGGGGAATGAAGATCAGTGGCGCGCCGTGTGAAATCCCGAAAAACTCTAGCAAGTGGAGCAGCAATTCACACCAAGAGAATGAAAGGGAATTTAAACTTTTGAATTTAAAGGTGTGATCTCCAATTCTAAACTTGAACTTGCAAAAATTCCCAAACACGGAGATCTCAAGAAACAAAATGGTTCTCCACGCATCCACGGGTAGCCCGGCAAATTTTCTAAGCATTTGAAAAGGATTTACTAGTCGTTGGAATTAAAACGGGAGAAAATTTGAATTTAATTCTCAGTTTCAAATTCTGACTTCACCAAAATTCAAATCTGAGTGCACCATTGTGTTGCTCACATTTCTTTTGGCCTATCCTCTGAATTTGATTAAATTTGGAGCTCGTTTGCTATTTTAAATGGAATTGGGGGATAAGAGGGGAGAAATGGGGCCACTTGTCAGTAGACTTAACCCCCAAGTCTTCTGTTTTTTTCCTCAGACCGCACACGCGCGCGCCAGCTCCTGTCGGCCGGCGCTAACCGACGTTCCACCGAGGCCATCTCCTGCTCACGGATGAGAACGCCGAGTGAATTGTTTAGCACATTGCCTTCCCACGTGAGCCATCTCCCTCGCTCTCCCCGGCTCTCCTCGCTCACACCGATGCAAAAACACAGCCGTGTGCTCTCTGTTCGTCCTCCGATCGCCACAGCCACAAGAATTTCCTTTGCCCGAGCTCCCCACATAAAAAAGCTGCACCCACGAGTGCTCTAGCCGGCTATCCCTTTCCTCCCCTGTCCCGAGCTTGTTTGCACCGGAAAATAGCAAAGTTGCTGCAGATCTCGAGTAAACACCGAAGAACCGAGTTGTGTCGCCGTGGACAGCTCAACCCGAGGAAGATCAAGCCCAAGCAAACCAACCCTTCGGTGCACCCACGAGCCTAGTTGCTCACCTCCAAAACTCAGCCCTAGCCATTGATCACAGAGGGAGAATTTCAAGATGTTTTCCCCGGCGGCACAAACTGACCCCGAGGTAAGGAATTGCAAAATTCGTCCTCAATTCATGTTGGTTGTGTTCCAAACTCCGCACACAAGATCTTAACTACCTAGCACACCTCCCCCATCGATTTTAGACCGGGAAATTCAGTGTAGAGCAAGGAATCTGAGTTATTTTTAAGGGAGTATCGCCGGACCACGTCCTGCGCACGGTGCCGATGGGTTTGGAGAGCTCCCCGGCTCGTTTAGACGTCATGTCGATCTTCTACACGACCCCCTGGTGATTTAGTGCCCAAGAACCAGTCATTTGGTGGAGAATTAACCGTGCACGACCTCGCCGGAGCCCTAGTTCTCGCTGTTGCCGGTGCGCGGTGGTTTCTGGTGAGATTTGGCCGCCGGCGACCCCACCAGTGTGTCCAGCGTGGTGGAAAATGGGGGGGGGGGGTGGCCTGTATGGGGCCGGGAGACGGCCGGGAAGGGCCTTCCGGTGACCCTCGCCAGAGGGAGCCGCCACTGGCCCTGTCTGGCGCGAAGTTGAAGATGAGTCTGTTGCGTGGGACCCACTGTCAGGTTTAAACTTTTCCAGATTTTTCCTGATTCGGTTTAAACTTTGAAGAGCCATAACTTTTGATAGGAACCTCCAAAAATTGTGAAATAAATTCCATTGGATTCCTATCAGTGAGTACTATCTAGGGGCGCATCCCAATTTTCATGAAAATACCTAGATTTGGCTCATTAATTCAATTAAAAAAAATATTGTAGGAATTTTTACAGGAGTTCTGTTTATTGGAAAATTCCCAAATTTGGGAAGGACATTCTTACAAAAATCCTTGAACTCCAGTGAAATTTTCAGAGGCATTGGACTTCGTTTGCTTGGCCAAATGTTGATTTAATCTTGTATGTCTCTGAAAATTAGGAAAAATAACAGAAAGATTTTTCAGCTTTTAGCTCCAACTTCTAAATTCCATATCTCTGTGTGGGAAGCTCCAAAAATGGTGAAACTAAGTCCTATGGACTCATGAGACTCCCAAGTTTCTGAAAAACCAAATTTGGAGCATAAAAAGATCCTAGAATTGCCATCGGAATTTAGAGAAGCCAAATAGCTAAGAAAATTATTTAGGCCACATCTTACATCAACTTTGTCTGAAATTTTGCAATCCATATCTCTGTATGATCTATGGACCACTGTAAAAAATTCAGATCATGTTGACATCATCTTCTCAAGTTTCTGCTGGTTCTTTTCACTACCTTTCTTATGTCCGTTATAAATAGCTCTTTGAATTTTCTCCAACAAACATCTACTGGCCACCTAAAGTTCTTCTCTGTTTCTGTCCATAAAAGAGCTCATCTCTCACTTTAGAGTTGGTATAAACCAATCTTAGTTAACAAAACACATTTGTTTTATAATTCATTTACTCGTATTAAAAATGTGCATATTCATATCGGTAGGAAACACGACGAAGGAGTTCGACGAGGAACTCGACTCAGAGCTGAAAGTTGAGACTTTAACCATCGACAAGCTACTGACTTTAAGTAGAAATAAACCTGCAGCAACATAAGGCAAGCCCCGGTTTGCATTTAACAGCTTTTACTTACATTTTACTTTGTATCACTTTTATGGGTCTAGTATGTATTGTGCATTACGTCAAGGTGATTGATACTCCAAATGCATGACCCACAAACCCTTGGAGTTAATGGGTATGACAGGTTACCTTCGTGTAGTTTTCTGCTAGGCTTAAGTTGTATAGGATCAGGAACAAGTCGGGTAGTTGGAAGCTACTCGCGAGTTTAGGATGTTGGTTCAGCAGGGTATGATTCTAGAGAATGGAATAACTGGAATGGAAAATGAGACCGGGCAGAAAGTAGGAGCAGCAGTACGTTGGGCCTGTGTTGCCGTAGCTCTGTTTGTGTCGGTTAAGGACCGATGCGTATGCCGCCCTGCTGAGCAAGTTTGAACAGTACCGGATGCATACTAGAATTATGGGGTCCAGGAAACCGATGTAACTCGGGTACTCTCGTGTCGAAATTTATACGGCCATCCTTTGGGGGTTGGTGTCAGAGGTGTATATCCGCTAGCGGAGCAACTTCGACGTGTTCCGGGTAGTGGCCCTTCTGATGGGTCGGCAGAACTGGTTCGGCATTGGAGTGACGGGTGAAAGGTTGCTGTATAAAACGTAAGAAAGAGTTCTTGTGTGAGTCTTTCGAGGCAGGTGTATGTGTCGTGTGTTCCGGGTGTGTCCTGATTTGAATCACCGTCCCTCGCGGTTATATGAGTACCACTTGTTCACTGAGTTGTAACGTAGTAATTATTTCCAGATGAAGTGAGATGAATCATTGCTGATGTGAAGTTCTAAAATTCATTGTATTGCCAACCATGTATGCTATAGTTGTAGAGCTCACTAAGTTTATATTCCACTTTGGGCATCACCACATCGGAGGAAAGCATTTCTTGTTTGATTGTGGACTTCCGATGTGAGGGATGCCTAAGACATAATAATCTGCTGCTATTAAATTGAAAGTAAGGATTAACATGTAGTCGTGTCATTATTGCATCATACTTTTCCGATGTTAATCATCCCTACATGTAGAGTTTCATGGTTTAGGAGTGTCGGTTAAGTCTTGCTGAGCCATCGTGCTCACAGTTGCATTATTAGTGTTTTGCATGTTATAAAATTTGCTATGAAGATGGTTGTTCGGTGAGCCATCGGAGACTCACCGGAAACCTTGCCGCTGCACTCATCTTTGTGGAAGCTAGTAAGAAGCGTCCGTGGGCTGGACGTCTTCTATTTTGCATAGTTAGGACTGAGAGTAAGTGTGTATGTATATTCCGCTGCGTGTACCTTTGTGGTACATTATTTTGTAAATGACACCATCTTGAGAAATAAAAGACTTTGTACTTTATGGTTCTTTTCGTGTATGCCGTTGGGTGCCACATTGCACAGCTCCACTCAATGTGTATCCTGGAGTGTGGATCCCTGAAGGGGTTCTCCACACGCCGCCGCTACCGGCGAGGTAGAGGGCGCGGGCGCAGGAAACGGTCAAGAGGAAGAAGCAGCCTCCGGTCCCACCGGTCAGTGACAGTTCGTATTAAACTGGGATCTGCTGTGGCTACCCGATCGCGTGCGGCTACAGCTGAAATCTGTGTGTACTGTGGTGTGGCTCCGATGAGAGATTGATACGTCACCCCGGGGACCCATTGTCAGACTTTTAAACTTTTCCCGGTTTAATTCAAATGCCAGATTTGATTTAAACTTTGGGAAGGCACAACTTTTGCAAGGAAACTCCAAATTAGTGTTCAAATTGGGTTGGATTCAGGTTGAAAAACTCTATACAGATATGCAACGCAATTTGTATGAAAGTCGCTATTTAATTCTGGATTTTTTTTAAATTTTCAGCAAAAGAATTTTTGACGGAGTTTGGTTCATCCAATAATCCTCAATTTTTGCCATAATATTCTTTAGGATGTTAGTGAACTCCTGTAAAAATTTCAGCTCATTTGGAGTTGATTTGGTTAAGAGAATTCAGAGTTTAAGTTTCTGTGTTCAAATGAATACAAAAACATTTTCAGAAAAGTTCCAAAACTTGGAAATTCAGTTCTGGGCAATTCTTAGCTCCAAAAATCCTAGTAAAATTCATGCATTCTCCCTGAGCTATGTTTGATATTGTGATTAACTTGAATTTGCAAGAAAGTGCAAATTTATTTAGAATTAATTCCCTTTTGGCTAAATGCTTAGGGAATTGTTCTGAGTGAAATACACATTGAAAAATTCTGAATTTTGGTCCAGATGACTTTCTTGTGACAAGGAAATCACATGAAATTTTTCTGCTCCATTGGAGCTTTGGATCATCACTGTCCTGTTTAACCTCTTAGATGAGTAACACACAAGTGATGAAATGCACTTATCACTTGATCATGTTGCTTAACCCAAACCCAAACCACCAGCACCAGTGTCATTTTAAATTCTTAAACAGAGTTCCAGTTTTAAACTTGTCATTAGAACTTGTTAGCAAAAGCTTTACAATTAAATACATATGCATATTCACGATGTGTAGCATCTACGTGAAGATTGTGAATCAATCGAAGTGGAGATCAAAGAGGGAGGAAAGTGAGTGATCATTAGGTCAGGAATGCTTTATACTCCAAATGCATGACCAAAGAAACCCTCGAGTTAAGGGTAGAATAGAGTTTTCCCGCTGTAGAATAATGTCGTGCTAAATAGGTTATGACATCCGGTAGAAGTCGAGTAGTTGGAATCTACTAGCGAGGTATAGTTCAGAATCACTCGGGTATGGTTTTAAGAGGCAAACTAAAATTTATGTTTCCAAAGATGAGACCAGGAAGGAGGGTTAGGCAGCGACAAGATGAGGTCTTGGTCGAGTAGCTCTGCCTGTGTCGGTTAAGGACCGAGGCGTGTGCAGCCCTGCTGAGCAAGTAGTGAGTTGTGTACCGGATGCTTACTGCTATATGGGACCCAGAAAACTATTGTAACAGATTAACTGGATTGTAGAGGCATACCACATCGTCTCGTTAGACCTATGAGCCCGAGATGGCACGACCGGTTCTACAGTTGGGTGTCTTGCGAAAGGTTGCCACATATGACGTAATGAAGGACGCCAGATTTGGGTCATTAGAGGCAGGCATATGTGTCGAGTTATCCAGGCAGTGTTTGATTCGAATCACCGTCCCTCGTGGATATGAGTACCACTTTCTCACATTGTTGTGACGTAGTAAGCAAGTTGTGTGATAATAGTTTGCATGTTTTAATTGCTGTTATGATAAGTCAAATTGCATGAAAATCATGGATGAAGGAGAGATAGAGCAAATTAGAGTTATTTTCCACCTTGGGACAAGTAACATTGGAATGAAGCGTTTCTTGTTTGATTGTTGATTTCCAATGTTGCTCGGCGCAAGGTCACTACTATGAAGCCTAAAATCTGAAAGTTAAGGATGAATGTGTAGGCGAATCTTTATGCAACTTGTATGTTTATGTGTTAAGTTACCTTCATGTAGAGTTGCATGCCTTAGGAGAGACGGTTAAGTCTTCCTGAGCCTTTGTGCTCACTCTTGCTATATGAGTGGTTTTGCAGGTTAACATCGGTGCTTATGAAGAAGGTTGTCCGGTGAGACTCGGAGATTTCCGAGTCATGTAGCAGATGGAGAACCCAGCCGCTGCAATGTCCTCATGTTGCTAGCGAGAGGAGTCCGTGGGCTGGACCTCTTCTCGAGTGCTCATTAGTTATTCGACGTGAGTTGATGGTAGTCTTCCGTTGTAGCTATTCGATGTAAATTATTTACAAAGAACATTTGAAAGCTTCCGCTTTTGATTTAGTAATACAGTTTTCCTTATATGTGTGCTGTTGGGTGTCGTATAACACGGCACCAACCAATGCGATTCCCGGGCGAGCAGCACGGCACCCTGACATGGGTCAGGTCCTTCTCACGCGACAGCCGTCCGGCAGTGACGATGGCGCCAAGAGGTGCCCGGTCCACGACACCAACCGGCACAGCGCCAGCGAGTGCCGGGAGATCCAGAGGTTGGCGGAGCATATCCAAGAGCTCTGACAGTAGCGCCAGGACGACACGGCCTCCCGCCAGCGAGAGGGCAAACAGAAGGCTGACTCGGAGGTCAGCGACGACTAGGAGGTGGAGTTCTAAGATGCCGAGCGGGCGTTAAAGGTCCATTATGACCAAGGAGAGAGCTCCGGCTCTGACCACAGCGAGCGGCGCAAGATGCTCCACGCCTGACCAGCCATCCCCTCTTCTGTCGTGAAGAGTAGACATTCCAAGGTAGGGCTACCTGGTGCCTCGGCCAGAGCCTTCTCGAGGAGGAGTGACAAGCCTACCCCCCGACCAGTACGAGCATGTTTCCCAGGTGCGTCCACCTTGCTGCAGGGGATGGGTGCCTCTACCCAGACCAGAGGCCCTAGGATACCTCTGTAAGTCTACTCCCAAGTAGTAGTAGAGTGTTTTTCTTTTTCTCTTTCTTGTAAGGGTAACATAGAGGCTGGGAATAGAGCTTAGAATAGGTAACGTCCCAAAAGGGTCCAGTCAGCCTCAGTACACGGGGCGAATCGCTGCTTTGTGGCACGGCCTGTTGCCCCTATTGCCCGAAGGAAGCCAGAAATCGGAAAAATATGACCTGTCCAGTGCACTCCATTACAATCTATGTTGGCCCATGCATAGCAGTCATAAATGTCGTGTTCGGAGCCAACCTACATGCTAGTCCTACACATTCGTGGCAGAATTAATTCAATCGCCACACCAACTAAGGGGTCAGGACCACGGTGACCCGGAGCCAGAGCCCCGGTTGTCACCGGACTCAGCAAGTCACTCTGCTGTGACGGCCCTCACGTGAGCAAGGTGCCAAAGTGGGGGTCCTTCTCACCTCACAGTTAGGAGAGCAGTTCAAGTACGTGGTGCATCTTGACTCCAAAGCACTAATAGTATGGCAAAGTATGAAGCCCTCAAACTTAACTTGAGTACTGCTTCTTCTCTAGGAGAATGACTGGCGTTAGTTAAGAGGAGACTCCAATCTCGCCACCAAACAAGGCTAGCGAGTGTAACCCTGTATTGGCCCGCAGCCAGCTGCCTACCTTATCTATGTGCGAGAGATGCAGAAAGTATTTCATGCTTTGGAGTAGCGCCACATCTTCTGTGCCGACAATGCGGTAGCAGATAACCTTCCAATGAAAGCCCTTGCTTGGGCTCCAGCCCCCGAAGGCACCTTTGAGAGGAAGCTACTGCATCATACAGCCTGGCCTGCCGAACAAGGCGAAGGGGGTGAGCCTTGCACCTCGAAGCTAGCAGTCCCAGCGGCCCTGCAACCATGGAGCTCGCCAAGGATCGTATGCGTCACCAGGGGCTCCGTGCAACCCGGCACCCAAGATCAGAAAAGCTCAAGTAGGTCCGATGCATGGATCATGGAGGTTCAGGCCTACTTGAAGCACAATATCCTTCCTGATGAACGTGTATCCGCTGAACCGATCGTTCCTATGGCTAGAAGATACATACTGGTATATGGAAATTTCCGCCAATGTGGCGCTGACAGCGATCTATTGTGGTGCGATACCAGGGAAATGGGCTGCTTGATATTCGTAGAGATCCTTGAGGGTGAGTGTGGCAACCGCTTCGTTCCACACGCTGGCCGGTAAACCCTTCCAGCATGGTTTGTACTAGCCGATAGCCCCTCTAGATGCCTTTGGGCTGGTCAAGAGATGCGAGGCATATCAGTTCTATGCCAAGCAGATCCACACACCAGCGCAGACGCTGCAAGTGACCCTACCCTCATGACCATTAGAGGCACGATGGCTGGTCATCCCAGCGCTGTAGCATAGCAGTGTCGGGGACTAACCCCTGACCAGCAGCAACAAGGCAAGCCCCGGTTTGCATTAACTCTTTTATAAAGTTTTACTTTGTTTACATACATAGTGTGAAGTATGATTGTGCATTAGGTATAGGATGGATGGAACCCCACTTGCATGACCAGAATCTTTCCATAAGAGTGAGGGTAGTGTCTAAGATCTCGAGTAGACAGGCTATGCTTAATAATTCATAGTACTTCAGTACAAGTCGAGTAGTTGGAATCTACTCGCGAGATAGGCTTGGGACACACGGGTTCGGTTGAGTGATGTGAGATCACTTTAGTAATGAAGAGGAGACTAGGCAGGGGCTAGGGCGCAGCAAGAGGAAGTCTTGAGTGCGCAGCCCTGCCCGTGTCGATTGAGGACCGATCCGTGTGCGGCCCTGCTGAACAAGTATTGAATGTACCGAAGGCATATCGGATATATGGGTCCCGATAAACCGATGTAGCCTAAACCTCCGGGTGTCGAGGCATAACGCACCGATTTATAGGTGTAGGCTGAGGGCAGCAAGGTGGAAATCTGCCAACGGCTCCGTGTGGGGAACCTCCTGCTCGTTTCGGTGCGACCGGTTCGACGTTTGGGCTGTTGGGTGAAAGGTTGTCCCGTACGACATCGAGTGAGCGTGCTGTGCAGCTCCACGGGTGGGCGTACGTGACGTGCTCTTTGGGTTTCCCTGCAGGTGTATATCGAGTCGATTTGCCGTCCCTCGCGGTGACGAGTACCACTTGTTCACTGCGTCGTAACGTAGACTAATGAATGAAATGTTATGATTCAATATTGCTGTTATGATATAATTGTATTGCTACATGTGTGCCACCAAATATTGCTTACAAAATCTCAGCTTCATGAACTGTTAACTTGTTGCTAAAAGATGAACTAAGGATGAACTTGTAGGCGTGTCCATTTGCTGCAACATTGCTATCCTATGTCATTGTACACCTCATGTAGAGTTTCATGCTTAGGTGAGTCAGTTAAGCCTTGTTGAGCCATCGTGCTCACGGTTGCTGCTTAAGTGTTTTTCAGGTGAGGAGCCACCCACGGACTCGGAATACGAGTCCACCGGCGAGGGTTACCCTCCGTCGGGGACCACGGCTGAGTGGGAGCCGTACACGCCGCGCTGAGCTGAGGAGTGCAGCCAGTGTTGGTTGCCCTAGGGCTGGGCAACCGACTTTTGCTAGATAGGCGGGCGTGAGTTGTACAGAGTAGACTTCCGCTGTGTAAAATAAATATTAGTTTGTAACTGAAGTTGTACCTGTTGTACAGTTCAGTTTGTTTTTCCCATGTAATATATTGTGTCTTATGACGTATGCTGTTGGGTGTCGCATCGTGCGGCACCACCCTCTGCGATCCTGGATGAGCGGATCCCGGTCCGCCACAGCCTGGTATCAGAGCTGCATTGGGGATAGCACAGTACTTAAGGACGGTATTATGGGAAAACTTAGGATTACGGTGAGGATTCGGTAGTTGCCCAAGCAAGGACTATAATAGCATAGTTACCTAAAGGGCAAAGACTAACCTATGTGTTATAATTGTGAATTTTAATTATGTAACGACGCACCTACGCTCTGGTAAGTATGGTAAGGAACGCCACCGAAAGCGGTTCAATTTCGGTTAGCTCCCCTGATGAGGAACGTGGTTCAGGGATAAGTCTCACAGCTTGGTGTGAGACATCAATATGAAACTCTTGGACTCTTCATGTTCCTGAGTTCATATGAACCGCTGATCCCTAGCGTGCATTAGGCAAGTAAGTGGAGACCCCATTGCGTGGTCAGGAACGCGAGAGTGTGTTCGTCTGGAAGTAGCCCAGGGGGACATACGCAGCGCTTGCCATCGGCGTGCCCTGCAGGGCAGTAGGTGGTATCTGTTGGGTTGATAACATTCCCAACCGTGACGACCCATTCATGACATACTCGGGTTCCCTGTCGTGTGGTGTTGAAACACGATCACGTACCTTGAGACGTGACTTAACTCAAGGACGGCCGTATGGCAACGATACGGGCGTTTGTATTTACTTTTAAATATGACCCTGCCTGAAATGAAAACAATCATTGAGTGCCCCATTATTGTTTGGTCTTCTGCAGGTACTAACCACGTATGTATCCATGTAGAAAACGTGTGCGAGATTGTGTAGTGCCACACTTGAGACGTATATGCCGGTATAATCCGGTTAGGATTTTCTTTTGTGAGGAACGTAGTACCAAGATATTGTAGGCATATGCATGAAAATAATTGATAACAAGGAATTAAAATCATTAGGTTCAACGTCTCGGACCCTGGTTGGGTGGACAAATTGGATAGTGATGAGTGTAGTTCCAAAAGACTGAAAAACAGAGTGCTCTGATTTGGGGCAGCAAGTTGCTGATCTTCAACAGGGCATAACTCACAGGTCCTTTAGCCCAGGGAGGTGTGGCATATGGTTCTGCAAAGGTATTAAAGTACTCTACAACTTTGTTGTAGACTTCCAGAGCTGAAACACACCTTAAGATGGCTTAAATCTCAGAGGAATGTAAACTGTCCAGAACCAGGACAGAGTTAAACACTCTCTGGACTGTTTTGTTTTTCAAACATAACTCCTAGTAGAAAGATCAAAAATTTTCAGCTGATACATCCTTAGAAAGGGTAGAATATGTGTTACATCTTTTCAATTCAAAGTTCCTGAAATTTCAGCACAGATTTCAGTGGAAACCGGAGTTGAAACAGCAACTTTCCAAGGGAGGTGCTGTTAAAATTCTTCCAGAAATTCTGCTGACTTTGAATTAACATAACTTTTTAACCAGAGCTGATCTGGGGGCAAATGAGTACTCGTTGGAAAGATACTGAAGTTAACTTTAACTTTTGTATTCATCTTCAGTCATGAAATTGCACAAAACCATATTAAAACTTGGAATAGGTAGAAACTGGTCATTCGGACAGAGGAGTGACAGTTGAACTCATTGGAGAGGGTGTTGTACCCTAAGGGTGGTTTACGTGATGACAACGCGATAGTAATGTCTCGTAGTGACCAAACCTAGTCATGGTGAGCTTCCAAAGAGGAGGTTCATCAAGTATGATTAACTAGCTTGTGTTTGGTCTGGTAATGGTGTAGCGTGTGCAAAGTTATTACATTATCGATGTACGAGATGTATCGCATGTTTATTGTCATTATGCTTTACACCTATTGTTGTGGGACTGCATGCAATATGTTGCGGGACTGATGTTTATTGTCGTATGGTTGCAGATGGTTCGCACTAGGACCATGCACGAGGTTGGTGGCTCCAGCCAATAGGGAGGTGATGACTCCCAGCCACAGGCCTACGACAGCACCCCGCAGCAGCAGCCACCACCGCCGCCTCCGCTTACTCTAGCGGATGTGATAGCGGCACTGGAGGGAGGTCATGAGGAGCAGACCGACCTGCTCCGCACGATCATGCAGAATACGTCCCAGGCGGGGGGGGGGGGGGGGAGCATCAAGATAGAGGGCCTCGTGAGCCCCGTGAAGTGTCGTACTCGGATTTCATGAGTACGCACCCTCCAGTGTTCACAGAAGCCAAAGAACCACTGGAGGCTGACAACTGGCTGCGGACCATCGAGTCCAAGTTCGGGCTGCTCCATTGCTCGGAGCGGCAGAAGACCCTGTTTGCAGCACAACAGCTTCACGGTGCCGCTGGTGCGTGGTGGGCGAACTATGTCGCCTCACGTCCGGCTGGCCATGCCGTGCAATGGCAAGAATTCCGGGAGGCGTTCGACGCTACCACATCCCTCCCGGAATAATGAAGAGGAAGTTCCAAGAATTCTTGGAGCTGAAGCAGGGAGGGAGGAGTGCCCATGACTACTCCCGTGCCTTCAACCATCTGGCGCAATACGTGTCAGACTATATCTCCACTGAGGAGAAGAAGCGGGAACACTTCTATCGGGGGTTACACCCCGAAATGAAGACACATCTCAGTCAGTGGAATCGCGGCACTTTCAATGACCTAGTCAATGCTGCGATCATGCAAGAGGACGCTCAGCGGGAGTTGACAGCTGAGCAGAGGAAGCGCAGCGCTCCACCTAGCAGTGGTGGTGGCGCGCCTCAGAAGTACCGTATGGTGTATCGGACACCATCCGGGCAGCAGCGGTATCCACCGGCGCAACCTCAGCGGTTCGGGGGACGGTCGTTTCAGTCACCTCCGTTCCGTCCGCCGATGCCACCACCAAGACAGCAGCAGCAGAAGGTACCCCGGGCATTTCCACCGCCACAACGTGCCCCGGGATTCCGTCCACCGATCAGCGGGGGACCGCCCCGTTTCACATGTTTCACGTGTGGCCAGGCGGGCCACTTCGCGAAGGACTGTCCCCAGGGGCAGCAGAGCAGCGGGCAAGCCCAGTTCCAGGGCGGTGCTCGAGGCCGACCTCCGGTGAAGAAGGTTGGTCAGCAGACTGGGGGCGTCCGCAACCTCGACAATGAGGACGCCCCAGAAGGAGACAACGTGCTGGCGGGTATGTTCACTCTCAACCATCAAGCAATCATCATATTTTTTTGATTCTGGTGCAACCCACAACTTCATAAGTGCATCATATGTGGTTAAGCATCAGCTGGAAGCCTTTCCAACCGAGTGTTCTTATATGATCTGCTCACCGGGAGGAAAGATTTCAGCAACGATGATGGTTCCGAAAGCACCACTGTGCTTAGGTGGGACGATATATCCCACCACTATGATTATCCTTGAGGGGCAGAAGATTGATGCAATCTTGGGAATGTCATGGCTAAGCTACCATGGCGCTGTCCTGGAAGCTCTAGCACGGACGGTTCACCTCAACTCCCCATTACACCGTCCACAGTCCCTCCTATTAGATAATCCAGTCAGAGAGGTTTCAGCAATCAACAATACTGAAGCTCTCAAATTAGAGGACATCCCCGTAGTCCGGGAGTACCCCGACGTGTTCCCGGATGATCTTCCGGGCATGCCACCTGAGCGGGATGTCGAGTTCAAGATTGAACTTGCACCCGGGACTACGCCCATATCACGGAGACCATACAAAATGGCTCCCAATGAGCTGGCTGAACTAAAAGAACAGCTCAATGATCTGTTGAGCAATGGTTTCATCAGGCCGAGTTCCTTGCCTTGGAGATGCTCGGCGCTATTTGTAAAGAAGAAGGATGAAACCCTGAGACTGTGTGTGGACTACCTGCCGCTCAACGCCGTCACCATCAAGAATAAGTACCCCCTGCCCCGCATCGACATATTGTTTGATCAACTTGTGGGGGCTAGTGTGTTCTCCAAGATGGACCTTCGCTCTGGATATCATCAGATAAAGATCCTGGCGGAGGATATCCCGAAGACGGCCTTCTCGACGAGATATGGACTATATGAATATCGCGTCATGTCCTTTGGTCTCACAAATGCTCCAGCCCATTTCATGTATCTCATGAACTCGGTGTTTATGCCGGAGCTGGACAAGTTCGTGGTAGTGTTCATCGATGATATCTTGGTTTACTCCAAGACAGAAGCCGAACATGCCGAACAATTACGGATCGTTCTTCAACGATTGCGAGACCACAAGCTCTACGCCAAGTTCAGCAAATGCGAGTTTTGGATCAGCCAAGTGCCATTCTTGGGACATATCATCTCCGCAGAAGGCATTGCGGTTGACCCAAGAAAAATAGAGCAAGTGCTGAAATGAAAAGCTCCCACATCAGTTCATGAAGTCAGAAGCTTCCTCGGGTTAGCGGGATACTATCGGAGATTTATTCCAAGTTTCTCCAAGCTCGCTAAGCCCATGACAGAATTGCTGAAGAAGGGGGACGAAATATGTTTGGAACACGGCGTGTGAAGGAGCGTTCCAAGCATTGGTGAAGCGTCTCACCACAGCCCCGGTCTTAGCTCAGGCGGATACAACAAAGCCCTTCGACGTGTATTGTGACGCGTCCGGTATTGGGCTCGGCTGCGTGTTGATGCAGGGAGGACGTGTGGTCGCTTATGGCTCACGCCAACTTCGAAACCATGAGCAGCACTATCCGACTCATGATCTTGAGCTTGCTGCAGTGGTGTTGGCGCTAAAAATATGGAGGCACTGTCTCCTGGGGAATCTGGTGCATCTCTACACCGACCACAAGAGCTTAAAATACATTTTCACCCACAAGGAGCTGAACATGAGGCAACGGAGGTGGTTAGAATTGATCAAAGATTATGAAATTGAGATTTATTACCACCTCGGCAAGGCGAATGTGGTTGCCGACGCGCTGAGTCGGAAATCACATGTCCATCACCTCACCATTACACCGGTGGAGGAGGAAGAGCCGAGTTTATACTTGGTTCCTTATGGATCGCTGTACAACCTTGCCCTCATCCCTACTATTAGGGAGGACATCATGACAGCTCAGAAGACTGATAAAGGCATGGCACATCTCTGGAGACGGATAGACAATGGAGAGATCAAATGTTTCCGGAAGGATGATGAGGGGACGCTATGGTTCAATGACCGCATAGTCGTACCCCAGGATATGTAGTTGAGGAAAAAGATCCTCGATGAAGCTCACTTGTCTAAGTACTCCATTCATCCGGGCAGAAACAAAATGTACCAAGATTTGAAGAAGAAATTTTGGTGGAGACGGATGAAGCGGGAGGTAGCGAAGTACGTATCCGAGTGCGATACGTGCCGACGAGTGAAAGCTGATCACATGAAGAAATCAGGGCTGTTGCAACCCCTGAAGATCCCGGCATGGAAATGGGAATATGTGAGCATGGATTTCATTGTGGGATTACCCCTAACATCCAACAAGCATGATTCCATTTGGGTAATCGTTGACCGGTTAACCAAGACGGCTCACTTCATCCCGGTGAATGTACGTTACAATGCCAGCAAATATGCGGAGCTGTACATAGCGAAAATTCTATGCCTATACGGGGTACCCAAGACCATAGTCTCAGACCGAGGTGCATTGTTTGTATCTCGCTTTTGGGAGCAGTTGCATGCTGCTTTGGGTACTAAACTGATTAGAAGCTTCGCCTACCACCCTCAGACAGATGGCCAGACAGAGAGGGTGAATCAAGTTCTGGAAGACATGTTGAGAGCATGTGTCATCCACCATGGTTGGAACTGGGATGATCACCTACCATTGGCGGAATTCTCGTACAACAACGGCTATCAGGCGAGTATCAAGGTGGCACCCTACGAAGCTCTCTACGGTCGTAAATGTCGCACCCCATTAAACTGGTGCGAGTCCGGTGAAAGGGTCACATTCGGGGTTGATGTGGTGAACGACGCCGAAGAGCGCGTTCGGACGATCCAAGCTAATTTGAAGGCTGCTCAATCCCGGCAGAAGAGCTAGGCTGATAAGAGGCGTATACCATTGCACTTTGACGCCGGTGAACACGTGTACCTCCGCGTGTCTCCAATGAAGGGTGTGCACCGGTTCGGTGTGAAGGGGAAGCTCGCTCCCCGTTTTATTGGACCCTATGCTATCACCGAGAAGTGTGGACCAGCAGCATATCGATTGGAGCTACCGGCATCCCTTGCTGGTGTCCATGATATTTTCCATATTTCGCAACTGCGAAAATGTTTGAAGCATACAGTGGATGTTCCTACCGAAGACATCAGCGAGCTGAAACCGGATTTAACATATGATGAGTATCCGGTGGCAATTCTTGATGAAAAAGCCAAAACCACGCATAGCAGAACATTGTGGTTCTACAAAATACTCTGGAGCAACCACACCACCGATGAAGCGACGTGGGAGAGTGAGGAATTCCTTCGCTCAAATTACCCGGAGTTCATGGCTTCTCGACACGGGTAAGTCCCTATTACATCGCTATCTCTTCTTTTGTAATCTCGGGATGAGATTCTTTTAAGGGGGGAGGGATGTAAAAGCCCAAGAAAAGGGACTTGCAAAAAACTTTTCTTCACCTCACCACACCACAGTTTTTGGTGGGGATATCTTAGGAAATATTGTGAAGAGCAAGTAACCTCCATCAAAAGAGGGATTAGAGGGGAAAGCCTTCACTTTCGCAAAGTGGGATTTTTACACATGAACATGAGAGGTTGAGCTCACCCCTAGAACTTAAAAAGTCTTGGGAAGGTTCAGTCCATGTTTCATGGAAATCCAACACTTTTTGAGGCACTTTTGGAGGTATTTGAAAAAGAGGCCAATTTGAATGTAAATTCAAATTGCTGCAACTTTCATCACCCGAATTCAAAAGTTAGCTTCATATTCAAACTCAGCACATTTTTATGAGTAATCCCACCAATTTTCATCCTCATTGGAGTTCATCTTGTCAAGAGCTAAATTTGCAAGAATTCAAAACTGAATTTGAATTTCAGTTTAAACATGCAGCAAATTTAGCCAAACACAGTTCAAATTTGAGAATTCAAATTCAAACAAAGACTTGGTGACTAAGTCTCACATTAAATTGTGAGTAGCTGAGGATATTTTGGCACCCCAGAATTGAGAAAATTTGGAAAAAGAATTAGGGGGGGGAGGTCCCACCTGTCAGTAGACTTAACAGAGAAGTTTTCCACTGATTTCCCCTCTCTCAGCCGAGGCAGTGCGCCAGCTGCGGACAGCACCGGCGTCCGACCGCCTCACCTCGCCACCTCCTGCTTGGCGACCGAGGGCACGCGTGCCCGACACGGTTAATGTCCCCAGCCCACGTGAGCCGGCCTCATCTCTTCCGCTCTGCCCGTTCCCACCCGAAACGAAAAACGGCACCAGCCGCTCTCCTCGGCTTCTCGTCGCGCCGTTGATCCAGGCGACCTCGCGACCGGAGCTCAACCGCAAAGTTACGCGCCGGGGACTGCTCGAACTCACGGTGAAGACCCTACCCTTTTCCATGCTCTGTAGGGGGGAGTATTTCCCCGTCTAGTCCTCGGTGTTCGACAAAAACGAGTGGGCAGATAATCTGAAATTCGCGGCGATCGGTCCTGCACGGCGTAAAACCAGCCAACACATGTTCTACACGTCCCCACGACCATCTAGGATCCAAAACCATCGAAAACCGTCGAGTCTTTGCGCTGATATCCGAGTTTTTCGAGCAACAGCCGACATCGGGCCTAGGTCGACGGTGAGGTCCTAGTTCCGGCCATTTTCATGGACAACCAAGCTCATATTCGTGCGCAGCATGCCACGGCGGAGCTGTAGGAGCAAACCACTTGAGAAATAAGGCCCGGAGTAGCCCGGGTGACGTCGCCGGAGTAGAGGGAAGCTCTGTCACCGTCGCGGGCATAGTTCCGGCCATTGCCGAGCTCCGGTGAGGGCATCAGCGTGTTCTCCGAGTCGAGTTAGGCACAGGCGGCAAGTTTTGTCGAAGGTCGGGTGGTGAAACGCCCGGCGGCGAGCGCTCCGCCGAAGCGCCGCCGCGGGAGCTGCGGGAGAGCACGAGGTAGATGAAGGGGGGCCGGGTCCACCGGTCAGCATCTGATCTCGTGCGGGGATCGGTTTGCGGCCGGGATTCGGTGCGGCAGCGCGGGTAAAACCCCGTGGGCCGCGGTGTGGCCGCATTTGAGTGGGCCGGCTCGAGGAGTGGGCCCCACCCGCAGGATTTAAACATTTCTGGAATTTCCAGTTTTAGTTCAAACTTCAAATGCATAGAACTTTGGCTAGGAAACTCCAAATTTGATGAACCAAATTTTGCTGAACTCAGAATTCTGAGTACTTTCCAGCAATACCAAATTCAGTTCATGAAAGTGAATAGTTTTCCAGAATTAAATCCCTAAACTTTAAAATGTTGGGAATTTTATCTGGAGAACTACTTTATAAAAAATTCTGAAATTTGGCTGAGAGGTTCATTAGAAAATCCCTGAATCCCAGTAAAATTGTTAGACTCATCCAAGTTAATTTAGTTACGCTAATGGGGTGATTAAGAGAACTGCCCTGAGAAAATAGAAAAATGTATAGAAACATTTTTCAGATTTTCTCCAATCTTAATTATGACATAACTTTCAGTAGAATTCTTCAAATGACATGAAACCAATTCCATTAGAACCATCATAAAGTCTAGTTTCCAGAAAGTAATGGTTGGAGCCATGAAAACCCCTGGAATTATTCAGAGGCTCAAATATTGACCAAATGGGCTTTTATTTGTACAAGGTTCAGATGAACTTTGTTTCAAATGAAACTTGGTCAAGACTCTGGTTAGGACCCTACCAAGCCACAATAAAAAATTTCAGAACCAAAGGGGAGGGCTAGCTAGAGTTAG
This sequence comes from Neostapfia colusana, assembly GCA_030760725.1. Lineage (NCBI taxonomy): Eukaryota > Viridiplantae > Streptophyta > Magnoliopsida > Poales > Poaceae > Neostapfia > Neostapfia colusana. Next base: position 50,643,729 of record JASWHV010000011.1, read on the forward strand.
TAGTAGTTAAGTATTCAAGCTTACACAATTGCATTTAAATTGACATGTAGTATTTCATTAAACGTGTAGTCGCTGAAGAAGAGACTCCGGAAGTGCTGGACTTCCTTCTTCTGGACGAAGAACTAACCCCTGACCAGCAGCAACAAGGCAAGCCCCGGTTTGCATTAACTCTTTTATAAAGTTTTACTTTGTTTACATACATAGTGTGAAGTATGATTGTGCATTAGGTATAGGATGGATGGAACCCCACTTGCATGACCAGAATCTTTCCATAAGAGTGAGGGTAGTGTCTAAGATCTCGAGTAGACAGGCTATGCTTAATAATTCATAGGACTTCGGTACAAGTCGAGTAGATGGAATCTACTCGCGAGATAGGCTTGGGACACACGGGTTCGGTTGAGTGATGTGAGATCACTTTAGTAATGAAGAGGAGACTAGGCAGGGGCTAGGGCGCAGCAAGAGGAAGTCTTGTGTGCGCAGCCCTGCCCGTGTCGATTGAGGACCGATCCGTGTGCGGCCCTGCTGAACAAGTATTGAACGTACCGAAGGCATATCGGATATATGGGCCCCGATAAACCGATGTAGCCTAAACCTCCGGGCATCGAGGCATAACGCACCGATTTATAGGTGTAGGCTGAGGGCAGCAAGGTGGAAATATGCCAATGAGCATAGAGAGATGCTCCGTGTGGGGAACCTCCTGCTCGTTTTGGTGCGACCGGTTCGACGTTTGGGCTGTTGGGTGAAAGGTTGTCCCGTACGACATTGAGTGAGCGTGCTGTGCAGCTCCACGGGTGGGCGTACGTGACGTGCTCTTTGGGTTTCCCTGCAGGTGTATATCGAGTCGATTCGCCGTCCCTCGTGGTGACGAGTACCGCTTGTTCACTGCGTCGTAACGTAGACTAATGAATGAAATGTTATGATTCAATATTGCTGTTATGATATAATTGTATTGCTACATGTGTGCCACCAAATATTGCTTACTAAATCTCAGCTTCATGAACTGTTATCTTGTTGCTAAAAGATGGACTAAGGATGAACTTGTAGGCGTGTCCATTTGCTGCAACATTGCTATCCTATGTCATTGTACACCTCATGTAGAGTTTCATGCTTAGGTGAGGCGGTTAAGCCTTGTTGAGCCATGGTGCTCACGGTTGCTGTTTAAGTGTTTTTCAGGTGAGGAGCCACCCACGACTCGGAGTACGAGTCCAACGGCGAGGGTTACCCTCCGTCGGGGACCACGGCTGAGTGGGAGCCGTACACGCTGCGCTGAGCTGAGGAGTGCAGCCAGTGTTGGTTGCCCTAGGGCTGGGCAACCGACTTTTGCTAGATAGTCGGGCGTGAGTTGTACAGAGTAGACTTCCGCTGTGTAAAATAAATATTAGTTTGTAACTGAAGTTGTACCTGTTGTGCAGTTCAGTTTGTTTTTCCCATGTAATATATTGTGTTCTTATGACGTGTGCTGTCGGGTTTCGCATCGTGTGGCACCACCCTCTGCGATCCTGGATGAGCGGATCCTGGTCCGCCACAAAGGCAAGCTTAGGTTTGTGAATGAGGTAGCATAAGATGGTGGTTACTTGCCGTAGATCTAAGGACCGGTTCATGCGAGCACATGACTGGATAACAGTGCCACCACAAGGCCATTTATGGGCGCGGCTTAGCCAAGTAATTAGGTAAGTTGCTAGATTGTTATGGACCGTGGAAGGCGCGGGGAATGGGAGTCGAGTGAGGACTGCCCTGGGAACTGCATGGCACAAGAGGGGCCCGTGGGTATGAGAATTGGAGATTCTAGCCTGCCGGTGAAACCTTAGTGAGTCCATACATCTAGTAACCCCTTTGTAATGGCTATTTTGTGATCTCTTGACCATACACCAATGGTTATGTACTGGTATAATGGAAGTTCTGGAGTCGCCGACTGGTGACAAAATCACAAACTTGTGGGTACAGAGGTGCAAACTCTGCAGAGTCTAAAACTATTATGATAGCCGAGCTTACAGTCATGAGCGCCTGGCCAACTTCCATGATTAGTTGGGATTGATTTTGGTTATGATTTTCGTTATGGTTTTGGTTATGGTTTGGTTTTTGGGACTGTTGAGTCTAGGTAATAAGATTGGTTGCATGATTGTTGAGTCGTGGCAACGAGATTGGTCTCGGAATGAGACGGAATTGTTTATGAGATGAAATGGTAGCGAATACGAGATGATATTCGTGAGATGGTAGTGAATACGAGAAGGTATTCGTGAACAAAGTTGAGAAAGGTTAATGTCTGGTTGAGACATGGAAAGTGATGAAACATAATGGAGGTTTGTTGCTATTTTAATACATGTTGGGATTACATTCACTTAAAGCTAAGTTGTTGTTTTATCATGGTTTTGAGAAATAACTTTGCTTTTCTGCAATGAGCCCTTTTATACCTTCCTTGGTGAGCTACATATCATATTTTCCCGCACTTGCTGAGTACATCATTGTACTCAAACTTGCATTATTACTTCATCATCAGCTACAGAAGAAGATTACTATGAAGACCAAGTGGATCCTTAGGCGTGTAATCTATCCTCAACCTTGCCTGTGGGGATGGAGTAGAGATGGAGCCACTGCTGCTGCATAGATTGCTACCGCACTAGAATAAAGACTTCCGCTGCTAGATATAGACTTCCGCTGCTAAGATAGACTTCCGCTGCTAGCATGAGTCCAAGACTCATGAGACTTTCTAATAAACCCTGTTATTCGTGGTAATATATATTCTGAATTCAGTTTGTGGAACATATGTATATGTGCGATGAACATCCTGGGCAGACATATGCATCAGTTCTCAATTCCTTGGTTTTCCACAGAATTGAGGGCATCACAGATTGGTATCAGAGCCACTGGTTGACGGTAGGTTATACACCTAGATAGATAAGTCACAGATTGGTATAAGACACAGATTGGTATCAACTTGCCACGGGTTGATCGTAGATCACATAACCTAGATAGGTCACAGATTGATATTAGAGCTGCCATGCCTAGTCACAAATTGGTACCAAGCTACCAGGATTGACTGTAGGACACAAACTTAGAATGATCACGGATTGGTAGCAGAACCACCTTGACCGTAGGACACACCCCAAGTAACGGATTGATATTAGCAGCCACGCTGACCATAGGATGCAAGCTTAGGATGCATAGATTGGCATTAGAACTACCTTGACATAGGATGCAAGCCTAGGAGAAGCCATAGTTGGAGCACGGATTGGTGTCGCCCCAAACCACCTTGACATAGGGTGAAGTCATAGATTGATATCACCCTAGAACCCTATAGGACCACCATTGAATAAGCCTTTAATAGGAGTTGTGTGAGCCTTTGTGATGATTGTTTGTGCTTGTGTGTGTAGTGTAAGTTGTGGGACGTCTCAAGCGTTGTCCATATACACACATAAGTAGAAAGAGGTGTGAGATGCCTTGGCACTTGATTCACATCCTCATATGGGCTGATATATATACAGTCCATCCGCCTTGATGCATATAGTTGGGAGGGATCCATCTAACCTTCTAACCTCTATTCTATTCCTTTCTCTCTCACAGATGGTGAGAGGAAACGCTGGCCGCCAAGGAAGGAATGTCCGTGGCAACCAAGAGGATGGCCACAACGAAGTTCCTGTTAACCCCGGAGCTGGCGAGAACAACCTGGAACGGTTGATGGCCATGCAGAATCAGCTTATGCAGACCATGATCCAAACATTGGGTCAGCTGCAGCCCAACAACAACAACCCTGTTCCGGCACCACCGCCACCACCGCTGCCACCACCGCCGGCTCACAACGGGCTGGGAGAGTTCATGAGGACTCGACCGCCTACTTTCTCTCAAGCTAATGATCCCATGGAGGCCGACGATTGGTTGAAGCCCATGGAGAAGAAGCTTGCCATAGTTCAGTGCAATGACAGAGAGAAGGTTCTCTTTGCGTCGCACCAACTCATGGGAGCTGCCGCTGACTGGTGGGATACCCTGTGCAACCTCACGTCAATCCGGAGTCGATCACTTGGACTGAGTTCAAGGAGAGTTTCTGATCTCATTACATCCCTACTGGTGTAATGATGCTCAAGAGACAAGAGTTCGAAGGTCTCCGCCATGGACAGAAGAGCGTGAATGAGTACGTCAACAAGTTCATGCAACTGTCACGGTACGCCCCCGAAGATGTCAACTCGGACCAACGGAAGCAGTACCTGTTCATGAGAGGGCTGAACAATGAGATCCAGGTTCAGCTCCTCAAAAATGACTATGAGAGCTTCCGGAAACTGGTTGACAAAGCTATAGTGGTTGAAAGCAAGATCCGAGAGATCGAGCGAGAGGACAAGAGGAAGATGCCATACCAGCCACAAGGGAGCAACGTACGCCCTCGGTACATGCCCCCAGCTGCACCGCAGTATGGATCGACCACTCCTGCATATACCGCCCTAATCAGCCACCACAGCAACGACCCCTTGCACAAGCACCTCGTGTGCCTTTGCCTCCAGCGCCCCGTCCTAACGTGGGTGCTCCTGTTCAAAACCCCCGCCCCAACGTACCTTCTGCCGTAGGCAACAGGGCATGCTTTGCATGCGGGGAGACGGGACACTTCACGAGCCAGAGCCCGAGGAGAGGTCCTGGACAGCATGGAAACGTGCCCAAGCAAAACCCACGGCCGAACGGAGGAGACAACCAAGGAAACCATGGACAGCAGAACTACGCTCGCGGCAACGTGAACCATGTCTCTGCGGAGGAAGCAAAACAGGCTGAGGACGTCGTGATTGGTATGTTCCTTGCCAACTCCAACCCAGCCACCATTCTATTTGATTCTGGAGCCTCACATTCCTTCATATCATCCAAGTATGATGCCAAGTATAATGTACCAATATCACACTTGAAATATACTATGTTGGTTAATTCTCCCGGTGGAGAGATGAGGACTAATATAGTATGTTCGAAAGTAAACCTTAAAATAAGGGGGGTAGACTTCCTTGCCAACCTCATTGTCTTGGATTCCCATGGGCTTGACATAATACTCGGAATGGATTGACTAAGTAAGCACAACGGGGTAATCCAATGTGCTGAAAGGAGCGTGCAGTTGACCAACGAGCACCGTACCCGTATCGAGTTGGAGTCAGCCCAACCGGCAACCGAGAAGGCAACATTGAACTACGTTGAAGAAGCAACCCTGGACAGCATTCCGGTGGTTCAAGAATTTTCGGACGTGTTCCCGGAGGAACTTCCTGGTATGCCACCTGACCGGGACATCGAGTTTTCCATTGACCTAGTACCCGGAACCGCACCTATAGCCAAGAGACCCTATAGGATGCCCGTCAACGAACTAGTGGAACTCAAAAAGCAAATCCAGGAGCAGCAAGAGAAAGGTTTTATACGTCCAAGCTCGTCACCATGGGGAGCCCCCGTGCTCTTCGTGGACAAGAAGGATGGGACCCAAAGGATGTGCGTGGATTATAGGTCTCTCAATGAGGTGACAATCAAGAACATGTACCCTCTGCCCCGTATAGAGGATCTGTTCGATCAGATAAAGGGAGCCCGAGTGTTCTCCAAAATTGATCTTCGGTCGGGATACTTCAAACTGAAGATTAAAGCCCTACGATATACCCAAGACTGCCTTTCAAACACGGTATGGTTCGTATGAATATACCGTGATGTCTTTTGGGTTAATGAACGCACCTGCATACTTCATGTACCTCATGAACAAGGTTTTCATGGAGTACATGGATAAGTTCATCGTGGTTTTCATTGGCGATATTATGGTGTATTCGAAAAGTGAGGAGGAACATGAAGAACACTTGAGATTGACGTTACAGAAGCTGTGAGAGCATCAGTTGTATGCCAAGTTAAGCAAATGTTGAATTTGGCTAAAGGAGATATCGCTCCTAGGCCACATCATCTTCGAGGAAGGAGTATCGGTTGATCTCGGAAAAGTGGGAGATGTTCTGAAGTCGAACCAACCGCAAAACGTGAGGGATATTTGGAGTTTTCTTGGGATGGCTAGATACTACCGAAGGTTCATCAAGGACTTCTCTAAGATAGCAAAGCCTATGACGGAGTTGCTAACAAAGGGAAAAGCCTTCCAATGGACACCAGCATGCCAAGAATTTGAGGAGCTCAAGAAAAGGCTAACCACAGCGCCGGTATTGGTATTGCCGGACGTGAGCAAGAGCTTTGACATATATTGTGACGCATCCAAACAAGGGCTCGGATGCGTGCTCATGCAAGAAGGACAAGTGGTAGCCTATGCCTCACGACAATTAAAGACGCACGAGCTTAATTACCCTTCACATGACCTGGAGCTAGCAGTCGTGGTGCATGCATTGAAGATTTGGAGACATTATATCCTTGGTCATCGATGTGAGATCTATACGGATCATAAAAGCCTCAAGTACATATTCACCCAAACAGATTTGAATTTGAGGCAACGTCGATGGTTGGAGCTCATCAAGGATTATGATGTTAGAATCAACTATCACCCCGGAAAGGCCAATGTAGTAGCCGATGCATTGAGCCAGAAGGGAGCATGTCACCAACTCACGGTTCGGGAGCTACCACCCGAGCTACAAAAGGAGTTCGAACGGTTACATCTCGGATTCTTGAACGAGATGGAAGTGATGGAACTCCACTCATCATTGGAACAAGAGATAAAGGATGGCCAAGCTACGGATGAGAAGATCAAGGAAAGAATCCAACAAGGAATAGAGAAGGACTTCAAGGAAGATGAAAAGGGTACACTTTGGCTAGGAAAATGGATTTGTGTGCCTAACGTGAAGCACATCGACGACACGATATTAAAAGAGGCACATGACTCACTTTATTCCATACATCCCGAAAGTACCAAGATGTACAAGGACCTAAAGACTTGTTATTGGTGGGATGGTCTGAAAAGAGACATAGCCGAGTATGTTGCCCTATGCGACACATGCCAACGAGTGAAGGCCGAACATCAAAGACTCGCTGGACTGTTGCAACCCTTGAACGTACCCGAGTGGAAGTGGGAAGACATCAGTATGGATTTTATCGTCGGATTGCCATGTACTCTGTCGGGTTACGACTCCATCTGGGTTATCGTGGACCGATTGACGAAAACCACTCATTTTCTTCTTGTTAAAACCACGTACCGTGTGGCAGATCTAGCCAAGCTGTACATGGAGCAAATCGTGTGCCGTCATGGAGTCCCGAAGAGGATAGTCTCAGATCGGGGTTCTCAGTTTACCTCTATATTTTGGAGGAATCTGCATAAAGCTATGGGTACACGACTGGATTTTAGCTCCGCCTACCACCCACAAACCGATGGGCAAACCGAAAAGACAAACAAAATTTTGGAGAACATGTTGAGAGCTTGCGCCTTGAAACATGGGCGTAGTTGGGATAGGAGTTCACCATACGCTGAATTCTCCTATAACAACAGCTATCAAGCTAGCTTGAAGATGTCGTCTTTCGAAGCATTGTACAGTAGACGGTGTGGAATGCCGTTGTTTTGGAACCAAACCGGAGAGAACCAAGTGTTTGGACCGGAAGGGTTACAAGAGGCTGAAAAGCAAGTCCAGACAATACGGGAGAACTTGAATGCTGCTCAGTCACGTCAGAAAGGCTACGTGGACAATAGGCGAAGGAAGCTGACTTCCGAAGTAGGAGACTTCGTATACCTTAAGGTATCGCCTATCCGTGGCCAACGACGTTTCAACGTCAAAGGCAAGCTAGCACCTTGCTACATCGGACCCTTCAAAATTTTGGACAAGCGAGGGGAAGTAGCCTATGAATTAGAGCTCCCAACGCACCTCTCCGACGTACATGACGTGTTTCATGTATCCCAGCTCAAGAAGTGCTTGAGAGTACCAGAAGAGCAAGTACCGATGGATGAGCTCAAACTTCAAGAGGATCTGACCTATGCAGAGCACCCTGTCCGAATTTTGGACGTAAAGGAAAGGGTCATGAGGTACAATGGATCCATCACATAGAAGCTGAAGCCACATGGGAGCGTGAAGAATACATCAAGACAGAGTTTCCTCATCTATTCTCTACTAACGAATCTCGAGGGCGGGATTCAATTTAAGGGGGGTAGATTTGTGACGCCCTAATTCTCGGGTTCTGCATGTAATCATGTTTTATGTAGAAAAACATTTTTAAAATAAGTAGAAACAGAGAAAATATTAAAAAGATAGCCGGAAAGAGCCAAATTCAGTTCACAGAGAGTGCCGAAGACAACTGCGGCGGTTTGCTGGCCACGTGGTGTGTTCGGAGCTCATCTCCGCAAAGGGGGAGAGGTCCGCCGCTAAACTGGCTACGTGGCAGGCTCGGGGCTCATCCCCGCAAAGGGGGAGAGGTCCGACCCCGTGGGACACGTGTTTCCCCTGGAGCTACCCTCTGCAAAGGAGCGAGGCCAGTCCCACAGGACACGTGTCGGCTGCGGAGCTATTCACTGCTGAAAAGAGAGGATCAGCCACGCGGGACACGTGTCACTCTACGAGCTCACCTCCGAGAGGTCCGACCCCGCTAGACACGTGTCGCTCTCAAAGTTAACTTCCGGGAGGTCCGGTCCTATTGGACACATGTCATCTCCGGAGCTCATCAACGGGAGGTCCGACACTACCGGACACGTGTCACTTCCGGAGCTCACCTCCGAGAGGTCCGACGCTGATGGACACGTGTCAACCTCAGAGATCGTCTCTAAGATGAAAGGAAGTCCGACGCTACTTGACACGTGGCACATCCGGAGCCACCTCCGAAGAGAGGGGAGGTCCGGAATTGACACAAGGCACCCCCGGAGCCACCTCCGAAGAGAGGGGGAGGTCCGGAACTGACATGTGGCATTCGCGGAGCTCGCCTCTGTTGAGAGGGGAGGTACTGACCCACCAGACACATGGCGCACGCGGAGCTCACCTCTGAGGGAGAAGGAGGTCCTGCCCGCTATGATGCTTGGTGCACGTGGAGCTCACCTCTGAAGGAGAGGGAGGTCTCGTCCGCCTGACACGCAGCACAACCAGAGCTGGTCTCTGCGGAAGAGGGATCCCAGGTTCCGCAGGACACGTGGAGCTTCCGGAGCTCATCGCCGCGGAGGTGATGAGTTCTGAAGCGGTTTTTGCTTCAGTACGCGTGGGAATCCCCGGTACTGAGGAAACCGACACGATTTCCACAATGCTACCACACCAAATCAGTTTTAAGATAAGTTGTTAAGATTCAAAAACAATTTGAATAGGACTCTCATTCGAATTCCGATCAGATTAGGACTATTCTCTTCCCGGATATAAATAGAACCAAAAACCTTTGGCCGCAACCACGAACTTCTTTTGCACTTCCTGAGCCGATAACTTAGAGCCCTAGCCCCAGCTCGCCGAGTAAACCCCTTCGCTGGAGTACAGTCGCCGGAGATCACCGGAAGAGAGCCCCGACGATCTATCTTGCTAGGAGAAGGACCCCGAGACCAAGAAGAACGTATGGTAGGTCTCCAATACCACCTTACGACATCATTGTATTTTCTTTGCATCTGTTCTTCGATTTCTTTGGAACAGAAGCTTTTTTGTGGACTGGTCACTTGTTGATCGGTTTGATCTAAGTCAAGATCATCGCCACGTCCACAATTGATATCTACAACTCTGTTCATCATAAAACTCATGCAAGCCATGCAGGAACACGTACAACTGATCTAATAAAAAAACTGCACCGTAGGATTAACATGCATATGCATCATTGCATCTTAAAGTAGAGTTTGTGCATGGTATTGATTGCTGTGAATCTTGTATGTGCGTGATCGCGTATAGAAAGACAAGCTCAGGGAGCTGTCTACGATGAGCTGCAAAAACAAGGTTTCGGGATCCAAGAGCAACCGGAACCGCAAGAACAAGGCAAGTGCCCCTTGACCATATTGATCCCATATTTTGGAAAACTGTTTTGTTTGCGAAAAGGTGTGTGCTTGAGTCAAACATGATAGAAAACCCTTTCATAGGAGTTTACTAGTTTTGGTTAAACCACCCTTGTCACCGGGAAAGTTATTGAGTCGGGTATGGTTTTAGCTATTATGTTTGGCTGAGTCCATAGGATTATGGGAAGCGAGATAGATGTGTCTAGCTAACTGCACTCGTAAGAATGATGAGAAACTGATGTTGTTAATGAACATGGATCGGAGGGAGATCTCGGCAAGCTTGGGTTTGTGAATGAGGTAGCATGAGATGGTGGTTACTTGCCGTGGATCTAAGGACCAGTTCATGCGAGTGTGACGCCATCAATTCTGTGGAAAACCACGGAACCGAGAACTGATGCATATGTGTGCCCAGGATGTTCATCACACATACACATATGTTCCACAAACTGAATTCAGAATATATATAACCACGAATAACAGAGATTATTACAATGTCTCATGAGTCTTGGACTCATGCTCACAGCAGAAGTCTTAATCTAACAGCTGAAGTCTTTATTTCTATGCAGCGGAAGTCTTCTAACTAGTGCGGAAGCAGTCTAAGTAGTAGCAGTGGCTCCATCTCTACTCCATTCCACAGGCAAGGTTGAGGACAGACTACATGCCTAATGCTCCACCTGGTTTTCATAGTAATCTTCTCCTGTTGCTGATGGTGAAATAATAATGCAAGTTTGAGTACAATGATGTACTCAGCAAGTGCGGGAAAATATGATATGTAGCTCACAACAAGGTAGATATAAAAAGGCTCATTGCAGAAAGCAAAGTTATTTATTAAAACCATGATAAAACAGCAACTTAACTTTAAGTGAACGTAATCCCAACATGTATTAAAATACCAATCATACCTCCATTATGTTCATCATTTTCCATGTTACAACCAGACATTAATCAACCTCACTCTTGCTCACGAATACCATCTCGTATTTGCTACCATCTCACGAATATCATCTCATATTCGCTACCGTTTTATCTCATAAACAATTCCGTCTCACACCGAGACCAATCTCGTTGCCATGACTCAACAGTGATGCAACCCAATCTTATTACCCGGACTCAACAGTCCCGAAAACCAAACCAAAATCAAACCAGAACCAGAACCTTCCAAAACCATCCCCAAATAACCATTCAACTAATCATGGAAGTTGGCCAGGCGCTTGTGACCGTAAGTTCGGCTATCATGATAGTTTTAAGACTATGCAGAGTTGCACCTCTTTACCGACAAGTTTGTGATTTCATCACCCATCGGCGACTGCGGAACCTCCATTATACCAGTACACAACCGTCGGTGTATGGCCAAGAGATCACTAATTAGCCTTTACAAAGGGGCTACTAGATGTATGGACCCACTAAGGTTTCACCGGCAGGCTAGAATCTCCGATTCTCCCACCCACGGGCCCCAGCTTGTGCCATGCAGTTCCCAGGGAAGTCCTCACTCGACTCCCATTCCCCGCGCCTTCCACGGTCCATAACAATCTAACAACTTACCTAATTACTCAGCTAAGCCGCACCCATACTTGGCCTTGTGGTGGCACTGTTATCCTGCCATGTGCTCGCATGAACCGGTCCTTAGATCTACGGCAAGTAGACCACCATCTCATTCTACCTCATTCACAAACCCAGGCTTGACTAGATCTCCCTCCGATCCATGTTCATTAACAACAGCAGTTTCTCATCTTTCTTACGAGTGCAGTTAGCTAGACACATCTATCTCACTTCCCAATCCCATGGACTCAGCGAAGCATAAAAGCAAAATCCATACCCGACTCATAACCTTCCCTGGCGACAAGGCTGGTTTAACCAAAACTAGTAAACTCCTATAAAAGGTTTCCCATCATGTTTGACTCAGCACACACACCTTTTCGCAAAACAAAACAGTTTCCCAAAACATAGGATCAATATGGTCAAGGGGCACTTGCCTTGTTCTGGCTGTTCTGGTTGCTCAAAATCTTGTTGTTAGTCCGTCGTAGGTAGCTCCTTGAGCTTGTCCTTCTATACATGATCAGGCAGATACAAGATTCACAACAATCAATATCATGCACAAACTTTAACTAGATGCGATGATGCATATGCATGCTATCCTATGATCAGTTTCTACGTGTTCTTGCATGGTTTGCATAGGTTTTACGATGAACAGAGGTGTTCGGATCAAATGTGGACGTGGTGATGATCTTGACTCTAGATCAAACCGATCAACACGAGATCTGTCCACGAAAAAGCTTCTATTCAAAAGGAATCTAATAACAGATGCAAAGAAAACGCAACAATGTCGTAAGGTGGTATTGGAGACCTACCTTATGTTCTTCTTAGTCTCGGCGTCCTTCTCCTAGCAAGAAAGATCGTTGGGGCTCTCTTCCGGCGATCTCCCTGGACTGAACTCCGGCGAAGGTTTTATTCAGCGAGTTGGGATTTGGGCTCTAAGTCGTTGGCTCAGGAGTTGGGAAAGAAGTTTGTGGTTTCGGCCAAAGGTTCTGTGTTCTATTTATAATCGGGAAGAAAGAGTTCTAATCTGATTGGACTTCGAATAAGAGTCCCATTCAAACTTTTTTAAATCTTAACACCTTATCTTTAGTTGATTTGGTGCGGTAACATTGTGGAATTCGTGTCGGTTTCCTCCCATACCGGTATTCCCACGCGTACGGAAGCAAAAACCGCTCCAGAACTCGTTACCTGCGTGGTGATGAGCTCCGGAAGCTCCACGTGTCCATCGGATGCCTGGTCTCCCCTTTTCGCAAAGACGAGCTCCGGTTGTGCCGTGTGTCAAGCGAGCGAGACCTCCCTATTTCTCAGAGGCGGGCTCCGCGTACGCCACGTATCCTGGCGGTCGGCACCTCCTCTCTATTCGGAGGTGGCTCCGCACACGCCACGTGCCAGTGCCGGACCTCTCCTCTCTTCGGAGGTGGCTCCGAGTGTGCAACGTGTCCTAACAGCGCCAGACTTCCTTTCTTCTCTGAGACGAGCTCCGAGGTTGACACGTGTCCAACAGTGACGGACCTCCTGGAGATAAGCTCCGGTGGCGACACGTGACCAATAGAACCAGACCTCTCGGAGGTGAGATCCTATATCGACACGTATCCCGCGCGACTGGTCCTCTGATTTCCGCGGTGACTAGCTCCGAAGGCGACACGTGTCCTGCGGGACTGGCCTCGCTTCTCCGCAGAGGCTAGCTCTGGGGGCAACACGTGTCTCACGGGGTCGGACCTCTCCCCCTTTGTGGGGATGAGCCCCGAGCCTGCCACATAGCCAGTTTAGCGGTGGACCTCTCTCCACTTCGCAAACATGAGCTCCGAACACGCCACGTGGCCAGCGAGCCGCGGGAGTTGTCTTGGGTGCTCTTGGTGAACTGAATTTTGCTCTTTTTGGCTATCTTTTTGATATTTTCTCTGTTTTAGCTTATTTTAAAAATGTTGTTCTACATGAAACATGAATACATGCAGAAATAAAAAAAATGAGGGTGTCACAAATCTACCCCCCTTAAATTGAATCTCGCCCTCGAGATTCGTTAGTAGAGATTAGATGAAGGAATTCTGCCTTGATGTCTTCTTCACGCTCCCATGTGGCTTCAGCTTTGGTGTGATGGCTCCATTGTACCTATCACCATCGGATTACTTTGTTCCTCGTGACCCTTTCCTTCATGTCCAAAATTTGGACAGGGTGCTCTGCGTTGGTCAGATCCTCTTGAAGTTCAAGCTCTTCCATTGGTACTTGCTCCTCTGGTAGTCTCAATCACTTCTTGAGCTTGGATACATGAAACACGTCATGCACGTCAGAGAGGTGCGTTGGAAGCTCTAGTTGATAGGCTACTTCTCCTTGCTTGACCAAAATCTTAAATGGTCCAATGTAGCGAGATGCTAGCTTGCCTTTGATGTTGAAACGTTGTTGGCCACGGATAGGTGATACCTTAAGGTATACGAAGTCTCCTACTTCCAAAGTCAACTTCCTTCGCCTATTGTCTACATAGCCTTTTTGTCGTGACTGAGCAGCCTTTAAGTTTTCCCGTATCGTTTGGACTTGCTTTTCAGCTTCTTGTAGCACTTCAGGTCCAAACACCTGGTTCTCTCTGGTCTCATTCCAAAACAGCGGCGTTCTACACCGTCTACCATACAATGCTTCGAAAGGCGACATCTTCAAGCTAGCTTGATAGCTATTGTTATAGGAGAATTCGGCGTACGGTAAACTCCTATCCCATCTACGCCCATGTTTCAAGGCGCAAGCACTCAACATGTCCTCCAAAATTTGGTTTCTCCTTTCGGTTTGTCCATCAGTTTGTGGGTGATAGGCGGAGCTAAAATCCAGTCGTGTACCCATAGCTTTCTGCAGCTTTCTCCAAAATCTAGAGGTAAACTGAGAACCCCGATCCGAGACTATCCACCTCGGGACTCCATGACGGCACACGATCTGCTCCATGTACAACTCGGCTAATTGTGCAACGTTGTACTTGGCCCTTACAGGGAGAAAATGGGCTGTTTTCGTCAATCAGTTCACGATAACCCAGATAGAGTCATAACCCGACTGAGTACGTGGCAATCCAACAATGAAATCCATACTGATGTCTTCCCACTTCCACTCGGGTACCTTCAAGGGTTGCAACAATCCATCGGGTCTTTGATGTTCGGCCTTCACCCATTGGCATGTGTCGCATAGGGCAACGTATTTGGCTATGTCCCTTTTCATACCATCCCACCAATAACAAGTCTTCAAGTCCTTGTACATTTTGGTACTTCCGGAATGTATAGAATAAGGTGAATCATGTGCCTCTTTTAATATCATGTCGCGGATGTGCTTCACATTAGGCACACAAATCCTTTTACCTAGCCAAAGCGTACCCTTCTCATCTTCTTTAAAATCCTTCTTTATTCCTTGTCGGATCCTTTCCTTGATCTCCTTGATCTCCTCATCCGTTGCTTGGCCATCTCTTATCTCTTGCTCCAATGAAGAGTGGAACTCCATCACTTCCATCTAGTTCAAGAATACAAGGTGTAACCGTTGAACTCCTTACGTTGTTCGGGTGGTAGCTCCCGAACCGTGAGTTGGTGACACGCTCCCTTCTGGTTCAATGCATCAGCTACTACATTGGCCCTTCCAGTGTGGTAGTTGATTCCAACATCGTAATCCTTGATGAGTTCCAACCATCGACGCTGCCTCATATTCAAGTCCGTTTGTGTAAATATGTACTTGAGGCTTTTATGATCCGTATAGATCTCACATCAATGACCAAGGATATAATGTCTCCAAATCTTCAATGGATGCACTACTGCTGCTAGCTCCAAGTCATGTGTAGGATAATTAAGCTCGTGCTTCTTTAATTGTCGTGAGGCATAGGCCACTTGTCCTTCTTGCATGAGCACACATCCGAGGCCTTGTCTGGATGCGACACAATATATGTCGAAGCTCTTGCTCATGTCCGGCAATACCAAAACCGGCACTGTGGTTAGCCTTTTCTTGAGTTCCTCAAAGCTCTCTTGGCACACTGATGTCCACTGGAATGCTTTTCCCTTCGTTAGCAACTCCGTCATAGGTTTTGCTATCATAGAGAAGTCCTTGATAAAGTGTCGGTAGTATCCAGCCATCCCAAGAAAACTCTGAACGTCTTTCACGTTTTGCGGTTGGTTCCACTTCAGAACATCTCCCACTTTTCGGGGATCAACCGATACTCCTTCCTCGGGGATAATGTAGCCTAGGAATGATATCTCCTTTAGCCAAAATTGACACTTGTTAAGCTTGGCATACAATTGATGCTCGCGCATTTTCTGCAAGGTCAATCTCAAATGTTCTTCATGCTCCTCCTCACTTTTTGAATACACCATAATGTCGTCGATAAAAACCACGACGAACTTATCCAAGTATTCCATGAAAACCTTGTTCATAAGGTACATGAAGTATGCGGGTGCATTTGTTAACCCAAAAGACATGACGGTATATTCATACGAACCATACCTTGTTCGAAAGGCAGTTTTGGGTATATCGGAGGGCTTAATCTTCAGCTGGAAGTATCCCGACCGAAGATCAATCTTGGAGAACACTCGAGCTCCTTTCATTTGGTCAAATAGGTCTTCTATACGGGGCAGAGGGTATTTGTTCTTGATTGTCACTTCGTTGAGAGACCTATAGTCCACGCACATCCTTTGGGTCCCATCCTTCTTGTCTACGAAAAGCACGGGGGCTCCCCATGGTGACGAGCTTGGGAGTATAAAACCCTTCTCCATCTGCTCCTGAATTTGCTTCTTGAGTTCTACTAGTTCATTGGTGGGCATCCTATAGGGTCTCTTTGCTTTGGATGCAGTCCCGGGTACCAAATCAATGGCAAACTCAATGTCCCGGTCAGGTGGCATACCTGGAAGCTCTTCTGGAAACACGTCCGAGAATTCCTGGACCACTGGAATGCTGTCCAATGTTGCTCCTTCGACGTGGTTCAATGCTGACTTAAACTCGATACGAATACCGTGCTCGTTTGTCAACTGCACGCTCCTTTCAGCACATTGGATTACTCCATTGTGCTTGCTTAACCAATCCATCCCGAGTATTATGTCAAGCCCTTGGGAATCCAAGACAATAAGGTTGGCAAGGAAGTCTACCAGCCTTATTTTAAGGCTTACTTTTGGACATACTATATTAGTCCTCATCTCTCCACCGGGGGAATTAACTAACATAGCACAATTTAAGTGTGATATGGGTAGATTATGCTTGGCAACATACTTGGATGATATGAAGGAATGTTATGCTCCAGAATCAAATAAAATGGTGGCTGTGTTGGAATTGGCAAGGAACATACCAATTACGACGTCCTCAGCCTGTTGTGCTTCCTCAGCAAAGACACGGTTCACGTTGCCGCAAGCATAGTACTGCTGTCCACGGTTTCCTTGATTGTCTCGTCCGTTCGGTCGTGGGTTCTGCTTGGACACGTTGCCTTGCAGTCCAGGACCTCTCCTTGGGCACTGGCTCGCGAAGTGTCCTGTTTCCCCGCATGCAAAGCATGCCCTGTTGCTCACGGCAGCAGGTACATAGGGACGGGGGTTTTGAACAGGAGCGCCCATGTTGGGTCGGGGCATAGGAGGCAAGGGCACATGAGGTGCTTGTGCAACGGGTCGTTGCTGTGGTGGCTGACTAGGGCGGTATGCAGGAGCGGTCGATCCATACTGCGGTGCGGCTGGGGGCATGTACCGAGGTCGTACGTTGCTCCCTTGGGGCTGGTATGGCATCTTCCTCTTGTACTCTCGCTCGATCTCTTGGATCTTGCTTTCAACCACTATAGCCTTGTCAACCAGCTTCTGGAAGCTCGCTTAGTCATTGTTGAGGAGCTGAACCTGGATCTCATTGTTCAATCCTCTCATGAACAGGTACTGCTTCCGTTGGTCCGAGTTGACATCTTCGGGGGTGTACCGGGACAGTTGCGTGAACTTGTTGAGATACTCATTCACGCTTCTCTATCCTTGGCGGAGACCTTCAAACTCCTGTCTCTTGAGGATCATTACACCAGCAGGGATGTAATGAAAGCGGAAACTCTCCTTAAACTCAGTCCAAGTGATCGTCTCCAGGTGGACATGAGCGTTGCATAGGGCATCGCACCAGTCAGCGGCAGCTCCCATGAGTTGGTGCAACGCAAAAAGAACCTTTTTGTGAGACCTATGTGTGCTGAATACATTGGCAATTAGGATAAAAGTTAGCATTAACATTCAAAGTTTTGAATATTGCCAAAACATTCTTCTGTGGCAAGGTCCGACAAGTTCTTTGTTAGGTCCGCCAAGTGTTGGCAAGGTCCGGAGAGCTCCTGCAAGGTCCAGAGAGCTTCTGTGTGGTCCGGAGCTTGTTTTTAGGGAGCTCCCGTGAAGTTCAACTCGTAGAACTGCAGCGTCTTGTTTTTGCTTTTAACTCGCAATGTTTCAAGCTTGCTTTATGGGAATGTTTGCTTAGTATTAATTTGCTAAGTTTTGGTGTGTTTTGGTGGTTATGGCTGTTATCATTTGATATGGTTTGCAACATGCTTATGTGACGTGCTCATGTAAGGTGTTGTGGTTTTCGAACTAACGTGAGTCAAGTCGAGGACTTGTGCTCGGAAGAATTGGTTATTTGCAGGTATTGCTTGAGTTCAAGACATGGCTGGTTACGGGATCCTTGGACTAGTCTCAGGGAGGAGATGAGGTTCCAACAACCAAGTTCGGGAGGAGCTGTGGTTGAGTTGATCGGGAGGTCGCGCAGCATGTTTGGATCAAGGGCAGTGCATATGAAGGTTGCGTGTACGTCGTTGGAAGGTGTTTGCACGTGTGAAAGGAGTGCATGGACGTGGCAACATTGTTCCAAAGCGTGATGAAGAGAAGTGGACGTAAAGAATTGGTCGGCAAGGTCCAACCGGCTGGATTGCGTACTCAGGCTGAGGCTGAGTCAGATATAGCTCAAATATGGAAGATTTGAGTTGGTTATGATAGGATTTCGTGCTAGGCACGAAGTTGAGTTGTTTTAGGAATGTTTAGGATGTTCCTAAGGTGTTTGGAAGTCTCACGATTGCTTCTATTTGCGAATAGGAGAGTCCTGAGCAGTTATGGTAAGTTAGGATACGAGTCTAATTAGGAGTAGGAGTCCTAGATTAGATTGATTGGCCTGGGGGCTGGCTATAAAAGCAAGGGAAGTCAGAGCTCTCGTGAGGAGAGAACTTTGGGCTGTTCCTCTTGTGTTTCTATTGAATAAAGTTCATAATTTCGAGGAGCTTTTGTGCCTTGTTCGTCCGATTTGTTTTTCGTCAAGTCTTTCTGGCCGAGTTTCTGGACAGACCGACGTTGCTTCGGTGTTTCGTTCATAACTCGAGTTTTACAGATCCGATTGACGTGATTCTTTTTCGGTTGTCTTCATAACTCAATTATCTATGATCTATGAAATTTTCACGAGCTTCAGATCTTTAGTTTTTGAGATACACGAGTTTCTTTGCAGCATTGCAGATCTGTTTTATATCGGGTAGAACAGATTGATCTTCGTTTAATGTTTTGATCGTATCTCAAGTTTTACTTCGTGTTTTCAAGTGATTCTTGTTGCATTAGATCCGTGACTTGATTCTCTACCTCTCTACTTGATTTTTCACGGTTGAACACGTTTGAAAACACTTGCACACCTGGTTTCTTTAACCGATTGATTTTTTGCTGAGGGGTTTTTGTTGTTTCCGCTGCGAAAAGTTTTAATATACCATTCACCCCCCTAGTATATTTTCACGTGCTCTTTGATCCTACAATTGGTATCAGAGCCAAGGTGCTCTAATCTTTGTGATTTGCACGTGTTTTGACTAACCATCATGGAGAAGTACTCCGCAAAACCTTGTGTGTTCAATAGCATCGATTTTCAGGTTTGGAAGGCGCGTATGGAGGCCTACATACAGGCGCAAGGCTTCGCCATATGGGAAAAGGTCTAACAGAACTTCGATGTACCACCCAACGATCAAGTTATGGCTGCGAACATGAGAGATGTTGACAACAACAACAAGGCTCGCAACTTGATCATCCAAGGATTGACTCAAAGCGACTTCGACCGTGTTGCACACCTCCGATCTGCATATGATGTTTGGAAAGCTCTTTGTGACTACCATGAAGAATCCAATATGATCAAGGAGGTAAGGCAAGATATGTTCAAGAAAGAATACATGCGTTTTGAGATGCAACCCGGTGAGTCAATTGACGACCTTTTTGCTCGCTTTAATAAAATTCTCAGCAACTTGCATAGTGTCAATGTTAACTTTTCAGATGCTGAAAATGCTAGACAATTGTTAGGCGCATTAGATATGTCAATTTGGTAGATAAAAGTTACATCTATTCGTGAATCTACTGTCATGAGTTCTCTTACTTTAGACGTGCTTTATTCTAAATTGAAAACTCATGAAATTGACATCATCTCACGTAAAAACCCCAACAAGTCTATTGCATTTGTTTCGCAACGTGACATGTCTAGTTCTAGTCAATCTTCATCTAGTGGTGCACTCTCTTTGCTGTCCTCTCTAATCCTTGAACAGATTGAAGAGTTTCCAGAGGAGGAGCTTGCACTAATCTCTACTCGGTTCTCAAAAGCATTGCAAAATGTGAGAACTAGAAGGAGAGGAAGCTCCGGACCTCAACAGTGTTTTGAATGTGGTAAGACAATACATTTTCGTACGGAGTGCCCTAACCTTTCAGGTCCGACTTCACGTGAAGAAAAGCAAACAAGGCCGAAGAAATCGTTTGCAAAGGATAAGAAGAAGAAAGATTTATCAATGGGCAACATAGTGCATAGTATGATCTCTGCACTTCAAGATTTCGGCTCAAGTGATGTGGACACCGGTAGTGATGAAGATGAAGAAGCTATGGCAAATATGTGCTGCATGGCGAACAAGTCAAGTTCAAGCTCCGAGGAGGCAGAACACAACAGCGACGATGAAGAGGTCCCACTTGCGAAGAAATGTGTGATGCTATTTCTCGTGCCACTGTTATATTAAAGAAAAAGGATAAAAAACTTAGGAACAATGCTGTTAAAATTGAATCACTAGAATCTGAAATAATCGTTTAAAAACTTTGATTCCTAGTGATGATTCTTGTTCCTCATGTGATTTAATTTATGAAAAATTATCCTCTTTAAGAAGTGCACACGCATCTACACTTGATAAACTTGAACTTGAAATTGAAAAGAACAAAGAGCTTGCTGCACTTAATGATAAAAATTTGAAAGATGCTTGTTGTTCTACAATTGATTTGCATTGTTCTTCATGTGATGATCTGAATAAGAAACTAAATGATGCTATGAATGAGATTTCTATTTTGAACAATGCTTTACGTGTGCATGAAGTTAAATATTGTTCAAATTGCAAACTAAAAGGAAAAACTTCATGTGAAAACTGCTTTGATCTGTCCAATAAACTTGATGACATGCATAGGACACTAGATCAGTTTTCTAATGCAAATAAGAACCTAAACTTGCTGCTGAATTCTTCCAAGTCTTGTAATGATAAAACTGGTTTAGGTTTTAATTATCATGCTCATGCTAAAGCACACCCACCTAAAGTTGTAAAGTCATTAGGAAGCGGTTTGATTCAAACAGCTCCTAGACAAAAAGAGGTGATTTTCAAATCTGCAGGAGTACTGTCCCATTCGGGTTCTAATAAACGTGTTGCTTGCTCATCTAGACATGATAATAAGGTTATTTTTCATTGTACCTACTGTGGTAGAGATGGTCATGTCATGGATTTTTGTTATAGACTAGCTAAACACGATAAGAAACAAAGAATACTTGCTAGATCACATAACAACCAAGCAAATTCTGGTAGACCGAATGTTCGGAGCTTGCAACCTGCTGTAATGAGTCAAAAACTTGCTCCCGGACCTACTGTTTTTTTGTGCTACATATAACACATCTTCTAAGTCAGTAGTTGGGAACAAAAATTTTCGATGTTTGGCTCATAAACCTGCTGTACCTTCTCAGCTTTCGCGTGTTATTCCTGCTGGACGTCGTGTGACTCAGTACTGGATTCCTAAAATTCTTTTAACTAACCCTAGTATTGAGTCATCGACGTATTGTGCTGCTGTGTAGGTTTCACGTTTGAGGAAGGAGAACATTTGGATTGTGGATTCAGGTTGCTCACGCCACATGACCGGTAACAAAGAATGGTTCTCCTCTCTCTCTTTTGTGTCACACGTAGAAAATGTTACTTTCGCCGATAACTCTTCTACTCCCATAATTGCTAAAGGTTCTGTTAGAGTAAACAATCTCTACACTTTTAAAGATGTGGCACTTGTTAAAAATTTGAAATACAACTTGCTTTCGGTTTCACAATTGCTAGATGAAAATCTAGAGGTTAGCTTTGCTAAAAATTGCTGCAAGGTTGTAGATTCAAAAGGTGAGCTTTTGTTTAACATGTCTAGGTTTGGAATAGTTTTTAAAGCTGATTTTGATTTGTGAACTTCTAAGCATCGGTGTCTAGTTGCTAATGATACAAAGGATCTATATTTTTGGCAACGTAGACTTGGTCACATAGGCTTTGATCATCTCACTCGTGTTAGTGCTCTCGATCGCATACGTGGCTGCCGAAGCATAAAAAGGACAATGATATTGTGTGCTCTTACTGTAGACATGCTAAGTTTGTTGAAGGTTCACACGCTCCTCTCACAATGACCATGACAGCTGAACTGGGACAACTTTTACATCTTGACACAGTAGGTCCGGTACGTGTTCAATCCTTCGGAGGTAAATGGTATGTGCTTGTGATTGTTGATGATTATTCCAGATATTCTTGGGTTTATTTTATGGCATCTAAGAATGAAGCTTTTAGTCATTTTAGAACTTTATTTCTTAGATTATCTATTGATCACCCAGGATCATTAAAAGCAATTAGAAGTGATAACGGAACTGAATTTAAAAACCAATCCTTTGATCACTTTTGTGCTGAAAATGGAATAGATCATCAATACTCTTCACCCTATGTACCACAACAAAATGGTGTCGTAGAAAGAAAGAACAGGACCTTAGTTGAGATGGCTAGGACTATGCTTGATGAATATCAAACTCCTAGGAAATTTTGGGCTGATGCAATTGCAACCGCTTGTTATGTCTCAAATCGTGTTTTCTTGCGTGCTAAGCTTGGAAAAACCCCATATGAGCTCCGGTTTGGACATAGACCCAGTGTTACACACTTTAGGGTTTTTGGATGCAAATGCTTTGTTAAGAAACATGGTAATCTTGATAAATTTGAAGCTAGATCTGTTGATGGCATGTTTCTTGGTTATCCATCTCATACTAGAGGCTACCGTGTGCTTTTACTTGACACTAACAAAATTGTGGAGACTTGCGAGGTTTCTTTTGATGAAGCTAGCCCAAGTACTAGTTCCGATATTGCAGGTCCGGATCCATATCCGCAGGGGGAGAGTATTTTTATTGAAGAAGATGAAGAAGTGGTGCTGCTGCCCGAAAACTCGGAAGTAAATAACGATCAAGCTGCTGATTTTGCACCACAACCAGCACCAACAGTCACTACTGCTGGTTCGGACCTTCCTCAATCAACAAGCTCTCCTAATCAAAGGTCCGAACATGAAGAAGAATGTGCTTGTGAAGTGTCTACTCCCCTCCGAGTACTCAAAAGTCATCCTCCACAACAAATCATTGGAAGCTTGCATGAACGAGTCACTCGGTCTAGGTTTTGCGATCCAAACTCTCATGCTCATTCTGCTTTTGTTGCTTTTTTTGAACCCAAGGATATATCACACGCACTCACTAATGAATCTTGGATTAATGCCATGCAAGAAGAGTTAGAAAATTTTGAAAGAAATAATGTTTGGAAACTTGTACCTCCACCTCAAGGTCACACATTAATTGGATCTAAATGGGTATTTAAAAATAAGCAAAGTGAGGATGGGGTTGTGGTTAGGAATAAAGCTAGGTTGGTTGCTCAAGGTTTCACTCAAATTGAAGGTCTAGATTTTGATGAAACATTTGCTCCTATTGCTAGATTAGAAGCTATAAGAATTTTATTAGCATTTGCTGCATCTAAAGGTTTCAAGTTATATCAAATGGATGTTAAAAGTGCTTTTCTTAATGGCTACATAGAGGAGGAGGTTTATGTTAAGCAGCCACCGGGTTTTGAAAATCCAAATTTTCCTAATCATGTTTACAAACTGTCCAAAGCCTTGTACGGTCTAAAACAAGCCCCTAGAGCATGGTATGATAGGTTAAAAACATTCTTACTTGAAAAGGGGTTTACCATGGGCAAGGTTGATAAAACTCTTTTTGTACTTAAGCATGGCAATGACTCATTATACGTTCAAGTGTATGTGGATGATATTATCTTTGGTTGTGCTTCTCATGATCTCGTGTCCAAGTTTTCAGCTATGATGAGTTCAGAATTTGAGATGATTATGATGGGAGAACTCACATATTTTTTGGGGCTGCAAATCAAGCAAACAAAAGAAGGAACTTTTGTGCATCAAACTAAGTATACAAAGGACCTTCTTAAGCGCTTCAAGCAAGCCTCTTCGGACACCAACGGGAACAGCAACAACACTTGAACTTGACGAAGATGGTGACCCGGTCGATAAAAAAGAATACAGAAGTATGATTGGATCACTTTTGTATCTCACGGCGTCAAGACCGGACATACAATTCAGCGTATGTCTTTGTGCACGTTTTCAAGCTTCTCCACGTGCTTCACATCGCAGAGCCATCAAAAGGATTCTCAGGTACCTACATGGAACTCAAGAATTTGGCATTTTTCTTCCTTCATCCTCAACCGTTTCTTTGAAAGTTTTTTCGGATGCTGATTTTGGGGGTTGTAGGATTGATAGGAAAAGTACTTCGGGTGCTTGTCATTTTCTTGGTAATTCACTTGTTGCTTGGTCCTGTAGAAAACAAAGTTCAGTTGCACAATCCACGGCCGAATCTGAATATGTAGCTGCGGCTAGCGCTTGCTCACAAATTCTTTGGATTGTTCAAACACTTAAGGACTATGGGGTTGATTTAGATAGTGTTCCACTGTTTTGTGATAACACTAGTGCAATTTGTATTGCTAAAAACCCCGTGAAACACTCTAGAACTAAGCACATTGACATTAGGTATCACTTTCTTCGTGATAATGTTGAAAAAGGAAACATTGTGCTTCACCATGTCGATACCGAACAACAATTGGCTGATATTTTTACAAAACCTTTGGATTTCACTCGTTTTTGTTTCATTCGTAGTGAAATAGGGGTTATGCATCCTCATGGCTTAAATTGAGGGGGAGTTTTTGAAACTTTGAAAGTCTACGTGTGAATCTGAAACTAAAATAATATGAGCATAGTATTTCATACATATATGACTTTGTGATTCCTTTTACAGTCTGAAAGTTCTTACTACATTACTCATGTTATACATTTTGTAGTTTTTGCCATGACTAGTAATCGGAATAATTACTTACACTAAATCTGGTCATGATCGAACTTTCTTGCTGTTTTGAACTTGTTGCGTGCTCACAAGTGCTTTTAATCATAAAAAATTAATCAAGTGATCAGCTCACATGTTGAGTTTTCAAATAAAAAACTGAGAAAAGATCAAGAGAATATGCATGCATCGCACTTCTTCTTTTGATATTGCTTATCATTGCACTAAGATATGAACTTGGAAGGAATTGTGTATGACTAAAACCATGTCCTTAAGGTTCTGATTGTCAAATGACATAGGCTTGGCTTGGTTGGTTAGAATAAGGCTGATGCGGCATATAATCTCTTGCAAATATCATATGATCAACTTTGTGCCTTAAATGATTATGAATAATAAAAATGCAGCAACAAGTGTAATGTTTTCAGGTTTTGAAATAGTTGAGTAAGGGAGATCATGACTTGCTTAAACTGAAAAGTACATTTGATCTCTAGCATGGCTTACACTACTTTATGTATCTCATTGATGTGATAGTGTAAGTAACCTGATAGTATGACTTGGATGAGCTTTGTTTTGTATGTATATGTTATAATATGCTCATAACATTTAAAAATTTCTCCTTTGAACTTTGTTGAATACATTGTCAAAGGGGGAGAAATATGTATAAGGAGAGATTTTTTTACACTTTACATATGTTATACACTTTCTTCCTTCTCTGATTTTAAAAAATGGGGAGAAATTAATAAAGGGGGAGAAATGAGTTTTCAAAGCTTTTCAAAACTTTTTATAAGCCAATGTTCGGATTTTAATTGGTGCTGCCAATGCATTCATCAAGGGGGAGATTGTGAGACCTATGTGTGCTGAATACATTGGCAATTAGGATAAAAGTTAGCATTAACATTCAAAGTTTTGAATATTGCCAAAACATTCTTCTGTGGCAAGGTCCGACAAGTTCTTTGTTAGGTCCGCCAAGTGTTGGCAAGGTCCGGAGAGCTCCTGCAAGGTCCGGAGAGCTTCTGTGAGGTCCGGAGCTTGTTTTTAGGGAGCTCCCGTGAAGTTCAACTCGTAGAACTGCAGCGTCTTATTTTTGCTTTTAACTCGCAATGTTTCAAGCTTGCTTTATGAGAAGGTTTGCTTAGTATTAATTTGCTAAGTTTTGGTGTGTTTTGGTGGTTATGGCTGTTATCATTTGATATGGTTTGCAACATGCTTATGTGACGTGCTCATGTAAGGTGTTGTGGTTTTCGAACTAACGTGAGTCAAGTCGAGGACTTGTGCTCGGAAGAATTGGTTGTTTATTCATGTGCAGGTGTTGCTTGATTTCAAGACATGGCTGGTGACAGAATCCTTGGACTAGTCTCAGGGAGGAGATGAGGTTCCAACAACCAAGTTCGGGAGGAGCTGTGGTTGAGTTGATCGGGAGGTCGCGCACCATGTTTGGATGAAGGGCAGTGCACATGAAGGTTGCGTGTACGTCGTTGGAAGGTGTTTGCACGTTTGCAAGGAGTGCATGGACGTGGCAACATTATTCCAAGGCATGATGAAGAGAAGTGGACGTAAAGAATTGGTCGGAAATGTCCAACCGGCTGGATTGCGTACTCAGGCTGAGGCTGAGTCGGATATGGCTCAAATATGGAAGATTTGAGTTGGTTATGATAGGATTTCGTGCTAGCCACGAAGTTGAGTTGTTTTAGGAATGTTTAGGACGTTACTAAGGTGTTTGGAAGTCTCACGATTGCTTCTATCCGCGAATAGGAGAGTCCTGAGCAGTTATGGTAAGTTAGGATACGAGTCCAATTAGGAGTAGGAGTCCTAGATTGGATTGATTAGCCTGAGGGCTGGCTATAAAAGCAAGGGAGGCCAGAGATCTCGTGGGAAGAGAACTTTGCGCTGTTCCTCTTGTGTTTCTATTTAATAAAGTTCATAGTTTCGAGGAGCTTTTGTGCCTTGTTCGTCCGATTTGTTTTTCGTCAAGTCTTTCTCGCCGAGTTTCTGGACAGACCGACGTTGCTTCGGTGTTTCATTCATAACTCGAGTTTTACAGATCCGATTGACGTGATTCTTTTTGGGTTGTCTTCACAACTCAATTGTCTATCATCTATGAAATTTTCACGAGCTTCAGATCTGTAGTTTTTGAGATACACGAGTTTCTTTGCAGCATTGCAGATCTGTTTTATATCAGATAGAACAGATTGATCTTCGTTTAATGTTTTGATCGTATCTCAAGTTTTACTTCGTGTTTTCAAGTGATTCTTGTTGCATTAGATCCGTGACTTGATTCTCTACCTCTCTACTTGATTTGTCACGGTTGAACACGTTTGAAAACACTTGCACACACGGTTTCTTTAACCAATTGATTTTTTGCTGAGGGGTTTTTGTTGTTTCCGCTGCGAAAAGTTTTAATCTACCATTCACCCCCCCTCTGGTAGCTTTTCACGTGCTCTTCGATCCTACACTTTTCTCGGTCATTGCACTGCACTATGGCAAGCTTCTTCTCCATGGATTTCAACCAGTCATCGGCCTCCATGGGGTTGTTAGCTTGGGCAAAGGTGGGTGGTCGAGTCCTCATGAACTCTCTCAGTCTGTTATGAGCCGGCAGTGGTGGTGGTGGTGGCGGTGGTGCCGGAACGGGGTTGTTGTTGTTGGCCTGCAACTGACCCAATGTTTGGATCATGGTTTGCATAAGTTGATTCTGCATGGTGTCACACCCGGTTTTTCCGAAGAACAACCAAGTGAATATCACACGTATGCCAGGATCATTTTCTCATACATATGATGACAAATAGTGAAGCATCATTTATTACAAGCCAGGTGTCGAATATAAATAAGTCTTACATAGCATATGTCTCGATGGACAATAATAAGTTCATAAAATAGCAGCGGAATAATTATTCTCGTGGGCTCCGTCACAGGCGTTGCCCGGGGGACTCCATGAACCTAGAAACCTTCTTCGGGTCCAAAGTCTTGATCATTAAACACCACCTCATTATCTTGACCTGAGCAGCAATATAAACCAACAAATATGCAAGGTTGAGTACCGATGGTACTCAGCAAGTGTGGGAAAGTTATGTCATGCATGGCTAGAACAAGGGGAGGTTGAACTCATGGTTAAAGCGCTACGCAATTGATACCTATCACCTTAGCTTATTAAGCACCTACGTTACTACAAATGTGAAATGGTCCCAATTTCCCATCCCATCATCATAATCAAATAACCATAACATCATTTCTAATGGTAAGCTCCCCGCTTAACGCCCACAACTTCCAAAGCCATCATCCTCTAATCATGAATAAGTCCAAGCCGCTCTTGACCGTGAGAACGGCTGTCATGACAGTTTTGACTCTACAGAGTTTGCACCACTGTACCCACATGCAGTGATTTCATTCCCCGTTGCCGGGTGGACTAAAAGAACCTCCATTATGCTAGTGGCCACGAACCACATTCACACTTCCCAGGTGTGTAGCCAGGAGATCACTACGAAGCCTTTACAAAGGGATTCCCGACGAGCGTGGGCCCACTGAGGTTTCACCCCTAACAGCATACAAGAGTCTCCAACCCCGCTGCAGTGGCCCCCTCTTGAGCCTTGCGGTTCATATGGTAGTCCAGCTGACACCTATTCCCCGCACCATCCAACACACCCATACTACGCCGGGGATACACCTAATTAATTGGCCAAGCTGCCCCATCTCAGCATGTGGTTGGTACGGTAAAGCCAGGTCACATGCCCCATCCCAGGCTACAAGGAAACAAGATAATGCAATTCTAGGGAAACTTCCTAGCATGGGTTTCATATTTCAATTTGACAATGTGAATAATTCTATCTACACATCCTAGTATAGGAACAAAGTTGTCAAGGACACTTGCCTTCTTCTTGCTGCTCTGAGAATTGAAAGTCTTGGTCTTGGAAGGGGAGAACTTGCTCTGGAGCAGGTTCTACTCATACCATCACACATAGCAAAAGAAAACAACAATTCATAAGACATAGTTCACACTTCCACTTCATACAAACCACACACTCACATTTATGAAAGCCATTCTCATTTCTATGTGTTGTGGTTACTCTATGTGTGCTGATTTTGGCTTACATGCACTTTTAAACACGTGCATATGATTTCTACTTTTGTATTCATATTTATGTTTATATACAATATATGAGTTTCCAATTTAAATAAATTCCTTATATTTAATTGATACACCTTTTAGCTACCAAGTGGTCATGGAGGGTATTTTCCTACTTCAAATGTGTCTTCAGACCTTCTACCAACCCTAAACTGAATTCTTTGGATTTTGGAAACTTCATTTATCATTTTCTAGTTATTCATACCTAGCTTGCTATATTTTCAGATTTATTTCCTATGCCTAAATGTGCACTTTATTATGAAAATAGTAAGACACCTCATCTAAACACAATAGGTTTTGGGTCTAAAATATTAAATAATATATTTTTGAACTTCTCCTCTGATGTGAACTATTTTACATTTATTTTACTAATTTTCAGAATTATTCTCTACTTAAAAATGTGTCCCTATTACTAATAAATGTGAATAATCAGTTAAACAGATTCATTTCAGCCAAAAATCTATTTTTATCTCACTCCAAAGTTTTCCAAGTACCAGGAAAGTTTTTAATTTGAATTTACAATGTGTTTGTACCCTCTTTTAAATTTTAAATACCCATCACATAGTCAAATTCCTAAATTTAATATCACATAGGGTTAAAAAGGTAAACTCACCCCACTACAGGGTCTATTATATTGTTTTAAGAATTTCCAGGGGTCTAACTACACATAACAGAGGGGTCTTTCCTAATTTTAATTAAGTCCAGGGGCTAAAACTGATTTTTAAATGAATTTACATGATTTCCTGAAGTTCTAGGGGCTAGATCAGAAGTTTCCGGGGCTAGCTCGTATTTTCCGAGAACCCCAGGGGGTAGCACGTAAGAATCCCGGCCTTTATAACGCTGGGCTGACGTGGACCGTCCGATTTATAACAGACGGCTGAGATTATAACGTCGAACCGGTATGCGGGGATTTAAATTCTACCGTGCGATTTAAAATAGACGGCGCACAAGCGGCCACATCGCTCTGATCGAGCGCGGGCGGCGCTGCCCGGCGGCGCACGGCGGCGGGAGGCGGCGATCTCGCCGGAGAGCATCGGATCTTCGTCAATTCTTCCTAAAACTGTGATTTTATGACATAGATCGGTAGAGGGGAGGTCGGGGATCTCACCTCGGAGGTTTTCTTGAGCTCGGAGGTCTTGGAAGGCGGTCGGCGACGAGGTCCGAGGTGAATTCGGCGCCGTGTTTGAGCCGCAAACCACCGAGTTTTCTGCACCTGCACGGTTCCCCGGAGGCGGTGGAGCAAGACCAGCGAGTTAGATCAGAAATCCCGAGCGAAGATCGAGCAGAATTTGCCGGAGAAACCCGGGTTCTCACCGGAGAGAAAAACGGCGGATCGTGGGGGAAAAACGGGACGATGTCGGGGTTTTTATAGATGGGGGAGGGCGGCGTGTTAGTTTAGATCGAGTTGGAGTCCTCCGGAACCAGAATTCGGCTGGGAACGCGCGGTTTTCCGGGTTAGTTTCGATCGGGTGCGCGCGCGGAGGAGTCCCGGGTTCGGACGAGCGGGAGGTCGGGGATGACAGGTGGGTCCCGCCTGTCAGCGAAAGGTGCGCGGGCGCGGGGTTTGGGTGGGCTGGCTGGTGGGTTTCGGCCCACTGGCCGGGAAGGTTTATTTTTTCTTTTTCTTTTTCTTTTTCATTTCTGTTTTGAGTTTAATTTGAATTCCAGTTTGAATTTGAATTTTTGCAACACATGCAATACGTCAAAAAATTTTTAAATTCCCCTCTTAACAGGATTTTGGGGTGTTACAGCTCTACCCCCCTTAAAAGAAATCTCGTCCTCGAGATTGGTGGTTCTAAGAAAACAATTCCAGAAATTGTGCCTTAAGCTCATCTTCTCGCTCCCAGGTGGCTTCCTCTTCCGAGTGATGCTTCCACTGCACCTTGCACATCCGGATTCTTTTATTTCTGGTGAGGCGTTCCATTGTTTCCAAAATCTTTGATGGTTGCTCAGCATAAGACAAATCCTCAGCTACGTCAATCTCATTCATGGATAACACCTCTTCAGACGTTCTCAGACATTTCTTGAGCTGTGACACATGGAATACATCATGCACATCCGATAGGCGAGCCGGCAATTCTAGTTGATACGCCACTTTGCCTTTCCTCTCCAACACTTGAAAGGGTCCGATGTATCGAGGTGACAACTTCCCTTTCACCTCGAACCGACAAAGTCCTCGGATAGGGGACACCTTGAGATAGACATAGTCTCCCACGTTGAAAACGAGCTCTCTTCTCCGAACATCGGCATAGCTCTTTTGTCGTGTCTGTGCTATCCTCAAGTTGTTGCGAATTTCCCTCACTTTCGCCTCGGCTTCTTGTAGTACTTCGGGACCAAACACTTTACTTTCCCCCGTTTGGTTCCAAAATAGGGGAGTTCTGCACTTCCTCCCATATAAAGCTTCAAACGGTGACATCTTCATACTAGCCTAATAGCTGTTGTTATAGGAAAACTCCGCATACGGTAAGTTCTTATCCCAACTCCGATTGTTTTTGAGTGCACACGCTCTCAGCATATCCTCAAGAATCTGATTGATCCTTTCCGTCTGCCCGTCAGTTTGGGGATGATAGGCAGAGCTGAAATTCAGATGGGTTCCCATGGTTTCATGCAACTTCTGCCAGAACCTTGAGGTGAACTGTGTCCCTCGATCCGACACTATCTTCTTTGGCACTCCATGGTAACACATGATCCTTGACATGTACAATTCTGCCAATTTGGATCCGCTGTAGCTTTCTTTCACGGGGATGAAATGAGCTACCTTGGTTAGCCTGTCGATGATGACCCATATTGAATCATATCCTGATTGGGTCCTAGGCAATCCCACTATGAAATCCATACCGATTTATTCCCGTTTCCATTTAGGCACTTTGAGTGGTTGCAATAATCCCGTGGGTCGTTGATGTTCTGCTTTCACCAACTGGCATGTGTCACATAGGGCAACATGTTCCGTGACATCTCGCTTCATGCCAAACCACCAATACCTGCTCTTGAGGTCCTGGTACATCTTCGTACTCCCAGGAGAATGGAATAGTCAGAATCGTGAGCCTCCTTCAAAATCAATTCACGGATCTTCTTTACTTCTGGCACACAGATTCTTTTCCCGTGCCACACCGTTCCTTGTTCATCCTCTCTGAAACCAGGGGCTTTATTTTCCTTGATCAGTTGCCTGATTTCTTGTATCTTCTCGTCATCCTTTTGACCCTCGCGTATTTCTCGCTCTAGTGTGGAGTCCACTTCCCGGGCGATGGCTTCACCACAATTCACAAGGCATAGATTGAGCCTTATAACCTCGTCCTTCAATTCTGCAGGCATGTCCTTCAAGCTCAACTTATTGACCTGCACTTTCTGACTTAAAGCATCTGCCACGACGTTTGCTTTCCCAGGATGATAGTTGATGCCCACATCAAAGTCATTGATTAACTCTAACCATCTCCTTTGTCTGAGATTGAGATCTTGCTGTGTGAAAATGTACTTTAAACTCTTATGATCCGTATATATCTCTATCCTCTTCCCCATCAAGTAGTGCCGCCAAATTTTCAACGCGTGTACCACTGCGGCTAGTTCTAGGTCATGTGTAGGATAGTTCTTCTCGTGCTTCCGGAGCTGCCGGGATGCATAAGCCACGACATGCCCTTCTTGCATGAGAACACATCCCAACCCATTTCCAGAGGCATCGCAGTACACCATAAAGTTCTTCTGCATATCTGGCATACCTAGCACTGGGGTCGTTGTCAATCTTTTCTTTAACTCCTCAAAACTCTTCTCGCACTGCGGCGTCCATGTGAATGTGATTCCCTTCTCCAACAGTTTGGTGAGGGGTCTTGTAAGGGCCTCAGTTTTTGACACACATGTGCAGTGTTCATCACCACACCACACACCTCATTTGAGGAAGAATGATGAACACAAATGAAGAGCAAGTAACAATTATCAACGTGCTCATTAGAGAACAAACTTACACATTGCAAAAGTGGTATTTCCCACATGTGATATAGATGGGCTGGACATATGAAAACTCCTACACTTTACTAAGGATGTCCATGCCAAGTTTCACCCAAATTCAAAACCTTTTTGAGGTCAGTTTGGGTATAGTTAGGAAGAGGGCAGTTTGAAACCATATTCAAATTCAAACTGTGTTTATCCAATGAATTTAAAAGTGCGGGGCATATTCTTACTCAGCACATTTTTGTGAGCTCCCACACCAATTTTCACTCCATTTGGAGTTGATCTTGACATGAGCTAAGTGGGAGAAATTCAAACTTTATTTGAATTTCAAACTGAACTTGTGCTGAAATTCATTCAAACCAAACCTCATTTGAACTTTGATCAATTGAAATGGCTCATGGGTGAATAATTTGAATTGCCAAGGGTAGTATGGGGTTCACTGTTTACAACAGTGATTAGGAGTAAATTTCAGAGGTTAAAACTGGAGGTGGGACCCACATGTCAGCCACTGCTCAGTTCAAACCGACTGAGACTTTCTCACTCGGGTCGCCGAGCCGCAGCGGTGATCGCCACCGAGGCTAGCCGCCGCGCCACCAGCTGCTTGCCCACGCGCGGGCATGAGGCGGTGCAGAGCCTTCTTAAGGCGCCTGCCCCCTCCTCGGCCGAGGCACCACCGTTCTTCCCCGCAAGAACTCAGCGCCGGCCGAAAACTTCCGCAGCTCGGACTTGATCGGAGAACGCCGATCGCAGCTCCCTCCTTCCACTCCAGAGCCCCAGCAAGGTACTAGAGACCTTCCTCCATCCTCCCCTTTGCTAGAATTCGATTGAAACCGAGTGATATCGGCTGTGCCGAAAGATCAAAATCGGAACTTGGAACCGCCGCACCTCGGGCTCTCGTGGACAGCCCAACCAGGGCGTTGTCACGCCCGAGCCAAGGCACCCTTGGATGCGCGGATGACCGATGCTGCTCATCCCCGAGCCACAGCTCGAGTGGTTGCTCACTGGCGGCGAATTTCCACTTTTCCCCTTTCTGTGTGCAGAACGACCTTCGGGTATGGTTCTGTTTAATTCTTGCTCTAGAAAGGATTAGAGGGCCTCAGGCCGCTCTCACACGAGCTAGACACAGTAACGCACAAGTTGTCTTCACAACTCTGGGCCGGAGAACCTCTGTGCCCGGCGTAATTTAAGGTCTACTAATGGCGGAACGAACGGGCGGCATCGGGCGCACGGTGAGGACCTATTTCGGGCCTTCCCCGAGCTGCCTCGAGCTCATGTTGACCTTCTCTGAGGTCCACTGATGCTCCCCGACCGATTTCCCAAGTAGCTGAGGTGCTAGGGTAGTCAGCCGACATGGCCGAAGTCGTTCTGAGGTGGCGGCTCGTCGCCGACCATGCTCCGGCCATTGTCATGAGCAGCTAACCCTAGAATCCTGCTCCCCGAGTAAAAGTAGGCAGGGGCGGCCAGAATCGAGAAGTTTGGAGCTGTACAGCAGCCGGCGGCGAGCTCTCCGGCGAGATCCCTCGGCGGCGGGGCGCGGGTGTCGCGAGGTTGAAGAAGGGGGTGGACCCCAGCTGTCAGCGGCCGATATTTTGAATCAGGATCCGGCTGCGGCCAGGATCAGGTGTGCTGGCGCGCAAAATCCTTGTGGACCGCGATGTGCCATCGCCTAGGCGTGCGACGCGTGTCCCCTGGGCCCACGCGCGAGTTTAAACTTTTCCCCGATTTTCAGATTTCCTTCAAACTTCAAATCCTTATAACTTTGGCTAGAAAG
The DNA here is from genome assembly GCA_030760725.1 of Neostapfia colusana. Lineage (NCBI taxonomy): Eukaryota > Viridiplantae > Streptophyta > Magnoliopsida > Poales > Poaceae > Neostapfia > Neostapfia colusana. The sequence continues at coordinate 50,678,328 of JASWHV010000011.1, forward strand.
CTCCGAATTGAGTGAACCAAATTTTGCTGGATTCATCTCTCTGAGTACTTTCCAGAAAATCAAGTTTCACTTCATGAAATTCCTTATTTCTACAGAATTAATTCCTTAAAGTTTAAACTGTTAGGAATTTTAACTGGAGAATCCTTTGGAGGAAAATCCTGAACTTTTGCTGAGATGTTCACCAAAATATCCTTGAACTACCATAAAAATTTCAGATCCATTTGAGCTCATTTAATCCACCTAATTGTGTGATTAGTGAAACTGTTCCAGAGAAAATAGAAAATGTTCAGAAACATTTTCAGAATTTTCTCTGAAATTGTTTAGCTCATATCTTTAGTTAGAGACTTCCAAATTAAGTGAGACCAACTCCATTAGAACCCTCTGAAAATCTAGTTTTCAGAAAGTCATAGTTTGTCTCATGAAAATTCCTAGAACACCCTAAAAGTTCCAATTAAGGTCAAGGACATAATTAATTGTGGAGGGCTCAAATGAGCTTTGCTGCAACTAAAACTTGACCAGGTCTCTGTTTAGGTTGTAACCAAGCCACAGTAAAAGTTTCACAGTCATTAGGTCTATCTAGCAAAGGTTATAGACTTCACAACTTCAAACTTAATACAAATGCATTAAATTAATACATGTATTGTTTCTATCATGTAGTCGCTAAGGTCGAGGAGGAACCCGAAGTCCTAGACTTTGTTACTCCGGAGGAACAGCTAGCCTACGACCAAGAGCAGCAAGGCAAGCCCCGGTTTGCATTAACCTCTTCACAAATGTTTATTGTTTTGAGCACATCTTTGAATATTGTTCTTGGCATTAGAGTCTTGATTGGAAACCCAACTGCACAGCCAAGAAAACCATGGGTTGGGTTTAGGATTGAAAACCTCGTTAGCCACTGCATTGCTAGGATAGAGTAGGATTCGGTACAAGTCGAGTAGTTGGAACTACTCGCGAGAATAGGCTAGAGGCACATTGCTCGGGTAGAGATAGCACATGATACACATGGCAAGAAAATGAGACCGAGCGGAGAGTAAGGGCAGCAGGACTTTGGGGCCTGTGTGCTGTAGCTCCGCTTGTGTCGGTTGAGGACCGAGCCGTGTGCGGGCCTGTTGAACAAGCTAGAACAGTACCGAAGACCTACCGGCTATATGGGAACCGGGAAACTGATGTAACTCGGGTAGCTGGGTATTGAGGCATTGCCCGTCGTTCAGAGGGTAGGTTGAGAGCTCGAGGTGTAAATCGACTGGCAGCACAGAGATGCGCGTGCAGAGACCTCTTGCTCGGGACGATGGGACCGGTTCAATATTTGGCTAACGGGTGAAAGGTAGTCGCGTACGGCGTCCGTGATGGTTGTTGTAGGCAACATCGAGTACGGGTGTACGTGACGGGTTGTTCGGGTAACCCTGCAGGTGTAAATCGATTATAATCGCCGTCCCTCGCGGTCAGTGAGTACCACTTGTTCACTGTACCATGACGTAGAAAGAACAGGCTAGTTACATGTTAAAATGTTGCTGATTGAAAGCTGGACATTGATTGTTAATGATATGCTGTAGCTTAGAGCTAATTAAAGTTCTTTTCAACTTTGGGCAAAGTACATGAGAGAAATGCGTTTCTTGTTTGATTGCGGCTCTCTCATGTGCCTTAGCGTAAGGTTCTCCACAACCTGCTGCTAAAACTTGAAAGTAAGGTTCTACTAATTAGGCGAGTCCTTGCAAATGATTTTTACCTCATGCAACCCATTACCCTCATGTAGAAGTTCCATGTTTAGGTGAGACGGTCAGACTTGCTGAGCCTTCGTGCTCACTGCTTGTGTTTGAAGCTTTTGCAGGGTTCTATGAGGAAGGGACTCCCGAAGAGGAGACGGAACCCCAGGAGGGGAACCCCGTCGAGTGGGAGTCGTGCACGCCGCAGAGTTAGTGTGCGTGTGTGCTAGCAAGGACACGTTCGAGGGCTGAACGTGCACTTGATGCTTAGTCTACGCCCGCGAGTGTAGACTGAACTTATTTTGATGTAAACATGTTCATAAACTTGTTTATGTAATAAAACTTCCGCTTCCGCTTTGCACCTTTGACGTGTGTTATACGGTGCTGTGCAACGCAGCACCCCTCAGCGTGATCCTGGCTCGACAGGACCAATGGGGTCGTGTCAGCGTGGTATCAGAGCTCGCTTGAGGTTTAACACAGTACAAAGGTCTTCTTTTTCAAAAATCCAGTGAGGAACGAGTTAGTAGCCCGTATAAGGATGTTATTAGCATATAGAAAGTGGCATATTAACCTATTTGTTATGTCGGAAAATCGTGCATCTCGGGACGTTCATGTCTTGGGGAGTGCACGTAAGCGCTGTCCACCAGTGCGCACAAGCTGAAGGGTGGAGCCCCACGGGTGGCAGGTAACCCGACCCGCTTTGATATCCTCTACGACTCTTCATGTCGTTTGGGGTATTCGAGCAACGTCTGTCCCTGGCGTGCGTGGTGCAACATGGGAGACCCCGTCACGTGGTCGGAAACGTGAACACGTAACTCAAGGCGTGTTTGGCTTGAGAACATCCAGGCGAGTGATGACGGCCGGGTGTACGAACTGTATGGATTCCGGGCTCGGTGTGCAGCCGAGTCTGATGATTGTTTGAGTTTCTGCAGGTAGCCTGACCACGAAACGGTAGACGTGTAGCATCCGTGTGCGAGTGACGTTTAGTGCCACTGAAATAACGAAGCCGGCTAAGTCCGGTATAGGTTTTTTTTTGTGAGGACGTAGTACCGACAAAATCTGGTGACGCATCGACGTCACACCCAACTAAATAAACAACTTCATTGTAAAAACTGGAAGGTTTTAATCCAAAGTAGAAAAACTTGATGTAACTCCTTCCCTTGAACAGGATATTCAAAGTTAACAAGCTTTCAACTTATAGGATGTTAAGGACAGAGCACTCTGTTTTCAGCTGAATTAAGGCTGAAGCTAATCAGAGGTTAGAGGTTGAGTTCTTTCGAGGTTGGGGTCGTATGATACATTTCTGGAAAGCGTTGGAAGAGCTTTACAACTCTTCTGTTGAGGTCCAGAGGTGTTTAATCCCTCAACCACTCGAAAAATGCAGTAGAGTTAAAACTGTCCAGAAAACAGGACAGAGCAAAGACTCTCTGTAAACTCTCTGTAAATTAAGCATAACTTCCTGCTTAAAAATCCAAAAATAGGAAATGAGGTACTTATGGAAAGCTTATGAGATGGGTTACGACTTTGTAACAGAAAGTTTTGTCAGATTGGGAACAGAATTAACTGGGATTCTTGGATCAATTCAGTACCTAAAGCAGGGAGGTGCTGTCCAATTGATTCCAGAAATTCTGTTAACTTTGACATCTCATAACTTTTGAACCAGGATAGATCTTAGGCCAACCAAATACTTTCTGGAAAGCTATTGAAGTTAACTTTAACTTTGATGTTGAGCTCCAGGACTGGTTTTGCTTTTAACCTGGCCTAAATCCGATTGAAATGGAAACTGGTCAAGGCTGTCATGGGAACAGCAGATCAGCAGTCAAATTTGTTTAAAAATTTGAACTATGTTTCCAAGTGTTATGAGTTCAAGGACATATCTTATGTTATAACTCAATGGTTTACTGTTTAAATAAATATTTGACATTTCTCAAATATATTTTTACAGATGGCAGCAGATAAACGGTTGGAGAACGGGTGGGTAGTTTCCCACTGCTCTGACCGTAGCGGCTACCCGGAAGCATTGTGGCAAATGCTCCAATATTTCGGGTACAACCAGATGCCGCAATACTTCGCCAAGGAAGAAGGCGAAGAGGGGAACAAGACGTGGACGATCCATGTCGAGGTTCCTGCAGGGCCTACGCCACCCGGTTGGGTGCCATTCACCGTCACGGTGAGAGGAAGACAACCGGAAGGGATGTGGCAAGTGGCAGCCCGTGACACTATGTCACGTTTCTGCCAACTACATGTGCAGGCTATGGAGGGTACTCCATACGCACTCGTTCCGGTGGAGGGACGAGCTCAGCACGTGTGGGAAGAGAGGTACCTGGAGGCAACAGACCCGAGTTGCCCAAGGTACAACCCCGCGGAGGCAAATCTCAGCCTCCAAATGAGGGCGGGAAACGCTGTGATGGACAGCCAAACTGGTCATACGGAGCATCTCGCCACCAAGCTCAAGGAGAGCACAAGCCGTGGAGATCATTTCGAGGGTGCCCACAGCGCACTCCGCAATGTGCTCCTTCCGACGATCAAGCGACTAAATGAACAACACAATCAGTTGCGGTCGTCTGAAGAAGGCAAAGAAGAAGAGCCGTGTTGACATCGCGGCGTTGCAAGAGCTGGTGCAGACCCTAACCCAGCAGAATGAGGACCTTGCTCAGGAGCGGGACGACGCTATCGAGGAAGGCCAAGGCTGGGAAGAGGACTACAACCAAGCTATGTATGAGGTGCATGCATTGCAGGACCTCGTGCCCCCGGTATTGGGCGTACCGGTAGTCTTGGGTCTTCCAGCCATGGGAGAACCCGGAATGGGAGAAGAGGTGGTAGACCCCGAGCCACCAGCAGAGGTACCGGAGGAGGACGACCCACAGGAGGTCGAGTTCTACTCCGAGTAGGGGGTTACGGTTGCCAAGTAGGGCAGCTAGGGTAGCGTAACCCAACTTTTGTAATCGGTGACATGTCGTGTAGACAGTAGCGTATGTATAGGTAGTGACGACATGAGCACGACTTCTCGGAGATCCGAGAATAATGTATCTTGTATAAAGTTTATGCTTTATCAATATATGTGAATGTTGTGCAAGTTAATCATGCGGCGCTTCAATACCTACTGCTGTTTATGGAATTTTGAGTAAGACATGTGCTAATTGCTGCTGTGTTGAATTTCAGAATGACGCGTACTCGTGCCAACCCTGATGTTGGAGGTACTAGCCAAGGGGGAGAGACCTCCCAACCACCTCCCGAGGACTCCTCGGGACAGCAGCAGCAACAGCAACAACAAACACCGCCACCGCCACTGCCAACGGTTACATTGGCCGACATTGTCGCGGCAATGGCGGGCTCGCATCAGCAGCACACAGAGTTGCTGCAGACTCTCATCGCCAATACGTCTCGCCCAGAGAGACGTCAAGAGCGTGAGGAGCGCCAACAGAGCTCCTACTCCGACTTCCTGGCGACTCATCCCCCTGTATTCTCAAGGGCGGATGAACCACTTGACGCGGACAACTGGCTCCGCGCCATAGAGATGAAGTTCGGGCTGCTCCAAATCAGCGAGCAGCGCAAGACTCAGTTCGCGGTCCAGCAGCTCCAAGGATCCGCGAGTGCGTGGTGGGCCAACTTCTGTGCTTCCCAGCCCACCGACCGAGTGATGACCTGGGCGGAGTTCCGGACGGCCTTCAGGGCCTATCATATACCGCCCGGTTTGATGAAGAGGAAGACGCAGGAGTTCCTACACCTGCAACAAGGGAGCCGGAACGCGCTGGAATACTCTAGGGCGTTCAACGATCTCGCGCTCTACGCGTCGTATCACGCGGATACAGACGAGAAGCGGCGAGACCATTTTTACCAGGGGCTTAACCCGCACCTGAAGGACAAGTTGGCGATGTTCAATCGCGGCAGCCTCAACGACATCATTGATGCTTCAATTGTTCAGGAGGACTCCGGCAAGGAGTTGGCGGCGGCAGAGCGAAAGCGAAGCGCGCCGCAGAGCAGCGGAGAAGGAGGCGGTCCTTCTCAGAAGTTTCGGATGGTGAATCGCCCACCATCAGGCCCACGCTGGCAACCACCACAGCGGTCGATGCCGTTCCGCAGTCGGCCGTACTCTTCACCGGCATTCCGGCCGGCACTTGTAACACCCAAATTTTGATTCAAAACCCTAAACCATGTTCAGAGGGGAATTTAGAAATTTTTGGACGTGTTGCATGTTTTGCAAAAATTCAAATTCAAACTGGAATTCAAATTATACTCAGAACAGAAAAGAAATGGAAAAAGAAAAAAGAAAAACGGGAAAAAACCGGCCAGTGGGCCGAAACCCGCATGCCGGCCCAGCTACTCCCGCGCCAGCCCGCCCCCGCGCGCGCCGCGCTGCCTCTCACCGACGGGTGGGACCCACATGTCATCCCTAACCCCGCGACCCCGGACTCTCTCCCGCGCGCGCGATCGCAACCGATCGGAAAACCCGTCCCGCAGCCCGAATTCCGGTCCCAGAAGAATCCAACTCGATCACAACTGACCCACCGCCCTCCCCCGGCTATAAAAACCCCAGCTCCGATCAGTTTTTCCCACGCGATCGCCGATTTTTACTCCGGTGAGCACCGAGACTTCGCCGGTGAATTCTGGCCGATCTAAGCTCGGAAAACTCTGATCTAACTCGCTGATCTTGATCCACCGCCTCCGGGGAACTTTGCAGGTGCAGAAAACTCGGAGAGTTACGGTGTAAACACAGCGCCGACGAGCTTCGCCGTGGTTTTGCCTCGGACCTCGCCGCCGATCACTTTCCAGGACCCCCGAGCTCGAGAAAACCCCCGAGGTGAGATCCCTGACCTCCCCTCTACCGATCTATGCCATAAGATCACAGTTTTAGGCAGAATTCTCGAGGATCCGAAACTTTCTGGCGAGATCGCCGCTTCCCTCCGCCGTGCGCCGCCGGCAGCGCCGCCCGCGCTCGATCAGAGCGACGTGGCTGCTTGTGCGCCGTTTATTTTAAATCGCACGGTAGACTTTAAATCCCCGCGTACCGGTTCGATGTTATAATCTCAGCCGTCGGTTTAAAATCGGACGGTCCACGTCAGCCCCGCGTTATAAAGACTGGAATTCTTACGTGCTATCCCCTGGGGTTCTCTGGAATTGAGAGCTAGCCCCGGAAACTTCAGATCTAGCCCCTGGAACTCCAGAAAATCATGTAAATTCATTTAAAAATCAGTTTTAGCCCCTGGACTTAATAAAAATTAGGAAAAACACCTCTGATAAGTGTAGCTAGACCCCTGGAAATTATGAAAATAATATTATAGACCCTGTAATGGGGTGAGTTTACTTTTTAACCCTGTTTAGTATTTAATTTAGAAAATTGAATATGTAACTAGTGTTTAAAAAATTAAAAAGGGGGACAAACATAATTGTCAAAATTAATTAAAAACTTTCTCAGTACTTAGAAAACTTTGGAGTGAGATAAAAGTATATTTTTGGGCTGAAATAAATCTGTTTCATATATTATTCACATTTATTAGTATAGGGACACATTTTTAAGTAAAGAATAGTTATAGAAAAATATGGAAAATAATTATGAAATAGTCTACATCAGAAGCCAAGGTCAAAATATGTTATTAAATTATTTAGGATCAGAACCTATACTGTTTAGATGATGTGTATTACTAATTTAATAATAAAATACACCATTATGCATAGGAATATAAATCTGAAAATATAGCAACTAGTAAATGATAAATGGAGTTTCTAAAATACAAAGAATTCAGTTTAGGGTTGGTAGAAATTATGAAGGCACATATGGGGAAAAATAATACTTTTCATACACACTTGGTAGTAAAAAGGTGAAGTAGTTGAATATAAGAAATTTATTGTAAACCCATATAAATAGTGTGTAAGTATGAAGGTGGACACAAAAATAGGAATCATATACACATGGTTAAAAGTGCATGCAAGCCACAACTCAACACACATAAAGTAACCACAACACATATAATGGTAAAGAACTTTCATGAATATGAATATGTGGTTTGTATGAAGTGTAAGTGTGAACTATGTCTTATGGATTGTTGTTTTTCTTTTGCTATGTGTGATGGTATGAAGTAGAACCTGTTCAAGAACCAGTTATTCATTTCCAAGACCAGGACTATCCATTTCAAGAGCAGCAAGAAGGAGGCAAGTGTCCTTGACCACTTTGATCCTATGCTAGGATGTGTAGATAGAATTATTTGCATTGTCAAATGAAATATGAAACCCATGCTAGGAAAGTTTCCCTAGAGTTGCATTACCTTGTTTCCTTGTAGCTTGGGTTGGGATTTATTTTACCATGTCATTTATTTACATGCATATGCTTAGCCATGCTTAGAATGGGATATTTGGGATATGAGATCATCAGTTTATTTTACCATACTCTTGAATGAGACATTGTGAGTTATGTAGAGGTAGGGATCAAGGCAAGTTGGATGTTTTGGTTGTGTGCTGGGTGCACGAGACTTGGGTTTGTGTTTAGTACTTGCCTGGATCCTAAGGACCGGTTCATGGAGCATGTAACCCGGCTTTACAGTGCCAACCACATGCTGAGATGGGGCAGCTTGGCCAATTAATTAGGTGTATCCCCGGCGTAGTATGGGTGTGTTGGATGGTGCGGGGAGTAGGTGTCAGCTGGACTACCATATGAACCGCAAGGCTCAAGAGGGGGCCACTGCAGCGGGGTTGGAGCCTCTTGTATGCTGTTAGGGGTGAAACCTCAGTGGGCCCACGCTCGTCGGGAATCCCTTTGTAAAGGCTTCGTAGTGATCTCTTGGCCGCACACCTGGGAAGTGTGAATGTGGATCGTAGCCACTGGCATAATGGAGGTTCTTTTAGTCCACCCGGCAACGGGGGATGAAATCACTACTTGTGGGTACAGTGGTACAAACTCTGCAGAGTCAAAACTGTCTTGACAGCCGTGCTCACGGTTAAGAGCGGCCTGGACTTATTCATGATTAGAGGAGTGATAGTTTTGGAAATTGTGGAAGTTAAGCGGGGAGCTTAACATTGGAAATGATGTTATGGTTATTGGATTACGATGATGGGATGGGAGATTTGGACCATTTCACCTGTGTAGTAATGTAGGTGCATAATAAGCTAAGGTGATAGGTATTAATTGCGTAGTGCTTTAACCATGAGTTCAACCTCTCCTTGTTCTAGCCATGCATGATATAATTTTCCCACACTTGCTGAGTACCATTGGTACTCAACCTTGCATATTTGTTGGTTTATATTGCTGCTCAGGTCAAGATAATGAGGTGGTGTATAATGACCAAGATTTTGGACCCGAGGAAGGTTTTTAGGTTCATGAAGACCCCCGGGCAACGCCTGTGATGGAGCCCTAAAAGAATAATATTCCGCTGCTAGTTTATTTACTTGTGATGAACTTATTATTGTCCATCGAGACATTTACTATGTAAGACTTACTTATATTCGACACCTGGCTTGTAATAAATGATGGTTCACTATTTGTCATCACATGTATGAGAAAATGATCCTGGCATACATGTGATATTCACTTGGTTGTTTCTTCGGAAAAACCGGGTGTGACAGCACTGCCAGCACCACCGCAACAACAACAGCAGCAGCGGGCGATACCGCGTGCGTTTGCACCTCCGCAACGCATGCTGGGCTTTCGTCCACCAAGTACTCCACCAGCAGCGGCCACATGTTACAAGTGTGGTCGTCCAGGACACTCCGCGAGCAGTTGCCCGGAGAGGCAAGGCGGCGGAGTGGCACCACAGTTTCCGGGGAGGAATCAACCCCGGAACCCTACTAATGCGCGGCGGGCAAACCCTAGGCCCGGCACTGTCCACCAGCTTGCCATTGAGGACGTGCCGGAGGGCGAGCCAATCCTTGCGGGTATGTTCCAACTCCACCAGCATCCCGCTATAGTCCTGTTTGATTCAGGCGCCACGCATAATTTTATTAGCCAAGCTTTCATTGCTAAACACAGTTTGCCAATACTACCCACCGATAGTCCATATTTAATTTGTTCACCGGGTGGGAAGATTTCAGCAAGCGTAATGGTCTCCAAAGCACCATTATGCTTAGCGGGTAGAGTGTACCCCACGTCTCTCATTATCTTAGAGGGACAGAAGGTCGATGTCATCCTAGGGATGTCGTGGTTAACCCGCCACGGAGCTGTTTTAGACACCGTCCTTCGAGTCGTGCACTTAAACTCAGAAGTGCACGGTTCCCACTCATTATTTCTGGACACTCCAGAAATAAAACTTCCAAGTGTCTATCAAGCCACAACCATCAGATTGGAAGACATTCCAGTGCTCCGAGAGTTCCCTGATGTATTCCCGGACGATTTGCCGGGGATGCCACCCGATAGAGAGGTGGAGTTCAAGATTGAACTTGCACCGGGAACCATGCCAATATCCCGAAGGCCGTACAAGATGGCGCCCAAGGAGTTGGCTGAACTGAAGACTCAGCTCACGGACCTTCTGGAGAAGGGTTTTATTAGGCCGAGCTCCTCGCCATGGGGCTGTTCGGCATTATTTGTCAAAAAGAAGGATGAAACGTTGCGGCTTTGCGTGGACTACCGTCCATTAAATGCCGTAACCATCAAGAACAAGTACCCATTGCCACGGATCGACATGTTGTTTGATCAGTTGGTCGAAGCAAAGATCATTTCCAAGATGGATTTAAGATCCGGGTACCATCAGATTAAGATAAGGGCGGAGGACATTCCAAAGACAGCTTTCTCGACAAGGTACGGACTTTATGAGTACCTAGTCATGTCCTTTTGGCCTCACCAATGCTCCAGCTCACTTCATATATTTAATGAACTCGGTGTTCATGCCGGAGCTGGACAAGTTTGTCGTGGTCTTCATCGACGACATCCTGGTATATTCCAAGTCGGAGGAAGATCACAAGAAACATCTGCGTATAGTCTTGCAACGGCTGCGGGATCACAAGTTATACGCAAAATTCAGCAAATGCGAGTTTTGGATATCGCAAGTGCCTTTCCTCGGGCATATCATCTCAGCAGAGGGTATCGCTATGGACCTGAGCAAGATCACGCAAGTGCTGAATTGGAAATCCCCGAGAACTGTTCATGAGGTACGGAGTTTCCTCGGACTCGCGGGATATTATCGGAGGTTCATTCCGAACTTCTTGAAGATTGCCAAGCCAATGACAGAGCTGCTGAAGAAGGCTACCAAATATGTTTGGAGTCCAGCATGTGAAGCAGCATTCAAGGCTTTAGTCAAGCACCGGGTGTGACAGAGGTGGTATCAGAGCCAAGGTTGCCCGTAGGAACGTGGACCTAGGTAGAAATGGACGTATTTAAGGGACCTATTTTCTTAAAAACTATTTTCCAAGGTGTGGGTGGAAAAGTGTTATTAAAGGAGTCATTTTCTTCATCTTACCCCAACTTTCATTCAAAATAGGATTTTTGTTTGAGATTTTATCTAATCTAATTTTAAATTCTTTTGTTTTAGATGGTTCGCATGATTCGCACCGCCCGTAAGTCCACAGGAGGGAGAGTTCCCGTAGTGGCCCTTGCCGAAAGAGAGGAGAGTCGTCCCATGACGTACCTTTCCTACGGATTGGCAGTTGGAGATTTGTTGCGCCGTCTTCGACGTATGCTCGAAGCCGCCGGCAATACGGGCAAGCTAATCATCCACTATAACTCCACCAGGACCATCCGTGAGAAGAGGGAAGAATGGAGTTCGGAGATGAGGATTATACACGAGAATCAGCTACTGAAGATCCACCATTCTCCAGCTTGTCGAGCAACACAAGTTGACGCAGAGAGAGATGTCACCTGGGAGGCAATCACCTGCCAGAGTCACATCTATCGTCGCCACTTGGACAAAACTGAGTACATGTATGTCCTCCAACGTGAGAGTGGTACCACGGAGTACAAGTACCCACCGGTGCAGCAAGGGACTTCCCATGAGCACATGGACTTGTGCTTGGAGGATGCTGCTATGCTCAGCACTCGACTGCAGGAGTGTCAACAAGAACTTCAGGATGTCCGAGACACCCTGAAGGAAACGGAGGCGTTGCTGCGAGCTTGTTTAAAGGCGAGAGAAAGAGGAGATGGGAATGGACTGTGTGTCACCGTGAGTGATCCATGGACTCCTGACTCCCCGGATCACCGAGCAATCAGGCGTCGTCGCACTTCTCCACCAGCAGCCTCCCCACCCAAAGAAGAGTCAGAAGGTAGCCGAAATGAGGAGGAAGATCCCGAGGAGCCAGCTCAAGAGGACGAGTAGTGTAGAGTCTTTCCCCTAGCTAGCAAGAGGTCGAGTAGTCGAGTCATTACGTAGTTAATGGTGTGATAATGATTGGTGTGTGACGTGAGTTGTGGAAGCCATGAGCAATTGTCCACAGCCTCGTCTTCAGATTGTTTTGCTTGGTGTGTAAACCCACAGGAAATAATAGTGCATTTATTTGGTGTGAGATATAAACCCTCGTAAAATTTTAACAAAGCCTCAACACCTTAAAGTACCAACAAATGAAAGTAGTAAGATGATACCAAACGGTATCAAATTAACATTTGTTGATTCTGCCAGATGGCCGGAAGGGGAAAAGGACGTGCTGCCAACCCCGCCAACAACAACGATGAGGCATGCAACCCTCATCTTTCTGGAGGCCAGGACAGGGGTGGTCGCCGTGAAGAAATTGATCCTCTCCACCAGATGCTGGAGAATCAAAATCAGCTCATCCAGAACTTGACTCAAGTGGTGGCCAACTTGCATCAAGTTCCACCTCCACAAGCTGCACCACGCCAACCAAGGTTGAGTGAGTTTCTAGGATCTCAACCTCCAAAGTTTGCAAGTGCTGCTGAACCTCTGGAGGCAGATGATTGGCTGAAGACCATTGAAAGTAAGATGAGGATAATGCAATGCCAAGGGTATGAGAGGGTGCTGTTTGCCTCTCATCAATTGAATGGACCTGCTGCTGATTGGTGGACCGCCTACGTGGCCGCCCATCATGACCCTGAGAACATCACTTGGGAAGAGTTCAAGCGTAGCTTCCGCAACCATTACATCCCAAGAGGTGAACTCAAAAACAAGAGGAAAGAGTTTCTGGGACTGCAGCAGGGAAACATGACGGTGAGGGAATACCTCACAAATTTACTCAACTATCCCGTTATGCTCCACGAGACATAGAGACTGATGAGCAGAAACAAGATTGTTTCGTGGAAGGACTTACCGCAGAAATGCAGTGTGCCATGTCCTCCAACGAGTATGAAAGTTTTCAAAAGATGGTGGACAGAGCGTTTGTGGTGGAAAGGAAGCTAAAGGCCCTGGAAAATGAGAATAAGAGGAAGGCGGGATGGTCACATCAGGCCTCAGGGAGCAACACCCGCCCACGTATGATGCAGCAACCTACGGGGCAGACGAGCCGTGCTGCGGTACCCTATTCAGCACCAAGAGGGTACAACCCAAACTACAGGCCTCCCGCAACACCAGCACAGCCGCCACGTCAGTTTGTGCAGCAGCCTCGCCCCGCATATCCACCTCGACCAGCAGTGCAAGGACCCCCAAACCAACCCCAAGACAACAAAGGCCAGGCGTCTAAGATTGGGGTGCAATGTTTCAGCTGTGGTGAAGTGGGGCACTACGCCCATAAATGCCCGAAGAAGAAGCCTGCGCCGCCACAACAGCAGAATGTAGTGAGAGGACGGGTGAACCACGTCACTATGGAGGAAGCACAAGAGGCACCCGACGTGGTAGTTGGTAAGTTTCCTGCCAATTTACACCTTGCAACTCTGCTGTTTGATTCTGGTGCTACCCACTCGTTCATTGCTCAAGGGTTTGTTAAGAAGCATGACCTAGCAACCACACAAATGAACCATATGCTAGCCGTAAACTCTCCAGGTGGAGAAATAAGGACAAGACAAGTGTGTCCCAAAGTGAGCCTAGACATTAATGGGGTAGTATTTACTGCTAACCTCATAGTGATAGATTCACAAGGGATAGATATTATTTTGGGTATGGATTGGTTGACCAAACATAAAGGAATCATCCATTGTTCGACCAGAACGGTGGAACTAACTCACCCCAATGGCACAAGAGTAAAGTTCATAACGATACACGAGCCTAGGAGGGACATTAAATTAAATCAAGTGGAGGTGAAGGTTGAGGAAATCAGGACTATCAGGGAATATCCAGATGTTTTTCCGGAGGAATTGCCAGGTATGCCTCCCGACCGTGACGTGGAATTCGCAATTGAGCTAGTACCGGGAACAGCCCCGATATACAAGAGACCTTATCGAATGGACTCCAAGCAGCTAGAAGAGCTCAAGGATCATTGAGAGAATTGACGGAGAAGGGGTATATTCGCCCTAGTTCCTCACCATGGGGAGCTCCGGTGATATTTGTGCCTAAGAAAGACGGAACCCAAAGGTTATGCGTGGATTACCGTGCCTTGAATGAGGTAACCATCAAGAACAAGTACCCATTGCCTCGCATTGAAGACTTGTTTGATTAGTTGAGGGGAGCTTGTGTGTTCTCGAAAATTGATCTCAGGTCGGGGTACCACCAACTCAAGATAAGGCAATCAGATATTCCCAAGACAGCTTTCGTATCTCGGTATGGACTGTATGAATACACCGTCATGCCTTTTGGGCTAACCAATGCCCCGGCATATTTCATGTACCTCATGAACAAGGTATTCATGGAATATCTGGACAAATTTTTGGTGGTTTTCATAGATGATATTCTCGTCTTCTCCAAAAATGAAGAAGAACATGAGAAACATCTAAGGTTGGTGTTACAGAGGTTGAGAGAACACCAACTATATGCCAAGTTGAGCAAGTGTGAGTTTTGGCTGAAGAGAGTTTCCTTTTTAGGACATATAATCTCGGAGGGAGGAATCTCCGTAGATCCCGCCAAAATCGAGGATATCCAGAAGTGGAAGACCCCTGAAAATGTCGGGGAAGTTCGAAGCTTTTTGGGATTGGCTGGATACTATCGACAGTTTATTGAGGGATTCTCTAAGATCTCGAGACCTCTCACCAAACTGTTGGAAAAGGGAATCACATTCACCTGGACGCCACAGTGCGAGACGAGCTTTCAGGAGCTAAAGAAAAGATTGACAACAGCCCCAGTGCTGGTTATGCCAGATATGCAGAAGAATTTCACAGTGTACTGCGATGCCTCTGGAAATGGGTTGGGATGTGTTCTCATGCAAGAAGGACATGTCGTGGCTAATGCATCCCGGCAGCTTCGGAAGCACGAGAAGAACTATCCTACACATGACCTAGAACTAGCTGCAGTGGTACACGCGTTGAAAATTTGGCGGCACTATTTGATGGGGAAGAGGACAGAGATATATACGGATCATAAGAGTTTGAAGTATATATTCACACAGCCAGATCTCAACCTCAGACAAAGGAGATGGTTAGAGCTAATCAATGACTTTGATATAGGCATCAACTATCATCCTGGGAAAGCAAACGTAGTGGCCGATGCTTTGAGTCGGAAAGTGCAGGTCAATAAGTTGAGCTTGAAGGACATGCCTGCAGAATTGAAGGACGAGGTTATAAGACTCAATCTATGTCTAGTAAATAGTGGTGAAGCCATCGCCATGGAAGTGGACTCCACACTCGAGCGAGACATACGCGAGGGCCAAAAGAATAATGAGAAGATACAAGAGATCAGACAGCTTATCAAGGAAAATAAAGCTCCTGGTTTTAGAGAGGATGAACAAGGAACGGTGTGGCACGGGAAAAGGATCTGTGTGCCAGAAGTAAAAGAGATCCGTGAGTTAATTTTGAAGGAGGCTCACGATTCTGACTATTCCATTCATCCTGGGAGTACGAAGATGTACCAGGACCTCAAAAGCAGGTATTGGTGGTATGGCATGAAGCGAGATATCGCGGAACATGTTGCCCTATGTGACACATGTCAGTTGGTGAAAGCAGAACATCAACGACCCGTAGGATTATTGCAACCACTCAAAGTACCTGAATGGAAGTGGGAAGAAATCAGCATGGATTTTATCGTGGGATTGCCTAGGACCCAATCCGGGTATGATTCAATATGGGTCATTATTGATAGGCTAACCAAGGTAGCTCATTTCATCCCTGTGAAAGAAAGCTACAGCGGATCCAAATTGGCAGAATTGTACATGTCAAGGATTGTGTGTTACCATGGAGTGCCAAAGAAGATAGTGTCGGACCGAGGGACACAGTTCACCTCGAGGTTTTGGCAAAAGTTGCATGAAACCATGGGAACCCATCTGAACTTCAGCTCTGCCTATCATCCCCAAACTGACGGGCAGACGGAGAGAACCAATCAGATCCTTGAAGATATGTTAAGGGCATGTGCACTCAAAAACAATAGGAGTTGGGACAAGAACCTACCGTATGCGGAGTTTTCCTATAACAACAGTTATCAAGCTAGTATGAAGATGTCACCGTTTGAAGCTTTGTATGGAAGGAAGTGCAGAACTCCCCTATTTTGGAACCAAACAGGAGAAAGTAAAGTGTTTGGTCCAGAAGTGCTACAAGAAGCCGAAGCGAAGGTGAGGGAGATTCGCAACAACTTGAGGATAGCACAAACACGCCAGAAGAGTTATGCTGATGTGCGAAGAAGAGAACTCGTTTTCAACGTGGGAGACTATGTTTATCTCAAGGTGTCCCCTATCAGAGGACTTCGTCGGTTCAAGGTAAAAGGGAAGTTGTCGCCTCGATACATCGGACCCTTCCAAGTTTTGGAGAGGAAAGGCGAGGTGGCGTACCAACTAGAGTTACCGGTTCATCTATCGGATGTACACGATGTATTTCATGTGTCACAACTCAAGAAATGTGTGAGGAAGCCTGAAGAGGTGTTACCCATGAATGAAGTGGATGTAGCTGAAGATTTGTCTTATGCCGAGCAACCATACAAGATTTTGGAGACGATGGAACGCCTCACCAGAAACAAGAGAATCCGGATGTGCAAGGTGCAGTGGAAGCATCATTCAGAAGAGGAAGCTACCTGGGAACGGGAAGATGAGCTCAAGGCACAATTTCCGGAATTGTTTTCTTAGAAACACCAATCTCGAGGACGAGATTTCTTTTAAGGGGGGTAGAGCTGTAACACCCAAATTTTGATTCAAAACCCTAAACCATGTTCAGAGGGGAATTTAGAAATTTTTGGACGTGTTGCATGTTTTGCAAAAATTCAAATTCAAACTGGAATTCAAATTATACTCAAAACAGAAAAGAAATGGGAAAAGGAAAAAAGAAAAACGGGAAAAAACCGGCCAGTGGGCCGAAACCCGCCAGCCGGCCCAGCTACTCCCGCGCCAGCCCGCCCCCGCGCGCGCCGCGCTGCCTCTCACCGACGGGTGGGACCCACATGTCATCCCTAACCCCGCGACCCCGGACTCTCTCCCGCGCGCGCGATCGCAACCGATCGGAAAACCCGTCCCGCAGCCCGAATTCCGGTCTCAGAAGAATCCAACTCGATCACAACTGACCCACCGCCCTCCCCCGGCTATAAAAACCCCAGCTCCGATCAGTTTTTCCCACGCGATCGCCGATTTTTACTCCGGTGAGCACCGAGACTTCGCCGGTGAATTCTGGCCGATCTAAGCTCGGAAAACTCTGATCTAACTCGCTGATCTTGATCCACCGCCTCCGGGGAACTTTGCAGGTGCAGAAAACTCGGAGAGTTACGGTGTAAACACAGCGCCGACGAGCTTCGCCATGGTTTTGCCTCGGACCTCGCCGCCGATCACTTTCCAGGACCCCCGAGCTCGAGAAAACCCCCGAGGTGAGATCCCTGACCTCCCCTCTACCGATCTATGCCATAAGATCACAGTTTTAGGCAGAATTCTCGAGGATCCGAAACTTTCCGGCGAGATCGCCGCTTCCCGCCGCCGTGCGCCGCCGGCAGCGCCGCCCGCGCTCGATCAGAGCGACGTGGCTGCTTGTGCGCCGTTTATTTTAAATCGCACGGTAGACTTTAAATCCCCGCGTACCGGTTCGATGTTATAATCTCAGCCGTCGGTTTAAAATCGGACGGTCCACGTCAGCCCCGCGTTATAAAGACTGGAATTCTTACGTGCTACCCCCTGGGGTTCTCTGGAATTGAGAGCTAGCCCCGGAAACTTCAGATCTAGCCCCTGGAACTCCAGAAAATCATGTAAATTCATTTAAAAATCAGTTTTAGCCCCTGGACTTAATAAAAATTAGGAAAAACACCTCTGATAAGTGTAGCTAGACCCCTGGAAATTATGAAAATAATATTATAGACCCTGTAATGGGGTGAGTTTACTTTTTAACCCTGTTTAGTATTTAATTTAGAAAATTGAATATGTAACTAGTGTTTAAAAAATTAAAAAGGGGGACAAACATAATTGTCAAAATTAATTAAAAACTTTCTCAGTACTTAGAAAACTTTGGAGTGAGATAAAAGTATATTTTTGGGCTGAAATAAATCTGTTTCATATATTATTCACATTTATTAGTATAGGGACACATTTTTAAGTAAAGAATAGTTATAGAAAAATATGGAAAATAATTATGAAATAGTCTACATCAGAAGCCAAGGTCAAAATATGTTATTAAATTATTTAGGATCAGAACCTATACTGTTTAGATGATGTGTATTACTAATTTAATAATAAAATACACCATTATGCATAGGAATATAAATCTGAAAATATAGCAACTAGTAAATGATAAATGGAGTTTCTAAAATACAAAGAATTCAGTTTAGGGTTGGTAGAAATTATGAAGGCACATATGGGGAAAAATAATACTTTTCATACACACTTGGTAGTAAAAAGGTGAAGTAGTTGAATATAAGAAATTTATTGTAAACCCATATAAATAGTGTGCAAGTATGAAGGTGGACACAAAAATAGGAATCATATACACATGGTTAAAAGTGAATGCAAGCCACAACTCAACACACATAAAGTAACCACAACACATATAATGGTAAAGAACCTTCATGAATATGAATATGTGGTTTGTATGAAGTGTAAGTGTGAACTATGTCTTATGGATTGTTGTTTTTCTTTTGCTATGTGTGATGGTATGAAGTAGAACCTGTTCAAGAACCAGTTATTCATTTCCAAGACCAGGACTATCCATTTCAAGAGCAGCAAGAAGGAGGCAAGTGTCCTTGACCACTTTGATCCTATGCTAGGATGTGTAGATAGAATTATTTGCATTGTCAAATGAAATATGAAACCCATGCTAGGAAAGTTTCCCTAGAGTTGCATTACCTTGTTTCCTTGTAGCTTGGGTTGGGATTTATTTTACCATGTCATTTATTTACATGCATATGCTTAGCCATGCTTAGAATGGGATATTTGGGATATGAGATCATCAGTTTATTTTACCATACTCTTGAATGAGACATTGTGAGTTATGTAGAGGTAGGGATCAAGGCAAGTTGGATGTTTTGGTTGTGTGCTGGGTGCACGAGACTTGGGTTTGTGTTTAGTACTTGCCTGGATCCTAAGGACCGGTTCATGGAGCATGTAACCCGGCTTTACAGTGCCAACCACATGCTGAGATGGGGCAGCTTGGCCAATTAATTAGGTGTATCCCCGGCGTAGTATGGGTGTGTTGGATGGTGCGGGGAGTAGGTGTCAGCTGGACTACCATATGAACCGCAAGGCTCAAGAGGGGGCCACTGCAGCGGGGTTGGAGCCTCTTGTATGCTGTTAGGGGTGAAACCTCAGTAGGCCCACGCTCGTCGGGAATCCCTTTGTAAAGGCTTCGTAGTGATCTCTTGGCCGCACACCTGGGAAGTGTGAATGTGGATCGTAGCCACTGGCATAATGGAGGTTCTTTTAGTCCACCCGGCAACGGGGGATGAAATCACTACTTGTGGGTACAGTGGTACAAACTCTGCAGAGTCAAAACTGTCTTGACAGCCGTGCTCACGGTTAAGAGCGGCCTGGACTTATTCATGATTAGAGGAGTGATGGTTTTGGAAATTGTGGAAGTTAAGCGGGGAGCTTAACATTGGAAATGATGTTATGGTTATTGGATTACGATGATGGGATGGGAGATTTGGACCATTTCACCTGTGTAGTAATGTAGGTGCATAATAAGCTAAGGTGATAGGTATTAATTGCGTAGTGCTTTAACCATGAGTTCAACCTCTCCTTGTTCTAGCCATGCATGATATAATTTTCCCACACTTGCTGAGTACCATTGGTACTCAACCTTGCATATTTGTTGGTTTATATTGCTTCTCAGGTCAAGATAATGAGGTGGTGTATAATGACCAAGATTTTGGACCCGAGGAAGGTTTTTAGGTTCATGAAGACCCCCGGGCAACGCCTGTGATGGAGCCCTAAAAGAATAATATTCCGCTGCTAGTTTATTTACTTGTGATGAACTTATTATTGTCCATCGAGACATTTACTATGTAAGACTTACTTATATTCGACACCTGGCTTGTAATAAATGATGGTTCACTATTTGTCATCACATGTATGAGAAAATGATCCTGGCATACATGTGATATTCACTTGGTTGTTTCTTCGGAAAAACCGGGTGTGACAGCACTGCCAGCACCACCGCAACAACAACAGCAGCAGCGGGCGATACCGCGTGCGTTTGCACCTCCGCAACGCATGCCGGGCTTTCGTCCACCAAGTACTCCACCAACAGCGGCCACATGTTACAAGTGTGGTCGTCCAGGACACTCCGCGAGCAGTTGCCCGGAGAGGCAAGGCGGCGGAGTGGCACCACAGTTTCCGGGGAGGAATCAACCCCGGAACCCTACTAATGCGCGGCGGGCAAACCCTAGGCCCGGCACTGTCCACCAGCTTGCCATTGAGGACGTGCCGGAGGGCGAGCCAATCCTTGCGGGTATGTTCCAACTCCACCAGCATCCCGCTATAGTCCTGTTTGATTCAGGCGCCACGCATAATTTTATTAGCCAAGCTTTCATTGCTAAACACAGTTTGCCAATACTACCCACCGATAGTCCATATTTAATTTGTTCACCGGGTGGGAAGATTTCAGCAAGCGTAATGGTCTCCAAAGCACCATTATGCTTAGCGGGTAGAGTGTACCCCACGTCTCTCATTATCTTAGAGGGACAGAAGGTCGATGTCATCCTAGGGATGTCGTGGTTAACCCGCCACGGAGCTGTTTTAGACACCGTCCTTCGAGTCGTGCACTTAAACTCAGAAGTGCACGGTTCCCACTCATTATTTCTGGACACTCCAGAAATAAAACTTCCAAGTGTCTATCAAGCCACAACCATCAGATTGGAAGACATTCCAGTGCTCCGAGAGTTCCCTGATGTATTCCCGGACGATTTGCCGGGGATGCCACCCGATAGAGAGGTGGAGTTCAAGATTGAACTTGCACCGGGAACCATGCCAATATCCCGAAGGCCGTACAAGATGGCGCCCAAGGAGTTGGCTGAACTGAAGACTCAGCTCACGGACCTTCTGGAGAAGGGTTTTATTAGGCCGAGCTCCTCGCCATGGGGCTGTTCGGCATTATTTGTCAAAAAGAAGGATGAAACGTTGCGGCTTTGCGTGGACTACCGTCCATTAAATGCCGTAACCATCAAGAACAAGTACCCATTGCCACGGATCGACATGTTGTTTGATCAGTTGGTCGAAGCAAAGATCATTTCCAAGATGGATTTAAGATCCGGGTACCATCAGATTAAGATAAGGGCGGAGGACATTCCAAAGACAGCTTTCTCGACAAGGTACGGACTTTATGAGTACCTAGTCATGTCCTTTTGGCCTCACCAATGCTCCAGCTCACTTCATGTATTTAATGAACTCGGTGTTCATGCCGGAGCTGGACAAGTTTGTCGTGGTCTTCATCGACGACATCCTGGTATATTCCAAGTCGGAGGAAGATCACAAGAAACATCTACGTATAATCTTGCAACGGCTGCGGGATCACAAGTTATACGCAAAATTCAGCAAATGCGAGTTTTGGATATCGCAAGTGCCTTTCCTCGGGCATATCATCTCAGCAGAGGGTATCGCTATGGACCTGAGCAAGATCACGCAAGTGCTGAATTGGAAATCCCCGAGAACTGTTCATGAGGTACGGAGTTTCCTCGGACTCGCGGGATATTATCGGAGGTTCATTCCGAACTTCTCGAAGATTGCCAAGCCAATGACAGAGCTGCTGAAGAAGGCTACCAAATATGTTTGGAGTCCAGCATGTGAAGCAGCATTCAAGGCTTTAGTCAAGCACCTGACATCAGCACCGGTTTTGGCGCAGCCAGACACAACAAAACCGTTCGATGTGTACTGCGATGCATCCGGCATTGGGCTCGGGTGTGTGCTGATGCAAGACCGAAGAGTGGTCACGTATGGATCACGGCAGCTTAGAAACCATGAGCAAAATTATCCAACTCACGACTTGGAGCTCGCTGCCGTGGTACTTGCACTGAAGATGTGGAGGCACTACCTACTCGGTAACCTCGTACATTTATATACCGACCACAAAAGCCTCAAGTACATATTCACTCAGAAGGAGCTGAACATGAGGCAACGAAGATGGTTAGAACTGATAAAGGATTACGAGATAGAGATCCATTATCATCCGGACAAGGCAAACGTTGTGGCAGATGCGCTGAGCCGCAAGTCACACGTCAATAATCTGACCATCACACCGTTGGAAGAGAGCGAACCATCACTACATGTGATTCCACACGGAGCTCTCTACAACCTAGCTTTGATCCCCACCATCCGTGAAGAGATAGCGGCAGCCCAGAAGAATGACAAGGGCATGTGTAAGGGCCTCAGTTTTTGACACTCATTTGCAGTGTTCATCACCACACCACACACCTCATTTGAGGAAGAATGATGAACACAAATAAAGAGCAAGTAACAATTATCAACATGCTCATTAGGGAACAAACTCACACATTGCAAAAGTGGTACTTCCCACATGTGATATAGATGGGCTGGACATATGAAAACTCCTACACTTTGCTAAGGATGTCCATGCCAAGTTCCACCCAAATTCAAAACCTTTTTGAGGTCATTTTGGGTATAGTTAGGAAGAGGGCAGTTTGAAACCATATTCAAATTCAAACTGTTTTCACCCACTGAATTTAAAAGTGGAAGGCATATTCTTGCTCAGCACATTTTTGTGAGCTCACACACCAATTTTCACTCCATTTGGAGTCGATCTTGACATGAGCTAAGGGGGAGAAATTCAAACTTTATTTGAATTTCAAACTGCACTTGTGCTGAAATTCATTCAAACCAAACCTCATTTGAACTTTGATCAATTCAAATGGCTCTTGGGTGAATAATTTGAGTTGCCAAGGGTAGAATAGGGTTCACTGTTTACCACAGCTGTTAGGAATAAATTTCAGAGGTTAAAAGAGGAGTGGGACCCACATGTCAGCCTCAGCCTCAAAGCAAACCGACTGAACCACAGTTCAGTCGGTTCCCAGCTGTTGTGCGCGCGCGCCACCGAAGGGGGCAGCCGGCGCCAGCTCCTGCTGCGTGCCCCAAGCCGGAGACCGGCCGACCGGCCTATTTATTTCCTCCCCGGCGTGCTTCAGTAGCCATTCCCCGAGCTGCCGACGTGCACGATCCATTTCTCCACTGCCATCACCGGCGCTCGAGTTCCTGCTGGATCGAGCTGATCGCAGCTTCCTCTGTCCATTCCAAGGTCCCAGCAAGGTACTAGCAACCATCCTCCATCCTTCCCATTGATAGAAATCGATTGAAACCGAGTGATATCGGCTGTGCCGAAAGATCAAACTCGGAACTGGAAACCGCCGCACCTCGGGCTCTCGTGGACAGCCCAACCTGGGCGTTGTCACGCCCGAGCCAAGGCACCCTTGGACGCGCAAGTGATCGGTGCTGCTCATCCCCGAGCCACAGCTCGAGTGGTTGCTCACCGGCGGCGAATTTCCACTTTTCCCCTTTCTGTGTGCAGAACGACCCTCGGGTACGATTCTGTTTAATTCGTGCTCTATAAAGGATTAGAGGGCCTCAGGCCACTCCCACACGAACTAGACACGGTGACGCACAAGTTGCCTTCACAACTCTGGGCCGGAGAACTTCTGTGCCCGGCGTAATTCAAGGTCTACTAATGGCGGAACGCACGGGGGGTATCGGGCGCACGGTGAGGACCTATTTCGGGCCTTCCCCGAGCTGCCCCGAGTTCATGTCGACCTTCTCTGAGGTCCACTGATGCTCCCCGACCGGTTTCCCAAGTAGCTGAGGCACTAGGAGCATCAGCCGACATGGCCGAAGTCGTTCCGATATGGCGGCTCGTCGCCGACCATGCTCCGGCCGTTGTCATGAGCAGCTGACCCTCGGATCATGTTCCCCAAGTAAAAGTAGGCAGGGGCGGCCAGAATCAAGAAGTTTGGAGCGGTACAGCAGCCAGCGGCGAGCTCTCCGGCGAGGTCCCTCGGCGGCGGAGCGCGGGTGTCGCGAGGTTGAAGAAGGGGGTGGACCCCAGCTGTCAGCGGCCGATATTTTGAATCGAGATCCGGCTGCGGCCGGGATCGGGTGTGCTGGCGCGCAAAAGCCTTGTGGGCCGCGGTGTGCTGTCGCTTCGGCGTGCGACGCGTGTCTCCTGGGCCCACGCGCGAGTTTAAACTTTTCCCCGATTTTCAGATTTCCTTCAAACTTCAAATCCTTATAACTTTGGCTAGAAAGCTCCAAATTGAGTGAACCAAATTTTGCTGGATTCAGCTCTTTGAGTACTTTCCAGAAAATCAAGTGTCACTTCATGAGATTCCTTAATTCTCCAGAATTAATTCCTTAAAGTTTAAACTGTTAGGAATTTTAACTGGAGAATCATTTGGAGGAAAATCCTGAAATTTTGCTGAGATGTTCACCAAAATATCCTTGAACTACCATAAAAATTTCAGATCCATTTGAGCTCATTTAGTCCACCTAATGGTGTGATTAGTAAAACTGTTCCAGAGAAAATAGAAAATGTTCAGAAACATTTTCAGAATTTTCTCTGAAATTGTTTAGCTCATATCTTTAGTTAGAGACTTCCAAATTAAGTGAGACCAACTCCATTAGAACCCTCTGAAAATCTAGTTTTCAGAAAGTCATAGTTTGTCTCATGAAAATTCCTAGAACACCCTAAGAGTTCCAATTAAGGTCAAGGACATAATTAATTGTGGAGGGCTCAAATGAGCTTTGCTGCAACTAAAACTTGACCAAGTCTCTGTTTAGGTTGTCACCAAGCCACTGTAAAAGTTTCACAGTCATTAGATCTATCTAGTAAAGGTTATAGACTTCACAACTTCAAAGTTAATACAAAAGCATTTAATTAATACATACATTGTTCTTATCATGTAGTCGCTAAGGTCGAGGAGGAACCCGAAGTCCTAGACTTCGTTACTCCGGAGGAACAGCTAGCCTACGACCAAGAGCAGCAAGGCAAGCCCCGGTTTGCATTAACCATTTTATAAATTTTTATTGTTTTGAGCACATACTTGTTTTCTTTATGTTGTGCATCAGAGTCTTGTTTGGAAACCCCACTGCATAGCCAAGAAAACCATGGGTTGGGGTTTAGGATTGCAAACCCCGTTAGCCACTGCATTGCTAGGATAGAGTAGGATTCGGTACAAGTCGAGTAGTTGGAACTACTCGCGAGAATAGGCTAGAGGCACATTGCTCGGGTAGAGATAGCACATGATACACATGGCAAGAAAATGAGACCGAGCGGAGAGTAAGGGCAGCAGGACTTTGGGGCCTGTGTGCTGTAGCTCCGCTTGTGTCGATTGAGGACCGAGCCGTGTGCGGGCCTGTTGAACAAGCTAGAACAGTACCGAAGACCTACCGGCTATATGGGAACCGGGAAACTGATGTAACTCGGGTAGCTGGGTATTGAGGCATTGCCCGTCGTTCAGAGGGTAGGTTGAGAGCTCGAGGTGTAAATCAGCTGGCGGCACAGAGATGCGCGTGCAGGGACCTCTTGCTCGGGACGATGGGACCGGTTCAATATTTGGCTAACGGGTGAAAGGTAGTCGCGTACGGCGTCCGTGATGGTTGTTGTAGGCAACATCGAGTACGGGCGTACGTGACGGGTTGTTCGGGTAACCCTGCAGGTGTAAATCGATTATAATCGCCGTCCCTCGCGGTCAGTGAGTACCACTTGTTCACTGTACCGTGACGTAGAAAGAACAGGCTAGTTACATGTTAAAATATTGCTGATTGAAAGTTGGATATTGATTGTTAATGATATGTTGTAGCTTAGTGCTAACTAAAGTTCTTTTCAACTTTGGGCAAAGTACATGAGAGAAATGCGTTTCTTGTTTGATTGCGGCTCTCTCATGTGCCTTAGCGTAAAGTTCTCCACAACCTGCTGCTAAAACTTGAAAGTAAGGTTCTACTAATTAGGCGAGTCCTTGCAAATGATTTTTACCTCATGCAACCCATCACCCTCATGTAGAAGTTTCATGTTTAGGTGAGACGGGTCAGACTTGCTGAGCCTTCGTGCTCACTGCTTGTGTTTGAAGCTTTTGCAGGGTTCTATGAGGAAGGGACTCCCGAAGAGGAGACGGAACCCCAGGAGGGGAACCCCGTCGAGTGGGAGTCGTGCACGCCGCAGAGTTAGTGTGCGAGTGTGCTAGCAAGGACACGTTCGAGGGCTGAACGTGCACTTGATGCTTAGTCTACGCCCGCGAGTGTGGACTAAACTTATTTTGATGTAAACATGTTAATAAACTTGTTTATGTAATAAAGCTTCCGCTTCCGCTTTGTACCTTTGACGTGTGTTATACGGTGTTGTGCAACGCAGCACCCCTCAGCGTGATCCTGGCTCGACAGGACCAGTGGGGTCGTGTCAGCGTGGTATCAGAGCTCGCTTGAGGTTTAACACAGTACAAAGGTCTTCTTTTTCAAAAATCCAGTGAGGAACGAGTTAGTAGCCCGTATAAGGATGTTATTAGTATATAGAAAGTGGCTTAGTAACCTATTTGTTATGTCGGAAAATCGTGCATCTCGGGACGTTCATGTCTTGGGGGGTGCACGTAAGCGCTGTCCACCAGTGCGCACAAGCTGAAGGGTGGAGCCCCACGGGTGGCAGGTAACCCGACCCGCTTTGATATCCTTTACGACTCATCATGTCGTTTGGGGTATTCGAGCAACGTCTGTCCCTGGCGTGCGTGGTGCAACATGGGAGACCCCGTCACGTGGTCTGAAACGTGAACACGTAACTCAAGGCGTGTTTGGCTTGAGAACATCCGGGCGAGTGATGACGGCCGGGTGTACAAACTGTATGGATTCCGGGCTCGGTGTGCAGCCGAGTCTGATGATTGTTTGAGTTTCTGCAGGTAGCCTTACCACGAAACGGTAGACGTGTAGCATCCGTGTGCGAGTGACGAGTAGTGCCACTGAACTAACGAAGCCGGCTAAATCCGGTATAGGTTTTTCCTTTGTGAGGACGTAGTACCGACATAATCTGGTGACGCCTCGACGTCACACCCAACTAAATGAACAACTTCAATTAAAAACTTGAAGGTTTTGATCCAAAGTAGTAAAACTTGATGTAACTCCTTCCCTTGAACAGGATATTCAAAGTTAACAAGCTTTCAACTTATAGGATGTTAAGGACAGAGCACTCTGTTTCCAGCTAAATTAAGGCTGAAGTTAATCAGAGGTTAGAGGTTGAGTTCTTTCGAGGTTGATGTCGTATGATACATCTCTGGAAAGCGTTGGAGGAGCTTTACAACTTTTCTGTTGAGTTCCAGAGGTGTTTCGTCCCTTAACCACTCGAAAAATGCAGCAGAGTTGAAACTGTCCAGAAAACAGGACGGAGCAAAGACTCTCTGTAAATTAAGCATAACTTCCTGCATAAAAATCCAAAAATAGAAAATGAGGTGGTTCTGGGAAGCTTATGAGATGGGTTACAACTTTGTAACAGAAAGTTTTGTCAGATTAGGAACAGAATTAACTGGAATTCTTGGATCAAATCAGTACCTAAGGCAGGGAGGTGCTGTCCAATTGTTCCCAGAAATTCTGTTAACTTTGACATCTCATAACTTTTGAACCAGAGCAGATCTTAGGCCAACCAAATACTTTCTGGAAAGCTATTGAAGTTAACTTTAACTTTGATGTTGAGCTCCAGGACTGGTTTTGCTTTTAACCTGGCCTAAATCAGATTGATATGGAAACTGGTCAGGGCTGTCATGGGAACAGCAGATCAGCAGTCAAATTTGTTTAAAAATTTGAACTATGTTTCCAAGTGTTAAGGGTTCAATGACATATCTTATGTTATAACTCAATGGTTTACTGTTTAAATAAATATTTGACATTTCTCAAATATATTTTTACAGATGGCAGCAGATAAACGGTTGGAGAACGGGTGGGTAGTTTCCCACTGCTCTGACCGTAGCGGCTACCCGGGAGCATTGTGGCTAATGCTCCAATATTTCGGGTACAACCAGATGCCGCAATACTTCGCCAAGGAAGAAGGCGAAGAGGGGAACAAGACGTGGACGATCCATGTCGAGGTTCCTGCAGGGCCTACGCCACCCGGTTGGGTGCCATTCACCGTCACGGTGAGAGGAAGACAACCGGAAGGGATGTGGCAAGTGGCAGCCCGTGACACTATGTCACGTTTCTGCCAACTACACGTACAGGCTATGGAGGGAACTCCATACGCACTCGTTCCGGTGGAGGGACGAGCTCAGCATGTGTGGGAAGAGAGGTACCTAGAGGCAACAAACCCGAGTTGCCCAAGGTACAACCCCGCGGAGGCAAATCTCAGCCTCCAAATGAGGGCGGGAAACGCTGTGATGGACAGCCAAGCTGTTCATACGGAGCATCTCGCCACCAAGCTCAAGGAGAGCACAAGCCGTGGAGATCATTTTGAGAGTGCTCACAGTGCACTCCGCAATGTGCTCCTTCCGACGATCAATCGACTGAATGAACAACACAATCAGTTGCGTCGTCTGAAGAAGGCAAAGAAGAAGAGCCGTGTTGACATTGCGGCGTTGCAAGAGCTGGTGCAGACCCTAACCCAGCAGAATGAGGACCTTGCTCAAGAGCGGGACGACGCTATTGAGGAAGGACAAGGCTGGGAAGAGGACTACAACCAGGCTATGGACGAGGTGCATGCATTGCAGGACCTCGTGCCCCCGGTATTGGGCGTACCGGTAGTCTTGGGTCTTCCAGCCATGGGAGAACCTGGAATGGGAGAAGAGGTGGTAGACCCCGAGCCACCAGCAGAGGTACCGGAGGAGGACGACCCACAGGAGGTCGAGTTCTACTCCGAGTAGGGGGTTACGGTTGCCAAGTAGGGCAGCTAGGGTAGCGTAACCCAACTTTTGTAATCGGTGACATGTCGTGTAGACAGTAGCGTATGTATAGGTAGTGACGACATGAGCACGACTTCTCGGAGATCCGAGAATAATGTATCTTGTATAAAGTTTATGCTTTATCAATATATGTGAATGTTGTGCGAGTTAATCATGCGTCGCTTCAATACTTACTCCTGTTTATGGAATTTTGAGTAAGACATGTGCTAATTGCTGCTGTGTTGAATTTCAGAATGACGCGTACTCGTGCCAACCCCGATGTTGGAGGTACTAGCCAAGGGGGAGAGACCTCCCAACCACCTCCCGAGGACTCCTCGGGACAGCAGCAGCAACAGCAACAGCAAACACCGCCACCGCCACTGCCAACGGTTACATTGGCCGACATTGTCGCGGCAATGGCGGGTTCACATCAGCAGCATACAGAGCTGCTGCAAACGTTAATTGCGAATACGTCTCGCCCAGAGAGACGTCAAGATCATGAGGAGCGCCAACAGAGCTCCTACTCTGACTTCCTGGCGACTCATCCCCCTGTATTCTCAAGGGCGGATGAACCACTTGACGCGGACAACTGGCTCCGCGCCATAGAGATGAAGTTCGGGCTGCTCCAGATCAGCGAGCAGCGCAAGACTCAGTTCGCGGTCCAGCAGCTCCAAGGATCCGCGAGCGCGTGGTGGGCCAACTTTTGTGCTTCACAACCCACCGACCGAGTGATGACCTGGGCGGAGTTCCGGACGGCCTTCCGGGCCTATCATATACCGCCCGGTTTGATGAAAAGGAAGACGCAGGAATTCCTACACCTGCAACAAGGGAGCCGGAACGCGCTGGAGTACTCCAGAGCGTTCAACGATCTCGCACTCTACGCGTCGTATCACGCAGATACGGACGAGAAGCGGCGGGACCACTTTTACCAGGGGCTTAACCCGCTCCTGAAGGACAAGCTGGCGATGTTCAATCGCGGCAGCCTCAACGACATAATTGATGCTGCGATTGTTCAGGAAGACTCCGGCAAGGAGTTGGCGGCGGCAGAGCGAAAGCGAAGCGCGCCGCAGAGCAGCGGAGAAGGAGGCGGTCCTTCTCAGAAGTTTCGGATGGTGAATCGCCCACCATCAGGTCCGCGCTGGCAGCCACCACAGCGGTCGATGCCGTTCCGCGGTCGGCCGTATTCTTCACCGGCATTCCGGCCGGCACTGCCAGCACCACCGCAACAACAACAGCAGCAGCGGGCGATGCCGCGTGCGTTTGCACCTCCGCAACGCATGCCGGGCTTTCGTCCACCAAGTACTCCACCAGCAGCGGCCACATGTTACAAGTGTGGTCGTCCAGGACACTTCGCGAGCAGTTGCCCGGAGAGGCAAGGCGGCGGAGTGGTACCACAGTTTCCGGGGAGGAATCAACCCCGGAACCCTACTAATGCGCGGCGGGCAAACCCTAGGCCCGGTACTGTCCACCAGCTTGCCATTGAGGACGTGCCGGAGGGCGAGCCAATCCTTGCGGGTATGTTCCAACTCCACCAGCATCCCGCTATAGTACTATTTGATTCAGGCGCCACGCATAATTTTATTAGCCAAGCTTTCATTGCTAAACACAGCTTGCCAATACTACCCACCGATAGTCCATATTTAATTTGTTCACCGGGTGGGAAGATTTCAGCAAGCGTAATGGTCTCCAAAGCACCATTATGCTTAGCGGGTAGAGTGTACCCCACATCTCTCATTATCTTAGAGGGACAGAAGGTCGATGTCATCCTAGGGATGTCGTGGTTAAACCGCCACGGCGCTGTTTTAGACACCGTCCTCCGAGTCGTGCACTTAAACTCAGGAGTGCACGGTTCTCACTCATTATTTCTGGACAGTCCAGAAATAAAACTTCCAAGTGTCTATCAAGCCACAACCATCAGATTGGAAGACATTCCAGTGGTCCGAGAATTCCCTGATGTATTCCCGGATGATTTGCCGGGGATGCCACCCGATAGAGAGGTGGAGTTCAAGATTGAACTTGCACCGGGAACCATGCCAATATCCCGAAGGCCGTACAAGATGGCGCCCAAGGAGTTGGCTGAACTGAAGACTCAGCTCACGGACCTTCTGGAGAAGGGTTTTATTAGGCCGAGCTCCTCGCCATGGGGCTGTTCGGCATTATTTGTCAAAAAGAAGGATGAAACGTTGCGGCTTTGCGTGGACTACCGTCCATTAAATGCCGTAACCATCAAGAACAAGTACCCGTTGCCACGGATCGACATGTTGTTTGATCAGTTGGTCGAAGCAAAGGTCTTTTCCAAGATGGATTTAAGATCCGGGTACCATCAGATTAAGATCAGGGCTGAGGACATTCCAAAGACAGCTTTTTCGACAAGGTACGGACTTTATGAGTACCTGGTCATGTCCTTTGGCCTCACCAATGCTCCAGCTCACTTCATGTACTTAATGAACTCGGTGTTCATGCCGGAGCTGGACAAGTTTGTCGTGGTCTTCATCGACGACATCCTGGTATATTCCAAGTCGGAGGAAGATCACAAGAAACATCTGCGTATAGTCTTGCAACGGCTGCGGGATCACAAGTTATACGCAAAGTTCAGCAAATGCGAGTTTTGGATATCGCAAGTGCCTTTCCTCGGGCATATCATCTCAGCGGAGGGTATCGCTGTGGACCCGAGCAAAATCACGCAAGTGCTGAATTGGAAATCCCCGAGAACTGTTCATGAGGTACGGAGTTTCCTCGGACTCGCGGGATATTATCGGAGGTTCATTCCGAACTTCTCGAAGATTGCCAAGCCAATGACAGAGCTGCTGAAGAAGGCTACCAAATATGTTTGGAGTCCAGCATGTGAAGCAGCATTCAAGGCTTTAGTCAAGCACCTGACATCAGCACCGGTTTTGGCGCAGCCAGACACAACAAAACCGTTCGATGTGTACTGCGATGCATCCGGCATTGGGCTCGGATGTGTGTTGATGCAAGACCGAAGGGTGGTCGCGTATGGGTCACGGCAGCTTAGGAATCATGAGCAAAATTATCCAACTCACGACTTGGAGCTCGCTGCCGTGGTACTTGCACTGAAAATGTGGAGGCACTACCTACTCGGTAACCTCGTACATTTATATACCGACCACAAAAGCCTCAAGTACATCTTCACTCAGAAGGAGCTGAACATGAGGCAACGAAGATGGTTGGAACTGATAAAGGATTACGAGATAGAGATCCATTATCATCCGGGCAAGGCAAACGTTGTGGCAGACGCGCTAAGCCGCAAGTCACACGTCAATAATCTGACCATCACACCGTTGGAAGAGAGCGAACCACCACTACATGTGATTCCACATGGAGCTCTCTACAACCTAGCTTTGATCCCCACCATCCGTGAAGAGATAGCGGCAGCCCAGAAGAATGACAAGGGCATGTTCCATTTGCGGAGACGTGTAGACAGTGGGGAGTTGAAATGTTTCCGGAAGGACGGAGACGGCGTCCTATGGTTCAAGGACCGGATCGTCGTACCCCGAAACCCGGAGTTACGGAAGAAAATCTTTGATGAGGCTCACTTATCAAAGTTTTCTATTCACCCCGGCAGCAACAAGATGTATCAAGAACTCAGAAGCAAGTTTTGGTGGACACGGATGAAGCGAGAGACTGCAAAATACGTGTCCGAGTGTGATACATGTCGACGGGTGAAGGCAGACCACATGCGGAAACCGGGACTGCTGCAACCACTGGGCATTCCTGCCTGGAAGTGGGAGGACGTGAGCATGGATTTCGTCGTCGGTTTACCCACCACCTTACAGAAACATGATTCTGTGTGGGTGATCGTCGATCGGCTCACCAAAGTTGCCCATTTCATCCCGGTCAACACCAACTACAACGCCAAGAAGTACGCTGAACTGTACATCTCACGGATCTTATGCTTATACGGCGTACCCCGTACCATCGTATCGGACCGGGGCACTTTATTTGTGTCCCGTTTTTGGGAGCAGCTACACGCTGCCTTGGGGACGAAGCTGATCCGTAGTTCAGCCTACCACCCGCAGACGGATGGGCAAACGGAGCGGGTAAATCAAATCTTAGAAGACATGCTACGAGCTTGCGCTATCGACCACGGCAAGAACTGGGATGATCACTTGCCGTTAGCCGAGTTCTCGTACAACAATGGGTACCAAGCCAGCATCAAGATGGCGCCCTACGAGGCGCTATACGGGAGAAAATGCCGCACACCATTGAATTGGTGTGAGTCTGGCGAGAGGGTTACCTTCGGGATTGATCTTGTCAACAACGCGGAAGAAAAGGTTCGAGTAATTCAAACGAACCTAAAAGCCGCTCAATCCCGACAGAAACAGTATGCGGACCGGAGAAGGCGTCCGTTACAATTCGAAGCTGGAGACCACGTATATCTACGAGTGTCTCCAATGAAGGGCGTAAACAGATTTGGGGTGAGAGGAAAGTTAGCACCCCGATTCATCGGTCCATTCCAGATTACCGAAAGATGTGGATCGGTGGCATACCGGCTAAGATTACCAGAAGCACTTTCCGGTGTGCACGACGTCTTTCACATTTCCCAGCTGAGGAAGTGTCTCAAGCTATCAACTACCGTTCAGCTGGAAGACATTGAAGAACTGCAACCGGATCTCACCTATCGGGAGGAACCGGTGCAGATTATTGATGAAAAGGCCCGAACCACACGCAACCGTACGTTGTGGTTCTACAAGGTTCTGTGGAGTAATCACTCCATGGATGAGGCGACATGGGAGAGCGAAGAATTCCTTCGCACTAACTACCCCGACTTTCTCACGTCGCATATTCGGTAATTTTCCACCGTCCTCTCTCTCATTTCACCTTATAATCTCGGGACGAGATTCTTTTAAGGGGGGAGGAATGTAAGGGCCTCAGTTTTTGACACTCATTTGCAGTGTTCATCACCACACCACACACCTCATTTGAGGAAGAATGATGAACACAAATAAAGAGCAAGTAACAATTATCAACATGCTCATTAGGGAACAAACTCACACATTGCAAAAGTGGTACTTCCCACATGTGATATAGATGGGCTGGACATATGAAAACTCCTACACTTTGCTAAGGATGTCCATGCCAAGTTCCACCCAAATTCAAAACCTTTTTGAGGTCATTTTGGGTATAGTTAGGAAGAGGGCAGTTTGAAACCATATTCAAATTCAAACTGTTTTCACCCACTGAATTTAAAAGTGGAAGGCATATTCTTGCTCAGCACATTTTTGTGAGCTCACACACCAATTTTCACTCCATTTGGAGTCGATCTTGACATGAGCTAAGGGGGAGAAATTCAAACTTTATTTGAATTTCAAACTGCACTTGTGCTGAAATTCATTCAAACCAAACCTCATTTGAACTTTGATCAATTCAAATGGCTCTTGGGTGAATAATTTGAGTTGCCAAGGGTAGAATAGGGTTCACTGTTTACCACAGCTGTTAGGAATAAATTTCAGAGGTTAAAAGAGGAGTGGGACCCACATGTCAGCCTCAGCCTCAAAGCAAACCGACTGAACCACAGTTCAGTCGGTTCCCAGCTGTTGTGCGCGCGCGCCACCGAAGGGGGCAGCCGGCGCCAGCTCCTGCTGCGTGCCCCAAGCCGGAGACCGGCCGACCGGCCTATTTATTTCCTCCCCGGCGTGCTTCAGTAGCCATTCCCCGAGCTGCCGACGTGCACGATCCATTTCTCCACTGCCATCACCGGCGCTCGAGTTCCTGCTGGATCGAGCTGATCGCAGCTTCCTCTGTCCATTCCAAGGTCCCAGCAAGGTACTAGCAACCATCCTCCATCCTTCCCATTGATAGAAATCGATTGAAACCGAGTGATATCGGCTGTGCCGAAAGATCAAACTCGGAACTGGAAACCGCCGCACCTCGGGCTCTCGTGGACAGCCCAACCTGGGCGTTGTCACGCCCGAGCCAAGGCACCCTTGGACGCGCAAGTGATCGGTGCTGCTCATCCCCGAGCCACAGCTCGAGTGGTTGCTCACCGGCGGCGAATTTCCACTTTTCCCCTTTCTGTGTGCAGAACGACCCTCGGGTACGATTCTGTTTAATTCGTGCTCTATAAAGGATTAGAGGGCCTCAGGCCACTCCCACACGAACTAGACACGGTGACGCACAAGTTGCCTTCACAACTCTGGGCCGGAGAACTTCTGTGCCCGGCGTAATTCAAGGTCTACTAATGGCGGAACGCACGGGGGGTATCGGGCGCACGGTGAGGACCTATTTCGGGCCTTCCCCGAGCTGCCCCGAGTTCATGTCGACCTTCTCTGAGGTCCACTGATGCTCCCCGACCGGTTTCCCAAGTAGCTGAGGCACTAGGAGCATCAGCCGACATGGCCGAAGTCGTTCCGATATGGCGGCTCGTCGCCGACCATGCTCCGGCCGTTGTCATGAGCAGCTGACCCTCGGATCATGTTCCCCAAGTAAAAGTAGGCAGGGGCGGCCAGAATCAAGAAGTTTGGAGCGGTACAGCAGCCAGCGGCGAGCTCTCCGGCGAGGTCCCTCGGCGGCGGAGCGCGGGTGTCGCGAGGTTGAAGAAGGGGGTGGACCCCAGCTGTCAGCGGCCGATATTTTGAATCGAGATCCGGCTGCGGCCGGGATCGGGTGTGCTGGCGCGCAAAAGCCTTGTGGGCCGCGGTGTGCTGTCGCTTCGGCGTGCGACGCGTGTCTCCTGGGCCCACGCGCGAGTTTAAACTTTTCCCCGATTTTCAGATTTCCTTCAAACTTCAAATCCTTATAACTTTGGCTAGAAAGCTCCAAATTGAGTGAACCAAATTTTGCTGGATTCAGCTATTTGAGTACTTTCCAGAAAATCAAGTGTCACTTCATGAGATTCCTTAATTCTCCAGAATTAATTCCTTAAAGTTTAAACTGTTAGGAATTTTAACTGGAGAATCATTTGGAGGAAAATCCTGAAATTTTGCTGAGATGTTCACCAAAATATCCTTGAACTACCATAAAAATTTCAGATCCATTTGAGCTCATTTAGTCCACCTAATGGTGTGATTAGTAAAACTGTTCCAGAGAAAATAGAAAATGTTCAGAAACATTTTCAGAATTTTCTCTGAAATTGTTTAGCTCATATCTTTAGTTAGAGACTTCCAAATTAAGTGAGACCAACTCCATTAGAACCCTCTGAAAATCTAGTTTTCAGAAAGTCATAGTTTGTCTCATGAAAATTCCTAGAACACCCTAAGAGTTCCAATTAAGGTCAAGGACATAATTAATTGTGGAGGGCTCAAATGAGCTTTGCTGCAACTAAAACTTGACCAAGTCTCTGTTTAGGTTGTCACCAAGCCACTGTAAAAGTTTCACAGTCATTAGATCTATCTAGTAAAGGTTATAGACTTCACAACTTCAAAGTTAATACAAAAGCATTTAATTAATACATACATTGTTCTTATCATGTAGTCGCTAAGGTCGAGGAGGAACCCGAAGTCCTAGACTTCGTTACTCCGGAGGAACAGCTAGCCTACGACCAAGAGCAGCAAGGCAAGCCCCGGTTTGCATTAACCATTTTATAAATTTTTATTGTTTTGAGCACATACTTGTTTTCTTTATGTTGTGCATCAGAGTCTTGTTTGGAAACCCCACTGCATAGCCAAGAAAACCATGGGTTGGGGTTTAGGATTGCGAACCCCGTTAGCCACTGCATTGCTAGGATAGAGTAGGATTCGGTACAAGTCGAGTAGTTGGAACTACTCGCGAGAATAGGCTAGAGGCACATTGCTCGGGTAGAGATAGCACATGATACACATGGCAAGAAAATGAGACCGAGCGGAGAGTAAGGGCAGCAGGACTTTGGGGCCTGTGTGCTGTAGCTCCGCTTGTGTCGATTGAGGACCGAGCCGTGTGCGGGCCTGTTGAACAAGCTAGAACAGTACCGAAGACCTACCGGCTATATGGGAACCGGGAAACTGATGTAACTCGGGTAGCTGGGTATTGAGGCATTGCCCGTCGTTCAGAGGGTAGGTTGAGAGCTCGAGGTGTAAATCAGCTGGCGGCACAGAGATGCGCGTGCAGGGACCTCTTGCTCGGGACGATGGGACCGGTTCAATATTTGGCTAACGGGTGAAAGGTAGTCGCGTACGGCGTCCGTGATGGTTGTTGTAGGCAACATCGAGTACGGGCGTACGTGACGGGTTGTTCGGGTAACCCTGCAGGTGTAAATCGATTATAATCGCCGTCCCTCGCGGTCAGTGAGTACCACTTGTTCACTGTACCGTGACGTAGAAAGAACAGGCTAGTTACATGTTAAAATATTGCTGATTGAAAGTTGGATATTGATTGTTAATGATATGTTGTAGCTTAGTGCTAACTAAAGTTCTTTTCAACTTTGGGCAAAGTACATGAGAGAAATGCGTTTCTTGTTTGATTGCGGCTCTCTCATGTGCCTTAGCGTAAAGTTCTCCACAACCTGCTGCTAAAACTTGAAAGTAAGGTTCTACTAATTAGGCGAGTCCTTGCAAATGATTTTTACCTCATGCAACCCATCACCCTCATGTAGAAGTTTCATGTTTAGGTGAGACGGGTCAGACTTGCTGAGCCTTCGTGCTCACTGCTTGTGTTTGAAGCTTTTGCAGGGTTCTATGAGGAAGGGACTCCCGAAGAGGAGACGGAACCCCAGGAGGGGAACCCCGTCGAGTGGGAGTCGTGCACGCCGCAGAGTTAGTGTGCGAGTGTGCTAGCAAGGACACGTTCGAGGGCTGAACGTGCACTTGATGCTTAGTCTACGCCCGCGAGTGTGGACTAAACTTATTTTGATGTAAACATGTTAATAAACTTGTTTATGTAATAAAGCTTCCGCTTCCGCTTTGTACCTTTGACGTGTGTTATACGGTGTTGTGCAACGCAGCACCCCTCAGCGTGATCCTGGCTCGACAGGACCAGTGGGGTCGTGTCAGCATGTCACATTTACGGAGACGTGTAGACAGTGGGGAGTGGAAATGTTTCCGGAAGGACGGAGACGGCATCCTATGGTTCAAGGACCGGATCGTCGTACCCCGAAACCCGGAGTTACGGAAGAAAATCTTTGATGAGGCTCACTTATCAAAATTTTCTATTCACCCCGACAGCAACAAAATGTATCAAGAACTCAGAAGAAAGTTTTGGTGGACACGGATGAAGCGAGAGACTGCAAAATACGTGTCCGAGTGTGATACATGTCGAAGGGTGAAGGCAGACCACATGCGGAAACCGGGACTGCTGCAACCACTGGGCATTCCTGCCTGGAAGTGGGAGGACGTGAGCATGGATTTCGTCGTCGGTTTACCCACCACCTTACAGAAACATGATTCGGTGTGGGTGATCGTCGATCGGCTCACCAAAGTTGCCCATTTCATCCCGGTCAACACCAACTACAACGCCAAGAAGTACGCTGAACTGTACATCTCACGGATCCTATGCTTATACGGCGTACCCCGTACCATCATATCAGACCGGGGCACTTTATTTGTGTCCCGTTTTTGGGAGCAGCTGCACGCTGCCTTGGGGACGAAGCTGATCCGTAGTTCAGCCTACCACCCGCAGATGGATGGACAAACCGAGCGGGTAAATCAAATCCTAGAAGACATGCTACGAGCTTGCACTATCAACCACGGCAAGAATTGGGATGATCACTTGCCGTTAGCCGAGTTCTCGTACAACAATGGGTACCAAGCCAGCATCAAGATGGCGCCCTACAAGGCGCTATACGGAAGAAAATGCCGCACAACATTGAACTGGTGTGAGTCTGGCGAAAGGGTTACCTTCGGGATTGACCTTGTCAACAACGCGGAAGAAAAGGTTCGACTAATTCAAGCGAACCTAAAAGCCGCTCAATCCCGTCAGAAACAGTATGCGGACCGGAGAAGGCGCCCATTACAATTCGAAGTTGGAGATCACGTATATCTACGGGTGTCTCCAATGAAGGGCGTAAACAGATTTGGGGTGAGGGGAAAGTTAGCACCCCGATTCATCGGTCCATTCCAGATTACCGAAAGATGTGGATCGGTGGCATACCGGCTGAAGTTACCAGAAGCACTTTCCGGTGTGCACGACGTCTTTCACATTTCCCAGCTGAGGAAGTGTCTCAAGCTATCAACTACCGTTCAGCTGGAAGACATTGAAGAACTGCAACCGGATCTCACCTATCGGGAGGAACCGGTGCAGATTATTGATGAAAAGGCCCGAACCACACGCAACCGTACGTTGTGGTTCTACAAGGTTCTATGGAGTAATCACTCCATGGACGAAGCGACATGGGAGAGCGAAGAATTCCTTCGCACTAACTACCCCGACTTTTTCACGTCGCATATCCGGTAATTTTCCACCGTCCTCTCTCTCATTTTCACCTTATAATCTCGGGACGAGATTCTTTTAAGGGGGGAGGAATGTAAGGGCCTAAGTTTTTGACACACATGTGCAGTGTTCATCACCACACCACACACCTCATTTGAGGAAGAATGATGAACACAAATGAAGAGCAAGTAACAATTATCAACATGCTCATTAGAGAACAAACTTACACATTGCAAAAGTGGTATTTCCCACATGTGATATAGATGGGCTGGACATATGAAAACTCCTACACTTTACTAAGGATGTCCATGCCAAGTTTCACCCAAATTCAAAACCTTTTTGAGGTCAGTTTGGGTATAGTTAGGAAGAGGGCAGTTTGAAACCATATTCAAATTCAAAACTGTGTTTATCCAATGAATTTAAAAGTGGGGGGCATATTCTTACTCAGCACATTTTTGTGAGCTCCCACACCAATTTTCACTCCATTTGGAGTTGATCTTGACATGAGCTAAGTGGGAGAAATTCAAACTTTATTTGAATTTCAAACTGAACTTGTGCTGAAATTCATTCAAACCAAACCTCATTTGAACTTTGATCAATTCAAATGGCTCATGGGTGAATAATTTGAATTGCCAAGGGTAGTATGGGGTTCACTGTTTACAACAGTGATTAGGAGTAAATTTCAGAGGTTAAAACTGGAGGTGGGACCCACATGTCAGCCACTGCTCAGATCAAACCGACTGAGACTTTCTCACTCGGGTCGCCGAGCCGCAGCGGTGATCGCCACCGAGGCTAGCCGCCGCGCCACTAGCTGCTTGCCCACGCGCGGGCATGAGGCGGTGCAGAGCCTTCTTAAGGCGCCTGCCCCCTCCTCGGCCGAGGCACCACCGTTCTTCCCCCCAAGAACTCAGCGCCGGCCGAAAACTTCCGCAGCTCGGACTTGATCGGAGAACGCCGATCACAGCTCCCTCCTTCCACTCCAGAGCCCCAGCAAGGTACTAGAGACCTTCCTCCATCCTCCCCGTTGCTAGAATTCGATTGAAACCGAGTGATATCGGCTGTGCCGAAAGATCAAAATCGGAACTTGGAACCGCCGCACCTCGGGCTCTCGTGGACAGCCCAACCAGGGCATTGTCACGCCCGAGCCAAGGCACCCTTGGACGCGCGGGTGACCGATGCTGCTCATCCCCGAGCCACAGCTCGAGTGGTTGCTCACCGGCGGCGAATTTCCACTTTTCCCCTTTCTGTGTGCAGAACGACCTTCGGGTACGGTTCTGTTTAATTCGTGCTCTAGAAAGGATTAGAGGGCCTCAGGCCGCTCTCACACGAGCTAGACACAGTAACGCACAAGTTGTCTTCACAACTCTGGGCCGGAGAACCTCTGTGCCCAGCGTAATTTAAGGTCTACTAATGGCGGAACGAACGGGCGGCATCGGGCGCATGGTGAGGACCTATTTCAGGCCTTCCCCGAGCTGCCTCGAGCTCATGTCGACCTTCTCTGAGGTCCACTGATGCTCCCCGACCGATTTCCCTAGTAGCTGAGGTGCTAGGGTAGTCAGCCGACATGGCCGAAGTCGTTCTGAGGTGGCGGCTCGTCGCCGACCATGCTCCGGCCATTGTCATGAGCAGCTAACCCTAGAATCCTGCTCCCCGAGTAAAAGTAGGCAGGGGCGGCCAGAATCGAGAAGTTTGGAGCTGTACAGCAGCCGGCGGCGAGCTCTCCGGCGAGATCCCTCGGCGGCGGGGCGCGGGTGTCGCGAGGTTGAAGAAGGGGGTGGACCCCAGCTGTCAGCGGCCGATATTTTGAATCGGGATCCGGCTGCAGCCAGGATCGGGTGTGCTGGCGCGCAAAATCCTTGTGGGCCGCGATGTGCCATCGCCTAGGCGTGCGACGCGTGTCCCCTGGGCCCACGCGCGAGTTTAAACTTTTCCCCGATTTTCAGATTTCCTTCAAACTTCAAATCCTTATAACTTTGGCTAGAAAGCTCCGAATTGAGTGAACCAAATTTTGCTGGATTCAGCTATCTGAGTACTTTCCAGAAAATCAAGTTCACTTCATGAAATTCCTTATTTCTCCAGAATTAATTCCTTAAAATTTAAACTGTTAGGAATTTTAACTGGAGAATCCTTTGGAGGAAAATCCTGAAATTTTGCTGAGATGTTCACCAAAATATCCTTGAACTACCATAAAAATTTCAGATCCATTTGAGCTCATTTAATCCACCTAATGGTGTGATTAGTGAAACTGTTCCAGAGAAAATAGAAAATGTTCAGAAACATTTTCAGAATTTTCTCTGAAATTGTTTAGCTCATATCTTTAGTTAGAGACTTCCAAATTAAGTGAGACCAACTCCATTAGAACCCTCTGAAAATCTAGTTTTCAGAAAGTCATAGTTTGTCTCATGAAATTCCTAGAACACCCTAAGAGTTCCAATTAAGGTCAAGGACATAATTAATTGTGGAGGGCTCAAATGAGCTTTGCTGCAACTAAAACTTGACCAGGTCTCTGTTTAGGTTGTAACCAAGCCACAGTAAAAGTTTCACAGTCATTAGGTCTATCTAGCAAAGGTTATAGACTTCACAACTTCAAACTTAATACAAATGCATTAAATTAATACATGTATTGTTTCTATCATGTAGTCGCTAAGGTCGAGGAGGAACCCGAAGTCCTAAACTTCGTTACTCCGGAGGAACAGCTGGCCTACGACCAAGAGCAGAAAGGTAAGCCCCGGTTTGCATTAACCTTTTCACAAATGTTTATTGTTTTGAGCACATCTTTGAATATTGTTCTTGGCATTAGAGTCTTGATTGGAAACCCAACTGCACAGCCAAGAAAACCACGGGTTGGGTTTAGGATTGAAAACCTCGTTAGCCACTGCATTGCTAGGATAGAGTAGGATTCGGTACAAGTCGAGTAGTTGGAACTACTCGCGAGAATAGGCTAGAGGCACATTGCTCGGGTAGAGATA
Source organism: Neostapfia colusana (assembly GCA_030760725.1). Taxonomy (NCBI): domain Eukaryota; kingdom Viridiplantae; phylum Streptophyta; class Magnoliopsida; order Poales; family Poaceae; genus Neostapfia; species Neostapfia colusana. Next base: position 50,720,490 of record JASWHV010000011.1, read on the forward strand.
GCACATGATACACGTGGCAAGAAAATGAGACCGAGCGGAGAGTAAGGGCAGCAGGACTTTGGGGCCTGTGTGCTGTAGCTCCGCTTGTGTCGGTTGAGGACCGAGCCGTGTGCGGGCCTGTTGAACAAGCTAGAACAGTACCAAAGACCTACCGGCTATATGGGAACCGGGAAACTGATGTAACTCGGGTAGCTGGGTATTGAGGCATTGCCCGTCGTTCAGTGGGTAGGTTGAGAGCTCGAGGTGTAAATCGGCTGGCGGCACAGAGATGCGCGTGCAGAGACCTCTTGCTCGGGACGATGGGACCGGTTCAATATTTGGCTAACGGGTGAAAGGTAGTCGCGTACGGCGTCTGTGATGGTTGTTGTAGTCAACATCGAGTACGGGCGTACGTGACGGGTTGTTCGGGTAACCCTGCAGGTGTAAATCGATTATAATCGCCGTCCCTCGCGGCTAGTTACATGTTAAAATGTTGCTGATTGAAAGCTGGACATTGATTGTTAATGATATGCTGTAGCTTAGAGCTAATTAAAGTTCTTTTCAACTTTGGGCAAAGTACATGAGAGAAATGCGTTTCTTGTTTGATTGCTGCTAAAACTTGAAAGTAAGGTTCTACTAATTAGGCGAGTCCTTGCAAATGATTTTTACCTCATGCAACCCATTACCCTCATGTAGAAGTTCCATGTTTAGGTGAGACGGGTCAGACTTGCTGAGCCTTCGTGCTCACTGCTTGTGTTTGAAGCTTTTGCAGGGTTCTATGAGGAAGGGACTCCCGAAGAGGAGACGGAACCCCAGGAGGGGAACCCCGTCGAGTTGGAGTCGTGCACGCCGCAGAGTTAGTGTGCGTGTGTGCTAGCAAGGACACGTTTGAGGGCTGAACGTGCACTTGATGCTTAGTCTACGCCCGCGAGTGTAGACTGAACTTATTTTGATGTAAACATGTTCATAAACTTGTTTATGTAATAAAACTTCCGCTTCCGCTTTGCACCTTTGACGTGTGTTATACGGTGCTGTGCAACGCAGCACCCCTCAGCGTGATCCTGGCTCGACAGGACCAATGGGGTCGTGTCAGGTCTCGAGATCTTAGAGAATCCCTCAATAAACCGTCCATAGTATCCAGCCAATCCCAAGAAGCTTCGAACTTCCCCGACATTTTCAGGGGTCTTCCACTTCTGTATATCCTCGATTTTGGCGGGATCTACGGAGATTCCTCCCTCCGAGATTATATGTCCTAAGAAGGGAACTCTCTTCAGCCAAAACTCACACTTGCTCAACTTGGCATATAGTTGGTGTTCTCTCAGCTTCTGCAACACCAACCTTAGATGTTTCTCATGTTCCTCTTCATCCTTGGAGAAGACGAGAATGTCATCTATGAAAACCACCACAAATTTGTCCAGATATTCCATGAACACCTTGTTCATGAGATACATGAAGTATGCCAGGGCATTAGTTAGCCCGAAAGGCATGACAGTGTATTCATACAGTCCGTAGCGAGATACGAAAGCTGTCTTTGGAATATCAGTTTGCCTTATCTTAAGTTGGTGGTATCCTGACCTGAGATCAATTTTTTAGAACACACAAGCTCCCCTCAACTGATCAAACAAGTCTTCAATGCGGGGTAATGGGTACTTGTTCTTGATGGTTACTTCATTCAAGGCACGGTAGTCTACGCACAACCTTTGGGTTCCGTCCTTCTTGGGCACAAATATCACTGGAGCTCCCCATGGTGAGTAACTAGGACGAATTTGTGGATAAAGAGGTGCAAACTCTGCAGAGTCTAAAACTATCATGATAGCCGAGCTTACGGTCATGAGCCCCTGCCAAGTTCCATGATTAGTTGGGATGGATTTTGGTTATGATTTTGGTTATGGTTTTGGTTATGGTTTGGTTTTTGGGACTGTTGAGTCCGGGTGATAAGATTGGTTGCATGACTGTTGAGTCGTGGCAACGAGATTGGTCTCGGTGTGAGACAGAATTGTTTATGAGATGAAATGGTAGCGAATACGAGATGGTATTCGTGAGATGGTAGCGAATACGAGAAGGTATTCGTGAGCAAGGTTGAGAAAGGCTAATGTCTGGTTGAGACATGGAATGTGATGAAACATAATGGAGGTATGTTGGTATTTGAATACATGTTAGGATTACATTCACTTAAAGCTAAGTTGCTGTTTTATCGTGGTTTTGAGAAATAACTTTGCTTTTCTGCAATGAGCCATTTTTATACCTTCCTTGTTGTGAGCTACATATCATATTTTCCCGCACTTGTTGAGTACATCATTGTACTCAAACTTGCATTATTACTTCATCATCAGCTACAGGAGAAGATTACTATGAAGACCAAGTGGATCCTTAGGCGTGTAATCTGTCCTCAACCTTGCCTGTGGGGATGGAGTAGAGATGGAGCCACTGCTGCTGCTTAGATTGCTACCGCACTAGAATAAAGACTTCCGCTGCTAAGATAGACTTCCGCTGCTAGCATGAGTCCAAGACTCATGAGACTTTGTAATAAACCCTGTTATTTGTGGTAATATATATTCTAAATTCAGTTTGTGGAACATATGTATATGTGTGATGAACATCCTGGGCACACATATGCATCAGTTCTCAATTCCGTGGTTTTCCACAGAATTGAGGGCGTCACAGTGCCGGACCTCACCCCCTCCACAGGGGTGAGCTCTGAGGGTGCCACTTGTCCAGCGGGGCCGGGTCTCCCTCTCCTCAGAGCCGAGCCTCTGGCCTGCCACGTGGCCAGCAGTGCCAGACGTCACCCCCTCCGCAGGGGTGAGCTCCAAGGGCGCCACGTGTACAGCAGTGCCGGACCTCACCCCCTCCGCAGGGGTGAGCTCCGAGGGCGCCACGTGTCCAGCGGGGCCGGGGGAAGTGTCGACAGCGCACTTTGACGAATTGGAATTGGCTCATTTCAGCTATGTTTTTCCGATCCCCCACAATTTTTATGATTCTTTCTCCATTTCTATGGTTCCTTCCTCCATTTCTACTTCTTTTATAATGTTTCTCTATATAAAAAATGTATGCACTGCATTGAAATGAATTTGAGGGTGTTACAAACCTACCCCCCTTAAACTGAATCTCGCCCTCGAGATTCGATAGAGTAGAGAATAGATGAGGGAATTCTGCCTTGAGGTCTTCCTCATGCTCCCATGTAGTTTCGGCTTCCGTGTGATGGCTCCACTGTACCTTGCACCAACGGATCACTTTGTTCCTCGTGACCCGGTGCTCCACATAGGTCAGATCCTCTTGAAGCTCGAGCTCATCCATCGGTACTTGTTCTTCTGGTACTCTTAAGCACTTCTTGAGTTGGGATACGTGAAACACGTCGTGTACGTCGGAGAGGTGCGTTGGCAGCTCTAGCTGATAGGCTACTTCTCCTCGCTTGCCCAAAATCTTAAATGGACCGATGTAGCGAGGTGCTAATTTGCCCTTGATGTTGAACCGTCGTTGGCCTCAGATAGGCGATACCTTAAGGTACACGAAGTCTCCTACTTAGAAGGTCAATCTTCTTCGCCTATTGCCTGCATAACCTTTTTGTGATGACTGAGCAGCCTTCAAATTTTCTCGTATTGTTTGGACTTGCTTTTTGGCGTCTTGCAGCACATCGGGTCCAAACACTTGGCTCTCTCCGGTCTCATTCCAGAACGGCGGTGTTCTACACCGTCTACCATACAATGCTTCGAAAGGTGACATCTTCAAGCTGGATTGATAGCTGTTGTTGTAAGATAATTCAGCATATGGCATGCTCCTTTCCCAACTGCATCAATGTTTCAAGGCGCAAGCTCTCAACATGTCTTCCAAAATTTGATTTGTCCTCTCAGTTTGCCAGTCAGTTTACGGGTGATAAGCGGGGCTGAAATTCAGTTGTGTACCCATGGCTTCATGCAGCTTCTTCCAGAACCTAGAGGTAAATTGAGAACCCCGATCTGAAACTATCCTCTTTAGAACTCCATGGCAACACACGATTTGCTCCATATAGAGCTCGGCTAGTTCTGCAATGCGGTACGTGGTTCTAACAGGAAGGAAATGGGCTGTTTTCGTCAATCGGTCCACAATAACCCAAATAGAGTCGTAACCCGACCGAGTACGTGGCAATCCGACAATGAAATCCATGCTGATGTCTTCCCACTTCCACTCGGGTACTTTCAATGGCTGCAACAGTCCAGCAGGTCTTTGATGTTTGGCCTTTAACCGTTGGCACGTGTCGCATAAGGCAACATATTCAGCTATGTCCCTTTTCATACCATCCCACCAATAGCAAGTTTTCATGTCCTTGTACATCTTTGTACAGCCGGGATGTATGGAATAAGGTGAGTCATGTGCCTCCTTTAATATCATGTCGCGGATGTGCTTCACTTTAGGCACAGAAATCCTTTTCCCTAACCAAAGCGTGCCCTTCTCGTCTTCCTTGAAATCCTTTTCTATGCCTTGTCATATTCTTTTCTTGATTTCCTTGATTTCCTCATCCGATGCTTGGCCATCTCGTATCTCTTGTTCCAGCGAAGAGTTGAGTTTTATCACTTCCATCTCATTCAAGAACCCGAGATGTAACCGTTCAAACTCCTTGCGCAGCTCGGGCGGTAGCTCCCGAACCATGAGTTGGTGACATGCTCCCTTTCGGCTCAACGCATCAGCTACTACGTTGGCCTCTCCGGGGTGATAATTGATTCCAACATCATAATCCTTGATTAGTTCCAACCATAGACATTGCCTCAAAATTCAGATCCGTTTGAGTGAATATATACTTGAGGCTTTTGTGATCCGTATAGATCTCACATCGGTGGCCAAGGATATAATGCCTCCAAATCTTCAAGACATGTACCACGGCTGCAAGTTCCAAGTCATGTGTGGGGTAATTCAGCTTGTGTTTCTTTAGTTGTCTTGACACATAGGCTACCACTTGTCCATCTTGCATGAGCACACATCCAAGCCCTTGTCTTGATGCGTCACAATATATATCAAAACTCTTGCTCACGTCCGGCAATACCAAAACCGGCGCTGTGGTTAATCTTTTCTTGAGATCATCAAAGCTTTCTTGGCACACTGGTGTCCACTGAAATGTTTTTCCCTTCATTAGCAATTCAGTCACAGGCTTCGCTATTTTGGAGAAATCCTTGATGAACCGTCGGTAGTATACAGCCATCCCAAGGAACTCCAAATATCTCTCACATTCTGCGGTTGGTTCCACTTCAGAACATCTCCCACTTTTCTGGGATCAACCGATACTCGTCTCTCGGAGATGATGTGGCCTAGGAACGATATCTCCTTTAGCCAAAATTAACACTTGCTGAACTTGGCATACAATTGATGCTCTCGCAGTTTCTTCTATGTCAATCTCAAATGTTCTTCATGTTCTTCCTCGCTTTTTGAATACACCATGATATCATCGATGAAAACCACGACGAACTTGTCCAAGTACTCCATGAAGACCTTATTCATGAGGTACATAAAGTATGCGGGTGCATTCGTTAACCCAAAGACATAACGGTATATTCATACGAACCATACCATGTTCGAAATGCAGTCTTGGGTATGTCGGAGGGCTTAATCTTCAGCTAGAAGTATCCCGACCGAAGATCAATCCTGGAGAAAATTTGGGCACCTTTCATTTGGTCGAATAGGTCCTCTATACACGGCAGCGGGTATTTATTATTGATCGTCACCTCATTGAGAGACCTATAATCCACACACATCCTTTGGGTCCCATCCTTCTTGTCTACGAAGAGCATGGGGGCTCCCCACGGTGACGAGCTTGGGCGTATAAAACACTTTTCTAGCTGCTCCTGAATTTGCTTCTTAAGTTCCACTAGTTCATTAGCGGGCATCCTATATGGCCTTTTCTCTATAGGTGCAGTTCCAGGTACTAAATCAATGGCAAATTCAATGTCCCGGTCAGGTGGCATACCGGGAAGTTCTTCCTGGAACACATCTGAAAATTCTTGAACCACCGGAATGCTTTCCAATGTTGCTTCTTCGACGTGGTTCAACGCTGCCTTCTCGGTTGCCGGTTGGGCTGACTCGAACTCAATGCGAGTACCGTGCTCATTTGTCAACTGCACGCTCCTCTCAGCACATTGAATTACTCCGTTGTGCTTGCTTAACCAATCCATTCCAAGTATTATATCAATCCCTTGGGAATCCAAGAAAATAAGGTTGGCAAGAAAGTCTACCCCCCTTATTTTAAGGTTTACTTTCGGACACACTATATTAGTCCTCATCTCTCCACTGGGAGAATTAACCAACATAGTTTGTTTCATGTGTGATATGGGAGATTATACTTGGCAACATACTTGGATGATATGAATGAATGCGATACTCCGGAATCGAATAAAACAGTGGCTGGGTTGGAGTTGGCAAGGAACATACCAATCACGACGTCCTCAGCTTGTTGCGCTTCTTCAGCAGAGACATGATTCACGTTGCCACGAGCGTAGTTCTGCTGCCCACGGTTACCTTGCGTAGCTCCTCCATTCAGCCGTGGGTTCGTTTTGGTGCGTTGGTTGTCTGTCCAAGGCCTTTCTTCGGGCATTGACTTGCAAAGTGTCCCGCCTCTCCGCATGAAAAGCATGCTTTGTTGCCCAAAACAGCAGGAACGTTGGGGCGAGGCTGGTTTTGAGCATAGGCGCCCATGTTGGGAGGGGCGCAGGAGGCAAAGGCATACGAGGTGCTTGCATAACAGGACGTTGCTGCAGTGGTTGATTAGGGCGAGGTGGGTTTGCGGGGCGGTAAGTAGAAGCGGACGAGCCATACTGTGGTGCAGCTGGTGGCATGAAACAGGGACATACATTGCTCCCTTGTGGCTGGTATGGCATCTTCCTCTTGCCCTCTTGCTCAATCTCACGGATCTTGCTCTCAACCACTATAGCTTTGTGAACAAGCTTCTGGAAGTTTACATAATCATTGTTGAGAAGTTGTACTTGGATCTCATTGTTCAATCCTCTCATGAACAAGTATTGCTTCCTTTGATCCGAGTTGACGTCTTCGGGAGCATACCTTGACAGCTGCGCGAACTTGTTGAGGTACTCATTCACGCTCTTCTTTCTTTGGCGGAGACCTTCGAACTCTTGCCTTTTAAGCATCATGACTCCAACAGGGACTTAATGAGAGAGGAAACTCTCCTTGAATTCAGCCCAAGTGATTGTCTCCTGGTTGACATGAGCATTGCAGAGAGTGTCCCACCAGTCAGCGGCTGCTCCCATGAGTTGATGCGATGCGAAGAGAACTTTCTCCTGATCATTGCACTGAACAATAGCAAGCTTCTTTTCTATGGATTTCAACCAATCATCAGCCTCCATGGGATAATTAGCTTGTGCAAAAGTAGGCGGTCGAGTCCTCATGAACTCTCCCAATCTGTTGTGAGCCGGCGGTGGTGGTGGCGGTGGGGGTTCAGGAACGGGGTTAGGATTGTTGTTGTTGTTGGCTTGCAGCTGTCCCAAAGTTTGTATCATAGTTTGCATGAGCTGGTTCTGCATAGCCATCAACTGTTCAAGGTTGTTTCCATCAGCCCCGGGGTAAGCTTTTTCAGGAACTTCAACGTTGCCATTCTCTTGTGGTTCAGGGTTGCCACGAAGGCTCCTCCTTTGACGGCTGGCGTTTTCCCTCACCATCTGTGAGAGAGAGTTGAGTAGAATAGAAAATAGAAGTTTAGATTGATCCCCCCAATTTTATGCATCAAGGTGTATGAACTAAATATCTTCCTTTATTAATTTCAGCCTATATGAGGATGTGAACACATGCCAAAGCATCTCACATTTCTCCACTATGTGTGGATGTGGACATTCGCCGAAGCGTCCCACAACTCACACCAGCACACAAACACAACCAATCATCACAAAAGTTCAACACACCACTCCTATTCATGCTACTACGATTTAAACGTTCCTATTACAGCTTATTCAATGGGAGTCCTAAACTTAATCATGTGAACTGGTGCTGTTCCCGCCGTGTGACGGTGGTGGTCCATACATGGGTGCACGCCATGGTGAGTCAGCAGTCCATGTAGAGTTATAATTCGCTGATGCTCCATTCACTCCCGCGTTGGCGCGAGTCTCCTCTTGTTTCTCCAGCAAATACAGCTTCTTGCGGGGGTAACGGATCTCTTTTTTTGCGCTTGCGTAGCGGTTTCCTAACTCCACGATCAACCTTTGTGACTTGTCAGCAGCTTGTGGGTTGGAAAGGGCGGTTGCATGGGGTCCAATGGTCTCCCTTGTGCCACTCTTCCGACACGGGTGCAGCTCAAAAGTGGTACCCTCAAACTGCTCATGGAAGGCGTAGCACAGTCCGGTGAGTGCTTCCCATGCAGCGTCATCAATAGCTTCTGCCCTTGTAGCTATCCATATGGGTGTGAAGTGCCGAGTGACAACCCTACCTTTATATAGGATGGTTACGTCAGCCTTCCACTCTTCATGTCCAAGACGTGGGGCTTTCTTGAGGAGATACTCCGGGTATAAGCTGCAGCAATTCAGATATTCTTTGAGCTCCATGGAGGTGTGTCCTCCTTCCATTCCATCGGACCGAAATTCTTGATTTGAATGATTGGACCATTCATCACCTTCATTATTGGTCTCAGCAAGGGGTAGCTCCTCCTCAGGTTCATCTTCTCCCGTCATAGCTTCATGAGGCTCAACGGGGTGTAAGCACGCGTGAAACTCCTCCTGAGGTGCGTAGCGATGCCGTTCTTGTGGATCATCTTCTCTGTCGTCTTCGAATGGTTCCACCTCTTCCGGGTCCTCTTCCTCATGCATATAGCTATTGACTTCATCTTCATCATGAGGTTCCGTCTTCACCTCCTCCCAATATGGTCCATCGGACACCTCAATGGGCTTAAGTGCACTTCCACGTGGTGGTGAAGGAGTACTTATGCGTGTCGTGCTCCTGATCACCGGCATCTATAAATAGGACACGAGAAACTTTAGAGAAGGAATAAAATACTTCAAAAGTTCAGAAGCTATGAAGCAAGAAAGCAAAAGTGTTGTTATCCAAAAGATGAGAAAAGAGGGGCTGAAAATAGCACTTTGCGGTGGCTGACTTGACAAGAAAAGTACAGCAGCAAGCAATTTTTGAAAATAGCAGTTTAGAGGGGTGTTCCTATGTGTTTTAGAGTATCCATTCTACCTAGGCTTGCGTCCTACGATCAACGTGGCTCTGATACCAATCTGTGGCACCCGATTCCGAAAACAGAACCAAGTTAATGCATATATGTGCCCAGGATGTTCATCACACATACACATGTAATCCACAAACTGAATTCAGAATATGACCACGAATAAATAGTGTTAAGTTCTTTTTTACATCGACTCATTGTCTCACTCATGAATCGCTAACTTATTCTTGCAGCGGAAGTCTCTAAACGAGAGCGGAAATAACTAAATAGCAGCAGGCTCCATCTTCAACTCCAACGGCATGTTGACAGTAGTTCTCGCGCCTAGTACTCCACATGGTCCTCGAATTACTCTTCCCCTGTTGCTGATGTTTATGTTGTAATGCAAGGGTGAGTACATGTCGTAATCAGCAAGTGCGGGAAAAGTATGACATGTAGCTCACAACAAGGTAGGAATAAAAAGGCTCATTGCAGCAAGCAAATTTTATTGCAACTGTTTCTAAGTGATATTTATCCCAACATGACCAAGTAATTCAGCATCAATTTCTCCATCATAATTCACCATTTATCAAGTCTCAACCAGCCATTAATCTTTCTCAAGTTCGTCTCATACTCATAAACATTCATAACCATCTCATATTCGTATAGCCAAAACCAAACTCAATGTCGTGACTCAAAACAGTCCCAAAACCAATCCCAATGACCATACCATAACCATACCGAACATCCATCTCATGTTTTCCCTCTAATCATGTGAGTTGGCCAGGTGCTTGTGACCGGAAGCACGGTTATCATGATAGTTTTACACTCTGCAGAGGTGGCACCACTTTACCCACAAGTTCGTGATTTCGTCACCCGTCGACGACTGCAGAACCTCCATTATACCAGTACACAACCGTCGGTGTATGGCAAAGAGATCACAAAATAGCCTTTACAAAGGGGCTACTAGATGTATGGACTCACTGAAGTTTCACCAGCAGGCTCGAATCACCATTCTCCCACCCACGGGCCCTCTTGTGCCATGCAGTTCCCAGGGCAGTCCCTCCAGACTTCCATTCCCCGTGCCATCCATGGTCCATAACAAGCTAGCAACACATCTAATTAGTCAGCTAAGCAGCACCCATTTTTGGCCTTGTGGTGGCACTGTTTTCCTAGCATGTGCTGGCATGAACCGGTCCTTAGATCTACGGCAAGTAAACCACCATCTCATTCAGCAACATCCACGAACCAAGCTTGCCTAGATCTCCCCCGATTCCATGCTCATTAACATCATCAAGTTCTCATCGTCATTATTCATATGAGTGCAGTAGCTAACCATGTTTTAATTCTGCTTCCCTTATCCCGTGGATTAAACAAAGCAAAAAAGAAAAACGACCATACCTGACTCATCAACTTTCCCGGCAACAAGGATGGTTAACAAAACTAGTAAACTCCTATAAAAGGGTGTCCCATCAAGTTGACTCAAGCATACGAGTTTTCGCAAACAAAACAGTTTGAAAACATGGGATCAATATGGTCAAGGGGCACTTGCCTTGCTCCCGCGGCTCTTGTTGCTCAAGCGCCTCGAAGTCTTAGTGCTGTAGTTCTTAGTAGATGGCTTCCTGAGCTTGTCCTTCTACTCACGACCATGCACATACAAAATTTACAGCAATCTAACATCATGCACAAACTTTACTCAAGATGCAATGGTGTAGATGAATGCAAATCCTATGGTGTAGATGAATGCAAATCCTATGGTGTTGTTTTATTAAACCAGTTTGTACGTGTCCTTGCATGTTTCAATGGGCTTTCATGGGTTTTTATGATGAACAAGGGTGTAGGGATCAAGTGTGGACGTGGTGATGATCCTGACTCAAGATCTAGATCAATTCCACCGTCAAAAACCGATCAAAATGTGATCTATCCACATGAAAAAGTTTCTTGTTTGAAGGGAGCGAAGAAAACGGATGCGTAGAAACAGCGACGACGTCGTAAGATGGGTAACGAAGACCTACCTCACTTCCCTTTGGTGGCAGGGCCTTCCTCCTAGCCATGGCAGCAGCGGGGAATTTTTCTATGGAAGATTAGGGAAGGACAGATCGTCGGCTCTTTTCCGGCGACGGCGAGGCGTGACGGGCCTCGTCGGCGGGCTCACCGGCGACTGAAATCCGGCGAGGGGGGTCCAACTGGGCGAGTTGGGGGCTAGGGCCTCGAAGTCACCGACTTAGGAGGGGGAAAAGGGAAAGGGGTTGCAGCCAAGGGGGGGGGGGTTGGGTTCTATTTATAAGGGTGGGAAGAAAAGAATCTTACTCTAATTGGAGTAAAATCCTAATAAACTTTTCCCAATTGATTTGGTGTGGCAGCAATGTGGGGGAAATTCCCCAAATGTGGGGAAAATTTGGGGAAATTGTGTCGGTACCCTCAGTACCGGGTACGCCCGCGGACAGGAGAAAAACCGCCTAAGGACCTCGCCCCCTCCGCAGGGGTGAGCTCCGAAGGCGCACGTGTCTAGCGGGGCCGGGCCTCCCCTCTCCTTAGAGGTGAGCCCCGGGCCTGCACGCGGCCATCAGAGCCGGGCCTCGCCCCCTCCGCAGGGGTGAGCTCCGAGAGTGCCACGTGTCCATCGGGGCCGGACCTCCCTTCTCCTCAAAGGCGAGCCCCGGGCCTGCCACGTGGCCAGCAGTGCCGGACCTCACCCCCTCCGCAGGGGTGAGCTCCGAGGGCGCCACGTGTCTAGTGGGGCCGGGCCTCCCTTCTCCTCAGAGGCAAGCCCCGGGCCTGCCACGTGGCCAGCAGTGCCGGACCTCACCCCCTCCGCAGGGGTGAGCTCCAAGGGCGCCATGTGTCCAGCGGGGCCGGGCCTCCCTTCTCCTCAGAGGCGAGCCCCTGGCCTGCCACATGGCCAGCAGTGCCGGATGTAAAAGCCCGAAAAAAGGGACTTGCAAAAACTTTTCATCACCTCACAACACCACAGCTTTTGTTGTGGATATCTTATGAAGATTGGTGAAGAGCAAGTAACCTCCATCAAAAGGGTGATTAGAGGGGAAAGCCCTAACTTTCACAAAGTAGGGCTTCTACACATGAACATGAGAGGTTGAGCTCACCCCTAGAACTTGAAAAGTATTGGGAAGGTTCAGACCAAATCTCATGCAAATCCAACACTTTTTGAGGCACGTTTGGAGGCATTTGAAAAAGAGGCCAATTTGAATGTAAATTATAATTGCAGCAACTGTCATCACTTAAATTCAAAAGTTGGCTTCATATTCAAACTCAGCACATTTTTATGAGTTAGTCCACCAATTTTCATCCCCATTGGAGTTCATCTTGTCGGGAGCTAAATTTGCAAGAATTCAAAACTGAATTTGAATTTCAGTTCAAATGTGAAGCAAATTTAGCCAAACAAATTTCAAATTTGGGAAACCAAATTCAAACTATGACTTGGTGATTAAGTCTCACATTCAATTGTGAGTAGCTGGGGATATTTTAGCACAAACAGAAATGAAAAATTGGAAAAGGAACTAGAGGGGAGGTCCACATGTCAGAAGCCTTCACACTGAAGTTTCCTCGGGTGATCTTTTCTTCGGCCGAAGCCGCGCACGCGCCAGCGTGACCGCGCTCCGACTGCCATCAGTGCTCGGACGTCCACCTCACGGTGAAAAATCGCGGCTCAAAGGCCAGCGCACGAACTGCTTCGCCCCTTCTTCTGTTTCCCGAGCAAAAACGAGCATAACCCGAGCTACTCTCCCGTGTCCGCGCAAGAACTCGACGCCGCCTCCTCTGATCACCGGCAACCGGCCAATCCCGACGGTTTCACGCGCCGTCAACAGAGAAGAAAAGCGCCTACTTGTACTGAAGCCGTAGGAGGAAACTGTGCACCAGTTCCGGCGATGTAGAGCAAGAATTCCTGGTTTTCCTCCTCGGAGCATGTTAGGGTTAGAGTCCGGTCTACGGCGAAATTTGTTGCACAGAAGCAACCACCGATTAAGCTATAGCTTACACACGCTCTAGAATACCTAGCGCACCTCCTCGATCAAGTAGCAATCAGTTCCATGCACTAGGGCCTTAGTTCTGTAAAAATTTTGGCCCGGCGGCTGAGAACAGGGCACCTCGCCGGTGAGGTCGTAGTTGCGGCCGTTTTCAAGGGGATCGGTACCCATGTCCATGATCAGCAGGTATCAGCGAAGCTCCCAAAGCAAACCGCATCGAAAAAGGTGCAGAGGACACCGAGTTCGACGACGCCGATGAGCTCCCGGCCGCTGTTACCGTCGGGAGCACTATTCCGGCCGTTGCCGAGCTCCGTTGAGGAAACCACCGTGTTCCCCAGGCCGAAATATGCACAGGCGGTGAGTTACATCGGAGGTCGGGCAGCAGAACGCCTGTCGGCGAGTACTCCGGCTAGGTGGGCGGCCGGGAGCCGCGGGAGCGCGAGGTTGAAGAAGCCCCGCGGGCCCCACGTGTCGGTCTCTGCTGAAACCGCCCCGGATCTGCTGTGGCACCGGGATCCCATGCGACTGCACGGGTAACTCTTCGGACCCCGGTGTGGGTTAGCTGGGAGGCTGACACGTAGCCCGGGGACCCCATTCGACAGTTTAAACTTTATTTGAATTTTCAGATTTGGTTCAAACTTCAAATGCATAGAACTTTTGCTACGAAGCTCCAAATTCAGTGAACCCAATTTTGGTGAACTCAGAATTTTGAGTAGTTTTCAGCAATACAAATTTCAGCTCATGAAACTAAATAGTTCTCCAGAATTAATTCCCTTAATTTAAACTGTTACAAATTTTATCTGGAGGAGTACTTTATGAAAAATGCTGAAATATGGATGAGAGGTTCAATGGAAAATCCTTGAGTCACAGTAAAATTTTTAGACTCATCCAAGTTCATTTAGTTCCCCTAATGGTGTGATTAAATGAACAGCCCTGACAAAATAGAAAAATGGGCAGAAACATTTTTCAGATTTTCTCAAATCTTGTTTAGGGCATAACTTCCTCTCGGATTCTTTAAATTACATGAAATCAATTCTATTAGAACCATCTCAAATTCTAGTTTCCAGAAAGTAGTGGTTGGAGCCATGAAAACCCCTAGAATTCCTTGGAGGCTCTAATGTTGACCAAATAAACTTTTATTTGTACAAAGCTCAAATGAACTTTGTTTCAGATGAAACTTGGTCAAGACTCTGGTTAGGACCCTACCAAGCCACCATAAAAATTTCAGAACCAAAGGGGAGGGCTAGCTAGAGTTATAGTAACTACTTATTCAATTCTAAACATTGCATTTGAATTGACATGTAGTGTCTCGTTAACGTGTAGTTGCTGAAGGCGAGGAGACTCTGGAAGTGCTCGACTTCCTTCTTCCGGACGACAACCTAACCACTGACCAGCAGCAACAAGGCAAGCCCCGGTTTGCATTAGCCCTTTTATAAAGTTTTGCTTTGTTTACATGTCTAGTGTGAAGTATGAATGTGCATTAGGTGTAGGATGGATGGAACCCCATTCGCAAAACCAGAATTTTCCTATAAGACTGAGGGTAGTGTCTAAGACCTCGAGTAGACAGGCTATGCTTAATGATTCATAGGACTTCGGTACAAGTCGAGTAGTGGGAATCTACTCACGAGTTAGGCTTGGGACACACGGGATTGGTTCGAGTGATGTGAGATCACTTTAGTAAGGAAAATGAGACTAGGCAGGGGCTAGGGCGCAGCAAGAGGAAGTCTTGTGTGTGCAGCCCTGTCCATGTCGATTGAGGACCGATCCGTGTGCGGCCCTGCTGAGCAAGTATTGAACGTACCGAAGGCATATCGGATATATGGGCCCCGAAAAACCGATGTAACCTAAACCTCCGGACATTGAGTCATAGCACACATATTTATAGGTGTAGGTTGAGGGCAGCATGGTGGAAATCTGCGAACGGGCATAGAGAGATGCTCCGTGTAGGGAACCTCCTGTCCGTTTCGGTGCGACCAGTTCGACGTTTGGACTGTTGGGCGAAAGGTTGTCACGTACGACATCGAGTGAGCGTGCTGTGCAGCTCCACGGGTGGGCGTACGTGACGTGCTCTTTGGGTATCCCTGCAGGTGTATATCGAGTCGATTCGCCGTCCCTCGCGGTGACGAGTACCGCTTGTTCACTGAGTCGTGACGTAGGCTAATGTCTGAAATGTGATGATTCAATATTGCTGTTATGACATAATTGTATTGTTACATGTGTGCCACCAAATAATGCACTAAATTTCAGCTTCATGAACTGTTAACTTGTGGCTAAAAGATGAACTAAGGATGAATTTGTAGGCGTGTCCGTTTGCGGCAATGTTACCGTCCCATGTTCATTGTACCCTACATGTAGAGTTTCATGCCTAGGTGAGTCGGTTAAGTCTTGTTGAGCCATCGTGCTCATGGTTGCTGCTTAAGTGTTTTTCAGGTGAGGAGCCACCAAAGGACTCAGGTTATGAGTCCACCGGCGAGGGTTACCCTCCGTCAGGGACCACGGTTGAGTGGGAACCATTCACGCCGCGCGGAGCTGAGGGGTGCAGCTAGTGTGGACTTTTGCTAGATGGGCGGGCGTGAGTTGTACCAATTAGACTTCCACTGTGTAATAAAGACACTAGTTGTAACTGAGTAGTGTACTACTTTGTACATTTCAGTTGGTTTTCCATGTAATAAAATGTGTCCTTATGACGTGTGCTGTCGGGTGTCGCATCGTGCGGCACCACACTCTGCGATCCTGGATGAGCGGATCTCAGTCCGCCACAGGCTGGTATCAGAGCGGCATTGGGGATAGCATATTAATTAAGGACTGTATTATGGGAAAACTTAGGTTTACGGTAAGGATTCGGTAGTTTACCCAAGTAAGGACTATATTAGCATAGTTACTTAAGGTGGCAATAATGGTAAGGAACGCTCTGGTAAGAATGGTAAGGAACGCCACTGAAAGCGTTCAATTTCGGTTAGCTCCCCTGACGAGGAACGTGGTTCAGGAATAGGTCTCACAGCTTGGTGTGAGACGTCAATATGAAGCTCTTGGACTCTTCATATTCCAGAGTTCATATGAAACGCTGATCCCTAGCGTGCATTAGGCAAGTAAGTGGAGACCCCATTGCGTGGTCAGTAACGCGAAAGTGTGTTCGTCTGGAAATAGCCCAGGGGGACATACGCAGCACTTGCCATCGGCGTGCCCTGCATGGAAGTAGGTGGTATCCGTTGGGTTGATAACATTCCCAACCATGACGACCTGTTCATGACATACTCGGGTTCCCCGTCGTGTGGTGTTGAAACACGATCACGTACCTTGAGACGTGACTTAACTCAAGGACGGCCGTATGGCAATGATACGGGCATTTGTATTTACTTTTAAATATGGTCCTGCCTGAAATGGAAACAACCATTGAGTGCATCATTATTGTGTGGTCTTCTGCAGGTACTAACCACGTATGTATGCCATGTAGTATACGTGTGCGAGAGCCCGTTTAGTGCCACAACTGAGACGTATATGCCGGTACAATCCGGTTAGGATTTTTCTTGCTGTGAGGAACGTAGTACTGACATATCATAGGCATGTGCATGAAAAATAATGATAACCAGGAATTAAAGATCACTAAGTTTCAACATTTAGAACCCTGGATGGGTAGAAAAATATGGTAGTTGATCAGTGTAGTTCCAAAGGATTGAAAAACAGAGTGCTCTGTTTTGGGCAGCAAGTTGGCTGAACTTTAACAGAGCATAACTCACAGAACGTTTAGCAAATGGAGGTGTGTGATATGGTTCTGGAAAGATATTTAAGTAATCTACAACTTTGTTGTCGACTTCCAGAGCTTAATCACATATTAAGATGGCTTAAATTCCAGAAGAATGTAGACTGTCCAGAACCAGGACAGAATTAAAATACTCTCTGGACTGTTCTGTTGTTCAAGCATAACTTACTATAGAAACATCTAAAATTGTCATATCATACGTCTTTAGAAAGGGTAAGAGATGTGTTACATCTTTGTAATTCAAAGTTTCTGAAATCCAGCACAGAACTCAGTGGAAACCAGAGTTGAAAATATCAACTTCCAAGGGAGGTGCTGTTGGAATTCTTCCAGGAATTCTGTTGACTTTGAATTACCATAACCTTTTAACCAGAGCTGATATGAGGGCAAAGAAATACTCGTTGGAAATATACTGAAGTTAACTTTAACTTTGGTATTCAACTTGAGTCATGAAAATTCCCAGAACCAGATCAAAATCTTGGATATGTTGAAACTGGTCATTCTGACAGAGAAATGACAGTTGAACTCATTTGAGAGATTGTTGTACCCTAGGGGGTTTAAGTACTTCCAATGGAGTAGAACATACTCATGAGTAGTTATATTCAACTAGTGAAAGATTGAGTATATGCTTTACTCAAGTTTCTTTTGCTAGAGACCATGTTTGTGTCGTATTGAAGATAAAAGGATGGTATACCTGATGACCAAGCGATAGTAACGTCTCGTAGTGACCAATCCTAGTTGTGGTGAGCTTACAAAGAGGAGGTTCATCAAGTTGGATTTAACTAGCTTGTATTTGACATGCTAATGGTGTAGCTTGTGCAAAGTTATTACATTAACCGTATACGAGATGTATCGCATGTTTTAATGTAATTATGTTTTACGCCCATTTTATTGGACTGCATGCAATATGTTGCGGGACTGATGGTTATTGTCGTATGGTTGCAGACGGTTCGCACTCGGACCACTCATGAGATTGGTGACTCTAGCCAGCAGGGAGGTGATGACTCCCAGCTACCTGCCTACGACAGCACCCCGCAGCAGCAACCACCACCGCCGCCTCCGCTTACCCTAGTGGGTGTGATAGCGGCACTGGTGGGTGGTCGTGAGGAGCAGACCGACCTGCTCCGCACGATCGTGCAGAATACGTCCCAGGCGGGGGGGGGGGGGGGGGGGTCAAGAGAGGGGGCCTCGTGAGCCCCGTGAGGTGACGTACTCGGACTTCATGAGTACGCACCCTCCGGTGTTCACAGAAGCCGCAGAACCACTGGAGGCCGACAACTGGCTGCGGACAATCGAGTCCAAATTCGGGCTGCTCCAATGTACGTTGTGGCAAAAGACTCTGTTCGCGTCACAGCAGTTTCACGGTGTTGCTGGTGCGTGGTGGGCGAACTATGTCGCCTCACGTCCGGCTGGCCATGCCGTGGAGTGGGAGGAATTCCGGGAGGCGTTCCGCGCCTATCATATCCCTCCCGGGATAATGAAAAGGAAGTTCCAAGAATTCTTGGAGCTGAAGCAGGGCGGGAGGAGTGACCATGACTACTCCCGTGCCTTCAACCATCTGGCACAATATGCGGCAGACTACGTCTCCACTAAGGAGAAGAAGCGGGAGCACTTCTATCGGGGGTTACACCCCGAGATGAAGACGCATCTCGTTCAATGGAATCGAGGCACCTTCAACGACCTCGTCAATGCCGCGATAATGCAAGAAGATGCTCAGCGGGAGTTAGCAGCTGAGCAGCGGAAGCGCAGCACTCCACCCAGCAGTGGCGGTAGCGCTCCCCAGAAGTACCGCATGGTGTATCGGACACCATCCGGACAGCAGTGGCATCCACCGGCGCGACTTCAACAGTTTGGGGGTCGTTCTTTCCAGGCACCCCCGTTTCGACCGCCGATGCCACCACCGCGACCGCAACAGCAGCAGCAGGCGACACCCCGGGCGTTTCCACCGCCACAACGCGCCCTGGGTTTCCGTCCGCCGATCAGCGGAGGACCGCCCCGCTACACTTGTTTCACGTGTGGCCAGGTGGGCCATTTAGCGAAGGACTGTCCCCAGGGTCAGCAGAGCAGCGGGCAAGCCCAGTTCCAGGGCGGTGCTTGAGGCCAACCTCGAGTCAAGAAGGTTGGTCAGCGGACTGGGGGTGTTCGCAACCTCGACAATGAGGATGCCCCAGAGGGAGACAACGTGCTGGCGGGTACGTTCACTCTCAACGACCAAGCAATCATCATTTTGTTCTATTCTGGTGCAACCCACAGTTTTATATGTGCATCCTATGTGGCTAAGCATCAAATGCACGTCTTCTCAACCGACTGCACATATATGATCTGCTCACCGGGAGGGAAGATTTCAGCAAATATGATGATTCCAAAAGCACCTCTGTGCTTAGGTGGGAAGCTATATCCCACCACATTGATAATCCTCACGGGGCAAAAGATTGATGCAATCTTAGGGATGTCATGGCTGCGCTACCATGGCGCTGTCCTGGACACTCGGACACGGACGGTTCATTTGAATTCTCCATTCCACCGTCTGCACTCCATGGTGTTAGACAATCCTTTCCAGGAGGTTTAAGCAGTTAATAATACTGAAGCTCTCAAGTTAGAGGACATCCCCGTAATCCGGGAATACCCTGACGTGTTTCCGGATGATCTTCCGGGCATGCTACCTGAGCGGGACGTCGAGTTCAAGATTGAGCTTGCACCCGGGACTACGCCCATATCACGGAGACCATACAAAATGGCTCCAAACGAGCTGGCTTTACTAAAAGAGCAGTTCAATCATCTGTTGAGCAAAGGTTTCATTAGGCCGAGTTCCTCGCCTTGGGGATGCTCGGCGCCGTTCGTGAAGAAGAAGGACGAAACCTTGAGGCTGTGTGTGGACTACCGGCCGCTCAACGCCGTCACCATAAGGAACAAATACCCACTGCCCCGCATTGACATTTTGTTTGATCAACTTGTGGGTGCAAGTGTGTTCTCCAAGATGGACCTTCGCTCTGGATATCATCAGATAAAAATCCGGGCGGAGGATATCCCGAAGACGGCCTTCTCGACGAGATATGGCTTATATGAATATCTCGTCATGTCTTTTGGTCTCACTAATGCTCCAGCACATTTCATGTATCACATGAACTCGGTGTTCATGCCAGAGCTAGACAAGTTCGTAGTGGTGTTCATTAATGATATCTTGGTTTACTCCAAGACTGAAGCAGAACACGCCGAACACTTGAGGATCGTTCTTCAACAATTGCGAGACCACAAGCTCTATGCCAAGTTCAGCAAATGTGAGTTTTGGATCAGCCAGGTGCCATTTCTTGGATATATCATCTCAGCGGAAGGTATTGCGGTTGACCCAAGCAAAATAGATCAAGTGCTGAAATGGAAAGCTCCCACTTCAGTCCATGAAGTCAGAAGCTTCCTCGGCATAGCAGGATACTATCGGAGATTCATTCCGAGTTTCTCCAAGCTTGCTAAACCGATGACAGAATTGCTGAAGAAGGGAACAAAATTTGTTTAGAACACGGCGTGTGAAGGAGCGTTCCAAGCATTGGTGAAGCATCTCACAACAGACCTGATCTTAGCTCCACCGGATACAACCAAGCCCTTCGACGTGTATTGTGACACGTCCGGTATTGGGCTCGGCTGCGTGTTAATGTAGGAAGGACGTGTGGTCGCATATGGCTCATGCCAACTTTGGAACCATGTGAAGCACTATCCGACTCATGATCTGGAGCTTGCTGCTGTGGTTTTGGCGCTGAAAATGTGGAGGCATTATTTCCTGGGGAATTTGGTGCATCTCTACACTTACCACAAGAGCCTGAAGTATATCTTCACCCAGAAGGAGCTGAACATGAGGCAAAGGAGGTGATTAGAACTAATTAAAGACTATGAGATTGAGATCCATTACCACCCCGGCAAGGCAAATGTGGTTGCCGACGCGCTGGGTCGGAAGTCACATGTTCATAACCTCACCATTACCCCAGTGGAAGAGGAAGAGCCGAGTTTATACTTGGTTCCTCATGGGTCGCTCTACAACCTTGCCATCATCCCTACTATTAGGGAGGACATCATTGCAGCTCAGAAAGTTGATAAGGGCATAGCACATCTCCGGAGACGTATAGACAATGGGGAGATCAAATGTTTCCGGAAGGATGATGAGGGGACGCTATGGTTCAATGACTGCATAGTCGTACCCCAAGATATGGAACTGAGGAGAAAGATCCTCGATGAAGCTCACTTGTCTAAATACTCCATTCATCTGGGCAGCAACAAGATGTAACAAGATTTGAAAAAGAAATTTTGGTGGACACGGATGAAGCGGGAAGTGCTAAATACTTATCTGAGTGCGATACGTGTAGACGAGTGAAAGCTGATCATATGAGGAAATCAGGGCTGCTACAACCCCTGAAAATTCCGGCCTGGAAATGGGAAGATGTGAGCATGGATTTCATTGTGGGATTACCCCTGACATCGAACAAGCATGATTCCATTTGGGTAATCATTGACAGATTAACCAAGACAGCTCACTTCATCCCGGTGCATACACATTACAATGCTGGCAAATACGCGAAGCTGTACATAGCAAAGATTCTATGCTTATATGGTGTACCCAAGACCATAGTCTCAGATCGAGGTGCATTATTTGTATCTCACTTTTGGAAGCAGTTGCACGCTTCTTTGGGTACTAAGCTGATTAGAAGCTCCGCCTATCACCCTCAGACAGATGGGCAAACAGAGAGGGTGAACCAAGTACTAGAATACATGTTGAGAGCATGTGCCATCCACTACGCTAGGAACTGGGATGATTACCTACCGTTGGCGGAATTCTCGTACAACAACGGCTATCAGGCGAGTATCAAGATGGCACCCTACGAAGATCTCTACGGTCGCAAGTGCCGCACCCCATTAAACTGGTGCGAGTCCGGTGATAGGGTCACATTCGGGGTTGATGTGGTGAACGACGCCGAAGAGCGCGTTCGGATGATTCAAGGCAACTTCCCGGCAGAAAAGCTACGCTGATAAGAGGCGTAGACTGCTGCACTTTGACAATGGAGAACACGTGTACCTCCGTGTGTCTCTGATGGAAGCATGCACCGGTTCGGTGTAAAGGGGAAACTCGCTCCCCGTTTCATTGGACCCTATGCTATCACCGAGAAGTGTGGACCAGCGGCGTATAGGCTGGAGCTACCGGCATCGCTTGCTGGTGTTCATGACGTTTTCCATGTTTCACAACTGCGGAAATGTCTAAAGCATACGGCTGCTATCCCCACTGAAGACATTTGCGAGCTGCAACCGGATTTGACATATGATGAATATCAGGTGGCAATTATTGATGAGAAAGCTCGGACCACACGTTGCTGAACGTTTTGGTTCTACAAGATACTCTGGAGTAACCACACCACAGAAGAAGCGACGTCGGAGAGCGAGGAATTCCTTCGCTCAAATTACCCGGAGTTCATGGTGTCTCAGCACAAGTAAGTTCCTAGTACATCGCTGTCTCTTCTTGTGTAATCTCAGGACGAGATTCCATTAAGGGGGGAGGGATGTAAAAGCCCAAGAAAAGGGACTTGCAAAAACTTTTCATCACCTCATAACACCACAGCTTTTGTTGTGGATATCTTGTGAAGATTGGTGAAGAGCAAGTAACCTCCATCAAAAGAGTGATTAGAGGGAAAAGTCCTAACTTTCACAAAGTTGGGCTTCTACACATGAACATGAAAGGTTGAGCTCACCCTAGAACTTGAAAAGTCTTGGGAAGGTTCAGGCCAAATCTCATGCAAATCCAACACTTTTTGAGGCACTTTTGGAGGCATTTGAAAAAGAGGCCAATTTGAATGTAAATTCAAATTGCAGCAACTTTCATCACATAAATTCAAAAGTTGGCTTCATATTCAAACTCAGCACATTTTTATGAGTTAGTCCACCAATTTTCATCCCCATTGGAGTTCATCTTGTTGGGAGCTAAATTTGCAAGAATTCAAAACTGAATTTGAATTTCAGTTCAAATGTGAAGCAAATTTAGCCAAACAAATTTCAAATTTGGGAAACCCAATTCAAACTATGACTTGGTGAATAAGTCTCACATTCAATTGTGAGTAGCTGGGGATATTTTAGCACAAACAGAAATGAAAAATTGGAAAAGGAATTAGAGGGGAGGCTCACATGTCAGAAGCCTTCACACTGAAGTTTCCTCGGGTGATCTTTTCTTCGGCCGAAGCCCCGCGCGCGCCAGAGCGAACGCGCCCCGACCGCCAGCAGCGCTCGGACGTCCACCTCACGGTGAAAAATCGTGGCTCAAAGGCCAGCGCACGAGCTGCTTCGCCCCTCCTTCTGTTTCCCGAGCGAAAACGAGCATAACCCGAGCTACTCTCCCGTGTCCGCGCAAGAACTCGACGCCGCCTCCTCTGATCACCAGCGACCGGCCGATCCCGACGGTTTCACGCGCCGTAAACAGAGAAGAAAATGTGCGCCTACTTGTGCTGAAGCCGTAGGAGGAAACCGTGCGCCAGTTACGGCGATGTAGAGCAATAATTCCTGGTTTTCCTCCTCGGAGCATGTTAGGGTTAGAGTCCGGTCTACGGTGAAATTTGTTGCACAGAAGCAACAGCCGATTAAGCTATAGCTTACACACGCTCTAGAACACCTAGTGCACCTCCTCGATCAAGTAGCAACCAGTTCCATGCACTAGGGCCTTAGTTTTGTAAAAATTTTGGCCCGGCGGCTGAGAACAGGGCACCTCGCCGGTGAGGTCGTAGTTGCGGCCGTTTTCACAGGGATCGGTGCCCATGTCCGTGATCAGCAGGTATCAGCGAAGCTTCCCGAGCAAACCGCGTCGAAAAAGGTGCAGAGGACACCGAGTTCGACGTCACCGATGAGCTCCGGGCCGCTGTTACCTCGGGAGCACTATTCCGGCCATTGCCGAGCTCCGTTGAGGGCCCCACCGTGTTCCCCAGGCCGAAATATGCGCAGGCGGTGAGTTTCGTCGGAGGTCGGGCAGCAGAACGCCCGGCGGCGAGTACTCTGACAAGGTGGGCGGCGGGGAGCCGCGGGAGCGCGAGGTTGAAGAAGCCCTGCGGGCCCCACGTGTCGGTCTCTGCTGAAACCGCCCCGGATATGCTGTGGCACCGGGATCCCGTGCGACTGCGCGGGTAACTCTGCAGACCCCGGTGTGGGTTATCTGGGAGGCTGACACGTAGCCCGGGGACCCCACCCGACAGTTCAAACTTTATTTGAATTTTCAGATTTGGTTCAAACTTTTTTTTTTGTTCAAACTACAAATGCATAGAACTTTTGCTAGGAAGCTCCAAATTCAGTGAACCAAATTTTTCTGAACTCATAATTTTGAGCACTTTCCAGCAGTACCAATTTCAGCTCATGAAACTATAGTTCTTCAGAATTAATTCTTTGAATTTAAACTGTTAGGAATTTTATCTGGAGGACTACTTTATGAAAAATGATTAAATTTGGATGAGAGATTCATTAGAAAATCCTTGAGTACAGTAAATTTTCAGACTCATCCAAGTTCATTTAGTCCCCCTAATGGTGTGATTAAATGAACTGCCCTGAGAAAATAGAAAAATAGGCTGAAACATTTTTCAGATTTTCTCAAATCTTGTTTATGGCATAACTTCCTCTAGGATTCTTCAAATGACATGAAACCAATTCCATTAGAACCATCTCAAATTCTAGTTTCCAGAAAGTAATGGTTGGAGCCATAAAAACCCCTAGAATTTCTTGGACGCTCTAATATTGACCAAATAGGCTTTTATTTGTACAAAGCTCAAATGAACTTTGTTTCAGATGAAACTTGGTCAAGACTCTGGTTAGGACCCTACCAAGCCACCATAAAAATTTCAGAACCAAAGGGAAGGGCTAGCTAGAGGTATAGTAACTACTTATTCAATTCTAAACATTGCATTTGAATTGACATGTAGTGTCTCGTTAACATGTAGTCGCTGAAGGCGAGGAGACTCCGGAAGTGCTCGACTTCCTTCTTCCGGACGAAGACCTAACCACTGACCAGCAGCAACAAGGCAAGCCCCGGTTTGCATTAGCCCTTTTATAAAGTTTTGCTTTGTTTACATGTCTAGTGTGAAGTATGAATGTGCATTAGGTGTAGGACGGATGGAACCCCATTTGCATAACCAGAATTTTCCTATAAGAGTGAGGGTAGTGTCTAAGACCTCGAATAGATAGGCTATGCTTAATGATTCATAGGACTTCGGTACAAGTCGAGTAGTTGGAATCTACTCGCGAGTTAGGCTTGGGACACACGGAATTGGTTCGAGTGATGTGAGATCACTTTAGTAAGGAAAATGAGACTAGGCAGGGGCTAGGGCGCAGAAAGAGGAAGTCTTGTGAGCACATCCCTTTCTGTGTCGACTGAGGACCGATCCGTGTGCGGCCCTGCTGAGCAAGTATCGAACGTACCAAAGGCATATCGGATATATGGGACCCGATAAACCGATGTGACCTAAACCTCCGGATGTCGAGGCATAGCACACCGATTTATAGGTGTAGGTTGAGGGCAGCAAGGTGGAAATCTGCTAACGGGCATAGAGAGATGCTCCGTGTAGGGAACCTCCTGTCCGTTTCGGTGCAACCGGTTCGACGTTTGGGCTGTTGAGCGAAAGGTTGTTCCGTACGACATCGAGTGAGCGTGCTGTGCAGCTCCACGGGTGGGTGTATGTGACGTGATCTTTGGATATCCCTGCAGGTGTATATCGAGTCGATTCGCCGTCCCTCGCGGTGATGAGTACCGCTTGTTCACTGAGTCGTGACGTAGGCTAATGTATGAAATGTGATAATTCAATATTGCTGTTATGACATAATTGTGTTACATGTGTGCCACCAAATATTGCTTACTAAATTTCAGCTTCATGAACTATTAACTTGTGGCTAAAAGATGAACTAAGGATGAACTTGTAGGCGTGTCCGTTTGCGGCAATGTTACTGTCCCATGTTCATTGTACCCTACATGTAGAGCTTCATGCCTAGGTGAGTCGGTTAAGTCTTGTTGAGCCATCATGCTCATGGTTGCTGCTTAAGTGTTTTTCAGGTGAGGAGCCACCCACGGACTCAGGTTACGAGTCCATCGGCAAGAGTTACCCTCCGTCGGGGACCACGGTTGAGTGGGAACCGTACACTCCGCGTGGAGCTGAGGAGTGCAGCTAGTGTGGGATGCCCTAGGGCTGGGAAACTGACTTTTGCTAGATGGGCGGGCATGAGTTGTACCAATTAGACTTCCGTTGTGTAATAAAGACACTAGTTGTAACTGAGTAGTGTACTACTTTGTACATTTCAGTTGGTTTTCCATGTAATAAAATGTGTCCTTATGACGTGTCCTGTCGGGTGTCGCATCGTGCGGCACCACCCTCTGCGATCCTGGATGAGCGGATTCCGGTACGCTACACCGGACCTCACCCCCTCCGCAGGGTTGAGCTCCGAAGGCGCCACGTGTCCAGCAGTGCCGGACCTCACCCTCTCCGCACGGGTGAGCTCTGAGGGTGCCATGTGTCCAGTGGGACCAGGCCTCCCTCAACTCAGAGGCGAGCCCCGGGCCTGCCACGTGGCCAGCAGTGCCGGACCTCACCCCCTCCGCAGGGGTGAGCTCCGAGGGCGCCACGTGTCCAGCAGTTCCGGACCTCACCCCCTCCGCAGGGGTGAGCTCCGAAGGCGCCATATGTCCAGCAGGGCCGGGGGAAGTGTTGACAGCACACTTCGACGAATTGGAATTGGCTC
This sequence comes from Neostapfia colusana, assembly GCA_030760725.1. NCBI lineage: Eukaryota > Viridiplantae > Streptophyta > Magnoliopsida > Poales > Poaceae > Neostapfia > Neostapfia colusana. Next base: position 50,747,056 of record JASWHV010000011.1, read on the forward strand.
ATTTCAGCTATCTTTTTCCCATCCCCCACCATTTTTATGATTCTTTCTCCATTTCTATGGTTCCTTCCTCCATTTCTACTACTTTTATAATGTTTCTCTATATGAAAAATGTATGCAATGCATGGAAATGAATTTGAGGGTGTTACAAAGATCAACTCAGTACAGATTTCCTGCTCAAGAATCACGTCTTGAAGCAACACCATTGCTGCAGCAACGGTTCATTTCTGGTACACCATTGCTGCAGCCAAGTACATCAACTTCTCAACCACAAGTCAACGAAGAACTGGCGAAACATCCGTGTTCTTATTGCCAACGTTTTGGGAATTTTATGCGAGAATGCCGGGAGAAGTTGTTGAACAGCGGACAACCATCATCATCAGGTGGTATGCTGCCACAAGCTCAAGTAAACACGACATCATTGCAATCCAGGAGTGTGCAACATCTTGCTATTGAGGATGTCCCAGAGGGAGCACCGGTGTTAGCGGGCATGTTCACTCTCAAAGACGTGCCCGTGCTCATACTTTTTGATTCCGGTGCAACCCACAATTTTATCAGCAAATCACGCGTGGATCAGCACCAATTATCCACCAATACTCCCACAACAAGTTATCTTATACATTCACCGGGAGGAAATATCTCTGCTAATCAGATTGTGTCCCGAGCAGCTTTGTGTTTTGGAGGAAAAATATACCCAACATCGCTGATTATTTTGGATGGGCAGAAGATAGACGTAATATTGGGGATGTCTAGGTTAAATCATCACGGTTCCATTCTCAATATCAGTAACCGGACTGTCCAGATTGACTCGCCGATTCATGGACAGCACATGCTGTTTTTAGACATCAAAGATCAAGAAATGGCAGAGGCCTACCACAAGGAAGCACTTAAACTTGAAGATATTCCGGTGGTACATGATTATCCCGACGTGTTTCCCGATGGTTTACCGGGCATGCCGCCCAAATGGGATGTCGAGTTCAAGATTGAACTGGCGCCGGGAACAACACCTATTTCACGAAGGCCTTACAATATGGCACCTAACAAGCTAGCGGAGTTGAAAGAGCAGCTAAATGAACATATGAGCAAGGTTTTCATACGATCAAGTTCTTCACCTTGGGGTTGCTCTGCGCTGTTCGTTAAGAAGAAGGACGAAAAACTGCGGCTATGTGTTGATTATCGTCCTCTGAATCCTGTCACTATAAAAAAACAAGTATCCTTTGCCCCACATCGACATATTATTCGATCAACTTATGGGTGCAAAGGTATCTTTGAAGATGGATCTTCGGTCTGGATATCATCAAATCAAAATCCGACCGGAGGACATACCGAAGACAGCTTTCCCGATGAGATACGGACTCTATGAGTACCTCGTCATGTCATTTAGGTTAACCAATGCTCTGGCACACTTCATGTACTTGATGAATTTGGTGTTCATGCTGGAGTTACACAAGTTCGTGATGGTATTCATCAACGACATTTTGGTTTACTCCAAATTTGAAGAAGAGCACGCTGAACATTTACGTATCGTGCTACAAAGGTTGAGGGAGCACAAATTATACACCAAGCTCAGCAATTGTGAGTTCTGGATTGATCAAGTGCCTTTTCTAGGCCATATTATTTCAGCAGAGGGTATTGCCTTGGACCCCAGCAAAATTGTACAAGTGCTGAAGTGAGAATCTCACAAATCAGTCCACGAGGTCCGAAGTTTCCTAGGTTTAGCGGGGTATTATCGGAGGTTCATTCCGAGCTTCTCAAAAATTGCTAAACCAATGACGGAGCTGCTGAAGAAGGGCACGAAATACATGTGGAATGAAGCATGTGAAGCCGCATTCAAGACTTTGGTGAAACATCTCACAACATCTCCAGTTCTTGTTCAGCCGGACACAACGAAGCCATTTGATGTCGATTGTGATGCATCCAGTATCGGTTTCGGCTATGTTCTGATGCAAGAAGGGCATGCAGTCGCTTATGGGTCTCATCAACTGCGAAACCACGAGCATCATTATCCAACTCACGATCTCGAGCTTGGTGCTGTGGTGTTGGCGTTAAAGATGTGGAGGCATTATTTGCTTGGTAATCTTGTCCACCTCTACACCGACCACAAAAGCTTGGAGTATATCTTCACGCAGAAGGAGCTGAATATGAGACAACGGAGATGTTTGGAGCTCATTAAAGATTATGAAATCGAGATCCACTACCATCCGGGAAAGGCAAACGTGGTTGCCGACGCGCTTAGTCGTAAAGCCTGCGTTCACAACTTGGCGATTGCTGAGTTGGAAGATGAAGAACCGAGTCTCTGTATCATTCCGTATGGAACACTTCATAATATTGCTCTCATTCCAACAATTCATGAAGAGATTGTTGAGGCTCTAAGAAGAGACAGGGATATGTCTCACATACGGAGAAGACTAGACAATGGAGAGATGAAATGTTTCTGGAAGGATGAGAATGGTACACTATGGTTCAACGACCGTATAGTGGTACCGCATAATATGAAGCTCCGGAAGAAGATCTTGGATGAAGCCCACCTGTCGATGTTTTCCGTTCATCCCGGCAGTAACAAGATGTACCAACATTTGAAACAGAAACTTTGGTGGACACGGATGAAGCGGGACATTGCCAAGTACGTATCCGAGTGTGATACGTGTAGACGGGTCAAGGCTGATCATATGCGGAAAGCCAGACCGCAACAACCTCTGAAGATACCGGCGCGGAAATGGGAGGATGTGAGTATGGATTTCATCGTCGGATTACCATTCACATCCTGGAAGCATGACTCGATATGGGTGATCGTCGACCGGTTGACAAAATCAGCTCATTTCATACCGGTGAACACTCATTATCGAGCAAGGCAATATACAAAGTTGTATGTCTCCAGAATTATATGCTCACACGGTGTCCCGAAGACTATTATTTCAGATCGGGGTGCACTGTTTGTAATCACCAAAAAGGGGGAGATTGAAAGTGCATCTAGGCACTCCCTTGTGGGTTTTGGACGATTGATGACAAATGAATTGGGATCCTAATGAACTTGTTGAGATGAATGCAGATTAACTCGTGTAAGGTAGAATTGGTGCACTCAAAAAGGTGAAAAATGAAGTGATGAAGAAAAAGGAAAAGGGCAGATCCAAGAACCAAGAACAATGTAGAATTACTTGTATAGGATGTGTGTGAGAGACACATCCCAAGAGCTCAAAATCTTTGTGTAGGGGTAAGGGCTTAAAACAAATCCAAATCACTCACAACACGGTGCACTAGACTAGTACGCTCAGAAACCGGACTAGTCCGTTTAACTTTTTGTTGCCTCACAACACCTTGCACTGAACTAGTCCGCTAAGAAACTAGACTAGTCCATTCAACTCTCTGGAACCATCACTCACCTTGCACCGGACTAGTCTGTTCAACTCTCTGGAACCGGCACTCACCTTGCACCGGACTAGTCCGCTCAGAAACCTGACTAGTCCGTTCAACTCTCTAGAACCGGCACTCACCTTGCACCGGACTAGTACACTCAGAAACCACACTAGTCTGTTCAACTCTCTGGAACCGGCACTCACCTTGCACCGGACTGGTCTGCTCAGAAACCAAACTAGTCCGTTCAACTCTCTGGAACCGGCATTTACCTTGCACCGGACTAGTCCACTCTTGGACCGGACTAGTCCGTTCAAGTTTCTGTAAACACATTAAATTATGGTTTCCACTGTGCCGCATGCAACACGAAAATTGTACACGGCACACCGGACTAGTCCGGTGAATAGAGCGGACTAGTCCGGCCGCCAGGGTTTCTGGAAACCTTATATAAATAGAGGTGCACGGCCACACATTGTGATCTCTCGATTCCCAGTGCCACTGCACGCCCCAAGAGCACAAAAATTACCTCTCTCCACTCATTCTAAGCCTAGATGTAACAACCCTAACTTTTGTAAAGTTTGATGTCAACGTATGAAATAAAGTTAAGGCAAAGAAAGACTATAATCGTGTCACATGAAATGATGAACACAAATATGGACATGTGAGGGAGTTAAAAAATTTCTCTAGCCCATGATCAGCACATGTTAACCTAGGGAAAAGAATTACACTCCCAAAAACTCTAACTCATGTGCACCTTCTCTATGAGGAGAGTGGAGGAAATTTAAACACCATTTCGAATATTTTGAAAGGATTCCTATTCAGATTGTATAAAGGTCTATATGTGAGATCATAGATGCATTTATCATGTATTCAAGAGCCTAAGTTTCAAATTTGGAGAATTTTAGGTTTAATATACTATTTATTTTGAGGATTAAATGAGGGTATGTTCAAATTCAAACTTGAATTTGAATTTTGAACCAAACAAACTCAATTTCAAAATCTGATTTCAGATTTGAGTTCCTCATAATTATTTTGACCTTTCCTCCAAGTTTGGTCAAATTTGGAGCTCGTTTGCTATTTTATCCGGAACCAGAGGATAAGAGGGGGGACATGGGGCCCACATGTCAGTAGACCTCAAACTGGAGGAGTCTCTGTTTTCACTCGGGCAGCAGATGCGGGACACCTGCTGCTCGCCGGCACCACCGCTTTCTCACCACGCCACCTCCTCCTCGATCAATTTGTGCTGGCGAGCTGCTTCCTTCACCCTTATCACTGAAGACTCAGCCTCTGCTCGTCCCTCCCCGCACACAGTGAAGAACAGCAGCTCCCCTCCGTTTCTCTGATCGCCCAACTGAACAAGCACTCTTTGCTCGAGCTCCCCACGGAGAAAAGCTTCGCCCACGAGTTGTCTAGCCGGCTAGCACCTTTCACCCCGCCGTCCCGAGCTCACCGGCACCTAGAAACGGTTTGCTTGTTGCTGCTCCCGAGTTCAAACTCAAGGAACCGAAACTGATCACCGTGGACAGCCCAAACCAGGAGTGATCACGCCCAAGCAAGCCACCCCATCTGTGCACCTACAAGTCTAGTTGCTCACCTCCGAAGCTCAGCCCTAGCCATTGATCACAGAGGGAGAATTTCAAGTTTTTCTCCCGGGCGGCAGAAACTGACATTGAGGTGAAAATTCATCCTTAAATCGTGTTTGTTGGGTTTCAAACTTCACACCCAGGATGTTAACTGCCTATCACACCTCCTACATCGATTTTGGACCAAGAAATTGAGTGTAGAGTGAGAAATCCGAGTTCTTTTTGAGGGTATACCGCTGGACCCTATCGGGCGTACGGTGCCGATAGGTTTAGAGCGCTCCCCAGCTTGTTTAGACCTCATGTCGGTCTTCTACATGATCCCCTGGTGCTTTAGAGTTGAAGAACCTACCATTTGGTGGAGAATTCACCATGTAAGACCTCGCCGGAGCCCTAGGGTTTGCTGTGGCCGGTGCGCCCTATTTTCCGGCGAGTTTCAGCCGCCGGCAACCTCACCAATGTGTTCAGCGTGGGGGAAAATGGGGGGGGGGCGGCCAGCAGGGGGTCTGGAGGTGGCTGGGAAGTGCTTTTCCGACGACCTCGCAGGAGGGGGCCGCCACTGCCCTGTTTGGCGCGAGTCTGGAGGTTAGGAATGACAGGTGGGACCCACTGTCGGCATTTAAACATTTTCCAGATTTTCCCACTTCAGTTCAATCTTTGGAGAGCCATAACTTTGTGTAGGAATGTCCAAAAAATGTGAAACAAATTTTGTTGGATTCCTCTCAAAGAGTTCTATCCAGGAGTGCGGCCCAATGTTTATGAAAATCCCTGGATTTGGCTCATTAATTCATTTAAAAAAATATTTTAGGAATTTTTACAGGAGTTCTGTTTATTAGAAAATTACCAAATTTGGACAGAGCATTCTTCCAAAATTCCTTGAACTCCAGTAAAAATTTCTGAGGCATTGGATCTCATTTGCTTGGTCAAATGATGTGTTCATTCCTTATGTCTCTGAAAAATGGGAAAAATGAACAGAGACATTTTCAGCTTTTTCCCAATCCTTCTAAAATCCATATATCCATGTAGGAAACTCCAAAAATGGTAAAACCAATTCCTATGGACTCAGGACAATTTGTACTTCACAAAAATTCTACTTTGCAGCATAGGAAAGCTTAATACCTAGGGGGTAAAGGCAGATTAGTGAAAATCACATAAGGAATAATTGTGATCACCTTGAGCCATTTCATGAGCTCAATTTTTGCACCGTGCCTAAATGCCTTCCATAGAAGCTGTGGTTAAATTCTCAGCTTCATTGGACCTCTAGAACTTGAGCTACCATATTTTAGGTTTAAGTGTTCATATAATGGACTTAATCACATGGTGATTACTAGTATCTCCTTTTCACCCTAGCTTTCATCATCTCTAGGGTTGTAGATCCAACAACAGAAACCTTGCTGTTGTTTGTCCCTTTTAGGTTCGAGTTAACTGGTACAATAGTTTTGAATCAATTTCTAAATTTCTTTTGAATACTTTTGCATAAATCATCTTAATAGCACGTGACGTCGACGTTCGATGAGTACTCCGCAGCGAGGATCTCCATCTCGTAACGAGCTTGGCAGATTCTCCGGAGGAAGACTAACTCCTAGCTTCTAAACAAACGGTTGAGCAAGGCAAGCCCCGTTTTGCATATCGTTACCGTTTTAAATTTTGCTTTACTTCACCTCATGTTTATTATACTTGATATTGTGCATTATGTCTAGGATGATTGAAACCCACTTGCTTGACTATTGCATCCCTGAGTAGAAGGTTTAGTGTAGGCTTTGCCTCGTCGTAGATGCTAGGCTAATGTTGTAGCTATCTTGTAACACCCCAGAATGTGTCAAGAATGTGAATTCAAACTTTTTGGATGTAATGCATGTGGAGAAAAATTTAAACTCAAACTGGAATTCAAATTTAAATCAAAACATAAAATAAAAAGGAAAAAGAAAAAGAAAAATGGCCAATGGGCCGAAACCCACCTCAGCCGGCACAGCAGCCCACGGCTGTTTCCCCCCTCCCCCTCTCTCTGACGCGTGGGGCCCGCATGTCATCCCTTTCCCCCGCTCCCCCCCAACCGTCACGCATTTCCCGCGCCGGTCGCCAGCCGCCGGCCGAATTCCACGCTCGCAACCAACTGATCCGCCCCCACGAACGCCAATTCCGCACGCACGTACCCACCCCGGGACTCCAGGCCGACTTAAACTTCTGCAAACCCCCTCTGCTCGCCACCTCGCTCGCGAACTTCCGACACCGGTGAGCACCGCCGCCCAACCTCCGAATTCCCCTCGGTACAATGCCGTTCTGGTCCATCAAACCGGTTGTACGTCACCGCAGCATCGTCGAGCTCCTGTGAGGTCTAGCTGCCGGTCATCTCTGAAGTCGCCGAATTTCCATGACTCGACCCTATATGACCCTCGGTACACCTTCTGCTAACCACAGGGAAGCCTCACGACCGGAGAACTCGAAGGATCGCCGAACCGAACCGCTCCTCCATCGAGCACCGAGGATCTCCGCCGCCCGTCGCCGTCGTAGAGCCGATTCCAACCCTTCCGGGCCAAGGAAAATCCCTAGGTGAGCTTCCCCTACCCCTCCGCAGCTGATCGGTGCAAAAAGATGCGAGTTCTAACGCATAGCGGCAGAAACCGAGGCTGCGCCGGCGAGATCGCTGCCCCCCGCCGCCGCGCGCGGGGGCTGGCTCCGGCCAGGGCGATGTGGCCCCCTGTGGCCTGTCCGTTTTTAATCGTGAGGTCCCGAATAGATTTAACCCGTACCGCTTCGTGATCTAATCTCAGCCCTCCGTTTTAAATCCAACAGCCCACATCAGTCCCGCGTTGTAAAGGCCGAGAATCTTACGCGCTACCCCCTGGGGATCTCGGAAAACACGAGCTAGCCCCGGAAACTTCTGATCTAGCCCCTGGACCCTCAGAAATTCATGTAAATTCATTTAAAAATCAGTTTTAGCCCCTGGACTTAGAAAGAATTAGCAAGACCTCCCTGTTTTGCACACTTAGACCCCTGAAAATTTAGACAATGAGAAATGGGGCCCCACTGCAGTGTGAACTTGCACATCAGCCCCTAAGGTTTATTAATTTCAGGAAATTGAATATGTGAATAGGATTTAAATTTAAACATAGGTATAGGTTCTGTTGAAGTATTCTAAACCTGTTGAAAATTGGTAGAACAATCTGAGGTCCGAATTTAGAAGGGAAATAAACTTTTAAACTAAATAAGATTGCTGTTTTATAATTTATCTCTGAAATATACCCTTTAGGCACAAAACAAATTTAAATATGTGGAAAAATGAATTTAAGTAACCAAAAAGGGGTAGGAAAAATGTATAGAGGTTCTGTTTAGGTAATTGGAACAGTAGAAATTTTTGTATGAATTAGGTTGCTGTTTTATTGCTGGAAATTCATTTTTAGGCTAGAAAATAATTCTGAAAATGGGTACAAATAAATTTAAATTGATCCCCATCAGAGAGGAAGTCAAAAGATATTTTATTGGACATTTTAGATCAGAACATATTCTGTTTAGGTGATATATTGTGTTATTTTAGTATTAAAGATTACTTTTAGGTATGGAAAATAAATCTGAAAATATAGGAAAATAGGCATACCTAATTAGAAAATGTCAAGTGAGGTCCCCAAATCCAAAACTTCAAATTTAGATTTTGTAGAAGACCTGGAAACCTATTTGGAGTAAGAAATTATCTTTCATGCAAATTTTGTGGCTAAGAAGAGTATTATCTAATATAGAGAATTTGTTCCAATTGGAAATTCATATATATGATGCACTTAAAAAATCTGAATATCAAATAGTAGAAGTACAATGTATGTTTAAAAGTGCATGTGTGCATAGAATCAACATAGCTAGGGTAAACACCAAACTTAACTATGTGTATGACTTCAATGTGTATGTATGTGTGGACTGTTGCTTATGGAATGTTGTCTTCTTTTGCTATGTGTGTTGGCATGAGTAGAACCAGCCCCAGAGCAGGTTCTCACCTTTCAATATCAAGACTTTCCATTCCCGGAGCAGCAGGAAGAAGGCAAGTGTCCTTGACCACTTTGATCCTATACTAGGATGTGTAGTTAGAATTTAATTGCATTGTCAATTTGGAATATAATACTCAAGCTAGGAAGTTTCCCTAGAATTGCATTATCTTGTTTCCTTGTAGCCTTGGGTTGGCAGTTACTTTATTATATCTTTCATTTATGCTACTCATGCTTAGCCATGCTTAGAATGGGACACATGGGATATGAGATCATCACCTTGATTACCTTACCTATGAATTGATTATTATGAATTATGTAGAGGTACGGATCTAGGCAAGTTGGATGCTTTGGTTGGTGTTGTGTGCACGAGACACGGGTTTGTGTTTAGTGCTTGCCTGGATCCTAAGGACTGGTTCATGGAGCATGTAACCTGGCTTTACCGTGCCAACGACATGCTGAGATGGGGCAGCTTGGCCAATTAATTAGGCGTATCTCCGGCGTAGCATGGGTGTTTGGATGGCGCGGGAGTGGGTGTCAGCTGGACTACCATATGAACCGCAAGGCTCAAGAGGGGGCCACTGCAGCGGGGTTGGAGCCTCTTGTATGCTGTTAGGGGTGAAACCTCGGTGGGCCCACGCTCGTCGGAAATCCCTTTGTAAAGGCCTCGTAGTGATCTCCTGGCTACACACCTCGGAAGTGTGAACGTGGTTCGCGGCCACTGGCATAATGGAGGTTCTTTTAGTTCACCCAGCAACGGGGGATGAAATCACTACGTGTGGGTACAGTGGTGCAAACTCTGCAGAGTCAAAACTGTCATGACAGTCGTGCTCATGGTCAAGAGCGGCTTGGACTTATTCATGATTAGAGAATGATGAATTGGCCATTTAGGATGTTAAGCGGGGAGCTTAACATTGGAAATGATGTTATGGTTACATTGATATTGATGATGGTTTAGGGGAATTGGGACCATTTCACCTATGTAGTAATGTAGGTGCTAATAAGCTAAGGTGATGGGCATTGGTTGCGTAGTGCTTAACCATGAGTTCAGCCTTTCCTTGTTCTAGCCATGCATGACATAACTTTCCCACACTTGCTGAGTACCAACGGTACTCAAGCTTGCATTTTTGTTGGTTTAAATTGCTGCTCAGGCCAAGGGAATGACGTGGTGTTCAATGACCAATACTTCAGACCCGAAGAAGGATTCTAGGTTCACGGAGTCCCCCGGGCAATGCCTGTGATGAAGCCCACGAAACTTATTTTCCGCTGCTGTTTTATTTACATGTTATGAACATATTATCGTCCATCGAGACGTTATGCTATGTAAGACTTATTTATATTCGAATACTTGGCTTGTAATATAATGATGCTTCACTATTTGTCGTCACATGTATGAGAAATGATCATGGCATACATGTGATATTCACTCGGTCGTTCCTCGGAGGAACCGGGTGTGACAGAAGTGGTATCAGAGCCAAGGTTGCCCGTAGGAACGTGGACCTAGGTAGAAATCGACGTATTTAAGGACCCTATGTTCTTAAAAACTATTTTACAAAAGGTGTGGGGTGAAAGTGTTATTTAATGTGGTCACTTTAATTGTTCGTCTTGTCTCAACTTTTATTCAAAATGCAGTCTCCATCTAATTCTTATCTAACTTGATTTTAAATTGTTTATGTTTTAGATGGTTCGCATGGTCCGCACCGCTCGCAAGTCCACCGGAGGAAGAGTGCCTGTAGCTGCCCTTGCCTTGAGGGAGGAGAACCGCCCGGTGACGTACCACTCCTACGGGTTGGCAGTAGGGGGCTTGTTGCGCCGTCTTCGGCATATGCTCCACGCCGCCGGCAATGTTGGCAAGCTGATCATACACTACAGCTCCACCAGGACCATCTGTGAGAAGCGTTAAGAATGGAGCTCAGAGATGAGGATTATCCCTGACAACCAGCTGCTCAAGATCAACCGCTCTACAGCTTGTCGGGCGACTGAGGCCGATGCTGAGAAGGATGTCACTTAGGAGGCCATCACCTGCCAGAGTTACATCAACCGTCGCCACCTGGACAGGACTGAGTACATGTATGTCCTCCAGCATGAGAGTGGCACCGCGGAGTGCAAGTACTCGCCGGTGCAGCAGGGGATTTCCCGTGAGCACATGGACCTGTGCTTGGAGGATGCAGCTATGCTCAGCACTCGACTACAGGAGTGCCAGCAGGAGTTTCAGGATGTCCATGACACCCTGAAGGAGACTGAGGCGTTGCTTCGCACCAGCTTGAGGGCAAGGGAGAGAGGAGGTGGGAATGAACTGTGTGTCACCGAGAATGACACCTGGACTCCCGACTCCCCAGACCGCCGGGCGAGCAAGCGTCGCCGCACTTCTCCACCAGCAGCTTCACCACCTAAAGCGGAATCAGAGGGCAGCCACAATGATGAGGAAGACCCCGAGGAGCCAGCTCCGTGATACGAGTTGTTAGAGTCATTTCCTTTATTTCCGCATGTTTTCGAGTAGTCGAGTCAAGAACCTATCTATTTGTTTGCTAGTGTTTGGTGTGTAACGTGAGTTGTGGAAGCCATGGGCACTTGTCCACAACCTCGTCTTTAAGTTTACATTTGCTTTTGTGTGTGAACCCCTATGAATCAATAGTGCATTTATTTTCGCGTGAGACATGACGCCTAAAGATCTATGTGAAATCTTCAGAAATTGTCTAAATATTAAGGTATCAAAAGTTTAAGTTTAAACAAGCAATTTGGGAAGTTAATGCGTAATGATTAAAGTTGACATTTGGTTGATCATAATAGATGGCCGGAAGAGGAAGAGGTTGTGGTGCCAATCCCAACAGCAACAACAATGAGGCTGTCGATCCTCAACTTCCTGGAGGGCAAGACAGGGGTGGTCGCCGAGAAAGAGCTGATCCCATCTACCACATGATCGACAATCAAAATCAGCTCATTCAGAATTTGACTCAAGTGGTGGCCAACTTACACCAAGCTCCACCCCCACAGGCTGCACCACGTCAACCAAGGTTGAGTGAGTTTCTGGGAACTCAACCCCCAAAGTTTGCAAGTGTTGCTCAACCTCTAGAGGCAGGTGATTGGCTCAAGACCATTGAGAACAAGATGAGGATCATACAATTCCAAGGATATGAGAGGGTGCTGTTTGCCTCTCATCAATTGCATGGACCCGCTGCTGATTGGTGGACCGCATACGTGGCAGCTCATCACGACCCCGAGAACATAACTTGGGAAGAGTTCAAGCGCAGTTTCCGTAACCACTACATACCAAGGGGAGAACTCAAGAACAAGAGGAAGGAGTTCTTGGGACTGCAGCAGGGCAACATGACTGTGAGAGAGTACCTCACCAAATTCACCCAACTGTCCCGTTATGCACCACGGGACATCGAAACTGATGAGCAGAAACAGGACTGTTTTGTGGAAGGACTTACCATGGAAATGCAATGTGCAATGTCCTCTAACGAATATGAAAGATTCCAAAAGATGGTGGACAGGGCGTTTGTTGTGGTGAGGAAGCTGAAGGACTTGGAGAATGAAAACAAGAGGAAGATGGGATGGTCACACCAAGCATCAAGCAGGAACACATGTCCACGTCTGATGCAGCAACCTGTAGGGCAGACGAGGCATGCTGTAGTACCCTACTCGACACCGAGAGGGTACAACCCGAACTTCAGGCCCCCATAAGCACCAGTACAGCCGCAGCATCAGTTTGTGCAGCAGCCACGCCCCACCTATCAACCTCGACCAGCAGGACAAGGGCCACAGAACCAACCCCAAGATAACAAAGGCCAGGCACCTGAAGTCGGGGTGCAATGCTTCAACTGTGGTGAAGTGAGGCACTACGCTCATAAGTGACCAAAGAAGAAGCCTATGCGGCCACAGCAACAGAATGTGATGCGAGGACGGGTGTACCACATGACCATGGAGGAAGCGCAAGAGGCACCAGACGTGGTGATTGGTACGGTCCCTGCAAATTTACACATTGCAACCATTTTGTTCGATTCTGGTGCTACCCATTCGTTCATTGCTCAAGGATTTGTTAAGAAGCATGATCTAGCAACAACACAAATGAATCATATGTTAGCAGTGAACTCTCCAGGGGGAGAAATAAGAACAAGACAAGTGTCCCAAGGTGAATCTAGACCTTAATGGGGTAGTATTTACTGCAAACTTCATAGTGACAAACTCACAAGGGATAGATATTATTTTGGGTATGGATTGGTTGACCAAACATAAAGGTATCATCCATTGTTCGACTAGAACGGTGGAACTAACTCACCCTAGTGGCACAAAAGTGTAGTTCGTAGCCGTACAAGAACCTAAGAGGGACATTAAACTCAATCAAGTTGAAGTGGAAGAGATAAGGGTTATCAAGGAATACCCCGACATTTTTCCTGAGGAGTTGCAAGGTATGCCCCCAGATCGTGAAGTGGAGTTCGCGATTGAACTAATGCCTGGAACCGCCCAGATATACAAGAGGCCTTACCGGATGGATTCTCAATAACTAGAAGAGCTCAAAGAACATATCCGGGAATTGACGGAGAAAGGGTATATTCGCCCTAGTTCCTCGCCATGGGGAGCTCCAGTAATATTGTGCCCAAAAAGGACAGAACCCAAAGGCTATGCGTAGACTACCGTGCGTTGAATCAGGTGACCATCAAAAACAAATACCCATTACCCTGCATTGAAGACCTATTTGATCAGTTGAGGGGAGCTTGTGTATTCTCAAAAATTGATCTCACGTCGGGATATCACCAACTGAAGATAAGATCAACCGACATTCCCAAGACGTCTTCCGTATATCGGTACGGGTTGTATGAGTACACCATCATGCCATTCGGGCTAACTAATGCCCCGGCGTACTTCATGTATCTCATGAACAAAGTATTCATGGAGTATTTGGACAAATTTGTGGTGGTTTTCATTGATGACATTCTCTTCTTCTCCAAAGATGAAGAGGAACATGAGGGGCATCTAAGACTGGTGTTGCAAAAGTTGAGAGAACACTAACTATATGCCAAGTTGAGCAAGTGTGAGTTTTGGCTGAGAAGAGTCCCCTTCTTAGGACACATAATCTCTAAGGGAGGAATCTCCGTAGATCCCGCCAAGATTGAGGATGAGCAGAAGTGGAAGACCCCTGAAAATGTTGGGGAAATTCGAAGCTTCTTAGGATTGGCTGGGTATTATCGACGGTTCATTGAGGGCTTTTCCATGATCTCGAGACCCCTCACCAAATTGTTAGAGAAGGGAATCACATTCACGTGGACACCAGAGTGTGAGACAAGTTTCCAAGAGCTGAAGAAAAGATTGACAATAGCCCCAGTGCTAGTTATGCCAGACATGCAAAAGAATTTTTTGGTGTATTGCAATGCTTCTCGACATGGGTTGGGATGTGTTCTCATGCAAGAGGGGCATGTCATTGCCTATGCATCCCGGCAGCTCCGAAAACACGAGAAGAACTATCCTACGCATGACCTCGAGCTAGCCGCAGTGGTCCACGCACTGAAGCTTTGGAGGCATTACTTGATGGGAAAGAGGACAGAGATATATACATACCATAAGAGCTTAAAGTACATTTTCACACAGCCCGATCTCAACCTCAGAAAAAGGAGATGGTTAGAGCTAATCAACGACTTTGATGTGGGCATCAACTATCATCCTGGGAAAGCGAACGTCGTGGAAGATGCTTTAAGCCGGAAGGTGCATGTCAACATGTTGAGCTTAAAGGACACGCCTACGAAATTCAAGGAAGAGATTGCAAAACTCAATCTATGCCTGGTGAATAGTGGTGAGGCCATCGCCATGGAGCTGGACTCCACATTGGAGTAAGACATACGCAACGGTCAGAAGAATGATGAGAAGATACAAGAAATCAGAGAACTCAACAAAGAGAATAAAGCTCCTGGGTTCAGAGAGGATGAACAAGGTACGGTATGGCATGGGAAAAGAATCTGTGTGCCTGAGGTGAAGGAGATCCGTAAACTGATTTTGAAGGAGGCTCATGATTCCGACTATTCCATTTATCCTGGGAGTACGAAGATGTATCATGACCTCAAGAGCAGATATTGGTGGTATGGCATGAAGCGAGATGTCACGGAACATGTTGCCCTATGTGACACATGTCAGTTGGTGAAAGCAGAACATCAATGACCCGCGGGACTGTTGCAACCACTCAAAGTGCCTGAATGGAAATGGGAAGAAATAGGTATGGACTTCATAGTGGGACTGCCTAGGACCAAATCAGGATATGATTCGATATGGGTCATCATCGACACGCTGACTAAGGTAGCTCATTTCATCCCCGTGAAAGAAAGCTACAGCGGATCCAAATTGGCAGAATTATGCAAACATGAATCGTGTGTTTTTATGGAGTGCCAAAGAAGATAGTGTCAGATAGAGGGACACAGTTCACCTCAAGGTTCTGGCAGAAGTTACATGAAACTATGGGGACTCATTTGAATTTCAGTTCTGCGTACCATCCACAGACCGACGGGCAGACTGAAAGGACCAATCAGATCCTTGAGGATATGCTGAGAGCTTGTGCACTCAAGAACAATAGGAGTTGGGATAAGAACTTACCGTATGCGGAGTTCTCCTACAACAACAGTTATCAGGCTAGTATGAAGATGTCACCCTTTGAGTCATTGTATTGGAGGAATTGCAGAACTCCATTGTTTTGGAACCAAACTGGGGAAAGCGAAGTGTTTGGGCCCGAGGTACTACAAGAAGCTGAGGCGAAAGTGAGGGAAATCCGCAACAACTTGAGGATAGCCCAGACCCGACAAAAGAGTTGTGCCGATGTACGGAGAAGAGAGCTCATTTTCAACGTGGGGGACTATGTCTATCTCAAGGTGTCTCCTATCCGAGGGCTTCGTCGGTTCAAGGTGAAAGGGAAGTTATCACCTCGATACATCAGACCCTTCCAAATTCTGGAGAGGAAAGGCGAAGTGACATATCAGTTGGAACTACCGGCTTGTCTCTCGGATGTGCACGACGTGTTCCATGTGTCACAACTCAAGAAATGCTTAAGAACACCCGAAGAGATGCTACCCATGAATGAGGTGGACGTCCGAGAAGACCTTTCGTATGCCGAACAGTCGGTCAAGATTCTGGAGACCATGGAACGCGTCACAAGGAACAAAAGAATCCGAATGTGCAAAGTGCAGTGGAAGCACCACTCGGAAGCAGAAGCCACATGGGAGCGAGAAGACGAGCTCAAGGCACAGTTTTCGGATCTGTTTCCCTAGAGTCACCAATCTCGAGGACGATATTTCTTTTAAGGGGGTAGAGTTGTAACACCCCAAAATGTGTCAAGAATGTGAATTCAAATTTTTTGGACGTAATGCATGTGGAGAAAAATTTAAACTCAAACTGGAATTCAAATTTGAATCAAAACATAAAAGAAAAAGGAAAAGAAAAAGAAAAACGGCCAATGGGCCGAAACCCACCTCAGCCGGCCCAGCAGACCGCGGCTGTTTCCCCCCTCCCCCTCTCTCTGACGCGCGGGGCCCGTGTGTCATCCCTTTCCCCCGCTCCCCCCATCCATCACGCATTTCCCGCGCCGATCGCTAGCCGCCGGCCGAATTCCACGCTAGCAACCAACTGATCCGCCCCCACGAACGCCAATTCCGCACGCACGTACCCACCCCGGGACTCCAGGCCTATTTAAACTTCCGCAAACCCCCTCTGCCCGCCACCTTGCTCGCGAACTTCCGCCACCGGTGAGCACCGCCGCCCAACCTCCGAATTCCCCTCGGTACAACGCCGTTCTGGTCCATCTAACCGGTTGTACTACATCGCAGCATCGAACACTAGCCGGTGACGCCAACTCCGGAACGATTTGCTGCTGAGGCAACCGACGTCGTCGAGCTCCGGTGAGGTCTAGCCGCCGGTCATCTCTGAAGTCGCCGAATTTCCATGACCCAACCCTATATGACCCTCGGTACACCTTCTGCTAACCACAGGGAAGCCTCACGACCGGAGAACTCGAAGGATAGCCAAACCGAACCACTCCTCCATCGAGCACCAAGGAGCTCCGCTGCCCGTCGCCGTCGCAGAGCCGATTCCAACCCTTTGAGGCCCAAGAAAATCCCTAGGTGAGCTTCCCCTACCCCTCGGCAGCTGATTCGTGCAAAAATATGCGAGTTCTAACGCATAGCGGCAGAAACCGAGGCTGCGCCGGCAAGATCGCAGCCCCCCTCCGCTGCGAGCCGCCGCGCGCGCGGGCTGGCTCCGGCCAGGGCGACGTGGCCCCCTGTTGCCCGTCCATTTTAAATCGTGCGGTCCCGAATAGATTTAACCCGTACCGCTTCGCGATCTAATCTCAGCCCTCCGTTTTAAATACAACGGCCCACATCAGCCCCGCGTTATAAAGGCCGAGAATCATACGCGCTACCCCCTGGGGATCTCGGAAAACACGAGCTAGTCCCGGAAACTTCTGATTTAGCCCATGGACCCTCAGAAATTCATGTAAAATTCATTTAAAAATCAGTTTTAGCCCCTGGACTTAGAAAGAATTAGGAATACCTCCCTGTTTTGCACACTTAGACCCCTGAAAATTTAGACAATGATAAATGGGGTCCCACTGCAGTGTGAACTTGCACAGCAGCCCCTAAGGGTTATTAATTTCAGGAAATTGAATATGTGAATAGGATTTAAATTTAAACATAGGTATAGGTTCAGTTGAAGTATTCTAACCCTGTTGAAAATTGGTAGAACAATCTGAGGTCTGAATTTAGAATGGAAATAAACTTTTAAACTAAATAAGATTGCTGTTTTATAATTTATCTCTGAAATATACCCTTTAGGCACAAGACAAATTTAAATATGTGGAAAAATGAATTTAAGTAACCAAAAAGGGGTAGGAAAAATGTATAGAGGTTCTGTTTAGGTAATTGGAACAGTAGAAATTTTTGTATGAATTTAGGTTGCTGTTTTACTGCTGGAAATTCATTTTTAGGCTAGAAAATAATTCTGAAAATGGGTAAAAATAAATTTAAATTGATCCCCATCAGAGAGGAAGTCAAAATATATTTTATTCGACATTTTAGATCAGAACATATTCTGTTTAGGTGATATATTGTGCTATTTTAGTATTAAAGATTACTTTTATGTATGGAAAATAAATCCGAAAATATAGGAAAATAGGCATACCTAATTAGAAAATGTCAAGTGAGGTCCCCAAATCCAAAACTTCAAATTTAGATTTTGTAGAAGACCTGGAAACCTATTTGGAGTAATAAATTATCTTTCATGCAAATTTTGTGGCTAAGAAGTGTATTATCTAATATAGAGAATTTGTTCCAATTGGAAATTCATATATATGGTGAACTTAGAAATCTGAATATCAAATAGTAGAAGTACAATGTATGTTTAAAAGTGCATGTATGCATAGAATCATCATAGCTAGGGTAAACACCAAACTCACTATGTGTATGACTTCAATGTGTATGTATGTGTGGACTGTTGCTTATGGAATGTTGTCTTCTTTTCCTATTTGTGTTGGCATGAGTAGAACCAGCCCTAGAGCAGGTTCTCACCTTTCAAGATCAAGACTTTCCATTCCCGGAGCAGCAGGAAGAAGGCAAGTGTCCTTGACCACTTTGATCCTATACTAGGATGTGTAGTTAGAATTTAATTGCATTGTCAATTTGGAATATGATACCCAAGCTAGGAAGTTTCCTTAGAATTGCATTATCTTATTTCCTTGTAGTCTTGGGTTGGGAGTTACTTTATTATATCTTTCATTTATGCTACTCATGCTTAGCCATGCTTAGAATGGGATACATGGGATATGAGATCATCACCTTGATTACCTTCTGTGAATGGATTATTATGAATTATGTAGAGGTAGGGATCTAGGCAAGTTGAATGCTTTGGTTGGTGCTGTGTGCATGAGACACGGGTTTGTGTTTAGTGCTTGCCTGGATCCTAAGGACCAGTTCATGGAGCATGTAACCTGGCTTTACCGTGCCAACCACATGCTGAGATGGGGCAGCTTGGCTGATTAATTAGGCGTATCTCCGACGTAGCATGGGTGTTTGGATGGTGCGGGGAGTGGGTGTCAGCTGGACTACCATATGAACCGCAAGGCTCAAGAGGGGGCCACTGCAGCGGGGTTGGAGCCTCTTGTATGTTGTTAGGGGTGAAACCTCAGTGGGCCCACGCTCGTCAGAAATCCCTTTGTAAAGGCCTCGTAGTGATCTCCTGGCTACACACCTCGGAAGTGTGAATGTGGTTCGCGGCCACTGGCATAATGGAGGTTCTTTGAGTCCACCCGGCAACGGGGGATGAAATCACAACATGTGGGTACAGTGGTGCAAACTCTGCAGAGTCAAAACTTTCATGACAGCCGTGCTCACGGTCAAGAGCGGCTTGGACTTATTCATGATTATAGAATGATGAATTGGCCGTTGAGGATGTTAAGTGGGAGCTTAACATTGGAAATGATGTTATGGTTACATTGATATTGATGATGGTTTAGGGGAATTGGGACCATTTCACCTATGTAGTAATGTAGGTGCTTAATAAGCTAAGATGATGGGCATTGGTTGCGTAGTGCTTAAACATGAGTTCAGCCTTTCCTTATTCTAGCCATGCATGACATAACTTTCCCACACTTGCTGAGTACCAACGGTACTCAAGCTTTCTTTTCTGTTGGTTTAAATTGCTGCTCAGGCCAAGGGAATGACGTTGTGTTCAATGACCAAGGCTTCGGACCTGAAGAAGGATTCTAGGTTCACGGAGTCCCCCGGGCAACGCCTGTGATGAAGCCCACAAGACTTATTTTCCGCTGCTGTTTTATTTACATGTTATGAACATATTATCATCCATCGAGATGTTATGCTATGTAAGACTTATTTAAATTCGAATACTTGGCTTGTAATATAATGATGCTTCACTATTTGTCGTCACATGTATGAGAAAATGATCCTGGCATACATGTGATATTCACTCGGTCGTTCTTCGGAGGAACCGGGTGTGACATAGCTCTGTATAAGTCGAGTAGTAAAAAGCTACTCGCGAGAAAGTTCGATTAATGGAGTTACTCGCGAGATGTTAATGATAAGAGCACCCTCATGCAAATGAGATGGGGACGGGGATGTTCCTGTAGGATGGAGTGCTCAAGGTTGGTCTCGACCTGCGATGGGTGTGACAATGCTAGAGACCACATTTGGCCTGGACCGGGATGGTAAGGCAAATTTGGAGGTTGGTTGTAGCCCAGCTCGTGTCGATTAAGGACCGTATGTATGCGGCCCTGCTGGACAAGATTGAGCTGTATCTGATATATAGTGGGGTATGGGACCCATGAACCAATGTAACTCGATGGACCATGATATAGAAACTCATCCTTCGCGTGGGAATGGCGTTGGGAAGGCGGGAGGTGTAAGTCCTTTAGCGGGCAACTTCGACGTGTCCGCGTAGAGGACCATCCTGCTCGGCGCGAAGCATTTTTCTATGTCGGGGTGTCGTGTGAAAGGTTGCTGCATACAACGTAAGAAAGAGCTCTTGAGAGAGTCTTTCGAGGCGGGTGTATGTGTCGTGTATTCAGGGTTGTTATTGATTCGAATCACCATCGCTCGCGGAAGAGGATTGAGCATACTTGCCCACTGCGCCGTGACGTAGTAAGAAGAGGAACTAAGTCTCTTAACTTGTTGTTTGTGGATTAATCACTGTATTGGAACCTTGACTGAAGTAGATATAGAGCCAACTAAATTTCATTTCCACCTTAGGCTAGCAACATCAGGATAAGTGTTTTTTGTTTGATTGTGGACTTCCGATGTTGTGAGGCGTGAGGACCACTAAAATGAAGGCTATAAGAATCTGAATATAAGGATCAAGTTTAGTCAAGCTGCATTTTGCAAATTCTTGTTCCTACTGTCTTACTACCCCTGCATTTAGAGTTACATGTTTAGGAGTGACGGTTAAGTCTTGCTGAGCCTTAGTGCTCACGGTTGCTTCTGAGTTGTTTTTGCAGATAGCAGGATGCCTGCTATGAATAGGGTTGTTCGATGAGACGAAGAACCTCACGGTTCGTTCAACTCATCGGAAACCTAGCCACTGCCTTTCTTTGGTGAAGCTAGTAGGAAGCGTTCACAGGATGAACGACTTCTCTTCGGCGTAGTTAGGGTCGAGAGTGATTAGATTGTTCAGCTAGTTTTAATTTCCGCTGCGTGTGTACTTATGTTGTAAAAGATCTTATGTTGAGTAACAAAATGGTTCCGTTATGTTCTTGAGCCTCTTTTCGTGCATGCTGTTGGGTGCCGCATCGTACGGCACCATCCACTGCGATTCCCGGGCCGTGGGCCTCACAGCGTGGTATCAGAGCCGCATTGGGAATAGCACGCATGAAAAGGGTCTATTTTTGAAAACTTAGGAGTATACGAGTGAGGAACGTAT
Source organism: Neostapfia colusana (assembly GCA_030760725.1). Lineage (NCBI taxonomy): Eukaryota > Viridiplantae > Streptophyta > Magnoliopsida > Poales > Poaceae > Neostapfia > Neostapfia colusana. The sequence goes on from JASWHV010000011.1 coordinate 50,768,357, forward strand.
AGTATGCCCACATAAGGAGTATTTTTAGCATAGTTACTTAAGGTGGCAAGCTAACAGTGTGTTACTCTTTAGTATTTAAATTCAGTAACGACGAACCTACGTGGAGGTAAGAATGGTAAGGAACGCCACCGAAAGCGGATCAACTTTGGTTAGCTCACCCACACGAGGAAAGTAGTGTGGGATGTTCCGTCCAGCAATGGACGGGAAGTGAATATGTTTTCTAGGACTCTTCATGTCTTAGAGACATATGAATGGCACTAGCCTCCAGTGCGCAAACCCAGGGGCAAGAGGAGGAGACCCCATCATGTGGTTTGTAACACGAAGTGTGTTCTTTAGGACTCTTCACGTCCTATGAGGCATACGAAAGCGCTGTTCCACCGGTGTGCTTTATTGCAAAGGTGTGGAGCCCCCGTCGGGTGGTGAATAACCCGATCATGTACCTTGAGACGTGGCTTGACTCAAGAACGGCCCGTATGGCAATGATACGGGGCGTATGTTTTTACTATGATATGGACCTGCCTGAAATGATAAACCAATGTGTGCATCATTATTAAGTGTTTTTCAGCAGGTACCTTAACCAAGTTAGTACATGTCATGTATACAACGTTTGTGAGTGATCATTTTAGTGCCACCATTTGAAACGTATATGCCGGATAGAGCCGGTTAGGATTTTAATTTGGTGAGGAAACGTAGTACCGTGATGTGTTTTGAACCGCATGAAAAAGAAGGTTTGAAAAGGAAAAGAGTAAATTTGGAGTCTAGGATTCTATTAGGGGGTAATGAACTCCTATATTGAACTAAGAGTCAATTGGGAGTATAGATTTATTCACAAAGACTTAGGAATAAACCTCCCCTGTTTTCGGCAGAATTTTTGCTGAAGTTGAACAGGGCATAATTTTTGTTTGGTATAACCAATGGAGGTGAGTGATACATTTCTGGAAATATATTGAAGTCTTCTACAACTTTTCTGTAGAACTCCAGATCCGAATCACCCCCCAAATGGATCAAATTCTCAGATGAGTGGGAACTCCCAAAAACAGGGCAGACACAAAATGCTCTCTGGAAATTTCTGTATTTAGACCATAATTTTCTGTAGAAAAATTTCTAAGGGTCAAGTAATACACCGTTGGAAAGCTTGTTATATATTCTATGACTTTGTAGTTCAAAGTTTCTCCAGATTTGGAGTTTAATTGTATGAAATCTTGCGGACAAAACAGCCATTTCCAAAGGAGGTGCTGTCAAAATTGTTCCAGATTTCTGTTAACTTTGAAATATCACAACTTTTGATCCAGAACTGATATGAGAGCAAATGAATAGTCGTTGGAAAGATGTTGAAGTTAACTATAACTTTGATATTCAACTTGAGACATGAAATTGCAATTTTCATATTCAAATTCTGGGGTTAAGACCAATTGGTCATTCTGAAAAGAGTAGTGCTTATTGCCTACGTTAACTTAGGACTTGTTGTGTACAGGGATGTTTTAGACTTCTCTAAGCTCCATAACATGTTCTTGAGTTATTTTTCAGTTCGGCCTACTAATGGAATTAAGGGTTTGGACAAACTTGATCACGTTTGATAGATTTCAGAATTGCCGAAATCCGGGTTAGATTGTGTAGTGCTGCAATATCTATGTGATGCTTTTACGGTTATGTTTTCAATTCAAGTTGAGTTTAAACTTTGAATTTTAACCGTAAATTGCTTACTCTTGCAGCATGGATCGTGCCCATTCTAGGAGTGAGGTTGGTGAGTCGAGTCACGGCGAAAGTAATTCGCCACGATAAGAAGTGCCGACATCATCAACCGGATTGGCGGAAATCTTGACGAAGATGGCTGAGTCTCTGGATCTGTTGGTGCGACAAAGCATACGACAGGAGGCACTACAGCAAAATCCCCCGCCAAGCACTTATCTAGATTTCTTAGCGAGACAACCGCCGGTTTTCTCGGAAGCAAAAGAACCGTTGGAGTCGGCTCATTGGCTCCAATGTATTGAAGCCAAGTTCGATATGCTTGAGTGCGATGAATATCAGAAGACTCTATTTGCCGCTCAACAACTCCACAGAGCCGCTGGAGCTTGGTGGGCGGAGTACATCGCTATTCTTCCTGAAGGTCATTGAGTGACGTGGGATGAATTCTGGAATGTTTTCTGGGCACGTCACATTTGTTCGGGAATTCTACGAACAAAGTATCAAGACTTTCTAGAGTTAAAACAAGGGGAAAGGAGTGCGTACGAGTACTTCAAAGAGTTTGAAGACTTGATGCAATAGGCAACTCATATGGTAGACTCGGAAGCTTTGGAGTGCGAGTACTTCTTCCAAGGTCTGAATGTCGATCTTAAAGAACAAGTGACCTTGTTCAATAACGGTATTTACAATGAGTTGGTAAATGCCGCTATCATTAAAGAAGACATGCATCTCCGTTGTGAAGCGGAGTTGAAAAGAAGTATACCGCTGGACAGTGATATCGAGATTCGTCCGAACTATCGAGTGCGGTATTACTCGCCAGTTAGGCAACAAATTCAGCCAGTGGTGCAACTCTCACAGCCACGGCTGGAGTTAATCACTTATGAGCCTCCACCTCAACAGCAGTGGTCAGAAATTATTCGTGCAACCCTACAGCCACCAGCTACGCACGAATTATCTCCACCTCGTGTTAGTAGAGAGCTGAGGATTTCTACGACACGAAACAGCCGTGGTGCTGAGCAGAGTCACACTCGTGTGTTATATCCTCAAGCTCAGATCAGCATCATGAACATTCAAAGAAGAATCTTTCAAAAGCTGGCAGGGTTAGTTATACTGCTATAGAGGACATTGCAAAAGGCGAACCAGTTTTAGCGGGCATGTTCACGTTACATGAACAGGCCACATTCATTTTGTTTGATTCCGGAGCCACCCACAATTTTATTAGCAGAGACTATGTGATGAATAATAATCTTCCATTTAGCACAGTTAAGCATCCATTTCATATCAGCTCACCCGGAGGCAAGATACCAACAGATGAGATGGTCTCTCGGGCACCTTTATGTTTGGGTGGAAACATCTATCCTGCGAGACTTATCATACTCAAAGGCCAAAGGATTGATATTATCTTGGGGATGTCATGGTTGACACATTATGGAGCTATCTTTGACATCAGCTCTCGGACTGTCCAACTGAATTCCCCAATACATGGTTGCAACATATTGAATATTGTGGATCCATCACAACGTGTTGCAGCAGTGCATCAGATTGAAGCTCCTAAACTTGAGGATATTCTAGTGGTATGTGAATATCCAGATGTGTTTCCCAAAGACTTGCCGGGCATGCCACCCGAACGTGATGTAGAGTTCAAGATTGAACTAGCACCGGGAACAACACCTATTTCTCGGCGACCATACAAAATGGCACCAAAGGAGCTAGCAGAATTGAAGGAGCAGCTTAATGACCTCATGGACAAAGGTTTTATACGCCCAAGTTCATCACCTTGGGGCTGTTCCGCACTCTTCGTGAAGAAGAAGGACAATACTTTGAGGATATGCGTAGATTATCGTCCACTGAATGCTGTCACTATCAAGAATAAGTATCCACTACCGCGCATCGATATTTTATTTGATCAACTAGTGGGTGCTAAGGTATTCTCCAAGATGGATCTTCGGTCCGGGTATCACCAGATAAAAATCCAGGCAGAAGACGTACCTAAGACGGCGTTCTCGACAACATATGGTCTTTATGAATATCTTGTCATGTCCTTTGGATTGACCAATGCTCCGGCTCACTTTATGTATCTCATGAACTTGGTGTTCATGCCGGAGTTAGACAAGTTCGTCGTGGTTTTCATCGATGACATTTTGGTCTATTCAAAGTCAGAAGAAGAACATGCTGAACATTTGCGTATTGTACTCCAACGTTTGAGATATCACAAGCTATATGCAAAGTTCAGTAAATGTGAGTTTTGGATTAGCAAAGTGCCGTTTCTTGGTCATATTATTTCAGCGGAGGGAATCGCTGTGTACCCAAGTAAAATCGAGCAAGTGCTAAATTGGAAATCTCCAACATCTGTTCATGACGTGAGGAGTTTCCTAGGTTTAGCGGGTTATTACTGGAGATTCATTCCAAACTTCTCCAAAGTCGCTAAACCTATGACGGAGCTGTTGAAGAAAAGCATCAAGTATGATTGGAGCAATTCATGCGAAAAAGCTTTTCAAACTTTAGTGAAGTATCTCACTACAGCCCCAGTTTTGGCACAGCCGGACACCACGAAGCCGTTTGATGTTTATTGTGATGCATCCGGCATTGGTTTGGGTTGTGTGTTGATGCAAGAAGGACGTGTGGTTGCGTATGGATCCCGAAAACTCAGGGGTCATGAGCAGAATTACCCGACGCACGACCTTGAACTAGCTGCAGTGGTCTTAGCGTTGAAAATGTGGAGACATTATCTACTAGGCAATCTAGTACATCTCTACACTGACCACAAAAGCTTGAAGTACATCTTCACACAGAAAGAATTGAATATGAGGCAGCGAAGATGGCTAGAATTGATCAAGGACTATGAACTTGAAATTCATTACCATCCGGGCAAAGCAAATGTGGTTGCCGACGCACTTAGTCGGAAAGCCCACGTTCACCATTTAGCCATGGCTGCAGATGAAGAAAGAGAACCAAGCCTGCGCTTAGTTCCCTGTGGATCGCTGTTCAGCCTCGCTCTTATTCCTACAATCCGAGATGAGATTGCAGAGGCTCAGAAGAGAGACAGAGGTATGTCTCACATCCGGAGGAGAGTGGACAGCGGTGAGTTGAAGATGTTCCGCAAAGATGAAGAGGGTACTATATGGTTTAACAACCGCATAGTGGTACCCCGAATCATGAAATTGCGGAGGGAGATATTGGATGAAGCACATTTATCCAAGTACTCCATTCATCCGGGAAGCAATAAGATGTACCAGGACTTGAAATCTAAGTTCTGGTGGACACGAATGAAATGGGAGATTGCAAAATACGTATCCGAGTGTGATACGTGTCGGCAGGTTAAAGCCGACCATATGAGGAAAGCCGGACCACTTCAACCGCTGAAGGTTCCAGCATGGAAGTGGGAAGACATAAGTATGGACTCCATTGTCGGTTTACCTATGACCAGCAACAAACATGATTCTATTTGGGTAATCGTCGACCGTTTGACCAAGACAGCTCATTTTATTCCGGTCCATACCAAATATGTGGCAAAGAAGTATGCGGAGCTGTTCATCTCGAGAATCGTGTGTTTACACGGGGTTCCCCGCACCATCGTGTCTGACCGAGGTGCGTTGTTCGTATCCAGATTTTGGGAGCAACTGCAAGCTTCCTTGGGAACCAAGTTAATTCGGAGTTCAGCGTATCATCCGCAAACTGATGGTCACACGGACAGGATAAATCAGATTCTGGAGGATATGCTACGGGCATGTGTCATCAATCATGGGAAGAATTGGGATCACCATCTACCGTTAGCAGAATTCTCATATAATAACGGTTATTATTCTAGCATCAAGATGGCCCCGTATGAAGCTCTTTATGGCCGGAAATGCCGCACACCACTGAATTGGTGTGAGTCCGGTGAGCGGGTAGTCTACGGGATTGATCTTGTGAATGAAGCCGAGGAACGAGTGCGAGTGATTCAAGCGAACTTAAAGGATGCTCAATCTCGGCAGAAAAACTATGCAGACAAAAGATGTCGACCTCTTCACTTTGACATCGGGGACCACGTTTATCTTCGTGTCTCTCCGATGAAAGGGGTTCATCGGTTCGGAGTGAAGGGAAATCTTACTCCGTGATTCATCAGGCCGTTTGCGGTCACTGAGATACGCGGACCCATGGCCTATCGTCTAGAGTTACCGACGTCACTTTCGGGTATTCACAATGTTTTCCACGTCTATCAGCTGCGGAAATGTCTTAAGTACCCAACTGCAGTTCATATGGAGAACATTGAGGATCTTCAACCGGATCTCACTTATTCTGAGTATCCGATACATATTATCGACGAGAAGACTCGCGCCACAAGAAATCAGACATTGTGATTTTGCAAAGTCTTGTGGAGCAACCACACCGCTGATGAAGCCACGTGGGAAAGCGAGGATTTTCTCCGTTTAAATTTTCCCGACTTGTTTGTACCATATGTCCAGTAGTCATTCTCCCTTCTTCTTTCTTTTTATAATCTCGGGATGAGATTCTTTTAAGCGGGGAGGGATGTAACCGCCCTAACTTCTGTAAAGTTTGATGTCAACGTATGAAATAAAGTTAAGGCAAAGAAAGACTATAATTGTGTCACATGAAATGATGAACACAAATATGGACATGTGAGGGAGTTAAAAATTTTCTAGCCCATGATCAGCACATGTTAACATAGGGGGAAAGAATTACACTCCCAAAAACTCTAACTCATGTGCACCTTCTCTATGAGGAGAGTGGAGGAAATTTAAACACCATTTTGAATATTTTGAAAGGATTCCTATTTAGATTGTCTAAAGGCCTATATGTGAGACTATAGATGCATTTATCATGTATTCAAGGGCCTAAGTTTCAAATTTGGAGAATTTTAGGTTTCATATACTATTTATTCCGAGGATTAAATGAGGGCACGTTCAAATTCAAACTTGAATTTGAATTTTGAACCAAACAAACTCAATTTCAAAATATGATTTCAGATTTGAGTTCCTCATAATTCTTTTGACCTATCCTCCAAGTTTGGTCCAGTTTGGAGCTCGTTTGCTATTTTATCCGGGACCGGAGGATAAGAGGGGGGACATGGGGCCCACATGTCAGTAGACCTCAAACTGGAGGCGTCTCTGTTTTCACTCGGGCAGCACATGCGGGACACCTGCTGCTCGCCAGCGCCACCGCTTTCTCACCACGCCACCTCCACCTTGATCAATCTGTGCTGGCGAGCTGCTTCCTTCGCCCTTATCACTGAAGACTCGGCCTCTGCTCGTCCCTCCCCGTACACAGTGAAGAACAGCAGCTCCCCTCTGTTTCTCTGATCGCCCAACTGAACAAGCACTCTTTGCTCGAGCTCCCCACAGAGAAAAGCTTTGCCCACGAGTTGTCTAGCCGGCTAGCACCTTTCACCCCGCTGTCCTGAGCTCACCGGTGCCTAGAAATGGTTTGCTTGCTGCTGCTCCCGAGTTCAAACTCAAGGAACCGAAACTGATCACCGTGGACAGCCCAAACCAGGAGTGATCACGCCCAAGCAAGCCACCCCACCGGTGCACCTACAAATCTAGTTGCTCACCTCCGAAGCTCAGCCCTAGCCATTGATCACAGAGGGAGAATTTCAAGTTTTTCTCCCGGGCGGCAGAAACTGACCTTGAGGTAAGGAATTGTAAAATTCATCCTCAAATCGTGTTTGTTGGGTTTCAAACTTCACACCCAGGATGTTAACTTCCTATCACACCTCCTCCATCCATTTTGGACCATGAAATTGAGTGTATAGTTAGGAATCCGAGTTCTTTTTGAGGGTATACCGCTGGACCCTATCGGGCGCACGGTGCCGATAGGTTTAAAGCACCCCCAGCTTGTTTAGACCTCATGTTGGTCTTCTACATGATCCCCTAGTGCTTTAGAGCAAAAGAACCGACCATTTGGTGGATAATTCACCATGCAAGATGACACGACCCCACGGTCTTGTCGAGCCAGGATAACGCTGAGGGGTTCTGCGTTGCACAGCACCGGATAACACACATCAAAGGTACAAAGCGGAAGCAAAACTTTTATTACATAAAGTGGTTTATGAACATTTTTACATCAAGATAGGTCCAGTCTACACTCACGGGCGTAGACTACGCATCAAGTTCATGTTCAGCCCGTGAACGTGTCCTTGCTAGCACACACGCACACTAACACAGCAGCGTGCACAACTCCCACTCGACGGGGTTCCCCTCCTGGGGTTCCGTCTTCTCCTCGGGAGTCCCTTCCTCATAGAACCCTGCAAAAGCTTCAAACACAAGCAGTGAGCACGAAGGATCAGCAAGACTGACCTGTGTCTCCTAAACATGGAACTCCTACATGAGGGGTGATGGGTACATGAGATAAAAACAAGTTGCAAAGGACTCGCCTAATTAGTGGAACCTTACTTTCAAGTTTTAGCAGCAGGTTATGGAGAACCTTACGCTAAGGCACATGAGAGAGCCGCAATCAAACAAGAAACACATTTCTCTCATGTACTTTGCCCAAAGTTGAAAGGAACTTTAATTAGCTCTAAACTACAGCAAATCATTAACAATCAAGTCCATCTTTCAATCAGCACCATTTTAACATGTCACTAGCCTGTTTTTTCTATGTCACGGTACAGTGAACAAGTGGTACTCACTGACCGTGAGGGACGGCGACTATAATCGATTTACACCTGCAGGGTTACCCGAACAACCCGTCACGTACGCCCGTACTCGATGTTGCCTACAGCGACCATCACGGACGCCGTGCGCAACCACCTTTCGCCCGTCAGCCAAATATTGAATCGGTCCCATCGTCCCGAGCAAGAGGTCTCTGCACGCGAATCTCAGTGCCGCCAGCTGATTTACACCTCAAGCTCTCAACCTACCCTCTGAACGACGGGCAATGCCTCAATACCCAGCTACCCGAGTTACATCGGTTTCCTGGTTCCCTTATAGCCGGTAGGTCTTCGGTACTGTTCTAGCTTGTTCAACAGGCCCGCATAAGGCTCGGTCCTCAATCGATACAAGCGGAGCTATAACACACAGGCCCCAAAGTCCTGCTGCCCTTACTCTCCGCTCGGTCTCATTTTTCTTGCCATGTGTATCATGTGCTATCTCTACCCGAGTCGAGTGCCTCTAGCCTATGCTCGCGAGTAGTTCCAACTACTCGACTTGTACCAAATCCTACACTATCTTAGCATCGCAGTAGGTAATGGGGTTTGCAATACTAAACCCAACCCATGGTTTTCTTGGCTATGCAATTGGGTTTCCAAACAAGACTCTAATGCCAGGAAATAAGTGATACTCAAAGAAAGTGCTCAAAACAATAAAAATTTGTAAAGAGGTTGATGCAATCCGGAGCTTACCTGCTTTGTAAGGTAGTAATATATAATAGAAGTTAGTGATCTTCAATCCCTTGATCTTTCTGAACCTGCTCAACTGATCCACACGTCAAGGGATGGCTCCGTCGAAGTCCTTCGTCGTAAACCCTATCGACATGTATATGCATAGTATTTTATAATGTAATTCAAGGCTTAGAGATTAAAACTTTTTAAGAACAGAGGTTGTGTAGTAATCATAGGATGAAGTAGTTGCCTCTGTTGTGCAAAGAACTCAAAGGGACTAAATCTACCTTAGATGTTTCATTACATCTCTAGCTAAGTTTCTAATGCCATATAAGATGAGCTCTAATGATCTGGACATGACTAAAGATCCGGACCTCCAATGACATCGAAATTTTTACAGGAAGTCATATATTACACAGGAACTTAGATTGCTAAATTGCAGCTAAAGTGAAAGGACATCGTGTCTCCCACAATCTCCACACTAACCCATATGTTGTTCTTCACATCCAATAGAAAGGAAGAGAAGGAAAGAGAGACTCAAGGCTCAATTTGAGCTGAAAGTTTGCATGTGAATTCCTGGTCACATGAAAGTGCTCTGGACCAAAAATGAACACTTCTCATTGAGTGTTTTATTCAGAACAATTCCCTAAGCAATTAAGCACAAAGAAATTAATTCTGAATTAACTCACATGTTCATGCCCAACTTAGTGAACTACAATTCCAATTATAGTTCATAGAGTCTGCATAAATTTTCCTAGGGTTTTTGGAGTTAAGAATTGCCCAGAATTGAATTTCCATGTTTTGGAAATTCTCTGAAATGTTTCTGTATTCTTTTGAACACAGCAACTTAACATCTGAACTTTTCCTGATCAAATCAACTCGAAATGAGCTGAAACTTTTACAGGTGCCTAGTAACACACTAAGGAATATACTGGCAAAAGTTTATGATTTTTGGATAAACCAAACTCCCTCTAAAATTCTTTTTCTGAAAAGTTTTAAAGAATTTTACAGAACTAATTAGAGGCTATCATACAAATTGGGTGGTATATTTGGATAGATTTTGTCAACCTGAATCTAACCCAATTTGAATCACTAAATTTGGAGGTTTCTACCCAAAGATATGAGCTCCACAAGAATTGGGGAAAATCTGGAAATGAGCTTTGTTCTATTTTCCATTTGTCAGAGACATAACGAATTAACACCACATTTGACCAAGAAAATTAGGTCCAATGCCTCTGAAATTTTTACTGGAGGTCAAGTGTTTTGGAAGAATCTGCTGCCAAAATTTGGTAATTTTCCAACACATAGAATTCCTGGAATAAATCTCACAAAATTTTCCTTATGTGAATTAATGAGCCAAATCCAGGGATTTTCATAAATATTGGTATGCATCCCTTGATAGTACTATTTGAGAGGAATCCAACAAAATTTGTTTCAAATTTTTGGACATTCCTACACAAAGTTGTGGCTCTTCAAAGATTGAACTGGAAACTGAAAACCCTAAAATGTTTAAAACGCTGACAGTGGGTCCGAGCTACGTGTCACTCACTGGCACAAAGACACACGGGGCCACATGTTTCCATACGTTCAGTCGCACCGGATCCAACCGCCACATAAGATCAGAGTTTTAAACTTTCTCTCACTGACGACTGGGCCCGCCGACCCCTTCTTCAACCTCGGGTCAGTTCCCGCGCCCGGGTGCCCGCGCCGCCGCCCTCGCCGGAGATCGCCGGAAACCGATCTCCCGGCCTCTGCCCGAGCCCTTGCTCGCCTCCAGGGCCTAACCTGCCACGCTGAGCACGATGGTGAGGTTTCTCTGAGCCGGCGAAGCCTCTACGGTAGCTAGTGGCGATGCGGCAGCTCGGCACATCATCGGCGACGTCGGCCGGCCATCCTAGTGCGCTAAAAGCTCGGCAAAACGGTGCTACAGCATCAGTGAACAATGTGGGAGCTCGACCTAGCCACAGAAACATTCGGGAATGATGGCAAATATGCTTTCACCGTGCGACCGCGGTCCCCCGGTTCGGTTGCCGGTAGAAAACCACGAAATACTCGCTCTAAGTGCAATTTCAGGCTAGAACCGTGAAGAGCAAAGGATCGCCTACCACTTTGGGCCCTTTGTGCAAACATTGACGACCTCAGAATAAGAATTGAGAGGGAATTTGGGGATTACCGTGCCGGCGGTCGAATTGAGTACGCCGGAGCAACTTCTCCAAATTCTCTCCCGGTGGTGCATGGCATGGTCTGAGCTTGGGAGGAGAGCAGCTTGGTGCCTTGGCGTGTCCAGGACGCCGGTACTTGGTCGTGACAAGCGCCAGGTTGGGCTGTCCGCAGGAGCCTCCTCATCGGGTTCGGTTCGGCCTTCGCGCGGTCGCATTTCTCCCCGGGTTGGAGAGCCGATCACCGGTCGGGAGTACGTCAAAGAGGACGAGGGTGATGCCCTGGTGCCATCTTGCTACTCACTAGCATCAGTTCGTGGGAATTTGGAGGTCACCGAGCGAGCGGTGGTGTGGCGGAGGCGAGTTTACTGGGCTCGGTGTGAGGGAGGGAGAGCCTCGGTGCTCTGTCTGTGAGCAGAGGGAGAGCACGTTATGGATGGATGAGGTCGCTGAGGGGGCCTGTATCGGCGTTGGAGTCGGTTGCGGGGCGGTCGACCAGCTGCCAGTGTGCTGTCGCGAGCAGCTGCTGTCGATCTCCCGAAGGCAGCAAAACAGAGACCCAATTCCTCTGCATAGATACTTTGGTACATATGACAAGTGGGCCCCATCTCCCCCTTATCTCCCCAAAATATCCCAAAAATTTGCAACTGATGAAATTCAACCGTGTGGAGTTGAAAGCTAAACTGCATTTGGATAATTGGGCACAATTCATTCAAATTCAAATAGGTATTTGAATTCATTGTACATTTGGGTCTAATTGGAAGAATGGGTAGCAATTATTTTCAAATGTTCATGAGACTTTGCCTACCCCCTAACTTAGACCTAAAGAATTCAACTATGAAGCCTGCTCATTGATTTAGCTGCTGCAAATGAGATTTTTAATACAACAGTTTTGAAAACCATTGTGTTAATCTCATTTGAATTTTTGAGTGGAACCAACTTGCTCCAAAATCTGAATTTAGCTTTCTCACACATATGGATACTTCCCTACTTGGTTTCAAATTATTTTCGTTCCATGTTTTCAAATAACCATTGAACTTGTGTGGAGGGAGCTTTCATGTGTATTATCACATGTGAAAAAGTTTAAACAAGTCCCATTTTTTACCTACATATGAACTAACTTTGTGCAAACATAATTTTCTTTTTGTTCATATTTTTGGGACCTTTATATTCCTCCCCTCTTAAAAGAATCTCGTCCCGAGATTATAAGGTAAAAATGAGAGGGAGGATGGTGGAAAAATCATAGGATGTGTGACGTCAAAGGTCGGGATGATTGGCGCGAAGAAATCCTTCGCTCTCCCGTGTCGCTTCAACCTTGGAGTAACAACTCCATGAAACTTTATAGAACCACAATGTATGGTGCGTGTGGTTCGGTCCTTTATGTCGATGTTCTGAACCAGTCCATCCTGAGGTGTGAGACCTGGTTTCAGTTCCTCGATGTTCCCTAGCTGAGTGGTGGTTAAACACTTGAGACACTTCCTCAGCTGAGAATTATGGAAGATGTCATACACACCGGTGAATATTGTTGGTAATTCCAGCCGGTATGCCACGGAACCACATCTTTCCAAAACCTGGAATGGACTGATGAATCGGGGTGAATAGAAACTCTGAAGAGTGAACCCCATCCAAAAATGTACTTCCTAAATTCCGGGTTACGGGGTACGACAATTCTGTCCCTTAAACCACAGGACGTCATCTCCGTCTTTCCGGAAACATTTTAACTCCCCACTATCTATATGTCTCCGCAAATGTGACATGCCCCTGTCCTGTTTCTGGGCTGCCACCCTTTCTTCACGGATGGTGGGGATAAAAGCTAAATTGTAGAGAGCTCTAGGGGGGACCACACGTAATAGTGGCTCGCTCTCTCCAAACGGCGTGATGGTCAGATGGTTGACGTGTGACTTGCAGCTTAGCGCATTTGCTACTACGTTTGCCTTGCCCGGATGATAATGGATCTCTATTTCGTAATCATTTATCAATTCTAACCATCTTCGCTGCCTCGTTCAGCTATTTCTGAGTGGATACGTACTTGAGGCTTTGGTGGTCGGTATACAAGTGTACGAGGTTACCGAGTAGGTAGTGCCTCCACATCTTGAGTGCGAGTACCACGGCAGCGAGCTCCAAGTCGTGGGTTTGATAATTTTGCTCATGGTTCCTAAGCTGCTGTGACCCATACGTGACCACCCTTCGGTCTTGCATCAGCACACATCCGAGCCCAATGCTGGATGCATCGCAGTACTCATCGAACGGTTTTGTTGTGTCTGGCTGCGCCAAAACCAGTGCTGACGTTAGGTGCTTGACTAAATCCTTGAATGCTGCTTCACATGCTAGACTCCAAACATATTTGGTAGCCTTCTTCAGCAGCTCCGTCATAGGCTTGGCAATCTTTGAGAAGTTCGGGATGAACCTCCGATAATATCCCGCGAGTCCGAGAAAACTCCGTACCTTGTGAACAGTCCTCGGGGACTTTCAATGCAGCACTTGTGCGACCTTACTCGGGCCTACAGCGATGCCCTTCGCTGAGATGATATGCCCGAGAAAAGGCACTTGCAATATCCAGAATTCGCACTTGCTGAATTTCTCGTATAGCTTGTGATCCCGCAGCCTTTGCAAGACTATACACAGGTTCTTCTCGTGTTCTTCCTCTGACTTGGAATAACCCAGTAGGTCGTCGATGAAGGCCACGACAAACATGTCCAGCTCTGTCATGAATACCGGGTTCATCAATTACATGAACTGAGCTGGAGCGTTGGTGAGACCAAGGAACATGACAAGGTACTCGTAAAGTCCGTATCTTGTCGAAAAGCTGTCTTTGGAATAGCCTTAGCCCGTATCTCAATCTGATGGTACCCGGATCTTAAGTCCATCTGAAAAAAGATCCTTGCGTTGACCAACTGATCAAACAATATGTCGATCTGTGGTAACAGGTACTAGTTCTTGATAGTCACAGTGTTAAGCAGACGAGCACTACACAAAGTTGTAGTGTTTCGTGCTTCTCCTTTGCAAACAATGCTGAATAACCCCAAGGTAACGACCCAGTCGTATAAAACCTTTGCTCATAGGGTTATTCAGCGGTGTCTTCCACTCTGCTCATTCATTGGGTGCCATTTTGTACGGCCTTCGTGAACTCAGTGGCATTCCTGGTGTATGTTCAATCTTGAACTCTATGTCCCGTTCGGGCGGTATGCCAGGTAAAAATTTGGGAAACACCTCCTGAAATTTATGGATCACCGGACTGCCCTCTATCTAACAGTTTCCGAGTGGTTCAATATTGCAATCTGTTGCCGACTGACGCCCAGAACTAATGTATGAAGACCGTGCCGTGAGGAGTTTGAGCTTAACGGTTCGAAACTGATGTTGTGAACCGCTTTGTGGTAATTCAACCACGACATCCCCAAAATAATGTCGATCTTCAGACCCTAAGAACAAGGAGGGTCGTGGGTTATAGTCTAACCCGCAAACAAAGAGATGCTCGAAAAACAACATCACTTCTTGTAATGCTGCCCCGGCGAAGATATGAGGTATTACCTCTTTGTAAAAGTGGTTTGGAGCTGATGTTGAGCCACGAAAGATTGACTAACAAAGCTAGGTGTGGCACCTAAGTCCAAGAGAATTAATTCAGAGAAAACATCTCTGCTAGCACGGCTTCTCTTTCTGGAACATCTTCACTCACTGTGTAGTGATTGTTGCCCCTTTTCTGCAGATATCGGTACGGGTCTGAACATTTTTAATATGATGACCCGCACCTTGAATTCCCTCCAGACAATACCTAGCACAATGGTCCATCCGACCACAATCAGAGCACGGATGTTTCTCCGGCTCTTCTCTAACTTGTGGTTGGAAGCTAGATACCTATAGCTGCAGTGATGGAGTACAACCCACCGTCTGATGCTGCTGCTCTGGAGATGGTGCAAGTTTTAGTACTTGACCAGCAATCAACCTCTAAGGAGTTAATCGTACAGGGGCCTACATTTCACCGAATGGCGTTCGGAACACCAACAGGTGCTTTTGGGGCCCATAACTTGTACTAGCCTGCACGATATCACTCACATTCCTCCTTTGTACAGAACAGATCTTGATGCACTAAATCTAGACTATGTTCCAGTTAGAAGCATTTTCATTACTCAAGTTGTATACCAAAGTTAAAGTTAACTCCAATATATTTCCAACGAGTATTCACATGCTTCTATATCACTTCTGGATCAGGAGTTATGATTTTTCAAAATTGACAGAATTCCTGGATAAAATTTGCCAGCATCTCCTTTGTATGTGGCTGGTTTTATCACAGTTGTCTATGCAAATACAATAGGAATCTGAACAAACTTTGAACTACAACAATGTTGCTTATCTCATAAATTTTCTAACGGTGTGACATATGACCCTTAAGGATTTTTCTACAGAATGTTATAAGTGTTCTATAGAAACATCGAGGGAGATTTGCATCTGTCCTGTTGTCTGAACATTTTGCATTAAACAGGACATTCAACCAATTTGTCGTGTGATGTTGTTCTGAAGTTCTACAAATAAGTTGTAGAGAAATTAAAATCCTTTCCAGAACTGTATCATACACCTCCATTGGGTCAATCTTTTCAGAGTTATGCTCTATTTACAGAGAGTTTACAGAGTGCGTTTGCTCTGCTCTGTTTTCTGGACAGCTTCAACTTTACTGCATTTTTCGATTGGTTAAGGGTTGAAACACCTCTGGACCTCAACAGAAAAGTTGTAAAGCTCTTCCAATGCTTTCCAGAAATGTATAATATAACCCCAACCTCGAAAGAACTCAACCTCTAACCACTGATTAACTTCAGCCTTCAATCAGCTGAAAACAGAGTGCTCTGTCCTTAACAACCTATAAGTTGAAAACTTGTTAACTTTGAATATCCTGATTAAGGGAAGAGGTTACAGCAAAGTTTTAATGCTCCAGATTAAAACTTTCAAGTTTTACAATGAAGTTGTTCATTTAGTGGGGTGTGACGTCGATGCGTCACCAGATCATGTCGGTACTACGTCCTCACAAAGAAAAACCTATACCGGACTTAGCCGGCTTCGTTAGCTCAGTGGCACTAAACATCTCTCGCACACGGATGCTACAGGTCTACCATTTCATGGTTAGACTACCTGCAGAAACTCAAACAATCGTCAGACTCGGCTGCACACCGAGCCTGGTATCCATACAGTTCATACACCTGGCCGTCATCACTCGCCCGGATGTTCTCAAGCCAAACACGCCTTGAGTTACTTGTTCACGTTTCAGACCATGTGACGAGGTCTCCCAAATTGCACCACGCACGCCAGGGACAGACGTTGCTCGAATACCCCAAACGACATAAAGAGTCGTAGAGGATACCAAAGCGGGTCGTGTTACCTGCCACCCGTGGGGCTCCACCCTTCAGCTTGTGCGCACTGGTGGACAGCGGTTACGTGTACCCCCCCCCCCAAGACATAAACGTCCAGAGATACACGATTTTCAGACATAAGCAATTAGGTTAGTATGCCACTTTCTATATGCTAATAACATCCTTATATGGGCTACTAAATCGTTCCTCACTGGATTTTTGAAAAAGATGACCTTTGTAGTGCGTTAAATCTCAAGCGAGCTCTGATACCAACGCTGACACGACCCCACGGTCTTGTCGAGCCAGGATCACGCTGAGGGGTACTGCGTTGCACAGCACCAGATAACACACATCAAAGGTACAAAGCGGAAGCAAAAATTTTATTACATAAAGTGGTTTATGATCATTTTTACATCAAGATAGGTCCAGTCTACACTCACGGGCGTAAACTACGCATCAAGTTCACGTTCAGCCCATGAACGTGTCCTTGCTAGCACAAGCGCACACTAACACGGTGGCGTGCACGACTCCCACTCGACGGGGTTCCCCTCCTGGGGTTCCGTCTTCTCCTCGGGAGTCCCTTCCTCATAGAACCCTACAAAAGCTTCAAACACAAGCAGTGAGCATGAAGGCTCAGAAAGACTGACCCGTCTCTCTTAAACATGGAACTCCTAAATGAGGGGTGATGGGTACATGAGATAAAAACAAGTTGCAAAGGACTCGCCTAATTAGTGGAACCTTACTTTACAGTTTTAGCAGCAGGTTGTGGAGAACCTTACGCTAAGGCACATGAGAGAGCCGCAATCAAACAAGAAACACTTTTCTCTCATGTACTTTGCCCAAAGTTGAAAGGAACTTTAATTAGCTCTAAACTACAGCAAATCATTAACAATCAAGTCCATCTTTCAATCAGCAGCATTTTAACATGTAACTAGCCTGTTCTTTCTACGTCACGGTACAGTGAACAAGTGGTACTCACTGACCGCGAGGGACGACGATTATAATTGATTTACACCTGCAGGGTTACCCGAACAACACGTCATGTACGCCCGTACTCGATGTTGCCTACAGCAACCATCACGAACGCCGTACGCAACCACCTTTCGCCCATCAGCCAAATATTGAACCGGTCCCATCGTCCCGAGCAAGAGGTCTCTGCACGCGCATCTCAGTGCCGCCAGCCGATTTACACCTCAAGCTCTCAACCTACCCTCTGAACGACGGGCAATGCCTCAATACCCAGCTACCCGAGTTACATTGGTTTCCCGGTTCCCATATAGCCGGTAGGTCTTCGGTACTGTTCTAGCTTGTTCAACAGGCCCGCACATGGCTCGGTCCTCAATCGACACAAGCGGAGCTATAGCACACAGGCCCCAAAGTTCTGCTGCCCTTACTCTCCGCTCGGTCTCATTTTTCTTGCCATGTGTATCATGTGATATCTCTACCCGAGTCGAGTGCCTCTAGCCTATGCTCGCGAGTAGTTCCAACTATTCGACTTGTACCGAATCCTACACTATCTTAGCATCGCAGTAGCTAACGGGTTTGCAATCCTAAACCCAACCCATGGTTTTCTTGGCTATGCAATTGGGTTTCCAAACAAGACTCTAATGCCAGGAAATAAGTGATACTCAAAGAAAGTGCTCGAAACAATAAAAATTTGTAAAGAGGTTGATGCAAACCGGAGCTTGCCTGCTTTGTAAGGTAGTAGTATATGATAGAAGTTAGTGATCTTCAATCCCTTGATCTTTCTGAACATGCTTAACTGATCCACACGTCAAGGGATGGCTCCGTCGAAGTCCTTCGTCGTAAACCCTATCGACATGTATATGCATAGTATTTTATAATGTAATTCAAGGCTTAGAGATTAAAACTTTTTAAGAACAGAGGTTGTGTAGAAATCCTAGGATGAAGTAGTTGCCTCTGTTTTGCAAAGAACTCAAAGGGACTAAATCTACCTTAGATGTTTCATTACATCTCTAGCCAAGTTTCTAATGCCATATAAGATGAGCTCTAATGATCTGGACATAACTAAAGATCCGGACCTCCAATGACTTCGAAATTTTTACAGGAAGTCATATATTACACAGGGACTTAGCTTGCTAAATTGCAGCTAAAGTGAAAGGACATTGTGTCTCCCACAATCTCCACACTAACCCCCATGTTGTTCTTCACATCCAATAGAAAGGAAGACAAGGAAAGGGAGACTCAAGGCTCAATTTGAGCTGAAAGTTTGCATGTGAATTCCTGGTCACATGAAAGTGCTCTGGACCAAAAATGAACACTTTTCATTGAGTGTTTTATTCAGAACAATTCCCTAAGAAATTAAGCACAAAGAAATTTATTCTGAATTAACTCACATGTTCATGCCCAACTTAGTGAATTACAATTTCAATTATAGTTCATAGAGTCTGCATAAATTTTCCTATGGTTTTTGGAGTTAAGAATGGCCCAGAATTGAATTTCCAAGTTTTGGAAATTCTCTGAAATGTTTCTGTATTTTTTTGAACACAGCAACTTAACATCTGAACTTTTCCTGATCAAATCCACTCTAAATGAGCTGAACCTTTTACAGGAGTCTAGTAACACCCTAAGGAATATCCTGGCAAAATTTGAGGATTTTGGGATAAACCAAACTCCCTCTAAAATTCTTTTGCTGAAAAGCTTTAAAGAATTTTCCAGAACTAACTAGAGGCTATCATTCAAATTGGGTGGTATATTTGGATAGAGTTTGTCAACCTGAATCTAACCCAATTTGAATCACTAAGTTTGGAGGTTTCTATCCAAAGATATGAGCTCCACAAGAATTGGGGAAAATCTGGAAATGAGCTTTGTTCTATTTTCCATTTTTCAGAGACATAAGGAATTAACACCACATTTGACCAAGCAAATGAGGTCCAATGACTCTGAAATTTTTACTGGAAGTCAAGTGTTTTTGGAAGAATCTCCTGCACAAATTTGGGAATTTTTCAACACATAGAACTCCTGGAATAAATCCCACAAGATTTTCGTCATGTGAATTAATGAGCCAAATCCAGGGATTTTCATAAATATTGGTCTGCATCCCTGGATAGTACTCTTTGAGAGGAATCCAATAAAATTTGTTTCACAATGTTTGGGCATTCCTAAACAAAGTTGTGGCTCTTCAAAGATTGAACTGGAAACTAAAAACCCTAAAATGTTTAAAACGCTGACAATGGGTCCGAGCTACGTATCACTCACTGGCACAAAGACACACGGGGCCACAGCCACACGTTTCCATACGCGGAGTCGCACCGGATCCAACCGCAATATAAGATCTGGGTTTTAAACTTTCTCTCACTGAACCAGTGAACCCCTTCTTCAACCTCGGGTCAGTTCCCGCGCCTGGGTGCCCGCGCCGCCGCCCTCACCGGAGATCACCGGAAGCCGATCTCCCGGCCTCTGCCCGAGCCCTTGCTCGCCGCGAGGGCCTAACCTGCCACACTGAGCACGATGGTGAGGTTTCCCCGAGCCGGCGAAGCCTCTATGGTAGCTAGCGGCGATGTGGCAGCTCGGCACATCATCAGCGACGTCGGCCAGCCATCCTAGTGCGCTAAAAGCTCGGCAAAACGGTGCTACAGAATCAGTGAACGATGTGGGAGCTCGACCTAGCCTCAAAAACGTTCGGGAACGATGGCAAATATGCTTTCACCGTGCGACTGCGGTCCCCCGGTTTGGTTGCCGGTAGAAAACCACGAAATACTCGCTCTAAGTGCAGTTTCAGGCTAGGACCGTGAAGAGAAAAGGATCGCCTACCACTTTGGGCCCTTTATGCAAACTTTGACGACCTCAGAATGAGAATTGAGAGGGAATTTGGGGATTACCGTGCCGGCGGTCGAATTGAGTACGCCGGAGCAACTTCTCCAAATTCTCTCCCGGTGGTGCATGGCATGGTCTGAGCTTGGGAGGAGAGCAGCACGGTGCCTTGGCGCGTCCAGGGGCACCAGTACTTGGTCGTGACAAGCGGCAGGTTGGGCTGTCCGCGGGAGCCTCCTCATCGGGTTCGGTTCGGCCTTCGCGCGGTCGCGTTGCTCCTGGGGTTGGAGAGCCGATCACCGGTCTGGAGTACGTCAAGGAGGACGAGGGTGACGCCCTGGTGCCATCTTGCTACTCACTAGCCTCAGTTCGTGGGAATTTGGAGGTCACCGAGCGAGCGGTGGTGTGGCGGAGGCGAGTTTACTCGGCTCGTTGTGAGGGAGGGAGAGCCTCGGTGCTCTGTCCGTGAGCAGAGGGAGAGCACGTTATGGATGGATGAGGTCGCTGAGGGGGCCTGTATCGGCGTTGGAGTCGGTTGTGGGGCGGTCGACCAGCTGCCGGTGTGCTGTCGCGAGCAGCTGCTGTCGATCTCCCGTAGGCAGCAAAACAGAAACCCAATTCCTCTGCAGAGATACTTTGGTACATATGACAAGTGGGCCCCATCCCCCCTTATCTCCCCAAAATATCCCAAAAATTTGCAACTGATGAAATTCAACCGTGTGGAGTTGAAAACTAAACTGCATTTGGATAATTGGGCACAATTCATTCAAATTCAAATAGGTATTTGAATTCATTGTACATTTGGGTCTAATTGGAAGAATGGGTGGCAATTATCTTCAAATGTTCATGAGACTATGCCTACCCCCTAACTTGGACCTAAAGAATTCAACTATGAAGCCTGCTACTTGATTTAGCTGCTGCAAATGAGATTTTTAATAAAACAGTTTTGAAAACCATTGTGTTAATCTCATTTGAATTTTTGAGTGGAACCAACTTGCTCCAAAATCTGAATTTAGCTTTCTCACACATATGGATACTTCCCTACTTGGTTTCAAATTCCTTTTCGTTCCATGTTTTCAAATAACCGTTGGACTTGTATGGAGGGAGCTTTCATGTGTATTATCACATGTGAAAAAGTTTAAACAAGTCCCATTTTTTCCCTACATATGAACTAACTTTGTGCAAACATAATTTTCTTTGTGTTCATATTTTTGGGACCTTTACACAAGACCTCGCCGGAGCCATAGGGTTTGTTGTGGCCGGTGCGCCCTGTTTTTCGGCGAGTTTCAGCCGCCGGTGACCTCACCAACGTGTTCAGCGTGGGGGAAAATGGGGGGGGGGGGGCGGTCAGCAGGGGATCTGGAGGTGGCTGGGAAGTGCTTTTCCGGCAACCTCGCCGGAGGGGGCCTCCACTGCCCTGTTTGGCGCGAGTCTGGAGGTTAGGGATGACAGGTGGGACCCACTGTCAGCATTTAAACATTTTCCAGATTTTCCCACTTTAGTTCAAACTTTGGAGAGCCATAATTTTGTGTAGGAATGACCAAAAATTATAAAACAAATTTTGTTGGATTCCTCTCAGAGAGTACTATCAAGGGGTTTGGCCCAATGTTTATGAAAATCCCTGGATTTGGCTCATTAATTCATTTAAGTAAAATATGGTAGGCATTTTTACAGGAGTTCTGTTTATTGGAAAATTACCTAATTTGGACAGAGCATTCTCCCAAAATTCCTTGAACTCCAGTAGAAATTTCAGAGGCATTGGACCTGATTTGCTTGGTCAAATAATGTGTTCATTCCTTATGTCTCTGAAAAATGGGAAAAATAAACAGAGACATTTTCAGCTTTTTCCCAATCCTTCTAAAATCCATATCTCCATGTAGGAAACTCCAAAAATGGTAAAACCAATTCCTATGGACTCAGGACAATTTGTAATTTACATAAAGTCTACTTTGCAGCATAGGAAAGCTTAATACCTACGGGGTAAAGGCAGATTAGTGAAAATCACATAAGGAATAATTGTGATTACCTTGAGCCATTTCATGAGCTCAATTTTTGCACCCTGCCTAAACGCCTTCCATAGAAGCTGTGGTTAAATTCTCAGCTTCATTGGACCTCTGGAACTTGAGCTACCATCTTTTAGGTTTAAGTGTTCATATAATGGACTTAATCACATGGTGATTACTAGTATCTCCTTTTCACCCTAGCTTTCATCATCTCTAGGGTTGTAGATCCAACAACAGAAACCTTGCTGTTGTTTGTCTCTTTTAGGTGTGAGTTAACTGGTACAACAGTTTTGAATCAATTTCTAAATTGCTTTTGAATACTTAGTGCATAAATCATCTTAATAGCACGTGACGTCGACATTCGACGAGGACTCAACTCCGCAGCGAGGATCTCCTTCTTGTGACGAGCTTGGCAGATTCTCCGAAGGAAGACTAACTCCTAGCTTCTAACAAAACCATTGAGAAAGGCAAGCCCCGGTTTGCATATCGTTACCGTTTTAAATTTTGCTTTACTTCACCTCATGTTTATTAGACTTGATATTGTGCATTATATCTAGGATGATTGAAACCCACTTGCATGACTATTACATCCCTGAGTAGAAGGTTTAGTGTAGGCTTTGCATCGTCGTAGATGCTAGGCTAATGTTGTAGCTAGCTCGTTAGAAGTCGAGTAGTAAAAATCTACTCGTGAGAAAGTTCGAGTAATGGAGTTACTCGCGTGATGTTAATGATAAGAGCACCCTCATGCAAATGAGATGGGGACGGGGATGTTCCTGTAGGATGGAGCGCTCAATGTTGGTCTCAACCTGCGATGGATGTGACAATGCTTGAGACCACATTTGGCCTGGACCGGGATGGTAAGGCAAATGTGGAGGTTGGTTGTAGCCCCGCCCGTGTCGGTTAAGGACCATATGTATTCGGCCCTGCTGGACACGATTGAGCTGTACCGCATATATAGTGGGTATGGTACCCATGAAACCGATGTAACTCGATGGACCGTGATATAGAAACTCATCCTTCGCGTGGGAATGGCGTTGAGAAGGCGTGACGTGTAAATCCTTTAGCGGGCAACTTCGACGTGTCCGCGTAGAGGACCATCCTGCTCGGCGCGAAGCGTTTCTATGTCAGGGTGTCGTGTGAAAGGTAGCTGCATACAACATAAGAAAGAGCTCTTGAGAGAGTCTTTCGAGACGGGTGTATGTGTCGTGTATTCCGGGTTGTTATTGATTCGAATCACCGTCGCTCGCAGAAGAGGATTGAGCATACTTGCCCACTGCGCCATGACGTAGTAAGAAGAGGAACTAAGTCTCTTAACTTGTTGTTTGTGGATTAATCACTGTATTGGAACCTTGACTGAAGTAGATATAGAGCCAACTAAATTTCATTTCCACCTTAGGCTAGCAACATCGGGATAAGTGTTTCTTGTTTGATTGTGGACTTCCGATGTTGTGAGGCGTGAGGACCACTAAAATGAAGGCTATAAGAATCTGAATATGAGGATCAAGTTTAGTCAAGCTGCATTTTGCAAATTCCTGTTCCTACTGTCTTACTACCCCTGCATTTAGAGTTACATGTTTAGGAGTGACGGTTAAGTCTTGCTGAGCCTTAGTGCTCACGGTTGCTTCTGAGTTGTTTTTGCAGGTAGCAGGATGCCTGCTATGAAGAGGGTTGTTCGGTGAGACGATGAACCTCACGGTTCGTTCAACTCATCGGAAACCTAGCCGCTGCCTTTCTTTGGTGAAGCTAGTAGGAAGCATTCACGGGCTGAAAGACATCTCTTCCGCGTAGTTAGGGTCGAGAGTGATTAGATTGTTCAGCTAGTTTTAATTTCCGCTGCTTGTGTACTTATGTTGTAAAAGATCTTATGTTGAGTAACAAAATGGTTCCGTTATGTTCTTGAGCCTCTTTTCGTGCATGCTGTTGGGTGCCGCATCGCACGACACCACCCACTGCGATTCCCGGGCCGTGGGCCTCACACCAAAAATATTAAGTCTTTGAGAATTAGTGATTGGATCAAGGAGAGAGTTTTTCTTCTTGCAATTGAGCTCTTGGTTTGTCTTCTCTCACACAATTGCTGATTGTTGTTCTCTGTTTGTGTGTGGGGGGAAGAGTTACTCTCTGTAATCTTGTGGGAGCACTCGGATTGTGAGAACGCCCCATGCACAATTGTTTACCCCTGTGTGTAGTTAGTGGAATTGAACCGACATTTGTGGCGATTCAACGAGGGAAGGGTTGGTCAAGACCTGGTCCTTGGTGGACTCCTCAACGGGGACGTAGATTCCTGGGTGGAATCGAACCTCGGGATAAAACTTTGTCTCGTGTCTTTTTAATCTTCCTTCAATTGTTGTTTAGGATTGCTAGTTATCATTTGATATACATCCACAACTAGTGTTAAAATTGAGAGTTATTGTGTCTTACTTCACTATACTTGAATAATCATTTATTTTCCGCTGCACAAACACCTGAAGTAGGAACAAGTCTCACTTTGATCCTTTAATTACAATCATACCGGACTAGTCCAGCCCATCTGGAATTAATCAGTTTGCTAAGTGTTTCAGGAAACCACCTAAAAAATTCAAAGAGCCTATTCAACCCCTCTAGGATACATTCATTCGTGTATCTTTGATGAAGGGAATTCACTGGTTCGGTGTAAAGGGGAAACTTGCTCCCCGCTTTATAGGTCCTTTTGCTATCACGGAGAAGTGCGGACCTGTAGCTTACCGGCTGGAATTACCGGCAAGCCTTGCGGGTGTTCATGATGTATTTCATGTGTCACAGCTACGTAAATGCCTCAAATTTACCGCTGCTGTCCACACCGAAGAAATCGACGAATTGAAACCGGATCTTACCTACACCGAGCGACCGGTTCAGATTGTAGATGAAAAGACCCAGGTAACCCGAACCAGACGATAAAATTTTTCAAGGTGCTGTGGAGTAATCATACCGCGGATGCGACAACGTGGGAATGTGAAGATTCCCTCCGCACCAACTATCCGGAACTTTTATCGTTGTACAGTTTGTAATTACCTCTCCCGTCTCGTTCTTCTTTTGTAATCTCGGGACGAGATTCTTTTAAGGGGGGAATGTAAAAGTACCAAAAATGTATATGAATAAACCGAGGCTTGAAAGTCTATGTGTTGTAAAATCATGAAAAATGGGACATGCTAAAACTTTTCTTCACGCGAAGTTGTTTATGGATGTTCATCCAAAAAGAGGTTCACATGTTCATTTGAATGTGTTGAATCAATATGGACTTAAACACTTATTGCATGAAAGTTAAAAATAAGATTTCCAAATTCAAAGTTCACACAAATTGTGGCCAAAACTTTGAATACTCATGCAGCCCTATACTTTGGAATTTGAGGAAAAAGTTGGATGACAAACTTTTCATTTTAGGTGGGCTAAAAAGGAATTTAAGAGAAGCAAATCCAAATTCAAACTGAATTCAATTTGCAAGTCAAATTTAAACTTAATTCAGAGAATTCAAATTATAGCCCACTTTTAAACTTCAAAACTTTGGAATTTGATAGATTAACTTGAGAAGATCTTTTGTGGAGGAAATGGGTGGGACCCACCTGTCATTGGTACACAATGACTTGCACACAAAGCAATTGGGTCTCTGTTTCTTACTCCACCGAGGAGCTGCACCCGGACGCCACCGAGAGAGAGCTGCCGAGCCACCTCCTGCTCTCTTCCCTCACACTGGCACCAGTGTGTGGGCTTTTTCAGGCGTGATCCTCCTCTTCACAACACTGAGCAAAGCGTGCTTTGGCTTCCTCCTCACGAACAACACACGAACAGAGCCTCCTCACACCGTCGTACCTCGGTGAGCAACCGGGAAACCAGTGAAACCTCACGCTCACCTCTACTCCGAGCTGCAACACAGAAGGGCGAGCTCATCCTCCACTCCCTTGGCACAAAACAGCCCGAGATACGGGTTCCCTAGCCCTAGAACGACCTCCCTCCGCGGCGACCTAAAACAGCCGCCAACCGGGCACACATGGGCAGTCCACCACAGCGGCTGTCACACCCAAGCAAGCACGGCCACGGGAGCGCGCTAGTTTGGTGCTGCTCTACTCCGAAGCTTGGAGAAAACCGTGAATCATCACCGGCTAATTTGAAGATTTTGCTCCGGCGGGTGCAAACCGAGCGTCCCGTATGGGATCTTCAAATTCTCCCTCTCCAATTCTTCTTAGGTCGTCAAACTTTGCAAATAGAGACTGGACTAGCAGGCGAGCATCTTGTCTTTAGCAACCCTAGCATGAAACTACCTCGGAGCGACAGATTTTGAGGTTTTCCGAGCGCTTCTTCGGTGGAACCGATCAGGCGCACGGTGCCGACCCATTTGCAGCCGTTTCTGAGCTAGTTTGAGGCCTTGTCGATCTTCCTAGTCGTGCCCTGGTGCTGTAGAGCTAGTTGGATGAGGGGTTGGCGAGCTAGAGCGGCCGGCCGACGGCGCCGAAGTGCACCCGAGGCAGCCACACGTCTGACCATTTTCTGATCACCGGCAGCCCTAGCAAACCCCACCGGCGTGTTCCTCGACGTCCAAAACCCCCTAGCGGTGAGCCTCAGCCAGGGCGGCGGCCGGAAACGCGAGCCGGCAAACTCCGGCGTCGGGCCGGAGAGGGGGAGCGCGCGGGCATGCGAGAGGTGGCGGGAGGTAGAAGAAAACCGGGTGGTCCCATGCGTCAGAGTCTGTACTTTAAATTCAGGATTCACTGTGGCTGGGGATCGCCTGTGGCTATGGGCTAATAACCATGTAGACCGGTGTGGCTCAATTCTGAGTGGCTGGAGTTTAAAACATGGGCCCAATTCAATTTCCCGTAGCAAATTAATTCCAGAGACTGCCACAACTTTGGAAAATCATATCATTGTGTAGGAACCTCCAAATTGAGTGATTCAAGTTGGGTTGGGTTCATTTTGAAAAGGTCTATCCAAATATGAACCCCAATTTGTATGAAAGTCAATATTAAATTCTGGAAAATTCTTTGAATTTTTCTAAAAAAGAATTATTGAGGGAGTTTGGTTCATCCAAAAATGCTCAAAATTTTCCAGAATATTCTTTATCATATTGTTGACCTTCTAGAAAATTTTCAGATCATTTGAAGATGATTTTAGTAGTAATTTGCTAAATACAAACTACTGTGTTCATAAGGGTCCAGAAACAGTTCCAGAAAATGTTGCCCACTTGTAAAATCCATTCTAGGCAAATCATAGCTCCCAAAATCAGGAGAAAATTTAGGAGAAATCTCTGAGACATACATGAAATTGTAGTTCACTGTATTGCGCATGAAAATGCACAGTACTCTAGAATTAATTCTTTTGAGTAGAAATGCTTAAGGAATTGTTCTGGAGGAACTACTCAAGTAAAAGGTCTGAATTTTGGACCAATTTACTATCATGTGACCAGGAACTCACATGTAAATTATCAGCTCAAGTTGAGCCTTAGATCTCCCTGTTCTTGTTCTCCATGCTTATGTATGTGGGACAAATACATAAGAGCATTACAGGAATTATGGAGAATACAATTTACTCCACATTAGCTGCAATTTGGCAAGCTAAATCCCTAGGTAGTATATAACATGCTTTAAAAGTTTTGAATCCATTGGAGTTCTTGTTCTTCAGTTGCATTCAAATCTTTTCAGCTCCTCTCTTATGGTCATCAGGAAACTTAGTTAGTTAGAAACTAAAACACTATGACAATTTTAGTTCATTCATATTTCCTTGCACAACAGAGGCAAACCCAGCCATTCTTGGCATTTACACACAGCCTCTGTTCTTAAGAACTCAAGTCTTTAAATTCTATCCATTGCAATATAAAAATTGTGCATATACATTTCATTAGGATTCACGACGAAGGGGATCCGAAGGAGTGATTCATTGAACTGGATCAAACTCCAGAGGATCAAGGGATTGATCAGCAAGGATCAATAACTTCTTATATACACTACTACCCTGCAAAACAGGCAAGCTCCGGTTTGCATTTAACAGCTTTTAAGTTTTTACTTTGTATTCACTCTTTTGGTTAAGATATGAAATGTGCATTAGGTCTAGTTGCTTTGATACTCCTCTTGCATGACCAAATGAACCCATGGAGTATTGGGTAGGTGACTTTCATCGTGTAGAACTGCCATTCTTATGTAAGGTTCAGTAGAAGTCGAGTGGTGAGATGCTACTCGCCTGATTAGGACAACAGGGGCATACAGGACTGGTTCAGAAAATTGTTAGCAAGTTAAAGTTGAGACCGGCAGGTTGTAGGGGCAGCAGGACATAGGGCCCTGGGTCCTATATACCTGTCCATGTCGATCAAGGACCGATCCGTATGCGGGCCTGTTGAGCAAGTTTGAGTTGTGTACCGGACTCATGCTGGCTATATGGGACACAGTAAACAGATGTACCTCGGGAAGCTTGCTTTGAGCCTTTTCGGGTCGCCTCAGGTGAGAGGGCTGGTGTGCAGTATGTGGGTAAAACTCTCATGACATCTCATGTCGGTAGGTGCACCATGGCAGTGGCTACTGTATGGGGTGATTTGATCGATTCAACATGGGTGAAAAGGGGGGAAAGGCTGCCATGTACGACGTCAGTGATGGTTGCTGTAGGCAACGTCGAGTACGAGCGTACGTGTCGTGTAGTCCGGGTGTTATTGATTCGAATCACCGTTGCTCATGGAAAAGGACTGAGCATACTTGTTCTCGAAGTCGTGACGTAGTAAGAACTTGCATTGAGATAAGAACTAATCATTGTGGTTTGAAGTTGATACTAGCAATGTGATGATACTTTGTATGAATAGACTAGTGCAAACTCGATTCATTTTCAACATGAGCAAATTACATCGGAGGAAAGCGTTTCTTGTTTGATTGTGCACTCCTGATGTGGCGTGCTCAAGGTTACTTTTAAATTGCTGCAAATAACACTTGAAAGTAAGGATTCACATTTGGGCGAGTTTATTATGCATTATGCCATCCCACCTTATGTTATACCCTCATGTAGAGTTTCATGATTAGGTTGGACGGTTAAGTCTTGCTGAGCTTTATGCTCACAGATGCTATCCGAGTTGTTTTTCAGGTATTGACTTTATGCTTATGAGAAGGGATGCCGATGAGACTCAGAAACCTTTGAGTGGTTACTAAAGAGCATTCTTGCCGCCACGGTTTGTTCTTCGTGTTGCTAGCAAGAAACGTCCACGGGCTGGACTATTTCTTTGTTGCTAAGTTAGAAATGCGTCGTGAGAGTTGTAGTCTTCCGCTGTATCTTATTTGATATAAGTATTTGTAAAGTACTCTTGTACGCTTCCGCAAAACAGCTTTGTGTAATATGATGTCTCCTCGGCCCGTGAGCTGTTGGGTGCCGCATCGCACGTCACCACCCGACGAGGTCCTTCGGGCTGGCGTCCCTCGACAGTTCATGTCAAACTTAGTGAACTACAATTTCAATTATAGTTCATAGGGCCTGCATGAATATTACTAGGATTTTTGGAGCTAAGAATTGCCCAGAACTGAATTTCCAAGTTTTGGGAATTCTCTGAAAATGTTTCTGTATCCATTTGAACATAGGAACATAAAATCTGAATTCTTCTAATCAGATCAACTCCAAATGAGCTGAAATATTTACAGGAGTTTAATAACATCCTAAAGAATACACTGGCACAATTTGAGGATTTTTGGATGAACCAATCTCCCTCTAAAATTCTTTTGCTGAAAAGATTAAAAGAATTTTCCAGAATTAAATAATGACTTTCATACAAATTGGGTTGCATTTTTGGATAGAGTTTATCAACCTGAATCTAACCCAATTTGAACCACTAAATTTGGAGTTTCCTAGCAAAAGTTATAGCCTTCTAAAGTTTGTAGGAAATCTGAATTCGAAATAAATCGGGAGAAAAGTTCAAATGCTGACAGTGGGTCCAGGGGGCTACGTGTCACATTCTTGGGCAACCCACACAGGGCCACAGGGTTTTTCCCGTGTTGTCATAACCTGATCCCGTGCAACACAGAATCCCGGCCCTGTTCACCTAGGGACTGACATGCGGGCCCAGTCCCTTCGTCATCTACATCCGGCTCCCGCGCGCCCACGCCGTCGAGCTTGCCGGAGCTCCACTGAACTTAGTCTTCCAGCCATATACCGCACTGCCACTTGATGCCAGCCCCTAAACCTGTGTGCTGAACACGTTGGAGGAAGTTTCCCCGGCCGACGGTGGCTCCAACACGGCTAGCGACCGTGTGGCGGCTCGGTTACACTTCGGCGACGTCGCTAGGGCCCTGTGATGCCCTAAAAGCTGCGCCGTTTTCTCCTAAAGCATCAGTGATACGTGGCTGTGCTCGACGTGCACTCAGTTTTGATCGGAGATGGCTCTAGGTAGGTTCTACCGTGCGCCCGGTCGTTCCCGCCATGGCCGCCGATCGGAAAGCTTAAAATTAGCTGCAACTACTCAGTTTTAAGCTAGGTTCCTAAAGGAAAAAGGTTCCCTACTAAGTCTAGCTTATGTGTGCGCAAAATGATCAACCCAAACCGAAATTTTAGCTTCAATTTCAAATATTCTTACCTGCGGTTAGGTTTTCCCCGGCCGAGAGAAAAACTCAAAATTCTCGAGCTTCGGTGCACTGCTTGAGCTGAAACTTGTGGAGGAGCAGCGTGACGATCCGGCGCTCCTCTGGGTGCCGTTGCTCGGCCGTGAAAACCCCTTAGTGGGGCTGTACACGTGAGCTAGCTCGTCGGTTATTCTCGGGTTACCGCAACAGCAACTGTTCTAGGGTGGGAAACACCGGGAGCTGCTGGTTTTTGCGCTGAGAAGGTGAAGGATGACCTAGCCTTGCCGTTTTGCAGCTCGGGAGGCGTTGCACACATGGTTTCGTGGTTTTCCCAGTTTCAACCAAGGCAGCAGTGGTGCTCTGTTGGGTTTTCGCTCGAGCGAGAGAGCAACGCTGAGTTGCTTCCGTGTTAGAGCTAAAGGATCATGCTGAGGGTGAAAGAGACGCACGAGCAGCTCTCCAGCATGAGGGAGAAACCGGGCTGTGGATCACGGCATGTCTTGGTGTCGCCTGGTGCTGTGTCTCGGTGGCCTTCGAGTGGAGAACAGAGAGCAAGACTTAGTTTGCAAGTCTACTGCCTTCCTCTCAATGACATGTAGGTCCCACCCTTCACTCCCTCTTATCCTCTAAAATATCTCCCAAATTTGGCAAATAGTGAAAATAAATTGTGGGAGTTAAAATCTGAATTGTATTTAGATAATTGGACAAGTTTCATCCAAATTCAAATGTATATTTGAATTCATTGCAAATTTAAGTCCATTTGGAAAAATGGGTAGCAAAACATTTCAAAAATTCATGAAACTTTGCATACCCACTAATTTGGACCTAAGAAATTCAAATATGAAATCTGATTTTTGTGTTAGCTGCTGCAAACAAGAGTTTGAACACAACAGTTTGCAATCCATTGTGTTGCCCTCATTTGAAATTTGAGTTGAACCATTTAGATCCAAAATCTGATTTATAAACTTTCACATGCACCTGTGACTTCCAACCTGTGGTTTTAAACTACCTTGGTTCCAAGCATGCAATTAAACATGAGCATGGGAAGAGAGCTCTCACGTGCATTATCACATGTGAAAAAGTTTAAACACGTCCCATTTTTCATACACATGAAACCATATGCTTGTGCAAACTCAAATTTCTTTGTATTCATATTTTTGGGACCTTTACATACCTCCCCCCTTAAAAGGAATCTCGTCCTGAGATTACAAAAGAAGAGCAAGACGGGAGGGTAATTACAAAATCTATGACAAAAGTTCCGGATAGTTCTTGTGGATATAATCTTCACTTTCCCAAGTCGCCTCTTCTTCGGAATGATTACTCCACAGTATTTTGTAAAATTTCAAAGTCCGTTTTCTGGTGATCCGGTTCTTTTCATCGATAATCTGAATGGGTCGCTCAGTGTATGTGAGATCAGGTTGTAATGTCTCCATGAATGAACCTCTGTCGGCTCCTTCAAACATTTTCTCAATTGTGAGACATGGAATATGTCATGGATGCCCGATAATGATGTTGGCAGCCTCAGACGGTAGGCTACCGGTCCACACCATTCTAATATAGAACGGACCAACAAAATGAGGCGCTAGCTTCCCCTTGACCCTGAATCGATGAATTCCCTTCGTAGGGTATACTCGGAGATAGACGTAATCTCCGACTTCAAAATACAAGGGTCAACTTTGCTTGTCCGCATAATTTTTCTGGCGAGATTGAGCAGCTTTGAGGTTGGCTTGAATACGCTGGATCTGCTCTTCGGCATCTTTCACAAGATCAATGCTGCAAATCACCCTCTTGCCAGATTCACACCAATTGAGTGGCGTGCGGCACTTCCTGCCATATAGTTCTTCGTATGGTGCCATTTTAATGATGGATTGATAACCATTATTGTAGGAGAATTCTGCAAATGGCAAATGGTCATCTCAATTCTTTCCATGATCTATGGCACATGCTCTCAGAATATCTTCTAGAATCTGATTCACCCTTTCCGTCTGACCGTCGATCTGAGGGTCATATGCTGAGCTTCTAAGTAACTTTGTTCCCAGAGATTCATGTAGTTGCTCCTAGAAACGAGCAACGAATATGGAACCTCGGTCCGATACAATGGTTTTGGGGACTTCGTGTAAGCACACGATTCTTGAGAGATACAACTCGGCATACTGCTTAGTCGAAAATCTCATATTCACTGGGATGAAGTGGGCTGATTTTGTTAACCGATCAACAATCGCCCAAATGGAGTCATGCTTTCTGAATGTGAGAGGCAATCCGACAATAAAGTCCATGCTGATGTCCTCCCACTTCCAAGCCAGAATACTTAATGGTTGCACCATTCCCGCTTTCTTTATACGATCAGCTTTGACTCGCCGACATGTATCACACTCGGATACATACTTGGCAATTTCCCGCTTCATCCGAGACCACCAAAATTTTGTTTTGAGATCTTGATACATCTTATTGCTTCCTCGATGTATCGAGTACTTGGACATATGAGCTTCATCCAAGATCTTCTTTTTTAGCTTCATGCTCCGGGGTACCACAATACGGTTGTTAAACCATAGCACACCTTGATCATATTCCTGGAAGCATTTCATTTTATCTTCTTTGATTCTTGCCTGGATTTTTGCCATTCCTTTATCTCTCTTTTTGGCTTGCACAATCTCTTCTCTAATGGTAGGCACGAGAGCAAGATTATACAATGCCCCATACAGAATCACCCTCAAGCTTGGTTCCTCTTCCTCATCCGGAATAACTGACAAGTTATTCACGTGGGACTTACGACTGAGTGCATCCGCCACCATGTTAGCTTTACCCGGATGGTAATAGATCTCGAGTTCATAATCTTTGATTAATTCCAACCATCTCTGCCGCCTCATATTGATATCCTTCTGAGTGAATATATACTTGAGGCTCTTCTGGTTGGTGTAGAGGTGAATTAAATTTCGGAGTAAGTAGTGTCTACACATTTTTAATGCTAGCACCACTGCAACGAGTTCTAGATCACGAGTAGGGTAGTGCTGCTCGTGGTTGCGGAGTTGACGAGGTCCATATGCGATCACACGTCTATCTTGCATTAATACGCAGCCAAGTCCAATGCCTAAGGCATCACAATAAACATCGAATGGCTTTGTCGTATCCGGTTGGGCTAGAACCGGTGCCGTTGTGAGATATTTCTTCAGAATTTGAAATGCCTCTTCACAGGCCTCCATCCATACATACTTGCTACTCTTCTTCAACAATTATGTCATTGGCTTAGCCATCTTCGAGAAGCTGGGAATAAATCTCCGGTAATACCTTGCTAGTCCTGGGAAACTGCGGATATTATGAACAGATGTCGGAGACTCCCACTTCAAGACTTGCTCAACTTTGGTTGGATTTACAGCCACACCGTCCACTGAAATAATGTGGCCTAAGAATGGTACCTTGCTGATCCAAAATTCACACTTGCTGTATTTGGCATACAGCTTATGTTCTCGCAATCGTTGGAGCACAATATAGAGATGTTTGGTGTGCTCTTCCTCCCCTTTGTAGTATACGAGAATGTCGTTGATGAATACCACGACGAACTGATATAACTCTGGCATGAATACAGAATTCATGAGATACATGAAATGTGCTGGTGCATTCGTTAACCCGAAAGACCTGACTAGATACTCATAGAGCCCGTATCTAGTCGAGAAAGACGTCGTTGGTATATCCTCCGCTCTGATTTTTATCTGATGATAACCGGACCTCAAGTCCATCTTGGAGAATACTTTGGCACCAACTAACTGATCAAATAATATATCGATCCACGGCAGTGGATATTTATTTTTGATCGTCACTGCATTAAGCGGCCGATAATCCACACATAACCAAAGTGATTCATCCTTTTTCTTCACAAAGAGGGCTGAACAGCCCCATGGTGATGAGCTTGGCCTGATGAACCCTTTGTCCATTAAGTCCTTTAGCTGCTCTTTCAGTTCAGCTAATTCCTTTGGAGACATTTTGTACGGCCTCCGAGATATCGGTGTGGTTCCCGGTGCTAACTCGATCTTGAATACCACGTATCTTTCTGGCGGCATCCCTGGAAGATCGTCGGGAAACACATCTGGGTTCTCACGGACCACTGGAATATCCTCCAGTTTCATGGTCACACTGTGGTACACAACTGGGTTTTTAGAATCCACATCTTCAAGTATGAGTGTTGAAGACCGTAGAACGGAGAGTCCAAGCTAACAATCCGTGGACCGATGTCAAGAACAGCCCCGTGGTAGTTCATCCACGCCATGTCTAAGATCACATCAATTTTCTGCCCCTCTAACACGATGGGGGTTGTGGGGTATAATTTTCCACCTAAGCACAGGGGTGCTTTGATCACTACTTCATTAGCGGCTATGTTTCCACCGGGTGAGCCGATAAGGTAGTGATCTTTCGGTGTAGTGGTGGAGAGCTCAGCTTTGCACACAAATAATCTGCTGATGAAATTGTGTGTGGCTCCAGAGTCGAATAAAATCACTACAGGAAGTTCACTGAGTGTGAATGTTCCCGCTAGCACAGGTGCACCTTCCGGCACATCCTCTAGAGCTGTATGATAGATACACCCGGACTTTGGTGCTGTTCCTTGGAGCTGAGCACGGGAGTGATTTATACCCTGCGCTGGTGTATTTCCACTGTGCTGTATCCTTTGTGGACACCTCCTGCTCATGTGACCCAAATAATCACACGTGAAGCACAGTTTCTCATCCGGTTCTATGTTACTCTGAGCATGGACACTGGATGCATTCTGTTGTCGCACGAACGCTTGAGGAACAGAATATTGCGGCTCCATATACCGTTGTTGCAGCTGTCCGAATTCAGAATATTGAGATGAACGACTCGAATATTGTTGGAGTCGTCTAGCCGGCTGCATCAGCTGAAAGTTCAAGGTATTGTCTACCACCCGGTATTTATGAGGAGCAATATTGCTACTATCCGGTAGTATACTGTTCTTTCTTTTCTCAGTCTGAACTTCTCGCTGAGCATATTCAACCATGATGGCAGCACTGATCAATTCGTTGAAGTTATTTCGATCTTCTAAGATGAGTCTTTCCTTTAACTTGGGTGTGAGGCTGTGAAAGAACCATTCGCACTTTTGTGCCTCAGTCTTCACATGTTCAGGCGCATACTGTACCAGTTTATTGAACACTCGCAAATGTGAGTATGCATCCCTCCCCCTTGCTTTAACATTAGAAACTCCTCGAGTTTCCGCTGAATTATTCCGCGAGGAACATGATAAGAACAAATACCTTCCGGAATTCCACCCATGTGAACTGATGTCCAGCTGGTAGGGAAGCGAGTTGATTTGCCCACCATGCACTGGCGGAACCGTGAAGTGTTGCACCGCATATAAGACTTTCTGATGTTCAGTGCATTGGAGCAACACGAACATAGATTCAATGGTACGGATCCAGCTATCCGCCACCAGAGGATCCTCAGCTTCAATGAAAACCGGTGGTTGAGTCGCCAAGAACTCAACGTAGGAACTCATTTGATGTTGGCGAAAGTCTTCATCTTGACATCCCCCTTGACGGGATGTATTCATCACAAGGGTGCGGAGCAAGTCGGTTCGCTCATCGCTTGCACCCTTCATGGCAGCCAAAATGTCCGCCATAGTGACCCTAGGTGAAGGTCCTGGTGGCTGCTGCTGTTGCGGAGCTCGCTGCTCCTGCTATGGAGAGTTATCCCCACCACTACCACTAGAACCACCCACTTCACCCATGGAAGGAGTTCGCACCATTCTGCAATTGCAAGAGTTCATTATCAGCTCAACACTATCACTTGATTTATTCCATGAACAAAGTAGTGAAAAACTTATAATGAAGTCTTAACATGTAAGCAAAATGGTTTATGCACAAATTGGTTCAACTAACAGCAAGAATCTAAAGAATATCTGGAATAATCACAGTTATGGTCACTCTCTCTCAGATTGACCGGTCCTCAAACAAACCAGATTTCTGTTGTCCAGATAACAGTTTCATGGTTTGGGTTAAATACTAAAGTTAAAGATAACTTCAATATATTTCAAACAAGTATTCAAATGCCTACATATCACTTACGGATCAAAAGTTATGATTTTACAAAGTTAACAGAATTCCTGGATAAAATTTGCCAGCATCTCCTTTGTATGTGGCTGATTTTATCACAGTTGTATATACAAATACAATAAGAATCTGAACAAGCTTTGAACTACAGCAATGTTGAACATTTCATAACCTTTCCAATGGTATATCATAGGATCCTTAGGGATTTTTCTACAGAAAATTATGGCTTAAAAACAGAAAGGTCCAGAGAGGTTTTGCTGCTGTCCTGGTTCTGGACAGTTTTCCTTCTACTGGACTTTCCACCAATTTAACGTGTGATTTTGCTCTGGAGGTCTACAAAGAAGTTGTAGAACACTTAAAAATATTTCTAGAACTGTATCATACACCTTAATTGGGTAAAGCTACTCAGAGTTATGCTCTGTCAAACTCCAGCAAGAATTCCTGCCAGAAACAGAGCACTCTGTTTTTGAAATCATTGAAACCTACACATTCTCTCATATGAATCTTAGCTCAAAATAAGAGTTCAGTAACTTATATTTGTTTCAAACTTCCATTTTTAGTTGAAAGTTACTTCATGAATCATTTTTCATAGGGAAGAGGATTATTAAGTTTAGTACGGCGTTGATGCACCGTAAGAAAAATGTCGGTACTATGTTGCCTCACCAAAAGAAAAATCCTAACCGGATTATACTGGCATAAACATATCATAGGTGGCACTAAAATGGTGGTTAAACCTACATAATTCACACACAATCGTCAGGTTCGGCTGCACACTGAACCCGGTCCCAATATAGTTCGTACACCAGACCGTCATCACTCGCACAGGTGTTCTCAAGCCAAACACGCCTTGAGCTACGTGTTCATGTTACTAACCACGTGACTGGGTCTCCCATACTTGCCCGTAGCACGCCAGGGAAGGGCATTGCTCGGATACCCCAAACGACATGAAGAGTCGTAGAGGATACCAAAGCTGGCCGGTTTACCTGCCACCCGTTAGGCTCCACCCTTGATCATGTGCACACTGGTGGACAGCACTTACATGCAACCCCAAGACATGAAAAGTCCCGAGATGCATGATTTTCTGATATAGACAAGTAAGTTAGGTTGCGACCATCATATTAGGCTAATAGAGTAGTCCTTATGTGGGCCTAATACTTTTTCCTCACCGTATCCTAAGTTTACTTTGTAATACGATCCTTATTCTATGCGCTATTACCGATGCAGCTCTGATACCACGGTGTGAGAGCCCGTTACCCGATCACGGGGTCGTGCCGCTCGCCCGGGAATCGCATTAGTTGGTGCCGTGCGATGCGGCACCCAACAGCACACATAATAAAGCATCATATTACATAAATCAAGCGGAAGCTTACAAAGTGTGTATTTTACAAATACTTCTCAAAATTATCTACAGCGGAAGACTAATACAACTCACGTCTCATATCTATGCTAAGCAACAGAGAAGACGTCCAGCCCGCGGACCCTTCTCTTTTGCAACACGATCACAATAGCAACGGCAAGGGTTTCCACGAGTTCACCATTCAGGAGAGTTCCGAGTCTCATCGGACATCCGTACTCAGTAGTGTAGTGTTATTACCTGCAAAACAACTTGTGCAGTATCCGTGAGCATAAAGCTCAGCAAGACTTAGCCGTCAACCCTAGTCATGACACTCTACATGCTGAAAATAGAGGACTGAATAAAGAAGTTTGCACAAACGATTAACTTGAGCTAAAAGAGAGTCTTTACTTCATGTTTTAAGCAACTTTTATAGGCCTCGCACAATTTACATCGAGACTCCACAATCAAACAAGAAACGCTTCATCTCGATGCCACTTGCCCGAGGAGAAAGTAACTTTAGTGAGCTACCCTAGACCCATACATACCTTGCGCCATCAACACCGAGACTCCACAATCAAACACGAAACACATTGTCTCAGCACTACTAGCCTTAGAAAGTAAATTTAGTGAAGGTGTTGATCATTCCTCATCTCCATTATGAGGATTACTCATGAAGAATATTAATTTTTTCCCCAGTTTTTTAACTACGTCAGGACGCAGAGAACAATTATGCTCACTACCGCGAGCGACAGTGATTCGAACAAAACCACCCGGCTTACATGACATGTACACCCATCCGAGACCGATGATCAACCGATCCCCTCAACGTCATATGTGGCAACCTTTCACACGACTCCCAAATATCAAACCGGTCCCACCAACTTGGATTAAGTCTCACTAGGCAAACCCTAGTCGAGCCGACTTCTCTATCCTTTTAGCATCTGCATAAGATGGTGGGGATTGCCTCGACACCCAGGTTAACATGGTACATCGGTTTCCTGGGTCCCATGTAGCCAGTATTCATCCGGTACACAACTCAATCTTGTCCCGTAGACAGAGACTTGGTTGACAGGACCACGTCCTTGAGCCTTCCATCCATACTGTCCGGTCTCCATTCCCAACTATGAGGATCAATTCCCAACTCTTCCGATTGACCCCCTTAATTTCGGTTCACGAGTAGGAAACGACCTACTCGAGTTATGCCTCTTTTAATCCACTTTTTGTTATCTTGAGATCATCAGTTATAATTAAGTTATAACCTACTCTAAATCAAACTCCAGGGTTTTTTATGGGTCATGCATGTGGAGTGTCATACAAACCTAGCCATAATGCAAAACTAATATTCTAGATAATATAAAGTGTATACACATAAAAACTTGTAAATTTGGATGCAAACCGGGGCTTACCTTTGTTTTGCTGGGGACTACTATATAATGTTCAGTTAGTGAAGACCACTTGAGGCTTGATCACTCGCCTTCCACTGACACGGCCCCATCGGCCTTGTCGAGCCAGGATCACGCTGAGGGGTGATGCGTTGCACAGCACCAGATAACGCATATCAAAGATACAAAGTGGAAGCAAAGTTTTATTACACAAACCAGTTTATGAACATTTTTACAACAAAACAGTCCAGTCCACACTCACGGGCACAGACTATGCATCGAGTTCATGTTCAGCCCGTGAACGTGTCCCCGCTAGCACGCACACACATTAACACGGCGGCGTGCATGAATCCCACTCGACGGGGTTCCCTTCTTGGGGTTCCGTATCCTCCTCGGGAGTCCCTTCCTCATAAACCCCTGCAAAAGCTTCAAACACAAGCAGTGAGCACGATGGTTCAGCAAGACTGACCCGTCTCTCCTATACATGAAACTTCTACATGATGGGTATAGGGTACATGAGGTAAATAATTTGCAAAGGACTAGCCTAATTCTTTGAACCTTACTTTCAATGTTTTAGCAGAAGGTTGTGGAGAACCTTACGCTAAGGCACATGAGA
Source organism: Neostapfia colusana (assembly GCA_030760725.1). Classification (NCBI taxonomy): domain Eukaryota; kingdom Viridiplantae; phylum Streptophyta; class Magnoliopsida; order Poales; family Poaceae; genus Neostapfia; species Neostapfia colusana. Next base: position 50,808,545 of record JASWHV010000011.1, read on the forward strand.
GAGCTGCAATCAAACAAGAAACACATTTCTCTCATGTACTTTGCCCAAAGTTTAAAAGAACTTTAACTAGCTCTATGCTACAACAAGACATTAAAAAGCAAAGCATAACTTTCAAATCAGCAAACTTTTAACATGTATCAAGCCTGTTCTTTCTACGTCATGGTACAGTGAACAAGTGGTACTCACTGACCGCGAGGGACGGCAATTATAATCGATTTACACCTGCATGGTTACCCGAATAACCCGTCACGTACGCCCGTACTCGATGTTGCCTACAGCAACCATCACGGACGTCGTACGCATCCACCTTTCACCTGTCAGCCAAATATTGAACCGGTCCTATCGTCCCGAGCAAGAGGTCTCTATGCGCGCATCCGTAGTGCCGCCAGCCGATTTTTACCTCGAGCTCTCAACCTACCCTCTGAACGACAGGCAATGCCTCAATACCCAGCTACCTGAGTTACATCGGTTTCCCGGTTCCCATATAGCCGGTAGGTCTTTGGTACTGTTCTAGCTTGTTCAACAAGCCCGCACACGGCTCGGTCCTCAATCGACACGAGCGGAGCTATAGCACCCAGGCCCCAAAGTCCTGCTGCTCTTACTCTCCGCTCGGTCTCATTTTTCTTGCCATGTATTTCATTTGCTCTCTTTACCCGAGTCGAGTGCCTCTAGCCTATCCTCGCGAGTAGTTCCAACTACTCGACTTGTACCAAATCCTACACTATCTTAGCATTGTAGTAGCTAAACAGGGTTTTCAATCCTAATCCCAACGCATGGTTTTCTTGGCTATGCAATTGGGTTTCAAACAAGACTCTTAATGCAAGAATTTATTGAGTGCTCAAAGTAAGTTCTCAAAACAGTAAAACTTTGTAAAAAGGTTAATGCAAACCGGAGCTTGCCTTGCTGCTCTTGGTCATAGGCAAGCTGCTCTTCCGGAGTGACAAAGTCTAAGACTTTGGGTTCCTCGTCAACCTTAGCGACTACATGAGATAACATGGATATGTGTCAATTTAAATGCATTTGAATTGAATTTAAACTTGTAAAGACTATAAATCTTACTTGACAGACCCAATGACTCTGAAATTTTTATTGTGGTTTGGTTACAACCTAAACAGAGACTTGGCCAAGTTTCATTTGCAGCAAAGCTTATTTGAGCTTCCCACAAATAATTATTTACCTGACCTTAATTGGAGTTCTTAGGGTGTTCTAGGGATTTTCATGGAGCAAGCCTTGATTTTCTGAAAACTATATTCTCAGAGGGTTCTGATGGAGTTGGTCTCACTTAATTTGAAGGTTCCTAGCTGAAGATATGAGCTAAACAATTTCCGAGAAATTCTGAAAATGTTTCTGGACATTTTCTATTTTCTCTGGAACAGTTTCATTAATCGCCCCATTAGGTGGACCAAATGAGCTCAAATGGATCTGAAAAGCTTATCGTAGCTCAGGAATATTTTGGTGAACATCCTGGCAAAATTTCAGAATTTTCCTCCAAAGGGTTCTCCAGTTAAAATTCTAACCAGTGGGGACTTTGAAGAATTAATTCCGGAGAAATAAGGATTTCCATGAAGTGAAACTTGATTTGCTGGAAATTACTCAGAGAGCTGTATCCAACAAAATTTGGTTCACTCGATTTGGAGTTTGCTAGCCAAAGTTATGTTGGTTTGAAGTTTGAACTAAATCTGAAAATTAGGAAAAAGTTTAAACTGCTGCGCATGGGACCGGGGCTACGTGTCAACTTCTCAGCGGTCGACCCACGGGGCTACGGAATCTTTCGCGTGCAGCCGCACCCTGTCCGGTGCCATAGCTAATCCTGGGGTTTAAAATATCAGCCGCTGACACATGGGACCGGGGGCTTCGTCTACCTCCGGCCTCCCGCGCTCGGCCGCCACCCCCCTCGCCGGAGTGCTCGCCGGAGGGCTTCTGCCGTGCGCCAAACTCCATGATTTTGGCCGCCTCTGCCTAACTCCATCTGGGGAACATGATGCTGGGCTCAGCTCGTCATGAAAATCACCGTCACACGGCCGGCGACTAGCGGCGGCTTCAGAAGAACTTCGGCCGTGTCGGACGGCCTTCCTAGCACCCCAAACGATTGAGCAAAAGGCCGTCGAGCATCAGTGGACCCTAGGAATGATCGACATAAGATCCATGGAGCTCGGAAATTGCTATACTGGGCTGTCACCATGCGACCTAGGCCGGAAATCAGGAATTCTCCTAAAACTCGAAGAACAGCGGTTTCCCCTAATAGTTCTTCATGGATTCGGCCTCTATGGACTCGTACAGACACCTAGAAGTGCTCCCCTTCATGAGAGGAGTGGTGCGGTGTGTATTACGAATTTTGTGAATCGGTGCAGGCATCCCTTTTGTATTCAGTCACAAAATCGTGAAATTCCGGCATGGGTAGTTTATGTCACGCCGCCGGGGCTTGCGGTAATGAAAGAGGGACTGAAGGCAAACCTTTTTTCTATTCACAGCTCGGAGAATGACGGGCTGTGGTGGCCGGACGGGTTGTCCCCATGACGGCGGCTCGGGTTGAACTGAGGAACGGAAGAACATCGCGGTGGAGCTCGACGAGGGTTGATCAGGGTCTGGAACCGGTGCAAGGATGTCAAGGAAGACTCGGCGCACTCGGTTGTGTCTCAGATCGCCGTGACAACCACAGGGTCAGCCGGGCGACGAGGGACCGAGAGCTCAGTCGAGCGGCGAGGTATTTCAATTTTCTGGGTGAGAGCACGTCGGGACAGCGGCGAGAGGCAACAGGGACGGCTCGGGCGCGTAGATAAGGGGCCAGAGAGGCGGTTCAGTGGCTTGGACGGCAAGCAGCTGCTGGCCTCACCGGCATGGCGCGGTGGCGACCGCGGCGGGAGCCCGAGACCCAAGCACTCGGTGCCTCAGTCGGTTCTGTGGTCTGTGAAGCTGACAGATGGGTCCCACCCGAGTTTTAACCTCTGAAATTAACTTTCCTCTACTGCTGCAAACAGTAATCCCTCTAATACCCTCTAGGATTTGAATTATCTACCACATGCCCATTTGGAATTGATAGAATTCAAATGGTGAAGTGTTTGACTAAATTTTAGCACATATGCAGTTTGAAATTCAAATAAAGTTTGAATTTGCTAAACTTAGCTCATGTCAAGATCGACTCCAAATGGAGTGAAAATTGGTGTGTGAGCTCACAAAAATGTGCTGAGTAAGAATATGTCTTCACCTTTTGAATTCATGGGATGGAAGTAGTTTGAACTTGAATTTGAGTTCAAACCACCCTCTTTCTAGTTATACCCAAAAGGACTTCAAAAAGGTTTTGAATTTGGGTGAAATTTGGCATGAGCATTCCTAGCAAGATGTTGGAGTTTTTCACAAGCTCAGCCCCTAGATGATGCATGTGGGAAGTGCCACTTTAGCATCTTGTGAGTTTATTCTCTAATGAGCATGTTGATGGTGTTTACTTGCTCTTCAAATGTATTCATCAAGTTTCTTCAAATGAAGTGTGTGTGTGGTGATGAACACTTTGAATATGTGCCAAAAACATAGACCCTTACATCCACCCTCTTTGATCTCCACTCCGATTATTTCACAATCTTCACGTAGATGCTACGCGTGATGTATCCATACGCATTTAATTGTAAAGTTTTTGCTAACAAGTTCTAATGACAAGTTTAAAAACTCGAACTCTGTTTAAGAATTTAAAATGACACAGGTGCTAAGGTTTTGGGTTAATCAACATGATCAAGCGCTAAGTGTTTTCCCCACTTGTGTTTTGAGCACCTAAAAAGGTTAAACAGAACAATTGTGATCCAGAGCTCCAATGGTGGTGAAAATTTTCATGTGACTTCCTTGTCACAAGAAAGTCATCCGGACCAAAATTAAGCACTTTTCACTGAGTGGTTTATTCAGAACAATCCTCTAAGCACTTAAGCAAAAAATAATTAATTCTGAAGTAACTAACTTGTTCATGTAAAACTTAGTGAACTACAATTTCAATTATAGTTCATAGAGCCTGCATGAAGTTTCCTAGGATTTTTGGAGATAAGAATTGCCCAGAACTGAATTTCCATGTTTGGGAATTCTCTGAAAATGTTTCTGTATCCATTTGAATACAGCAACTTAAAATCTGAATTCTCCTAGTCAAATCAACTCCAAATGAGCTGAAATTTTTACAGGAGTTCAATAACATCCTAAGGAATATTCTGGCACAATTTGAGGATATTCTGGCACATCCTAAGGTTTCGTGGTTTTCCCGGTTTCAACCGAGGCAGCAGCGGTGCTCTGTTCGGTTTTTGCTCGAGCGAGAGAGCAACCCCGAGTTGCTTCCGTGTGTGAGCTAAAGGATCAGGCTGAGGGTGAATACGCACGAGCATCTCTCCAGCGCGAGGGAGAAACCGGGCTGTGGCTCACGGCATGTCTCGGTGTTGCCCGGTGCTGTGTCTCGGTGGCCTTCGAGTTGATAACAGAGAGCAAGACTTAGTTTGCAAGTCTACTGCCCTCCTCTCAATGACATGTAGGTCCCACCCTTCACTACCTCTTATCCTCTAAAATATCTCCAAAATATGGCAAATAGTGAAAATAAATTGTGGGAGTTCAAATCTGAATTGTATTTGGATAATTGGACAAGTTTCATCCAAATTCAAATGTATATTTGAATTCATTGCAAATTTAAGTCCATTTGGAAAAATGGGTAGCAAAACATTTCAAAAATTTATGAAACTTTGCATACCCACTAATTAGGACCTAAGGAATTTAAATATGAAATCTGATTTTTGTGTTGGCTGCTGCAAACAAGAGTTTGAACACAACAGTCTGCAATCCATTGTGTTGCCCTCATTTGAAATTTGAGTTGAACCATTTAGTTCCAATATCTGATTTACAAACTTTGACTTGCACCTGTGACTTCCAGCCTGTGGTTTTAAACTATCTTGGTTCGAAGCATGCAATTAAACATGATCTTGGGAAGAGAGCCCTCATGTGTATTATCACATGTGAAAAAAGGTTAAGCACGTCCCATTTTTCATACACATGAAACCATATGCTTGTGCAAACTCAAGTTTCTTTGTATTCATATTTTTTGGACCTTTACAGTTCACCATCGAGTCTAGCTCATGTGAGTGCAATTTGGTGGGCTCTAAACAAGAATCAATCGGGAATTTGGAGTTTCCTTACCCCAAGGTGGTTTTGCACCGGTCGGAAGAAAATTGAAAAATACTCTGGCGACAATCAACCACTTGGCTTGAGCTTCGGAGGTGAGCAACATGGAGTCTTGGCGCGTCCAACGGTGCACTTGTTTGCGTGATAGACTCTCTGTAGGGCTGTCCACGAGAGCACCTCATCGATCTTCCTTTTGGCCGCCGCGGGAAAAGGTTTTGCTTGGTGTTGGGAAGACTTAGCAACCTCGGTGGCACGTCGAGATAGTAGGCAACCACGCGGGTCTGTTTTGCCACTCTCTGAGGCTTTGCACACGAGGAGAAGCCGGTGCACGATCGACCGAAGAGTGGCGGCGCCTTCTCTGTTCTTTAGCGCGAGGGAGCAAGAAAACAGAGCCGGTTCTCGGTGTTGTGGCGAAGTGGAGCACGGATAGAGGTGAAAAGATCGTGAGGAGAGTGCCAGCGCAAGGAAAAACAGTGAGGAGGTGGCTCTCGGTGCCGCTCGGTGTCGCACGGGGAGACAGCGGCTGTACGCAAGTGAGGGAAGAAAAACAGAGACTGTGCACTGAGATCTTTTGCAATTTTATCTGCCTCAATGACATGTGGGTCCCACAGTCAGCTCCCTCTTATCCTCGCAAAATATCTCCAAAATTTGGCAAATGACCAATTCAATTATTTGGAGTTGAAATCTGAACTGAATTTTGATATTTGGGCAAGTTTCATCCAAATTCAAATGTGTATTTGAATTCATTGCAAATTGAAGTCTATTTGGAAAATGGTTAGCAAATCATTTCAAAAATTCATGAAACTTTGCATACCCACTGATTTGGACCTAAGGAATTCAAATACGAAATCTGATTATTGGTTTGGCTGCTGCAAATGAGATTTTTAACACATCAGTTTGAAATTCGTTGTGTTGCCCTCATTTGAAATTTAAGTTGAACAAATTTTGTTCCAAATCTGAATTTAACCTTCTCCCACATATGGGAACTTCCCACCTTGGTTTCAAATCCCCTTTGGGTTCCAAGCATTCAAATAAATAATTGGACTTGTGTGAAGAGAGCTCTCGTGTGTATTATCACATGTGAAAAAAGTTTAAACAAGTCCCATTTTTCATACATACGAAACCAACTTCGTGCAAACATAAGTTTCTTTGTATTCATATTTTTGGGACCTTTACAGTTGTAAGGATCGAAACGCCCAAGAGGGGGGGTGAATTGGGCTTTTTCAAATTTTAGAGCAATTTAAAGCTTAATGGTTGAAGCCCAATTCCCTATGCGAACTAACTACGCAAGCAAGAGTATTAAGTGCGGAATAGTAAGTGCGTAATAGTAAGAGGGTGAGGAGAGAGATGCAAACTCCCGCGGAGACTCGGAGACACGGCGACTTTCCCGTGGTTCGGTAAGATCACAAAGATCTACCTACGTCCACGTTGTGGCACCCACCAAAGGGTATAGCCACTCCCAAGTCACCAAGACAAGGGAATCCACTATCTTTCTCCGTTCGCCAACTCCGGCAAGGTGGAGCTCAAGCCTTGTACAATGGTGATCCTCCGGGCTTCCACAAACGCCTTGGTAAGCTACGGAGCGATCTCTTCTTCCTCCAACTTTTACAAGGTGAGAGAAGTCACCAAGACACTCTCTCTCACTAGCCTAGAGATTCCAATCACCAAGAATGGACGCACACAAGCTTCTCTCTAGCTAGATCTAGCCTATAGTTGGAGTACAAGAGGTTTTGAGGTGTGGAAGTGGTAGCTCTTGGTCTTGAATGCTTGAGGATGTATGGTGAGGCTCTGGTGATCAAGACTTGACGAAATGGCCGGTTGGAGGGGTATTTATAGCCAGCCCACACGAGATAGCCGTTGGAAAAGTAGGCAGACTTTTTCTGTGAACATCGGATCATCCGATGCACCCCTTTATTTGAGCATCGGTCGAATTCCAAATTAGCTGATGTCATGTGTCTGATGTGACCGTTGGATATAACCGTTGGATCTGACTGTTTAATCGACCGATGTTACTTCAACTTCATCATCGGATGATCCGGTGAGTTGATCTTCAGAATTGGTTCAGAAATAATGTCTCTGTTGAAATTGACCGATGTACACTTACTTCATCATCAGATGATCCGGTGTGTACTTCTTCAGAATAACTCAGAAATCATCCTTCTGTTGAAATCAACCGATGTGCCACTTCCTTCACATCGGATGATCCGGTGTGTACTGGGCTCTGAGGTCTTCTTCTTCTGCCAACTCAAACTCGACCGATGTAGTCATTTTGCAAGACATCGGATGATCCGGTGAGTGCAACTTGTTTGCTTCAAGTTGTTTTGAGTTGATCTTTTGGAATCTTCTTGAGTGACCTCTTTGACACTTGTTTGAAATGATATTTTGATGAAGTGTAAGCTTCTTGTGTTGCCAATTTTGATAGAATAGAGTCGTTGTATGAGTTCTTTATTTAGTCTTCATGAGTATCGAATAACCCCTTAGAATAGATCGTTGAGGGGTCTCCATTTGTATCCAATGAGCAGTAGATGGTGTGAATAGATAGTTCATTAACTTTTGATGTGATATACGTGAAACCTCGCATCCACAAACTCATTAGTAATAACGAACGGTTGTCATTAATCACCGAAACCATACCTCACGGGGGTCTAAATGCTTTCAATCTCCCCCTTTTTGGTGATTGATGACAACACAACGAGTAGAGCATAGAATTAATGGAATTAAAACGCAATGCTCAAAAAAGAAATATAACAAGTACAAATTGCAACACAAGTGGCTCGAAGGCTCAAATAATAAAGAATAAAGCGCAAGAGCACAAAGTAGCACCTAGAGTACAATAGCAAATAATAATAACAGGCAATCTCAAATAGATAACAATAAGTAGCAAAAGGATAGACACTCCCCCTAAAACCAAGAACTCCCCCTAGAACTGAGCTAACCCTCCCCCTGACTCTAACTCTTCTCCCCCTTTGGCATCTAGACACCAAAAAGGGAAGTCGAGTGCCTATGACTCAGGCGCGCTCCTGGCGATGGTGAAGCGGTTGGCATCGACGGTGCTGTCGCCGGAGCTGCTGGAGGTGGAGGTCGCTGGCGCTGGAGCTGGAGCGGGGGGAGCTGGAGCTGGAGCTGGAGCTGCTGGGGGATCCGCTGAGACTGCTGGCGCCGGTGGAGAAGGTACTGCCGGAAGAGGTGAGGACTGGAACGACGTCGGCGGCAGTACTGTCGAGTGAACGGGCGCTGTCGAGGCGAGCAGAGGTGGTATACTGAAGCTGGGGATCGACGAGGACGTTGCTGGAGCTGGTGCCAGTGGGGGTGCACCTGGAGCCTGACTGAGTCCCGAGTGCTGAGGTGGAAGGGCGACTCCCGTCTGCTGGTAGAGGTTGGTGACCAACCCCAGGACGCCCAACAACATCTGCTGAGTCTGCTGCTGCTGGTCCAGAGTGCGCCTCGTCATCTGGTCGACAAGGTTGGTGTACCTGTCGATATCCTCTCGCCTCTGACGGGCGATCTCCAGCTGCATCTCCTGCTGCTGCCTCTGAAGCTGCTCCTGTCGAGCTGCCTGCTGCTCCTGCTGCTGAGCCATCCGCTGAAGTAAAGCAGTGAGCTCTGACGGCTGAGTCACCTGAGCCTCTGACTCTGGAGGAGGTGTAGGTGGTGGAGCTGCTGAGCCTCCTGCCTCTGCGTTGTGCTGCCTCGGTGAAGGAGGAGCAGGAGGGAAGTACTCCTCGACACTGTCGCTGGTGTCGCTGTCCGACCATATATGCTGTAGGTCTCCTCCCTGAGCCTCTGCCTGTGCCAACTCTGCGTCCTCCTGAGTCAGCTCTGCCCAGTCCTCCTCTGACAGTCTGGCTCGAACCTCACGCTCGACGGGACGGCCAAGGCGGCGGTCTCCCGGAGTGGGGACTCGGTAGTGGCTGAACCGGGTCACGTGCATCTCCGTCAGCTGAGAAACTCCTGGAGTGTCCTCTAGAACCAACTGGTGGAGAAGGTGACAGATCCAGTGACCGAAGACCAACTGTCGAAGCATCCCAACTCCGTCGGTGATCACGTCCTCCATCTCGCAGATCAGAATATCCACGATGTCGAACTCCATCCCGTTCATCACATAGAACAGGATGGTCTGCTGAAGGCTCGTGAAGCCCTCCAAGTAGCCAGACCTCGGTAGTAGGGTACGCCTGAGGACGTGGTGAACTGTCCGAGCTGCTGGGGTGAGAAGCGCTGGCACCCTCGGCTGGTAAGGAGTGAACGGCTGAGTGAACAGACCTCTGATCTCCTCAAAAGGCGGTGCCACTCCTCCAGTCAGTGGCCTCCTCGGCGGGTCCGCGTCTCCGTAGACTATCTGGTGTAGGCACGTAGTAGAGAGCTCCACACCAAGCAGTCTGCCCAACAAGTCTCGAGACACGTCGTGGATCTGCCCCATGAACATGAAGTGAATCGAGCGATGGCCCTCAGAGACGTAGAGTGTCGTGTAGAACACCCTGGCCCACTCCTCGACGTAGGCACTCCTCTGGTGCGAGAGCAAGTCCACAAGTCCTCTGTATCTCTCAAAGAGTGGCCTGATCCCGTGTCCTGCTGCCACTGCAAGCTGATCCCAGTCAATGCTGTTATGCTGGAAGAGCTTGTGGCCCCGACGCCTGTAAGTCTCGTACAGGGACGCCTGTGTCAGGGTCCAGAAGCGGGAGTCAACTCGAGCGTCCATAGGCCGCGGGAACCACTCCTCAGGCATCGCTAACCATCTGAGCTTCTTCAGTTGCCTTGCCTTCATCTTCCTGTAGTCGGTGAGTCTGACATTCTCGGCAACATGGACTGCTGTGTCCATCAGGTGGATGGCCCTTTGGGCCTCTCTGTCCACTCTCCAATTTCAGCCAAAGAGAGAATGCTAAAGTGATTGGTAATGTCTTCTTGAGAATTCAAAATTCCATCTGCTACAACCTTATTTTTCCCTGCTTACTTACTCGGCGCGGTCAGCCGCAGAGGGGCGCCGACTCGCCGTAGGAGTCTGTCCACCCCCACGAGTCCTCGGGGTGCGCCGGCGGATGAGAGGCGGCACCTCGGTCTCCTCCTCGTCGGAGCCCTCGGGAGGCACCGGCTGGACCGGAGGCTGCTCCTGCCTCTGCCGGGACTCGCGAATCCGTAAGGAACCGCGATGGCCGCGCTCACGCTCCTCGGCGGCGCGAGCGGCCAACTCCGCACGACGAGCGTCCTAGGACATCTTGCGCTTCTTCGCGGCGGGCTCCTCAATAGCCTTGCCCTTTCCTTTGCGATCGCGACCCATCTTGATGCAATTAAGAGCTAGGGTTAGCGACGATGAAGATGAACGACGAAAAACAACGAAGGACGTCGCGCGGCACGGAGCAAACCTTAGCGACGAACGGCGAAGCACGGCGAAACCCTAGCGGAGAGGGTGATGTGCGGTGGTGGAAGCCGGCGGCGAGTGGTGGTGCGGCTGGTGGTGGAGGGGAGACGGCGAGGGAGGCGCCGCGGAGGAGGGAGCTGCGGCGGCGCGGTGGAACGGCGGCGGCGCGCGCGGGAGAGGCGGTGGCGGGCACGGGCGGCGCCTAGGCGGCGGCGGCGCCTAGGAGGCGGCGGCGACTGGGAGGCGGCGGCGGCGGCGCCTGGGAGGCGGCGGCGGCGGCGCCTGGGAGGAGGCGGCGGCAACTGGGAGGCGGCGAGAGAAGCGGGCGGCGGCGGAGGTCGGGGAGAGGCGGAGGCGGCCGAACCGCTATTTAAACCGTGCGGGCAAACCCTAGCCGCGCACAAAACACCGGATGGACCGATGATCATCGGAGGATGCATCGGTCGAGTTCAACAGAGAGTTGTTCCAAAAACTCTCTTTGAACACCGGATGAGCCGACGTTGAGGTGTCGATCATCGGTCGATTTCTGCAGGGCACCAGAAAACTGAACACCGGATGCTCCGATGTCTTCTGAAATGAACTCATCGGTTGATTTGTGACATCTGACTTGATCTGAGCACTGAACTGAAGCACCAATTGATCCGATGATCTGCTAGCCCTAGCATCGGATAATCCGATGACTACAGAAAACCTAAGACTGCCCATATGTGTCCTTGGACTTAAACACACAAAGATAAGGATGGGTCCTAGGACTTTTTGGGCAACTCCTAACCTCTAATAGAAGGCTTCAAATATAGTGCCACATATTGGCTAAGCCCTTAAGCAAAGAGAACACACAAGGTTAGGAGGGAAACCACGAAAATGTAAGGCCCATGCTTTGTGAGCTAGAGTATGGAAAACTTCTATCTCTTTAAAGCATGTACCTTTAGAATTTTGCTCTATCCACAATATATGAGTTGAGATATTGCATTTTGAACAAGTCTCCTTCTCATGATGTGGGTTCCCCTTTGTGACAATCTACCGTATGCACTGCCAAACAAAATAATGCAAGATATTAAATGAGTGCAAGTCTATATGGCAGGAATCATGCAAAGCATAATGTATGTCTATCTTGGCAAGTTTAGACCTTCCAAAGGCTTCCTCAGGGAAAACTATTTCTAGCTCGCCCCTATCCTTTGGGAGTTAGACAAGACCTATTTGATATGCAACCTTACATGAACATGGCAACTTACATGACGTTAGATGCATCTAGCACATTTAATTCACTTCTAAGTCTAGAAAAAGTTTTCTCATCAAGTGGTTTAGTGAAGATATCCGCCAATTGTTCTTCGGACCTAACACCTTGCAAAGAGATGTCTCCTTTAGCCTCATGGTCCCGCAAGAAGTGATGGCGAATATCAACGTGCTTAGTGCGGGAGTGTTGAACGGGGTTTCTAGCTATCTTAACCGCACTTTCATTGTCACAAAGGAGAGGCACACAATCAAACTTAATTCCAAAGTCCAAAAGGGTTTGCTTCATATATAGAATTTGGGCACAACATGCACCGGCCGCTATATACTCTGCCTCCGCGGTGGACAAAGCCACGGAGTTTTGCTTTTTGCTCGACCAAGATACTAGGGAACGCCCAAGTAAGTGGCACCCACCGGAGGTACTCTTGCGATCCACACGGCATCCGGCAAAGTCCGAATCCGAGTAACCCAAGAGATGGAAACTAGCGTTCTTGGGGTACCACAAACCTACACTTGGGGTATGCTTGAGATACCTAAGTATCCTAAAGACCACCTTACGATGCGATTCTTTAGGTGCCGCTTGAAAGCGAGCACAAAAGCACACACTAAACATGATATCGGGCCTAGATGCGGTAAGATATAACAATGAACCAATCATGGAACGGTAATGAGATTGATCAATAGGTTTACCGTCCATGTCCGCGTCGAGATGACAATTTGTCCCCATTGGAGTACTTCTTGGGCTTCAATCTTCCATTTCAAACTTCTTCAAGAGGTCCTTGGTGTACTTCTCTTGGTAGATGAAAGTCCCCTCTTGAAGTTGCTTGATTTGAAATCCTAGGAAGAAATTTAGTTCTCCAATCATTGACATCTCGAACTCCCTAGACATCATGGTGCCAAACTCAAGGCTAAGAGATTTGTTAGTTGAGCCAAAAATAATGTCATCAACGTAAATTTGACAAAGAAATAAATCCCCGTTGATGTCCTTGGTGAAAAGTGTGGTATCCACCCTCCCGATCTTGAATCCTTGCATGACTAGGAAATCCCTTAGACGTTCATACCATGCCGTAGGTGCTTGCTTGAGCCCGTAGAGCGCCTTGTGTAACCTATACACATGGTTAGGATTCCTCGGATCTTCAAACCCGAGAGGTTGCTCAACGAAAACAAGTTCGTTAATATAACCATTGAGGAAGGCACTTTTAACATCCATTTGATAAAGCATAATATTGTGATGCGAAGCAAAAGCAAGGAGTATGCGAATAGCTTCTAACCGTGCGACCGGGGCGAATGTCTCTCCAAAATCTAGTCCTTCAACTTGTGAAAAACCCTTGGCCACAAGCCTTGCCTTTTTGCGGACCACCACGCCATTCTCGTCTTGCTTGTTGCGGTACACCCACTTCGTTCCGATGACGTTCTTGTCCTTAGGTCGCTCCTCCAATACCCAAACTTCATTGCGGGTGAAGTTGTTGAGTTCTTCTTGCATAGCCATCACCCAATTGGGATCTTGGAGTGCTTCCTCAATATTTGTGGGTTCTACACACGAAACAAAAGAGTAGTGCTCACAAAATGAAGCAACATGGCGAGAACGAGTACTTACTCCCCGTGACGGACTTCCGATGATTTGATCCATCGGATGTGCCTTGGAGATGCGCCCATGCCTCATAAGAGGTTGTGAGGCACTTGGCGGTGGTGAGGCATCTCGCTCGTCTTGTGGTTGGACTTGACCTTGGACTTCTTATTCTTCTTGTTGTTGTGTGGCATGTGAATCTTGCATTGGCAATGGATCATCTTTCTCTTCTTCTTCATCAATTTGAGGCGCCATGGAGGTGTTGATGTTGGAACTTGAGGCTCCCCCTTGATCATGGCTCTCCTCAACTTCGGGCTTGATGTCTCCTATGGTCATGTTCTTCATAGCTTCTCGTAGAGGCTCATCATCTATATCATCATGACCAAAACTCTCCTCTTGGGAGCCATTAGTCTCATCAAACTCAACATCACAACTTTCTTCAACTAACCCGGAGGTTTGGTTGAATACTCGATATGCTTTTGAGTTTGACGCATAACCAAGAAAGATACCAACATCACACCTTCTTTCAAACTTACCGAGCCTTTTCTTGCGGTAGATGTAGCACTTGCACCCGAAGACTCGAAAGTAGGAGATGTTGGGCTTTCTCCCAATGAGGAGCTCATATGGGGTCTTTTGAAGTAGTCGATGAAAATAGACCCTATTTGCGGCATGGCACGCCGTGTTGATTTCTTCGGCCCAAAACTTCTCCGACGTGCCATAGTCATCAAGCATTGCTCTTGCAAGGGTGATCAGAGTCTTGTTCTTCCTTTCAACGACACCATTTTGTTGAGGGGTGTATGTGGCCGAAAACTCGTGCTTCACGCCTTCATGATCACACCACTCCCCAATGTTGTAGTTCTTGAACTCGGTGCCGTTGTCACTCCGGACCTTGATGATGGGAAGTTGAAATTCCCTTTGAGCTCGTTTAGCGAAGGTCTTGAAGATTTCCGGAGTTTCACCCTTGTCACCTAGATACAATGTCCAAGCATAGCGAGAGTAGTCATCAACAATAACAAGACAATAGAGGTTACCGCCAAGGCTTTGGTATGTGGACGGTCTGAAGAGGTCCATGTGAAGTAGTTCAAGTGGCTTGGAGGTTGACACCATTGTCTTCATCGGATGGTGTGAGGCAACTTGCTTCCCGGCTTGACACGCGCTACAAAGCTTGTTCTTCTCAAATGTGACATCCTTCACGCCGGTCACCATCCCAAGCTTGAATGACTTCTTGAGCTTGCTCATCCCAATGTGAGCAATGCGCCGATGCCATAGCCATCCCAAACTTGTCTTGGTGAAAAGACAAGTGGTCAACCTAGCATCCTTGTTGGAGAAGTCCACCAAGTAAAGATGTCCATGCCGAAAACCTTTGAATATTAGTTCTTTGCTTGATTCACTAGTCACCACAACACCATTCTTGTCAAATGTGCACGTTAGTCCAAGATCACATAATTGTGCAATGGAAAGTAAATTGAAACTAAGAGACTTAACATAAAGCACATTAGAGATAGACAAATCATGAGAAATAGCAATTTTACCCAAACCAATTACCTTCCCCTTTGAGTTATCACCAAAGGTGACTTGTTCATGATTGCCGGGGTTCTCTATGGAGGTGAACATACCATCATTGCCGGTCATATGTTGAGTGCACCCACTATCGAGTACCCAATGCTTTCCTCCGGCTTTGTAGTTCACCTACACACATGAAGTTATTTTTTGAGTTTAGGAACCCAAGCCAACTTAGGTCCTTGTATGTGTGATACAAGTGATTTTGGGACCCAAAGTTGCTTGGGGAGCTTCCCCTTCATGCCCTTGATGTCTTTGCCGATGAACCTTGCCTTCACCTTTCCACCTACTTTGCTCAATAGATAGTGATAATCATTGAAAGTAGATTTGTAGTTAGGAGGCAATTTGGGAGAAGGACGGTTGGGAAGAGGACACTCCCTCGTGTGATGTCCGGTGACCTCACAATGTTGGCAATAGGAACCAACTTCCTTGATGAAGCTTGTCCTAAGCTCCGGTGAGGGCACCTTTCCTTTGTTGGGCACCGGGAAGGATCCAAGTCCCCTCTTGTTGAAGCCTTTAGCTTGTTGGTAGAGGATTTCCTTGTGCTTGTCCTCCCCCTTAGAGAGTCTTGCCACACTAGTGCGAAGACTTTCAATTTCGTCCATTAGCTCCTTCTCCCTAGGGCTTGCTTTCAAAGGCAAAGACTTATCCAAAATATTAGTGGCATGTGAATTAGATGATATTTTGCCATCAAGGGTTTCTTTCTTTGTGTTTTTCAATTTAAGTTCAATCGCTTCATAAGCAAGGTTAAGCACTTCATGTTCTTGAACCAACTCATTGTGCTTTGCCAAGAGTGCTAAGTTAGCTAAGTCAAGCTCATGATACTCAAGCTTGATTTGAGCATTCTCCTCCTCGATTTGCTTGACATTTGATTTGAGCGTGTCATGCTCTTTAAGTATGGTTACATACTTGTCATGCAAATCGAGGTTAGCACTTTCAAGCTTAGCACGAGCTAGCTCAAGAGCCTTAACCTTAGCCTTTTCCCTTTTTATAATGGCATGATATTCATTAATCATAGATGCTAATTCATCGGGTGAAAGCTCATCATCATCATCGCTAGAATCTTCACATACCTTTGAGTTACCTTTCGCCATTAGGCACATAGGAGGTGGACGAAGAGGTGAGTCATCCTTGTTGATGATGGCGAGGCCCGCCAAGTTTTCTTCATCTTCACTATCTTCGTCGCTTGACTCTTCATCCGTGATCCACTCATTGGCTTCACACATGAAGACCTTTTGAGGCCATCTTCTCTTCTTTGGAAAGAGCTTGGTTTTCTTGCCTTTGTCAAATTTCTTCTTTCCAAAAGAGCGCTTGGGCTTGACCTCCTCTTCATCATCACTTTCTTCTAGCTTGTGATGCTTGCCATTGTCCTTCCTTTTGTCCGGTCTTGGACAATCATATGATATGTGGCCTAGATCACCACAATTGTAGCACGTCTTGTTTTCATCTTTTCTTGGCAAGAAGGCTTTCTTCTTGGGATCATAAGAGTATCCCTTCTTTGCAATCTTGGAGTTGAGGCGTGAGAATTTCCCCATCATCAAAGCAAGCTCATCATCATCATCTTCGCTTGTTTCTTGCTCTTCTTCACTTGAGCTAGGCTGAACCACTTTCTTCTTCTTGGGAGTTGTCTTCTTGGTTGAAGCCTTGAGAGCAATGGTTTTTGATGATGACTCCTCCATCACTCCAAGTACGCTCATCTCATGAGCATGGATTTCTCCAATGAGCTCCGAAACTTCAATGTTGTCTAGTGACTCTTTTTGCAGCATTGAATTGATAATGTTGTACTTGGGCTTGGGTAGAAGCATGAGGATCTTGCGATTGATAAGTCCCTTGCCAAGAGAAGCAATGTCAAGTGCGTTAATTTCCTTAATGAGCACATTTAAACGAGAAAACATTTGGTTAACATTCTCATGAGGAAACATCTTAAATTCATCATATTTTGATTTAAGCATGTGATATTTGAGTTCTTTAACACGAGATGAGCCCTCATGTATTTCAATTAGACATGCCCAAATTTCACATGCTTTTTCCTTACTAGCAATCCTAGCAAAGACATCTTGACTAATGCATTCATATATGGCATTTCTAGCCTTAGCATCCCATTTTAATTGGTCACCAACATAGTCAAGATTTCCAAACCCCGCATGGGTCGCTTCCCACACTTCGGGAGCAATTGCCTCAAGGTAAGCGCGCATGCGTGCTTTCCAATAAGCAAAATTCTTGCCCTCGAAGGTAGGAACCGAACCCCCATTCTTTGCCATTTTCGCTCTCTAGCGGTGAAGCTAGAATGATCCAATGAGCAACCTCGCTCTGATACCAATTGTAAGGATCGAAACGCCCAAGAGGGGGGGTGAATTGGGCTTTTTCAAATTTTAGAGCAATTTAAAGCTTAATGGTTGAAGCCCAATTCCCTATGCGAACTAACTACGCAAGCAAGAGTATTAAGTGCGGAATAGTAAGTGTGTAATAGTAAGAGGGTGAGGACAGAGATGCAAACTCCCGCGGAGACTCGGAGACACGGCGATTTTTCCCGTGGTTCGGTAAGATCACAAAGATCTACCTACGTCCACGTTGTGGCACCCACCAAAGGGTATAGCCACTCCCAAGTCACCAAGACAAGGGAATCCACTATCTTTCTCCGTTCGCCAACTCCGGTAAGGTGGAGCTCAAGCCTTGTACAAGGTGATCCTCCGGGCTTCCACAAACGCCTTGGTAAGCTCCGGAGCGATCTCTTCTTCCTCCAACTTTTACAAGGTAAGAGAAGTCACCAAGACACTCTCTCTCACTAGCCTAGAGATTCCAATCATCAAGAATGGACGCACACAAGCTTCTCTCTAGCTAGATCTAGCCTATAGTTGGAGTACAAGAGGTTTTGAGGTGTGGAAGTGGTAGCTCTTGGTCTTGAATGCTTGAGGATGTGTGGTGAGGCTCTGGTGATCAAGACTTGACGAAATGGCCGGTTGGAGGAGTATTTATAGCCAGCCCACACGAGATAGCCGTTGGAAAAGTAGGCAGACTTTTTCTGTGAACATCGGATCATCCGATGCACCCCTTTATTTGAGCATCGGTCAAATTCCAAATTAGCTGATGTCATGTGTCAGATGTGACCGCTGGATATAACCGTTGGATCTGACTGTTTAATCGACCGATGTTACTTCAACTTCATCATCGGATGATCCGGTGAGTTGATCTTCAGAATTGGTTCAGAAATAATGTCTCTGTTGAAATTGACCGATGTACACTTACTTCATCATCGGATGATCCGGTGTGTACTTCTTTAGAATAACTCAGAAATCATCCTTCTGTTGAAATCAACCGATGTGCCACTTCCTTCACATCGGATGATCCGGTGTATACTGGGCTCTGAGGTCTTCTTCTTCTGCCAACTCAAACTCGACCGATGTAGTCATTTTGCAAGACATCGGATGATCCGGTGAGTGCAACTTGTTTGCTTCGAGTTGTTTTGAGTTGATCTTTTGGAATCTTCTTGAGTGACCTCTTTGACACTTGTTTGAAATGATATTTTGATGAAGTGTAAGCTTCTTGTGTTGCCAATTTTGATAGAATAGAGTCGTTGTATGAGTTCTTCATTTAGTCTTCATGAGTATCGAATAACCCCTTAGAATAGATCGTTGAGGGGTCTCCATTTGTATCCAATGAGCAGTAGATGGTGTGAATAGATAGTTCATTAACTTTTGATGTGATATACGTGAAACCTCGCATCCACAAGCTCATTAGTAATAACGAACGGTTGTCATTAATCACCGAAACCATACCTCACGGGGGCCTAGATGCTTTCAACAGTGTCTTACATTGGCACCCGTTTACCAGGGGGTCATCACAACTGGTCAAACTAAGCCAGTCGCTGAGACCCCGACAATTCGTAAAAGGAAGCGGGTACGCATCTACCGCAAGCAACAAGGAAACGGCAGCTGCTTGGGAAAGTTAAGGGGCCCTCCGATCTTTGTAGCATCAAGGGTCAGGAGGCCTCACGGAAGCTAAAAATGGTTTCGTCTAAAATGGACCCAGCATCGAGTGATTGTTAGAAGGAAGATCAATAGAACCACTTTTTCATTCATCAACACAGAAATACAAGACAAGACTTAGAACAGGAAGCTCTTCATTGATATTGGGTTCCCAACACACAAAAGGGGATACAAGACAACTAAAAAAATCAACAGCTACAAGTTGAGCAGTCTTCTGCTTCGTGGACTGCTTGGTTGTCCCCCGAGCTGATCTCTGTGCAGTAAGATGGTCACCTGCAATTAGACCGAGATCGACAGCAGTGCACGCTGGACCGCGGCAACGGTGACAACCAGTGTCGCGTGGGCCAAACACCACTAATTGGGTGGCAATGCATGCTGGACCGACTCAACAGTAACATCCAGTATCGGGTGGGCAAAATCGTCATCTATGGCAGATATTGTTGTCTACCACAGTACCTGGAGGAAGGCTTGGTCACTCTGGACCTAGCCTTCCTCCAGTACCGGAAGGAAGTTCCCTCGAGGCAAAGCGCCCAGAGGACGTGCTCCACCCGACACTGGCGTTGGGACTCACAGCGGGTTGAAGACCCTGTCCCCGACGGCCTCCCCTACCGTCGGCATGCCATCAGGATAGCTTGTGCCTCTATCCAAGGCCGCCAAGGAAAGGGATCTGTCAGAGACCCTCACCGGAGGCCGCACACGCACGAACATCTCGCATAAGTGGACGGAGTCGGCTACCAGTGAGGATGTATCTGGTGGGCGAGAGCATCTCGAAGCGGCGACTTCCAGCGCGCAAGAGGAGAACAAAGGCCATATGGTGAGGAAAGGTGCCGACCCACACCACAAGGCCTCCTTTTATACCCGTTCTTGGCCCCAGGCAGTGCAACAGGCGTGGTGATTGGGTCACCACCGCTGCACACCGAGGATATCCGCCTCTCCCAACGATAGGGCTGGACCCAGGTCCACTTGTCAGCCACTGGTGACCGAAAGGATAGCACCTCGCGAATGACAAGTGGTTCCCAAGGAGATCAGTGCGACCCACTCGTCGGCTGCCGCAGTAAATGACCCGGGGCGACCGCTCGAGCGCGCCATTCTAGCGCTCGCCATTGACGGGTAGGGCCCAGGACCACTAGTCAGGCACTAGTGTGACAGGCGAGTATAAACTCAGGAACGTTCGACATCTCCCGAGGGAAGTGGCACAGTACTCCTGCAGTCATGGGTGGTCGCAGTAGTAGTGCAAGGTGACCCCTCGACTGCCATGCCGTGACCGGTCAAGTCGGAGTGAACGCGACGATGTGCTCCCACATTGACTGAGTGCGCCCACTACACCAAGGACGAACAACCTTTTCAACACTACAGGAAAAACGATCATTGACGACGGCCAAATTTATTGTCGACAGGGCCGTCGTCTTTAATGTTATTGATGACTGCTTTGTCTAGCCATGGTCAATAACACAGTTATTGACGACGGCTAAACGAGTACTGTCGTCAATAATTATTGACGACGGTGCCCGTCGTCTTTAACTTAATTCGAGCCCACCCGAGGAGTTATTGACCATGGTGACCTACCACCGTCGTCAATAACACAGTTATTGATGACGGCTGAACGAGTACCGTCGTCAATAAATAATTGACGACGGTGCCCGTCGTCTTTAACTTAATTCGGGCCCACCCGAGGAGTTATTGACGACGGTGACCTAGCACCGTCGTCAATAACACAGTTATTGACGACGGCTGAACGAGTACCGTCGTCAATAAATTATTGACGACGGTGCCCATCGTCTTTAACTTTTATTGACGACGGTGACCAGGCACCATCGTCAATAACGGGACATATAACCCGTACGCGAGCCGGGAGGCGGCCAGTGCCGCCTCCCGACTCGCGCCGAGGTCTCGTTGCCGCCGCCCTCCCCGCCACCGGTCCCCGTCGCCACCGATCCCCGCCGCTGCCGCCCAAGGTAAGTCCCCCTCCGGCTTCTCCCCCACTTGCCTCGCCCCCCGGCCGCGCCGCCGGCGACTGGCCGGCCGGCCTCACCGTCCTCCCCCCGTCTGGCCTCTCCAGACCCTCCCCCGTCCCGGAGACCGCGACTTGCATGGACAGCGACAGCGCCAAACACATCCGGGACTGATCTCCCATGCCCATCCTGCCCTCCGCAGCCTTCTTTCTCTGCAGCATCGTCCCTGCCTACTTGCCACGATGATCACCCCTTCCCGATGCGGCAGTAACTAGTTTGCGATGAGATGTTTTGAGCGAAGCGAGGCTGCTCACTTATCGAAGAAGCGATGATGCGAGGATAGCTGGTGCCTGGAAGGGTCAGGTGGGGAGGCCGATCGAGATGAAACTGGTTCGCGCGCGGAATGAAGTATTGAATGCTACACAGACGTCTGCATCCTCGAGTTGCATTCGTGGATTGTTGCGCTTATTTTTCTAACCTCCCGACTCGCGCCGAGGTCTCATCGCCGCCGCCCTCCCGGCCGGTCCCCGCCACCGGTCCCCGCCCCCTCCCCCCTCTGTCCCCCGCCTCTGTCCCCCGCGGAAGGCGGGCTCGAGGTTGTAGGATGGACGGCCCCAGAGGGATTGGTGGTGGCGTTGCTAGTGGTTGAGCTGCTGCTGCAAGTGGTAGAAGAAGAAGATGGAGCACCACTATGAGGAGGATTATTTAATTCGTTAAGCTTCATTTTAATTAGGAACTTCAGCTAAGTGCACAGTTCACTCTTATTCTTGCAATTTTTATGTGGCAACTCATTGTGGTACCGATGGATTTGTCCCAAGAAATCTGCCAAGGCAAGTTCAAGTTCATTTTCTTCGGATTCTTTCATGCATTTGGAACCACTGGGATCCAAAGGCCCAGATGTAGAAGCCACGCTTATGCTTGTGCTCTGATTTTGGTGTCCTTTTGATTTGCTGTTCTGAGTTGCACTTTTGTCCAGATAGACACCATGTCCAAAATCCGCAAGTATTCTTTGAACCTCATCATTTGGGATCTTCAACTGTTTTACCTTTCCTAGCTCATCCTCCATAAGTCTTTTAACTGCTGGTTTTCTTGAACTGCATTCCTCCATATTCTGAGAAACATAAGGGCAGCTGGTGTATAGTTTTTACAGAAAGTAAGCTTCACTATGTCACATAAACATTACATAATGAGACACTGCATAGGATTATATCATGGGCTATTGAAACTGATGAAAGTTAGATCGGTTGTCCACTTTGATGCTTTATCATGCTAATATACATGAAGCAAATAGGACTTTGTCAGGAAACTTCTTTGTGTGAAATGTTCTTGTTTCAATTTCGATGGAGTGACTTAGATTTCAAGCAGATACAGAAGTAACAGAACGATGCAATTATTGTTGTTTATTCATTGAACAGTTGTTCAGTAGGTTTATGACCAAAACACAAGTCAGCTTTTTCTACAGGTCATAGAAATGTCTTATGCAAGTGATCTTGTACTCCCTGCATTTTGAATTATTTGACGCTGGATTAGCAGTAGTACAAACTCCAGGAACTACGTGTAAAAACATAATGCTTCTTAAAATGTCTTAATTAATAATGTCTTATGCATCAGCAGTAGTACAAACTCTAGGAACTACTCCAGGAACTACGCTGGATCACCAGGGAAGTGACCCCTCGCAGCCTGATCAGCTGTCTTCTCAGACAGCGACGGAGACGTTGGTGAGTTCTTTAGTTGACTTAATTGTATTCTCTTCAAAACTTCTAATGACTTTAATTTTCTGTATTTTCAGGAAAAGTATGGGGTGGAGATGCGGAGGCTTCGAGGCCACGATTACGATTGGCAGAACTCGCCGATTGTACCTGAAGCCGCCTATGCAAGCGGTGGCGGTAAACCTCACGGCCGGTGAGTTCTGTTGTTTTTCATTTACTTTCATGAACTTCGAGACACGAAACTTTCATACTCTTACTTTGTTGTGTAGATTGGCCATCTTCGATGCAGTAGTAGACTCGAGGGAGGCGCGGTCTTACTCGAGGGCCTCTTCGTCGCAGGGTGGATCTAGCAGGCGTGGCAGCCGCGATCTAGAGCTCCAGAGTGTCCAGGAGGAGCTCCAGAGGACGCAGGAAGCGCTGAGGCTCGCGAACGAGAGGCAGGTAGCCGAGCTCCGGGCTAGGGATGAGTATCAACACTCGTACATGCTACAGCTGCAAGCTGCCATGCAGTTAAGTTCAGATCATTGTACTCAACGTTTCTAATATATAAATGACATGTATAATAATTTACTTCATATTTGCAGGCTATGGCCACAGAACAGCCTGTTGTCTTTCCTCAGTGGGCGCCGCCACCGATATAGCTACCACAGGGGCCGACGTCAGGAGCACAGGTACAAAATTTCTCATAATAGCTGCAACTAGTTAAACTTGCTCAAATTTAGTTGAATTAGATCAAACTTAATTAAACTTAGAGAAAACTAGTTAAACATTCTTAAACTAAGTAAAATATGGTACAACTTACTCAACTATAGTCAAATATGACCAAACTTACTCAAACATAGCCAAAACTATTTGAACTAGCTCAAACACAAACACTACTAGTCCATACTTCTCAAACATAGTAAAATATGAGCAAACTTACTCAAACATAGCCAAATCTAGCTAACTTGCTCAATTCTAACTTGTAATGAGTTTATTTAATCATATACACATTTGTGAACTTCTAATTTGTCTAACTATACATGTACATCATAGGGATCGGCGACGCAAGCTCAGGAAACTCCATCCCCTCAGCAACCAGCGTTTGGACGAGCGCACGACGACTTCCTGGACTCCGGTGGCAGCGGTCGGGGTAGCGTAGGGTAGTGTGGCGTGCGTATAGTGTTTTTGTGCCTGCCTGTGATGTATATTTTGATTGCCTGTGATCTGGCCATCGAGCCAGGGCTGGCATCGAAGCCAGGGCAGGATTTTCTATTTTTTTTTAAAAAAAATTGGAAAGCTTATTGACGACAGTTTCTGGTACTTGGCCGTCGTCAATAAGCCATTAGTATTGACGACGGCTAGGTACCAGAAACTGTCGTCAATAAGCCATTGTTATTGATGACGGCCAAGTAGAAACCGTCGTCAACAAGCCATGGTTACTGACGACGGTTCAAATCCTGGCCGTCGTCAATACTCTGCTCTAGCTTATTGACGAGAACCAGATTTAGCTGTCGTCAATAAGCCACTGTTATTGACGACGGCCAAGTACAGAAACCGTCTTCAATAAGCCATCGTTACTGACGACGGTACATATCCTAGCTGTCGTCAATAAGGTTATTGACGACAGCTAAATTTAGCTGTCGTCAATAAGATTATTGACGACGGTTACCGTCGTCAATAAAGATATTGACGACTAATAATTGACGACAGCCAAAAACCGTCGTCTATAAAGGTTTACCGTCGTTAATAACTTATTAACGACGGTAGTGTTCTTATTGACGATGGTTTCT
Organism: Neostapfia colusana; assembly: GCA_030760725.1. Taxonomy (NCBI): domain Eukaryota; kingdom Viridiplantae; phylum Streptophyta; class Magnoliopsida; order Poales; family Poaceae; genus Neostapfia; species Neostapfia colusana. The sequence goes on from JASWHV010000011.1 coordinate 50,832,813, forward strand.
GGCCGTCGTCTATTGTCCGGATTCCTGTAGTGCAACTCCAAGGGAAAGCTGTTCACCTGCTACGCAAAAATTTCCCGCCTTTTCGATTCCCAGTAATTGCAAGACCAAACCCACGACGCGGGAGAGATAGGGGCCCCACCTGCGGGATCAATGCCTCCCCCGAGATGGGCCCGGGGGCCACTGTCGATACTGTGCCAACCGGGTACCCTGGTGTAGTGGGAAAAAAGCACCTGGGCCCCGCCTTCTCAGCTTAGGCGCGCCCTAGCATAAGCCACACGCTATGGGCCCCATGGGATGTCCCAGGGTTGCAACGTGTCTTCAGGCCCTGAGCCTGACAACCGGCCGAGGTGGCTCGGTGGCTGACATGGGTCCAGTAGTGTAGGCCCCATCCTCTACTAAGGAGGGCTCAAGCACTACCACGTGCCCGGCACGTCCGAGCCACACCCCCAGCCAGAGAGGGCTCCGGAGGTCCATGCGTCCTGCAGCTCCGGATCCAACCTTCAGCATGGAGGCCTACGGTGTTACCACGTGAGCAGCGACTCCGGGTGTAGCTTCCCCCTGGTGGAGGCTCCAGATGTGCCACGTGTCCTGCAGCTCCGAATCTGACCTCAAGTGTGAGAGTGCTCCGGTGCTGCCACGTGCCCAATAATTCTGGACCGCCCACTAATCCTCAAGACGGCTCTGGTGAGACGCATGTCTCGGGGGCCATCCGCCCAAACGTCACTCCGACGAGCAACGGGAAGATGCCCAGGGAGTAAAGAGGAAGGAGCATTGCCAGGGCAAGCATTGAAGGCTCGCGCCTTCCCCAGAAGCATGGCGCGCGACGCACGCCACCGTCCTCTGTCTATTCGCCATTACGGTGAACTGACCTGTTGTAGAGTGAACTTTGTAGTAGAGTGAACTGATCTGTTGTAAGTAAATTCTATATGTGGTAAACAATCCTCCCAACCCTTTAAATTTGTTTTTAAAACAGCCCGTAACATAGTGGATAGAGTACGATTTACTATCTCAGTTTGTCCATCGGTTTGTGGGTGACCTGTGGTTGAAAACAGCAGCTTGGTTCCAAATTTATACCACAAAGTTCTCCAAAAATGACATAAAAATTTTGCATCACGATCAGAAACAATGGTATTTGGCACACCATGTAAAGAATAATTTCTGTCATAAACAAATCAGCAATGTGTGAGGCATTATCATTTTTATGACAAGGTATAAAATGTGCCATTTTGGAGAAACGATCAACAACCACAAAAATACTATCCCTCCCCCTCTTAGTCCTAGGCATTCCCAAAACAAAATCCATGAAAATATCCTGCCAAGGTACACTAGGAACAGGAAGAGGCATATAAAGACCATGTGGGTTAAGTCGAGACTTAGCTTTATTGCAAGTAGTGCATCGTGACATGTAGCGCTCGACATCACGTCTCATCTTTGGCCAAAAGAAGTGTGTGGCCAGCACGTCCTCAGTTTTCTTCACTCCAAAATGTCCCATCAAACCTCCTCCATGTGCTTCCTGCAAAAGTAATAGGCGAACGGAACTAGCAGGAACACATAGCTTGTTAGAACGATAGAGGAGGCCCTCACGTAGTACATATTCATTCCAAGTTCTTCCTTCTCTACAATTTTCAAAGGCATCTTTTAAGTCCAAATCAGTAGGATATAATCCTTTTATTGTTTCCAAACCAAATATTTTATGATCAAGTTGAGACAGCATGGTGTAACGTCTAGATAATGCATCTGCAATAACATTCTCCTTCCCTTTCTTATGCTTAATGATGTATGGAAACAATTCTATGAACTCAATCCATTTAGCATGTCGTTTATTCAGATTGGTTTGACACTTAAGATACTTAAAAGATTCATGATCGGAATATATGACGAACTCCTTGGACCAAAGGTAATGTTGCCAAGTTTGTAGAACTCGCACTAAGGCATACAATTCCTTATCATAAGTAGAATAATTCAGAGAAGGACCATGCAATTTTTCACTAAAGAATGCAACGGGTTTACCTCCGTGTATGAGAACACCTCTAATACCAATGCCGCTTGCATCACATTCTAGCTCAAATGTCTTGTCAAAATCAGGAAGTTGTAGCAATGGTGCTTGTGTAAGCTTTGATTTGAGAACATCAAAAGCTTATTGCTGCTGTTCGCCCCATCGAAACTGCACTCCCTTCTTCGTCAGTTCATGGAGAGGTGCTGCAATGGTGCTGAAATCCCGCACAAAGCGTCGATAAAAACCTGCAAGACCAAGAAAACTACGCACCTGCGTGACGGTCCATGGAGTTGGCCAGCTAGTGATCGCCACAATTTTTGTCTCATCCATCTCAATTCCCTGCAATGAAACGATATATCCAAGAAATGAAACTCGATTGGTGCAAAAGACGCACTTTTTGAGGTTACCAAACAAACGTGCATCTCTCAAAACACTGAAAACAGAACGTAAATGATTAAGATGTTCGTCATATGACTTGCTGTAAATGAGGATATCATCGAAGTAAACCACCACAAATTTTCCAATAAAAGCACGTAAAACCTCTTTCATTAATCGCATAAAAGTGCTAGGTGCATTAGTTAAACCAAAAAGCAGGACTAACCACTCAAAAAGTCCAAACTTGGTTTTAAATGCAGTTTTCCATTCATCTCCTAGTGCCATTCTAATTTGGTGGTAACCACTACGCAAGTCAATTTTTGTGAAAATAATAGCACCACTCAATTCATCAAGCATGTCATGTAAGCGAGGAATAGGATAACAATATCGAATGGTGATGTTATTAATCGCTCTATAATCAACACACATGTGCCAGCTACCATCTTTCTTAGGAACCAAAAGAACAGGAACAGAACAAGGACTAAGGCTTTCACGAATATACCCGCGGTTCAAAAGATCTTAAACTTGTCGCTGAATTTCCCTTGTCTCTTCAGGATTCGCCCTGTACGCCGCACGATTTGGCAAACTTTCCCCTGGAATCAAGTCGATCTTATGTTCAATGCCCCTCATAGGTGGTAATCCAGGGGGTATCTCGGGGGGAAACACATCAGCAAAATCCTGCAAAAGTTAGCAACAGCAGGGGGCAATGCAATGGACACTTCATGAAGCGAAAACATGACTTCTTTGCATACTAAAGCATAGTACATCTCCTTGGTACTAAATAAATCAGCAAGATCAGATTTAGTTGTGAGCAACGAAGGTGATTTTAACTTAATTACTTGCTGTTTTTCAGAGTCTAGTGATTTTGTTGCCTTATCATCACGTGCTTTACTTTTCTCCAAATGCACAATTTCAGCAGGAGTCATAGGAAGCAAAGTGATTTTCTTTCCTTTATGCATCAGAGTATATTTATTAGTTCTACCATGATGAATAGCATCCGTATCAAATTCCCCAGGATGTCCCAACAAAAGAGAACAAGCATCCATAGGTACGACATCAAAATCGGCAAAAAATCATGGTAAGAGCCAATCAAAAAATGTACTCTCGCTGTTTGTGTTACCCTAACCTAAACGCTGTTGTTGAACCACTGAATGTGGTATGGATGAGGGTGTGCTCTTGTTGTCAACACAAGTTTCTTGACCACATCACTGTTCACCAAGTTGTTGCAACTGCCTCCATCAATTATAGTGTGCACACGGCAGTCCTTGACGCTGAGAAACATGTGAAAAAGATTGTGTCGCTGTAGCTTGTCATCCGCCTCAACTTTGGAGCTCAAAGCACGCTGCAAAATTATGCTTCTATAATTTTCTGTTGCTGCAGTACCAAGTACCTCTTCATCTGTGCTATAGTGGTCATCTTTTGATCCTGCAACGTTAGTATCAAGAGAATATTTATCTTCAACATCCGAAGTACTATCATACCCGCCATCATCTCGTGCTATGTATGCTCGTTTGCTTGGGAAATCTTTCATCACATGACCAACTCCCTGTCAGCGGTGACACTTAATGTTGGAAGTTCGACTCGTGGAAGGAGTGGAAGTCGTAGGCTTGAATGGTGTCGTCTTGCTGCCCTCCGGCGCGTGAGGAAATGGAGCAGTAGATGAAGTTCGTTGGCCACCATTGGATGGTGTAGTGGCAGTAGGAAAACTCGAAGATGGTGCTGTTTTCGATGGTGTAGATGTCGAACGCGGTGTGAAGGTGCTCCTCGTGCGTTGGTGCTGCTGTTGTTTGCGGCCCTGCAATTCTTCTTCTATCAACATAGCCAGCTGAAATAATCTGTTAACAGTATCATATTCCTTATAATCAACAATGCCCTGAATTTCACGCCTCAAACCCTCATAAAAACGAGCTATTTATCATCCATGTCCTCTACTACCCCACAGTGCAACATACCCTTTTGTAACTCTTGATAATACTCCTCTACAGACATGTTACCTTGGTCTAAGCGCTGCAATTTTTTGTGAAGGTCCCGCTGAAAAAGGAGGAACAAAATGAATGCGCATAGCTTCCTTTAATCTATCCCATGTTAGAGGATCAGTTCTAGTTTTAACAAAGTTCATTCCACCATATGATAGCAAAATCCTTAAGGTCACTAGTGGCTTGACGAACTCTATGTTGTTCAGGAACAAGGTGGGCATTAAATTTCTGCACTACTGTCATCTCCCAATCAAGATACGCCTCAGCATCATAAGCATCAGAAAAAGAGGGTATAGTAAATTTGACTTTAGCAAAAGGATCATCAATAGGGCGATTAAAATTGTTATGACGATCATTGTAATTATAACGATTATTACCTTCCATACCTCATAGATAAAGTGGAAGTAGTGGTTGATTGTTATGATCTTCCATATTATAAGCACCGTCTTCACGATCTTCAGCGAGAGGCAGCCGCGCCTCAAGAGTGTCCATCCGAACAACAAGATCAGCAAGTTGGCGATTCAAGGTCGTCAAAGACGCCTCTGTTGATGCTTGGATTTTGGTGAACATATCTGTCATTTCCCTCATCATGTCACGCAACTCAGCATGTTGAACACATTCATCATCCCTTTTATCTTCTGCCATTGTTAGTAGTAAACAAAAGACAACAAAAAGATGTTATCCCTATCAACTACAAAGGATAGTGGCAATGTGAAAAGTGGAAGGAAGGAAACAATCTCTCTCTCTCAAGGGTCTTACCACGTTCTTACAAGTGTTCTTACCGACACAGCAGGTGGTAAACGGTGGACGGTGAGAACCAATGAAGCGTGGAGTGATTGCAAAGGTACCTGTTCTGCTCAAGAGGAAAAGTGGAGCTTGAATGGCACAATATGGTGGCTAATAAGCAAAAAAAAAATTGTTAACAGCAAACAAAGTTGAATAAGTATTCAATGTAGGAACTATTGCTGGTTAATAAGTATTCGAGGCCTAGCACAATACAAGGCAGTAGAAAGGCAAATAGAAAATCAGGAAGATATAACCAACAAGTACAGCACAAGTGTATAGGCCAACTATTTTCAAGTGTGTGTAGTCAATGCTTTAATATATGTGCTCTCTTCACTATTTTTTTAATATTTTTTGATATTTTTTGTTTACTCGAGAGCACAAAAATAGAAAGCACACAACTTTGCAGCTCAATTGGGTGTAAGATGTGACCTACAGAAAATCAGGAAGATTCTTTAAAATGAGGGCTGAAACTTCGGAGGCCGGATAGTCTATCTTCGGAGGGGAGGCTAAACAAGTTTCGCTGAACATGGCGAAGCTGTGGAAAATTGGTTGCGAAATTTCAAGTATATCAATTTCGCCCAATTTTGAGTTCGTATGCAGAAGTTATGGCCGTTTTAAGTTAGGCTACCCGAGTTACTATTTTTTATGTTGATTCAACCTCGGTTTTGAAAAAGATCTCGCAATAGGATGTGAAAAACAATTGAAATTTAGCAACAACTAATGATGGGATGTTGTGTGATGAATCATGGAGGACTGGCACAATGGTCTGTCACCTGTTCTAGGGCTGGCGATGCGGGAGTTCACGCAAGGCGGCTAGCTAGGGCAAACCGATGATCTTGTTGGCTCGGTTTGTTGTTTAGGGATTGTGAAATAGGTGAGCAGCAAGAAAAACAAGGAAGAAAAACGATAACTACGACCCTAAAAAACAATGCTAAAGCAGCAACAAGACTCGACCACACGAATGCAAACTCAACAATGCAAACTGAAAAATGAAACTTGCAGGCACTATGATCTAGCAATCGGTAAACATGATATGATTTTTTTGTGGCTTTTTATGTGGACTCTAGGTATGAAAAACAAGAACTAATCTAGTGGGAAATCAATTTACCTCACGGGCAACCTGAAATCTGATACCAAATGATGAGTGGTTTAGGCCCGACCTTCCGAAAGGTAGGTCGATTGAAGTGGAGATCTCGATGTTGATTATCCGAGGCACTCGAGCAGACCCAAACACCCCTGCAATCACTACACCACTGCTCTGTTGGTTATCAACCGTGCTTCACACGCTTGACCTCGTCAAGAAGGCTATCCCTGCTGGTGCAACCGAGAACACAAGAAAGAACGATTAAGATGCAATCTGAAATTACAAAATTGGGGTCTCACAAACCGTAGAACGGCGAAAGTGTTTAATCTAAGCAAAACCCACCAAATATGGCCGGCGGCTGCAGTATTTCAAGGCTAGCGTTTGTCCATAAGACCCTTAGACACGTCCCTAATGGACTCATACTGGATACAAGGCCCAAAAGCCCAATACGGTGGTGCAACACCGGACAGAACTCCAAATCCGACTTGTTTCGACAATTCCCAATGACTCCTGGCGAATTTTAATGTGGGACCAGAACTATTGGAAAGTTTATCTTCTCATATTTCCATGCATATGTAGAATGTTGAAAACGTAGTCCGTATGCATCCCGGGTGTCCGTTTTAAGATGGACTGCTCCTGGACTCCGAGTTGAACTGGAGTCCGAGTTGGCGACTGTTTCCGTCAACTTGTGGACGTCCCATCAAGTTCTCCACGTCCCCAAATCCATCTCCCTTTAATTGTTGATCATGTCCATGGTTCCTAATAATAATTAAATCATTAAATAGCAATCCATTCTCAAAATCACATGGGTAGGAAGTTAGGAACGAGTTCACCTGCTGATTTAGTAATCGTGCTCGTGCTCTTGTGATTGGTCCTTGTATATCAATGTGAGTATCCACTGTTGTGATGTCCTTATCAGGTTGATCCAAGCAAAATCGAACAAGTGCTGAAATGGAAGTCCCCCACATCTGTCCATGAAGTCAGAAGTTTACTCGGTTTAGCAGGATATAATCGGAGATTCATCCAATCTTCTACAAGCTTGCTAAACCGATGACGGAATTGTTGAAGAAGGGGATTAAATATGTTTGGAGCTCAGCTTGTGAAGGAGCTTTCCAAGCATTGGTAAATCATCTTACAACAGCCCCGGTGTTAGCTCAACCGGATATGACCAAGCCCTTCGACGTATATTGTGATGCGTCTGGCATCGGGCTTGGCTGTGTATTGATGCAAGGAGGAAGAGTGGTTGCTTATGTCTCACGTCAACTTCGTAACCACGAGCAGCACTATCCGACTCATGATCTTGAGCTCGCTGCTGTGGTGTTGGCATTGAAAATGTGGAGGCACTAAATGCTTGGGAATTTAGTGCACCTCTACAATGACCACAAGAGTCTAAAATATATATTCACTCAAAAGGAGTTGAATATGCGGCAGCGGAGATGGCTAGAGCTGATCAAAGATTATGAGATCGAGATTCACTACCATCCCGGCAAGGCAAACGTGGTTGTCGATGCCTTAAGCCGCAAATCTCATGTCAACCATCTGTTCATCACTCCACTTGAAGAGGAGGAGCCGAGTTTATACTTGATTCCATATGGGGCATTATATAATCTTGCTTTCGTTCCTACCATACGAGAGGAGATTATGGAAGCTCAGAAGAAAGATGTGGGAATGTTGTACATTTGGAGAAGAATGAAGAAAGGTGAAATGAAATGCTACCGAAGGGATGAACATGGTACTCTATGGTTTAAAGACCGTATAGTGGTACCCCGTGACATGAAGCTTCGGAAGAAAATCTTGGACGAAGCTCATTTGTCCAAGTATTCTATTCAGCCAGGAAGCAACAAGATGTACCAAGATCTGAAAACCAGGTTTTAGTGGACACGGATGAAAAGAGAAATCGTGAAATACGTATCCAAATGTGATACGTGTCGGCGGGTGAGCCGACCATATGCCTAAAGCTGGACAGCTGCAACCATTGAACATTCAGACGTGGAAGTGGGAGGATATCAGTATGGATTTCATAGTTGGCTTACCTCTCACGTCCCACAAGCATGACTCGATTTGGGTGATAGTCGATCGACTAACCAAGTCGGCTCATTTTATTCCTGTACATACAAAGTACGTGGCCAAGTAATATGCAGAGCTCTATATTGCAAGGATCTTGTGCTTGCACAATGTTCCCCGATCCATTATTTCAGATCACGGTGCGCTATTCGTCGCTCGGTTTTGGGAACAGCTGCACGTGTCATTGGGGACCAAACTGATCCGAAGCTCCGCGTATAACCCGCTGACGGATGGTCAAACTGAACGGGTGAATCAAGTGCTTGAAGACATGCTACGCGCTTGTGGCATCCACCACGGAAAAAAACTGGGACGATCATTTACCATTCATGGAGTTTTCATATAACAATGGCTATCAAAATAGCATCCAGACGGCACAGTATAAAGCTCTCTACGGCCGGAAATGTCGCACACCACTCAACTGGTGTGAGTTCGGCGAGCGAGTGATATACGGCATTGAACTTGTGAATAAGGCCAAAGAACGAGTGCGAGTAATACAAGCCAACCTCAAGGCTGCTCAATCTCATCAGAAGATCTATGCGGATAAAAGACGCCGTCCTCTCCACTTCGACAATGGGGACCAGGTTTATGTCCGTGTTTCTCCGAAGGAAGGAGTTCATCATTTCGGAGTAAAAGGAAAGCTTGCTCTGTGATTCATCGATCCGTTCACCATCATTGAAAAATGCAGAACCGTGGCCTACCGCTTGGAGTTACCGGCGTCACTCGCAGTAATTCACAACATATTCCACATCTCTCAGTTGATGAAATGCCTCAAGCCCTCGGCGGAAATCCGCGCCGAAGACATAGAAGTTCTGCAACCGTACCTCACATACTCGGAGTATCCGTTCCGTATTATCGATGAAAAGACTCGTGCCACAAGAAACCGGACCTTATGGTTTTACAATGTCTTGTGGAGTAACCATACCGCTGATGAGGCAACATGGGAATGCGAGGACTATCTACAAGCAAATTATCCGGACTTGCTATCATCATATACCCCGTAAAGTCTTCCCCACTTTGCTTTTCTTTTGGAATCTCGGGACAAGATTCTTTCTAAGGGGGAGGGATGTAAAATCCCCAAAAGTTCTAGCAAGGAATTCATCACATTCACAATTAGAAAAAAAATGAGGGGAATTAAAAGTTTGAATTATAACGCTGTGAGTTCAAAGCACTGATTCAAATCTCTCAAAAATTTCCAAAAATGAGGAGCTAAACTGAAAATTAGTTGTCCATAATTCAAATGTTAGACGTCCCAAATTTCAGCTCATTTGGAGGGGTTTTGCTATTTGTTTATAAATAAAAGAGAAAGCCTCAAACTTGAATTCAAATTTCAGTTTCAAATTCAAACTTCTCCAAAATGGCAAATTTGGTTCACAAATGTGTTCTCCACATTTGAATTAGCATCCACGCCAAAATTCAGATTAATTGAGTTTAGGTTGCTAGGGTAATTCAAATACATTACTTTGTGAGGAAGCAAAGGATTTAATTTGGATGAAAATATCAGAGCTATTAGGTGGGTTGGGACCCACATGTCAGTGAAACATAATCACAGTGGAAAAATTTGCTTCTGTGCGAGTTGAACACCGGGGCAGCCACGGAGCTGTGCCCTTGCTTCCCACCGATGTGAATTCAGCGCTGGGGATTGCTACTCGGTAAAAATCAGAGGCTGCCGAACTCAAACACCATTCCTCTTCTTCCTTGCACGAGAAAATCCTCAGCACCGCTTCCTCTCGTGCGCTCACTCGGGAAAACAGGGCACGGTGCCGCCTCCTCTGCCCTTCCTCGCCGATCAACCTCCGGTCACCCTAGCACCCGGTTGATCCCTGTAGGAGCTGCGCCAGCAAGTTCTCAACGTATATCACCCATCATCAGCTCGTTCCCGGCGTCCTAGGGTTGGTGCACGAAGCTTTTTCTTCTCCTCGGTTCCACACGAAGCCGCTTCATGGATACTCGGTGTCCGGCCACTCCAGTGACACTCCGGCTTGATCAAAACCACCCTAAGGTGCGCCACGAGGTGTAGCTACTCCTCCTGAACCCTCCTTGCTCGCTCCCACCGCCGGCGCGCCGGAATTTGCCGTTTAGCACCGGTACACGTGAAAAACCGAGTCAGTTCGATCCAGGAAATTCTGCCAACACACTCGATCGTCCATTCTTCGGTTCAAAACACAGCTACTAGGGCCCCTGATGACCCCCCATGCCGAAATCCGAAGCATCCCGGCCACCGTACAAGCGGGGTGACGAGGAATCGGCACCGCCGACCAAAAACGGGTTGGTCCACCGGTGACGACCCCCTTCCGGCCGTTCCTTGCTAGAATGGAGGGTAGGGTCATATTCCCCAAACCCTAGGGATGCTTTTTGGCAGCTTTGTTCGTGGGTTTCGGCTCGGGACACGCAGGCCTCGTCGATGCCACGCCACCAATTGCTGCCACCGATGCCGGTCACCTTTCCAACGTTTTCGTGATGCACCACCTTGCCCGGCTGCTAGAGGACGGCATGATGATCATGTAGCACGAAACCGGAGGGAAAATGGTCGAGAAACGGTGGAGAACAGGGTGCGCCACAATCGGGTTCGGTGTGCGCGGTTCCCTGGCGCGAGGTGGAAGAAGGGACTGATCCGAGGGACCCACTGTAGGCCGCCTGTTGCAATTATTTGAAGTTCTTTGTTAGGAAACAATTCCAGAAATTAGCTCATCTTCTAAATTTAATTATGCCTACTAGAATTGCTCTGAAAATTCCAAATAAATTCTGGTAGAATCCTCATGTGCTAAACTTTGTAGTAATGCAATTTCTTAAACATGAAAGTCCCAATATTTCCTTAGTTAATTCCTTTGATCTGATTGCTTTGGAAATTAATTACCGCTGTCCTGTAATGTGAACATTCCCAATTTTGGTCAGGAAACTTATTCAAATAACCTTGACCATCAGTAAAAATTTCAAGTTCATTAGGCTTTACTTACTGGGTCTAACAGTCTTCTAATCCTCAGCCTTCAATGAAAATCCCCCAAAATAAACAGAACCTTTTCAGCATTTCATATCAACTTCAAAAATTCATATCTCCCTGTAGACAACTCAAAAAATTATGAAACAAATTTTTTTACAACAAGGTAGACCTTCTCGAATTAGGTCATCCACTTTTAGCCATGTCAAAACTTCAGATTTTGAATCAAAATTCAGAGAAAACTTGTACTTGTGGGAATTTTGGAGACCACAAGCTTCCATTAGAATTTCTCAAATTTTTGCTCAAATCATCCTTAGAAAGTCTAGTATCCACTGGAAAAATCCCAAAGCCAATTAAGAAACCTTAACAGCAGTAGATAGTAATAGGAGTTTATCTCTTATAAAACACTTGCACTTATACATATATTTTGTTGCATTTTATATAGTGACTGAAGTTGAGGACACCCCAGACGTTAACTTTCCGTATAACTCGCAACCAGGAAAGCCCCGGTTTCTATTTAATTGCCTTCTGCAAAGTTTTCATTTATATCACTTATGTCTAGGGTTAAATTTTTGCATTAGAGTTAAGGTGATTGAAACCCCCACTTGCATGACTTTGAAATCCTATGGAGGGTTGGTTAGTTTACAACTCGACGAGTAGAGAATGACATGCTAATGTTCTTAGGATCTCGGTAGAAGTCAAGTAGTTGGAATCTACTCGCGAGATAAGATTTTATGACACGGGATGGAAATAGGTAGAGAATGGCTTAAGAATGTGAAACTGAGCCCCAGCAGGGGTGATAGGATGCAGTGAGCGGAGGTCTCACGTGCGTAGCCCTGTTGGTGTCGATTGAGGACCGAGCCATGTGCGGCCCTGCTGGACAAGTTTGAACAATACCGGATGCATACTGATATATGGGAACCAGGAAACTGATGTAATTGGTTAACTAAGGTGCCGAGGCTTACCCAACTATTTTATAGGAGTGAGTTGAGGGTAGCAAGGTGTAAATCTGCCGGTGGGCACAGACACGCTGTACGCTGGGACCTCCTGCCCATTATGGATGGACCGGTTCGGCATTTGGGTTTCCTTTGAAAGGTTGTTGCTTAACAACAGAGTAGGAAAGTGCGAAGCACCACACTTCTGAAAGCTGATGTACGTGACGTGTTATCCGGGTGTCTATTGATTGCAATAACCGTCCCTCGCTGTTATTTGAGTACCGCTTGTTCACTGTGTTATGACGTAGTAAGAATTGAAAGAAGCCCGATGAATATGATGCATTGAACTACCATTGTCTTGAAACCATGTATGCTGTAGATGTAGAGCTCATTAATTTTATTTTCCACTTTGGGCATAACCACATCGGAGGAAAGCATTTCTTGTTTGACTGTGGACTTCCGATGTGAGGGCTGCCTAAGGCACATTAAACTGCTGCTATAAAACTGAAAGTAAGGATTAACATGTAGGCGTGTCTTTATTGCAATGTTCTTTTCCTATATTACAAATCCCTGCATGTAGAGTTTCATGATTAGGAGTGTCGGTTAAGCCTTGCTGAGCCATCGTGCTCACGGTTGCAATATTTGAGCTGTTGCAGGTGAGAATGATGAGGAAGGGTCTGAGGACGAGGCGATGTCCCCGTCAGGGTACACGGCCGAGTTGGAGCCCTGCACGCCGCCGTGACCTTTGTTTGAGTGCTGCTAGTGTGTAGTGTCCCTAGGCTGGATGGCTACACTTTTTGCTTAGTTAGTATGAGAGTGTAGTTATGTATAATATTTCCACAAAAACATTACTTTTGTAAAAGACTTCCGCTGTGTTTCATGTAAAATAAAAGTTTGTATGTTGTTTGTAATCTTTTCTTGTGTGCTGTTGGGTGCCGCATCGTACGACACCACCCTCTGTGATTCCAGGGTGGGAGAACCACAAGGCGGTCCCCACAGCAGTACGATCTTCATCTTCTCTAGACATAGGTATTTGATGAAAACCTGATTAAGCGTCTAGGAAGCACAGTAGATCACATCCGGATGTAGAATCCATTATTTGGTCTATACGGGGAGAGGAAATTGATCCTTTGGACATGCCTTATTGAGAGTGGTGTAGTCGATGCACATCCGAAGCTTCCCACTAGCCTTGGGGACGACAACAGGGTTGGCCAACTATCGTGGATGGTGGACCTCTCAGATGACGTCGGCATTGAGCAGCTTCTTGATTTCTTCACGGATGAAATCTTGCCGCTTGATGGATTGCTTCTGAGGCTTCTGTTGGACCGGCCTGGTGTCGGGGTAGATCTTCAGATTGTGCTCAATCACCTTCCTGGGGATCCTTAGCATCTCCGATAGTTGCCGCTTAAATACGTCGACGTTAGCCCAGAGGAAGGTGACGAGCGTGTCTTCCTATTTGTCGCCCAGACCTCTGTCGGTGCGGGTGGTCTGGGCGGCGTCGGAGCCGACTTGGAAGACCTTGACGGGACATCCCTGTTGTCTGAGGGCTGCATGCGGGGTGCAGATGTTATCGCCAGAAGCAGCCTCCTGCGCCGCTGCAAACGCTTGGAGCTTCTCCAGCGCTGAGACGGCAGCCGTGCAGTCTCCGCGGATCTTGAGGATGCCTCCTGGAGTTAGCATCTTCAATACCAAGTAGCCGTAGTGGGCTACTGCCATGAACCATTATAGGGCTGGCCTGCCTTGCCAGATCTACCCGCCCTGGAGCGGGAAGTGGCCTTCTCATCTCTTACCTGGAGATGACGGCGAGTGGGGCGACACGAGCCGCTGGGGAATGGATGTTCACCATTGTGGTGATGCTCGGTCGCCTAGAGTGCGTAAAAGTCCCTCACCTGGTGTGCAAAATGTCGAAGTGTAGCAACACCACTTCCCTCAGAACCACTACTGGAGCAGCCCGCGTAGGTTCTTTGATTTGAGTGGTTAATCATCACTAGATCGATCGAGCTTGAGGGGGAAGGTGAACATAAGGATTTACGTGGTTCAGACCGCCGGAGCGTCAAACCCTACGTCCACGGGGGTGATTGTTATATTGCTTGCGCGTATGTGTGTGTGTGAGTTTGCTGTGTTGCGAACCCAAACCGTTGTCAAGTGGCTGCCCCGGTCCTTTTATAGTCCAAGGTCGGGGCAGTTACAATGTGGCCCGGGGCCCGACAGGTGGCCCCGATGCTGTCTGAAACCTATACATGATCTAGGGTATTTATAGCTACATGTTGAGTAGTTGGCAGCAGAGTTATGACCCGCCGCCTGGCGTGCTGAGTGCATCTGACTCGGTAGCAGGTGATGATGAAGACGTCGTCTTATCATCATGTCCTCTCGCTCTGCTAGGCGGCACTGTGCCTCTGTCATGCCTTGTCGCCACGTCTTCACCGTAATGGCGAACAGGCGATGGACCGAGGGGTGCGCTTTGTGCCTTGCTTCAGGGGTAGACTCGAGTCTTGAATGCGCGGCCTGACAACACACTTCCTCCTTGACTTCAAAGACCCACGACCCACAATAGATTGTGGGACACAGGGCGGCTCCGGAGCCTGGGCATACGTGGCAGCACCAGACTCTGCCTCAGCGGGGAGGCCATGTTCGGGGCCAAGGGTACGTGGCGGCTCCGCAGCCTGGTCACACGTGGCAGCACCGGAACCTGCCTCAGCGGGGAGGCCAGGTTTGGGGCCAAGGGCACATGGCAGCTCTAAATCCCTTCTCAGCGGGGAGGAAGGGTTTAGAGCCTGGATGCACGTTGCAGCTCCAAACCTCACCTCAACAGGGAGGCTTGGTCCGGGGCCAAGGGCACGTCGTGGCTTCGGAGCCCGGGAACATGTGGCAGCACAGGTCCCTACATCAGCGGGGAGGCCAGGTCCGGCCAAGGGCACGTGGCCGTGTTAGGGCCTGCCTCGAGTGAGGGGGGCGGGGCTTGAGCTGTCTTCAACCCTCCACGCGCGGGTACCCGGTCTGCAGGGTACTGACAGGCCAGAAGCTAACTTCTTCATTGCTGCCTCTTCTATACAATCTCTGTATATTTTTTCCATTAACCATTCAGTGAAACGACTTCTGTGCTCTCTTATGATCCACTCCTGTCCGCGGCCTAGGTTTTCTCTATGAAGCTCAATTTGGTGTTCCTCGATGTATTTCTCAGCTATCGCGAGCTATTGTAGTACACCAAAATATGCACAATGTACTAATTTGTAATCCTGAATAATGAAAGTTTTTCTACCCACTTTTCCTCTCCCACGTAGTCTACCCTCATGTACTGATATAGGAACACCCTCAATCACTTCTTTCATAGTGTAGCCTTCCATAATTGAACCCTCTGGGTGAGCATGATTCTGCACATAACCCTTTAATACTGTTAAATATCACTCCAATGGAAACATATGATGCAAATATAATGGTCCCTATGCTTTAAGCTGGGCCACGAGATGTATGATTAGGTGTACATGCATATCAAAAAAGGATGGTGAGAAACACAACTCAAGCCTGCACATAGTCTGGATGATATACGTTTTCAAATAGTCTAAGTCTTCACAATATATCACCTTTTGTGATACTGCATTGAAAAAGTAACACAAACTTGTGATCATAGTTTTATATGCACTAGTTTGATGACCCTTATTGCAATGGCGAGGAACACTGTCATCATCATATGACAATTGTGAGAATCGTAGCCAAATAGAGACAGGTCTTTCATCGAGACTAGTTTGCTGATATTTGATGAGAAACCCGTGGAAACTTTGAATTTACGCAAGCATTTGCAAATTGTTTTATCTCCTATAGTGTCCAGTTGTAGCTAGCTGATGGATGGTAATGCTTCCAATTGCCTTTTTCTATTTGGTGAAGCTCTGGTCTGATGTTATGATTTACTAGGTCCATACATGATTTTAATCTGTCCTTTGTCTTCCTCGGAGTGTCCAGCTAGGTGTCAATTATGTTGTCGAATACATTCTTTGTAAAACGTGTATCAAATCAATACAGTAGCAAATTTCCATGTCCTTCCATTACGGAAGATACTTGAAAAAATCGATTGTTTCTTGAAAGCCGTGTCAGTTGTATCAAGCGAAGGTGTAGTTTTCTTTCTCTTTGTACCTTTATTTTTTCCCTTATCGAAAACAAAATGAATGTTCTTGGCCATTTCAAACACGAGTTTACCACTATAAGGTTTTGGTGTAGTACCTTTTTTTGATTTTGTTATTAAATTGATTTTTCATCTTCCAGTACTTGTGTGTATCTGTCAAGAACCGCGGTGTGTCATGTATGCCAACTTTCCGGATGAAGTGAGGTACATAAAACCAGTTCCATCCACAAACCTTACACAACTTTTCTTCCCTTTCGTTTGTCCCGATGATAAAAAGAGTCTGGGATAATTATGGATGGTAACGAATATCATTGCTTTTTGCGTGAAATACTCTCTCTTGTACTCGTCCTGTGTACATACATCTTCCTTTCATAGCTTCGCTATATCCTCCATTAGAGGTTCCAGGAACACATCAATTTCGACGCCAGCTTTTTTCGACCTTGGATAAGAATAGCTAACAAAATATACTTCCTCTTGTAACATACCGGGTCGGTAGGTTGTACATCGTTAAGACCACATTCCATGTGCTATGTATGCTCCTTTTTTCACCAAACGAATTCATTCCATCTGTATCCAAAGCAAACCTTACATTTCTTATCTCCTTTGCAAAGTCTGGATATTGAATATCAAAAATTTTCCATTGTGTTACATCACTAGGGTTTCGGATCTGTTTGTCATTTTTGGTGCGCTGCTCAGAATGCCAACGCATAAGTTCGACCTCCCTATGATTTGAGAACATACGCTTCAAGCGATCAATTACTGAAAGGTACCACATCACCAAGGAAGGAATCCTTCTCTTATTCTTCCTGTCTACATCGTCAGAAGTATCACATCACCCTCAGGGCCAATAGAACTCTTCTTATTTTTTTGGGTCTTATTCATGTTGGTAACATATTGGTGACTGTAGTCCTTCTTGTATCTGCTGACACCGTAGATCATGCATCTCGTTGCGAGCTCATGCTCTTTACGAAATAGAATACAATGGCTCGGACAAGCGTGTATTTTTGTCAGACCCAGCGACATTGGACATAGAAGCTTTTCACTTTATAAGTGCTTCTGGGAAGTTTATTGGGATTTGGAAGAATTTCTGCCAAAAGATTTAGAAGATCGGTGAAACTACAATCGGACCATCTGTTGATGGCCTTCAACTTTAGTAGTTCTAGGACTGCACGTAACGTAGTAAATTCTTTATCACAACCCTTTGATTCATCATATAAAAGCTCCTTTGACGAAATATGTAATGTCTCCATTTTACTTAAATCTTTACTTTTTCCCATAGAAATCAGCACATGTGGTTCAAACTCTTCATCATCGTCATCATTATGATTGTCACGACCATAATTGATATGAGCATTATCCCAGTCCGAATATATGACACCTTTCTCGTCATAATTATCCACTTCACGTGTATCTAACTCACCGTGCTCTATCCGTATTATGTAGTTTTTGTTAAAACCTTTTTTCACCAAGTGTGATTAGATTACTACAGTATCTGTCCAAGCAATCCTGTTTTCTCAGTCCATACAAGGACATAATATATCATCTATCTTTTGCATCTTCACATGTCTCTTGGATGCTTCAATAAAGCTTGCAACATTTTGAATATACGTAGGATCAGGTCTTGACATATTATACATCCACGCTCAGTCTATCTTCTACTTCAAATTGTACAATGTAGGATATATGCAATATAGGATATATAAAATGTAGCATAAATAAAAATTTAAAAATTTAGGATATATACAATGTAGCATAAATAAAATTTTAAAAAAGTAAGATATATAAAATGTAGCAAGACATACCTTTTGGAGACAGGGACTTTGAAAATATTTTAAATTTAGCTTAATTCTAATTCCAGATCTTTGAAATCCAGAAAAATTCGTGCAGAACCTAAATTAAAAAATTAAGACCTCAAATTGCATCTAAAGGAGAGAAAATAAAGCAAGATCATAGGCTTACCTTATGGAGAAACAAATCTTTGATATAAACTATAATTTAACTGTTATTCTTGTCCAGATCTACAAAATACAGAAAATTTGGCACAAAATGTAAATTACAAATTTGAGGCCATAAATAGCATCAAAAAGAAGGGGAAAACAAAGCAAAAGTATAGAATAGCAATAAGGAGACTTACCTCTAAAAAGACTTGGAAACAAAACCGCCCCCCCCAAATTTAAAAAAAATATCAACCGCCGCAGTTGTAGCTAGCTCAGCCGCACTTGGATAGAACTCGTGAAGACTATATATACACTTCTTTCACAGACGAACGATATAAGGAACCAAAGGTGATAACTATAATATCGCAGGCGGTTCCAAACTAAGAATGCTTGTGAAAACAAGTGTATGTTAACAGGCGGTCCGTGAGGAAAAATAGACTTAAGTATTGTCCATTATCACAGTCAGTTTTCTATAACGACCACCTGTTTTAACAAGCCTATTTTCACAGGCGGTTGTTTATCAAAAACCGCCTGAGATATTGTCCATTTCCACAGGCGGTCCTTGTCTAAGGCCACCTGTGAAACAATCAAGATTTTCACAGGCGGTTGTACTGTCAAGATCGTATGTGATAACTAATTATCACAGGCGGTTTTTTATTCATTGGACATTACAAGCGTTTTTTAAACAGATCACCTATACAAGAAATGGGAGATGGCTGTGAAAATGTTTTTTGTAGTAGTGGTGTTAGTACCTCAGCTTTGTTTGATCATATCAACTTAGACTTTATTTGTTTGGGTTTAGCAATTAAAGGGACCGTGGCGAGCCAGGGACCTGTCCTGAGCCGCGTACCCAGTCGTGTGTGCATGGCGCATGCAGCGGCGTGGCGGTTGTGCACCTGAGTCCTCGCGTGCGACGTGCAGCATGCGCCGAGCGGGAAGATCGCGCACCTCGTTTGTTTACTTCTCATTATATGAATCAGAAGGAGAAAATAACGGGAGGCAGTCAGGCCACCGAGAAAACCGAATCAGCCCGTGAGATTAACTCTCCACGCCGTGTGTGTTCTCTAGCTCAAGTGATCCTTCTCTCATCAATCTGGCATCAGAGCGAGGTTTCGGCATTAGGCGAAACGATCAAGCCGTCTGGGACACACTCATGCCTCGCCGACGATCGTCTTCCCCGCCGCGCCATTTTCGTCTGGAGGACGAAACGCCAACGGGTGGCAGTGGCGGGAGAACAGGCGGCATCGGCACTGGCGGGTCGGGAGGACTCGTCATCCATCGGGTGACCAAGGAGATCAGCAGCAGCGGGACGTTTCTGACGCTCACGAAGAGCAACTACCACGACTGGGCGGCGTTGATGTGGGTGCTGCTTCAGGCAAGGGGCCTGTGGCTCGCCGTGAGTGTCGGCACCAACGATTACACGGAGGACCGGATGGCGTTGGAGCTGATCACCAAGGCGGTTCCACCGGAGCTGATGGGGACCATTGCGAACAAGGCATCGGCAAAGATCGCGTGGGATCATCTCCAGCTCCGAAACGTTGGTGCGGATCGGGTGCGTAAGGCGCGCGCCGGCACGCTTCGCCGGGAATTTGACTCACTCAAGTTCCGCGATGCGGAATCGGTCGAAGACTTCGGCGTGCGCATCGGGAGGCTGACGACTCAACTGGCATCACTAGGTAACCCCTACACCGAAGAGGAGATCGTTCGCAAGTTCTTGCAAGCTGTGCCACCCAAGTTCGAACAGATTGCAGTTTCGATCGAAACCTTACTTGATCTGAATGAATGACGGTGGATGAGTTGATTGGAAGGCTCAAAGCTGCAGAGGAGAGAACCAGCGGCGACACCAGCGGTGACACACAGGCCAAGTTGAACCTGACAGAGGATGAGTTGATCGCTCGCATATCATCCCGTCTGTCGCGGCGCCAGGGAACTCGAAGTCGAAGGAACCATCACCAAACAAGCGCGGTCGTGGTCGAGGCCGCGGTCGTGACAGGGGCACCGATAGCCGTGGCGGCAACAACAGTGGCAGCCGTGGCAACGACAGCTCAGGAAGTTGTGGCGGCACCGTCGCAGGAGACGAGTGCCGCTACTGCGGGAGGAAAGGGCACTGGGCCCGGGAGTGTAAGAAAAAGAAAAGGGATGAGCAGGCACACACATCCCAGGTGGAAGATGAGGGAGAAACGGCCATGTTCATGGCCACGGCGACTCAGGATGTTAAAGAAGCAGTGCCGAACCCTACTGAAGTTCACCTCAACGAAGACAGGCTCTTCGTCCAGCTCGGCGACAAGGGGACTGCGGGCACCGCTCGTTGGATCATGGACTCGGGAGCGACGAACCACATGAGTGGGGAGCTCTCCGCGTTCTCGGAACTGGACAACAATATTCATGGGTCGGTCAGGTTCGGTGATGGGTCCGTGGCCGCAATTGAGGGCAAGGGGACGGTGCTTCTGCGGTGTAAGAATGGTGACCACAAGATGCTTGACGGGGTTTATCACATCCCGCGACTCACGGCCAACATCGTGAGTCTCGGCCAATTGGAGGAAGATGGCTATAGGATCCTGATCGACGGTGGGTACCTCAGGGTCTGGGACGTGGCCGGGAACCTGATGGCAAAGGTAGAACGCACCCCGAACCGGTTGTATGTGCTCAATATCGACGTCGTGCAACCAGTATGCTTGGCAGGGCGAGTCGCAGAAGGGGCATGGAAATGGCACGCCAGGTATGGCCATTTGAATTTTCGTGCACTGTGTAAACTTGCACAAGAGGGCATGGTTAAAGGACTGCCACACATTGAGCACGTGGACGAGATCTGCGACAGCTGCCTTGCCGGGAAACAGCGGCGCATGTCGTTCCCGTGCAAGGCTAAGTACCGTGCAACCAGGAAGCTGGATTTAGTTCATGGAGATCTCTATGGGCCGGTGACACCTGCTACTCCCACCGGAAACAAGTACTTCTTCCTCCTTGTCGACGACTTAAGCCGCTATATGTGGCTAGTGCTGCTGAAGAGCAAGGACGAGGCCGCAAAAGCGTTCATGGGCTTCCAGGCACGAGCCAAAGCTGAAGCCGGAACAAAGGTGGACACGCTGCGCACCGATCGTGGCGGCGAGTTCACGGCGCGTGCGTTCGTCGAGCACTTCTTGAAAGAAGGAATCCAGCGACACTTGACTGCCCCATACACGCCCCAACATAACGGGGTGGTCGAGGGGAGGAACCAGTCGGTGATGGGAATGGCAAGGAGTATGCTCAAGGTGATGGGAATGCCAAACTGATTCTGGGGGGAGGCGGTGATCACTGCCATTTTCCTTCTGAACAGGTCACCTACACAGAGTGTTGACGGACGAACCCTGTTCGAAGTATGGTATGGGACCAAGCCACCAGTTCACTACTTTCGCACTTTTTGTTGTGTCGCTCACGTGAAGCAGAGGAACCGGAATCTCACCAAGCTTGAAGATCGGAGCTCACCAATGGTGTTCGTGGGCTACGAACCGGGGTCCAAGGCCTGGCGTTTCTACAACCCAGTGACCCGGCGCGTGTGTGTGTCGCGCGACGCTGTATTTGAAGAAGACAAGCCTTGGTGCTGGAGTACTGAAGAACTGGGTGATGGGGATCCGTTCAAGGTTGAGTACGTGGTGGCCGGTACCACGCAGCGTATTGCTGGGAACATGCCGGAACATGCTGTTCTGGGACCGGAGTCGCAGTCGACACCAAGTACCGTGGTGATGCCCACGTGCGGCCTGAGCCATGCACGCCATTCTCTCAAGTTATGCGAGCAGGAAGACCATCATTCTCACCGCCGAGTGAGGACCCTGGCTTGGACGCGGATGCTGATGACGCGCCACTCAGGCTTAGGATGCTGGACAGCATTTTCAGGGGGGCGCCCGCCGCCGGTGTAGTTGACCCTGTTCTGCCAGAAGGACAAGCTGAAGAGCTCTTGGCGGCAATTGGTGAGGAACCAGTGTCGGCTGAAGAGGCACTCAATATTAAGGAATGGCGCATGGCAATGCTGGAAGAATTGGTCTTGAATGAAGAAAATCAAACCTGGTCACTTGTGGACCTGCCGCAGGGACAGAAAGCGATTGGGTTGAAATGGGTGTTTAAGCTCAAACGTGACGAACATGGCAACATCATCAAGCATAAGGCCTGACTCTTCGCAAAGGGGTACGTACAACGCCAAGGAATTGACTTTTAGGACGTGTTCGAGCCGGTGGCAAGGATGGAGTCTGTCCGGATCGTGCTAGCAGTAGCGGCGCACTTTGGATGGCCAGTCCACCATATGGACGTGAAGTCGGCCTTCTTGAACAGAGACCTTGCGGAGGTTGTGTCCGTGGCACAGCCACCTGGTTTCGTAGCAGAGGGACACGGGAGCAAGGTGCTCAAGCTTCATAAGGCACTGTATGGACTACGCCAAGCTCCCCGGGCATGGAAATCCAAGCTCGACACAAACCTGAAGAAACTGGGATTTGAGCGATGCAAGACAGAGCACGGCCTCTACACTCGGACTGCTGGTGGGTCAAGGTTGATCATCGGAGTCTATGTCGATGATCTTCTGATTGTTGGGGAGTCCATGGTTGAAATAAATCAGTTCAAGGCAGAAATGAAGTTGGCTTTCCGCATGAGTGATCTAGGAAGCCTGTCCTACTATCTGGGAATCGAGGTAAAGCAAGGAGGAAGAGGCATTGAGCTGTGCCAGAGTGCATATGCTGCGAAGCTGCTCGACAAAACTGGTATGGGAAAGTGCAATGGGAGTGCGACACCGATGGAGGCACGTCTGCAACTATCCAGGAGAAGCACGTCACCACCAGTGGACGCCACACTGTACCGTAGTGTGATCGGGAGCCTAAGGTACTTAATGCATACACGCCCTGATCTTACTTTCAGTGTTGGGTATCTTAGTCATTTTATGAAGGAGCCATGGCAAGAACATATGGTGGCACTAAAGCGCGTACTCCGGTATGTGGCGACAACTATGTCCTATGGACTTCTGTACATGCGGGGAGAAGGAAGGCTTAATTTGCAGGGATACAGCGACAGTGACCTCGCAGGTGACGTCAACGACCGGAGAAGCACAACGGGTGTGATTTTTTTTCTTGGGGGGAGTCCGGTGAGTTGGCTGTCGCAGAAGCAGAAGGCGGTGGCGAAGTCATCGTGCGAAGCAGAATACATGGCCAGCGCAGCAGCCGCTGGTCAAGCTATCTGGCTCAGGCGCCTTCTGGAGGAGGTGACAGGTATTAGTGTTCCAGCTCCGACTATCAAGATCGACAACACGGCGGAAATTGCTCTCGCGAAGAATCCTGTTCTCCATGATCGAAGTAAGCACATTGACGTAAAATTTCATTTTACTCGAGAATGTGTTGAACGGGGTAACATTGATCTGGAACACGTTGGGACGAGTGATTAACTAGCAGACGTTCTGACCAAGCCACTGGGAAGAGTGAGATTCCAGGAACTTCGCGATCGGATCGGAGTTATCATGGTACCGGTGATCAAACAACAGAAGTAGGGGGGATTGTTAGTACTTCATCCTTGTTTGATCATATCAACTTAGACTTTATTTGTTTGGGTTTAGCAAATAAAGGGACCGTGGCGAGCCAGGGACCTGTCTTGAGCCGCATACCCGGTCGTGTGTCCATGGCGCATGCAGCAGCGTGGCGGTTGTGCGCCCGAGTCCTCGCGCGCGACGTGCGGCGTGCGCCGAGCGGGAAGATCGCGCACCTCGTTTGTTTACTTCTCGTTATATGAATCAGAAGGAGAAAATAACAGGAGGCAGTCAGGCCACCGAGAAAACCGAATCAGCCCGTGAGATTAACTCTCCACGTCGTATGCGTTCTCTAGCTCAAGTGATCCTTCTCTCATCAAGTGGATGGTTAAGACCAGTGGTGACGCTGGCCACCAGGATCCAGAGCAACATCAGATACTTGCGCTTGGCGTACGTGTGTATTCTTTTCTATGGCAGCTTCCTCAGTCTCAGTTCCAACCTCAGCAGTGCTGCCATTTTCCGTATAAGCGTGGCTGCTTTCCTTAGAGGCTGAGGACTCCTATGTTCCAGTGTCCGCTGTCGCGGCACTTTCCATGTAAGTACTGCATGCCCTGGCCGATGTGTCCTTCGGACCATTATTCTCCTCTGGTTGTCTCTTCTTATGGATAACCAAAAACCCAATAACCAGCACTGCTACGAACACTAGAACCACAGCCGCCAAAGCGATGATGTAGATCGACGTTTTAATATGCCGCGTGCAGCCGGCAGCGTAGGCGCCAACGAGACCTAACATGCCTGCCGCCGTTCAAATAGACAGCACGTTGCTTCGTATTGCCGGCCTGTAGAGGTTCTTGTTCACGAGCAGTATGATGAGGGCGATGGACAGCATGAAGCTCACCGAGTTGCAGTAGAAGAACACATTGTAACGGCACTCCGAGTTGTAGAGGAGAACCGGGTCGCTGGTGTGGTTCCCCCCGACTTGTCGTCCTGAAGCCGGAACCCGCTCGGCGAGGTCAGCCCGGCTTGGTAGGTGATTGTAGCGCCCAGGATTGCAAACAGCAGAAGCCGCTTGCGCCTTTTCTCTAACAAATCATCTTCATCATCTTTTTGTCTCTTGAAGGATGCCTGGTCGTTCACTCTCGTGTCGCTGTCCTCTTGGTCAAGAGTGAAGAACACAATGTGGATCACCACGTAGACCAGGACGGCGCCGGCCAGAGCCATGGCGTAGATGGATGTTGTGGCCGTGGGGTTCGGTGGTGCATGGAGTGCATGCGGCTGAAGTGGCTGTGAGGCCAGCGTTTCTGTTACCTACGTCTAGAATATAAATAATAGAGGACAGCAAGAGTGAGTGTGCGGTTGTGAGTCAGGTGAAGAGCTCTGGTGTTGTGCGTGAGTAGTGCTGTCAGTGTGTTTGAATGTCTTGTTTCAGGAGTACTGTGTAGGTGTACTGCTGGAGTGTCAAGTGAAGTCAAATAAACTTGTTGGTGTGCAGCTTCAAAAAATTTCAGTGTGTGCCTCGTGTGTATTGTAGTGAGAGAGAGAGAGCTGGACCAACAATTGGTAATCAGAGCTTTAGATGAGAGTTGCAGCCATGTCCACTGAAGGCTCGGGTGTCTAAACGCTGCAAAGTGCCGCATTGGCGGCAACAATGACGGAGAAGGCATGACACGGCCCCATTGGCATTGTCGAGCTAGGATCACGCTGAGGGGTGTTGCGTTGCACAACACTGGATAACGCATATCAAAGATACAAAACGGAAGCAAAGTTTTATTACATAAACCAGTTTATGAACATTTTTACAATAAAATAGTCCAGTCCACACTCAGGGTCGTAGACTATGCGTCGAGTTCAAGTTCAGCCTGTGAATGTGTCCCCGCTAGCACGCACACACGTTAACACGGCGGCGTGCACGACTCCCACTCGACGGGGTTCCCTTCATGGGGTTCCATCTTCTCTTCGGGAGTCCCTTCCTCATAAACCCCTTCAAAAGCTTTAAACACAAGCAGTGAGCACGATGGCTCAGCAAGACTGACCCGTATCTCCTATACATGAAACTTCTACATGATGGGTATAGGGTGAGGTAAATAATTTGCAAAGGACTCGCCTAATTATTTGAACCTTACTTTCAATGTTTTAGCAGCAGGTTGTGGAGAACCTTACGCTAAGGCACATGAGAGAGCCGCAATCAAATAAGAAACACATTTCTCTCATGTCCTTTGCCCAAAGTTGAAAAGAACTTTAATTAGCAATATGCTACAACAAGACATTAACAAGAAAAGTATAACTTTCAAATCAGTAAACTTTTAACATGTATCTAGCCTGTTCTTTCTACGTCACTGTACAATGAACAAGTGGTACTCATGACCGTGAGGGACGGCGATTATAATCGATTTACACCTGCAGGGTTACCCGAATAACCCATCACGTACGCTCGTACTCGATGTTTCCTACAGCAACCATCTCGGACGTCGTACGCAACCACCTTTCACCCGTCAGCCAAATATTGAACTGGTCCTATCGTCCCGAGCAAGAGGTCTCGCGCGCGCATCAGCAGTGCCGCCAGCCGATTTACACCTCAAGCTCTCAACCTACCCTTGAACGGCAGGCAATGCCTCAATACCCAGCTACCCGAGTTACATCGGTTTCCCGGTTCCCATATAGCCGGTAGGTCTTCGGTACTGTCCTAGCTTGTTCAAAAGGCCCGCATACGGCTCGGTCCTCAATCGACACGAGCGGAGCTATAGAACCCAGGTCCCAAAGTCCTGCTGCCCTTACTCTCCGCTCGATCTCATTTTTCTTGCCATGTATTTCATTTGCTCTCTTTACCCGAGTCGAGTGCCTCTAGCCTATCCTCGCGACTTGTACTGAATCCTACACTATCTTAGCATTGCAGTAGCTAAACGGGGTTTTCAATCCTAATCCCAACCCATGGTTTTCATGGCTATGCAATTGGGTTTCAAACAAGACTCTAATGCAAGAATTTATTGAGTGCTCAAACTAAGTTCTCAAAACAGTAAAACTTTGTAAAAAGGTTAATGCAAACCGGAGCTTGACTTGCTGCTCTTGGTCGTAGGCTAGCTGCTCTTCCGGAGTGACGAAGTCTAAGACTTCGGGTTCCTCCTCAACCTTAGCAACTACATGAGATAACATAGATATGTATCAATTTAAATGCATTTGAATTGAATTTAAACTTGTGAAGACTATAAATCTTACTAGACAGACATAATGACTCTGAAATTTTTATTGTGGTTTGGTTACAACATAAACAGAGACTTGGCCAAGTTTTATTTGCAGCAAAGCTCACTTGTGCTTTCCACAAATAATTATGTACCTGACCTTAATTGGAGTTCTTAGGGTGTTCTAGGGATTTTCATGGAGCAAGCCATGATTTTATGAAAACTAGATTCTCACAGGGTTCTAATGGAGTTGGTTTCACTTAATTTTAAGGTTCCTAGCTGAAGATATGAGCTAAACAATTTCAGAGAAATTCTGAAAATGTTTCTGGACATTTTCTATTTTCTCTGGAACAGTTTCATTAATCACACCATTAGGTGGATCAAATGAGCTCGAATGGATCGGAAATTTTTATGATAGCTCAGGGATATTTTGGTGAACATCCTGGCAAAATTTCAGAATTTTCCTCCAAAGGGTTCTCCAGTAAAAATTCTAACCACTTTGATCTTTGAAGAATTAATTCTGGAGAAATAAGTATTTTCATGAAATGAATCTTGGTTTGCTGGAAAGTACTCAGAGATCTGCATCCAACAAAATTTGGTTCACTCGATTTGGAGTTCCCTAGCCAAAATTTGCTGGAAAGTTTAAACCGCTGCTCGTGGGACCGGGGCTACGTGTCAACTTCTCAGCGGTCGACACACGGGGCTACGGAATATTTCGCGTGCAGCTGCACCCGATCCGGTGCCACAGCTAATCCCGGGGTTTAAAATATCGGCCGCTGACACGTGGGACCAGGGGCTTCGTCTACCTCCAGCCTCCCGCGCTCGGCCGTCGCCCCCCTCGCCGAAGTACTCGCCGGAGGTCTTCTGCCGTGCATCAAACTCCATGATTTTTGCCGCCTTTTCCTAACTCCATCCGGGGAACACGATGCTGGGCTCAGCTCGTCATGAAAATCACCGGCACACGGCAGGCGACGAGCGGCGGCTTCGGCCGGCCTTCCTAGCACCCCAAATGATTAAGCAAAAGGCCGTCGAGCATCAGTGGACCCTATAAAAGATGGACATGAGCTCCACGGAGCTCGGAAACGGCTGTACTGGGCTGTCACCATGCGACCTAGGCCGGAAATCAAGAATTCTCCTAAAACTTGAAGAACAGTGGTTTCACCTAATAGTTCTTCGTGGATTCGGCCTCTATGGACTCGTGCGGACACCTAGAAGTGCTCCCCTTCATGAGAGGATGAGTGGTGCAGTGTGTATTACGAATTTTGTGAATCGGTCCAGGCATCCCTTTTGTATACAGTCGCAAAATCGTGAAATTCCAGCGTGGGTAGTTTATGTCACGCCACCGGGGCTTGCGGTAATGAAAGAGGGACTGAAGGCGAACCTTTTCGCTATTCACAGCTCGGAGAACGACGGACTGTGGTGGCCGGACCGGTCGTCCGCGTGACGGCGGCTCGGGTTGAACTGGGGAACGGAAGAACGTCGCGGTGGAGCTCGAGGAGGGTTGATCAGGGTCTGGAACCAGTGTAAGTACGTCAAGGAAGACTCGGCGCACTCGGTTATGGTCTCAGATTGCCGTGACAACCACAGGGTCGGCCGGGCGACGAGGGACCGAGAGCTCAGTCGAGCGGCGTGGTATTTCAATTTTCTGGGTGAGAGCACGTCCGGACAGCGGCGAGAAGCAACGGGAACGGCTCGGGCGCGTAGATAAGGGACCAGAGAGGCGGTTCAGCGGCTTGGGCGGCAAGCAGCTGCTGGCCTTGCCGGCCTGGCGCGGTGGCAGCTGTGGCGGGAGCCCGAGACCCAAGCACTCGGTGCCTCAGTCGGTTCTGCGGTCTGTGAAGCTGACAGATGGGTCCCACCCAAGTTTTAACCTCTGAAATTAACTTTCCTCTACAGCTCCAAACAGTAATCCCTCTAATACCCTCTAGGATTTGAATTATCTACCACATGCCCATTTGGAATTGATAGAATTCAAATTATGAAGTGTTTGACTAAATTTCAGCACATATGCATTTTGAAATTCAAATAAAGTTTGAATTTGCTAAAATTAGCTCATGTCAAGATCAACTCCAAATGCAGTGAAAATTGGTGTGTGATCTCATAAAAATGTGCTGAGTAAGAATATGCCTCCCACTTTTGAATTCATGGGATGGAACTAGTTTGAATTTGAGTTCAAACAACCCTCTTTCGAGTTATACCCAAAAGGACTTCAAAAAGGTTTTGAATTTGGGTGAAATTTGGCATGAGCATTCCTAGCAAGATGTTGGAGTTTCTGACAAGCTCAGCCCCTAGATGATGCATGTGGGAAGTGCCACTTTTGCATATTGTGAGTTTATTCTCTAATGAGCATGTTGATGGTGTTTACTTGCTCTTCAAGTGTGGGTGTGGTGATGAACACTTTGAATATGTGCCAAAAACTTAGGCCCTTACAAGGCACCCATGAGATGGCTTTGAAGGAGGCGGTGTGACACACTACTACAACAAGCTTCATCTCAAGCGGCTCTAAACATATATTCACACGCGGTTTTCAAAACCTCCGGAAACGAAGAGCCTATGATAATCAGAAATTTTCATAACTGGAAACTTAAACCATCTGTGAAAAAGTTTTATCACAGGCGGTTCTATACCTACGACTAGCGGCCTGTGAAGACTCTTTATCAGAGGCGGTTTGTAATGTACAGGCGGTTCTATACCTATGACTAGCCGTCTGTAAAGACTCTTTATCACAGACAGTTTGTAACGTAGGAGTATCCACCTGTGATAACTCCATTATGTAGGTGGTTCAATACCTACTACAAGCTGTCTGTGAAGAATCTTTATCACAGGCAGTTTGTAACGTAAAGAGTATCCACCTATGTAACTCTATTATCACAGGCGATTCTTTACCTACAACTAGCCGCCTGTGAAGAATCTTTATCACAGGCGGTTTGTAACGTAAGAGTATCCGTCCGTGTAACTCTATTATCGCAGGTGGTTCTTTACCTATGACTAGCAGCCTGTGAAGAATCTTTATCATAGGCAGTTTGTAACGTAAGATTATCTGACTGTGTAACTCTATTATCGCGAGCGGTTCTTTACCTACGACTAGCCGCCTGTGAAATTATATTATTACAGGTGGTTTTTTAGATACTACATGCTGTTATTCTAGGTCAATTTCATATGCACATTCACACATAGTAGAAACAGTATATTCTGACAAGCATCATCGACACAATATCACCAAAAAGTCATCTCATATACATATATGTAAGTACAATACATCTCAATTCATATACCAAATTGATCACTATACTGGTAAAGTCCTGGCACATCAGCTATTATACCTGTGTCATCGAAGAACTGCCCTTTTCGTGGAAAATTTCGCGATGCATAAAGGTACACAGTTCATTTGCAATCTCCTCCGCTCCTCCACCAGGCGTATCTCTAGAAACCGGTCATTCTTCATCCACATTATTCGTGTACTGCAATGAAACACATAACAAGGTTTAGAATGTTTTAGTGACAATGATAACATAATAGTATTAAAATATGCTAGTTACTATGAAAATGAAACTCAAAAGTAAGGAAAATACAATAGTGATATTAAGGATAACTTACATCCTCACGATCCACTCTATATTCGCAGACGGTCCGAAGATGCTCACTTACATAATACCCGCATAAGACGCTCCCAGAAGGCTGCTTGGGACAAGGATAATATGTTGATATATGCAATGCATCCTTATTAGCAGATCTCTGACCGCCTAGTTTTTTCACGTAAACCCGCCAAGCGCTGTGATACAAGGAATGTCATATAAGAGTTGTCAACCTATATTTATGTGTATATATTACAAGTATCGAATAACCGTACTTTCTCAAAATGTCAAGGAAATCTTTGTAAGTATCTTATGAGTAATTGATTGAGTCCAAGACCATTGCCAAACCCTACGTTGGCTTGATGAAGATCATTATGTAGTGTTTACTGCACACATACAAACACACGTGTTCAGTTCAAAATTAGCAATAATTGCTATTTTCATGCCATGTGTCAAACTCAATCGAAGTCGTACGGAGCCTTTACGAGGTCCTTGCCATCTCTGACAAAGTTAAACATGGCATGTCCTATGTAGTCTTCAACCTTTGTCTTTTTATCCCTCCTTTGGCTTGCGATTAATTTTTTAAATTGTTTTTTTCATGCGTTTGTACTATACTGAGTCCCGTTGCACCTGAAAGTATATATTCAACTTTGCAATCACTGTAGGTTCAAGGATACCTGTCTTGGACTTCAGATTTTCATTATCCATGTATTGCATCCTATTGAATAAGTACAAAATTGTTATAATCACATGACATGTATGCGTGTAGTAAGAAAAGCAAATACAAAATATTAGATGCACTTACAAGCACCAGACGAGTAGCAGGTTGATTTCGAGCATGCCTCGATAAAAAAGGCTCCACAGATCTTCAAAGAGAAGAGCTTGTTTATCTTCTCCAACGCTCCAGAATGCTTCTTTTGGCACACGACATGTGATGTAACAAATGTCATATTTTGTGTTGGCAGTGATGTACCACTCGTGCATTCTTCTGAGCGGGAAATATTGTTTGCTAAGCTGTGCCGATGTCGTGAACAACTTCCCATTCTCATATTCAGGAGGAAGGTCCTGAATCTCGTATACCGGAACTCCTGGTTTAACAAAAGCCATCTCCCGAGTATATTTCACATCGTCTTCTTCCCACTCCTAAGTATTTTGTAATGCTTTCTCATGTGAAGCACGAGATGCATTAGATTTCGTAATATTTTTCTTCATTTTTCCAAATATTCTGACACTTCTTTAGAAGGTTCCTTATTTTTGTATGAGCTAACTTTCACAGGCACCGACCGAGGAGTAGTCGTCTGAAGTTGGACATTGGCCTGTTGTTGAACCTGTTGTTCAACTGATTGCTCTTTACTACCAGCAGCTTCCTCTTGTACTGCTTCAAGCTGTTGTTCAACTGGTTACTCTTGGTTATCTTTACTAGCAAGGTTACTTTCATCATTGCTGGGACATAGCAGGAGTGGATCTTCCTGGACTTTCAGCGAAGAAGACGGGGCTGCAGTCTTTCAAGATGCGACGGGGCTAGACCTCGACTCATCGTCCAACAACACGATATCGTGTTGGTGCCAAAGGATTAACTGGTTGACGGCCTGCCCCAGAGTCGTGATACCCATAGGTGTGATGTGGTCTATTTCATAATATTCATAATCATTATCAATGATCTGAAGAATTTGCACCACGTCATAATGCAACGGAAGTGGATTGCCGTTGAAGACAAGGTTCGACTTTGCCATAGCAGCGGCAACCTGTTTTGTTTTGTTCCCTGCTCTGCCGATCAGGACAAGAAGACGACAAGATGTGTCCTTAACAATATCATCGACAGGGAACTTATGGGTTGACCCTGAGCCTGGCACAGAACCTTAGCTGCTAGGGTAGGAAGTTGGAGATATCAAATGCTCCATTGCCACGAGATCCATCGCTCTATTCTGTGGCATTAATTGTCCCGATCTTATAAGTTCATCTATTCTTTCTTTCACAGATGCCTTGACCTTTTGATCAATCATATCTTCAATTGTCTTCATAAACTTGTTACGTCTTCTATATAACTCTTTATCGTTCAGGAAACCATCTCTCCAGGACATCTGAGAAGAGATTGCTCGAACCCGTCCGCCGTGTTTAGGGTTGCCTAGGAGAGCGGTAAGTTGGTCATTCTACCTCTTCGGCATGAAGAGACCCTTCTGTTGATTTTCAATTACTTCTTTCATTTTTTGCTCTACTTGGTTCACTGAATCGGGCTTTTCATGTTTGCCCCCGCTAGTCAAACCTGACCGAGCTAAGACTCACCACTTAGTTCTCTCATCGCAGCCTTGTAGCGGGTCAGGATTACCCTTATTGACAGTTTCCTCTAATATTTTATTCCATTTCTCAACTTTGGGGTATATCCAACAGACCCTAAGCGATGATGATATTTGTTATTTTTAGCAAGCTCTGACCTAGATTCACTTAGGGCTTTAGCCTTAGGTGTGGTCTTTTAACGAACAAATTCTTGCCACTGAGCTTGTGTGATTTTTCCCATATAATTCGGGCTATGGACCTTATTGTCCTTAACATAAGCATTCATTTCACTCTTCCAACCACGAAACTTCTTGCCACAAGAGACCAATGTTGCTTTCTTTATAGCTTCTTCCGTGCCTTTTGAGAACTGGAATTTTTTCTTTAACTTCTCCCACAACTCATTCTTGTCCGCCTTGGGGAATTTTCTCCAATTCTCGGTTGTGATCGGCATGAGCTCTCTAACAAGACAACCGCATGCATTTCGGTACTTTGTAACTGAATCCACCAGAATTGACACTTGTTATGCATATGATGCGGTTCAATGGACCCTTATTAGGACCTCGTTGCCCTCGTTTTCGCTTGATTGAATTTGAGGATTCAACCATTAGTGATCCTTTTGCGGTTTTAGAAGCCGAAGTCACCTCATCATTGTCTTGGCAATTAAGCTAGGTAGAAAATAATTATAAGGCTTCATATACTTGACAATCAACATTAAGTTAAACTGCTAGAGTTAAGATTTGTGATCCATACCTCGTCGGCAGGATCATATTCTGGGTCGAGATCCTCTGAAGTCTTTTTTATTTTTTATATTTGGAAAAGGATCCGATGGACTGTGATACAAGCCGGAACTGCTAGAGTCACTAAACCCAACATCGTCGGCTTCATTGTTACTACTAGCACCAGTCTTCTTAGGGCTTTCCATGTTAGAACTTGAAAACCAACAGAAGGGGTTTCTTGTTATAGTACTAAGTGATTACAAAGACATCCTAATATGTAAAATCACATCCAAATATATAAAATAGAGTGAACATGGTAGATTTACAAAGACAACATGTATCCCTGTTATAGTACTCGGTGATTACAAAGACAACATGGACTACCTGTTAGCACAACAAGACTATCTCTTTTAACACAACTATTCTAAACAACTAATTGGTGCAGGTATGAACACACACAGAAAATGTAGAGGAAACAATTGAGCTAAATTTGCTTTGCTTTCTGATGTAAACAATTAATTTGCTCTCTAAACTATTTTCTCTCTGGTCCACCTTCAAATAAAATATAAACAATTAATATAAGCAATTGTCAAGGTCTCTAAACAATAATCTAAACAATCTAAGGGGGGGGGGGGGCTCGGTGCAGTGGGAGAGCACCGGCGGTGGGGGACGGTGGGGAGGGGGCAACACATGGTGGGGGTAGGTGCCGGGAAGGAGGAGGCGGCGCGAGGAGGATTAAAGCGCTGGGGTGTGGCGGTGATGGTGCCGGAGGGGGACAAAAAAGGGGAGAGGGAGGCGGCACGGGAAGGGGGAGGGAAGGAGGCGTCACGGGGTATAAAGAAAGGAGGGAAATAAGTGAGGAAAGAGGCGGACGTACATAGATCGCAACGACGACGAAGCTCGGCGGCGAGGACAGTGATGACAAAGATTGGCGGCGAGGACGACAAGGACGAAGATCGGCAATAAGGATGGCGAGGACGAAGCTCGGCGGAGAGGGTTTTGGCGGCGAGGGTTTTGGAGGCAAAGGAAAATTTTGGCAGCATGACGGTGTCTAAGTGAAATCTCCAGGGTTGGGTTTTTTTGAGGAGGCCGAGCGGCCTTATATAGGCGCAGATTTTCACAGGCTGCTCTTAGTTAAACACCACATTATTGCAAAAGTTGTCAGCACACGTTTGTGTTACTTCTTCAATACAGTATCGTAAAAGGTGATAGCCTAGGAAGACTTAGACTATTTGAAAACGTACATCGTCGAGACTATGTGCAAGCTTGAGATGTGTTTCCCACCATCTTTTTTTTTATTATGTAAGTACACCTAATCATACATCTTATTAATCAGATAAAAGCATTGGGGCCACTATATTTACATCATATGTTTCCGTTGGAGAGATATTTAAGAGTATTAGAGGGTTATGTTCGGAACCGTGCTCACCCAGAGGGTTCAATTATGGAAGGATACACTACTGACGAAGTGATTGAGGGTTGCGCTGATTACATTAAAGATGGAAAGCCAATAGTTGTGCCTATACCAGTACATTTGGGTAGACTATGTGGGAGAGGCAAAGTGGGTAAGAAAACTTTTATCATTCAGGATTACAAATTAGTACACTTTGCATATTTCGGTGTACTACAACAGCTCGCAATAGCTGAGTCGTACATCGAGGAACACGAAATTGAGATTCGCGAAAAAAGCCAAGGCCACATAGAGAACTGGATCATGAAAGAGCACAAAAGACGTTTCACTGAATGGTTGATGGACAAAAATATACCATACGGAGACTCTGATGAAGAGGAAATAATGAAGAAGTTAGCTTCTGACCCATCTGCTTTGGTGACATCATGGCAAGCATATGCCATCAATGGTTACACATTTTACACTAAAGAAAAAGATGGTAACAGTGTTGCACAAAATAGTGGTGTTCATATAGAGGCTTATGATCCACAAGGGCAGAGGACCACATACTTCTGGTTCATAGAGAAAATATGGGAACTTGATTATGGCGAAAGAATGTAAATGCCCGTGTTTAAGTGCCAATGGGTCAAACATCATGATGGTGTGAAAGTGGACAACTACGGGCTGACACTGGTAGACTTGAACAAAGTGGGTTATAAAGATGATACGTGGGTTCTCGCCGATCGTGTTGCACAAGTTTTTCATGTACGGGATCTAGGAACTGAGAAGATGCACGTAATTATTTATGGAAAGCAAAATATTGTTGGGGTTGACAATGTGAGAGATAATGAAGAGGAATATAATCAATATGAAGATATGTACCTTTTCACTGATCCAGACAACATCAAACGTGTAGAAAGAAGCATTAAAAAGGATCTGAAACCCTATATGCGAGAAGATGTCAATATTGGAAAAAATATATGACATATATTTTATATATTTCTAATATTTTAATGAAGTTTTAATGTTTTGACTTGACAAATTTTCTGTTTTAATACTTGAATTTTACATGTTGGAATGCTTCAAAAAAATTAACAAAATTGATACATGGAAATACACTGCGCTTGAAGCCATGGCCGGCTGAGTGATGCTTCATTTCTATTTGTATGTGTGAGCTCTGTTTTTCCTCTGTTCGCTATTATTTTTGCAGGCAGTTCTATACCTACAACGAGCCTCCTGTGAAGAATCTTTATCACAGGTGGTTTGTAATGTAAAAAGTATCCGTCTCTGAAGAATCGTTATCGCAGGCGGTTCTTTATTTGCGGCTGTCCGCCTGTGAAGAATGTTTATCACAGACGGTTTGTAACGTAAGAGTATCCGTTCGTGTAACTCTAAGGATGCAT
Source organism: Neostapfia colusana (assembly GCA_030760725.1). Lineage (NCBI taxonomy): Eukaryota > Viridiplantae > Streptophyta > Magnoliopsida > Poales > Poaceae > Neostapfia > Neostapfia colusana. Next base: position 50,869,028 of record JASWHV010000011.1, read on the forward strand.
GTACTACGCGCATGGCTCGTTCCCCTTGCGCGCGCGGTAACTGAAAAGGTAAGGCGTGCACGCCCGGTATCAAACAGAGAGGGCCAATATCATATATAAGAAACCAATGATTCAGAGGCACCATCAAAAAGGCTATTACTGAGAATCATCATTTTTTATGATCATATCATCCATCATTGTCAAAGGAGAAGAGTCCAACAATGAGAAGAAGTATAACAAAAAGGAAAGGATCATGAGCACTAACCACAGAAGCGAAGTGTTGAAACCAAGCACGAGGACATGCTTGAGGCCATATAAGAGTAAGTCAAAGATGGCAAACTATGCCCACAGGAACAGACTACCCCAATGAAGTTGCATATACACCTCTAGAGGCAACAAATCTAGTTCAAAATGAAACTATTTTTTCAGAACTATAATAATTTAATAATGGGGGGCAACAATTCAACATGACTATAAAATCAACATATCATAACCAAGCCAACTAATATATATACAACAACCAAGCCTTTATCCCAAGCATGTTGGGGTCGGCTGAGTGCTGCTTCATACAGTGAAATACATTGCGCTTGAAGCCATTGCCGCCTGAGTGCTGCTTCATCTATATGTGTACGTGTGAGCTCGGTTTTTCCATTGTTCGCTTCAATTTTCGCAGGCGGTTATATGCCTACGACTAGCCGCCTGTGAAGAATCTTTATCACAGACGGTTTGTAATGTAAAGAGTATCCGCCTGTGAAGAATTTTTATTGCAGGCGATTATTTATCTACGGTTATCCACTTGTGAAGAATGTTTATCACAGACGGTTTGTAACTTAATATTATACGCCCTTGTAACTCTAAGGATGCATGTACTGCGCGTGTGGCGTGTTCCCTTCGCGCGTGCGCGGTGACTGAAAAGGTAAGGCGCGCACGCCCAGTCTCTTTCAGCCGCCTATATTAATGTCCAATATTGCAAGTGGCTCCTTCTCCATGGTCCGTCTGTATCGTGCGGCCGTTGCCATTCGGACGCAGAATTCAAAGCGATCCGACCTCTCCTTCTCCGCACCATTATAACTTGCACATTCCCCGTCTCTGCAGTCTGCACCACCATCACAGTCTTCCTCTGTCCTCTAGTCTTCGTCTTCCTTGCCGCAATGTAGCCCTAGTCTCAATGGCACCACCAACAAAGTGCTCCCAACCATGCTCTCCACTCGCCACGCCTCCGTCCCTGGCTCCAACCGTGCCTCCGTCCCCTGATCCAACAGCACCTCCGCCGCCTTCCTATGCGGAAGAGAGAGTGCACCTACTTAGGAAAGTCGCTTTTTTAGAGCAGAGTTTGGTTGCCCTCAGGGCACAGGCGGACGACGACGACCTATCGCCGTTGCATTGGCAGATGGCGAAGGATGTATTTAACAGTACATCTGATGCCATGGTTGTTCTGGGTCTTGGTCGCCTTCCTGAATGTACTGCAATGGGCACCATAGCCCACTACCTCTTTGGGTTAAGCGCAGTGGCCGGTCGTCTTGACGCGATGCAGGAGACGGTCGGTGAGGTGCTTAAGGTGGAAGGCAGCAGGAAGTTGGTGGAGGCGATTGCCGACAAGTGTGGGGTTTCTCTGCCACCGGAGGACTAGGCGATCGTCTGTTGTTTTCTTTTATTGTTTGTAAAAATTTAATTTTTAATGAATTTGTGTTTCATGATGAATGTTTGTTATCGATCAAATTGTTTGTTGTCTTTTTGTTTGATGTAAAATGGGGTTGATGTATACCGGGCCGCGACGTTTGGTGGCTTTGAATTGGTATCAAAGTCACGTTCCGATCGATCCCCTTGGTATTAACGGCCAATATTTCAGGCGGCTCCCTACTCCCGATCATTTTAGCCGCCTGTATTAATGCATCTTTGAATTAAATTCAAAGGCTCGTTCCCCTCGGTATTAATGGTCAATATTACTGGCGGCTCTTACTCTCGATCGCTTCAGCCGTTTGTATTAATGGCGCATATTGCAGGCCGCTCCAACTCAACAGTCTGCCTGTGAAAATTGATATGTTTACATAGGTGGTTTGCCGTTGTGAGTCGACTGTGATGTTTATTCATCACAGGCGGCTTTTAAATCATTCGACATAACAGGTACATTTTTTAAGGACCGCCTGGGTCTGAAAAACAAGGGCCTGTGATAATGGTTTTTATAGCAGTGACATTGCGTTAATCCATGCTTTCGGAGGACAACTACGGCGTGTGGGCAGTAAAAATGAAGATCTTGCGTGCCCAAGGTGTGTGGGCATCTGTCGAGGACAAGCAAGCTGTCAACCAGCAGCGACAACAAGAATTGTCAGAAAAAGTTTCGTCGCAAGTTCAAAGTCAAAGATCGACTGTCGTAAGCGTGATGAGTTCGGTCACTTCACCGATAAGTGTGATGTGATGAAGAAGATATCGAACGGTGTGGCGCAGCTTGCAGTAGCGGACGTCGACTATGAACCGGTGTTGTTGTAAAGTCTTGTGGAGGTGAGAAGTAAACAAACTAGATTAGGGGGTGATTATTGGGTTTAATCTTGTTATTTGTTAGTGTGTGTGTAAAGAAAAAAAATAAGTGTAATGTGTGTGCTTGGCATGTGTGTGACTAGCAGTGAAATTATTAAGCTGAGTAGTGCTAGTGGTGCTTGCATTTGTGCGGCTGGCAGCGTGTGTGTGTGCAGCAGGACGTGACAAGAGCAGCTGCAAGTGGAGGGCCAGGCTAGCTGTGTGTGCCTGCATGCAAGGAATCTTTTAGTGAAGAAGTCAGAGCAAAGGAATAATGTGAGGAGTTTGCATGCTGGCTAGTCCTGTGGATCACGGAGCCAAGGTGGGAGTGTAGCCGGTCGGGCATGAAGATGGACGTTGTGGCCGTGGGGCTCGGTGGTGCATGGCGTGCGTGCGGGGTGAAGTGGCTATGAGACCAGCGTTTCTGTTACCTACGCCTAGAATATAAATAATTGAGCACTGCAGGGGTCTGCAGTGTTGATTGATGATCCAAATTTTAATGAAGATAAAAGAGGCAGGATTTCTATAGCGAAGCGGAGGCCTGTTGCCGGGAGGCTTGGGCTGTAGCGACTTTTGAACAATGTTTTGCAGGAGTGCTTGGAGGAGCAAACCGCTGCCGCAGTTTGGTTGAAGCTGGAATCGATCTGCATGTCAAAAGATCTAACTAGCAAGATGCACATCAAGATGAAGTTGTTCACGCACAAGTTGCAGGAAGGTGAATCTGTTCTCACACACATATCTATGTTTAAGGAGATCGTTGCTGATTTGTTATCAATGGAGGTAAAATTTGACGACGAAAACCTAGCTCTTCTTCTCCTCTGTTCACTTCCGCCTTCATATGCAAACTTTTGAGATACTATTCTATACAGGCGTGATACTCTAACCGTGGCCGAGGTCTATGAGGCTTTCACAGCAAAATAAAAGATGAAACAGATGGTAAACTTGGAAGATGCTGGTCATTCTAACGGCAAGGCATTGAATGTTCATGGCCGAAGTGAACAAAAGAAATCAAATTCAGGAAATAAAGGTAACGACAAGAAAAACCAAAGAAGTCGTTTCAAGTCCAGGGGACGACAAGATGATAAATTCACCGGTACTGCAAGAAGGAAAATCACGTCATCGATGATTGTTGGAAGCTGCAGAACAAAGAAAAGAGAAAAGGAAAAAAGGGTAAGCCTGAAGGTAGTGACTCTGTTGTCTTTGATGAGAATTCTGATAATGATACTATACTCATTGCATTTGTCGGATGTGTCACTGAAGATGCTCAATGGATACTTGATTCTGCTTGCACATATCATGTCTGTACTAACAGGGATGTTTTTAGTGTTTATGAGCCTATACAGAAAGGTGGAATCGTGAGGATGGGTGACAACATGGCATGTGAGGTCATTGGCATTGGTACTGTTCAGATCAGAATGTTTGACGGGATTGTACGAACGTTAACAGAAGTACGGCATGTCCCAACCATGTCCAGGAATCTCATCTCCCTTAGTACCCTCGACGTGAAAGGGTACAAATATTCTCTGAAGGTGGAGTTTTGAAGGTAACCAAAGGTTCTCTCATTGTCATGAAAGGTGATTTAAAATCTGCCAACTTATATGTGCTTCAAGATAGTACATTTACTGCTAATGCTGTGGTTGCTCCTGATCAGTCTAATACCACTAAAATTTAGCATATGCGTCTTGGGCATATGAGTGCACTTGGTTTGGTAGAATTAAGCAAAAGAGACTTACTTGAAGGTTGCAAGGAAGAATCACTTGACTTTTATGAGCACTGTGTGTTTGGTAAGCATAAAAGAGTCAAGTTCAATACTGCTATCCATAATACTAAAGTTATTCTTGATTATGTGCATGCTGATTTATGGGGTCCTTCTAGAAAAACATCTCATGGTGGTGCTAGTTACATGTTAACTATTATTGATGATTACTCACGTCGAGTTTGTCCATATTTTTTGAAGCATAAATCAGATGCATTTCAGTCATTCAAAGACTGGAACGTTATGGTTGAAAAGCAAACAGAAATGAAGGTAAAATTTCTAAGAACTGATAACGGCATGGAGTTCCGTTCTAGTGCATTTAAATATTATTGCATGAAGGAAGGAATTGTAAGGCACCATACAATTCAATACACTCCTCAACAAAACAATGTTGCGGAACGCATGAACAGAACAATAACTTCAAAGGCCCGATGTATGCTGTCCAATTCTGGTTTAAGCAGAAAATTATGGGCAGAACCTGCTTCCAAAGCGTGCTACTTAATAAACAGTTATCCTTCCACAAGTATTGATAAGAAAACTCCAATCGAGGTATGGTCTGGCTCACCTTGTGACTACTCTAAATTGAGAGTTTTTGGCTGCACCGTCTATGCACATGTTGATAATGGAAAACTTGAGCCTAGACCTATCAAGTGCATTTTCTTGGGTTATGGTACTGGTGTCAAAGCTTATAAATTATGGGATACGGAAAAACATAAGGCATTTTTAGTAGAAATGTTGTATTCAATGAGTCTACTATGTTCACAAATGACTTGGCTACCAGTTCTAATAACCAGAAACCTGAGACTATCAGCGTGCAGGTGGAGCTAGTTAATGATGATGTTGCTGCTCCAAGTCAAAGTGTTGTTGATGTTCAACCTGCGACTGAAGATTTGTCTCCTGCTACACATTCCTCACCTATTGTGCAGCCACCACAGGAGTCTCTCGCCGAAGCTCGGCCTCAGAGGGAGATTGTTTGCCCCACAAGATGGATTGAAGAATATAATGTTGCTTTTGTCTTGAGTGTTGCAAAAGAAATTGAAGGTGTTCATGAGCCTTCCATTTATACAGAAGCTATCTTGTCTACTGATAGTACAAAGTGGATTGGTGCAATACATGATGAGATGGAGTCACTTCAGAAAAATGGTACCTAGAAAATTGTTCCTTTGCACACTAGCAAGAAGCCTGTTAAGTGCAAGTGGATTTATAAAAGAAAGGAAGGAATGACTCCAAATGAACCTACAAGGTATAAAGCAAGGTTAGTTACTAAAGGATTTAGTTAGATTCCAGTTATTGATTATACTGATGTCTATTCTCCAGTTGTGAAGCATAGTTCTATTCGCACTTTTCACAATATTGTTGCTATGCATGATTATGAGCTTGAGCAGCTAGATGTGAAAACAGCTTTTTACATGGAGACTTGGAGGAGGACATTTACATGGACCAGTCTGAGGGGTTCACTGTCACTAGAAAAGAAGACTATGTCTGCAAGTTGAAGAAATCATTATATGACTTGAAGCAATCACCAAGGCAGTGGTATAAGAGATTTGATTCTTTTATGACTTCAAATGGCTTTGCTAGATCTCAGTTTGACAATTGTGTATACATTAAAGTTGTCGATAGATCACCTATATACCTATTGCTATATGCTGATGATATGTTGATTGCTGCCAAGAGCAAGAAAGAAATAACTACTTTAAAGGCATGCTTGAGTAGTATATTTGATATGAAGGATCTTGGTGCTGCCAAGAAAATCCTTGGCATAGAGATAATAAGGGATAGGAAATCCGGGCTTCTCTATTTGAGTCAGAAAAATTATATTGAAAAGGTCCTTCACCACTTCCACATGGATAATGCTAAACCTTTGAGTACACCGTTGGCCCCTCGTTTCAAGTTGTCTATTTCTCAGTGTGCAGAAACTGATGATAAAATTGAGTATATGTCAAAAGTTCCATACTCCATTGTTGTTGGGTCTCTCATGTGTGGTATGGAATGCTCACGCCCTGACTTATCACATGCTATGAGCGTTGTTAGCAGATACATGTCTAACCCTGGCAAAGAACACTGGAAGACACTGCAGTGGATTTTCAGATATTTGCGTGGTTCTTCTAGTGCTTGTTTGTGTTTTTGAAAGGACTAGAGATGGTCTCACTGGCTATGTTGATGCTGATTATGCTGCTGATTTAGACATGAGAAGGTCTCTCACAGGATATGTTTTCACTGTTGGGGGTTGTGCTAGGAGTTAGAAAGCTTGTTTACAAGCTACAGTTGCCTTGTCTACTACAGAGGCAGAATATATGGCTATCTCAGAGGCATGTAAGGAGGCAATTTGGTTGAAAGGTTAGTATTCTGAACTTTGTGGATCTCAGTCTTGCATCACCTTACATTGTGATAGTCAAAGTGCCATATATCTTAACAAAGATGCTATGTTTCATGGGAGGACGAAACATATTGATATCATGTATCACGTGCGAGATACCATTCATCAAGGCACTATCAAAATTTGCAAAATCAGCACTCATGACAATCCTGCAGACATGATGACAAAATCTGTTCCTATTGCTAAGTTTGAGCTTTGCTCAAACTTAGTTGGTATTACTAACTAGCCTCCAGTGGCTTTTGGCACCGGTAGTTGAATTGTTCTTTGAGATGGAGGATTACTATTTCAATGCTACAAGAAGGAATTTGTCTCAAGGTGGAGTTTGTTAATTGTGGATCCAAATTCTAATGAAGATAAAAGATGCAGGATTTCCGTAGCGAAGCGGAGGCCCATCACCGGGAGGCTTGGGCTGTCGCCGGTATGGATCGTCTAGGGTTAGGACTCTAAGTCGCCACCTATAAATATCCCTTGTGGGACACCGGGAGAGGCATGAAAAAAATTGTAATCTCCCATGATAGTAAACCTCCTGATATAGTGATATTTTGCTGGCCGACGCCCGTGGTTTTTTCTCCTTCGACTTGGAGGGGTTTTCCACGTTAAAATCTGTGTCTCCTCTGCTTCGATCTACACTTTCTTGTCGTCGGATTCTAACTTGCAGTGAGTGTGTGGTGGTGAGCCAGGTGAACAGGTGATGTGCACGAGTAGTGCTGCTAGTGCGTTTGAGTGTCTTGTTTTAGTAGTACTGTAAAGGTGTAGTGCTGGAGTGTCAAGTAAAGACAAATAAACTTGTTGGTGTGCAGCTTCAAAATTTTCAGTGTGTGCATCATATGTGTATTCCAGAGAGAGAGAGAGAGAGAGAGAGAGAGAGAGAGAGAGAGAGAGAGAGAGAGAGAGAGAGAGAACTGGCCCAATGTTCATGCCCCAGCTGGTCTCGGCAGCGTAGGCGTCGATGAGGCCGAACAGGTCCACGATCATGACGGCCTCTAGCGCATTGTGCTTGTGCAGGATCTTCTTCCTGACCAGAACAATGGCGACCAAGGATGCCCCGAAAGCCACCGAGTTGCAGTACAAGAACGCTTTGTGCCGCTTGGGGTTCCTGGTTAGGAGAATTGGATCACCGGCCATATACCCACCACCGTCTTCTTCCCAGAGGCCACCCGGCGTGTCAACGCCTGCTTGGTAGGTGATGGCTCATGCGAGTGTGGCGAGCAGTAAAACAAGTGAGCTAGCCTTCTCCAGCGCCTTAGTCTGTCACTGCTCATTACTGAATAAATTACAGAGGAAACACAGGGTAGAATTTAAGGACCAAAAATAAACAGCACATGAGCAACAAAAAGAAATGTGCTGTGATCTCTATCCATACCTTCCGTTTAGATCAGTAGTTTGAAAACCATGATCTTCATGCCCCAAACAAGGTGGTCTTCTGTCTCGATGTGACATGACCCCACGGTCTTGTCGAGCCAGGATCACGCTGAGGGGTGCTGCGTGGCAGAGCACCGTATAACACACGTCAAAGGTACAAAGCGGAAGCAAAATTTTATTACATAAACAAGTTTATGAACATGTTTACATCAAAATAAGTTCAGTCTACACTCACGGGCGTAGACTACGCATCAAGTGCACGTTCAGCCCTTGAACGTGTCCCTGCTAGCACACACGCACACTAACTCTGCGGCGTGCACGACTCCCAATCGACGGGGTTCCCCTCCTGGGGTTCCGTCTCCTCTTCGGGAGTCCCTTCCTCATAGAACCCTGCAAAAGCTTCAAACACAAGCAGTGAGCACGAAGGCTCAGCAAGTCTGACCCGTCTCACCTAAACATGGAACTTCTGCATGAGGGGTGATGGGTTACATGAGGTAAAAATCATTTGCAAGGACTCGCCTAATTAGTAGAACTTTATTTTCAAGTTTTAGCAGCAGGTTGTGGAGAACCTTATGCTAAGGCACATGAGAGAGCCACAATCAAACAAGAAATGCATTTCTCTCATGTACTTTGCCCAAAGTTAAAAGGAACTTTAGTTAGCTCTAAACTACAACAAACCATTAACAAGCAAAGTCCATCTTTCAATCAGCAACATTTTAACATGTAACTAGCATGTTCTTTCTATGTCACGGTACAGTGAACAAGTGGTACTCACTGACCGCGAGGGACGGCGATTATAATCGATTTACAACTGCAGGGTTACCCGAATAACCCGTCATGTACGCCCGTACTCGATGTTGCCTACAACAACCATCACGGACGCCGTACGCAACCACCTTTCAACCGTCAGCCAAATATTGAACCGGTCCCATCGTCCCGAGCAAGAGGTCTCTGCACGCGCATCTCAGTGCCGCCAGCTGATTTACACCTCAAGCTCTCAACCTACCCTCTGAACGACAGGCAGTGCCTCAATACCCAGCTACCCGAGTTATATCGGTTTCCCGGTTCCCATATAGCCGGTAGGTCTTCGGTACTGTTCTACCTTGTTCAACAGGCCCGCACACGGCTCGGTCCTCAATCGACACAAGCGGACCTATAGCACACAGGCCCCAAAGTCCTGCTGCCCTTACCCTCCGCTTGGTCTCATTTTCTTGCCATGTGCTATCACTACCTGAGTCGAGTGCCTCTAGCCTATGCTCGCGAGTAGTTCCAACTACTCGACTTGTACTGAACCCTACACTATCTTAGCATTGCAGTAGCTAACGGGGTTTGCAATCCTAAACCCAACCCATGGTTTTCTTGCCTATGCAATTGGGTTTCCAAACAAGACTCTAATGCATAGAATAAAGTAATCAAAGATGTGCTCAAAACAATAAACATTTGTAAAAAGGTTAATGCAAACCGGAGCTTGCCTTGCTGCTCTTGGTCGTAGGCTAGCTGTTCCTCCAGAGTAACGAAGTCCAGGACTTCGGGTTCCTCCTCGACCTTAGCGACTACATGATAGAAGAGGTACATATATCAATTTAAATGCATTTGTATTAAGTTTGAAGTTGGGAAGTCTATAACTCTCACTAGACAGACCCAATGACTGTGAAACTTTTACTGGGGCTTGGTTACAACCTAAACAGAGATTTGGTCAAGTTTTAGTTGCAGCAAAGCTCATTTGAGCCCTCCACAATTAATTATGTACTTGACTTTAATTGAAGGCTTTTAGGGTGTTCTAAGGATTTTCATGAAACAAACTATGTATTTCTGAAAACTAGATTTTCAGATGGTTCTAATGGAGTTGGTCTCACTTAATTTGAAGGTTCCTAGCTAAAGATATGAGCTAAACAATTTCAGAGAAAATTCTGAAAATGTTTCTGGACATTTTCTATTTTCTCTGGAACAGTTTCACTAATCACACCATTAGGTGGATCAAATGAGTTTAAATGGATCTGAAATTTTTATGGTAGCTCAGGGATATTTTGGTGAACATCCCAGCAAAATTTCAGGATTTTCCTCCAAAGGATTCTCCAGTTAAAATTCCAAACAGTTTAAACTTTGAGGAATTAATTCTGGAGAAATAAGGATTTTCATGAAGTGAAACTTGATTTGCTGGAAAGTGCCCAGAGAGCTGAATCCAAACAAAATTTGGTTCACTCAATTTGGAGCTTTCTAGCCAAAGTTATGAGGATTTGAAGTTTGGAAGAAATCTGAAAATCGGGGGAAAAGTTTAAATCTGCCGTGTGACACGACCCCAAGGTCCTGTCGAGCCAGGATCACGCTGAGGGGTGCTGCGTTGCACAGCACCGTATAACACACGTCAAAGGTACAAAGCGGAAGCGGAAGTTTATTACACAAACAGTTTTATGAACATGTTTACATCAAAATAAGTTTAGTCTACACTCGCGGGCGTAGACCACGCATCAAGTCACGTTCAGCCCTCGAACGTGTCCTTGCTAGCGCACACACACACTAACTATGCAGCGTGCATGACTCCCACTCGACGGGGTTCCCGTCCTGGGGTTCCGTCTCCACTTCGGGAGTCCCTTCCTCATAGAACCCTTCAAAAGCTTCAAACACAAGTAGTGAGCACGAAGGCTCCCAGCACGTCTGACCCGTCTCACCTAAACATCGAACTTCTACATGAGGGTAATGGGTTACATGAGGTAAAATCATTTGCAAGGACTCGCCTAATTAGTAGAGCCTTACTTTCAAGTTTTAGCAGCAGGTTGTGGAGAACCTTACGCTAAGGCACATGAGAGAGCCGCAATCAAACAAGAAACGCATTTCTCTCATGTCCCTTGTCCAAAGTTGAAAAGAACCTTAGTTAGCTCTAAGCTACAGCATATCATTAACAGTCAATATCCATCTTTCAATCAGCAACATTTTAACATGTGACTAGCCTGTTCTTTCTACGTCACGGTACAGTGAACAAGTGGTACTCACTGACCGCGAGGGACGGCGATTATAATTGATTTACACATGCAGGGTTACCCGAATAACCCGTCACGTACGCCCGTACTCGATGTTGCCTACAACAACCATCACGGACGCCGTACGCGACTACCTTTCACCCGTTAGCCAAATGTTGAACCGGTCCAATCGTCCCGAGCAAGAGGTCTCTGCACGCGCATCTCAGTGCCTCCAACCGATTTACACCTCGAGCTCTCAATCTACCCTCTGAACGACCAGCTATGCCTCAACACCCAGCTACCCGAGTTACATCAGTTTCCCGGTTCCCATATAGCCGGTAGGTCTTCGGTACTGTTCTAGCTTGTTCAACAGGCCCGCACACGGCTCGGTCCTCAATCGACACAAGCGGAGCTACAGCACACAGGCCCCAAAGTCCTGCTGCCCTTACTCTCTGCTTGGTCTCACTTTCTTGCCATGTGTTTCATATGCTATCACTACCTGAGTCGAGTGCCTCTAGCCTATGCTCGCGAGTAGTTCCAACTACTCGACTTGTACCGAATCCTACTCTATCTTAGCAATGCAGTGGCTAACGAGGTTTTCAATCCTAACCCCAACCCATGGTTTTCTTTGCTATGCAGTTGGGTTTCCAATCAAGACTCTAATGCAAAGGATCACAACAATATTCAAAGATGTGCTCAAAACAATAAACATTTGCAAAAAGGTTAATGCAAACCGGAGCTTGCCTTGCTGCTCTTGGTCGTAGGCAAGCTGTTCCTCCGGAGTAACAAAGTCTAGGACTTCGGGTTCCTCCTCGACCTTAGCGACTACATGATAAGAGCAATATATGTATCAATTTAAATGCATTTGTATTAGCTTTGAGGTTGCGAAGTCTATAACCCTTGCTATACAGACCTAATGACTGTGAAACTTTTACTGTGGCTTGGTTACAACCTAAACAGAGACTTGGTCAAGTTTTAGTTGCAGCAGAGCTCATTTGAGCCCTCCACAATTAATTATGGCCTTGACCTTAATTGGAACTCTTAGGGTGTTCTAGGAATTTTCATGAAGCAAAATATGACTTTCTGAAAACTAGATTTTCAGAGGGTTCTAATGGAGTTGGTCTCACTTAATTTGAATGTTCCTAGCTAAAGTTATGAGGATTTGAAGTTTGAAGGAAATCCGAAAATCGGGGAAAGTTGAAATCTCGCGGGGGCCCGCGGGGACACGTGTCGAGCGCGGAGGTGTCCGGCACACCGGAGATACCACACGTGTCGAGCGCGGAGGTGTCTGGCACAACGGAGCTCACAGGGTATTTGCGCGCCAGCACAGCGGATCCCCGGCCACACCTGATCCCGATTTAAATTCTTCAGCCGCTGACACGTGGGTCAGCCGGCTTCGTCTTCCTTCCGCCGTTCTCTCGCGCCCGCGCCGCCGACCTCGCCGGAGCAGACTCGGGGCTCGCCGGCTCGCCGCTGCCGGACCTCCCATGGTCTGAAACTTGCCGCCAGGGGGTTGTCGACGTCGAGGAACGCGTCGGTGGTGTCAGGTCGGGCTGGGGTGACCGGAAATAGCTCGGCGACGTGCCGCGGCCTCGGTTGAGGTTCGGCACCGTCGACCGTGGTTTCTAAACCCGCCAACACCTCGAACAAACGGCCTTATTGCATCAGCGTACCTCTAGGAAGCTCGACAAGGTGTCAAAAGGGTTCAGGGATGGCGGTAAGTCGGTCGGCACCGTGTGACCGATCGTGCCCGCCATGACCGCCCTCGATCGAGCTCAAAATTCGTTACTCCTAGACAGTTTCACGCTACGGATGCAGAAAAGAACTTGATCGCCGGCTAGTCCAGCGTCTATGTGCAAGATTTGATGACCTCCGAAAGATCATAGAGCGAGAATTTAAAGAAGCCGTACCGGAAGCTCAGTTTAAGGTTGCCGGAGCAAAAACTGAGAATTCGCCGGCGAGAGTTCACGGCGTGGCTTGAGCTTCTGGTGGAAGCAGTGTGGAGTCCGTGCGCTCCTGTTGCCGCCCTTGCTCGGCCGTGGAAGTGGTTGCAGCGTGCTGCCCGCGTGAGACCGATCGCCGTCCTTCAGCTAACTGCAGCGGTCGTCGTTGGTCACGGGAACAGGGGCCGAAACTCGGTGGTCCAGGCGTTGGGAGGGTGGTGCGCGACCTCTGGTGGCTGTCTAGCAGGTTAGGAATGAAGGAGATTGTTTTGCTGTTTTTTCCGATTGAGCAGAGAGCTGCGGAGAGAAACAATGCCGCTGCTCGGGTTTGCCCGCGAGAAGATAAAGCCGGCCGACTCCTGCTCGGCTGAGGCGGTGCCGGTCGCATGGGGGCGCGAGCAAGCTGCCCTGGGCGCCAGCGCGCGGGGAGGGAAGCAGCTGGTGGCACCGGTAGCTGCTCGGTGGCACATCCGACAGCTGCTGGTGGAATTTCCCACCGAGACTCTGGCTTTGGGTGAAAGTTTCTCCATCTTCCCTCTATGACATGTGGGTCTCACCAGGGGTTTTAATTGAATAGGATTCGAATTGGGTTTGGTTTGAGTGAATTTCAGCACAAGTGCAGTTTTGAATTCAAATGAAGTTTGAATTTGCCCCACTTAGTTCACGTCAAGATCAACTCCAAATGGAGTGAAACTTGGTGTGTGGGCTCACAAAAATGTGCTGAGTAAGAATATGCCTCCCACTCTTAAATTCATGGGATAAAAACAGCTTGAATTTGAATATGGTTTCAAACTGCCCTCTTTCTAGCTATACCCAAAATGACCTCAAAAAGGTTTGGAATTTGGGTGAAACTTGGCCTGGACATCCTTAGCAAAGTGTAGGAGTTTTCATATGTCCAGCCCCCTTATATCTCATGTGGGAAATACCACTTTGGCAATGTGTGAGTTTGTTCTCTAATGAGCATGTTGATAATTGTTACGTGCTCTTCATTTGTGTTCATCATCCTGCCTCAAATGAGGTGTGTGGTGTGGTGATGAACACTGCGAATGTGTGTCAAAAACTGAGGCCCTTACACCGGGGCCTGCAGGGACACGTGTTGAGCGCCGAGGCGACAGCACACCGCTGCCCACAAGGTTTTTGCGCGCCAGCACACCCGACCCCGGCCGCAGCCCGATCCCGATTTAAAATATCTCCCGCTGACAGCTGGGGTCCACCCCCTTCGTCAACCTCCCGACGCCCGCGCTCTGCCGCCGGGGTATCTCGCAGGAGAGCTCGCCGGCAGCTTCGGTAGAGCTCCAAACTTCATGATTTTTGCTGCCTCTGCCTATTTTCTCTCGGGGAACAGGATTCTCAGGCCAGCTCGCCATGAAAATGGCCGCCACATGGTCGGCGACGAGCTGCAGCCTCGGGAGAACTTCGGCTGTGTTGCCCGTCCTCCCTAGCACCTAACCCGATCGTTCTAAAGGTCGTCGAGCATCAGTGGACCATAGGAAAGGTCGACATGAGCTCTACGGAGCTCGGGAAGGGCTGTGTTGGGCTGTCACCGTGCGACCTAGGCCGGAAAAGGGGATTTCTACTAAAACTCGAAGAACAGCGGTTCCCTCCACGGTTCTTCGTGGTTCCTGCTCCTATGGACCCGCACGGGATACTAGAAGTGATCCTCTCCATGAGAGGATGAGTGATGCAGTGTGGCTTACGAATTTCTCGGATCGGTGCAGACCTCACTTTTGCACACCGTCGCGAAAACATGAAATTCCGGCTTGAGCAGTGCTTGTCACGCTGCCGGAGCTTGCGGGAGAGAAAGAGGGGTTGAAGACAAACCTCTTTTCTGTTCACAGCTCCGTGAACGGTGGGCTGTGGTGGCCGGAAGGACGGTTCCCGCAGCGGCAGCTCGAGCTGAACCGGCAGAGAAAAGATCGTCGCGGTGGAGCTCGGGGAAGACCACGCAGGGTCTGGAACCGATGCGAAGGTGTCGAAGATGGCTTGGCGCACCCGGTGCTGGTCTCAGATCGCCGGGAGGGTCACTGGATCGGCCGGGCGACGAGGAACCGAAAGTTCACTCGGGCGGCGAGGTGCTTCGGCTTTTTGGGTTGAAGTGCGACGAGGCAGAGGTGAAGACCCCCTGCGACTGCTCGGGCGTGCAGATAAGGGCCCTGCAAGGCGGTTCACCGGCCGAGGGCGGCAAGCAGCTGCTGTCCTCGCCGTTTCTTCGCCGTGGCGGTCGCTACAGCGCGCGCGAGTACCCAAGCTGAGCTCTCAGTCGGTTTCTTTTGCCTCAGTGGCTGACATGTGGGTCCCACCCGGGGTTTTAACCTTTGAAATTCACTCCTAATCACTGTTGTAAACAGTGAGCCCCAAAATACCCATGGTGATTCAAATTATTCACCCATGAGCCATTTGAATTGATTAGAATTCAAATTGGGTTTGGTTTGAATGAATTTCAGCACATGTTCAGTTTGAAATTCAAATAAAGTTTGAATTTGCCCCACTTAGCTCATGTCAAGATGAACTCCAAATGGAGTGAAAATTGGTGTGTGAGCTCACAAAAATGTGCTGAATAAGAATATGCCTCCCACTTTTGAATTTATGGGATAAAAACAGTTTGAATTTGAATATGGTTTCAAACTGCCCTCTTTCTAATTATACCCAAAATGACCTCAAAAAGGTTTTGAATTTGGGTGAAACTTGGCATGGACATCCTTAGCAATGTGTAGGAGTTTTCATATGCCCAGCCCTTCTATATCACATGTGGGAAATACCACTTTTGCAATATGTGAGTTTGTTCTCTAATGAGCATGTTGATGGTGGTTACTTGCTCTTCATTTGTGTTCATCAACTTACTTCAAATGATGTGTGTGGTGTGGTGATGAACACTTCAAATATGTGTCAATAACTGAGGCCCTTACATTCCTCCCCCCTTAAAAGAATCTCGTCCCGAGATTATAAGGTGAAAATGAGAGAGAGGACGGTGGAAAATTACCGGATATGCGACGTGAAAAAGTTGGGGTAGTTAGTGCGAAGAAATCCTTCGCTCTCCCATGTCGCTTCGTCTACGGAGTGATTACTCCATAGAACCTTGTAGAACCACAACGTGCGGTTGCGTGTGGTTCGGGCCTTTTCATCAATAATCTGCAACGGTTCCTCCCGATAGGTGAGATCCGGTTGCAGTTCTTCAATATCTTCCAGCTGAACGGTAGTTGATAGCTTAAGAAACTTCCTCAGCTGGGCAACGTGAAAAACGTCGTGCACACCGGAAAGTGCTTCTGGTAATTTCAGCCGGTATGCCACTGATCCACATCTTTCGGTAATCTGGAATGGACCGATGTATCGGGGTGCTAACTTTCCCCTCACCCCAAATCTGTTTACGCCCTTCATTGGAGACACACGTAGATATACGTGATCCCCCACTTCGAATTGTAATGGGTGCCTTCTCTGGTCCGCATACTGTTTCTGACGGGATTGAGCGGCTTTTAGGTTCGCTTGAATCAGTCGAACCTTTTCTTCCGCGTTGTTGACGAGGTCAATCCCAAAGGTAACCCTTTCGCCAGACTCACACCAATTCAATGGTGTGCGGCATTTTCTACCGTATAGCGTCTCGTAGGGCACCATTTTGATGCTGGCTTGGTACCCATTGTTGTACGAGAACTCGGTTAACGGCAAGTGATCATCCCAATTCTTGCCGTGGTTGATAGCGCAAGCTCGTAGCATGTCTTCTAAGATTTGATTTACCCGCTCGGTTTGCCTATCCGTCTGCGGGTGGTATGCTGAACTACGGATCAGCTTCGTCCCCAAGGCAGCGTGTAGCTGCTCCCAAAAACGGGACACAAATAAAGTGCCCCGATCCGATATGATGGTACGGGGTACGCCGTACAAGCATAGGATCCGTGAGATGTATAGTTCAGCGTACTTCTTGGCGTTGTAGTTTGTGTTGACCGGGATGAAATGGGCAACTTTGGTGAGCCGGTCGACGATGACCCATACAGAATCATGCTTTTGAAGAGTGGTGGGTAAACCGACGATGAAGTCCATGCTCACATCCTCCCACTTCAAGGCAGGAATGCCCAGTGGTTGCAGCAGTCCCGGTTTCCGCATATGGTCTGCCTTCACCCTTCGACATGTATCACACTCGGACACGTATTTTGCAGTCTCCCGCTTCATCCGTGTCCACCAAAACTTGCTTGTGAGTTCTTGATACATTTTGTTGCTTCCGGGGTGAATAGAAAACTTTGAAAAGTGAGCCTCATCAAAGATCTTCTTCCGTAATTCCGGGTTACGGGGTACGACGATCCGGTCCTTGAACCATAGGACGCCGTCTCCGTCCTTCCGGAAACATTTCAGCTCCCCACTGTCTACACGTCTCCGCAAATGCGACATGCCCTTGTCATTCTTCTGGGCTGCCGCTATCTCTTCATGGATGGTGGGGATCAAAGCTAAGTTGTAGAGAGCTCCATGTGGAATCATATGCAGTGGTGGTTCGCTCTCTTCCAACGGTGTGATGGTCAGATTGTTGACGTGTGACTTGCGGCTCAGCGCATCTGCCACTACGTTTGCCTTGCCCAGATGATAATGGATCTCTATTTCGTAATCCTTTATCAGTTCTAACCATCTTCGTTGCCTCATGTTCAGCTCCTTCTGAGTGAATATGTACTTGAGGCTTTTGTGGTCGGTATACAAATGTACGAGGTTACTGAGTAGGTAGTGCCTCCACATTTTCAGTGCAAGTACCACGGCAGCGAGCTCCAAGTCGTGAGTTGGATAATTTTGCTCATGGTTTCTAAGCTGCCGTGATACATACGCGACCACTCTTCGGTCTTGCATCAGCACACATCCGAGCCCAATGCCGGATGCATCGCAGTACACATCGAAAGGCTTTGTTGTGTCTAGCTGCGCCAAAACTGGTGCTGATGTTAGGTGCTTGACTAAAGCCTTGAATGCTTCTTCACATGTTGGACTCCAAACATATTTGGTAGCCTTCTTCAGCAGCTCTGTCATTGGCTTGGCAATCTTTGAGAAGTTCGAAATGAACCTCCGATAATATCCCGCGAGTCCGAGGAAACTCCGTACCTCGTGAACAGTCCTCGGGGATTTCCAATTCAGCACTTGGGTGATCTTGCTCAGGTCCACAGCAATACTATCCGCTGAGATGATATGCCTGAGAAAAGGCACTTGCGATATCCAAAACTTGCATTTGCTGAATTTCGCGTATAACTTGTGATCCTGCAGCCGTTGCAAGACTATATGCAGATGTTTCTTGTGATCTTCCTCTGACTTGGAATATACCAGAATATCATCGATGAAGACCACGACAAACTTGTCCAGCTCCGGCATGAATACCGAGTTCATCAAGTACATGAAGT
Organism: Neostapfia colusana; assembly: GCA_030760725.1. Lineage (NCBI taxonomy): Eukaryota > Viridiplantae > Streptophyta > Magnoliopsida > Poales > Poaceae > Neostapfia > Neostapfia colusana. The sequence continues at coordinate 50,887,273 of JASWHV010000011.1, forward strand.
GAGCTGGAGCATTGGTGAGGCCTAAGGACATGACCAGGTACTCATAAAGTACGTACGTCATCGAGAAAGCTGTCTTTGGAATGTCCTCCGCCCTTATCTTAATCTGATGCTACCCGGATCTTAAGTCCATCTTGGAAAAGATCTTTGCTTCGACCAACTGATCAAACAACATGTCGATCCGTGGCAACGGGTACTTGTTCTTGATGGTTACGGCATTTAATGGACGATAGTCCACGCAAAGCCGCAACGTCTCATCCTTCTTCTTCACAAATAATGCCGAACAGCCCCATGGAGAGGAGCTCGGCCTAATAAAACCCTTCTCCAGAAGGTCCGTGAGCCGAGTCTTCAGTTCAGCCAACTCCTTGGGCGCCATCTTGTACGGCCTTCGGAATATTGGCATGGTTCCCGGTGCAAGTTCAATCTTGAACTCCACCTCTCTATCGGGCGGCATTCCCGGTAAATCATCAGGGAACACATCAGGGAACTCTCGGACCACTGGAATATCTTCCAATCTGATGGTTGTGGCTTGATAGACACTTGGAAGTTTTATTTCTGGACTGTCCAGAAACAATAAGTGAGACCCGTGCACTTCTGAGTTTAAGTGCACGACTCGAAGGACGGTGTCTAAAACAGCGCCGTGGCGGGTTAGCCACGACATCCCTAGGATGACATAGACCTTTTGTCCCTCTAAGATTATGAGAGACGTAGGGTAGACTCTACCCGCTAAGCATAATGGCGCTTTGGAAACCATTACGCTTGCTGAATATTCCCACCCAGTGAACAAATTAAATATGGACTATCGGTGGGTAGTATTGGCAAGCTGTGTTTAGCAATGAAATCTTAGCTAATAAAATTATGCATGGCGCCTGAATCAAACAGTACTATAGCGGGATGCTGGTGGAGTTGGAACATACCCGCTAGGATTGGCTCACCCTCCGGCACGTCCTCTATGGCAAGCTGGTGGACGTTGCCGGGCCTAGGGTTTGCCCGCCACACATTAGTAGGGTTCCGGGGTTGATTCCTCCCCGGAAACTGTGGTGCCACTCCGCCGCCTTGCGTCTCCGGGCAACTGCTCGCGAAGTGTCCTGGACGACCACACTTGTAACATGTGGCCGCTGCTGGTGTAGTGCTCGGGGGACGAAAGCCCGGCATGTGCTGCTGAGGTGCATACGCACGCGGCATCGCCCGCTGCTGCTGTTGTTGCGGAGGTGGTACTGGCAGTGCCGGCCTGAATGCTGATGAAGAGTACGGCCGACTGCGGAACGGCATCGACTGCTGTGGTGGCTGCCAGCGTGGACCTGATGGTGGGCGATTCACCATCCGAAACTTCTGAGAAGGACCGCCTCCTTCTCCGCTGCTCTGCGGCGCGCTTCGCTTTCGCTCCGCCGCCGCCAACTCCTTGCCGGGGTCCTCCTGAACAATCGCAGCATCAATGATGTCGTTGAGGCTGCCGCGATTGAACATCACCAACTTGTCCTTCAGGAGCGGGTTAAGCCCCTGGTAAAAGTGGTCCCGCCGCTTCTCGTCAGTATCGGCGTGATATGACGCATAGAGCGCGAGATCATTGAACACCCTGGAGTATTCCAGCGTGTTCCGGCTCCCTTGCTGCAGGGGTAAGAACTCCTGCGTCTTCCTCTTCATCAAACCTGGCGGTATATGATAGGCCCTGAAGGCCGTCCGGAACTCCGTCCAGGTCATCACTCGGTCGGTGGGCTGTGAAGCACAGAAGTTGGCCCACCACGCGCTCGCGGATCCTTGGAGCTGTTGGACCGCGAACTGAGTCTTGCGCTGCTCGCTTATCTGGAGCAGCCTGAACTTCATCTCTATCGTGTGGAGCCAGTTGTCCGCGTCAAGAGGTTCATCCGCTCCTCACGATCTTGACGTCTCTCTGGGCGAGACGTATTGGTGATAAGCGTTTGCAGCAACTCCGTGTGCTGCTGATGTGAACCCGCCATTGCCGCGACGATGTCGGCCAATGTAACCGTTGGCAGTGGCGGTGGCGATGTTTGTTGTTGCTGCTGCTGTCCCGAGGAGTCCTTTGGAGGCTGTTGGGAGGTCTCTCCCCCTTGGCTAGTACCCACTACATCAGGGTTGGCACAAGTACGCGTCATTCTGAAATTCAAACAGCAGCGATTAGCACATCTCTTACTTAAAATTCCATATGCAACAGTAGGTATCGAAGTGACACATGAATAATTTGCACAACATTCACATATATTGATAAAGCATAAACTTTATACAAGATACATTATTCTCGGGTCTCCTAGAAGTCGTGCTCATGTCGTCGCTACCTGTACATACGCTACTGTCTACACGACATGTCACCGATTACAAAATTTGGGCTACACTACCCTAGCTGCCCTGCATGGCAACTGTAACCCCCTACTCGGAGTAGAACTCGACCTCCTGTGGGTCGTCCTCCTCCGGTACCTCTGCTGGTGGCTCTGGATCTACCACCTCTTCTCCCATCCCAGGTTCTCCCATTGCTGGAAGACCCAAGACCACCGGTATGCCCAATACCGGAGGTACGAGGTCCTGCAAAGCATGCACCTCGTCCATAGCCTGGTTGTAGTCCTCTTCCCAGCCTTGGCCTTCCTCAATAGCATCGTCTCGCTCTTGAGCAAGGTCCTCGTTCTGCTGGGTCAGATTCTTTACCAGTTCCTGTAACGCCGCGATATTGACACAGCTCTTCTTCTTTGCCTTCTTCAGACGATGCAACTGATTGTGCTGTTCATTCAGTCGCTTGATCGTCGGAAGGAGCACATTGCGGAGTGCGCTGTGAGCACTCTCGAAATGGTCTCCACGGCTCGTGCTCTCCTTGATCTTTGTGGCGAGATGCTCCGTATGAACAGCTTGGCTGTCCATCACGGCGTTTCCCGCCCTCATCTGGAGGCTAAGGTTTGCCTCCGCGGGGTTGTACCTTGGGCAACCCGGATCTGTTGCCTCCCGGTACCTCTCTTCCCACACACCCTGAGCCCGTCCCTCCACCGGAACGAGCCGTATGGAGTGCCCTCCATATCCTGCACGTGTACTTGGCAGAAACGTGACATAGTGTCACGGGCTGCCACTTGCCACATCCCTTCCGGTTGTCTTCCTCTCACCTTGACGGTGAACGGCACCCAACCAGGTGGCGTAGGTCCTGCAGGGACTTCGACATGGATTGTACACATCTTTTTCCCCTCTTCGCCTTCTTCCTTGGCGATGTACTGCAGCATCTGGTTGTACCCGTAATATTGAAGCATACGCCTCAATGCTTCCGGATAGCCGCTGTGGTGAGAACAGTGGGACACCACCCACCCGTTCTCCAACTGCTTTTCTGCTGTCATCTGTAAAAATTATATTTGAGAAATGTCAAATATTTATTTAAACAGTAAACCATTGAGTTATAACATAAGACATGTCATTGAACTCATAAAACTTGGAAACATAGTTCAAATTTAAACAAATTTGACTGCTGATCTGCTGCCCAATATGACATCCCTGACCAGTTTCCATTTCAACCTGATTTAGGCCATGTTAAAAGCAAAAATAATTCTGGAGCTCAACATCAAAGTTTAATCTAACTTCAATAGCTTTCCAGAAAGTATTTTCTTGGTCTAAGATCTGTCCTGGCTCAAAAGTTATGAGATGTCAAAGTTAACCGAATTTCTGGAAACAATTGGACAGCACCTCCCTGCTTTAGGTACTGATTTGATCCAAGAATTCCAGTTAATTACGCTCCCAATATGACAAAACTTTCTGTTACAAAGTTGTAACACATCTCATAAGCTTTCCAGAACTACCTCATTTTCTATTTTTGGATTTTTAAGCAGGAAGTTATGCTTAATTTACAGAGAGTTTACAGAGAGTCTTTACTCTGTCCTGTTTTCTGGACAGTTTCAACTCTACTGCATTTTTCGAGTGGTTAATGGATGAAACAACTCTGGACCTCAACAGAAGAGTTGTAAAGCTCTTCCAAAGCTTTCCATAAATGTATCATATAACCCCAACCTCGAAAGAAGTCAACCTCTAACCTCTGATCAACTTCAGCCTTAATTCAGCTGAAACCAGAGTACTCTGTCCTTAACAACTTATAAGTTGAAAACTTGTTTACTTTGAATATCCTGATTAAGGGAAGAGGTTACAGCAAAGTTTTACTGCTTTGGATCAAAACCTTCAAGTTTTTACAATGAAGTTGTTCATTTAGTTGGGTGTGACGTCGATGCGTCACCAGAGCATGTCGGTACTACGTCCTCACAAAGAAAAACCTATACCGGACTTAGCCGGCTTTGTTAATTCAGTGGCACTAAACGTCACTCGCACACGGATACTACACGTCTACCATTTCGTGGTCGGGCTACCTGCAGAAATTCAAACAATCGTCAGACTCGGCTGCACACCGAGCCCGGAATCCATACAGTTCGTACACCCGGGCGTCATTACTCACCCGGATGTTCTCAAGACAAACACCCCTTGAGTTACGTGTTCACGTTTTAGACCACGTGACGGGATCTCCAAAGTTGCACCACGCACGCCAGGGACAGACGTTGCTCGAATATCCCAAACGACATGGAGAGTCGTAGAGGATATCAAAGCGGGTCGGGTTACCTGCCACCCGTGGAGCTCCACCCTTCAGCTTGTGCGCACTCGTGGACAGCGCTTACGTGCACCCCCAAAGACATGAACGTCCCGAGATGCACGATTTTCTGACATAATCAAATAAGTTAATATGCCACTTTCTATATACTAATAACATCCTTATACGGGCTACTAACTCGTTCCTCACTGGATTTTTGAAAAAGATGACCTTTGTAGTGCGTTAAACTTCAAGCGAGCTCTGATACCAACGCTGACACGACCCCACGGTCTTGTCGAGCCAGGATCACGCTGAGGGGTGCTGTGTTGCACAGCACCATATAACACACGTCAAAGGTACAAAGCGGAAGCGAAATTTTATTACATAAACAAGTTTATGAACATGTTTACATCAAAATAAGTTCAGTCTACACTCACAGGCATAGACTACGCATCAAGTGCACGTTCAGCCCTTGAACGTGTCTTTGCTAGCACACACGCACACTAACTCTGCGGCATGCACGACTCCCAATTGACGGGGTTCCCCTCCTGGGGTTCCGTCTCCTCTTCGGGAGTCCCTTCCTCATAGAACCCTGCAAAAGCTTCAAACACAAGCAGTGAGCACGAAGGCTCAGCAAGTCTGACCCGTCTCACCCAAACATGGAACTTCTGCATGAGGGGTGATGGGTTACATGAGGTAAAAATCATTTGCAAGGACTCGCCAAATTAGTAGAACTTTATTTTCAAGTTTTAGCAGCAGGTTGTGGAGAACCTTACGCTAAGGCACATGAGAGAGCCGCAATCAAACAAGAAACGCATTTCTCTCATGTACTTTGCCCAAAGTTAAAAGGAACTTTAGTTAGCTCTAAACTACAACAAACCATTAACAAGCAAAGTCCATGTTTCAATCAGCAACATTTTAACATGTAACTAGCCTGTTCTTTCTATGTCACGGTACAGTGAACAAGTGGTACTCACTGACCGCGAGGGACGGCGATTATAATCGATTTACACCTGCAGGGTTACCCGAATAACCCGTCACGTACGCCCGTACTCGATGTTGCCTACAACAACCATCACGGACGCCGTACGCAACCACCTTTCACCCGTCAGCCAAATATTGAACCGGTCCCATCGTCCTGAGCAAGAGGTCTCTGCACGCGCATCTCAGTGCCGCCAGCCGATTTACACCTCAAGCTCTGAACCTACCCTCTGAACGACGGGCAATGCCTCAATACCCAGCTACCCGAGCTACATCGGTTTCCCGGTTCCCATATAGCTGGTAGGTCTTCGGTACTGTTCTAGCTTGTTCAACAGGCCCGCACACGGCTCGGTCCTCAATCGACACAAGTGGAGCTATAGCACACAGGCCCCAAAGTCCTGCTGCCCTTACCCTCCGCTTGGTCTCATTTTCTTGCCATGTGTTTCATGTGCTATCACTACCAGAGTCGAGTGCCTCTAGCCTATGCTCGCGAGTAGTTCCAACTACTCGACTTGTACCGAATCCTACACTATCTTAGCATTGCAGTAGCTAACGGAGTTTGCAATCCTAAACCCAACCCATGGTTTTCTTGGCTATGCAATTGGTTTTCCAAACAAGACTCTAATCAAAGAATAAAGTAATCAAAGATGTGCTCAAAACAATAAACATTTGTAAAAAGGTTAATGCAAACCGGAGCTTGCCTTGCTGCTCTTGGCCGTAGGCTAGCTGTTCCTCCGGACTAACGAAGTCTAGGACTTCGGGTTCCTCCTCGACCTTAGCGACTACATGATAGAAGAGGTACATATATCAATTTAAATGCATTTGTATTAAGTTTGAATTTGTGAAGTCTATATCTCTCACTAGACAGACCCAATGACTGTGAAACTTTTACTGGGGCTTGGTTACAACCTAAACAGAGATTTGGTCAAGTTTTAGTTGCAGCAAAGCTCATTTGAGCCCTCCACAATTAATTATGTACTTGACCTTAATTGAAGGCTTTTAGGGTGTTCTAAGGATTTTCATGAAACAAACTATGTCTTTCTGAAAACTAGATTTTCAGAGGGTTCTAATGATGTTGGTCTCACTTAATTTGAAGGTTCCTAGCTAAAGATATGAGCTAAACAATTTCAGAGAAAATTCTGAAAATGTTTCTGGACATTTTCTATTTTCTCTGGAACAGTTCCACTAATCACATCATTAGGTGGATCAAATGAGTTTAAATGGATCTGAAATTTTTATGGTAGCTCAGGGATATTTTGGTGAACATCCCAGCAAAAGTTCAGGATTTCCCTCCAAAGGATTCTCAAGTTAAAATTCCAAACAGTTTAAATTTTGAGGAATTAATTCTGGAGAAATAAGGATTTTCATGAAGTGAAACTTGATTTTTTTGAAACTGTTCAGAAAGCTGAATCCAAAAGAAATTTGGTTCACTCGATTTGGAGCTTTCTAGCCAAAGTTATGAGGATTTGAAGTTTGGAAGAAATCTGAAAATCGGGGGAAAAGTTTAAATCTGCCGGGGCCCGCAGGGACACGTGTTGAGCGCCGAGGCGACAGCACACCGTGGCCCACAAGGTTTTTGCGCGCCAGCACACCCGATCCCCGCCGCAGCCCGATCCCGATTTAAAATATCTCCCGCTGACAGCTGGGGTCCACCCCCTTCAGAAACCTCCCGATGCCCGCGCTCTGCCGCCGTGGTATCTCGCCTGAGAGCTCGCCGGCAGCTTCGGTAGAGCTCCAAACTTCACGATTTTTGCCGCCTCTGCCTATTTTCTCTCGGGGAACAGGATTCTCGGGCCAGCTCGCCATGAAAATGGCCGCCACATGGTCGGCGACGAGTTGCAGCCTCGGGAGAACTTCGGCCGTGTTGCCCGTCCTCCCTAGCACCTAACCCGATCGAGCTAAAGGTCATCGAGCATCAGTGGACCATAGGAAAGGTCGACATGAGCTCTACGGAGCTCGGGAAGGGCTGTGTTGGGCTGTCACCGTGCAACCTAGGCCAGAAATCGGGATTTCTACTAAAACTCAAAGAACAGCGGTTTCCCTCCACGGTTCTTCGTGGTTCCTGCTTCTATGGACCCGCATGGGCTACTAGAAGTGATCCTCTCCATGAGAGGATGAGTGATGCAGTGTGGCTTATGAATTTCTCGGATCGGTGCAGACCTCACTTTTGCACACCGTCGCGAAAACATGAAATTCTGGCTTGAGCAGTGCTTGTCAGGCCGCCGGAGCTTGCGGGAGAGAAAGAGGGGTTGAAGACGAACCTCTTTGCTGTTCACAGCTCCGTGAATGGTGGACTGTGGTGGCCGGAAGGACGGTTCCCGCAGCGGCGCCTCGAGCTGAACCGGCAGAGTAAAGATCGCCGCGGTGGAGCTCAGGGAAGACCGCGCAGGGTCTGGAACCGATGCGAAGGTGTCGAAGATGGCTTGGCGCACCCGGTGCTGGTCTCAGATCGCCGGGAGGGTCACTGGATCGGCTGGGCGACGAGGAACCGAAAGTTCACTCGGGCGGCGAGGTGCTTCGGCTTTTTGGGTGGAAGTGCGACGAGGCAGCGGTGAAGACCCCCTGCGACTGCTCGGGCGCGCAGATAAGAGCCCTGCGAGGCGGTTCACTGGCCGAGGGCGGCAAGCAGCTGCTGTCCTCGCCGTTTTTTCGCCGTGGCGGTCGCTGCAGCGCGCGCGAGTACCCGAGCTGAGCTCTCAGTCGGTTTCTTTTGCCTCAGTGGCTGACATGTGGGTCCCACCCGGGGTTTTAACCTCTGAAATTCACTCCTAATCACTGTTGTAAACAGTGAGCCCTAAAATACCCATGGTGATTCAAATTATTCACCCATGAGCCATTTGAATTGATTAGAATTCAAATTGGGTTTGGTTTGAATGAATTTCAGCACATGTTCAGTTTGAAATTCAAATAAAGTTTGAATTTGCCCCACTTAGCTCATGTCAAGATGAACTCCAAATGGAGTGAAAATTGGTGTGTGAGCTCACAAAAATGTGCTGAATAAGAATATGCCTCCCACTTTTGAATTTATGGGATAAAACAGTTTGAATTTGAATATGGTTTCAAACTGCCCTCTTTCTAATTATACCCAAAATGACCACAAAAAGGTTTTGAATTTGGGTGAAACTTGGCATGGACATCCTTAGCAATGTGTAGGAGTTTTCATATGCCCAGCCCTTCTATATCACATGTGGGAAATACCACTTTTGCAATATGTGAGTTTGTTCTCTAATGAGCATGTTGATGGTGGTAACTTGCTCTTCATTTGTGTTCATCAACTTACTTCAAATGAGGTGTGTGGTGTGGTGATGAACACTTCAAATATGTGTAAAAAACTGAGGCCCTTACACGAAGCCAAGTTGAGACATTTTGATACATTTCTTCTAGTCCAGTCCACATTGAACTCTCCTTGATGGCAGCGCCGAAATACTTAACGGTCACCGCATCAATGAGATTGGTTAGAAGAACGGCACCGATGAGACTATTGACATAGATGGTGGTGTTAACCTCCCGACAGCTGACGGCGGAGTAGGCCCCGATTAGGCCAGAAGGGTGACAAGGATGTTAATACTTCTGAGTGTGTTTTTAGGTGTGCTTTGTTTCCACAAATAAGTGTAACGTGTGAGCCAAGGATCTGTTGTCTTGTGCCGCACATCAGGGCATTGAGGAGGCGCGATCACGTCGTGCATGCAGGTGCATGGGTGTAGGAATCACCAGAGACTCGTGCCGGGTCTGTTGTGATCGAGCGTGCATGGCGTCGGAGGACTCGGCACGTTCATAAGTTTGTTATTTTCTTACTGCTTAATCAAACAAGAAACAACCGAGCAGTAGAGCTTGGAGAATACTTCAAGTGCGATCCAGAAAAGACACAAGACACATACACTCATCGTGCAATGCAGAACAGGAACGATTTTCCAAACAATTGGCATAAGAGCCAGTTTCGCTGTCTGGAATCGCGATGCTGCGATCGCGTGGGCATTCATGTCGCGAAGAAGATCAGCCTCGCCAACACGGCATTCGTGGAGGAACGCCGAGTCACTGGAGGAAGCCGGCAGGAACGGCGTAGGCACAGCACCATTGGTGATTCATCGCATCACAAGGGAATCTAGCAGCGGCGGCGCATTCCTGATGCTCACCAAGTCGAATTATCACGACTGGGCGGCGCTTATGCGAGTTATGTTGCAAGCGAGGGGCTTGTGGGTCGCGATGAGTCTCGACACTGATGACTATATTGAGGATCGCATAGTGCCGGAAACTCTCACCAAGGCGGTGCCACCGGAGTGAATCGGAACCATCACTGGGAAGGAGACTGCCAAGATCACATGGGATGCGATCAAGTTGCGTAACGTTGGAGCCCATCGCGTACTCAAAGCAAGGGCCAGTACACTTCGCCGGGAGTTCGACGCACTCATGTTTCACGATGGAGAAAGCGTGGATGCTTTTGGTGCACGCATCAGTTATGCCACGTCTCAACTCGCAACGCTAGGGAACAAGTGTTCGGAGGAGGAAATCATGCGCAAGTTTCTGCAAGCAGTGCCACCGAGGTTTGAGCAGATCGCCGTGTCTATATAGACCTTGCTCGATCTGAGCGATATGACAGTCGACGAATTGATCGGTCGACTCAAGGCCGCTGAAGAAAGGCTGATTGCAAGCAGTCACAAGGCCGACGCTCAAGCAAAATTGAATCTGACGGAGGACGAGTTGCTGGCCTGTCTTTCGTCAAGACTCAAGTTGTCAAGGAACACCAGCACAGAACATTCCAAGGATCCATCAACACTAAAAAGGATCGAGATCGAGGACGAGGTCAGGGTTGTGGAAACCGCAGCGGCGGGAACGCTGGGAGCGGAGTGGCCAGTGACGAGTGTCGATAATGTGGCAAGAAGGGGCACTGGGCAAGAGATTGCAGAAAGAAAGGATGGATGAGGAGGTGAACACGGCTCAAGTTGGTGATGAGTTCGAGTCAAGCCTGCTGGTGGCGTGTGCCAACGCCAAGTCGAACCAGGAACATGCCGAGGTAATTCTCGATGAAAGCAAGTTGTTTCTTCAGCTAGGGGAAATGGAAGGAGGCGGTAGCACACGCTGGATACTTGATTCAGGTGCTACGAACCATATGACAGGCGAAAGCAGGGTATTAACTGAGCTTGACCGCAATGTACACGGGTTTGTCAGGCATGGAGATGGGTCCGTGACAGGAATTCAGGGTCGTGGGACAGTCACATTCCAATTCAAGAACGGCGGACACAAAGCTCTGACCGGAGTTTATCTCATTCCAAGGCTCAAGGCAAACATTGTGAGTCTTGGCCAACTTGAAGAAGAGCATCATGAATTGATGGCTGATGGTTTTTATCAAGCTCTGGGATAAACAAGGAACACCTGTGGCAAAGGTAAAGCGAGGTATAAATCGCCTGTACACCCTTGAACATGTTGTGGTTCACCCGTCGTGTTTTGCAACACAAGGACTCGACACAATTTTGAGGTAGCATGCAAGTATGGGGCACCTCAACTTTCGAAGTCTCAAGAAACTTGATGAAGAGAGGATGGTATATGGCTTGCCTGAAATCACTGAAGTTGATCGTATTTTTGATAGCTATCTCGCTGGCAAGAAGCGACGTCACACATTCCCAGGTTCGGCGAATTTCAGGGCAACACACAAACTGGAACTGCTTCATGGGGATCTCTGTGGTCCTCTGACACCAGCAACACCGAGTGACAACAGGTTTTCTTCCTGCTTGTTGATGATTTAAGTCGGTACATGGGTGGGTGACTTTAATCAGGGCTAAAGACCAAGCTATGGAAGTGTTTGTGGCATTCCATGTACGGGCAGAAGCTGAGGCTGAGAGAAAAGTTGGAACTCTTCGCACAGATCGGGGGGGGGTGGGGGGAGAGTTTACAGCACGCACGTTTGTGGAGCATTGTACCAAGGAAGGTATTCAACGTCACCTGACCGCACCATATTCTCCAGAACTGAACGGAGTGGTCGAACGGAGGAACCAAACTGTCATGGGAATGGCAAGAAGTATGCTCAAGGCTATGGGGAAGGCCTGGCTAGTTCTGGGGGGAGGCGGTAACCACTTCTGTATACATTCTGAACCGTTCACCTACTTGAAGTGTTGAAGGGAAGACACCGTATGAGGTATGTGTGACGGCCCCACAGGACCTTGTCGGGTGGTGCCGTGTTATGCGGCACCCAACAGCACATGGGTCGATGAACTCACATCATATTACATAAATAGTTTAGCGGAAGCGTATAAGAATGCTTTACAAATAGTTATATCAGAGTAAACTACAGCGGATGACTATCACTCTCACGACTCATATCTAAACTAGCAACAAAGAAACGGTCCAGCCCGCAGACGTTTCTTACTAGCAACACGAAGACAATCTGCAGCGGCGAGGATGCTCTTTGAGTAAGCACTCGGAGGTTCCCGAGTCTCATCGGCACCCCTTCTCATAAGCATCGAGTCAATTACCTGCAAAACAACTCGGATAGCATCCGTGAGCATAACGCTCAGCAAGACTTAACCGTCACCCTAAACATGGAACTCTAAGTGAGGTTATGAACCTAACATAGGATGGCATAAGCATAATTAAACTCGCCTAAAATTGAATCCTTACTTTCCGGTATTTATGGCAGCATTTTAAGTAACCCTGGGCACGCCACATCGGGAGTCCACAATCAAACAAGAAACGCTTTCCCCCGATGTAAATTGCTCATGGCATAAACGAATCGAGTTTGCACTAGCCTATTCATCAAGATCCAATACAACACTAGTATAATACTTCACATCAATATGATTAGTTCCTTTCTCATGCAAGTTTTTACTACGTCACGACTGTGAGAACAAGTATGCTCGGTCCATTCCGCGAGCGACGGTTATTCGAATCAATAACACCCGTACTACACGACACGTACGCCCGTACTCGACGTTGCCTACAACAACCATCACTGACGTCGTACGTGGCAGCCTTTCCCCCGTTTCACCCCCGCTGAATCGATCAAGTCGCCCCGTACAGTAGCTACTCTCATGGTGCACCTTCCGACGTGAGATGTCATGAGAATATTCCCCACATACTGCACACCGGCCGTCCGCCTGAGGCGACCCGAAAAGTCCCAACGACAGCTTCCCGAGGTACATCGGTTTACTGGGTCCCATATAGCCAGCATGAGTCCGGTACACAACTCAAACTTGTTCAACAGGGCCGCATACGGATCGGTCCTTGACCGACACAGACAGGTCTACAGCACCCAGGCCCCTATGTCCTGCTGCTCCTACAACCTTCTGGTCTCAACTTTAACTTGCTAATTCAATTAGGAACCAATCCCGTATGCCCCTGTTGTTCCTAAATCTGTGAGTAGCATCTCACCACTCGACTTCTACCGAACCGTACTTAAGCATGGCAGTTCTACACGGTGAAAGACACCTACCCAATACTCCATGGGTCATTTGGCTATGCAAGAGGAGTATCAAACACTAGACCTAATGCACAGTTCATATCTTGACCGAAAGTGAATACAAAAGAAAAACTTAACAGCTGTTAAATGCAAACCGGAGCTTGCCTGTTTTGCAGGGTAGTCGTATATATCAGTTAGTGTCCTTGCAGATCCACCCTTGATTCTCCGGAGCTTGATCCACTTCGATGAATCGCTCCTTTGAATCCCCTTCGTTGTGGTTCCTATTGAAATGCATATGCATATGTTTTATAGAATGTAATGGAAAGAAGTTATAGAATTACTTTCTTAGGAACAGAGGTTGTGTGGAAAAGCCAAGCATGGCTTGGTTTACCTCTGTTGCAAAGAACAGGAATAAACTAAACTGATCTTAAGGCCTTAGCTATACCCTAACCATTTTCCTTAATGAACCTAATAGAGAAGCTGAAATGATTTGAGTGCAACTGAAGAACAAGAACTCCAATGGCCTCAAAACTTTTACAGCAGGTTCTATACTACCTAAGGATTTAGCTTGCCAAATTGCAGCTAATATGGAGTCATATTGTGCCCTCCCTAATTCTCACAATATCTCTTATGTATTCCAACAAATACACAAGTATGGAGAATAAGAACTGGGAGTTCAAGGACTCATCTTTGGCTGATAATTTACATATGAGTTCTTGATCACATGAGAGTAACCTGGTCCAAAATCCAGCCCTTTTACTTGAGTAGTTCTTCCAGAACAATTCTTTAATCATTTGTGCTCAAAAGAATAAATTCTGAAGTAATGTGCACTTCCATGCCCAATTAAGTGAACTACAATTCCAAGTATGTCTCAGAGAGCTTGCCTAAATTTTGCTATGATTTTTGGAGCCATGGATTGCTCAGAACGGATTTTAGAAGTGGGAAACATTTTCTGAAAATGTTTCTGGACTCTTATGAACACAGCAGATTGTTTTTAGCAAATTCCTACTCAAATGATCTTCAAATGAGCTGAAAATTTGCTAGCAGGTCAACAATATGCTAAAGAATATTCTGGCAAAATTTGGGGATTTTTGGATAACCAAACTCCCTCAATAATTCTTTTTCAGAAAACCTTCCAAGAATTATCTAGAATAAACTATTGATTTTCATACAAATCCAAGTTCATATTTGGATATAGCTCTGAAAGATGGATCCAACCCAAGTGGAATCACTCAAATTGGAGTTTTTTACAGGGAGATATGAATTTCCAAAGATTGAGCTAAGTCTGGAATTATTTCCCTACAGCAAATTCGGCTGGACCCACGGTTTTGAATTCCAGCCAATAGAAACTAAGCCACACCGGGCCACAGCATCCCTGCGCGCCAACGCACGGGATCCCGGCCACACCCGATCCCGGGTTTAAAATTTGAGCTGCTGACAGCCGGGGCCCACGCGTCTTCTTCTTCCTCTGGCTTCCTCGCTCACGCCCGCGTTGCCCTTTGCCGGCCCGACGCCGGAGCTCGCCAGCTCGCCGTTTCCGGTCACCGCCTGAGCTGAAACTCGCCGCCAGGGAGTTTTTGACACCGAGGAACACGGCTGTGGGGTTTGCTAGGGCCGCCGACGACCGGAACATGGCCGGCGACGTGTAACTACCTCTGTGGCCGTTCGGCAGCGTCGCCCGAGGTCTCCAGCCCTCAAAAACTTATGCCGACGAGCCCTACAGCACCAGCATACCTCCAGGAAGATCGGTACAACCTCAAACTAGCTCGGAAAGGGCTGGAACTAGGTCGTCATCGTGCGACCGAATGGGTCCACCGCGAAGCACCCAAGAAAAGCTCAAAATTCGTCGGCCTGAGGCGTTTTCATGCGCTGGATGCAAAAGGGAAAATGATCGCTGGCTAATCCAGCTGCTACGTGCAAGATTTGAGGACCTAGGAAGGATTAGAGAGCGGGAATTTGTTGAATCCATACCGGAAGCTCGGAGTGAGGTCACAGGAGCAAAACCTCAAAATTCGTCGCCGATAGCTCGCGGCACGGCCTGAGCTTGGGCTTAGAGCAGCACCGCACCCGTGCGCGTCCGTAGGTGTGATCGCTCGGCCGTGAAACCCGCTGTGGAGGGCTGTCCACGAAAGCCCGATCACTTTCTCGGATTAGGTCGCCGCGGCGGCGGTCGTTCTCGGGCACCCAAGGCCGCAGCTCACTTGCTCGTGGGTCAGGGAGGTGGAGGTTGATCTCGTGGGAGTGTTTAGCAGCTCAGGGAAGGAGGAGGCGCGGTGGTTTTGCCGATCTTCCGATCGGACCGAGAGCGGAGGGGAGGAGCTCGGTTCAGTGCGTGCGCTCGCGAGGAGGAGAAGATAGATGGCCCTTGCTTCATCCAGAGGGGGTGATCAGGCCACGAACCGCCTCTGGGCGCCGTGTGTGGGGAAAGGCAGCAGCTGGTGGCGCTGCCGAGCCTCCCAGTGGCTCCACAGTGGGAGCTGCCCGTGGCCCACGTGCTGCTCGACGAATTTCCCCACTGGGCTGAGACTTAAGGTGCAAGGCTCCTCTTTTACCTCTATGATATGTGGGTCCCACTCCACATTTCCTCCCCAAATATCTTCTCAAGCTGATCCTCTTAATTCCCACAATTCTGAGTTTTAAAATGTGGGTTAGAATTTGAATCCTTCCAATTCAGTTTGAATTTGCTTGCCAAATTTGAATTTGGTTGAAGTTTGCAAATTCTCCTCTTTAACTCCTTTTTGAGCCCACCCTACAATTGAAAAGTTTGTGAGCGAAATTTTCCCTATAATCCCAACTATAGGGCTGCATGTTTATTCAATGTTTTTGGTCACCCCATGTGTGAACTTTGAATTTCAAATCTGAGTTTTAAACTTTCATGCAAAGAGGTATTTAACTCCTTATTGGTCCAACACTTTTTAAATAAAAGAGTGAACCTCATGTTGGATGTTCATCCATGTATTACCTTGCATGAAAAAAAGCTTTAGCAAGTCCCATTTTTCATGTCTTTGCCACACATATGAACTCAAACCTTGGTTTTTATTCCTACACATTTTTGGGACTTTTACATTCCTCCCCCCTTAAAAGAATCTCGTCCCGAGATTACAAAAGTGGAACGAAACGTGAGAGGTAGTTACAAACTATACAAAGCTAAAAATTCCGGATAGTTGGTGCGGAGGTAATCTTCACTTTCCCACGTCGCCTCTTCCGCGGTGTGATTAATCCACAGCACCTTGTAAAATCGGGTCGTCCGGTTCCGGGTTACCCATGTCTTTTCATCCAAAATCTGATCCGGTCGCTCGGTGTAGGTCAGGTCCAGTTTCAGTTCATCGATGTCCTCAGTGCGAACAGCAGCGGTGAATTTGAGGCACTTCCGCAGCTGTGAAACATGAAATATATCATGAACACCCGCTAGACTTGCCGGTAACTCCAGCCGGTAGGATACAGGTCCGCACTTCTCCGTCATAGCAAAAGGACCAATAAAACGGGGAGTAAGTTTCCCCTTTACACTGAACCGGTGAATTCCCTTCATCGGAGATACACGAAGATATACGTGCTCTCCGACATCAAAATGTAACGGCCTACGCCTTTGATCGGCGTAGCTCTTCTGTCGGGATTGGGCAGCCTTTAAGTTCTCTTGTATCAACCGAACTCGGTCTTCGGCTTCGTTGACAAGATCAATCCCAAACAGAACTCTTTCGCCGGACTCACACCAATTCAGTGGTGTGCGGCATTTCCGGCCATAGAGAGCTTCATATGGTGCCATTTTAATACTCGCTTGATAACCGTTGTTGTACCAAAACTCCACCAGCGGTAGGTGATCGTCCCAATTCCTACCGTGGTGGATGGCACACGCTCTCAACATATCCTCAAGTACTTGATTCACCCTCTCAGTTTGTCCATCGGTTTGAGGGTGATATGCGGAGCTCCTAATCAGCTTGGTGCCCAACGAGGCATGCAGCTGCTCCCAAAAACGAGCAACGAACAGCGCACCTCGATCTGAAATGAAGGTCTTCAGGACACCATGTGAGCATATAATTCTGGAGATGAATAACTCCGCATATTGCCTTGCTCGATAATGAGTGTTCACCGGTATGAAATGAGCCGACTTTGTCAACCGGTCGACGATCACCCATATTGAGTCATGCTTCCTGGATGTGAGCGGTAATCCGACGATGAAGTCCATACTCACATCCTCCCATTTCCACGCCGGTATCTTCAGAGGTTGTAGCGGTCCTGCTTTCCGCATATGATCAGCCTTGACCCGTCTACACGTATCGCATTCGGATACGTATTTAGCGATTTCCCTCTTCATCCTCGTCCACCAAAATTTCTGTTTCAAATCTTGGTACATCTTGTTACTTCCGGGATGAATGGAAAACTTCGACAGGTGGGCTTCATCCAAGATCTTCTTCCGGAGTTTCATATTGCGCGGTACCACTATATGGTTGTTAAACCATATTGTACCATTCTCATCCTTCCGGAAGCATTTCACCTCTCCGTTGTCCAGTCTTCTACATATGTGAGACATACCTCTGTCTCTTCTTTGAGCCTCAACAATCTCTTCACGGATTGTTGGAATGAGCGCAAGATTATAAAGCGCGCCATACGGAATGACACGGAGGCTTGGTTCTTCTTCTTCCAACTCAGCAGCTGCTAAGTTGTGAATGTGGGCTTTCCGACTAAGCGCGTCGGCAACCACGTTGGCTTTTCCCGGATGATAGTGGATCTCAATTTCATAATCTTTGATGAGCTCCAACCATCTCCGTTGCCTCATATTCAGCTCCTTCTGCGTCAAGATATACTTCAAGCTTTTGTGGTCGGTGTAGAGGTGAACAAGATTACCCAGTAGGTAATGCCTCCACATCTTTAACGCCAACACCACAGCAGCAAGCTCAAGATCGTGAGTTGTATAATGCTGCTCGTGGTTTCGCAGTTGACGAGACCCATAGGCGACTACACGCCCTTCTTGCATCAGAACGCAGCCGAGACCGATGCCGGATGCATCACAGTATACATCAAATGGCTTCGTCGTGTCCGGCTGAGCAAGAACTGGAGCTGTGGTGAGATGTTTCACCAAAGTTTTGAATGCGGCTTCACATGCTGCATTCCACATGTATTTAGTGCCCTTCTTCAGCAGCTCCGTCATTGGTTTAGCAATCTTTGAGAAGCTCGGAATAAACCTCCGATAATACCCCGCTAAACCCAGGAAACTTCGGACCTCGTGGACTGATTTGGGAGATTCCCACTTCAGCACTTGTTCAATCTTGTTGGGGTCCATGGCAATTCCCTCTGCTGAAATAATATGGCCTAGGAAAGGCACTTGATCGATCCAGAACTCGCACTTGCTGAACTTGGCATATAATTGGTGCTCCCGCAACCATTGTAGCACAATGTGCAGATGTTCAGCGTGCTTTTCTTCAAATTTGGAGTAAACCAATATATCGTCGATGAATACCACGACAAACTTGTCTAACTCCGGCATGAACACAGAATTCATCAAGTACATGAAGTGTGCCGGAGCGTTGGTTAACCCAAATGACATGACGAGGTACTCGTAGAGTCTGTATCTCGTCGAGAAAGCTGTCTTCGGTATGTCCTCGGTCGAATCTTGATTTGATGATATCCTGACCGAAGATCCATCTCCGAAAATACCATTGACCCACAAGTTGATCGAACAGGATGTCGATGCGGGGCAAGGGATACTTGTTCTTGATCGTGACAGCATTGAGAGGACGATAATCAACACATAGTCGTAGTGTTTTGTCCTTCTTCTTAACGAACAGCGCTGAGCAACCCCATGGTGAAGAACTTGGTCGTATGAAACCCTTGCCCATGAGTTCATTCAGTTGCTCTTTCAACTCCGCTAGCTCGTTAGGTGCCATCTTGTAAGGCCTGCGTGAGATAGGCGTCGCTCCCAGCGCCAGTTCAATCTTAAACTCGAAGTCCTGTCCAGGCGGCATGCCCGGTAAGTCATCGGGAAAAACGTCGGGATAATCACGTACCACCGGAATATCTTCAAGTTTCAGCGCTTTCGTGTGGTAGGCCTGTACCATATCTGGATCTTGGCTGTCTAAAAACAGCGTGTGCTGTCCGTGAATCGGCGAGTCAATCTGGACAGTCCGGTTACCGATATTGAGAACGGCACCGTGACGATTTAACCAAGACATCCCCAATATAATGTCTATATTCTGCCTATCCAACATAATCAGCGATGTTGTGTATATTTTTCCGCCCAAACACAAAGCTGCTCGGGACACAATCTGATTGGCAGAGATATTTCCTCCCGGTGAACGTATAAGAAAACTCGTCATGGGAGTATTGGTGGATAATTGGTGCTGATCCACGTATGTTTTGCTGATAAAATTATGGGTTGCACCGGAATAAAAAAGTATGAGCACGGGCACGTCTTTGAGAGTGAACATGCCCGCTAACACCGGTGCTCCCTCCGGGACATCCTCAATAGCCAGATGTTGCACACTCCCGGATTGCAATGCTGTTACATTGACTTGAGCAGGTGGCGGCATACCACCTGACGATGATGGCTGTCTGGCGTTCACCAACTTCTCCTGGCATTCTTGCCTAAAATGCCCTGAACGGTGGCAATAAAAACACAGAGGTTTCCCCGGTTCTTCGTTGACTTGTGGTTGAGAAGTTGATGTACTTGGCGGCAGCAATGATGCCACAGGTGTCATTTGTTGCTGCGGCAAGGGTGTTGCTTCAAGACATGATTCTTGAGCAGGAAATCTGTACGGAGTTGATCTCACTGGCGCTTGCCATCTTTCATCGGATGGTGGGTGATACACCACGCGGTATTTGCGAGGAACAACTGGTGTGTCTTCTAGCACATCCTCCCGGTCCCTCTTTTCTGCTTGACACTCAAGTGTCGCTTGTTCTTGCAGCAGAGCAGCACTGATCAACTCAGTGTAACTGCCTTGATTGAACAAAGCTAACTTCTCCTTTAATATGGCACTCAAGCCATATAAAAAGTAGTCACACATTGCAGCTTCGCTCGTCGCATAAGCAGGAGCATATTGTGCCAGAAGGTTGAATCTTCGGACATAATCGAGGACATTCATGTCCCCCTGCTTCAAGTTTCTGAATTATTGCTGTTTGGCCTTAATAAAACCCATAGGAATGTGACGAGCCTGGAATGCTTCACGAAATTCCGTCCATTCCACTTGATGACCTTCCGGAACGGCGGCAAGATAAGCGAACCACCAATTTCCGTCGGCTCCATGGAGCTGTTGAGCTGCAAATAATGTCTTCTGATATTCGTCGCACTCAAACACCCCAAACATGGACTCCATAACTCGAAGCCACGATCAGCTTCCACTGGTTCATTGGCTTCCGTGAAAATTGGCGGTTGTGTCGCCAAGAAGTCCAAATAGGCGTTCCGAGGTGGAACGTTCTGTTGTGCACGTTGGAATAAACCATGTTGTACCAAGGCTTGGAGTAGTCTGGTGTTCTCTTAACTTGACTCGACCATCTGAGCCATGACATCCGCCCATACCGTTGATGGTGGTGCCCGTGGTGGAGTCGAGTCATCACCGTCTTGGCGAGAACTTTCAGCCCTACTCGGAGACTGAGTACGCACCATACTGCAAAAGCATAATTTTTGAGGGGAGTCAAAACATGATCTCAGCAGTATGTGAAAGTATGTAAAACATGAACATGCTAAAACTTTATGAAAGCATAACAAAATTTCATGTTTACACATCTTTTTAAAGCTAACAGAAAACCATCCCCATTTGCTGTACAGAACCTACCTTTCTGTACTTAACCCAGATTTGGATCCAGTTACCAGCATTTTCAGAACTCAAATCGAACACCAAAGTTAATGTTAACTTCAGTATCTTTCCATCGAGTACCCACATGCCTCTGGATCATCTCTGGAACAAAAGTTAGGATTGTTCAAAGTTGACAGAATTTTCTGGCTAAATTTTGCCAGCACCTCCTTTGTATGTGGCTGTTTTCATCACAGTTTTACATACAAATGAAATACAATTCTGAACACAATATGAACTACAAAATTGTTGCAAATTTCCTAACCTTTCCAACGGTGTATCATATGACCCTTAGAAATTTTTCTACAGACTGTGACGGCTAATTTACAGCAACATCCAGAGAAGTTTCAGCTGCTCTGTTTTCTGAACAGTTTGCATTCATCTGGACGTTCAACCAAGTTGTTCTCGGATTTGGCTCTGGAGTTCTACAGAAAAGTTGTAGAGCACATAATAACCTTTCTAGAACTGTATCAAACACCTCTATTGGGTCAAGCAAGTCAGAGTTACGCTCTGTTAAAATCCAGAAAAATTTCTGTCTGAACAGAGCACTCTGTCTTTGATATCAAAAGAAGCCTAACAAGTCTCTTCTTTGAAACTTAGTTCAAATGAAGAGCTCAGTAACTAATATGTGCTTTATCACATCCATTTTTAGTTGGAGAGTTAGTCATGAATGATTTCTTCATAGGTAAAAATACTATCCAGTGTAGTACGGCGACGATGCACCGTAAGACATATGACGGTACTACGTTGCCTCACCAAAGAAAAACCTAACCGGATTACACCGGCATATACGTATCCTTAGGTGGCACTATACGATCACTCGCAACCGTGTTCTACACGTACTAAGGTTTTCGTGGTTAGTACCTACATAAGCCACACTCAATCATCAGGTCCGGCTGCACACCGAACCCGGTATCCATACAGTTCGTACACCTGGCCGTCATCACTTGCCCAGGTGTTCTCAAGCCAAACACGCCTTGAGCTACGTGTTCATGTTACTGACCACGTGACTGAGTCTCCCAAATTGCACCACGCACGACAGGGACAGACGTTGCTCGAATACCCCGAACGACATCAAGAGTCGTAGAGGATACTAAAGCAGGCCGGGTTACCTGCCACCCGTGAGGCTCCACCCTTCAGCTTGTGCGCACTGGTGGACAGCGCATACGTGCACCCCCCAAGACATAGACGTCCCGAGATGCACGATTTTCCGACATAACAAATAGGTTAGCTTGCCACCTTCATATTATGCTAATAGTAATCCTTATGTGGGCCTAGTACCGTTATCTCACCGTATCCTAAGTTTTTGACGTAATATGATGCTCAATCCGTGCTCTGTTCCCAACGCAGCTCTGATATCACACTGTGACGGGCCCACAGGACCTCGTCGGGTGGCGCCGTGTTATGCGGCACCCAACAGCACACGGGTTGATGAACTCACATCATATTACATAAATAGTTTAGCGGAAGCGTATAAGAATGCTTTACAAATAGTTATATCAGAGTAAACTACAGCGGAAGACTATCACTCTCACGACTCATATCTAAACTAGCAACAAAGAAACGGTCCAGCCCGCGGACGTTCCTTACTAGCAACACGAAGACAATCTGCAGCGGCGAGGATGCTATTTGAGTAAGCACTCGGAGGTTCCCGAGTCTCATCGGCACCCCTTCTCATAAGCATCGAGTCAATTACCTGCAAAACAACTCAGATAGCATCCGTGAGCATAACGCTCAGCAAGACTTAACCGTCACCCTAAACATGAAACTCTATGTGAGGTTATGAACCTAACATAGGATAGCATAAGCATAATTAAACTCGCCTAAAATTGAATCCTTACTTTCCGGTATTTATGGCAGCATTTTAAGTAACCCTGGGCACGCCACATCGGGAGTCCACAATCAAACAAGAAACGCTTTCCCCCGATGTAAATTGCTCATGGCATAAAAGAATCGAGTTTGCACTAGCCTATTCATCAAGATCCAATACAACGCTAGTATAATACTTCGCATCAATATGATTAGTTCCTTTCTCATGCAAGTTCTTACTACGTCACGACTGTGAGAACAAGTATGCTCGGTCCATTCCGCGAGCGACGGTGGTTCGAATCAATAACACCCGGACTACACGACACGTATGCCCGTACTTGACGTTGCCTACAACAACCATCACTGACGTCGTACGTGGCAGCCTTTCCCCCGTTTCACCCCTGCTGAATCGATCAAGTCGCCCGGTACAGTAGCTACTCTCATGGTGCACCTTTCGACGTGAGATGTCATGAGAATATTCCCCACATACTGCACACCGACCGTCCGCCTGAGGCGACCGGAAAAGTCCCAACAACAGCTTCGCGAGGTACATTGGTTTACTGGGTCCCATATAGCCAGCATGAGTCCGGTACACAACTCAAACTTGTTCAACAGGGCCGCATACGGATCGGTCCTTGACCGACACGGACAGGTCTACAGCACCCAGGCCCCTATGTCCTGCTGCTCCTACAACCTTCGGGTCTCAACTTTAACTTGCTAATTCAATTACGAAACAATCCAGTATGCCCCTGTTGTTCCTAAATCTGCGAGTAGCATCTCACCACTCGACTTCTACCGAACCGTACTTAAGCATGGCAGTTCTACACGGTGAAAGACACCTACCCAATACTCCATGGGTCATTTGGCTATGCAAGAGGAGTATCAAACAATAGACCTAATGCACAGTTCATATCTTGACCGAAAGTGAATACAAAAGAAAAACATAACAGCTGTTAAATGCAAACCGGGGCTTGCCTGTTTTGCAGGGTAGTCGTATATATCAGTTAGTGTCCTTGCAGATCCACCCTTGATTCTCCGGAGCTTGATCCACTTCGATGAATCGCTCCTTTGAATCCCCTTCGTTGTGGTTCCTATTGAAATGCATATGCATATGTTTTATAGAATGTAATGGAAAGAAGTTATAGAATTACTTTCTTAGGAACAGAGGTTGTGTGGAAAAGCCAAGCATGGCTTGGTTTGCCTCTGTTGCAAAGAACAGAAATAAACTAAATTGATCTTAAGGCCTTAGCTATAACCTAACCATTTTCCTTAATGAACCTAATAGAGAAGCTGAAATGATTTGAGTGCAACTGAAGAACAAGAACTCCAATGGCCTGAAAACTTTTACAGCAGGTTCTATACTACCTAAGGATTTAGCTTGCCAAATTGCAGCTAATGTGGAGTCATATTGTGCCCTCCCTAATTCTCACAATATCTCTTATGTATTCCCACATATACACAAGTATGGAGAATAAGAACAGGGAGTTCAAGGACTCATCTTGGGCTGATAATTTACATATGCGTTCTTGATCACATGAGAGTAACCTGGTCCAAAATCCAGCCCTTTTACTTGTGTAGTTCTTCCAGAACAAGTCTTTAAGCATTTGTGCTCAAAAGAATAAATTCTGAAGTAATGTGCACTTCCATGCCCAATTAAGTGAACTACAATTCCAAGTATGTCTCAGAGAGCTTGCCTAAATTTTGCTATGATTTTTGGAGCCATGGATTGCTCAGAACAGATTTTAGAAGTGGGAAACATTTTCTGAAAATGTTTCTGGACTCTTATGAACACAGCAGATTGTTTTTAGCAAATTCCTACTGAAATGATCTTGAAATGAGCTGAAAATTTTCTAGAAGGTCAACAATATGCTAAAGAATATTCTGGCAAAATTTGCGGATTTTTGGATAATCCAAACTCCCTCAATAATTCTTTTTCAGAAAACCTTCCAAGAATTATCTAGAATAAACTATTGATTTTCATACAAATTCAAGTTCATATTTGGATAGAGCTCTGAAAGATGAATCCAACCCAAGTGGAATCACTCAAATTGGAGTTTTTTACAGGGAGATATGAATTTCCAAAGATTGAGCTAAGTCTGGAATTATTTCCCTACAGCAAATTCGGCTGGACCCACGGTTTTGAATTCCAGCCAATAGAAACGAAGCCACACCGGGCCACAGCATCCCTGCGCGCCAACACACGGGATCCTGGCCACACCCGATCCCGGGTTTAAAATTTGAGCTTCTGACAGCCAGGGCCCACGCGTCTTCTTCTTCCTCCGGCTTCCTCGCTCGCGCCCGCGTTGCCCTTCGCTGGCCCGACGCCGGAGCTCGCCAGCTCGCCGTTTCCGGCCACCGCCTCAGCTGAAACTCGCCGCCAGGGAGTTTGTGACACCGAGGAACACGGCTGTGGGGTTTGCTAGGGCCGCCGACGACCGGAACATGGCCGGCGACGTGTAACTGCCTCTGTGGCCGTTCGGCAGCGTCGCCTGAGGTCTCCAGCCGTCAAAAACTTGTGCCGACGAGCCCTACAGCACCAGCGTACCTCCAGGAAGATCGGTACGACCTCAAACTAGCTCGGAAAGGGCTGGAACTAGGTCGTCATCATGCGACCGAATGGGTCCGCCGTGAACCACCCAAGAAAAGCTCGAAATTCGTCGGCCTGAGGCGTTTTCATGCGCTGGATGCAAAAGGGGAAATGATCGCTGGCTAATCCAGCTGCTATGTGCAAGATTTGAGGACCTAGGAAGGATTAGAGAGCGGGAATTTGTTGAATCCATACCGGAAGCTCGGAGTGAGGTCGCCGGAGCAAGACCTCGAAATTCGCCGCCGATAGCTCGCGGCACGGCCTGAGCTTGGGCTGAGAGCAGCACCGCACCCGTGCGCGTCCGTAGGTGTGATCGCTCAGCCGTGAAACCCGCTGTGGAGGGCTGTCCACGAGCGCCCGATCACTTTCTCGGATTAGGTCGCCACGGCGGCGGTCGTTCTCGGGCACCCGAGGCCGCAGCTCACTTGCTCGTGGGTCAGGGAGGTGGAGGTTGATCTCGTCTGAGTGATTAGCAGCTCGGGGAAGGAGGAGGCGCGGTTGTTTTGCCGATCTTCCGATCGGACCGATAGCGGAGGGGAGGAGCTCGGTTCAGTGCGTGCGCTTGCGAGGAGGAGAAGATGGATGGCCCTTGCTTCGTCCAGAGGGGGTGATCAGGCCACGAACCGCCTCTGGGCGCCGTGTGTGGGGAAAGGCAGCAGCTGGTAGCGCTGCCGAGCCTCCCAGTGGCTGCACGGTGGGAGCTGCTCGACAAATTTCCCCACTGGGGCTGAGACTTAAGGTGCAAGGCTCCTCTTTTACCTCTATGACATGTGGGTCCCACTCCACATTTCCTCCCCAAATATCTTCTCAAGCTGATCCTCTTAATTCCCACAATTCTGAGTTTTAAAATGTGGGTTAGAATTTGAATCCTTCCAATTCAGTTTGAATTTGCTTGCCAAATTTGAATTTGGTTGAAGTTTGCAAATTCTCCTCTTTAACTCCTTTCTGAGCCCACCCTACAATTGAAAAGTTTGTGAGCAAACTTTTCCCTATAATCCCAACTATAGGGCTGCATGTTTATTCAATGTTTTTGGTCACCCCATGTGTGAACTTTGAATTTCAAATCTGAATTTTAAACTTTCATGCAAAGAGGTATTTAACTCCTTATTGGTCCAACACTTTTTAAATAAAAAGGTGAACCTCATGTTGGATGTTCATCCATGTGTTACCTTGCATGAAGGAAAGTTTTAGCAAGTCTCATTTTTCATGTCTTTGCCACACATATGAACTCAAACCTTGGTTTTTATTCATACACATTTTTGGGACTTTTACAGTATGGTATGGAAGGAAGCCAAGTATTCATCACTTTCATACTTTTGGGTGTGTCCCACACGTGAAACATGGGAATAAATGTCTCAGCAAGCTTGAAGATCAAAGCACTCAAATGGTCTTCATTGGGTATGAACAAGGCAGTAAGGCCTGGCGTTTCTATATCCCCAACACCAGACGAGTGTGTGTATCACGGGATGCAGTGTTCGAATAGGACCATCCCTGGAAGTGGGATGATGATGAGCCAAACGTATTGAACAGTGATGAAGACATCCTCATAGTGGAATATACTATCCATGGTGGTCACCCAGATGGAGTAGGAGACAGGTATCCCTTTCATATGCACACTGATCATGATGGAAGAACACCAAACGGAGAGATGCACTCAAGGGGTCGCCAGGAACCAATTACACCGAGGGTGGTTGAGTTTGTTTCACCACCTAGTGTGACACCGGATGTTGACAGTGAAGCTGGTGATGCACCTCGGCGCTATCGTACACTGAAAAACATTCTGGAGACTGCACCCTGCTGTGATTTCGGAGTAGAAGTTACCGAGGAACTTGTAGCTGCTATCGGAGAGGAGCCTTGTGATGTTGGTGATGCCTTGAAGACAAAATAAAGGCGGGCAGCCATGATAGAAGAACTGACATCCATTGAGGAGAACAACATGTGGACGTTGGAGCATTTACCAGCAGGACATCGAGTCATTGGTCTAAAATGGGTATTCAAGCCGAAAAGAGATGAGTTCGGAAATATCTTGCAGCACAAAGCTAGACACGTCGCAAAAGGATATGTCCACAAGCATGGCATTGATTTTGAAGAAGTATTCGCACCCGTTGCAAGGATGGAGTCTGTTCGGATAGTGTTGGCAGTTGCAGCTCATTTCGGATGGTATGTGCATCACATGGATGTTAAGTCCGCTTTGTTGAACGGAAGTCTTGCAGAAGAGGTGTATATTGCTCAACCCCTGGGTTTCGTAGCTTAGGGAAAAGGAGACATGGTGCTCAAGCTTCACAAGGCCTTGTATAGGCTCAGACAAGCTCCTCGAGCTTGGAACTGCAAGCTTGATGAGAGTTTGTGCAAGTTGGTGTTCAACTGGATGAAAGATTGAACATGAACTATATACAAGACCTGGTCATGCAGCAATAATCATTGTCGGGGTTTATGTTAATGACCCGTTAATCATTGGGGAGTCCATGGAAGTGAACAAGCAATTCAAGGAAGAGTTGGAGAAGAAATTCAGAATGAGTGATCTTGGTAGTCTGTCTTACTACCTCGGGACAGAAGTGAGATAAGGTAAGCAAGGCATTGAGCTTTGTCAAAAGGTTTATGCAACTAAACTGCTTGATAGGAGTGGAATGGGGACATGCAATGGTTGTGTGATACCCATGGAGCCACATCTGAAACTATCCAAGAAAGGTTCTTCTTCAACCGTGGATGCTACAACATATCGGAGCTTGATTCGGGGATTGAGGTCTCTGTTGCATACACGTCCTTAATTAAGTTTAAGTGTTGGTTATTTGAGTAGGTTCATGGACGAACCCCAAGAAGAACATATGATGGCTCTTAAATACCTGCTTCGTATGTAGAGGCAACAGCAAATTATGGCCTTTTCGATACCCGAGCTGAAGGAGAATTCAACCTTGAGGGATATAGTGACAGTGACCTAGGAGGAGACCTAGATGATCGGCGTAGTACCACCGGAGTTATCTTCTTCCTTGCAGGGAACCCGGTGAGATGGATGTCTCATAAGCAGAAGGCAGTTGCAAAATCAACATGTGAGGCAGAGTATATGGCCAGTGCAGCTGCTGCAAGTCAAGGGGTGTGGTTACAGAGAGTGTTGACAGAAGTAACTGGGGTTCAGGTGCCCGTGCCAACGCTTAAGATGGATAACACAGCGGCAATAGCTCTGGAAAAGAATCCCGTGCTGCATGATCAGAGCAAGCATATTGATATTAAGTTTCATTTTATCAGGGAATGCGTGGAGCGTGGATATATATATCAACATGGAGTTTGTCAAAACTGATGAAGAACTTGCTGACATTCTCACAGAGGCATTGGGAAGAATGAAGTTTCAAGAACTCCAGGAGAAGATAGGAATTATGCAATTTAAAACTCAGAAGTAGGGGGAGATTGTTAATACTTCTAAGTGTGTTTTTAGCTGTGTTTTGTTTCAACAAAGAAGTGTAACGTGTGAGCCAAAGATCTGTTGTCTTGTGCCGCACGTCGGGGTGTTGAGGAGGCACGATGATGTCGTGCATGCAGATGCATGGAGGTAGGGATCATCAGAGACTCGCGGCGAGTCTGTTGTGATCGAACGTGCATGGCGTCGGAGGACTCGGTACGTTCGGAAGTTTATTATTTTGTTACAACTTAATTGAACAAGAAACAACCGAGCAGTAGAGTTTGGAGAATACATCGTGTGTGATCTAGAGAATCGTGCGATCCAGAACTGGAACAATTTTCCCAACAGAGGATGAACTCGTAGAGCTCGGCAGACCGCACCTTGTCCGCCTCGCGCAGCTTCTTGTCCAGAAGCAGCACGATGACTAGCAGGGACACGACGAACGCCTTGGCGTTGCAAACGAAGAAAGCCTTCAGCCGCGTGCCGTGGCGACCTATCATGAGGATGGGGTAGCCTGGACGGCCGCCGTCCTCGCCGTGGTCCCAGAAGCCGCCCGGCGTGCTGAGGGCCGCAAAGTATTTGACGCTGACTGCGAACATGGCCAGCAGAATGAGCACCTTGCGCAGCCTCTCCATCTCGGCATCGAACACGAGGCTAGCGCCATCTGGACCGTGACATAGACGACGACGCCAGCGATGAGGAGCAGGGAGTAGATGGTGGTAAACACGTCCTGGCACGTCCCGTCGGCGTACACCCCCATGAGGCTCGGCAGGTCCATCACCATAACCACGCAGAGGGTGTGCAGCGCCGCTAGGCTGGCATTCCCCTGGTCGTGCAGGACGTACAGGATGAGGATGAGGATGAAGACGATG
Source organism: Neostapfia colusana (assembly GCA_030760725.1). Classification (NCBI taxonomy): domain Eukaryota; kingdom Viridiplantae; phylum Streptophyta; class Magnoliopsida; order Poales; family Poaceae; genus Neostapfia; species Neostapfia colusana. The sequence continues at coordinate 50,916,645 of JASWHV010000011.1, forward strand.
ACCACGAGAGAAGAGCCTAACACGGTGGCATTACAGTAGAAGAAGGCAAGGTAGCGGGTGTAGGTGGTGTCCCGTATGATTGGGTCACCGGCGATGTGACCGGCGGCTTCGTCTGTGTTCTGCCAGACACCGTCCGGTGGGTTGAACCCCGCAGAGTACGTCACGTCGTCACCGTGGCCACCAGCGTAGCCAGGAGCAGGATGTAACTTCTGGAGGCTGTACTCCCACGGGTCGCCCTTCCTGGATTTCACCATGGCCGGCCGGCCTCTCTCTCGACTCTAACACAAATGTGGTCTCTTTGTAATGTGTTGGCGACGAGGAATGTCCGTGCAGAGATGTATGTTTCCTAATGTTTTTTTCTGCGCGAAGACTTGACCGCCCGAGCGGGTCGTGTACTCGTTCTCGTGCTCGTCCTGCTCTGGTAGCCTGGAAGATGCCTGCTCTCTGCCACGGATCTTCTCTCTCATCGTTAACCTTGGCAGGACTGCAATAGTTCAAGGTCGGCGCTTGCACTGTGGTGTCGTTCGCATTCGCCAGTTCACCTACCACTCTCAGAATCGTGTTGGCTGTTTGCTAGTGTAAAAGTCCCAAAAATGTGAATACAAAGAAACATGAGTTTGCACAAATGTTGGAGTCATGTGTATGAAAAACGGGCTTAGTTGAAACTTTTTCCCACATATGATAACATAGGTGAGATTCTTCTAAACAAACTTAGGGCTATTGCATGGATGGACCTAATGTGGATTAAAACCACAGAAATGAAGAGCTCAAGTGCAATGGAAGGGTTTAAAAATCAGTGATGAACTAAATTTAGATTCAAACTTCAAGTGAGGGGAAGACACAATGGAAATTCAAAACTGTTTGTGTCCAAACTATTGTTTGCAGCAGCTAACACAACAATCAAGTGGCATATTTGGATTCCTTAGGTCCAAATTAGTGGGGAGGCAAAGTTTCATTTATTTTTGAAAAGATTTGCTGCCCATTTTTCCAAAGGGAGTCAAATGTGCAAAGAATTCAAATGAACATTTGAATTTGCATGGAATTTATACAAACTATTCAAATGAGCTCAGTTTCCAATTTTCAAACAATTGGGTTGGATAATTGTCAAACTTTGGTGATATTTTGAGGAAAAGAGGTACTGAATTGTGGGGCCCACATGTCATAGGAATGAGTAGACTTAACACTTAAGTTTTCTCTCTGTTCCTCACTCCACCGGGGTTTCACCCGCGGGCGACACCGAGCGACCGCCCCCGTCGACTGAGGCTCCACCTCCTGCTCCAGCTAGCGCCGACCTGATCTTTACCCCGGGACCAGCTGCAGCACGTTGCCATCTTCGTTTTGATCGCACGTTGGCTGTTCTTCTCGCGCGCAAACAGCAACCGGCGCTCACCGCCGCACTCCGTTCTCCCCGATCACCAGCCCCAACCAAGCCTCGGTTGTGCGCGCCGGCAGTACAGAAAAGCAGCGCCTGCGCCTGCTCTATGACACCAGCCCCGCAACACCGAAGGCCCTAGCCTGTGGCGCGCACAATTCGGCAAACGGCGCCAAGAAACAGAGCTGTCCGGCGGAGAACCGGAGCTGGCCTCACGTGGACAGCCCCACCGAGAGCTTCTCAGGCCCGAGCTAGAGCACCCTCGGATGCGCTGGGAGCCCCTGATGCTCGTCCCCGAAGCTCAAGCCATGAGATGACCTACCGGGCTCGAATTTGGGAAAAGATCGCCGTTGGGTACCATCCGACCTTCTGATACGGTAATACCAAATTCGATCGTCCCTCTCGTTCTTAGGCCATGAAACCATGCATGCAGGTCCGCCACTAGCCGGCGATTAGTAGTCCTTCAAAACCCTAGTTGGAAAGATGCACGTAGACCACATGAAATCCAGAATTTCCGACCTCAAACGCGGAGGAGGTTTCGGGTGCACGGTGAGACACCATTAGCCGCTGGTCCCAAGCAGTGTTGAGGCTAGGTCGAGCATCCCCATGGTCCACTGGTGCTGTAGCGCCGTTCCACCAAGGTCTGGGCAGGCTAGGATGACCGGGCGACGTTGCCGAACCGGTCCAGAGCCGCCGCGCCGTGGCCAGCTAGGTTAGAGCCATCGCCGGCCAGGGAAGAGGGTTCCATCATGTTCAGCACGTGAAATAAGGCCCTAGTGGCGAGGGAGGGCTCGGGGGATGGCCGGGAGGCCGGAATCCGTCGAACTCCGGCGAGCCTGGCGGCGCGCGGGAGCGGGGGCTGGAGGTAGAAGACGACCCGGCGGGTCCCGCCTGTCAGCGACCGGGAGTCGAAGTTCTGATCGTCTGTGGCGCAGGGATCGCGTGTGGCGGCGCGGGAAATACTCAGTAGCCCCGTGTGGCTTGCCCCGACGCGTGACACCTGTCCCCTGGACCCACTGCCAGCATTTGAACATTTTGGATAATTTCAATTTTCAGTTCAAATTTTGAATAGCTAAAACTTTGGGTAGGAGAATCCAAAAATTGTGAAACAAATTTTGTTGGATTTCTCTGGTAGAGTACTATCCAAATATGAAACCCAATTTGTATGAAACCCTTTATTTAATTCTGTAAAATTCTATAAAGCTTTCTAGCAAAAGAATTTTAGAGGGAGTTTGGTTAATCCAAAAATCCTCAAATTTTGCCAGAATAGTCTTTAGGGTATTAGTGAACACATGTAAAATTCTCAACTCATTTGGAGTTGATTTAGTTAGGTTAATTCTGATTTTAAGTTTCTGTATTCAAATGAATACAGAAACAATTTCAGAGAATTTCCAAAACTTGGAAATTCAGTTCTAGCCATTCCTTAGCTCCAAAAATGCTAGGAAAATTCATGCAAACTCTATGAGATATAATTGAAATTGTAGTTCACTAATTTTTGCATGGACATGGGTGTGACCTCAGGATTTATTCTTCTTTGCTTAATTGCTTAGAAAATTATTCTGAACAAACCACTCAATGAAAAGTGCTAATTTTTGGTCCAGAGGATTTTCTTGTGACAAGGAACTCACATGAAAATTTTCAGCTCCATTGGAGCCTTGGGTCACCCCTGTGCTTTTAACCTCTTTAGGTGATCAATATAGAAGAGGGGGAAAACCATTTAGCATTTAATCATGTGTTTAGATCCAAACCTATACCACTAGCACCAGCGTCATTTTTAAATTCTTAAACAGAGTTCCAGTTTTTGAAAACTTGTTATTAGGACTTGTAGCAAAGTCTTTACAATTAAACGATATGCATATTCATCACGTGTAGTATCTACATGGAGGAGTTGAAGTCATCGGAGTAGAAATCAAGGAAGGAGGAAAGAGGTTGATCGAGCACCAAGTGATCTTCACTAACTGCATATATATATAAGTCACCTGCAAAACTAAGGCAAGCCCCGGTTTGCATCAAATTTACAAGTTTTTATTTGTATTCACTTCATACGTCTAGCATTTTATTTATTGCATTACGTCTAGATGGTATGAAACTCCAAATGCATGACCCAGAAAACCCTGGAGTTTAATGTAGGATATGTTATCAATTAGTTATAATTGCTGATCTCAACAAAAGTGGATTAAAAGAAGCAAATCTTGAGTGGGCAGATTCCTACTCGTGAACGGGGATTTAGGGGGATCAATTGGAAGAGTTGGGAATTGATCCTCATAGTTGGGAGTGGATGGAAGGTCAAGGACGTGGTCCTGTGAGCCTAGTCTATGTCTGAGTCGATTAAGGCCCGTTCTCGTGTGCGGCCCGTTGGGCAAGTTTGAGTTGTGTACCGGATGCATACTGGCTATATGGGACCCAGGAAACCGATGTAACATGTTAACCTGGGTGTCGAGGCATACCTCACCGTCTGATGCCGATGCTGAAAGGATAGAGAAGTCGGCTCTACGAGGGTTTGCCGTAGAAAGACTTAATCCCAGTCGGTGGGACCGGTTCGACATTTGGGTGTCGTGTGAAAGGTTGCCACGTACGACGTCAGTGACTGTTGCTGTGTGCAACGTCGAGTACGGGCGTACATGTCGTGTCAGCCGGGTGTTTTTGATTGCAATCACCGTTGCTCGCGGTAGTGAGCATACTTGTTCTCTGCGTCGTGACGTAGTAATAAACTGGAAAACATTTAATATGCTTCGTGGGTAATCCTCATAATGGAGATGAGGAACGAGCAACACTTCACTAAATTTAATTTCCACCTTGGGCTAGTAGCGTCGAGGCAAAGCGTTTCTTGTTTGATTGTGGAGTCTCGACGTTAATGGCGCAAGGTCAGTTTGAGTCTAGGATAGCTCACTAAAGTTACTTTCACCTCGGGCAAGTGACATCGAGATGAAACGTTTCTTGTTTGATTGTGGAGTCTCGATGTAAGTTGCGCGAGGGCTATAAAAGTTGCTTAAAACTTGAAGTAAGGACCCTCCTTTAGCTCAAGTTCACCATTTGTGCAAACTTCTATAATTATCCCTCTATTTTCATCATGTAGAGTTTCATGACTAGTGTGACGGGTTAGTCTTGCTGAGCTTCATGCTCACAGATACTGCACAAGTTGTTTTGCAGGTAATAACTGTACGCTGAGATGTACGGGTGCCCAATGAGACTCGGAACTTCCCGAGTGGTGAACTCATGGCAACCCCTGCCGCTGCTATTATGACAGCGGTGCTAACCAGAAGGGTCCGCGGGCTGGACACCTTCTCTGATGCTTAGCCTAGGTATGAGACGTGAGTGGTAATAGTCTTCCGCTGTAGTTTATTTTGAGAAGTATTTGTAAAATCAACACTTTGTAAGCTTCCGCTTGTTTTATGTAATATGATGCTTTATTATGTGTGCTGTTGGGTGCCGCATCGCACGGCACCACCCAATGCGATTCCCGGGCGAGGTGTCCTGTCCCCATGAGTGATCGGGACGGCGGGGCTCTCACAGCGTGGTATCAGAGCCGCATTGGTAATAGCACACGGAATAAGGATCGTATTACGACAAAAACTTAGGATACGGTGAGGAAACGATAGTAGGCCCACATAAGGACTATAGTAGTATAGTTACTTAAAGTGGCATAACGAACTTATGTGTTATAATTCTGAATTTTGATTCTGTAATGACGCACCTACGTTCTGGTAAGAATGGTAAGGAACGCCACCGAAAGCGGTTCAATTTCGGTTAGCTCCCCTGACGAGGAAAGTGGTTCAGGGAAAGGTCTCACAGCTTGGTGTGAGACGTTAATATGAACTCTTGGACTCTTCATGTTCCTGAGTTCATATGAAACGCTGATCCCTAGCGTGCATTAGGCAAGTAAGTGGAGCCCATCGTGTGGTCAGTAACGTGATAGTATGGTCTGCTGGAAATAGCCCAGGAGGACATACGCAGCGCTTGCCATCGGCGTGCCCTGCAGGGCAGTAGGTGGTATCTGTTGGGTTGATAACATTCCCAACCGTGACGACCCGTTCATGACCTACTCGGGTTCCCCGTCGTGTGGTGTTGAAACACGATCACGTACCTTGGGACGTGACTTAACTCAAGGACGGCCGTATGGCAATGATACGGGCGTTTGTATTTACTTTCAAATATGGAACTGCCTGAAATGAAACAACCATTGAGTGCACCATCATTGAGTGTTCTTCTGCAGGAACCAACCACGTACATATCCCGTGTAGTATACGTGTGCGAGAGACCGTTTTAGTGAAACTGATAATACGTATATGCCGGTATAAGCCGGTTTAGGATTTTCTTTTGGAGAGGCAACGTAGTACCGACATTGTTTTTACGGTGCATCGACACCGTACCACACATAATAACCTCTTCCCTATGAAGAAATGATTCATGAGCTAACTTTCAACTAAAAATGGAAGTTTTAAACAAATATTAGTTACTGAACTCTTATCTTGAACTAAGATTCAAATGAGAGAAGGTTTAGGTTTCAAAGTTTTCAAAAACAGAGTGCTCTGTTTCTGGCAGAAATTTTTGCTGGAATTTTACAGAGCATAACTCTGAGTAGCTTTAACCAATTAAGGTGTATGATACAGTTCTGGAAAGATTTTCAAGTGTTCTACAACTCTCTTGTAGACCTCCAGAGCAAAATCATAAGTTAAGTTGGTGAAAAATCCAGTTGAAGTTCAGAACCAGGACAGTAGCAAAACCTCTCTGGACCTTTCTGTTTTTAAGCCGTAACCTCCTGTAGAAAAATCCCTAAGGAGCCTGTGATACACCGTTGGAAATATTATGAGATATATAACATTGTTGTAGTTCAAAGGTTGTTCAGATTCTTGTTGTATTTCCATATACAACTGTGATAAAGTCAGCCACATACAAACGAGATGCTGGCAAATTTTATCCAGAAAGTCTGTCAACTTTGTGAAATCATAACTTTTGACCCAGAAGAGATATGGAGGCATTTGGATACTTGTTGGAAAGATACTAAAGTCAACTTTAACTTTGATATTCAACTTGAGTTATGAAAGTGCTTTTAACTGGATCAGAATCTGATCTGTTTGAGGACCAATCAGTCAGCTTGTAAATCCTTGCCGTTGGATACATCAGTTTGCGTTTAAATCAGTTTGCTTACGTGTTGAGGTTTCATTATCAGTGTTACACTACTTTGTTTATGGAATAAATCAAGTGATAGTGTTGAACTGATAATGAACTCTTGCAATTGCAGAATGGTGCGAACTCGTTCCATGAGTGAGGCAGGTGGTTCCAGTGGTGGTCGTGGTGATAACTCTCCACAGCGGGAGCAGCCAGCTCCGCAACAGCAGCCACCACCAGGACTTTCACCCACGGTCACAATGGCGAACATTCTGGCTGCCATGACGGGTGCAAGCGATGAGCGAACCGACTTGCTCCGCACCCTGGTGATGAATACATCCCGTCAAGGGGGATGTCAAGACGAAGACTTGCGCCAACCGCAACTGAATTCCTATGTTGAGTTCTTGGCAACTCAACCACCGGTTTTCATTGAATCTGAGGATCCTCTGGTGGCGGATAGCTGGATCCGTACCATTGAATCTAAGTTTGGGTTGCTTCAATGCACCGAACAGTAGAAGGTTTTATACGCAGCGCAACAACTTCACGGGTCCACCAGTGCATGGTGGGCAAATCAACTCGCCTCCTTACCAGATGGACATGACTTTACATGGGCAGAATTCCGGAAGGCGTTTCTCGCGTATCATGTTCCTTCCGGGATAATTCAGCAGAAACTCGAGGAGTTCCTGGCCTTAAATCAAGGAGGGAGGGGTGCATACGAGCATTCACGAGTGTTCAACAAGCTGGCGCAGTATGCGCCTCAATATGTGAACACCGAAGCACAAAAGTGTGAATGGTTCTTCCGCAGCCTCAATCCCAAGCTAAAGGAGAGACTCGTTTTAGCTGATCGAAAGAACTTCAACGAATTGATGAGTGCTGCCATCATGGTTGAAGATGCTCAGCGGGAAGTTCAGGCTGAGAAAAGAAAGAACCATATACCACTGGAGGGTAGCAGAAGTGCTCCTCAGAAATACCGGGTGGTAGACAGTACCTTGAACTGTCAGCTGATGCAGCCGGCTCAACGACTCTAGCAATATTCCAGTCGATCGTCCCAATACTCTGATTTCGGACAGCTGCAACAACGGAATAGGCAGCCACGTTATTCTGCTTCTCAAGTGTTCTTGCCGCAGCAGACTACCACCAATGTCCATGCACAGAGCAACCAGGAACCGGCTGAGAAACCGTGCTTCACGTGCGGGCACTTGGGTCACATCAGCAGAAAGTGTCCAGAAAGGATACGCCACAAAGAAACTACACCGTGGCGGGGTATAAATCAACCCCGTGCTAAGCTTCAAGGAACTGCACCAAAGTCCGGGTGCATTTATCATACAGCTCTAGAGGATGTGCCAGATGGGGCACCTGTACTAGCGGGAATATTCACCCTCAATGAACTGCCCGTGTTAATTTTATTTGACTCTGGAGCTACACACAATTTCATCAGCAGGTCATTTGTGTGCAAAGCTGAGCTCTCCACCTCTACACCGAAGGGTCACTACCTTATCCGCTCACCGGGTGGAAATATAGCTGCTAATGAAGTAGTGATCAAAGCACCCTTGTGCTTAGGTGGAAACTTATATCCCACCACCCTCATTGTGTTAGAGGTGCAGAAGATCGACGTGATTCTAGGAATGGCATGGATGAACTACCATGGGGCTGTTCTTGATATTGGTCCACGGATTGTTAGTTTGGACTCTCCAATCTACGGTCTCCAAACTCTTATACTTGAAGCCGTGGATTCCAAAAATCCAGTGGTGTACCACAGTGTGACCACGAAACTGGAGGATATTCCAGTGGTCCGTGAGTACCCAGATGTGTTTCCCGACGATCTTCCAGCGATGCCGCCTGAGAGGGATGTGGTATTCAAGATCGAGTTAGCACCGGGAACCACACCAATATCTCGGAGGCCGTACAAAATGTCTCCGAAGGAATTAGCTGAGCTGAAAGAACAGCTAAAGGACTTAATGGACAAAGGGTTCATCCGACCAAGCTCATCGCCATGGGGCTGTTCAGCCCTCTTTGTGAAGAAAAAGGATGAGTCACTTCGATTATGTGTGGATTATCGGCCGCTGAATGCAGTGACGATCAAAAATAAATATCCGTTGCCGCGGATTGATATATTGTTTGATCAGTTGGTGGGTGCCAAGGTATTCTCCAAAATGGACTTACGGTCTGGTTATCATCAGATAAAGATCAGAGCGGAGGATATACGGAAGACGGCCTTCTCGACTAGATACGGGCTCTATGAGTATCTAGTCATGTCTTTCGGGCTAACAAATGCGCCCGCACATTTCATGTATCTCATGAATTCTGTATTCATGCCAGAGTTGGATCAGTTCGTCGTGGTGTTCATCAACGACATTCTCGTATACTCCAAATCGTCGGAGGAGCACACCAAACATCTTCATATTGTGCTCCAACGGTTACGGGAACATAAGCTGTATGCCAAATTCAGCAAGTGTGAATTTTGGATCAGCAAGGTACCATTCTTAGGCCACATTATTTCAGCAGAGGGTGTGGCCGTGGATCCAACTAAAATTGAACAAGTCTTGAAGTGGGAGTCTCCAACATCTGTTCATCAAATCCGCAGTTTTCTGGGGCTAGCGGGTTACTATCGGAGATTTATTCCCAGCTTCTCAAAAGTGGCTAAACCAATGACAGAGTTGCTGAAGAAGAGCAGCAAGTATGTGTGGACAGCGGCCTGTGAAGAGGCATTTCAAACATTGAAGAAACATCTCACAACGGCACCGGTGTTAGCCCAACCGGATACAACAAAGCCATTTGATGTGTATTGTGATGCCTCAGGCATTGGACTTGGCTGCGTCTTAAAGCAAGATAGACGCGTGATCGCGTATGGGTCTCGTCAACTCCGCAACCACGAGCAGCACTACCCCACTCATGACCTAGAGCTCGCTGCGGTGGTGCTTGCGTTGAAGATGTGGAGGCACTACTTACTTGAAAATTTAGTGCATCTCTACACCGACCATAAGAGCCTCAAATATATATTCACTCAGAAGGATATCAATATGAGGCAGCGGAGATGGCTGGAATTAATTAAAGACTATGAGCTCGAGATCCATTACCATCCGGGCAAAGCTAACGTGGTGGCTGATGCACTCAGTCGTAAGTCCCACGTTAATAACTTGGCAGTTGTTCCAAATGAGGATGAAGAACCAAGCTTGCGGGTGATTCCGTATGGAGCGTTGTATAATATTGCTCTGGTGCCTACCATTAGAGAAGAGATTGTACAAGCCCAGAAGAGGGATAAAGGAATGCGGAAAATCCGGGCAAGAATCAATGAGGATAAAATGAAATGTTTCCGGGAAGATGAACAAGGTGTGTTATGGTTTAACAACCGTATCATGGTGCCCCGGAACCTGAAGCTAAGGAAGAAAATCCTCGGTGAAGCTCATACATCCAAGTATTCAATACATCCAGGGAGCAATAAGATGTATCAAGACCTGAAGATAAAATTTTGGTGGACTCGGATGAAGCGAGAAATTGCCAAGTATGTATCCGAGTGTGATACATGTCGGCGAGTCAAAGCTGACCACATAAACAAAGCAGGAATGCTACAACCATTAAGTATTCCGGCATGGAAGTGGGAGGACATCAGCATGGACTTTATTGTTGGACTACCTCTCACATCTAGAAAGCATGACTCCATTTGGGTGATTGTTGATCGCTTAACGAAATCAGCCCACTTCATCCCAGTGAGTACAAGATTTTCAACTAAGCAATATGCAGAGTTGTATCTTTCAAGGATTGTGTGCTTACATGGAGTCCCCAAGACCATCATATCGGACCGAGGTTCAATATTTGTAGCTCATTTCTGGGAGCAACTACATGAATCTCTGGAAACAAAATTAATCAGAAGCTCAGCATACCATCCCCAGACTGACGGTCAAACGGAGAGGGTGAACCAGATTTTGGAAGATATGCTGAGGGCATGTGCCATAGATCATGGAAAGAACTAGGATAACCATTTGCCATTAGCAGAGTTCTCCTACAACAATGGTTACCAATCCAGTATTAAAATGGCACCATATGAAGCACTTTATGGCAGGAAGTGCCGCACACCACTCAATTGGTGTGAATCAGGCGAGAGGGTGATTTTCGGCATTGATCTTGTAAAAGATGCCGAAGAGCGGGTCCAGCTGATTCAAGAAAACCTCAGGGCCGCTCAATCTCGCCAGAAAAGCTATGCGGACCAGCGACGCCGACCCTTGTGTTTTGAAGTCGGAGATCACGTCTATCTCCGAGTATCCCCGATGAAAGGAACTCATCGATTCGGGGTCAAGGGAAAGCTAGCTCCTCGCTTTGTGGGTCCGTTCCTTATTACAGAACGGTGTGGGCCGGTAGCCTACCATTTGGAGCTGCCGCCATCCTTATCGGGCATCCACGACATCTTCCATGTCTCACACTTGAGAAAGTGTTTGAAGAAGCCGACGGACATCCTTTCGGAAGACATGGAAATATTGCAACCGGACCTCACCTACACCGAGAAGCCCATCAAGATTATTGACGAGAAGAGCCGGATCACTTGAAATCGGGCTTTGAAATTTTACAAAGTCCTGTGGAGTAATCACACACCGGAAGAAGCGACTTGGGAGAGTGAAGATTACCTCCACAAGAACTATCCGGAACTTCTGTCGTAGTTGTTGTAATTACCTTCCGTCTCATCTTTCTTTTGTAATCTCGGGACGAGATTCTTTTAAGGGGGGAGGATTTTAAAGGTCCCAAAAATGTGAATACAAAGAAACATGAGTTTGCACAAATGTTGGAGTCATGTGTATGAAAAACGGGCTTAGTTGAAACTTTTTCCCACATATAATAACATAGGTGAGATTCTTCTAAACAAACTTAGGGCTATTGCATGGATGGACCTAATGTGGATTAAATCCACAGAAATGATAAGCTCAAGTGCAATGGAAGGGTTTAAAAATCAGTGATGAACTAAATGTAGATTCAAACTTCAAGTGAGGGGAAGACACAATGGAAATTCAAAACTGTTTGTGTCCAAACTATTGTTTGCAGCAGCTAACACAAGAATCAAGTGGCATATTTGGATTCCTTAGGTCCAAATTAGTGGGGAGGCAAGGTTTCATTTATTTTTGAAAAGATTTGCTGCTCATTTTTCCAAAGGGAGTCAAATGTGCAAAGAATTCAAATGAACATTTGAATTTGCATGGAATTTATACAAACTATTCAAATGAGCTCAGTTTCCAATTTTCAAACAATTGGGTTGGATAATTGTCAAACTTTGGTGATATTTTGAGGAAAAGAGGTACTGAATTGTGGGGCCCACATGTCATAGGAATGAGTAGACTTAACACTTAAGTTTTCTCTCTGTTCCTCACTCCACCGGGGTTTCACCCGCGGGCGACACCGAGCGACCGCCCCCGTCGACCGAGGCTCCACCTCCTGCTCCAGCTAGCGCCGACCTGATCTTTACCCCGGGACCAGCTGCAGCACGTTGCCATCTTCGTTTTGATCGCGCGTTGGCTGTTCTTCTCGCGCGCAAACAGCAACCGGCGCTCACCGCCGCACTCCTTTCTCCCCGATCGCCAGCCCCAACCAAGCCTCGGTTGTGCATGCCGGCAGTACAGAAAAGCAGCGCCTGCGCCTGCTCTACCACACCAGCCCCGCAACACCGAAGGCCCTAGCCTGTGGCGCGCACAATTCGGCAAAAGGCGCCGAGAAACAGAGCTGTCCGGCGGAGAACCGGAGCTGGTCTCACATGGACAGCCCCACCGAGAGCTTCTCAGGCCCGAGCTAGAGCACCCTCGGATGCGCTGGGAGCCCCTGATGCTCGTCCCCGAAGCTCAAGCCATGAGATGACCTACCGGGCTCGAATTTGGGAAAAGATCGCCGTCGGGTACCATCCAACCTTCTGATACCGTAATACCAAATTCAATCGTCCCTCTCGTTCTTAGGCCATGAAACCTTGCACGCAGGTCCGCCACTAGCCGGATATTAGTAGTCCTTCACAACCCTAGTTGGAAAGATGCACGTAGACCGCACGAAATCCAGAATTTCCGACCTCAAAAGCGGAGGAGGTTTCGGGTGCACGGTGAGACACCATTAGCCGCCGGTCCCGAGCAGTGTTGATGCTAGGTCGAGCATCCCCATGGTCAACTGGTGCTGTAGCGCCGTTCCACCGAGGTCTGGGCAGGCTAGGATGACCGGGCGACGTTGCCGAACCGGTCCAGAGCCGCCGCGCCGTGGCCAGCTAGGTTAGAGCCATCGCCGGCCAGGGAAGAGGGTTCCATCGTGTTCAGCACGTGAAATAAGGCCCTAGCGGCGAGGGAGGGCTCGGGGGATGGCCGGGAGGCCGGAATCCGTCGAACTCCGGCGAGTCCGGCGGCGCGCGGGCGCGGGGGCCGGAGGTAGAAGACGACCCGGCGGGTCCCGCCTGTCAGCGACCAGGAGTCGAAATTCTGATCGGCTGTGGTGCAGGGATCACGTGTGGCGGCGCGGTAAATACTCAGTAGCCCCGTGTGGCTTGCCCCGACACGTGACACCTGTCCCCTGGACCCACTGCCAGCATTTGAACATTTTGGAGAATTTCAATTTTCAGTTCAAACTTTGAATAGCTAAAACATTGGGTAGGAGAATCCAAAAATTGTGAAACAAATTTTGTTGGATTCCTCTGATAGAGTACTATCGAAATATGAAACCCAATTTGTATGAAACCATTTATTTAATTCTGTAAAATTCTTTAAAGCTTTCTAGCAAAAGAATTTTAGAGGGAGTTTGGTTAATCCAAAAATCCTCAAATTTTTCCAGAATAGTCTTTAGGGTATTAGTGAACACCTATAAAACTCTAAACTCATTTGGAGTTGATTTAGTTAGGTTAATTCTGATTTTAAGTTTCTGTATTCAAATGAATACAGAAACAATTTCAGAGAATTTCCAAAACTTGGAAATTCAGTTCTAGCCATTCCTTAGCTCCAAAAATGCTAGGAAAATTCATGCAAACTCTATGAGCTATAATTGAAATTGTAGTTCACTAATTTTTGCATGGACATGGGTGTTACCTCAGGATTTATTCTTCTTTGTTTAATTGCTTAGAAAATTATTCTGAACAAACCACTCAATGAAAAGTGCTAATTTTTGGTCCAGAGGATTTTCTTGTGACAAGGAACTCACATGAAAATTTTATCTCCATTGGAGCCTTGGGTCACCCCTGTGCTATTAACCTCTTTAGGTGATCAATATAGAAGAGGGGGAAAACCATTTAGCATTTAATCATGTGTTTAGATCCAAACCTATACCACTAGCACCAGCGTCATTTTTAAATTCTTAAACAGAGTTCCAGTTTTTGAAAACTTGTTATTAGGACTTGTAGCGAAGTCTTTACAATTAAACGATATGCATATTCATCACGTGTAGTATCTACATGGAGGAGTTGAAGTCATCGGAGTAGAAATCAAGGAAGGAGGAAAGAGGTTGATCGAGCACCAAGTGATCTTCACTAACTGCATATATATATAAGTCACCTGCAAAACTATGGCAAGCCCCGGTTTGCATCAAATTTACAAGTTTTTATTTGTATTCACTTCATACGTCTAGCATTTTATTTATTGCATTACGTCTAGATGGTATGAAACTCCAAATGCATGACCCAGAAAACCCTGGAGTTTAATGTAGGATATGTTATCAATTAATTATAATTGCTGATCTTGACAAAAGTGGATTAAAAGAAGCAAATCTCGAGTGGGCAGATTCCTACTCGTGAACGGGGATTTAGGGGGATCAATCGGAAGAGTTGGGAATTGATCCTCATAGTTGGGAATGGAGACCGGGCAGTGGATGGAAGCTCAAGGACGTGGTCCTGTGAGCCTAGTCTATGTGTGAGTTGATTAAGGCCCGTTCTCGTGTGCGGCCTGTTGGGCAAGTTTGAGTTGTGTACCGGATGCATACTGGCTATATGGGACCCAGGAAACCGATGTAACATGTTAACCTGGGTGTCGAGGCATACCTCACCGTCTGATGCCGATGCTGAAAGGATAGAGAAGTCGGCTCTACGAGGGTTTGCCGTAGAGAGACTTAATCCCAGTCGGTGGGACCGGTTCGACATTTGGGTGTCGTGTGAAAGGTTGCCACGTACGACGTCAGTGACGGTTGCTGTGTGCAACGTCGAGTACGGGCGTACGTGTCGTGTCAGCCGGGTGTTTTTGATTGCAATCACCATCACTCGCGGTAGTGAGCATACTCGTTCTCTGCGTCGTGACGTAGTAATAAACTGGGAAACGTTTAATATGCTTCGTGGGTAATCCTCATAATGGAGATGAGGAACGAGCAACACTTCACTAAATTTAATTTCCACCTTGGGCTAGTTGCGTCGAGGCAAAGCGTTTCTTGTTTGATTGTGGAGTCTCGACGTTAATGGCGCAAGGTCAGTTTGAGTCTAGGATAGCTCACTAAAGTTACTTTCACCTCGGGCAAGTGACATCGAGATGAAGCGTTTCTTGTTTGATTGTGGAGTCTCGATGTAAGTTGCGCGAGGGCTATAAAAGTTGCTTAAAACTTGAAGTAAGGACCCTCCTTTAGCTCAAGTTCACCATTTGTGCAAACTTCTATAATTAGCCCTCTATTTTCATCATGTAGAGTTTCATGACTAGGGTGACGGGTCAGTCTTGCTGAGCTTCGTGCTCACAGATACTGCACAAGTTGTTTTGCAGGTAATAACTGTACGCTGAGATGTACGGGTGCCCAATGAGACTCGGAACTTCCCGAGTGGTGAACTCATGGCAACCCCTGCCGCTGCTATTATGACAGTGGTGCTAACGAGAAGGGTCCGCGGGCTGGACACCTTCTCTGATGCTTAGCCTAGGTATGAGACGTGAGTGGTAATAGTCTTCCGCTGTAGTTTATTTTGAGAAGTATTTGTAAAATCAACACTTTGTAAGCTTCCGCTTGTTTTTTGTAATATGATGCTTTATTATGTGTGCTGTTGGGTGCCGCATCGCACGGCACCACCCAATGCGATTCCCGGGCGAGGTGTCCCGTCCCCGTGAGTGATCGGGACGGCGGGGCTCTCACAACTAGCTGCTAATTCCGTTCGTGGATTCGCATTGGATTGGTAGGACCGTAAACAGGATCCTCAGTGATAGCCTTGTTAGTTGTTAGAGACATCTGATTTTTGGATAATCCTACTTGTACTACGTAGTACTATCTCTTTACTCTATATATACAACCTGTAGCATGTTAATGTATGTGAATTGAATTATGACTAAATCCTCTTTGAAGATTACTTTCAATTGAAAAAATTGATAAATAAGTTCACTCACTTTTACTGAATTTATTAAATACATCAGAGTGATGGCCTTGTTAGCGGAATCCTGATAGTAATGTCCTTGTGTTAGCAACTTCTAATTTCGCCTGTTTATAATATTTAGTATACATATATTTGCAAAAAAATTGCCATCAGTTCGCTTTTAAGAGCTATAATTTAACATATTAATCATATATATGTGTTAAATTAATTACTCATCATTATCACTTCAAAAAAGAATAAAATGCCCTTCTACGTGTTTCTTAAACTAATAACAATTGTCATTATAAATAAAATAAATTATGCCATTAGAAACACTACAATTACTGAAAATAATAGTCATAAAGATAAGTCACAAGAATAATGATGAAAGAGAGGAATAAGGGGAGGAATCCAATATAATAATATATTAGATATAATGTTTTTGTAAAACTCAGGACAAACACACATTCAGAAGCACGCATGAGATGAGTCACCCTATGAACACATGCACACACACCCTACGCCTATGAGCGCCTCTGATAGACTATACAAACTCATCTTAAGATTTATGAAGTCACCATAAGCATCTCGGGGTGGACGAGGACCTCGCCTCCCACTAGAAGAAGAATCAGTCGTAAATAAAACACCTTGTTGAGTCTAGGACTTGAGCCCGGTTAGATTAGTTCCACCATAACGGACCTAATGAACTGAGCTGGGAACACAAGAAGGATTATTCTCGTTCGGGCAAGAATGCCCTACATCCAGCCAAGGTATCTCGCTGTTCTTACTAAAGAATGGGGGTTGTTCTTACAAGTGCGAGAGCCTGCCCTCTCGAGTCGGCAGGCCTCTCTTATTTACCCTCTTTCTCTCCCTTTCTCCGTATTGTTGTGAGAAGGTAAGTAGTGGGCACATGAATGGCTTGTCCCGTCGTACGTTCGACAGTGTACTCGATGAAGTCGCCATATCCGTAGCCTACCACTGCACCTGCTCCCGTCTCATCGTGGAAGGGTAGTCCATACCGAGGCGCAGGTGTGCCCCGCGTTCCACTCCTCTTCGATCCCGTCGGAGGTGATGGGCATTCAATACCAGAGCCAGGGGGGTACTCGATTACCTTTCAACTCAGACAAGGCGGCGCCTGCTCCGCATTGAAGGCCACCTGCTTCGCTCCTACCCGAGGTCTGGCTCGGGTCCTCCCTTCGAGACTTCGACTCCCTTCGGGACCGAGTTGAAGGTCGGTCTTGCATCCTGCCCAGGGGTCGGCCCCGGGCTCCTCGTGTCACCTTCTCCCATGCTCGGGCTCGGGCCTGCACCGTAGTCCTTCGTGGGACACCCTCGTGCTTCTTCATCAATAGCCCTCGAGCCCCTAGCCGACCTTGGTGATCGGCCAGAGGGTAAACCTTAATTGACCTTGCTCCTGCATAATCAAAATAACAAACAAAAATATTCATTAGTAACTGGCTTATTTAGATAGCCGCGACGTGCAAAACTCCAGCAGTCGGTCATGACCGTTGGTCGTCCCCGCTGTGGTTCTGCAGCACGCCCGCGGATCCCTCTTTCGAGAGGCCGGTTTGCCGTTAATGGTGAGTTCGCCTCACCCCCATCCTCGAGCTGTCCGTGGTTTGGAGGGGTCGGGTTAATCAGGGGCTTGCCTTGGTGGCCGAGCCCACGAGACCAGTGAGCTGCCTAACGGGTGGAGCCGAGTGAAACCCATTTGGCCTGTTCATTTTGGATGGCCTGAACCATTGGCCCTGCTTCACGCTGAGGGGGCTTTCTGATTGAGGATTCATTGCCCGTGTTTCATTAATTCCCAGCTCGAGGCATGCACGTGGTTCCCGAGCTCTTCGTTGGCTCGGGCGGCTCAATGTTGGCCCTTTGGGGGGCTACCTCAGCGCTGCGGTGCTGGGGATCGGCTACAAGCTTAGAAGCGTCTAGGGGATTCATCCCACCAGAAATTGTGTTTTTCGTGGACTGCTTCGCGTCACTTAACCCTCACTCTGGATCACCCCAGGCGGCTCCTGAGCCATCCACTGGCTGACCTCCGAACCCAGGACTTTCATGCCCGTTAATGCGGGCTGGAGACTTACCTTCCTTACACAGTCGCGTTGCCTTCCTTGTCCTCCAATTTTGCTGGGGTTGAGGAGGGGCTGCTCGACTCAAAACCCATGCCACGTTCATGGTTTCAGATCATAGTGACCAACGGTTATGGCCCGTTGGGCCCCTTTTGTCTTTTGGGTGGTTTCACCATGGGGAATCGAGGAGGCGCCGCTCGACTTGGTTCCCCTTAAATGCATTCGGTTTTTAACTGGGAGTTGATTGACGTTACGGTGGCGGTTCCCTTGAGGTTGTGGTGGTCATGAGGGGCCACCTGCTGCCTGATGGTTGTCAGCCCACGGACGCTGTCCTGCCCACCTTATATTTTTTCTCGCCCCTAGATTTTTTTTCTGCATTCGCCTGCTTTGTGTTCGCCAACCTTTCCACTTTACCTTTCCGTCTTGCGCAGCACCCCGTCTTCTTCCTGCCTCCTTTATCTCTGCCCCACCATTGCCCCTTTCTCTTGGTGTCTCCGCTGTAGGGGAAAAGGGAAGGTTCTGCTCCCTCTCGCATGCTGAATTCTCCCATCTCGCCTAGCAATTCCTTCGTGGTCAAAGTCGGAGTTTCAGAAGGGCCGCATCGCTGCTCTTTGGGAGATGGGGCTCCTGTCGGAGCATGATGCCCGCGGCATCTGTGTCCCTGAGGAGGAGCAATTTCTCATTCCGCGGACCAGCGAGATTGTGTCACTGGAAGCATTTCACCGGCATGGGCTGGATTTGCCGGCGCAGCATTTCTTTCATGGTTCGCTGAAAGAGTACATCAAGAACGACGCTCCTTCCCTTCAGTCTTTCTCGTGCAGGTCTCCCCGGGAACAAGTTTCTTGGAAGTGGGGGACCCTGAGGAGGGAGATGGGGAGGCTCGACACAATTCTTCAACAAGTCCGGGAGCTGAAGGGGAGGGGCCTCTCAGGAGCCCATCTTGTTCAGACCTTCATTCGGCAGAGGGTGCTACCTATTCGGGTCTGCCTCCATACACTGATCTTCTACAGGGGGGCCAGACGATCCATACCGGGAGTTGGTCGAGGAACTTTCCCAAGAGGAGATGTCTGGCCATTTCCAGGTAATCTTCTAGTCGAGGGCCAGCGAGCTATGTTCCCTCGGGCCATCTCCTCTCAACACGGCTTCTCCGAATCCTTACGGGCTATGGGGCATCATCATCCCGCCCGAAGTCCCTGAAGACCGGTAGAGGCGGGCGTCGTGGGCCTCCTTAGAGGCCGCCAAGAAGCAGAAGAGGGACGAGGCCAAAGCTTGCCGGATCCAGTGTGAGAAGCGGAGGCGTGCGGCGCATGCGGCCGGTGAGTCTACTCCTGAGTCATCAACGGAGGACAGTCCTGGGTTGACAGGGAGTGGGGGGTAGCCTGGCTGAGGCTCTGGCCCCTGCCACTCAAGCGGTGGTGGAGCGGGCGTCCGAGACCACTCATGATCAGGAGCGGAAGGATGGGTCGAACATCGACCACGCCGAGCGTCCCAGCATGGATCCCATGCACCGGGTGCTCGGATCGTTGGGGGGCCATTTTCCTTCGAGGGATCACGGCATACTGGAGGTAAAGCATTGGAGGAGGGTAGACAGGGTGCTGAGCCTATACCGGCGGCTCCCATCGTGCGCGGCTCTACATCCTCAGTTGCTCGAAGGCCGAAAGCGGCGACTCCAACTTTCGCTCCACTGTCCCCAGTTCCTTGTTGCCTGGACGGAGCGTCCTCGTCCTGCAGGTTGTGCGCCATTATTTGATGGCAGCAGAGGTACTTCTTTTTTCCTCTTGCTGTATTATCTTTCTCTTGATTCGACTTTCTGATATGCGCCTTTGCGCAGGAGGTCCGTTCGTGAGGGAGAGGCATCTCCTGAGTGCCGCAGCCCTGTCTGAGGACCCAGTGAAGGGGCCCGCCTTGCCGATGGATGAACCGGCAAGGGAGAGACCTGCCCTTGCCTTTGGTCCTGTGGCTCTCCCGGGCCCTGCTGTTGCTGGAGTTGAAGTGGTGGCTGCTAGCGCCGTTTCCCGACCGCCGATGCCAGGGCGCCTGCCAGCCCCAGGTGCTGGTGTTACTAGTGCCGAAGCCGGTGGCGCCCCGAGGCCGGATGAGTTGTGGCGAGAAGGGGACCTGGGCTCCCTGTGCTCCCAACTCGACGGCATCCAGTCGGGTCTCCTATCGGAGCGCGGCCGTCTAGACGCCGTGGTCGGGCAACTGCGGGAGGTTACTGCGAGCGGTCTGGTGAGCCTTCTTCTTCTTTCATTGCCATTGTGGATTCTTGGGTCCTTACAAGGGGTCTCTCCTACGTTGTTAAGAGCTCATTTTCGCTGAGCTGCTGAGGACTCCTGGTGTCTTCGCGAGAGCGAGGATCATCGCTGCCGTGCGGAAGCTGAGCTGGCGGAGGTGCAGGCAGAGTTCAGGAGGCTCCGTGCTGCTGCGAAGGAAATGGCTCAGGAGACTAAGGCCGTGACCACGGGGGCGTCGTCATCTTTCGCGGAGCTCGCCTGCCTTTGCACGGTCACCGAGACCGTGCAAGGGGGCGTTTCTCATGTCGTGGAGGAACTGTCTGTGTTTCAGATTTCTGACTAGTAATCGAAAGTACTGCCTGTTCTACCTTGATGTGGCCTAGCTAAGAACACAAGAAGGACTATCCTGCTTCGGGCAATAATGCCCTAGGTCCAGCCGGGGTGTCTTGCTTGTTCTTACTCAAGAATTGGTGTTGTTCTTACAAGTGCGAGAGCCTGCCCTCTCGAGTCGGAAGGCCTCTCTTATTTATACTCTCTTTCTCTCCCTTTCTACGTATCATGGTGGGGATGCAAGTTGTGGGCGCAGGAATGGCTTGTCCCGTCACACGTTCGACAGGGTACTCGATGGAGTCAACGTATCCATAGCCTGCCGCTGCACCTGCTCCCATCTCGTCGTCGGCGGGGGGGGGGGGGTGCCCATACTAAGGCGCACACGCGCTCCGCATCTCACAGCTCTTTGGTCCCATCAGGGGTGATGGCCATTCAATACCAGAGCCAGAGCTAGTCGATTACCCTTCCTCTCGGCCGAGGCAGCGCCTGCTCCACATTGAAGGCCACCTGCTTCGGCTCCTACCCAAGGTCAGACTTGGGACCGCCTTGAAGGAGGGTCTTGCATCGTGCCTAGGGGTCGGCCTCGGGCTCCTCGTGTCACCTTCTCCCGAGCTCGGGCTCGGGCCTGCACCATCGTGCTTCGTGGGAACGCCCTCGTGCTTCTTCCCCGGGGGTTTGAACAGAGAACCCCGTCAACCTCCCATGAGGGACAACGAAGGAGCAAGCCCATGCACAATCTCAGACGAAGATGGAGCGGATAGGGTAAGGGTCCGGATCCCGACCCCTGGGATGAGCCATAAGCCTCACCCTCGGGTGCCCAGACGATAAGAACACCCTGAAGGGAAGGTCCGGGCCCGACCTCGGGTAGGCAAGGGACTACCGCGCGTTCCATCTTCATCACCTCGATGGCTCCACTCCGATTGACCTCCACACCCGGCATGAAGACGTCCTTCGACAACCTCGACTTCATCGCTGGCGACGGCGCTTCCTTTAACGCGCCTACTAACCCCAGAGCCAGGATCCACTTGCCTGCGATGCAAGTATCTCTCATATTCCTGGCAGGCGACGGGTCACTCCGCTCCCGAAAAGCGTGCCTACCCGCTGCTCCATAGAAAACACCGCCGATAGGTGTCCACCTCCCTGCGGGGGAACGACTGAGCCTCCTCCATCACCTCCCTGCAGCGCCTGGGAGGTCGACATCGCCACAACAACCGCGGCACAGCCCCTCTGCTGGTCGGGGACGATAATCGCATTCAATCGGGCCCACCGCCCTGCCCATCTCCTGCAAGCTGGGAACCTACCCCTAATCATGGACCCGATAATCAGCATCAGACGTCTGACCAAGGTAATGATGGACTGCGGAAGCGGCCTCAACATCCTGTACGTCAAGACCCTCGACGATATGGGGATACCACGATGGAGCACCCTTCTACGGCATCATTCCTGGTGGACAGGCGATGCCGCTCGAAAAAAATTACCTCCACGTCACCTTCGGGGACAAAACAAATTCTTGCACGGAGACCCTCACGTTCGAGGTCTCCGAGTCGATAGCACTTTTCACGCAAAATTAGGACATCCATGCTACGTGAAGTTCATGGCCATCCCGAGCTAAACCTACCTCAAAGTGAAGATACCTGGCCCCAAAAGAGTCATCCCCGTATAATCGAACATAGTGCAAGCTCTTCTATGCGAGCAGGGCACATGCAGGATGGTATCGACGACGTTCGCAGCAGCTGAGCTCAATGAGCTAAGACAACATGCGACGGGAGGTGCGCTCGACCACACTACCACATCCGGAACCTTCCGACCCGCGGAGGAGACGAAGGCAGTCTGGATCGACCCCGAAGACACAACAAAGACAATCCAGGTGGGCACCGCCCTAGGCCAGGAATGGGAAGCCACCTCATCGAGTTCCTGCGCTCCAACTGGGACATCTTCACCTGGTAGCCTTCGGATATGACATACATCTGGCGAGAGATTGCTGAGCACACCCTCAATGTAAATCCAGGCTCTCAGCCCACCAAGCATAGGCTGCGTCACTTTGACGAACAGAAGCGACGGGCCATCAGGGTTGAGATCAGAAAACTCTTATCAGCCGGCTTCATCGAAGAAGTACAACATCCTGAGTGGCTAGCCAACCCCGTGCATGTCAAGAAGAAGAGTGGGGAGTGGAGGATGTGTGTTGACTACACGGACATGAACAAGGCGTGCCTGAAGGACTCCTTCACACTGCCTCGCATTGACCAGGTCATCAACGTCACCGCAGGGAGCGAATCCCTGTGTTTCCTCGACGCATACTCAGGGTACCACCAGATCACCATTTGCGAGGGAGAGCGGCGGGCAACAGCGCTCATCACACCCTTCGGCTCCTATTGTTATGTGAGGATTCCCTTTGGGCTGAAAAAATGCAGGAGCGACATACCAGCGATGCATGCAGAAGTGTTTCCAACAGCAGATCGGGCGAAAGCTCGAGGTCTACATCGATGACATCGTGGTAAAATAAAAAAAAAGCTTCCAGCCTGATCTACGAGCTCGAGGAAAGCTTCGCCAATCTCCGCCACAACAGCATCAAGATCAACTTGGAGAAGTGCGTGTTCAGCGCCCCCCCAGGAAAGCTGCTCGAGAACATCATCTCGGAGCACGGCATCGAAGCTAACCCCGAGAAAATCACGACGATCAGCAACATGGGTCCCATCAGCGATGTCAAAGGAGTGCATAGGTTGATGGGCTGCCTCGCAGCCCTAAGCCATTTTCTCGCCCGGCTCGGGGAGTGGGGGCTGCCCCTATACAGGCCCCTAAAGAAGTCCCAACCATTCAGGTGGACGGAGGAAGCTCAAAAGGCCCTTGACAATCTGAAGGTTTTCCTCACCAACCCCCCCCCCCCCAATACTAACATCGCCCAAGACAGATGAGCCGATCCTCCTCTACATCGCAGCCACTAATCAAGTAGTAGAACCGCCTCGTCGTAGAACGGGGAAGAGCCCGAGCATGATCACCGAGTCCAAAGGTCGGTCTACTTTCTGAGCAAGGCTTTATCCGACTGCGAGACACGCTATCCGCATGTGCAGAAGCTCCTATACGCCATCTCTATAACAAAGCGGATGCTCCTGCACTACTTCCAGAGTCACCCGGTATGGGTGGTGACTGCGCACGGTCTCGGGGCGATCATCAACAGTCAGGACTCGTCCGGGAGGATCGCGAAGTGGGCACTGGAACTCATGGGATACGACATATCCTATGTTACCCGAACAGCGATCAAGTCCCAAGCCCTGGCTGACTTCATCACAAAATGGACAGAGGCTGAGGCACCGCTGAGCCTGATCTGTTGTAAGTACTGGAGAATGTACTTTTTTCGGATCGCTAACCCTTAACAGCATAGGAAGCGGTGTCGTTTCTCAAGAAGGAGACCGGCTCCAGTACGTATGGCGGTTGCATTTCAAGGAAACCCACAACATTGTAAAGTACAGAGCCCTCCTCAACTGACTTTGCATCATGGCCAAGCTCGGCGTGTGATGCCTCTACATACACGCCGACTCCGAGCTTGTAATCAACCAGATGATGGAGTCAAGCTGTCATGATGTGTGTATGGAGGCCTATTGTCAGGAGGCGCGGAAGCTGGAGGATAGGTTCGAGGGGCTCAAGCTCTCCCACGTTCCATGTTGGAAAAATGGTGCGGCCGACGTGTTGGCCAAACTCACTTCCAGCCGTGAGGCCATGCCCCCAGGTGTGTTCGTTATTGACCTCACCCAACCATCCATCTGCGTTGAAGGAACACGACCGAGTTGCCCGACCAAGCCCGACCTCCAGTTCAACATCGCTGAACCAGGATGGCAGGTCCCATACATCAAGTACCTGACAACCGGAAGACTCCCCAGCAAGGAGATCGAGGCTTTCCAAATCGCACGCCGGGCCAAGACATTCATCCTCATAGAGGGCGAGCTCTTCTGACGGAGCTTCACCAGGATCCTACAACGTTGCATCTCGAGCAAGCAATGAAAGGAGGTGCCTAGTCATCACACGGCCCCGATGTCCCTAGTCATGAAGGCGTACTGCCAAGGGTTATACTAGCCGACTGCCATCTCTGACGTCGAGCGAATCGTGCGCACGTGTCAGGGCTGCCAGTATTTCGACCAACAGATACACGCTCTAGCCCAGGACCTCCAAACTATCCCCCTCACCTGCCCTTTCGCTGTGTGGGGGTTCAACCTCCTTGGTCCATTCAAGAAGTTGCCCTGGGCTTCACCATACTCCTCGTCGCGGTGGACAAGTTCACCAAGTGGATCTAGGCAAAGCCGTTCGTCACAGCATCGTCAGAACAAGCGGCGAGCTTCGTCTGCGACATCGTGTACCACTTCAGGGTGCCAAACATCATCATCACCGGCAAAAGCACCCAGTTCACGGGAAAGATATTCCTCAAGTTGTGTGACAGCTTCCCTATCCGGGTCGACTGGGCATCAGTGGCCCACCTGCGCACCAATGGACAGGTCGAGCGAGCCAATGGCTTGATATTGCAGGGACTCAAGCCGTGCATCTTCGATCACCTCAGCAAATGCGTGGTCTTCTGGGCCACTGAATTTCCATCCGTGCTGTGGAGCCTACGCACCACACCTAACCGCTCCACCGGTTTCACGCCTTTCTTCATGGCGTATGGCACGGAGGCCATCCTAATGACTGAGCTTGAGTACAGCTCACCTCCAACCAAGGCGTATGAAGAAGCCCAATCCGAGAAGGAAAGGCAGGACTCCATCAACCAGCTTGACATGGCTCACGACGTCGCACTTCTGCGATCGGCTAAATGTCAACAAGCACTGCAGCGCTACCAAGAACGGCGAACTATCCTCGAGTCCTACACGCGGGGGATCTAGTCCTCCGAAGGATTCAGACCAACAAGGATAGACACAAGTTCTCTTACCCATGGGAAGTCCCGTATGTCATCTCTACTGTTCTCCGACCCGGCGCCTACCGTCTGGCTGACGTCAACGGCAATCCCCTCCCCAACGCGTGGAACATCAAGCGCCTGATGTGATCTTGCACATCATCATTTGTGACACCCTAGTTTCTGTGGAAAACCACGGAACCGAGAACTGATGCGTATGTGTGCCCAGGATGTTCATCACACATACACATATCATCCACAAACTGAATTCAGAATATATATTACCACGAATAACAGGGTTTTATTACAATGTATCATGAGTCTTGGACTCATGCTAGCAGCGGAAGTCTTCTAACTAGTGCGGAAGCAATCTAAGCAGCAGCAGCAGCAGCATCTCCATCTCTACTCCATCCCCACAGGCAAGGTTGAGGA
Organism: Neostapfia colusana; assembly: GCA_030760725.1. NCBI lineage: Eukaryota > Viridiplantae > Streptophyta > Magnoliopsida > Poales > Poaceae > Neostapfia > Neostapfia colusana. The sequence continues at coordinate 50,942,323 of JASWHV010000011.1, forward strand.
CAGATTACACGCCTAAGGCTCCACTTGGTCTTCATAGTAATCTTCTCCTGTAGCTGATGGTGAAGTAATAATGCAAGTTTGAGTACAATGATGTACTCAGCAAGTGCGGGAAAATATGATATGTAGCTCACAACAAAGAAGGTATAAAAAGGCTCATTGCAGAAAGCAAAGTTTGTTTCTCAAAACACGATAAAAACAGCAACTCAGCTTTAAGTGAATGTAATCCCAACATGTATTTAAAATACCAACATACCTCCATTATGTTCCATCCTTTTTCCATGTCTCAACCAGACATTAATCAACTTTGCTCATGAATACCATCTCGTATTCACTATCATCTCACGAATACCATCTCGTATTCGCTACCATCTCAAGAATACCATTTCGTATTCGCTACCATTCAATTCTGTCTCATTCCGAGACCAAATCTTGTTGCCATGACACAACAGTCATGCAACCAATCTCATTACCGGGACTCAACAGTCCCAAAACCAAACCATAACCAAAAACCATCCCAACTAATCATGTGAGTTGTCCAGGCGCTCGTGACCATAAGCTCGGCTATCATGATAGTCTTAAGACACTGCAGAGTTTGCACCTCTTTACCCACAAGTTTGTGATTTCATCACCTGTCGGCGACTGCAGAACCTCCATTATACCAGTACACAACCGTCGGTGTATGGTCAAGAGATCACAAAATAGTCTTTTCAAAGGGGCTACTAGATGTATGGACTCACTAAGGTTTCACCGGCAGGCTAGAATCTCCAATTCTCCCGCCCACGGGCCCCCTCTTGTGCCATGCAGTTCCCAGGGAAGTCGTCACTCGACTCCCATTCCCCACGCCTTCCATGGTTCATAACAATCTAGCACCTTACCTAATTACCCGGCTAAGCCGCGCCCATACTTGGCCTTGTGGTGGCACTGTTATCCTGGCATGTGCTCGCATGAACCGGTCCTTAGATCTACGGCAAGTAACCACCATCTCATTCTACCTCATTCACAAACCCAGGCTTGCCTAGATCTCCCTCCGATTCACGTTCATTAACATCAAGTTCTCATTATTATTACGAGTGCAGTTAGCTAGACACATCTATCTCGCTTCCCAAAATCCCGTGGACTCAGCGAAGCAAAAAGTAAAAACCATACCCGACTCATTAACTGTCCCGGTGACAAGGGTGGTTTGACAAAACCAGTAAACCCTATAAAAGGTTTCCCATCATGTTGACTCAAGCACACACACCTTTTCCCAAACAAAACAGTTTTCCAAAACATAGGATCAATATGGTCAAGGAGCACTTGCCTTGTTCTTGCGGTTCCGGTTGCTCTTGGATCTCGAAACCTTGTTGTTGCAGCTCATCGTAGACAGCTCCCTGAGCTTGTCCTTCTATACACGATCACGCACATACAAGATTCATAGCAATCAATACCATGCACAAACTTTAACCAGATGTGATGATGCATATGCATGTTAATCCTATGATATAGTTTAGTTTGTACGTGTTCTTTCATGTCTTGCATGGGTTTTACGATGAATAGAGGTGTAAAGATCAATTGTTGACGTGGCGATGATCTTGACTTTAGATCAAACCGATCAACACGTGATCTGTTCATGAAAAAGCTTCTGTTCGAAAGGAATTGAAGCACAGATGCAAAGAAAACGCGATGATGTCGTAAGGTGGTATTGGAGACCTACCTTACGTTCTCCTTGGTCTCGGGGTCCTTCTCCTAGCAAGACAGATCATCGGGGCTCTCTTCCGGTGATCTCCGACGACTGAACTCCGGTGAAGGGGTTTAGCTCACCGAGCTGGGGCTACGGCTCTAAGTTGTCGGGTCAGGAGGTGGCAAAGAAGTACATGGTTGCGGCCAAAGGTACTGGGTTCTATTTATAACCGGGAAGAGAAGAGTACTAATTTGATCGGAATTCAAATAAGAGTCCTATTCAAAAAAATTTTAATCTTAACAACTTATTTTTAGTTGATTTGGTGCGGTAACATTGTGGAATTTGTGTCGGTTTCCTCCCGTACCGGTATTCCCACGCGTAAAGAGGAAAACCGCTTTAGAATCACGTTACCTTCGCGGCGGTGAGCTCCGGAAGCTCCACGTGTCCTGCAGGAACCTGGGCTCCCTTTCTTTCTCAGAGGCAAGCTCCGGTTGTGCCGTGTGTCAGACGGGCGAGACCTCCTTCTTTCTCAGAGGCGAGCTCCGCGTGCGCCACGAGTCCTGGCGGGCGGGACCTCCCTCTCTCTCCAGAGGCGAGCTCCACGTGGGCCACGTGTCTAGTGGGTCGGGACCTCCCCTTTCAGAGGCGAGCTCCGCGAACACCACGTGTCAGTTCCGGACCTTCCCTCTATTCGGAGGTGGATCCGGGGTGCCACGTGTCAGTGCCGGACTTCCTTTCTTCTCGGAGGCGAGCTCCGAGGTCGACACGTGTCCAATAGTAAGGGATCTCCAAGATATGAGCTCCGGAAGTGACACGTGTCCGATAGTGTCGGACCTGCCAGAGGTGAGCTCAGGAGGTGACACGTGTCCAATAGGACCGGACCTCTTGGAGGTGAGCTCCGAGAGCGACACGTGTCTAGCGGGGCCGGACATCTCGAAGGTGAGCTCCGAGAGTGACACGTGTCCCGCGCGGCTGGTCCTCTCTTTTCCGCGGTGACCAGCTCCACAGCCGACATGTGTCCTGCGGGACTGGCATCGCTTCTCTGCAGAGGCTAGCTTCGGGGCAATACGTGTCCCACGGGGTCGGACCTCGCCCTTTGCCGCAGGGACGAGCCCCGAGCCTGCCACGTAGCCAGTTTAGCGGTGGACCTCTCCCCCTTTGCGGGGATGAGCCCCGAACGCGTCACGTGGCAAGCGGCCGCGAGAATTGTCTTCGACGCTCACTGTGAACTGGATTTGGCTCTTTTTGGCAATATTTTTAATATTTTATCTGTTTATACTTATTTTAAAAATGTTTTTCTACATGAAACATGAATACATGCAGAACTCAAAAATGAGGGTGTCACAAATCTACTCCCCTTAAATTGAATCTCGCCCTTGAGATTCGTTAGTAGAGAATAGATGAGGAAACTCTGTCTTGATATCTTCCTTACGCTCCCATGTAGCTTCTGCTTCCGTGTGATGACTCCATTGTACCTTGCACCAATGGATCACTGTTCCTCGTGACCCTTTCCTTTACGTCCAAAATTTGGACAGGGTTATCTGCATAGGTCAGATCCTCTTGAAGTTCAAGCTCATCCATTGGTACTTGCTCTTCCGGCACTCTCAAGCACTTCATGAGCTGGGATACATGAAACACATCATGCATGTCGGAGAGGTGCGTTGGGAACTCTAGTTGATAGGCTACTTCTCCTCGCTTGTCCAAAATCTTAAATGGTCCGATGTAGCAAGGTGCTAGCTTTCCTTTGACGTTGAAACGTCGTTGGCCTCGGATAGGCGATACCTTAAGGTATACGAGGTCTCCTACTTCGAAAGTCAACTGTTCGTATAGCCTTTCTGTCGTAACTGAGCAGCCTTCAAGTTCTCCTGTATGGTTTGGACTTGCATTTCAGCCTCTTGTAGCACTTCGGGTCCAAACACTTGGTTCTCTCCGGTCTTGTTCCAAAACAACAGCGTTCTACACCGTCTATCGTACACTGCTTCGAAAGGCAACATCTTCAAGCTAGCTTGAAAGATGTTGTTATAGGAGAATTCAGCGTACGGTAAACTCCTATCCCAACTACGCCCTCGTGTCAAGGCGCAAGCTCAACATGTCCTCCAAAATTTGGTTTGTCCTTTCGGTTTGCCCATCGGTTTGTGGGTGGTAGGCGGAGCTAAAATCCAGTCGTGTACCCATAGCTTTCTGCAGCTTCCTCCAAAATCTAGAGGTAAAATGAGAACCCCGATCCCATACTATCCTCTTCGGGACTCCACGGCGGCACACAATTTGCTCCATGTACAGCTCGGCTAGATCTGCCACATGGTACATGGTTTGAACAGGAAGAAAATGAGCTGTTTTCGTCAATCGGTCCACGATAACTCCGATTGAGTCATAACCCGACCGAGTACGTGGCAATCCGACAATGAAATCCATACTGATGTCTTCCCACTTCCACTCCGGTACCTTCAAGGGTTGCAACAGTCCAGCGGGTATTTGATGTTCGACCTTCACCCGTTGGCATGTGTCGCATAGGGCAACACACTCGGCTATGTCTCTTTTCATACCATCCCACCAATAACAAGTCTTCAGGTCCTTGTACATCTTGGTACTTCCAGGATGTATGGAATAAAGTGAGTCATGTGCCTCCTTTAATATCGTGTCGCGGATGTGCTTCACGTTAGGCACACAAATCCTTTTCCCTAACCAAAAGTGTGCCTTTCTCTTCTTCCTTGAAATCCTTTTCTATGCCTTGTCGGATTCTTTCCTTCATTTCCTTTATTTCCTCATCCGTGGCTTGGCCATCTCGTATCTCTTGTTCCAGCGAGAAGTTGAGTTCTATAACTTCCATCTCGTTCAAGAACCCGAGATAATCTAAACAATCTAGGGGGGGGGGGGGGGGGGCTCCGTGCAGTTGGAGAGCGCCGGCAGTGGGGGACGGTGGGGAGGGGGTAGCACACGGTGGGGGTAGATGCCGGGAAGGAGGAGGCGGCACGAGGAGGATTAAAGCGCTGGTGTGTGGCGGTGATGGTGTCGGAGGGGGACAAAAAAGGGGGGAGGGGGGTGGCACGAGGAGGGAGGGAAGGAGGCGGTGCAGAAAGAAGGAGGGAAAGAAGGGAGGAAAGAGGCGGACGTACATAGATGGCAACGACGACGAAGCTCGACGGCGAGGACGGTAAGGACAAAGCTTGGCGGCGAGGATGGAAAGGACGAAGCTCGGCAATGAGTATGGCGAGGACGAAGATCGGCGGAGAGGGTTTTGGCGGTGAGGGTTTTGGAGGCAAAGGAAAATTTTGGCAGCATGACGGTGTCTAAGTGAAATCTCCAGGGTTAGATTTTTTCGAGGAGGCCGAGCGGCCTTATATAGGCACAGATTTTCACAGGCTGCTCTTAGTTAAACACCGCATTATTGCAAAAGTTGTCATCACACATTTGTGTTACTTCTTCAATACAGTATCGTAAAAGGTGATAGCCTGGGAGGACTTAGACTATTTGAAAACGTACATCGTCGAGACTATGTGCAAGCTTGAGATGTGTTTCCCACCATATTTTTTTATTATGTAAGTACACCCTAATCATACATCTTATTAATCAGATAAAAGCATTGGGGCCACTATATTTATATCATATGTTTCCGTTGGAGAGATATTTAGGAGTATTAGAGGGTTATGTGTGGAACCGTGCTCACCCAGAGGGTCATTATGGAAGGATACACTACTGAAGAAGTGATTGAGGGTTGGGCTGATTACATCAAAGATGGAAAGCCGATAGTTGTGCCTATACCAGTACATTTGGGTAGACTATGTGGGAGAGGCAAAGTGGGTAAGAAAACTTTTATCATTCAGGATTACAAATTAGTACACTATGCACATTTTGGTGTACTACAACAGCTCGCAATAGCTGAGTCGTACATCGAGGAACACGAAATTGAGCTTTGAGAAAAAAGCCAAGGCTACACAGAGAACTGGATCATGAAAGAGCACGAAAGACGTTCCACTGAATGGTTGATGGACAAAAATATACCATATGGAGACTCTGATGAAGAGGAAACAATGAAGAAGTTAGCTTCTGACCCATCTGCTTTGGTGACATCATGGCAAGCATATGACATCAATGGTTACACATTTTACACTAAAGAAAAATACGGTAACAGTGTTGCACAAAATAGTGGTGTTAGTATAGAGGCTTATGATCCACAAGGGCAGAGGACCACATGCTTCTGGTTCATAGAGGAAATATGGGAACTTGATTATGGCGAAAGAATGTAAATGCCCGTGTTTAAGTGCCAATGGGTCAAACATCATGATGGTGTGAAAGTGGACAACTACGGGCTGACACTGGTAGACTTGAACAAAGTGGGTTATAAAGATGATACGTGGGTTCTCGCCGATCGTGTTGCACAAGTTTTTCATGTATAGGATCTAGGAACTGGGAAGATGCACGTAGTTGTTTCTGGAAAGCAAAATATTGTTGGGGTTGAGAATGTGAGAGATAATGAAGAGGAATATAATCAATATGAAGATATGTACCTTTTCATTGATCCAGACAACATCAAATGCGTAGAAAGAAGCATTAAAAAGGATTTGAAACCCTATATGCGAGAATATGTCAATGCTGGAAAAAATATATGACATATATTTTATATATTTATAATCTTTTAATGAAGCTTTAATGTTTTAATTTGAAAAATTTTCTCTTTTAGTACTTGAATTTTACATGTTGGAATGCTTCAAAAAGTTAACAAAATTCTTACAGTGAAATACGCTGCGCTTGAAGCAATGGCCGGCTGAGTGCTGCTTCATCTCTATGTGTATGTGTGAGCTCTGTTTTTCCTCTGTTCGCTATTATTTTTGCAGGCGGTTCTATACCTACAACTAGCCTCCTGTGAAGAATCTTTATCACAGGTGGTTTGTAATGTAAAGAGTTACCGTCTTTGAAGAATCTTTATCGAAGGCGGTTCTTTATTTGCGGCTGTCCGTCTGTGAAGAATGTTTATCACAGGCGGTTTGTAACGTAAGAGTATCCGTTCATGTAACTCTAAGGACGCATGTACTGCATGTATAGCCCGTTCCCCTTGCGCGCGCGGTAACTGAAAAGGTAAGGCGTGCACGCACGGTATTAAACAGAGAGGGCCAATATCATATATAAGAAACCAATGATTCAGAGACACCTTCAAAAACGCTATTACCAAGAATCATCATTTTTGATGATCATATCATCTGTCATTGTCAAAGGAGAAGAGTCTAACAATGAGAAGAAGTATAACAAAAAGGAAAGGATCATGAGCACTAACCACAGAAGCAAAGTGTTGAAACCAAGCACGAGGACATGCTTGAGGCCATATAAGAGTACGTCAAAGATGGCAAACTATGCCCATATACACCTCTAGAGGACAACAAATCTAGTTCAAAATGAAACTATTTTTTCAGAACTATAATAACGGAGGGCAACAATTCAACATAACTATAAAATCAACATATCATAACCGAGACAACTGATATATATACAACAACCAAGCCTTTATCCCAAGCATGTTGGGGTCGGCTGAGTGATGCTTCATACAGTGAAATACATTGCGCTTGAAGCCATGGCCGCCTGAGTGCTGCTTCATCTATATGTGTACGTGTGAGCACGGTTTTTTCTCTGTTTGCTACAATTTTTGCAGGCGGTTATATGCCTACGACTAGCCGCCTGTGAAGAATCTTTATCACAGACGGTTTGTAATGTAAAGAGTATCCGCCTGTGAAGAATCTTTATCGCAGGTGATTCTTTATCTACGGCTGTCCACCTGTGAAGAATGTTTATCACAGACGGTTTGTAACTTAATAGTATCCGCCCGTGTAACTCTAAGAATGCATGTACTGCGTGCGTGGCGCGTTCCCTTCCCGCGTGCGCGGTAACTGAAAAGGTAAGGCGCACACGCCCAGTATCTTTCAGCCGCCTATATTAATGGCCAATATTGCAAGCGGCTCCTACTCCATGGTCCGCCTGTATCGTGCGGTCGTTGCCATTTGGGCGCAGAATTCAAAGCGATCCGACCTCTCCTTCTCCGCACCATTATAACTTGCACATTCCCCATCTCTGCAGTCTGCACCACCATCACAGTCTTCCTATGTCCTCTAGTCTTCGTCTTCCTCGCTGCACCGTAGCCCTAGTCTCAATGGCACCACCGATGAAGTGCTCCCGACCATGCTCTCCACTCGCCACGCCTCCGTACCCGGCTCCAACCGTGCCTCCGTCCCCTGATCCAACAGCACCTCCGCCGCCTTCCTAGGCAGAAGAGAGAGTGCACCTACTTAGGAAAGTCGCTTTCCTAGAGCAAAGTTTTGTTGCCCTCAGAGCACAGGCGGACGACGACGACCTATCACCGTTGCATCGGCAGATGGAGAAGGATGTATTTAACAGTACATCTGATGCCATGGTTGTTCTGGGTCTTGGCCGCCTTCCCGAATGTACTGGAATGGGCACTATAGCCCACTACCTCTTCGGGTTAAGCGCGGTGGCCGGTCATCTTGACGTGTTGAAGGAGACGATCGGTGAGGTTTTTAAGGTGGAAGGCAGCAGGAAGTTGTTGGAGGCGATCGCCGACAAGTGTGGGGTTTCTCCGCCACCAGAGGACTAGGCGATCGTCTGTTGTTTTCCTTTGTTGTTTGCAAAAATTTAATTTTTAGCGAATTTGTGTTTCATGATGAATGTTTGTTATCGATTATCGAATTGTTTGTTGTCTTTTTGTTTGATGCTAAATGGGGTTGATGTATACCGGGCCGCGATGTTTGGTGGCTTTGAATTGGTGTCAAAGTCGCGTTCCGATCGATCCCCTCGGTATTAATGGCCAATATTTCAGGCGGCTCCCTACTCCCGATCGTTTCAGCCGCCTGTATTAATGCAGCTTTGAATTAAATTCAAAGTCTCGTTCCCCTCGGTATTAATGGCCAATATTGCAGGAGGCTCCTACTCCCGGTTGCTTCAGCCGCCTGTATTAATGGCGCATATTGTAGGCGGCTCCTACTCAACAGTCCGCTTGTGAAAATTGATATGTTTACATATGCGGTTTTCCGTTGCGAGTCATCTGTGATGTTTATTCATCACAGGCGGCTATTAAATCATTCGGCATAACAGGTGCATTTTTAAGGACCGCCTGGGTCTGAAAAATGAGGGGTCTGTGATAATGGTTTTTGTAGCAGTGACATTGCGTTAACCCATTCTTTCAGACGATAACTACGGCGTGTGGGCAGTAAAAATGATGATCTTCTTGCATGCCCAAGGTGTGTGGGCATCTGTGGAGGGCAAGCAAGCTGTCAACTAGAGGATGGACCAAATGGCTCTCGCCGCCATTATCCGAGCTGTGCCGGAAGGCTAGTGATGGCCATATCGTAGAAGGAGACGGCGAAGCAGGCGTGAGACGCGCTAGAGGAAATGCGCGTCGGTGAAGATCGTGTCAAGAAGGCTCACATACAAACTCTCAAGAGAGAGCTTGATGGTATGTATATGGGTGATTCTAAAAAGTTTAAGGAGTTTGCTTTGAAGGTGACCAATGTTGTGAACGAGATACGTGCTCTCGGCACGAAAGTGGAGGAGGAAAGCATCATCGAGAAGCCCCTGTGCTCCGTCCCCATCAAGTATCTTCTCATTGTGAGCACCATAGAACAATGGGGGATGTGGAAACAATGTCGGTGGCTGATGTTATGGGGCGCCTTCCAAGGTACGACAACACGACAGTGATGTGGAGAAGCTGTTGGTGGCACATGCGGAGCCACGACTCACGCGTGCCGAGTGGGAGGTTATAGTTGCTAAAGAGAAGCGCAACAATAGACTTCCGGTAGCAGCGACAACAAGAATTGTCAGAAAAAGTTTTGTCGCAAGTTCAAAGTCAAAGATCGACTGCCGTAAGCATGGTGAGTTCGGTCACTTCACCGATAAGTGTGATGTGGTGAAGAAGATATCGAACGGTGTGGCGCAGCTTGCAGTAGCGGACGTCAACTATGAAACGGTGTTATTGTAAAGTCTTGTGGAGGTGAGAAGTAAACAAACAGGATTAGGGGGTGATTATTGGGTTTAATCTTGTTATTTGTTAGTGTGTGTGTAAAGAAAAAAATAAGTGTAATGTGTGTGCTTGGCATGTGTGTGACTAGCAGTGAAATTATTAAGCTGCGTAGTGCTAGTGTGCTTGCATTTGTGCGGCTGGCAGCGTGTGTGTGTGCAGCGGGACGTGACAAGAGCAGCTGCAAGTGGAGGGCCAGGCTACCTGTGTGTGCCTGCATGCAAGGAATCTTTTAGTGAAGAAGTCAGAGCAAAGGAATCATGTGAGGAGTTTGCATGCTGGTTAGTCCTGTGGATCACAGAGCCAAGGTGGGAGTGTAGCCGGTCGGGCATGCAGATGGACGTTGTGGCCGTGGAGCTCGGTGGTGCATGGCGTGCGTGCGGGGTAAAGTGGCTATGAGACCAGCGTTTCTGTTACCTACGCCTAGAATATAAATAATTGAGCACTGCAGGGGTCTGCAGTGTTGATTGATGATCCAAATTCTAATGAAGATAAAAGAGACAGGATTTCTATAGCGAAGCGGAGGCCCGTTGCCGTGAGGCTCGGGCTGTAGCGACTTTCGAACAATGTTTTGCAGGAGTGCTTGGAGGAGCAAACCGGTGCCGCAGTTTGGTTGAAGCTGGAATCGATCTGCATGTCAAAAGATCTAACTAGCAAGATGCACATCAAGATGAAGTTGTTCACGCACAAGTTGCAGGAAGGTGGATCTGTTCTCACACACATATCTGTGTTCAAGGAGATCGTTGCTGATTTGTTATCAATGGAGGTAAAATTTGACGACGAAGGCCTGGCTCTTCTTCTCCTCTGTTCACTTCCGCCTTCATATGCAAACTTTCGAGATATTATTCTATACAGTTGTGATACTCTAACCGTGGCCGAGGACTATGAGGCTTTGACAGCAAAATAAAAGATGAAACAGATGGTAAACTCGGAAGATGCTGGTCATTCTAACGGAGAGGCATTGAATGTTCGTGGACGAAGTGAACAAAAGAAATCAAATTCAGGAAATAAAGGTAACGGCAAGAAAAATCAAAGAAGTCATTCCAAGTCCATGGGACGACAAGATAATAAATTCACCGGTACTGCAAGAAGGACAATCATGTCATCGATGATTGTTGGAAGCTGCAGAACAAAGAAAAGAGAAAAGGAAAAAAGGGTAAGCCTGAAGGTAGTGCCTCTATTATCTTTGATGAGAATTCTGATAATGATACTATACTCATTGCATTTGCCGGATGTGTCACTGAAGATACTCAATGGATACTTGATTCTGCTTGCACATATCATGTCTGCACTAACAGTGATCTTTTTAGTGTGAGGTGGCATCGTGAGGATGGGTGACAACATGGCATGTGAGGTCATTGGCATTGGTACTGTTCAGATCAGAATGTTTGACGGGATTGTACGAACGTGAACAGAAGTACGGCATGTCCCAACCATGTCCAGGAATCTCATCTCCCTTAGTACCCTCGACAAAGGGTACAAATATTCTCTGAAGGTGGAGTTTGGAAGGTAACCAAAGGTTCTCTCATTGTCACGAAAGGTGATTTAAAAGCTGCCAACTTATATGTGCTTCAAGGTAGTACATTTACTGCTAATGTTGTGGTTGCTCCTGATCAGTCTAATACCACTAAAATTTGGCATATGCGTCTTGGGCATATGAGTGCACTTGGTTTGGCAGAATTAAGCAAAAGAGACCTACTTGAAGGTTGCAAGGAAGAATCACTTGACTTTTATGAGCATTGTGTGTTTGGTAAGCATAAAAGAGTCAAGTTCAATACTGCTATCCATAATACTAAAGGTATTCTTGATTATGTGCATGCTGATTTATGGGGTCCTTCTCGAAAAACATCTCATGGTGGTGATAGTTACATGTTAACTATTATTGATGATTACTCACGTCGAATTTGGCCATATTTTTTGAATCATAAATCAGATGCATTTCAGTCATTCAAAGAGTGGAACGTTATGGTTGAAAAGCAAACAGAAAGGAAGGTAAAATTTCTAAGAACTGATAATGGCATGGAGTTCTGTTCTAGTGCATTTAAATATTATTGCAGGAAGGAAGGAATTGTGAGGCACCATACAATTCAATACACTCCTCAACAAAACGGTGTTGCGGAACGCATGAACAGAACAATAATTTCAAAGGTCCGATGTATGCTGTCCAATTCGGGTTTAAGGAGAAAATTCTGGGCAAAAGCTGCTTCCAAGCCGTGCTACTTAATAAACCGTTATCCTTCCACAAGTATTGAAAAGAAAACTCCAATCGAGGTATGGTCTGGCTCACCTTGTGACTACTCTAAATTGAGAGTCTTTGGCTGCACTGCTTATGCACATGTTGATAATGGAAAACTTGAGCCTAGACCTATCAAGTGCATTTTCTTGGGCTATGGTACTGGTGTCAAAGCTTATAAATTATGGGATACGGAAAAACATAAGGCATTTTTAGTAGAAATATTGTATTCAATGAGTCTACTATGTTCACAAATGACTTGGCTACCAGTTCTAATAACCAGAAACCTGAGACTATCAGCGTGCAGGTGGAGCTAGTTAATGATGATGTTGCTGCTCCAAGTCAAAGTGTTGTTGATGTTCACCTTGCTACTGAAGATTTGTCTCCTGCTACACATTCCTCACCTATTGTGCAGCCACCACAGGAGTCTCTCGCTGAAGCTCGGCCTCAGAGGGAGATTGTTCGCCCCACAAGATGGATTGAAGAATGTAATGTTGCTTTTGCCTTGAGTGTTGTAGAAGAAATTGAAGGTGTTCATGAGCCTTCCATTTATACAGAAGCTATCTTGTCTGCTGATAGTACAAAGTTGATTGGTGCAATGCATGATGAGATGGAGTCACTTCAGAAAAATGGTACCCGGGAAATTGTTCCTTTGCCCACTAGCAAGAAGCCTGTTAAGTGCAAGTGGATTTATAAAAGAAAGGAAGGAATGAGTCCAAATGAACCTGCAAGGTATAAAGCAAGGTTAGTTGCCAAAGTATTTAGTTAGATTCTAGGTATTGATTATACCGATGTCTATTCTCCAGTTATGAAGCATAGTTCTATTCGTACTTTCCTCAATATTGTTGCTATGCATGATTATGAGCTTGAGCAGCTAGATGTGAAAACAGCTTTTTTACATGGAGACTTGGAGGAGGACATTTACATGGACTAGCCTGATGGGTTCATTGTCCCTGGAAAAGAAGACTATGTCTGCAAGTTGAAGAAATCATTATATGGCTTGAAGCAATCTCCAAGGCAGTGGTATAAGAGGTTTGATTCTTTTATGGCTTCAAATGGCTTTGCTGGATCTAAGTTTGACAGTTGTGTATACATTAATGTTGTCGATGGATCACCTATATACCTATTGCTATATGCTGATGATATGTTGATTGCTGCCAAGAGCAAGAAAGAAATGACTACTTTAAAGTCATGCTTGAGTAGTATATTTGATATGAAGGATCTTGGTGCTGCTAAGAAAATCCTTGGGGGTTGTGCTAGTTGTTAGAAAGCTTGTTTACAAGCTACAGTTTCCTTGTCTACTACAGAGGCAGAATATATGGCTATCTCAGAGGCATGTCAGGAGGCAATTTGGTTGAAAGGTCTGTATTCCGAACTTTGTGGATCTCAGTCTTGCATCACCTTACACTGTGATAGTCAAAGTGCCATATAGCTTACCAAAGATGCTATGTTTCATGGGAGGACGAAACATATTGATATCAGGTATCACGTGCGAGATAGCATTCATCAAGGCACTATCAAAATTTGCAAAATCAGCACTCATGACAATCCTGCAGACATGATGACAAAATCTGTTCCTATTGCTAAGTTTGAGCTTTGCTCAAACTTAGTTGGTATTACTAACTAGGCCCCAGTGGCTTTTAGCACCGGCAGTTGAATTGTTCATTGAGATGGAGGATTACTATTTCAATGCTACAATAAGGAATTTGTCTCAAGGTGGAGTTTGTTAATTGATGATCCAAATTCTAATGAAGATAAAAGACGCAGGATTTCCGTAGCGAAGCGGAGACCCATCGCCGGGAGGCTTGGGCTGTCGCCGGTATGGATCGTCTAGGGTTAGGACTCTAAGTCGCCACCTATAAATATCCCTAGTGAGCCACCGAGAGAGGCATGAAAAAATGTGTAATATCCCATGATAGTAAACCTCCTGATATAGTGACATTTTGCTGGCTGACGCCCGTGGTTTTTTCCCCTTCGACTTGGAGGAGTTTTCCACGTTAAAATCTGTGTCTCCGCTGTTTCGATCTACACTTTCTTGTCGTCGGATTCTAACTTGCAGTGAGTGTGTGGTGGTGAGCCAGGTGAAGAGGTGCTGTGCACGAGTAGTGCTGCTAGTGCATTTGAGTGTCTTGTTTCAGTAGTACTGTAAAGGTGTAGCGCTGGAGTGTCAAGTAAAGACAAATAAACTTGTTGGTATGCAGCTTCAAAATTTTCAGTGTGTGCGTCATATGTGTATTCCAGAGAGAGAGAGATAGAGAGAGCTGGCCCAACGTTCACGCCCCAGCTGGTCTCGGCAGCGTAGGCGTCGATGAGGCCGAACAGGTCCAGGATCATGATGGCCTCTAGCGCGTTGTGCTTGTGCAGGGTCTTCTTCCTAACCAGAACAATGGCGACCAAGGATGCCCCGAAAGCCACCGAGTTGCAGTACAAGAACGCTTTGTACCGCTTGGGGTTCCTGGTTAGGAGGATTGGATCGCCGGCCATATACCCACCACCGTCTTCTTCCCAGAGGCCACCCGGCGTGTCGACGCCTGCTTGGTAGGTGATGGCTGCTGCGAGTGTGGCGAGCAGTAAAACAAGTGAGCTAGCCTTCTCCAGCGCCTTAGTCCGTCACTGCTCATTACTGAATAAATAACAGAGGAAACACAGGGTAGAATTTAAGGACCAATGATAAACAGCACATGAGCAACAAAAAGAAATGTGCTGTGATCTCTATCCATACCTTCCGTTTCGATCCGTAGTTTGAGAACCATGATCTTCATGCCCCAAACAGGGTGGTCTTCTGTCTCGAAGCCAAGTTGAGACATTTTGATACATTTCTTCTAGTCCAGTCCACATTGAACTCTCCTTGATGGCAGCGCCGAAATACTTAACAGTCACCGCTTGAATGAGATTGGTTAGAAGAACGGCACCGATGAGACTATTGACATAGATGGTGGTGTTAACCTCCCGACAGCTGCCGGCGGAGTAGGCCCCGATGAGGCCAGAAGGGCGACAAGGATGTTAATACTTCTGAGTGTGTTTCTAGGTGTGCTTTGTTTCCACAAATAAGTGTAACGTGTGAGCCAAGGATCTGTTGTCTTGTGCGGCACATAAGGGCATTGAGGAGGCGCGATCACGTCGTGCATGCAGGTGCATGGGGGTAGGCATCACCAGAGACTCGTGCCGGGTCTGTTGTGATCGAGAGTGCATAGCGTCGCAGGACTCGGCACGTTCGTAAGTTTGTTATTTTCTTACTGCTTAATCGAACAAGAAACAACCGAGCAGTAGGGCTTGGAGAATACTTCAAGTGCGATCCAGAAAACACACAAGACACATACACTCATCGTGCAATGCAGAACGGAAACGATTCCAAACAATTGGCATAAGAGCCAGTTTCGCCGTCTGGAATAGCGGCACTGCGATCGCGTGGGCATTCATGTCACGAAGAACATCAGCCTCACCAACACGGCGTTCGTGGAGGAACGCCGAGTCACCGGAGGAAGACGGCAGGAACGGCGTAGGCACAGCGCCATTGGTGATTCATCGTATCACAAGGGAAGCTAGCAGCGGCGGCGCATTCCTGATGCTCACCAAGTCGAATTATCATGACTGGGTGGCGCTTATGTGAGTGATGTTGCAAGCGAGGGGCTTGTGGGTCGCGGTGAGTCTCGGCACTGATGACTATATTGAGGATCGCATAGTGCTGGAAGCTCTCACCAAGGCGGTGCCACCGGAGTTAATCGGAACCATCGCTGGAAGGAGACTGCCAAGATCGCATGGGATGCGATCAAGTTGCGTAACGTTAGAGCCCATCGCGTACTCAAAGCAAGGGCCAGTACACTTCGCCGGGAGTTCGATGCACTCAAGTTTCGCGATGGAGAAAGCGTGGATGCTTTTGGTGCACGCATCAGTCATGCCACGTCTCAACTCGCAATGCTCGGGAATAAGTGTTCGGAGGAGGAGATCGTGCACAAGTTTCTGCAAGCAGTGGCACCGAGGTTTGAGCAGGTCGCTGTGTCTATATAGACCTTGCTCGATCTGAGTGATATGACAGTCGACGAATTGATCGGTCGACTCAAGGCCGCTGAAGAAAGGCTGGGTGCAAGCAGTCACGAGGCCGACGCTCAAGCAAAATTGAATCTGATGGAGGACGAGTTGCTAGCCTGTCTTTCGTCAAGACTCAAGTTGTCAAGGAACACCAGCACAGAACATTCCAAGGATCCATCAACACATAAAAAGGATCGAGGTCGGGGACGAGGTCGGGGTTGTAGAAACCGCGACGGCGGGAACGCTGGGCGCGGAGTGGCCAGTGACGAGTGTCGATTCTGTGGCAAGAAGCGGCACTGGGCAAGAGATTGCAGAAAGAAAGGATGGATGAGGAGGTGAACACAGCTCAAGTTGAACCAGGAACATACCGAGGTAATTCTCGATGAAAGCAAGTTGTTTCTTCAGCTAGGGGAAAGGGAAGGAGGCGGTAGCACACGCTGGGTACTTGATTCAGGTGCTACGGACCATATGACAGGCGAAAGCAGGGTATTCACCGAGCTTGACCGCAATGTACACGGGTTTGTCAGGCATGGAGATGGGTCGGTGACAGGAATTGAGGGTCGTGGGACAGTCACATTCCAATTCAAGAACGGTGGACACAAAGCTCTGGCCGGAGTTTTTCTCATTCCAAGGCTCAAGGCAAACATTGTGAGTCTTGGCCAACTTGAAGAAGAAGAAGAGCATCATGTATTGATGGCTGATGGTTTTTATCAAGCTCTGGGATAAACAAGGAACACCTGTGGCTAAGGTAAAGCGAGGTATAAATCGCCTGTACACCCTTGAACATGTTGTGGTTCACCCGTCGTGTTTTGCAACACAAGGACTCGACACAATTTGGAGGTGGCATGCAAGGATGGGGCACCTCAACTTTTGAAGTCTCAAGAAACTTGCTGAAGAGAGGATGGTATATGGCTTGCCTGAAATCACTGAAATTGATCGTGTTTGTGATAGCTGTCTCGCTGGCAAGCAACGACGTCACACATTCCCAGGTTCAGCGAATTTCAGGGCAACAAACAAACTGGAACTGCTTCATGGGGATCTCTGTGGTCCTCTGACACCAGCAACACCGGGTGACAACAGGTTTTTCTTCCTGCTTGTTGATGATTTAAGCGGTACATGCGTGGGTGACTTTAATCAGGGCTAAAGACCAAGCTATGGAAGTGTTTGTGGCATTCCATGTACGGGCAGAAGCTGAGGCTGAGAGAAAAGTTGGAACTCTTCGCACAGATCAGGGGGGGGAGGGGGTGGGGGAGAGTTTACAGCACGCATGTTTGTGGAGCATTGTACCAAGGAAGGTATTCAACGTCACCTGACCGCACCATATTCTCCAGAACTGAACAGAGTGGTCGAACGGAGGAACTAAACTGTCATGGGAATGGCAAGAAGTATGCTCAAGGCTATGGGGAAGGCCTGCCTAGTTCTGAGGGGAGGCGGTAACGACTGCTGTATACATTCTAAACCGTTCACCTACTTGAAGTGTTGAAGGGAAGACACCGTATGAGGTATGGTATGGAAGGAAGCCAAGTATCCATCACTTTCATACTTTTGGGTGTGTCCCACACGTGAAACATGGGAATAAATGTCTCAGCAAACTTGAAGATCGAAGCACTCAAATGGTCTTCATTGGGTATGAACAAGGCAGTAAGGCCTGGCGTTTCTGTATCCCCAACACCGGACGAGTGTGTGTATCACGGGATGCAGTGTTCGAATAGAACCGTCCCTGGAAGTGGGATGATGATGAGCCAAACGTATTGAACAGTGATGAAGACATCTTCAGAGTGGAATATACTATCCACGGTGGTGACCCAGCTGGAGTAGGAGACAGGTATCCCTTTCGTATGCACACTGATCATGATGGAAGAACACCAAACGGAGAGATGCACTCAAGGGGTCGCTATGAACCAATTACACCGAGGGTGGTTGAGTTTGTTTCACCACCTAGTGTGACACCGGATGTTGACAGTGAAGCTGGTGATACACCTCGGCGCTATCGTACACTGAAAAACATTCTGGAGACTGCACCCTGCTGTGAGTTCGGAGTAGAAGTTACCGAGGAACTTCTAGCTGCTATCGGAGAGGAGCCTTGTGATGTTGGTGATGCCTTGAAGACAAAATAATGGCGGGCAGCCATGATAGAATAACTGACATCCATTGAGGAGAACAACATGTGGACGTTGGAGCATTTACCAGCAGGACATCGAGTCATTGGTCTAAAATGTGTCTTCAAGCCGAAAAGAGATGAGTTCGGAAATATCTTGCGGCACAAAGCTAGACACGTCGCAAAAGGATATGTCCACAAGCATGGCATTGATTTTGAAGAAGTATTCGCACCCGTTGCAAGGATGGTGTCTGTCCAGATAGTGTTGGCAGTTGCAGCTCATTTCGGATGGTATGTGCATCACATGGACGTTAAGTCCGCTTTCTTGAACAGAAATCTTGCAGAAGAGGTGTATGTTGCTCAACCCCTGGGTTTCGTAGCTGAGGGAAAAGGAGACATGGTGCTCAAGCTTCACAAGGCCTTGTATAGTCTCAGACAAGCTCCTCGAGCTTGGAACTGCAAGCTTGATGAGAGTTTGTGCAAGTTGGGGTTCAACTGGATGCAAGATTGAACATGAACTATATACAAGACCTGGTCATGCAGCAAGAATCATTGTCAGGGTTTATGTTAATGACCTGTTAATTGTTGGGGAGTCCATGGAAGTGAGGAAGAGATGGAGAAGAAATTCAGAATGAGTGATCTTGGTAGTCTGTCTTACTACCTCGGGATAGAAGTGAGACAATGTAAGCAAGGCATTGAGCTTTGTCAAAAGGTTTATGCAACTAAACTGCTTGATAGGAGTGGAATGGGGACATGCAATGGTTGTGTGATACCCATGGAGCCACGTCTGAAATTATCCAAGAAAGGTTCTTCTTCAACCGTGGATGCTACAACATATCAGAGCTTGATTGGGGGATTGAGGTCTCTGTTGTATACACGTCCTGATTTAAGTTTCAGTGTTGGTTATTTGAGTAGGTTCATGGCCGAACCCCAAGAAGAACATATGATAGCTCTTAAATACCTGCTTCGGTATGTAGCGGCAACAGCAAATAATGGCCTTTTCGATACCCGAGCTGAAGGAGAATTCAACCTTGAGGGATATAGTGACAGTGACCTAGGAGTAGACCTAGATGATCGGCGTAGTACCACCGGAGTTATAATCTTCCTTGCAGGGAACCCGGTGAGCTGGATGTCTCATAAGCAGAAGGCAGTTGCAAAATCAACATGTGAGGCAGAGTATATGGCCGGTGCAGCTGCTGCAAGTCAAGGGGTGTGGTTACAGAGAGTGTTGACAGAAGTAACTGGGGTTCAGGTGCCCGTGCCAACGCTTAAGATGGATAACACAGCGGCAATAGCTCTGGAAAAGAATCCCGTGCTGCATGATCAGAGCAAGCATATTGATATTAAGTTTCATTTTGTCAGGGAATGTGTGGAGCGTGGATATATATATCAACATGGAGTTTGTCAAAACTGATGAAGAACTTGCTAACATTCTTACAGAGGCATTGGGAAGAATGAAGTTTCAAGAACTCCAGGAGAAGATAGGAATTATGCAATTTAAAACTCAGAAGTAGGGGGAGATTGTTAATACTTCTAGGTGTGTTTTAGCTGTGTTTTGTTTCCACAAAGAAGTGTAACGTGTGAGCCAAGGATCTGTTGTCTTGTGCCGCACGTCGGGGCGTTGAGGAGGCGCGATCACGTCGTGCATGCAGGTGCATGGAGGTAGGGATCATCACAGACTCGCGACGGGTCTGTTTTGATCGAACGTGCATGGCGTCGGAGGACTCGGTACGTTCGGAAGTTTATTATTTTCTTACAACTTAATCGAACAAGAAACAACCGAGCAGTAGAGCTTGGAGAATACTTCGTGTGTGATCCAGAGAACAAATAAGCCACATACACTCATCGTGCGATCCAGAACGGGAACCATTTTCCCAACAGAGGATGAACCCGTAGAGCTCGGCAGACCGCACCTTGTCTGCCTCGCGCAGCTTCTTGTCCAGAAGCAGCACGATGACTAGCAGGGACACGACGAACGCCGTGGCGTTGCAAATGAAGAAAGCCTTCAGCCGCGCGCCGTGGCGGCCTACCATGAGGATGGGGTAGCCAGGACGGCTGCCGTCCTCGCCGTGGTCCCAGAAGCCGCCCGGCGCGCTGAGGCCCGCAAGGTATTTGACGCTGACCGCGAACATGGCCAGCAGAATGAGCACCTTGCGCAGCCACTCCATATCGGCATCGAACACAAGGCTAGCGCCATCTGGACCATGACGTAGACGACGACGCCAGTGACGAGGAGCAGGGAGTAGACGGTGGTGAGCACGTCCCGGCACGTCCCGGCGGCGTACGCCCCCATGAGGCTCGGCAGGTCCATCACTATAACCACACGGAGGGTGTGCAGCGCTGCTAGGCTGGCGTTCCCCTGGTCGTGCAGGACGTACAGGATGAGGATGAGGACGATGACCACGAGGGAAGAGGCTAACGCGTTGGCATTGCAGTAGAAGGCAAGGTAGCGGGTGTAGGTGGTGTCCCGTATGATTTGGTCGCCGGCGATGTGACCGGCGGCTTCGTCCGTGTACTGCCAGACACCGTCCGGCGGGTTGAACCCCGCAGAGTACGTCACATCGTCACCGTGGCCACCAGCGTAGCCAGGAGCAGGATGTAACTTCTGGAGGCTGTACTCCCACGGGTCGCCCTTCCTGGATTTCACCATGGCCGGCCGCCCTCTCTCTCGACTCTAACACAAATGTGGTCTCTTTGTAATATGTTGGCGACGCGGAATGTCCGTGCAGAGATGTATGTTTCCTAACGTTTTTTTTTTCTGCGCGAAGACTTGACCGCCCGCGCGGGTCGTGGACTCGTTCTCGTGCTTGTCCTGCTCTGGTAGCCTGGAAGATGCCTGCTTTCTGCCACGGATCTTCTCTCTCATCGTTGACCTTGGCAGGACTGCAATAGTTCAAGGTCGGCGCTTGCACTGTGGTGTCGTTCGCATTTTCCAGTTCACCTACCACTCTCAGAATCGTGTTGGCTGTTTGCTAGCTGCTAATTCCATTGGTGGATTCGCATTGGATTGGTAGGACCGTAAACAGGATCCTCAGTGATAGCCTTGTTAGTTGTTAGAGACATCTGATTTTTGGATAATCCTACTTGTAATATTATTAGTAAGATGTTACTTGTACTACGTAGTACTATCTCTTTACTCTATATATACAACCTGTGGCATGTTAATGTATGTGAATTGAATTATGACTAAATCCTCTTAGAAAATTACTTTCAATTTAAAAAATTGATAAATAAGTTTACTCACTTTTACTGATTTTATTAAATACACCAGAGTAATGGCCTTTGTTAGCGGAATCCTGATAGTAATGTCCTTGTGTTAGCAACTTCTAATTTCGCCTGTTTATAATATTTAGTATACATATATTTGGAAAAAAAGTGCCATCACGTTCGCTCTTAAGAGCTATAATTTAACATATTAGTCATATATATGTGTTAAATTAATTACTCATCATTATCATTACAAAAAAGAATAAAATGCCCATCTTCGTGTTTCTTAAACTAATAACGATTGTAATTATAAACAAAATAAATTACGCCATTAGAAATACTACAATTACTGAAAATAAGTCATAAAGATAAGTCACACGAATAATGATGAAAGAGAAGAATAAGGGGAGGAATCCAATATAATAATATATTAGATATAATGTTTTTGTAAAACTCAGGACAAACACACATTCAGAAGCACGCATGAGATGAGTCACCCTATGAACACATGCACACACACCCTATGCCTATGAGCGCCTCTGATAGACTATACCAACTCATCTTAAGATTTATGAAGTCACCATAAGCATCTTGGGGTGGACGAGGACCTCGCCTCCCACTAGAAGAAGAATCAGTCGTAAATAAAACACCTTGTTGAGTCTAGGACTTGAGCCTGGTTGGATTAGTTCCACCATAACGGACCTAACGAACTGAGCTGGGAACACAAGAAGGATTATCCTCGTTCGGGCAAGAATGCCCCACATCGAGCCGGGGTATCTCGCTGTTCTTACTAAAGAATGGGGGTTGTTCTTACAAGTGCGAGAGCCTGCCCTCTCGAGTCGGCAGGCCTCTCTTATTTACTCTCTTTCTCTCCCTTTCTCCATATTGTTGTGAGAAGGTAAGTAGTGGGCACATGAATGGCTTGTCCCGTCGTACGTTCGACAGGGTACTCGATGAAGTCGCCATATCTGTAACCTACCACTGCACCTGCTCCCGTCTCGTCGTGGAAGGGTAGTCCATACCGAGGCGCACGCGCGCCCCGCGTTCCACTCCTCTTCGATCCCGTCAGAGGTGACGTGCACTCAATACCAGAGCCAGGGGGGTACTCAATTACCTTTCAACTCGGACGAGGCGGCGCCTGCTCCGCATTGAAGGCCACCTGCTTCGCTCCTATCCGAGGTCGGGCTCAGGTCCTCCCTTCGAGACTTGGACTCCCTTCGGGACCGAGTTGAAGGTCGGTCTTGCATCCTGCCCAGGGGTCGGCCCCGGGCCCCTCGTGTCACCTTCTACCGTGCTCGGGCTCGGGCCTGCACCGTAGTCCTTCGTGGGACACCCTCGTTCTTCTTCCCCGGGGGTCTAACCAAAGAACCCCATCAATAGCCCTCGAGCCCCTAGCCGATCTCGGTGATCGGCCAGAGGGTAAACCTTAATTGGCCTTGCTCCTGCATAATTAAAATAACAAACAAAAATAGTCATTGGTAACTGGCTTATTTAGATAGCCGCGACGTGCGAACCTCCAGCGGTCGGTCATGACCGTTGGTCGTCCCCGCTGTGGTTCTGCAGCACGCCCCCGGATCCCTCTTTTGAGAGGCCGGGATGTCGTTAATGGCGAGTTCGCCTCACCCCCATCCTCGAGCTGTCCGTGGTTTGGAGGGGTCGGTTTAATCAGGGGCTTGCCTTGGTGGCTGAGCCCCTGAGACCAGTGAGCTGCCTAAAGGGTGGAGCCGAGTGAAACCCATTTGACCTGTTCATTTTGGATGGCCTGAACCATTGGCCCTGCTTCACGCCGAGGGGGCTTTCTGATCGAGGATTCGTTGCCCGTGTTTCATTAATTCCCAGCTCGAGGCATGCGCATGGTTCCCGAGCTCTTCGTTGGCTCGGGCAGCTCAATGTTGGCCCTTTGGGGGGTTACCTCAGCGCTTGCGGTGCTGGGGATCGGCTACAAGCTTAGAAGCGTCTATGGGATTCATCCCACCTGAAATAGTCTTTTTCATGGACTGCTTCGCGTCACTTAACCCTCACTCTGGATCGCCCCAGGCGGCTCCTGAGCCATCCGCTGGCTGGCATCCGAACCCAGGACTTTCGTGCCGGTTAATGCGGGCTGGAGACTTACCTTCCTTCCACGGTTGCGTTGCCTTCCTTGTCCTCCAATTTCGTTGGGTTGAGGAGGGGCTGCTCGACTCAAAACCCATGCCACGTTCATGGTTTCAGATCATAGTGACCAACGGTTATGGCCCAGTGGGCCCCTTGTGTCTTTTGGGTGGTTTCACCATGGGGGAACCGAGGAGGCGCTGCTTGACTTGGTTCCCCTTAAATGCATTCGGTTTTTAACTGGGAGTTGATTGACGTTACGGTGGCGGTTCCCTTGAGGTTGTGGTGGTCATGAGGGGCCACCTGCTGCCTGATGGTTGTCAGACCACGGACGCGTCCTGCCCACCTTATATTTTTTTTCTTGCCCCCTGGATTTTTTTCTGCATTCGCCTGCTCTGCGTTCGCCAACCTTTCCTCTTTACCTTTCCGTCTTGCGCAGCACCCCGTCTTCTTCCTGCCTCCTTTATCTCTGCCCCACCATTGCCCCTTTCTCTTGGTGTCTCCGCCGTAGGGGAAAAGGGAAGGTTCTTCTCCCTCTCGCACGGTGAATTCTCCCGTCTCGCCTAGCAATTCCTTCGTGGTCAAAGTCGGAGTTTCAGCAGGGCCGCATCGCTGCTCTTTGAGAGATGGGGCTCCTGTCGGAGCATGATGCCCGCGGCATCTGTGTCCCTGAGGAGGAGCAATTTCTCATTCAGCGGACCAGCGAGATTGTGTCACTGGGAGCATTTCACCAGCATGGGCTGGGTTTGCCGGCGCAGAACTTATTTCATGGCTCGCTGAAGGAGTACATCAAGAACGACGCTCCTTCCCTTCAGTCTTTCTCGGGCAGGTCTCCTCGGGAACAAGTTTCTTGGAAGTGCGGGACCCTGAGGAGGGAGATATGGAGGCTCGACACAATTCTTCAACAAGTCCGGGAGCTGAAGGGGAGGGGCCTCTCAGGCGCCCATCTTGTTCAGACCTTCATTCGGCAGAGGGTGCTACCTATTCGGGTCTGCCTCCATACTATGAACTTCTACAGGGGGGCAGACGATCCATACCGGGAGTTGGTCGAGGAACTTTCCCAAGAGGAGATGTCTCACCATTTCCAGGTAATCTTCTGGTCGAGGGCCAGCGAGCTATATTCCCTCGGGCCATCTCCTCTCAACACGGCTTCTCCGAATCCTTACGGGCTATGGGGCATCATAAGCCCGCCCAAAGTCCCTGAAGACCGGTAGAGGCGGGTGTCGTGGGCCTCCTTAGAGGCCGCCAAGAAGCAGAAGAGGGACGAGGCCAAAGCTTGCCGGATCCAGTGTGAGAAGCGGAGGCTGCGGCGCGCGCGGCCGGTGAGTCTACTCCTGAGTCATCAACGGAGGACAGCCCCGGGTTGACAGGGAGTGGGGGTAGCCCGGCTGAGGCACTGGCCCCTCCACTCAAGCGGTGGTGGAGCGGGCGTCCGAGACCACTCATGATCAGGAGCGGAAGCATGGGTCGAACGTCGACCCCGCCGAGCGTCCCAGCATGGAGCCCATGCACCGGGCACTCGGATCGTTGGGGGGCCCTTGCCCTTCGAGGGATCACAGCAGACTGGAGGTAAAGCATTGGAGGAGGGTAGACAGGGTGCCGAGCCTAGACCGGCGGCTCCCATCGTGCGCGTCTCTACATCCTCAGTTGCTCGAAGGCCAAAAGCGGCGACTCCAGCTTTCGCTCCACTGTCCCCAGTTCCTTGTTCAGTGGACGGAGCGTCCTCGTCCTGCAGGTTGTGCGCCATTATTTAATGGCGGGAGAGGTACTTCCTTTTTCCTCTTGCTCTATTATCTTTCTCTTGATTCGACTTTCTGATATGCGCCTTTGCGCAGGAGGTCCGTTCGTGAGGGAGAGGCTTCTCCTGAGTGCCGCGTCCCCGTCTGAGGACCCAGCGAAGGGGCCCACCTTGCCGATGGATGAACCGGCGAGGGAGAGACCTGCCCTTGCCTTCGGTCCTGTGGCTGTCTGGGCCCTGCTGTTGCTGGAGTTGAAGTGGTGGCTGCTAGCGCCGTTTCCCGACCGCCGATGCCAGGGCGCCTGCCAGCCCCAGGTTCTGGTGTCACTAGTGCCGAAGCCGGAGGCGCCCCGAGGCCTGATGAGTTGGAGCGAGAAGGGGACCTGGGCTCCCAGTGCTCCCAACTCGACGGCATCCAGTCGGGTCTCCTGTCGGAGCGCGGCCGTATAGACGCCGTGCTCGGGCAATTGCGGGAGGTGACTGCAAGCGGTCTGGTGAGCCTTCTTCTTCTTTCATTGCCGTTGTGGATTCTTGGGTCCTTATAAGGGGTCTCTCCTTCGTTGTTAGGAGCTCATTTTCGCTGATCTGCTGAGGACTCCTGGTGTCTTCGCGAGAGTGAGGATCATCGGTGCCGTGCGGAAGATGAGCTGGTGGAGGTACAGGCGGAGTTCAGGAGGCTCCGTGCTGCTGCGAAGGAAACGGCTCTGGAGACTAAGGCCGTGATCACGGGGGCGTCGTAGTCTTTCACGGAGCTCGCCTGCCTTTGCGCGGTCACCAAGAACGTGCAAGGGGGCGTTGCTCATGTCGTTGAAGAACTGTCTGTGTTTCGGATTTCTAACTAGTAATCGAAAGTACCGCCTGTTCTACCTTGAGGTGGCCTAGCTAAGAACACAAGAAGGATTATCCTGGTTCGGGCAATAATGCCCTAGGTCCAGCCGGGGTGTCTTGCTTGTTCTCACTCAAGAATGGGTGTTGTTCTTACAAGTGTGAGAGCCTGCCCTCTCGAGTCGCAAGGCCTCTCTTATTTATACTCTCTTTCTCTCCCTTTCTCCGTATCATGGTGGGGATGCAAGTTGTGGGCGCAGGAATGGCTTGTCCCATCGCACGTTCGACAGGGTACTTGATGGAGTCAACGTATCCATAGCCTGCCGCTGCACCTGCTCCCATCTCGTCGTTGGCGGAGGGGGGGGTGCCCATACTAAGGCGCGCACGCGCCCCGCGTCTCACAGCTCTTTGGCCCCATCAGGGGTGACGGCCATTCAATACAAGAGCCAGGGGGTACTCGATTACCCTTCCACTCGGCCGAGGCAGCGCCTTCTCCACATTGAATGCCACCTGCTTCGCTCCTACCCAAGGTTGGACTTGGGACCGCCTTGAAGGCGGGTCTTGCATCGTGCCTAGGGGTCAGCCTCGGGCTCCTCGTGTCACCTTCTCCCAAGCTCAGGCTCGGGCCTGCACCATCATCCTTCGTGGGACGCCCTCGTGCTTCTTCCCCGGGGGTTTGAACACAGAACCCCATCAACCTCCAATGAGGGAAAACGAAGGAGCAAGCCCATGCACAATCTCAGACAGAGATGGAGTGGATAGGATAAGGGTCCTGATCTCGACCCCTGGGATGAGCCATAAGCCTCACCCTCGGGTGCCCAGACGATAAGAACACCCTGAAGGGAAGGTCTGGGCCCGACCTCGGGTAGGCAATGGACTACCGTGTGTTCCATGTTCATCACCTCGATGGCTCCACTCCGATCGACCTTCACTCCTGGCATGAAGACGTCCTTCGACAACCTCGACTTCATCACCGGCGACGGCGCTTCCTGGAACGCGCCTACTCACCCCCAGAGCCAGGATCCACTTGCCTGCGATGCAAGTATCCCTCATATTCCTGGCAGGCGACGGGTCACTCCGCTCCCGAAAAGCGTGCCTACCCGCTGCTCCATAGAAAACACCGCCGA
The DNA here is from genome assembly GCA_030760725.1 of Neostapfia colusana. NCBI lineage: Eukaryota > Viridiplantae > Streptophyta > Magnoliopsida > Poales > Poaceae > Neostapfia > Neostapfia colusana. The sequence goes on from JASWHV010000011.1 coordinate 50,969,348, forward strand.
TAGGTGTCCACCTCCCTGCGGGGGAACGACTGAGCCTCCTCCATCACCTCCCTGCAGCGCCTGTGAGGTCGACATAGCCACAACAACCGCCGCACAGCCCCTCTGCTTGTTGGGGACGATAATCACATTCAATCGGGCCCACCGCCCCGCCCATCTCCTGCAAGCTGGGAATCTACCCCTAATCGTGGACCCGATAATCGGCACCAGACGTCTGACCAAGGTAATGATGGACAGTGGAAGCGGCCTCAACATCCTGTACATCAAGACCCTCGACGATATGGTGATACCACGCTCTCACCTACGGCCGGCTCGAGCACCCTTATACGGCATCATTCCTGGTGGAAACGCGATGCCGCTCGAAAAAGTTTACCTCCACATCACCTTCGGGGACGAAACAAATTCTTGCACGGAGACCCTCACGTTCGAGGTCCCCGAGTGCGATAGCACATTTCACGCCAAGTTAGGACATCCATTCTATGTGAAGTTCATGGCCATCCCGAGCTACACCTACCTCAAAGTGCTGATACCTGGCCCCAAAAGAGTCATCCCCGTATAATCGAACATAGTGCAAGATCTTCTATGCGAGCAGGGCACATGCAGGATGGTATCGACGACGCTCGCAGCAGCAGAGCTCAATGAGCTAAGACAACATGCGACTGGAGGTGCGCTCGACCACACTACCACATCCGGAACCTTCCGACCCGCGGAGGAGACGAAGGCAGTCTGGGTCGACTCCGAAGACCCAACAAAGACAATCCAGGTGGGCACCACCCTCGGCCAGGAATGGGAAGCCACCTCATCGAGTTCCTGCACTCCAACTGGGACATCTTCGCCTGGTAGCCTTCGGATATGCCAGATATCTCGCGAGAGATCGCTGAGCACACCCTCAATGTCAATCCAGGCTCTCAGCCCACCATGCATAGGCTGCGTCACTTTGACGAACAGAAGCGACGGGCCATCAGGGTTGAGATCAGAAAACTCTTATCAGCCGGCTTCATCGAAGAAGTACAACACCTTTAGTGGCTAGCCAACCCCGTGCTTGTCAAGAAGAAGAGCGGAGAGTGGAGGATGTGTGTTGACTACACGGACATGAACAAGGCATGCCTGAAGGACTCCTTCACACTGCGTCGCATTGATCAGGTCATCAACGTCACCGCAGGGAGCGAATCCCTGTGTTTCCTCGACGCATACTCAGGGTACCACCAGATCACCCTTTGCGAGGGACAGCGGCGGGCAACAGCGTTCATCACACCCTTCGGCTCCTATTGTTATGTGAGGATTCCCTTTGGGCTGAAAAAATACAGGAGTGACATACCAGCGATGCATGCAGAAGTGTTTCCAACAGCAGATCGGGCGAAACCTCGAGGTCTACATCGATGACATCGTGGTAAAATCAAAAAAAGGCTTCCAGCCTGATCTCCGAGCTCGAGGAAAGCTTCGCCAATCTCCGCCACAACAGCATCAAGCTCAACTTGGAGAAGTGCGTGTTAGGCGTCCCCCCAGGAAAGCTGCTCGAGAACATCATCTCGGAGCACGGCATCGAATCTAACCCCGAGAAAATCATGACGATCACCAACATGGGTCCCATCAGCGATGTCAAAGAAGTGCATAGGTTGATGGGCTACCTCGCAGCCCTAAGCCATTTAGTCGCCCGGCTCGGGGAGTGGGGGCTGACCCTATACAGGCCCCAAAAGAAGTCCCAACCATTCAGGTGGACGGAGGAAGCTCAAAAGGCCCTTGAAAATCTGAAGGTTTTCCTCACCAACCCCCCAATACTAGCATCGCCCAAGCCAGATGAGCCGATCCTCCTCTACATCGCAGCCACTAATCAAGTAGTAGCACCACCCTCATCGTAGAACGGGGAAGAGCCCAAGCATGATCGCCGAGTCCAAAGGTCGGTCTACTTTCTGAGCAAGGCTTTATCCGACTGCGAGACACGCTATCCGCACGTGCAGAAGCTCCTATACGCCATCTCTATAACAAAGCGGATGCTCCTGCACTACTTCCAGAGTCACCTGATATGGGTTGTGACTGCACACGGTCTCGGGGCGATCATCAACAGTCAGGACTCGTCCGGGAGGATCGCGAAGTGGGCACTGGAACTCATGGGATACGACATATCCTACGTTACCCGAACAGCGATCAAGTCCCAAGCCCTGGCTGACTTCGTCACCAAATGGACAGAGGCTGAGACACCGCCGAGCCTGATCTGTTGTAAGTACTGGAGAATGTACTTTGACGGATCGCTAACCCTTAACAGCAGAGGAAGCGGTGTCGTTTCTCAAGAAGGAGACCGGCTCCAGTACGTATGGCGGTTGCATTTCAAGGAAACTAACAACATTGCAGAGTACAGAGCCCTCCTCAATGGACTTTGCATCGCGGCCAAGCTCGGCGTGCGATGCCTCTACATACACGCCGACTCCGAGCTTGTAATCAACCAGATGATGGAGTCAAGCTGTCATGATGTGCATATGGAGGCCTATTGTCAGGAGGCGCATGACACGACCCCATTGGTCCTGTCGAGCCAGGATCACGCTGAGGGGTGCTGCGTTGCACAGCACCGTATAACACACGTCAAAGGTACAAAGCGGAAGCGAAAATTTTATTACATAAACAAGTTTATGAACATGTTTACAGCAAAATAAGTTCAGTCTACACTCGCGGGCGTAGACTAAGCATCAAGTGCATGTTCAGCCCTCGAACGTGTCCTTGCTAGCACACACGCACACTAACTCTGCGGCGTGCACGACTCCCACTCGACAGGGTTCCCCTCCTGGGGTTCCGTCTCCTCTTTGGGAGTCCCTTCCTCATAGAACCCTGCAAAAGCTTCAAACACAAGAAGTGAGCACAAAGGCTCAACAAGTCTGACCCGTCTCACCTAAACATGGAACTTCTACATGAGGGTAATGGGTTACATGAGGAAAAAAAATCATTTGCAAGGACTCGCCTAATTAGTAGAACCTTACTTTCAAGTTTTAGCAGCAGGTTGTGGTGAACCTTACGCTAAGGCACATGAGAGAGCCGCAATCAAACAAGAAACGCATTTCTCTCATGTACTTTGCCCAAAGTTGAAAAGAACTTTAGTTAGCTCTAAGCTACAGCATATCATTAACAATCAATGTCCAGCTTTCAATCAGCAACATTTTAACATGTGACTAGCCTGTTCTTTCTACGTCACTGACCGCGAGGGACGGTGATTATAATCGATTTACACCCGCAGGGTTACCCGAACAACCCGTCATGTACGCCCGTACTCGATGTTGCCTACAACAACCATCACGGACGCCGTACGCAACTACCTTTCACCCGTTAGCCAAATGTTGAACCAGTCCAATCGTCCCGACCAAGAGGTCTCTGCGCGCGCATCTCAGTGCTGCCAGCCGATTTACACCTCGAGCTCTCAACCTACCCTCTGAACGACCAGCTATGCCTCAACACCCAGCTACCCGAGTTACATCGGTTTCCCGGTTCCCATATAGCCGGTAGATCTTCGGTATTGTTCTGGCTTGTTCAACAGGCCCGCACACGGCTCGGTCCTCAATCGACACAAGCGGAGCTACAGCACACAGGCCCCAAAGTCCTGCTGCCCTTACCCTCCGCTTGGTCTCATTTTCTTGCCATGTGTTTCATTTGCTATCACTACCCGAGTCGAGTGCCTCTAGCCTATGCTCGCGAGTAGTTCCAACTACTCGACTTGTACCGAATCCTACTCTATCCTAGCAATGCAGTAGCTAGAGGGGTTTGCAATCCTAAACCCAACCCATGGTTTTGTTGGCTATGCTGTTGGATTTCCACACAAGACTCTAATGCAAAGTCTATAACCCTTGCTAGACAGACCTAATGACTGTGAAACTTTTACTGTGGCTTGGTTACAACCTAAACAGAGACTTGGTCAAGTTTTGGTTGCAGCAAAGCTCATTTGAGCCCTCCACAATTAATTATGTCCTTGACCTTAATTGGAACTCTTAGGGTGTTCTAGGAATTTTCATGAAGCAAACTATGACTTTCTGAAAACTAGATTTTTAGAGGGTTCTAATGGAGTTGGTCTCACTTAATTTAAAGGTTTCTAGCTAAAGTTATGAGCTAAACAATTTCAGAGAAAATTCTGAAAATGTTTCTGAACATTTTCTATTTTCTCTGGAACAGTTTCACTAATCACACCATTAGGTGGATCAGATGAGCTCAAATGGATCTGAAATTTTTATGGTAGTTCAAGGATATTTTGGTGAACATCCCAGCAAAATTTCAGGATTTTCCTCCAAAGGATTCTCCAGTTAAAATTCCAAACAGTTTAAACTTTGAGGAATTACTCCTGGAGTAATAAGAGTCTTTATGAAGTGAAACTTTATTTGCTGGAAAGTTCTCAGAGAGCTGAATCCAACAAAATTTGGTTCACTCGATTTGGAGCTTTCTAGCCAAAGTTATAAGGATTTGACGTTTGGAAGAATTCCGAAATTCGGGAAAAAGTTTAAATTTCGCGGGGCCCATGGGGACACGTGTCGAGCGCGGAGGTGTCCGGCACACCGGAGATACCACACGTGTCGAGCATGGAGGTGTCCAGCATACCGGAGCTCACAGGGTATTTGCGCGCCAGCACAGCGGATCCCCGGCCACACCCGATCCCGATTTAAATTCTTCAGCCGATGACACGTGGGTCAGCCGGCTTCGTCTTCCTTCTGCCGTTCTCTCGCGCCCGCGCCGCCGACCTCGCCGGAGCAGACTCGGGGCTCGCCGGCTCGCCGCTGCCGGACCTCCCATGGTCTGAAACTCGCCGCCAGGGGGTTGTCGACGTCGAGGAACGCGTCGGTGGTGTCAGGTCGGGCTGGGGGTGACCGGAAATAGCTCGGCGACGTGCCGCGGCCTCGGTTGAGGTTCGGCGCTGTCAACCGTGGGTCCTAACCCGCCAACACCTCGAACAAACGGCCTTATTGCATCAGCGTACCTCTAGGAAGCTCGACAAGGTGTCAAAAGGGTTCAGGGATGGCGGCAAGTTGGTCGGCACCGTGTGACCGATCGCGCCCGCCATGACCGCCCTCGATCGAGCTCGAAATTCGTCACACCTAGACAGTTTCACGCTACAGATGCAGAAAAGAACTTGATCGCCGGCTAGTCCAGCGTCTATGTGCAAGATTTGATGACCTCCGAAAGATCATAGAGCGAGAATTTAAAGAAGCCGTACCGGAAGCTCAGTTTAAGGTTGCCGGAGCAAAAACTGAGAATTCGCCGGCGAGAGTTCACGGCGTGGCTTGAGCTTCAGGTGGAAGCAGTGTGGAGTTCGTGCGCTCCTGTTGCCGCCCTTGCTCGGCCGTGGAGGTGGTTGCAGCGTGCTGCCCGCGTGAGACCGATCGCCGTCCTTCAGCTAAACTGTGGCAGTCGTCGTTGGTCACGGGAACAGGGGCCGAAACCCGGTGGTCCAGGCGTTGGGAGGGTGGTGCGCGACCTCCGGTGGCTATCTAGCAGCTCAGGAACGAAGGAGGAGATTGTTTTGCTGGTTTTCCCGATTGAGCAGAGAGCTGCGACGAGAAACAATGCCACTGCTCGGTTCTGCCCACGAGAAGATAAAGCCGGCCGACTCCTGCTCGGCTGAGGCGGTGCCGGTCGCATGGGGGCGCGAGCAAGCCGCCCTGGGCGCCAGCGCGCGGAGAGGAAAGCAGCTGGTGGCGCCGGTAGCTGCTCGGTGGCACAGCCGACAGCTGCTCGGTGGAATTTCCCACCGAGACTTTGACTTTGGTAGCAAGTTTCTCCTTCTTCCCTCTATGACATGTGGGTCCCACCCGGGGTTTTAACCTCTGAAATTTACTCCTAATCACTGTAGTGAACAGTGAACCCCATAATACCCCTGGTGATTCAGATTATTCACCCTTGAGCCATTCGAATTGCATAGGATTCGAATTGGGTTTGGTTTGAGTGAATTTCAGCACAAGTGCAGTTTTGAATTCAAATGAAGTTTGAATTTGCCCCACTTAGTTCACGTTAAGATCAACTCCAAATGGAGTGAAACTTGGTGTGTGGGCTCAAAAAAATGTGCTGAGTAAGAATATGCCTCCCACTCTTAAATTCATGGGATAAAAACAGCTTGAATTTGAATATGGTTTCAAACTGCCCTCTTTCTAGCTATACCCAAAATGACCTCAAAAAGGTTTGGAATTTGGGTGAAACTTGGCCTGGACATCCTTAGCAAAGTGTAGGAGTTTTCATATGTCCAGCCCCCTTATATCTCATGTGGGAAATACCACTTTGGCAATGTGTGAGTTTGTTCTCTAATGAGCATGTTGATAATTGTTACTTGCTCTTCATTTGTGTTCATCATCCTGCCTCAAATGAGGTGTGTGGTGTGGTGATGAACACTGCAAATGTGTGTCAAAAACTGAGGCCCCTTACATTTCCTCCCCCCTTAAAAGAATCTCGTCCCGAGATTATAAGGTAAAAATGAGAGAGAGGACGGTGGAAAATTACCGGATATGCGACGTGAAAAATTCGGGGTAGTTAGTGCGAAGGAATTCTTCGCTCTCCCATGTCGCTTCGTCCATGGAGTGATTACTCCATAGAACCTTGTAGAACCACAACGTACGGTTGCGTGTGGTTCGGGCCTTTTCATCAATAATCTGCACCGGTTCCTCCCGATAGGTGAGATCCGGTTGCAGTTCTTCAATATCCTCCAGCTGAACGGTAGTTGATAGCTTAAGACACTTCCTCAGCTGGGAAATGTGAAAGACGTCGTGCACACCGGAAAGTGCTTCTGGTAATTTCAGCCGGTATGCCACTGATCCACATCTTTCGGTAATCTGAAATGGACCGATGAATCGGGGTGCCAACTTTCCTCTCACCCCAAATCTGTTTACGCCCTTCATTGGAGACACCCGTAGATATACGTGATCTCCAACTTCGAATTGTAATGGGCGCCTTCTTTGGTCCGCATACTGTTTCTGACGGGATTGAGCGGCTTTTTGGTTCGCTTGAATCAGTCGAACCTTTTATTCCACGTTGTTGACGAGGTCAATCCCGAAGGTCACCCTTTCGACAGATTCACAATAATTCAGTGGTGTGCGGCATTTCTGCCTGTATAGCGCCTCGTAAGGTGCCATCTTAATGCTGGCTTGGTACCCATTATTGTACGAGAACTCGGCTAACGGCAAGTGATCATCCTAATTCTTGCCGTGGTTGATAGCGCAAGCTCGTAACATGTCTTCTAAGATTTGATTTACCCACTCCGTTTGCCCATCCGTCTGCGGGTGGTATGCTGAACTACGGATCAGCTTCGTCCCCAAGGCAGCGTGCAGCTGCTCCCAAAAACGGGACACAAATAAAGTGCCCCGATCCGAAATGATAGTACAGGGTACGCCGTACAAGCATAGGATCCGTGAGATGTACAGTTCAGCGTACTTCTTGGCGTTGTAGTTGGTGTTGACCGGGATGAAATGGGCAACTTTGGTGAGCCGATCGATGATCACCCACACAGAATCATGTTTCTGCAAGGTGGTGGGTAAACCGACGATGAAGTCCATGCTCACATCCTCCCACTTCCAGGCAGGAATGCCCAGTGGTTGCAGCAGTCCCGGTTTCCGCATATGATCTGCCTTCACCCTTCGACATGTATCACACTCTGACACGTATTTTGCAACTTCGCGCTTCATCCGTGTCCACCAAAACTTCCTTCGGAGTTCTTGATACATCTTGTTACTGCCGGGGTGAATAGAAAACTTTGATAAGTGAGCCTCATCAACGATTTTATTCCGTAACTCCGGGTTTCGGGGTACGACAATCCGGTCCTTGAACCATAGGACGCCGTCTCCGTCCTTCCGGAAACATTTCAACTCGCCACTGTCTACACGTCTCCGTAAATGTGACATGCCCTTGTCATTCTTCTGGGCTGCCGCTATCTCTTCACGGATGGTGGGGATCAAAGCTAGGTTGTAGAGAGCTCCGTGTGGAATCACACGTAGTGGTGGTTCGCTCTCTTCCAACGGTGTGATGGTAAGATTATTGACGTGTGACTTGCGGCTCAGCGCATCTGCCACTACGTTTTCCTTGCCCGGATGATAATGGATCTCTATCTCGTAATCCTTTATCAGTTCTAACCATCTTCGTTGCCTCATGTTCAGCTCCTTCTGAGTGAATATGTACTTGAGGCTTTTGTGGTCGGTATATAAATGTACGAGGTTACCGAGTAGGTAGTGCCTCCACATTTTTAGTGCAAGTACCACGGCAGCGAGCTCCAAGTCGTGAGTTGGATAATTTTGCTCATGGTTTCTAAGCTGCCGTGATCCATACGCGACCACTCTTTGGTCTTGCATCAGCACACATCCGAGCCCAATGCCGGATGCATCGCAGTACACATCGAACGGTTTTGTTGTGTCCGGCAGCGCCAAAACCGGTGCTGATGTCAGGTGCTTGACTAAAGCCTTGAATGCTGCTTCACATGTTGGACTCCAAACATATTTGGTAGCCTTCTTCAGCAGCTCTGTCATTGGCTTGGCAATCTTCGAGAAGTTCGGAATGAACCTCCGATAATATCCCGCGAGTCCGAGGAAACTCTGTACCTTGTAAACAGTTCTCGGGGATTTACAATTCAGCACTTGAGTGATCTTGCTCGGGTCCACAGCGATACCCTCCGCTGAGATGATATGCCCGAGGAAAGGCACTTGCGATATCCAAAACTCGCATTTGCTGAATTTTGCGTATAACTTGTGATCCCGCAGCCGTTGCAAGACTATACGCAGATGTTTCTTGTGATCTTCCTCCAACTTGGAATACACCAGAATGTCGTCGATGAAGACCACGACAAACTTGTCCAGCTCCGGCATGAATACCGAGTTCATTAAGTACATGAAGTGAGCTGGAGCATTGGTGAGGCCGAAGGACATGACCAGGTACTCATAAAGTCCGTACCTCGTCGAGAAAGCCGTCTTCGGAATGTCCTCAGCCCTTATCTTAATCTGATGGTACCCGGATCTTAAATCCATCTTGGAAAAGATCCTTGCTTCGACCAACTGATCAAACAACATGTCGATCTGTGGCAACGGGTACTTGTTCTTCATGGTTACGGCATTTAATGGACGATAGTCCACGCAAAGCCGCAACGTCTCATCCTTCTTCTTGACAAATAATGCCGAACAGCCCCAAGGCGAGGAGCTCGGCCTAATAAAACCCTTCTCCAGGAGGTCCGTGAGCTGAGTTTTCAGTTCAGCCAACTCCTTGGGCGCCATCTTGTACGGCCTTCGGGATATTGGCGTGGTTCCCGGTGCAAGTTCAATCTTGAACTCTACCTCTCTATCAGGCGGCATCCCCGGCATATCATCCGGGAATACATCAGGGAACTCTCGGACCACCGGAATATCTTCCAATCTGATGGTTGTGGCTTGATAGACACTTGGAAGTTTTATTTCCGGACTGTCCAGAAATAATGAGTGAGACTCGTGCACTTCTGAGTTCAAGTGCACGACTCGGAGGACGGTGTCTAAAACAGTGCCGTGGCGGTTTAACCACGACATCCCTACGATGACATCGACCTTTTGTCCCTCTAAAATTATGAGAGACGTAGGGTAAACTCTACCCTCTAAGCACAATGGCGCTTTTGGGACCATCATGCTTGCTGAAATTTTCCCACCCGGTGAACAGATCACATAAGGACTATCGGTGGGTAGTATTTGCAAGCTATACTTATCAACGAAAGCTTGGCTAATGAAGCTATGCGTGGAACCTGAATCAAATAGTACTATAGCGGGATGCTGGTGGAGTTGGAACATACCCGCAAGGATTGGCTCGCCCTCCAGCACGTCCTCAATGGCAAGTTGGTGGACAGTGCCGGGCCTAGGGTTTGCCCGCCGCACACTAGTAGGGTTCCGGGGTTGATTCCTCCCCGGAAACTGTGGTGCCACTCCGCCGCCTTGCCTCTCCGGGAAACTGCTCGCGAAGTGTCCTGGACGACCACACTTGTAACATGTGGCCGCTGCTGGTGGAGTGCTCGGTGGACGGAAGCCCGGCATGCGTTGCTGAGGTGCGAACGCACGCGGCATCGCCCGCTGCTGCTGTTGTGGTTGCGGTGGTGCTGGCAGTGCCGGCCGGAATGCCGGTGAAGAGTACGGCCGACTGCGGAACGGCATCGACCGCTGTGGTAGTTGCCAGCGTGGACCTGATGGTGGGCGATTCACCATCCGAAACTTCTGAGAAGGACCGCCTCCTTCTCCAATGCTCTGCGGGGCGCTTCGCTTTCTCTCCGCTGCCGCTAACTCCTTGCCGGAGTCCTCCTGCACAATCGCAGCATCAATGATGTCGTTGAGGTTGCCGTGATTGAACATCGCCAACTTGTCCTTCAGGAGCGGGTTAAGCCCCTGGTAAAAATGGTCCCGCCGCTTCTCGTCGGTATCAGCATGATACGATGCATATAGCGTGAGATCGTTAAACGCCCTGGAGTATTCCAGCGCGTTCTGGCTCCCTTGTTGCAGGTGTAAGAACTCCTGCGTCTTCCTCTTCATCAGACCTGGCGGTATATGATAGGCCCGGAAGGCCGTCCGGAACTCCGCCCAGGTCATCACTCGGTCGGTGGGCTGTGAAGCACAGAAGTTGGCCCACCACGTGCTTGCAGATCCTTGGAGCTGCTGGACCGCGAACTGAGTCTTGCGCTGCTCGCTGATTTGGAGCAGCCCGAACTTCATCTCTATGGCGCGGAGCCAGTTGTCCGCGTCAAGTGGTTCATCCGCCCTTGAGAATACAGGGGGATGAGTCGCCAGGAAGTCGGAGTAGGAGCTCTGTTGGCGCTCCTCACGATCTTGACGTCTCTCTGGGCGAGACGTATTGGCGATGAGAGTCTGCAGCAACTCTGTGTGCTGCTGATGCGAGCCCGCCATTGCCGCGACAATGTCGGCCAATGTAACCGTTGGCAGTGGCGGTGGCGGTGTTTGCTGTTGCTGTTGCTGCTGCCGTCCCGAGGAGTCCTCGGGAGGTGGTTGGGAGGTCTCTCCCCCTTGACTGGTACCCCCAACGTCAGGGTTGGCACGAGTACGCGTCATTCTGAAATTCAAAACAGCAGCGATTAGCACATGTCTTACTTAAAATTTCCATAAGCAACAGTAGGTATTGAAGCGACGCATGATTAATTTGCACAACATTCACATATATTGATAAAGCATAAACTTTATACAAGATACATTATTCTCGGGTCTCCGAGAAGTCGTGCTCATGTCGTCACTACCTATACATACACTACTGTCTACACGACATGTCACCGATTACAAAAGTTGGGTTACGCTACCCTGGCTCCCCTACTTGGCAACCGTAACCCCCTACTCGGAGTAGAACTCGACCTCCTGTGGGTCTTCCTCCTCCGGTACCTCTGCTGGTGGCTCTGGGTCTACCACCTCTTCACCCATCCCGGGTTCTCCCATTGCTGGAAGACCCAAGACCACCGGTACGCCTAACACCGGAGGTACAAGGTCCTGCAATGTGTGCACCTCGTCCATAGCCTGGTTGTAGTCCTCTTCCCAGCCTTGTCCTTCCTCAATAGCGTCGTCCCGCTCTTGAGCAAGGTACTCATTCTGCTGGGTTAGGGTCTGCACCAGTTCTTGCAACGCCGCGATGTCAACACGGCTCTCTTCTTTGCCTTCTTCAGACGACGCAACTGATTGTGCTGTTCATTCAGTCGCTTGATCGTCGGAAGGAGCACATTGCGGAGTGCGCTGTGAGCACTCTCGAAATGATCTCCATGGCTTGTACTCTCCTTGAGCTTCGTGGCGAGATGCTCCGTACGAACAGCTTGGCTGTCCATCACGGCGTTTCCCGCCCTCATCTGGAGGCTGAGATTTGCCTCCGCGGGGTTGTACCTTGGGCAACTCGGATCCGTTGCCTCCAGGTACCTCTCTTCCCACACATGCTGAGCTCGTCCCTCCACCGGAACGAGTGCGTATGGAGTGCCCTCCATAGCCTGCACATGTAGTTGGCAGAAACGTTACATAGTGTCACAGGCTGCCACTTGCCACATCCCTTCCGGTTGTCTTCCTCTCACCGTGACGGTGAATGGCACCCAACCGGGTGGCATAGGTCCTGCAGGGACTTCGACATGGATCGTCCACGCCTTGTTCCCCTCTTCGCCTTCTTCCTTGGCGAAGTATTGCGGCATCTGGTCGTACCCGAAATATTGGAGCATTTGCCACAATGCTTCCGGGTAGCCGCTATGGTGAGAACAGTGGGACATCACCCACCCGTTCTCCAATTGCTTATCTGCTGTCATCTGTAAAAATATATTTGAGAAATGTCAAATATTTATTTAAACAGTTAACCGCTGAGTTATAACATAAAACATGTCATTGAACCCATAAAATTTGGAAACATAGTTCAAATTTTAAACAAATTTGACTGCTGATCTGCTGTTCCCATGACAGCCCTGACCAGTTGATGCTGTCCATGTGAGCCAATTGCTTCGGTGGTGTGGTGGTCGCTGTGAGGAGGAAGCAATGGAGTTGTGCGCTTGTGCAACCGATGACAAAAAAGGGCTTGATATATATGACGGCAAAGCAGGTCTCCAGCGCTGCAAAAGAGCTCGGAGGTGGCAGCCTCGCAGCCCTCGGTGGAGGCTCTGCCGAGCAGAGCAGCGGGTGCTCTGTTTCTGCCCAGGTTCTTGCCTGACAGGTGGGACCTCCTTCAATTTTCATCACATCCTCTCTGATTTTTGGTCTAAACTACCCTCAAAATATATGAGTTTTGTATTTGTTGTTGAATCCAAACTTAATCATCAGAATTGATCACTGGTTTGAATTTAAACTGAATTTGAATATACAATTTTATTCAGAAGATTTGATATATGAATCTGAATTGATTTCTTGCTCAAAAGTTGATGAAAATTGGTAGGGTGGATGAAAAGAATATGAGTCATCAAAGTGTGCTTCCAAACTTGCCAAGTGATCAAGTTATTTTGGAAATTCAAATTTGATTTGAATTTCCTTCTTTGTCGCGCTCAAATTATTAATCAAACATGTTTCAAATTTTTTTGACCATTGACCTCAAGGTTAACTCAAAACCTCAGGAATCTACTTGGCATATTCACAATGAAAACTTGGGGTGAGATCAAAATTGAATAAGTTCAGCTCTGAAATCATTATTTCCAATGAAATTTGAAATCCTCTTTGACATGAATATCAAAGTACCTCAAAAATTTCTCAAAATTTTCCATCCCACAATTTTGGACCTGAGGAATTTAAATATGCAATCAGATTTTTGAGTTGGCCACTGCAAATAAGAGTTTTGAACCAACAGTTTGGAACCCTCATTTTGGAAATGGCCACCTTATGATCGAAGGGAACAATTTAGTTCAAACTGAATTTAAGGTACTCTTTCACATGCCAACACTTATATGATTAAACAAAAGTTTTTACAAGTCCCATTTCTTGGATTTAAACTCAACTTTATTCACAGCTCAAGTTTTCCATTTACAAGTTTTTGGGACTTTTACATTCCTCCCCCCTTAAAAAGAATCTCGTCCCGAGATTCATGATTAAGAACAGTGCGGGGAGGATGACTACCGAACATAAGCCTCTAATAACTCCGGATGATTGCTTTGCAAATACTCCTCGCTTTCCCATGTAGCTTCGTCGGGCGTGTGATTTTTCCATAGCACCTTGAAAAATCGCAGCTTCCGGTTTCTGGTCTCGCGAGTCTTTTCATCAATTATCCGGGTTGGATGCTCAACATACGTGAGGTCCGGCTTTAAATCTGTTATGTCTCCCGTGAGAATTTCCGTTGGAACTTTCAAACACTTCCGCAACTGAGATATGTGGAAGATGTTATGAACTCCGGCTAAGACTGCCGACAGTTCCAAGCGGTATGCCATGGGTCCACACCTTTCACTAATGATGAAGGGACCGATAATATGTGGAGCTAATTTTCCTTTCACTCCGAATCGGTGAGTGCCCTTCATAGGAGATACGCGGAGGTATACATTTTCCCCAACATGGAAATCCAGAGGACGACGTCTCCTATCCGCATAACTCTTTTGCCTGGACTGAGCGGCTTTAAGATTTGCTTGAATAAGCCTTACCCGCTCTTCAGCTTCATTTACGAGACCAACCCCGTAAATCACTCTCTCGCCAGATTCACACCATTTCAAGGGTGTGCGGCACTTCCGGCCGTAGAGAGCTTCATACGGTGCCATTTTGATGCTCGCTTGATACCCATTATTATAAGCGAATTCCACCAACGGTAGATGATGGTCCCATCCTTTACCGTGGTGAATGGCACATGCTCGAAGCATATCTTCGAGAACTTGATTCACCCTCTCCGTTTGCCCATCGGTTTGAGAGTGATATGTAGAGCTTCTAATCAATTTGGTTCCCAGTGAGGCATGCAGCTGGTCCCAGAAACGAGCAACGAACAACGCGCCTCGATCAGAGATGATCGTCCGGGGAACTCAATGTAGGCATAGTATTCTTGCAATATAGAGCTCCGCATACTTTTTGGCATGGTATCTCGTATGCACCGGGATGAAATGCGCTGACTTGGTTAACCGATCCATGATTACCCAAACCGAGTCATGCTTATTAGCCGTGAGAGGTAGTCCAACAATAAAGTCCATACTAATATCCTCTCACTTCCATGCCGGAACACTCAGCGGTTGTAAGGTTCCCGCCTTCTTCATGTGGTCGGCTTTAACTCGCCGACACGTATCGCATTCTGATACGTATTTAGCAACCTCCCTCTTCATTCGGGTCCACCAAAATTTGGTCTTCAGTTCTTGGTACATCTTGTTGCTGCCCGGATGAATAGAAAACTTGGATAAGTGAGCCTCATCCAAAATTTTCTTCCGCAGCCTCATATCACGGGGTACGACTATCCGGTCCTTGAACCATAGGGTGTCTTCATCATCTAACCGGAAACATTTCATTTCCCCGTTCTTCAATCTCATTTTGATATGAGCCATGCCCTTGTCTTTCTTGTGGGCTTCCATAATCTCCTCTCTTATTGTGGGTATGAGAGCAAGATTATGTTAAGCTCCATATGGAACCAAGTAGAGACTTGGTTCTTCCTCTTCTAGTGGTGTAATGGTCAGGTTATGAATATGAGACTTCCGGCTGAGTGCATCTGCAACCACATTTGCCTTGCCCGGATGATAATGAATTTCAATCTCATAGTCTTTGATCAGCTCCAACCATCGCCGTTGCCGCATATTCAACTCCTTTTGAGTGAATATGTACTTAAAGCTTTTGTGGTCAGTGTAGAGATGAACCAGATTTCCCAATAGGTAATGTCTCCACATCTTCAAAGCTAATACCACGGCAGCAAGCTCGAGATTATGAGTTGGATAATGTTGTTCATGATTCCGTAATTGCCGTGATCCATATGCGACCACGCGTCCTCCTTGCATGAGTACACAACCAAGTCCGATGCCAGATGCATCACAATAAACATCAAATGGCTTGGTTGTATCCGGTTGAGCTAGAACCGGGGCTGTTGTGATGTGTTTCACCAACGCTTGAAAAGCTTCACCACATGGCTTGATCCAATCATATTTGATGCCCTTCTTCAGTAGCTCCATCATAGGTTTGGAGATTTTTGAGAAGCTCGGGATGAACCTCCGATAATATCCCGCCAAACCCAAGAAGCTACGAACTTCATGGACGGATGTTGGAGACTTCCACTTCAGCACTTGTTCAATCTTGCTTGGATCAACAGCAATGCCTTCAGCTAAAATAATATGTCCAAGAATTGGCACTTGGTTGATCCAGAAGTCACATTTACTAAACTTTGCATAAAGCTTGTGATCTCTCAGTCGTTGGAGCACAATATGCAAATGTTTACCGTGTTCCTCTTCTGATTTGGAATAGACCAAGATGTCGTCGATGAATACCACGACGAACTGATCCAGCTTCGGCATAAACACCGAGTTCATAAGGTACATAAAGTGAGCCGGAGCATTGGTCAACCCAAAAAACATGACAAGATACTCATAGAGTCCATATCTTGTCAAGAATGCTGTTTTCGGGATATCTTCCGCTCGAATCTTGATTTGATGATATCCCGACCTTAAGTCCATCTTGGAGAAGACTTTAGCACCCACTAGCTGATCGAATAGAATATCAATTCTTGGTAGTTGATACTTGTTCTTTATTGTCACAGCGTTTAAAGGACGATAATCGAAGCATAGCCTCAGCGTCTCATCCTTCTTCTTCACAAATAAAGCCGAGCATCCCCATGGTGATGAACTTGGACGAATGAACCCCTTGTCCATCAAATCTTTGAGTTGCTCCTTCAGTTCCGCTAGTTCATTCGGAGCCACTTTGTATGGTCTCCGAGAGATCGGCGTGGTTCCCGGTATCAACTCTATTTTTAATTCCACCTCACGCTCAGGTGGTAAGCCTGGAAGATCTTCAGGAAACACGTCCGGATATGCACGGACTACCCGAATGTCTTCTAACTTGCAAGCCTCGGTATTACATACTTCCGGGTCTTTGGAAACCGCTCCGCCGAGATACATTGTTTGACGTCCGTGAGGTGGAGAGTCCAAGTGAACACTCCTGTTCTCGATGTTCAGAACAGCCTTATGGAAGGTCAACCATGATATTCCCAATATGGCATTGATTCCTTGGTCTTTGAGAACAATGAGGGTGGTAGGATAAATTTTCCACCCAAACAAAGGGGTGCTCGAGAAACGACTTCATTAGTTGATATGTCTCCACCTGGCGAATGAATAAGGTAAGAACCTTTTGTGATAGTTGTGGATATCTGATCCCGGATCACCGTCGCCCTGCTAATGAAGTTATGTGTCGCACCAGAGTCGAATAAAATGATAACTGGCTTGTCATTTAAGGTGAACCTGCCGGCAAGAACAGATCCTCCCTTTGACAGATCATCGACTGACACATAATTAACTGTCCCCACTTTGGACATAGCTTTTCTTGGCTGTCCAAGATTACTTTTTAGAACAGGACACGCAGACACAATGTTGCTGCTCGGTTCAGTCACTTCATTGACGTTGAGCTCGTTGTCAATATGAAGTGGGACAACACTTGGTTCAGCTGAGAAATCACCTTGTTCATCTTCAACCTCTTGAGGGCAATATTACTCTGGTGCACCAAGGTGATACTGAGGTGCAGGAGAAATAAGTTGTTGCTGCGATGGAGGTGAATAAGACTTCTGTGGAGTAGAAGAGTCGTCACACTCCCAGAATGATTGCACCTCTTGTGGAATCTCTCGACCGGAAGGTGAACGGATTACCAACCGATACTTCTGAGGCAGATGATTGTATTTATCCTGTGATGAGTCCCTCTCCCTCTTTTCCTTAAGGTAGAGATTGGAATAATATTCCTGAGTGAAGCACAGCAAACGAACTCATCAAAATTCTCTTGGCTAACTTGAGCCAACTCACATCGCAGCCTAGCAGTCAGCCCTCGGTAAAAATGATAACCCTTCATGGCTGGTGACTTCACATAATCCGGGACATATTGAGCTAAGCGATTGAATTCCTTCGCATACTGAATAACACTCATGTCCCCTTGCTTCAGACTCCAGAATTCATCCAGGCTGGATTGCATTATGCCCGGAAGAATGAAACGAGCACGAAATGCAGCCTGGAACTCCGCCCATGTGACACGATGCCCTGCTGGTTGGACAGCAAGGTATTCTGCCCACCATGCTCCAGCAAAGCCGTGAAGCTGCTGAGTGGCAAATAGCGTCTTCGAGAATTCATCACATTGGATCAACCCAAACTTGGACTCAATGACACGTAACCAGTGATTTGCTTCACAATGGTCAGCCGCCTCAGAGAATACCGGCGGTTGTGTCGCCAAGAAATCCAGATAAGTGCTCGGGGTTGGCATGTGATGTTGAGCTTCTCTATTTATTCCTTGCTGAACTAGAGTTTGGAGCTTTTCATTCATCTTCGCCATAATTTCAGCCAATCCGGTTGGCGATGGCTCTTGTGATGAAGTTGAGTCATTCTCACCTCGACTTGAACCTCCAATCTCCATTTGAGAGTGTGCGCGTACCATACTGCATGAAACAAACTTTTGAGTCAATCAAAATTCTATCCCAGTAGTAAATAAAGATAAGTAAAACATGAACATGTCATGAACTTTATGAAAGCATAAGCACATTCATGTTTAAACAAATCTTAAGTAGGCTAAACTAATCAGCTGGACACCCTGACCAGTTCACACAAACCCCAAAATTTACTCAAGTTATCTATAGATTCTTGACTTGAGTTTAATACCAAAGTTTTAGTAAACTTCAGTATCTTTCCAAGGGTACTTATATGCCTCTAGATCATCTCTGGATCATAAGTTATGATTGCTCAAAGTTGACAGAATTCCTGGATAAAATTTGCCAGCATCTCCTTTGTATGTGGCTACCTTTATCACAGTTGTATATGCAATTACAATAAGAATCTGAGCAAACTCTGAACTACAACAATGTTGTACATCTCATAATCTTTCCAACGGTGTATCATAGGCTCCTTAAGGATTTTTCTACAGGAATTTATGGCTTAAAAACAGAAAGGTCCAGAGAGGTTTTTGCTACTGTCCTGGTTTTGAACAGTTTTCCTTCAGCTGGACTTTTCACCAACTTAACGTGTGATTTTGCTCTGGAGGTCTACAAAGAAGTTGTAGAGCACTTAAATCTTTCCAGAACTGTATCATCCACCTTAATTGGTTATATCAACTCAGAGTTATGCTCTGCTAAAGTCCAGCAAGAATTTCTGCCAGAACAAGAGCACTCTGTTTTTGAAAACTTTAACGCCTAGTTATACTCTCATTTGAATCTTAGCTCAAAATAAGAGTTCAGTAACTAATATTTGTTTCAAACTTCCATTTTTAGTTGAAAGTTAGTTCATGAATCATTTCTTCATAGGGAAGAGGATTATATGTTTAGTACGGTGTCGATGCACCGTAAGAATCATATCAGTACTACGTTACCTCACCAAAAGAAAATCCTACCCAGATTATACCGGCATATACGTATTATCAGTGGCACTAAGACGGTCTCTCGCACATGTGTACTACACGGAATACGTATGTCGTTAGTACCTGCAGAAGAACACTCAATAGTGGTGCACTCAAAGGTTGTTTTTATTTCAGGCGGTTCCATATTTGAAAGTAAATACAAACACCCGTATCATTGTCATACGGCCGTCCTTGAGTTAAGCCACGTCTCAAGGCACATGATCGTGTTTTTACACCACACGACGGGGAACCCAAGCATATCATGAACGGGTCGTCACGGTTGGGAATGTTATCAACCCAACGGATACCACCTACTGCCCTGCAGGGCACGCCGATGCCAAGCGCTGCGTATGTCCTCCTGGGCTATTTCCAGACGAACACACTATCCCGTTACTGACCACACGATGGGGTCTCCACTTACTTGCCTAATGTACGCTAGGGATCAGCGTTTCATATGAACTCAGAAACATGAAGAGTGCAAGAGTTTCATATTAACATCTCACACCAAGCTGTGAGATCTAGCCCTGAACCACTTTCCTCATCAGGGGAGCTAACCGAAATTGAGCCGCTTTCGGTGGCGTTCCTTACCATGCTTACCTGAGCGTAGGTGCGTCATTACATAATCACAATTCAGAATTATAACACAAATGTTAGTCATGCCACTTAAGTAACTATACTACTATAGTCCTTATGTGGGCCTAATATCGTTTCCTCACCGTATCCTAAGTTTTTGTCGTAATACGATTCTTATTCCGTGTGCTATTAGCAATGCGGCTCTGATACCACGCTGACGGGACCAGCCGTTCCGTTCACGGGGACGGGGCACCTCGCCCGGGAATCACATTGGGTGGTGCCGTGTTATGCGGCACCCAACAGCACACATATAAGGAAAACTGTATTACATAAATCAAAGTGGAAGCTTACAAATATTCTTTGTAAATAATTTACATAAATTAGCTACAGCAGAAGTCTATAAACAGCTCACGTCGAATAACTAAGAAGCATTCGAGAAGAGGTCCAGCCTGCGGACTCCTCTCGCTAGCAACACGAAGACATGGCAGCAGCTAGGTCCTCCATGTGTAACATGACTTGGACATTTCCGAGTCTCACCGGACAACCTTCTTTATAGCGTCGTATTATCCTGCAAAACCACTCATATAGCAAGAGTGAGCACAAAGGCTCAGCAAGACTTAACCGTCTCTCCTAAAGCATGCAACTCTACATGAGGATAACTTAAGACCTAATCCTGTAATTTGCGGAAAGACTCGCCTACGAGTTCATCCTTAACTTTCAGATTTTAGCCATAATAGTATTGACCTTGCGCCCAGCAACATTGGAACTCCACAATGAAACAAGAAACGCTTCATTCCAATGTAACTGTCCCAAGGTGGAAAATAACTTTAGTTCGCTCTATCTCTACTTCAAACAAGGTTTTCATGCAATTTACAATAACCATATCAGCAATTAAACTTTGCAAATTGTTTCCACCCAAGTTGATTACTACGTCACAACATGGGAGCAAGCGGTACTCAATAAGCGTGAGGGACGGTGATTCGAATCAAACACTACCCGGATAACTCGACACATACGCCCGCCTCTGAAGACCCAAATCTGCCGTCCTTCATTACGTCGTATGTGGCAACCTTTCTCAGGACACTAGACTGTAGAACCGGTCGCGCCGTCTCGGGCTCATAGGTCTAACGAGACGATGTGGTATGCCTCTACAACCCAGTGAACCTGGTACATCGGTTTCCTGGTTCCCATATATCAATAAGCATCTGGTACACAACTCAATACTTGCTCCTGGACGCGGCACACGCATCGGTCCTTAACCGGCACAGGCAGAGCTACTCGACCAAGACCTCGTCTGGTCGCTGCCTAACCCCTCTGCCTGGTCTCATCTTTAGAAATGCAAACTTTAGTTTGCCTCTCTCTTCCAACCATCCTTATGAAATCCTGCACTATAACTCGCGAGTAGATTCCAACTACTCGTCTTCTACCGGATGTCCTAGCCTATTTAGCATGGCCTTCTTCTACAGCGATGAAACCTTCTACTCTTGACCCCAAGGTTCATTTTTAGTTATGCAAGTGGAGTATAAAACATCCTTGACCTAATGCACATACAAACTTTGACCCATAGTAGTGAACAAAGGAAAACTTTATAAAACAACTTAAATGCAAACCGGGGCTTGCCATGATTTTGCAGGTGACTAAAGTCAGATAATATGAAGTTAGTTGCTGATGACTTGAAGTTAATCCCTGCCCTTCTTGTTCCTTGATCCAAGCTCGACTTCTCCTTCTTCACTTTCCATGTTTAATCACTACACGTTATGAATATGCATACATGTTTAATTGTCAACTTTTACTGACAAGTGCTAAAGACAAGTTTAAAACTGGAACTCTGTTTAAGAATTTAAAATGACACTGGGGCTAGTGGTTTGGTTTGGGTGAAGCAACATGATCAAGTGATAATTACATTTCACCACTTGTGTGCTACTCATCTAAATAGGTTGAACAGGATAGTGGTGATCCAGAGCTCCAATGGAGCTGAAACTTTTCATGTGAGTGTCTTGTCACAAGAAAGTCCTCTGGACCAATATTCAGAATATTTCACTAAGTAGATCACCCAGAACAATTCCCTAAGCATTTAGGCAAAAAGGAATTAATTCTGAATAAATTTTCACTTTCATGCAAATTCAAGTGAACTACAATTTCATACATAGCTCAGGGAGCATGCATGAATTTTCCTAGAATTTTTGGAGCTAAGGAATGCCCAGAACTAAATTTCCAAGTTTTGGAAATTCTCTGGAAATGTTTCTGTATTCATTTGAAAACAGAAAATTGAAATCAGAATTACCCTAACTAAATAAACTCCAAATGAGCTGAAACTTTTACAGGAGTCTCCTAACATCCTAAAGAATATTCTGGCGAAATTCTACGGTTTTTGGATGGACCAAACTCCCTCTAAAATTCTTTTGCTGAAAAGCTTTAAAGAATTTTCCAGAATTTTCTATTGGTTGTCATGCAAATGTGGCTGCATATTTGGATAGAGCTTTTCATCCTGAATCCAACCCAATTTGAATCACTAAATTTGGAGCTTCCTAGCAAAGGTTATGAGGTTCTAAAGTTTGAATTGTATTTGGAAATTCTGTTTAAAGTCAAATGATGGTTTGAGTCACTGACAGCATGGTCCCACTGTGTCATCCCCTACCTCCAGCCAGAGCTGCTCTGTTTCTCAGCTGAGGTGGTGTTCTCCGGTGAGCCTCACCGTCCCTGCTCCCCCAGCCATATTTGCCCCTGATTTCTGCCGCTGGGGCCTAAGATTGCATGAGAAACAAATTGGTGAGGTCATCCCCAGCTGAAACAGCCCGGAAAACCTGCCCCAACGATGGCAGAGGCCCCCCCCCCCAACAACGGCGAGGTCGTGTTCCATATAGTAGGCACCAAATCTTGCGCCACTTTGTCCTAGAGAATCAGTGGAGTATGGAGATCACCGTTCTAAATGCAAATCAGCAAGAAATCAATTGGAAATCACCTCTCCACGGAGAGCTAGGGTTGCAGCAGTTTTGTAATGGGGAAAAATGGAAATTCCAATTCTATGGTGCATAATTTTTGGTGGAATTTGATTCTACAGCTTCACAACAGAGTCTAGAAGATATGATATGATGTAATTGAGCCTTAAAGCTTGCTGTAGAATGAAATCCCGAAATTACAGAGAGGTTGTTCAAAAGTGCTCACCAACGGAATTTTACAGAGAACTCGACGATCGTTTGATGAAACGAAAATTAATTTTGCATGCAGATGCTAGACACCAAGGCGCACAGAAAACTCTATGGGGTGAGGATTGAAAACGCCTGGTTGATGCTGTCCACGTGAGCCAATTGCTTCGGTGGTGTGGTGGTCGCTGTGAGGAGGAAGCAATGGAGTTGTGCGCTTGTGCAACCGACGACCAAAAAGGGCTTCATATATATGATGGAAAAGCAGGTCTCCAGCGCTGCAAAGGAGCTCGGAGGTGGCAGCCTCGCTGCCCTCCGGTGGAGGCTCTGCCGAGCAGAGCACCGGGTGCTCTGTTTCTGGCCAGGTTCTTGCCTGACAGGTGGGACCTCCTTCAATTTTCATCACATCCTCTCTGATTTTTGGTGTTTAATCCAAAATTAATCATCAGAATTGATCACTGGTTTGAATTTAAACTGAATTTGAATATACAATTTTATTCAGAAGATTTGCTATATGAATCTGAATTGATTTCTTGCTCAAAAGTTGATGAAAATTGGTAGGGTGGATGAAAAGAATATGAGTCATCAAAGTGTGCTTCCAAACTTGCCAAGTGATCAATTTTATTTTGGAAATTCAAATTTGATTTGAATTTCCTTCTTTGTCAGGCTCAAATTATTAATCAAACATGTTTCAAATTTTTTTGACCATTGACCTCAAGGTTAATTCAAAACCTCAGGAATCTACTTGGCATATTCACATTGAAACCTTGGGGTGAGATCAAAATTGAATAAGTTCAGCTCTGAAATCATTATTTCCAATGAAATTTGAAAGCCTCTTTGACATGAATATCAAAGTACCTCCAAATTTTCTCAAAATTTTCCATCCCACTATTTTGGACCTGAGAAATTTAAATATGCAATCATATTTTTGAGTTGGCCAATGCAAATGAGAGTTTTGAACCAACAGTTTGGAACCCTCATTTTGGAAATGGCCACCTTATGATCGAAGGGAACAATTTAGTTCAAACTGAATTTAAGGTACTCTTGCACATGCCAACACTTATATGATTAAACAAAAGTTTTTACAAGTCCCATTTCTTGGATTTAAACTCAACTTTATTCATAGCTCAAGTTTTCCATTTACAAGTTTTTGGGACTTTTACAATTACCCGGACTCAACAGTCCCAAAACCAAACCATAACCAAAAACCATCCCAACTAATCATGTGAGTTGTCCAGGCGCTCGTGATCATAAGCTCGGCTATCATGATAGTTTTAAGACTCTGCAGAGTTTGCACCTCTTTACCCACAAGTTTGTGATTTCGTCACCTGTCGGCGACTACAGAACCTCCATTATATCAGTATACAACCGTCGGTGTATGGTCAAGATATCACAAAATAGCTATTTCAAAGGGGCTACTAGATGTATGGACTCACTAAGGTTTCACCGGCAGGCTAGAATCTCCAATTCTCCCACCCACGGGCCCCCTCTTGTGACATGCAGTTCCCAGGGAAGTCGTCACTCGACTCCCATTCCCCGCGCCTTCCACGGTTTATAACAATCTAGCAACTTACCTAATTACTCGGCTAAGCCGCGCCCATACTTGGCCTTGTGGTGGCACTGTTATCCTGCCATGTGCTCGCATGAACTGGTCCTTAGATCTACGGCAAGTAACCACCATCTCATTCTACCTCATTCACAAACCCAGGCTTGCCTAGATCTCCCTTCGATTCACGTTCATTAACATCAAGTTCTCATTATTATTACGAGTGCAGTTAGCTAGACACATCTATCTCGCTTCCCAAAATCCCGTGGACTCAGCGAAGCAAAATGTAAAAAACCATACCCGACTCATTAACTGTCCCGGTGAAAAGGGTGGTTTGACAAAACTAGTAAACCCTATAAAGGCTTCCCGTCATGTTGACTCAAGCACACACACCTTTTCGCAAACAAAACAGTTTTCCAAAACATAGGATCAATATGGTCAAGGAGCACTTGCCTTGTTCTTGTGGTTCCGGTTGTTCTTCGATCTCGAAACCTTGTTGTTGCAGCTCATCATAGACAGTTCCCTGAGCTTGTCCTTCTATACACAATCATGCACATACAAGATTCATAACAATCAATACCATGCACAAACTTTAACCAGATGTGATGATGCATATGCATGTTAATCCTATGATATAGTTTAGTTTGTACGTGTTCTTTCATGTCTTGCATGGGTTTTACAATGAATAGAGGTGTAAAGATCAATTGTTGACGTGGCGATGATCTTGACTTTAGATCAAACCGATCAACACATGATCTGTCCACGAAAAAGCTTCTGTTCGAAAGGAATCGAAGCACAGATGCAAAGAAAACGCAATGATGTCGTAAGGTGGTATTGAAGACCTACCTTACGTTCTTCTTGGTCTCGGGGTCCTTCTCCTAGCAAGACAGATCGTCGGTGCTCTCTTCCGGTGATCTCCGGCGACTGAACTCCTGCGAAGGGTTTTAGCTCGGTGAACTGGGGCTAGGGCTCTAAGTTGTCAGCTCAGGAGGTGGAAAAGAAGTACGTGGTTGCGGTCAAAGGTTTTGGGTTCTATTTATAATCGGGAAGAGAAGAGTCCTAATTTGATCGGAATTCAAATAAGGGTCCAATTCAAATTGTTTTTGAATCTTAACAACTTATGTTTAGTTGATTTGGTGCGGTAACATTGTGGAATTCGTGTCAATTTCCTCCTGTACCGGTATTCCCACGCATACAAAGGAAAACCGCTTCAGAATCACGTTACCTTCGCGGTGGTGAGCTCCGGAAGCTCCACGTGTCCTGCGGGAACCTGGGCTCCCTTTTCCGCAGAGACAAGCTCCGGTTGTGCCGCGTGTCAGGCGGGCGAGACCTCCTTCTTTCTCAGAGGTGAGCTCCGCGTGCGCCACACGTCCTGGCGGGCGGGACCTCCCTCTCTCTCCAGAGGCAAGCTCCTCGTGCGCCACGTGTCTAGTGGGTCGGGACCTCCCCTTTTAGAGGCGAGCTCCGCGAACACCATTTGACAGTTCCGGACCTCTCCTCTCTTCGGAGGTGGATCCGGGGTGCCACGTGTCAGTGCCAGACTTCCTTTCTTCTCTGAGGCGAGCTCCGAGGTTGACACGTGTCCAATAGTGAGGGATCTCCCAGAGATGAGCTCCGGAAGTGACACATGTCCGATAGTGTCGGACCTGCCGGAGGTGAGCTCCGGAGGTGAAACGTGTCCAATAGGACCGGACCTCTCGGAGGTGAGCTAAGAGAGCGACACGTGTCTAGCGAGGTCGGACCTCTCGAAGGTGAGCTCCGAGAGCGACACGTGTCCCGCGCGGCTGGTCCTCTCTTTTCCACGGTGACTAGCTCTGCAGCCGACATGTGTCCTGCGGGACTGGCCTCGCTTCTCCGCAGAGGCTAGCTCCGGGGCAATATGTGTCCCACGGGGTCGGACCTCGCCCTTTGCCACAGGGACGAGCCCCGAGCATGCCACGTAGCAAGCGGTGGACCTCTACCCAATTGCGGGGATGAGCCCTGAACGCGCCACGTGGCCAGCGGCCGCGAGAATTGTCTTCGACGCTCTCTGTGAACTGGATTTGGCTCTTTTTGGCTATCTTTTTAATATTTTCTCTGTTTCTACTTATTTTAAAATTTTTTTTCTACATGAAACATTAATACATGCAGAACTCGAAAATGAGGGTGTCACAAATCTACCCCCCTTAAATTGAATCTCACCCTCGAGATTCGCTAGTAGAGAATAGATGAGGAAACTCTGTCTTGATATCTTCCTCACGCTCACATGTAGTGTCTGCTTCCGTGTGATGACTCCAGTGTACCCTGCACCGACGGATCACTTTGTTCCTCGTGACCCTTTCCTTTACGTCCAAAATTTGGACAGGGTTATCTGCATAGGTCAGATCCTCTTGAAGTTTGAGCTCGTCAATTGGTACTTGCTCTTCCGGCACTCTCAAGCACTTCTTGAGCTGGGATACATGAAACACGTCATGCATGCCGGAGAGATGCGTTGGGAGCTCTAGTTGATAGGCTACTTCTCCTCGCCTGTCCAAAATCTTAAATGGTCCGATGTAGCAAGGTGCTAGCTTGCCTTTGACGTTGAAACGTCGTTGGCCTCGGATAGGCGATACCTTAAGGTATACGAAGTCTCCTACTTCGAAAGTCGACTTCCTTCGCCTATTGTCCGCATAGCCTTTCTGTCATAACGGAGCAGCCTTCAAGTTTTCCTGTATGGTTTGGACTTGCTTTTCAGCCTCTTGTAGCACTTCGGGTCCAAACACTTGGTTCTCTCTAGTCTCGTTCCAAAACAACGGCGTTCTACACCGTCTACCGTACAATGCTTCGAAAGGCGACATCTTCAAGTTAGCTTGATAGCTGTTGTTATAGGAGAATTCAGTGTACGGTAAACTCCTATCCCAACTACGCCCTCATTTCAAGGCGCAAGCTCTCAACATGTCCTCCAAAATTTGGTTTGTCCTTTCAGTTTGCCCATCGGTATGTGGGTGGTAGGCGGA
The DNA here is from genome assembly GCA_030760725.1 of Neostapfia colusana. NCBI lineage: Eukaryota > Viridiplantae > Streptophyta > Magnoliopsida > Poales > Poaceae > Neostapfia > Neostapfia colusana. The sequence continues at coordinate 50,996,511 of JASWHV010000011.1, forward strand.
GCCAAAATCCAGTCGTCTACCTATAGCTTTCTGCAGCTTCCTCCAAAATCTAGAGGTAAAATGAGAACCCCGATCCCATACTATCCTCTTCGGGACTCCATGGCGGCACACGATTTGCTCCATGTACAGCTCGGCTAGATCTGCCACATGGTACGTGGTTTTAACAGGAAGAAAATGAGCTGTTTTAATCAATCGGTCCATGATAACCCAGATTGAGTCGTAACCTGACCGAGTACGTGGCAATCCAACAATGAAATCCATACTGATGTCTTCCCACTTCCACTCAGGTACCTTCAAGGGTTGCAACAGTCCAGCAGGTATTTGATGTTCGACATTCACCCGTTGGCACGTGTCGCATAGGGCAACATACTCGGCTATTTTTCTTTTCATACCATCCCACCAATAACAAGTCTTCAGGTCCTTGTACATCTTGCTACTTCCGGGATGTATGGAATAAAGTGAGTCATGTGCCTCCTTTAATATCGTGTCGCGGATGTGCTTCACGTTAGGCACACAAATCCTTTTTCCTAGCCAAAGTGTACCCTTCTCGTATTCCTTGAAGTCCTTCTCTATTCCTTGTCAGATCCTTTCCTTGATCTCCTTGATCTCTTCATCCGTAGCTTGGCCATCTCTTATCTCTTGTTCCAATGAAAATTGGAGTTCCATTACTTCCATCTCGTTCAAGAACCGAGATGTAACCGTTCGAACTCCTTACGCAGCTCGGGCGGTAGCTCCCGAACTGTGAGTTGGTGACATGCTCCCTTCCGGCTCAATGCATCGGCTACTACATTGGCCTTTCCGGGGTGATAGTTGATTCCAACATCATAATCCTTGATGAGCTCCAACCATCGACGTTTCCTCAAATTCAAATCCATTTGGGTGAATATGTACTTGAGGCTTTTATGATCCGTATAGATCTCACATCGATGACCAAGGATATAATGTCTCCAAATCTTCAATGCATGCACCACGGCTGCTAGCTCCAGGTCATGTGTAGGGTAATTAAGCCCGTGCTTCTTTAGATGTCTCGAGGCCTAGGCTACCACTTGTCCTTCTTGCATGAGCACACATCCAAGCCCTTGTCTGGATGCGTCACAATATATGTCAAAGCTCTTGCGCACGTCCGGAAATACCAGAACCGGTGCTGTGGTTAGCCTTTTCTTGAGCTCCTCAAAGCTTTCTTGGCACACTGGGGTCCATTGGGAGGCATTTCCCTTCGTTAGCAACTCCGTCATAGGCTTTTCTATCTTAGAGAAGTCCTTGATGAACCGGCGGTAGTATCCAGCCATCCCAAGAAAACTCCGAATATCCCTCACGTTTTGCGGTTGGTTCCACTTCAGAACATCTCCCACTTTTCCGGGATCAACCGATACTCCTTCCTCGGAGATAATGTGGCCTAGGAACAATATCTCCTTTAGCCAAAATTGACATTTGCTGAGCTTGGCATACAATTGATGCTTTCGCAGCTTTTGCAATGTCAATCTCAAATGCTCTTCATGTTCCTCCTCACTTTTCGAATACACCATGATGTCGTCGATGAAAACCACGATAATCTTATCCAAGTACTCCATGAAGACCTTGTTCATGAGGTACATGAAGTATGCGGGTGCATTCGTTAGCCCAAATGACATCACGGTATATTCATACGAACCATACCGTGTCCGAAAGGCAGTACTTGGTATATCGGAGGGCTTAATATTCAGTTGGAAGTATCCCGACCGGAGATCAATCTTGGAGAACACTCGGGCTCCCTTCATCTGGTCGAACAGATCCTCTATACGGGGCAGAGGGTACTTGTTCTTGATCGTCACCTCATTGAGAGACCTATAGTCCACGCACATCCTTTGGGTCCCATCCTTCTTGTCTACGAAGAGCACGGGGGCTACCCATGGTGACGAGCTTGGACGTATAAAACCCTTCTCCAGCTGCTCCTGAATTTGCTTCTTGACCTCCACTAGTTCGTTAACGGGCATCCTATAGGGTCTCTTTGCTATAGGTGCGGTTCCGGGTACTAGGTCAATGGAAAACTCAATATACCGGTCAGGTGGCATACAGGGAAGTTCTTTTGTGAACACGTCCGAAAACTCTTGAACCACCGGAATGCTGTCTAGGGTTACTTCTTCGACGTGGTTCAACGTTGCCTTCTCGGTTGCAGGTTGGGCTGACTCAAACTCGATACAGGTACCGTGCTCGTTAGTCAACTGCACGCTCCTCTTAGCACATTGGATTACTCCGTTGTGCTTACTTAGCCAATCCATTCCTTGTATTATGTCGAGCCCTTGGGAATCAAAGACAATGAGGTTGGAAAGGAAGTCTACCCCCCTTATTTTAAGGTTTAATTTCGGACATACTATATTAGTCCTCATATCTCCACCAGGAGAATTAACCAACATAGTATATTTCAAGTGTGATATGAGTAGATTATACTTGGCAACATACTTGGATGATATGAAGGAATGTGATGCTCCGGAATCAAATAAGATGGTGGCTGGGTTGGAGTCGGTAAGGAACATACCAATCACGACGTCCTCAGCCTATTGCGCTTCCTCAGCAGAGACATGGTTCACGTTGCCGCGAGCGTTGTTCTGCTGTCCACGGTTGCCTTGATTGGCTCCTCCGTTCGGCCGTGGGTTCTGTTTGGGCACGTTGCCTTGCTGTCCAGGACCTCTCCTCGGGCACTGGCTCACAAAGTGTCCCGTCTCCCTGCATGCAAAGCATGCCCTGTTTCCCATGGCAGCAGGTATGCTGGGGCGGGGGTTTTGAACAGTAGCGCCCATGTTTGGACGAGGCGCAGGAGGCAAAGGCACACGAGGTGCTTGTGCAACGGGTCGTTGCTGTGGTGGCTGATTAGGGCGGTATGCAGGAACGGTCGATCCATACTGCGGTGCAGCTGGGGGCATGTACCGAGGTCGTACATTGCTCCCTTGTGGCTGGTATGGCATCTTCCTCTTCCCCTCCGGCTCGATCTCTCGGATCTTGCTTTCAACCACTATAGCCTTGTCAACCAGCTTCTGGAAGCTCGCATAATCATTGTTGAGGAGCTGAACCTGAATCTCATTGTTCAGCCCTCTCATGAACAGGTACCGCTTCCGTTGGTCTGAGTTGACATCTTCAGGGGCATACCGTGACAGCTGTGTGAACTTGTTAAGGTACTCATTCACGCTCTTCTGTCCTTGGCGGAGACCCTTGAACTCCTGCCTTTTGAGCATCATTACACAAACAGGGATGTAATGAGAGCGGAAACTCTTCTTGAACTCAGTCCAAGTGATCGTCTCCGGGTCGACATGAGTATTGGACAGGGCATCCCACCAATCAGCGGCATCTCCCATGAGTTGGTGCGACGCGAAGAGAACCTTCTCCATGGACTTCAACCAGTCGTCGTCTTCCATGGGATCGTTAGCTTGAGCAAAAGTGGGTGGTCGAGTCCTCATGAACTCTCCCAGCCTGTTATGAGCCGGCGGTGGTGGTGGCGGTGGTGCCGGAATAGGGTTGTTGTTGTTGGCCTGCAGTTGACCCAAAGTTTGGATCATGGTCTGCATAAGCTGATTCTACATGGCCATCAACCGTTCCATGTTGTTTTCACCAGCTCTGGGTTTCACAGGAACTTCATCGTGGCCATCCTCTTGGTTGCCACACACGTTCCTTCCTTGGCGGGCGGCGTTTCCTCTCACCATCTGTGAGAGAGAATGGAATAGAATAGAGGCTAGAAGGTTAGATAGATCCCCTATCTATATGCATCAAGGTGGATAGACTATATATATTAGCCCATATGAGGATGTGAACAAGTGCCGAGGCCTCTCACACCTCTTTCTACTTATGTGTGGATATAGACAATGCTTGAGACGTTCCACAACTCACACTAAACAAACAAGCACAAGCAATCATCACAGAGGCTCACACAACTCCTATTCAAGACTTATTCAATGGGAGTCCTATGTGGTTTAGGGTGAATACCAATCTGTGACTTCACCCTATGTCAAGGTGGTTTGGGGTGATACCAATCTGTGATTCAACTATGGCTTCTCCTAGGCTTGCATCCTATGTCAAGGTGGTTCCAATGCCAATCTATGCATTCTAGGCTTGCATCCTATGGTCAGCGTGGCTTCTAACACCAATCTGTTACTAGGGTGCGTCCTACAGTCAACGTGGCTCTATAACCAATCTGCGATCACTCTAGGTTTGTGATCTACAGTCAACCGTGGTAGCTTGGTACCAATCTGTGGATTGTACCAACCTGTGACTAGGCATGACAGCTTTAATATCGATCTGTGACATATCTAGGTTGTGTTATCTACGATCAACCCGTGGCAGGTTAATACTAATTTGTGTTTTCTATCTAGGCGTATAACCTACCATCAACCCGTGACTCTGATACCAATCTGTGACACCCTCGTTTCTATGGAAAACCATGGAACCGAGAACTGATGCGTATGTGTGCCCAGGATGTTCATCACACATACACATATCATCCACAAACTGAATTCAGAATATATATTACCATGAATAACAGGGTTTAATTTCAATGTCTCATGAGTCTTGGACTCATGCTAGCAGCGGAAGTCTAAATCTAGCAGTAGAAGTCTTCTAACTAGTGCGGAAGCAATCTAAGCAGCAGCAGCAGCTCCATCTCTACTCCATCCACACAGCCAATGTTGAGGACAGATTACACGCCTAAGGCTCCACTTGGTCTTCATAGTAATCTTCTCCTGTAGCTGATGATGAAGTAATAATGTAAGTTTGAGTACAATGATGTACTCAGCAAGTGCAGGAAAATATGATATGTAGCTCACAACAAGGAAGGTATAAAAAGGCTCATTGCAGAAAGCAAAGTTTATTTCTCAAAACACGATAAAAATAGCAACTCAGCTTTAAGTGAATGTAATCCCGACATGTATTTAAAATACCAACATAACTCCATTATGTTCCATCCTTTTTCCATGTCTCAACAAGACATTAATCATCTTTGCTCATGAATACCATCTCGTATTCACTACCATCTCACGAATACCATTCGTATTTGCTACCATCTCACGAATACAATCTCATATTCGCTACCATTCAATTCTGTCTCATTCCGAGACCAAATCTCATTGCCATGACTCAACAGTCATGCAACCAATCTCATTACCCGGAATCAACAGTCCCAAAACCAAACCATAACCAAAACCATAACCAAAAACCATCCAAAAAACCATCCCAACTAATCATGTGAGTTGTCCAGGTGCTCGTGACCGTAAGCTCGGCTATCATGATAGTTTTAAGACTCTGCAGTGTTTGCATCTCTTTACCCACAAGTTTGTGATTTCGTCACCCGTCGGCAACTGCAGAACCTCCATTATACCAGTACACAACCATCTGGGTATGGTCAAGAGGTCACCAAATAGCCTTTACAAAGGGGCTACTAGATGTATGGACTCACTAAGGTTTCACCGGCAGGCTAGAATCTCCAATTCTCCAACCCGCGGGCCCCCTCTTGTGCCATGCTGTTCCCAGAGCAGTCCTCACTTGACTCCCATTCCCCACGCCTTCCATGGTCCATAACAATCTAGCAACTTACCTAATTACTTGGCTAAGCCGCGCCCATACTCGGCCTTGTGGTGGCACTGTTATCCTGACATGTGCTCGCATGAACCGGTCTGTAGATCTACGGCAAGTAACCACCATCTCATTCTACCTCATTCACAAACCCAAGCTTGCCTAGATTTCCCTCTGATTCACGTTCATTAACATCAAGTTCTCATTATCATTACGAGTGCAGTTAGCTAGACACATCTATCTCGCTTCCCAAAATCCTGTGGACTCAGCGAAACAATAAGTAAAAACCATACCCGACTCATTAACTGTCCCGGTGACAAGGGTGGTTTGACAAAACTAGTAAACTCCTATAAAAGGCTTCCCATCATGTTGACTCAAGCACACACACCTTTTCATAAACAAAACAGTTTTCCAAAACATAGAATCAATATGGTCAAGGAGCACTTGCCTTGTTCTTGCGGTTCCGGTTGCTCTTGGATCTCGAAACCTTGTTGTTGCAGCTCATCGTAGACAGCTCCCTGAGCTTGTCCTTCTATACACGATCACGCACATACAAGATTCATAACAATCAATACCATGCACAAACTTTAACCAGATGCGATGATGCATATGCATGTTAATCCTATGATACAGTTTAGTTTGTACGTGTTCTTTCGTGTCCTGCATGGGTTTTACGATGAACAGAGGTGTAAAGATCAATTGTGGACGTGGCGATGATCTTGACTTTAGATCAAACTGATCAACACGTGATCTGTCCATGAAAAAGCTTCTGTTCGATAGGAATCTGTAAGGGCCTCAGTTTTGGACACATAACTGAAGTGTTCATCACCATACACACACACCTCATTTGAGTAAAGATGATGAACACAAATGAAGAGCAAATAACCACCATCAACATGCTCATTAGAGAACAAACTCACATATTGCAAAAGTGGTATTTTCCACATGTGATATAGGTGGGCTGGACACATGAAAACTCCTACACATTGCTAAGAATGTCCATGCCATGTTTCACCCGAATTCAAAACCTATTTGAGGTCATTTTGGGTATAGCTAGAAAGAGGGCAATTTGAAACCATATTCAAATTCAAACTGTTTTTATCCCATGAATTTAAAAGTGGGAGGCATATTCTTACTCAGCACATTTTTGTGAGCCCACCCACCAATTTTCACTCCATTTGGAGTTGATCTTGACATGAGCTAAGTGGGACAAATTCAAACTTTATTTGAATTCAAAACTGAACTTGTGTTGAAATTCCTCCAAACCAAACCCAATTTGAATTCTACTCAATTCAAATGGCTCATGGGTGAATAATTTGAATACCCAGGTTATTTTGGGGCTTACTGTTTACAACAGTGATTAGGAGTGAATTTCAGAGGTTAAAAACCGGGTGGGTCCCACATGTCAGCCACAGAGAAGAAACAAACCGACTGAAACACAGCTCACTCGGTTCTCAGGTGCAGTGTGCGCGCGCCACCGGGGGGCTGCCGGCGCCAGCTTTTGCTGCGTGCCCCAAGCCGGAGACCAGTCGCCGGGCTTCTTATCCCCTCCCCGGCGTGCTTCCATCACCCATTCCCCGAGCTACCGACGTACTCGGCCTGTTCTTCCACTGCAACCGCCGCCGCTCGAGCTCACACTTGATCAAGTCCGATCACTCGCGAGCACAGCCTCCTCCACAGAAAAACGGCACCGGGAGATCGTAAGCAACCTTCTAGACCCCGTGTTGGCCAGTGAGCAAGCGTCTTCGAGCTGTACCGAACCGTTTCTCGGCGAACCAAACATCGCCGCCGATCGGGCTCTCGTGGACAGCACAACACAGCCGTTGTCACGTCCTCTTCTATACACAAGAAAGGTGCGTGATTGTATGTAGATGGAGTAGCCAAAAGCCGTTTGGCGATTGATCAACCCTCGGCCGAGAATTTCCAAATTTACTTTTGATCAGTTCATAAGGACCGAGCTCACCTTCAGGTGAAATTCGTGCTCTATACACGAGGGTTGGACAAGCTCGTTACCTAGTAGCTTCTACGCATGATAGTGCCCACGCTCGAACTGGAATCAGAGAAAACCATCGAGAATCGGCCATGATATGCCCGTTTTCCCCGCCGCCATGGCTGAGCCCCTCGGCTCACCATCGAGGGCATAGTTGCCGGTATTTCTAGCTTCCACCCAGCCCTGGTTCGTGTTCCCCACGCTCTACTGATGCTCTTCGACCGATTCCCGATCGATTTGGTGCACGGGAGAGCGAGACCGACCTCACCGGAACCCTAGCAGGTGCTGTCACCGGTGCACACGGGTTTCGGGTCATCGCCGGCGGCCGGCGACCCCACCATCAGGTCCAGGGGGTCAGTATATGGGGCAGGCGGCGAGTTTCAGGCCGGGGGGTGGCCGGGAACTCAATTCCGGCGAAGGTCGCCGGAGACCGCAACCGCCGCGCAGTTGGCGCGAGGAGGGAGACGACGCACTGTGTGCGGGGCCCACGAGCAGGAATTTAAACTTTTCCCCAAATTTCAGTTTCAGTTCAAACTTCAAATCCTCATAACTTTGGCTAGAAAGCTCCAAATCGAGTGAACCAAATTTTGTTGGATTCAGCTTTCCGAGCACTTTCCAGCAAATCAAGTTTCACTTCATGAAAACCCTTATTTCTCCAGAATCAATTCCTCAAATTTTAAATTGTTAGGAATTTTAACTGGAGAATCCTTGGGAGGAAAATCCTGAAATTTTGCTGGGATGTTCAGCAAAATATCCCTGAACTACCATAAAAATTTCAGATCCATTTGAGCTAATTTGATCCACCTAATGGTGTGATTAGTGAAACTGTTCCAGAGAAAATAGAAAATGTTCAGAAACATTTTCAGAATTTTCTCTGAAATTGTTTAGCTCATATCTTTAGCTAGGAACCTTCAATTTAAGTGAGACCAACTCCACTAGAACCCTCTGAAAATCTAGTTTTCAGAAAGTCATAGTTTGTTTCATGAAAATCCTTAGGACACCCTAAAAGCCTTCAATTAAGGTCAAGTTCATGATTAATTTTGGAGGGCTCAAATGAGCTTTGCTGCAACTAAAACTTGACCAAGTCTCTGTTTAGGTGGTAACCAAGCCACAGTAAAAGTTTCACAGTCATTGGGCTTGTATAGTAAGAGTTATAGACTTCACAAGATTAAAAGTAAATACAACTGCATTTAAATTAATACATGTATTGCTTCTATCATGTAGTCGCTAAGGTCGAGGAGGAACCCAAAGTCCTAGACTTTGTTACTCCGGAGGAACAGCTAGCCTACGACCAAGAGCAGCAAGGCAAACTCTGGTTTGCATTAACCTTTTTACAAGCTTTTATTGTTTTGAGCACATACTTGATTACTATATTCTTTGCATAAGAGTCTTGTTTGGAAACCCCACTGCATAGCCAGGAAACCATGGGTTGGGTTTAGGATGGAAGACCATGTTAGCTACTGCAATGCTATGATAGAGTAGGATTCGGTACAAGTCGAGTAGTTGGAACTACTCGCGAGCATAGGCTAGAGGCACTCGACTCGGGTAGTGATAGCACATGAAACACATGGCAAGAAAATGAGACCAAGCGGAGGGTAAGGGCAGCAGGACTTTGGGGCCTGTGTGCTGTAGCTCCGCTTGCGTCGATTGAGGACCGAGCCGTGTGCGGGCCTGTTGAACAAGCTAGAACAGTACCAAAGACCTACCGGCTAGATGGGAACCGGGAAACCGATGTAACTCGGGTAGCTGGGTATTCAGGCATTGCCCGTCGTTCAAAGGGTAGGTTCAGAGCTGGAGGTGTAAACCGGCTGGTGGCACTGAGATGCGCGTGCAGAGACCTCTTGCTCGGGACGATGGGACCGGTTCAATATTTGGCTGACGGGTGAAAGGTAGTTGCGTACGGCGTCCGTGATGGTTGTTGTAGGCAACATCGAGTACGGGCGTACGTGACGGGTTGTTCGGGTAACCCCGCAGGTGTAAATCGATTATAATCGCCGTCCCTCGCGGTCAGTGAGTACCACTTGTTCATTGTACCGTGACGTAGAAAGAACAGGCTAGTTACATGTTAAAATGCTGCTGATTGAAAGATAGACTTTGCTTGTTAATGGTTTGTTGTAGTTTAGAGCTAACTAAAGTTCTTTTCAATTTTGGGCAGAGTACATCAGAGAAATGCGTTTCTTGTTTGATTGCCGCTCTCTCATGTGCCTTAGCGTAAGGTTCTCCACAACCTGCTGCTAAAACCTGAAAATAAGGTTCTACTAATTAGGCGAGTCCTTGCAAATGATTTTTACCTCATGTAACCCATTACTCTCATGTATAAGTTCCATGTTTAGGTGAGACGGGTCAGACTTGTTGAGCCTTCGTGCTCACTGCTTGTGTTTGAAGCTTTTGCAGGGTTCTATGAGGAAGGGACTCCCGAAGAGGAGACGGAACCCCAGGAGGGGAACCCCGTCGAGTGGGAGTCGTGCACGCCGCAGAGTTAGTGTGCGTGTGTGCTAGCAAGGACACGTTCAAGGGCTGAACGTGGACTTGATGCGTAGTCTACGCCCGTGAGTGTAGACTGGATGTATTTTGATGTAAACATGTTCGTAAACTTGTTTATGTAATAAAATTCCGCTTCCGCTTTGTGCCTTTGACGTGTGTTATACGGTGCTGTGCAACGCAGCACCCCTCAGCGTGATCCTGGCTCAACAAGACCGTGGGGTTGTGTCAGTGTTGGTATCAGAGCTCGCTTGAGGTTTAACACACTTCAAAGGTCGTCTTTTTCAAAAATCCAATGAGGAACGCGTTAGTAGCCCGTATAAGGATGTTATTAGCATATAGAAAGTGGCATACTAACCTATTTGTTTATGTCGGAAAAATTGTGTATCTCGGGACGTTTATGTCTTGGGGGGTACACGTAAGCGCTGTCCACCAGTGCGCACAAGCTGAAGGGTGGAGCCCCACGGGTGGCAGGTAACACGACGCGCTTTGATATCCTCTACGACTCTTCATGTCATTTGGGGTATTTGAGCAACGTCTGTCCCTGGCGTGCGTGGTGCAACTTGGGAGACCCCGTCACGTGGTCTGAAACGTGAACACGTAACTCAAGGCGTCTTTGGCTTGAGAACATCCGGGCGAGTGATGACGGCCGGGTGTACGAACTGTATGGATTCCGGGCTCGGTGTGCAGCCGAGTGTGATGATTGTTTGAGTTTCTGCAGGTAGTCTGACAACGAAACGGTAGACGTGTAGCATCCGTTTGCGAGTGACGTTTAGTGCCACTGAATTAATGAAGCCGGCTAAGTCCGGTATAGGTTTTTCCTTTGTGAGGACGTAGTACCGACATGCTCTGGTGACGCATCGACGTCACACCCAACTAAATGAACAACTTCATTGTAAAAACTGGAAGGTTTTGATCCAAAGCAGTAAAACTTTGCTGTACCCTCTTCCCTTAATCAGGATGTTCAAAGTAAACAAGTTTTCAACTTATAGGTTGTTAAGGACAGAGCACTCTGTTTTCAGCTGAATCAAGGCTGAAGTTAATCAGAGGTTAGAGGTTGAGTTCTTTCGAGGTTGGGGTCATATGATACATTTCTGGAAATCTTTGGAAGAGCTTTACAACTTTTCTGTTGAGGTCCAGAGGTCTTTCATCCCTTAACCAATCGAAAAATGAAGTAGAGTTGAAACTGTCCGGAAAACAGGGCAGAGCAAAGACTCTCTGTAAACTCTCTGTAAATTGAGTATAAATTCCTGCATAAAAATCCAAAAATAGAAAATGAGGTAGTTCCAAAAGCTTATGAGATGGGTTACTACTTTGTAATAGAAAGTTTTGTCAGATTAGGAACAGAATTAACTGGAATTCTTGGATCAAATCAGTACCTATAGCAGGGAGGTGCTGTCCAATTGTTTCCAGAAATTCTGCTAACTTTGGCATCTCATAACTTTTGAACCAGGACAGATCTTAGGCCAAGCAAATACTTTCTGGAAAGCTATTGAAGTTAGATTTAACTTTGATGTTGAGCTCCAGAATTGGTTTTGCCTTCAGCATGGCCTAAATCAGGTTGAAATGGAAATTGGTCAGGGCTGTCATGGGAACAACAGATCAGCAGTCAAATTTGTTTAAAATTTGAACTGTGTTTCCAAGTTTTATGGGTTCAATGACATGTCTTATGTTATAACTCAGTGGTTTACTGTTTAAATAAATATTTGACATTTCTCAAATATATTTTTACAGATGACAGCAGATAAGCAACTGGAGAACGGGTGGGTGGTGTCCCACTGTTCTCACCGTAGCGGCTACCCGGAAGCATTGTGGCAAATGCTCCAATATTTCGGGTACAACCAGATGCCGCAGTACTTCGCCAAGGAAGAAGGCGAAGAGGGGAACAAGATGTGGATGATCCATGTCGAAGTTCCTGCAGGACCTACGCCACCCGGTTGGGTGCCGTTCACCGTCACGGTGAGAGGAAGACAACCGGAAGGGATGTGGCAAGTGGCAGCCCGTGATACTATGTCACATTTCTGCCAACTACACGTGCAGTCTATGGAGGGCACTCCATACGCGCTCGTTCCGGTGGAGGGACGGGCTCATCATGTGTGGGAAGAGAGGTACCTGGAGGCAACAGAGCCGAGTTGCCCAAGGTACAACCCCGCGGAGGCAAACCTTAGCCTCCAGATGAGGGCGGGAAACGCCGTGATGGACAGCCAAGCTGTTCATACGGAGCATCTCGCCACAAAGCTCAAGTAGAGCACGAGCCGTGGAGACCATTACGAGAGTGCTCATAGCGCACTCCGCAATGTGCTCCTTCCGATGATCAAGCGACTGAATGAACAGCACAATCAGTTGCATCGTCGGAAGAAGGCGAAGAGGAAAAGCCGTGTCGACATCGCGGTGTTGCAAGAACTGGTACAGAATCTGACCCAGCAGAACGAGGACCTTACCCAAGAGCGAGACGATGCTATTGAGGAAGGGCAAGCTGGGAAGAGGATTACAACCAGGCTATGGACGAGGTGCACGCCTTGCAGGACCTCGTACCTCCGGTGTTAGGCATACCGGTGGTCTTGGGCCTTCCAGCAATCGGAGAACCCGAGATGGGAGAAGAGGTGGTAGATCCAGAGCCACCAGCAGAGGTGCCGGAGGAGGACGACCCACAGGAGGTCGAGTTCTACTCCGAGTAAGGGGTTACAGTTGCCAAGTAGGGAAGCTAGGGTAGCGTAACCCAACTTTTTTAATCGGTGACATGTCGTGTAGACAGTAGCGTATGTATAGGTAGTGATGACATGAGCACGACTTCTCGGAGACCCGAGAATAATGTATCTTGTATAAAGTTTATGCTTTATCAATATATGTGAATGTTGTGCAAATTAATCATGTGTCACTTCAATACCTACTGTTGCTTATGGAATTTTAAGTAAGACATGTGCTAATCGCTGCTGTTTTGAATTTCAGAATGACGCGTACTCATGCCAACCCTGATGTTGGGGGTACTAGCCAAGGGGGAGAGACTTCCCAACAGCCTGCCGAGGACTCCTCGGGACAACCGCAGCAGCAACAGCAACAACAGCAACAACAAACACCGCCACCGCCACTGCCAACGGTTACATTGGCCGACATCGTCGCGGCAATGGCGGGTTCACATCAGCAGCACACGTAGTTGCTGCAAACTCTTATTGCCAATACGTCTCGCCCATAGAGACGTCAAGACTGTGAGGAGCGTCAACAGAGCTCCTACTCTGACTTCCTGGCGACTCATCCCCCTGTATTCTCAAGGGAGGATGAACCTCTTGACGCGGACAACTGGCTCCGCGCAATAGAGATGAAGTTCGGGCTGCTCCAGATAAGCGAGCAGCGCAAGACTCAGTTCACGGTCCAGCAGCTCCAAGGATCCGCGAGCGCGTGGTGGGCCAACTTCTGTGCTTCACAGTCCACCGACCGAGTGATGACCTGGACGGAGTTTCGGACGGCCTTCAGGGCCTATCATATACCGCCAGGTTTGATGAAGAGGAAGACGCATGAGTTCTTACACCTGCAACAAGGGAGCCGGAACGCGCTGGAATACTCCAGGGCGTTCAACGATCTCGCGCTTTACGCGTCATATCACGCAGATACTGACGAGAAGCGGCGGGACCACTTTTACCAGGGGCTTAACCCGCTCCTGAAGGACAAGTTGGTGATGTTCAATCGCGGCAGCCTCAATGACATCATTGATGCTGCGATTATTCAGGAGGACTCCGGCAAGGAGTTAGCAGCGGCGGAGCGAAAGCGAAGCGTGCCGCAAAGCAGTGGAGAAGGAGGCGGTCCTTCTCAGAAGTTTCAGATGGTGAATCGCCCACCATCAGGTCCAAGCTGGCAGCCACCACAGCGGTCGATGCCGTTCCGCAGTCGACCGTACTCTTCACCGGCATACAGGCCGGCACTGCTAGTACCACCTCCACAACAACAACCGCAGCAGCGGACGATGCCGCATGCGTATGCACCTCAGCAGCGCATGCCGGGCTTTCGTCCCCCGAGCACTACATCAGCAGCGGCCACATGTTACAAGTGTGGTCGTCCAGGACACTTCGCGAGCATTTGCCCGGAGAGGCAAGGCGGCGGAGTGGCACCGCAGTTTCCGGGGAGGAATCAAACCCGGAACCCTACTAATGCGCGGCGGGCAAACCCTAGGACCGGCACCGTCCACCAGCTTGCCATTGAGGACGTGCCGGAGGGCGAGCCAATCCTTGCGGGTATGTTCCAACTCCACCAGCATTCCGCTATAGTACTGTTTGATTCAGGCACCACACATAATTTTATTAGCCAAGCTTTCATTGGTAAACACAACTTGCCAATACTACCCACCGATAGTCCATATTTAATTTGTTCACCAGGTGGGAAGATTTCAGCAAGCGTAATGGTCTCCAAAGCACCATTATGCTTAGCGGGTAGAGTGTACCCCACGTCTCTCATTATCTTAGAGGGACAGAAGGTCGATGTCATCCTAGGGATGTCGTGGTTAACCCGCCACGGCGCTGTTTTAGACACCGTCCATCGAGTCATGCATTTAAACTCAGAAGTGCACGGGTCTCACTCCTTATTTCTGGACAGTCCAGAAATAAAAATTCCAAGTGTCTATCAAGTTACAACCATCAAATTGGAAGATATCCCAGTGGTCCGAGAGTTCCCTGACGTATTCCCGGACGATTTGCCGGGGATGCCGCCCGATAGAGAGGTGGAGTTCAAGGTTGAACTTGCACCGGGAACCATGCCGATATCCCGAAGGCCGTACAAGATGGCGCCCAAGGAGTTGGCTGAACTGAAAACTCAGCTCACGGACCTCCTGGAAAAGGGTTTTATTAGGCCGAGCTCCTCACCATGGGGCAGTTCGGCGTTATTTGTAAAGAAGAAGGATGAGATGTTGCGGCTTTGCGTGGACTATCGTCCATTAAATGCCGTAACCATAAAGAACAAGTACCGTTGCGACGGATTGACATGTTGTTTGATCAGTTAGTCGAAGCAAAGATCTTTTCCAAAATGGACTTAAGATCCGGGTACCATCAGATTAAGATAAGGGCTGAGGACATTCCGAAGATGGCTTTCTCGATGAGGTACGGACTTTATGAGTAGCTGGTCATGTCCTTCGGCCTCACCAATGCTCCAGCTCATTTCATGTACTTGATGAACTCGTTATTCATGCCGGAGCTGGACAAGTTTGTCGTGGTCTTCATCGACGACATCCTGGTATATTCCAAGTCGGAGGAAGATCACAAGAAACATCTGCGTATAGTCTTGCAACGACTGCGGTATCACAAGTTATACGCAAAATTCAGCAAATGCGAGTTTTGGATATCGCAAGTGCCTTTCCTCGGGCATATCATCTCAGCGGAGGGTATCGCTGTAGACCCGAGCAAGATCACTCAAGTGCTGAATTGGAAATCCCCGAGAACTGTTCACGAGGTACGGAGTTTCCTCGGACTCGCGGGATATTATCGGAGGTTCATTCCGAACTTCTCGAAGATTGCCTAGCCAATGACAGAGCTGCTGAAGAAGGCTACCAAATATGTTTGGAGTCCAGCGTGTGAAGCAGCATTCAAGGCTTTAGTCAAGCACCTCACATCAGCACCGGTTTTGGTGCAGCCGGACACAACAAAACCGTTCAATGTGTACTGCGATGCATCCGGCATTGGGCTCGGATGTGTGCTGATGCAAGAGCGAAGGGTGGTCGCGTATGGATCACGGCAGCTTAGAAACCATGAGCAAAATTATCCAACTCACGACTTGGAGCTTGCTGCCGTGGTACTCGCACTAAAAATGTGGAGGCACTACCTACTCGGTAACCTCGTACATTTATATACCGACCACAAAAGCCTCAAGTACATATCCACTCAGAAGGAGCTGAACAAGAGGCAGCGAAGATGGTTAGAATTGATAAAGGATTACGAAATAGAGATCCATTATCATCCGGGCAAGGCAAACGTAGTGGCAGATGCGCTGAGCCGCAAGTCACACGTCAATAATCTTACCATCACACCGTTGGAAGAGAGCGAACCACCGCTACATGTGATTCCACACGGAGCTCTCTACAACCTAGCTTTGATCCCCACCATCCATGAAGAGATAGAGGCAGCTCAGAAGAATGACAAGGGCATGTCGCATTTGCGGAGACGTGTAGACAGTGGGGAGTTGAAATGTTTCCGAAAGGACGGAGACGGCGTCCTATGGTTCAAGGACCGGATCGTCGTACCCCGTAACCTGGAATTACGGAAGAAAATCTTTGATGAGGCTCACTTGTCAAAGTTTTCTATTCACCCCGGCAGCAACAAGATGTATCAAGAACTCAGAAGCAAGTTTTGGTGGACACGGATGAAGCGGGAGATCGCGAAGTACGTGTCCGAGTGTAATACATGTCGAAGGGTGAAGGCAGACCACATGCGGAAACCGGGACTGCTGCAACCACTGGGCATTCCTGCCTAGAAATGGGAGGATGTGAGCATGGACTTCATCGTCGGTTTACCCACCACCTTGCAAAAACATGATTCTGTGTGGGTGATCGTCGATCGGCTCACTAAAGTTGCCCATTTCATCCCGGTTAACACAAACTACAACGCCAAGAAGTACACTGAACTGTACATTTCACGGATCCTATGCTTGTACGGCGTACCCCGTACCATCATATCGGATCGGGGCACTTTATTTGTGTCCCGTTTTTGGGAGCAGCTGCACGCTGCCTTGGGGACGAAACTGATCCGTAGTTCAGCATACCACCCGCAGACAGATGGGCAGACGGAGCGGATAAATCAGATCCTAGAAGACATGCTACGAGCTTGCGCTATCAACCACGGCAAGAATTGGGATGATCACTTGCCGTTAGCCGAGTTCTCGTACAATAATGGGTACCAATCCAGCATCAAGATGGCACCTTACGAGGCGCTATACGGGAGAAAATGCATCACACCATTGAACTGGTGTGAATCTGGCGAAAGGGTTACCTTCGGGATTGACCTCGTCAACAACGCGGAAGAAAAGGTTCGGCTGATTCAAGCGAACCAAAAAGCCGCTCAATCCCGTCAGAAACAGTATGCGGACCGGAGAAGGCGCCCATTACAATTCGAAGTTGGAGATCACGTATATCTACGGGTATCTCCAATGAAGGGCGTAAACAGATTTGGGGTGAGAGGAAAGTTGGCACCCCGATTCATCGGTCCATTCCAGATTACTGAAAGATGTGGATCAGTGGCATACCGACTGAAATTACCAGAAGAACTTTCCGTTGTGCACGACGTCTTTCACATTGCCCAGCTGAGGAAGTGTCTTAAGCTATCAACTACCGTTCAGCTGGAGGATATTGAAGAACTGCAACCGGATCTCACCTATCGGGAGGAACCGGTGCAGATTATCGACGAAAAGGCCCGAACCACACGCAACCGTACGTTGTGGTTCTACAAGGTTCTATGGAGTAATCACTCCATGGACGAAGCGACATGGGAGAGCGAAGAATTTCTTCGCGCTAACTACCCCGACTTTTTCACGTCGCATACCCGGTAATTTTCCACCGTCCTCTCTCTCATTTTCACCTTATAATCTCAGTACGAGATTCTTTTAAGGGGGGGGAGGAATGTAAGGGCCTCAGTTTTGGACACATAACTGAAGTGTTCATCACCATACACACACACCTCATTTGAGGAAAGATGATGAACACAAATGAAGAGCAAGTAACCACCATCAACATGCTTATTAGAGAACAAACTCACACATTGCAAAAGTGGTATTTCCCACATGTGATATAGGTGGGCTGGACACATGAAAACTCCTACACATTGCTAAGAATGTCCATGCCAAGTTTCACCCAAATTCAAAACCTTTTTGAGGTCATTTTGGGTATAGCTAGAAAGAGGGCAGTTTGAAACCATATTCAAATTCAAACTGTTTTTATCCCATGAATTTAAAAGTGGGAGGCATATTCTTACTCAGCACATTTTTGTGAGCCCACCCACCAATTTTCACTCCATTTGGAGTTGATCTTGACATGAGCTAAGTGAGACAAATTCAAACTTTATTTGAATTCAAAACTGAACTTGTGTTGAAATTCCTCCAAACCAAACCCAATTTGAATTCTACTCAATCCAAATGGTCATGGGTGAATAATTTGAATACCCAGGGTTATTTTGGGGCTTACTGTTTACAACAGTGATTAGGAGTGAATTTCAGAGGTTAAATACCGGGTGGGTCCCACATGTCAGCCACAGAGAAGAAACAAACCGACTGAAACACAGCTCACTCGGTTCCCGGGTGCAGTGTGCGCGCGCCAGCGGGGGGCAGCCGGCGCCCGCTCCTGCTGCGTGCCCCAAGCCGGAGACCAGTCGCCGGGCTTCTTATCCCCTCCCCGGCGTGCTTCCATCACCCATTCCCCGAGCTACCGACGTACTCGGCCTGTTCTCCCACTGCAACCGCCGCCGCTCGAGCTCACGCTTGATCAAGTCCGATCACTCGCGAGCACAGCCTCCTCCACAGCAAAACGGCACCGGGAGATCGTAAGCAACCTCCTAGACCCCGTGTTGGCCAGTGAGCAAGCGTCCTGGAGCTGTACCGAACCGTTTCTCCGGCGAACCAAGCATCGCCGCCGATCGGGCTCTCGTGGACAGCACAACACAGCCGTTGTCACGTCCTCTTCTCTACACAAGAAAGGTGTGTGATTGTATGTAGATGGAGTAGCCGAAATCCGTTTGGCGATTGATCAACCCTCGGCCGAGAATTTCCAAATTTACTTTTGATCAGTTCGTAAGGACCGAGCTCACCTTCGGGTGAAATTCGTGCTCTATACACGAGGGTTGAACAAGCTCGTTACCTAGTAGCTTCTACGCACGATAGCACCCACGCTCGAACTGGAATCAGAGAAAACCATCGAGAATCGGCCATGATATGGCCGTTTTCCCCGCCGCCATGGCTGAGCCCCTCGGCTCACCGTCGAGAGCATAGTTGCCGGTATTTCTAGCTTCCACCCAGCCCTGGTTCGTGTTCCCCATGCTCTACTGATGCTCTCCGACCGATTCCCGATTGATTTGGTGCACGGGAGAGCGAGACCGACCTCACCGGAACCCTTGCAGGTGCTGTCACCGGTGCGCACAGGTTTCCGGTCATCGCCGGCGGCCGGCGACCCCGCCATCAAGTCCAGGGGGTCAGTATAGGGGCAGGCGGCGAGTTTCGGGCCGGGGGTGGCCGGGAACTCAATTCCGGCGAAGGTCGCCGGAGACCGCCGCCGCCGCGCAGTTGGCGCGAGGAGGGAGACGACGCACTGTGTGCGGGGCCCACGAGCAGGAATTTAATCTTTTCCCCAAATTTCAGTTTCAGTTCAAACTTCAAATCCTCATATCTTTGGCTAGAAACCTCCAAATCGAGTGATCCAAATTTTGTTGAATTCAGCTTTTCGAGCACTTTCCAGCAAATCAAGTTTCACTTCATGAAAACCCTTATTTCTCCAGCATTAATTCCTCAAATTTGAACTGTTAGGAATTTTAACTGGAGAATCCTTTGGACGAAAATCCTGAAATTTTGCTGGGATGTTCACCAAAATATCCCTAAACTACCATAAAAATTTCAGATCCATTTGAGCTCATTTGATCCACCTAATGGTGTGATTAGTGAAACTGTTCCAGAGAAAATAGAAAATGTTCAGAAACATTTTCAGAATTTTCTCTGAAATTGTTTAGCTCATATCTTTAGCTAGGAACCTTCAAATTAAGTGAGACCAACTCCATTAGAACCCTCTGAAAATCTAGTTTTCAGAAAGTTATAGTTTGTTTCATGAAAATCCTTAGGACACCCTAAAAGCCTTCAATTAAGGTCAAGTACATGATTAATTGTGGAGGGCTCAAATGAGCTTTGCTGCCACTAAAACTTTACCAAGTCTCTGTTTAGGTGGTAACCAAGCCACAGTAAAAGTTTCACAGTCATTGGGCTTGTCTAGTAAGAGTTATAGACTTCACAAGATTAAAAGTAAATACAACTGCATTTAAATTAATACATGTATTGCTTCTATCATGTAGTCGCTAAGGTCGAGGAGGAACCCGAAGTCCTAGACTTCGTTACTCTGGAGGAACAGCTAGCCTACGACCAAGAGCAGCAAGGCAAGCTCCGGTTTGCATTAACCTTTTTACAAGCTTTTATTGTTTTGAGCACATACTTGATTACTATATTCTTTGCATAAGGGTCTTGTTTGGAAACCCCACTGCATAGCCAAGAAAACCATGGGTTGGGTTTAGGATGGCAGACCCTGTTAGCTACAGCAATGCTAAGATAGAGTAGGATTCGGTACAAGTCGAGTAGTTGGAACTACTAGCGAGCATAGGCTAGAGGCACTCGACTCGGGTAGTGATAGCACATGAAACACATGGCAAGAAAATGAGACCAAGCGGAGGGTAAGGGCAGCAGGACTTTGGGGCCTGTGTGCTGTAGCTCCGCTTGCATTGATTGCGGACCGAGCCGTGTGCGGGCCTGTTGAACAAGCTAGAACAGTACCGAAGACCTACCGGCTATATGGGAACCGGGAAACCGATGTAACTCGGGTAGCTGTGTATTGAGGCATTGCCCGTCGTTCAGAGGGTAGGTTGAGAGCTTGAGGTGTAAATCGGCTGGCAGCACTGAGATGCGCGTGCAGAGACCTCTTGCTCGGGACGATGGGACCGGTTCCATATTTGGCTGACGGGTAAAAGGTAGTTGCGTACGGCGTCCGTGATGGTTGTTGTAGGCAACATCGAGTACGGGCGTTTGTGACGGGTTGTTCGGTAACCCCGCAGGTGTAAATTGATTATAATCGCCATCCCTCGCGGTCAGTGAGTACCACTTGTTCACTGTACCGTGACGTAGAAAGAACAGGCTAGTTACATGTTAAAATGCTGCTGATTGAAAGATGGACTTTGCTTGTTAATGGTTTGTTGTAATTTAGAGCTAACTAAAGTTCTTTTCAACTTTGGGCAGAGTACATGAGAGAAATGCGTTGCTTGTTTGATTGCGACTCTCTCATGTGCCTTAGCGTAAGGTTCTCCACAACCTGCTGCTAAAACCTGAAAATAAGGTTCTACTAATTAGGCGAGTCCATGCAAATGATTTTTACCTCATGTAACCCATTACCCTCATGTAGAAGTTCCATGTTTAGGTGAGACGGGTCAGACTTGCTGAGCCTTCGTGCTCACTTCTTGTGTTTGAAGCTTTTGCAGGGTTCTATGAGGAAGGGACTCCCGAAGAGGAGACGGAACCCCAGGAGGGAAACCCCGTCGAGTGGGAGTCGTGCACGCTGCACAGTTAGTGTGCGTGTGTGCTAGCAAGGACACGTTCAAGGGCTGAACGTGGACTTGATGTGTAGTCTACGCCCGTGAGTGTAGACTGGACGTATTTTGATGTAAACATCTTCGTAAACTTGTTTATGTAATAAAATTCCGCTTCCGCTTTGTACCTTTGACGTGTGTTATACGGTGCTGTGCAACGCAGCACCCCTCAGCGTGATCCTGGCTCGACAAGACCGTGGGGTCATGTCAGAATCGATGCACAGATGCAAAGAAAACACGATGATGTCGTAAGGTAGTTGTCACACCCGGTTTCTCCGAAGAACAACCGAGTGAATATCACATGTATGCCAGGATCATTTTCTCACACATGTGATGACAAATAGTGAAGCATCATTTATTACAAGCCAGGTGTCGAATATAAATAAGTCTTACATAGCATATGTCTCGATGGACAATAATAAGTTCATAACATGTAAATAAAATAGCAGCGGAATATTATTCTTGTGGGCTCCGTCACAAGCGTTGCCCGAGGGACTCCATGAACCTAGAATCCTTCTTCGGGTCCGAAGTCTTGATCATTAAACATCACATCATTCTCTTGACCTGAGCAGCAATATAAACCAACAAATATGCAAGTTTGAGTACCGATGGTACTCAGCAAGTGTGGAAAAGTTATGTCATGCATGGCTAGAACAAGGAGAGGTTGAACTCATGGTTGAAGCACTACGCAATTATTGCCTACCACCTTAGCTTATTAAGCACCTACATTACTACACAGGTGAAATGGTCCCAAATCTCCCATCCCATCATCATAATCAAATAACCATAACATTATTTCCAATATTAAGCTCCCCGCTTAACATCCTCAACTTCCAAAGCCATCGTCCTCTAATCATGAATAAGTCCAAGCCGCTCTT
The DNA here is from genome assembly GCA_030760725.1 of Neostapfia colusana. Classification (NCBI taxonomy): domain Eukaryota; kingdom Viridiplantae; phylum Streptophyta; class Magnoliopsida; order Poales; family Poaceae; genus Neostapfia; species Neostapfia colusana. Next base: position 51,018,692 of record JASWHV010000011.1, read on the forward strand.
GACCGTGAGCACGGCTGTCATGACAGTTTTGACTCTGCAGAGTTTGCACCACTGTACCCACATGTAGTGATTTCATCCCCCGTTGCCGGGTGGACTAAAAGAACCTCCATTATGCCAGTGTCCACGAACCACATTCACACTTCCCAGGTGTGTAGCCAGGAGATCACTATGAAGCCTTTACAAAGGGATTCCCGACAAGCGTGGGCCCACTGAGGTTTCACCCCTAACAGCATACAAGAGGCTCCAACCCCGCTGCAGTGGCCCCCTCTTGAGTCTTGCGGTTCATATTGTAGTCCAGCTGACACCTATTCCCCGCACCATCCAACACACCCATACTACGCCGGGGATACACCTAATTAATTGGCCAAGCTGCCCCATCTCAGCATGTGGTTGGCACGGTAAAGACAGGTTACATGCTCCATGAACCGGTCCTTAGGATCCAGGCAAGTACCAAACACAAACCCGAGTCTCGTGCACCCAGCACCAACCAAATCATCCAACTTGCCTCGATCCCTACCTCTACATAACTCATAATATCTCATTCAAGAGTATGGTAAATAAACTGATGATCTCATATCCCAGTTATCCCACTCTAAGCATGGCTAAGCACAAGTAATATGAGTGAATGACATAATAAAACAAATCCCAACCCAAGCTACAAGGAAACAAGATAATGCAATTCTAGGGAAACTTCCTAGCATGGGTTTCATAGTTCAATTGACAATGCAAATAATTCTATCTACACATCCTAGTATAGGATCAAAGTGGTCAAGGACACTTGCTTCTTCCTGCTGCTCTGGGAATGGAAAGTCTTGTTCTTGGAAGGGAAGAACTTGCTTTGGGGCAGGTTCTACTCATACCATCACACATAGCAAAAGAAAACAACAATCCATAAGACATAGTTTACACCTTCACTTCATACAAACCAAACATTCACTCTTATGAAAGTCATTCACACTTCTAAAGGTTGTGGTTACTCTATATGTGGTGATTTTTGACCTATATGCACTTTTAAACATATGTATATTATTTCTAACTTTTGTATTCAGATTTCTATTTGCACACAATACATAAATTCCCAATTTAAACAAATTCTTTAATACCCTCTTTAGCTACCAAGAGTGCATGCAAGGTAATTTCCTACTCCAAATGGGTTTTCAGACCTTCTACCAACCCTAAACTGAATTCTTTGGATTTTGGAAACTTCATTTATCATTTTCTAGTTATTCATACCTAGCTTGCTATATTTTCAGATTTATTTCCTATGCCTAAAGGTGAACTTTATTATAAAAATAGTAAGACACCTCATCTAAACAGAATAGGTTTTGGTCTAAAATATTAAATAATATATTTTTGAACTTCTCCTCTGATGTGAACTAATTTAAATTTATTTTATAAATTTTCAGAATTATTTCCTAGCCTAAAAATGTGTCCCTATAACTAATAAAGGTGAACAATCAATTAGACAGATTCATTTCAGCTAAAAATCTATTTTTATCTCACTCGAAAGTTTTCCAAGTGCTAGGAAAGTTTAAATTTGAATTTACAATGTGTTTGCCCCATCTTTTAAAATTTAAATACTAATCACATATTCAAATTCCTAAATTTAATATCACATAGGGTTAAAAAGGTAAACTCACGCCACTACAGGGTCTATTATATTATTTTAAGAATTTCCAGGGGCCTAACTATGCATAACCGAGGGGTTTTGCTAATTTTTATTAAGTCCAGGGGCTAAAACTGATTTTTAATTGAATTTACATGAATTTCTGAAGTTCTAGGGGCTAGATCAGAAGTTTCCGGGGCTAGCTCATATTTTCCGAGATCCCCAGGGGGTAGCGCGTAAGAATCCCGGTTTTTATAACGCGGGGCTGATGTGGACCGTCCAATTTAAAACAGACGACTGAGATTATAACGTCGAACCGGTACGCGGGGATTTAAATTCTACCGTGCGATTTAAAATAGACGACCCTCAAGCGGACACGTCGCTCTGATCGAGCGCGGGCGGCGCTGCCCGGCGGCGCGCGGCGGCGGGAGGTGGCGATCTCGCTGGAAAACTTCAGATCTTCATCAATTCTTCCTAAAACTGGGATTTCATGGCATAGATCGGTAGAGGGGAGGTCAGGGATCTCACCTTGAGGTTTTTCTTGAGCTCGGAGGTCCCGGAAGGCGGTCGGCGACGAGGTCCGAGATGGAACAGCGGCGATGCTCGTCGGAGCTGTGTCTAGGGCGAAATCTACCGAGTTTTCTGCTCCTGCGTGTTTCCCCGGAGGCGGTGGATCAAGATCAGCGCGTTAGATCAGAAATCCCAAGCGAAGATCGAGAGAAATTGACCAGAGAAACTTTGGTTCTCACCGGGAGAAAAAACGGCTGATCGTGGGGGAAAAACGGGGCGATGTCGGCGTTTTTATAGACGAGGGAGGGCGGCGGGTTTGTTTAGATCGAGTTTGAGTCTTCTGGGACCGGGAGTCGGGCTGAGGGACACGGAATTCCGGGTTGGTTACGATCGCGCGCGCGCGGAAGAGTCCGGGGTTGGCGCGAGCGGGAGGTCGGGGATGACAGGCGGGCCCCGCATGTCAGTGAGAGGGAGAGGGGGGGGCGCGGCTGCGGGCTGGCGTGGGGGTGGGTGGACCGGCTGGTGGGTTTCGGCCCACTGGCCGGGGGGGTTTGTTTTTTCTTTTTCTTTTTCTTTTCTGTTTTGAGTTTAATTTGAATTCCAATTTGAATTTGAATTTCTGCACCACATGCAATACGTCCAAAATTTTTTAAATTCCCCTCTTAACAGGTTTTGGGGTGTTACAGCCCTACCCCCCTTAAAAGAAATCTCTTCCTCGAGATTGGTGGTTCTAAGAAAACAATTCCGGAAACTGTGCCTTAAGCTCGTCTTCTCGCTGTGCCTTAAGCTCGTCTTCTCGCCTTAAGTTCCGAGTGATGCTTCCACTGCACCTTGCACATCCGGATTCTTTTATTTCTTGTGAGGTGTTCCATTGTCTCCAAAATCTAGGATGGTTGCTCGGCATAAGACAGATCCTCAGCTATGTCAACCTCATTCATGGGTAACATCTCTTCAGGTGTTCTCAGACATTTCTTGAGCTGTGACACATGGAATACGTCATGCACATCCGATAGGAGAGCCGGTAATTCTAGTTGATACGCCACTTCGCCTTTCCTCTCTAGAACTTGAAAGGGTCCGATGTATCGAGCTGATAACTTCCCTTTCACCTTGAACCGACAATGTCCTCGGATATGGGACACCTTGATGTAGACATAGTCCCCCACGTTGAAAACGAGCTCTCTTCTCCGAACATCGGCATAGCTCTTTTGTCGTGTCTGTGCTATCCTCAAGTTGTTGCGGATTTCCCTCACTTTCGCCTCGGCTTCTTGTAATACTTCGGGTCCAAACACTTTACTTTCCCCTGTTTGCTTCCAAAATAGTGGAGTTCTGCACTTCCTCCCATACAAAGCCTCAAATGGTGACATCTTCATACTAGCCTGATAACTGTTGTTATAGGAGAACTCCGCATACGGTAAGTTCTTATCCCAACTCCGATTGTTTTTGAGTGCACACGCTCTCAGCATATCCTCAAGGATCTGATTGGTTCTTTCCGTCTGCCCGTCAGTTTGGGGATGATAGGCAGAGCTAAAGTTCAGATGGGTTCCCAAGGTTTCATGCAGCTTCTGCCAGAACCTTGAGGTGAACTGTGTCCCTCGATCCGACACTATCTTCTTTGGTACTCCATGGTAACACACGATCCTTGACATGTACAACTCTGCCAATTTGGATCCGTTGTAGCTTTCTTTCACGGGGATGAAATGAGCTACCTTGTTTAGCCTGTCGATGATGACCCATATCGAATCATATCCTGATTGGGTCCTAGGCAATGCCACAATGAAATCCATACCGATTTCTTCCCATTTCCATTCAGGCACTTTGAGTGGTTGCAATAATCCCGCGGGTCGTTGATGTTCCGCTTTCACCAACTGACATGTGCCACATAGGGAAACATGTTCCGCGACATCTCGCTTCATGCCATACCACCAATACCTGCTCTTGAGGTCCTGTTACATCTTCGTACTCCCATGATGAATGGAGTAGTCGGAATCGTGAGCCTCCTTCAAAATCAATTCACGGATCTCCTTTACTTCAGGCACACAGATTCTTCTCCCGTGCCACACCGTACCTTGTTCATCCTCTCTAAAACCAGGGGCTTTATTTTCCTTGATGAGTTGTCTGATTTCTTGTATCTTCTCGTCGTTCTTTTGACCATCGCGTATGTATTGCTCTAGTGTGGAGTCCACTTCCATGGCGATGGCTTCACCACTATTCACCAGGCATAGATTGAGTCTTATAACATCGTCCTTCAATTCTGCAGGCATGTCCTTCAAGCTCAACCTATTGACCTGCACTTTCCGACTTAAAGCATCTGCCACAACGTTTGCTTTCCCAGGATGATAGTTGATGCCCACATCAAAGTCATTGATTAGCTCTAACCACCTCCTTTGTCTGAGGTTGAGATCTGGCTGTGTGAAAATGTACTTTAAACTCTTATGATCCGTATATATCTCTGTCCTCTTCCCCATCAAGTAGTGCCGCCAAATTTTCAACGCGTGTACCACTGCGGCTAGTTCTAGGTCATGTGTAGGATAGTTCTTCTCGTATTTCCGGAGCTGCCGGGATGCATAATCCACGACATGCCCTTCTTGCATGAGAACACATCCCAACCCGTTTCCAGAGGCATCGCAGTACACCGAAAAGTTCTTCTGCATATCAGGCATAACTAGCACTGGGGCTGTTGTCAATCTTTTCTTTAGCTCCTGAAAACTCGTCTCACACTGCGGCGTCCATGTGAATGTGATTCCCTTCTTCAACAGTTTGGTGAGGGGTCTCGAGATCTTGGAGAATCCCTCAATAAACCGTCGATAGTATCCAGCCAATCCCAATAAGCTTCGAACGTCCCCGACATTCTCAGGGGTCTTCCACTTCTGTATATCCTCGATCTTGGCGGGATCTACGGAGATTCCTCCCTCCGAGATTATATGTCCTACGAAGGGAACTCTTTTCAGCCAAAACTCACACTTGCTCAACTTGGCATATAGTTGGTGTTCTCTCAGCTTCTGCAACACCAACCTTAGATGTTTCTCATGTTCCTCTTCATCTTTGGAGAAGACGAGAATGTCATCTATGAAAACCACCACAAATTTGTCCAGATGTTCCATGAATACCTTGTTCATGAGATACATGAAGTATGTCGGGGCATTAGTTAGCCCGAAAGGCATGACGGTGTATTCATACAGTCCGTAGCGAGATACGAAAGTTGTCTTTGGAATATCAGTTTGCCTTATCTTAAGTTGGTGGTATCCCGACCTGAGATCAATTTTCGAGAACACACAAGCTCCCCTCAAATGATCAAACAAGTCTTCAATGCAGGGTAATGGGTACTTGTTCTTGATGGTTACTTCATTCAAGGCACGGTAGTCTATGCATAACCTTTGGGTTCCGTCCTTCTTGGGCACAAATATCACTGGAGCTCCCCATGGTGAGGAACTAGGACGAATATACCCCTTCTCCGTCAATTCTCTTAAATGATCCTTGAGTTTTCCCAGCTGCTTGGAGTCCATCTGATAAGGTCTCTTGTATATCGGAGCTGTTCCAGGCACTAGCTCAATCGCGGATTCCACTTCATGATCGGGAGGCATACCTGGCAACTCCTCCGGAAAAACGTCTGGGTATTCCCTGATAATCCTGATCTCCTCAACTTTCACCTCAACTTGATTTAATTTAATGTCCCTCCTAGGCTCTTGTATTGTTATGAACTTTACTCTTGTGCCACTAGGGTGAGTTAGTTCCACCATTCTGGTCGAACAATGGATGATCCCCTTAATTTTGGTCAACCAATCCATGCCCAAAATAATATCTGTCCCTTGTGAATCTATCACTATGAGGTTGCAGTAAATACCACCCCATTAATATCTGGATTCACCTTGGGACACACTTGTCTTGTCCTTATTTCTTCACCTGGAGAGTTTACTGCTAGCATATGGTTCATTTGTGTTGTTGCTAGGTCATGCTTCTTAACAAACCCTTGAGCAATGAACGAGTGGGTAGCACCAGAATCAAACAGCAGGGTTGCAATGTGTAAATTGGCAGAAAACTTACCAACTACCACGTCGGGTGCCTCTTGCACTTCCTCCATGGTCACGTGGTTCACCCGTCCTCGCATCACATTCTGCTGTTGCGGCTGCACGGGCTTCTTCTTTGGGCACTTATGGGCGTAGTGCCCCACTTCACCACAGTTAAAGCATTGCACCCCAACCTTAGTTGCCTGACCTTTGTTGTCTTGAGGTTGGTTTGGGGGTCCTTGCACTGCTGGTCGAGGTTGATATGTAGGGCGAGGCTGCTGTCCAAACTGACGCTGTGGTGGTGCTGGTGCTGCCGGAGGCCTGAAGTTCGGGTTATACCCTCTCGGTGCTGAGTAGGGTACCGCAGCACGGCTCGTCTGCCCTGCGGGTTGCTGCATCAGACGTGGGCGGGTGTTGCTACCCGAGGCTTAGTGTGACCACCTGGCCTTCCTCTTGTTTCCATTTTCCAAGGCCTTAAGCTTCCTTTCTACAACAAATGCTCTGTCCACCATCTTTTGGAAGCTTTCATACTCGTTGGAGGACATTGCACACTGCATTTCTGCGGTAAGTCCTTCCACGAAACAATCATGTTTCTGCTCATCAGTCTCTATGTCCCGTGGGGCATAACGGGAGAGTTGAGTGAATTTAGTGAGGTATTCCCTCACAGTCATGTTTCCTTGCTGCAATCCCAAGAACTCCTTCCTCTTGTTTTTGAGTTCTCCCCTGGGTATGTAATGGTTGCGGAAGCTATGCTTGAACTCTTCCAAAGTGATATTCTCAGGGTCATGATGGGCGGCCACGTAAGCGGTCCACCAATCAGCAGCAGGTCCATGCAATTGGTGAGAGGCAAACAGCACCCTCTCATACCCTTGGCATTGTATAATCCTCATCTTGCTCTCAATGGTCTTTAGCCAATCATCTGCCTCAAGGGGTTCAGCAGCACTTGCAAACTTTGGAGGTTGAGTTCCTAGAAACTCACTCAACCTTGGTTGGCGTGGTGCAGCTTGTGGAGGTGGAGCTTGATGCAAGTTGGCCACCACTTGAGTCAGGTTCTGGATGAGCTGATTTTGATTCTCAAGCATTTGGTGGATGGGATCAACTCCTTCACGGCGACCACCCCTGTCTTGGCCTCCAGAAAGATGAGGGTTGCCGACCTCATCGTTGTTGTTGGCGGGGTTGGAACCACGACCCTTTCCTCTTCCGGCCATCTATCATGATCAACCAAATGTCAATTTAAAGCATTACGTATTATCTTACCAATTTTACTTGTTTACACTTGTAATGTTGAGGCCTTGTTGAATTTATATTTTTCTGAGGGTTCATGTCTCACGCAAAAATAAATGCACTATTTATTTAATAGGGGTTCACACATCAAAGCAAAGCAATCTGAAGACGAGGTTGTCGACAATTGCTCATGGCTTCCACAACTCACGTCACACACCACACATTAACACACCGTTAACTAAGGTATTGACTCGCCTACTCGATAACCTGCTGAACTATGGGGAAGGACTCTACACGACTCGTATCACTGAGCTGGCTCCTCGGGATCTTCCTCATTATTGCGGCTGCCTTCTGACTCCGCTTTGGGTGGGGAAGCTGCTGGTGGAGAAGTGCGACGACGCCTGATCGCCCGGCGATCTGGGGAGTCAGGAGTCCATGTGTCATTCGCGGTGACACACAGTTCATTCCCATCTCCTCTTTCTCTCGCCCTCAAGCATGCTTGAAGCAACACCTCGGTTTCCTTCAGGGTGTCACGCATATCCTGAAGCTCCTGTTGACACTCCTGCAGTCGAGTGCTGAGCATAGCAGCATCCTCCAAGCACAAGTCCATGTGCTCATGGGAAGTCCCCTGCTGCACTGGCGGGTACTTGTACTCCGTTGTACCACTCTCGCGCTGGAGGACATACATGTACTCAGTCCTGTCCAGGTGGCGACGATAGATGTGACTCTGACAGGTGATTGCCTCCTAGGTGACATCCTTCTCCGCATCGATCTGTGTCGCTCGACAAGCTGGAGAGGGTGGATTTTGAGCAGCTGATTTTCGTGGATAATCCTCATTTCTGAACTCCATTCTTCCCGCTTCTCACGGATGGTTCGGGTGGAGCTGTAGTGTATGATTAGCTTGCCCGTATTGCCGGCGGCTTGGAGCATGCGTCGAAGACGGTGCAACAAGCCTCCTACTGCCAATCCGTAGGAGAGATACGTCACCGGACGGTTCTCCTCTCTCAGGCCAAGGGCAACTATGGGAACTCTCCCTCGGGTGGACTTGCGGGCGGTGCGGATCATGCGAACCATATTAAACATAAAGCATTTAAAATTTAGTTAGATAAGATTTTAAACAAAAATCCTATTTTGAATAAAAGTTGGGGTAAGATGAAGAAAGTGACCCCATTTAAATAACACTTTTCAACCCACACCTTGTAAAATAGTTTTTAAGAAAATAGGGTCCTTAAATACGTCTATTTCTACCTAGGTCCACATTTCTACGGGCAACCTTGGCTCTGATACCACTTCTGTCACACCCGGTTTCTCCGAAGAACAACCGAGTGAATATCACATGTATGCCAGGATCATTTTCTCACACATGTGATGACAAATAGTGAAGCATCATTTATTACAAGCCAGGTGTCAAATATAAATAAGTCTTACGTAGCATATGTCTCGATGGACAATAATAAGTTCATAACATGTAAATAAAATAGCAGCGGAATATTATTCTTATGGGCTCCGTCACAGGCGTTGCCCGAGGGACTCCATGAACCTAGAATCCTTCTTCGGCTCCGAAGTCTTGATCATTAAACATCACATCATTCTCTTGACCTGAGCAACAATATAAACCAACAAATATGCAAGTTTGAGTACCGATGGTACTCAGAAAGTGTGGGAAAGTAATGTCATGCATGGCTAGAGCAAGGAGAGGTTGAACTCATGGTTAAAGCACTACGCAATTAATACCTATCACCTTAGCTTATTAAGCATCTACATTACTACACAGGTGGATGGTCCAAATCCCTCAACCCATCATCAATATTAAGTAACCATAATCTCATCTCCAATGTTAAGCTTCCCTCTTAACATCCTCAACTTCCCAAAGCCATCATCCTCTAATCATGAATAAGTCCAAGCCGCTCTTGACCGTGAGCACGGCTGTCATGATAGTTTTGACTCTGTAGAGTTTGCACCACTGTACCCACATGTAGTGATTTCATCCCCCGTTGTCGGGTGGACTAAAAGAACCTCCATTATGCCAGTGGCCACGAACCACATTCACACTTCCCAGGTGTGTAGCCAGGAGATCACTACGAAGCCTTTACAAAGGGATTCCCGACGAGCATGGGCCCACTGAGGTTTCACCCCTAACAGCATACAAGAGGCTCCAACCCCGCTGCAGTGGCCCCCTCTTGAGCCTTGCGGTTCATATGGTAGTCCAGCTGACACCTATTACCCGCACCATCCAACACACCCATACTACGCCGGGGATACACCTAATTAATTGTCCAAGCTGCCCCATCTCAGCATGTGGTTGGCACGGTAAAGCCAGGTTACATGCTCCATGAACCGGTCCTTAGGATCCAGGCAAGTACCAAACACAAACCCGAGTCTCGTGCACCCAACACCAACCACATCATCCAACTTGCCTCGATCCCTACCTCTACATAACTCATAATATCTCATTCAAGAGTATGGTAAATAAACTGATGATCTCATATCCCAGTTATCCCACTCTAAGCATGTCTAAGCACAAGTAATATGAGTGAATGACATAATAAAACAAATCCCAACCCAAGCTACAAGGAAACAAGATAATGCAATTCTAGGGAAACTTCCTAGCATGGGTTTCATAGTTGAATTGACAATGCAAATAATTCTATCTACACATCCTAGTATAGGATCAAAGTGGTCAAGGACACTTGCCTTCTTCCTGCTGCTCTGGGAATGGAAAGTCTTGTTCCTGGAAGGGAAGAACTTGCTCTGGGGCAGGTTCTACTCATACCATCACACATAGCAAAAGAAAACAACAATCCATAAGACATAGTTCACACCTTCACTTCATACAAACCAAACATTCACTCTTATGAAAGTCATTCACACTTCTAAAGGTTGTGGTTACTCTATGTGTGGTGATTTTTGACCTATATGCACTTTTAAACATATGAATATTATTTCTAACTTTTGTATTCAGATTTCTATTTGCACATTATACATAAATTCCCAATTTAAACAAATTCTTTAATACCCTCTTTAGCTACCAAGAGTGCATGCAAGGTAATTTTCTACTCCAAATGGGTTTTCAGACCTTCTACCAACCCTAAACTGAATTCTTTGGATTTTGGAAACTTCATTTATCATTTTCTAGTTATTCATACCTAGCTTGCTATATTTTCAGATTTATTTCCTATGCCTAAAGGTGAACTTTATTATGAAAATAGTAAGACACCTCATCTAAACATAATAGGTTTTGGTATAAAATATTAAATAATATATTTTTGAACTTCTCCTCTGATGTGAACTAATTTAAATTTATTTATAAATTTTCAGAATTATTTCCTAGCCTAAAAATGTGTCCCTATAACTAATAAAGGTGAACAATCAATTAGACAGATTCATTTCAGCTAGAAATCTATTTTTATCTCACTCCAAAGTTTTCCAAGTGCTAGGAAAGTTTAAATTTGAACTTACAATGTGTTTGCCACATCTTTTAAATTTTAAATACTAATCACATATTCAAATTCCTAAATTTAATATCACATAGGGTTAAAATGGTAAACTCACCCAACTACAGGGTCTATTATATTATTTTAAGAATTTCCAGGGGCCTAACTATGCATAATAGAGGGGTTTTGCTAATTTTTATTAAGTCCTGGGGCTAAAACTGATTTTTAATTCAATTTACATGAATTTCTAAAGTTCCAGGGGCTAGATCAGAAGATTCCGGGGCTAGCTCGTATTTTCCGAGATCCCCAGGGGGTAGTGCGTAAGAATCCCGGTCTTTATAACGCGGGGCTGATGTGGACCGTCCGATTTAAAACAGACAACTAAGATTATAACGTCGAACCGGTACGCGGGGATTTAAATTCTACCGTGCGATTTAAAATAGACGGCCCTCAAGCGGCCACGTCGCTCTGATCGAGCGCGGGCGGCGCTGCCCGGCGGCGCGCGGCAGCGGGAGGCGGCGATCTCACCCGAAAACTTCGGATCTTCGTCAATTCTTCCTAAAACTGGGATTTCATGGCATAGATCGGTAGAGGGGAGGTCGGGGATCTCACCTCGGGGTTTTTCTTGAGCTCGGAGGTCTCGGAAGGCGGTCAGCGACGAGGTCCGAGATGGAACAGCGGCGATGCTCGTCGGAGCTGTGTCTAGAGCGAAATCTACCGAGTTTTCTGCTCCTGCGTGTTTCCCCGGAGGCGGTGGATCAAGATCAGCGCGTTAGACCAGACATCCCGAGCGAAGATTGAGAGAAATCGACCGAAGAAACTCTGGTTCTCACCCGGAGGAAAAACGGCTGATTGTGGGGGGAAAACGGGGCGATGCCGGCATTTTTATAGACGAGGGAGGGCGGCGGGTTTGTTTAGATCGAGTTTGAGTCTTCTGGAACCGGGAGTCGGGTTGAGGGACGCGGAATTCCGGGTTGGTTACGATCGCGCGCGCGTGGAAGAGTCCAGGGTTGGCGCGAGCGGGAGGTCGGGGATGATAGGCGGGCCCCGCATGTCAGTGAGAGGGGGCGCGCGGCTGCCGGCTGGCGCGGGGGTGGGTGGGCCGGCTGGTGGGTTTTGGCCCACTGGCCGGGGGGTTTGTTTTTTCTTTTTCTTTTTCTTTTTCTTTTCTGTTTTGAGTTTAATTTGAATTCCAATTTCTGCACCACATGCAATACGTCCAAAAATTTTTAAATTCCGCTCTTAACAGGTTTTTTGGTGTTACAGTAGTATTGGAGACCTACCTTACATTCTTCTTGGTCTCGGGGTGCTTCTCCTAGCAAGACAGATCGTCGGGGCTCTCTTCCGGTGATCTCCAGCGACTGAACTACGGCGAAGGGGTTTAGCTCGGCGAGCTGGGGCTCGGGCTCTAAGTTGTCAGCTCAGGAGGTGGAAAAGAAGTACGTGGTTCCAGCCAAAGGTTCTGGGTTCTATTTATAATCGGGAAGAGAAGTGTCCTAATCTGGTCGAAATTTGAATAAGAGACCTATTCAAATTGTTTTTGAATCTTAACAACTTATTTTTAGTTGATTTGGTGCGGTAACATTGTGGAATTCGTGTCGGTTTCCTCCCGTACCGGTATTCCCTCGCGTACAGAGGAAAACCGCTTCAGAATCACGTTACCTTCGCGGCGGTGAGCTCCGGAAGCTCCACGTGTCCTGCGGGAACCTGGGCTCCCTTTTCCGCGGAGACAATTTCCGGTTGTTCCGTGTGTCAGGCGGGCGAGACCTCCTTCTTTCTCAGAGGCGAGCTCCGCATGCGCCACGCGTCCTGGCGGGTGGGACCTCCCTCTCTCTCCAGAGGTGAGCTCCGCGTGCACCACGTGTCTGGTGGGTCGGGACCTCCCCTTTCAGAGGCGAGCTCCTCGAACAACACGTGTAAGTTCCGGACCTCCCCTCTCTTCGGAGGTGGGTCCGGGGTGCCACGTGTCAGTGCCGGACTTTCTTTCTTCTTGGATGCGAGCTCCGAGGTCGACACGTGTCCAATAGTGAGGGACCTCCCAGAGATGAGCTCCGGAAGTGACACGTGTCCGATAGTGTCGGACCTGCCGGAGGTGAGCTCCGGAGGTGACACGTGTCCAATAGGACCGGACCTGTCAGAGGTGAGCTCCGAGAGCGACACGTGTCCCGCGCGGCTGGTCCTCTCTTTTCTGCGGTGACTAGCTCCGCAGCCGACACATGTCCTGCGGGACTGGCCTCGCTTCTCGGCAGAGGCTAGCTCCGGGGCAATACGTGTCCCATGGGGTCGGACCTCAGTGTTTGTCGCAGGGACGAGCCACGAGCCTGCTACGTAGCCAGTTTAGCGGCAGACCTCTCCCCCTTTGCGGCGATGAGCCCCGAACGTGCCACATGGCCAGCGGCCGCGAGAATTGTCTTTGGCGCTCTCTGTGAAGTGGATTTGGCTCTTTTTGGCTATCTTTTTAATATTTTCTCTGTTTCTACTTATTTTAAAAATGTTTTCTACATGAAACATGAATACATGCAGAACCCGAAAATGAGGGTGTCACATAATTGCACATACAAACATGGCACTGTGTGTTTGTATCAGCTTCTAGGTCGCCTGTTAGGTAATTTCATCTATCTAATAGATTAGTTTTGTTTTCATACCTAGAGTTCAAAAAAAACCACAAAAACATGTAGTTTAGTTGATCTGTTCATCACTTTGTCCCAATCACCATTGACCCTTTGCAACTTTCTTTTTCAGATTTGTTTTGTTGAGTTTGTGTCTGTGGTTGAGTCATATTGCTGGTTTACAAAGTGTTTTTGGTTTTAGTTTGAGTTTTGCATTGTATTGATTCATCCATTTGAATCACGTCATCACGTTTAGATTAGATTTATCTCTGTCCAGTTGAGTATTTATAACATATCTCTCTCATACTAACTTGGATTTTGGTGTTATTGTACTTTCTGGAAAGATTGAGAAGGTACTACAACCTTTGTATTCATATGTTTTCCAGAAAATAGAGTTATCATGGTCAAAATTGAGTTATAGATGAATCTGTTCTTGATCTAGAATTTCTGAACAGTCTGTATTTTGGGGGCAACATCTCCTAATGTTCTGGCCCAAAATAGGTCCTTTATATACTTGAATAAAAAGAGGAGAGATAGATCTATTATCTTTCTGTTTTAAGTTTTTAGATTTCGGGCCTCTAAGGGTGCCTAATTATTCTTGGACGATTGACGAGAAAATCTGTGACAGACCAATAAGATATCTTTGATTGGGTTGAATTGTTTTCTTCTTTTGCAGCACATTCTGAATAAAAAAGAAAGAAAAAAGAAAAAGGCAAGTGCAAACAAGATACAAAAGGCGCAGAAAAAAAAAAGAAAAAAACAGAAGTGCTTGCATGCTTTGTGTCATCTAGTTTTGTTACATGTCTTGCTAGCTTGAACTACTAGGAACACATTTAGACCAGCAACTTTGACAAGTACTTTGGACACTTAATCAACTTTACTATTTGATTTTATTGTTGCTAAATCCTTGCTGCAATATAAAGTTCCTTTCAAGCTACACTTTTCTCTTGAGTTGAGTTCATACACCTTTGCAATCATCCCATGCTCGATTGGTTCTTCACACCGGCCACCGTTTGCCACCAGCAGTGTCGGTAAGAACACTTGTAAGAGCGTGGTAAGATGCCTGAGAGTGTGTGATTCTACTTCCACTTTGCCATTATCCTTGTAGTTGATAGGGATAACATATCTTTGTTGCATTCTGTTTGCTACTAACAATATCAGGTAAAAGCAAGAATCATGAATTAATTGTCGATATGATTGACATGATAAAGACAATGATGGAACTGCTCACTAGGAATCAAACATCAACAACGGTCACATTGACAAATTTGGATCACACATCAACCGAAGATTCACATGATATTCAGACCACCTCCACAACTCGTTCCATAGCAAGTAATTATATCTTTTCATCTATTATGATGGTTTTGGTTACAATGAATATATTGCTCGGGAAATAGAGATTGATAAAATTTTAGACAATGTCGTATGTGTGAAAGGAGAAAGCTTAGGAATGTTGCTAGTGCATTAATTGATTTTGCATTAACATGGTGGAATAACTTAAGTGATTTAGAAAGACCTCGAACATGGAATAATATAAAATTCTTATGCGGGAAATTTTTGCTAATGTATCTAATTGCAAAGATGAAATACATGAACTTGAGAAGAATTTTGTTGTTGTACCTCGTCCTATGCCTAACCTTTTGCAGGAACATGAACAAATAAATGTAGAAAGTGCAAAAGAGAATGAGGTATTCAACAGCTCTTGTGAAGGTTCATATGTATCAATTCATAATGCACCTCAAATTACTGCTGAAAATGAGAATAAAGGTAACGAATATTACAATACACTTGTTGAAGGTTAGAAGTTTTAGGATCTGAATTTTTCCACCAGTCATGCTATTTTCAAGGAGCGACTAGTGGAATTTTTTATTGATACACCATTGTCACATGTTGATTTTCCTACTGATCCTTATACTGAGAAAGAGTTGTATGATGATAATTCTATTATCCCTATGCGAAAACAAGTGAATGAACATCAAATTTTATCACCCACTTGTGCTGAAAATAAACATTTGATTCCCATTACTTGTGAATTGATGAGCTGAAATTATTGTCTTCTCTAAATACTTTGGGTTATATTGAATTTGATGCTCTTTGTGATATTCATACTGTAGAGAGAAGAATATTTTAAAAACTGGATTACCTTTGTTGACAAGAAATAGTTTTCATGCTATAGGCAACTATGAACATAGTGGTGTGTTTGTGGTGCATAAAGTTTACATATGTTCAAATGAGAAAACTCCTTTTGTGCTGCAACAACATGGTAAAGTAAATGGATGCACTGACACTAATAATAACTTGTCAAGTTTTTCTAGTACTTTTTTATTGCAGCAGGGACAACATATAAAAGAGGAGCATTGTTTGCTGCGGTTGTGCAATATGGACAGCGCACATTCTATCCCTAAAGCAAGCCTCTTTACTGGAACTACGAGCACGCCGAGGATGGCTTGTCATCAAGAAAGGGAGAATGATATGATCATGCATATCATCATTGCACATGCAAAAATGGAACAGTGTGTATTTGTTTGGGATCCTGGCTCAAGTGAACATGCACACTCATTTGATGTAGAACATCGAGATGGTGCACTATGTCATCCACCACTTTGGCCTCCTCCTTTCATGCACACAAGAGGATTTGATGGCATTGCACATTTGGACCACACATGAGAGAAGATGAGTTTGAGTCATCTGAGGATATTGCAGAAGGCGAACCAGTTTTGGCGCACATGTTCATGTTACATGAACAGTCCACTTTCATTTTGTTTGATTCCGGAGCCACCCACAATTTTATTAGCAGAGACTATGTGCTGAAGAATAATCTTCCATTTAGCACGGTTAAACATCCTTTTCATATCAGCTCACCCGGAGGAAAGATATCAACTGATGAAATGGTCTCTCGGGCACCTTTATGTTTGGGTGGAAACATCTATCCTGCAAGACTTATCATACTCAAAGGCCAAAGGATTGATATTATCTTGAGGATGTCATGGTTGACACATTATGGAGCTATTTTGACATCAGCTCTCGGACTGTCCAACTGAATTCCCCAATACATGGTTGCAACACATTGAATCTTGTGGATCCGTCACAACGTGTTTCAGCAGTGCATCAGATTGAAGCTCCTAAACTTGAGGATATTCCAGTGGTATGTGAATATCCAGACGTGTTTCCTGACGACTTGCCGTGCATGCCGACCGAACGTGATGTAGAGTTCAAGATTGAACAAGCATCAGGAACAACACCTATTTCTCAGCGACTATATAAAATGGTACCAAAGTAGATATCAGAATTGAAGGAGCAGCTGAATGACCTCATGGACAAAGGTTTTATACGCCCAAGTTCATCACCTTGGGGCTGTTCCGCACTCTTCATGAAGAAGAAGGACGAGACTTTGAGACTATGCGTAGATTATCGTCCACTGAATGCTGTCACTATCAAAAATAAATATCCACTACCGTGCATTGATATTTTGTTTGATCAACTAGTGGGTGCTAAGGTATTCTCTAAGATGGATCTTCGGTCCGGGTATCACCAGATAAAAATCTAGGCAGAAGATGTACCTAAGACGGCGTTCTCGAGAAGATATGGTCTTTAAGAATATCTTGTCATGCCCTTTGGGTTGACCAATTCTCCGGCTCACTTTATGTATCTCATGAACTCTGTTTATGCCGGAGTTAGACAAGCTCGTCATGGTTTTCATCGATGACATCTTGGTCCATTCAAAGTCAGAAGAAGAACACGGTGAACATTTGCGTATTGTACTCCAACGCTTGAGGGATCACAAGCAATATGCAAAGTTCAGTAAATGTGAGTTTTGTATCAGCAAAGTGCCGTTTCTTGGGCATATTATTTCATCGGAAGGTATCGCTGTGGACCCAAGTAAAATCGAGATGTGCTGAATTGGAAATCTCCAAGATCTGTTCATGAAGTGAGGAGTTTCCTAGGTTTAGCAGGTTATTACCGGAGATTCATTCCAAACTTCTCCAAAGTCGCTAAACCTATGAGGGAGCTGTTGAAGAAAAGCACTAAATATGATTGGAGCAATTCATGTGAACATGCTTTTCAAACATTAGTGAAGCATCTCACCACAGCTCCAGTTTTGGCCTAGCCGGACACAACAAGGCCGTTTGATGTCTATTGTGATGCATCTGGCCTTTTTTTTGGGTTGTGTGTTGATGCAAGAAGGACGCGTGGTCACATATGGATCCCGACAACTCAGGGGTCATGAGCAGAATTACCCGACGCACGACCTTGAACTAGCTGCAGTGGTCTTAGCATTGAAAATGGAGACATTGTCTACTAGGCAATCTACTACATCTCTACACTGACAACAAAAGCTTGAAGTACATCTTCACACAAAAAGAGATATGAGGCAGCGAAGATGGCTTGAATTGATCAAGGATTATGAACTTGAGATTCATTACCATCCGGGCAAAGCGAATGTGGTTGCTGATACACTTAGTCAGAAAGCCACGTTCACCATTTAGCGATGGCTGCACTGGGAAACAAGTTAATTCCTTGTTCAGCGTATCATCCGCAAACTGATGGCCAAACGGAAAGGGTAAATCGGATTCTCGAGGACATGCTATGGGCATGTGTCATCAATCATGGGAAGAATTGGGATGATTATCTACCGTTAGCAAAATTCTCATATAATAAAGGTTATCAATCAAGCATCAAGATGGCCCCGTATGAAGCTCTTTATGGCCAGAAGTGCCGCACACCGCTGAATTGGTGTGAGTCCGGCGAGAGAGTGGTCTACGGGATTGATCTGGTGAATGAAGCCGAGGGACGAGTATGAGTGATTCAAGCCAACTTAAAGGCTGCTCAATCTCGGCAGAAAATCTATGCAGAAAAAAGACGTCGACCTCTCCACTACAACATCGGGGACCACGTGTATCTTAGTGTCTCTCTGATGAAAGGGGTTCATCGTTTTGAACTGAAGGGAAAGCTCGCTCCATGATTCATAGGGTCGTTTGCTGTCACTGAAATATGCGGACCCGTGGCCTATCGTCTGGAGCTACCGGCATCACTTTCGGGTATTCACAATGTTTTCCACGTCTCTCAGCTGCGGAAAAGTCTTATGTACCCAACCGCAGTTCCTATGGAAAACATTGAGGATCTTCAACCGGATCTCACTTATTCTGAGTATCCGATCCAGATTATCGACGAGAAGACTCGCGCCAAAACAAATCGGACTTTGCGATTTTACAAAGTCTTGTGGAGTAACTACACTGCTGATGAAGCCACTTGTGAAAGCGAGGATTTTCTCTGTTTAAATTTTCCTGACTTGTTTGTACTAAAGGTCCAGTAGTCTTTCTCCCTTTCTCTTTCTTTTGTAATCTCGGGACGAGATTCTTTTAAGGGGGGAGGAATGTAATAGCCCTAACTTTTGTAAGGTTTTATTTCACATTGTGAAACAAAGTTAAGGCAAAGGAAAGTTTGAGTTGTGTCACATGAAATAATGGACACAAAAATAGACATGTGAGGGAGTTAAAAAATTTCTCTAGCCCATGCTCAACACATGTTAACCTAGGGAAAAGACTTTACTCCCTAAATGGCACTCATGTGCACGTACTCCATGTGTAGAGAATGGAGGGAAATTTAAACACCATTTTGAATCTTTTAAAAGGATTCATATCCAGATTGTATAAATGCATCCAAATGAATTCGCCGATGCATGCTTCATGTATCAAAGAGCTGCTGGTCCAAAGTTGGATATTTTGGAGCTCGTCTACTATTTGTTCAAAGGGTTAAATGATGGCAAGTTCAAATTGAAATTTGAATTTGAATTTTGAACCAAACAAACTCAATTTCAAAATCTTATTTCAGATTCGAGTTCCTCGTAATTCTTTTAGTCTACTCTCCAAGTTTGGTGATACTTGAACAATAATTGTGTGGGAATCTCGAAGCGCAAAGGAGAAAAATCAAATGAAGGGGGGTGGACCCCATTTGTCAGCTGCACACTGAAGTGAACTGACTCCCTCGACTCCTCAGCGCGTGCCAGCTCCCGGCAACCCAACCCCCGACGACTGATCGGCGCCACCTCCTGCTCTCAATCGTCAAATAAATTTTGTTGGATTCCTCTCAGAGAGTACTATCAAGGGGTGCATCCCAATATTAATGAAAATCTCTGGATTTGGCTCCTTAATTCATATAAGGAAAATGTTGTAGTATTTATTCCAGGAGTTCTGTGTATTGGAAAATTCCCAAATTTTGGCAGGACATTCTTTTAAAAAATACTTGAACTCCAGTAAAATTTTCAGAGGCATTGGACCTCATTTGCTTGGCCAAATGGAGTGTCAATCCTTTATGTCTCTGAAAAATAGGAAAATAAACAGAGCCCGTTTTCAGCTTTTCTCCAATCCTTGTAAAATCCATATCTCCATGTAGGAAACTCCAAAAATGGTAAAACCAATTCCTATAGACTCAGGACATTTTGTACTTCACAAAAAGTATACTTTACAGCATAGGACAGGTTAATATTTAGGGGGTAAAGGCAGATTAGTGAAAATTACATAAGGAATTATTGTGATCAACTTGAGCCATTTCACGAGCTCAATTTCTGCACACTGCCTAAATGCCTTCCAGAGAAGCTGTGGATAAATTTCCAGCTTCATTGGACCTCTGGAAATTGAGCTACCATCTTTTAGGTTTAAGTGTTAATATATTGGACTTAATCACATGGTGATTAATAGTACCTCCATTTCACTTAGCATTTTCTTCTCTATGGTTGAGATCCAACAAATAAAACCTTGCTGTTGTTTATCCCTCTTATGTGTTAGTTAACTTGTACAACAGCTTGGAATCATTTTCTAAATTGCTTTTCAATACATGTGCATAAATCATCGTAATAGCTCACGTGACGTCGACGTTCGACGAGGACTCGACTCTGCAGCGAGGATCTCCATCTTGTGACGAGTTTTGCAGATTCTCTGGAGGGATATTAACTTCATAGACTAACAAAACCATTGAGCAAGGCAAGCCCCAGTTTATATATAATTACCGTTTAAAATTTTGCTTTACTTCACCTCATGTTTAATAGACTTGATATTGTGCATTATGTCTAGGATGCTTGAAGCCCACTTGGATGGCTATTACATCCCTGAGTAGAAGGTTTAGTGTACAGTTTGCCTCATCGTAGATGCTAGGCTAATGTTGTAGCTAGCTCGTTAGATGTCGAGTAGTAAAAAAGCTACTCACGAGAAAGGTCGAGTAATGGAGTTACTCACGAGAAAGCTCTATTTTGCAAATTCATGTTTCTACTGTCTTACTACCCCTGAAAGTAGAGTTACATGTTTAGGATTGACGGTTAAGACTTGTTGAGACTTAGTGCTTACGGTTGCTTCTGAGTTGTTTTTGCAGGTAGCAGGATGCCTGCTCTGAAGAGGATTGTTCGGTGAGACGACGAACCTCACGGTTCGTTTCACTCATTGGAAACCTAGCCGTTATCTTTCTTGCTGAAGCTAGTGGGAAGCGTTCTTCACGGGCTGAATGACTTCTCTTTGGCGTAGATAGGGTCAAGAGTGAGTAGTTGTCCAGTTTTTAAATTCTGCTGTTATGTACATTATGTTGTAAAAGATCTTATCTTGAGTAATAAAATGGTTTCATATGTTCTTATCGTCTTTTCGTGCATCCTATTGGGTGCCGCATCGCACGGCACCACCCAGTGCGATTCCCGGGCGAGAGGTGCCGACCCCGTCGGCGTCGGGGCGGGCGCCCCTTACACACACGTCCGGATTTCTTCCACCTTGCGCCAAACACTCCCGAGGGCGGAGGTCTCTCCGGCGAGATTCGCCGGAACCGATTTCCCGGCCACCTCTCCGGCCGAAACTTGCCGCCTCCCCGTTATCTGCCACGCTGAACTTGTCTGTATGGTCGCCAGCGGCCGGCGATGCCAGGAAATGTGCGCGCACCGGCGACAGCGGAACCTAGGGTTCCGGCAAGGTCGGTCTCATGCTACACGGCACCAAAACGGTCAGGAATTTTTTGGAGAGCACCGTGGAAGCTCGAGGATGATGAAAATGGACCCCCCCTTCCGATGAAACGGTCCACAACACCTAGCTCCACGGTGACCCGAGGCCGTTTCGCCATGGCGGCAAGAAAAACGTTGATAACTCGGGTATTTCTTGATCTTTTTGCTCGGTTCTTCTTTGAGGAGGGGCGCTAAGGAGTGTAGAAGCTACATGCAAGCCAGCTCGGGTGTTGATTGATCGTGTAACTCGAATTCGAGTCTCAACTGAGCTCGGTTATTCTACACTAGGGTTCAGGAAAAAACAAAATTCTCGCTCTAGGGTTGATTATTTACCAAACGGCTTTTGGCTACACCTTCTAAGCACGACGACGCACCTTTCTTGTATAGGGATGTAGAGGCGAGGGTGGCTGTAGCGTGCTGTCCACGGTGAGCTGGTTTCAGTTCTGCCGGGGTACCTCGAAAGCTTGGCGCTGTTCTTTGATTTGTGGCCAACAGCAGCCAGTAGCGCCGGAGTGGACGAGGTAACACGCAAGAGCACGCTGTGGCGATCATTTTTGCTGTGGGGAGCTCGATTACCCGAGGCTCGGTTGCGGTGTGCGATCGGGCGACACCGAGAGCGGCGATGGCAGTGTTCTTCACGGGAGCAGAACAGAGAGCGAGTAGCCACACGAGAGAAGTGACTAACTCGACTTGGGCTGCTCATGGAGTGATAAGGGCGGCTGGCACGTCGAGAGCAGGAGCTGGCGCCGGGATTTTGCGCGGTGGCACTCGCTGCTGCAGCCCGAGAAACCGAGCGCCGGCTCTTCAGTGGGTTTGATCAAGTGAGAGGCTGACAGTGGGCCCCACTATTTGAAAATTTGTGCTCGCAAATTCAATTTCTACACTGGTGCAAATTTGTGAGACCATCCTGCCCTCTAGAATTTGATCAATCACAAGTTTGGGATTTGGTTTGTGAAATAAACAAATTGTAGATTTGGTTTGAATGAATTTGTAGCCAATGTGAACTGAAATTCAAATTTAATTTGGATTAGCCAAAATAGCTCATGTCAAGATCAACTCCAAATGGAGTGAAAATTGGTGTGTGAGCTCACAATAATGTGCTAAGTGTGAATATGAATCCCACTTTTGAATTCATGGTATAAAAAGAGTTTGAATTTGAATTTAAGTTCAAACTAGCGTTTTACTAATTGTACCCAAAAATACCTCAAAAGGTTTTGTATTTGGGTGAAATTTGGCATGAGCATTCCTAACAAAGTTTAGGAATTAAACATATGCTCAGCCACTATATGATGCATGTGAGAAATACCACTTTTGCATTTTGTGAGTTTATATCCTAATGAATTTCTTGATGGTGGTTACATGCTCTTCAAATGTGTTCATAAGATTTCAACAAATGAGATGAGGTGTGGTATGATGAACACTTTTAGCAAATGAAAAACTTGGGCCCTTACACACTGACCAGGAGATCTTGGATTTCATCCCTCTGGTGGAGAATCTAACCACTGACCAGCAGCAACAAGGAAAGCCCCGGTTTGCATTTAACAATTTTATCAGTTTTTTTGCTTTATATTCATGTAGCTTGAGGTATGTATGTGCATTAAGTTTAGGATGGTTGAAACCCTAATTGCATAACCAGATTATCCTAAGGAGAGTAGGGGTAGTGTCTAAGTCCTCGAGTAGAATATGCCATGCTTAATGCTTTATAGGCTTCGGTACAACTCGAGTAGTTGGAATCTACTCGCGAGTATAGGATTCGCCACATACAGGATTTTTTTGAGATGTGAGATAACTTTAGTAACAAAAATGAGACTAGGGAGGGGCGTAGGACGCAGCAAGAGGAAGTCTTGTGCACGTAGCCCTGCCCTTGTCGATTGAGGACCGATCCATGCACGACTCCGCTTAACAAGTTTGAATGTACCGAAGGCATATCGGATATATGGGTCCGATAAACTGATGTAACCTATACCTCCGGGCGTTGAGGCATAACGCACCAATTTATAGGTGTAGGTTGAGGGCAGCAATATGGAAATCAGCTAACGGGCATGGAGAGATGCTCTGTCTAGGGAACCTCCTGCTAGTTTGGGTGCGACCGGTTCGACGTCTGGGCTGTTTGGTGAAAGGTTGTCCCGTACGACATCGGTTGGGCGTGCTGTGTGCAGCTCCGAGTATGGGCATACGTGACATGCTATTCAGGTATCCCTGCAGGTGTATCGAGTCAATTCGCCGTCCCTTGCGGTAATGAGTACTGCTTGTTCACTGAGTCGTGACATAGTAAATATATGGAATGATTGTGATGCATTACTTCTGTTATTAATAAATTGTATTGCAACATGTGTGCCACCAAATATTGCTCACTAAATTCCAGACTTATTAACCTATAACTTGTGTCTAAAAGATGAATTAAGGATGAACTTGTAGGTGTGTCCTTTGCTTCAAACTTCGATCCTATCTTTGGTATGACATGCATGTAGAGTTTCTTGTGTAGAAGCGTCGGTTATGACATGCTGAGCCATCGTGCTCACGGTTACTTCTATGAGTGTATGCAGGTGAGGATTACCCCACTGAGTCGGATTATGGGTTCACCGGCGAAGGTTATTCTTCATTGGGAACACGGCTGTATGGGAGCCGTGCATGCCGCCCTGAAGATGAAGTTTAGCTAGTGTGGCTTGTCCATAGGGTTGGACAACCGAAATTTGCTACTTAGGGTTAGGCGTGAGTCTGTAAAGTAGATGTAAACTGAAGGTTTGTACTACTTTTGTACAATTTCAGTAAGTTTGAATGTAATACTACGCTTTCCTTATCGTGTGTGCTGTCAGGTGTCGCTCGTGCGGCACAACCCTCTGTTATCCTGGATTGTACAGATTTCGGTCTGTCACAACACCTTGCTAAGATCCATCTTCTTCCACTAGGATTCAGTTCAATTCCTACTCCTAATAAGAAGTTCTTTTTTTAAAAAAATGTCATTAGACCTTGATCACAAAGTCTTTATAGTTAAATACATACGCACTTCATATGTATAGTCATCAACGTGGAAGATTGTGAAGCAAAGTGAAGCTTGGATCCAGGAGTAAGGTGATCAAGTAATCAGGCCTCAATTGATCAGAACCACTAAATGATTATATAATCGTAGTCACCTACAAAACAGGCAAGCCCCGGTTTGCATTCAAGCAAGCCTTTATAAAGTTTTTCGTTTATAGAGACTATAGTTATGATGTGATTGTGCATTAGGTCTAGATGTTTGAAACCCAATTGCATGACCAAATTAACCCAAGAGAGAATGGGTAGATTAGCACCTCATCGAGGGAATTAGGCTACTCTAAATGTTCCTTTAGAAGGACCGGTAAAAGTCGAGTAGTAGGAATCTACTCACGAGCTTAGGGCTTGGGATGATCTCCGTACGGGTTTACGAATAGAACATTGAGGAATATTCACAAGTGAGAAATTGAGACAGGGAAGGGATGTAGAGATGCAGCAGGACGAGGTCCGTGCGTGCATAGCCTGGCCTATGTCGGTTAAGGCCCGTCCATAATTGGCCCTGTTGGACAAGTTTGAGTTGTGTACCGGGCTCATACTGGCTATATGGGACCCAAGAAACCGATGTACCTCGTGAGATCCATATTGGAACTTTTCCGATCGGCTTAGGCTTTCGGCGTCAGTACAGCAGGAGGTAACTCGCTCAAGAACATATCACATGGATATGTACCTTGAGGGAGCTTGCTGTTCGGGTTGATGGGATCATTTCCGGTGTGGATGAACATGGAAAAGGGGGCTGCGTGCAACATCGGTCGAGTGATCCCGATGGCAAATCGGAGATGGGTGTACGTGTCGTGAAGTCCGGGTGTGTCTTTGTTCGACTCACCGTCGCTCGCGGTTATATGAGGATACTTGGACACTGAGTCTTGACGTAGTAAGAAGTGAAGTGAATTACTTGAATTGATAACATTTATGTTACAACTTGTATTGCAACCATGTTTGAATAGAACTAGTTCCAATTAAGTTTATTTCACTTTGTGCAAGACCCATCGTAACAAAGCGTTTCGTGTTTGATTGTGGAGTAGCGATGCTGCTTGGCTCAAGGTTCCAAAATGAGGCTATAAATCTGAAAGTAAAGGATCAACTGTAGGTGAGTCCTTTATGAAAATTTCAGCTACCATGTTCAATCCTTCGTGCATGTAGAGTTTCCTGTTTAGAGGAGACGGATCAGTCTTGCTGATTCTATGTGCTCACGCTTGCTATATGAGTGGTTTTGCAGGTTAATATCTATGCTTATTAACAGGTTGTCCGGTGAGACTCAGTACCATCTGAGTTTTTTAACTCATGGAAACCCCTGCCGCTGCCGCATGTCTTCATGTTGCTAGCGAGAGGAGTCTGCGGGCTGGACATATTCTCAGGTGCTTAGTTTGGATATGAACGTGAGATGAATATAGTATTCCGCTGTAGTTTATTTTGATGTAAATTATTTACAACTGAAATTGTAAGGTTCCACATTTGATTTATGTAATATGATGTCCTTATATATGTGCTGTTGGGTGCTGCATCACACAGCACCACCCAATGCGATTCCGGGGACAGCATGCAACCCCGAAAAGGGGTGACGATGTCGAGGAGGTCCCTCGTGCTTCTTGGCTTAACGCAGCCAAGCTTATGTACGAGGGACTCGCACGTCGTCCCTGACAGGAAGGCCGCGACGATGTCTGCGTCGACGACGTCAGGGAGCTCATTGCATTTCTTCGAGAAGCGCCGGATGTACTATCGTAGGGTCTCGCCAGGTCTCTGCCGGAAACCCTTGAGGTCCCAGGAGATGCCGGGATGCGTGTAGGTCCCCTAGAAGTTGCCAACAAATATTTCCCTGAGCATGGCCCAGTTTTGAATGTTTTCGCGGGGAAGGTACTCGAGCCATGCGTGTGCTGGCTCGGCTAAGTAGATGGGGAGGTACTGGATGATGAAGTCATCATCATCTGCTCCGCCGGCTCGGCAGGCGAGGCGGTAGTCCTCCAACCATACGCCGGGGTTTGTTTCCCCATCGTATTTCCCGATGTTGGTTGGGGCCCAGAACGTTTTTGTGAAAGGAGTGTTGTGTATCACCATCTCGAAGGCTTTTGAGCCTGGGGGACTGAGGCTTAGGCTCCGTCCTCTCCCACGGCCGTGGTGGCTGGCCTAGTGGGGCCTTCGGGATCAGGAGTTGGAAGGCGACCCCGAGGGGCCTTCCTTAGTTCACCCCTAGGTAGAATGAACACTCTAAAATACATAGGAACACCCTTCTACACTGTTATTTTCGAAAATTGCTTGCTGCTGCACTTTACTTGTCAATTCAGCCACCGCAAAGTGCTATTTCCAGTCCCTCCTTTTTCTTCTCTTTTGGGCAGCAACACTTTTGTTTTCTTGCTTCATAGCTTCTGAAGTTATGGAGTTATTTCTTCCTTCTCTAAAAGTTTCCTCATGTTTTATCTATAGATGCCGGTGATCAGGAGCAGAGCACGTATAAGAACTCGTCCACCACCACGTGGGAGTGCTCTTAACCCCATTGAGGTGTTCGATGGATCATATTGGGAGGAGGTGAAGACGGAACCTCATGATGAAGATGAAGTCAATAGCTATATGCATGAGAAAGAGTACCGGAAGAGGTAGAACCATTCAAAGATGACATGGAAGATGATCCACAAGAATGGCATTGGTACGCACCTCAGGAGGAGTTTCACGCGGGCTTACACCCCGTGGAGCCTCATGAAGCTATGACGGTAGAAGATGAACCCGAGGAGGAGCCACTCCTTGCTGAGACCAATAATGAAGGTGATGAATGGACCAATCATTCAGATCAAGAATTTCGGTCCGATGGAATGGAAGGAGGACACACATACAGGGAGCTCAAAGAATTTCTGGATTGCTGCATCTTATACCCGGAGTATCTCCTCAAGAAAGCCCCTCGTCTCGGACATGAAGAGCGGAAGGCTGATGTAACCATCCTAACGGTAGGGTTTTCACTCGGCACTTCACACCCACATGGAGAGCTACAAGGGCAGAAGCTATCGATGATGCTGCGTGGTAAGCACTCACCGGACTGTGCTACACCTTCCATGAGCAGCTTGAGGGCACCACTTTTGAGCTGCACCCGTGTCGGAAGAGTGGCACAAGGGAGATTATTGGACCCCATGTAACAGCTCTTTCCAACTCACAAGCTGCTTACAAGTATCAGAGGTTGCTTGTGGAGTTAGGAAACTGCTATGCAAGCGCACAAGAAGAGATCCGTTACCTCCACAAGAAGCTGTATTTGCTGGAGAATCAAGAGGAGACTCGTGCCAACACGGGAGCGAATGGAGCACCAGCGTCATCTAACCCTACATTGACTGCCGACTCACCATGGCGTGCACCCATGTATGGACCACCCCCGTCACACGGTGAGGACAGCACCGGTTCACATGATTAAGTTAGGTTTCCCTTTAAATAAGCTGTAATAGGAACATTTAGATCGTAGTAGCTGGAATAAGAGTGGTGTGTTGAACTTTTGTGATGATTGCTTGGTTTGTGTGCTGATGTGAGTTGTGGGACGCTTCTGCGAAAGTCCACATCCACACATAGTAGAGAGACATGAGATGCTTCGGCACTTGTTCACATCCTCATATAGGCTGATATTAATAGAAGAAGTTGCTTAGTTCATACACCTTGATGCATATAGTTGGAAAATCGTTTCTCTCAAATCTGAATTCTAGCTCCTACAAATATAGTATGTACTAAAGTAAGCCTTAAAATAAGGGGATAGACATTCTTGCAAACTTTATCGTCTTGGATTCCAAAGGGATTTACATAATACTTGGAATGGACTGGTTAAACAAGCACAACGAAGTGATTTAATGTGCTCAGAGGATCGTGCAGTTGACGAGTGAGCACGGTACTCGTATTGAGTTTGAGGCAGCCCAACCAACAACCGAGAAGGCAGTGCTGAACCACATCGAAGAAGCATCATTGGAAAGCATTCCGGTGGTTTAAGAATATTCAGATGTGTTCCCGGAAGAACTTCCAGGTATGCCACCTGACCGGGACATTGAATTTGCCATTGATTTAGTACCCGGAACTGCACCTATAGAGAAGAGGACGTATAGGATGCCCACTAATGAACTAGTGGAGCTCAAGAAGCAAATTAAGGAGCAGCTAGAAAACTGTTTTATACGCCCAAGCTCATCACCATGGGGAGCCCCTGTGCTCTTCATAGACAAGAAGGATGGAACCCAAAGGATGTTTGTGGATTATAGGTCTCTCAATGAGGTGACGATCAAGAATAAATACCCGCTGCCCCGTATAGAGGACCTGTTCGACCAAATGAAAGGTGCCTGAATTTTTTCCAAGATTGATCTTCGGTCGCGATACTTCCAGCTGAAGATTAAGCCCTCCGACATACGAAGACTGCATTTCGAACACGGTATGGCTCATATGAATATACCGCTATGTCTTTTAGGTTAACGAATGCACCCGCATACTTTATGTACATCATGAATAAGGTCTTCATGGAGTACTTGGACAAGTTTGTCGTGGTTTTCATCGACGATATCATGTTGTCTTCGAAAAGCGAGAAAGAACATGAAGAACACTTGAGATTGACATTGCAGAAACTGCGAGAGCATTAATTGTATGCCATGTTCAGCAAGTGTCAAATTTGGCTAAAGGAGATATCGTTCCTAGGCTACATCATCTCCGAGGGAGGAGTATCGGTTGATCCTGGAAAAGTGGGAGATGATATGAAGTGGAACCAACCGCAGAATGTGAGAGATATTCGGAGTTTCCTTGGGATGGCTGGATACTACCGATGGTTCATCAAGGATTTCTATAAAATAGCGAAGCCTATGACTGAATTGCTAATGAAGGGAAAAGCATTTAAGTGGACACCAGTGTGCCAAGAAAGCTTTGAGGAGCTCAAGAAAAGACTAACCACAGCGCCGGTTTTTGTATTGCCGGACGTGAGCAAGAGTTTCGATATATATTGTGACGCATCAAGACAAGGGCTTGGATGTGTGCTCATGCAAGAAGGACAAGTGGTAGACTATGCATCGAGGCAACTAAAGAAACACGAGCTGAATTAACCCACACATGACTTGGAACTTGCAGCTGTGGTACATGCCTTGAAGATTTGGAGGCATTATATCCTTGGCCACCGATGTGAGATCTATACGGATCACAAAAGCCTCAAGTATATATTCACGCAAACGGATCTGAATTTGAGGCAACGTCGATGGTTGGAACTCATCAAGGATTATGATGTTGGAATCAATTATCAGCCCGGAAAGGCCAATGTAGTAGCTGATGCGTTGAGCCGAAAGGGAGCATGCCACCAACTCACGGTTTGGGAGCTACCGCCCGAGCTGCGCAAGGAGTTCGAACGGTTACATCTCGGGTTCCTGAACGAGATGGAAGTGATAGAACTCAACTCTTCGCTGGAACAAGAGATACGAGATGGCCAAGCAAAGGATGAGGAAATCAAGGAAAGAATCCGACAAGGCATAGAAAAGGATTTCAAGGAAGACGAGAAGAGCACCCTTTGGTTAGGGAAAAGGATTTGTGTGCCTAACGTGAAGCACATCCGCGACACGATATTAAAGGAGGCACATGAATCACCTTATTCCATACATCCCGTCTGTACAAAGATGTACAAGGACCTGAAAACTTGCTATTGGTGGGATGGTATGAAAAGGTACATAGCTGAATGTGTTGCCTTATGCGACACATGCCAACGGGTGAAGGCCGAACATCAAAGACCCGCTGGACTGTTGTAGCCATTGAAAGTACCCTAGTGGATGTGGGAAGACATCAGCATGGATTTCATTGTCGGATTGCCACGTACTCGGTCTGGTTACGACTCCATTTTGGTTATTGTGGACCGATTGACGAAATAAGCCCATTTACTTCCTGTTAGAACCACGTACCGCGTGGCAGAAGTAGCCGAGCTGTATATGGATCAAATCATGTCTCGGCATGGAGTTCCGAAGAGGATAGTTTCAGATCGGGGTTCTCAATTTACCTCTAGGTTCTGGAAGAAGCTGCGTGAAGCCATGGGTACACGGCTAAATTTCGGCTCCGCTTATCACCCGCAAACTGACGGGCAAACTGAGAGGACAAATCAAATTTTGGAAGACATGTTGAGAGCTTGCGCCTTGAAACATGGGTGTAGTTGGGATAGGAGCTTGCCGTATGCTGAATTCTCATACAACAACAGCTATCAAGCAAGCTCGAAGATGTCACCTTTCGAAGCATTGTATGGTAGACGGTGAAGAATGCCGCTGTTCTGGAATGAGACCGGAGAGAGCCAAGTGTTTGGACCCGAAGTGCTGCAAGACGCCGAAAAGCAAGTCCAAACGATACGAGAAAATTTGAAGGCTGCTCAGTCACGACAAAAAGGTTATGCGGACAATAGGCGAAGAAGATTGACCCTCAAAGTAGGAGACTTCGTGTACCTTAAAGTATCGCCTATCCGAGGCCAACGACGGTTCAACGTCAAGGGCAAAATAGCACTTCGCTACATCGGGCCATCTAAGATTTTGTGAAAGAGAGGAGAAGTAGCCTATCAACTAGAGCTGCCAACGCACCTCTCCGACGTACAAGACGTGTTTCACGTATCCCAACTCAAGAAGTGCTTAAGAGTACCAGAAGAACAAGTACCAATGAATGAGCTCTAGCTTCAAGAGGATCTGAGCTATGTGGAGCACCCCATCAAAATTTTGGATGTGAAGGAAAGGGTCACGAGGAACAAAGTGATCCGTTGGTGCAAGGTAAAGCGGAGCCATCACACGGAAGCCGAAACTACATGGAAGCGTGAGGAAGACCTTAAGGCAGAATTCCCTCATCTATTCTCTACTCTATCGAATCTCGAGGGCGAGATTCAGTTTAAGGGGGGTAGGTTTGTAACACCCTCAAATTCATTTCCATGCATTGCATACATTTTTCATATAGAGAAACATTATAAATAAAGTAGAAATGGAGGAAGGAACCATAGAAATGGAGAAAGAATCATAAAAATGGTGGGGAATGGGAAAAAGATAGCTGAAATGAGCCAATCCAATTTGTCGAAGTGCGCTGTCGACACTTTCCCCCGCCCCGCTGGACACGTGGCGCCTTCGGAGCTCACCCCTGCAGAGGGGGCGAGGTCCTTAGGCGATTTTTCTCCTGTGCGCGGGGGTACCCAGTACTGAGGGTACCAACACAATTTCCCCAAATTTTCCCCACATTAGAAAATTTTCCACACATTGCTGCCCCCCCTGGCCGCAACCCCTTTCCTTTTTCCCCCTCCCAAGTCGGCGACTTGGAGGCCCTAGCCCCCAACTCGCCGAGTTGGACCCCCCCCCTCGCCGGAGTTCAGTCAACGGTGAGCCCCACCGATGAGCCCGCCGACGAGCCCCGTCACGCCTCGCTGTCGCCGGAAAAGATGTAACACCCCAAAACCTGCTAAAGAGGGGAATTTAAAAATTTTGGACGTATTGCATGTGGTGAAGCAATTCAAATTCAAACTGGAATTCAAATTTAAATCAAAACAGAAAAAAGAAAAGGAAAAGGAAAAAGAAAAACAGCCAGTGGGCCGAAACCCACCTCAGTCGGCCCAAAAATCCGCGCCCGCTTCCCCCCTCTCCCTCTCTCTGACGCGCGGGACCTGCATGTCATCTCCTTCCCCGCGCGCCCCCAACCGCTCCGGCTCTTTCGCGCCCGATCGCAACCACCGCTCCCGAAACCCACGCTCGCAGCCCCGATCTTCGGCCCCGGGCACCCCAGCATGATCTCAACCGACCCCGCCGCCCTCCCTCGCCATTTAAACGCCGAAAATCCGCCCCTTGCTCCCCGATCGGCCACACCCGACGCAAGGTGAGAACCGCCGCCGCTGCTGCCCTTTTTCCAGCTTCCTTTTCCGTTCTTCCCCACGCTAACGTGCTTGCAGTGCTTGACCGCCTCCAGAGAAGCTCATCGCCGAAGAAAATCCGAGGAGGATCGACCCCATTGCTCTCCCACCGAAGATCACCTTCGGTCGCCGCTCCTCGCCGCCGTTAAGCCCTCCCGACCCCTTAGGATCCAAGAAAACCGCACTGGTGAGCTCTCCTACCTCCCCTCTACCGTTTGCTATCAAAAAGGGGGGGTGTTAGCGTCTGTAGATGAAGATTCGCGACCTCGCCGGTGAGATCGCGCCTCTGCCGCCGTGCACCGCCACGCGCGGGGGCGAACTACGGCCAGGAGCGACGTGGCCTCTTGAGGGTCGTCTATTTTAAATCGTGTGACGCATAATAGGAACCCGACATACCCCTTCGCAATCTAATCGTGACTCTCCATTTAAAATCGGACGGTCCACGTCAGCACCGCATTATAAAGGCCGGGAATCTTACGCGCTACCCCTTGGGGATCTCGGAAAACACGAGCTAGCCCCAGAAACTTCTGATCTAGCCCCTGGACCTTCAGAAATTCATGTAAGTTCATTTAAAAATCAGTTTTAGCCCCTGGACTTAATAAAAATTAGGAAAAACTCTCTGTTTTGTGTAATTAGGCCCCTGAAAATTTAGGAAATAGAAAATTAGACCCTGCAGTAGGGTGGGTTTGCACTTCAGACCCTATAGGAGATTAAATTCAAAAATTTGAACATGTGATTAGGATTTGAAATCAAAAGGTGATGCAAACACATGAGCAAATAAAAAGTTAAATTTTCTATCACTTGGAAAACCTTTAGAATGAGTTAAAAAATGATTTTAGGCTGAAATGAGATCTGACTAAGTGCTGCTTATTTTTATTATTTCTAGAAACACATTTTTAGGCTAGGAAATAATTCTGAAAATGGGTAAAATAAATTTAAATTGGTTCCTATCAGAGAAGAAGTTGAAAAATATTTTTATTGAACATTTTAGATCAGAACCTATTCTGTTTAGGTGATATATCTTACTATTTTAATATTAAAGTTCACTTTTAGGCATAGAAAATAAATCTGAAAATATAGGAAAATAAGTATGCATAATTAGAAAATGTTAAATGAGGTCTTTAAATTTCAAAAACTTCAAATTAAGATTTTGTAGAAGATCTAAAAACCTATTTGAAGTAGGAAACTTTCTTTCATGCAAATTTTGTGGATAAGGAGTGTATTAATTAAATATAGAGAATTTGTTCAAATGGGAAATTAATATATATTGTGCAAATAGAAATCTGAATACCAAATTTAGAAATAATATATATATATATATATATATATATTTAAAAGTGCATGTAGTCCTAAAATCAACACATCTAGGGTAACCACAACACTTAGAAATGTGAATGGCTTTCATATGTATGTATGTGTGGTTTACATGAGTGAAAGTGTGGACTATGGCTTATGGATTGTTGTTTTCTTTTGCTATGTGTATTGGCATGAGTAGAACCAGCCCCAGAGCAGGTTCTCACCTTTCAAGACCAAGACTTTCCATTCCCAGAGCAGCAGGAAGAAGGCAAGTGTCCTTGACCACTTTGATCCTATACTAGGATGTGTAGCTAGAATTAATTTGCATTGTCAATTTGGAATATGATACCCGAGCTAGGAAGTTTCCCCAGATTTTCATTACCTTATTTCGTTGTAGCCTGGGTTGGGATTTATTTTATTGTCATTTATTTATATGCTTATGCTTAGCCATGCTTAGAATGGGATAAGTGGGATATGAGATCATCAACTTATTTACCTTACTCTTGTATGAGATATTATGAGTTATGTAGAGGTAGGGATCGAGGCAAGTTGGAGGATTTGGTTGGTGTTGGGTGCACGAGACTCGGGTTTGTGTTTAGTACTTGCCTGGATCCTAAGGACCGGTTCATGGAGCATGTAACCTGGCTTTACCGTGCCAACCACATGCTGAGATGGGGCAGCTTGGCCAATTAATTAGGTGTATCTCCGGCATAGTATGGGTGTTTGGATGGTGCGGGGAATAGGTGTCAGCTGGACTACCATATGAACCGCAAGGCTCAAGAGGGGGCCACTGCAGCGGGGTTGAAGCCTCTTGTATGCTGTTAGGGGTGAAACCTTAGTGGGCCCACGCTCATCGGAAATCCCTTTGCAAAGGCCTCGTAGTGATCTCCTGGCTACACACCTGGGAAGTGTGAACGTGGTTCGCGGCCACTGGCATAATGGAGGTTCTTTTAGTCCACCCGGCAACGCGGGATGAAATCACTACATGTGGGTACAGTGCTGCAAACTCTGCAAAGTCAAAACTGTCATGGCAGCCGTGCTCACGGTCAAGAGCGGCTTGGACTTATTCATGATCAGAGGAGGATGAATTGGGATGTTGAGGATGTTAAGCGGGAAGCTTAACATTGGAGATGAGATTATGGTTACTTAATATTGATGATGGGTTGAGGGATTTGGACCATCTCACCTGTGTAGTAATGTAGGTGCTTAATAAGCTAAGGTGATAGGTATTAATTGCGTAGTGCTTTAACCATGAGTTCAACCTCTCCTTGCTCTAGCCATGCATGACATTACTTTCCCACACTTGCTGAGTACCAACGGTACTCAAACTTGCTTTTCTGTTGGTTTAAATTGCTGCTCAGGTCAAGAGGATGATGTGGTGTTCAATGACCAAGACTTTGGTCCCGAAGAAGGATTCTAGGTTCACGGAGTCCCCCGAGCAACGCCTGTGACGGAGGCCACAAGATTTATATTCCGCTGCTGCTTTATTTACATGTTATGAACATATTATCGTCCATCAAGACGTATGCTATGTAAGACTTATTTATATTCGAACACTTGGCTTTTAATAAATGATGCTTCACTATTTGTCATCACATGTATGAGAAAATGATCCTGACATACATGTGATATTCACTTTGTTGCTCTTTGGAGAAATCGGTTGTCACAGAAGTGGTATCAGAGCCTAGGTTGCCCGTAGGAACGTGGACCTAGGTAGAAATGGATGTATTTAAGGACCCTATGTTCGTAAAAACTATCTTACAAAAGGTGTGGGTTAAAAGTGTTATTTAAAGGGCTTATTTTATTTGTTCATCTTGCCCAAACTTTATTCAAAATACATTCTTTATCTAATTTTTATCTAACTTGATTTTAAATGCTTTATGTTTTAGATGGTTCGCATGGTCCGCACCGCTCGCAAATCCACCGGAGGGAGAGTTCCTGTAGATGCCCTTGCCTTGAGAGAGGAGAACCGTCCGGTGACGTACCACTCCTACGGGTTGGCAGTAGGAGGCTTGTTGCACCGTCTTCGGCGTATGCTCCACGCCGCCGGCAATGTGGGCAAGCTGATCATACACTACAGCTCCACCAGGACCATCCGTGAGAAGCGGGAAGAATGGAGCTCAGAGATGAGGTTTATCCATGAAAATCAGCTGCTCAAGATCCACCGCTCTCTAGCTTGTCGGGCGACTCAGGCCGATGCTGAGAAGGATGTCACCCGGGAGGCCATCACCTGCCAGAGTTACATCAAACGTCGCCACCTGGACAGGACTGAATACATGTATGTACTCCAGCGTGAGAGTGGCACCGCGGAGTACAAGTACCCGCCAGTGCAGCAGGGGACTTCCCATGAGCACATGGACCTGCTGCTGATTGGTGGACCGCTTACGTGGCAGCCCATCACGACCCCGAGAACATCACTTGGGAAGAGTTCAAGCGCAGTTTCCGCGACCACTACATACCCAGGGGTGAACTCAAGAACAAGAGAAAGGAGTTCTTGGGACTGCAGCAAGGCAACATGACTGTGAGGGAATACCTCACTAAGTTCACCGAACTATCCCGTTATGCACCACGGGACATCGAAACCGATGAGCAAAAACAGGACTGTTTTGTGGAAGGACTTACTATGGAAATGCAATGTGCAATGTCTTCCAATGAATATGAAAGCTTCGAAAAGATGGTAGACCGAGCGTTTGTCGTGGAAAGGAAGCTGAAGGCCTTGGAGACTGAAAACAAGAGGAAGATGGGATGGTCACACCAAGCATCAAGCAGCAACACACGTCCACGTCTGATGCAGCAACCGGCAGAGCAGACGAGCCGTGCTGTGGTACCCTACCCGACACCAAGAGGGTACAACCCGATCTTCAGGCCTCCATCAGCACCAGTACAGCCGCAACGTCAGTTTGTGCAACAGCCACGCCCCACTTATCAACCTCGACCAGCAGGACAAGGGCCACAGAACCAACCCCAAGATAACAAAGGACAGACACCTAAAGTTGGGGTGCAATGTTTCAACTGTGGTGAAGTGGGGCACTACGCCCATAAGTGCCCAAAGAAGAAGCCCATGCAGCCACAGCAGCAGAATGTAATGCGGGGACGGGTGAACCACGTGACCATGGAGGAAGCGCAAGAGGCACCTGACGTGGTAATTGGTAAGTTTCCTGCAAATTTACACATTGCAACCCTATTGTTTGATTCTGGTGCTACCCACTCGTTCATTGCTCAAGGGTTTGTTAAGAAGCATGATCTAGCAACAACACAAATGAACCATATGTTAGCAGTGAACTCTCCAGGGGGAGAGATCAGAACAAGACAAGTGTGTCCCAAGGTGAATCTAGACATTCATGGGGTAGTATTTACTGCAAACCTCATAGTGATAGACTCCCAAGGGATAGATATCATTTTGGGCATGGATTGGTTGACCAAACATAAAGGTATCATCCACTGTTCGACAAGAATGGTGGAACTAACTCACACTAGTGGCACGAAAGTGAAGTTCATAGCCGTGCAAGAACCTAGGAGGGACATTAAACTCAATCAAGTTTAGGTGGAAGTAGAAGAGATAACGATCATCAGGGAATATCCAGACGCTTTTTCGGAGGAGTTGCCCGGTATGCCTCCCGATCGTGAAGTGGAATTCGCGATTGAACTAGTACCTGGAACAGCCCCAATATACAAGAGGCCTTATCGGATGAACTCCAAACAGCTGGAAGAGCTCAAGGAACATTTAAGAGAATTGACAGAGAAGGGGTATATTCATCCTAGTTCCTCACCATGGGGAGCTCCAGTGATATTTGTGCCCAAGAAGGACGGAACCCAAAGGTTATGCGTAGACTACCGTGCGTTGAACGAAGTAACCATCAAGAACAAGTACCCATTACCCCGCATTGAAGACTTATTTGATCAATTGAGGGGAGCGTGTGTATTCTCAAAAATTGATCTCAGGTCGGGATACCACCAATTGAAGATAAGGCAAACTGACATTCCAAAGACAGCTTTCGTATCTCGGTACGGGCTGTATGAATACACCGTCATGCCGTTCGGGCTAACTAATGCCCCGGCATATTTCATATACCTCATGAACAAGGTATTCATGGAAATTTTGGATAAATTTGTGGTGGTTTTCATTGATGTTATTCTCATCTTTTCCGTAGATGAAGAAGAAGATGAGAGACATTTAAGATTGGTGTTGCAAAAGCTAAGAGAACACCAACTATATGCCAAGTTGAGCAAGTGTGAGTTTTGGCTAAAGAGAGTTCCCTTCTTAGAAAGATATAATCTCGGAGGGAGGAATCTCCGTAGATCCCGTCAAGATCGAGGATGTGCAGAAGTGGAAGACCCCTGAAAATGTCGGGGAAATTCGAAGCTTCTTAGGATTGGCCGGGTATTATCGACGGTTCATTGAGGGTTTCTCCAAGATATCGAGACCCCTCACCAAATTGTTAGAGAAGGGAATCACATTCACATGGACACCGGAGTGTGAGACGAGTTTTCAAGAACTGAAGAAAAGATTGACTACAGCCCCAGTGCTAGTTATGCTAGATATGCAGAAGAATTTTTTGGTGTACTGCGATGCATCTAGACACGGGTTGGGATGTATTCTCATGCAAGAGGGGCATGTCGTTGTTTATGCGTCCCGGCAAATCCGAAAACACGAGAAGAACTATCTTACGCATGACCTAGAGCTACCCGCAGTGGTACACGCATTGAAGATTTGGCGGCATTACTTGATGGTAAAGAGGACAGAGATATATACGGCTCATAAGAGCTTAAAGTACATTTTCACACAGCGAGATCTCAACCTCAGACAAAGGAGATGGTTAGAGCTAATCAACGACTTTGATGTGGGCATCAACTATCATCCTGGGAAAGCAAACGTCGTGGCTGATGCTTTAAGCTGGAAGGTGCAGGTCAATATGTTGAGCTTAAAGGACATGCCAACAGAATTGAAGGAAGAGATTGCAAAACTCAATCTATGTCTGGTGAATAGTGGTGAGGCCATCGCCATGGAAGTGGACTCCACATTAGAGCAAGACATACACAACAGTTAGAAAAATGACGAGAAGATACAAGAAATTAGAGAACTCATCAAAGAAAATAGAGCCCCTGGGTTCAGAGAGGATGAACAAGGTACGGTGTGGCATGGGAAAAGAATCTGTGTGCCTGAGGTGAAGGAGATCCGTGAACTGATTTCGAAGGAGGCTCATGATTCCGACTACTCCATTCATCCTGGGAGTACGAAGATGTATCATGACCTCAAGAGCAGATATTGGTGGTATGGCATGAAGCGAGATGTCGCGGAACATGTTGCCCTATGTGACACATGTCAGTTGGTGAAAGCAGAACATCAAAGACCCGCGGGACTATTGCAACCACTCAAAGTGCCTGAATGGAAATGGGAAGAAATCGGTATGGACTTCATAGTGGGACTGCCTAGGACCCAATCAGGATATGATTCGATATGGGTCATCATCGACAGGCTAACCAAGGTAGCTCATTTCATCCCCGTGAAAGAAAGCTTCAGTGGATCCAAATTGGCAGAATTGTACATGTCAAGAATCGTATGTTTTCATGGAGTGCCAAGGAAGATAGTGTCAAATCAAGGGACACAGTTCACCTCAAGGTTCTGGCAGAAGTTACATGAAACCATGGGAACTCATCTGAATTTTAGTTCTGCCTATCACCCCCAGACTGACGGGCAGACGGAAAGAACCAATCAAATCCTTGAGGATATGATGAGAGCTTATGCACTCAAGAACAATAGGAGTTGGGATAAGAACTTACCATATGCGGAGTTACCCTACAACAACAGCTATCAGGCTAGTATGAAGATGTCACCATTTGAGGCGTTGTATGGGAGGAAGTGCAGGACTCCACTATTTTGGAACCAAACAGGGGAAAGTAAAGTGTTTGGGCCTGAGGTACTACAAGATGCCGAGGCGAAAGTGAGGGAAATTCGCAACAACTTGAGGATAGCCCAGACCCGACAAAAGAGATATGCCGATGTACGGAGAAGAGATCTCGTTTTCAATGTGGGAGACTATGTTTATCTGAAGGTGTTCCCTATCCGAGAACTTCGTCGATTCAAGGTGAAAGGGAAATTATCACCTCGATACATCGGACCCTTCCAGATTCTAGAGAGGAAAGGTGAAGTGGCATATCAACTAGAACTACCGGCTCGCCTATCAGATGTGCACGATGTATTCCATGTGTCACAACTCAAGGAATGTTTAAGAACACCCGAAGAGATGTTACCCATGAATGAGATGGACGTACGAGAGGATCTTTCTTATGCCGAGCAACCAGTCAAGATTTTGGAGACAATGGAATGCCTCACAAGAAATAAAAGAATCCGAATGTGCAAGGTGCAGTGGAAGCATCACTCGGAAGCAGAAGCCACATGGGAGCGAGAAGATGAGCTTAAAGCACAGTTTCCGGATTTGTTTTCCTAGAATCACCAATCTCGAGGAGGAGATTTCTTTTAAGCGGGGTAGAGCTGTAACACCCCCAAACCTGCTAAAGGCGGGAATTAAAAAATTTTGGACGTATTGCATGTGGTGAAGAAATTCAAATTAGAATTCAAATTTAAATCAAAACAGAAAAAAGAAAAGGAAAAAGAAAAACAGCCAGTGGGCCGAAACCCACCTTAGCCGGCCCAAAAACCCGCGCCCGCTTCCCCCGTCGCCCTCTCTCTGACGCACGGGGCCCGCATGCCATCTCCTTCCCCGCGCGCCCCCAACCGCTCCGGCTCTTTCGCGCCTGATCGCAACCACCTCTCCCGAAACCCGCGCTCGCAGCCCCGATCTTCAGTCCCGGGCACCCCAGCGTGATCTCAACCGACCCCGCCGCCCTCCCTCGCCATTTAAACACCGAAAATCCGCCCCTTCCTCCCCGATCGGCCACACCCGATGCAAGGTGAGAACCGCCGCCGCTGCTGCCCATTTTCCAGCTTCCTTTTCCGTTCTTCCCCACGCTAACGTGCTTGCAGTGCTTGACCGCCTCCAGAGAAGCTCATCGCCGAAGAAAATCCGAGGAGGATCGACCCCATTGCTCTCCCATCGAAGATTACCTTCGGTCGCTGCTCCTCGCCGCCGTTAAGCCCTCCCGACCCCTTCGGATCCAAGAAAACCGCACTGGTGAGCTCCCCTACCTCCCCTCTGCCGTTTGCTATCAAAAAGGGCGGGTGTTAGCATCTGTAGATAAAGATCCGCGACCTCGCCGGCGAGATCGCGCCTCTACCGCCGTGCACCGCCGTGCGCGCGGGCGAACTCCGGCCAGGAGCGATGTGGCCTCTTGAGGGCCGGCTATTTGAAATCGTGTGACGCATAATAGGAACCCGGCGTACCCCTTCGCAATCTAATCGTGACCCTCCATTTAAAATCAGACGGTCCACGTCAGCCCCGCATTATAAAGGCCAGGAATCTTACGCGCTACCCCCTGGGGATCTCGGAAAACACGAGCTAGCCCCGAAAACTTCTGATCTAGCCCCTGGACCTTCAGAAATTCATGTAAATTCATTTAAAAATCAGTTTTAGCCCCTGGACTTAATAAAAATTAGGAAAACCTCTCTGTTTTGTGTAATTAGGCCTCTGAAAATTTAGGAAATAGAAAATTAGACCCTGCAGTAGTGTGTGTTTGCACTTCAGACCCTATAGGAGATTAAATTCAGAAATTTGAACATGTGATCAGGATTTGAATTCAAAAGGTGATGCAAACACATGAGCAAATACAAAGTTAAATTTTCTAGCACTTGGAAAACCTTTAGAATGAGTTAAAAACTGATTTTAGGCTGAAATGAGATCTGACTAAGTGCTGCTTATTTTTATTATTTCTAGAAACACATTTTTAGGCTAGGAAATAATTCTGAAAATGGGTAAAATAAATTCAAATTGGTTCCTATCAGAGAAGAAGTTCAAAAATATTTTTATTGAACATTTTAGATCAGAAGCTATTCTGTTTAGGTGATATATCTTACTATTTTAATATTAAAGTTCACTTTTAAACATAGAAAATAAATCTAAAAATATAGGAAAATAAATATGAATAATTAGAAAATGTTAAATGAGGTCTTTTAATTTCAAAAACTTCAAATTAAGATTTTGTAGAAGATCTAAAAACCTATTTGGAGTAGGAAACTTTCTTTCATGCAAATTTTGTTGATATGGAGTGTATTAATTAAATATAGAGAATTTGTTCAAATGGGAAATTAATATATAGTGTGCAAATAGAAATCTGAATACAAAAGTTAGAAATAATATATATATGTTTCAAAGTGCATGTAGGCCTAAAATCAACACATCTATGGTAACCACAACACATAGAAATGTGAATGACTTTCATATGTATATATGTGTGGTGTGCATGAGTGAAAGTGTGGACTATGGCTTATGGATTGTTGTTTTCTTTTGCTACGTGTATTGGCATGAGTAGAACCAGCCCCAGAGCAGGTTCTCACCTTTCAAGACCAAGACTTTCCATTCCCAGAGCAGCAGGAAGAAGGCAAGTGTCCATGACCACTTTGATCCTATACTAGGATGTGTAGCTAAAATTAATTTGCATTGTCAATTTGGAATATGATACCCAAGCTAGAAAGTTTCCCTAGATTTTCATTATCTTATTTCCTTGTAGCCTGGGTTGGGATTTATTTTATTGTCATTTATTTATATGCTTATGCTTAGCCATGCTTAGAATGGGATAAGTGGGATATGAGATCATCAACTTATTTACCTTACTCTTGTATGAGATATTATGAGTTATGTAGAGGTAGGGATCGAGGCAAGTTGGAGGATTTGGTTTGTGCTGGGTGCACGAGACTCGGGTTTGTGTTTAGTACTTGCCTGGATCCTAAGGACCGGTTTATGGAGCATGTAATCTGGCTTTACCGTGCCAACCACATGCTGTGATGGGGCAGCTTGGCCAATTAATTAGGTGTATCTCCGGCGTAGTACGGGTGTTTGGATGGTGCAGGGAATAGATGTCAGCTGGACTACCATATGAACCATAAGGCTCAAGAGGGGGGCACTGCAGCGGGGTTGGAGCCTCTTGTATGCTGTTAGGGGTGAAACCTCAGTGGGCCCATGTACGTCGGAAATCCCTTTGTAATGGCCTCGTAGTGATCTCCTGGCCACACAGCTGGGAAGTGTGAACGTGGTTCGCGGCCACTGTGTAACACCCCAAAAATATTGTTAGGACCCTAAATCATGTTAAGAGGGGAATTTAAAAAATTTTAGACGTGTTGCATGTTTTGCAAAAATTCAAATTCAAACTGGAATTCAAATTAAACTCAAATCAGAAAAGAAATAGAAAAAGAAAAAGAGAAAACAGAAAAAAACCGGCCAGTGGGCCGAAACCCACCAGCCGTCCCAGCCAGCGCCCGCGCCAGCGCGCAGCCGCGCGCGCTGCTGCCTCACACTGACAGGCGGGACCCACCCGAACTTCGTCTACCTCACGACAGCGCCGGACTCCCTCGCACCCGAATCAAAACCGATCGGGATTTCGGCGTATCCCCGCTGAATTCTGTTCGTAGGCGACGCGGACATGATCTAAACCACCCCGCCGCCCTCCCCCGTCTATAAAAACCCCGGCCTCGTTCTGTTTTTCCCACGCGATCGCCGATTTTTCCTCCGGTGAGAACCGAGACTTCTCCGGCGAATTCTGGCTGATCTAAGCTTGAAAATTCCGATCTAACTCGCTGGTCTTGATCCACCGCCTCCAGGTGCAGAAAACTCGGTGACTTGTGGTGTAAACACAGCGCCGACGAGCTTCGCCGTGGTTTCGCCTCGGACCTCGTCGCCGATCACTTTCCAGGACCTCCGAGCTCAAGAAAACCCCCGAGGTGAGATCCCCGACCTCCCCTCCACCGATCTATGCCATAAAATCACAGTTCTAGGAAGAATTCTTGAAGATCCGAAAATCTCCGGCGAGATCGCCGCTTCCCGCCGTGCGCCACCGGCAGCGCCGCCCGCGCTCGATCAGAGCGACGTGGCCGCTTGTGCGCCGTTTATTTTAAATCGCACGGTAGGGTTTAAACCCCCGCGTACCGGTTCGATGTTATAATCTCGGCCGTTGGTTTAAAATCGGACGGTCCACGTCAGCCCCGCGTTATAAAGACTGGAAATCTTACGTGCTACCCCCTGGGGTTCTCGGGAAATAAGAGCTAGCCCCGGAAACATCTGATCTAGCCCCTGGAACTCCAGAAAATCATGTAAATCCATTTAAAAATCTGTTTTAGCCCCTGGACTTAATGAAAATTAGGAAAAACACCTCTGATAAGTGTAGCTAGACCCCTGAAAATTCATAAAATAATATTATAGACCCTGTAGTGGGGTAAGTTTAACTTTTTAGCCCTGTTTAGTATTTAATTTAGGAAATTGAATATGTGGCTAGTGTTTAAAAATTAAAAAGTGGGACAAACATATTGTCAAAATTAAATTAAAGACTTTCTCAGTATTTAGGAAACTTTGGAGTGAGATAAAAATATATTTTGGGCTGAACTGAATCTGTTTAATTTATTATTCACATTTAAAGACACATTTTAAGTAAAGAATAGTTCTAGAAAATAGGGAAAATAATTGTGAAATAGTTTACATCAGAGGCAAAGGTCAAAATATGTTATTAAATTATTTAGGACCAGAACCTATTGTGTTTAGATGATGTGTCTTACTATTTTCATAATAAAGTACACATTTATGCATAGGAAAATAAATCTGAAAATATAGCAACTAGTAAATGATAAATGGAGTTTCTAAAATCCAAAGAATTCAGTTTAGGGTTGGTAGAAATTCTGAAGACACATATGGAGAAGAAAAATACCCTTCATGCACACTTGGTAGCTAAAAGGTGTATAAATTGAATATAAGGAATTTGTTTAAATTGGAAACTCATATAATATATACAAACATAAAATATGAATACAAAAGTAGA
This sequence comes from Neostapfia colusana, assembly GCA_030760725.1. NCBI lineage: Eukaryota > Viridiplantae > Streptophyta > Magnoliopsida > Poales > Poaceae > Neostapfia > Neostapfia colusana. The sequence goes on from JASWHV010000011.1 coordinate 51,063,146, forward strand.
AATCATATGCACATGTTTAAAAGTGCATGGAAGCCAAAATCAACACACATAGAGTAACCACAACACATAGAAATTAGAATGACTTTCATAAATATGAATGTGTGGTTTGTATGAAGTGGAAGTGTGAACCATGTCTTATGGATTGTTGTTTTTCTTTTGCTACGTGTGATGGTATGATGTAGAACCTGCTCAAGAGCAAGTTATTCCTTTCCAAGATCAGGACTACCTATTTCAACAGCAGCAGGAAGGAGGCAAGTGTCCTTGACCACTTTGATCCTATGTTAGGATGTGTAGCTAGAATTATTTGCATTGTCAATTGAAATATGAAACCCATGCTAGGAAGTCTCCCTAGAATTGCATTACCTTGTTTCCTTGTAGCCAGGATTGGGATTTATTTTATCATGTCATTTATTATTATGCATATGCTTAGCCATGCTTAGAATGGGATAATTGGGATATGAGATCATCAGTTTATTTTACCATACTCTTGAATGAGGTATTGTGAGTTATGTAGAGGTAGGGATCCAGGCAAGTTGGATGTTTTGGTTGTGTGCTGGGTGCACGAGACTCGGGTTTGTGTTTAGTACTTGCCTGGATCCTAAGGACCGGTTCATGGAGCATGTAACCTGGCTTTACAGTACCAACCACATGCTGAGATGGGGCAGCTTGGCCAATTAATTAGGTGTATCCCCGGCGTAGTATGGGTGTGTTGGATGGTGCGGGGAGTAGGTGTCATCGGGACTACCATATGAACCGCAAGGCTCAAGAGGGGGCCACTGCAGCAGGTTTGGAGCCTCTTGTATGCTGTTAGGGGTGAAACCTCAGTGGGCCCCTGCTCGTCGGGAATCCCTTTGTAAAGGCTTCGTAGTGATCTCCTGGCTACACACCTGGGAAGTGTGAATGTGGTTCGTAGCCACTGGCATAATGGAGGTTCTTTTAGTCCACCCGGCAACGGGGGATGAAATCACTACATGTGGGTACAGTGGTACAAACTTTGTAGAGTCAAAACTGTCATGACAGCCGTGCTCACGGTCAAGAGCGGCTTGGACTTATTCATGATTAGAGGATTGATGATTTTGGAAGTTGTGGATGTTATGCGGGGAGCCTAACATTGGAAATGATGTTATGGTTATTGGATTATGATGATGGGATGGGAGATTGGGACCAGTCCACCTGTGTAGCAATGTAGGTGCTTAATAAGCTAAGGTGATAGGTATTAATTGCGTAGTGCTTTAACCATGAGTTCGACCTCCCCTTGTTATAGCCATGCATGACATAATTTTCCCACACTTGCTGAGTACCATTGGTACTCAACCTTGCATATTTTGTTGGTTTATATTGCTGCTCAGGTCAAGATAATGCAGTGGTGTATAATGACCAAGACTTTGGACCCGAAGAAGGTTTCTAGGTTCATGCAGACCCCCGAGAAACGCCTGTGATGGAGCCCTCAAGAATAATATTCCGCTGCTAGTTTGTTTTTTTGTGATGAACTTATTATTGTCCATCGAGACATTTGCCATGTATGACTTATTTATATTCGACACCTGGCTTGTAATAAATGATGCTTCACTATTTATCATCACATGTATGAGAAAATGATCCTGGCATACATGTGATATTCACTTGGTTGTTCTTCGGAAAAACCGGGTGTGACACACTGGCATAATGGAGGTTCTTTTAGTCCACCCGGCAACGGGGGATGAAATCACTACATGTGGGTACAGTGGTGCAAACTTTACAGAGTCAAAACTGTCATGACAGCCTTGCATACATGTGATATTCACTTGGTTGTTCTTCGGAAAAACCGGGTGTGACAGAAGTGGTATCAGAGCCAAGGTTGCCCGTAGGAACGTGGACCTAGGTAGAAATGGACGTATTTAAGAGCCCTACTTTCTTAAAAACTATTTTTTTAGGTGTGTGTTGAAAAGTGTTATTTAATGAGCCACTTTTTTCATCTTACCCCAACTTTCATTCAAAATAGGATTTTTGTTTGAGAGTTTATCTAACCTAATTTTAAATTCTTTCTGTTTTAGATGGTTCACATGATTTGCACCGCTCGCAAGTCCACAGGAGGGAGAGTTCCCGTAGTAGCCCTTGCCGAGAGAGAGGAGAGCCGTCCGGTGACGTACCTTTCCTACGGATTGGCAGTAGGAGGCTTATTGCGTCGTCTTCGGCGTATGCTCGAAGCCGCCGGCAATACAGGCAAGCTAATCATCCACTATAACTCCACCAGAACCATCCGTGAGAAGAGGGAAGAATGGAGTTCGGAGATGAGGATTATACACGAAAATCAGCTGCTTAAGATCCACCACTCTCCAGCTTGTCGAGCAACACAGGTCGATGCGGAGAAAGATGTCACCTGGGAGGCCATCACCTGCCAGAGTCACATCTATCGTCGCCACTTGGACAAAACTGAGTACATGTATGTCCTCCAGCGTGAGAGTGGTACCACGGAGTACAAGTACCCGCCGGTGCAGCAAGGGACTTCCCATGAGCACATGGACTTGTGCTTGGAAGATGCTTCTATGCTCAGCACTCGACTGCAGGAGTGTCAACAAGAGCTTCAGGATGTCCGGGACACCCTGAAGGAAACGGAGGCGTTGCTGCGAGCCTGTTTGAGGGCGAGAGAAAGAGGAGATGGGAATGGACTGTGTGTCACCGTGAATGATACATGGACTCCTGACTCCCCAGATCGCCGAGCGATCAGGCGTCGTCGCACTTCTCCACCAGCAGCCTCCCCACCCAAAGCAGAGTCAGAAGGCAGCCGAAATGAAGAGGAAGATCCCGAGGAGCCAGCTCAAGAGAACGAGTAGCGTAGGGTCCCTCCCTTAGTCAGCAAGATGTCGAATAGGCGAGTCGTTAAGATAAGTTAATGGTGTGATAATGCTTGGTGTGTGACGTGAGTTGTGGAAGCCATGAGCAATTGTCCACGGCCTCGTCTTTAGATTGTTTTGTTTTGGTGTGTGAACCCACATGAAATAATATTGCCTTTATTTTTGTGTGAAAAGTGAACCCTTAGAGAAGAATAACAAAGCCTCAACACTTCAAAGTACAAACAAATGAAAGTAGTAAGATGATACTAAATGCTTTCAAATTAACAATGGTTGATTCTGCCAGATGGCCGGAAGAGGAAAAAGACGTGCTGCCAACCCCGCCAACAACAACGATGTGGCGTGCAACCCTCATCTTTCTGGAGGCCAGGACATGGGTGGTCGCCGTGAAGAAGTTGACCCTCTCCACCAAATGCTGGAGAATCAAAATCAGCTCATCCAGAACTTGACTCTAGTGGTGGCCAACTTGCATCAAGTTCCACCTCCACAAGCTGCACCACGCCAACCAAGGTTGAGTGAGTTTCTAGGAACTCAACCTCCAAAGTTTGCAAGTGCTGCTGAACCTCTGGAGGCAGATGATTGGCTGAAGACCATTGAAAGTAAGATGAGGATCATACAGTGCCAAGGGTATGAGAGGGTGCTGTTTGCTTCTCATCAATTGCATGGACCTGCTGCTGATTGGTGGACCGCCTACGTGGCCGCCCATCATGACCCTGAGAACATCACTTGGGAAGAGTTCAAGCGTAGCTTCCGCAACCATTACATCCCAAGAGGTGAACTCAAAAACAAGAGGAAAGAGTTTTTGGGACTGCAGCAGGGAAACATGATGGTGAGGGAATACCTCACTAAATTTACTCAACTATCCCGCTATGCCCCACGGGACATAGAGACTGATGAGCAGAAACAAGATTGTTTCATGGAGGGACTTACCGCAGAGATGCAGTGTGCAATGTCCTCGAATGAGTATGAAAGCTTCCAAAAGATGGTGGACAGAGCATTTGTTGTAGAAAGGAAGCTAAAGGCCTTGGAAACTGAGAATAAGAGGAAGGCCGGGTGGTCACATCAAGCTTCAGGGAGCCACACCCGCCCACGTCTGATGCAGCAACCTGCAGGGCAGACGAGCCGTGCTGCGGTACCCTACTCAGCACCAAGAGGGTACAACCCGAACTACAGGCCTCCGGCAGCACCAGCACAGCCGCAACGTCAGTTGGTACAGCAGCCTCGCCCCGCATATCCACCTCGACCAGCAGTGCAAGGACCTCCGAACCAACCACAAGACAACAAAGGCCAAGCACCTAAGGTTGGGGTGCAATGTTTTAGCTGTGGTGAAGTGGGGCACTATGCCCATAAGTGCCCAAAGAAGAAGCCCGCGCAGCCACAACAGCAGAATGTAATGAGAGGACGGGTGAACCACGTCACTATGGAGGAAGCACAAGATGCACCTGACGTGGTAGTTGGTAAGTTTCCTGCCAATTTACACCTTGCAACCCTGCTGTTTGATTCTGGTGCCACCCACTCGTTTATTGCTCAAGGGTTTGTTAAGAAGTATGACCTAGCAACAACACAAATGAACCATATGCTAGCCGTAAACTCTCCAGGTGGAGAAATAAGGACAAGACAAGTGTGTCCCAAAGTGAATCTAGACATTAATGGGGTAGTGTTTACTGCTAACCTCATAGTGATAGATTCCCAAGGGATCGATATTATTTTGGGGATGGATTGGTTGACCAAACATAAAGGAATCATCTATTGTTCGACCAGAACGGTGGAACTAACTCACCCTAGTGGCACAAGAGTAAAGTTCATAACAATACACGAGCCTAGGAGGGACATTAAATTAAATCAAGTTGAGGTGAAAGTGGAGGATATCAGGATTATCCGGGAATATCCAGATGTTTTTCCGGAAGAATTGCCAGGAATGCCTCCCGATCGTGAAGTGGAATTTGCAATTGAGCTAGTGCCTGGAACAGCCCCGATATACAAGAGACCTTATCGGATGGACTCCAAGCAGCTAGAAGAACTCAAGGATCATTTGAGAGAATTGACGGAGAAGGGGTATATTCGCCCTAGTTCCTCACCATGGGGAGCTCCGGTGATATTTGTGCCCAAGAAGGACGGAACCCAAAGGTTATGCGTGGATTACCGTGCCTTGAATGAGGTAACCATCAACAACAAGTACCCATTACCCCGTATTGAAGACTTGTTTGATCAGTTGAGGGGAGCTTGTGTGTTCTCGAAAATTGATCTCAGGTCGGGATACCACCAACTCAAGATAAGGCAATCTAATATTCCCAAGACAGCTTTCGTATCTCGGTACGGACTTTATGAATACACTGTCATGCCTTTCGGGCTAACTAATGCCCCGGCATACTTCATGTATCTCATTAACAAGGTATTCATGGAATATGTGGACAAATTTGTGGTGGTTTTCATAGATGACATTCTCGTCTTCTCCAAAAATGAAGAAGAACATGAGAAACATCTAAGGTTGGTGTTGCAGAGGCTGAGAGAACACCAAATATAGGCCAAGCTGAGCAAGTGTGAGTTTTGGCTGAAGAGAGTTCCCTTCTTAGGACATATAATCTCGGAGGGAGGAATCTCCGTGGATCCTGCCAAAATCGAGGATATACAGAAGTGGAAGACCACTGAAAATGTAGGGGAAGTTCAAAGCTTTTTGGGATTGGCCGGATACTATCGATAATTTATTGAGGGATTCTCTAAGATCTCGAGACCCCTTACCAAACTGTTGGAGAAGGGAATTACATTCACCTGGATGCCACAGTGCGAGACGAGTTTCCAGGAGCTAAAGAAGAGATTGACAACAGCCCCAGTGCTCATTATGCCAGATATGCAGAAGAACTTCATGGTGTACTGCGATGCCTCGGGAAACGGGTTGGGATGTGTTCTCACGCAAGAAGGGCATGTCGTGGCATATGCATCCCGGCAGCTTCGGAAGCACGAGAAAAACTATCCTAAACATGACCTAGAACTAGCCGCAGTGGTACACGCGTTGAAAATTTGGCGACACTATTTGATGGGGAAGAGGACGGAGATGTATACGGATCATAAGAGTTTGAAGTACATTTTCACACAGCCAGATCTCAATCTCAGACAAAGGAGATGGTTAGAGCTAATTAATGACTTTGATGTAGGCATCAACTATCATCCTGGGAAAGCAAACGTCGTGGCCGATGCTTTAAGTCGGAAAGTGCAGGTCAATAAGTTGAGCTTGAAGGACATGCCTGCAGAATTGAAGGACGAGGTTATAAGGCTCAATCTATGTCTAGTAAATAGTGGTGAAGCCATCACCATGGAAGTGGACTCCACACTCAAGCGAGACATACGCGAGGGCCAAAAGAATGATGAGAAGATACAAGAGATCAGACAACTCATCAAGGAAAATAAAGCTCCAGGTTTTAGAGAGGATGAACAAGGAACGGTGTGGCACGGAAAAAGAATCTGTGTGCCTGAAGTAAAGGAGATCCGTGTATTGATTTTGAAGGAGGCTCACGATTCCGACTATTCCATTCATCCTGGGAGTACGAAGATGTACCAGGACCTCAAGGGCAGATATTGGTGGTATGGCATGAAGGGAGATGTCGCGGAACATGTTGCCCTATGTGACACATGTCAGTTGGTGAAAGCAGAACATCAACGACCCGCGGGATTATTGCAACCACTCAAAGTGCCTGAATGGAAATGGGAAGAAATCAGCATGGATTTCATCGTGGGATTGCCTAGGACCCAATCAAGATATGATTCGATATGGGTCATCATTGATAGGCTAACCAAGGTAGCTCACTTCATTCCCGTAAAGGAAAGCTACAGCGGATCCGAATTGGCAGAGTTGTACATGTCAAGGATCGTGTGTTACCATGGAGTGCCAAAGAAGATTGTGTCGGATCGAGTGACACAGTTCACCTCGAGGTTCTGGGAGAAGTTGCACGAAACCATGGGAACCCATCTGAACTTTAGTTCTGCCTATCATCCCCAAACTGACGGGCAGACGGAAAGAACCAATCAGATCCTTGAAGATATGCTAAGGGCATGTGCACTCAAAAACAATAGGAGTTGGGACAAGAACTTACCGTATGCGGAGTTTTCCTATAACAACAGCTATCAAGCTAGTATGAAGATGTCACCGTTTGAAGCCTTGTACGGGAGAAAGTGCAGAACTCCCCTATTTTGGAACCAAACGGGGGAAAGTAAAGTGTTTGGCCCATAAGTACTACAAGAAGCCGAGGCGAAGGTAAGGGAAATTCGCAACAATTTGAGGATAGCACAGACACGCCAAAAGAGCTATGCTGATGTACAAAGAAGAGAGCTCGTTTTCAACGTGGGAGACTATGTCTATCTCAAGGTGTCCCCTATCCGAGGACTTCGTCGGTTCAAGGTCAAAGGGAAGTTGTCACCTCGATACATCGGACCCTTTTAAGTTCTTGAGAGGAAAGGCGAAGTGGCGTATCAACTAGAATTACCGGCTCATCTATCGGATATGCACGATGTATTCCATGTGTCACAACTCAAGAAATGCCTGAGGACGCCTGAAGAGGTGTTACCCATGAATGAAGTGGCCGTAGCTGAGGATTTGTCTTATGCCGAGCAACCATACAAGATTTTGGAGACAATGGAACGCCTCACCAGAAATAAAAGAATCCGGATGTGCAAGGTGCAGTGGAAGCATCACTCAGAAGAGGAAGCTACCTGGGAGCGGGAAGATGAGCTCAAGGCACAATTTCCGGAATTGTTTTCTTAGGAACACCAATCTCGAGGACGAGATTTCTTTTAAGGGGGGTAGAGCTGTAAAACCCAAAAAATATTGTTAAGACCCTAAATCATGTTAAGAGGGGAATTTAAAAATTTTTGGACGTGTTGCATGTTTTGCAAAAATTCAAATTCAAACTGGAATTCAAATTAAACTCAAATCAGAAAAGAAATAGAAAAAGAAAAAGAGAAAACAGAAAAAACCGGCCAGTGGGCCGAAACCCACCAGCCGGCCCAGCCAGCGCCCGCGCCAGCCCGCAGCCGCGCGTGCTGCTGCCTCACACTGACAGGCGGGACCCACCCGATCTTCGTCTACCTCGCGACAGCGCCGGACTCCCTCGCACCCGAATCAAAACCGATCGGGATTTTGGCGTATCCCTGCTGAATTCTGTTCGTAGGCGACGCGGACATGATCTAAACCACCCCGCCGCCCTCCCCCGTCTATAAAAACCCCGGCCTCGTTCTGTTTTTCTTACGCGATCGCTGATTTTTCCTCCGGTGAGAACGGAGACTTCTCCGGCGAATTCTGTCTGATCTAAGCTCGGAAATTCCGATCTAACTCGCTGGTCTTGATCCACCGCCTCCGGGGAACCTTGCAGGTGCAGAAAACTCGGTGACTTGCGGTGTAAACACAGCGCCGACGAGCTTCGCCGTGGTTTCGCCTCGGACCTCGTCGCCGATCACTTTCCAGGACCTCCGAGCTCAAGGAAACCCCCGAGGTGAGATCCCCGACATCCCCTCCACCGATCTATGCCATAAAATCATAGTTCTAGGAAGAATTCTCGAAGATCCGAAAATCTCCTGCGAGATCGCCGCTTCCCGCCGCCGTGCGCCGTCGGCAGCGCCGCCCGCGCTCGATCAGAGCGACGTGGCCGCTTGTGCGCCGTTTATTTTAAATCGCACGGTAGGGTTTAAACCCCCGCGTACAGGTTCGATGTTATAATCTCGGCCCTCGGTTTAAAATCGGACGGTCCACGTCAGCCCCGCGTTATAAAGACTGGAAATCTTACGTGCTACCCCCTGGGGTTCTCGGGAAATAAGAGCTAGCCCCGGAAACTTCTGATGTAGCCCCTGGAACTCCAGAAAATCATGTAAATTCATTTAAAAATCAGTTTTAGCCCCTGGACATAATGAAAATTAGGAAAAACACCACTCATAAGTGTAGCTAGACCCCTGAAAATTCTTAAAATAATATTATAGACTCTGTAGTGGGGTAAGTTTAACTTTTTAGCGCTGTTTAGTATTTAATTTAGGAAATTGAATATGTGGCTAGTGTTTAAAAATTAAAAAGTGGGACAAACATATTGTCAAAATTAAATTAAAGACTTTCTCAGTATTTAGGAAACTTTGGAGTGAGATAAAAATATATTTTGGGCTGAACTGAATCTGTTTAATTTATTATTCACATTTAAAGACACATTTTTAAGTAAAGAATAGTTCTAGAAAATGGGGAAAATAATTCTGAAATAGTTTACATCAGAGGCAAAGGTCAAAATATGTTATTAAATTATTTAGGAACAGAACCTATTCTGTTTAGATGATGTGTCTTACTATTTTCAGAATAAAGTACACATTTATGCATAGGAAAATAAATCTGAAAATATAGCAACTAGTAAATGATAAATGGAGTTTCTAAAATCCAAAGAATTCAGTTTAGGGTTGGTAGAAATTCTGAAGACACATATGGAGAAGAAAAATACCCTTCATGCACACTTGGTAGCTAAAAGGTGTATAAATTGAATATAAGGAATTTGTTTAAATTGGAAACTCATATAATATATACAAACATAAAATATGAATACAAAAGTAGAAATCATATGCACATGTTTAAAAGTGCATGGAAGCCAAAATCAACACACATAGAGTAACCACAACACATAGAAATGAGAATGACTTTCATAAATATGAATGTGTGGTTTGTATGAAGTGGAAGTGTGAATCATGTCTTATGGATTGTTGTTTTTCTTTTGCTATGTGTGATGGTATGATGTAGAACCTGCTCAAGAGCAAGTTATTCCTTTCCAAGATCAGGACTACCTATTTCAAGAGCAGCAGGAAGGAGGCAAGTGTCCTTGACCACTTTGATCCTATGTTAGGATGTGTAGCTAGAATTATTTGCATTGTCAATTGAAATATGAAACCCATGCTAGGAAGTTTCCCTAGAATTGCATTACCTTGTTTCCTTGTAGCCTGGGTTGGGATTTATTTTATCATGTCATTTATTATTATGCATATGCTTAGCCATGCTTAGAATAGGATAATTGGGATATGAGATCATCAGTTTATTTTACCATACTCTTGAATGAGGTATTGTGAGTTATGTAGAGGTAGGGATCAAGGCAAGTTGGATGTTTTGGTTGTGTGCTGGGTGCACGAGACTCGGGTTTGTGTTTAGTACTTGCCTGGATCCTAAGGACCGGTTCATGGAGCATGTAACCTGGCTTTACAGTGCCAACCACATGCTGAGATGGGGCAGCTTGGCCAATTAATTAGGTGTATCCCCGGCGTAGTATGGGTGTGTTGGATGGTGCGGGGAGTAGGTGTCAGTTGGACTACCATATGAACCGCAAGGCTCAAGAGGGGGCCACTGCAGCGGGGTTGGAGCCTCTTGTATGCTGTTAGGGGTGAAACCTCAGTGGGCCCCCGCTCGTCGGGAATCCCTTTGTAAAGGCTTCGTAGTGATCTCCTGGCTACACACCTGGGAAGTGTGAATGTGGTTCATAGCCACTGGCATAATGGAGGTTGTTTTAGTCCACCCGGCAACTGGGGATGAAATCACTACATGTGGGTACAGTGGTACAAACTCTGCAGAGTTAAAACTGTCATGACAGCCGTGCTCACGGTCAAGAGCGGCTTGAACTTATTCATGATTAGAGGATTGATGATTTTGGAAGTTGTGGATGTTAAGCGGGGAGCTTAACATTGGAAATGATGTTATGGTTATTGGATTATGATGATGGGATGGGAGATTGGGACCAGTCCACCTGTGTAGTAATGTAGGTGCTTAATAAGGTAAGGTGATAGGTATTAATTGCGTAGTGCTTTAACCATGAGTTCAACCTCCCCTTGTTATAGCCATGCATGACATAAATTTCCCACACTTGCTGAGTACCATTGGTACTCAACCTTGCCTATTTTATTGGTTTATATTGCTGCTCAGGTCAAGATAATGCGGTGGTGTATAATGACCAAGACTTTGGACCCGAAGAAGGTTTCTAGGTTCATGGAGACCCCCAGGCAACGCCTGTGATGGAGCCCTCAAGAATAATATTCCGCTGCTAGTTTGTTTATTTGTGATGAACTTATTATTTGCCATGTAAGACTTATTTATATTTGACACCTGGCATGTAATAAATGATGCTTCACTATTTGTCATCACATGTATGAGAAAATGATCCTGACATACATGTGATATTCACTTGGTTGTTCTTCGGAAAAACCGGATGTGACACACTGGCATAATGGAGGTTCTTTTAGTCCACCCGGCAACGGGGGATGAAATCACTACATGTGGGTACAGTGGTGCAAACTCTGCAGAGTCAAAACTGTCATGGCAGCCGTGCTCACGGTCATGAGCGGCTTGGACTTATTCATTATTAGAGGAGGATGAATTGGGAAGTTGAGGATGTTAAGCGGGAAGCTTAACATTGGAGATGAGATTATGGTTACTTAATATTGATGATGGGTTGAGGGATTTGGACCATCTGACCTGTGTAGTAATGTAGGTGCTTAATAAGCTAAGGTGATAGGTATTAATTGCGTAGTGTTTTAACCATGAGTTCAACCTCTCCTTGCTCTAGCCATGCATGACATTACTTTCCCACACTTGCTGAGTACCAACGGTACTCAAACTTGCTTTTCTGTTGGTTTAAATTGCTTCTTAGGTCAAGGGGATGATGTGGTGTTCAATGACCAAGACTTTGGTCCCGAAGAAAGATTCTAGGTCCACGGAATCCCCCGGGCAACGCCTGTGACGGAGCCCACAAGATTTATATTCCGCTGATGCTTTATTTATATGTTATGAACATATTATCGTCCATCGAGACGTATACTATGTAAGACTTATTTATATTCGAACACTTGGCTTTTAATAAATGATGCTTCACTATTTGTCATCACATGTATGAGAAAATGATCCTGGCATACATGTGATATTCACTTGGTTGCTCTTTGGAAAAATCGGGTGTGACAAAAGAGCCGACGGTCTGTCCTGCCCTAATCTTCCATAGAAAATTCCCCGCTGCTGCCATTGCTAGGAGGAAGACCCTGCCACCAAAGGGAAGTGAGGTAGGTCTTCGTTACCCATCTTACGACGTCGTCGCTGTTTCTACGCATCCGTTTTCTTTGCTCCCTTCGAACAGAAACTTTTTTCGTGTGGACCAATCACGTTTTGATCGGTTTTTGACAGTGGAATTGATCTAGATCTTGAGTCAAGATCATCACCATGTACAAACTTGATCCCTACACCCTTGTTCATCATAAAACCCCATGAAAGCCCATTAAAACATGCAAGAACACGTATGAACTGGTTTAATAAAATAGCACCTTAGGATTTGCATTCATCTACACCATTGCATCTTGAGTAAAGTTTGTGCGTGATGTTTGATTGCTGTAAATTTTGTATGTGCGTGGTCGTGAATAGAAGGACAAGCTCAGGAAGCCATCTACAAAGAACTACAGCAGCAAGACTTCGAGACGCTTGAGCAACAAGAGCCACGGAAGCAATGCAAGTGCCCCTTGACCATATTGATCCCATGTTTTGAAACTGTTTTGTTTGCGAAAACTTGTACGCTTGAGTTAACTTGATGGGACACCCTTTTATAGGAGTTTACTAGTTTTGTTAACCATCCTGTTCGCCAGGAAAGTTGATGAGTCGGGTATGGTTATCTTCCTTTTTGCTTCGCTTAATCTACGGGATACGAGAAGCTGAATTAAAACATGGTTAGCTACTGCACTCATATGAATAATGATGATCAGAACTTGATGATGATAATGAGCATGGAATCGTGGGAGATCAAGGCAAGCTTGGTTCGTGGATGTTGCTAAATGAGATGGTGGTTTACTTGTTTTAGATTTAAGGACCGGTTCATGCCAGCACATGCCAGAAAAACAGTGCCACCACAAGGCCAAATATGGGTGCGGATTAGCTGACTAATTAGGTGTGTTGTTAGCTTGTTATGGACCGTGGATGGCGCGGGGAATGGGAGTCGAGGAGGACTACCCTGGGAACTGCATGGCACAAGAGGGGGCCCGTGGGTGGGAGAATGGTGATTCGAGCCTGCCGGTGAAACCTCAGTGAGTCCATACATCTAGTAGCCCCTTTATAAAGGCTATTTTATGATCTCTTGGCCATACACCGACGGTTGTGTACTGGTATAATGGAGGTTCTGCAGTCGCCGGCGGGTGACGAAATCACGAACTTGTGGGTAAAGTGGTGCCACCTCTGCAGAGTGTAAAACTATCATGATAGCCGTGCTTCCGGTCACAAGAACCTGGCCAACTCACATGATTAGAGGGAAAAATTGGGTTGAATATTCGGTATGGTTATGGTATGGTCATTGGATTGGTTTTGGGACTCTTTTGAGTCATGAAAGTGAGTTTAGTTTCAGTTATATGAATATGAGATGGTTATGAATATTTATGAGTATGAGATGAACTTGAGAAAGATTATTGGCTGGTTGAGACTTAATAAATGGTGAATTATGATGAAAGAATGTTGCTGATTACTTGTTTATATTGGGATTTTATTCATCTAGACTTAGTGTCTGTTTTTACCATGTTTGTGAAATAAAATTTGCTTGCTGCAATGAGCCTTTTTATTTTCTACCTTGTTGTAAGCTACATGTCATACTTTTCCCGCAATTGCTGAGTACGACATGTACTCACCCTTGCATTATCACATAAACATCAGCAACAGGAGAAGAGTACTTCGATGACCATGTGGAGTACTAGGCGTACGTCAAGATGCCTGTGGAGTTGAAGATGGAGCCACTGCTATTTAGTTATTTCCGCTGACGTTTAGAGACTTCCGCTGCAAGAATAAATTAGAGATTTATGAGTGAGACAATGAGTCGATGTAATAAAGTTGTAGGATCGAAGTACACGTGTAAAGCTAGCAGAGGGGGGTGAATGGTAGATAAAAACTTTTCAGCGGAAGCAACAAAACACCCCTCAGCAGAAAACCGATCTGTTAAAGAACCCGTGTGTGCAACTAATATAAACGTGTTCAACTGTGACAAAACTAGTATAGATTGTATAGAATCAAGTCACGAAGATGTGACAACAAGAATCATGAAAATCCGTTGAGAGAAACTCAAGTTACGATCGAAAGATCCAACAAAGGTCAATCTGTCCTACGCGAGAAAAACAGTTCTGGAATACAGCAAAGAAACTCGTGTAGATCAGAAACTACAAATTCAATGACCGTGAAATTTTCACAGATTATACATAATCACGTTGTAAAGACAACCCAAAAAGAATCACATCAATTGGATCTGTAAAACTCGAGTTATGATAAAACCACTGAAGCAAGGTAGTGCTGAACAGAAACTCGACGAGAAAAAAACTTGTCTGAAACAAGTCGGACGAACAAGGCACAAAAGTTCCTATAGAATACGAAATTTATTTATCAAAACACAAGAGGAACAGCATCAAAGTCATGTGGCCACGAGCTTTAGCCTCCCTTACTTATATAACCAGCCCTAAGGTCAACCCAATTCAAACTAGGACTCCTACTCCTACTTGGATTCAAACTGTAACTTTCCAATACTGATCAAGACTCTTCTACACGCAGATAGAAGCAATCTTAAGACTTCCAAACACCTTAGTAACGTCCAAACATTCCTAAAACAACTCAAATTTGTGACCCACACGAAATCCTATCATAACCAACTCAAAACTTTTCATATTTGAGTCAAACACGACTCAGCCGCAGCCTGAGTCCATAACGTAGTCGATTGGACCTTTCCGACCAATTGTTTACGTCCACATCTCTTCATCACGCCTTGGAACCATGCAGCCACGTCCATGCACTCCTTGCACACGTGCAAACATCTTCCAATGACGTCCAAGATACCTTCACATGCATTGTTCTTGATTCAAACATACTGCGCAACCTCCCGATAAACTCAACCACAATTCCTCCCGAACTTGGTTGTTGAACCTCATCTTCTCCCTAAGATTAGTTCAATGGATCCCGTCACCAGCCATGTCTTGAACTCAAGCAACACCTGCATATGAATAAACAACTAGTACTTCCGAGCACAAGTCCTCGACTTGACTCTCGTTAGTTTCGAAACTACAACATCTTACGTGAGCACCTCACATAAGCGTGTTGTAAATCATAGCAAAATGATATCAGCCATAACCACCAAAAGACACCAAAAACTTAGTAAAATAATACTATGCAAACTTTCCATAAGAATAAAGCAAGTTCGAAACGTTGCAAGTTAAAAGAAGAACCATTGCAATCAAGCTCGGAACCTTACCAAAGCTAACCGGACCTTGAACCGGAGCTTACCAAAGCTAGTCGGACCTAGAGCCGGAGCTTACTAAAGCTTAGTCGGACCTAGCATGGAACTTACCAAAGCTAGTCGGACCTAGCACCAGAGCTAGCAAAAACAAGTCGGACCTTGCCAAAATAAGTCAAACCTAGACAAAGCAAGTCGGACCTTACGTCAGACCTATCGTCGGACCTTGCAGGAGCTCTGACCTAGAGTCGGATCTTGTTAAAAAGGTGTTTTGGTAGTATTCAAAACTTTTATCGTCAAAGCCGATGTATTCAGCACACTTAGGTCTCACAATCTCCCCCTTGATGAATGCATTGGCAACACCACTTAAAATCCGAACATTGGCTTATTCAAGTGAAAATTTTTGAAAACAATTCCCCCCCCTTTGTAAATCAGAAATAAAATGAGAAGAAAAACAAAAATACCAAAAATTCTCCCCCTGAGAAGAATCGTGCCAAAACACTTGTGAATGTGTGCAATGCGTGATCAATTTTTCCCCCTTACACAATGTATTCAGCAAGGTACAAAAGAGAAATTTTAATTTGTTATGAGCACATTATAACATATACATATAAAATAAAGCTCATCCAAATCATACTATCAAGTAACTTACACTATCACATCAATGAGATACATAATATAGTGTAAGCCATGCTAGAGATCAAGTGTAATTTTCAATTTAAGCAAGTCATGATCTCAAAAACTTAACTATTTCAAGACCTGAAAGCATGACACTTGTTGCTGCATTTTATTTATCATTTAAAGCACAAATTTTGATCTTATGACATTTTCAAGAGATTATATGCAGCATCAGCCTTATTCTAACCAACCAAGCCAAGCCTATGTCATTTGACAGTCAGAAGCTTAAGTACATGGTTTTAGTCATACACAACTCTTTTCAAGTTCATATCTAAGTGCAATGATAAGCCATCTCAAAAGAAGAACTGCGATGCATGCATATTCTCTTGATCTTTTCTCATTTTTTATTTGAACATAAAAACTCAACATGTGAGTTGATTACTTGATTAATTCTTTATGATTAAAAGCCCTTGTGAGCATGCAACAAGTTCAAAACAGCAAGAAAGTTCGACCATGGCCAGATTTAGTGTAAGTAATTATTCCAATCACTAGACATGGTAAAAACTACAAAATGTATAACACGAGTAATGTAGTAAGAACTTTCAGCATGAAAAAGGAATCACAAAGTCATATATGCATGAAATACTATGCTCATATTATTTTAATTTCAGATTCACACATAGACTTCCCAAGTTTCAAAATTCTCCCTCAATTTAAGCCATGAGGATTTATAACCCCTATTTCACTACGAATGTAACAAAAACGAGTGAAATCCAAAGGTTTTGTAAAAATGTCAGCCAATTGTTGTTTGGTATCTACATGGTGAAGCACGGTGTTCCCTTTTTCGACATTATCACGGAGAAAGTGATACCTAATGTCAATGTGCTTAGTTCTGGAATGTTGCACGGGGTTTTTAGAAATGCAAATAACACAAGTGTTATCACAAAACAGTGGAACACTATCTAGATCAACCCCATAGTCCTTAAGTGTTTGAACAATCCAAAGAATTTGTGAGCAAGCACTAGCAGCAGCTACATATTCAGATTCGGATGTGGATTGTGCAACTGAACTTTGTTTTCTAGAGGACCAGGCAACAAGTGAATTACCAAGAAAATGATAAGCACCAGAAGTACTTTTCCTATCAATCCTACAACCCCCAAAATCAGCATCGGAAAAAGCTTTCAAAGTAACGGTTGAGGAAAAAGGAAGAAAAATACCAAATTCTTGAGTTCCATGTAAGTACTTGAGAATCCTTTTGACGGCTTGACGATGTGAAGCACGTGGGGAGGCTTGAAACTGTCCACAAAGACATACTCTGAATTGTATGTCCGGTCTTGATGCCGTGAGATACAAAAGTGATCCGATCATGCTTCTATATTCTTTTTGATCAATGTGATCACAATCTTCATCAAGTTCAAGTGTTGTTGCTGTTCCCATTAGTGTCCGAAGAGGCTTGCTTTTGTCCATGTTGAAGCGCCTTAGGAGATCTTTTGTATACTTTGTTTGATACACAAAGGTACCCTACTTGGTTTGCTTGATTTGCAGCCCCAAAAAGTACGTGAGTTCTCCCATCATACTCATCTCAAATTCTGAACTCATCATAGCTGAAAACTTGGACACAAGATCATGAGAAGCACAACCAAAGATAATATCATCCACATACACTTGAACGAATAATGAGGCATTTCCATGCTTAAGCACAAAAAGAGTTTTATCAACCTTGCACATGGTAAACCCCTTTTCAAGTAAGAATGTTTTTAACCTATCATACCATGCTCTAGGGGCTTGTTTGTGACTGTACAAGGCTTTGGACAGTTTGTAAACATGATTAGGAAAATTTGGATTTTCAAAACCAGGTGGTTGTTTGACATAAACCTCCTCATCTATGTAGCCATTAAGAAAAGCACTTTTAAAATCCATTTGATATAGCTTAAAACCATTAGATGCAGCAAAAGCTAACAAAATTCTTATGGCTTCTAATCTAGCAACAGGAGCAAAAGTTTCATAAAAATCTAGACCTTCAACTTGTGTGAAACCTTGAGCAACCAACCTAGCCTTATTCCTAACCACAACCCCATCCTCACTTTGTTTATTTTTAAACACACATTTAGTTCCAATTAAAGTGTGACCTTGAGGTGGAGGTACAAGTTTCCAAACATTATTTCTTTCAAAATTTTCTAACTCTTCTTGCATGGCAATAATTCAAGATTCATTAGTGAGTGCATGTGATATATCTTTGGGTTCAAAACAAGCAACAAATGCAGAATGAGCATGAGAATTGGGGTCGAAAAACCTGGATCTTGTAACTCGTTCATGCAAGCTTCCAATAATTTGTTGTGGAGGATGACTTTTGAGAATCCGGAGGGGAGTGGACACTTCACAAGCTTCTTCTTCTTCATGTTCATCACAAATAGATGAGCTTGTGACGTGAGGAGGATCTGGACCAGCAATGGTGGTTGTCGGTGCTGGCTGTGAATCAAGATCAGGAGCTGGAACAATGTCATTAGCTGCTGAATTTTTGGGCAGCAGCACCACTTCTTCCTCTTCTTCAATGAAAATACTCTCCCCCTTGCGGATATGGATCCGGACCTGCAATATTTGAACTAGTACCTGGGCTAGCTTCATCAAAAGAATCATCACAAGTCTCCACAATTTTGTTAGTATCAAGTAAAAGCACACGATAGCCGCTAGTATGAGATGGATAACCAAGAAACATGCCATCAACAGATCTAGCTTCAAATTTATCAAGATTACCATGTTTCTTAACAAAGCATTTGCAACCAAAGACCCTAAAGTGTGTGACACTAGGCCTATGTCCAAACCTGAGCTCATATGGTGTATTACCTAGCTTAGCGCGCAAGAAAACACGATTTGAGACATAACAGGCGGTTGCAATTGCATCAGCCCAAAATTTCATAGGAGTTTGATATTCATCAAGCATAGTCCTAGCCATCTCAACTAAGGTTCTGTTCTTTCTCTCTACAACACTGTTTTGTTGAGGTACATATGGTGAAGAAAATTGATGATCTATTAAATTTTCAGCACAAAAGTGATCAAACGATTGATTATTAAATTCGGTTCCATTATCACTTCTAATTGCTCTTAAAGATCCTGGGTGATCAATTGATAATCTAAGAAATAAAGTTCTAAAGTGACTAAAAGCTTCATTCTTAGATGCCTTAAAGTAAACCCAAGAGTATCTAAAATAGTCATCAACAATCACAAGAACATACCATTTACCTCCGAAGAATTGAACACGTGAAGGTCCTACGGTGTCAAGGTGTAAAAGTTGACCCGGTTCAGTTGTCATGGTCATTGTGAGAGGAGCATGTGAACCTGCAACCATATTAGCAAGTCTACAAGAAGAGCACACAATTTCTTTGTCCCCTTTAAGCTTAGGCAGCCCACGTATGCGATCAAGTGCACTAACACGCGTGAGATGATCAAAGGCTACGTGACCAAGTCTACGATGCCAAAAATATATATCTTTGGAATCATTTGCAACTAGACATCTATGCTTATAGGAAGACATATCAAAATCAGCTTTAAAAACTCTTCCAAACCGAGACATGTTAAAAATAAGCTCACTATTTGAACCTACAACTTTGCAGCAGTTTTTATTGAAAATAATTTCTAGATTTTCATCTAGCAATCGTGAAACAGAAAGCAAGTTGTATTTCAAATTTTTGACAAGTGTCACATCCTTCAAAGTGTCGTGATCATTTACTCTAACTGAACCCTTAGCAATTATAGGAGTTGAAGAATTATCGGCAAAAGTAACATTCTCTACACGTGACACAAAATTGAGAGAGGAGAACCATTCTTTGTTACTGGTCATGTGGCATGAGTAACCTGAATCCACAATCCAAATGTTCTCCTTCCTCAATCGTGTAACCTACATAGAAGCACAATACGTCGATGACTCAATACTGGGGTTAGTTAGAAGGCATTTAGGAATCCAGTACTAAGTCACACGATGTCCAGCAGGAATAACATGCGAACGCTGAGATAAAACAGCAGGTTTATGAGTCAAAGTTTGAGATTTTTTGTTCTTAACTACTGACCTATGAGGTATTACTTGTGTAGCACGAAAATCAGTAGCTCCAGAGGCAAAAACAGAAGGTCCGGAGGCAAAAACTGAAGCTCCGGAGGCAAAAACTGAAGCTCCGGAGGTAAACCTTGAATATTTCTGACTCATAACAGCAGGTTGCATGTTCCTGATATTCGGTTTAGTATGTGCAGCAAATTTTGCATGAGAGTTATAAGATCTAGCTTGCATTCTTTCCTTTTTATGTTGTTTAGCTAGTCTATAACAAAAATCTATGACATGACCATCTCTACCACAATAGGTGCAATGAAATTTAACTTTATGTTCATGTCTAGATGAGCATGCAGTATGCTTATTTGAACCCGAATGTGACAACACTCCTGCAGATTTAAAAACCAATTATTTTTGTTTAGGACTGTTTGAATCAAACCACTTCCTAATAATTTTACAATTTTAGGTGGATGTTCCTTAGCATGAGCATGTGAATCAAAACCTAAACCAGTTTTATCATTGCAAGACTTGGAAGAATTCAGCAGCAAGTTTAGGTTCTTATTCCCATTACAAAACTGATCTAATGTCCTATGCATGTTATCAAGTTTATTTGATAGATCAAGGCAATTTTCACATGAAGTTTTTCCTTTTAGTTTGCAATTGGAACAATATTTAACTTCATGAGAACGTAAAGTATTGTTCAATATAGAAATTTCTTTCATAGCATCTTGTAGTTTCTTATCAAGATTATCGCAAGTAGAACAATGCAAATCACTTGTAGAACAACAAGCATCTTTCAAGTTTTTATCATTAAGTGCAGCAAGCTTTTTGTTCTTTTCGATTTCAAGTTCAAGTTTATCAAGTGTGGAGGTGTGTGCACTTCTTAGAGAGGACAATTGTTCATATATTAAATCACATGAGGAACAAGAATCATTACTAGGAATCAAGGATTTTAAATGATTAATTTCAGATTCTAGTGACTCAATTTTAACAGAATTATCACTAAGCTTTTTGTCCTTTTTCTTAACAATAATAGTGGCACCAGAAATAGCATCACACATTTCTTCGCAAGTAGGACATACCTCTTCGTTGTCACTGTTGTGTTTTGCATCCTCCATACTTGATTTTGATTTGTCCGCCATGAAGCACAAGTTTGCCAGATCATCTTAATCTTCATCACTTCCAATGTCTACATAACTCGAGCCAAGTTCTTGAAGTGCGGCGATGAAACTGTTTATCAGTTTGCGTCCTGTAAAACCCTTCTTTTTCTTGTTGGTGTCGCCAAAAGAGGACTTGACTTTATTCTGCTTTTCATCATGATTAGAGGGATCTGAAAGGTTAGGGCAATCTGTACGAAAATGTCATGTCTTACCACATTCAAAGCATCGTTGAGGTCTGGAGCTTCCACTCCTTCTAGTTCTCACATTTTGCAATGCTTTTGAGAACCTAGTAGAAAGAAGTACTAGCTCCTCCTCTGGAAACTTCTCAATCTGTTCCAGGGTTAGTGAAGACAGCAAAGCAAGTGTATTGCTAGATGATTGGCCGGAGCTAGGCATATCACGTTGTGTGACAAATGCAATAGTCTTATTTGGGTTCTTGCGTGATATAATGTCAATTTCATGAGTTTTTAGCTTAGAATAAAGCACGTCTAATGTAAGAGTACTCATGACAGTGGATTCACGTATGGATGTTACTTTCATCTCCCAAATTGACATGTCTAATACACTTAGTAATTGCCTAGCATTTTCAGCATCTGAAAATGTAACACCCCAAAATTTTAATTCAAAACCTTAAATCATGTTAAGAGGGGAATTTAAAAATTTTTGGACGTGTTGCATGTTTTGCAAAAATTCAAATTCAAACTGGAATTCAAATTAAACTCAAATCAGAAAAGAAATGGAAAAAGAAAAAGAGAAAACAGAAAAAAACCGGCCAGTGGGCCGAAACCCACCAGCCGGCCCAACTTACCCCGCGCCAGCCCGCAGCCTCGCGCCCGCTTCTCTCACACTGACAGGCGGGACCCACCAATCTTCGTCTACCTCGCGCCGCGCCAAACTCCCCCGCGCCCGAATCGAAACCGATCGGGATTTCGACGTAAACCCCGCTGAATTCTGTTCGTAGCCGACGCGGACATGATCTAAACCACCCCGCCGCCCTTCCCCGTCTATAAAAACCCCGGTCTCGTTCTGTTTTTCCCACGCGATCGCCGATTTTTACTCCGGTGAGAACCGAGACTTCTCCGATGAATTCTGGCCGATCTAAGCTCGGAAACTCCGATCTAACTCGCTGGTCTTGATCCACCGCCTCCGGGGAACCTTGCAGGTGCAGAAAACTCGGTGACTTGCGGTGTAAACGCAGCGCCGACGAGCTTCGCCGTGGTTTTGCCTCGGACCTCGTCGCCGATCACTTTCCAGGACCTCCGAGCTCAAGAAAACCCCTGAGGTGAGATCCCCGACCTCCCCTCTACCGATCTATGCCATAAGATCACAGTTCTAGGCAGAATTCTCGAGGATCCGAAAGTTTCCGGCGAGATCGCCGCTTCCCGCCGCCGTGCGCCGCCGGCAGCGCCTCCCGCGCTCGATCAGAGCGACGTGGCCGCTTGTGCGCCGTTTATTTTAAATCGCACGGTAGGGTTTAAACCCCCGCGTACCGGTTCGACGTTATAATCTCAGCCGTCGGTTTAAAATCGGACGGTCCACGTCAGCCCCACGTTATAAAGACTGGAATTCTTACGCGCTACCCCCTGGGGTTCTCAGGAAATAAGAGCTAGCCCCGGAAACTTCTGATCTAGCCCCTGGAACTCCAGAAAATCATGTAAATTCATTTAAAAATCAGTTTTAGCCCCTGGACTTAATAAAAATTAGGAAAAACACCTCTGATAAGTGTAGCTAGACCCCTAGAAATTCTGAAAATAATATTATAGACCCTGTAGTGCAGTGAGTTTATCTTTTTAGCCCTGTTTAGTATTTAATTTAGGAAATTGAATATGCAACTTGTGTTTAAAAATTAAAAAGTGGGACAAATATATTGTCAAAATTAAGTTAAAGACTTTCTCAGTGTTTAGGAAATTTTGGAGTGAGATAAAAACATATTTTGGACTGAATTGAATCTGTTTAATTTATTATTCACAATTAGGGACACATTTTTAAGTAATAAATAGTTTTAGAAAATAGGGAAAATAATTATAAAATAGTTTACATCAGAGGCAAAGGTCAAAATATGTTATTAAATTATTTAGGACCAGAACCTATTCTGTTTAGATGATGTGTATTACTAATTTCATAATAAAGTACACAATTATGCATAGGAATATAAATCTGAAAATATAGCAACTAGTAAATGATAAATGGAGTTTTTAAAATCCAAAGAGTTCAGTTTAGGGTTGGTAGAAATTATGAAGGCACATATGGGGAAGAAAAATACTTTTCATACATACTTGGTAGTGAAAAGGTGTAGTAGTTGAATATAAGAAATTTATTGGAAACTCATATATATAGTATGTAAGTATAAATGTGAACACAAAAGTAGGAATCATATACACATGATTAAAAGTGCATGCAAGCCACAACTCAACACACATAAAGTAACCACAACACATATAATGGTGATGAACTTTCATAAATGTGAATGTGTGGTTTGTATGAAGTAGAAGTGTGAACTATGTCTTATGATTGTTGTTTTTCTTTTGCTATGTGTGATGGTATGATGTAGAACCTGCTCAAGAGCAAGTTATTCCTTTCCAAGACCAGGACTACCCATTTCAAGAGCAGCAAGAAGGAGGCAAGTGTCCTTGACCACTTTGATCCTATGCTAGGATGTGTAGATAGAATTATTTGCATTGTCAAATGAAATATGAAACCCAGGTTAGGAAGTTTCCCTAGAATTGCATTATCTTGTTTCCTTGTAGCTTGGGTTGGGATTTATTTTATCATGTCATTTATTATTATGCATATGCTTAGCCATGCTTAGAATGGGATATTTGGGATATGAGATCATCAGTTTATTTTACCATACTCTTGAATGAGATATTGTGAGTTATGTAGAGGTAGGGATCAAGGCAAGTTGGATGTTTTTGGTTGTGTGCTGGGTGCACGAGACTTGGGTTTGTGTTTAGTACTTGCCTGGATCCTAAGGACCGGTTCATGGAGCATGTAACCTGGCTTTACAGTGCCAACCACATGCTGAGATGGGGCAGCTTGGCCAATTAATTAGGTGTATCCCCGGCGTAGTATGGGTGTGTTGGATGGTGCGGGGAGTAGGTGTCAGCTGGACTACCATATGAACCGCAAGGCTCAAGAGGGGGTCACTGCAGCGGGGTTGGATCCTCTTGTATGCTGTTATGGGTGAAACCTCAGTGGGCCCACGCTCGTCGGGAATCCCTTTATAAAGGCTTCGTAGTGATCTCCTGGCTACACACCTGGGAAGTGTGAATGTGGTTCGTAGCCACTGGCATAATGGAGGTTCTTTTAGTCCACCCGGCAACGGGGCATGAAATCACTACATGTGGGTACAGTGGTACAAACTCTGTAGAGTCAAAACTGTCATGACAGCCGTGCTCACGGTCAGGAGCGGCTTGGACTTATTCATGATTAGAGGAATGATGGTTTTGGAAGTTGGGAATGTTCAGCGGGGAGCTTAACATTGGAAATGATGTTATGGTTATTTGGTTATGATGATGGAATGGGAGATTGGGTCCATTTCACCTGTGTAGTAATGTAGGTGCTTAATAAGCTAAGGTGATAGGCATTAATTGCGTAGTGCTTTAGCCATGAGTTCAACCTCTCCTTGTTCTAGCCATGCATGATATAATTTTCCCACACTTGCTGAGTACCATTGGTACTCAACCTTGCATATTTGTTGGTTTATATTGCTGCTAAGGTCAAGATAATGAGGCGGTGTATAATGACCAAGACTTTGGACCCGAAGAAGGTTTCTTGGTTGATGGAGACCCCCGGGCAACGCCTGTGATGGAGCCCTAAAGAATAATATTCCGCTGCTAGTTTATTTACTTGTGATGAACTTATTATTGTCCATCGAGACATTTGCTATGTAAGACTTATTTATATTTGACACCTGGCTTGTAATAAATGATGCTTCACTATTTGTCATCACATGTATGAGAAAATGATCCTGTCATACATGTGATATTCACTTGGTTGTTCTTCGGAAAAACCGGGTGTGACAGAGGTGGTATCAGAGCCAAGGTTGCCCGTAGGGACGTGGACCTAGGTAGAAATGGACGTATTTAAGGGCCCTATTCTCTTAAAAACTATTTTTCCAAGGTGTGGGTTGAAAAGTGTTATTAAGGAGTCATTTTCTTCATCTTACCCCAACTTTCATTCAAAATAGGATTTTTGTTTGAGAGTTTATCTAACCTAATTTTAAATTCATTTTGTTTTAGATGGTTCGCATGATTCGGACCGCTCGCAAGTCCACAGGGGGGAGAGTTCCCGTAGTTGCCCTTGCCGACAGAGAGGAGAGCCGTCCGGTGACGTACCTTTCCTACGGATTGGCAGTAGGAGGCTTATTGCGCCGTCTTCGGCGTATGCTCGAAGCCGCTGGCAACACGGGCAAGCTAATCATCCACTATAACTCCACCAGGACCATCCGTGAGAAGAGGGAAGAATGGAGTTCAGAGATGAGGATTATACACGAAAATCAGCTGCTTAAGATTCACCACTCTCCAGCTTGTCGAGCGACACAGGTCGATGCGGAGAAAGATGTCACCTGGGAGGCCATCACCTGCCAGAGTCACATCTATCGTCGCCACTTGGACAAAACTGAGTACATGTATGTCCTCCAACGTGAGAGTGGTACCACGGAGTACAAGTACCCGCCGGTGCAGCAAGGGACTTCCCATGAGCACATGGACTTGTGCTTGGAAGATGCTTCTATGCTCAGCACTCGACTGCAGGAGTGTCAACAAGAGCTTCAGGACGTCCGGGACACCCTGAAGGAAACGGAGGCGTTGCTGCGAGCCTGTTTGAGGGCTAGAGAAAGAGGAGATGGGAATGAACTGTGTGTCACCGTGAATGATACATGGACTCCTGACTCCCCAGATCGCCGAGCGATAAGGCGTCGTCGCACTTCTCCACCAGCAGCCTCCCCACCCAAAGCAGAGTCAGAAGGCAGCCGAAATGATGAGGAAGATCCCCAGGAGCCAGCTCAAGAAAATGAGTAGTATAGAGTCTTTCCCTTAGTTAGCAAGATGTCGAATAGTCGAGTCGTTACGTTAAGTTAAGGGTGTGTTAATGCTTGGTGTGTGACGTGAGTTGTGGAAGCCATGAGCAATTGACCACAGCCTCGTCTTCAGATTGTTTTGCTTTGGTGTGTGAACCCACAGGAAATAATATTACCTTCATTTTTGTGTGAGAGATGAACCCTCAGAAAAGTATAACAAAGCCTCAACACTTCAAAGTACAAACAAATGAAAGTAATAAGATGATACTAAATGCTTTCAAATTAACATTGGTTGATTCTGCCAGATGGCCGGAAGAGGAAAAGGGCGTGCTGCCAACCCCGCCAACAACAACGATGAGGCATGCAACCCTAATTTTTCTGGAGGCCAGGACCGGGGTGGTCGCCGTGAACGAGTTGATCCCCTCCACCAAATGCTGGAGAACCAGAATCAGCTCATCCAGAACTTGACTCAAGTGGTGGCCAACTTGCATCAAGTTCCACCTCCACAAGCTGCACCACGCCAACCAAGGTTGAGTGAGTTTCTAGGAACTCAACCTCCAAAGTTTGCAAGTGCTGCTGAACCTCTGGAGGCAGATGATTGGCTGAAGACCATTGAAAGTAAGATGAGGATCATACAATGCCAAGGGTATGAGAGGGTGCTGTTTGCCTCTCATCAATTGCATGGACCTGCTGCTGATTGGTGGACCGCCTACGTGGCCGCCCATCATGACCCTGAGAACATCACTTGGGAAGAGTTCAAACGTAGCTTCCGCAACCATTACATCCCAAGAGGTGAACTCAAAAAACAAGAGGAAGGAGTTTTTGGGACTGCAGCAGGGAAACATGACGGTGAGGGAATACCTCACTAAATTTACTCAACTATCCCGTTATGCCCCACGAGACATAGAGACTGATGAGCAGAAACAAGATTGTTTCGTGGAAGGACTTACCGCGGAGATGCAGTGTGCAATGTCCTCAAATGAGTATGAAAGCTTCCAAAAGATGGTGGACAGAGCATTTGTGGTAGAAAGGAAGCTAAAGGCCTTGGAAAATGAGAATAAGAGGAAGGCCGGGTGGTCACATCAAGCCTCAGGGAGCAACACCCGCCCACGTATGATGCAGCAACCTACGGGGCAGACGAGCCGTGCTTCGGTACCCTATTCAGCACCAAGAGGGTACAACCCAAACTACAGGCCTCCCGCAGCACCAGCACCGCCACAACGTCAGTTTGTGCAGCAGCCTCGCCCCGCATATCCACCTCGACCAGCAGTGCAAGGACCCCCAAACCAACCCCAAGACAACAAAGGCCAGGTATCTAAGGTTGGGGTGCAATGTTTTAGCTGTGGTGAAGTGGGGCACTACGCCCATAAATGCCCAAAGAAGAAGCCTGCGCAGCCACAACAGCAGAATGTAATGAGAGGACGGGTGAACCACGTCACTATGGAGGAAGCACAAGAGGCACGCAACGTGGTAGTTGGTAAGTTTCCTGCCAATTTACACCTTGCAACCCTGTTGTTTGATTCTGGTGCTACCCACTCGTTCATTGCTCAAGGGTTTGTTAAGAAGCATGACCTAGCAACCACACAAATGAACCATATGCTAGCTGTAAACTCTCCAGGTGGAGAAATAAGGACAAAACAAGTGTGTCCCAAAGTGAACCTAGACATTAATGGGGTAGTATTTACTGCTAACCTCATAGTGATAGATTCACAAGGGATAGATATTATTTTGGGTATGGATTGGTTGACCAAACATAAAGGAATCATCCATTGTTCGACCAGAACGGTGGAACTAACTCACCCTAGTGGCACAAGAGTAAAGTTCATAACGATACACAAGCCTAGGAGGGACATTAAATTAAATCAAGTTGAAGTGAAAGTTGAGGAAATCAGGACTATCAGGGAATATCCAGATGTTTTTCCGGAGGAGTTGCAAGGGATGCCTCCCGACCGTGAAGTGGAATTCGCAATTGAGCTAGTACCAGGAACAGCCCCGATATACAAGAGACCTTATCGGATGGACTCCAAGCAGCTAGAAGAACCCAAGGATCATTTTAGAGAATTGACGGAGAAGAGGTATATTCGCCCTAGTTCCTCACCATGGGGAGCTCCGGTGATATTTGTGCCCAAGAAAGACGGAACCCAAAGGTTATGCGTGGATTACCGTGCTTTGAATGAGGTAACCATCAAGAACAAGTACCCATTGCCTCGCATTGAAGACTTGTTTGATCAGTTGAGGGGAGCTTGTGTGTTCTCGAAAATTGATCTCAGGTCGGGATACCACCAACTCAAGATAAGGCAATCTGATATTCCCAAGACAACTTTCGTATCTCGGTACGGACTGTATGAATACACTGTCATGCCTTTCGGGGTAACCAATGCCCCGGCATACTTCATGTATCTCATGAACAAGGTATTCATGGAATATCTGGACAAATTTGTGGTGGTTTTCATAGATGACATTCTCGTCTTCTCCAAAGATGAAGAAGAACATGAGAAACATCTAAGGTTGGTGTTGCAGAGGCTGAGAGAACACCAACTTTATGCCAAGTAGAGCAAGTGTGAGTTTTGGCTGAAGAGAGTTCCCTTTTTAGGACATATAATCTCGGAGGGAGGAATCTCCGTAGATCCCACCAAAATCGAGGATATCCAGAAGTGGAAGACCCCTGAAAATGTCGGGGAAGTTCGAAGCTTTTTGGGATTGGCTGGGTACTATCGATGGTTTATTGAGGGATTCTCCAAGATCTCGAGACCTCTCACCAAACTGTTGGAGAAGGGAATCACATTCACCTGGACGCCACAGTGCGAGACGAGCTTTCAGGAGCTCAAGAAGAGATTGACAACAGCCCCAGTGTTGAATATGCCAGATATGCAGAAGAATTTCACAGTGTACTGCGATGCCTCTGGAAACGGGTTGGGATGTGTTCTCATGCAAGAAGGACATGTCGTGGCTTATGCATCCCGGCAGCTTCGGAAGCACGAGAAAAACTATCCTACACATGACCTAGAACTAGCCGCAGTGGTACACGCGTTGAAAATATGGCGACACTATTTGATGGGGAAGAGGACAGAGATATATACGGATCATAAGAGTTTGAAGTACATTTTCACACAGCCAGATCTCAACCTCAGACAAAGGAGATAGTTAGAGCTAATCAATGACTTTGATGTAGGCATCAACTATCATCCTGGGAAAGCAAACGTCGTGGCTGATGCTTTGAGTCGGAAAGTGCAGGTCAATAAGTTGAGCTTGAAGGACATGCCTGCAGAATTGAAGGACGAGGTTATAAGGCTCAATCTATGTCTAGTAAATAGTGGTGAAGCCATCGCAATGGAAGTGGACTCCACACTCGAGCGAGACATACGCGAGGGCCAAAAGAAAGATGAGAAGACACAAGAGATCAGACTACTCATCAAGGAAAATAAAGCTCCTGGTTTTAGAGAGGATGAACAAGGAACGGTGTGGCACGGGAAAAGAATCTGTGTGCCAGAAGTAAAGGAGATCCGTGAATTGATTTTGAAGGAGGCTCATGATTCCGACTATTCCATTCATCCTGGGAGTACGAAGATGTACCAGGACGTCAAGAGCAGGTATTGGTAGTATGGCATGAAGCGAGATGTCGCGGAACATGTTGCCCTATGTGACACATGTCAGTTGGTGAAAGCAGAACATCAACGACCCGCGGGATTATTGCAACCACTCAAAGTGCCTGAATGGAAATGGGAAGAAATTAGCATGGATTTCATCGTGGGATTGCCTAGGACCCAATCAGGGTATGATTCAATATGGGTCATCATTGATAGGCTAACCAAGGTAGCTCATTTCATCCCCGTGAAAGAAAGCTACAGCGGATCCAAATTGGCAGAATTATACATGTCAAGGATCGTGTGTTACCATGGAGTGCCAAAGAAGATAGTGTCGGACCGAGGGACACAGTTCACCTCGAGGTTTTGGCAGAAGTTGCATGAAACCATGGGAACCCATCTGAACTTCAGCTCTTCCTATCATCCCCAAACGGACGGGCAGACGGAGAGAACCAATCAGATCCTTGAAGATATGTTAAGGGCATGTGCACTCAAAAACAACAGGAGTTGGGACAAGAACTTACCGTATGCTGAGTTTTCCTATAACAACAGCTATCAAGCTAGTATGAAAATGTCACCGTTTGAAGCTTTGTATGGAAGGAAGTGCAGAACTCCCCTATTTTGGAACCAAACAGGAGAAAGTAAAGTGTTTGGTCCAGAAGTGCTACAAGAAGCCGAGGCGAAGGTGAGGGAGATTCGCAACAACTTGAGGATAGCACAGACACGCCAAAAGAGCTATGCCGATGTACGAAGAAGAGAGCTCGTTTTCAACGTAGGAGACTATGTCTATCTCAAGGTGTCCCCTATCAGAGGACTTCGTCGGTTCAAGGTGAAAGGGAAGTTGTCACCTCGATACATCGGACCCTTTCAAGTTTTGGAAAGGAAAGGCGAAGTGGCGTATCAACTAGAGTTACCGGCCCATCTATCGGATGTGCACGATGTATTCCATGTGTCACAACTCAAGAAATATCTGAGGACGCCTGAAGAGGTGTTACCCATGAATGAACTGGATGTAGCTGAGGATTTGTCTTATGCCGAGCAACCATACAAGATTTTGGAGACAATGGAACGCCTCACCAGAAATAAAAGAATCCGGATGTGCAAGGTGCAGTGGAAGCATCACTCAGAAGAGGAAGCCACCTGGGAGCGGGAAGATGAGCTCAAGGCACAATTTCCGGAATTGTTTTCTTAGAAACACCAATCTCGAGGACGAGATTTCTTTTAAGGGGGGTAGAGCTGTAACACCCCAAAATTTTGATTCAAAACCTTACATCATGTTAAGAGGGGAATTTAAAATTTTTTGGACGTGTTGCATGTTTTGCAAAAATTCAAATTCAAACTGGAATTCAAATTAAACTCAAATCAGAAAAGAAATGGAAAAAGAAAAAGAGAAAACAGAAAAAAACCGGCCAGTGGGCCGAAACCCACCAGCCGGCCCAACTTACCCCGCGCCAGCCCGCAGCCTCGCGCCCGCGCTCTCTCACACTGACAGGCGGGACCCACCAATCTTCGTCTACCTCGCGCCGCGCCAAACTCCCCCGCGCCCGAATCGAAACCGATCGGGATTTCGACGTAAACCCCGCTGAATTCTGTTCGTAGCCGACGCGGACATGATCTAAACCACCCCGCCGCCCTTCCCCGTCTATAAAAACCCCGGTCTCGTTCTGTTTTTCCCACGCGATCGCCGATTTTGACTCCGGTGAGAACCGAGACTTCTCCGATGAATTCTGGCCGATCTAAGCTCGGAAACTCCGATCTAACTCCCTGGTCTTGATCCACCGTCTCCGGGGAACCTTGCAGGTGCAGAAAACTCGGTGACTTGCGGTGTAAACGCAGCGCCGACGAGCTTCGCCGTGGTTTTGCCTCGGACCTCGTCGCCGATCACTTTCCAGGACCTCCGAGCTCAAGAAAACCCCTGAGGTGAGATCCCCGACCTCCCCTCTACCGATCTATGCCATAAGATCACAGTTCTAGGCAGAATTCTCGAGGATCCGAAAGTTTCCGGCGAGATCGCCGCTTCCCGCCGCCGTGCGCCGCCGGCAGCGCCTCCCGCGCTCGATCAGAGCGACGTGGCCGCTTGTGCGCCATTTATTTTAAATCGCACGGTAGGGTTTAAACACCCGCGTACCGGTTCGACGTTATAATCTCAGCTGTCGGTTTAAAATCGGACGGTCCACGTCAGCCCCACGTTATAAAGACTGGAATTCTTACGCGCTACCCCCTGGGGTTCTCAGGAAATAAGAGCTAGCCCCGGAAACTTCTGATCTAGCCCCTGGAACTCCAGGAAATCATGCAAATTCATTTAAAAATCAGTTTTAGCCCCTGGACTTAATAAAAATTAGGAAAAACACCTCTGATAAGTGTAGCTAGACCCCTAGAAATTCTGAAAATAATATTATAGACCCTGTAGTGGAGTGAGTTTATCTTTTTAGCCTTGTTTAGTATTTAATTTAGGAAATTGAATATGTAACTTGTGTTTAAAAATTAAAAAGTGGGACAAATATATTGTCAAAATTAAGTTAAAGACTTTCTCAGTGTTTAGGAAATTTTGGAGTGAGATAAAAACATATTTTGGACTGAATTGAATCTGTTTAATTTATTATTCACAATTAGGGACACATTTTTAAGTAATAAATAGTTTTAGAAAATAGGGAAAATAATTATGAAATAGTTTACATCAGAGGCAAAGGTCAAAATATGTTATTAAATTATTTAGGACCAGAACCTATTCTGTTTAGATGATGTGTATTACTAATTTCATAATAAAGTACACAATTATGCATAGGAATATAAATCTGAAAATATAGCAACTAGTAAATGATAAATGGAGTTTTTAAAATCCAAAGAGTTCAGTTTAGGGTTGGTAGAAATTATGAAGGCACATATGGGGAAGAAAAATACTTTTCATACATACTTGGTAGTGAAAAGGTGTAGTAGTTGAATATAAGAAATTTATTGGAA
Organism: Neostapfia colusana; assembly: GCA_030760725.1. NCBI lineage: Eukaryota > Viridiplantae > Streptophyta > Magnoliopsida > Poales > Poaceae > Neostapfia > Neostapfia colusana. The sequence goes on from JASWHV010000011.1 coordinate 51,095,592, forward strand.
ACTCATATATATAGTATGTAAGTATAAATGTGAACACAAAAGTAGGAATCATATACACATGATTAAAAGTGCATGCAAGCCACAACTCAACACACATAAAGTAACCACAACACATATAATGGTGAAGAACTTTCATAAATGTGAATGTGTGGTTTGTATGAAGTAGAAGTGTGAACTATGTCTTATGATTGTTGTTTTTCTTTTGCTATGTGTGATGGTATGATGTAGAACCTGCTCAAGAGCAAGTTATTCCTTTCCAAGACCAGGACTACCCATTTCAAGAGCAGCAAGAAGGAGGCAAGTGTCCTTGACCACTTTGATCCTATGCTAGGATGTGTAGATAGAATTATTTGCATTGTCAAATGAAATATGAAACCCAGGTTAGGAAGTTTCCCTAGGATTGCATTATCTTGTTTCCTTGTAGCTTGGGTTGGGATTTATTTTATCATGTCATTTATTATTATGCATATGCTTAGCCATGCTTAGAATGGGATATTTGGGATATGAGATCATCAGTTTATTTTACCATACTCTTGAATGAGATATTGTGAGTTATGTAGAGGTAGGGATCAAGGCAAGTTGGATGTTTTTGGTTGTGTGCTGGGTGCACGAGACTTGGGTTTGTGTTTAGTACTTGCCTGGATCCTAAGGACCGGTTCATGGAACATGTAACCTGGCTATACAGTGCCAACCACATGCTGAGATGGGGCAGCTTGGCCAATTAATTAGGTGTATCCCCGGCGTAGTATGGGTGTGTTGGTTGGTGCGGGGAGTAGGTGTCAGCTGGACTACCATATGAACCGCAAGGCTCAAGAGAGGGCCACTGCAGCGGGGTTGGAGCCTCTTGTATGCTGTTAGGGGTGAAACCTCAGTGGGCCCACGCTCGTCGGGAATCCCTTTGTAAAGGCTTCGTAGTGATCTCCTGGCTACACACCTGGGAAGTGTGAATGTGGTTCGTAGCCACTGGCATAATGGAGGTTCTTTAAGTCCACCCGGCAACGGGGGATGAAATCACTACATGTGGGTACAGTGGTATAAACTCTGCAGAGTCAAAACTGTCATGACAGCCGTGCTCACGGTCAAGAGCGGCTTGGACTTATTCATGATTAGAGGAATGATGGTTTTGGAAGTTGAGAATGTTAAGCGGGGAGCTTAACATTGGAAATGATGTTATGGTTATTTGGTTATGATGATGGGATGGGAGATTGGGTCCATTTCACCTGTGTAGTAATGTAGGTGCTTAATAAGCTAAGGTGATAGACATTAATTGCGTAGTGCTTTAGCCATGAGTTCAACCTCTCCTTGTTCTAGCCATGCATGATATAATTTTCCCACACTTGCTGAGTACCATTGGTACTCAACCTTGCATATTTGTTTGTTTATTTTGCTGCTCAGGTCAAGATAATGAGGCGGTGTATAATGACCAAGACTTTGGACCCGAAGAAGGTTTCTAGGTTCATGGAGACCCCCGGGCAACGCCTGTGATGGAGCGCTAAAGAATAATATTCCGCTGCTAGTTTATTTACTTGTGATGAACTTATTATTGTCCATCGAGATATTTGCTATGTAAGACTTATTTATATTTGACACCTGGCTTGTAATAAATGATGCTTCACTATTTGTCATCACATGTATGAGAAAATGATCCTGGCATACATGTGATATTCACTTGGTTGTTCTTCGAAAAAACCGGGTGTGACAGAAAATTAACATTGACGCTACGCAAGTTGCTGAGAATTTTATTAAAGCGAGCAAAGAGGTCATCAATAGACTCACCGGGTTGCATCTCAAAGCGCATGTATTCTTTCTTGAACATATCCTGTCTTACCTCCTTGATCATGTTGGATCCTTTGTGGTAGTCACAAAGTGCTCTCCACACATCGTACGCCGATCGGAGGTGTGCAACACGGTCGAAGTCGCTCTGAGTTAATCCTTGTATGATCAAGTTCCGAGCCTTGTTGTTGTTGTCGACATCTCTCATGTTTGTAGCCGTGACTTGATCGTTTGAAGGCACATCGTAAGGCTTGTACACATTTTCTCATATTGCAAAGCCTTGCGCCTGGATGAAAGCATCCATGCGTGCCTTCCAAACCTGAAAATCAATACCACTAAACACACAAGGTTTGGCGGAGTATTTCTCTATGATGATTAGTCAAAACACATGCAAATCACAAAGATTAGAGCAACCTGGCTCTTATACCAATTGTAGGATCGAAGTACACGTGTAAAGCTACCAGAGGGGGGTGAATGGTAGATTAAAACTTTTCAGCGGAAGCAACAAAACACCCCTCAGCAGAAAACCGATCTGTTTAAGAAACCATGTGTGAGACTAATCTAAACGTGTTCAACTGTGACGAAACTAGTATAGAATGTAGAGAATCAAGTCACGAAGATGTCACAACAAGAATCATGAAAATCCGTTGAGAGAAACTCAAGTTACGATCGAAAGATCCAACAAAGGTCAATCTGTCCTACGCGAGAAAAACAGTTCTGGAATACTGTAAAGAAACTCGTGTAGATCAGAAACCACAAATTCAATGACCGTGAAATTTTAACAGATGATATATAATCAAGTTTTTAATACAACCCAAAAAGAATCACATCAATTGGATCTGTAAAACTCGAGTTATGATAAAACCACCAAAGCAAGGTAGTGCTGAACAGAAACTCGACAAGAAAAACTTGTCTGAAACAAGTCAGACGAACAAGGAACAAAAGTTCCTTTAGAATACGAATTTTATTTATCAAAACACAAGAGGAACAGCCCCAAAGTCGTGTGCCCACGAGCCTTGGCCTCCCATGCTTATATAACCAGCCCTAAGGCCAACCCAATTCAAACTAGGACTCCTACTCCTACTTGGATTCAAACTGTAACTTTCCAATACTGCTCAAGACTCTTCTACACGCAGATAGAGGCAATCTTAAGACTTCTAAACACCTTAGTAACATCCCATACATTCCTAAAACAACTCAAATTCGTGACCCACACGAAATCCTGTCATAACTAACTTAAAACTTTCCATATTTGAGTCAAACACGACTCAGCCGCAGCCTGAGTCCATAACCTAGTCGGTTGGACCTTTCCGACCAATTCTTTACGTCCACATCTCTTCATTACGCCTTGGAACCACGCAGCTACGTCCAAGCACTCATTGCACACGTGCAAACATCTTCCAACAACGTCCAAGATACCTTCATATGCATTGTTCTTGATTCAAACATACTGCACGTTTCATTCCGGGGCATACCAACTACAGCGCCAAGCAGTATGCGGAGTTATACGTAGCACAAATCTTATGCCTGCATGGAGTTCCCCGTACCATTGTCTCCGACAGAGGATCGCTGTTCGTATCCCACTTCTGGGAACAGCTGCACGCATCCTTAGGAACCAAATTGATTCGAAGCTCCACGTATCACCCTCAAACTGATGGACAAACTGAGAGGGTGAATCAAATCCTTGAAGATATGCTAAGGGCGTGTTCCATCCACCACGGTAAGAGCTGGGATGATCACTTACCGTTGGCGGAGTTCTCATATAACAATGGTTATCAAACGAGCATAAAAATGGCACCTTATGAAGCTCTCTATGGCCGGAAGTGCCGCACACCCTTGAACTGGTGTGAATCTGGCGAGAGAGTGATTTACGGGATTGACCTCGTAAATGAAGCTGAAGAGCGTGTAAGGCTTATTCAAGCAAATCTGAAAGTCGCTCAGTCCAGACAAAAGAGCTATGCGGATAGGAGACGTCGTCCGCTGGATTTCCATGTTGGGGACCACGTATACCTCCGCGTATCTCCGATGAAGGGCATTCACCAATTTGGAGTGAAAGGAAAAATTAGCTCCACGTTTTATCGGTCCCTTCATTGTCATTGAAAGGTGTGGACCCGTGGCATACCGTTTGGAGCTACCAGCAGCCTTAGCCGGAGTTCATAACGTCTTCCACATATCTCAGTTGCGGAAGTGTTTGAAGGTTCCAACGGAGATTCTCACGGAAGGCATAACAGATTTGAAGCCGGACCTTACGTATGTTGAGCGACCAACCCGGATAATTGATGAGAAGACTCGCGAAACAAGAAATCGGGCGTTGCGATTTTTCAAATTGCTATGGGAAAAGCACACGTCCGAGGAAGCTACATGGGAAAGCGAGGAGTATTTGCAGCGCAATCATCCGGAGTTGTTAGAGGCGTATGTTGAGTAGCTGTCCTCTCCACATTGTCCTTAATCATGAATCTCGGGACGAGATTCTTTTTAAGGGGGGAGGAATGTAAAAGTCCCAAAACTTGTAAATAGAAAACTTGAGCTATGAATAAAGTTGAGTTTTAATACAAGAAATGGGACTTACAAAAACTTTTGTTTACTCATGAAAGTGTTGGCATGTGCAATAAAACTTTGAATTCAGTTTGAATTGAGAGGGTCACTTCAAAAATAAGAAGGGCATTTTCAAAAGAGGAAATTCAAACTGTTGTTTGAGAAGTTGTATTTGCAATGGCCAACTCAAAGATCAGAGGGAAAATTCAAATTCTCCAGGTTCAAATTGTGAAGGAGGCAAATTTGGAGCAAATTTGGAGGTGCTTTGATATGAATATCAAAGGAACTTGTGAATTCCATCCAAATTTGAATTTAAATTTGAAACTGTGGCATAAATTGTTAAATGGCAAAATGGCTTTTGAATTTGGATCCCTCATAGCTGAATTTGCAATGAGTCAAAATTTGGAGATATTCTGGGGCAGAGAGGGGCTGTGGGCCCCAATTGTCATTGAGAGGTGGGGGTTAAAAACTTACTGCCTAAGTCTTCAGTCCCTGCTTATCGGCTCACAACCGAACTGCCGCCCGAGCTCCAGTCGACACCGAGCGCAAGCTACTGCCACCTCCTCACCGAAGTAGCAGCGCTGGAGAGCTGCTCGTGGCTGCCTCAACCATCGGCGTGATCCGTTCCCCGGGGCCGAACCACAGCTTGTGTTTTTCCCCCTCGCGCAAGAACAAAATTCGACAGTTCGCCTCCGCCTCCTCGGTGATCGACGGGAACCAATTCCACTTGGCACCCTCCAGCCACTGAGCTGCAAGGCAGTCCTGGGGGAGCTCCTCACACGTCCTCAGCGCAAGAGCAGTCAGGTTCCGGCCTCCCTTCCCTAGCAAAGCTCGTTTCCGCGGCAACCGAACTGCACAGCAGCTCGTCGTTCCCGTGGACAGCCCACTCCGTGGAATTTCCTAACCAAGCGAGGACGGCCATCGGTTTGCTGCTGGTCACTGCTGCTTCCACCCAAACCACAAGGCGAGCCGTGAACCACCGAGCGAGAATTCGGAGAAACTTCGCAGGCGGTCACAGAACGACGTTCCGGTATGAATTCTCCAAATTTCCCCAACCTTCTCGTCTTTAGTCACTAAACTATGCTCAAAGGACCTAGACTCGAGGGCGTCCCGATCCCCTCCCCAATCCTGGCATGAAACCCCATATTAGTAGACCATTTTGAAGTTTCCGAGCGGCGATCATGGCGGGAACCGCCGGGCACACGGTGAACCTCCACTTGACGCCGTTTCCGAGCCAGTTTGAGGCCGTGCCGAGTTAGCCTAACCTCCACTGCTTCTTTAGACCGCGTCCGCCGAACTTTTGGCGGGCTAGGGTGCTCGTGCCATGGCGCCGAAGCCTCACTGAGGTGTGCGCACGTCGCCGACCGGGTTCCGGTCACCGGCTGCCCGAGATCAATGCACCGTTAGATTCCTCGTAGCTGAAAACCCCCAGGCGGCAAGTACCGAGCCGGGAGACAGCCGGGAAGCCAACTCCGGCGAGCCCCGACGAGTTTCCGGCGAGGGGGCGGCGCGGGGAAAAGAAAACGGCTCGGGGAAGAAGACGACCGGCGTGTCCCACGTGTCAGTGGCGAAAAAAGTAAATCCACGATCAGCTGCGGCCCCGGGATCCTTTGCGACTACGCCGGAAAGGGTCTGTGGCCCCGTGTGGCGAGATTCCAGCGGCTGACACGTGTAGGGTGGACCCACAGGCAGAGTTTAAACATTTCCCGTATTAATTTGAATTCCAGATTTAGTTCAAACTTTAGAACCTCATTACTTTTGTTAGGAAGGTCCAAATTTAGTGATTCAAATTGGGTTGGATTAGAATGAGAAACTCTATCCAAATATGCAAGCCAATTTGCATGAAAACCAATAGGAAATTCTGGAAAATTCTTTAAAGCTTTTCAGCAAAAGAATTCTAGAGGAAGTTTGGTTCATCCGAAATTCCTCAAATCTTGCCAGGATATTCTATAGGATGTTAGGAGACTCCTGTAAAAGTTTCAGCTCATTTGGAGTTGAATTAGTTAGGGTAATTCTAAATTCAAGTTTCTGTATTCAAATGAATACAGAAACATTTTCAGGAAATTTCCAAAACTTGGAAATTCAGTTCTGGCCATTCCTTAGCTCCAAAAATCCTAGGAAAATTCAGGCATACTCCCTGAGCTATGTATCAAATTATGGTTCACTTGTATTTGCATGAAAGTGCAATTTTAATCAAAATTAATTCCTTTATTCCTAAATGCTTAGGGAATTGTTCTGGGTGACCTAATCAGTGAAACATTCTAAATTTTGGTCCAGAGGACTTCCTTGAGACAAGGAACTCACAAGAAAATCTCCAGCTCCATTGGAGCCTTGGATCAGTAGTGTTCTGTTCAACCAATTAGGAAATCACCACCCAAGTGATGAACCTCACTTCTCACTTGATGATAGTGCTTAGACACACACAAACCACCACCCCCAGTGTCATTTTAAATTCTTAAACGGAGTTCCAGTTTTAAACTTGTCTTTAGCATTTGTCAGCAAAAGTTTTATAATTAAACATGTATGCATGTTCATAACGTGTAGTGTTTAAACGTGGAAGAGCGAAGGAGAAGTTAAGCTTGGATCAAGGAGCAAGAAGGCAAGGATTGAGCTTCAAGTCAGCAGCAACTAACATCACACTATCTGACTTTAGTCACCTGCAAAACCAAGGCAAGCCCCGGTTTGCATTTAATCTATTTTATAAAGTTTTTCATTTGTTCACTACTATGGGTCAAAGTTTGTATGTGCATTAGGTCAAGGATGTTTTATACCCCACTTCCATAACCAAAAATCAACCCTGAGGTCGAGGGTAGAATTGTGTCATCGCTGTAGAATAAGGCCATGGTAAATAGACTAGGGCATCCGGTAGAAGACGAGTAGTTGGGATCTACTCGCGAGCTATAGTCCAGAATATCATAAGTGTGATTGGGAAAGGAAGCAAACTAAACTTTACATTTCTAAAGATGAGACCGGGCAGAGGGGTTAGGCAGCGACAAGACGAGGTCTTGGTCGAGTAGCTCTGCCTGTGTCGGTTAATGTCACACCCGTTTTCTCTGAAGAACAACTGAGTGAATATCACATGTATGCCAGGATCATTTTCTCATACATGTGATGACAAATAGTGAAGCATCATTTATTACAAGCCAGGCGTCGAATATAAATAAGTCATACATAGCATACGTCTCGATGGACGATAATAAGTTCATAATATGTAAAAAAACAGCAGCGGAAATATTATTCTTGTGGGCTCCGTCACAGGCGTTGCCCGGGGGACTCCATGAACCTAGAATCCTTCTTCGGGTCCGAAGTCTTGGTCATTGAACACCACGTCATCCCCTTGACCTGAGCAGCTATTTAAACCAACAAATATGCAATTTTGAGTACCTTTGGTACTCAGCAAGTGGTGGAAAGTTATATCATGCATGGCTAGAGCAAGGAGAGGTTGAACTCATGGTTAAAGCACTACGCAATTAATACCTATCACCTCAGCTTATTAAGCACCTACATTACTACACAGGTGAAATAGTCCCAATCTCCCAACCCATCATCATAGTCAAATAACCATAACCTCATTTCCAATATTAAGCTCCCCACTTAACATCCACAACTTCCAAAGTCATCATCCTCTAATCATGAATAAGTCCAAGCCGCTCTTGACCGTGAGCACGGCTGCCATGACAGTTTTGAACACTTCCCAGGTGTGTAGCCAGGAGATCACTACGAAGCCTTTACAAAGGGATTCCTGATGAGAGTGGGCCCACTGAGGTTTCACCCCTAACAGCATACAAGAGGCTCCAACCCCGCTGCAGTGGCCCCCTCTTGAGCCTTGCGGTTCATACGGTAGTCCAGCTGACACCTATTCCACGCACCATCCAACACACCCATACTACGCCGGTGATACACCTAATTAATTGGCCAAGCTGCCCATCTCAGCATGTGGTTGGCACGGTAAAGCCAGGTTACATGCTCCATGAACCGGTCCTTAGGATCCAGGCAAGTACTAAACACAAACCCGAGTCTCGTGCACCCAGCACCAACCAAATCATCCAACTTGCCTCGATCGCTACCTCTACATAACTCATAATATCTCATTCAAAGGTAAGATAAATAAATTGATGATCTCATATCCCAATTAACCCATTCTAATCATGGCTAAGCATAAGCATATAAATAAATGACATGCTAAAATAAATCTCAACCCAAGCTACAAGGAAACAAGGTAATGCAATTCTAGGGAAACTTCCTAGCATGGGTTTCATATTTCAATTGACAATGCAAATAATTCTATCTACACATCCTAGTATAGGATCAAAGTGGTCAAGGACACTTGCCTTCTTCCTGCTGCTCTGGGAATGGAAAGTCTTGGTCTTGGAAGGGAAGAACTTGCTCTGGGGCAGGTTCTACTCATGCCAGTACACATAGCAAAAGAAAACAACAATCCATAAGACATAGTTTACACTTTCACTTCATACAAACCACACATACATATCTATGAAAGTCATTCACATTTCTAAGTGTTGTGGTTACTCTACATGTGTTGAATTTTGACCTACATGCACTTTTAACATATGTATATGATTTCTAACTTTTGTATTCAGATTTCTGTTTGCACACTATATATGAATTTCCAATTTGAACAAATTCTTTATATTTAATTAATACACTTCTTAGCTACCAAGTTTGCATGAATGGTAATTCCCTACTCCAAATAGGTTTTCAGATCTTCTACCAAATCCTAAACTGAAGTTTTTGGATTTGGAGACTTCATTTATCATTTTCTAATTATGCATACCTATTTTCCTATATTTTTCAGATTTACTTTCTATGCCTAAAAGTGAGGTTTTCATATTAAATGGTAGGGCATATCATCTAAACAGAATAGGTTCTGATCTAAAATATTAAATAACATATTTTTGAACTTCTCCTCTGATGTGAACAAATTTAAATTTATTTTTCCAATTTTCAGAATTATTTCCTAACCTAAAAATGTGTCCCTATAACTAATAAATGTGAACAATCAATTAGACAGATTCATTTCAGCTTAACATCTATTTTTAACTCATTCTAAAGTTTTCCAAGTGCTAGGAGAGTTTAAATTTTAATTTACAATGTGTTTGCCTCACCTTTTAAATTTAAATCCTAATCACATATTCAAATTTCTGAATTTAATATCATAAAGGGTCAAAAAGGTAAATCCACCCTACTACAGGGTCTAATTTATTATTTCATAAATTTCCAGGGGTCTAACTACACATAACAGAGGGGTTTTCCTAAATTTTATTAAGTCCAGGGCTAAAACTGATTTTTAAATGAATTTACACGAATTTCTGAAGTTCCAAGGGCTAGATCAGAAGTTTCCGGAGCAAGCTCATGTTTTCCGAGATCCCCAGGGGGTAGCGCGTAAGAATTCCGGCCTTTATAATGCGGGGCCAACGTGGACCGTCCGATTTAAAACAGACGACTGAGATTATAACGCGAAGCGGTACGGGTTAGATCTAATAGGAACCGCACGATTTAAAATGGACGGGCCTCAGGGGGCCACGTCGCCCTGGCCGTGCGCGGGCGGCGTTGCCCGGCGGCACGCGGTGGCGGGAGGCGGCGATCTCGCCGGAGAACTTCGGATCTTCGTCTATACCTCCTAAAACTGAGATTTCATGGCATAGATTGGTAGAGGGGAGGTCGGGGATCTCACATCGGGATTTTTCTTGAGCTCGGAGGCCCTGGAAGGCTGTCGGCGACGAGGTCCGAGGTGAAAAAGCGGTGGTGCTCGTCGGAGCTGTGTCTAGAGCGCAAAACACCGGATTTCCTTCACCTGCGAGACTCCCCGGAGGCGGTGGAATATGATCGGCGCGTTAGATCAGAAAAGAAGCTCTGGTTCTCACTGGGAGGAAGAACAGCCGATCGGGGGGGGGGGCGAAACGGGGCAATGCCGGCGTTTATATAGACGAGGGAGGGCGGCGGTCTGTTGAGATCGAGCTGGAGTCGTCCGGGACCAGAATTCGGCTAGGGGACGCGGGTTTCCGGGATTAGTTGCCATCGGGCGCGCGGAGGAGTCCGGGTGGTTGGCGCGAGCAGGAGGTGAAGGATGACACGCGGGCCCCATGTGTCAGTGAGAGGGAGAGAGGGGCGCGCGGCTGTGGGCTGGCGCGGGAAATGGTGGGCCAGCTGGTGGGTTTCGGCCCACTGTCCGGGGGGTTTCTTTTTCTTTTTCTTTTTCCTTTTCTTTTCTGTTTTGATTTGAATTTGAATTCCAATTTGAATTTTAATTTCTACACCACATGCAATACGTCCAAAAATTTTTAAATTCCCCTCTTAACAGATTTTTGGGGTGTTACAGTTAAGGACCAATGCGTGTGCCGCGTCCAGGAGCAAGTATTGAGTTGTGTACCGAATGCTTACTGATATATGGGAACCAGGAAACCGATGTACCAGGTTCACTAGATTGTAGAGGCATACCACATCGTCTCGTTAGACCTATGATCCTGAGACGGCGCGACCGGTTCTACAGTTTAGTGTCCTTAGAAAGGTTGCCACATACGACGTAATGAAGGACGCCAGAGTTGGGTCTTCAGAGGCGGGCGTATGTGTCGAGTTATCCGGGTAGTGTTTGATTCGAATCACCGTCCCTCGCGGTTATTGAGTACCGCTTGCTCCCATGTTGTGACGTAGTAATCAACTTGTGTGGAAACAGTTTGCAAAAGTATAATTGCTGCTATGATTATGTTAAGTTGCATGAAAACCATGTTTGAAGTAGAGATAGAGCTAACTAAAGTTATTATCTACATTGGGGCAAGTAACATTGGAATGAAGCGTTTCTTGTTTGATTGTGGAGTTCCAATGTTGCTGATCGCAAGGTCACTACTATTATGGCTAAAATCTGAAAGTTAAGGGTGAACTCGTAGGCGAGTCTTTTCACAAATGACCGGTTAAGTCTTAGGTTACTTTCATGTAGAGTTTCATGTCTTAGGAGAGACAGTTAAGTCTTGCTGAGCCTTTGTGCTCACTCTTGCTATATAAGTGGTTTTGCAGGTAAACATCGACGCTATGAAGAAGGTTGTCCGGTGAGACTCGGGCACTTCCGAGTCATGTCACACTTGGAGAACCTAGCCGCTGCCAAGTCTCCGTGTTGCTAGCGAGAGGACTCTGCGGGCTGGACCTCTTCTCGAGTGCCTCTTAGATAATCGACGTGAGCCATTTATAGACTTCCGCTGTAGCTATTTTATGTAAGTTATTTACAAAGAACATTCGTAAGCTTCTGCTTTTGATTTATGTAATACATTGCTCCTTATATGTGTGCTATTGGGTGCCGCATAACACGGCACCACCCAATGCGATCCCCGGGCAAGGCGGCACGACCCCGTGATGGAGGTCGGGCCCTCTCAGCGTGGTATCAGAGCCGCATTGGTAATGGCGCACGAAATAAGGATGGTATTACGACAAAAAAACTTAGGATACGGTGAGGAAACGATATTAGGCCTACATAAGGACTATAGTAGTGTAGTTACTTAAAGTGGCAAGACTAACATATGTGTTTTAATCCTGAATTTTCATTATGTAACGACGCACCTACGTTCTGGTAAGAATGGTAAGGAACGCCACCGAAAGCGGTTCAATTTCGGTTAGCTCCCCTGACGAGGAAAGTAGTTCAGGAATTGGTCTCACAGCTTGATGTGAGACGTTAATATGAAACTCTTGGACTCTTCATGTTCCTGAGTTCATATGAAATGCTGATCCTTAGCGTGCATTACGAAAGTAAATGGAGACCCCATCGCGTGGTCAGTAACGCGAGAGTGTGTTCATCTGGAAATAGCCCAGGAGGACATACGCAACGCTTGCCATCGGCGTGCCCTGCAGGGCAGTAGGTGGTATCCGTTGGGTTGATAACATTCCCAACCGTGACGACCCGTTCATGACATACTCGGGATCCCCGTCGTGTGGTGTTGAAACACGATCACGTACCTTGAGACGTGACTTAACTCAATGACGGCTGTATGGCAATGATACGGGCGTTTGTATTTACTTTCAATTATAGAACTGACTGAAATGAAACAACCTTTGAGTGCACCACTACTGAGTGTTATCCTGCAGGTACTAACCACGTACGTATCCCGTGTAGTACACGTGTGCGAGAGACCGTCTTAGTGCCACTGATAAAACATGAATGCCGGTATAATCCGGGTAGGATTTTGTTTTGGTGAGGTAACATAGTACCGATATGATTCTTACGGTGCATCGACACCGTACTAAACATATAATCCTCTTCCCTATGAAGAAATGATCCATGAACTAACTTTCAACTGAAAATGGAAGTTTGAAACAAGTACTAATTACTGAACTCTTATTTTGAGCTAAGATTCAAATGAGAGTATAACTAGGTATCAAAGTTTTCAAAAACAGAGTGCTCTGTTTCTGGCAGAAATTCTTGCTGGACTTTAACAGAGCATAACTCTGACTAGCTTGACCCCAAATAAGGTGTATGATACAGTTCTGGAAAGATTTTCAAGTTCTCTACAACTTCCTTGTAGGCCTCCAGAGCAGAATCACACGTTACATGGGTGAAAAGTCCAGTTGAAGGCCAACTGTTCAAAACAAGGACAGTAGCAAGGACCTCTCTGGACCTTTCTGTTTTTAAGACATAACTTCCTGTAGAAAAGTCCTTAAGGAGGCTTTGGTATTGAACTCATGTCCTTAAGGATGTTTTATACCCCACTTGCATAACCGAAAATGAACCCTGAGGTCGAGGGTAGAATCGTGTCATCGCTGTAGAATAAGAACATGCTAAATAGACTAGGGCATCCGGTAGAAGACGAGTAGTTGGAATCTACTCGCGACCTATAGTCCAGAATATCATAAGTGTGATTGGGAAAGGAAGCAAACTAAAGTTTACATTTCTAAAGATGAGACCGGGCAGAGGGGTTAGGCAGCGACAAGATGCGGTCTTGGTCGAGTAGCTCTGCCTGTGCTGGTTAAGGACCGATGCGTGTGCCGCGTCCAGGAGCAAGTATTGAGTTGTGTACCGGATGCTTACTGATATATGGGAACCAGGAAACCGATGTACCAGGTTCACTTGATTGTAGAGGCATACCACATCGTCTCGTTAGACCTATGAGCCCGAGACGGCGCGACCGGTTCTACAGTTTAGTGTCCTGAGAAAGGTTGCCACATACGACGTAATGAAGGACGCCAGAGTTGGGTCTTCAGAGGCGGGCATATGTGTTGAGTTATCCGGGTAGTGTTTGATTCGAATCACCGTCCCTCACGGTTATTGAGTAACGCTTGCTCCCATGTTGTGACGTAGTAATCAACTTGTGTGGAAACAGTTTGCAAAAGTATAATTGCTGCTATGATTATGTTAAGTTGCATTAAAACCATGTTTGAAGTAGAGATAGAGCTAATTAAAGTTATTTTCTACCTTGGGGCAAGTAACATTGGAATGAAGCGTTTCCTGTTTGATTGTGGAGTTCCAATGTTGCTGATCGCAAGGTCACTACTATTATGGCTAAAATCTGGAAGTTAAGGGTAAACTCGTAGGCGAGTCTTTTCGCAAATGACCGGTTAAGTCTTAGGTTACTTTCATGTAGAGTTTCATGTCTTAGGAGAGACGGTTAAGTCTTGCTGAGCCTCTGTGCTCACTCTTGCTATATAAGTCGTTTTACAGGTAAACATCGACGCTATAAAGAAGGTTGTCCGGTGAGACTCGGGCACTTCCGAGCCATGTCACACTTGGAGAACCTAGCCGCTGCCAAGTCTCCGTGTTGCTAGCGAGAGGAGTCCGCAGGCTGGACCACTTCTCGAGTGCCTCTTAGATAATCGACGTGAGCCGTTTATAGACTTCCGTTGTAGCTATTTTATGTAAGTTATTTACAAAGAACATTCATAAGCTTCCGCTTTTGATTTATGTAATACATTGCTCCTTATATGTGTGCTATTGGGTGCCGCATAACACGGCACCACCCAATGCGATCCCCGGGCAAGGCGGCACGACCCCGTGATGGAGGTCGGGCCCTCTCAGTCACCATGGGGAGCCCCCGTGCTCTTCGTAGACAAGAAGGATGGGACCCAAAGGATATGTGTGGATTATAGGTCTCTCAATGAGGTGACGATCAAGAATAAATACCCGCTGCCCAGTATAGAGGACCTGTTCGATCAAATGAAAGGTGCCCGAATTTTCTCCAAGATTGTTCTTCGGTCAGGATACTTCCAGCTTAAGATTAAGCCTTCCGACATAGCCAAGACTCCATTTTGAACACGGTATGGTTCGCATGAATATACTGTTATGTCTTTTGGGTTAACGAATGCAACCTCCTACTTTATGTACCTCATGAATAAGATCTTCTTGGAGTACTTGGACAAGTTTGTCGTGGTTTTCATCGACGATATCATGGTGTATTTGAAGAGCGAGGAAGAACACGAAGAACACTTGAGGTTAACATTGCAAAAACTGCAAGAGCATCAATTGTATGCTAAGTTCAGCAAGTTTCAATTTTGGCTAAACGAGATATCATTCCTAGGCCACATCATCTCTGAGGGAGGAGTATCGGTTGATCCCGGAAAAGTGGGAGATGTTCTGAAGTGGAACCAACCGTAGAATGTGAGAGATATTCAGAGTTTCCTTGGAATGGCTGGATACTACCACTGGTTCATCAAGGATTTCTCCAAAATAGCGAAGACTATGACTGAATTGCTAATGAAGGGGAAAGCATTTCAGTGGACACCAGCATGTCAAGAAAGCTTTGAAGAACAAAAGAAGAGATTAACAACAGCGCCGGTTTTGGTATTGCTGGACGTGAGCAAAATCTTCGACATATATTGTGGCGCATCAAGACAAGGGTTTGGATGTGTGCTCATGCAAGAAGGACAAGTGGTAGCCTATGCGTCGAGACAACTAAAAAAACATGAGCTGAATTACCCCACACATGACTTGGAACTTGCAGCCGTGGTACATGCCTTGAAGATTTGGAGGCATTATATCCTTGGCCACCGATGTGAGATCTATACGGATCACAAAAGCCTCAAGTATATATTCACACAAACGGATCTGAATCTGAGGCAACGTCGATGGTTGGAACTCATCAAGGATTATGATGTTGGAATCAACTATCACCCCGGAAAGTTCAATGTAGTAGCTGATGCGTTGAGCCGAAAGGGAGCATGTCACCAACTCACGGTTCGGGAGCTGCCACCCGAGCTGCGCAAGGAGTTCGAACGGTTACATCTGGGGTTCTTGAACGAGATGGAGGTGATAGAACTGAACTCCTCGCTGGAACAAGAGATACGAGATGGCCAGACAACGGATGACGAAATCAAGAAAATCAAGGAAAGAATCCGACAAGGCGTGGAAAAGGATTTCAAGGAAGACGAGAAAGGCACACTTTGGTTAGGGAAAAGGATCTGTATGCCTAACGTGAACCACATCCAAGATATGATGTTAAAGGAGGCACATGAAGTACCTTATTCCATACATCCTGGCTGTACAAAGATGTACAAGGACCTGAAAACTTGTTATTGTTGGGATGGTATGAATAGGGACATAGCTGAATATGTTGCCTTATGCGATACGTGCCAACAGGTGAATGCCGAACATCAAAGACTCGCTAGACTGTTGCAGCCATTGAAAGTATCCAAGTGGAAGTGGGAAGACATCAGCATGGATTTCATCGTCGGATTGCCACGTACTCAATCGGGTTACGACTCCATTTGGGTTATCATGGACCGATTGACAAAAACAGCACATTTCCTTCCTGTTAGAACCAAGTACACTGTTGCACAACTAGCCAAGCTGTATATGGAGCAAATCGTGTGTCGCCATGGAGTTCCGAAGAGGATAGTTTCATATCGGGGTTCTGAATTTACCTCTAGGTTCTGGAAGAAGCTGCATGAAGCCATGGGTAAACGACTGAATTTCAGCTCCGCTTATCAACCGCAAACCGACGGGCAAACTGAGAGGACAAACCGAATTTTGGAAGACATGTTGAGATCTTGTGCCTTGAAACATGGATGTAGTTGGGATAGGAGCTTGCCGTATGCTGAATTCTCATACAACAACAGCTATCAAGCCAGCTTGAAGATGTCCCATTTCGAAGCATTGTATGGTAGACGGTGTAGAACGCCGCTGTTCTGAAATGAGACCGGAGAAAGCCAAGTGTTTGGACCCGAAGTGCTGCAAGACGCCGAGAATCAAGTCCAAACGATACGAGAAAACTTGAAGGCTGCTCAGTACCGACAAAAAGGTTATGCGGACAATAGGCGAAGTAGAATGACCTTCGAAGTGGGAGACTTCATGTATCTTAAGGTATCACCTATCCGAGGCCAACGACGGATCAACGTCAGAGGCAAATAGCACCTCGCTACATCGGGCCATTCAAGATTTTGGGCAAGAGAGGAGAAGTAGCCTATCAACTAGAGCTGCCAACGCACCTCTCCGACGTGCATGGTGTGTTTCACGTATCCCAACTCAAGAAGTGATTGAGAGTACCGGAAGAACAAGTACCGATGGATGAGCTCGAACTTCAAGAGGATCTAACCTAGGCGGAGCACCCCGTCCAAATTTTGGACGTGAAGGAAAGGGTCACGATGAACAAATTAATCTGTTGGTGCAAGGTACAGTGGAGCCATCACACGGAAGCCAAAACTACATGGGAGCGTGAGGAAGACTTCAAGGCAGAATTCCCTCATCTATTCTCCACTCTATCGAATTTCGAGGGCGAGATTCAGTTTAAGAGGGGTAGGTTTGTAACACCCTCAAATTCATCATCATGCATTGCATACATTTTTTCATGTAGAAAATCATTGTAAAAGAAGTAGAAATGGAGAAAGAACCTTAGAAATGGAGAAAGAACTATAGAAATGGAGAAAGAGCCTTAGAAATGGAGAAACAACTATAGAAATGGAGAAAGAACCATAAAAATGGAGAAAGAACAATAGAAATGGAGAAAGGAACAATAGAAATGGAGGAAAAACCACAAAAATGAAGAAGGGAATATGGAAATGGAGAATGGGGCATAGAAATGGAGAAGGGAAATGTAGAAATGGAGAATGGGACATAGAAATGGAGAGGGGAATGTAGAAATGGAGAATGGGACATAGGAATGGAGAGGGGAATGTAGAAATGGAACAAGTGACAGAGAAATATTAAGGAATGGGAAAAAGATAGCTGAAATAAGCCATTCCCAAATTTCCCCAAAATTTCCCCCAAAATTTCTGAATTCCCCAATTCCCAAAAATGGAAATTTTCCCCACATTTGGAGGATTTAATCCCCAAGGATGCCACACCCCAACAAGAGATAAGTTTGTTAAGATCCGAAATTGAATAGGACTCCTATTTGAGTTCCAATTGGAGTAGGACTCCTCCCCCCCTTATAAATACTACTCCAGCCCCCCCCCTCTTTGGCTGCAGCCTTCCCCTCAGTCGACGACTTGGAGCGCCTGCCCCCCAACTCGACGAGTTGGCACCCCCCTCGCCGGAGTTTGGTCGCCATCGAGCCTCGCCATCGAGCCCCGTCGTCGAGCCCCGCCGCCGAGCCCTGTCGTCGAGACCTCGCCGTCGCAGGAAAAGAAGCCGATGATTTGTTCTGCCCTAATCTTCCATAGAGAAATTCCCCGCTGCTGCCATTGCTAGGAGGAAGGCCCTGCCACCAAAAGGAAGTGAGGTAGGTCTTCATTACCAATCTTACGACGTTGCCACTGTTTCTACGCACCCATTTTCTTCGCCCCCTTCGAGCAGAAACTTTTACGTATTGACAGATCATGTTTTGATTGATTTTTGATGGTGGAATTGATCTAGATCTTGAGTCAAGATCATCACCACGTCCACACTTGATTCCTACACCCTTGTTCATCATAAAACCCCATGAAAACCCATTAAAACATGCAAGAACACGTACAAACTGGTTTAATAAAACAACATCATAGGATTTGCATTCATCTACCCCATTGCATCTTGAGTAAAGTTTGTGCATGATAATTGATTGCTGTAAATTTTGTATGTGCATGGTCGTGAGTAGAAGGACAACCTCAAGAGGCCATCTACGAGGATCTACAGCACCAAGACATCGAGACGCTCGAACAACAAGAGCCACGGGAGCAAGGCAAGTGCCCCTTGACCATATTGATACCATGTTTTGAAACTGTTTTGTTTGTGAAAACTCATACGCTCGAGTCAACTTGATGGGACACCCTTTTATAGGAGTTTACTAGTTTTGTTAACCATCCTTGTTGCCGGGAAAGTTGATGAGTCGGGTATGGTCGTTTTTCCATTTTGCTTCGCTTAATTCACGGGATACGGGAAGCTGAAATAAAACATGTCTAGCTACTGCACTCATATGAATAATGATGATGAGATCTTGATGATGTTAATGGGCATGGAATCAGGGAGATCTAGGCAAGCTTGGTTCATGGATGTTGCTGGATGAGATGGTGGTACATGCCGTAGATCTAAGGACCGGTTCATGCGAGAATATGCCAGGAAAACAGTGCCACCACAAGGCCAAGTATGGGTGCGGCTTAGCTGATTAATTAGGTGTGTTGCTAGCTTGTTATGGATCGTAGATGGCGCGGGGAATGGGAGTCGAGGAGGACTGCCCTGGGAACTACATGGCACAAGAGGGGGCCCATGGGTGGAAGAATGGTGATTCGAGCCTGCCGGTGAAACCTCAGTGAGTCCATACATCTAGTAGCCCCTTTGTAAAGGCTATTTTGTGATATCTTGCCCATACACCAATGGTTGTGTACTGATATAATGGAGTTTCTGCAGTCGCCGACTAGTGATGAACTCACGAACTTGTGGGTAAAGTGGTGCCACCTCTACAGAGTGTAAAACTATCATGGTAGCCGTGCTTCCGGTCACAAGCACCTGGCCAACTTCAATGATTAGACGGAAAAACATGGGATGGTTATTCGGTATGGTTATGGTATGGTCATTGGAATTGGTTTTGGGACTGTTTTGAGTCATGAAAGTGAGTTTCGTTTTGGTTATATGAATATGAGATGGTTATGAATCGTTATGAGTATGAGATGAATTTGAGAAAGACTTACGGCTGAATGAGACTTGATAAGTGGTGAATTATGATGAGAGAATGTTGCTGAATTACTTGATTATGATGGCATAAATTTCACCTAGAAATAGTTGTTTTTTTTACCATGTTTACGAAATAAAACTTGCTTGCTGCAATGAGCCTTTTTATTTCCTACCTTGTTGTAAGCTACATGTCATACTTTTCCCCCGCACTTGCTTAGTACAACATGTACTCACCCTTGCATTACCACATATACATCAGCTACAGGAGATGAGTACTTCGAGCACCATGTGGAGTACTAGGCGTGCGAACTACCGTCAGCATGCCTGTGGAGTCGAAGATGGAGCCTGCTGTCTTTAGTCACTTTCCGCTGTCGTTTAGAGTCTTCCACTGCAAGAATAAGATAGGCATTAATGAGTGAGACATTGAGCCGATGTAATAAAGTACTTAAACCCTATTTATTCATGGTTATATTCTGAATTCAGTTTCTGGATTACATGTGTATGTGTGATGAACATCCTAGGAACACATATGCATTCACTTGGTTCTATTTTTGGAACCGGGTGTCACAGCAGCTGACGCAGCTCCCTGCACGGTTGCAGGCGCACCTTAATGAGGTGGCAACTGCTGCGGCCCAGCTCGGGGTGCAGTTGGCTCTTGCCGTGGTTGCTTTCATTACAACAAGGTCGACCTTCCAGCCCTTGGGGAAGGCTTTGCTGTCGGTTGTTCTGATGAGGATCTTCAGGCCATCAACGCCTGAGTCAAGCCTGCCGCCCTCTCCTTAGCCATGGTGGTAACACTGCTTTCTGTCTTAGGATACACCAACAGGAGTTAGACTCCTTGTATCTATATTTTTTTGTCTTGTAATCTGTATGTTTGATCCCTTGAGCAGCCACCTTGATATAAGGAACCAATGCGTTTTCGCTACGTGTGCATCTGTTATCCTCCTTGTGTTGTGCTTTGGTCTAATAGCGAGCAACGCACCTTAACATGGAAGCGTGGAAGAGACGTTTGGAAAGGCCTTTATAGATGCTTTAAGGGTTTCGGTCATTCCGCCCCTGGTGGGCGGGTAGCCCAAGAGTACCACGTGGCGTCTGAGCTAGTTGGTATGCAATATGGTACTTGAATTACACAGTCTCTCCGAGCCTCAACTGCTCGAGATCGGGAGTGCCGGCCCACAGGGTGAAGCGATGTACCTGGGCTTGGGTCTGGGATAGGGCTCTCCCTTTTTTCTTGAGAACGGAAGCCGAATGGCGGATGCCGTGCTTTTCCTTTGCCTAAGTCTGTGCTCCTTGATCCGCCTCCCTTTGTTTGATGGTATCTCTCAAACGATGAGTGCTGGACCACCGAAGACCATGAGGCAGCCGGTTGGCTCGGGAAGGCGTGCTCATTCGCGGGCTTGGCAACCGCTTGCATGGGTTTTTTTCCTTTCTTGTTTGGGGGACCCGGCTTCTTTCCCAAAAAACATCCGAGGAGGGTGCAATCCTTGAGGGTGTGTCTAACCGGGAAGGCATGATTGGTGCACATTTTTCCAGCAGTTTCTTGAAGTGGTCGGCCTGCGTCTGAGGGCGGCCTTTTGCCTTCGCGATGTTCGACTGTGGCAACCAGGTTAACGTCTGCCTCCATTTGGTGTCGCCGTTTGCCTGTTCTGACCCTTTTCCTCCTTTCGTCCTTCTGACGGGGTGTGGCATCCGTCCTCGCGTCGGCTATCCCTGGTGCTCCCTGGTTGAAGATCGACCCGACCGCCTCCTCTCCCTAAGCGTGGTTGGTGGTGACGTAAAGTAGTTCCTTGGTGGTCCTTGGTTTGATGCAACCGAGCTTGTACACGAGAGACTTGGAAGTCGTCCCGGAGAGGAAGGCTCCGACGACGTCCGCATCGACGACGTGGGTAAGCTCATTGCACTTGTTGGAGAAACGCCATATGTACCGTATCAAGGTTTTGCCGGGCTTCTGACGGCACGCCTTGAGGTCCCATGAGTTCCCAGGGTACATGTAGGTGCCTTGTATGTTACCGATTAAAGTATCCTTTAGCTCTGCCCAGCTTCGGATACTGTCTGCCAGGAGGTATTCAAGACAAGCCCGAGCGGAGTCTATAAAGTAGATGGGGAGGTATTGGATGATGAATTGGTCATCCGGCGCCCACCAGCTCTGTAGGCCAAATGGTAGTCTTCTAGCCACACGCTGGGCTTTGACTCTCCGTCGTACTTGGTGTCATTGGTCGGGGCTCAGAAACGTAGCGGGAAGTGTGCGTTGCATGTCTTCCTCTCAATGGCCCGGGGCCCAGGAGCATTGGGGCTCTGGCTTCGGTCCTCGCCGTCGTCACAGCTCCCGCCCTAACGTGGCTGACGTCGGTGCTCTAGGTACTGCTCCGCTGCCTCATCCCTGACTCCTGTGCGAGCTTCGAGGACCCTCTGTAGGTCGGATAACCCTGTGCGCTCGATTGTCAAGCTACACAAAAGGTTAGATGAGCCGGTCTTCTTGGCCCTCTTGTTGCGTGGAGATGCAGTGTCACCGCAGTGCTCTGAACGTGCCCCGGGATCCAGTGCGGGCAGACGTCACTCTTCTGCGACCAAGAGAACTCTCGGCGTGTTGGGTCGTAGCCCTCTCTAGTAGCGTACGGAGGTTCTGATACGCGCGTCACGCCTCCTGCTCTTCGGGCTCCAGGAGAATGCGAGCCATGGATGCTGTGGCCACCACATTCTGATTCGATCACTGGAAGCACGGTGGATCGTGTGGGCTGGCAACATTGCTCGCCCATACTTGGCGGCCGCGCGCTCTCGCTTCGCTAGAACCAGGGTAGCGACCGCACGATGCTTCCAGCATGGCTCGGTCCTCATTTAGCTGTGCCCTTTCCACATCGATCATGGTGTGACGTGCCTCGGGCCATTCGGTAAGTTCCTGTGCAGCCATCATGGCCTCCCCATGGCTCCAACGCAATGCTTCCTGGTGCATGGGTACTGGAGAAAGCGGGGTATCAACGAGAGGAGCGGTCAGGGAGGCGTTACTGGTTTTGGTGACGTAGCACTCGCGGAAAGACTAGTAGACCTTGTCGGACTCGGCTTTGGTAGTGTAGTTGTAGCCGGTCATACCCTTCAAGAGAGAGGATGGCGACGTCTAATCGACCACGCCCACGAGGATTCCCGTGGGAGCGTGGTTGATGACATCAGTAGTCGTGTCGTCCATCAGCCGTAGAATGCAGCCATCATCGGCGACGAACTCTAGACTTCCAAAACGGAAAGCCTGGTGGGGCATGAAAACAACATCGGCCTCGAGCCTATTATCGGAGGTGATGAAAAACTCAAGGCTGCCAAAACAGAGGATCTTGCCAGCGTGAAACCTCAAGCTCACAAAAGCAATCATAGAAGAAAAAACAAAAACACGAAGCGGCCCCCTACCTGGCACGCCAACTGTCGGTTTTTCTACCACTGGCTAGTAATTGAATGCTTTTCGTTTTATGTTTGGATGGATAGCTAACAAAGGCAAATATTTATACTGGATCGGACAATGTGTCCTACGTCCGTTCTGGGGTGTTCATCGTCCTTGTATTAGCTCAGGCGGTTCAAGGAACCGTGGTTACAAGCGTGTGAGAGCGAAGAGAAAACCTAAGGGTTGAGCGTATGCGTGAGCTGTGTCCCCCTATGCGAGGGGAGGTTTTGAGCCTCCCCTTTCATAGCCCGGACACCTACATCTAACCACCGGCTCCTCATAAATGGGGTGCGGGTTTTACATGTTGTGTCAGCGCCCAAGGCAGCCCAAAGTGGTGCAACAGCGATGAGTACACCGGCTCCTATCTAGTCTTCTGTCGTACTTTCCGTCCCTGTGCACCCGCGCCAAACGGGATGGGACGGGTGGTGATGATGTCCCGGCTTCGTGCTTGTCATGTCATGCGTGGCCTCCCACTCCATCCTAAATCCTTTCTGTTATTCCGCCACGTTGGCATTTAAGTCCTCCGCCTGCCACTGGTCTGGGCTCTAGCCCAGATCGCTTTCCTCCACCGGTCTTGTCATCCGGGCTCGGAGGTCGGTCGGTGCTCCCATCCCCGAGGGTCGGTCTTTGATGGTGTCATTCCGAGTTCGCACACTAAGTCGTGGCCCATGAAGCCGCATGTCTTTGTGCGGTTGGTCGGTCGACTGCTTCTTGGGTACCCGGGGTATGTAACCCCGTCAACTATCTTTTGTGATACCTACTTATTGTGTTTAATGAAATCAGTAAACTAGTATGAACTTATTTAGTAAATTTTGCACTTAAATTATATTTAGTTTACACAGCAGACCATACCAGAATTTGTATATAAACTACAAGGAGATGTGAAGTAGAACTAATCATCACTTATTATTAACTAGCCATATGGCCGACACATTTACACTATTAAAACCAATGAATTAAAATAGTGTTACTATCAACAATCCAATTTGTCGGCGTTCGGACTTCTGACTAGTAACTAATGTACCGTGCCTTCTACCTCGATGTGGCCTAGCTAAGAACACAAAGGGTTTATCCTGGTTTGGGCAAGGTGCCCTACATCTAGCCTGGGGTGTCTCGTTGTTCTTTCTTGAGAATGGGGATGGTTCTTACAAGTGCGAGAGCCTATCCTCCTGTTGTTGACAGGCCCATCTCTACACTCCCTCGCCTCCTCTCGTACTACGAAGGGGAAAAAAGTCATGGTAACAGGGACCCCCTATCCCACCATACGCTTGGCAGGGCACTCGATGGAGCCGCCGTATCTGTAGTCTGCCGCTACACCTGCTCCTATCTTGTCGTCCAGGCAGTCCATACCGGGGTGCACGTGAACCCCCGAGTACTACTCCTTTTTGTTCCTGTCGGAGGTGACAGGTATTCAATGCCATGGCCAGGGAGGGCACTCAAGTGCCTTACCACTTGACTGGGATGGCGCCTGCTTCGCATTGAAGGCCACCTGCCCCTCGCCTACCCGAGGTCAGGCCCGGGCCTTCCCTTTGGGGTGTTCTGTTCGTCTAGGCACCCAATGGTGAGGCTTGCGGCTCGTCCCAGGGGTCATGATCGGGACCCTTATCCTATCTGCAATGTCTTCTTCCGAGCTCGGGCTCGGGCTTGCTCCTTCGTTACCCCTCGTGGTAGGCCTTCCCGCCTCTTCCCAGGGGGACAGAGTCGAGAATCCCATCAGTAGACCCAGAGTGCATAATCGATCTCACCGATCGGTCAGGGGGTGAATGCCATTCAGGTTCGTTCCTGCACAACTAAAAAGAAAGGAGCAGATCGTCAGTACTTGACTTAAATTATAGTGTCGCGATGAATGGGTCTCCAGGGGTCGTCCTCGGTCGCTCCGCTGGAACCTTGCAGTAAGCCCCCGAGCTCTCTTTCGAGGGGTTGAGATGTCGGTATGGCGAGTTCGTTTCCCCCCCCCCATCCGTGAACTGTTTGTAGTTCGGAGCGGTCGGACAACTCAGGGGCTTTGCTCGATGGTCGAGCCCCCGAGCCCAGGGAGTTGCCTATCGGGTGTAGCCGAGTGAACCCGTTCATCCTGCTCGTTTTGTACAGTGAGAACCATTGGCCCTACTTCAGTCCAAGGGGCTTCCTGGTTGGGGCTCGATGCCCGTGTTTCATCAGATCCCTGCTCGAGGCGTGCGAATGTTTCCCAAGCTCGTCACCTGCTCAGGCGGCTCGCTGCCGACCCGTCGGGGGTTTACCTCAGCACTCGCGAGGCTGGGAATCAGCTACAAGCTTTGAGGCGTCGGGCGGATTCATCCTGCCCGTAGTTGTCTCTGTCACAGACCACCACACGTCGCTTGTCCCTCACTCAGGGTCGTCTTGGGTGGCCTCTAAGCCTTTCGCTGGCCTGCCTATGAACCAGGGACCTTTCGAACCCATAATGCGGGCTGAAGAGTTTCCTTTCTCCAGTAGTCTCATCGCTCTCCATGCCTTCCATGTCCAATGGGGTTGAGGAGACACTGCTCGACTAAATTCCCGTGTCACGATCGCGGATTCGTGTCACGAAGCCAAACGATCGCTGACGGTTGGGGCCTCCATGCCTTTTGAGGTGATTTTGCCTTGGAGAAACCGAGGAGGTGCCGCTCGACTCGGCTCCCTAATCGCCTAAGTGGCTTTTATCTGGGGGCAGATGGGTGGCGTTATAGCGACGGTTTCTTCGAGGCGGTTTGAAGGTTCGCTTGCACCCTGACGGTTATCGGACTTGGTGTTGCTTTGACGCCTTTATATTTCTTTATTTCAGGGCATCCATTTCAGGCTTGCCTATATCACTTCCGCGTTCCTCGTTTTGCACAGCGCTCCTTCTTTTCTTTGCCTTCTGGTAGAGCA
This sequence comes from Neostapfia colusana, assembly GCA_030760725.1. Classification (NCBI taxonomy): domain Eukaryota; kingdom Viridiplantae; phylum Streptophyta; class Magnoliopsida; order Poales; family Poaceae; genus Neostapfia; species Neostapfia colusana. The sequence continues at coordinate 51,121,208 of JASWHV010000011.1, forward strand.
AGGACCAATCTTTGTTCACCATGTCTACGTGGACCACCTCTCGTGCAAGCCCGAGCCAAGTCTGTAACACCCCCAAAACCTGTTAAGAGGGGAATTTAAAAATTATTGGACGTATTGCATGTGGTGCAAAAAAAATTCAAATTCAAACTGGAATTCAAATTAAACTCAAAACAGAAATGAAAAAGAAAAAGAAAAAGAAAAAGAAAAAAAACCTCTCCGGCCAGTGGGCCGAAACCCACCAGCCGGCCCACTCACCCCGCGCCAGCCCGCAGCCACGCCCCCCCCCCCCTCTTTCCCACTGACACGCGGGGCCCGCCATTCTTCTTCCTCCTCGCGCCCGCGCTCGGCCGGCCGGGACTCTTCTCACCTCCGAATCAAAACCGCCCCGGATACTCGCGTATCCCAGCCGAATTTCGGTTCTAGACGACGCAAACTCGACCACAACCGAACGCCGCCCCTCCCCGGCTATATAAACACCGGCATCTTCCCGATTTTCACCCACGATCAGCTGCTTTTCTTTCCGATGAGCACCCGAGTTTCTCCGGCCAATTTCGCTCGATCTTCGCTCGGGATTTCTGATCTAACGCGCTGATCTTGATCCACTGCCTCCACGCAGGTGCAGAAAACTCGTTGGTTTGCGCTTCAAACACAGCGCCGGCGAGCCTCGCCGTGAATTCACCTCGGACCATGTCGCCGACCGCATTCCAGGACCTCCGAGCTCAAGAAAACCCCCGAGGTGAGATCCCCAACCTCCCCTCTACCGATCTATGCCATAAAATCTCAGTTTTAGGATGAATTTACGAAGATCCGAAGCTCTCCGGCGAGATCGCCGCCTCCCGCTGCCGCGCGTCGCCGGGCAGCGCCGCCCGCGCTCGATCAGAGCGACGTGGCCGCTTGTGCGCCATCTATTTTAAATCGAACGGTAGAATTTAAATCCCAGCGTACCGGTTCGACGTTATAATCTCAGCCGTCTGTTTTAAATCGGACGGTCCACGTCAGCCCCGCGTTATAAAGGTCGGGATTCTTACGCGCTACCCCCTGGGGTTCTCGGAAAATACGAGCTGGCCCTGGAAACTTCTGATCTATCCCCTGGAACTGATCTATCCCCTGGAACTTCAGAAATTCATGTAAATTCAATTAAAAATCAGTTTTAGCCCCTGGGCTTAATAAAAATTAGGAAAACACCTCTGTTAGGTGTAGTTAGACCCCTGGAAATTTATGAAATAATATAATAGACCCTGTAGTGGGGTGAGTTTACTTTTTAACCTTATATAATATTAAATTTAGGAATTTGAATATGTAATTAAGATTTAAATTTAAAAGGGTGAGGCACACACATTGTAAATTCAAGTTTAAACTCCACTAACAATTGGAAAATTTTAGAATGAGCTAAAAATAAATTTTAGGCTGAGATGAAATCTGATTGGGTGTGTTCAAGTTTATTTGATCTAGAAACACATTTAAGGCTAGGAAATAATTCTGAAAATTTGTAAAATAAATGTAAAATAGTTCACATCAGAGGAGAAGTTCAAAAATATATTATTTACTATTTTAGATCAGAATCTATTCTGTTTAGATGATGTGTCTTACTATTTTCATAATAAAGTTCACAATTAGGTATAGAAAATAAATCTTAAAATATAGGAAAATAGGTATGCATAACTAGAAAATGATAAATGAAATCTCCAAAATCCAAAGATTTCAGTTTAGGATTTGGTAGAAGATCTGAAAACCCATTTGGAGTAGGAAAATACCTTCCATGCCTACTTGGTAGCTAAGATGTGTATTAATTGAATATAAGAAATTTGTTTAAATTGGAAATTCATATATAGTGTACAAATATAAATCTGAATACAAAAGTTAGAAATCATATGCACATGTTTAAAAGAAAATATAAGCCCAAAAATCAATACACATAGAGTAACCACAACACATAGAAATGTGAATGGCTTTCATAAATGAATGTGTGGTTTGTATGAAGTGAAAGTGTGAACTATGTCTTATGGATTGTTGTTTTCTTTTGCTATGTGTGATGGTATGAGTAGAACCTGCTCCAGAGCAAGTTCTTCCTTTCCAAGATCAGGACTATCCATTCACAGAGCAGCAGGAAGAAGGCAAGTGTCCTTGACCACTTTGATCCTATGCTAGGATATGTAGATAGAATTATTTGCATTGTCAATTGAAATATGAAACCCATGCTAGCAAGTTTCCCTAGAATTGCATTATCTTGTTTCCTTGTAGCTTGGGTTGTGATTTATTTTACTATGTCATTCATTCATATTACTTATGCTTAGCCATGCTTAGAATGGGATAAGTGGGATATGAGATCATCAACTTATTTACCTTACTCTTGATTGAGATATTATGAGCTATGTAGAGGTCGGGATCGAGGCAAGTTGGATGATTTGGTTGGTGCTGGGTGCACGAGACTCGGGTTTGTGTTTAGTACTTGCCTGGATCCTAAGGACCGGTTCATGGAGCATGTAACCTGGCTTTACCGTGCCAACCACATGCTGAGATGGGGCAGCTTGGCCAATTAATTAGGTGCATCCCCGGCGTAGTATGGGTGTGTTGGATGGTGCAGGGAGTAGGTGTCAGCTGGACTGCCATATGAACCGCAAGGGTCAAGAGGGGGCCACTGCAGCGGGGTTGGAGCCTCTTGTATGCTGTTAGGGGTGAAACCTCAGTGGGCCCATGCTCGTCGGGAATCCCTTTGTAAAGGCTTCGTAGTGATCTCCTGGCTACACACCTGGGAAGTGTGAATGTGGTTTGTAGCCACTGGCATAATGGAGGTTCTTTTTGTCCACCCGGCAACGGGGGATGAAATCACTACATGTGGGTGTAGTGGTGCAAACTCTGCAGAGTTAAAACTGTCATGACAGCCGTGCTCACGGTCAAGAGCGGCTTGGACTTATTCATGATTAGAGGATGATGACTTTGGAAGTTGTGGATGTTAAGCGGGGAGCTTAACATTGGAAATGATGTTATGTTTATTTGATTATGATGATGGGATGGGAGATTGGGACCATTTCACCTGTGTAGAAATGTAGGTGCTTAATAAGCTAAGGTGGTAGGTATTAATTGCGTAGTGCTTTAACCATGAGTTCAACCTCTCCTTGCTCTAGCCATGCATGACATAACTTTCCCACACTTGCTGAGTACCAATGGTACTCAACCTTGCATATTTGTTGGTTTAAATTGCTGCTCAGGTCAAGGGGATGATGTGGTGTTTAATGATCAAGACTTCGGACCGGAAGAAGGATTCTAGGTTCATGGAGTCCCCCGGGCAACGCTTGTGACGGAGCCCACAAGAATAATATTCCGCTGCTATTTTATTTACATGTTATGAACTTATTATCGTCCATCGAGACGTATGCGTTGTAAGACATATTTATATTTGACACCTGGCTTGTAATAAATGATGCTTCACTATTTGTCATCACATGTATGAGAAAATGATCCTGGCATACATGTGATATTCACTTGGTTGTTCTTTGGAGAAACCGGATGTGACAGAAGTGGTATCAGAGCCAAGGTTGCCCGTAGGAACGTGGACCTAGGTAGAAATGGACGTATTTAAGGACCCTATTTTCTTAAAAACTATTTTACAAGGTGTGGGTTAAAAAGTGTTATTTAATGGAGTCACTTTCTCCATCTTACCTCAACTTTTATTCAAAATAGGATTTTTGTTTAAGATTTTATCTAACTTAAGTTTAAATGCTTTATGTTTTAGATGGTTCGCATGATCCGCACCGCCCGCAAGTCCACCGGAGGGAGATTTCCCGTAGTTGCCCTTGCCCAAAGAGAGGAGAGCCGTCTGGTGACGTACCTTTCCTACGGATTGACAGTAGGAGGCTTGTTGCGCCGTCTTCGACGCATGCTCCAAGCCGCCGGCAATACGGGCAAGCTAATCATACACTATAGCTCCACCCGGACCATCCGTGAGAAGAGGGAAGAATGGAGATCAGAGATGAGGATTATCCACGAAAATCAGCTGCTTAAGGTCCACCGCTCTCCGGCTTGTCGAGCGACACAGGTCGATGCGGAGAAGGATGTCACCTGGGAGGCAATCACCTGTCAGAGTCACATCTATCGACGCCACCTGGATAGGACTGAGTACATGTATGTCCTCCAGCGTGAGAGTGGTACAACGGATTACAAGTACCCGCCAGTGCAGCAAAGGACTTCCCATGAGCACATGGACTTGTGCTTGGAGGATGCCGCTATGCTCAGCACTCGACTGCAGGAGTGTCAGCGGGAGCTTCAGGATGTTCGTGACACCCTGAAGGAAACCGAGGCTTTGCTTCGAGCCTGCTTGAGGGCGAGAGAAAGAGGAGATGGGAATGAACTGTGTGTCACCGTGAATGACACATGGACTCCTGACTCCCCAGATCGCCGGGCGATCAGGCGTCGTCGCACTTCTCCACCAGCAGCCTCCCACCCAAAGCGGAGTCAGAAGGCAGCCGCAATAATTTGGAAGATCCCGAGGAGCCAGCTCAGGGATACGAGTAGTGTAGAGTCCTTCCCTTAGTTTAGCAGGATGTCGAGTAGTCGAGTCGTTACCTTAGTTAATGGTGTGTTAATGCTTGGTGTGTGACGTGAGTTGTGGAAACCATGGGCGTTTGTCCACAACCTCGTCTTCAGGTTATTTTGCTTTGTAGTGTGAACCCATAAGAATTGAAAGTGCATTTATGTTCACGTAAGACATGAAATCCTCAGAAAATATGAATGAAATAAGTTCTCAAAATCTTAAAGTTTAAACAAGCAAAAACTGGTAAGTTAATACGTAATGCTTTAAAAGTGACATTTGGTTGATCATGATAGATGGCCGGAAGAGGAAAGGGTCGTGCTGCCAACCCCGCCAATAACAACGATGAGGCAGGCAACCCTCATCTTTCTAGAAGCGAAGACAAGGGTGGTCGCCGTGAAGGAGTTGATCCCATCCACCAAATGCTTGAGAATCAAAATCAGCTCTTCAGAACCTGACTCAAGTGGTGGCCAACTTGCATCAAGCTCCACCTCCACAAGCTGCACCACGCCAACCAAGGTTGAGTGAGTTTCTAGGAACTCAACCTCCAAAGTTTGCAAGTGCTGCTGAACCTTTGGAGGCAGATGATTGGCTAAAGACCATTGAGAGCAAGATGAGGATCATACAATGCCAAGTGTATGAGAGGGTGCTGTTTGCTTCTCACCAATTGCATGGACCTGCTGCTGATTGGTGGACCGCTTACGTGGCCGCCCATCATGACCCTGAGAACATCACTTGGGAAGAGTTCAAGCGTAGCTTCCGCAACCATTATATACCAACGGGTGAACTCAAAAGCAAGAGGAAGGAGTTCTTGGGATTGCAGCAGGGAAACATGACCGTGAGGGAATACCTCACTGAATTCACTCAACTCTCCCGTTATGCCCCACGGGACATAGAGACGGTTGAGCAGAAACAGGATTGTTTCGTGGAAGGACTTACCGCAGAAATGCAGTGTGCAATGTCCTCCAACGAGTATGAAAGCTTCCAAAAGATGGTGGACAGAAAATTTGTGGTAGAAAGGAAGTTGAAGGCCTTGGAAAATGAAAACAAGATGAAGGCCGGGTGGTCACACCAAGCCTCGGGCAGCAACACCCGCCCCCGTCTGATGCAGCAACCCGCAGGGCAGACGAGCCGTGCTGCGGTACCCTACTCAGCACCGAGAGGGTACAACCCGAACTTCAGGCCTCCGGCAGCACCAACACCGCCACAACATCAGTTTGTACAGCAGCCTCACACTACATATCAACCTCGACCAGCAGTACAAAGACCCCCAAACCAACCCCAAGACAACAAAGGCCAGACACCTAAGGTTGGGGTGCAATTCTTTAACTGTGGTGAAGTGGGGCACTACGCCCATAAGTGCCCAAAGAAGAAGCCCGTGCAGCCGCAACAGCAGAATGTGATCTTAGGACGGGTGAACCACGTGACCATGGAGGGAGAGCAAGAGGCACCTGACGTGGTAGTTGGTAAGTTTCCTGCCAATTTACACATTGCAACCCTGTTGTTTGATTCTGGTGCTACCCACTCGTTCATTGCTCAAGGGTTTGTTAAGAAGCATGATCTAGCAACAACACAAATGAACCATATGCTAGCAGTAAACTCTCCAGGTGTCGAAATAAGGACAAGACAAGTGTGTCCCAAGGTGAACCTAGACATTAATGGGGTAGTATTTACTTCTAACCTCATAGTGATAGATTCACAAGGGATAGATATTATTTTGGGCATGGATTGGTTGACCAAACATAAGGGAATCATCCATTGTTCGACCAGAACGGTGGAACTAACTCACCCTAGTGGCACAAGAGTAAAGTTCATAACAATACAAGAGCATAGGAGGGACGTTAAATTAAATCAAGTTGAGGTGAAAGTGGAGGAGATCAGGATCATCAGGGAATATCCAGATATTTTTCAAGAGGAGTTGCCAGGAATGCCTCCTGATCGTGAAGTGGAATTCGCAATTGAGCTAGTGCCTGGAACAGCCCCGATATACAAGAGACCTTATCGGATGGACTCCAAGCAGCTGGGAGAACTCAAGGATCATTTGAGAGAATTGACGGAGAAGGGATATATTCGTCCTAGTTCCTCACCATGGGGAGCTCCAGTGATATTTGTGCCCAAGAAGGACGGAACCCAAAGGTTATGCGTAGACTACCGTGCATTGAATGAAGTATCCATCAAGAACAAGTACCCATTACCCCGCATTGAAGACTTGTTTGATCAGTTGAGGGGATCTTGTGTGTTCTCGAAAATTGATCTCAGGTCGGGATACCACCAACTTAAGATAAGGCAAACTGATATTCCCAAGACAGCTTTCGTATCTCGGTACGGACTGTATGAATACACCGTCATGCCTTTCGGGCTAACTAATGCCCCGGCATACTTCATGTATCTCATGAACAAGGTATTCGTGGAATATCTGGAAAAATTTGTCGTGGTTTTCATTGATGACATTCTCATCTTCTCCAAAGATGAAGAAGAACATGAGAAACATCTAAGATTGGTGTTGCAGAAGCTGAGAGAACACCAACTATATGCCAAGTTGAGCAAGTGTGAGTTTTGGCTGAAGAGAGTTCCCTTCTTAGTACATATAATCTCGGAGGGAGGAATCTCCGTAGATCCCGCCAAGATCGAGGATATACAGAAGTGGAAGACCCCTGAGAATGTCGGGGACATTCGAAGCTTCTTGGGATTGGCTGGATACTATCGACGGTTTATTGAGGGATTCTCCAAGATCTCGAGACCCCTTACCAAACTGTTGGAGAAGGGAATCACATTCGCATGGACGCCGCAGTGCGAGACGAGTTTTCAGGAGTTAAAGAAAAGATAGACAACAGCCCCAATGCTAGTTATGCCAGATATGCAGAAGAACATTTCGGTGTACTGCGATGCTTCTGGAAACGGGTTGGGATGTGTTCTCATGCAAGAAGGGCATGTCGTGGCTTATGCGTCCCGGCAGCTCCGGAAACACGAGAAGAACTATCCCACACATGACCTAGAACTAGCCGCAGTGGTACACGCGTTGAAAATTTGGCGGCACTACTTGATGGGGAAGAGGACAGAGATATATACGGACCATAAGAGTTTAATATACATTTTCACACAGCTAGATCTCAACCTCAGACAAAGGAGATGGTTAGAGCTAATCAATGACTTTGATGTGGGCATCAACTATCATCCTGGGAAAGCAAACATTGTGGCAGATGCTTTAAGCCGGAAAGTGCAGGTCAATAGGTTGAGCTTGAAGGACATGCCTGCAAAATTGAAGGACGATGTTATAAGACTCAATCTATGCCTGGTGAATAGTGGTGAAGCCATCGCCATGGAAGCGGACTCCACACTAGAGCAAGACATACGTGATAGTCAAAAGAATGACGAGAAGATACAAGAAATCAGACAACTCATCAAGGAAAATAAATCCCCTGGCTTAAGAGAGGATGAACAAGGTATGGTGTGGCACAGGAAAAGGATATATGTGCCTGAAGTAAAGGAGATCCGTGAATTGATTTTGAAGGAGGCCCACGATTCCGACTATTCCACTCATCCTAGGAGTACGAAGATGTACTAGGACCTCAAGAGCAGGTATTGGTGGTATGGCATGAAACGAGATGTCGCGGAACATGTTGCCCTATGTGACACGTGTCAGTTGGTGAAAGTAGAACATCAACGACCCGCGGGATTATTGCAACCACTCAAAGTGCCTGAATGGAAATGGGAAGAAATCGGTATGGATTTCATAGTGGGACTGCCTAGGACCCAATCAGGATATGATTCGATATGGGTCATCATCGACACGCTAACCAAGGTAGCTCATTTCATCCCCGTGAAAGAAAGCTACAGCGGATCCAAATTGGCGGAGTTGTACGTGTCAAGGATCGTGTGTTACCATGGAGTGCCCAAGAAGATAGTGTCGGGTTGAGGGACACAGTTCACCTCAAGGTTCTGGCAAAAGTTGCATGAAACCATGGGAACCCATCTGAATTTTAGCTCTGCCTATCATCCCCAAACTGACGGGCAGACGGAAAGAACCAATCAGATCCTTGAGGATATGCTGAGAGCGTGTGCACTCAAAAACAATCGCAGTTGGGACAAGAACTTACCGTATGCGGAGTTCTCCTATAACAACAGCTATCAGGCTAGTATGAAGATGTCGCCGTTTGAAGCTTTGTATGGGAGGAAGTGCAGAACTCCCCTATTTTGGAACCAAACGGGGGAAAGCAAAGTGGTTGGACCTGAAGTACTACAAGAAGCCGAGGCGAAAGTGAGGGAAATTCGCAACAACTTAAGGATAGCACAGACACGACAAAAGAGCTATGCCGATGTATGAAGAAGAGAGCTCGTTTTCAACGTGGGGAACTATGTCTATCTCAAGGTGTCCCCTATCCGAGGACTTGGTCGGTTCAAGGTGAAAGGGAAGTTGTCACCTCGATACATCGGACCCTTTCAAGTTCTGGAGAGGACAGGCGAAGTGGCGTATCAACTAGAATTACCGGCTCGCCTATCGGATATGCACAATGTATTCCATGTGTCACAGCTCAAGAAATGTCTGAGAACACCTGAAGAGATGTTACCCATGAATGAGGTTGACGTAGCTGAGGATCTGTCTTATGCCGAGCAACCATCCAAGATTTTGGAGACAATGGAACGTCTCACAAGAAATAAAAGAATCCGGATGTGCAAGGTGCAGTGGAAGCATCACTCGGAAGAGGAAGCCACCTGGGAGCGAGAAGACGAGCATAAGGCACAATTTCCGGAATTGTTTTCTTAGAACCACCAATCTCGAGGACGAGATTTCTTTTAAGGGGGGTAGAGCTGTAACACCCCCAAAACCTGTTACGAGGAGAATTTAAAAATTTTTTGGACGTATTACATGTGGTGCAAAAAAAATTCAAATTCAAACTGGAATTCAAATTAAACTCAAAACAGAAATGAAAAAGAAAAATAAAAAGAAAAAATAAACCTCCCCGGCCAGTGGGCCGAAACCCACCAGCCGGCCCACTCACCCCGCGCCAGCCCGCAGCCGCGCCCCCCCCCCCCCTCTTTCCCACTGACACACGGGGCCCACCATCCTTCTTCCTCCTTGCGCCCGCGCTAGGCCGGCCGGGACTCTTCTCACCTTTGAATCAATACCGCCCTGGATACTCGCGTATCCCAGCCGAATTTCTGTTCTGGACGACGCAAACTCGACCACAACCGAACGCCGCGCCACCCCGGCTATATAATCACCGGCATCTTCCCGATTTTCACCCACGATCAGCTGCTTTTCTTTCCGGTGAGCAACCGAGTTTCTCCAGCCAATTTCACTCGATCTTCACTCGGGATTTCTGATCTAACGCGCTGATCTTGATCCACCGCCTCCGGCGAACCACGCAGGTGCAGAAAACTCGTTGGTTTGCGCTTCAAACACAGCGCCGATGAGCCTCGCCGTGAATTCACCTCGGACCTCGTCGCTGACCGCTTTCAAGGACCTCCTAGCTCAAGAAAACCCCCGAGGTGAGATCCCCGACCTCCCCTCTACCGATCTATGCCATAAAATCCCAGTTTTAGGAAGAATTTACGAAGATCCGAAGCTCTCCGGCGAGATCGCCGCCTCGCCCGCGCTCGATCAGAGCGACGTAGCCGCTTGTGCGCCGTCTATTTTAAATCGCACGGTAGAATTTAAATCCCCGCGTACCGGTTTGACGTTATAATCTCAGCCGTCTGTTTTAAATCGGACGGTCCACGTGAGCCCCGCGTTATAAAGGCCTGGATTCTTCCGCGCTACCCCCTGGGGTTCTCGGAAAATACGAGCTAGCCCTAGAAACTTCTGATCTAGCCCCTGGAACTTCAGAAATTCATGTAAATTCAATTAAAAATCAGTTTTAGCCCCTGGACTTAATAAAAATTAGGAAAACACCTCTGTTAGGTGTAGTTAGACCCCGGGAAATTTATGAAATAATATAATAGACCCTGTAGTGCGGTGAGTTTACTTTTTAACCTTATATAATATTAAATTTAGGAATTTGAATATGTAATTAAGATTTAAACTTAAAAGGGTGAGGCACACACATTGTAAATTCAAGTTTAAACTCCACTAACAATTGGAAAATTTTAGAATGAGCTAAAAATAAATTTTAGGCTGAGATGAAATCTGTTTGGGTGTGTTCATGTTTATTTGATCTAGAAACACATTTTAGGCTTGGAAATAATTCTGAAAATTTGTAAAATAAATGTAAAACAGTTCACATCAGAGGAGAAGTTCAAAAATATATTATTTACTATTTTAGATCAGAATCTATTCTGTTTAGATGATGTGTCTTACTATTTTCATAATAAAGTTCACAATAAGGTATAGAAAATAAATCTTAAAATATAGGAAAATAGGTATGCATAACTAGAAAATGATAAATGAAATCTCCAAAACCCAAAGATTTCAGTTTAGGATTTGGTAGAAGATCTGAAAACCCATTTGGAGTAGGAAAATACCTTCCATGCCTACATGGTAGCTAAGATGTGTATTAATTGAATATAAGAAATTTGTTTAAATTGGAAATTCATATATAGTGTACAAATATAAATCTGAATACAAAAGTTAGAAATCATATGCACATGTTTAAAAGTGCATGTAAGCCCAAAAATCAACACACATAGAGTAACCACAACACATAGAAATGTGAATGACTTTCATAAATGAATGTGTGGTTTGTATGAAGTGAAAGTGTGAACTATGTCTTATGGATTGTTGTTTTCTTTTTCTATGTGTGATGGTATGAGTAGAACCTGCTCCAGAGCAAGTTCTTCCTTTCCAAGATCAGGACTATCCATTCCCAAAGCAGCAGGAAGAAGGCAAGTGTCCTTGACCACTTTGATCCTATGCTAGGATATGTAGATAGAATTATTTGCATTGTCAATTGAAATATGAAACCCATGCTAGGAAGTTTCCCTAGAATTGCATTATCTTGTTTCCTTGTAGCTTGGGTTGGGATTTATTTTACTATGTCATTCATTCATATTACTTATGCTTAGCCATGCTTAGAATGGGATAAGTGGGATATGAGATCATCAACTTATTTACCTTACTCTTGATTGAGATATTATGATCTATGTAGAGGTAGGGATCGAGGCAAGTTGGATGATTTGGTTGGTGCTGGGTGCACGAGACTCGGGTTTGTGTTTAGTACTTGCCTGGATCCTAAGGACCGATTCATGGAGCATGTAACCTGGCTTTACCATGCCAACCACATGCTGAGATGGGACAGCTTGGCCAATTAATTAGGTGTATCCCCGACGTAGTATGGGTGTGTTGGATGGTGCGGGGAGTAGGTGTCAGCTGGACTACAATATGAACCGCAAGGCTCAAGAGGGGGCCACTGCAGCGGGGTTGGAGCCTCTTGTATGCTGTTAGGGGTGAAACCTCAGTGGGCCCACGCTCGTCGGGAATCCCTTTGTAAAGGCTTCGTAGTGATCTCCTAGCTACACACCTGGGAAGTGTGAATGTGGTTCATAGCCACTGGCATAATGGAGGTTCTTTTAGTCCACCCGGCAACGGGGGATGAAATCACTATATGTGGGTACGGTGGTGCAAACTCTGCAGAGTTAAAACTGTCATGACAGCCGTGCTCACGGTCAAGAGCGGCTTGGACTTATTCATGATTAGAGGATGATGACTTTGAAAGTTGTGGATGTTAAGCGAGGAGCTTAACATTGGAAATGATGTTATGGTTATTTGATTATGATGATGAGACGGGAGATTGGGACCATTTCACCTGTGTAGAAATGTAGGTGCTTAATAAGCTAAGGTGGTAGGTATTAATTGCGTAGTGCTTTAACCATGAGTTCAACCTCTCCTGGCTCTAGCGATGCATGACATAACTTTCCCACACTTGCTGAGTACCAATGGTACTCAACCTTGCATATTTGTTGGTTTAAATTGCTGCTCGGGTCAAGGGGATGATGTGGTGTTTAATGATCAAGACTTCGGACCCAAAGAAGGATTCTAGGTTCATGGAGTCCCCCGGGCAACGCCTGTGACGGAGCCCACAAGAATAATATTCCGCTGCTATTTTATTTACATGTTATGAACTTATTATCGTCCATCGAGACGTATGCGTTGTAAGACATATTTATATTTGACACCTGGCTTGTAATAAATGATGCTTCACTATTTGTCATCACATGTATGAGAAAATGATCCTGGCATACATGTGATATTCACTTGGTTGTTCTTCGGAGAAACCGGGTGTGACAAAGTCTCCGAGTACGCCTCCGTTGAGGGAGGCCTACTCCATCCGGCTCATTGAGGGGGAGAGCATCCCCGTGCCGCACGACGACATAGATGTTTCCCTTCTTGCATTTCACGCGCGAGGATTCGGGGTTCTGGCGCACCCCTTCTTCCAGGGGCTCCTTTAGGAGTGCGGTGTCGAACTTCAACAGTTAATACCAAATGTGATTCTCTATATGTTGGTGTTTGTTACTATGTGTGAAGCCTTCCTGAAGGTCGATCCGGACCTCAATTTGTGGAAGTTATTCTTATGGATGTGAGCTTCTGCGAACGGTTCTCCGCTCCTCGATCTCGGAGGTGCTTGCATTCAATTTCACGCACAGCAGGCGTGCCATTTCTCCATGCCCCTTTAGTCTTCCCCCAAGGGGTGGCATCAAGGGGGGTTTTACATCCAGAACTCATTGCCGGAACTTCCTCGCTTCACTGGCAACCCCCTGATACCAAAGCCCTCCTGGCACGAAGGTGTCTTTGATGGTGAGGCAACCATGCTGGCGCCGCTTCTCACCCAACTGGAGGATCTCCATGGGAGGGGTCTCACCGGCACCGCCCTTCTCAGCGTCTTCGTGGAGCGGAGGATCTAGCCCCGTCGGGTCTGTGGGCACCCAATGTGGGAGTATCTAGGCCCCATGGATCTGGCGAGGGAGTCATATCACTACAGGAAACTGAACTATTTTCGTGTGCCAAACACATTTTCGTTGGCCCTCACGAAAACAAGGATATTTTCATGAGCTAGTATATAGATCACGAAAATACGAACATATTTTCATGGGTTACGTAGGAGGCACACGAAAATGAAGAATATTTTCGTGAGTTAGGGGGGTGGCACACGAAACTGAAGTATTTTCGTGGGTTAGAAGCTAGCTCACAAAAATGATTATCCTATTTTTGTGGGTTAAACGTTAGCTCACGAAAATGTTGTTTTAATTTCGTGGGTTTACTGTTAGCTCACGACAATATACACGGTCACTGCAGTTGCATGGAATTCATCGCTTGTTTTCGTGGGTGGATGCAGGCACACGAAACTATACACATTTATTGTCGTCGGTTTCAGTGCAGCGCACGAAATTACACGTACTACTTTCTTGTGCCGGGATTCGGCTCACGAAAACGAGGTATTTTGTGGGTTCTTTAAAGCGCATGGAAATAATGGAACTACTTTCGTGGTTTTCCGCCGGGCTCACGAAAATAATGGAATTTATTGTCGTGGATTTTGGTGCAGCGCAGGAAATTACATGTACTACTTTCGTGTGCCGGGATTTGGCTCACGAAAACGAGGTATTTTGTCGTGGGTTCTTTAAAGCGCACGGAAATAATGGATCTACTTTCCTGGGTTTGCGCCGGGCTCACAAAAATAATGGAAATTTTCATGGGTTCTGTCTGGGCTCGTGAAAATAAAGGAGGTTTTCTTCGACCTAGCCGCGCCGCCAGCAGTTTTCCTCGACACAGCAGCGCCGCCTCCGCACCCGCACGCACCGCCGTCCGCGCCGCCGCGCCGTTGCCGCCAGAGGAGCCTGCCCCGGCCGAGCCCCGGCCCACACCGCGCCCCGGACGGCTCCGGTGCGCCGGCCGCGCCGCGCGCCACAGCGCCGCTGGCCGCGCTGCCCCGGCTGAGCCCCGGCCCACACCGCCCCCGGGAGAGCTCCGGTGCGCCGGCCGCACCGCACACCAGCAGGTCGCGCCGTTCGGAGGCAGCCCCCCGCCGCCCGGCCACAGGGCCCCTCCGGTGCTGCGCCACGTCGCCAGAGCCTCTCTGGTGCTGCACCACGCCGCCCGGAAAGAGCGTCGCTCCAGTGCTGCGCCACGCCGCTCGGCCACAGCGTTGTCTCCGCCTAGGACTGTACTGACTTGCTGCCAGCGCCGTCTCCGCGCAGGCTGCCGTCACTGTTTCGAGCCTGTCGGACGCCGCACATCACCGCCTCTGCGCCGAGCCCGCCCCGTCCGCCGCCACCACTCCTGCGAGCCTGCCGGCCGCCGCACATCGCCACCTCTGCCCCGAGCCCGCGCCAGCCGCCGCGGCCCCCGAGTGTAGGTATGTATGATATACATAATCAAAATTCGTTTTTGTTCAATAGAAAGCAACCTGACCCGATGAGTGCAAATTCTGCAGTAGCTACAGTGAAATATATATTGAGTTGCACCGCCTTTTGTTAATGAAATATATATTGATTTGCAAATTATGTACTTCATTTTATGTCTGTCTTTTTATCTACCACATGCATGTACATCTTAGATCCACATGATGACCCACATGTCTTAGTGCTCCGTGCGCATGGTTCAAAGCAAGGTTCAAATGGTATCAAAACTTTTTTTTGAAATTCGAAATAGCCTCATCAAAGTCTTAGTGCTCCTTCCACATGCCAAAAATGTCCTAAGTAGGAGAGATAATCCCTACACATCTACAGCCGCACTTGGGCCCTTGATTGCACATGCAGTTGTTATTATTCTTGTGTGTCTGTTGTTTTGTGTTTTTTTTTGCAAACTCAAAAACAGAGATTGTGCATTGAACACCGTTTCCGTAGTTAGCCTCTCCTCACTGGTCGCTAGCTCACCGATCACTTGCTCATGCAAGCGGAACGGCCAGAGCTGGATGCGTACGACGCCGGCGTCTTCACATCTTTTGGCATGGTGCTCGCCGTTTGCGTCCTCGTCCGGTGAGGTGCTCGGTCTCTCTCCACCGTCTTCTCCGGGTGATGGCTTCCGACGCTTCTGCCTCTCGACGCCACCGAGGAGCTCACTGTCTCTCTCTCGTTCTTATCTCTCTCTCGTAAATTACTTCAAAAAGTAAGATTCACGTAACCTATACAATATGCGACACCCGTTTCGGACCGGCCCGTCTCACATGCGTTCCGCATGTGTGTCGTGTAGGTCCGGGATTGTCCCTTTTTGGACAGCCTTGGAGTGACCGAGGGGGCGTGCTTATGAAGAGACACCGGGTATGGATTCAAACGAAATTTCGATGGCGTAACCCTAATGTTCTTTGTTGCACCATTATCGGGCGTGCAGTTGGAGAACAATGGGGTTATGCTGCCGAAATTTCGTCTGAATCCGGACTCCGTGTCTCGTTACAAGCACGCTCCTCTCGGTCACTTTTAGGTGGGTTTAGGACCTATCCCTTCCAATAGATAAAGTGAACGTAACTAAATAATATTTTTTATTTGCCAAATTCTTATGTTCTTATATTGTATAGTATAGAAAATGGGCGATGATCGGCGATGGATGTATGATGGTTGGTGGAAGAATGCTGCGCCTTCCGATGAATGGGCTATAAATACTAAGGCATTTATCAGTCGGGCTTTTTCTTTATCGACCAACTGTTTTGTGAAGTGTCCGTGCAACAAGTGTCATAACTTTTTATGCAAGGAGAAGTTCGACATGGAACGAGATCTTTGTCGATTTGGTTTTATGCCAGGTTATGAAACATGGTATGAGCATGGTGAGTTATACCATAGTAATGTTGATATTGATGAAGTAGATGCTGATAACGATGACAGAATGGAAGACATGGTTGAAGCACTACATCATGATTGTGGTGAAGGTACATCTGTAGAAATTACTGGACCCGAAGTTCAAGAGTTCTATAGAATTCTCTCTGCATCACATGAACAATTGCATGAGCACACTAAAGTTTCCTTCTTTCAACCGTTACTCGTCTCATGTCTATAAAATCAAAGTACAATTTGTCGAACAAGTGCTACGATGATCTCTTAGATTTAATATCAGACATTCTTCCGATGAATCATAAGTTGCCGAGAGACATGTACCAGTCAAAGAAATTGATGGCAGTCCTTGGTATGAAGTACGAAAAGATTGATTGTTGTCCTTTCAACTATATGCTTTTTTGGAAGGAAAATGCAAATCTGACACAATGTTCGTTTTGTAAAGAATCTCGATACATTGAGGCCACAAATGAGGACGGTGAATTGGTGAAGACAAAAGTGGTAGTGAAACAACTTTGTTATATGCCTCTTGCACCTAGGCTGAAATGGTTGTTTCTATCAAATTCAACTGCGCGACACATGCGGTGGCATAAGGAAGGTCTGCGCGAAACAAAGGGGGTAATGACACACCCATCTGATGCTCAGGCTTGGAAGGCGTTGGACTCTTTTGATCAATATTTTGCAAAAGATGCTAGAAATGTTCGTATTGGATTGGCCACCGATGGTTTCACCCCATTTAACACATCTTTTGCATCATACTTATGTTGGCCGGTTTTTGCTATACCATACAACCTTCAACCAGCTATGTAAACATCCAGGAAAATGTTTAGGGGTTTTTCTTCAACCATTGATCGAGGAGTTAAAAGAATTGTGGACCGGAGTAGAAGCGTATGACAGTTATAAAAAACAGAAATTTAACTTGCGCGCAGCATACTTGTGGTCAATTCATGATTTTCCTGCATACGGGGTTTTTTCAGGATGGAGCACACATGGCAAACTTTGTTGTCCAATTTGTGGGTCGGACTCTGATTGTTTTAGACTTACTCATGGGGGGCAAGGTGTGTTTTTTTGATTGCCACCGATGATTTCTACCAGCAAATCACCCATTTCGGAAAAAAGTTAATACATTTTGAAAAGATACTATTGTAACAAAAGGTCCGCCGAAACGCTTGGCTAGTACTGAGATTGCTACTTGCCTCAGTCAACTTGTCCCTACAGATGATGGGTTTGTTGGTTTTGGTCACGAACATAATTGGACTCGTATATGTGGCTTATAGGATCTTCCTTATGTTAAGTCATTGTTAATGCTACACAATATTGACGTGACGCATCAGGAACGCAATGTAGCAGAAAGCATCATTAGCACATGTCTCAATTTCAAAAAGACAAAAGATAATTTGAAAGCACGAAAAGATTTAGCAGATATTTGTAATCGTCCGTCTTTAGAAGTCAGACAGGATGGTAGTGGAAAACAGAGAATGCCACGTTCTCCATTTTGCCTTAAAGTTAGTGAAAGGAAAGAAGTTCTAAAGTGGTTGCAATGACTGAAGTTTCCTGATGGATACTGTGCTGGATTGAGGCGCACGACAAATCTTGAAAATTGGGTACTAAATAATCTTAAAAGCCACGATTATCATATAATGATGGAAAGACTACTTCCAGTAATGTTCCGTGGATATGTGCATCACGATGTGTGGAGAGTACTTGCAGAACATAGTTTTTTCTATAGACAATTATGTGCTAAAGAAATTACAGTTCAAATGATGGAATAATTGGAGAAAGAAATACCGTCACTCATATGCAAAATGGAAAAGGTATTCCCTCTAGGATTTATGAATGTAATGCAACATCTACTTGTGCATTTGCCTTACAAAGCTAAAGTTTGTGGTCCCGTGCAATATCGATGGATGTACCACATTGAAAGGACACTAAAGAAACTTAGAGCAATGGTTTTGAACAAAGCAAGAGTAGAAGGGTGTATTGCAGAATCATTTGCCTTGAAAGAGGTAGCATACTTCTCAAGTACATTCTTTGCAAAGGAACACAATGTGTATGCTCCCACAACATGGTACCACATAAATGAAGAAACTCCTGCGGGAAATCTAAGTATTTTTTCGTGGAAGGGAAAAACGGTTGGTGGCAGCACTAGGCATGTGGTTTCAGAAGAAGAATGGAATTCATGTATGTTGTACATGTACACAAACATCGAAGAGATGGCTCAATATTTTGTGTAAGTGTACTTTTCCAATTAGCACATAGTAACACTTTATGATGTCTCATTTTTTATATGAGAGATGTTTTGATGTACTAATATTAGCACATGTTGTAGCGAGTTCGACAAACAATTTTGGAAGTATACGTGTCAACCAACAAGCAAACAATTAGATAAAATGCGTCGTGATGGCCTTCATGGGGGTCCTAACTTCGTCAATTGGTTTTGGAAGCATGTAATGTTTTCTTATTACATGTTAATTTGATCATTGCCAAGTTAATCTGATTAACATAACTGATATTTTATTTAATTCGTAGTGCATGGTCGATGCTTACATTCATGAGGACCTACGGCAACTTTCTCAAGGAACCATAACAGCAAGGAGTTTTGGCCGTTACGATGTAAATGGGTTCTGATTTCGTTTGGCTAAATTTGAAGCAAAACATCCTCTTGCGGCCACGACAAATAGTGGGGTTGTAACTAGAGCATGTGATGCAGAGGGGAATGAAACTAACTGCTATGGGATTATCTAGAACATTGTGGAGTTTAAATTTAGTGGTTCTAAAGATCTTAGAGTTACTTTCTTCCATTGTGACTGGTTTGATAATAACAGGGGAACACGACAGGATGAATTCGGTATAGTAGAGGTAAAACATGAAAATAGACTTCGTGGATGCGATAATTATGTTCTTGCTCATCAAGTTGAGTTGGTTTACTACCTAGCGTATCCTTGTCCAAAATTGAGTGTTTGGTGGGTCGTGTATAAAGTTAATCCACGAGAACGGTTATATGCCCTGGTGATGCTGGTTATCAAGAAGAACAGGATGAAGTTTACCAAGAGGATGATAATCCACCATCTTTCAATATAGATGATGGTTTAGGTCTTGATACATTAGTTGCTGATGATGAAGACAATGATGTAGAAGAGCTAGTAGTGATTAAAAGAAAGAGACCTCACACTAAAAAAGTTAAGGTGTGACGAAAGAAGAAAGTTGGTCGACATGTTACCGAAGCAATATCGGATCACGATGAATTTTAATCATGTAAACATTATATACTTTATTTGTATTACTTTTTGTTGTATCATTGTTTATTTATTTCTAATCAATGTTTTCTCTAACAGAATGCCACGTGGTCTGAAGAATATCGCTAAGGGGCTGTTTGGCTCCTCAAGCAAGAGTAGTAGCAGGTCTGCTAGCTCTTCTCGTAGCCATGAGTCCCTTTTTCACTGTACTGCCTCAAATAATAGTAGATGAGAAGCATTCAGAAGATGCATGGAAGAAGCTCAAGAACAGGTAATTTATTTATAATTTTATTATATTTACCATTATATAATTATGTGGAAGTTAATTTCTCTAATTTCAGGTGGACGAAGAGGTTCACGAAGAGGTTCAAGAGGAGGGTCAGGAGGAGTGTCGAGAGGTCCAGGAAGAGGTCTAGGAAGCCGAGGATGACGAAGAGGATGACACAGATGTGGGAGACTTGCCACAATCATTTAGATACCGGTCTTCAAACACTCTACCGCTGGCTGTGCCTTTACAACAAAGATTACGGATCGCTCCTGTCAGTGACTGGTTAGTAAATATGCTTAGTATTGAATTGAAGAAACAAAATATATAACTTAGTATTGAATTTCATTTCATTTATTTGAAGGCAATGGGATGACTTGGATTGGGATGGACGAGAACACCGCAGACAGCCTAATGCGGTTTTGGGTGCTATATGTCGTATCCATTATCCAGGTCTTGTCATTGTGAAAGGTATTGAGAAACCCGCAACAAGTTGGGAGCACTATAAGATAGCTCCTCCTGCTGTGCATGAAAATGTAGCAGGATCTGTCTGGCATGATTTTTGGGTATGTTTTTTATAGATTACATTATATTTATCTTAATTAAATTTTCATTACTACATGTAGCATTTTATTTGTAGGAACGATACCGCTTGCCGGACGACCATGACGTTGCTCTCGAGTCTAGAGCACACGAAGTCTTCCATAAAGCTGCACGAAAAGTTGTCAATGACATGATGTCAAATGCGTGAATCTCGGCTGTGTGTTTATACTACAAAGAGAAGGTTGGACAAATGATGAACAAGAGAATGGGAGCTTCAAAAATTTACCTAGACGACGATCAATACCGTCACGTAATGATTCCTTGGATGGTAAAGTGTTCTGATGCTTATTACTCTTTATGTACTTATTGGGCATCGAGTGAGTATCGAGAGAGATCTAACTCCAAAAGAATCAACCGTGAGTCTGGTGGTCAGGTTCTCCATCGCTATGGTGGAGATGGTCATATTCGTCTTTCGAAAAGGATGGTAAGTTTTAGTTCGTTTACAAATTGTTATCATAATGTTAGATTTTATAGCTACATATTTATAATATGTCTATGTAGGCTGCTCAAAGTGGTGAGGAGCCTTCTTTCATTGATACTTATATAAGAGGACATAGAGGCTCAGATGACAGCCAGTTGTGCACACCGACAGCAACTCAAAACTTGGTATGTCATATTAGTAAATTTTATTATGAAACAATACAAATAGTTGGTTCACTTAGTTTTTCTTGTGTATAGGAGAAATATGCTGAATAGATGGCTAAACGTCATGGAGATGATTATGATTGGAGAAAAGAAGACGTCGATGCCGTGGCTTTGTACCAATCCGGAGGAGGAAAGCCTCGCGGGAGGTAAACTTTTACTACCCTCATATTATTTTATTCACATACTAAACTTGCTTCGAGCATTATCTTATAATCATGCCATATTTCTTTATGTAGGTATTCAATGTTCAATGGTGTGATGAACACTGATGTGGTTCTTTCAATGTCACGGTCGACACAGAGCGGGCCAAGTTCTTCTCGACGTACGCATACTAGAGATGAGTCAAGGTTCAAACAAATGAAGGAGGAGCAAGCTGCATTGAGATAACATATGAGACGACAGGAAGATCGCATGAGACGACAAGAAGAGTGCATAAAAGCATAAAATGACTACTTTGCAAACCTGACAGCATGGCAACAATCGATGCAGGTAAATTGTTATAAGAGTTTAATAATTTATGTTAACATTTAAAGAATAAGTATGCTAAAAATTTCAAAATAAATTTAGGGATACTTTTCACAACATGGATTGCCTGCCGCTATGCCACCTCTACCGACGCCACCACGGCTCCCGGCATCTCCATCGATACCGGTACTTACGCAACTTCCTGCTGTTGGAACACAGGTAATAATATATACTCCTAATGTTCTTTTTACTTTTATACGATTAATATATTTATAACATGTATCGTTATTTTTTATAAGGGATCATCCTCAAGACCGCAAAATTATCAGAGTCCTGTTGCAAATTTGCCCACATCATCTACAGGAGAACGGTGTGGAGGAGAAGACTTCGTCGATCAGTTGTTCGCTCCGGGTGGTAGCAACTAGGTAAGTTTAAACAAACTAAGATGCATTTAGAGTCCTTTTGTCATATATCTGTTTCCGCTTTCGTTTTTCAAAACGATATGATGTTATTTTTCATTTAATCTTATCAAATTGGTTCTAATGTATAAATCGGTTATACAGGAAGAACGACGAGCAGGATGAGCTGATGAGTTGTCAGTTGCAATTATTGTAAGCCGTGTAGTAACGTTTAAATTTGAGTTGAACTCGTTGTGAGTTGTAATGTCTTTATGCACTAAACTTGTTTTGATTATGTTATAAATGTTTTCATGTGAATTGAAAACGGTTGTGAGTAGATTGTGTTGTTGATATTTTGATTTGAGATGTTATTTATGTGCTGGAAGTAATTAAATAGGTTATATTCCTCAACTGTACAACAATATTTTCGTGGGTTTCAATGGCATACGAAAATAATTAGATCTTATTTTCGTGGGTTTTCAAATAACCCACGAAAATAAGTCCTCATTATTTTCGTGGGTTTCCACTCACCCATGAAAATAATAGGACTTATTTTCGTGGGTTTATAGGAACCCATGAAAATAACTGGCCTTATTTTCGTGGGTCTCCAGGTGGCCCACGAAAATAATTGGCCTTATTTTCGTGGGTTTCCAGGCACCCATGAAAATAAAGAGCCCTATTTTCGTGGGTTTTCAGGTGGCCGACGAAAATAAGTCCTCATTATTTTCGTGGGCCATCTGAAAACCCACGACAATAATGGCCCTTATTTTCATGGGTTTAGTTTTGGCCCACGAAAATAAATTTGTTTAATTTCATGGGTTTAATTGGCCCATGAAAATATATAGTGTCGTGATCTCAATCTGGCTGACAAAAATAAATGTATTTTCGTGAGTCACGCACGAAATTAAGTTTATTTTCGTCGGGTTATTGTCGTGGGCTCTGAACCCACGAAAATAAGGTCCAAACCCACGAAAATATCTATTTTCGTGGGTTTGGACCTTATTTTCGTGGGTTCTCGGCCCATGAAAATAAAACGTATTGTTGTAGTGTATGTGGAATCCACACCTTCGGAGGCGGCGGTCGTGCTTCCCCTGGCCGCGACTGTGCTCTTTGTGCGTCCGTGCGTGACCCTCGTGGGGTGTCCGGACGTGCTCCTGACCTGATGTTGAAGAAGAGGAAGGTGAGGGGGGAACTGCCCGTCTCTTCGGGTCCGACTCAGGCCATCAAGGTTGGGGCGATACTACGCTCTAAAAGGTATTAGCTCCTTCCCTGTCGTAGCAGCATTTGTTGGTGTAGCTGCGCGGACTTCTCATCATTCCTTGTGGCATAGGAGGCTGGATCCGGGCGTCGGTGTTCTGGCTGGCAAGCCACAGGAGGTGGCTTGCCCGGTGTCGGCCGTGAGGCGGGAGCAGTTGCCCCCTCCTGCCATAGCTACTGTGAACCCGGGGGCGGCTGGGGCCGTGGTTGCGGGCGTTGCCGGGATGGTTGCAGACCTGATGCCAATGCCCCCTGTAAGGGCCCAAGTTTTTCCTTTGTTAAAAGTGTTCATCGCACCACACCTCATCTCATTTGTGTAAATCTTATGAACACATTTAAAGAGCAAGTAACCACCATCAAGAAATTCATTAGGAGATAAACTCACAAAATGAAAAAGTGGTATTTCCCACATGCATCATATAGGGGCTGAGAATATGTTTAACTCCTAAACTTTGTTAGGAATAGTCATGCCAAATTTCACCCAAATCCAAAACCTTTTGAGGTATTTTTGGGTACAATTAGTAAAAGCGTAGTTTGAACTTAAATTCAAATTCAAACTTCTTTTATCCCATGAATTCAAAAGTGGGCTTCATATTGACACTCAGCACATTTTTGTGAGCTCACACACCAATTTTCACATTTTTGAGTTGATCTTGACATGAGCTATTTTGGCTAAATTCAAATCAAATTTTAATTTCAGTTCACATTGCCTACAAATTCATTCAAACCAAATCTACAATTTGATGATTTCACAAACCAAATCCCAAACTTGTGATTGATCAAATTCTAGAGGGCTGGATGGTCTCACAAATTTGCAACAGTGTAGAAATTGATTTTGTGAGGACAAATTCAAATATTGGGACCCACTGTCAGCCTCTCACTTGATCAAACCGACTGAAGAGCCGGCGCACGGTTTCTCGGGCTGCAGCAGCGAGCGCCACCGCGCCAAATCCGGGCGCCAGCTCCTCCTCTCGATGTGCCAGCCGCCCTTATCACTCCACAAGCAGCCCAAGTTGAGTCGTCACTTCTCTCGAGTGCCTACTCTCTCTCTATTCTACTCCCGCGAAGAACACTGCCATCGCCGCTCTTGGTGTCGCCCGATCGCACACCGCAAATGAAGCTACCCACAGCAAAAATGATCACCACAGCGTGCTCTTGCGTGCTACCTCCTCCACTCCGGCGCTTCTGGCTGCTGTTGGCCACAAATCGAACAACAGCGCCGAACTTCGGAGGTACTTTGGCGGAACCTGAACCGGCTCTCCGTCGACGTCACGCTACGGCCACCTTCGTCTCCACCTCCCTACACAAGAAAGGTGTGTCGTTGTTCTTAGAAGGTGTAGCCGAAAGCCGTTTGGCAAATGATCAACCCTAGAGCGAGAATTTTGCTTTTTCCCGAACCCTAGTGTAGAATAACCAAGCTCGGTTGAGACTCGAATTCGTGTTACACGATCAATCAACACCCGAGCTGGCTTGCACGTAGATTCTACACTCCCTAGCGCCCATCCTCGAAGAAGAAACGAGGAAAAAGATCCAGAAATGCTGGAGTTCTCAATGTTTTCGTTCCGCCATGGGGAAACGGCCTCGAGTCACCGTGGTGCTCGGTGTTGCAGACCGTTTCATCGGAAGGGGTTTCCATTTTCATCATCCTCGAGCTTCCACAGTGCTCTCCGAGAATTTCCCGACCATTTTGGTACCGTGTAGCGCGAGACCAACCTCCCCGGAACCCTAGGTTCTGCTGTCGCCGGTGCGCGCACGTTTCCGGGCATCGCCGGCCGCCGGTCACCATACAGACGAGTTCACCGTGGCAGATAACGGGGAGGCGGCATGTTTTGGCCGGAGAGGTGGCCGAGAACTCGGTTCCGGTGAGCCTCGCCGGAGACCGCCGCCGTCGGGCACGTTTGGCACGAGGTGGAAGAAAGCCGGACGTGTGGACCCACGGGTAGGGTTTTAAACATTTCCCGAATTTCAGTTTCTAGTTCAAACATCAAACCCACATAAAGTTGGCTAGAAAACTCCAAATTGAGTGAACCAAATTTTGTTGGATTCAGTTCTTTGAGTACTTTCCATCAAATCATGTTTCACTCTATGAAAATCTTTATTTCTCCAGAATTAATTCTTCAAATTTAAACTGTTTAGAATTTTAATTAGAGAATCCTTTAGTGGAAAATTCTGAAATTTGTCCAGGATGTTCCTTGTAATATCCTTGAGCTACCATAAAAATTTCATATCCATCCTAGCTCATTTGATCCACCTAATGGTATGATTAATGAAACTGTTCCAGAGAAAATGAAAAATCTCCAGAAAATTTTTTCAGATTTTATCTGAACTTGTTTATCTCATATTTTTTGCTAGAATCTTCAAATTAGATGAAACCAATTCCATTAGAACCCTCTGAAAAACTAGTTTTCAGAAAGTCACGGCTTGCTAAATAAAAATCTTTAGAACACCCTAGGAGCTCTAATTAAGGCCAAATACACAATTATTTCTGCAGGGCTCAAATGAGCTTTGCTTCAAATGAAATTTGGCCAAGTCTCTGTTTAGGTTGTATACAAATGACAGTAAAAATTTCAGAGTCATTAGGCTCGTCTAGCTATACTTATAGACTTCACAATATCAACTTCAAATTCAAATGCATTTAAATTGACACACATATTTGTTTATCTCGTGTAGTCGCTAAGATCGAAGAGCGCCCGTAAGTATTGGATTTCATTACTCTAGAGGAACAACTAGCTTATGACCAACAGCAAGGCAAGCTCCGGTTTGCATTATCCGTTTCATAAATTTTATTGTTTTGAGAACTTATTTTATGTTTTTTCTTTCAAATGTGCATTAGAGTCTTGTTTGAAAAACCCAATTGCATAGCCAAGAGAAACAGGGTTTTGGGCTTAGGTTTTAAACCTCCAGTAGCCACTGCAATAATAAATTAGTGTAGGATTCGGTACAAGTTGAGTAGTTGGATCTACTCGCGAGAATAGGGTAGAGGCACACCACTCGGTTAGAGATAGCAAATGAATCACATGGCAAGAAAAATGAGACCGGGCGGAGAATAAGGGCAGCAGGACTTTGGGCCTGGGTGCCATAGCTCCGCTTGTATCGATTGAGGACCGAGCCGTGTGAGGGCCTGTTCAACTAGCTAGAACAGTACCGAAGACCTACCAGATATATGGGAACCGGGAAACCGATGTAATTCGGGTAGCGATCTGTTGAGGCATTGCTTGTCGTCCAGAGGGTAGGTTGAGAGCATGAGGTGTAAATCAGCTAGCGACACCGTGGATGCACACGCAGAGATATCTTGCTCAGGACGATAGGACCGGTTCAACACTTGGCTGACGGATGAAAAGTGGTTGCGTATGACGTCCGTGGTGTTTTCTGTAGGCAACATCGAGTACGGGCGTACGTGACATGTTATTCGGTTAACCCTGCAGGTGTAAAACGATTATAATCGCCGTCCCTCGCGGTCAGTGAGTACCACTTGTTCACTGTACCGTGACGTAGAAAGAACAGGCTAGTGTCATGTTAAAAGATTGATGGTTGAAAGCTGTACTTTGCTTGTTAATGATTTGCTGTAGTTTAGAGTAATTAAAGTTCTTTTCAACCTTAGGCAAAGCACATGAGAGAAATGCGTTCCTTGTTTGATTGTTGCTCTCTTATGTGTCTTAGCACGAGGGTCTCCAACGACTTGTTGCTAAAACTTGAATGTAAGATTCAACTAATTAGGCGTGTATTTTGCAATATACATTCCTACTATACACTGCAAACCCAACATGTAGAGTTTCATGTGTAGGTATGACGGGTTAATCGTGCTGAGCCATCGTGCTCACTGCTTGTGTTTCAAGCATTTGCAGGGTGCTTTGAGGAGGAGGCTCCCGAGGATTAGACGGACCCCTAGGAGCGAAACACCGTCGAGTGGGATCCGTGCATACCGCCGTGTTAGTGTGCTTGTGTGCTAGTGGTAACATGTTCACGAGCTGAACGTGAACTCTTTTGCTTAGTCTACAGCCGTGACTGTAGACTTGATGTTATTTTGATGTAAACATGTTCATAAACTCATCTATTTAATAAAATTTTCGCTTCCGCTTTTGTACCTTTTATGTGTGTTATCCGGTGCTGTGCAACACAGCACCCCTCAGCGTGATCCTGGCTAGTTGAGACCATCGGGTCCTGGCAGCATGGTATCAGAGCTCCATTGAGGTTTAACGCGCTTAAAAAGGTTAAATTTTCAAAAACTCGGTGAGAAACGAGTTAGTAGCCCATATAAGGATGCTATTATTGTATAGCAAGTGGAAATACTAACCTATGTGCTTATGTCGGAAAAATCATGCATCTTGGAACTTCATATGTCTTGGGGGTTGCATGTAAGCGCTGTCCACAAGTGCGCACAAGCTTAAGGGTGGATCCTCACGGGTGGCAGGTAACCCGGCCAGCTATAGTATCCTCTACGACTCTTCATGTCGTTTGTGGTATTCGAGCAACACCCTTTCCTGGCGTGCTACGGGCAAGTATGGGAGACCCCGTCATATGGTTAGTAACGTGAACACGTAGCTCAAGGCGTGATTGGCTTGAGGACAACCGTGCGAGTGATGATGGACGGTTGTATGGAACTGTATTGGGACCGGGTTCGGTGTGCAGCCGAACCTGATGATTGTGTAGTTTAATTGCAGGTAGTATAACCACGGATTAGTAGAAGAGTAGCACACCTGTGCGAGAGATGTTTAGTGTCACTGAATTAACGAAGCTGGCTAAGTCCGGTATAGGTTTTCTTTGTAAGGAATGTAGTACCGGCATGACTGTGGTGACGCTTCGACGTCACACTCCACTAAATCATCAACATCATTGCAAAACATGAAAGTTTTGATCCAGAGCACTAAAACTTTGATTTAACTCCTTTCCTTAATCAGGATTTTCAAAGTAAGCAAGTTTTCAACTTATAGGGTATTAAGAACAGAGTCCTCTGTTTGCGGCTGAAATAATGCTGAAGTTATACAGAGGTTATAGGTCGTGTTCTTTTGATGTTGGGGGTCATATGATACATTTATGGAAATATTTGGAAGATCTTAACAACTTTTCTATTGATGTCCAGAGGTGTTTCATCCCTTAACTAGTCAAAAAATGCAGTAGAGTTGAAACTGTCCAGAAAACAGGGCAGAGCAAATACTCTCTGTAGCTCTCTATAAAATGAGCATAACTTCCTGCATAAAAATCCAAAAACAAAAAATGAGGTAGTTATTAAATGTTTATGAGATAGGTTACAACTTTGCAACAGAAAGTTTTGTCAAATTCGATATAGAATTAACTGGAATTCTTGGATCAAATTAGTACCTCAAGCAGGGAGGTGCTGTCCAATTTTCTCCAGAAATTCTGTCAACGATGGCTCAGCAAAACTGACCCATCTTACCTACACATGGAACTCTACATGCTGGGTTTGCAGTGTATAATGGAATGTATATTGCAAAAGACATGCCTAAATAGTGGAACATTACTTTCAAGCTTTAGCAACAAGTTGTTGGAGAACATTGTGCTAAGACACATAAGAGAGCCGCAATCAAACAATAAATGCATTTCTCTCATGTGCTTTGCCTAAGGTTGAAAAGAACTTTAATTAGCTCTAAACTATAGCATTTCATTACCAAACAAAGTACAGCTTTCAATCAGCAATCTTTTAACATGGAACTAGCCAGTTCTTTCTACGTCACGGTACACTAACCATGTGGTACTCACTGACCGCGAGGGATGGCGATTATAACCGTTTTACACCTGCAGGGTTACCCGAATAACCAGTCACGTACGCTCGTACTCGATGTTGCCTACAGCAACCACCACGGATGTCGTACGCAACCACCTTTCATCCATGAGCCAAGTGTTAAACTGGTCCTATCGTTCCGAGCAGGAGGTCTCTGCACGGAGCATCCACTATGCCTGCCAGCCAATTTACACCTCGCTGCTCTCAACCTACTCTCTGGACGACAAGCAATTCCTCAACAGATCGCTACCCGAATTACATCCATTTCCCGGTTCCCATATATTCGGTAGGTCTTTGGTAATGTTCTAGCTTGTTCAACAGGCCCGCACATGGCTCGGTCCTCAATCGACACAAGCGGAGCTATGGCACCCAGGCCCCAAAGTCCTGCTACCCTTACTCTCCGCTCGGTCTAATTTTTCTTGCCATGTGATTCATTTGCTATCTCTAACCGAGTTGTGTGCCTCTAGCCTATTCTCGCGAGCAATTCCAGCTACTCGACTTGTACCGAATCCTGTACTAATTTAGCATTGCAGTGGCTACTCGAGGTTTAAAACCTAAGCCCAAAACCCTGGTTCTCTTGGCTATGCATTTTGGTTTTCAAACAAGACTCTAATGCACAACTGTAAGAAATACATAAAGTAAGTTCTCAAAACAATAGAATTCATGAAATGGCTAATTGATGTGGACATCACTCCTGCAGATATACACAACACTCACATGGTAGACATGCAAGGTCCAATTACTAGAGCTCGAGCACGACAATTGAATTTAGAGGTGAGCTCGTTCCTGAACAGTTCTTTATATGTGAATTTTGACAGTATGTTGCTATATAATGGATTAATTATGATTAGGAACCATGGAGAGGATATGGAGATACATGGAGAGGGGTTTGGAGGAGTGGAGGACCAGAAAATATGCCAACAAGAAGTTAGAGACCAAGCCCAACTCAAACTCGAGTCCAACTCGGGACCAGGAGCAGTCCACCTTAAAATGGATGCACAGGAGGCATATGGACTCTGTTTTTGACGTTCTACATATGCACGGAAAGCTGAGAGGATAAACTTCCCAATGGAACTGGCCCTACGTCAAAATTCCCTTGGAGTCAACAGAAAACTTCGAAACAATATAAAGTTTACAGTCTGTCAGGGTGTTGCATCACCTAGTTGGGCCATTGGGCCTTGTATCGAGTCCAAGTCCATTATGTACGTGTCTTAGGATTAGGTCACGACCCCAGCACCCCCTGGTCGTCCTCCACCTCCTTTATAGCTCCTAGCCGTCATCACAAACAGCTGGGTTTTGCTTAGTTACAATCTGTCATTGAACAATGTCTCCGATCATCGGTTGTGAGACCCTAAATTCGTGATCAATTCAGTTTTGATTTCAACTTCTCTGTTCTTACTTGTATTCTTGATTGCGCTTGCAGGGATAAGCCTTTGTGGCGAGGTCATTCGTGTGACACGGGTGATAACCAACGGAGCAGTGGTGTAGTGATTGCGGTGTTTCGTACATTCGGAGCCTTGGATCATCAACGTCGAGATCTCCACCCAATCAAGTTTACCTTACCTCTCGGAAGATCGGGACTCATCCTCCTATCAATTGGTATCAGATTTCTAGGTTCACTGTGAGGTATACTTGTGTGCCCTTTAGATTTATTTTGTTTCAGTCCTAACGTCCACAAAAAGCCACAAAATAAATTTAGTTTCCCTGACCTACAACCCCCGCTCAACCTTTTGCACAATTTAGTTTCGGAGTCCGTAGTTCTTAGTTCGTGTCCTAGGTTGAGTCTGGTTGCTGGTTTAGATATGTTTTGTTTCAGTTTTGTTTCTTCCATCCGCTGCCATCTATAAAAAACCAATCTAGAAAAAAATTGCATCCACCGATTCATTTCTGTTGCAGTTTCCACCACCACCAAAACCTGATTGAGGCGCATTTTTTTCCTAGAAAGGTCTCGAAAAATTCCACATACGGCATTTTCAAAAGAAAATAAAAAAATTAAGAAGGCCCTCGTTTCGAACTCCGAAGTTCCAGCACCAGTTTTTTCCAATCGCTCCTGAATTTGTGCCGATCTCATCTTTCATCGGCTTGAGCTAATACTTGGTGCTGTTTCTATTCTCGTGCCCCTGGTTGAGAAAAAATATAAAAAAATAAAGAGAAAAAAAGATTTTGATTTCTACTAGTGTTTCAAGACAAAAACAGGAGGCTAAGGGGTTTTCTAGTTGTGCTATTTCTGTGTGAGTGCTGGATACTTGCTGATATTATCCTTTTTGTTCATCATCATTCATCCTTGTCCTTGCTTGTTGCCACAACTGTTCTAATACATTCTTAGGCCAGCAACTAGGTGAAATTCTTGGACACTTATTCAGCATTGCTATCTGTTACTAACTTGTGTACCACATACATATACTGCATTTGAGCCTTCCAAGCTTTACCTTCTCTCGAGCAGAACAGGTAACCTTTGCAATCACACCCACTCTCTGCTTGCTTCACACCGGTCACCGTTGGCCACCTGCAGTGCTGGTAAGAAACTTGTAAGAGCGGGGTAAGACGCATCTTACTGATCGATTTTCCACCCACTTTGGAGAGCGTAGTAATACGGTTTTTCACGATCTTTTTATCTTCGTTTCTGTTTTGTACTAACAATGATATGGAAAAAGCCTATGGATAAGAACTCTGGTTCTACACCTCCGGATGATGATGAGTGCGTGTCCCATATGGAACTAAAGGACATGATGCGGGCAAGACCGAAGCTTTCAACAATTACCAGACCACTACAACAGCCACCTTTCAGAGGCTCCATACAAGTGTTGCTGGTCTGACCACACGGTTGGACGAGATGGAGACTTGTCTTCCCCAACAAGCTACACCTCTATCATCCTTGATGGTGATGCACATGCTCACTACGACACAAAGGATGACTTCAATAACGATGAGGTTGATGCACAGCAGCGCCGGCGCTCTCGACGAAATCGTGAAGGTATGGGAGGTAGACCTCGTCCTCATGCTCCTGAACAGGATAATGATCCTTATGCTAATATTAAGTTTTCTATTCCAACATTTTATGGATCTTATGATGCTGAGAATTACTTGGATTGGGAGATGACGGTAGAACAAAAATTTAGCTCTCATCTTGTTCCTGAGCGACATAGAGTTAGACAAGCCACTAGTGAGTTTAAAGATTTTGCTATAATTTGGTGGAATGAACTTGTCAATACACGTAATGCACCACAAACATGGGCTGCGTTAAAAGAAGAGATGCGCGCTAGGGTTGTTCCTCCTTCATATAGACGTGATCTTCTTAAGAAATTGCAACGCTTTGATCAGGGTGACATGACTGTCCAAGAGTACTACGAAGAGTTGCAGAAAGGTATGCTTCGTTGTGGGGTAGTTGAGGATCAGGAAGACCAAATTGTTAGATTTTATGGGGGCTTGCAGCGTGAGATCCAGGACATAGTTGACTACAAGGAATATCATTCTATTCAACGTTTATTTCAACCTGCTATGTTAGCAGAAAAAGAAATGCAGGGTCGCCAACAGCAGCGGCGGAACAACACTTTCACGCCACGACAATTTCCGGTTCCATCCAAAGCAGCGCCCTCCTCGAGCGTACGTGCTTCTACACCACCCTCCACGGGTGTTGTACGAAGCAGCATCGCACCTTCTACATCACGGGGACAAGATAACAGCAAGTCCCAGATGCCTCCAGGTGTTGCAGCAAAGGCGGCTGCACCCAACACTTCGACAAGTCGCAGCTCCGACATCAAGTGCCACCGCTGCCAGGGACTTTGCCATATGCAACGAGATTGCCCCAGCAAACGGGCGATCATTGCCACTGCTGATGGTGGGTATGTTAGTGCTTCTGATATTGAAGATGAAAATATTATTGCAACTATCATTTCAGGTTCGGATGATGGTGCTGAGGAGGTTCTTGGTACATCTGCCACAAACCACTATAGGACTTTGATTGTGCAGCGAGCTTTAAGTGCCACGGTTCGAGAGGATGACAACCGCCAACGCCACAACCTTTTCAACATGTTTCTCGTCGTCAAGGACTGCCGTGTACATACCATCATTGATGGTGGTAGCTGCAACAATTTGGTGAATGTTGAGGTGGTCAAAAAGCTTGGCTTGACCACACGGGAGCATCCCCACCCTTATCACATTCAATGGTTTAACAACAATGGTAAGGTTAAGGTAACACAAACAGCAAGGATACATTTTTCCATTGGTTCTTATCATGATTTTGCTGATTTTGATGTGGTACCTATGGATGCTTGTTCTCTTTTGTTGGGACGTCCTTGGGAGTTTGATACTGATGCTATTCACCATGGTCGATCTAATAAGTATACTCTCATGCATAAGGGCAAGAAAATTGCGTTTCTTCCTATGAGTCCCACTAAAATTGTACAATTTGAGCAGGAGAAAAAGAATAATGCTAAACAAAAGGGTGTTTTCAATTCTGAAATTCAGCAACCTATTAAGTTGAAAAATCCTATTTTGCTTGCAACTAAATCTGATCTTGATGATTTATATGCCTCTAATGGAACTTGCTATGCTTTAGTGTGCAAACATGCTTTATATTCCATTGAGGATACATCCATTGTATTGCCACCTGCTGTTGCTAACCTTTTGCAGGAATAAATGGATGTTTTTCCATCAAAGATACCCACCGGATTACCACCTGTGCGAGGCATTGAGCACAAGATTGATTTGGTTCCAGGGGCGAGCTTGCCAAACCGTGCTGCCTACAGGACCAACCCCGGCGAGACTAAGGAAATTCAGCGACAAGTCCAAGATCTCCTGGACCGCGGGTACATTCGTGAGAGTCTTAGTCCTTGTTCTGTTCCTGTTCTTTTGGTTCCAAAAAAAGATGGCACTTGGCGCATGTGTGTTGATTGAAGAGCCATCAATAACATTACCATTTGTTATCGCTATCCTATTCCTAGATTGGATGACATGCTTGATGAGTTGAGTGGTTCTGTTATTTTCTCCAAGATTGATTTGCGTAGTGGGTATCATCAGATTCGTATGGCTTTAGGTCATGAATGGAAAACTGCTTTTAAAACTAAATTCGGAGTTTATGAATGGTTAGTCATGCCATTTGGTTTAACTAATGCGCCCAGCACTTTAATGAGGTTGATGAATGAGGTTTTACGTGCTTTCATTGATAAATTTGTGGTGGTTTACTTTGATGATATCCTTATTTACAGAAAGTCATATGATGAGCATCTTGAACATTTGTGTGCTGTTTTTAATGTCTTGCGCGATGCACGTTTATATTGTAACCTTGAGAAGTGCACCTTTTGCACCGATCGTGTGTCTTTTCTTGGGTATGTTGTTACTTCGCAGGGCATTGAGGTGGACGAGGCAAAGATTGTTGCCATCACGAGCTGGCCACTTCCAACTACGGTCACACAGGTTTGGAGTTTTCTTGGTCTCGCAGGTTTCTACCAGTGCTTTGTGCGGGATTTCAGCACCTCTCCACGAGTTGACAAAGCATGGAGTGCCGTTTCGATGGGGACCAGCACAACAACAAGCTTTTGATGTTCTCAAGTCGAAGCTCACACAAGCACCATTGCTGCAACTTCCTGATTTTGAGAAGACCTTCGAGCTTAAATGTGACGCAAGTGGCATTGGCATTGGAGGAATGCTAATTCAAGGAGGTAAACCTGTTGCCTTTTTTAGTGAAAAATTGCATGGGCCTTCGCTGAATTATTCTACATATGACAAAGAACATTATGCTTTAGTGCGTGTCTTGCAAACTTGGCAACATTACCTATGGTCTAAAGAATTTGCCATACATTCATATCATGAGTCTTTGAAGTATCTTAAAGGACAAGATAATCTGAACAAACGTCATGCTAAATGGATTGAGTTCATAGAATCATTTCCTTACATCATTAAACATAAGAAAGAGAAAGATAATGTGATTGCCGATGCTTTATCTAGACGTTATACCATACTATCCCACCTTTCTCATAAAATCTTTGGTTTGGAAACTATAAAAAGGTTATATGCTACTGATTTGGACTTAAAATATGCCTTTGAAAATTGTAGAGAGGGAAGAACGTGGCAAAAATTTCTGCTGCGTGAATGCCTTCTCTACCGTGCTAACAAGCTTTGTGTTCCAGCTAGCTCCGTTCGTCTTTTGTTGTTGCAGGAAGCGCATCGAGGTGGTTTGATGGGACATTTTGGTGTTAAAAAGACAGAGGATGTGCTGGCCGCTCACTTCTTTTGGCCACGAATGAGGCGTGATGTGGAGCGCTATGTTTCACGTTGCACGACATGCAACAAAGCTAAGTCTCGACTTAACCCACATGGTCTTTATATGCCTCTTCCGGTTCCTAGTGCACCTTGGGAGGATATTTCTATTGACTTTGTTTTAGGATTGCCTACAACAAAGAGGGGGAGGGATAGTGTCTTTGTGGTTGTTGATCGTTTCTCTAAAATGGCTCATTTTATACCCTGCCACAAGACCGATAATGCTTCACATGTTGCTGATTTGTTCTTTAATGAGGTTGTGCGTTTGCATGGTGTTCCCAATACTATTGTTTCTGATAGGGATGCTAAGTTTTTGAGTCACTTTTGGAGAACTTTATGGTATAAATTGGGAACAAAGTTGTTGTTTTCTACTACTTGTCATCAACAAACTGATGGGCAAACGGAGGTAGTTAATCGTACCTTATCTACTATATTGCGGGCTGTTTTGAAAGACAATTTGAAGTTGTGGGAGGAATGTTTGCCACATATTGAGTTTGCTTATAACAGGTCTATTCACTCCACAACCAAGTTAAGTCCGTTTATGGTAGTCTATGGTTTCAATCCTCGTGCTCCAATTGATTTGCTACCTTTACCACATACTGAAATTGTGAACTTAGATGCTACACAACGTTCTGAATTTATTCTTAAGTTGCATGAAACTACTTTACAAATTGAAAAAATGAATGAAAAGTATCGCATTGCTGCTAGTAAAGGTAGGAAGGAGGTAAAATTGGAACCCGGTGATTTGGTGTGGGTTCATTTGAGAAAAGATAGGTTCCCGGATTTGAGAAAGTCCAAACTCATGTCACATGCTGCTGGACCTTTTAAGGTTCTTGAGAATATAAATGACAATGCATATAAACTTGAGTTGCCTCCCGAGTTTGGGGTTAGTCCCACATTTAACATTTCAGATTTGAAGCCATACATGTGAGAAGAAGATGAGCTTGAGTCGAGGACGACTCCAATGCAAGAGGGGGGGATGATGTGGACATCACTCCTGCATATATACACAACACTCACATGGTAGACATGCAAGGTCCAATTACTAGAGCTCGAGCAAGACAATTGAATTTAGAGGTGAGCTCGTTCCTGAACAGTTCTTTATATGTGAATTTTGAGAGTATGTTGCTACCTAATGGATTAATTATGATTAGGAACCATGGAAAGGACATGGAAATACAAGGAGAGGGGTTTGGAGGCGTTGAGGACCAGAAAATACGCTAACAAGAAGTTAGAGACCGAGCCCAACTCAAACTCGAGTCCAACTCGGGCCCAGGAGAAGTCCACCATAAAATGGATGCACAGGAGGCATACGGTTCCGTTTTTGACGTTCTACATATGCACGGAAAGCTTACAGGATAAGCTTTCCAATGGAACTGGCCCCACGTCAAAATTCCCTCGGAGTCGACAGGAAACTTCGAAACAATATAAAGTTTACAGTCTGTCAGGGTGTTGCATCACATAGTTGGGTCATTGGGCCTTGTATCGAGTCCAAGTCCATTATGTACGTGTCTTAGGGTTAGGTCACGAGCCCAGAACCCCCTGGTCCTCCTCCACCTCCTTTATACCCCCTAGCCGCCGTCACAAACAGCTGGGTTTTGCTTAGTTACAATCTGTCATTGAACAGTGTCACCGATCATTGGTTGTGAGACCCCAAATTCGTGATCAATTCAGTTTTGATTGCAACTTCTCTGTTCTTTCTTGTGTTCTTGATTGCGCTTGCAGGGATAAGCCTTCATGGTGAGGTCATTCGTGTGACACGGGTGATAACCAACGGAGCACTGGTGTAGTGATTGCAGGGTTTCGTTCGTTCGGAGCCTTGGATCATCAACGTCGAGATCTCCACCCAATCAAGTTTACCCTACCTCTCGGAAGATCGGGACTCATCCTCCTATCACTAATGCAAACCGGAGCTTTCCTTGCTGCTGGTCGTATGCTAGTTGTTCTTCCAGAGTTGTGAAGTCTAAAACCTCCAGCTCCTCTTCGACCTTAGAGAATACACGAGATAAACATATCTGCATGTCAATTTCAATGCATATGAGCTGAATTTGATATTGTTAAGGCTATAAGTATAGCTAGACAGTACTAATGACTCTGGAATTTTTACTGTGGTTTGGATACAACCTAAACAGAGACTTGACCAAATTTCATTTGAAGCAAATTTCATTTGAGACCTGCACAAATAATTGTGTATTTGGCCCAATTAGAGCTCTTAGGGTGTTCTAAGGATTTTCACGGAACAAGCCATGACTTTCTGGAATCTAGATTTTTATAGGGTTCTAATGCAATTGGTTTCATCTAATTTGAAGATTCCTAGCAAAAGATATGAGCTAAACAAAATTAGAGAAAATCTGAAAAATGTTTCTGGATATTTTCTTTTTCTTTGGACCAGTTTCATTATTTACACCATTAGGTGGATCAAATGAGCTCGGATGGATATGAAATTTTTATGGTAGCTCAGGGATATTATAAGAAACATCCTGGCCAAATTTCAGAATATTCCACTAAAGGGTTCTCCAGTTAAACTTCTAAACAATTTAAATTTTGAAGAATTAATTCTGGATAAATAAAGGTTTTCATTAAGTGAAACTTATTTTGCTGGAAATTACTCAGGGAGCTGAATCCAACAAATTTTGGTTCACTAAACTTAGACATTTCTAGTCAAAGTTATGAATTTCTAAACTTGGAGCTGAATTTGGATTTATTTTCCAACAGGAAATCGATTCCCGCACTGACTCAGTCGCTGACAGAGGGACTCGCCGCTTTGTTTAATTTAAACGCGGCGGTCGCGTGCTTCAGATAGCGGCTGACTGCTGGGGGCCACCGTCTTCGTCTTCCTCTCGACCCCCCGACAATCCCGTGACGGCGCACTCCGGCGAAGCTCGCCGCCAGCCGATCCGCTGCGCCAAGCTTCATGAGACTCGCCACTAGGGCCTAGTCCAACATGAGGAACACGCTGGTGGAGTCGGTGGTGGTTGACGGTGACCGGAACATGGCCTGCGATGTGCGGCGGCTTTGAAATAACTTCGGCCGTGTCGTCCAGACTTTCTAGCACCCCAAACAGTCGAGAAAAAGGTCGTACAGCATCAGTGCACCCTAGGGAAGGTCGTCGTGAACTCAAATGAGCTCGGGAATGGCCCTAACTAGCATGTCACCGTGCGACATGGGTTGAAATTCGGAAAAACTAGCAAAACTCGGAGAACAGCAGCTATACTCGATGGTTCTCCGAGATTTCTGATCCTATGGACACTCATGGGCATCTAAAAGTAGTTCGCTAAGTTTGGTGATGAGTGGTGCGACGTATCTCACGAATTTTGCAAAGTTGTCCGGCGGTCTCTTTTGTACACCGGTGCAAAAACATAAAATTCTGGCGACGGCAGCCCATGGCATGCATCCAGAGCTTGCGGTGAGGGAAGAGCAGATCTTGACGAACCGCTTTGGTATTCACAGCTCGGGGAAAGACGGCTGTGGTGGTCGGACGAGGTGTTCTCGTGGCGGCGGCTTGGGTTGAACCGAGGAAGAAGAAATGGCTCAAAGAATCTCGAGGAAGATCGGTCATGGGCTGGAACCGGTCCGAGAATGTAGAGGAATGGTCGGAGAACTCGGTTGCGGCCTCAGCTCAGCGTGACAGCCACTGACTCGACCCGGCGCCGGTGGAGCAGAGAGCTTTGGCGACCGGCACTTTTCTTTCGTGGGAGAGCGAAGCAACCGGAACTGTGAGCGAGGAAATGAGTAGGGGCTCGTCCGAGGGTGAGGATGAGGGCGCTGGAAATCGGCTCGATGGCCAGAGCACGCAGGCAGCAGGTGGCGGGGTGTTCTCGTCGTGGCGTCCACTCGGCTGCGCCCAAGAAACTGAGCTCAGCGTGTTCAGTTGGTTTGATCTAGTGAGTGGCTGACAGGAGGGTCCCACAACCCCAAATTTTGACCTCACAACTTAAATTCCTACTGCTATAAATTTTGGGGACCCTAATGCCCCTTGTGAGTTGATCAAATCACTAAATGCACATTTGAATTTGAATGATTCAAATTTGTGAATTGATTTGGCTGAATTTGCAGCATGTGTGAACTGAAATTCAAATTTGTTTGAATTTGCTGTAAAAGTCCCAAAAATGTGAATGCAAAGAAAGGGATGTTTGAACACATTGTGTTTCTGGTTCATGAACAGTGGGACTTACAAAAACTTTCTTACACAGGATGGGGTACATGGGGTGCAACCACATGGGTTCAAGCATTCCTTTGAATGTGTTGGAACAAGGTGGAGTTAAACTCATGTGTAAATCATAGATGTGCATGAGAAAGAATTAAAAGTAGTTCTTTAGACTCAAATGCTCACACAAATTGCCACCAATTTTTTTAATACACATGGAGCCTCATACATTTGAAATTGGGGAGATTTATTGTGGCAACCTTCTGATTTGAGGGTGAGCTAAAAAGGATTGAATTATGACTATGTTTGAATTCGTGCTGAATTCCAAATGTTAAGACAAATTCAAACTGAACTTGTGAGGTTCAAATTAGGACCAAGAGGGAATCAAGCATGGGCTATGAGCAAACCAAATGTTGCACTCAAATTCAAATGGGCCATCACAAAGGAGGTTTTCAATCTGTTGGTTCAAAGTTTATATTTTGCAGCAAATAAATTTAAAAGTTGATTCCATATTTGAAATCCTCAGCTCCAAATTATGAGGAAGGTAAATTTTAAGAAAAATTGGAGTTATTTTGATATGTATGTCAAAGCGGCTTTGAATTTAATTGGAATTTGATATCAAATTCGAAACTGAGGTAAACCTTGTCAATTTGCCCAAAACAATTTCAAATTTGAGCTCCTCATGACTGAAGTTTGCACTATGCCAAATTTGGAAGATCTTTTTGGGGAGAAGAGCAGTGGGACCCACTTGTCATTGGGAGGGAAGACTTACACACGAAGTTATATTTTCTCTGCTCTCGGTTCCCACTCGAACCAGCCGGCTGCTGAACGGAGCGCGCACCACCGAGGCCTCAGGCGCCACCTCCTGTCTCCTTCGAGTTTGCTCGTTCTGATCACCTCACCACGAGTGCAACAGGGCTATTTCGCCACTACCAGCTCATGCTCTCGGCCTCTTTTCTGCTCCCACGCGCGAAAGCGAGCCGCCGGCTCCGCCTCTGTCCTTCTCGATCGCAAACCGGCGTTTCACCTCCTTTGCTCGAGTGATTCACAGCAAAAGTGAGCACCAACACGTGCTTTAGCTACTCCCATCGCTACTTCGCAGCCTCGTCACTTCGGTTGATCACAGTTTGATGATCACCGCCGAGGCCGAGGTGAAATTGGAGGAAACCGAAGTCGGGCCACCGTGGACAGAGCGCCACGGCCACCCTCTCCCCCAACTCACTGCACAAGGAAGGGTACGCTTGCATCCTGATCATGTAGCCAGAGGCCGTTTAGCGTTTGCTAGAACTGGTAGCAAGAATTTTGCCGTTTCCCGAATCCTAGTGCATGCGGGTAGGGCTCGGTCTACCCCAAAATTTCGAGTTGCACGATCCACCAAAGCTCGAGCAAGCTTGCACACAGCTTCTACATTTCCTAGTGTCCCTCCACGAAGAAGAGCCAAGCAAAAACATCTAGTATCGACCGGGTTCTAGACGTTTTTCATGCCGCCATGGAGAAATCGCCTCGGGTCACCATGGAGCTCGATGTTGCTGGCCTTTTCACGGGGTTTGGCGTCATTTTTCAGCATCCTCAAGCTGCCACGGTGCTCTCCGAGCAATTTCTGACCGTTTTTATGCGGTATAGAAGGTTTCCGACCATGCCAGAACTCTAGCGGCTGCTGCCGCCGTCACGCATCACTTTCCGGTGATCTTTGGTCGCCGTCGACCTCACAAATGAACTCAGCGTGGTGAATAATGGGGGGGGGGGGCGAACAGGGGTCGGGAGGCGACCAGGAAGGCCATTTCGGCGACCCTCGCCAGGGGGCGCCGCCGCTGTGCCCTGTTTGGCGCGAGGAGGAAGAACACTGTCGGGTGGGACCCACCGGCACGTGTTTAAACATTTCAGAATTTTCCAGATTTCAGTTTGAACTTTGGAGGGCCATAACTTTGTGTAGGTGCGCCCAAAAATGGTCAAATAAATTTTGTTGGATTTCTCTCAGAGAGTACTATCCAAGGATGCAGCCCAATAATTACGAAAATCCATGGATTTGGCTCTTTAATTCATATAAGGAAAATATTGTAGGATTCATTCCAGGAGTTCTATTATTTGAAAAATTCCCAATTTTCGGCATGACATTCTTCCATAAATACTGGAACTCCAGTAATATTTCAGAGGCATTGGACCTCATTTTCTTGGCTAAATGTGGTGTTAATTCTTTATGTCTCTGAAAATTGGAAAAAATAGAACAGAGCTCATTTTCAGTTTCCCCAATTCTTGTAAAGGTCATATATTAGTGTAGGAACCTCCAAATTTAGTTATTCAAATTTGGTTGGATTCAGGTTGAAAAAAAAATCCAAATATGCAACCCAATTTGTATGAAAGTCATTATTTATTTCTGGAAAATTCTTTAAAGCTTTTCAGCAAAAGAATTTTAGAGGGAGTTTGGTTCATCCAAAAATCCTCAATTTTTCAAGAATATTCTTTAAGATGGTAGTGAACAACTGTAAAAATTTCAGCTCATTTGAGTTGATTTGGTTAGGAGAATTCTGATTTAAAGTTGCTGTGTTCAAACGAATACATAAACATTTTCAGGATTTGTAACAAGAACTCACAGGAAAATTGTCAGATAAATTTGAGCTCTGGATCAGTACTTTGTGATACAACAGTCCTAGGGGAAAATGCAACAATTAGGAAGCCCACATAGCACTTGATCATTTAACTTAACCCAAACCCAACCACTAGCACCAGTGTCATTTTAAATTCTTATACAGAGTTCCAGATTTAAACTTGTCATTAGAACTCGTTAGCAAAAACTTTACAATTAAATACATATGCATATTCATAACGTGTAGCATCTACGTCAAGATTGTGAAGCAATCGAAGTGGAGATCAAAGAGGGAGGAAAGTGAGTAATCAAGCCTCAAGTGGTCTTCAATAACTGAACATTATATACTAGTCATCTGCAAAACCAAGGCAAGCTCCGGTTTGCATTTAAGTTGTTTTATAAAGTTTTTTACTTTGTTCAGTACTATGGTTTAGAGTTTGTATGTGCATTAGGTCAGAAATATTTTATACTCCAAATGCCTCAAGATGGTTGGAGCTCATAAAAGATTATGAAATCGAGATCCACTACCATCCGGGAAAAAATGAAAGTGGTTGCCGACGTGTTAGTCGAAAGAATCAACGTTCACAACTTGGGCGATTGCTGAGTTGGAAGAAGAGGAACCAAATCTCCCTGTCATTCCGTATGGAGCACTCTATAACATTGCTCTCATTCCAACAATCCGAGAGGAGATTGTTGAGACTCAAAGGAGAGACAAGGGAATGACTCACATACGGAGAAGAATAGAAAACGGAGAGATGAGGTGTTTCAGGAAGGACAATGAGGGTACTCTATGGTTTAAAGACTGTATAGTTATACCTCGTAATATGAAGCTCTACGGCTGG
Organism: Neostapfia colusana; assembly: GCA_030760725.1. NCBI lineage: Eukaryota > Viridiplantae > Streptophyta > Magnoliopsida > Poales > Poaceae > Neostapfia > Neostapfia colusana. Next base: position 51,163,870 of record JASWHV010000011.1, read on the forward strand.
AAATGTCACACACCGCTGAGGTGGTGTGAGTATGGTGAAAGAGTACTGTTCGGGGTTGATTAGTCAACAAAGCCGATAACCGAGTTTGGACAATAGAAGCGAACTTGAAGGCTGCATAATCCCGACAGAAAAGCTACGAGTATCAAAGGCGTAGACTGTTGCATTTCGAAGGCAGAGAACACATTCAACTTCATGTTTCTCCGATAAAAGAAATTCATCGGTTCGATGTAAAGGGGAGATTTTGCTCCCCGAGCCTTAGATCCATTTGCTATCACGGAGAAGTGTGGACCTGTAGCCTACAGGCTGGAACTACTGGCAAGCCTTGCTGGTGTTCATGACCTATTTCATGTGTCACAGCTACGGAAGTGCCTCAAAGTTACCATTGCTGTCCGCACTGAAGAAATCGACGAGTGGAGACCGGACCTTACGTATGTCGAGCGACCGGTTCAGACTATCGATGAAAGGATCCAGAATACCTGGAACCGGATTAAGATTTTATAAAGTGCCGTGGAGTAATCATACCATGGAAAAAAGACCGTGGGAGGCAAAGATTACCTCCGCATGAACGATCCGGAACTTTTATCGTCGAACAGCTTGGATTTACCTCTCCTGTCTCGTTCTTCTTCTGGAATCTCAGGACGAGATTCTTTTTAATGGGGGAGAAATGTAATAGTCCCAAAAAACGTGAATGTAAATCAAGGGATATTTGAACATCACTGTGTTTCTGGTTCATGAACAATGGGACTTACAAAAACTTTCTTACACAGGATGGGGTACATGGGGTGCAACCACATGGGTTCAAGCATTCCTTTGAATGTGTTGGACCAAGGTGGAGTTAAACCCATGTGTAAATCATACATGTGCATGAGAAAGAATTAAAAGTAGGTGTTTAGACTCAAATGCTCACCTCAAGTTGCCGCCAAATTTTTTAATACACATGTAGCCTCATACATTTGAAATTGGGGAGATTTATGGTGGCAACCTTCTGATTTGAGGGTGAGCTAAAAAGGAGTGAATTATGACTATGTTTGAATTCATGCTGAACTCAAAATGTTATGACAAATTCAAACTGAACTTGTGAGGTTCAGATTAGGACCAAGAGGAAATCAAGCATGGGCTATGAGCAAACGAAGTGTTGCACTCATTCAAATGGGTCATCACAAAGGAGGTTTTCAAACTGTTGGTTCAAAGTTTATATTTGCAGCAACCAAATTTAAAAGTTGATTCCATTTTTGAAATCCTCAGCTCCAAATTATAAGGAAGGCAAATTTTGAGAAAATTTGGAGTTATTTTGATATGTATGTCAACGGGGCTTTGAATTTAATTGGAATTTGAATTCAAATTCAAAACTGAGGTAAACCTTGTCAATTTGCCCAAAACAATTTCAAAATTGAGCTCCTCATGACTGAAATTTGCACTATGTCAAATTTGGAAGATCTTTTGGGGGAGAAGAGCAGTGGGACCCACTTGTCATTTGGAGGGAAGACTTACACACGAAGTTATATTTTCTCTGCTCTCGGTTCCCACTCGAACCAGCCGGCTGCTGAACGGAGCGCGCGCCACTAAGGCCTCAGGCGCCACCTCCTGTCTCCCTCGAGTATGCTCGTTCTGATCACCTCACCACGAGTGCAACAGGGCTATTTCGCCACTCCCAGCTCATGCTCTTGGCCTCTGTTCTGCTCCCACGCGCGAAAACGAGCCGCCGGCGCCGCCTCTGTTCTTCTCGATCGCAAACCGGTGTTGCTCCTCCTTTGCTCGAGTGATTCACAGAAAAAGTGAGCGCCAACACGTGCTTTAGCTACTCCCATCGCTACTTCACAGCCTCGTCACTTCGGTTGATCACAGTTTGACGATCACCGCCGTCGCCGAGGTGCAAACGGCGGAATCCGAAGTCGGGCCACGGTGGACATACCGCCATGGACACCCTCTCCCCCAACTCGCTCCACAAGAAAGGTATGCTTGCATGTCCTGATCATGTAGCCGGAGGCCGTTTAGCGTTTGTTAGAACCAGTAGCAAGAATTTCACCATTTCATAAAACCTAGTGCATGCGGGTTGGGCTCGGTCTACCCAAAAATTCGAGTTGCACAATCCACCAAAGCTCGAGCAAGATTGCACACAGCTTCTACACTTCCTAGTGGCCCCCCTCGAAAAAGAGCCGAGCAAAAACATCTAGGATCAACCGAGTTCTAGCCATTTTTCGTGCCGCCATGGAGAAATCGCCTCGGGTCACCGTGGAGCTCGATGTTGCCAGCCTTTTCACGGGGTTTGGCGTCCATTTTCAGTATCTGAAGTTGCCAAGGTGCTCTCCGAGCAATTTCTGACTGTTTTTATGCGGTATAGAAGGTTTCCGACAACGCCGGAACCCTAGCGGCCGCTGCCGCCGTCGCGCACCACTTTCCGGTGATCTTCAGTCGCCGTCAACCTCACAAATGAACTCAGCGTGGTGAATAATGGGGGGGGGGCGGCGAACAGGGGGTCAGGAGGCGACCGGGAAGGCCGTTCCGGCGACCCTTGCCGGAGGGCACTGCTGCTGTGCCCTGTTTGGCGCGAGGAGGAAGAACACTGTGGGGTGGGACCCACTGGCAGGTGTTTAAACATTTCAGAATATCCAGATTTCGGTTTGAACTTTGGAGAGCGATAACTTTGTGTAGGGATGTCCAAAAATTGTCAAATAAAATTTTTTGGATTCCTCTCAGAGAGTACTATTCTGTGGTGCAGCCCAATAATTATGAAAATCCCTTGATTTGGCTCATTAATTCATATAAGAAGAATTGTAGGATTTATTTCAGGAGTTCTATTATTTGAAAAATTCCCAATTTTGGGCATGGCATTCTTCCAAAAAATGCTTGAACTCCAGTAAAAATTTCAGAGGCATTGGACCTCATTTGCATGGCCAAATGTAGTGTTAATTCTTTGTCTCTGAAAATTGGAAAAATAGAACCGAGCTCATTTTCAGTTTCTTCCCAATTCTTGTAAAGGTCATATATTAGTGTAGGAACCTCCAAATTTAGTCATTCAAATTGGGTTGGATTCAGGTTGAAAAACTCTATCCAAATATGCAACCCAATTTGTATGAAAGTAATTATTTATTTCTGGAAAATTCTTTAAAACTTTTCAGCGAAAGAATTTTAGAGGGAGTTTGGTTCATCCAAAAATTCTAAAATATCTCCATAATATTATTTAGGATGGTAGTGAGCTCATGTAAAAATTTCACCTCATTTGGAGTTTATTTTCTTAGGAGAATTCTGATTTAAAATTGCTGTGTTCAAATGAATATATAAACATTTTCAGAGAATTCCCAAAAACTTGGAAATTTAGTTATGGGCAATTCTTAGATCAAAAAATCCTAGAAAAAATTCATGCATTATCCCAGAGCTATGTTGGAATTTGTGGTTCAATTTAATTTGCATGAAAGTGCAATTTAACAAGAATTAATTCCTTTTTGCCTGAATGCTTAGGGAATTGTTCTGGACGAACTGCTCATTGAACAATTCTAAATTTTGGTCCAGAATGTCTTCTTGTGACAAGAACTCACAGGAAAATTCTCAGGTAAATTTGAGCTCTAGATCAGTACTTTGTGATACAACAGTCTTAGGGGAAAATGCAACAATTAGGAAGCCCACATAGCACTTGATCACTTTACTTAACCCAAACCCAACCACTAGCACCAGTGGCATTTTAAATTCTTAAACAGAGTTCCAGTTTTAAACTTGTCATTAGAACTTGTTAGCAAAAACTTTACAATTAAATACATATGCATATTCATAACGTGTAGCATCTACAGGAAGATTGTGAAGCAATCGATGTGGAGATCAAAGAGGGAGGAAAGCGAGTAATCAAGCCTCAAGTGGTCTTCAATAACTGAACATTATATACTAGTCATCTGCAAAACCAAGGCAAGCTCCGGTTTGCATTTAAGATGTTTTATAAAGTTTTTTACTTTGTTCACTACTATGGTTTAGAGTTTGTATGTGCATTAGGTCAGGAATGTTTTATACTCCAAATGCTTGACCAAAGTGTCACCGCTGTAGAATATTGCCATGCTAAATAGGTTATGACATCTGGTAGAAGTCGAGTAGTTGGAATCTACTCGCGAGCTATAGTTCGGGATTACATGGGTGTATTTGAAAGAGGCAAACTAAAGTTTTGTTTCTAAAGATGAGACTGGGCAGGAGGGTTAGGCAGCGACCAGACGATGTCTTGGTCGAGTAGCTCTGCCTGTGTCGGTTATGGAATGATGCATGTGCGTCACCCATGAGCAAGTATTGAGTTGTGTACCAGATGCTTACTGCTATATGGGACCCAGGAAACCGATGTACCAGGTTAACTGGATTGTAGAGGTATACCACATCGTCTCGTTAGACCTATGAGCCCGAGACGGTGCGACCGGTTCTACAGTCGGGTGTCCTGCGAAAGGTTGCCACATACGACGTAATGAAGGACGCAAGATTTGGGTCTTCAGAGGCGGGCGTATGTGTCGAGTTATCCGGGCAGTGTTTGATTCGAATAACTGTCCCTCGTGGATATGAGTACCGCTTGCTCACTATGTTGTGACGTAGCAAGCAAGTTGTGATAATAGTTTGCAAGTTTTAAATGCTGTTATGATAATTCACATTGCATGAAAACCATGGATGAAGTAGAGATAGAGCAAATTAAAGTTAATTTTCCACCTTGGGACAAGTGACATTGGAATGAAGCATTTCTTGTTGGATTGTGGATTTCCAATGTTGGTCGACACAAGGTCACTACTGTGATGGCTAAAATCTGAATGTTAAGGATGAACGTGTAGGCGAGTCTTTATGCATCTTCTTGTTACTGTCTAACTTACCTTCATGTAGAGTTGCATGCTTTAGAAGAGACAGTTAAGTCTTGCTGAGCCTTTTTGCTCAATCTTGCTATATGAGTGGTTTTGCAGGTTAACATCGATGCTTATGAAGAAGGTTGTCCGGTGAGACTCGGAGACTTCCGAGTCATGTAACACATGGAGACCGCTGCAATGTCTTCGTGTTGCTAGCGAGAGGAGTCCGCGCTGGACCTCTTCTCAAGTGCTCATTAGTTATTCGACGTGAGTTGATTGTAGTCTTCCGCTGTAGCTATTTGATGCAAATTATTTACAAAGAACCTTTGTAAGCTTCCACTTCTGATTTATGTAATACAGTTTCCTTATATGTGTGCTGTTGGGTGCCGCAAAACACGGCACCACCCAATGCGATTCCCAGGCGAGCGGCACGGCCCCGTGACACGGGCCGGGTCCCCCTCATTTTCCTATATTAGCTCATCTCGAGATCAACTCCAAATGGAGTGAAAATGGGTGTGTGAGCTCACAAAAATGTGCTTAGTGTGATTATGAATCCCACTTTTGAATCCATGCGATAAAAGGAGTTTGAATTTGAATTTAAATTCAAAGTAGCCTTTTACTAATCGTACCCAAAAATACCTCAAAGTTTTGGATTTGGATGGAATTTGGCATTAGCGTTCCTAACAAAGTTTAGGAGTTAAACATATGCTCAGCCCCTATATGATGCATTTGGGAAATACCACTTTTGCATTTTGTGAGTTTATCTCCTAATGAATCTATTGATGGTGGCCACTTGGTCTTCAAATGTGTTCATATGGTTTCCACAAATGAGGTTAGGTGTGGTGTGATGAACACTTTTAGCAAATGAAAAACTTTGGCCCTTACATTCCTCCCCCCTTAAAAGAATCTCGTCCTGAGATTATAAGGTAAAAATGAGAGAGAGGACGGTGGAGAATTACCGGATGTGCGACATTAAAAAGTCGGGGTAGTTAGCACGAAGAAAGCCTTCGCTCTCCCATGTTGCTTCATCCACAGAGTGATTACTCCATAGAACTTTATATAACCACCACGTACGGTTCCGTGTGGTTCGGGCCTTCTCATCAATAATCTGAACCGGTTCTTCCCGATAGGTGAGATCTGGTCAGTTCTTCGATCACTCCCAGCCGAACGGTGGTTGAAAGCTTGAGGCACTTCCTCAGCTGAGAAATGTAAAAGACGTTGTGCACATCAGACAGTGTTGCTGGTAATTCTAGCCGGTATGCAACTGATCCACATCTTTCAAGAATCTGGAATGGACCGATGAATCGGAGTGCCAACTTTCCTCTAACCCCGAATCTGTTCATTCCCTTCATTGAAGACACACGTAGATACACGTGATCCCCAACTCCAAATTGCAAAGGACGTCTTCTCCGGTCCGTGTACTGTTTTTGTCAGGATTGGGCGGCTTTTAAGTTCGCTTGAATCAATGAAACTTTTCCTTTCGCATTGTTGACAAGATCAATCCTGAAGGTGACCCTTTCGCTAGACTCACACCAATTCAGTGGTGTGCGGCATTTTCTCCCGTATAGAGCCTCGTAAGGCACCATTTTGATGCTGACTTGGTACCCATAATTGTACGAAAACTTGGCTAACGGTAAGTGATCATCCCAATTCTTACCTTGGTTGATAGCGCAAGCTCGTAACATGTCTTCTAAAATTTGATTTACCCGCTCGATTTTCCCATCCGTCTGTGGGCGGTACGCTGAACTACGGATGAGCTTCGTCCCCAAAGCAGCATATAACTGCTCTAAAAAATGAGACACAAATAAAGTGCCCCGATACGAGATGATAGTGCGGGGTACGCTGTATATGCACAGAATCCGTAAGATGTATAGTTCAGCATACTTCTTTGCATTGTAGTTGGTGTTGACCGGGATAAAATGGGAAACTTTTGTGAGCCGGTCGACAATCACCCACACCGAATCATGTTTCTGAAATGTGGTGGGTAAACCGATGATGAAGTTCATACTCACATCCTCCCACTTCCAGGCAGGAATGCCAAGCGGTTGTAACAATCCTGGTTTCCTCATGTGGTCAGACTTCACCCTTTGGAATGTATCACACTTGGACACATATTTCACGATCTACCGCTTCATCCGTGACCACCAAAATTTGCTTCTGAGTTCTTGATACATCTTGTTGCTGCCGGGGTGAATAGAAAACTTTGACAAGTGAGCCTCATCAAAGATTTTCTTCCGTAACTCCAGGTTACGGGGTACGATGATCATGTCCTTGAGCCACAGGATGCCGTCCCCGTCTTTCCGGAAACAATTCAACTCCCCACTGTCTACACATCACCGCAAATGCGACATGCCCTTGTCATGTTTCTGAGCTGCCGCTATCTCTTCACGAATGGTGAGGATAAGAGCTAGGTTGTAGAGAGCTCCATGAGGAACCACATGCAATGGTGGCTCGCTCTCTTCCAACGGGGTGATGGTCATATTATGAACGTGTGATTTGCGACTCAGCGCATCCGCCACCCTGTTTGCCTTGCCGGGGTGATAATGGATCTCTATTTTGTAATCCTTTATCAATTCTAACCATCTTCTCTGCCTCATGTTCAACTCCTTCTCAGTGAATATGTACTTGAGGCTCTTGTGGTCGGTGTATAAATGTACGAGGTTACCGAGTAGGTAGTGCCTCCACATTTTGAGTGCGAGTACCACGGCAGCGAGCTCTAAGTCATGAGTTGAATAATTTTGTTCATGATTCCTGAGCTTCCGTGATCCATACACGACCACCCTTTGGTCTTGCATCAGCACATATCGGAGCCCAACGCTGGATGCATCGCAGTACACATCGACCAGTTTTGTTGTGTCTGGCTGCGTCAAAACCGGTGCTGATGTTAGGTGCTTCACTAGTGCCTTGACCGCTGCTTCACATGCTGGAATCCAAACATATTTGGTAGCCTTCTTCAGCAGCTCTGTCATAGGCTTGGCAATCTTCGAGAAGATCAGAATGAACCTCCGATAATACCCTGCGAGTCTGAGGAAACTCCGTACCTCATGGACAGACCTCGGGGATTTCCAATTCAGCACTTGTGTGATTTGCTCAGGTCTACAGCGATGCCCTCCGCTGAGATAATATGCCCGAGGAAAGGTACTTGCGATATCCAGAATTCGCATTTGCTGAATTTCGCATATAGCTTGTGATCCCGCAGCCGTTGCAAGACTATACGCTGGTGCTTCGCGTGTTCTTTCTCCGACATGGAATATACCAATATGTCGTCGATGAAGACTACGACAGACTTGTCCAGCTCCGGCATGAATACCGAGTCCATCAACTACATGCGATGAGCTGGAGCGTTGGTGAGGCCGAAGGACATGACCAGGTACATAAAGCCCGTACCTCGTTGAGAAAGACATCTTCGGTATGTCCTCAACCCGTATCTTAACCTGATGGTACCTGGACCTTAAGTCCATTTTGGAAAAGATCTTTGCTTCGACCAACTGATCAAACAACATGTCGATCCGTGGCAATGGGTACTTGTTCTTGATAGTCACAGCATTTAGTGGACGATAGTCCACGGAAAGCCGCAACATTTCATCTTTCTTATTCACAAATAATGCCGAACTGCCCCATGGCGAGGAACTCGGCCTAATAAACCCCTTCTCCAGCAGGTCCGTCAACTTCATTTTCAATTCCGCCAACTCCTTTGGCGCCATCTTGTACGGCCTTCTAGATATTGGCATAGTTCCTGGTGCAAGTTCAATCTTGAACTCCACCTCTCGGTCGTGCGGCATCCCCAGTAAATCATCCGGGAACACGTCAGGGAACACACGGACTACTGAAATGTCTTTCAATCAGATGGTGGTGGATTGGTATATGGTTAGAAGTCTTATTATTGGACTGTACAGTAATAATGAATGAGACTCGTGTATTTCTGGGTGTAGATGCACGACTCGTAGGACGGTGTCTAAGCGTGTTAAGCACGACATCCCTAAGATGACATCAACCTTTTGTCCCTCTAAAGCTATGAGAGACGTAGGGTATATTCTACCCCCTAAGCATAATGGCGCTTTAGGAACCATCATGCTTGCTGAAATTTTCCCACCCGGTGAACAAATCAAGTAAACTTTTGGTGGGTAGTACTTGCAAGCTGTATTTAGCAATAAAAGCTTGGCTAATGAAATTATGTGTGGCGCCTGAATCAAATAAAACTATGGTGGTATGCTTGTGGAGTTGGAGCATACCCGCAATGATGGGTGCTCCCTGCGGCACGTCCTCCATGGCGAGTTGGTGGACGGTGCCGGGCTTAGGGTTTGCCCACCATGCATTAATGGGGTTCCGGGGCTGATTCCTCCCTGGACACTGTGGTGCCACTCCGCTGCCTTGCCTCTAGGGGAAGTTGTTGGTGAAATGTCCTTGACGACCACATTTCAAGCATGCGGTCGATGGCTGGCCCATGCTTGGACGATGAAAGCCTGGCATGCGTTGCTGAGGTGCAAACGCACGAGGCATCGCCCTCTTCTGCTGTTGTTGCTGTGGAGTTGGTGCTGGTAAGGCCGGTCGGAACGCCGGTGGCGAATACGGCTGATTGCGAAATTGCATCTGTCGCTGCGGTGACTGCCAGCGTTGACCCGATGGTGAGCGATACACCATCCGGTATTTCTGGGGAGGACCACCTCCCTCTCTGCTGCTTTGTGGCGCGCTTTGCTTCTTTTCCGCCGCCGCTAACTCCTTGCCAAAGTCCTCTTGTACAATCGCAGCATCAATTATGTCATCGAGGCTGCCACGATTGAACATCGCGAGCTTGTCCTTCAGGAGCGGATTCAGCCCCTGGTAAAAGTGATCCCACCGCTTCTCGTCAGTATCGGAGTGATAGGAAGCATAGAGTGCGAGATCATTGAATGCCCTGGAATAGTCCAGTGCGCTCCTGTTACCTTGCTGCAGGTGAAGAAATTCCTGCGTCTTTCTCTTCATTAAACTCGGCGGTATATGATAGGCCCCGAAGGCTGTCCGGAACTCCGCCCAGCTTAGCACTCGCTCGGTGGGTTGCGAGGCACAGAAGTTTGCCCACCAAGTGCTCGCGGACCATTGAAGTTGTTGGGCCGTGAACTGAGTCTTTCGCTGCTCACTAACTTGGAGCAGCCCGAACAACATCTCCATCGTGCGGAGCAAGTTGTTCGCATCGAGTGGTTCATCCGCTTTTGAGAATACCGGGGGACGGGTTACTAGAAAATCTGAGTAAGAACTTTGTTGTCGTTCTTCCCGGTATTGACGCCTCTCTGGTCGAGACGTATTGGCGATTAAGGTTTGCAGCAACTCTGTGTGCTGCTGATGTGAGCCAGCCATGGCTGCAAAGATGTCGGCCAAAGTAACCGTTGGCGGTGGTGGTGGCTGTGGTTGCTGTTGCTGCTGCTGCTGCTGCCCCGAGGAAGTCTCAAGAGGCTGTTGGGAGGCCTCTCCCCCTGAATTGAACCACCAACCTCAGGGTTGGCACGTGTACGAGTCATTCTGAAATTCAAAACAGTAACAATCAGCACATATCATTCTTAAAATTCCATGGAAAACAGTAGGTATTGTAGTGACACATGAAAAAATTGCACAACATTCACATATATTGATAAAGCATAAACTTTATACAAGATACATTATTCTCGGTGATGGGGCCTTTCACACGTTCACGGGGTCATGCCACTCGCCCGGGAATCGAATTGGGTGGTGCCGTGATATGCGGCACCCAATAGCACACATATAAGGAAACATGTATTACATAAATCAAAAGCGGAAGCTTACAAATGTTCTTTGTAAATAATTTACATCAAAGAACTACAGCAGAAGATGAATATCATGTCACGTCGAATAACTACTAAGCACTCGAGAAGATGTCCAGCCCGGGGACTCTTCTCTCTAGCAACACGAAGACAACAGCAGCGGCTGGGTTCTCCATGTGTTAAATGACTTGGAAGTCTCTGAGTCTCAATGGACAACGTCCTCATAAGCGTCGATGTTAACCTGAAAAACCACTCATATAGCAAGCGCAAGCATATAGGCTCAGCAAGACTGATCCGTCTCTCCTAAACAAGAAACTCTACATGCACGACGGGTTGAAATAGGTTAGCTGAATTTGCATAAAGGACTCGCATACAGTTGATCCTTAACATTCAGGTTTTAAGCCTCATTTTAAGGACCTTGAGCCGAACAGCATCACAACTCCACAATCAAAGAAGAAACGCTTTGTTGTGATGCTTCTTGCACAAAGTGAAGTAAAGTTTAATTAGCACCATCTCTAAGTCAAGCATGGTTGCAACACAACTTAAATCACAAGCCTTATAAAGTTCAAAAGAAATCTCTTCAGTTCTTACTACTTAAAGACACAGTGGGCAAGTATGCACATATGACCGCGAGTGACGGTGATTCAAATCAGTAAATGCCCGGACTACATGACACGTACACCCATACTCCGAGTTTCTGACATGACCCCACGGTCTTGTCGAGCCAGGATCACGCTGAGGGGTGCTGCGTTGCACAGCACCGGATAACACACATCAAAGGCATAAAGCGGAAGCAAAGTTTTATTACATAAAGTGGTTTATGGACATTTTTACATCAAAATATGTCCAGTCTACACTCACGGGCATAGACTACGCATCAAGTTCGCGTTCAGCCTGTGAATGTGTCCTTGCTAGCACACACGCACACTAACACGGCGGCGTGCACGACTCCCACTCGACGGGGTTCCCCTCCTGGGGTTCCGTCTCCTCCTCGGGAGTCCCTTCCACATAGAACCCTGCAAAAGCTTCAAACACAAGCAGTGAGCACGAAGGCTCAGCAAGACTGACCCGTCTCTCCTAAACATGGAACTTCTACATGAGGGGTGATGGGTACATGAGATAAAACAATTTGCAAAGGACTCACCTAATTATTGTAACCTTACTTTCAAGTTTTAGCAGCAGGTTGTGGAGAACCTTATGTTAAGGCACATGACAGAGCCGCAATCAAACAATAAACGCATTTCTCTCATGTACTTTGCCCAAAGTTGAAAAGAACTTTAGTTAGCTCTAAACTACAACAATTTATTAACAATCAAGTCCATCTTTCAATCAGCAACATTTTAACATGTAACTAGCCTGTTCTTTCTACGTCACGGTACAGTGAACAAGTGGTACTCACTGACCGCGAGGGACGGCGATTATAATCGATTTACACCTGCAGGGTTACCCGAATAACCCGTCACGTACGCCCGTACTCGATGTTGCCTACAGCAACCATCACGGACGCCGTACGCAACCACCTTTCGCCCGTCAGCCAAATGTTGATCCGGTCCCATTGTCCCGAGCAAGAGGTCTCTGCATGCGCATCTCAATGCCGCCAGCTGATTTACACCTCGAGCTCTCAACCTACCCTCTGAACGACGGGCAATGCCTCAATACCCAGCTACCGAGTTACATCAGTTTCCCGGTTCCCATATAGCCGGTAGGTCTTTGGTACTGTTCTGGCTTGTTCAACAGGCCCGCACACGGCTTGGTCCTCAATCGACACAAGCGTAGCTATAGCACACAGGCCCCAAAGTCCTGCTGCCCTTACTCTCCGCTCGGTCTCATTTTTCTTGCCATGTGTGTCATGTGCTATCTCTACCCGAGTCGAGTGCCTCTAGCCTATGCTCGCGAGTAGTCCCAACTACTCGACTTGTACCGAATCCTACATTATCTTAGCATTGCAGTAGCTAACGGGGTTTGCAATCCTAAACCCAACCCATGGTTTTCTTGGCTATGCAATTTGGTTTCCAAACAAAACTCTAATGCAAGGAATAATAGTATTCAAGTATGTGCTCAAAACAATAAAAATTTGTAAAAAGGTTAATTCAAACCGGAGCTTGCCTTGCTGCTCTTGGTCGTAGGCTAGCTGCTCCTCTGGAGTAACGAAGTCTAGAACTTCGGGTTCCTCCTCGACCTTAGCGACTACATGATATAAGAAGTACATGTATTAATTAAATGCATTTGAATTGAGTTTTTAAACTTGTGAACCTTATAAGTCTCACTAGACAGACTCAATGACTTTGAAATTTTTATTGTGGCTTGGTTACCACCTAAACAGAGACTTGGTCAAGTTTTAGTTGCAGCAAAGCTCATTTGAGCTCCCCACAAATAATTATGTCCTTGACCTTAATTGGAGATCTTAGGGTATTCTAGGGGTTTTCATGGAGCAAGCCATGACTTTCTGAAAACTAGATTTTCATAGGGTTCTAATGGAGTTCCCCTCACTTAATTTGAAAGTTCCTAGCTAAATATATGAGCTAAACAATTTCAGGGAAAATTCTGAAAATGTTTCTGAACATTTTCTATTTTCTCTGGAACAGTTTCACTAATCACACCATTAGGTGGATCAAATGAGCTCAAATGGATCTGAATTTTTTATGGTAGTTGATATTTTGGTGAACAGCCCAGCAAAATTTCAGAATTTTCCTCCAAGGGATTCTCTAGTTAAAATTCCAAACATTTTAAATTTTGAGGAATTAATTCAGGAAAAATAAGGATTTTCATGAAGTGAAACTTGATTTTATGAAAAGTACTCAGAGAGCAGAATCCAATAAAATTTTGTTCACTCGATTTGGAGCTTTCTAGCCAAAGTTATGAGGATTTGAAGTTTGAATGAAATCTGAAAATCGGGGAAAAGTTTAAATCTGCTGGTGGGCCACGGGGACACGTGTTGTGCGCTGAGGTGTCGGCACACCGGGGTCTACAGAGCTTTTGCGCGCCAGCACATCGGATCCGAGCCGCAGCCCGATCCCGATTTATTGTATGAGCCGCTGACAGCCGGGCCCCACATTTTCTTCTTCCTCCCGCCCTCTTTCTCGCGCCCGTGCGCTCCCCCCTCACCGGAGCAGACGGCTGCTCGCCGGACCGACGTTTCCGACCGCTGCCCAGCTAGAGACTCGCCGCCAGAAGGTTTAGGGCACCGAGGAACACGATGGTGGGCTCTGCTTGGGCTGCCGGTGGCCGGAACCAGCTCGGCGACGTGCGGCGGCTACTGCTGTGGTTCGGCGCCGTCACCCGAGGTCTCCAGCCCGCCAACACATGCACCGATGGGCTCTACACCACCAGCGCAGCTCTAGGAAGATCGACACAACCTCAGAGTAGCTCGGGGGTGGCCGCAAATACGGTTTCATCGTGCGACCGAATGGGTCCCCAGGGAACACCCCTAGTAGAGCTTGAATTCCGCCGCTCCGAGGCGTTTTCATGCGATGGATGCTAAAGGAGAATTAATCGCCGTCTAATCCAGCATACACTTGCAATGTTTGATGACTTAAGGAGGAGTAGAGAAGGAGAATTTTAAGGAACTGTACCGTAAGCTCGGTTGAGGCCGCCGGAGCAAAATCTCGGAATTCACCGGTGAGAGCTCACGACGTGGCTTGAGCTTCAGGTGAAAGCAGCGTGGAGTCCGTGCACTCCTTTTGCCGCCCTTGCTCGGCCGTGAAAGTTACTGTGGTGCGCTGCCCACGTGAGACCGATCGCCATTTTTGAAGTAGCTCGCGGCGGTCGTCGTTGATCACGGGAACAGAGGCCGAAACTCAGTGGTCTAGGCGTTGGGAGAGTGGCGCTTGAGCTCAGGGCACTGCCTAGCAGCTCGGGGAGGCGAGGGTGCGATTGTTTTCCCCGTTTTCCTGATCGACTGAGAGCGCGGGGGAAGAAAGTGACGCTGTTCGATGTCGCCCGCGAGGAGATAAAGACAACCGGGTCTTCACTCGGGCTGAGGCGATGAAGGTCGTGTGGGGGCACGAGGAGGCCGTCCTGGGCACCAGCGCGTGAGGTAGGAAGCAGCTGGTGGCGCCGGCTCTTCTCGGTGGCACACCTGGCAGCTGCTCGGTGGAATTTCCCACCGAGGCTGTGACTTAGTGTGCAAGTCACACCTCTTAGCTCTATGACATGTGGGTCCCACTCTCAATTTTAACCCCTGAACTTAACTCCAATTCCCTGTTGTAAACAGTAGTCCCCACAAAGCCCATGGTGATTTGAATTATCTACCCTTGAGCCATTTGAATTGGTTAGAATTCAAATTGGGTTTGGTTTGAATAAATTTCAGCACATGTTCAGTTTGAAATTCAAATAAAGTTTGAATTTGCTCCACTTAGCTCATGTCAAGCTCAACTCCAAATGGAGTGAAAATTGGTGTGTGAGCTCACAAAAATGCGCTGAGTAAGAATTAGCCTCCCACTTTTGAATTCATAGGATAAAAACAGTTTGAATTTGAATTTGAGTTCAAACTACCCTCTTTCTAGCTATACCCAAAATGACCTCAAAAAGGTTTTGAATTTGGGTGAAACATGGCATGGACATTCCTAGCAATGTGTAGGAGTTTTCCCAATGCCCAGCCCCTATATGATGTATGTGGGAAATGCCACTTTTACCCTTTGTGAGTTTGTTTTCTAATGAGCATGTTGATGGTGGTTACTAGCTCTTCAAATGTGTTCATCAACTTGCTTCAAATGAGGTGTGTGTGTGTGGTGATGAACACTTCAAACACGTGTCAAAAACTGAGGCCCTTACAGTTGCCGGCAGCAACCTCGACTGATGTTGTACGCGGCCACCTTTCCCAAGTTCTTCCACAGAGGACGCAGTCCAACTGCCCCGAACAGCAAGCTCCCTCAAGGTACATACCCGCAGTACTATGTTCTTGAGCGAGTTACCTCCTGCTGTCCTGACGCCGAAAGCCTAAGATGATTTGAAAAGTTCCAATGTGGATCTCACAAGGTACGTCGGTTTCCTGGGTCCCATATAGCCAGTATGTGCCTGGTACACAACTCAAACTTGTCCAACAGGGCCAAGTACGGACGGGCCTTAACCGACACAGGCAGGGCTATGCACGCACAGTCCGCAGCCTGCTGCATCTAAACCTCCCTGCCTGGTCTCCATTTCTTAATTGTGAACTTTCCTCAATGTTTCTATTCACGACCCGCTCCGAAGGAACCAAGCCCTAAACTCGCGAGTAGATTCCAACTACTCGACTTCTACCGATCCTTTCCTACTAACATTTAGCGTAGCCCAAATCCACTTGAAGAGGAGCTAATCTACCCATTCTCTCTTGGGTTAATCTGGTCATGCAATTGGGTTTTCAATATCATCTAGACCTAATGCAATTAATAATTCAAAGCTATGATCTATAGAAATGGAAAGACTTTATAAAATTCCTTGAATGCAAACCGGGGCTTGCCTGTTTTGCAATTGACTAGTATATATTCAGTTAGTGAAGATCACTTGAGGCTTGATCACTCGCTTTCCTCTCTTTTTGATCTCCACTTCGATCTCTTCACAATCTTTACGTCGAAGCTACACGTTAGAAACTGGAATATGCACAAGTATTTAATTGTAAAGATTTTGCTATCCAGTTCTAATGACAAGTTAGAAACTGGAACTCTATTTAAGAATTTAAAACGACACTGGTGCTAAGGTTTGGGTTTGGGTTAAGCAACATGATCAAGTGATAAGTGTTTTTCATCAATTGTGTTTTGATCACCTAAAGAGGATAGACAGAAAAGTGATGATCTAGAGCTCCAATGGAGCTGAAAATTTTCACGTGAGTTCCTTGTCACAAGAAAGTCATCTGGACAAAAAATTAGCACTTTTCACTTAGTGGTTTATTCAGAACAATTCCCTAAGCAATTAAGAAAAAAGGAAATAATTCTGAAGTAACTCACATGTTCATAGAGCCTGCATGAATTTTCTTAGGATTTTTGGAGCTAAGAATTGCCCAGAACTGAATTTTCATGTTTTGGGAATTCTCTGAAAATGTTTCTGTGTACATTTGAACACAGCAACTCAAAATCTAAATTCCCCTAATCAAATCAACTCTAAATGAGCTGAGGATTTTACAGGAGTTCAATAACATCCTAAAGATTATTCTGGCAAATTTTGAGGATTTTTGGATGAACCAAACTCCCTCAAAAATTATTTTTCTGAAAATATTTAATGAATTTTTCAGAATTAAATAATGAATTTCATACAAATTGGGTTGCATATTTGAATAGAGGTTTTTCACCTCAATCTAACCCAATTTGAATCAGTAAATTTGGAATTTCCTAGCAAAAGTTACGGATTTCTAAAGTTTGTAGGAAATTTGAATTTGAATTGAGAGAAAAGTTCAAATGCTGACGGTGGGTCCAGGGAGCTACGTGTCACTCTCTCGGCCAAAACACTGATCTGAGGCCGCAGAGAATCCAACTCCTGTTTAAACGTGCGGCTGACATGTGGGGCCGGCAGGTTGTCTTCTTCGCACGCCCTTGCCGCCCACCTCGCCGAAGCTCGCCGGACTTTGGTCTCCCGGCCTCCTCCCAAGCTCCCTCTTCCTGCCAGGGCCTAATCCATCATGCTGAACATGTTGGTGAGGGTTCCCCGAGCCTACGACGGCTCCAACAAAGTGTAAGGGCCCAAATTTTTCATTTGCTAAAAGTGTTCATCACACCACACTCACCTCATTTGTGGAAAGGATATGAACATATTTGAAGAGCAAGTAAACACCATAAAGAAATTCATTAGGACATAAACTCATAAAATACAAAAGTGTATTTCCCACATGCATCATATAGGGGCTGAGCATATGGAAAACTCCCAAATCTTGCTAGGAATGCTCATGCAAAATTTCACACAAATCCAAAACCTTTTGAGGTGTTTTTGGGTACAACTAGAAAAAGGCTAGTTTGAACTTAAATTCAAATTCAAACTCCTTTCATCCTATGAATTCAAAAGTGGGATTCATATTCACACTCAGCACATTTTTGTAAGCTAACACACCAATTTTCACTCCATTTGGAGTTGATCTTGACATGAGCTATTATGGCTAAATTCAAATCAAATTTGAATTTAAGTTAACATGTGTTGCAAATTTGGTCAAATCAAATCACACTTTGATTCATTCAAATTCAAATTGGCATTTGGATGTTTGATCAAACTACAGGGGTATTAGGGTCCCCAAGAATTAAGATCAGTAGAAGTTTCATTTATGAGGTTGAAACTGAGGAGTGGGGCCCTTATGTCAGTCACCCAGTGATCAAACCGACTGAAGCCTGGTGCTTGGGTTCTTGCGCGCAGCCGAGCAGATGCCACGGCGAGAACACATCACCACCAGCTGCCTGCATGCTCTGGCCACCGAGACGTTTCCTCACGCCCTTATCCTCACCCTCGGACGAGCACCGAACCATTTCCTCGCTCACAGACCCGGTTGCTTCGCTCTCGCACGAAAGAAAAGTGCCACTCGCCGAAGCTCTCTGCTCCACCGTCGCCCGATCGAGCCAGGGGCTGTCACCCTGAGCTGAGGCCGCAGCCGAGTTCGCCGACCCTTGCTCGGCGTTCGCGCACCGGTTCCAGCCCGTGACCGATCTTCCTCGAGCTTCTTCGAGCCATTTCTTCTTCTTTGGTTAAGACCGAGCCGCCGCCATGAGAACACCTCGTCCGGCCACCACAGCCCGCCTTCCCCCAAGCTGTGAACAGCAAAGAGGTTAGTCAAAGTCATCTCTTCCCTCACTGCAAGCTCCGGCGACATGACAGGAGCTGCCGTCGCAGGAATTTCAAGGTTTTGCGCCGTTGTACAAAAGAGACCGCCGGACCACTTCGCAAAATTTGTGCTAAACACCACACCACTCATCACCGAACTTAGTAACCTATTTCTAGATTCCCGTGCGAGTCTACGGGATCAGAAACCTTGGACAACCATCGAGTATAGCCACCGTTCTCTTAGTTTTGCTAGTTTTCCTGATTTTCGACCTAGGTTGCATGGCGACATGCTAGTTAGAGCCATTACCAAGCTCATTTGAGTTCATGACGACCTTACCTAGGGTGCACTGATGCTGTACGACGTTTTGCTCCAGCATTTGGGGTGCTAGGGAGCCCGGCCGACACGGCCGAAGTGCTTCTGAAGCCGCCGCTCGTTGCCGGCCATGTTCCAGTTGTTTTCATGTTGAGCTAAGGTCAGCACCGTGTTCCCTGTGCGGGATTAGGCAGAGGCGGCGAAAATATAGAAGCTT
Organism: Neostapfia colusana; assembly: GCA_030760725.1. Taxonomy (NCBI): domain Eukaryota; kingdom Viridiplantae; phylum Streptophyta; class Magnoliopsida; order Poales; family Poaceae; genus Neostapfia; species Neostapfia colusana. The sequence goes on from JASWHV010000011.1 coordinate 51,182,668, forward strand.
GGTGCACGGTAGAGCCCCTCCGGCGAGGGGTGCGGCGGCCGAGCGCGGGAGCGTGAGGTTGAAGACAACCCGCGGGCCCCGTGTGTCAGCCACAGGTAATCGGACACCAGATTCTCTGTGGCGCAGGATCGAGTGTAGCTACGTGCATTTAATTGTGTGACCCTGTGTGCAACGCACCAAAGCGTGACACGTAGCCCCGTACCCACTGGCAGAGATTTAAACATTTCCTGATTTTTAGTTTCTAGTTCAAATTTCAAACCGACATAACTTTGGCTAGGAAACTCCAAACCGTGTTAACCAAATTTTGTTGTGCTCAGCTCTCTGAGTACTTTCCAACAAATCAAGTTTCACCAAATGAAAACCTAATTTCCCGAGAATTAATTCTTCAAGGTTTAAGCTGTTTAGAATTTTAACTGGAGAACCCTTTAGTCAAAATTTCTGAAATTTGGCCAGCATGTTCCTTATAATATACCTGAGCTACCATAAAAATTTCAGATCCATTTGAGCAAATGTGATCCACCTAATGGTGTGATTAGTAAAACTATTCCAGAGAAAATGAAAAATGTCCAGAAACATTTTTCAGATTTTCTCTGAACTTGTTTAGCTCATATCTTTTGCTAGGAATCTTCAAATTAGATGGAACCAATTCCATTAGAACCCTCTGAAAATCTAGTTTTCATAAAGTCATGGCTTGTTCCATGAAAATCCTTAGAACACCCTAAGATCTCTAATTAAGGTGAAATACATATGTATTTGTGGAGGGCTCAAATGAGCTTTGCTGCAAATGAAATTTGGCCAAGTCTCGGTTTAGGTTGTATCCAAACCATAGTAAAAATTTCAGAGTCATTGGGCCTGTCTAGCAATACTTACAGTCTTAATAGTGCCAACTTCAAATTCAAATGCATTTAAATTGACACACATACATATTTATATTATGTAGTCGCTAAGGTTGAAGAGGACCGGAGGTGTTGGATTTCATCACCCCAGAGGAACAGCTAGCATACGACCAGCAGCAAGGCATGCTCCGGTTTGCATTAACCGTTTTACAAACTTTATTGTTTTGAGAACTTACATTGAGTATCCACTTTAATTGTGCATTAGAGTCTTGCTTGGAAACCCAATTGCATAGCCAAGAGAACCAGGGTTTTGGGCTTAGGTTTTTAAACCTCGAGTAGCCACTGCAATGGTCAACTAGCTTAGGATTCGGTACAAGTCGAGTAGTTGGAAATGCTCACGAGAATAGGCTAGAGGCACACCATTCGGTTAGAGATAGCAAATGGAACACATGGCAAGAAAAATGAGACCGAGCGGAGAGTAAGGGCAGCAGAACTTTGGGGCCTGGGTGCCATAGCTCTGCTTGTGTCAATTGAGGACCGAGCCGTGTTCGGGCCTGTTGAACAAGCTAGAACAGTACCAAAGACCTACCAGATATATGGTAACCGGGAAACCGATGTAATTCGTGTAGCTATCTGTTGAGGCATAGCTTGTCCTCCAGATGGTAGGTTGAGAGCATGAGGTGTAAATCAGCTGGCGACACTGCAGATGCACGTGCAGAGACCTCATGCTCGGGATGATATGACCGATTCAACATTTGGCTAACGGATGAAAGGTGGTTGCGTACGACGTCCATGGTGGTTGCTGTAGGCAAAATCAAGTACGGGAATATGTGACGGGTTATTCGGGTAACCTTGCAGGCGTAAATCGATTATAATTGCCGTCCCTCATAGTCAGTGAGTACCACTTTTTCACTGTACCATGACGTAGAAAGAACAGGCTAGATTCATGTTAAAAAGTTGCTGATTGAAAGATGTACTTTGGTTGCTAAAGATCTGTTGTAGTTTAGAGCTAATTAAAGTTCTTTTCAACCTTGGGCAAAGCACATGATAGAAAAGCATTTCTTGTTTGATTGCGGCTCTCTTATGTGCCTTAGCACGAGGTTGTTCCACAACTTGTGCCAAAAACTCAAAAGTAAGGTTTAACTAATTAGGCGTGTCCTTTGCAACATACATTCCATTACACAATGCAAACCCAGCGTGTAGAGTTTCATATATAGGAAAGAGGGGTGAGTCTTGCTGAGCCATCATGCTCACTGCTTGTGTTTGAAGCGTTTGCAGGATGCTATGAGGAGGAGGCTCCCGAGGAGGAAACGGAACCCCAAGAAGGCAACCCCGTCGAGTGGGAGTCGTGCACGCCGCCGTGTTAGTGTGTGTGCGTGCTAGTGGGAACACGTTCACGGGCTGAACATGAACTCGTTTGCTTAGTCTACGCCCATGAGTGTAGACTTGACGTATTTTGTCGTAAACATGTTCAAAACGGTTTATTGCAATAAAACTTTTGCTTCCGCTTTGTACCTTTTATGTGTGTTATCCGGTGCTGTGAAACTCAGCACCCCCTCAGCGTGATCTGGGCTAGTCGATCGCACATAGCCCGCGATGGTGCGGCGGCTAGGTGAAACTTCGGCGGCGCTAACCCGACATGCTAGCCCGCCAAATACCCAGAGGATCGGTGCTACAACAACAGTGGAGCACGAAGGAGATCGACGTAATCTCAAACTAGCTAGGAAATGGCGCTAAAGTGGTTCTCACCGTGTGCCTGAGATGAAAACAGCAGTGCGCCGTCGGAAAACCTCGAAATATGCCGGCTACACGTGCTTTCATGCTAGGGTTGTGAAGCAAAAAGGATCCTTAGCAAGTCTATCTCGTGTGTGTGCAGTTTTGTATGCTCTAAGCAAGTATTGATTGGGAATTCGGGGTTTCCTTACCCGAAGGTTGTTTTGCGCCGACCGGACAAAGAATCAGAAATTCATCGGCGGTGATCAACCACTCGAGCCAAGCTTTGGAGGTGAGCAGTGTGGAGTATTGGCGCGTCCAAAGGCACTCTTTCTCGGGTGTGAGAAGCTTCGGGTGAGGCTGTCCACGGGAGCTCCATGCCGCTTTTGCTTTCGGCCGCCGCTGGAACATTTGTAATCGGGGTTGGGGAGGCCAAGCTCACTCGGTTGTGGTCTGAGGAGGTCATGGAGGAGACCGTGGTGCGGTCTTTCAACTGCCTACAGCTTTACACGCGAGGAGGAACCGGCTCACGATCGAGTCCGGAGAGGTGGCTGCTTCTCTGTTCTTGAGCTTGAGAGAGAGGAACAAAGCATGGTTTCTCCGGTTTGTGGGCGAAAAGGAGCACGGCAGCGAGGGATGAGCACCCAGGCAGCTCTCCAGTGCGAGAGAAAAATGGGGAGAGGTGTCTCGGCCTGCCCTCGGTGTTTCCCGCGTGCTGCTCGACTCTGTCTCGGTGGCTTCCGAGTGGGATAAGCAAGACTCCATTTCACCCCCTTATCCAATGGACCCAACACCATTTCACCCCCTTATCCTCCCCAAAATATCTCCAACATTTGCAAATGATGAAATTCAATTGTGTGGAGTTGAAAACTGAGCTGCGTTTGGATAATTGGGCAAACTTCATCCAAATTCAAATGTGTATTTGAATTCATTGCAATTTTAAATCCAATTAGAAAAATGGATAGCAAAACATTTCAAAAGTTCATGAAACTTTGCATACCCACTAATTTATACCTAAGGAATTCAAATAAGGAATCTTATTTTTGGTTTGGCTGCAGTAAACGAGCTTTTTAACACAACAGTTTGCAATCCCTTGTGTTACCCTCATTTGAAATTTGCATTTGAACAAACGGTGTTCACAATCTGATTTTTAAACTTTCCATTGGACATGAGACTTCAAATATGTGGTTTTAATCCACCTTGGGTCCAAGCTTGCAAGTAACCTTAAGCTTGTGTAGAGGTAACAAGTCCCAATTTTCATACACATAAAACCAATGTTTGTACAAACTTGAGTTTCTTTGTATTCATATTTTTGGGACCTTTACACTCGGATCCCCGAGAAGTCGTGCTCATGTCGTCACTACCTGTACACATGCTACTTTCTACACGACATGTCAGCTGTTACAAAATTTTCTACACCACCCTCGCTGCCCTACTTGGCAACGGTAAACTCACTACTCAGAGTAGAACTCAACCTCCTGTGGGTCTTCCTGCTCCGCTATCTCTGCTGGTGGCTCAGGGTCCATGACCTCCTCTTCGGGTTCGGGTTCCGGCATCGTCGGGATACCCAAAACAATGGGTACTGCACCTACCATCGGTAGGCCCACTATCAGAGGCATGAGGTCTTGCAAAGCATGCAACTCGTCCATGGCCTGGTTGCAGTCTTCTTCCCAGTTCTGCCCCTCCTCAATAGAGTCATCACGCTATTGAGTAAGGACCTCGTTCTGCTGGGTTAAGACCTGTACTTGCTGCTGCAAAACCGTGATGTCAACATGGTTTTTCTTCTTCGCCTTCTTCATACGACGCAACTGATTGTGTTGCTCATTCAGTCGCTTGATCACATTACGTTGTGCGATGTGAGCACTCTCAAAATGGTCTCGGCGGCTGGTGCTCTTCTTGAGCTCCACGTCAAGTCGAGCTTTATGGACAGCTTAGCTTTCCATCACAGTCTTTCCTGCCATCAACTGGAGGCTAATGTAAAAGTCACTGTGAGACCTATGTGTGCTGAATACATTGGCTTTGACGATAAAAGTTTTGAATACTACCAAAACACCTTTTTAACAAGGTCCGACTCTAGGTCCGAGCTCCTGCAAGGTCCGACGATAGGTCCGAATTGTTTTGGTTAGCTCCGGCAAGGTCCGACGTAAGGTCCGACTTGCTTTGTCTAGGTCTGACTTATTTTGGCTAGGTCCAACATGTTTTTGCTAGCTCCGGTGCTAGGTCTGACTAGCTTTGGTAAGTTCCGTGCTAGGTCCGACTAAGCTTTAGTAAGCTCCAGCGCTGGGTCCGACTAGCTTTGGTAAGCTCCGATTCAAGGTCCGGTTAGCTTTGGTAAGGTTCTGAGCTTGATTGCAATGATTCTGCTTTTAACTTGCAATGTTTCGAACTTGCTTTACTCTTATGGAAAGTTTGCTTAGTATTATTTTTCTAAGTTTTTGGTGTGTTTTGGTGGTTATGGCGGATATCATTTTGCTATGGTTTACAACATGCTTATGTGAGGTGCTCACGTAAGATGTTGTAGTTTCGGAACTAACGAGAGTCAAGTCGAGGACTTGTGCTCGGAAGTATTGGTTGTTTATTCATGTGCAGGTGTTGCTTGAGTTCAAGACATTGCTGGTGACGGGATCCATTGAACTAGTCTTAGGGAGAAGATGAGGTTCAACAACCAAGTTCGGGAGGAATTGTGGTTGAGTTGATCGGGAGGTTGCGCAATATGTTTGAATCAAGAACAATGCATATGAAGGTATCTTGGACGTCATTGGAAGATGTTTGCACGTGTGCAAGGATTGCATGTATGTGGCTGCATGGTTCCAAGGCGTGATGAAGATATGTGGACGTAAAGAATTGGTCGGAAAGGTCCAACCGACTAGGTTATGGATTCAGGCTGCGGCTGAGTCGTGTTTGACTCAAATATGGAAAGTTTTGAGTTGGTTATGATAGGATTTTGTGTGGGTCACGAATTTGAGTTATTTTAGGAATGTGGGATACATTCCTAAGGTGTTTGGAAGTCTTAAGATTGCTTCTATCTGCATATAGAAGAGTCCTAAGCAGTATTGGAAAGTTACAGTTTGAATCCAAGTAGGAGTAGGAGTCCTAGTTTGAGTTGAGTTGGCCTTCGGACTGGTTATATCAGCAAGGGAGGCCAGAGCTCGTGGTGCACGACTTTAGGGCTGTTCCTCTTGTGTTTTGATAAATAAAATTCATATTCTAAAGAAACTTTTGTGCCTTGTTCGTCCGACTTGTTTCAGACAAGTTTTTCTCGTCGAGTTTCTGTTCAGCACTACCTTGCTTCGGTGGTTTTATCATAACTCGAGTTTTACAGATCCAATTGGTGTGATTCTTTTTGGGTTGTCTTCAAAACTTGATTATCTATCATGTGAGAAAATTACACGGTCATTGAATTTGTGGTTTCTGATCTACACGAGTTTCTTTGCAGTATTCCAGAGCTGTTTTTCTCGCGTAGGACAGATTGACCTTTGTTCGATCTTTTGATCGTAACTTGAGTTTCTCTCAACGGATCTTCATGATTGTTTTTGTGACGTCTTCGTGACTTGATTCTCTAAAATCTATACTTTCACAGTTGAACATGTTTAGATTAGTCGCACACACGGTTTCTTTAACAAATCGGTTTTCTGCTGAGGGGTGTTTTGTTGCTTCCACTGAAAAGTTTTTATCTACCATTCACCCCCCTCTGGTAGCTTTACACGTGTACCTCGATCCTACAATTGGTATCAGAGCCAGATTGCTCTAATCTTTGTGATTTGCACGTGTTTTGACTAATCATCATGGAGAAATACTCCGCCAAACCTTGTGTGTTTAGTGGTATTGATTTTCAGGTTTGGAAGGCACGCAAGGAAGCTTTCATCCAGGCGCAAGGCTTTGCAATATGGGAAAAGGTGTACAAGCCTTACGATGTGCCTTCAAACGATCAAGTCACGGCTACAAACATGAGAGATGTCGACAACAACAACAAGGCTCGGAACATGATCATACAAGGACTAACTCAGAGCGACTTCGACCGTGTTGCACACCTCCGATCAGCGTACGATGTGTGGAGAGCACTTTGAGACTACCACAAAGGATCCAACACGATCAAGGAGGTAAGATAGGATATTTTCAAGAAAGAATACATGCGCTTTGAGATGTAACCCGATGAGTCCATTGATAACCTCTTTGCTCGCTTTAATAAAATTCTCAGCAACTTGCGTAGCGTCAATGTTAATTTTTCAGATGCTGAAAATGCTAGGCAATTACTAAGTGCATTAGACATGTCAATTTGGGAGATGAAAGTAACATTCATACGTGAATCCACTATCATGAGTACTCTTACATTAGATGTGCTTTATTCAAAGCTAAAAACTCATGAAATTGACATTATATCACGTAAGAACCCAAATAAGACTATTGCATTTGTCTCATAACGTGAAATGCTTAGCTCCGGCCAATCATTTAGCAATACACTTGCTTTGCTGTCTTCACTAACCCTGGAATAGATTGAGGAGTTTCTAGAGGAGGAGCTAGTACTTCTTTCTACTAGGTTCTCAAAAGGATTGCAAAATGTGAGAACTAGAAGGAGAGGAAGCTCCGGACCTCAACGATGCTTTGAATGTGGTAAGACAGGACACTTTCGTATAGATTGCCCTAACCTTTCAGGTCCTTCTAACCGTTATGAAAAGAAAAATAAAGTCAAGTCCTCTTTTGGCAACTCCAACAAGAAAAAGAAGGGTTCTACAGGACGCGAACTTATAAACAATTTCATCACCGCACTTCAAGAACATGGCTCAAGTGATGTAGACATTGTAAGTGATGAAGATGAAGATGATCTGGCAAACTTGAGCTTCATGGCGGGCAAATCAAAATCAAGTATGGAGGATGCAGAACACAACAGTGACAACGAAGAGGTATGTCCTACTTGCGAAGAAATGTGTGATTCTATTTCTCGTGCCACTATTATTGTTAAGAAAAAGGACAAAAAGCTTAGGGACAATGCTCTCTTTTGTGTCACGTGTAGAGAATGTTACTTTTGCCGATAATTCTTCAACACCTATAATTGCTAAGGGTTCAGTTAGAGTAAATGATCACTACACTTTGAAGGATGCGGCACTTGTCAAAAATTTGAAATACAACTTGCTTTCTGTTTCACAATTGCTAGATGAAAATCTGGAAATTATTTTCAATAAAAACTGCTGCAAAGTTGTAGGTTCAAATAGTGAGCTTATTTTTAACATGTCTCGGTTTGGAAGAGTTTTTAAAGCTGATTTTGATATGTCTTCCTCTAATCATAGATGTCTAGTTGCAAATGATTCCAAAGATTTATGTTTTTAGCATCATAGACTTGGTCACGTAGGCTTTGATCATCTCACGCGTGTTAGTGCTCTTGATCGCATACGTGGGCTGCCTAAGCTTAAAGGGGACAAAGAAATTGTGTGCTCTTCTTGTAGACATGCTAAGATGGTTGCAGGTTCACATGCTCCTCATGACCATGACAACTGAACCGGGTCAACTTTTACACCTTGACACCGTAGGACCTTCACGTGTTCAATCCTTCGGAGGTAAATGGTATGATCTTGTGATTGTTGATGACTATTCTAGATACTCTTGGGTTTACTTTATGGCATCTAAGAATGAAGCTTTTAGTCACTTTAGAACCTTATTTCTTCGATTATCAATTGATCACCCAAGATCTTTAAGAGCAATTAGATGTGATAATGGAACCAAATTTAAAAAACAATCGTTTGATCACTTTTGTTCTGAAAATGCAATAGATCATCAATTTTCTTCACCATATGTACCTCAACAAAACGGTGTTGTAGAGAGAAAGAACAGAAGCTTAGTTGAGATGGCTAGGACTATGCTTGATGAATATCAAACTCCTTGGAAATTTTGGGCTGATGCAATTGCAACCGCTTGTTATGTCTCAAATCGTGTTTTCTTGCATGCTAAGCTAGGTAAAACACCATATGAGCTCAGGTTTGGACATAGGCCTAGTGTCGCACACTTTACAGTCTTTGGTTGCAAATGCTTTGTTAAGAAACATGGTAATCTTGATAAATTTCAAGCTAGATCTGTTGATGGCATGTTTCTTGGTTATCCATCTCATACTAGAGGCTACCGTGTGATTTTACTTGATACTAACAAAATTGTGGAGACTTGTGAGATTTCTTTTAATGAAGCTAGCCCAGGTAATAGTTCAAATATTGTAGGTCCGGATCCATATCCGCAGGGGGTGAGTATTTTCGTTGAAGAAGAGGAAGAAGTGGTGCTGCTGGACGAAAATTCAGCAGCTAATGACATTGTTTCAGCTCCTGATCTTGATTCACAGCCAGCACCGATGACCACCATTGTTGGTCCAGATCCTCCTCACGTCACAAGCTCATCTATTTGTGATGAATATGAAGAAGAAGAAGCTTGTGAAGTGTCCACTCCCCTCCGGATTCCCAAAAGTCATCCTCCACAACAAATTATTGAAGCTTGCATGAACGAGTTACAAGATCTAGGTTTTTCGACCCCAATTCTCATGCACATTCTGCTTTTGTTGCTTGTTTTGAACCCAAAGATATATCACACGCACTCACTAATGAATCTTGTATTATTCCCATGCAAGAAGAGTTAGAAAATTTTGAAAGAAATAATGTTTGGAAACTTGTACCTACACCTCAAGGTCACACTTTAATTGGGACTAAATGGGTGTTTAAAATAAACATAGGGAGGATGGGGTTGTGGTTAGGAATAGGGCTAGGTTGGTTGCTCAAGGTTTCACACAAGTTAAAGGTCTAGATTTTGATGAAACTTTTGCTCCTGTTGCTAGATTAGATGCCATACGAATTTTGTTAGCTTTTGCTGCATCTAAAGGTTTTAAGTTATATCAAATGGATGTTAAAAGTGCTTTTCTTAATGGCTACATAGATGAGGAGGTTTATGTCAAACAACCACCTGGTTTTGAAAATCCAAATTTTCCTAATCATGTTTACAAACTGTCCAAAGCCTTGTATGGTCTCAAACAAGCCCCTAGAGCATGGTATGATAGGTTAAAAACATTCTTACATGAAAAGGGGTTTACCATGGGCAAGGTTGATAAATCTTTTTTTTTGTGCTTAAGCATGGCAATGACTCATTGTTCGTTCAAGTGTATGTGGATGATATTATCTTTGGTTGTGCTTCTCATGATCTTGTGTCCAAGTTTTCAGCTATGATGAGTTCAGAATTTGAGATGAGTATGATGGGAGAACTCACATACTTTTTGGGGCTGCAAATCAAGCAGACCAAGGAGGATACCTTTGTGCATCAAACAAAGTATACAAAAGATCTCCTAAGGCGCTTCAACATGGACAAAAGCAAGACTCTTCGGACACCAATGGGAACAGCAACAACACTTGAACTTTATGAAGATTGTGATCCCGTTGATCAAAAAGAATATAGAAGCATGATCGGATCACTTTTCTATCTCACGACATCAAGACCGGACATACAATTCAGCGTATGTCTTTGTGCACGGTTTCAAGCCTCCCCACGTGCTTCACATAGTCAAGCCGTCAAAAGGATTCTCAGGTACTTACATAGAACTCAAGAATTTGGCATTTTTCTTCCTTCTTCCTCAACCGTTACTTTGAAAGCTTTTTCCGATGCTGATTTTGGGGGTTGTAGGATTGATAGGAAAAATACTTCTGGTGCTTGTCATTTTCTTGGTAATTCACTTGTTGCCTGGTCCTCTAGAAAACAAAGTTCAGTTGCACAATCCACAGCCAAATCTGAATATGTAGCTGCTGCTAGTGCTTGGTCACAAATTCTTTGGATTGTTCAAACACTTAAGGACTATGTGGTTCATCTAGATAGTGTTCCACTATTTTGTGATAATACTAGTGCCGTTTGCATTGCTAAAAACCCCGTGCAACATTCGAGAACTAAGCACATTGACATTAGGTATCACTTTCTCCGTGATAATGTCGAAAAAGGGAACATTGTGCTTCACCATATAGATATCGAACAACAATTGGCTGACATTTTTATAAAACCTTTGGATTTCACTCCTTTTTGTTACATTCGCAGTGAAATAGGGGTTATGCATTCTCATGGCTTAAATTGAGGGAGAATTTTGAAACTTGGGAAGTCTATGTGTCAATCTGAAATTAAAATAATATGAGCATAGTATTTCATGCATATATGACTTTGTGATTCCTTTTTCATGCTGAAAGTTCTTACTACATTACTCGTGTTATACATTTTGTAGTTTTTACCATGTCTAGTAACTGGAATAATTACTTACACTAAATCTGGTCATGGTCGATCTATCTTGCTGTTTACCAAGTGCTTTTAATCATAAAGAATTAATCAAGTAATCAACTCACATGTTGAGTTTTTATGTTCAAATAAAAAATGAGAAAAGATCCAGAGAATATGCATGCATCGCACTTCTTCTTTTGAGATGGCTTATCATTGCACTTAGATATGAACTTGAAAGGAGTCGTGTATGACTAAAACCATGTCCTTAAGATTCTGACGTCAAATGACATAGGCTTGGCTTGGTTGGTTAGAATAAGACTGATGCTGCATATAATCTCTTGCAAATGTCATAAGATCAAATTTTTGCTTTAAATGATAAATAAAATGCAGGAAAAGTGTCATGCTTTCAGGTCTTGAAATAGTTAAGTTTGTGAGATCATGACTTGCTTAAATTGAAAATTACACTTGATCTCTAGCATGGCATACACTACTTTATGTATCTCATTGATGTGATAGTGTAAGTTACTTGATAGTATGATTTGGATGAGCTTTGTTTTATATGTATATGTTATAATGTGCTTATAACAAATTAAAATTTCTCTTTTGTACCTTGCCGAATATATTGTCAAAGGGGGAGAAATTGATCACACATTGCACACATTCACAAGTGTTTTGGCACGATTCTTCTCAGGGGGAGAATTTTTTGTATTTTTGTTTTTCTTCTCATTTTATTTCTGATTTAACAAGGGGGAGAAATTGTTTTCAAAACTTTTCATGTGAATAAGCCAATGTTCGGATTTTAAGTGGTGTTGCCAATGCATTCATCAAGGGGGAGATTGTGAGACCTATGTGTGCTGAATACATTGGCTTTGACGATAAAAGTTTTGAATACTACCAAAACACCTTTTTAACAAGGTCCGACTCTAGATCCGAGCTCCTGCAAGGTCCGACGATAGGTCCGACGTGTTTTGGGTAGCTCCAGCAAGGTCCGACATAAGTCCGACTTGCTTTCTCTAAGTCTGACTTATTTGGCTAGGTCTGACTTGTTTTTGCTATCTCCGGTGCTAGGTCCGACTAGCTTTGGTAAGTTCCGTGCTAGGTCCGACAAAGCTTTAGTAAGCTCCGGCGCTGGGTCCGACTTGCTTTGGTAAGCTCCGGTTCAAGGTCTGGTTAGCTTTTGTAAGGTTCGGAGCTTGATTGCAATGATTCTGCTTTTAACTTGCAATGTTTCAAACTTGCTTTACTCTTATGGAAAGTTTGCTTAGTATTATTTTACTAAGTTTTTGGTGTGTTTTGGTGGTTATGGATAATATCATTTTGCTATGGTTTACAACATGCTTATGTGAGGTGCTCACGTAAGATGTTGTAGTTTCGGAACTAACGAGAGTCAAGTCGAGGACTTGTGCTCGGAAGTATTGGTTGTTTATTCATGTGCAGGTATTGCTTGAGTTCAAGACATGGCTGGTGACGGGATCCATTGAACTAGTCTTAGGGAGAAGATGAGGTTCAACAACCAAGTTCGGGAGGAATTGTGGTTGAGTTGATCGGGAAGTTGTGCAGTATGTTTGAATCAAGAACAATACATATGAAGGTATCTTGGACGTCGTTGGAAGATGTTTGCACGTGTGAAAGGAGTGCATGGACGTGGCTGCATGGTTCCAAGGTGTGATGAATAGATGTGGACGTAAAGAATTAGCCGGAAAGGTCCAACCGACTAGGTTATGGACTCAGGCTGCGGCTGAGTCGTGTTTGACTCAAATATGGAAAGTTTTGAGTTGGTTATGGTAGGATTTTGTGTGGGTCACGAATTTGAGTTATTTTAGGAATGTGGGATACGTTTCTAAGGTGTTTGGAAGTCTTAAGATTGCTTCTATCTGCGTATAGAAGAGTCCTAAGCAGTATTGGAAAGTTACAGTTTGAATCCAAGTAGGAGTAGGAGTCCTAGTTTGAGTTGAGTTGGCCTTCAGGCTGGTTATATAAGCAAGTGAAGCTAGAGCTCGTAGTGCATGACTTTGGGGCTGTTCCTCTTGTGTTTTGATAAATAAAATTCATATTCTAAAGCAACATTTATGCCTTGTTCGTCCGACTTGTTTCAGACAAGTTTTTCTCGTCGAGTTTCTTTTCAGCACTACCTTGCTTCGGTGGTTTTATCATAACTCGAGTTTTACAGATCCAATTGATGTGATTCTTTTTTGGGTTGTCTTCAAAACTTGATTATCTATCATCTGTGAAAATTTCACGGTCATTTAATTTTCGGTTTCTGATCTGCACGAGTTTCTTTGCAGTATTCCGGAAATGTTTTTCTCGCGTAGGACAGATTGACCTTTGTTCGATCTTTCGATCGTAACTTGAGTTTCTCTCAATGGATTTTCATGATTCTTGTTTTGAAGTCTTCGTGACTCGATTCTCTACAATCTATACTAGTTTTGTCACAGTTGAACACGTTTAGATTAGTCACACATACGGTTTCTTTAACAGATCGGTTTTCTGCTGAGGGGTGTTTTGTTGCTTCTGCTGAAAAGTTTTTATCTACCATTCACCCCCCTCTGGTAGCTTTACACGTGTACTTCGATCCTACAGTCCCAAAAATGTGAATGTAAAGAAACGGGTGATTGAACGTCATTGTGTTTCGGGTTCATGGAAAATGGGACTTACAAAAACTTTCTGGCACGGGATGGAGCACATGGGGTGCAACCACATGGGTTCAAGCATTCCTTTGAATGTGTTGGACCAAGGTGGAGTTAAAGCCATGTGTAATCATACATGTGTATGAGAAAGGATAAAATAAGGTCTTGAGACTCAAATGCTCACCTCCAAGTGCCGCCAAATTTTTGAACACACATGGAACCTCACACATTTGAAGGTGAGGAGAGTTATGGTGGCAACTTTCTGTTTTGAGTGTGAGCTAGAGAGGAGTGAATTATGATCATGTTTGAATTCGTGCTGAATTCAAACATGTTAAGGCAAAGGGATAACTTGAGTTTGTGTCACATGAAATGATGAACACAAACATGGACATGTGGGGAAAGCTAAAGATTTCTTTAGCTTATACTGAACACATGTTAACTCAGCGAAAGAAGATCACTTGTAACACCCCAAAATTTTGTTAAGACCCTAAATCATGTTAAGAGGGAAATTTAAAAATTTTTGGACGTGTTGCATGTTTTGCAAAAATTCAAATTCAAACTGGAATTCAAATTAAACTCAAATCAGAAAAGAAATAGAAAAAGAAAAAGAGAAAACAGAAAAAAACCGGCCAGTGGGCCGCGACCCACCAGCCGGCCCACCCAGCAACCGCGCCAGCCCGCAGCCGCGCGCGCTCCTTCCTCCCATTGACGGGTGGGGCCCGCCAGCCCTTCTTCTACCTCGCGCCCGCGCCGGACTCTCTCACCCCGAATCCAAACCGATCCGGATTTCTGCGAATCCCAGCCGAATTTCGCTCGGGGGCGACGCGAACTCGATCTAAACCATCCCGCCGCCCTCCCCCGTCTATAAAAACCCTGGCCTCGTTCTGTTTCTCCCACGCGATCTGCTGTTTTTCCTCCGGTGAGAACCGAGCCTTCTCCGGCGAATTCTGGCCGATCTACGCTCGGAAATTCCGATCTAACTCGCTGGTCTTGATCCACCGCCTCCGGGGAACCTTGCAGGTGCAGAAAACTCGGTAACTTGCGGTTTAAACACAACGACGACGAGCCTCGCCGTGGTTTCAATTCGGACCTCGTCGCCGACCACCCTCCAGGACCTCCAAGCTCAAGAAAACCCCCGAGGTGAGATCCCAGACCTCCCCTCCACCGATCTATGCCATAAAATCACAGTTCTAGGAAGAATTCTCGAAGATCCGAAAATCTCCGGCGAGATCGCCGCTTCCCGCCGCAGTGCGCCGTCGGCAGCGCCGCCCGCGCTCGATCAGAGCGACGTGGCCGCTTGTGCACCGTTTATTTTAAATCGCACGGCAGGGTTTAAATCCCCGCGTACCGGTTCGACGTTATAATCTCAGCCGTCGGATTAAAATCGGACGGTCCACGTCAGCCCCGCATTATAAAGACTTGAAATCTTATGTGCTACCCCCTGGGGTTCTCGGGAAATAAGAGCTAGCCCCGGAAACTTCTGATCTAGCCCCTGGAACTTCAGAAAATCATGTAAATTCATTTGAAAATCAGTTTTAGCCCCTGGACTTAATAAAAATTAGGAAATACTCCTCTGTTATGTATAGCTAGACCCCTGAAAATTATTAAAATAATATTATAGACCCTGTAGTGGGGTGAGTTTACCTTTTTAGCCCTGCTTAATATTTAATTTAGAAAATTGAATATGTGGCTAGTGTTTAAAATTTAAAAAGTGGGACAAACATATTGTCAAAATTTAATTAAAAACTTTCTCAGTATTTAGAAAACTTTGGAGTGAGATAAAAATATATTTTGGGCTGAAATGAATCTGTTTAATTTATTATTCACATTTAGGGACACATTTTTAAGTAAAGAATAGTTCTGGAAAATAGGGAAAATAATTGTAAAATAGTTTACATCAGAGGAAAAGGTCAAAAATATATTAGTAAATATTTTAGATCAGAACCTATTCTGTTTAGATGATGTGTCTTGTTATTTTCATAATCAAGTTCACATTTAGGCATAGGAAATAAATCTGAAAATATAGCAACTAGTAAATGATAAATGGAGTTCTAAAATCCAAAGAATTCAGTTTAGGGTTGGTAGAAATTCTGAAGACACATATGGAGAAGGAAAATACCTTTCATGCATACTTGGTAGCTAAAAGGTGTAGTAATTGAATATAAGGAATTTATTTAAATTGGAAACTCATATATATAGTATGTAAGTATAAATGCGAACACAAAAGTAGGAATCATATACACATGATTAAAAGTGCATGCAAGCCACAAATCAACACACATAGAGTAACCACAACACATATAATGGGGAATGACTTTCATAAATATGAATGTGTGGTTTGTATGAAGTGGAAGTGTGAACTATGTCTTATGGATTGTTGTTTTTCTTTTGCTATGTGTGATGGTATGATGTAGAACCTGCTCAAGAGCAAGTTATTCCTTTCCAAGATCAGGACTACCCATTTCAAGAGCAGCAGGAAGGAGGCAAGTGTCCTTGACCACTTTGATCCTATACTAGGATGTGTAGATAGAATTATTTGCATTGTCAAATGAAATATGAAACCCATGCTAGGAAGTTTCCCTAGAATTGCATTACCTTGTTTCCTTGTAGCTTGGGTTGGGATTTATTTTATAATGTCATTTATTATTATGCATATGCTTAGCCATGCTTAGAATGGGATATTTGGGATATGAGATCATCATTTTATTTTGCCATACTCTTGAATGAGATATTGTGAGTTATGTAGAGTTAGGGATCAAGGCAAGTTGGATGTTTTGGTTGTGTGCTGGGTGCACGAGACTCGGGTTTGTGTTTAGTACCTGCCTGGATCCTAAGGACCGGTTCATGGAGCATGTAACCTGGCTTTACAGTGCCAACCACATGCTGAGATGGGGCAGCTTGGCCAATTAATTAGGTGTATCCCCGGCGTAGTATGGGTGTGTTGGATGTTGCGGGGAATAGGTATCAGCTGGACTACCATATGAACCGCAAGGCTCAAGAGGGGGCCACTGCAGTGGGGTTGGAGCCTCTTGTATGCTGTTAGGGGTGAAACCTCAGTGGGCCCACGCTCGTCAGGAATCCCTTTGTAAAGGCTTCGTAGTGATCTCCTGGCTACACACCTGGGAAGTGTGAATGTGGTTCGTAGCCACTGCCATAATGGAGGTTCTTTTAGTCCACCCGGCAACGGGGGATGAAATCACTACATGTGGGTACAGTGCTACAAACTCTGCAGAGTCAAAACTGTCATGACAGCCGTGCTCACAGTCAAGAGCGGCTTGGACTTATTCATGATTAGAGGATTGATGGTTTTAGAAGTTGTGTATGTTAAGCGGGGAGCTTAACATTGGAAATGATGTTATGGTTATTGGATTATGATGATGGGATGGTAGATTGGGACCATTTCACCTGTGTAGTAATGTAGATGATTAATAAGCTAAGGTGATAGGTATTAATTGCGTAGTGCTTTAACCATGAGTTTAACCTTTCCTTGATCTAGCCATGCATGATGTAATTTTCCCACACTTGCTGAGTACCATTGGTACTCAACCTTGCATATTTGTTGGTTTATATTGCTGCTCAGGTCAAGATAATGAGGTGGTGTATAATGACCAAGACTTTGGACCCGAAGAAGGTTTCTAGGTTCATGGAGACCCCCGGGCAACGCCTGTGACGGAGCCCACAAGAATAATTATTCCGCTGCTAGTTTATTTACTTGAGATGAACTTATTATTGTCCATCGAGACATTTGCTATGTAAAACTTATTTATATTCGACACCTGGCTTGTAATAAATGATGCTTCACTAATTGTCATCACATGTATGAGAAAATGATCCTGGCATACATGTGGAATTCACTCGGTGGTTCTTCGGAAAAACCGGGTGTGACAGAAGTGGTATCAGAGCCAAGGTTGCCCGTAGGAACGTGGACCTAGGTAGAAAGGGACATATTTAAGGACCTTATTTTCCTAAAAACTATTTTACAAGGTGTGTGTTGAAAAGTGTTGTTTAATAAAGTCACTTTCTTCATCTTAGCCCAACTTTCATTCAAAATAGGATTTTTGTTCAAAAAAGTTTATCTAACCTAAGTTTAAATGTTTTTTGTTTTAGATGGTTTGCATGATTCGCACCGCTCGCAAGTCCACGGGAGGGAGAGTTCCCGTAGTTGCCCTTGCCGAATGAGAGGAGAGCCGTCCGGTGACGTACCTTTCCTACGGATTGGCAGTAGGAGGCTTGTTGCGCCGTCTTCGACGTATGCTCTAAGCCGCCGGCAATACGGGCAAGCTAATCATCCACTAGAACTCCACCAGGACCATCCGTGAGAAGAGGGAAGAATGGAGTTCAGAGATGAGGATTATACACGAAAATTGGCTGCTTAAGATTCACCGCTCTCCAGCTTGTAGAGCAACACAGGTCGATGCGGAGAAGGATGTCACCTGGGAGGCCATCACCTGCCAGAGTCACATCTATCGTCGCCACCTGGACAGGACGGAGTACATGTATGTCCTCCAGCATGAGAGTGGTACCACGGAGTACAAGTACCCGCCAGTGCAGCAAGGGACTTCCCATGAGCACATGGACTTGTGCTTGGAGGATGCTGCTATGCTCAGCACTCGACTGCAGGAGTGTCAGCAAGAGCTTCAGGATGTTCGGGACACCCTGAAGGAAACCGAGGTGTTGCTGCGAGCCTGCTTGAGGGCGACAGAAAGAGGAGATGGAAATGAACTGTGTGTCACCGTGAATGATACATGGACTCCTGACTCCCCAGATCGCCGAGCGATCAGGCGTCGTCGCACTTCTCCACCAGCAACCTCCCCACCAAAAGCAGAGTCAGAAGGCAGCCGAAATGATGAGGAAGATCCCGAGGAGCCAGCTCAAGAAAACGAGTAGTGTAGAGTCCTTCCCTTAGTTAGCAAGATGTCGAATAGTCGAGTCGTTACGTTAAGTTAATGGTGTGTTAATGGTTGGTGTGTGACGTGAGTTGTGGAAGCCATGAGCAATTGTCCGCAGCCTCGTCTTTAGATTGTTTTGCTTTGGTGTGTGAACCCGCATGAAATAATATTGCCTTTATTTTTGTGTGAGAAATGAACCCTCAGAAAAGTATAACAAAGCCCCAACACTTCAAAGTACAAACAAATGAAAGTAGTAAGATGATACTAAATGCTTTCAAATTAACATTGGTTGATTCTGCCGGATGGCCGGAAGAGGAAAAGGACGTGCTGCCAACCCCGCCAACAACAACAATGAGGCATGAAACCCTCATCTTTCTGGAGGCCAGGACCGGGGTGGTCGCCGTGAAGGAGTTGATCCCCTCCACCAAATGCTGGAGAATCAAAATCAGCTCATCCAGAACTTGACTCAAGTGGTGGCCAACTTGCATCAAGTTCCACCTCCACAAGCTGCACCACGCCAACCAAGGTTGAGTGAGTTTTTAGGAACTCAACCTCCAAAGTTCGCAAGTGCTGCTGAACCTCTGGAGGCAGATGATTGGCTGAAGACCATTGAAAGCAAGATGAGGATCATACAGTGCCAAGGGTATGAGAGGATGTTGTTTGCCTCTCATCAATTGCATGGACCAGCTGCTGATTGGTGGACCGCCTACGTGGCTGCCCATCATGACCCTGAGAACATCACTTGGGAAGAGTTCAAGCGTAGCTTCCGCAACCATTACATCCCAAGGGGTGAACTCAAAAACAAGAGAAAGGAGTTCTTGGGGCTGCAGCAAGGGAACATGACGGTGAGGGAATACCTCACTAAATTTACTCAACTATCCCGTTATGCTCCACGAGACATAGAGACTGATGAGCAGAAACAAGATTGTTTCGTGGAGGGACTTACCGCGGAGATGCAGTGTGCAATGTCCTCAAATGAGTATGAAAGCTTCCAAAAGATGGTGGACAGAGCGTTTGTGGTGGAAAGGAAACTGAAGGCCTTGGAAAATGAGAATAAGAGGAAGGCCGGGTGGTCACATCAAGCTTCAGGGAGCAACACCCGCCCACGTCTGATGCAGCAACCTGCAGGGCAGACGAACCGTGCTGCGGTACCCTACTCATCACCAAGAGGGTACAACCTGAACTACA
The DNA here is from genome assembly GCA_030760725.1 of Neostapfia colusana. Taxonomy (NCBI): domain Eukaryota; kingdom Viridiplantae; phylum Streptophyta; class Magnoliopsida; order Poales; family Poaceae; genus Neostapfia; species Neostapfia colusana. Next base: position 51,202,141 of record JASWHV010000011.1, read on the forward strand.
GGCCTCCCGTGGCACCAGCACAGCTACAACGTCAGTTTGTAAAGCAGCCTCGCCCCGCATATCCACCTCGACCAGCAGTGCAAGGACCTCCAAACCAACCCCAAGACAATAAAGGCCAAGCACCTAAGGTGGGGGTGCAATGTTTTAGCTGTGGTGAAGTGGGGCACTATGCCCATAAGTGCCCAAAGAAGAAGCCCACGCAGCCTCAACAGCAGAATGTAATGAGAGGACGGGTGAACCACGTCACTATGGAGGAAGCACAAGAGGCACCCGACGTGGTAGTTGGTAAGTTTCCTGCCAATTTACACATTGCAACCCTGCTGTTTGATTCTGGTGCTACCCACTCGTTCATTGCTCAACGGTTTGTTAAGAAGCATGACCTAGCAACAACACAAATGAACCATATGCTAGCCGTAAACTCTCCAGGTGGAGAAATAAGGACAAGACAAGTGTGTCCCAAAGTGAACCTAGACATTAATGGGGTAGTATTTACTGCTAACATCATAGTGATAGATTCACAAGGGATAGATATTATTTTGGGTATGGATTGGTTGACCAAACATAAAGGAATCATCCATTGTTCGACCAGAACGGTGGAACTAACTCACCCTAGTGGCACAAGAGTAAAGTTCATAACAATACACGAGCCTAGGAGAGACATTAAATTAAATCAAGTTGAGGTGAAAGTCGAGGAGATCAGGACCATCAGGGAATATCCAGATGTTTTTCCAGAGGAGTTGCCAGGTATGCCTCCCGATCGTGAAGTGGAATTCGCAATTGAGCTAGTACCTGGAACAACCCCGATATACAAGAGACCTTATCGGATGGACTCCAAGCAGCTAGAAGAACTCAAGGATCATTTGAGAGAATTGACGCAGAAGGGGTATATTCGTCCTAGTTCCTCACCATGGAGAGCTCCTGTGATATTTGTGCCCAAGAAGGACGGAACCCAAAGGTTTTGCATGGATTACCGTGCCTTGAACGAGGTAACCATCAAGAACAAGTACCCATTACCCCGCATCGAAGACTTGTTTGATCAGTTGAGGGGCGCTTGTGTGTTCTCGAAAATTGATCTCAGGTCGGGATACCACCAACTCAAGATAAGGCAAACTGATATTCCTAAGACGGCTTTCGTATCTCGGTACGGACTGTATGAATACACCGTCATGCCTTTCGGGCTAACTAATGCCCCGGCATACTTCATGTACCTCATGAACAAGGTATTCATGGAATATTTGGACAAATTTGTGGTGGTTTTCATAGATGACATTCTCGTCTTCTCAAAGATGAAGAAGAACATGAGAAACATCTAAGGTTGGTGTTGCAGAGGCTGAGAGAACACCAACTATATGCCAAGTTGAGCAAGTGTGAGTTTTGGCTGAAGAGAGTTCCCTTCTTAGGACATATAATCTCGGAGGGAGGAATCTCCGTGGATCCTGCCAAAATCGAGGATATACAGAAGTGGAAGACCCCTGAAAATGTCGGGGAAGTTCGAAGCTTTTTGGGATTGGCTGGATACTATCGACGGTTTATTGAGGGATTCTCTAAGATCTCGAGACCCATTACCAAATTGTTGGAGAAGGGAATCACATTCACATGGACGCCACAGTGCGGAACGAGTTTTCAGGAGTTAAAGAAAAGACTGACAACAGCCCCAGTGCTGGTTATGCCAGATATGCAGAAGAACTTCACGGTGTACTGCGATGCCTCTGGAAACATGTTGGGATGTGTTCTCATGCAAGAAGGGCATGTCGTGGCTTATGCATCCCGGCAGCTTCGGAAGCACGAGAAAAACTATCCTACACATGACTTAGAACTAGCCGCAGTGGTACACGCGTTGAAAATTTGGCGGCATTATTTGATGGGGAAGAGGACCGAGATATATACGGATCATAAGAGTTTGAAGTACATTTTCACACAGCCAGATCTCAACCTTAGACAAAGGAGATGGTTAGAGCTAATCAATGACTTTGATGTGGGCATCAACTATCATCCAGGGAAAGCAAACGTCGTGGCCGATGCTTTGAGTCGGAAAGTGCAGGTCAATAAGTTGAGCTTGAAGGACATGCCTGCAGAATTGAAGGACGAGGTTATAAGGCTCAATCTATGTCTAGTAAATAGTGGTGAAGCCATCGCCATGGAAGTGGACTCCACACTAGAGCGAGACATACGCGAGGGTCAAAAGAATGATGAGAAGATACAAGAGATCAGACAACTCATCAAGGAAAATAAAGCTCCGGGTTTTAGAGAGGATGAACAAGGAACGGTGTGGCACGTGAAAAGAATCTGTGTGCCAGAAGTAAAGGAGATCCGTGAATTGATTTTGAAGGAGGCTCATGATTCTGACTATTCCATTCATCCTGGGAGTACGAAGATGTACTAGGACCTCAAAAGCAGGTATTGGTGGTATGGCATGAAGCGAGATGTCGCAGAACATGTTGCCCTATGTGACACATGTCAGTTGGTGAAAGCAGAACATCAACGACCCGCGGGATTATTGCAACCACTCCAAGTGCCTGAATGGAAATGGGAAGAAATCAGCATGGATTTCATCGTGGGATTGCCTAGGACCCAATCAGGATATGATTCGATATGGGTCAAACCAAGGTAGCTCATTTCATCCCCGTGAAAGAAAGCTACAGCGGATCCAAATTGGCAGAGTTGTACATGTCCAGGATCGTGTGTTACCATGGAGTGCCAAAGAAGATTGTGTCGGATCGAGGGACACAATTCACCTCAAGGTTCTGGCAGAAGTTGCATGAAACCATGGGAACCCATCTGAACTTTAGTTCTGCCTATCATCCCCAAACTGACGGGCAGACAGAGAGAACCAATCAGATCCTTGAAGATATGCTGAGGGCATGTGCACTCAAAAACAATAGGAGTTGGGACAAGAACTTACCGTATGCGGAGTTTTCCTATAACAACAGCTATCAAGCTAGTATGATGATGTCACCGTTTGAAGCTTTGTACGTGAGGAAGTGCAGAACTCCCCTATTTTGGAACCAAACAGGGGAAAGTAAAGTGTTTGGTCCAGAAGTACTACAAGAATCCGAGGCGAAGGTGAGGGAAATTCGCAACAATTTGAGGATAGCACAAACACGCCAAAAGAGTTATGCCGATGTACGAAGAAGAGAGCTCGTTTTCAACGTGGGAGACTATGTCTATCTCAAGGTGTCCCCTATCAGAGGACTTCGTCGGTTCAAGGTGAAAGGGACGTTGTCACCTCGATACATCGGACCCTTTCATGTTTTGGAGAGGAAAGGCGAAGTGGCGTATCAACTAGAATTACCGGCTCGTCTATCGGATGTGCACGATGTATTCCATGTGTCACAACTCAAGAAATGCCTGAGGACGCCTGAAGAGGTGTTACCCATGAATGAAGTGAACGTAGCTGAGGATTTGTCTTATGCCGAGCAACCATACAAGATTTTGGAGACAATGGAACGCCTCACCAGAAATAAAAGAATCCGGATGTGCAAGGTGCAGTGGAAGCATCACTCAGAAGAGGAAGCCACCTCGGAGCGGGAAGATGAGCTAAAGGCACAATTTCCGGAATTGTTTTCTTAGAAACACCAATCTCGAGGATGAGATTTCTTTTAAGGGGGGTAGAGTTGTAACACCCCAAAATTTTGTTAAGACTCTAATCATGTTAAGAGGGGAATTTAAAAATTTTTCGACGTGTTGCATGGTTTGCAAAAATTCAAATTCAAACTGGAATTCAAATTAAACTCAAATCAGAAAAGAAATAGAAAAAGAAAAAGAGAAAACAGAAAAAAACCGGCCAGTGGGCCGCAACCCACCAGCCGGCCCACCCAGCAACTGCGCCAGCCCGCAGCCGCGCGCGCTCCTTCCTCCCACTGACATGTGGGGCCCGCCAGCCCTTCTTCTACCTCGCGCCCGCGCCGGACTCTCTCACCCCGAATCCAGACCGATCCGGATTTCTGCGAATCCCAGCCGAATTTTGCTCGGGGGCGACGCGAACTCGATCTAAACCACCCCGCCGCCCTCCCCCGTCTATAAAAACCCCGGCCTCGTTCTGTTTTTCCCACGCGATCTGCTGTTTTTCCTCCGGTGAGAACCGAGCCTTCTCCGGCGAATTCTGGCCGATCTACGCTCGGAAATTCTGATCTAACTCGCTGGTCTTGAACCACCGCCTCCGGGGAACCTTGCAGGTGCAGAAAACTCGGTGACTTGCGGTTTAAACACAGCGCCGACGAGCCTCGCCGTGGTTTCAATTAGGACCTCGTCGCCGACCGCCCTCCAGGACCTCCGAGCTCAAGAAAACCCCCGAGGTGAGGTCCACGACCTCCCCTCCACCGATCTATGCCATAAAATCACAGTTCTAGGAAGAATTCTCGAAGATCCAAAAATCTCCGGCGAGATCGCCGCTTCCCGCCGCCGTGCGCCGTCGGCAGCGTCGCCCGTGCTCGATCAGAGCGACGTGGCCGCTTGTGCGCCGTTTATTTTAAATCGCACGGCAGGGTTTAAATCCCCGCGTACCGGTTCGACGTTACAATCTCAGCCGTCGGTTTAAAATCGGACGGTCCACGTCAGCCCCGTGTTATAAAGACTGGAAATCTTACGTGCTACCCCCTGGGGTTCTCGGGAAATAAGAGCTAGCCCCGGAAACTTCTGATCTAGCCCCTGGAACTTCAGAAAATCATGTAAATTCATTTAAAAACAGTTTTAGCCCCTGGACTTAATAAAAATTAGGAAAAACTCCTCTGTTATGTATAGCTATACCCCTGAAAATTGTTAAAATAATATTATAGACCCTGTAGTGGGGTCAGTTTACCTTTTTAGCCCTGTTTAATATTTAATTTAGGAAATTGAATATGTGGCTAGTGTTTAAAATTTAAAAAGTGGGACAAACATATTGTCAAAATTTAATTAAAAACTTTCTCAGTATTTAGAAAACTTTGGAGTGAGATAAAAATATATTTTGGGCTGAAATGAATCTGTTTAATTTATTATTCACATTTAGGGACACATTTTAAGTAAAGAATAGTTCTGGAAAATAGGGAAAATAATTGTAAAATAGTTTACATCAGAGGAAAAGGTCAAAAATATATTAGTAAATATTTTAGATCAGAACCTATTCTGTTTAGATGATGTGTCTTGTTATTTTCATAATGAAGTTCACATTTAGGCATAGGAAATAAATCTGAAAATATAGCAACTAGTAAATGATAAATGGAGTTCTAAAATCCAAAGAATTCAGTTTAGGGTTTGTAGAAATTCTGAAGACACATATGGAGAAGGAAAATACCTTTCATGCATACTTGGTAGCTAAAAGGTGTAGTAATTGAATATAAGGAATTTATTTAGATTGGAAACTCATATATATAGTATGTAAGTATAAATGTGAACATAAAAGTAGGAATCATATACACATGATTAAAAGTGCATGCAAGCCACAAATCAACACACATAGAGTAACCACAACACATATAATGGGGAATGACTTTCATAAATATGAGTGTGTGGTTTGTATGAAGTGGAAGTGTGAACTATGTCTTATGGATTGTTGTTTTTCTTTTGCTATGTGTGATGGTATGATGTAGAACCTGCTCAAGAGCAAGTTATTCCTTTCCAAGATCAGGACTACCCATTTCAAGAGCAGCAGGAAGGAGGCAAGTGTCCTTGACCACTTTGATCCTATACTAGGATGTGTAGATAGAATTATTTGCATTGTCAAATGAAATATGAAACCCATGCTAGGAAGTTTCCCTAGAATTGCATTACCTCGTTTCCTTGTAGCTTGGGTTGGGATTTATTTTGTCATGTCATTTATTATTATGCATATGCTTAGCCATGCTTAGAATGGGATATTTGGGATATGAGATCATCATTTTATTTTACCATACTCTTGAATGAGATATTGTGAGTTATGTAGAGGTAGGGATCAAGGCAAGTTGGATGTTTTGGTTGTGTGCTGGGTGCACGAAACTCGGGTTTGTGTTTAGTACTTGCCTGGATCCAAAGGACCGGTTCATGGAGCATGTAACCTGGCTTTACAGTGCCAACCACATGCTGAGATGGGGCAGCTTGGCCAATTAATTAGGTGTATCCCCGGCGTAGTATGGGTGTGTTGGATGGTGCGGGGAATAGGTGTCAGCTGGACTACCATATGAACCGCAAGGCTCAAGAGGGGGCCACTGCAGCGGGGTTGGAGCCTCTTGTATGCTGTTAGGGGTGAAACCTCAGTGGGCCCACGCTCATCGGGAATCCCTTTGTAAAGGCTTCGTAGTGATCTCCTGGCTACACACCTGGGAAGTGTGAATGTGGTTCGTAGCCACTGGCATAATGGAGGTTCTTTTAGTCCACCCGGCAACGGGGGATGAAATCACTACATGTGGGTACAGTGGTACAAACTCTGCAGAGTCAAAACTGTCATGACAGCCGTGCTCACGGTCAAGAGCGGCTTGGACTTATTCATGATTAGAGGATTGATGGTTTTGGAAGTTGTGTATGTTAAGTGGGGAGCTTAACATTGGAAATGTTGTTATGGTTATTGGATTATGATGATGGGATGGGAGATTGGGACCATTTCACTTGTGTAGTAATGTAGGTGCTTAATAAGCTAAGGTGATAGGTATTAATTACATAGTGCTTTAACCATGAGTTCAACCTTTCCTTGATCTAGCCATGCATGACGTAATTTTCCCACACTTGCTGAGTACCATTGGTACTCAACCTTGCATATTTGTTGGTTTATATTGCTGCTCAGGTCAAGATAATGAGGTGGTGTATAATGACCAAGACTTTGGACCCGAAGAAGGTTTCTAGGTTCATGGAGACCCCCGGGCAACGCCTGTGACGGAGCCCACAAGAATAATTATTCCGCTGCTAGTTTATTTACTTGAGATGAACTTATTATTGTCCATCGAGACATTTGCTATGTAAAACTTATTTATATTCGACACCTGGCTTGTAACAAATGATGCTTCACTAATTGTCATCACATGCATGAGAAAATGATCCTGGCATACATGTGACATTCACTCGGTGGTTCTTCGGAAAAACCGGGTGTGACATCACTCCCAAAAATCCAACTCATGTGCACATCCTCTATGAGTAGAGGGGAGGGAAATTTAAATCCAATTTTGAATCTTTGAAAGGGATTCATACTCAGATTGTCCAAAGGCCTATATGTGAGATGACCATTGCAGTCCTCAGGTATTAAAGAGCTTAAGTTCCAAATTTGGAGAAATTTTGAGCTCATAGACCATTTGTTCAAAGCATTATTTGAGATCACCTTCAAATTCAAATTTGAATTCGGAAACTGGACCAAATGTGATCAATTTTGAAATCTGATTCCATATTCAAACTTCTCCCCTCATGTTTGGCCTATCCTCCAAATTTGGTGAGATTTGGACAACGCTTGCGTGGGAATCTCAAAGCACAGCTGGGAAAAAGATCAAATGAGAGGACTTTAAATTCAGTTTGAACTATATGGTTCACTCCAAGGAAAAGGAGGCCATTTCCAAAAAGGAAATTCAAACTGTTGTTTAAAAGTTTGTATTTGCAGTGGCCAACTCAACGATCAGATGGCATATTCAAATTCTTCAGATTTGGATTAGTGAGAATACAAATTTTGAGAAGGCTTGGAGTTGCTTTGATATGAATATCAAAGGGGGCATTTGAATTCAAGCTCAAATTCGAATTTGGAAGAGGTTTGGCCACAGGTCCAAATAAGTTCCAGGAATTTAGCTCCACATATTTGAATTTGGTCAATTGCCAAATTTGGAAAATCTTTTGGGGGGGAGGAGGGGTGGACCCCACAGGTCAGTAGCTAAATTGTAATTTATACCCGAAGCAAACCCTCTGTTCTCTGTGTTTACACCGAAGCAGCCGAGCATGCTCCGACGCCACCGAGGGGGAAATTGCCGCCAGCTCCCAGCTGCTTGAGCAGCGCTGGAGAGCTGCTCGTGGGTCTTCTGGACCCCCAGCGTGATCCTCTATCGCACAGGCAGAAGCAACGGACTTCACCTCCTCCTCATGCGCTCACGCCAAACAACGAATGGCACCGCTGCCTTGGTCTTGATCGAGAGCCGGGGAAACTCGGGTGTGCAGAGGCCGGCTAAGCCTAAAAACCGCACCGTGAACTCCTCCTACACCTCCTCAGTGCAAAATCCAGTGGGTTGCCGCCTTCCCAACCCGAGAATAGCTCCTCTTTGGGGCGACCTAACTTCACAGCGGCTTGGTGTTCACGTGGACAGCCCGCTCCGTGAACATTCATGCCCAAGCTAGGATGGCCATGAGGGCGCTGCTAGTCCATGCTGCTTCCACCCAAATCGCAAGCCAAGCCATGGACTACCGAGCGAGAATTTGAGAAAATTATGCCGGCGGCCACAAAGCGACGTTCCGGTATGAAACCTCAAAATTCCCACTCAATTCTAGTCCTTAGTTCAGTAAACTGTGCACAAATGATCTAGACTCGATGGCGATCGTTTTCTCTTCACAACCCTAGCTCGGAAACACACGTAGACAACACAATTTCTAGATTTTCCGCGTCTATGGCGGTACTCCACGAGCGCACGGTGACAACCGAATTGCCACCATTTCCGAGCCATGTTGAGGCCATGCCGAGCTAGTCCGTCCTCCACTGGTCCTTTTGAGCGGTTCGTTCGAGCTTTTGTCCGGCTATAAGGGCTGGGCGACGGTGCCGAGCTTCACCAAATGCCGCCGCACATCGCCGGCCTACTTCCGGCCACCGGCAGCCTGAGAGCACCGCACCAATAGCTTCCTCGTAGCTGGAAACCCCCAGTCGGCGAATATCGGGCTGAGAATCGGCCGGGAAGCCGGGTCCGGCTAGCTCCGGTGGAGTTCCGGCGAAGGGGCAGCGCGGGAGCGGGAGACAGCCCGAGGAGGAAGAAGACCGGACGGGTTCGGTGTGTCAGCGACAGAAATTTAAATTGCTGATCTGCTGCGGCTCTGGGATCCATATTGGCTGCGTGGGAAGAGTTCAGTGGCCCCGTGTGGCTTATCCCAGCGAGTGAGACGTGGTCCCCTGGACCCACGCGCAGGATTTAAAATTTTTCCGGTTAATTTGAATTCCGGAAATTCCCCAAACTTTAGAACCTCATAACTTTTTTTAGGGGGCTCCAAATTAGTGATTCAAATTTGGTTGGATTCAGGTTGAGAAATTCTATCCAAATATGCAACCTAATTTGTATGAAAATAATTATTAAATTCTTTTCAGCAAAATAATTTTAGAGGGAGTTTGGTTCATCCAAAAATCCTCAAATTTTGCCAGAATATTCTTTAGGATGTTAGTGATCTTCTGTAAAATGTTCATCTCATTTGGAGTTGATTTAATTAGGATAATTCTGATTCCAAGTTTCTGTGTTCAAATGAATACAGAAACATTTTCAGAGAATTTCCAAAACTTGGAAATTCAGTTCTGGGCAATTCCTAGTTCCAAAACTCCTAGGAAAACTCATGCATGCTCCCTGAGCTATGTTTGAAATTGTGATTCACGTGAATTTGCACGAAAGTGCAAATTTATTCAGAATTAATTCCTTTTTGCTTAAATGCTTAGGAAATTGTTCTGAGTGATCTACTCATTGCGAAATTCTAAATTTTGGTCCAGATGACTTTCTTGTGACAAGGAACTCACATGAAAAGTTTCAGCTCCACTGGAGCCCTGGATCAGTACTGTCTGGTACAACCTCATTGGGTGATCAACACACACTTGATGAAACACACATCTCACTTGATCATGTTACTTAACCCAAACCTAAACCACTAGCAACAGTGTCATTTTAAATTCTTAAACAGAGTTCAAGTTTTAAACTTGTCTTTAGAACTTGTTAGCAAAAGCTTTACAATTAAACATATATGCAGATTCATAACGCGTAGTGATTAAACGTGGAAAAATGGAGAAGAAGTGAAGCTTGGATCAAGGAGCAAGAAACGCAGTGATTAAGCTTTAAGTCATCAGCAACTAACTTCATAATTATCTGACTTTATCCACCTGCAAAACAAAGGCAAGCTCCGGTTTGCATTTAAGTTATTTATAAAGCTTTTACTTTGTTCACTACCATGGTTAGAGTTTGTATGTGCATTAGGTCAAGGATGTTTTATACTCCAAATGCAGGACCAAATGAACCCTGGAGTCAAGGGTAGAAGGATTTTCTCCGTTGTAGAAGGTTGCCGTGCTAAATAGGGTATGACATCCGGTAGAAGTCGAGTAGTTGGAATCTACTCGCGAGCTATAGTCGGGATTACATGGTTGTAGTTGAGAAAGGCAAACTAAAGTTTATATTTCTAAAGAATAGACCGGGCAGGAGGGTTAGCCAGCGACAAGACGAGGTCTTGGTCTAGTAGCTCTGCCTGTGTCGGTTAAGGACCGAAGCGTGTGCAGCCCCGCTGAGCAAGTATTGAGTTGTGTACCGCATGCTTACTGCTATATGGGACCCAGGAAACCGATCTACCAGGTTAACTGGATTGTAGAGGCATACCACATTGTCTCGTTAGACCTATGAGCCCGAGACGGCGTGACCGGTTCTACAGTCAGGTATCCTGCGAAAGGTTGCCACATACGACGTAATGAAGGACGCCAGATTTGGGTCTTCAGAGGCATGCGTATGTGTCGATCTATCCGGGCAGTGTTTGATTCGAATCACCGTACCTCACGGTTATTGAGTACCGCTTGCTCACTATGTTGTGACGTAGTAAGCAAGTTGTGTGGGAACAGTTTACAATGTTTTAATTGCTGCTATGATTATCGTAAATTGCAAGAAAACCATGTTTGAAGTAGAGATAGAGGAAACTAAGTTAATTTCCACCTTGGGACAAGTAACATTGGAATGAAACATTTCTTGTTTAATTACGGAGTTCCAATGTTGCTGGGCGCAAGGTCACTACTATGATGGCTAAAATCTGAAAGTTAAGGATGAACTCGTAGGCGAGTCCTTTTTGCAAATTACATGTTTAAGTCTTAAGTTACTTTCATGTAGAGTTGCATGCTTAGGAGAGACGGTTAAGTCTTGCTGAGCCTTGTGCTCACTCTTGCTATATGAGTTGTTTTCAGGTTAATATCGACGCATATAAAGAAGGTTGTCCGGTGAGACTCGGAGACTTCCGAGTCATGTTACACATGGAGAACCTAGCCGCTGCCATGTCTTCGTGTTGCTAGCGAGAGGAGTCCGCGGGCTGGACGTCCTCTTGAGTGCTGATTATTTATTCGACGTGAATTGTTTATAGACTTCCGCTGTAGCTAATTTATGTAAATTATTTACAAAGAACATTTGTAAGCTTCCGCTTTTGATTTATGTAATACAGTTTTTCTTTATATGTGTGCTGTTGGGTGCCGCATAACATGGTACCATCCAATGCGATTCCCGGTGGGTTCCCCGTCCCCGTGACTGAACGGGTAGCGTTGGGTCCCCACAGCTAAGGTTCACCTCCGCTGGATTGTACCTTGGGCAACTCGAATCCGTTGCCTCAAAGTACCTCTCCCTCCACACGTGATTTGCTCACCCCTCCACTGTGACAAGCGCGTATGGAGTGCCCTCTATAGCTCTCACGTGTAGCTGGCAGGAATGCGACATGGTGTCGCGGGCTGCCACCTTCCACATCTCCTTTGGTTGTCTCCCTTTCACCGTGACGGTGAACGGTACCCAACCCGGTGGCGTAGGTCCTGCTGGAACATTGACCTTGATGGTAGATGTATTGTTCCCCTCCTCGCCTTCTCCCTTGGCGAGGTAACGCGCCGTCTCCACGTACCCGAAATATTGAAGCATCAGCTTCAACACTTCCAGATAACCACTGCGTTGAGAACAGTGGGATACCACCCACCCGTTCTCTAGTGGTTTGTCCTCTGCCATATGTAGAACATATTTGAAAAAGTTCAAATATTAATTTCAACAGTAAATCATTGAGTTGTAACATAAAAAATGTCATTGAACTCATAAAACTTGGAAACGCAAATCAAACTTAGAACAAATTTGATTGCTGGTCTGCTGCCCAAACTGACAGCGCTGAACAGTTTCCCTTTTAACCTGATTTACACCGTGCTAAAGGCAAGACCAGTTCTGGAGCTCAACATCAAAGTTAAAGCTAACTTCAATAGCATTCCATGTATTTCTTTTGTCCTCAGATCTGTATTGGTTCAAAAGTTATGAGATGTCAAAGTTGACAGAATTTCTGGAGAAAATTGGACAGCTCCTCCATGCTTGAGGTACTGATTTAATCCAAGAATTCCAGTTAATTTTACCTCTAATTTGACAAAACTTTCTGTTACAAAGTTTTAACCTATATCACAAACTTTTCAGAACTACCTCATTTCCTATTTTTGGATTTTTATGCAGGAATTTATGCTCATTTTACAGAGAGTTACAGAGAGTATTTGCTCTGCTAATTTTCTGGATGAAACACCCCTAGACATCAATAGAAAAGTTGTAAAGCTCTTCCAAAGTATTCCAGAAATGTATCATACGATCCCAACATCGAAATAAATCAACCTTTAGCCTCTGTATAACTTCAGCATTATTTCGGCTGAAAACAAAGGACTCTGTTCTTAATAGCTTATAAGTTCAAAACTTGCTTACATTGAACATCCTGATTAAGGGAAGAAGTTACATAAAAGGCCGGACAAGTCCGGCCAAGGGTGGACTAGTTTTAGTGCTCTGGATCAAAACCTTTGAGTTTTACAATGACGTTGATCATTTAGTGGAGTGTGATGTCAAAGTGTCACCCAGTTCATGCCGGTACTATGTTCCTCACAAGAAAACCTATACCGGACTTAGACGACTTCATTAATTCAGTGGCACTAAACAACTCTCGCAAACGTATACTACTCATCTACCAATCCGTGGTCAGACTATCTGCAATTAAACCACACAATCATCAGGTTCGGCTGCACACCAAACCCGGTCCCAATACAGTTCATACAACCGTCCGTCATCACTCGCACGGTTGTTCTCAAGCCAATCACGCCTTGAGCTACCTGTTCACGTTACTAACCACGCGACGGGGTCTCCCAAACTTGCCCGTAGCACGCCAGGGAAGGGCGTTTCTCCAATACCCCAAATGACATGAAGAGTCGTACAGGATACTAAAGCTGGCCGGGTTACCTGCCACCCGTGAGGCTCCACCCTTAAGCTTGTGCGCACTAATGGACAGCGCTTACATGCACCCCCAAGACATATGACGTCCCGAGATGCATGATTTTCCGACATAAGCAAATAGGTTAGTGTTGCCACTTTCTATACACTAATAGCATCCTTAGATGGGCTACTAACTCGTTTCTCACTGAGTTTTTGAAAATTTAACCTTTTAAGTGCGTTAAACCTCAATGGAGCTCTGATACCACGCTGCGAGGACCCGATGGTCTTGACTAGCCAGGATCACGCTGAGGGGTGCTGTGTTGCAATGCACCGGATAACACACACAAAGGTACAAAGCGGAAGCGAAAGTTTCATTACATAAAAGTGTTTATAAACATAATTACATCCAAAATAATGTGAAGTATACACTCACGGGCGTAGACTAAGCAAAAGATTTCACGTTCAGCCCGTGAACGAGTTCCCACTAGCACACACACTATCACGGCGGCGTGCACGGCTCCCACTCCACGGTATTTCCCTCTTGGGGGTCCGTCTCCTCCTCTGGAGCCTCCTCCTCATAACACCCTGCAAACGCTTCAAACACAAGCAGTGAGCACGATGGTTCAGCAAGACTGACCCGTCATACCTACGAATGGAACTCTACATGTCGGGTTTGCAGTGTATAATGGAATGTATATTGCAAAAGACACGCGGAAATAGTGGGACCTTACTTTCAAGGTTTAGCAACAAGTTGTTGGAGAACCCTGTGCTAAGATACATAAGAGAGCCGCAATCAAACAAGAAACGCATTTCTCTCATGTGCTTTGCCTATGGTTGAAAAGAACTTTAATTAGCTCCAAACTATAGCAATTCATTAGCAAACAAAGTACAACATTCAATCAGCAATCTTTTAACATGGAACTAGCCTGTTCTTTCTACGTCACGGTACAGTGAACAAGTGGTACTCAGTGACCGTGAGGTACGGTGATTATAATCGTTATAAACCTGCAGGGTAACCCGAATAACCCGTCACGTACGCCCGTACTCGATGTTGTATACAGCAACCACCAAGGACATCGTACGCAACCACCTTTCATCCGTCAGCCAAGTGTTGAACCGGTCCTATCGTCCCGAGCAGGAGGTCTCTGCGCGGAGCATCCACAGTGCCCACCAGCCGATTTACACCTCGCTGCTCTCAACCTACTCTCTGGACGACAAGCAATGCCTCAACAGATCGCTACCCGAATTACATCGGTTTCCCGGTTCCCATATATCCGGTAGGTCTTCGGTACTGTTCTAGCTTGTTCAACAGTCCCGCACATGGCTCGGTCCTCAATCTACACAAGCGGAGCTTTGGCACGCAGGCCCGAAAGTCCTGCGACCCTTACTCTCCGCTGGGTCTCATTTTTCTTGCCATGTGATTCATTTGCTATCTCTAACCGAGTGGTGTGCCTCTAGCCTATTTTCGCGAGTAGTTCCAACTACTCGACTTGTGCCGAATCCTATACCAATTTAGCATTGCAGTGTCTGCTCAAGGTTTAGAATCTAAGCCCAAAACCCTGGTGCTCTTGGCTATGCATTTGGGTTTTCAAACAACACTATAATGCACAATTGTAAGAAATACATAAAGTAAGTTCTCAAAACAATAGAATTTATGAAATGGCTAATGCAAACCAGAGCTTGCCTTGCTTCTGGTCGTATGCTAGTTGTTCTTACGCAGTTATGAAGTCTAATACCTCCAGCTCCTCTTCGACCTTAGCGACTACACGAGATAAACATACATGCGTGTCAATTTCAATCCATATGAGTTGGAATCGATATTGTTAAGTCTATAAGTATAGCTAGACAGTGCTAATGACTCTGAAATTTTTACTGTGGTTTGGATATAACCTAAACAGAGACTTGGCCAAATTTCATTTGAAGCAAATCTCATTTGAGCCCTGCACAAATAATTGTGTATTTGGCCCCAATTATACCTCTTAGGGTGTTCTAGGGATTTTCATGGAACAAGCCATGACATTCTGGAAATTAGATTTTTGATGGTTCTAATGGAATTTATGAGCTAAACAAGTTCAGAGAAAATCTGAAAAATGTTTCTGGACATTTTTCTTTTTCTTTGGACCAATTTCATTAATCACACCATTAGGTGGAACAAATGAGCTCGGATGGATCTGACATTTTATGGTAGCTCAAGGATCTTATAAGAAACATCCTGGCCAAATTTCAGAATTTTCCACTAAAGGCTTCTCTAGTTTAACTTCTAAATAGTTTAAATTTTGAACAATTAATTCTGGACAAAAAAGGTTTTCATGAGGTGAAATATGTTTTTCTGGAAAGTACTCAGAGAGCTGAATCCATCAAATTCTGTTTCACTCAATTTGGACATTTCTAGCCAAAGTTATGAATTTCTAAAGTCGGAGCTGAATTTGGATTTATTTTCCAACAGGAAATCGATTACCGCGCTGACTCAGTCGCTGACAGCGGAATCCACCGCTTTGTTTAATTTAAACGCATCGCGCGCGCTTCAGACAGTAGCTTACCTCTGGGACCCGCCGTCTTCGTCTTCCTCTCGACCCCCCGACAATCCCGCGGTGGCACACTCCGGCGAAGCTCGCCGCCGGCTGATCTCCTGCGCCAAGATTCATGAGACTTGCCGCTAGGGCCTAGTCCAACATGAGGAACACAATGGTGGGGTTGGCGGTGGTCGACGGTGACTGGAACATGGCCGGCGACGTGTGGCGTCTTTGGAAGAACTTTGGCCGTATTGGCCGGACTCCCTAGCACCCCAAACGCTCGAGAAAAAGGTCGTACAGCATCAGTGCACCCTAGGGAAGGTCGTCGTGAACTCAATTGAGCTCGGGAACAGCTCTAACTAGCATGTCACCGTTCGACCTAGGTCCAAAATCGGGAAAACTAGCAAAACTCGGAGAACAGCAGCTATACTCGATGGTTCTCCGAGGTTTCTGATCCTATAAACTGGCATGGGCATCTAAAAGTAGTTTGCTAAGTTTGGTGATGAGTGGTTCGACGTATCTCACAAATTTTGCAAAGTTGTCCGGCGGTCTCTTTTGTATACTTGCGCAAAAACATAAAATTCCAGCGACGGCAGCCCATGGTATGCAGCCGGAGCTTGCAGTGAGGGAAGAGAAGACCTTGACGAACCTCTTTGCTGTTCACAGCTCGGGTAAAGATGGCTGTGGTGGCCGGACGAGGTGTTCTCTTGGCGGCGGCTCGGGTTGAACCGAGGAATAAGAAATGGCTCAAAGAAGCTCGACAAAGATCGGTCCGGGCTGGAACTGGTGCAAGAACTTTGAGGAATGGTCGGCGAACTCGGTTGCGGCCTCAGCTCGGCGTGACAGCCACTGACTCAACCCGGCGACGAAGGAGCAGAGAGCTTCAGCGAGTGGCGCTTTTCTTTCGTGCGAGAGCGAAGGAACCGGAACTGTGAGCGAGGAAATGACTCGGCGCTCATCCGAGGATGAGGGCGCTGGAAATCGGCTCGGTGGCCAGAGCACGCAGGCAGCTTGTGGCGGTGTGTTCTCTCCGTGGCGTCCGCTCGGCTGCGTGCAAGAAACCAAGCTCAGTGTGTTCAGTCGGTTTGATCCAGTGAGTGGCTGACAGGAGGGTCCCACCACCCCAAATTTTTACCTCACAACATAAATTCTTACTGCTCTTAATTTGGGGGCCCTAATGCCCCTTGTGAGTTGATCAAATCACTCAATGCACGTTTGAATTTGAATGGTTCAAATTTGAGAATTGGTTTGGCTGAATTTACAGCATGTGTGAACTGAAATTCAAATTTGGTTTGAATTTGCTTAAATTAGATCATGTAAATATAACCTCCAAATGGAGTGAAAATTGGTGTGTGAGCTCACAAAAATGTGATGAGTGTGAATATGAATCCCACTTTTGAATTCATGGGTGTCGAAGTGTGCCGTCGACACTTCCCCCGGGCCTGCACTGGGCAGCCCGCGGATGTTCTTTTTCGGACTGGCTAGTCACTCACGGAGAGCTTAGGCGTTGGGGACGGTGGAAGGAGAAAGGTTGACACAGAGGTTTTTTACGTGGTTCAGGCCGCCGGAGCGTAAAACCCTACGTCCACCGTGAGCAGAGATGCTCGTTGTATCGCTTGAGTGTTGAGCGTGTGAGTGTGCAAGAAGCCTAATGGAGTTCGAGCTGCTGGAGTGCGAACACCTTGCAACGTTGCCTACCAGAGCCTTTTATAGTCCAAGGCTCGGGCGGCTTACAAGGTGGGCCCAGGACCCGACAGGTGGTCCCGGAGAGATTGCCTGCCATCTACCGTATCCTGCAGTTACGCCGGTAGTTGTCTCTGGCGAGGGCTTCTGAGTCTTTGTCTTTCCTCCCTGCCCACGCCGCAAGCTAGGCGTAGTGGTTGATGACGGCACGGGCGGTAGGGGATGTCTTGTCGCTGTGTTTATTTGTGTAGAGCCTCTGAGGCGGCCTGCCAGTCTTCACTGCGATGCGACTGGACACAACGGCTCCTGACAGTGGCGTGCTCCGCGTCTCCGTGCCTTGGGAAGGCGCGGGTCTTGAATACCTTGTACAGACAAGGTATGGCATGTCTTTACTCTTGCTGCCTACCGTGCGGGGGCAGGTAGCGCTGTTCTGCTGGCCACGTGGCGGGCCCGGAGCTCTCCTCTGAGGAGAGGGAAGTCCGGCCCCGCTGGACACGTGGAGCCTTCGGAGCTCCCCCTGCGGAGAAGGGAGGACCGGCTCTGCTGGCCACGTGGCGGCCCAGGAGCTCTCCTCTGTGGAGAGGGAGGCCCGGCCCGCTGGACACGTGGAGCCTTCGGAGCTCTCCCCGCGGAGGGGGGAGGTCCGGCTCTGCTGGCCATGTGGCGGGCCCAGAGCTTTCCTCTGAGGAGAGGGAGGTCCGGCCCCGCGGGACACGTGGCGCCCTCGGAGCTCTCCCCACAGAGAGGGGCGAGGTCCTTAGGCAGTTTCCCCTGTGCGCGGGGGTACCCCATATTGAGGGTACCGACAGTGGCCCCCGGGCCCATATTGGGGGAGGTAACTATGGGGACCACCCCGTGGTTCACCCACTCCAGGATCGCATAGGGTGGTGCCGTGTGATGCGGCACCCAAGAGCACACACGAAAAGAATTAAGAACAACATACAAACTTTTATTTGATATGAAACAGCGGAAGTATTATACATAGATGGCCTCAAATCCTAACTATGCACAAGTGCAGCCGTCCAGCCCGGGAACGCTACACACTAGCAGCAAGTAACCGGAGATCACGGCGGCGTGCAGGGCTCCAGCTCGGCCGTGGACCCTGACGGGGGCATCGCCTCGTCCTCGGAACCTTCCTCATAACTCTCACCTGCACACATCTCAAATATTGCAACCGTGAGCATGAAGGCTCAGCAAGTCTTAACCGTCAACCCTAGGCATGGAACTCTATATTTAAGGATGTTTAAGATAGAAAAAGGACTTTGCAATAAAGACACGCCTACATGTTGATCATTACTTTCAGTTTTATAGCAACAGTTTATTGAGCCTTAGGCAGCCCTCACATCGGAAGTCCACAATCAAACAAGAAATGCTTTCCTCCGATGTGGAGATGCCGAAAGTGGAATATAAACTTAATTAGCTCTATAACTACAACATACAAGGTTTCAAGATATTAATAGTTCAATACAGCATATTCAGTTGGCTTATTTCACTCCTTACTACATCACAGCGCAGTGAACAAGCGGGTACTCAAATAACCGCGAGGGACGGTGATTGCAATCAAGACACACCCGGATAACACGTCACATACACCCGCTTTCAGAAGCGTGATTCCACACCCCTTCCTACTCTGTTGTATGAACAAAACTTTCAAAGGCAAACCAAATGCCGAACCGGTCCATCCGTAACGGGCAGGAGGTCCCCGCGTGGAGCGTGACTGTGCCCACTGACAGATTTACACCTTGCTACTCTCAACCCACTCCTATTTACGGTTGGGTAAGCCTCGGCACCCAGGTTAACCAATTACATCGGTTTCCTGGTTCCCATATGCCAGTATGCATCCGGTACTGTTCGATACTTGTCCAGCAGGGCCGCACAGGGACGGTCCTCAACCGACACCAACAGGGCAAAGCACGTGAGACCTCTGCTCACTGCGTCCTATCCCCCCTGCTGGGTCTCATTTTCATAACTAAAACCATTTTCTACCTCTTCTCATTCCACGTGATAAATACTATCTCGCGAGTAGCTTGCAACCACTCGACTTCTACCGAGATCCTAAACAGTAGCATGGCATTCTCTACTCATCGATTTTGTAAACTACCCAACCCTTTATAGGATTTAAAAGGCTATGCAAGTGGGGTTACAATCACCCTAACTCTAATGCAAGCATTCACCCTAGACATAAGTGATACACATAAGAAGCTTTATAAAGGGTACTTAAGTGCAAACTGGGGCTTGCATGGTTGCGAGTTAAATGAGAAGTAAGCTTCTGGTGGGAGGACGTCCAACGGACCCGGTGCGTCTTCAACTTCGGTCACTATTATGAAATGTAACAAAATATATGTGTAAGTATTAAGGATTTATAAGAATTGAACTTCTATTCATAGCTACTGCTATTAAGAATCCTTAATTGGCTTTGGGATTTTTAAAGTGGATACTAGACTCTCAAAGGATGATCTGAGCAAAATTTGGAGACATGTCATTGCACAATGTAGTCTTTAAAATTACTACAAGTACAATGCTTCTCTGAATTTTGAGTCCAAATCAGGAGCTTTGACATAGCTAACAGTGGAAGATCTGATTAGGGTAAGTCTCCATAGTTCTAACAAAATTTGTTTCACCATTTTTGGAGCTACCAACAGAGAGATATGAATTTTTGAAGTTGGGCAGGAGTTCTGAAAAGTTTCTGTTTAAATTTGAATTTCCAAATAAAGGCTGAACTTTGGGAGGCAATTCAGCCTACCAAATAAACTCCAATGAAGCTCAAATTTTTACTGGAGATCAGTAATATCATAAGGAACCCCCTAGCAAAATTTGAAGAATTTCCACAACAGCGATCTTCTGGAATTAATTCCGAAAGACTTAACTCTGATGAATTTTGGAGAAATTTCCAGAAATCTCCAGATCAATTTCTTTGCATTTCTACAAATTTTGGACAATCCTACTGAAAGTTATGGCCTTTTAAATCTTGTACTAAATCTGAAAATTGAAGAAATGTTTAAACTCTGGCTGTGGACCCCACCCGCGATGTTATCCACTCAGATGACGGCAACACCGAGGCGACTGGGTTATTCCCGCGCAGCCGCACCGGATCCGGGGCCACAGGCCGATCCCCGCACGTACACAGAGGCTGACCGGTGGGTCCCGGCCCCCCTTCGTCTTCCTCGCGCTGCCCGCGCCTCCCGAGGCGGTGCACGCCAGCGAGGCTCGCCGGGACGGGGTTCCCGTGGTCCGCGCTTCCTCTAACTCGCCGCCTGTGAGTTCTACACCGCGCTGAACACGATGGTGGGGTCGGGAGCCGATGACAACGGCCGGAACGGTGCTTGCACTGGCGACCATATCGGACCTTACTTCGGCGAACTCGTTCTTCCTCGACAGTGGGTCTTTTGGGCTAGGGTTTGCTCCAAAAGCACCAGTGTCACATGGACAACCTCGACCCATAGTCCGCTCTCCATGAAAACCACTGTAGAGGGGACCCCACCGGCGACCCGAGCCCGCAAAACGCCGGTGACGACAAAAACTCGAAGAACTCCTTCAGTCCTTAATGGTTTCTGGCGCCTTAGCGGGAAGGATCGCAGGGATCTAGCAAAGCTTCTCCTAGACCAGAATGAGCTCTAGCTATCGCAGCACGACGAATTTGATCATAGACCGAGAGGTGTTGCTATGAACTAGGGTTTAGGAAAACCCAAAATTCTCACTACCCGATTGATCAATTGTCCTGAGGCTTTAGGTAACACGATCTACAGACAACAACGCACCTTTCTTGTGCAGGGAAGGGGCGGTGAAACTGGCCGTAGCGTACTGCCCACGGTGAACTGAACGTGGTTCCGCCGAGCACCTACGAACGCCTGTGCAAATCCTTTGTTTGCTCGTAGCACGAGCTAGGAAGCTTTGGGGTGGAACGGTGCAAGCTGGAGCACTCTCTTGCGCTTATTTTTGCTGCTTGGAGCTCGATCATCCGAGCTTGGGCGAGCGTTGGCGAGGGCGAAACAGAAGCGGCACTGAGGCAGTTTCTCACGGGAGAGAACGGAGGGAGCGGCGAGCAACCGAGAGAAGTGAAGACCGACTTCGTTGCTGCGACCGTGTGGTAATGAAGCGGCTTGTGATCGAGGAAACCAGGAGGTGGCGCAGTGGAGTCCTCGGGAGCGGGTTTTGCCGGGTGCTGGCGGTCTCTCGGTGATCGGCCGATGAAAACAGAGGCGGTAGGCTCTGTTGAAAGGCTGACTACTGGGCCCCACCATTTCTAATTCTTATCCAATTTTCCACTGATATTTCCTCCCTAGCAACTCAACATTTAAGGCTAAACTTTCACACCAAGTCATGGTTTAAACTTTCTGAATTCAAATGATTTGAATTCTGGTGTGAAAGTTTGAATGGTATTTGATCATTTGAATTTGAAATGCATTTGAATTCTCCATTTTTGTATTGTTCCAAAAACATATCAAACCAACTCCAAAGTTTCTGATTTTTGGCATGGCTGCTAATTCAAATGTGGAGCACACATTTGTGGAACCAAATTTGCAAATTGAGGAAATTGGAATTTGAAACTGAATTTGAAATTCAGATTAGAGGGCTTCCCCTTTTAATCCCAAACAAATATTGAAACTCCTCCAAATGAGCTGAAATTTGGAAGGGTGAATATTTGGACTATGAAGATCCAAGCTATGCATTTAGATCTCCATGTTTGGAAGTTTTTGGAATGTCTAAATCCTCACTTTGAACTTACACCGTTATAATTCAAAGTTTTAATTCCCCTCATTTTTCCTATGTGTACATGAGCTGAATTTTTCTTGCTACCACTTTTTGGGGATTTTACATCCTTCCCCCTTAAAAAGAATCTCATCTCGAGATTCCAAAGGAAAAGCAAAGTGGGGAAAACTTTACCAGGTATATGATGATAGCATGTCCGGATAATATGTTCGGAGATAGTCCTCGCTTTCCCATGTCGCCTCATCAGCGGTGTGGTTGCTCCACAAGACCTTCTAGAACCATAACGTCCGGTTTCTTGTGGCACGAGTCTTTTCATCGATAATCCGGATTGGATACTCCGTGTACGTGAGGTCCGGTTGAAGAACTTCTATGTCTTCTGTGCGGATTTCAGCGGAGGGTTTGAGGCACTTTCTCAGCTGAGAGATATGGAAGACATTGTGAATCCCTGCTAGCGACGCCGGTAACTCCAAGCGATAGGCCATGGGTCCGCATCTTTCAATGACGGCGAACGGACCAATGAACCGCGGCGCAAGTTTACCCTTTACTCCGAAACGGTGAACTCCCTTCATCGGAGATACACGGACATAAACATGGTCTCCGATGTCGAAGTGGAGAGGGTGGCGTACTTTGTTCGCATAGCTCTTCTGACAAGATTGAGCAGCCTTGAGGTTGGCTTGTATTACTCGCACTCGTTCTTCAGGTTCATTCACAAGTTCAATGCCGTAGATGACTCACTCGCCGGACTCGCACCAGTTAAGGTGTGCGGCATTTCCGGCCGTAGAGAGCTTCATACGGCGCCATCTTGATGCTAGCTTGATAACCATTGTGGTAAGAAAATTCTGCCAATGGCAAATGATCGTCCCAATTCTTACCGTGGTGGATAGCACAAGCGCGTAGCATGTCTTCAAACACTTGATTCACCCGTTCAGTTTGACCATCTGTCTGCGGGTGATACGCGGAGCTTCGGATCAGTTTGGTCCCCAACGATGCGTGTAGCTGTTCCCAAAACCGAGAGACGAACAGCGCACCGCGATCTGAAATAATGGAGCGGGGAACACTGTGCAAACACAAGGTCTTTGCAATATATAGCTCCGCATATTGCTTGGCCACGTACTTTGTATGTACAGGGATAAAATGAGCCGACTTGGTTAGTCGATCGACTATCACCCAAATCGAGTCATGCTTGTGAGACGTGAGAGGTAACCCGACTATGAAGTCGATGCTGATATCCTCCCACTTCCACGCTGGAATGTTCAATGGTTGCAGCTGTCCGGCTTTACGCATATGGTCGGCTTTCACACGCCGACACGTATCACATTCGGATACGTACATTGCGATTTCTCTTTTCATCCGTGTCCACCAAAACCTGGTTTTCAGATCCTGGTACATCTTATTGCTGCCCGGAAGAATAGAATACATGGACAGATGAGCTTCGTCCAAGATTTTCTTCCGAAGCTTAATGTCACGGGGTAACACTATACGGTCTTTAAACCATAAAGTGTCGTGTTCATCTCTCCGGAAGCATTTCATTTCGCCATTCTTCATCCTTCTGCGAATGTGCAACATTCCCACGTCTTTCTTCAGAGCTTCCATAATTTCCTCTCGTATTGTAGGGACGAGAGCAAGATTATACGATGCCCCATATGGAACCAAGTACAGACCCGGCTCCTCCTCTTCAAGTGGGGTGATTGACAGACTGTTGACATGGGATTTGCGGCTTAATGCATCGGCAACCACATTTGCCTTTCCGGGATGGTAGTGAATCTCGATCTCATAGTCTTTGATCAGTTCTAGCCATCTCCGTTGTGGCATATTCAATTTATTTTGAGTGAATATATACTTCAAACTCTTGTGACCGGTGTAGAGGTGCACTAAGTTCCCAAGCAAATAGTGCCTCCACATTTTAAACGCCAACACCACAGCAACAAGCTCAAGATCATGAGTCGGGTAGTGCTGCTCGTGGTTATGAAGTTTACGTGAGTCATAAGAGACCACTCTTCCTCCTTGCATCAATACACAGCCAAGCCCGATGCTAGACGCATCACAATATACGTCGAAGGGCTTGGTTGTATCCGGTTGAGCTAACACCGTGGCTGTTGTAAGATGCTTCACTAATGCTTGGAAAGCTTCTTCACAAGCTGAGCTCCAAACATATTTGATCCCCTTCTTTAGCAGTCCAGTCATCGGCTTAGCAAGGTTGGAGAAATTAGGTATGAATCTCCAGTAATATCATGCTAACCCGAGGAAACTCCTGACTTCGTGGACTGATGTGGGGGATTTCCATTTCAGCACTTGTTCGATTTTGCTTGGATCAACTGCAATGCCTTCTGCGGAAATAATATGACCAAGAAATGGCACTTGGCTGATCCAAAACTCGCACTTGCTGAACTTGGCATAGAGTTTATGGTCTCGCAATCGTTGAAGCACGATATGCAAGTGTTTAGCGTGTTCTTCCTCCGACTTGGAGTAGACCAAGATGTCATCTATGAACACCACCATAAACTTGTCCAACTCCGGCATGAACACTGAGTTCATGAGATACATGAAGTGTGCCGGGGCGTTGGTGAGACCAAAGGACATGACGAGGTATTCATACAACCCATATCTCGTCGAGAAGGCTGTCTTCGGAATATCCTCCGCTCGGATCTTTTATTGGTGATATCCTGAGCGAATATCCATCTTTGAAAATACACTCGCACCCACAAGTTGATCGAAGAGAATATCGATGTGGGGCAGTGGATATTTATTCTTGATGGTGACGGCGTTGAGAGGTCGGTAGTCCACACACAACCTCAAAGTTTCATCCTTTTTCTTCACAAACAGCGCCGA
Source organism: Neostapfia colusana (assembly GCA_030760725.1). Taxonomy (NCBI): domain Eukaryota; kingdom Viridiplantae; phylum Streptophyta; class Magnoliopsida; order Poales; family Poaceae; genus Neostapfia; species Neostapfia colusana. Next base: position 51,226,934 of record JASWHV010000011.1, read on the forward strand.
GCATCCCCATGGCGAGGAACTCGGTCGATTGAAACCCTTCTTCATTAGATCGTTGAGCTGCTCCTTCAGTTCAGCCAGCTCGTTTGGAGCCATCTTGTATGGTCTCCGTGATATTGGCGTCATTCCAGGTACAAGTTCAATCTTGAACTCGACATTTCTTTTGGGTGGCATGCCCGGAAGATCATCCGGAAAGACATCCGAGTATTCACGGACCACACGAATATCCTCATGTTTTGTGGCTTCCATATTATATGTGGCTGGAGTTTCTTGAACCGAACGGTCAAGAATAAGAACATGTGGTTCATGAAGTGCAGAGTTTAAAGGAACCACAAGTGGAATGATGTCAAGAACAGCACCATGGCGATGTAGCCATGACATTCCTAAAACGACATCAAGTTTTTGACTCTCTAACATGATTAGATAAGTAGGATATAGATTCCCACCCAACTGTAATGGTGCTCTATAGATCATTCTATCAGCTGTTATTTTCCCACCCGGAGAGCATATCAAGTACGAACTGTTTGTGAGAATGATAGGCAGTTGATATTTAATAACATAAGACTGACTTATGAAATTATGGGTGGCACAGGAGTCAAAAAGTATGACTACGGGATGATCTAGGTAAGAGAACGTACCCGCGAGGACGGGTTCGCCTTCCGGCACGTCTTCGATGGCTAAGTGGTGGACGTTGCCGGGTTTTGGTGCTGGTTTCTTGGGCTGATTACGGGGCTGATTACCACCCTGATACGGTGCTGCACCCCTGCCCCGTCGCGACTCGTGGCAGTCTCTTGAAATATGCCCGACACGGCCACATGTGAAGCACGTGTAAGGTGTCGGGGTCCCGCCGACTTGAGGGCGGAATCCCGGTGCATGCTGCTGAAACGGAGGTGCACGCAGAACCATCCTTTGCTGCTGCTGTTGCTGTGGTGGATACGTCGGTCGAAAGCCCGGCGCATTATATTCCCGACCGCGAAACTGAGGCGGTCGGGCTGGTGGCTGCCATCTCTGACCGGATGGTGAGCGATACACCACGCGGTATTTTTGTGGCGTCCCACCACTGCTGCTCGTTAGCGCGCTGCGTTTCCTCTTATCAGAACCGCGCTCGCACTGAGCATTCTCTTGTAGAATCGTGGCATTAACGAGGTCATTGAATGTGCTGCGATTGCTTTGGGCGAGATGGACCTTCATCTTTGAATTCAGGCCCCGGAAGAACGCGTTGTGCTTGTTGTCTTCCGTCCCCACAAACCCTGGCGCATACTGTACCAGCCGGTTGAATAATCTGGTGTACTTGTGAGCACTCCTCTCGCCCTGTCATAGCGCCAGGAACTCCTGGAGCTTCATTTCCATAACCCCAGGAGGTATGTGATAGGGGCGGAACGCCTCCCGAAACTCCGTCCATGTGACGGCATGGCCAGCCGGTAAGGAGGTGGTGTAGTTCGCCCACCAGGTACCGGCTTCTCCTTGAAGCTGTTGCGCTGCATACAGCGCCTTCTGGTGTTCGGTGCATTGTAGTAGCCCAATCTTCGCCTCCAGAGTGCGGATAAAGCTGTCCGCCTCCAAAGGCTCTTCGGCCTCCGTAAAGACTGGTGGATGGGTCGCCAGGAATTCTGAATAAGAACTTTGTTGGGGCTGGCGTTGCCCATTGTCTTTGCGTCCTCCCGGATGGGACGCATTTTGCTGCACCAACATCCGCAGCAGCTCGGTTTGCTCGTCGCGCGAGCCGAGCACTGCGGCGAGAACCTCCTCAAGATTCCTTGGAAGTTCTGGCGGTGGAGGAGGTGGTTGCTGCTGCGTCGTGGTCTGCTCCGGAGGTGCAGACTCATCACCACGAACTTGACTCGGACCTTCCTCCTCTTGCGTTGAACGCGTATGCACCATTCTGCATTCACATCATTCAAACGATCAGCACATGTTGGTTTAGCTCATCCAGTCTATACAATAGTTGCGAGAATGGAATAAATAATGCGCATAACAATCACACATATGGATAAAGTATAAACTTTATACAACATATACATCCCTGGACCGTGTCACACGATCGAATTCCAAAGTATTGAACTTTAGGGGTTAAAAGTTCATTTCGACCATCGTGGGTTACCACTGGATGTTAAGTGTGTTAGTATGCGTAATTTCTCGCTATTGCACTGGACCCAAACTTGTACCAGCTTGAAATGATATGTTGCATGCAGCCACTGGACGTCGAGTTGTGAAACTAAGTGTTTTGGTTGAAGCACTTCAACATGGTGCTTACTGTCCAGCTTCTGGTCCAGCTGACCAGTCCGGATAATTCAAAAGTTTTTACCCCCTTAGAGGCAAAATCTAGACTAGAGTTCAACAACAAAGTTGTATAACATTTTCTGTACTTTCCAACGGTGTTTTTCTTGACCCTTAGAGATTTTTCTGCAGGAAGTTGTGGTTGAAATACAGAAAATTCCAGAGAGCCTTTTGGTCTGTCCTGTTTCTGGGCAGTACCTACTCTTCTGAGATTTTCATCCATTTGGAGGGAGATTATATTCAGGAGCTCTACAGGAAAGATGTAGAGGACTTCAAAATCTTTCTAGAATGGTATCCCACACCTCCATTGGTTCAACCAATCTTATGTTATGCCCTGTTCAAGTTCAGCAAAGTTTCTGCTGAAAACAAGGGAGGTTGTTCCTAAGTTTTTGAGATTGAACCTATACTTCCAATTGGCTCTTAGTTCAATATGGAAGTTCAATACCCCCTAAATGAAATCCTAAACTTCATTTCGACTCTTTTCTTTGAAAATAAACTTTTATGCAGTCTCGGTACTACGTTTCCTCACCAAAGAAAAATCCTAAACCGGTATTCCGGCATATACGTGTCAAATGGTGGAACTAAAGACGTCACTCACAAACGGTTTCTACACGTCATGCACTAACGTGGTTAATGTACCTGCAGAAGAACACACAATAATGGTGCACACAAAGGTTTTTGACATTTCAGGCAGTTCCATATCATAGTAAAAACATACGGTCCGTATCATTGCCATACGGATCATCCTTGAGTCAAGCCACGTCTCAAGGTACATGGTCGTGTTTTCACACCACACGACGGGGAACCCGAGTAGAGAACGAACGGGTCGTCACGGTTGGGAATTTTATCAACCCAACGGATACCACCTACTGCCTCATGACCGTTGAGGCACGCCGATGGCGAGCGCTGCGTATGGCCCTTTGAACATTGAACGTTCAAGAGTTGCATACTATCATGTTGCTTACCACACGATGGTGTATTATCACTTTTGCCTAAAGAACGCTGGAGATCAGCATTTTCATATGCTCTCAGAACCATAGAGAGGTTCAAAGACTCATATTCACTACCGTGCCAAGCCACGGTATACCATTCCATACTATTATTCGTATGGTGAGTTACCGAAATTGATCCGCCTGCGGTGGCGTACCTTACCTCTTACCTGACGTCGGAGCATCGTTACAGAATGTATAACAAGTAAGTTAGCTTTTCCACCCTCATATCTAGTACTATCATAGACATTATGTGGGCTTAATGACTAATCCTCACTCGACTACTTCTAAATTTTTAAAATAGGCTCTTTTCGAGCGTGCGATTCCCAATGCGGCTCTGATACCACGTCTGTGGGGACCACCCCGTGGTTCACCCACACCAGGATCGCATAGGATGGTGCCGTGCGATGCTGCACCCAACAGCACACACAAAAAGAATTAAGAACAACATACAAACTTTTATTTGATATAAAATAGCGGAAGTCTTTTACAAAACTTAATTAACAGCGGAAGTATTATACATAGATGGCCTCTCATACTAACTATGCACAAGTGCAGCCGTCCAGCCCAGGGACGCTACACACTAGCAGCAAGTAACTGGAGATCACGGCGGCGTGCAGGGATCCAGCTCGGCCGTGTACCCTGACGGGGGCATCGCCTCGTCCTCGGAACCTTCCTCATAACTCTCACCTGCACACAGCTCAAATATTGCAACCATGAGCACGAAGGCTCAGCAAGTCTTAACCGTCAACCCTAGGCATGGAACTCTACATGCAATGATGTGTAAGATAGAAAAAGGACTTTGCAATAAAGACAGGCCTACATGTTGATCCTTGCTTTCAGTTTTATAGCAACAGTTTATTGAGCTTTAGGCAGCCCTCACATCGGAAGTCCACAATCAAACAAGAAACGCTTTCCTCTATGTGGAGATGCCCAAAGTGGAATATAAACTTAATTAGCTCTATAGCTACAACATACAAGGTTTCAAGACATTAATAGTTCAATACAGCATATTAAGTTGGCTTATTTCACTCCTTACTACGTCACAGTGCAGTGAACAAGCGGGTACTCAAATAACCGCGAGGGACGGTGATTGCAATCAAGACACACCTGGATAACACGTCACATACACCCACTTTCAGAAGCGTGATTCCACACCCCTTCCTACTCTGTTGTATGCAACAACCTTTCAAAGGCAACCCAAATGCCGAACCGGTCCATCCGTAACGGGCAGGTGGTCCCCGCGTGGAGCGTGACTGTGCCCACCGGAAGATTTACACCTTGCTACCCTCAACCCACTCCTATTTACGGTTGGGTAAGCCTCGGCACCCAGGTTAACAAATTACATCGGTTTCCTGGTTCCCATATGCCAGTATGCATTCGGTACTGTTCGATACTTGTACAGCAGAGCCACACACGGATGGTCCGCAACCGACACCAACAGGGCTAAGCACGTGAGACCTCTGCTCACTGCATCCTATCCCCCCTGCTGGGTCTCATTTTCATAACTCGAGCCATTTTCTACCTCTTCTCATTCCGTGTGATAAATACTATCTCGCCAGTAGCTTCCAACCACTCGACTTCTACCGAGATCCTAAACATTAGCATGGAATTCCCTACTCGTCGATTTTGTAAACTACCCAGCCCTTTATAGGATTTAAAAGGCTATGCAAGTGGGGTTTCAATCACCCTAACTCTAATGCAAGCATTCACCCAAGACATAAGTGATACAAATAAAAAGCTTTATAAATGGTACTTAAGTGCAAACCGGGGCATGCCTGGTTGCGAGTTAAAAGAGAAGTCAGCTTCTGGTGGGAGAACGTCCAACGGCTCCGGTGCGTCATCAACTTCGGTCACTATTATGAAATGTAACAAAATATATTTGTATGTATTAAGGATTTATAAGAATTGAACTTCTATTCATAGCTACTGCTATTTAGAATCCTTAATTGGCTTTGGGATTTTTACAGTGGATACTAGACTCTCTAGGGATGATCTGAGAAAAATTTGGAGACATGTCATTGCACAATGTAGTCTTTAAAATTTCTACAAGTACAATGCTTCTCTGAATTTCGAGTCCAAATCAGGAGCTTTGACATAGCTAACAGTGGAAGATCTGATTAGGGTAAGTCTCCATGGTTCTAACAAAATTTGTTTCACCATTTTTGGAGTTACCAACAGAGAGATATGAATTTTTGAAGTTGCGCAGGAGTTCTGAAAAGTTTCTGTTTAAATTTTAATTTCCAAATAAAGACTGAACTTTGGGAGGCAATTTAGCCTACCAAATAAACTCTAATGAAGCTCAAATTTTGACTGGAGGTCAGTAATATCATAAGGAACCTCCTAGCAAAATTTGAAGAATTTCCATAACAGGGATCTTCTGGAATTAATTCCGAAAGACATAATTTTGATGAATTTTGGAGCAATTTCCAGAAATCACCAGATCAATTTCTTTGCCTTTCTGTAAAGTACTGATTTAGAGGAATCCAACAATTTTTTTTCACAAATTTTGGACATTCCTACTGAAAGTTATGGCTATTTGAATCTTGTACTAAATCTGAAAATTGAAGAATTGTTTAAACTCTGGGTGTGGACCCCACCTGCGACGTTATCCACTCAGATGACGGCAACAGCGAAGCCACGGGGTTATTCCCGCGCAGCCGCACCGGATATGGGGCCACAGGACGATCCCTGCGCGTACACAGAGGCTGAACGGTGGGACCCGGCCCCCCTTCGTCTTCCTCGCGCTGCCCGCGCCTCCCGCGGCGGTGCACGCCGGCGAGGATCGCCGGGACGGGGTTCCCATCTTCCCCGCTTCCTCAAACTCGCCGCCTGTGAATTCTACACCGCGCTGAACACGATGGTAGGGTCGGGAGCCTATGACAACGGCCAGAACGGTGCTTGCACCGGCGACCATGTCGGACCTTACTTCGGCGACCTCGTTCTCCCTCGACAGCGGGTCTTTTGGGCTAGGGTTTGCTCCAAAAGCACCAGTGTCACATGGACAACCTTCACCCATAGCCCGCTCTCCATGAAAACCAACAGAGAGGGGACCCCACCGGCGACCCGAGCCTGCAAAACGCCGGCGACGACAAAAACTCGAAGAACTCCTTCAGCCCTTAATGGTTTCTGGCGCCGTTTGAGCGAGAAGGATCGCAGGGATCTAGCAAAGCTTATCCTAGACCAGAATGAGCTCTAGCTAACTCAGCACGACGAATTTGATCGTAGACCGAGAGGTGTTGCTATGAACTAGGGTTTGGGAAAACCCAAAATTCTCACTACCCGATTGATCAATTGTCCTTAGGCTTTCGGTAACAAGATCTACAGACAACAACGCACCTTTCTTGCGCAGGGAAGGGGCGGTGAAACTGGCCGTAGCGTGCTGCCCACGGTGAACCGAACGTGGTTCCGCCGAGCACCTCCGAACGCCGGCGCAAATCCTTGGTTTGCTCGTAGCACGAGCTACGAAGCTTAGGGGGGGACGGTGGAAGCTGGAGCACTCTCTTGCGCTTATTTTGGCTGCTTGGAGCTCGATCATCCAAGCTTGGGCGAGCATGGGCGAGGACAAAACAGAAGCGGCACGGAGGCAGTTTCTCGCAGGAGAGAACGGAGGGAGCGGCGAGCAACTGAGAGAAGTGAAGACCGACTTCGTTGCTGCGACTGTGTGGTAATGAAGCGGCTGGCGATCGAGGAAACTAGGAGGTGGCGCGGTGGAGTCCTTGGGAGCGGGTTTTGCCGGGCGCTGGCGGTCTCTCGGCGATCGGCCGATGAAAACAGAGTCGGTAGGCTCTGTTGAGAGGCTGACTACTGGGCCCTACCATTTCTAATTTTTATCCAATTTTCCACTGATATTTCCTCCCTAGCAACTCAACATTTAAGGCTAAACTTTCACACCAAGTCATGGTTTAAACTTTCTGAATTCAAATGATTTGAATTCTGGTGTGAAAGTTTGAATGGTATTTGATCATTTGAATTTGAAATGCATTTGAATTCTCCATTTTGTATTGTTCCAAAAACATACAAACCAACTCCAAAGTTTCTGATTTTTGCCATGGCTGCTAATTCAAATGTGGAGCACACATTTGTGGAACCAAATTTGCAAATTGAGGAAATTGGACTTTGAAACTGAATTTGAAATTCAGATTAGAGGGCTTCTCCTTTAAAATCCCAAACAAATATTGAAACTCCTCCAAATGAGCTGAAATTTGGAAGGGTGAATATTTGGACTATGAAGATCCAAGCTATGGATTTAGATCTCCATGTTTGGAAGTTTTTGGAAAGTCTAAATCCTCACTTTGAACTTACACCGTTATAATTCAAAGTTTTAATTCCCCTCATTTTTCCTATGTGTACATGAGCTGAATTTTTCTTGCTACCACTTTTTGGGGATTTTACAGTAACGAGCCCGAGATGGGACCTTCTTCTTCCCGTGCACCTTCTTGTCATGAGTACTCTCTGCGCTGGCAGGGTCTCGACGGCTTCGGAGTTCAGCTTCTGAGGAGAGGGTGAAGCCTGGCATCGGAGCTCAGCCCTTATGAGAGGTAGAAGTCCGGCATCGGGACAAGCCTCTGAGAAGAGGGCGAGGGCCGGCATCAGAGCTCAGGCCAGCGGTGGTCGTGAGGTCCGGATGTCATCGGAGCTCAGCCTCTGATGAGAGGGTGAGGTCCGGCATCGGGGCTCGCCTCTGAGGAGAGGGCGAGGGACGGCATCGGAGCTCAGGCCAGTGGTGGGCGTGAGGTCCAGAGGTCATCAGAACTCAGCCTCTGAGGAGAGGGTGAGGTCTTGCATCGGGGCTTGCCTCTGAGGAAAAGGCGAGGTCTGGCTTCGGTGTTCACCCCTAGGGGTGGCGGCCGGCTTCGGAGATCGCCCCTGCGATAGGGGTGTCATCCGGCATCAGACCTCAGCCCAGTGTAGGGCGCACGGTCCGGCTTCGGTGTTCACCCCTAGGGATGGCGACCGGCTTCGGAGATCGCCCCTGCGATAGGGGTGTCGTCCGGCATCGGACCTCAGCCCAGTGTAGGGCGCACGGTCCGGCTTCGGTGTTCACCCCTGGGGGTGGCGACCAGCTTCGGAGATCGCCCCTGCGATAGGGGTGTCGTCCGGCATCGGACCTTAGCCCAGTGTAGGGCGCACGGTCCGGCTTTGGTGTTCACCACTAGGTGTGGCGACCGGCTTTGGTGATCGCCCCTGCGATAGGGGTGTCGTCCGACATCGGACCTCAGCCCAGTGTAGGGCGCACGGTCCAGCTTCGGTGTTCACCCCTGGGGGTGGCGACCGGCTTCGGAGATCGCCCCTGTGATAGGGGTGTCGTCCGGCATCGGACCTCAGCCCAGTGTAGGGCGCACGGTCCGGCTTCGGTGTTCACCCCTGGGTGGCGACCGACTTTGAAGATCGCCCCTGCGATAGGGGTGTCGTCCGGCATCGGACTTCAGCCCAGTGTAGGGCGCACGGTCCGGCTTTGGTGTTCACCCCTGGGGGTGCCGACCGGCTTCGAAGATCACCCCTGCTATAGGGGTGTCGTCCGGCATCAGACCTCAGCCCAGTGTAGGGCACACGGTCCGGCTTCGATGTTCACCCCTGGTGGTGGCGACCGGCTTCGGAGATCGCCCCTGCGATAGGGGTGTCGTCCGGCATCGGACCTAAGCCCAGTGTAGGCCGTGCGGTCCGGCTTCGGTGTTCACCCCTGGGGGTGGCGACCGGCTTCGGAGATCGCCCCTGCGATAGGGGTGTCGTCCGGCATCGGACCTCAGCCCAGTGTAGGGTGCACGGTCCAGCTTTGGAGCTCACCCCCGCTGAGGGGGTGAGGTCCGCTACTGCTCAGAGGTCCTCCTGCCTCTTAGTCGTATTTGGCTTACAGTCCCGGGCTAGTGTACGGGGCTCAGGGCAATCCAGTGCCTTTATTCCGAGGGGTCTGGCTCCCGCCATAATTAGGGTGTAACCGTCCGGTCCCTAGTACTCAGACCGTATCGCAGGGGAGGTAGAGTGCGCATGCTTTGGGTGCAGGACCGGGCAAAGCAAGGCTCCTGGACCTCCCGCATTGGCGTAGGTATTTTCCTGGAGGAGACCAACTGGTGTCACAGTGCCCTAACTAGGGGAGGTCCCAGAGGCCCCCAGACCATCGGCAGGTACCCTAAACGTGACCGCACTCAGCAGGATAGCAAATGTCGACTAGGCATGAGAACAGGGAAGGGGAGTCGAGTGTACGGAGGGCGTACACTATCTAGAGCTCAGGGAGGTGATCATATAAATTAATGTGTAATTTAAATGTACACCTGAGTAAGTGTGGTAGGACTTACTGAGGTAGGGCCGGAGCGCCTGCCTCGTGCTCTCATGCACGGGTCGGCGGTGGTAGCACTGGGGCTCCCGCCGGTTCCATGCGATCCGGAGCGTTGCTTTCCATCTCGCCTCGACGACGACGTAGATGTCCTCACGCAGAGCGGGTCATGCGTGGCTTCGTCGTACGCTCGGACATGGGGGGACCCCCATGGCGATCTCGTGGGGAAGCATGGCTTCGGCCCCGCATACCATGTAGAAGGGTAATTCCCGCGACCCGGCCCTGGGAAGTCCGGCTGGCCCCCGATATAGAGGAGCCGGTATCCCCCGATGGATCTGAGTGCAGCGTATGCACCGGTTGTGTGGGTCTACTCAGCGTGACCTGGCATGCCTTACATCTCCTAACCGGCTTGACGGCGTCCAGGTGGCTCTCGGTCGATAGGAGCCATGCCGGATGGCTTAACCGACTAGCGTGTGGGAAGATGAGCTTCCCAGCACTCGCCTCCGTGGATTGCTGTGAGCGGGTCGCACCCTTCCTCCTGGGTTATGCACCGCAATAGGATGTCGTGGCGCCACGCTAGTAAAGATACTAGCGCGTAGCACTTAGCCATCCGCACAATTCGTTCAGCGGATGCACGTTCATCAGGAAGGGTGTTGTCTTTCAAGAAGTCCCGGACCTCCATGGTCCATGCATCGGGGCTACTTGATCTCCTGGATCTTGCTAGCTGGGTAGCACGGAGTCCCCATGGCGCATACCATCCTTTGGCTGGCACCATGGCTGCATGGCCGCCGGGACCGCCAGCTTCGAGGTGCTGGTCTCGCCCCCTTCGCCCGGTCGGCACTCCGGGTTATGAGTCGCGGCAACATCCCTTCGAAGGCTCCTTGGAGCTCCGGGGCTTCGGTGGAGGTCCTCGTTGAGAAGTTGTTGGTGACGGTGTCGTCGGCGTGCGGTACATGGCACAGGTCCAAGGTACCCAAACCGCTCCCCCGTTGGCATGAGGAGTAGCACGCCGTCGAGATAGAACGTCCAGTGGGGCTTGGTGAAGGCCGGTGATCGGGGCTCCGGTTCTCCACCTTCAGGGGCCCTTAGGATGCTTGGTGGTGGTGTCCACTTGACCACGAAGTCAGTCTGTGCTTGGCTCTTGACTGTCTGACGTGGTCGGGAGTACAGCTTGAACTCCGCCATCTTTGGGCTGTCTTCCGGCTTCGGAGGCTGGCTGTGCGTGCCAGTGACACCCTTCTTCTGCTCTGGCACACTTGTCTGCTAGGCTGAAGAGCTCTGAGATGTCTTGCACCTCTCTGGTGGCCAACTTCTCGAGCATCTTCTTGTCCCTCACACTCTGTTGGAATGCGACCACGACTGATGCATCCGGGATGTGGGGGATGGTGCTGCGTACTTGGGAGAACCGCTGGATGAAGGAGCGCAGAGATTCTCCCGATTGTTGCTGCACGGCGTGGAGGTCCAGCTACGTGCCGGGGCGCGTGTAGGAGCAGCTGAAGTTCGTCATGAACTGTTTGCATAGTTCCGCCCAGGAGGTTATGGAACCCGGGGAAGGTTCATGAACCATGACCGCGCCGGGCCGGTCAAGGCGACGGGGAAGTAGTTGGTCATGACCGCTTCATCCCCTCCTGCTGCTAGGATGGCAATGGAGTACACCTGCAGGAACTCTGCCGGGTTGACCCTTCCGTCGTACTTCTCCGGCAGATATGGCCGGAACTTGCGTGGCCACACTGCGAAGTGGAGGTATGGCGCCAGGGCCACACATCCGGTCGCTGCTGTTGCAGGTCTTGGTGCCGCAAACACTTGGACGGCTGCTGGCATGGTATACCCCGGCATGGGCCAAGGTGCGCCATACACCGGGGGCGCCGTCTGCTGGACATATGGTTGCTGCATATTCTGCATGGCGTACGCCTGGGGCAGAGGTTCCGTGGCGAACATCTGTGGCCCAGGCTGAGTTGAGGCAGTCGGCGTGCTGCAGCCGGCCTCTCAGATGCGACGCCTTTGTCGCTGTCGCTCGATGGTTACGCGAGTGTCTTCTCCCCGGCGACGTCGCTCCAGTTCTTCCTTCAGGTCCACCGTTGGGAGTCTGGTAGAGCAGGAGTCTGCCGTTTGCCGGTCAACCGTTGGTGTGCGTGACAGCGAGACACCAGGTTGAGCAGGGCATCACCCCCGCTGCAGCGGAGGGTTGACGGCAGTAGCGACGAGGTAGTTGACATCGCGGATCCACTGTTGGGTGGCCCTCTGGGGAGCGTCTTCAGCAGGTGGACTGTGCAGGAGCGCTTCTGCGGTGGCTAGCGCACTTGCTTGAGTGGCGCTCTGCACCGCGGCAGATCTTGAGATTGATGGAGTTCGCCAGGGATGTCGGCGTGAAGAGCTTGTCGCTGACGGAGGCTTGGTCATCTTCGTCGGCATAGATTCGTCGGAGAGTGAAAAGCCCCCTACCTGGCGCGCCAAATGTCAAAGTGTGCCGTCGACACTTCACCCGGGCCTGCACTGGGCAGTCCGCGGAGGTTCTTATTCGGAGGGGCTAGTCACTCTCGGAGAGCTTACATGTTGGGGACGATGGAAGGAGAAAGGTTGACACAGAGGTTTTTTACGTGGTTCAGGCCGCCGGAGCGTAAAACCCTACATCCACGGTGAGCAGAGATGCTCGTTGTATTGCTTGGGTGTTGAGCGTGTGAGTGTGCAAAAAGCCTAATGGAGTTCGAGCTGCTGGAGTGCGAACCCCTTGCAACGTTGCCTACCCGAGCCTTTTATAGTCCAAGGCTCGGGCGGCTTACAAGACGGGCCCGGGACCCGACAGGTGGTCCTGGGGAGATTGCCTGCCATCTACAATATCCTGCAGTTACGCCGGTAGTTGTCTCTGGCGAGGGCTTCTGAGTCTTCGTCTTGCCGCCTTGCCCACGCCGCAAGCTAGGCGTAGTGGTTGATGACGGCAGGGGCGGAAGGGGATGTCCTGTTGCTGTGTTTATTGGTGTAGAGCCTCTGACGTGGCCTGCCAGTCTTCACTGTGATGCGACTGGACACAACGGTTCCTGACAGCGGCGTGCTCCACGTCTCCGCGCCTTGGGAAGGCGTGGGTCTTGAATACCTTGTACGTACAAGGTATTACATGTCTTTACTCTTGCTGCCTACCACGCGGGGGCAGGTAGCGCTGTTCTGCTGGCCACATGGCGGGCCCAGAGCTCTCCTCTGAGGAGAGGGAAGTCCGGCCCCGCTGGACACGTGGAGCCTTCGGAGCTCCCCCTGCGGAGAAGGGAGGTCCGGCTCTTCTGGCCACGTGGTGGGCCCGGAGCTCTCCTCTGTGGAGAGGGAGGCCCGGCCCCGCTGGACACGTGGAGCCTTCAGAGCTCTCCCCACGGAGGGTGGAGGTCCGGCTCTGCTGGCCACGTGGCGGGCCCGGAGCTTTCCTCTGAGGAGAGGGAGGTCCAGCCCCGCGGGATACGTGTCGCCCTCGGAGCTCTCCCCGCGGAGAGGGGCGAGATCCTTAGGCAGTTTCCCCTGTGCGTGGGGGTACCCCGTATTGAGGGTACCGACAATAGGATAAAAGGAGTTTGAATTTGAATTTAAGTTCAAACTAGCCTTTTACTAATTGTACCCAAAAATACCTCAAAAGGTTTTGGATTTGGGTAAAATTTCGGATGAGCATTCCTATCAAATTTTAGGAGTTAAACATATGCTCAGCCCCTATATGATGCATGTGGGAAATACCACTTTTGCATTTTGTGAGATTATCTCCTAATGAATCTATTAATGGTGGTTACATGCACTTCAAATGTGTTCATATGATTTTCACAAATGAGGTGAGGTGTGGTGTGATGAACACTTTTAGCAAATAAAAAACTTGGGCCCTTACATACATGAGCACGACTTCTCGGGGATCCGAGAATAATGTATCTTTATAACGTTTATGCTTTATCAATATATGTGAATGTTGTGCAATTTTATTCATGTGTCACTACAATACCTACTGTTTTTCATGGAATTTTAAGAATGACATGTGCTGATCGTTGTTGTTTTGAATTTCAGAATGACTCGCACTCGTGCCAACCCTGAGGTTGGGGGTTCCAGTTAGGGGGTAGAGGCCTCCAAACAGCCTCTCGAGACTTCCTCGGGACAGCAGAAGCAGCAACAACAGCAGCCTCCACCACCGCCAGCACCAACAGTTACATTGGCTGACATCGTTGGGGCCATGGCGGGCTCACATCAGCAGCACACGGAGTTGCTGCAAACTTTAATCGCCAATACGTCTCGTCCAGAGAGGTGTCAAGACTGAGAGTAACACCAACAAAGTTCCTACTCAAATTTTATTGCTACCCATCCCCCGGTATTATCAAGGGCATATGAATCACTCGATGCAGAGAACTGGCTCCGCACGATGGAAATAAAATTCAGGCTGCTCCATGTTAGTGAGCAGAGGAAGACTCAGTTCGCGGCCCAGCAACTTCAGGGGTCCGCGAGCGCTTGGTGGGCGAACTTTAGCGCCTCGCAACCCACCGAGCGATTGATGACCTGGGCGGAGTTCAGGACGGCCTTCAGGGCCTATCATATGCCGCAGGGTTTAATGAAGAGGAAGACACAGGAATTCCTTCACCTGCATTGAGGCAACAGGAACGCGCTGGAGTACTCCAGGGCATTCAATGATCTCACGCTCTATGCGTCATATCATGCGGATATTGAAGAGAAGCGGCAGGACCACTTCTACCAGGGGCTAAATCCGCTCCTGAAGGACAAGCTGGCGATGTACAACCGTGGCAGCCTCAATGACATAATTGATGCTGCAATTGTACATGAGGACTCCGGCAAGGAGTTAGCGGCGACGGAAAAGAAGCGAAGCGCACCGCAAAGCAATGGAGAGGGAGGTGATCCTCCCCAGAAATACCAGATGGTGTATCGCTTACCATAGGGTCAACACTGGCAGCCACCGCAGCGACCGATGCAATTTTGCAATCGGCCATATTAACCACCGGCGTTCCGACCAGCTTTACCAGCACCACCTCCACAGCAACAACAGCTGCAGCAGACGATGCCACATGCGTTTGCACCTCAGCAGTGCATGCCGGGCTTTCGTCCTCCAAGTACGGGCCAGCCATCGACCGCATGCTTCAAATGCGGTCGTCAAGGACATTTCGCCAACAACTGCCCCGAGAGGCAAGGCGGTGGAGTGGCACCACAGTTTCTGGTGGGGAATCAGCCCCGAAATCCCATTAATGCGCGGCGGGCAAACCCTAAGACCGGCACCATCCACCAACTCGCCATAGAGGACATGCCGGAGGGAGAACCCATCCTTGCGGGTATGTTCCAACTCCACAAGCATCCCGCCGTAGTTTTATTTGATTCGGGCACCACACATAATTTCATTAGCCAGGCTTTTATTGCTAAATACAGCTTGCAAATACTACCCACCAGAAGTCCATACTTGATTTATTCACCGGATGGGAAAATTTCAGCAAGCATGATGGTTCCAAAAGCGCCATTATGCTTAGGGGTAGAGTATACCCTACGTCTCTCATAGTTTTAGAGGATCAAAAGGTCGATGTCATCTTAGGGATGTCGTGGTTAACCCACCACAGCGCTGTTTTAGACACCGTCCTACGAGTCATGCATCTACACCCAGAAATGCACGAGTCTCATTCATTATTTCTGGACAGTCCAGAAATAAAGCTTCCAAGCGTATACCAATCCACCACCATCAGATTGGAAGATATTCCAGTAGTTCGTGAGTTCTAAGACATGTTCCCGAATGATATACCGGTGATGCCGCCCGACCGAGAGGTGGAGTTCAAGATTGACCTTGCACCGGGAACTATGCCAATATCCAGAAGGTTGTACAAGATGGCGCCAAATGAATTGATGAAATTAAAAATCCAGTTGACGGACCTGCCAGAAAAGGGTTTTATTAGGCTTAGCTCCTCTCCATGGGGCTGTTCTGCATTATTTGTGAAGAAGAAAGATGAGACGTTGCGCTTTTGCGTGGACTATCGTACACTAAACGCCATGACTATCAAGAACAAGTACCCGTTGCCACGGATTGACATGTTGTTTGATCAGTTGGTTGAAGCAAAGATCTTTTCCAAAATGGACATAAGATGAGGGTACCATCGGATTAAGATATGGGCTGAGGATATTTCAAAGACGGCTTTCTCGACGAGGTACGGGCTTTATGAGTACCTGGTCATGTCCTTCGGCCTCACCAACGCTCTATCTCATTTCGTGCACTTGATGAACTCGGTATTCATGCCGGAGCTGGACAACTTTGTCATGGTTTACATCGATGACATATTGGTATATTCCAAGTTGGAGGAAGAACACACGAAGCACCTGCGTATAGTCTTGCAACGGCTGCAGGATCACAAGCTATACGCAAAATTCAGCAAATGCGAATTCTAGATATGACAAGTACCTTTCCTCGAGCATAATATCTCAGTGGAGGGTATCTCTGTAGACCCGAGCAAGATCACAAAAGTGCTGAATTGGAAGTCCCTGAGGTCTGTCCACGAGGTACAGAGTTTCCTCGGACTCGCGGGATATTATCGGAGGTTCATTCTGAACTTCTTGAAGATTGCCAAGCCTAAGACAGAGCTGCTGAAGAAGACTACCAAATATGTTTGGAGTCCATCATGTAAAGCAGCGTTCAAGGCATTAGTGAAGCACTTAACATGAGCACCGGTTTTGGCGCAGCGAGACACAACAAAACCGTTTGATGTGTACTGCAATGCATCAGGCATTGGGCTCGGAAGTGTGCTGATGCAAGTCCGAAGGGTGGTCGCGTATGGATCACGGCAGCTCAGGAATAATGAACAAAATTATCCAACTCATGACTTAGAGCTCTCTGCCGTGGTACTCGTACTCAAAATGTGGAGGCACTACCTACTCGGTAAGCTCGTACATTTATATACGGACCACAAGAGCCTCAATTACATATTCACTCAGAAGGATTTGAACATGAGGCAGATAAGATGGTTAGAATTGATAAAAGATTATGAAATAGAGATCCATTATCATCCCAGCAAAGCAAACGTGGTGGCGGATGCGCTGAGTCGCAAGTCACACGTTCATAATCTGACCATCACTCTGTTGGAAGAGAGCGAGTCACCATTATATGTGGTTCCCCATGGAGCTCTCTACAACTTAGCTCTTATCCCCACCATCCATGAAGAGATAGCGGCAGCCCAGAAACATGACAAGGGCATGTAACATTTGCGGAGACATTTAGACAGTGGGGAACTGAAATGTTTCCGGAAAGACGGAGACGGCGTGCTGTGGTTCAAGGACACTTCCCCCAGGCCTTCTCTGGGCAGCGCGCGGAGGTTCTTTTTCGGAGGGGCTAGTCCTCTCGGAAGGTCTCGCCTGAGTTGAAGGAGATGAAGGTGGGTTGACACCAGGATTTTTACGTGGTTCGGGCCGCCGGATCGTAAAACCCTACGTCCACGGGAGCAGAGTCGCTCTGTGTATTGCTTGAAGCTTAGAACTAGAGTTCTAAGCTTGGAGATGAGCTGAATGTCTAACTGCAAGGTGGTGAACTGCCGAACACTTTGCAACGTTGCCTACCCGAGCCTTTTATAGTCCAAGGCTCGGGTGGCTTACAAAGTAGGTCCCGGAGACCGACAGGTGGCCTCAGGGTGATTTCGCCATCTACCGTATCTCGCGGTGAATGCTGGTAGCTGTCTCTAGTGGTAGCTTCCTTGCCTTCATCCTGTCGCCCTGCCCACGCCGCAAGCTAGGCATAGCGGTTGATGATGGCAGGGGCGGCAGGGCATGTCTTGTCACTATATTCATTGGTCTACAGCTTCTGACACTGCGCCAGTCTTGACTGTGACTGGTCACAGTGCCTCCTGACAGGCGTGCACCGCGTCTCCGCGCCTCGGGAAGGCGCAGCCCTTGAATGTCGCGTCTTGGGAAGGCGCGGGTCATTACTCCCGCTGCTCTGCTGGCCACGTGGCTGTGAGGACCCCCCCGTCCTGATCACTCACGGGGACGGGGCACCTCGCCCGGGAATCGCATTGGGTGGTGCCGTGCGATGCGGCATCCAACAGCACACATAATAAAGCATCATATTACATAAAACAAGTGGAAGCTTACAAAGTGTTGATTTTTACAAATACTTCTCAAAATAATCTACAGCGGAAGACTATTACAACTCACGTCTCATACCTATGCTAAGCAACAGAGAAGGTGTCCAGCCCGGGGACCCTTCTCGCTAGCAACACTGTCACAGTAGCAGCGGCAGAGGCTGCAATGAGTTCACCCCTCACAGAGCTCCGATTCTCATCAGGCACCCGTACATCTCAGCGTACAGTTATTACCTGCAAAACAACTTGTGCAGTATCTGTGAGCACGAAGCTCAGCAAGACTGACCCGTCACCCTAATCATGAAACTCTACATGATGAAAATAGAGGGCCGAATATAGAAGTTTGCACAAACAATGAACTTGAGCTAAAGGAGAGTCCTTACTTCAAGTTTTAAGCAACTTTTATAGCCCTCACGCAATTTACATCGAGACTCCACAATCAAACAAGAAACGCTTCATCTCGATGTCACTTGCCCCAGGTGAAAGTAACTTTAGTGAGCTACCCTAGACTCATACAGACCTTGCGCCATTACCGTCGAGACTCCACAATCAAACAAGAAACGCTTTGCCTCGACGCTACTAGCCCAAGGTGGAAAGTAAATTTAGTGGAGTATTGATCTTTCCTCATCTCCATTATGAGGATTACTCATGAAGCATATTAAACGTTTCCCACTTTATTACTACGTCACGACTCAGTGTACAAGTGTGCTCACTACCGCGAGCGACGGTGATTGCAATCAAAAACACCCGGCTGACATGACACGTACGCCCGTACTCGACGTTGCACACAGCAACCGTCACTGACGCCGTACGTGGCAACCTTTCACACGACACCCAAATGTCGAACCGGTCCCACCGACTGGGATTAAGTCTCTCTACGGCAAACCCTCGTAGAGCCGACTTCTCTATCCTTTCAGCATCGGCATCAGACGGTGAGGTATGCCTCGATACCCAGGTAAACATGTTACATCGGTTTCCTGGGTCCCATATTGCCAGTATGCATCCGGTACACATCTGAAACTTGTCCAGCGGGGCCGCACACGAGAACGGCCCTTAATCGACTCAGACATAGACTAGGCTCACAGGACCACGTCCTTGACCTTCCATCCACTGCCCGGTCTCCATTCCCAACTATGAGGATCAATTCCCAACTCTTCCGATTGATCCACCTTAACCCCGTTTCACGAGTAGGAATCTGCCTACTCGAGTCATGCCTCTTTTAATCCACTTTTTGTTGAAATCAGCAGTTATAATTAATTGATAACGTAACATATCCTACATTAAACTCCAGGGTTTTCTGGTTCATGCATTTGGAGTGTCATACCACCTAGACTTAATGCAATAAATAAAATGCTAGACGTATAAAGTGAATACAAATAAAAACTTGTAAGTTTTGATGCAAACCGGGGCTTGCCTTTGTTTTGCAGGTGACTTATGTATATATGAAGTTCAGTTAGTGAAGACCACTTGGTGCTTGATCAACTGCTTTCCTCCTTCCTTGATCTCTACTCCGATGACTTCAACTCCTCCACGTAGATACTACACGTGATGAATAAGCATATATGTTTAATGGTAAAACTTTGCTACAAGTTCTAACAACAAGTTTCAAAACTGGAACTCTGTTCAAGAATTTAAAATGACACTGGTGCTAGTGGTTTGGGTTTGGATCTAAGCACATGATTAGTGCTAAGTGGTTTCCCCCTCTTCTATATTGATCACCTTAAGAGGTTCAACATAACAGGGGTGATCCAGAGCCTCAATGGAGCTGAGAATTTTCATGTGAGTTCCTTGTCACAATAAAGTCCTATGGACCAAAAATTAGCACTTTTCATTGAGTGGCTTGTTCAGAACAATTTTCTAAGCAATTAAGCAAAGAAGAATTAATTCTGAGATCACACCCATGTTCATGCCAAACTTAGTGAGCTACAATTTCAAGTATAGCTCATAGAGTTTGCATGAATTTTCCTAGCATTTTTGGAGCTAATATTTGACCAGAACTGATTTTTCCAATTCTTGGAAAATTCTCTGAAAAAGGTTTCTGCATTCAATTGAACACAACATCTTCAAAGCTGAATTGCTCTGATCAAATCAACTCCAAATTATCTGAAATTTTTACAGGGGTTCACTAATACCCTAAAGACTATTATGGCAAAATTTTGAGGATTTTTAAATTAGCCAAACTCTCTCTAAAATTCTTTTTCTGAAAAGCTTTCAAGAATTTTCCAGAATTAAATAATGAGGTTCATACAAATTGGGTTCTATATTTGGATAGTACTCTATCAGAGGAATCCAACAAAATGTGTTTCACGATTTTTGGATTCTCCTACCCAAAGTTGTAGCTATTCAAAGTTTGAACTGAAAACTGAAATTCTTTAAAATGTTCAAACACTGGCTGTGGGTCCAGGGGACAGGTGTCATTCGCCGAGGCAAGCCACACGGGGCTACTGGGTATTTCCCGCGCGGCCACTCCAGATCCCCGCGCCACAGCCGATCAGAAATTTGAAAAACCGTCGTTGACAGGTGGAACACGCCGGGTCGTCTTCTACCTCCGGCCACCCGCGCCCGCGCGCCGCCGGGCTCGCCGGAGTTCGACGGATTCCGGTCTCCCGGCCATCCCCCGAGCTCTCCTTCGCCGCTAGGGCCTAATTTCCCGTGCTGAACAAGATGGGACCCCCTCCCCTGGCCGGCGGTGGCTCTAATATAGCCGTCCACGGCGCGGCGGCTCTGGACCAGTTCGGCGACGTTGCCCGGCTAACCTAACCCGCCAAAACACCGGTAAAACGGCGATATAGCTTCAGTGGACGCTAAGGAGGATCGTCCGGGTGGTGAATCAGCCTGGAAATGGCCCTAACCTAGCTCTCATCGCGAGCCCGAACCGCCCCACCATAACCGCCGCGGGAAAAGTGTGAAATACGTCGTGCACAATGGTTTTCAGGCATTGGTTGCAAAAGGGCAAATGATCGCCGGCTAGCCCAGCTCGTGTGTGCAAGATTTGACAAGTTATAGAGGATTGGAGAATAAGAATTTTGGCGGCGATTACCGGATGCTCTGTCTGAGGTCGCCGGGACAAAATCTCCAAATTGGCCGCCGATCCTCCACGGTTTGCTCCAGGCTTTGGGGGAGAGCAGCAGCACGATGACGCGCTCCCGTGGCCGGGCTTGCTCGGACGTGACAACCCTTGTGGAAGGCTGCCCGCGTGCGCCAGATCGTCGGCTGGCGTTGGTTCGCCGCGGGTGAGGCGTTTAACGCTCGAAACACACCCCGGATGGCTAGCTCTCGCGCTCAGAAGATGCGGAACGATGGCACAGCGTCATTGTGCAGCTCGGGGAGGCGCTGCGGCGCGGTTTAGCCGGCTCCCGATGGCTTTCCAGAGGGGGCGGCGAGCTCGGTTCCGTTCTCTGGATAACACGCGCGTGAGGAGAAGAAACCCAGATGGTTGTCTCGGTCACGCGGGAGGATCACGTAAGAGGCACCGCCGACTCCCGTGCTACCAGCGGCCCGAGCGAAGAGCAGGAGGTGGCTCGTTTTTGCCCCCGCGGTGACACCCGGTGAGACCCGTTCGGTGAGGGGAGACTTACGGCTGAAGTAATGGGAGATCTTTCACAGTGTTTAACCTCCCCAATGACAGGTGGGGCCCACTCAATTTCCCTGCAAAAAGATCTCCATAATTTGACAAATTTTCAACTCCAATTATTTGAAAGTTTGAAACTGAGCTGCATTTGCATAGTTGGACAAATTCCATCCAAATTCAAATGTTTATTTGAATTCCTTGCACACTTAACACCATTTGGAAAAAAATGGGCAGCAAACTTTTTCCAAAATTAATGAAACTTTGCCTACCCACTAATTTGGACCTAAGGAATCCAAATATGCAATTTGATTCTTGTGTTAGCTGCTGCAAACAAGAGTTTGAACACAACAGTTTTGAATTCCCATTGTGTCCTTCCCTCATTTGAAGTTTGAGTTTAACATTTAGTTCAAACTCTTATTTTTAAACCCTTCCATTGCACTTGAGCTCTTCATATCTGTGGTTTTAATCCACATGAGGTCCATCCATGCAGTAACCCTAAGTTTGTTTAGAAGAATCTCACCTATGTTATTATATGTGGGAAAAAGTTTCAACTAAGCCCCTTTTTCATACACATGACTCCAACATTTGTGCAAACTCATGTTTCTTTGTATTCACATTTTTGGGACATTTACAATCCTTCCCCATTAAAAGAATCTCGTCCCGAGATTACAAAAGAAAGATGAGACGGAAGGTAATTACAACAATTACGACAAAAGTTCCGGATAGTTCTTGTGGAGGTAATCTTCACTCTCCCAAGTCGCTTCTTCCGGTGTCTGATTACTCCACAGGACTTTGTAAAATTTCAAAGCCCGATTTCGAGTGATCCGGCTCTTTTCGTCGATAATCTTGATGGGCTTCTCGGTGTAGGTGAGGTCCGGTTGCAATATTTCCATGTCCTCCGAAATGATGTCCGTCGGCTTCTTCAAACACTTTCTCAAGTGCGAGACATGGAAGATGTCGTGGATGCCCGATAAGGATGGCGGCAGCTCCAAACGGTAGGCTACCGGTCCACACCGTTCTGTAATAAGGAACGGACCCACAAAGCGAGGAGCTAGCTTTCCCTTGACCCCGAATCGATGAATTCCCTTCATCGGGGATACTCGGAGATAGACGTGATCTCCGACTTCAAAATGTAAAGGTCCCAAAAATGTGAATACAAAGAAACATGAGTTTGCACAAATGTTGGAGTCATGTGTATGAAAAAGGGGCTTAGTTGAAACTTTTTCCCACATATGATAACATAGGTGAGATTCTTCTAAACAAACTTAGGGCTATTGCATGGATGGACCTCATGTGGATTAAAACCACAGAAATGAAGAGCTCAAGTGCAATGGAAGGGTTTAAAAATCAGTGATGAACTAAATGTAGATTCAAACTTCAAGTGAGGGGAGGACACAAGGGAAATTCAAAACTGTTGTGTCCAAACTATTGTTTGCAGCAGCTAACGCAAGAATCAAGTGGCATATTTGGATTCCTTAGGTCTAAATTAGTGGGGAGACAAAGTTTCATTAATTTTTGAAAAGGTTTGCTACTCATTTTTTACAAATGGAGTCAAATGTGCAAAGAATTCAAATAAACATTTGAATTTGGATGGAATTTGTTCAAACTATTCAAATGAGCTCAGTTTCCAACTTTCAAACATTTGGGTTGGATAATGGTCAAACTTGGGAGATATTTGTGAGAAGAATGAGAGGGGATAAGAGGGAGCTGTGGTGGGCCCACATGTCATTGAGCTGAGAGGCGTGCCTTAACCCCTAAGTAATTCTCTGTTCTTCTCATCCACGGGGTTCTGTACCCAGGCGCCACCGAGGGGCACCGCAAGCCACCTCCTGCTCCTCACCATGCGCTGGCTTTAGGGCGTAAGCCTCCTCTCGACGTTACCCTCCCTCCCAGACTGAAGCAAACGAAGTTTTCTTCATCCTCGCTCACAAAACGCAGTGAACAGAGCCACCACGTCTTCCACCCTCGGCTGATCATGCTGTGCACTTCCCACAAGTTGGACGCCTGGCTGAGGCACCAAGAAGCTGCGCCCATCTCTCCTCGACGTGTTACACCGATCCCCAGCTCCTCTCCGGCCTTCCTCTGCTGTGACCGAGCCAGTTTCTGCCGGCAGAACCGAGCAACGACACAGCTCGCTGCTACACATCGACTGGCCAGTCCAGCGCTTCTCTGGCATGATCAGGAGGTCACAGAGGTGCGCCAGGAGGTACTGATCATCATCCCGTCGTCCCCCTGCTCTCCCCCGATGCCGGCTCGCCGCAATTTTAATTTTGGCACCGGCGCACGTACAAAACAGACCATTGGTAAATCTTGAAATTCGCCCAAACCGATTGATCATCCCTCCTACAATTTAAACTACAGCAACTAGATGCCCTAGCGCCCTCCCACGCCAAGAATCAAAGAAAACCGACCCTCCTATACCCCGGGCGACGAGAAATCACCGGCGGTGGCCAAAACTGCCACGGTCCACGGTGACGACTAGGTTGCAGCCATTTTCTGTACGATTTGATCCCCGTTCCATGTTCCTAGGACCATAAGGATGCTGCAGGACATCGTAGCTCGCCGGGAGATGCCTTGGACACGCGGGAACGCATCCATGTCGAGCTCCCGAGCCGCCCCGCCGGTGTCGACCCACCTACAGCCGTTTTCACGTGGGGAAACCTTGCCCGGCAGCTGCGCCACGTTCCCAGGAGCATGTAGGGCGAAACCGGAGCTCATTTGGTGGAGAAATGAGAGAGAACGAGCCATGCCAAGTTTTCTGCTGGTGTGCACCGCGGGCTCTGGCGGGAGGTTGAAGAAGCACCTGACCCGTGGGCCCCACGTGTGACTGTGCTGTTTAAAATCAAACAGAGAGTTGTGCAAACTTGTAAAATGCATAACTTGGTGTAGGAAGCTCCAAAAATAGTGAGATAAATTTTGTTGGATTCCTCTAAGAGAGTACTATCCAGGGCTACAGCCCAATATTTATGAAAATCCCTGGTTTTTGCTCATTAATTCATATAAGGAAAATCTTGTGGGAATTCTTCCAGGAGTTCTGTGTATTTGAAAATCCCCAAATTTGGGCAGGGGATTCCTCCAAAGATATCTGAACTCCAGTAACATTTTCAGAAGCATTAGACTTCATTTGCTTGGCCAAATGTTGTGTTAATTCTTTATGTCTCTGAAAATTTGAAAAATAAACAGAGTTCAATTTCAGAAATTTTCCCCAAACTTTAGAACCTCATAACTATTGTTAGGTAGCCCCAAATTTAGTGATTCAAATTGGTTTGGATTTGTATGGAACAACTCTGTCCAAATCTGCAACCAAAATTGTATGAAACTCATTATATAATTCTGGAAAATTCTTTAAAGCTTTTCAGCAAAAGAATTTTAGAGGGAGTTTGGCAAATCCAAAAATCCTCAAATTTTGCCAGAATAGTATTTAGGGTATTAGTGAACCCCTTTAAAAATTTCAGATCAATTGGAGATGATTTGATTAGAGCAATTCAGATTTGAAGATGCTGTATTCAAATAATACAGAAACATTTTCAGAGAATTTCCAAAACTTGGAAATTCAGTTCTGGGCAGAACTTAGCTCCAAAAATGCTAGGAAAATTCATGCAAACTCTATGAGCTATAATTGAAATTTTGGTTCACTAATTTTTGCATAAACATGGGTGGGCTCCCAGAATTAATCCTTCTTTGCTTAATTGCTTAGAAAATTATTCTGAACAAACCACTCAATAAAAAGTACTAATTTTTGGTCCAGAGGACTTTATTGTGACAAGAAACTCACATGAAAATTCTCAGCTCCATTGGAGCCCTGGATCACCCCTGTGTTTTTTTTAACCTCTTTAGGTGATCAATATAGAAGAGGGGGAAACCACTTAGCACTAATCATGTGCTTAGATACAAACCCAAAACCTTAGCACCAGTGTCATTTTAAATTATTAAACAGGGTTCCAGTTTTTTGTAAACTTGTCATTAGAACTGGTAGCAAAATCTTTACAAATAAATATATATGCATATTCATCACGTGTAGTATCTACGTGGAGGAGTTGAAGTCATCGGAGTAGAAATCAAGGAACGAGGAAAGAGGTTGATCAAGCACCAAGTGGTCTTCACTAACGGCATATATATATATAAGTCACCTGCAAAACAAAGGCAAGCCCCAGTTTGCATCAAATTTACAAGTTTTTATTTGTATTCACTTCATACTTCTAGCATTATATTTATTGCATTACGTCTAGATGGTATGAAACCCCAAATGCATGACCCAGGAAACCCTGGAGTTTAATGTAGGATATGTTATCAAGTAATTATAACTGCTGATCTCAACAAAAGTGGATTAAAAGAAGCAAACCTCGAGTGGGCAGATTCCTACTCGTGAACAGGGATTTAGGGGGATCAATCGGAAGAGTTGGGAATTGATCCTCATAGTGGGAATGGAGACCGGGCAGTGGATGGAAGGTCAAGGACGTGGTCCTGTGAGCCTAGTCTATGTCTGAGTCGATTAAGGCCCGTTCTCGTGTGCCGCCCGTTGGGCAAGTTTGAGTTGTGTACCGGATGCATACTGGCTACATGGGACCCAGGAAACTGATGTAACATGTTAACCTGGGTGTCGAGGCATACCTCACCGTCTGATGCCGATGCTGAAAGGATAGAGAAGTCTGCTCTACGAGAGTTTGCCGTAGAGAGACTTAATCCCAGTCGTTGGGACCGGTTCGACATTTGGGTGTTGTGTGAAAGGTGGCTACGTACGGCGTCAGTGACGGTTGCTGTGTGCAACGTCGAGTACGGGCGTACGTGTCGTGTCAGCCGGGTGTTTTTGATTGCAATCACCGTCGCTCGCGGTAGTGAGCATACTTATCCTCTGCGTCGTGACGTAGTAATAAACTGGGAAAAGTTAATAATGCTTCGTGAGTAATCCTCATATTGGAGATGAGGAAATGATCAACACATCACTAAATTTATTTTCCACCTTGGGCTAGTAGCGTCGAGGCAAAGCGTTTCTTGTTTGATTGTGGAGTCTCGACGTTGATGGCGCAAGGTCTGTATGAGTCTAGGGTAGTTCACTAAAGTTACTTTCACCTCGGGCAGGTGACATCGAGATGAAGCATTTCTTGTTTGATTGTGGAGTCTCGATGTAAGTTGCGCGAGGTATATAAAAGTTGATTAAAACTGGAAGTAAGGACTCTCCTTTAGCTCAAGTTTATCGTTTATGCAAACTGCTATAATCAGCCCTCTATTTCCATCATATAGAGTTTCATGACTAGGGTGACGGGTCAGTCTTTCCGAGCTTCGTGCTCACAGATACTGCACAAGTTGTTTTGCAGGTAACAACTGTACGCTGAGATGTACGGGTACCTGATGAGACTCGGAACTCTCTGAGTGATGAACTCAGGGTAACCCCTGCCGCTGCTATTATGACAGTGTTGCTAGCGAGAAGGGTCCGCGGGCTGGACACCTTCTCTGTTGCTTAGCATAGGTATGAGACGTGAGTAGTAATAGTTTTCTGCTGTAGTATATTTTTGAGATGTATTTGTAAAATCAACACTTTGTAATCTTCCGCTTGCTTTATGTAATATGATGCTTTATTATGTGTGCTGTTGGGTGCCGCATCGCACGGCACCACCCAATGCGATTCCCGGGCGAGGTGCCTCGTCCCCGTGAGTGATCGGGACGGCGGGGTCCTCACACAAAACACAAGGGTCGGCGTCGCTGGTCCGCACAGCTCTTCTGGCGAGATTGAGCGGCCCTGAGATTTTCTTGAATCAGCTGGACCCGATCTTCAGCATCTTTTACAAGATCAATGCCGAAAATCACCCTCTCGCCAGATTCACACCAATTGAGTGGTGTGCGGCACTTCCTGCCATAAAGTGCTTCGTATGGTGCCATTTTAATACTGGATTGGTAACCATTGTTGTAGGAGAATTCTGCTAATGGCAAATGGTTATCCCGGTTCTTTCCATGATCTATGGCACATGCCCTCAGCATATCTTCCAAAATCTGGTTCACCCTCTCCGTTTGACCGTTCGTCTGGGGATGGTATGCTGAGCTTCTGATTAATTTTGTTCCCAGAGATTCATGTAGTTGCTCCCAGAAACGAGCAACAAATATTGAACCTCGGTCCGATATGATGGTCTTGGGGACTCCATGTCAGCATACAATTCTAGAGATATACAACTCTGCATATGGTTTAGTATGGAATCCCGTATTCACTGGGATGAAGTGGGCTGATTTGGTTAAGCGATCAACAATCACCCAAATGGAGTCATGCTTTCTAGACGTGAGAGGCAGTCCGACAATAAAGTCCATGCTGATGTCCTCCCACTTCCATGCTGGAACGCTTAATGGTTGCAGCATTCCCGCTTTCTTTATGTGGTCAGCCTTGACTCGCCGACATGTATCACATTCAGATACATATTTGGCAATTTCTCGCTTCATCCGAGTCCACCAAAATTTTGTTTTAAGATCTTGATACATCTTATTGCTCCCTGGATGTATCGAGTACTTGGACATATGAGCTTCGTCCAAGATCTTCTATCTTAGCTTCAAGTTCCGGGGTACCACGATACGGTCGTTAAACCATAACACGCCTTGATCATCTTTCCGGAAACATTTCATCTTATCCTCTTTAATCCTTGCTCGTATATTCCGCATCCCTCTATCTCTCTTCTGGGCTTGTACAATCTCCTCTCTAATGGTAGGCACAAGAGCAAGATTATACAACGCCCCATAAGGAATCACCCGCAAGCTCGGTTCTTCCTCCTCCTCCGGAACTACTGACAAGTTATTAACGTGGGACTTACGACTGAGTACATCAGCCACCATGTTAGCTTTGCCCGGATGGTAATGGATCTCGAGCTCATAGTCTTTAATTAATTCCAGCCACCTCCGCCGCCTCATATTAATATCCTTCTGAGTGAATATATATTTCAGGCTCTTGTGGTCGGTGTAGAGGTGCACTAAATTTCCAAGTAAATAGTGCCTCCACATCTTCAACGCAAGCACCACCGCAGCAAGCTCTAGGTCATGAGTGGGGTAGTGCTGCTCATGGTTGCGGAGTTGTCGAGACCCATACGCGATCACGCATCTATCTTGCATTAAGACGCAGCCAAGTCCAATGCCTGAGGCATCACAATAAACATCAAATAGCTTTGTTGTGTCTGATTGGGCTAACACCGGTGCCGTTGTGAGATGTTTCTTCAATATTTGAAATGCCTCTTGACAGGCCTCTGTCCACACATACTTGCTGCTCTTCTTCAGCAACTCTGTCATTGGTTTAGCCACTTTTGAGAAGCTGGGAATAAATCTCCGATAGTAACCCGCTAGCCCCAGAAAACTGCGGATTTGTTGAACAGATGTTGGAGACTCCCACTTCAAGACTTGCTCAATTTTAGTTGGATCCACGGCCACACCCTCTGCTTAAATAATGTGGCCTAAGAATGGTACTTTGCTGATCCAAAATTCACACTTGCTGAATTTGGCATACAGCTTATGTTCTCGTAGGCGTTGGAGCACAATATGGAGATGTTTGGTGTGCTCCTCCTCCGATTTGGAGTATACGAGAATGTCGTCGATGAAAACCACGATGAACTGATCCAACTCTTGCATGAATACAGAATTCATGAGATACATGAAGTGTGCGGGTGCATTTGTTAGCCCGAAAGACATGACTAGATACTCATAGAGCCCGTATCTAGTCGAAAAAGCCGTCTTCGGTATATCCTCCGCTCTGATTTTTATCTGATGATAACCAGACCGTAAGTCCATCTTGGAGAATATCTTGTCACCGACCAATTGATCAAACAATATATCAATCCGCGGCAGTGGATATTTATTTTTGATCGTCACTGCATTCAGCGGCCGATAATCCACACATAATCGAAGTGACTCATCCTTTTTCTTCACAAAGAGGGCTGAACAGCCCCATGGCGATGAGCTTGGTCGGATGAACCCTTTGTCCATTAAGTCCTTTAGCTGTTCTTTCAGTTCAGCTAATTCCTTCGGAGACATTTTGTACGGCCTCCGAGATATTGGTGTGGTTCCCGGTGCTAACTCGATCTTGACTACCACATCCCTCTCAGGCGGCACTTGAGCACTTGAGACATTTAGTTCAAACTCTTATTTTTAAACCCTTCCGTTGCACTTGAGCTCTTCATATCTGTGGTTTTAATCCACATGAGGTCCATCCATGCAGTAACCCTAAGTTTGTTTAGAAGAATCTCACCTATGTTATCATATGTGGGAAAAAGTTTCAACTAAGCCCCTTTTTCATACACATGACTCCAACATTTGTGCAAACTCATGTTTCTTTGTATTCACATTTTTGGGACCTTTACAGTGGCAGCCCCGGAGCTCACCTCTGAGGAAAGGGGAGGTCCGGCCCCGCTGGACACGTTGCGCCTTCAGAGCTCGCCCCTACGGAGGGGGCGAGGTCCGGCTCTTCTGGCCACGTGGCAGGCCCGGAGCTATCCTCTGAGGAGAGGGGAGCTCTGGACCCGCTGGACACGTGGCGCCTTCGGAGTTCGCCCCTGCGGAGGGGGCGAGGTCCGGCTCTTCTGGCCACGTGGCGGGCCTGGAGCTATCCTCCTACCAATCTGTGACTAGGCAGGGCAGCTCTAATATCAACCTGTGACCTATCTAGGCTGTGTGATCTACGATCAACCCATGGTAGATTGATACCAATTTGTGTTTGATACCAATCTGTGTTTTCTATCTAAGCGTGTAACTTACCGTCAACCCGTAGCTCTGATATCAATCTGTGACGCCCTCAATTCTGTGGAAAAACCACGGGACCGAGAACTGATGCATATGTGTGCCTAGAATGTTCATCACACATACACATATCATCCACAAACTGAATTCAGAATATATATTACCACGAATAACAGGGTTTTATTACAATGTCTCATGAGTCTTGGACTCAAGCTAGCAGCAGAAGTCTAAATCTAGCAGCGGAAGTCTTCTAATTAGTGCGGAAGCAATCTAAGCAGCAGCAGCAGCAGCAGCAGCTCCATCTCTACTCCATCCCCACAGACAAGGTTGAGGACAGATTACACGCCTAAGGCTCCACTTGGTCTTCATAGTATTCTTCTCCTGTTGCTGATGATGAAGTAATGTAACACCCCAAAATTTTGATTCAAAACCTTAAATCATGTTAAGAGGGGAATTTAAAAATTTTTGGACGTGTTGCATGTTTTGCAAAAATTCAAATTCAAACTGGAATTCAAATTAAACTCAAATCAGAAAAGAAATGGAAAAAGAAAAAGAGAAAAAAGAAAAAAACCGGCCAGTGGGCCGAAACCCACCAGCCGGCCCAACTTACCCCGCGCCAGCCCGCAGCCGCGCGCCCACGCTCTCTCACACTGACAGGCGGGACCCATCGATCTTCGTCTACCTCGCGCCGCGCCGAACTCCCCCGCGCCCGAATCGAAACCGATCGGGATTTCGACGTAAACCCCGCTGAATTCTGTTCGTAGCCGACGCAGACATGATCTAAACCACCCCGCCGCCCTCCCCCGTCTATAAAAACCCTGGCCTCGTTCTGTTTTTCCCACGCGATCGCCGATTTTTACTCCGGTGAGAACCGAGACTTCTCCGGTGAATTCTGGCTGATCTAAGATCGGAAACTCAGATCTAACTCGCTGGTCTTGATCCACCGCCTCCGGGGAACCTTGCAGGTGCAGAAAACTCGGTGACTTGCGGTGTAAACACAGCGCCGACGAGCTTCGCCGTGGTTTTGCCTCGGTCCTCGCCGCCGATCACCTTCCAGGACCTCCGAGCTCAAGAAAACCCCCGAGGTGAGATCCCCGACCTCCCCTCTACCGATCTGTGCCATAAGATCACAGTTCTGGGCAGAATTCTCGAGGATCGGAAAGTTTCCGGCGAGATCGCCGCTTCCCGCCGCCGTGCGCCGTTTATTTTAAATCGCACGGTAGGGTTTAAACCCACGCGTACCGGTTCGGCGTTATAATCTCAGCCGTCGGTTTAAAATCGGACGGTCCACGTCAGCCCCGCATTATAAAGACTGGAAATCTTACGTGCTACCCCCTGGGGTTCTCGGGAAATAAGAGCTAGCCCCGGAAACTTCTGATCTAGCCCCTGGAACTCCAGAAAATCATGTATATTCATTTAAAAATCAGTTTTAGCCCCTGGACTTAATAAAAATTAGGAAAAACACCTCTGATAAGTGTAGCTAGACCCCTGGAAATTCTGAAAATAATATTATAGTACCTGTAATGGGGTGAGTTTATCTTTTTAGCCCTGTTTAGTATTTAATTTAGGAAATTGAATATGTAACTAGTGTTTAAAAATTAAAAAGTGGGACAAACATATTGTCAAAATTAAGTTAAAGACTTTCTCAGTGTTTAGGAAATTTTGGAGTGAGATAAAAACATATTTTGGACTGAATTGAATCTGTTTAATTTATTATTCACAATTAGGGACACATTTTTAAGTAATAAATAGTTTTAGAAAATAGGGAAAATAATTATGAAATAGTTTACATCAGAGGCAAAGGTCAAAATATGTTATTAAATTATTTAGGACCAGAACCTATTCTGTGTAGATGATGGGTATTACTAATTTCATAATAAAGTACACAATTATGCATAGGAATATAAATCTGATAATATAGCAACTAGTAAATGATAAATGGAGTTTTTAAAATCCAAAGAGTTCAGTTTAGGGTTGGTAGAAATTATGAAGGCACATATGGGGAAGAAAAATACTTTTCATACATACTTGGTAGTGAAAAGGTGTAGTAGTTGAATATAAGAAATTTATTGGAAACTCATATATATAGTATGTAAGTATAAATGTGAACACAAAAGTAGGAATCATATACACATGATTAAAAGTGCATGCAAGCCACAACTCAACACACATAAAGTAACCACAACACATATAATGGTGAAGAACTTTCATAAATGTGAATGTGTGGTTTGTATGAAGTAGAAGTGTGAACTATGTCTTATGATTGTTGTTTTTCTTTTGCTATGTGTGATGGTATGATGTAGAACCTGCTCAAGAGCAAGTTATTCCTTTCCAAGACCAGGACTACCCATTTCAAGAGCAGCAAGAAGGAGGCAAGTGTCCTTGACCACTTTGATCCTATGCTAGGATGTGTAGCTAGAATTATTTGCATTGTCAATTGAAATATGAAACCCATGTTAGGAAGTTTCCCTAGAATTGCATTACCTTGTTTCCTTGTAGCTTGGGTTGGGATTTATTTTATCATGTCATTTATTATTATGCATATGCTTAGCCATGCTTAGAATGGGATATTTGGGATATGAGATCATCAATTTATTTTACCATACTCTTGAATAAGATATTGTGAGTTATGTAGAGGTAGGGATCAAGGCAAGTTGGATGTTTTGGTTGTGTGCTGGGTGCACGAGACTCGGGTTTGTGTTTAGCACTTGCCTGGATCCTAAGGACCGGTTCATGGAGCATGTAACCTGGCTTTACAGTTCCAACCACATGCTGAGATGGGGCAGCTTGGCCAATTAATTAGGTGTATCCCCGGCGTAGTATGGGTGTGTTGGATGGTGCGGGGAGTAGGTGTCAGCTGGACTACCATATGAACCGCAAGGCTCAAGAGGGGGCCACTGCAGCGGGGTTGGAGCCTCTTGTATGCTGTTAGGGGTGAAACCTCAGTGGGCCCACGCTCATCGGGAATTCCCTTTGTAAAGGCTTCGTAGTGATCTCCTGGCTACACACCTGGGAAGTGTGAATGTGGTTCGTAGCCACTGGCATAATGGAGGTTCTTTTAGTCCACCCGGCAACGGGGGATGAAATCACTACATGTGGGTATAGTGGTACAAACTCTGCAGAGTCAAAACTGTCATGACAGCCGTGCTCACGGTCAAGAGCGGCTTGGACTTATTCATGATTAGAGGAATGATGGTTTTGGAAGTTGAGAATGTTAAGCGGGGAGCTTAACATTGGAAATGATGTTATGGTTATTTGGTTATGATGATGGGATGGGAGATTGGGTCCATTTCACCTGTGTAGTAATGTAGGTGCTTAATAAGCTAAAGTGATAGGCATTAATTGCGTGGTGCTTTAGCCATGAGTTCAACCTCTCTTTGTTCTAGCCATGCATGATATAATTTTCCCACACTTGCTGAGTACCATTGGTACTCAACCTTGCATATTTGTTGGTTTATATTCCTGCTCAGGTCAAGATAATGAGGCGGTGTATAATGACCAAGACTTTGGACCCGAAGAAGGTTTCTAGGTTCATGGAGACCCCCGGGCAACGCCTGTGATGGAGCCCTAAAGAATAATATTCCGCTGCTAGTTTATTTACTTGTGATGAACTTATTATTGTCCATCGAGACATTTGCTATGTAAGACTTATTTATATTTGACACCTGGCTTGTAATAAATGATGCTTCACTATTTGTCATCACATGTATGAGAAAATGATCCTAGCATACTTGTGATATTCACTTGGTTGTTCTTCGGAAAAACCGGGTGTGACAGAGGTGGCATCAGAGCCAAGGTTGCCCGTAGGAACGTGGACCTAGTTAGAAATGGACGTATTTACGGGCCCTATTCTCTTAAAAACTATTTTTCCAAGGTGTGGGTTAAAAAGTGTTATTTAAGGAGTCATTTTCTTCATCTTACCCCAACTTTCATTCAAAATAGGATTTTTGTTTGAGAGTTTATCTAACCTAATTTTAAATTCTTTTTGTTTTAGATGGTTCGCATGATTCGCATCGCTATTTTGTTTTAGATGGTTCGCATGATTCGCATCGCTCGCAAGTCCACAGGGGGGGAGTTCCCGTAGTTGCCCTTGCCGAGAGAGAGGAGAGTCGTCCGGTGACGTACCTTTCCTACGGATTGGCAGTAGGAGGCTTATTGCACCGTCTTCGGCGTATGCTCGAAGCCGCTGGCAACACGGGCAAGCTAATCATCCACTATAACTCCACCAGGACCATCCGTGAGAAGAGGGAAGAATGGAGTTCAGAGATGAGGATTATACACGAAAATCAGCTGCTTAAGATTCACCACTCTCCAGCTTGTCGAGCGACACAGGTCGATCGGAGAAAGATGTCACCTGGGAGGCCATCACCTGCCAGAGTCACATCTATCGTCGCCACTTGGACAAAACTTAGTACATGTATGTCCTCCAACGTGAGAGTGGTACCACGGAGTACAAGTACCCACCGGTGCAGCAAGGGACTTCCCATGAGCACATGGACTTGTGCTTGGAAGATGCTTCTATGCTCAGCACTCGACTGCAGGGGTGTCAACAAGAGCTTCAGGATGTCCGGGACACCCTGAAGGAAACGGAGGCGTTGCTGCGAGCCTGTTTGAGGGCGAGAGAAAGAGGAGATGGGAATGAACTGTGTGTCACCGTGAATGATACATGGACTCCTGACTCCCCAGATCGCCGAGCGATCAGGCGTCATCGCACTTCTCCACAAGCAGCCTCCCCACCCAAAGCAGAGTCAGAAGGCAGCCGAAATGATGAGGAAGATCCCGAGGAGCCAGCTCAAGAAAATGAGTAGTGTAGAGTCTTTCCCTTAGTTAGCAAGATGCCGAATAGTCGAGTCGTTACGTTAAGTTAAGGGTGTGTTAATGCTTGGTGTGTGACGTGAGTTGTGGAAGCCATGAGCAATTGGCCACAGCCTCGTCTTTAGATTGTTTTGCTTTGGTGTGTGAACCCACAGGAAATAATATTACCTTCATTTTTGTGTGAGAAATGAACCCTCAGAAAAGTATAACAAAGCCTCAACACTTCAAAGTACAAACAAATGAAAGTAGTAAGATGATACTAAATGCTTTCAAATTAACATTGGTTGATTCTGCCAGATGGCCGGAAGAGGAAAAGGACGTGCTGCCAACCCCGCCAACAACAACGATGAGGCATGCAACCCTCATCTTTCTGGAGGCCAGGACCGGGGTGGTCGCCATGAAGGAGTTGATCCCCTCCACCAAATGCTAGAGAACCAGAATCAGCTCATCCAGAACTTGACTCGAGTGGTGGCCAACTTGCATCAAGTTCCACCTCCACAAGCTGCACCACGCCAACCAAGGTTGAGTGAGTTTCTAGGAACTCAACCTCCAAAGTTTGCAAGTGCTGCTGAACCTCTGGAGGCAGATGATTGGCTGAAGACCATTGAAAGTAAGATGAGGATCATACAATGCCAAGGGTATGAGAGGGTGCTGTTTGCCTCTCATCAATTGCATGGACCTGCTGCTGATTGGTGGACCGCCTACGTGGCCGCCCATCATGACCCTGAGAACATCACTTGGGAAGAGTTCAAACGTAGCTTCCGCAACCATTGCATCCCAAGAGGTGAACTCAAAAACAAGATGAAGGAGTTTTTGGGACTGCAGCAGGGAAACATGACGGTGAGGGAATACCTCACTAAATTTACTCAACTATCCCATTATGCCCCACGAGACATAGAGACTGATGAGTAGAAACAAGATTGTTTTGTGGAAGGACTTACCGCGGAGATGCAGTGTGCAATGTCCTCAAATGAGTATGAAAGCTTCCAAAAGATGGTGGACAGAGCATTTGTGCTAGAATGGAAGCTAAAGGCCTTGGAAAATGAGAATAAGAGGAAGGCCGGGTGGTCACATCAAGCCTCAGGGAGCAACACCTGCCCACGTATGATGCAGCAACCTACGGGGCAGACGAGCCGTGCTGTGGTACCCTATTCAGCACCAAGAGGGTACAACCCAAACTACAGGCCTCCCGCAGCACCAGCGCAGCCGCAACGTCAGTTTGTGCAGCAGCCTCGCCCCCCGTATCCACCTCGACCAGCAGTGCAAGGACCCCCAAACCAACCCCAAGACAACAAAGGCCAGGCACCTAAGGTTGGGGTGCAATGTTTTAGCTGTGGTGAAGTGGGGCACTACGCCCATAAATGCCCAAAGAAGAAGCCTGCGCAGCCACAACAGCAGAATGTAATGAGAGGACAGGTGAACCACGTCACTATGGAGGAAGCACAAGAGGCACCCGACATGGTAGTTGGTAAGTTTCCTGCCAATTTACACCTTGCAACCCTGCTGTTTGATTCTGGTGCTACCCACTCGTTCATTGCTCAAGGGTTTGTTAAGAAGCATGACCTAACAACCACACAAATGAACCATATGCTAGCTGTAAACTCTCCAGGTGGAGAAATAAGGACAAGACAAGTGTGTCCCAAAGTGAACCTAGACATTAATGGGGTAGTATTTACTGCTAACCTCATAGTGATAGATTCACAAGGGATAGATATTATTTTGGGTATGGATTGGTTGACCAAACATAAAGGAATCATCCATTGTTCGACCAGAACGGTGGAACTAACTCACCCTAGTGGCACAAGAGTAAAGTTCATAACGATACACGATCCTAGGAGGGACATTAAATTAAATCAAGTTGAGGTGAAAGTTGAGGAAATCAGGACTATCAGGGAATATCCAGATGTTTTTCCGGAGGAGTTGCCAGGTATGCCTCCTGATCGTGAAGTGGAATTCGCAATTGAGCTAGTACCGGGAACAGCCCCGATATACAAGAGACCTTATCGGATGGACTCCAAGCAGCTAGAAGAACTCAAGGATCATTTGAGAGAATTGACGGAGAAGGGGTATATTCGCCCTAGTTCCTCACCATGGGGAGCTCCGGTGATATTTGTGCCCAAGAAAGACGGAACCCGAAGGTTATGTGTGGATTACCGTGCATTGAATGAGGTAACCATCAAGAACAAGTACCCATTGTCTCGCATTGAAGACTTGTTTGATCAGTTGAGGGGAGCTTGTGTGTTCTCGAAAATTGATCTCAGGTCGGGATATCACCAACTCAAGATAAGGCAATCTGATATTCCCAAGACAGCTTTCGTATCTCGGTACGGACTGTATGAATACACTGTCATGCCTTTCGGGCTAACCAATGCCCCGGCATACTTCATGTATCTCATGAACAAGGTATTCATGGAATATCTGGACAAATTTGTGGTGGTTTTCATAGATGACATTCTCGTCTTCTCCAAAGATGAAGAAGAACATGAGAAACATCTAAGGTTGGTGTTGCAGAGGCTAAGAGAACACCAACTATATGCCAAGTTGAGTAAGTGTGAGTTTTGGCTGAAGAGAGTTCCCTTCTTAGGACATATAATCTCGGAGGGAGGAATCTCCGTAGATCCCACCAAAATCGAGGATATCCAGAAGTGGAGGACTCCTGAAAATGTCGGGGAAGTTCGAAGCTTTTTGGGATTGGCTGGGTACTTTCGACGGTTTATTGAGGGATTCTCCAAGATCTCGAGACCTCTCACCAAACTGTTGGAGAAGGGAATCACATTCACCTGGACGCCACAGTGCGAGACGAGCTTTCAGGAGCTAAAGAAGAGATTGACAACAGCCCCAGTGTTGGTTATGCCAGATATGCAGAAGAATTTCACAGTGTACTGCGATGCCTCTAGAAACGGGTTGGGCTGTGTTCTCATGCAAGAAGGACATGTCGTGGCTTATGCATCCCGGCAGCTTTGGAAGCACGAGAAAAACTATCCTACACATGACCTAGAACTAGCCGCAGTGGTACACGCGTTAAAAATTTGGCGACACTATTTGATGGGGAAGAGGACAGAGATATAAACGGATCATAAGAGTTTGAAGTACATCTTCACACAGCCAGATCTCAACCTCATACAAAGGAGATGGTTAGAGCTAATCAATGACTTTGATGTAGGCATCAACTATCATCCTGGGAAAGCAAACGTCGTGGCCGATGCTTTAAGTCGGAAAGTGCAGGTCAATAAGTTGAGCATGAAGGACATGACTGCAGAATTGAAGGACGAGGTTATAAGGCTCAATCTATGCCTGGTAAATAGTGGTGAAGCCATCGCCATGGAAGTGGACTCCACACTAGAGTGAGACATACGCGAGGGTCAAAAGAATGATGAGAAGATACAAGAGATCAGACAACTCATCAAGGAAAATAAAGCTCCGGGTTTTAGAGAGGATGAACAAGGAACGGTGTGGCACGGAAAAAGAATCTGTGTGCCTGAAGTAAAGGAGATCCGTGAATTGATTTTGAAGGAGGCTCACGATTCCGACTATTCCATTCATCCTGGGAGTACGAAGATGTACCAGGACCTCAAGAGCAGGTATTGGTGGTATGGTATGAAGCGAGATGTCGCGGAACATGTTGCCCTATGTGACACATGTCAGTTGGTGAAAGCAGAACATCAACGACCCGCGGGATTATTGCAACCACTCAAAGTGCCTGAATGGAAATGGGAAGAAATCAGCATGGATTTCGTCGTGGGATTGCCTAGGACCCAATCAGGGTATGATTCAATATGGGTCATCATTGATAGGCTAACCAAGGTAGCTCATTTCATCCCCGTGAAAGAAAGCTACAGCGGATCCAAATTGGCAGAATTGTACATGTCAAGGATCGTGTGTTACCATGGAGTGCCAAAGAAGATAGTGTCGGACCGAGGGACACAGTTCACCTCGAGGTTTTGGCAGAAGTTGCATGAAACCATGGGAACCCATCTGAACTTCAGCTCTGCCTATCATCCTCAAATGGACGGGCAGACGGAGAGAACCGATCAGATCCTTAAAGATATGTTAAGGGCATGTGCACTCAAAAACAACAGGAGTTGGGACAAGAACTTACCGTATGCGGAGTTTTCCTATAACAACAGCTATCAAGCTAGTATGAAAATGTCACCGTTTGAAGCTTTGTATGGAAGGAAGTGCAGAACTCCCCTATTTTGGAACCAAACAGGAGAAAGTAAAGTGTTTGGTCCAGAAGTGCTACAAGAAGCCGAGGCGAAGGTGAGGGAGATTCGCAACAACTTGAGGATAGCACAGACACGCCAAAAGAGCTATGCCGATGTACGAAGAAGAGAGCTCGTTTTCAACGTAGGAGACTATGTCTATCTCACGGTGTCCCCTATCAGAGGACTCCGTCGGTTCAAGGTGAAAGGGAAGTTGTCACCTCGATACATCAGACCCTTCCAAGTTTTGGAAAGGAAAGGCGAAGTGGCGTATCAACTAGAGTTACCGGTTCATCTATCGGATATGCACGATGTATTCCATGTGTCACAACTCAAGAAATGTCTGAGGACGCCTGAAGAGGTGTTACCCATGAATGAAGTGGATGTAGCTGAGGATTTGTCTTATGCCGAGCAACCATACAAGATTTTGGAGACAATAGAACGCCTCACCAGAAATAAAAGAATCCGGATGTGCAAGGTGCAGTGGAAGCATCACTCAGAAGAGGAAGCCACCTGGGAGCGGGAAGATGAGCTCAAGGCACAATTTCCGGAATTGTTTTCTTAGAAACACCAATCTCGAGGACGAGATTTCTTTTAAGGGGGGTAGAGCTGTAACACCCCAAAATTTTGATTCAAAACCTTAAATCATGTTAAGAGGGGAATTTAAAAATTTTTGGACGTGTTGCATGTTTTGCAAAAATTCAAATTCAAACTGGAATTCAAATTAAACTCAAATCAGAAAAGAAATGGAAAAAGAAAAAGAGAAAACAGAAAAAAACCGGCCAGTGGGCCGAAACCCACCAGCCGGCCCAACTTACCCCGCGCCAGCCCGCAGCCGCGCGCCCGCGCTCTCTCACACTGACAGGCGGGACCCACCGATCTTCGTCTACCTCGCGCCGCGCCGAACTCCCCCGCGCCCGAATCGAAACCGATCGGGATTTCGACATAAACCCCACTGAATTCTGTTCGTAGCCGACGCGGACATGATCTAAACCACCCCGCCGCCCTCCCCCGTCTATAAAAACCCCGGCCTCGTTCTGTTTTTCCCACGCGATCGCCAATTTTTACTCCGGTGAGAACCGAGACTTCTCCAGTGAATTCTGGCCGATCTAAGCTCGGAAACTCCGATCTAACTCGCTGGTCTTGATCCACCGCCTCCGGGGAACCTTGCAGGTGCAGAAAACTCGGTGACTTGCGGTGTAAACACAGCGCCGACGAGCTTCGCCGTGGTTTTGCCTCGGACCTCGCCGCCGATCACCTTCCAGGACCTCCGAGCTCAAGAAAACCCCCGAGGTGAGATCCCCGACCTCCCCTCTACCGATCTATGTCATAAGATCACAGTTCTGGGCAGAATTCTCGAGGATCCGAAAGTTTCCGGCAAGATCAGAGCGACGTGGCCGCTTGTGCGTCGTTTATTTTAAATCACACGGTAGGGTTTAAACCCCCGTGTACAGGTTCGGCGTTATAATCTCAGCCGTCGGTTTAAAATCGGACGGTCCACGTCAGCCCCGCGTTATAAAGACTGGAAATCTTACGTGCTACCCCCTGGGGTTCTCGGGAAATAAGAGCTAGCCCCGGAAACTTCTGATCTAGCCCCTGGAACTCCAGAAAATCATGTAAATTCATTTAAAAATCAGTTTTAGCCCCTGGACTTAATAAAAATTAGGAAAAACACCTCTGATAAGTGTAGCTAGACCCCTGGAAATTCTGTAAATAATATTATAGACCCTGTAATGGGGTGAGTTTATCTTTTTAGCCCTGTTTAGTATTTAATTTAGGAAATTGAATATGTAACTAGTGTTTAAAAATTAAAAAGTGGGACAAACATATTTTCAAAATTAAGTTAAAGACTTTCTCAGTGTTTAGGAAATTTTGGAGTGAGATAAAAACATATTTTGGACTTAATTGAATCTGTTTAATTTATTATTCACAATTAGGGACACATTTTTAAGTAATAAATAGTTTTAGAAAATAGGGAAAATAATTATGAAATAGTTTACATCAGAGGCAAAGGTCAAAATATGTTATTAAATTATTTAGGACCAGAACCTATTCTGTGTAGATGATGTGTATTACTAATTTCATAATAAAGTACACAATTATGCATAGGAATATAAATCTGAAAATATAGCAACTAGTAAATGATAAATGGAGTTTTTAAAATCCAAAGAGTTCAGTTTAGGGTTGGTAGAAATTATGAAGGCACATATGGGGAAGAAAAATACTTTTCATACATACTTGGTAGTGAAAAGGTGTAGTAGTTGAATATAAGAAATTTATTGGAAACTCATATATATAGTATGTAAGTATAAATGTGAACACAAAAGTAGGAATCATATACACATGATTAAAAGTGCATGCAAGCCACAACTCAACACACATAAAGTAACCACAACACATATAATGGTGAAGAACTTTCATAAATGTGAATGTGTGGTTTGTATGAAGTAGAAGTGTGAACTATGTCTTATGATTGTTGTTTTTCTTTTGCTATGTGTGATGGTATGATGTAGAACCTGCTCAAGAGCAAGTTATTCCTTTCCAAGACCAGGACTACCCATTTCAAGAGCAGCAAGAAGGAGGCAAGTGTCCTTGACCACTTTGATCCTATGCTAGGATGTGTAGCTAGAATTGTTTGCATTGTCAATTGAAATATGAAACCCATGTTAGGAAGTTTCCCTAGAATTGCATTACCTTGTTTCCTTGTAGCTTGGGTTGGTATTTATTTTATCATGTCATTTATTATTATGCATATGCTTAGCCATGCTTAGAACGGGATATTTGGGATATGAGATCATCAGTTTATTTTACCATACTCTTGAATGAGATATTGTGAGTTATGTAGAGGTAGGGATCAAGGCAAGTTGGATGTTTTGGTTGTGTGCTGGGTGCACGAGACTCGGGTTTGTGTTTAGCACTTGCCTGGATCCTAAGGACCGGTTCATGGAGCATGTAACCTGGCTTTACAGTGCCAACCACATGCTGAGATGGGGCAGCTTGGCCAATTAATTAGGTGTATCCCCGGCGTAGTATGGCTGTGTTGGATGGTGCGGGGAGTAGGTGTCAGCTGGACTACCATATGAACCGCAAGGCTCAAGAGGGGGCCACTGCAGCGGGGTTGGAGCCTCTTGTATGCTGTTAGGGGTGAAACCTCAGTGGGCCCACGCTCGTCGGGAATTCCCTTTGTAAAGGCTTCGTAGTGATCTCCTGGCTACACACCTGGGAAGTGTGAATGTGGTTCGTAGCCACTGGCATAATGGAGGTTCTTTTAGTCCACCCGGCAACGGGGGATGAAATCACTACATGTGGGTACAGTGGTACAAACTCTGCAGAGTCAAAACTGTCATGACAGCCGTGCTCACGGTCAAGAGCGGCTTGGACTTATTCATGATTAGAGGAATGATGGTTTTGGAAGTTGAGAATGTTAAGCGGGGAGCTTAACATTGGAAATGATGTTATGGTTATTTGGTTATGATGATGGGATGGGAGATTGGGTCCATTTCACCTGTGTAGTAATGTAGGTGCTTAATAAGCTAAGGTGATAGGCATTAATTGCGTAGTGCTTTAGCTATGAGTTCAATCTCTCCTTGTTCTAGCCATGCATGATATAATTTTCCCACACTTGCTGAGTACCATTGGTACTCAACCTTGCATATTTGTTGGTTTATATTGCTGCTCAGGTCAAGATAATGAGGCGGTGTATAATGACCAAGACTTTGGACCGGAAGAAGGTTTCTAGGTTCATGGAGACCCCCGGGCAACGCCTGTGATGGAGCCCTAAAGAATAATATTCCGCTGCTAGTTTATTTACATGTGATGAACTTATTATTGTCCATCGAGACATTTGCTATGTAAGACTTATTTATATTTGACACCTGGTTTGTAATAAATGATGCTTCACTATTTGTCATCACATGTATGAGAAAATGATCCTGGCATACATGTGATATTCACTTGGTTGTTCTTCGGAAAAACCGGGTGTGACAAGTAATAATGTAAGTTTGAGTACAATGATGTACTCAGCAAGTGCTGGGAAATATGATATGTAGCTCACAACAAGGCAGGTATAAAAAGGCTCATTGCAGAAAGCAAAGTTTATTCCTCAAAAAACGATAAAACAACAACTTAACTTTAAGTGAATGTAATCCCAACATGTATTAAAATACCAACATACCTCCATTACGTTCATCACATTCCATGTCTCAACCAGACATTAATCTTTTTCATCTTTGCTCACGAATACGCTCTCGTATTCGCTACCATCTCAGGAATACCATCTCGTGTTCGCTACCATTTCATCTCATAAACAATTCCGTCCCACACCGAGACCAATCTTGTTGCCACGACTCAACAGTCATGCAACCAATCTGATCACCCGGACTCATCAGTCCCAAAAACCAAACCATAAAACTAAATACCAGCCCATCTAATCATGGTAGTTGTCCAGGCGCTCGTGACCGTAAGCTCGGCTATCATGATAGTTTTAAGACTCTGCAGAGTTTGTATCACTTTATCCACAAGTTTGTGATTTCATCACCCGTCGGCGACTGCAGAACCTCCACTATACCAGTACACAACCGTCGGTATATGGCCAAGAGATCACAAAATAGCCTTTACAAAGGGGTTACCGGATGTATGGACTCACTAAGGTTTCACCGGCAGACTAGAATCTCCAATTCTCCCACCCACGTGCCCCCTCTTGTGCCATGCAGTTC
Source organism: Neostapfia colusana (assembly GCA_030760725.1). Taxonomy (NCBI): domain Eukaryota; kingdom Viridiplantae; phylum Streptophyta; class Magnoliopsida; order Poales; family Poaceae; genus Neostapfia; species Neostapfia colusana. The sequence goes on from JASWHV010000011.1 coordinate 51,270,546, forward strand.
CCAGGGCAGTCCTCACTCGACTCCCATTCCCTGCGCCTTCCACGGTCCATAACAATCTAGCAACTTACCTAATTACTCGGCTAAGCCGCCCATACTTGGCCTTGTGGTGGCACTATTATCCTGGCATGTGCTCGCATGAACCGGTCCTTAGATCTACGGCATGTAACCACCATCTCATGCTACCTCATTCACAAACCCAGGCATGCCTAGATCTCCCTCCGATCCATCTTCATTAACAACATCAGTTTCTCATTTTTCTTAAGAGTGCAGTTAGCTAGACACATCTATCTCTCTTCCCATAATCCCATGGACTCAGCAAAGCATAAAAGTAAAACCATACCCGACTCATTTACTTCCCTGGCGACAAGGGTGGTTTAACCAAAACTAGTAAACTCCTATGAAAGGGTTTCCCATAATGTTTGACTCAGCACACACACTTTTTCACAAACAAAACAGTTCTCCAAAATGTAGGATCAATATGGTCAAGGGGCACTTTCCTTGTTCTTGCGGTTCCGGTTGCTCTTGGATCTCGAAACCTTGTTGTTGCAGCTCATCGTAGACAGCTCCCTAAGCTTGTCCTTCTACACACAATCACCCACATACAAGATCCATAAAAATTAATTATCATTCACAAACTCTACTTAAAGATGCAATGATGCATATGCATGTTAATCCTATGATGGTGTTTAGTTAGATCAGTTTGTACGTGTTCTTGCATGGCTTGCATGGCTTTTACGATGAACAAAAGTGTTCAGATCAATTGTGGACATGGTGATGATCTTGACTTTAGATCAAACCGATCAACAAGTGATCTGTCAATGAAAAAGCTTCTGTTCGAAAGGAATCGAAGAACAGATGCAAAGAAAACACGATGATATGGTAAGGTGGTATTGGAGACCTACCTTATGTTTCTTCTTGGTCTCGGGGTCCTTCTCCTAGCAAAACAGATTGTCGGGGCTCCTCCGGCGATCTTCGGTGACTGAACTCCGGCGAAGGGTTTACTCGGCGAGTTGGTGCTAGGGCTCTAAGTTGTCGGCTCAGGAGGTGCAAAAGAAGTTCGTGGTTGCGGCCAAAGGTTTTCGGTTCTATTTATAAGAGGAAACGTAGAGTCCTCCTCTGATCGGAATTTGATTAAGAGTCCCATTCAAACTGTTTTTGAATCTTAACAACTTATCTTTAGTTGATTTGGTGCGGTAGCAACGTGGAATTCGTGTCGGTTTCCTACCGCACTGGTATTCCCGTGCGTCTAGAAGCAAAACTGCTTAAAATCTCGTCACCCTCGCGGTGATGAGCTCCGGAAGCTCCAGGTGTCCTGCGGGAACCTGGCTCCCTTTTTCCGCAGAGACAAGCTCTGGTTGTGCCGCGTGTCAGGCGGTCGAGACCTCCCTCTTCCTCATAGGTGAGCTCCGAGTGTGCCACGCGTCCTGGTGGGCGGAAACCTCCCCTCTCTTCAGAGGCGAGCTCTGCGTGCGCCACGTGTCAGTTCCGGACCTCCCCTCTCTTCGGAGGTGGCTCCGGGGGTGCCATGTGTCAATTCTAGACCTCCCCTCTCTTCGGAGGTGGCTCCAGGGGTGCCATGTGTCAATTCCGGACCTCCCCTCTGTTCGGAGGTGGCTCCGGATGTGCCACGTTTCCTAACAGCTCCAGACTTCCTTTCTTCTCAGAGACGAGCTCCGAGGTTGACACGTGTCCAACAGTGACGGACCTCCCAGATATAAGCTCCGGAGGTGACACGTATCCAGTAATGTCAGACCTCCAGGAGGTGAGCTCCGAGAGCGACATGTGTCCAATAGGACCGGACCTCCCGGAGATGAGCTCCAAGAGCGACACATGTCTGACGGGGCCGGACCTCTCGGAGGTGAGCTCCGAGAGCGACACGCGTCCCGCGCGGCTGGTCCTTTCTTTTCCGCGGTGAATAGCGCCGCAGCCGACACGTGTCCTGGGACTGGCCTCGCTTCTCCGCAGAGGCTAGCTCCGGGGGCAACACGTGTCCCACAGGGTCGGACCTCTCCCCCTTTTCGGAGATGAGCCCCGAGCCTGCCACGTAGCCAGTTTGCGGTGGACCTCTCCCCCTGTGCGGAGATGAGCTTCAAACACGCCACGTGGCCAGCGAGCTGCGGGAATTGTCTTCGGCGCTCTCTGTGAACTGGAATTGGCTCTTTTTGGCTATCGTTTTTTAATATTTTCTCGGTTTCAACTTATTTTAAAAATGTTTTCTACATGAAACATGAATACATGCAGAACCCGAAAATGAGGGTGTCACAGTCCTGACATGGGCACCTATGCACAAAACCCCCACCCCAACATCCCCGCTGTCTTGGCAACAAGGCATGCTTTGCATGCGGAGAAATGGGACACTTTGCAAGTCAGTGCCCGAGGAAAGTTTCTGGACAACCAAGCAACATGCCCAAGCAGAACCCACGGCCGAACGGAGGAGCTACGCAAGGCAACCGTGGAAAGCAGAGCTACGCTCGTGGCAACGTGAACCATGTCTCTGCTGAGGAAGCACATCAGGCTGAGTACGTCGTGATTGGTATGTTCCTTCCCAACCCCAACCCAGCTACCATTTTATTTGATTACGGAGCATCGCATTCATTCATATCATCCAGATATGTTGCCAAGTATAATCTACCCATATCACACTTAAAATATACTATGTTAGTTAATTCTTCCGGTCGAAAGATGAGGACTAATATAGTATGTCCGAAAGTAAACCTTATAATAAGGGGGGTAGACTTTCTTGCCAACCTCATTATCCTGGATTCTCAAGGGTTTGACATAATACTCGGAATGGATTGGTTAAGTAAGCACAACGGAGTAATCCAATGTGCTGAGATTCGCGTGCAGTTGACAAATGAGCACGGTACTCGTATTGAGTTCGAGTTAGCCCAACCGGCAACCAAGAAGGCAACGTTGAACCACGTCGAAGGAGCAACATTGGATAGTGTTCCGGTGGTTCAAGAATTTTCGGACGTGTTCCCGAAAGAACTTCCAGGTATGCCACATGACCGGGACATCGAGTTTGCCATTGATTTGGTACCCGGAACTGCACCTATAGCAAAGAGACAGTATAGTATGCCCGTTAATAAACTAGTGGAGCTCAAGAAGCAAATACAGGAGCAGCTAGAGAAGGGTTTTATAAGACCAAGCTCGTCACCATGGGGAGCCCACGTGCTCTTCATAGACAAGAAGGATGCGACCCAAAGGATGTGTGTGGACTATAGGTCCCTCAATGAGATGACGATCAAGAACAAATACCCTCTGCCCCGTATAGAGGACCTGTTCGACCAGATGAAAGGAGCCCGAGTTTTCTCCAAGATTGATCTTCAGCTGGAAGTATCCCGACCGAAGATTAAGCCCTCCGACATACCCAAGACTGCCTTCCAAACACGGTATGGTTCGTATGAATATACCGTCATGTCTTTTGAGTTAACGAATGCACCCGCATACTTCATGTACCTCATGAACAAGGTCTTCATGGAGTACATGGACAAATTTGTCATGGTTTTCATCGATGATATCCTGGTGTATTCAAAAAGTGAGGAAGAACATGAAGAACACTTGATATTGACATTGCAAAAACTGCGAGAGCATCAATTGTATGCCAAGCATAGCAAATGTCAATTTTGGCTAAAGGAGATATCGTTCCTAGGCCACATCATCTCCGAGGAAGGATCGGTTGATCCCAGAAAAGTGGGAGATGTTCTGAAGTGGAACCAACCGCAAAACGGGAGAGACATTCGGAGTTTTATTGGGATGGCTGGATAGTATCGCCGGTTCATCAAGGATTTCTCCAAGATATCAAAGCCTATGACTGAATTGCTAATTAAAGGAAAGGCATTTCAGTGGACACAAGCGTGTCAAGAAAGCTTTGGGGAGCTCAAGAAAAGGCTAACCACAGCACCGGTTTTGGTATTGCCGGATGTAAGCAAGAGCTTTGACATATATTGTGACGCATCAAGACAAGGGCTCGGATGCATGCTCATGCAAGAAGGACAAGTGGTAGCCTATGCGTCGAGGCAACTCAAGAAATACGAGCTGAATTACCCCACGCATGACTTGGAGCTCGCAGCCGTGATACATGCCTTGAAGATTTGGAGACATTATATCCTTGGCCACCGATGTGAGATCTATATGGATCACAAAAGCCTCAAGTACATATTCATCCAAACTGATTTGAATTTGAGGCAGCATCGATGGTTGGAACTCATCAAGGATTATGATGTTGGAATCAACTATCACCCTGGAAAGGCCAAAGTGGTAGCTGATGCATTGAGCCGAAAGGGAGCATGTCACCAACTCACGGTTCGGGAGCAACCGCCCGAGCTGCGCAAGGAGTTCAAACTGTTACATCTCGGTTTTTTGAATGAGATGGGAGTGATGGAACTACACTCTTCATTGGAACAATAGATAATAGATGGCCAAGCAACGGATGAGGAAGTTAAGGAGATCAAGGAAAGGATCCGACAAGGCATAGAAAGGACTTCAAGGAAGACGAGATCAAGGAAGACGGGAAAAGGATTTGTGTGCCTAACGTGAAGCACATACGCGACATGATATTAAAGGAGGCACATGACTCACCTTATTCCATACATCCCTGCAGTACAAAGATGTACAAGGACTTGAAAACTTGTTACTGGTGGGATGGTATGAAAAGGGACATAGCTGAATATGTTGCCCTATGTGACATGTGCCAACGTGTAATGGCCGAACATCAAAGACCCGCTGGACTGTTGCAACCATTGAAAGTACCCGAGTGGAAGTGGGAAGACATTAGTATGGATTTCATCATCGAATTACCACGTACTCGGTCGGGTTACGACTCCATCTGGGTTATTGTGGACCGATTGATGAAAACTGCTCCATTTCTTCCTGTTAAAACCATGTACCGTGTGGCAGATCTAGCCAAGCTGTATATGGAGCAAATCGTGTGCTGCCATGGAGTCCTGAAGAGGATAGTCTCAGATTGGGGTACTCAGTTTACCTCTAGGTTCCGGAGTAAGCTGCACGAAGCCATGGGTACACGGCTAAATTTCTGCTCCGCTTACCACCCACAAACCAATGGGCAAACCGAGAGGACAAACCAAATTTTGAAAGACATGCTGAGAGCCTGCACCTTGAAACATGGGCATAGTTGGGATCGGAGTTTGCCGTATGCCGAGTTCTCATACAATAACAGCAATCAAGCTAGTTTGAAGATGTCACCTTTTGAAGTATTATATGGTAGACAATGTAGGACGCCGTTGTTTTGGAACGAGACCGGAGAGAACCAAGTGTTTGGACCAGAGGTGCTGCAAGAGGCTGAGAATCAAGTCCAAACGATACGGGAGAACTTGAAGGCCTCTCAGTCACACCAAAAGGGCTATGCGGACAATAGGCGAAGAAAGTTGACTTTCGAAGTAGGAGACTTCGTATACCTTAAGGTATCACCTATCCGTGGCCAACGACGTTTCAACGTCAAAGGCAAGCTAGCACCTCGCTATATCGGGCCATTTAAGATTTTGGGCAAGCGAGGAGAAGTAGCCTATCAACTAGAGCTCCCGATGCACCACTCTGACGTGCATGACGTGTTTCAGGTATCCCAGCTCAAGAAGTGCTTGAGAGTTCCGGAAGAACAAGTACCGATGGAAGAACTTGAGCTTCAAGAGGATTTGACCTATGTAGAGCACCCTGTCTGAATTTTGGACGTGAAGGAAAGGGTCACGAGGAACAAAGTGATCCGTTGGTGCAAAGTACAATGGAGCCATCACACGGAAGACGAAGCTACATGGGAGCGTGAGGAAGACCTCGAGGCAGAATTCCCTCATCTATTCTACACCATCGAATCTCGAGGGCGAGATTCAATTTAAGGGGGGTAGGTTTGTAACACCCTCAATTTCATAATTCATGCATGTATTCATATTTCATGTAGAGAAGCATTTTAAACGAAGAAAGAATCAGAAAGATAACTAAAAAGAGCCAGTTCCAGTTCGTCGTGGAGCGCCGTAGACACTTCCTGCGACCCGCTGGCCACATGGCGCCTTCGGAGCTCATCCCCGCGGAGGGGGAGAGGTCCGCTGCTAACTGTCCACGTGGCAGGCTCGGAGCTTGCCTCTGCGGAAGGAGCGAGGTCCGACCCCATGGGACACGTGTTGCCCGCGGAGCTAGCCTCTGCGGAGGAGCGAGGCCAGCACCGTAGGACACGTGTTGCCTTAGGAGCTAGTCACTGTGGAGAAGCGGGAGGTCCAACCCACGGGACACGTGTCGCTCTCGGAGCTCGTCTCCGAGAGGTCCGGCCCAGTTTGACACGTGTCGCTCTCGGAGCTCACCTCTGGGAGATCCGACACTGCTTGACATGTGTCGTTCTCAGAGCTTACCTCCAGGGAGAAGAGAGGTCCGACGCATTTGGACACGTGTCGACCTCGGAGCTCATCTCTGGGCAAAAAGAAGATCCGGCACTGACACGTGGCACTCTTGGAGCCACCTCCGAAGAGAGGGGAGTTCTGGCATTGACACGTGGCGTACGCGTAGCTCGTCTCTGGAAAGAGGGGAGGTCCCGCCCGCCAGGATGCGTGGCGCATGCGGAGCTCGCCTCTGAGGAAGAGGGAGGTCCCGCCTGCCTGACACGTGGCGTAACCAGAGCTCGCCCCTACGGAAGAAGGGAAGCCCGGCCCCCACAGGACACGTGGAGCCTCCAGAGCTTATCTCTGCGGAAGGACGAGGTCCCTAAGCGGTTTTGCCCTATGCACGAGCGCCTGATATAGAAGAAACCGACAAGATTTCTTCTACGATTGATACCACACCAAATCTATTGAAGATAATTTGTTAAGATCCAAAACAAATAAAATATGACTCTTATTTAAAATCCAATTAGAGTAGGACTCTTCTTTTCGCGATTATAAATAGAACCTGAAACACCCCTTGATCGTAACATCTTCTCCAAGCCGACGACTTAGAGGCCCTATCCCCCAACTCGTCGAGTTAATTCCCTTCGCCGGAGTTCCGTCGCCAGTGAGACCGCCGACGAGCCTGTCACGATCGCCGGAGGAGAGCCGACGATCTGTTTTGCTACCATTACTAGGAGGAAGGACCTGAAGGAAGTAATTTAGATCTCCATTACCACCTTACGACATCGTCACGGTTTTCTTTGCATCTGTTCCTTTGATCCCTTGGAACAGAAGCTTTTTCGTGGACAGATGACGTGTTGATCGGTTTGATCTAGATCTTGAGTCCACATCATCCCCATGTCCGCACTTGATCTTTATGCCTTTGTTCATAGTAAAACCCCATGCAAGCCATGCAAACATGCAAGAACTTGTACAAACTAATCAAATAAAAACAGAACCATAGGATTAGCATGCATATAGACCATTGCATCTTAAGTAGAGTTTGTGCAAGATGATTGATTGCTGTAAATCCTGTATGTGCGTGATCGTAAGTAGAAGGACAAGCTCAGGGAGCTACCTACGAAGGGCTACAGCACCAAGATTTCGAGACGCCTGAGCAACAAAAGCCACAGGAAGAAGGAAAGTGCCCCTTGACCATATTGATCCTATGTTTTTGGAAACTGTTTTAATTGCGAAAACTGTGTATGCTGAGTCAACTTGATGGTAAACCCTTTTATAGGAGTTTACTAGTTTTGTTAACCACCCTTGTCACCAGGGAAGTTTATGAGTCAGGTATGGTTGTTTTTGCTTTTTGCTTCGCTAATCTACCGGATATGGGAAGCGATAGAATGTGTCTAGCTACTGCACACATAATGTTAATGAGAACTTGATGATAATGAATATGAATTGGGGGAGATCTAGGCAAGCTTGGTTTGTGGATGAGGTAGAATGAGATGGTGGTTTACTTACCGTAGATCTAAGAACCGGTTCATGCCAGCACATGCATGGATAACAGTGCCACCACAAGGCCAAATATGGGTGCGGCTTAGCTGACTAACTAGGTAAGTTGCTAGATTGTTATGGACCGTGGAAGGCGTGGGGAATGGGAGTCGAGAGAGGACTGTCCTGGGAACCGCATGGCACAAGAGGGGGCCCGTAGGTGGGAGAATGGTGATTCGAGCCTGCTGGTGAAACCTTAGTGAGTCGATACATCTAGTAACCCCTTTGTAAAGGCTATTTTGTGATCTCTTGGCCATACACCGACGGTTGTGTACTAGTATAATAGAGGTTCTGCAGTCGCCGACGGGTGACGAAATCACAAACTTGTGGATAAAGTGGTGCAAACTCTGCAGAGTGTAAAACTATCATGATAGCCGAGCTTACGGTCACAAGTGTCTGGACAACTCACATGATTAGATGGGATGGTTATTGGGATGGATGATTCAGTTTGGTTATTGGGATGTCATTGGTTTGGTTATGGTTTGGTCTTTGGTTTGGTTTCAGGACTGTTGAGTCTTGGTGATGAGATCGGTTTCGTTACTGTTGAGTCATGATAATGAGCTTTGGTCTCAGTTACGAGATGGAAATTGAAAATGAGATGAAATGGTAATTAATACGAGATGGTATTCATGAGCATAAGAAAAAGTTGAGAAAGATGAATGTCTGATGAGACATGAAAAGAGGTGGAACATGATGGAGGTATGTTGATGTTTTAATTGAATAAATGTTGGGATTACATTCACTTAAAGCTAGTTGCTGTTGTATCATGTTTTGTGAGATAAACTTCACTTTCTGCAATGAGCCTTTTTATACCTACCTTGCTGTAAGCTACATATCATATTTTCCCACACTTGCTGAGTACGTCATGTACTAAAACTTGCATTATTACTTCATCATCAGCAACAGGAGAGGAGTACTACGAAGGCCATGTGGAGTATTAGGCGTGTGATCTACCGTCAACTTGCCTGTGGAGTAGGAGATGGAGCTGCTGCTGCTTAGTTTGCTTCCGCAATAGTTTAGAAGACTTCTGCTGCTAGAATAAAAACTTCCGCTGCTAGAATAAGACTTCCGCTTCTAGAATGAGTCAGAGACTCATCAGACAATGTAATAAAACCGTGTTATTCGTGGTATTATTCTGAATTCAATTTGTGGGTTACATGTGTATGTGTGATGAACATCCTGGGCACATATACGCATCAGCTCGGTTCCAGGATTCTCGGAACGTGGGCATCACATTGATAGCTTAAGACATTTCCTCAGCTGAGAAATGTGAAAGACGTCGTGCACCAGAAAGTGTTTCTGGTAATTCCAGCCGGTATGCTACTGATCCACATCTTTCTGTAATCTGGAATGGACCGATGAATCGGGGTGCCAAGTTTCCTCTCACCCCGAATCTGTTCACGCCCTTCATTGGAGACACACGTAGATACATGTGATCCCTGACTTCGAATTGTAAAGGACGTCTTCTCCGGTCCGCATACTGTTTTTGTCGGGATTGGGCGGCTTTTAGGTTCGCTTGGATCAGCCGAACCTTTTCCTCCGCATTGTTGACAAGATCAATTCCGAAGGTGACCCTTTCGCCAGACTCACACCAATTCCGTGGTGTGCAGCATTTTCTCCCGTATAGCGCCTCATAAGGCGCCATATTGACGCTGGCTTGGTACCCATTGTTGTACGATAACTCTGCTAACGGTAAGTGATCATCCCAATTCTTACCGTGGTTGACAGCACAAGCTCGTAGCACATCTTCTAGAATCTGATTTACCCGCTTCGTTTGCCCATCCGTCTGTGATGGTATGCTGAACTATGGATCAGCTTCATCCCCAACGCAGCATGTAGCTGCTCCCAATAACGGGACACAAATAAAGTGCCCCGATCTGATATGATGGTGCGGGGTACGCCGTTCAAGCATAGAATCCGTTAGATGTACAATTCAGCATACTTCTTGACGTTGTAGTTGGTGTTGACCGGGATAAAATGAGCAACTTTGGTGAGCCTATTGACGATCACCCACACGGAATAACGCTTCTGAAATATGGTGGGTAAACTGACGAAGAAGTTCATGCTCACATATTCCCACTTCCAGGCAGCAACGCCCAATGGTTGTAGTAGTCCCGGTTTTCTCATGTGGTCTGCCTTCACCCTTCGACATGTATCACACTCGGACATGTATTTTGCGATCTCCCGCTTCATTTGTGTCCACCAAAACTTGTTTCTTAGTTCTTGATACATCTTGTTGCTGCCGGGGGAATATAAAACTTTGAAAAGTGAGCCTCATCAAAGATTTTCTTCCGTAACTCCTGACGCGGCCCCGACGCCGCCCGTTTCATCACGGGGACGGGGCACTCGCCCGGGAATCGCATTGGGTGGTGCCGTGTTGTGCGGCACCCAACAGCACACATACAAGGAACAATGTATTACATAAAACAATAGCGGAAGCTTGCAGATTTTTCTTTGTAAATAATTTACATCACATAACCACAGCGGAAGTCTATAACAACTCACGTCGAATAACTAAGAGCACTTGAGATGAAGTCCAGCCCGCGGACTCCTCTCGCTAGCAACACGAAGACAAGCAGCAGCGGCTGGGTTCTCCATGTGTTACCTGACTCGGAACTCTCCGAGTCTCACCGGACAACCTCCATCTTAGCATCGATGTTAACCTGCAAAACCACTTATATAGCAAGCGTGAGCACATAGGCTCAGCAAGACTGATCCGTCTCTCTTAAACAAGAAACTCTACATGCACGACGGTTGCAATTGGGTTAGCTAGATTTGTATAAAGGACTCGCCTACAGTTGATCCTTAACTTTCAGATTTTAAGCCTCATTGTGCAGACCTTGAGCCGAAAAGCATCGCAACTCCACAATCAAACAAGAAACGCTTTGTTGTGATGCTCCTTGCACAAAGTGAAAGTAAAGTTTAATGAGCCTATTTCTAAATCAATCATGGTTGTAATACAGATTACATCACAGTCTTATCAAGTTCAAAAGATAACCAATTTCAGTTGTTACTACGTCAAGACGCAGTGGGCAAGTATGCTCATATGACCGCGAGCGACGGTGATTCGAATCAGTACACGCCCGGACTACACGACACGTACACCCGTACTCCGAGTTGCCGGCAGCAACCTCGACTGACGTTGTATGCGGTCACCTTTCCCAAGATCTTCCACATTGGACGCAGTCCAACTGCCCCGAGTACGCAAGCTCCCTCAAGGTACATACCCGCAGTGGTATGTTCTTAAGCGAGTTACCTCCTGCTACCCTGACGCCGAAAGCCTAAGGCAGTTGGAAAAGTTCCACTATGGATCTCCCAAGGTACATCGGTTTCCTGGGTCCCATATAGCCAGTATGCGCCCGGTACACAACTCAAACTTGTCCAACAGGGCCAAGCACGGACGGGCCTTAACCGACACAGGCACGGCTATGCACGCACGGCCTTCAACCTGCTGCATCTAAACCTCCCTGCCCGGTCTCCATTTCTTATGTGTGAACTTTCCTCATCTTTTCTAATTCGGACCCGTTCCGAGTAAACCAGCCCTAAACTCGCGAGTAGCTTCCAACTACTCGACTTCTACCGGACCTTTCCTACTAACATTTAGCGTAGCCAAATCCACTCGAGGAGGTGCTATTCTACCCTTTCTCTCTTAGGTATTTCTGGTCATGCAAGTGGGGTTTTCAATATCATCTAGACTTAATGCAATTAAACGATGCAAAGCTATGATCTCTACAAATGAAAATGCTTTATAAAACTGTTCAAATGCAAACCGGGGCTTGCCTGTTTTGCAGGTGACTAAGATTACAATCAGTTAGTGACGATCACTTGGAGCATGAACACTTGCTTTCCTTCCTCCTTGATCTTCACGTCAAGTCCTTCTCACGTTCTTCACGTATGTGCTACATGATATGGTCATGCATAGGTATTTAATTGAAAAACTTTTGCTAACAAGATCTAATGACAGTTTTCAAAACTGGAACTCTGTTTAAGAATTTAAAATGACACTGGTGCTAGTGGCTTGGGTTCAAACATTATGATCAAATGTTAAGTGCTTTTCCTACTTAAGTGTTGATCACCTTAAGAGGTTACACATGACCGTGGGGATCCAGAGCTCCAATGGAGCTGAGAATTTTCATGTGAGTTTCTTGTCACAAGGAAGTCCTCTGGACCAAAATTTAGCACTTCTCATGGAGTGGTTTATCCAGAACAATTTTCTAAGCAATTAAGCAAAGAAGAATTAATTCTGAGGTAACACCCATGTTCATGTCAACTCAGTGAACCACAATTTCAATTATAGTTCATAGAGCTTGCATGAATTTTCCTAGGATTTTTGGAGCTAAGAATTACCGAGAACTAAATTTACAAGTTTTGGAAATTCTCTGAAAATGTTTCTGTATTCATTTGAACACAGTAACTTACAATCTGAATTCTCCTGACCAAATCAACTCCAAATGAGCTGAAACTTTTACAGAGGTCTAATAACACCCTAAAGAATGTTCTGCTAAAATATGGGGATTTTTGGAGAAACCAAACTCCTTCTAAAATTCTTTTGCTGAAAAGCTTTAAAGAATTTTCTAGAATTAAATAAAGACTTTCATACAAATTGGGTTGCATATTTGGATAGAGTTTGTCAATCTGAATCTAACCCAATTTGAATCACTAAACTTGGAGGTTCCTAGCAAAAGTTATGCTCTTCTAAAGTTTGGGGAAAAATCTGGAATTTGAATAAATCCGAGAAATGTTTAAACCTGACTGTGGGACCAAGGGGCCACATGTCTGCTGCCTGGAGCACGCCACACGGGTCACAGGGTTATTTCCCGTGCTGTTACAGCTGATCCCGCGCCACAGAATATCCGGCCCCCTCTCCTGAGTCGCTGACAGGCGGGACCGGCGAGGTCGTCATCAACCTCTCGCTCCCGCGCGATACCGCCGCCGGGCTCGCCGGAGCAGCTACGAATTCAGTCGTCCGGCCACCTCAACTGCTCAAACTCGCCGGTAGCCCCTAATTCAACGTGAGGAACACTCTGGTGTGACTTCCACAGACCAGCGAAGTTCCTAAACCGCCCCACACCGGTACAGCGGCTCTGAGGGAGTCCGGCGACGTCGCCCCGGCGCTTTAGCCCGCCAAAAGCTCCCCGGAAAGGCTCTACAGCACCAGCGAAGGTCGGCAAAGCTAGGCATGGTCGCACATGGGCTCGGAAATAGCTCCAAGCTAGAGTTCACCGTGCACCCGCACCTTCCCGCCATAGCCGCCTTCGGAAGGATTGAAATTGCACCGTGCATAGTGTGTTTCATGCGAGGCTTCAAAAGCAAACTGGTGCGCCCTCAAGTCTAGCCCGTGTGTGTGAAGTTTCGTGGTGTCTAAACAAAAATCAATTGGGAATTTCGCAGAATCATACCCGCAGGTCAGTTTACACCGGCCGGAGAGGATCTCCGAAATTCGTCGTCGAGAGGCAGAGACAAGCTCTGTGCTTCGGTTGGAAGCTGCAGGGAGCTCCTGCACGTCCCAGGGCCCTCTTGCTTGGTCGTGAAAGCCGCTCTGTGGAGCTATCCACGGGCGCACCTCGTCGCCGATGGGTTCGGCCGCCACGGAAACTCGGTGTTGAGGGCGTGAACCCGCTCAGTGATGGCTCGAGGATGTCGTGGGGCGTTCCGCGGTGTGGTTTTGCTGCTCAGCTGAGGCTGGCACACGAGCTAGGCGGTGGCCAATCTAATTGCTCGAGCGTCGGCCGCTCTGTCCCGTTTCTCGCACGAGAGAGGGAAACAACACCGGGTCCTTGGTGATAAGGCGAACGGGAGGTCGGGAGAGGGTATAGACGGCCTGGCGGCTCTCCAGCGCGATGAAAATCCAACAGGAGGTGGCTGCCGGCTGACTCTCGGTGTCGATCGGAGAGAAGTCGGCTCTGCCGTCGCTTCGCGTGCGAGGAAAGCAAATAGAGACCGTGTACTGAAGATCTTTAGCAAATTTCAGTTCTCCCAATGACATGTGGGACCCACTGTTCAGTCCCTCCTCATCCCTTTCAAAATATCCCCCAAGTTTGAATATTGATAGAATTCAATTGTGGGAATTCAAATCTGGTATGCATTTGGATAATTGGGCAAGTTTTATCCAAAATCAAATGGGTGTTTGAATTCTTTGTTATTTAAAGTCCATTTTGGAAAATGGGTTGCAAATCATTTCCATAAATCATGAAACTTTGCACACCCCCCTCTAATTTGCACCCAAGGAATCCAAATATGAAACCTGATTTTAAAGTTGACTGCTGGAAATGAGATTTTCAGCACAACAGTTTTGAGTTCCATTGTTGCTCTCATTTGAATTTTGAGTTTGAACAATTCTTCCAAATCTGAGTTTTGTTTTATCACACCTATGGGAACTTCCCATCTTTGTTTCAGACCCCTCTTGGGTTCAAAGTTTTCAAATAAACATTTGAACTTGTGTGAAAAAACCCTCATGTGTGTTATCACATGTGGGGAAAAGTTTTAACAAGTCCCAAATTTCACTCATATGAAACAAACTTTTGCAAACCACAGTCTCTTTGTATTCATATTTTTGGGACCTTTACAACTCCGGGTTACGGGGTACGACAATCCGGTCCTTGAACTATAGGACGCCGTCTCCGTCTTCCTGGAAACATTTCAGCTCCCCACTGTCTACACGTCTCCGAAAATGCAACATGCCCTTGTCATGTTTCTGAGCTGCCGCTATTTCTTCACTGATGGTGGGGATCAAAGCTAGGTTGTAGAGAGCTCCATGTGGAATCACATGCAGTGGTGGCTCCCTCTCTTCCAACGGTGTCATGGTCAGATTGTTGACGTGTGACTTGCGACTCAGCGCATCCGCCACTACGTTTGCTTTGCCGGGGTGATAATGGATCTCTATTTCGTAATCCTTTATCAGCTCTAAACACTTTTGCTGCCTCATGTTCAGCTCTTTCAGAGTGAATATGTACTTGAGGCTCTTGTGGTCGGTCTATAAATACATGAGGTTACCGAGTAGTTAGTGCCTCCACATTTTGAGTGCGGGTACCACAGCAGCAAGCTCTAAGTCATGAGTTGGATAATTCTGCTCATGGTTTCTGAGCTTCTGTGATCCATACGCGACCACCCTTCGGTCTTGCATCAGCACACATCTGAGCCCGACGCTGGATGCATCGCTGTACACATCGAACGGTTTTGTTGTGTCTGGCTGCGCCAAAACCGGTGCTGATGTTAGGTGCTTCACTAATGCCTTGAACACTGCTTCACATGCTGGACTCTAAACATATTTGGTAGTCTTCTTCAGCAGCTCAGTCATAGGCTTTGCAATCTTTGAGAAGTTCAGAATGAACCTCTGATAATATCCCGCGAGTCCGAGTAAACTCCGTACCTCGTGAACAGTTCTTGGGGACTTCCAATTCAGAACTTGCATGATATTACTCGGGTCTACAGTGATGCCCTCAGCTGAGATAATATGCCGGAGAAAAGGCACTTGCGATATCCAGAATTCGCACTTGCTGAATTTCACGTATAGCTTGTGATCCCGCAGCCTTTGCAAGACTATACGCAGATGCTTCGCGTGTTCTTCCTCAGACTTGGAATATACCAATATGTCGTCGATGAAGACCACGACAAACTTGTCCAACTCCAGCATGAATACCGAGTTCATCAAGTACAGGAAGTGAGCTGGAGCATTGGTGAGGCCGAAGGACATGACCAGGTACTCATAAAGTCTGTACCTCATCGAGAAAGCTGTCTTCGGAATATCCTCAGCCCGTATCTAAAATCAGATGGTACCGGGATCTTAAGTGCATCTTGGAAAAGATCTTTGCTTCGACCAACTGATCAAACAACATGTCGAGCCGTGGCAACGGGTACTTGTTCTTGATGGTTACGGCGTTTAGTGGACGATAGTCAACGCAAAGCCGCAACGTCTCATCCTTTTTCTTCAGAAATAATGCCGAACAGCCCCATGGCGAGGAGCTCGACCTAATAAAACCGTTCTCCAGAAGGTCCGTAAACTGTGTCTTCAGTTCAACGAATTCCTTGGGCGCTAATCTTGTACGGCCTTCGGGATATTGGCATAGTTCCTGGTGCAAGTTCAATCCTTAACTCCACCTCTTGGTCGGGCGGCATCCCCAGTAAATCAGCTGGGAACATGTCAGGGAACTCACGGACTACTGGAATGTCTTGCAATCTGATGGTGGTGGATTGGTATATACTTGGAAGTTTTATTTCTGGACTGTCCAGAAATAAAGAGTGAGACTCATGCACTTCTGAGTGCAAATGCACGACTCGGACGACGGTGTCTAAAAGAGCACCGTGGCGGGTTAACCACGACATCCCTAAGATGACATCGACCTTCTGTCCCTCTAAAACTATAAAAGATGTAGGGTATACTCTACCCTCTAAGCATAATGGCGCTTTTGGAACTATCATGCTTGCTGAAATTTTCCCACCCGGTGAACAAATCAAGTATGGATTTTCGGTGGGTAGTATTTCCAGGCTGTATTTAGCACTAAAAGCTTGGCTAATGAAGCTACGCGTGGTGCCTGAATCAAATAACACTATCATGGGATGCTGGTGGAGTTGGAACATACCCGCAAGGATTGGCTCTCCCTCCGGCACGTCCTCTATGGCGAGTTGGTGGACGGTGCCGGGCTTAGGATTTGCCCGCCGCGCATTAGTGGTGTTCCGGGGCTGATTCCTCCCAAGAAACTGTGGTACCACTCCGCCGCCTTGCCTCTCAGGACAGTTGTTGGTGAAGTGTCCTGGATGACCGCATTTGAAGCATGTGGCGTCTGTCTAGCCCGCGTTTGGGGGACGACAGCCCGGTATGCGCTGCTGAGGTGCAAATGTATGCGGCATCATCCGCTGCTACTGTTGTTGCAGCGGAGGTGTTGCTAGTAATGCCGGCCTGAATACCGGTGGAAAATATTGCCGACTACGGAGTGGCATCGGCCTCTGTGGTGGCTGCCAGCGCTGACCCGATGGTGATCGATACACCATCCGGTATTTTTGAGACGGACCACCTCCCTCTCCGCTGCTCTGCGGTGCGCTTCGCTTCTTCTCTGACGCCGCAAACTCGTTGCCGGAGTCCTCCTGAACAATCGCAGCATCAATAATATCATTGAGGCTGCCGCGATTGAACATCGCCAGCTTGTCGTTCAGGAGCGGGTTAAGCCCCTGGTAAAAATGATCCCGCCGCTTCTCGTTGGTATCGGCATGATAGGAAGCATAGAGGGCAAGATCATTGAACGCCCTGGAGTATTCCAGCGCATTCCTGCTTCCTTGCTGCAGGCGAAGGAACTCTTGCGTCTTCCTCTCATAGGACCCGGATGTGATAGGCCCTGAAGGCCGTCCGGAACTCCGCCCAGGTCATAAATCGCTCGCTGGGTTGCGAGGCACAGTAGTTCACCCACCAAGCGCTCGCGGATCCTTGAAGCTGTTGGACCGTGAACTGAGTCTTGTGCTGCTCACTCACTTGGAGCAGCCCGAACTTCATCTCCATCGTATAGAGCTAGTTGTCCACATCGAGGGGTTCATCCGCCCTTGAGAATACCAGGGGACGAGTAGCCAGAAAGTTGGAGTAGGAGCATTGTTGGCGCACCTCGCGATCTTGATGTCTCTGGCCAAGACGTATTTGCAATAAGCGTCTGCAGCAACTCCGTGTGCTCCTGATGAGAACCCGCCATAGCCGCAACGATGTCGGCCAATGTAACCGTTGGCGGTGGCGGTTGTTGCTGTCCCGAGGAATCCTCGGGAGGCTGTTGGGAGGCCTCTCCCCCCTTGACTAGGACCCCTAACGTCTGGGTTTGCACGAGTGCGAGTCATTATGAAATTAAAAACAGCAGCGATCAGCACATGTCATCCTTAAAATTCCATATGAAACAGTAGGTATTGAAGTGACACATGAATAACCTGCACAACATTCACATATATTGATAAAGCATAAACTTTATACAAGATACATTATTCTTGGGTCTCCGAGAGTCGTGCTCATGTCGTCACTACCTATACATATACTACTGTCTACACGACATGTCACTGATTACAAAAGTTTTTCCTACACCACCCTCGCTGCCCTACTTGGCAATGGTAACTCACTACTCGGAGCAAAACTCGACCTACTGTGGGTCGTCCTCCTCCGCTACCTCTGCTGGTGGCTCTGGGTCCATGACCTCCTCTTCCGGTTCAGGTTCCCCCATCAACGGGATACCCAAAACCACGGGTACGGCACCTACCATCGGTAGGTCCATTACCGGAGGTACGAGTTTCTGCAACGCATGCACCTCGTCCATGGCCTGGTTGTAGTCCTCTTCCCAGCCTTGCCCCTCCTCAATAGCGTCATCACGCTCTTGAGTGAGGACCTCATTTTGCTGGGTCAGGGCCTGCACATGCTGTTGCAAAGCCGTCATGTCGACGCAGCTTTTCTTCTTCGCCTTCTTCAGACGATGCAACTGACTATGTTGTTTGTTCAGTCGCTTTATCATCGGAAGGAGAACATTGTGAAGTGCACTGTGAGCACTCTCGAAATTGTCTCCACTGCTGGTGCTCTCCTTGAGCTTCACAGCAAGACAATCCATATGAACAGCTTGGCTGTCCATCACGGCTTTTCCTGCCCTTAACTGGAGGCTGAGGTTCGCCTCCGCGGGGTTGTACCGTGGGCAACCCGGGTCTGTTGCTTCCATGTACCTTTCCCTCCAGACGTGATTAGATCGTCCCTCCATCGGAACGAGCGCGTATGGAGTACCCTCCATAGCTCTCACGTGCAGTTGGCAGAAACGTGACATGGTGTCGCGGGCTGCCACTTGCCACATTTCCCCCGGCTGTCTACCTCTCACCGTGACGGTGAACAGCGTCCAACCAGGTGGGGTAGGTCCAGCAGGAACTTCGACATGGATTGTCCACGTCTTGTTCCCCTCCTCGCCTTCTTCCTTGGTGAGGTACTGCGGCATTTCCACGTACCCGAAATATTAAAGGATTTGCTTCAACACTTCCGGATAACCGCTGCGGTGAGAACAGTGAGATACCACCCACCCGTTCTCCAATTGTCTATCCGCTGTCATCTGTGGAAACATATTTGAAAAATGTCAAATATTCATTTCAACAGCAAATCGTTGAGTTATAACATAAAACATGTCATTGAACTCATAAAACTTGGAAACACAACTCAAGCTTAGAACAAATTTAATTGCTTGTCTGCTGCCCAAACTGACAGCCCTGACCAGTTTCCATTTCAACCTGATTTAGACCATGCTAAAGCAAAACCACTTCTTGAGCTCAACATCAAAGTTAAATCTAACTTCAATAGCTTTCCATAAAGTATTTTATTGACCTCAGATCTGTCCTTGTTCAAAAGTTATGAGATGTTGAAGTCGACATAATTTCTGGAGAAAATTGGACAGCACCCCCCTGCTTGAGGTACTGATTTGATCCAAGAATTCCAGTAAATTCTACACCAAATTTGACAAAACTTTCTCTTGAAAAGTTGTAACCCATCTCATTAACTTTCCATAACTACATCACTTTCTATTTTTGAATTATTTTGCAGGAAGTTATGCTCAATTTACAGAGATTTACAGAGAGTGTTTGTTCTGCCCTGTTTTCTAGACAGTTTCAACTCTACTGCATTTTTCGACTGGTTAAGGGATGAAACACATCTAGACATAGATATAAAAGTTGTAAAGCTCTTCCAAAGCTTTCCATAAATGTATCATATGACCCCAACCTCGAAAGAACTCAACCTCTAACCACTGTTTAAATTCAGCCTTATGTCAGCTGGAAACAGGGAAGGAGTTACATCAAAGTTTTAGGGCTCTGGATCAAACCATCAAGTTTTACAATGAAGTTGCTCATTTAGTGGGGTGTGACGTCGAAGCGTCACCAGTTCATGTCGGTACTACGTTCCACACAAAGAAAAACCTATACCGGACTTAGCCGGCTTTGTTAGTTCAGTGGTACTAAACATATCTCGCACACGGATGCTACACGTCTACCGGTTCGTGGTCAGACTACCTGCAAATAACTCACACAATCATCAGGCTCGGATGCACACCGAGCCCGGTCCCAGTACAGTTCATACACCCGTCCGTCATCACTCGCACGGGTGTTCTCAAGCCAAGCACGCCTTGAGCTGCGT
Organism: Neostapfia colusana; assembly: GCA_030760725.1. NCBI lineage: Eukaryota > Viridiplantae > Streptophyta > Magnoliopsida > Poales > Poaceae > Neostapfia > Neostapfia colusana. Next base: position 51,290,532 of record JASWHV010000011.1, read on the forward strand.
GTTCACGTTACTAACCACGTGGCATGGTCTCCCAAATTTGCCCGTAGCACGCCAGGGAAGGGCGTTGCTCGAATACCCCAAACGACATGAAGAGTCGTAGAGGATATTAAAGCGGGCCGGGTTTCCTGCCACCCATGAGGCTCCACCCTTGAGCTTGTGCGCACTGGTGGACAGTGCTTACATGCACCCCCCATGACATATGACGTCCCGAGATGCATGATTTTCCGACATAAGCAAATAGGTTAGTATTGCCGGTTTCTATACACTAATAACATCCTTATATGGGCTACTAACCCGTTCCTCACCGAGTTTTTGAAAAAGATGACCTTTTTAGTTCGCTAAACCTGAAGCGAGCTCTGATACCACGCTGCGAGGGCCTCATGGCCTCGTCGAGCCAGGATCACGCTGAGGGGTGCTGCGTTGCACAGCACCTGATAACACACATAAAAGGTACAAAGCGGAAGCAAAGTTTTATTTCATAAACGAGTTTATGAATATTTTCACAATAAAATATGTTCAGTCTACACTCACGGGCGTAGACTACGTACAGAGTTCACTTTCAGCCCGTGAACGTGTCCCCACTAGCACACACGCACACTAACACGGCGGCGTGCATGACTCCCACTCGACGGGGTTTCCCTCTTAGGGTTCCGTCTCCTCCTCGGGAGTCCCTTCCTCATAACACCCTGCAAGAGCTTCAAACACAAGCAGTGAGCATGATGGCTCAGCAAGTCTGACCCGTCTTTCATATTCATGAAACTTCTACATGTTGGATCATGCGTATTTGGGAAAAGTAAGTTGCAAAGGACTTGCCTAATTATTTGAACCTTACTTTCAAGTTTTAGCAGCAAATTATGGAGAACCTCACACTAAGGCACATGAGAGAGCCGCAATCAAACAAGAAACACATTTCTCTCATGTACTTTGCAAAAGGTTTAAAATAACTTTAATTTGCTCTAAACTACAACAAGTCATTAACAATCAAGGTATAGATTTCAATCAACAACTTTTACATGACTCTAGCCTGTTCTTTATACGTCATGGTACAGTGAACAAGTGGTACTCACTGAGCACGAGGGACGGCGATTATAATCGATTTACACCTGCAGGGTTACCCGAATAACACGTCGAGTACGCCAGTACTCGATGTTGCCTACAGCAACCATCACGGACGTCGTACGCGACCACGTTTCACCCGTCAGCCAAATGTTGAGCTGGTCCAATGTCCTGAGCAAGAGGTCTCTGCGCGCGCCTCCACAGTGCCACCAGCCGATTTACACCTCAAGCTCTCAACCTACCCTCTGAACGACCAGCTATGCCTCAACACCCAGTTACCTGAGTTACATCAGTTTCCCGGTTCCCATATATCCGGTAGGTCTTCGGTACTGTTCTAGCTTGTTCAACAGGCCCGCACACGGCTCAGTCCTTAATCGACACAAGCGGAGCTATGGCACCCAGGCCCCAACATCCTGCTGCCCTTACCCTCCGCTCAGTCTCATTTTTCTTGCCATGTGTTTCATTTTCTACCTTTACCCGAGTAGTGTGCCTCTAGCCTATTCTCGCGAGCAGTTCAACTACTTGACTTGTACTGAATCCTACACTAACTTAGTATTGCAGTAGCTAATCGAGGTTTAAAACCTAAGCCCAACCCAGGGTTTTTTTTGCTATGCATTTGGGTTTTCAAACAAGACTCTAATGCATAATTTAAGTGAGTGCTCAAAGTAAGTTCTCAAAACAGTAAAATTTATAAAAAGGCTAATGCAAACCAGAGCTTGCCTTGCTGCTGTTTGTCGTAGGCTAGCTGTTCCTCTAGAGTGATGAAGTCTAAGACTTCGGGCTCCTCCTCAACCATAGCGACTACATGAGATAAATACATATATGTATCAATTTGAATGCATTTGAATTGAAGTTGAATTTGTGATGACTATAAGTATTACTAGACAGGCCCATTGACTTTGAAATTTTTACTGTGGTTTGGATACAACCTAAATAGAGACTTAGCCAATTTTCATTTGCAGCAAAGCTCATTTGAGCTCTCCACAAATAATTGTGTACATGGCTTTAATTGGAGCTCTGAGGGTGTTCTAGGGATTTTCATGGAGCAAGCCATGATTTTCTGAAAACTAGATTCTCAGGGTGTTCTAATGGAGTCAGTTTTACTTAATTTGAATGTTCCTAGCTAAAGATATGAGCTAAACAATTTCAGAAAAATTCTGAAAATGTTTCTGGACATTTTCCATTTTCTCTGGAACACTTTTATTAATCACACCATTAGGTGGATCAAATGAGATCAAATGGATCTGAAATCGTTATGGTAGTTCAAGGATATTAGGATTAACATCCTGGCCAAATTTCAGAATTTTCCTCCAAAGGGTTCTCCAGTTAAAATTCTAAACAGTTTAAATTTGAAGAATTAATCCTGGAGAAATAAGGATTTTCATAAAGTGAAACTTGATTTGTTGGAAAGTACTCAGAGAGCTGAATCCAACAAAATTTGGTTCACTCTATTTGGAGTTTCCTAGCCCAAGTTATGTGGGTTTGAAGTTTGAACTAAATCTGGAAATCGGGCAAAAGTTTAAATCGCTGTGCGTGGGACCGGGGCTACGTGCCAGTTTCTCAGCGGCCACACGGGGCTACGGAGTATTTTGCACACAGCCACAACAGATCCGGTGCCACAGCTGATCCTCGGTTTAAATATCTGGCCGCTGACATGTGGGACCGGGGGCTTCTTCAACCTCCCGCCATCCCGCGCTCGGCCGCCGCCCCCCTCGCCGGAGGGGCCTTGCCGTGGGCCAGACTCCATAATTTTCGCCGCCTCTCCCTAATCCCACATGGGGAACACGGTGCTGCACTTAGCTCGACATGACAACCATCGGAACAGGGCCGGCGACGAGCGGCGGCTTCGGAAGAACTTCGGCCGTGTCGGCCGGACTTCCTAGCACCCCAAAAGATTGAGCTAGCGGTCGTAGAGCATCAGTGCACCCTTGCAAGATTGTCACGGGCTCAAGGCGGCTCGGAAAGGGTCCTAGGTGAGCTCTCACCGTGCGCCCGACAGCTTCCGCCATTAGCGCCGTAGCTAAACTCGAAATGGGCGGTATACCAAGGTTTTCTTGCTAAGACTGCAAAGGAAAGTTGTTCACTACCAAGTCTAGCTCGTGTAGGTGCAGTTTGAGGATCTCTAAACGACTGTAGAAATGGAATTTGGCGAATCCGCACCCGAAGGTCGGTGTGTGCCGAATGGAAGGGAAAAACGAAATTCGTCGCCGGTGATCAACCACTCGGGCTGTGGTTCGGGGGTGAGCAACACGAGACCCTAACATGTCCCAGGATGCATTAGCTTGGGCGTGACACTTTCCCGTTTAGGCTGTCCATGGGAGCCCGAGGTGCGGAAGAGCTTAGGTCACCGGAAAAACTTTCGGTATGGGGCGAGAGCAACCGAACTCGGCTGGTTCCTATTATGGGAAGGTAGGAATAGAGTCTCTAGTACCGTTTTGCATCTTGGAGGGAGTGGGGGAGCTGTAGTTGCCGGTTCTATGATCAAACCCGAGAGAGCGGCGGCGAGGCAAAGTTTTCTTGCGCGAGGGAGTGAAGACTGAGCGTTTCTGCCTCTGATCGGCTCGACTTTGGGGATAAGAGGGAGGAGACGTCGGCTGAGTATGGCGCAGTCCGAGCAGAAGCTGGCAGTGGCGTCCAGCTTGGTGGCGACCACAGCTGCAACCCGAGAACCCGCACCCGGCAGTCTTCAGTCAGTTGAATTGCTGGTTAGGCTGACAGGTGGGACCCCTTCCATTTTAACCTCTGAAATTAACTTTCTCCCACTGCTCTAAACAGTAGTTCCACTAATACCCTCTAAAATTTGAATTATCTACCAAATGCCTATTTGAACTTGATAGAATTCAAATTGTGATGTGTTTGAATATATTTACAGCACATATGCAGATTGAAATTCAAATTGAATTTGAATTTGCTAAAATTGGCTCATGTCAAGATCAACTCTAAATGGAGTGAAAATTGGTGTGTGAGCTCACAAAAATGTGCTGAGTGTGAATATGAATCCCACTTTTGAATTCATGGGATGGAAGGAGTTTGAATTTCAATTTGAGTTCAAACTAGCCTCTTTCCAATTATACCGAAAATACCTCAAAAAGGTTTTGGATTTGGGTGAAATTTGGCATGAGCATTCCTAGCAAGGTGTAGGAGTTTTTCATATGCTCAGCCCCTATATGATGCATGTGGGAAATACCACTTTTGCATTTTGGGAGTTCATCCTCTAATGACAATATTGATTGTGGTTACATCCTCTTCAAATGTGTTCATAAGTTGTCCTCAAATGAGGTGTGTGTGGTGTGATGAACACTTTGGATGTGTGCAAAAACTTAGGCCCTTACATCAAGCCTCAAGTGATCTTCACTAACTGATTGTAATCTTAGTCACCTACAAAACAGGCAAGTCCCGGTTTGCATTCGAGCAGTTTTATAAAGTATTTCCATTTCTAGAGATCATATCTTTGATTGTTTGATTGCATTAGGTCTAGTTGATGTTGAAAACCCATTTGCATGACCAGAATTACCTAAGAGAGAAAGGGTAGATTAGCACCTCCTCGAATGGGATTTGGATACGCTAAATGTTAGTAGGAAAGGTCCGGTAGAAGTTGAGTAGTTGGAATCTACTCGCGAGTTTAGGGCTTGGTTTTATTCGGAGCGGGTCAAGAATAGAAACATTGAGGAAAGTTCACACTTAAGAAATGGAGACCAGGCAGGGAGATTTAGATGCAGCAGGCTGCAGACCGTGCGTGCATAGCCCTGCCTGTGTCGGTTAAGGCCCGTCCGTGCTTGGCCCTGTTGGACAAGTTTGAGTTGTGTACCAGGCGCATACTGGCTATATAGGACCCAGGAAACCAATGTACCTTGTGAGATCCACATTGGAACTTTTCTAACCGTCTTAGGCTTTCAGCGTCAGGATAGCAGGAGGTAACTCACTCAAGAACATATCACTGTGGGTATGTACCTTGAGGGAGCTTGCTATTCGGGGCAGTTAGACCGCGTCCTGTGTGGAAGAGCTTGGGAAAGGTGGCCGTGTACAACGTCATTCGAGGTTGCTACTGGCAACTCAGAGTACAGGTGTACGTGTCGTGTAGTCCGGGCGTGTACTGATTTGAATCACCATTGCTCCCGGTCATATGAGCATACTTGCCCACTGCGTCTTGACATAGTAACAACTGAATAATTACTTTTGAACTTGATAAGGCTGTGATGTAACTTGTATTCCAATCATGCATGAACTAGAAATAGGATAATTAAAGTTTACTTCACTTTGTGCAAGAAGCATCGCAACAAAGCATTTCTTGTTTGATTCTAGAATTGCGATGCTGTTCAGCTCAAGGTCTTTACAATAAGGCTTAAAATATGAAAGTTAAGGATCAACATTAGGCGAGTTCTTTATGCAAATCTAGTTAACCTAATTGCAACCTGTCGTGCATGTAGAGTTTCTTGTTTAGGAGAGACGGATCAGTCTTGCTGAGCCTATGTGCTCATGCTTGCTATATGAGTGGTTTTGCAGGTTAACATCGATGCTAAGAAGAAGGTTGTCCGGTGCGACTCGGAGACTTTCGAGTCGTGTAACACATGGAGAACCCAGCTTCTGCAATGTCTTCGTGTTGCTAGCAAGAGGAGTCCGCGGGCTGGACCTCTTCTCGAGTGCTCCTTAGTTATTCGACGTGAGATGATTATAAGTCTTCCACTGTAGATATTTGCTGTAAATTATTTACAAAGAACCTTTGTAAGCTTCCGCTGTTGATTTATGTAATACATGTTTCCTTATATGTGTGCTGTTGGGTGCCGCATGACACGGCACCACCCAATGCGATTTCTGGGCGAGTAGCACGGCCCTGTGAATGAACGGATGGCGGGGTCCCTCTCAGTCTTGTATCAGAGCCACATTGGTCATAGCGCACGGAATAACGATCGTATTACGTCAAAAACTTAGGTTACAGTGAGGATACGGTACTAGGCCCACATAAGGACTACTATATTAGCCTAATATGAAGGTGGCAACCTAACTTATGTGCTATGTCAGAAAATCATGCATCCCAGGACGTTCTATGTCTTGGGGGTGCACGTAAGCGCTGTCCACCAGTGCGCACAAGCTGAAGGGTGGAGCCTCATGGGTGGCAGGTAACCTGGCCAGCTTTAGTATCCTCAACGACTTTTCATGTTGTTTGGGGTACTCGAGCAACGCCTTTCCCTGTCGTACTATGGGCAAGTATGGGAGACCCCATCATGTTGTTAGTAACGTGACCACGTAGCTCAAGGTGTGTTTGGCTTGAGAACACCTGTGCGAGTGATGACGGACAGGTGTACGAACTGTATTGGGACCGGGTTCGATGTGCAGCCGAACCTGATTTTTGTGTGATTTATGCAGGTTTAACCACGAAACCATAGTACAAGTAGAACACGTTTGCGAGTGACCGTTGATTGCTGGTAAAGTACCACAACTTGCACCACCTCCACAGCAGCAGCATCAGACAGTGGTTTGTGCTCCATCGCTGCAGTCATGTGTACCTAGTATCCAAACGCAAGTCAACGAAGAATTGGAGAGACATCCGTGTTTCACTTGTTGGTAATGGGCCATTATGCTAGGCATTGTATGGAGGGAATTCAACGCTTCGGGTCATCATATTTACAATATTCAGACCCGTACCTAAATCTGCAGAAAGGAGGGCAGACAAGGGGCAGCATTCACTATACAGTGATTAATGATGTTCCGGAAGGAGAAGCCGCTTTAGCAGGGATGTTTTCTCTAAATCAGCTACCGGTTTTGATTCTCTTTGATTCCGGTGCCACACACGACTTCATTAGCCAATCTTTCGTGGCTCAACATCAGCTCCAAACAACTTTTACAAAGAGGCAATACCTCATATCTTCGCCCGGGGGCAGCAGTACCACAAGCGAGGTTGTCTCCCGAGCACCTCTTTGTTTGGGGGTAGAATATACCCCACTACTCTCATTACTCTTGAGGGTCTGAAGATCGACGTCATTTTGGGGATGTCGTGGTTGAATGACCACAAGGCGATTCATAACATCAGCTCTAGGACCGTTGAGCTCAAGTCCCCACAGCACGGTCTTCATATATTAATTCTGGGCGCCAATCGGCAACAGATTGCAACAGTGAACCACACGGAAATTGTGAAGATAGAGGATACTCCGGTGGTACGTGAGTATCCAGATGTGTTTCCCAATGATTTACCAGGCATGCCGCCCAAACGGGACGTAGAGTTCAATATTGAACTTGCTCCGGGAACAACAACAGTATCATGAAGGCTGTACAAGATGGCACCCAATGAACTGGCAGAATTGAAGACACAGCTGAATGACATAATGAGCAAGGGCTTTATATGACCGAGTTCGTCACCTTAAGGTTGTTCAGTGTTGTTTGTCAAGAAGAAGGACGAAACACTACGGCTTTGTGTTGATTATCGTCCTCTGAACGCCGTTACCATCAAGAACAAGTATCCACTACCTCACCTTGATATGCTCTTCGATCAATTAGTGGGTGCTAAGGTATTCTCGAATATGGGTCTTTGGTCCGGATGTCATCAGATTAAAATCCGGGCAGAAGATATCCCAAATATGAGAGGGACCACGCCGCTTGTTCAATCGCAGGTTCATGCCACTCGCCCGGGAATCACATTGGGTGGGGCCGTGATACGCGGCACCGAACAGCACACATATAAGGGAAAATGTATTACATAAATCAAAAGCGGAAGCTTACACATGTTTCCTTGTAAATAATTTACATCAAATAACTACAGCAGAAGACTAGTCTATCTCACATTTCATATTTACTAAGCACTCGAGAAGAGGTCCAGCCCACGGAATCTTCTCGCTAGCAACACAAAGTCATGTGGCAGCGGCTGGGTTCTCCACATGTTAAATGACTCGGAAGTCTCCGAGTCTCACCGGACAACTTTCTTTATAGCACCGAGGTTAACCTGCATAACCACACATATATCAAGCGTGAGCACATAGGCTCAGCAAGACTGACCCGTCTCACCTAAACATGTAACTCTAAATGCTAGGATTGCAATGTGAAATAGGAAGGTAAGTTGCAAAAGACACGCCTATTTAGTTAGCTCTTACTTTCAAGTTTTCGCAGCAAGTTGTGGAGAACCTCATGCTAAGGCACATGAAAGATCCGCAATCAAACAAGAAACGCATTTCTCTCATGTACTTTTCCCAAAGTTGAAAGGAACTTTAATTAGCTATAAACTAAAGCAAATCATTAACAATCAAAGTCCATCTTTCAATCAGCAATATTTTAACATGTATCTAGCCTATTCTTTCTATGTCACGGTACAGTGAACAAGTGATACTCACTGACCGCGAGGGACGGTGATTATAATAAATTTACACCTGCAGGGTTACCCGAATAACCCGTCACGTACGCCCGTACTTGATGTTGCCTACAGCAACCATCACGGACGTCGTACGCAACCACCTTTCACCCGTCAGCCAAATGTTGAACCGGTCCAATCGTCCCGAGCAAGAGGTCTCTGCGCGCGCATCCACAGTGCCGCCAGCCGATTTACACATCGAGCTCTCAACCTACCCTCTGAACAACCAGCTATGCCTCAACACCCAGCTACCTGAGTTACATCGGTTTCCCGGTTCCCATATAGCCGGTAGGTCTTCGGTACTGTTCTAGCTTGTTCAACAGGCCCGCACACGGCTCGGTCCTCAATCGACACAAGCGAAGCTATGGCACCCAAGCCCCAAAGTCCTGCTGCCGTTACTCTCCGCTCGGTCTCATTTTTCTTGCCATGTGTTTCATTTGCTATCCTTACCCGAGCAATGTGCCTCTAGTCTATTCTCGCGAGTAGTTCCAACTACTCGACTTGTACCGAATCCTACACTACCTTAGCATTTGCAGTAGCTAACGAGGTTTTCAAACCTAATCCCAACCCAGGGTTTTCTTGGCTATGCATTTGGGTTTCAAACAAGACTCTAATGCAAGCATTAAGTAGATGCTCAAAGTAAGTTCTCAAAACAGTAAAAATTTGTAAAAAAGGGTCAATGCAAACCGGAGCTTGCATGTTTTGCATGGTGGTAGTACATAGTAGAAGTTAGTGATCTTCGATCCCTTGATGTTTCTGAATTTCCTCAACTGATCCACACGTCAAGGGATGACTCCGTCAAAGTCCTTCGTCGTAAACCCTATCGACATGTAAATGCATAATCTTTTATAATGCAATTTAAAGACTTTAGAGATTAAAACTTCTCAAGAACAGAGGCTGTGTGGAGATCCTAGGATGATGTTGTTGCCTCTGTTGTGCAAAGAACTCAAAGGAACAAAATCTACCTTGGATGTTTCATTACATCCCTAGCTAAGTTTCTAATGACCTATCGGATGAGCTCTAATGATTTGGACATAACTAAAGATCCTGATTTCCAATGACATCGAAATTGGGACTTAGTTTACCAACTTGCAGCTAAAGTGGAAAGAAATTAGGCCTACATGTTCATGCTGAACGTAGTGAACTACAATTTCAACTATAGTTCATCGAGTCTGCATGAATTTTCCTAGGGTTTTTGGAGCTAAGAATTGCCCAGAAATGGTTTTTCCAATTATGGGATAATTTATGAAAAGTCTCTGTATTCATTTGAATACAGTACATTGAAATCTGAATTCTCCCGCACAATTCAACTCTGAATGAGCTGAGCTTTTTACAGGATTCCAATAACATCCTAAGGATTATCCTGGAAAAATTTGAGGATTTTTGGATAAACCAATCTCCCTCTAAATTTATTTTACTAATCTGCTTCAAGGAATTTTCCAGAATTAATTATTTACTTTCATACAAACTGGGTTGCATATTTGGATAGAGTATTTCAATCTGAATCTAACCCAATTTGAATCACTAAATTTGGAGGTTCCTACACAATGATATGATCTTTACAAGAATTGGGTAAAATCTGAAAATGAACTCTGTTCTATCTTTTTCAATTTTCAGAGACATGAGGAATTAACACCACATTTGGCCAAGCAAATATGGTCCAATGCCTCTGAAACTTTTACTGGAGTTCAAGCGTTTTATGAGGAATCTCCTGCCAAAATTTGGGAATTTTCCAATACACAGAACTCCTGGAAAAATTCCTACAAGATTTTCCTCATATGAATTCATGAGCCGAATCCAGGGATTTTATAAATATTGGGCTGCACCCTTGGATAGTACTCTCTGGGAGGAATCCAACAAAATTTATTTGACAATTTTTGGACACTTATACACAAAGTTGTGGCTCTCCAAAGTTTAAACTGAAAACTGGAAATCCTGAAAATGTTTAAACGTTGACTGTGGGTCCCACCCATCAGCCATCTTCTTCAACCTCGCGCCAGAGACCCGAGCGGCGGCGCCCTCGGGAGAGGGTCGCTGGAACCCACTTTCCGGTCACCTCCCGACCTCAAACTTGCCACCCCCTTAATTTGCGGTGCTTAACTCAGCTAGAGGGTCGCCGGCGGCCGAGGTTCACCAGAAAATAGCGCACACCGGTCACAGCGAGAGTTAAAACTCCGGCGAGGTCGGGTTCCATCATTTCTTCACCAAATGATTGGCTCTCGGGCTCTAGAGCACCAGGGAAACTTGTAGAAGCTAGACATGGACTCTAACACCGGTGAAACGGCCAGCAACCTAGGGCTCCACGATGACCCGAGGTGTTTTTCCATGTCGGCCGGAAAAACAGCAAGAACTCGATCGTTTCTGGAACATTTTGCTCGATTCTTGGTCGAGGAGGAGCGCTAGGATGTGAGGAGGGTTCTTGCAAGCTTGCTCGGGCAGTAGTTACCCGAGCAACTTGAATTTCGGGGTAGACCGAGCTCTACCCGAATACACTATGTTTCGGGAAATCTGGAAATTCTCCTCACCCAGTTGATCAATCGCTATACGGCTGTGGCGGACCAGAATCCACTCATCCAGTATCGCAGAGGGTGGTGCCGCACGATGCGACACCCGACAGCACACATCATAAGGGCACATTGTATTACATAGAAAACCAACTGAAACTGTACAAACTAATATAATACTCGGTTACAAACTAGTGTTTATATTACACAGCGGAAGTCTAATTGATACAAATCACGCCCGCCTATCTAGCAAAAGTTGGTTTCCCAGCCCTGGGGAAACCCACACTAGCTGCACTCTGAGGGGGCCCGGTCCCGATCATGGGGCCGTGCCGCCTTGCCCGAGGAATCGCATTGGGTGGTGCCGTGTTATGCGGCACCCAACATCACACATATAAGGAACACCGTATCACATAAATCAAAAGCGGAAGGTTACAATTATTCTTTGTAAATAATTTACACAAAATAACTACAGCGGAAGTCTATAACCAGCTCACGTTGAATAACTATGAAGCACCGAGAAGAGGTCCAGCCCGCGGACTCCTCTCGCTAGCAACACGAAGACAAGGCAGCGGCTGGGTTCTCCAAATGTGACATGACTCGGAAGTTTCCGAGTCTCACCGGACAACCCTCTTTATAACGTCGAGGTTTACCTGCAAAACCACTAATATAGCAAGAGTGAGCATAAGGCTCAGCAAGACTTAACCGTCTCTCCTAAGACATGAAACTCTAGATGAAAGGAACCTAAGACTTAAGCCTGTCGTTTGCGAAAAGACTCGCCTACAGGTTCATCCTTAACTTTCAGATTTTAGCCCTATTAGTAGTGACCTTGCGATCAGCAACATTGGAACTCCACAATCAAACAAGAAACGCTTCATTCCAATGTTACTTGCCCCAAGGTAGAAAATAACTTTAGTTAGCTCTATCTCTACTTCAAACAGGGTTTTCATGCAATTTACAATTATCATAACAGCATTTAAAACTTTGCAAACTATTTCCACACAACTTGATTAACTACGTCACAACACAGGGAGCAAGCGATAATCAATAACCGCGATGAACGGTGATTCGAATCAAACACTACCCGGATAACTCGACACATACGCCCGCCTCTGAAGACCCAACTCTGGGGTCCTTCATTACGTCGTATGTGGCAACCTTTCTCAGGACACTAAACTGTAGAACCGGTCGCGCCGTATCGGGCTCATAGGTCTAACGAGACGATGTGGTATGCCTCTACAATCCAGTGAACCTGGTACATCGGTTTCCTGATTCCCATATGTCAGTAAGCATCCGGTACACAACTCAATACCTGCTCCTGGATGCCGCACACGCATCGGTCCTTAACCGACACAGGCAGAGCTACTCGACCAAGACCTCGTATTGTCGCTGCCTAACCCTCCTGCCCGGTCTCATCTTTAGAAATGTAAATTTTAGTTTGCCCTCTTTTCCATCTACACCCAGGTAGTCCCGTCTATAGCTCGCGAGTAGATTCCAACTACTCGTCTTCTACCAGATGCCCTAGTCTATTTAGCATGGCCTTATTCTACAGCGATGACATAAAGCTACCCTTGACCTCAGGGTTCATGTTTGGTTATGCAAGTGGAGTATCAACATCCTTGACCTAATGCACATACAAACCTTGACCAAATGTAGTGAACAAAGGGAAAACTTTAATAACAACTTAAGTGCAAACCGGGGCTTGCCTTGGTTTTGCAGGTGACTTAAGTCAGATAAGATGAAGTTAGTTGCTGATGAGGACTTGAAGCTTAATCCCTGCCTTCTTGCTCCTTGATCAAATCTTCACTTATCCACGTTTAAGCACTACACGTTATGAACATGCATATCTTTAATTGTAAAACTTTTTGCTAACAAATGCTACAGACAACTTTAAAACTGGAACTTTGTCTAAGAATTTAAAATGACACTGGGGGTGGTGGTTTGGATGTGTGTCTAAGCACTATCCTCAAGTGAGAAGTGAGGTTCATCACTTGGGTGGTGATCACCTAATGAGGTTGAACAGAACATAATGATCCAGGGCTCCAATGGAGCTGGGAATTTTCTTGGGGGTTCCTTGTCACAAGAAAGTCCTCTGGACCAAAATTCAGAACATTTCACTAAGTGGATCACCCAGAACAATTCCCTAAGCATTTAAGCATAAAGGAATTAATTCTGATTAAACTTGCACTTTCATGCAAATCTAAGTGAACCATAATTTCCTATATAGCTCAGAGAGTATTCCTAAATTTTCCTAGGATTTTTGGAGCTAAGGAATGGCTAGAACTGAATTTCCAAGTTTTGGAAATTCTCTGAAAATGTTTCTGTATTTATTTGAATACAGAAACTTGAAATTAGAATTATCCCAACTAAATCAATTCCAAATTAGCTGAAACTTTAACAGGAGTTTCCTAATATCCTAAAGAATATCCTGGCAAAATTTGGGGAATTTTGGATGAACCAAACTCCCTCTAAAATTCTTTTGCTGAAAAGCTTTAAAGAATTTTCCAGAATTTTCTATTGGTTTTCATGCAAATTGGGTTGTACATTTGAATAGTGCTCTTCATCCTGAATCAAACCCAATTTGAATCACTAATTTTGGAGCTTCCTAGCAAAAGTTATGCAGTTCTAAAGTTTGAACTAAAACCGGAATTCAAATTAATTCGGAAAAAGTTTAAACCCTGACTGCGGGCCACAGGGCCACGTGTCGACCGCTGAAACACGAGCCACACGGGGCCACAGACCTTTTCCCGCGCCACCACACCGGATCCGGGGCCGCAGCGTGTCAAATATTTAAAATATCGCCGCTGACAGGTGGGACCGGCCGGTCGTCTTCAACCTCGGCCCGTCCCCTTTTTCCCGCGCCGCCCCCTCGCCGGCAACTCATCGGGGCTCGCCGGAGTCGGCTTCCCGGCCGTCTCCCGGCTCGGTACTCGCCACCTGGGGGTTTTCAGGGTCGGGGAATATGTCTACGGGGTTGGCTCGGGCTGCCGGTGGCCGGAAGTAGGCCGGCGACGAGCCGCGGCCTTCGGTGATGATCGGCACCGTCGCCCGAGCACACTAGCCCGCCAAAAGCTCGGTGGATCCGCTCTAAAGCATCAGTGGAGGTCAGGCAAGCTCGGCGTGGCCTCAACCTGGCTCGGAAACGACGGCAAACCAGTTGTCACCGTGCGCCCGCGCGTTCCCGCCATGGCCGCCGACCGAAAAGCTCAAAATTAGCTATAACCACGGTGTTTCTAGCTAGGGTTGTGGAGGAAAAAGGTTCCATATCTTCTCTAGCTCTGGTGTGCGCAAAATGAACAACTTTAACCGAGAATTAAGCGTTAATTTCAACAGTTCTTACCCGCAGGTAGGTTTTCCTCGTCTGAGGGAAAAACATGAAATTCCCAAGCTACGTTGCATGGCTTGGGCTGAAACTCGGGGGAGAGCAGCGTGACGTCCCGGCGCGTCTCGGAGGGTGCTTGCTCGGCCGTGAAAAGCCTCGGTATGAGCTGTCCACGGTGACCTGAGTTGCCCTTACGCCGGTGAGCGTTAGTACCTCACGTTGATCGTTGATTTGGGCGCCCCACGAGCCAGGAACGACGGGGCCGAGCTGTGGAGGATCTTGTGCACTCGATTGCGCTCCCTTTTTGTGTGGACGGCTCGAGCAGAAGAGGGCGCGAGCTGGTGGACAACCAAGGGAAACGGAGGCGTCGCCGGCGGTTATTTTTCGGGCGCGGAAGCAAAAGGAGGCCACGGTACGAGTGAGAGGCTTCGTGTTTGCTTCGGTGGGAGGGATAAGCGCCGGATGAACCGCCTCTGGCGCCTGCGCGTGGGGGGGGGCAGCTCGAGCAGGAGGTGGCGGTGGCTGCCGCCTCGGTGGCGCCGGGAGCTCGGTCTAACCCGAGAGCAAAGACTTATGTGCTAAGTTTTTCCCTCCTCTTCTATGACAATTGGGCCCCACCAAGTTTCTTGCTCAAATATCTCCAGATTTTTTTTGGCACATTGCAAACTTCACTCATATGGAGCTCAAAATTCACAAGCCAATTGGTAATTTGACAAGTTGTGCCTCAGTTTCAAATTTAAATTCAAATTTGGATGGAATTCACAAGTCCCTTTGATATTCATATCAAGGCACCTCCAAATTTGCTCCAAATTTGCCCCCTCTACAATTTGAACCTGGGGAGTTTGAATATGCCCTCTGATCTATGAGTCGGTCATTGCAAATACAACTTTTTAAACATCAGTTTGCATTTTTCTTTTTGGAGATGGCCCCTCCTCTTTTGGGAGTGACCCTCTTAATTCAAACTGAATTCAAAGTTTTTATTGCTCATGCCAACACTTTCATGAGTAAACAAAAGTTTTTGTAAGTCCTATTTCTTGCATATAAACTCAACTTTATTCATAGCTTAAGTTTTCTATTCACAAGTTTTGGGACTTTTACATTCCTCCCCCCTTAAAAAGAATCTCGTCCCGAGATTCATGATTAAGGACAACGTGGAGAGGACAGTTACTCAACATACGCCTCTAACAACTCCGGGTGATTGCGTTGCAAATACTCCTCGCTTTCCCATGTAGCTTCGTCGGATGTGTGATTTTCCCATAGCACCTTGAAAAATCGCAGCGTCCGATTCCTGGTTTCGCGAGTCTTTTCATCAATTATCCGGGTTGGTCGCTCAACATAAGTGAGGTCCGGCTTCAGATCTGCTATGCCTTCCGTGAGAATCTCCGGTGGAACTTTCAAACACTTCCGCAATTGAGAGATGTGGAAGACGTTATGAACTCCTGCTAAGGTTGCCGGCAGCTCCAAACGTATGCCACGGGTCCACATCTTTCAATGACGACGAAGGGACTGATAAAGCGCGGAGCTAATTTCCCTTTCACTCCGAATCGGCGAATGCCCTTGATAGGAGATACGCGGAGGTATACGTGGTCCCCAACTTGAAATTCTAGAGGACGACGCCTCTTATCCGCATAACTCTTTTGTCTTGACTGAGCGGCTTTAAGATTCTCCTGAATAAGCCTCACCCGCTCTTCTGCTTCGTTTACGAGATCAATCCCGTAAATAACTCTCTCGCCGGATTCACACCAGTTCAAGGGTGTGCGGCACTTCCGGCCGTAGAGAGCTTCATAAGGCGCCATTTTGATACTTGATTGATACCCATTGTTATATGAGAACTCTGCCAACGGTAAGTGATCATCCCAGCTCTTACCGTGATGGATGGCACATGCTCTCAGCATATCTTCAAGTATTTAATTCACCCTCTCCGTTTGCCCATCAGTTTGAGGGTGATACGCGGAGCTTCGGATCAATTTGGTTCCCAAGGATGCGTGTAGCTGCTCCCAGAAACGAGCAACAAACAACGCGCCTCGATCAGAGATGATCGTCCGGGGAACTCCATGTAGGCACAAGATCCGTGCTATGTATAACTCCGCATACTGCTTGGCGGTGTATCTGGTATGCACGGGGATGAAGCGTGCCGATTTGGTCAACCGGTCTACGATTACCCAAATCGAGTCATGGTGGTGGGAGGTCATCGGCAACCCAACGATGAAATCCATACTCAAGTCTTCCCACTTCCATGCCGGTATTTGTAGCGGTTGCAGCAAGCCCGACTTCTTCACATGGTCGGCCTTAACTCTTCAACACATATCACATTCTGAAACGTATTTTGCAACTTCACGTTTCATAGTGTCCACCAAAACCTCTTCCGGAGGTCTTGGTACATTTTATTGCTGCCAGGATGAATAGAAAATTTGGATAAGTGAGCCTCATCCAAAATTTTCTTCCGCAGCCTCATATCACGGGGTACGACTATCGGTCCTTGAACCACAAGGTATCTTCATCATCCAACCGGAAACATTTCATCTCCCCGTTCTTCAACCTCCTTTTGATATGAGTCATGCCCTTGTCTTTCTTTTGAGCTTCCATAACCTCCTCTCTTATTGTGGGTATGAGAGCTAGATTATGTAAAGCTCCATATGGAACCAAGTAGAGACTTGGTTCTTCCTCTTCTATCGGCGTGATGGTTAGGTTATGGATATGAGACTTCCAGCTGAGTGCATCGGCAACCACATTTGCCTTGCCCGGATGATAATGAATTTCAATCTCATAGTCCTTGATCAGCTCCAACCATCGCCGTTGCCGCATATTCAACTCTTTCTGAGTGAATATGTACTTCAAACTCTTGTGGTCGGTGTAGAGATGAACCAGATTTCCCAATAGGTAATGTTTCCACATCTTCAAAGCTAATACTACGACAGCAAGCTTGATATCATGAGTTGGATAATGTTGCTCATGATTCCGTAATTGCCGTGATCCATATGCGACCACACGTCCTCCTTGCATGAGTACACAACCAAGTCCGATGCCGGACGCATCACAATAAACATCAAAAGGCTTGGTTGTATCCGGTTAAGCTAGAACCAGGGCTGTTGTGAGGTGTTTCACCAATGCTTGAAAAGCTTCCTCACATGGTTTGCTCCAATCATATTTGATGCCTTCTTCAGTAGCTCTGTCATAGGTTTGGAGATTTTTGAGAAGCTCGGGATGAACCTCCTGTAATATCCCGCCAAACCCAAGAAGCTACGAACTTCATGGACTGATGTTGGAGACTTCCATTTCAGCACTTGATCAATCTTGCTTAGACCAAGATGTCGTCGATGAATACCACGACGAACTGATCCAGCTCCGGCTTGAACACCGAGTTCATAAGATACATAAAGTGGGCCGGAGCATTGGTCAACCCAAATGACATGACAAGATACTCATAGAGTCCGTATCTGGTCGAGAATGCTGTTTTCGGGACATCTTCCACTCGAATCTTGATTTGATGATATCCCGACCTTAAGTCCATCTTAGAAAAGACTTTAGCACCCACTAGCTGATCGAAGAGGATATCAATTCTTGGTAGTGGATACTTGTTCTTTATGGTCACAGCATTCAAAGGACGATAATCGACGCATAGCCTCAGCGTCTCATCCTTCTTCTTCACAAATAAAGCTGAGCAACCCCATGGTGATGAATTTGGACGAATAAACCCCTTGTCCGTTAGATCCTTGAGTTGCTCCTTCAGCTTGGCTAATTCGTTCGGAGCCATTTGGTATGGTCTCCGAGAGATTGGCGTAGTTCCCGGCATCAATTGTATTTTGAATTCCACCTCGCGCTCAGGTGGTAAGCCTGGAAGATCTTCGGGAAACACGTCCGGATATTCACGGACTACCGGAATGTCTTCTAACTTGCACGCCTCGGCATTATATACTTCCGGGTCTTTAGAAATCGCTTCGGCGAGGTACAATGTTTGACGTCCGTGAAGTGGAGAGTCCAAGTGAACACTCCTGTTCTTGATGTCCAGAACAGCCTTGTGGAAGGTCAACCATGATATTCCCAATATGGCATTGATTCCTTGGTCTTCGAGAATGATGAGGGTGGTAGGATAAATATTTCCACCCAAACAAAGTGGTGCTCATGAAACGACTTCATTAGTTGATATGTCTCCACCGAGCGAATGAATAAGGTAAGAACCTTTGGTGATAGTGGTGGAGATCTGATCCCGGATCACCGTTGCCCGGCTAATGAAGTTATGTGTTGCACCAGAGTCGAATAAAATGACAACCGGCTTGTCATTTAAGGTGAACCTGCCGGCAAGAACAGGTCCTCCCTTTGGCAGATCATCCACTGACACATAATTAACTGTCCCCACTTTGGACATAGCTTTTCTTTGCTGCCCAAGATTACTCTGTGGAACTGGACCCGCAGACCCATTGTTGCCGCTCGGTTCAGTTGCTTCATTGACCTTAAGATCATTGTCAAGCTGAAGTGGGACAGCACTTGGCTCGACTGAGAAATCACCTTGTTCATCTTCAACCTCTTGAGGGAAAAAGTATTCTGGTGCACCTTGTTGATACTGAGGTGCATAAGAAATAAGTTGCTGCTGCGGTGGAGGTGAATAAGACCTCTGTGGAGTAGAAGAGTCGTCACACTCCGAGAATGATTGCACCTCTTGTGGAATCTCCCGACCGGAAGGTGAACGAATTACCAACCGATACTTCTGTGGTAGACGATTGTCTTCATCTTGTGATGAGTCCCTCTCCCTATTTTCCTTGAGGTAGAGGTTGGAATAATATTCTTGAGCGATAGCACAGCTCACAAACTCATCAAAATTCTCTTGGCTAACTTGAGCCAATTGACATCGCAGCCTAGCAGTCAGCCCTCGGTAGAAATGATAACCTTTCATGGCTGGTGATTTCACATAGTCAGGGACATATTGAGCTAAGCGATTGAATTCCTTCGCATACTCAATAACACTCATGTCCCCTTGCTTCAGACTCCAGAACTCATCCAGACTGGTTTGCATTATGCCCGCAGGGATGAAACGAGCACGAAATGCAGCCTGGAACTCCGCCCATGTGACACGATGCCCTGCTGGTTGGACAGCAAGGTAGTCTGCCCACCATGCTCCAGCAAAGCCGTGAATCTGCTGAGCGGCATATAGAGTCTTTGAGAATTCATCACATTGGATCAACCCAAGCTTGGACTCAAGGACACGTAACCAGTGATTTGCTTCACAATTGTCAGCCGCCTCGGAGAATACCGACGGTTGTGTCGTCAAGAAATCCAGATACGTGCTGTGGGTTGGCATGTGACATTGAGCTTCTCGATTTATGCCTTGCTGAACTAGAGTTTGGAGAGTTTCATTCATCTTCGCCATAATTTCAGCCAATCCGGTTGGCGATGGCTCTTGTGATGAAGTCGATTCATTCCCACCTCGACTTGAACCTCCAAGCTCCATTTGAGAAGGTGTACGTACCATACTGTACGAAACAAAACTTTGAGTCAATCAAAATTCTATCTCGGTAGTAAGTAAAGATAAGTAAAACATGAACATGTCATGAACTTTATGAAAGCATAACCACATTCATGTTTAAACAAATCTTATGTACGCTAAGCTAATCAGTGGGACTACCCTGACCAGCTCACGGAAACTCCAAATTTTACTCAAGTTATCAACAAATTCTTGACTCGAGTTCAATACCCAAGTTGTAGTAAACTTCAGTATCTCTCCAACAAGTATTCATAGGCTCCTTAAGGATTTTTCTACAGGAAGTTATGGCTTGAAAACAGAAAGGTCCAGAGAGGTTTTTGCTACTGTCCAGGTTCTGAACAGTTTGCCTTCAGCTGGACTTTTCTCCAACTTAACGTGTGATTCTGCTCTGGAGGCCTACCAGAAAGTTGTAGAGCACTTGAAAATATTTCCAGAACTGTATCATACACCTTAATTGGTTAAATCTACTCAGAGTTATGCTCTGTTAAAGTCCAGCAAGAATTTCTGCCAGAAACAGAGCACTCTGTTGTTGAAAACTTTGACACCTAGTTATACTCTCATTTGAATCTTAGCTCAAAATAAGAGTTTAGTAGCTACTACTTGTTTAAAACTTCCATTTTTAGTTGAAAGTTAGTTCATGAATAATTTCTTCATGGGGAAGAGATTATTAAGTGTAGTACGGTGGTGATGCACCGTAAGAACATGTCGGTACTACGTAGCCTCACCAAAAGAAAATCCTAAACCGGATTATACCGGCATATCCGTTTTATCAGTGGCCCTAAGACGGTCTCTCGCACACGTGTACTACACAGGATACGTACGTGGTTAGTACCTGCAGAAGAACACTCAATAGTGGTGCACTCAAAGGTTGTTTCATTTCAGGCAGTTCATATTTAAAGTAAATACAAACGCCCGTATCATTATCATACGGCCGTCCTTGAGTTAAGTCACGTCTCAAGGTACGTGATCGTGTTTTAACACCACACGACGGGGAACCCGAGTATGTCATGAACGGGTCGTCACGGTTGGGAATGTTATCAACCCAACAGATACCACCTACTGCCCTGCAGGGCACGCCGAGGCAAGCGCTGCGTATGTCCTCCTGGGCTACTTCCAGACGAACACACTATCGCGTTACTGACCACACGATGGGGTCTCCACTTACTTGCCTAATGCACGCTAGGGATCAGTGTTTCATATGAACTCAGGAACATGAAGAGTCCAAGAGTTTCATATTAACATCTTTCCTCGTCAGGGGAGCTAACCGAAATTGAACCGCTTTCGGTGGCGTTCCATACCATGCTTACCAGAACGTAGGTGCGTCATTACATAATGAAAATTCAGAATTGAAACACATATGTTAGTCTTGCCACTTTAAGTAACTACACTACTATAGTCCTTATGTGGGCCTAATATCGTTTCCTCACCGTATCCTAAGTTTTTGTTGTAATACCATCCTTATTCCGTGCGCTATTACCAATGCGGCTCTGATACCACGCTGAGGGGGCCCGGTCCCGATCACGGGGCCGTGCCGCCTTGCCCGAGGAATCGCATTGGGTGGTGCCATGTTATGCGGCACCCAACAGCACACATATAAGGAACACCGTATTACATAAATCAAAAGCGGAAGGTTACAATTATTCTTTGTAAATAATATACACAAAATAACTACAGCGGAAGTCTATAACCAGCTCACGTTGAATAACTATGAAGCACCGAGAAGAGGTCCAGCGCGCGGACTGCTATCGCTAGCAACATGAAGACAAGGCAGCGGCTGGGTTCTCTAAATGTGACATGACTCGGAAGTTTCCGAGTCTCACCGGACAACCCTCTTTATAACGTCGAGGTTTACCTGCAAAACCACTTATATAGCAAGAGTGAGCATAAGGCTCAGCAAGACTTAACCGTCTCTCCTAAGACATGAAACTCTAGATGAAAGTAACCTAAGACTTAAGCCTGTCGTTTGCAAAAAGACTCGCCTACAGGTTCATCCTTAACTTTCAGATTTTAGCCCTATTAGTAGTGACCTTGCGATCAGCAACATTGGAACTCCACAATCAAACAAGAAACGCTTCATTCCAATGTTACTTGCCCCAAGGTAGAAAATAACTTTAGTTAGCTCTATCTCTACTTCAAACAGGGTTTTCATGCAATTTACAATTATCATAACAGCATTTAAAACTTTGCAAACTATTTCCACACAACTTGATTAACTACGTCACAACACAGGGAGCAAGCGGTAATCAATAACCGCGATGGACAGTGATTCGAATCAAACACTACCCGGATAACTCGACACATACGCCCGCCTCTGAAGACCCAACTCTGGGGTCCTTCATTACGTCGTATGTGGCAACCTTTCTCAGGACACTAAACTATAGAACCGGTCGCGCCGTCTCGGGCTCATAGGTCTAACGAGACGATGTGGTATGCCTCTACAATCCAGTGAACCTGGTACATCGGTTTCCTGATTCCCATATGTCAGTAAGCATCCGGTACACAACTCAATACCTGCTCCAGGGTGCCGCACACGCATCGGTCCTTAACCGACACAGGCAGAGCTAGTCGACCAAGACCTCGTCTTGTCGCTGCCTAACCCTCCTGCCCGGTCTCATCTTTAGAAATGTAAATTTTAGTTTGCCCTCTTTTCCATCTACACCCAGGTAGTCCCGTCTATAGCTCGCGAGTAGATTCCAACTACTCGTCTTCTACCGGATGCCCTAGTCTATTTAGCATGGCCTTATTCTACAGCGATGACATAAAGCTACCCTTGACCTCAGGGTTCATGTTTGGTTATGCAAGTGGAGTATCAACATCCTTGACCTAATGCACATACAAACCTTGACCAAATGTAGTGAACAAAGGGAAAACTTTAATAACAACTTAAGTGCAAACCGGGGCTTGCCTTGGTTTTGCAGGTGACTTAAGTCAGATAAGATGAAGTTAGTTGCTGATGAGGACTTGAAGCTTAATCCCTGCCTTCTTGCTCCTTGATCAAATCTTCACTTATCCACGTTTAAGCACTACACGTTATGAACATGCATATCTTTAATTGTAAAACTTTTTGCTAACAAATGCTACAGACAAGTTTATAACTGGAACTTTGTTTAAGAATTTAAAATGACACTGGGGGTGGTGGTTTGGATGTGTGTCTAAGCACTATCCTCAAGTGAGAAGTGAGGTTCATCACTTGGGTGGTGATCACCTAATGAGGTTGAACAGAACATAATGATACATGGCTCCAATGGAGCTGGGAATTTTCTTGGGGGTTCCTTGTCACAAGAAAGTCCTCTGGACCAAAATTCAGAACATTTCACTAAGTGGATCACCCAGAACAATTCCCTAAGCATTTAAGCATAAAGGAATTAATTCTGATTAAACTTGCCCTTTCATGCAAATCTAAGTGAACCATAATTTCGTACATAGCTCAGAGAGTATTCCTAAATTTTCCTAGGATTTTTGGAGCTAAGGAATGGCTAGAACTGAATTTCCAAGTTTTGGAAATTCTCTGAAAATGTTTCTGTATTTATTTGAATACAGAAACTTGAAATTGGAATCCCAACTAAATCAATTCCAAATGAGCTGAAACTTTAACAGGAGTTTCCTAATATCCTAAATAATATCCTGGAAAAATTTTGGGAATTTTGGATGAACCAAACTCCCTCTAAAATTCTTTTGCTGAAAAGCTTTAAAGAATTTTCCAGAATTTTCTATTGGTTTTCATGCAAATTGGGTTGTATATTTTAATAGAGCTCTTCATCCTGAATCAAACCCAATTCGAATCACTAATTTTGGAGCTTCCTAGCAAAAGTTATGCAGTTCTAAAGTTTGAACTAAATCCGGAATTCAAATTAATGCGGAAAAGTTTAAACCCTGACTGCGGGCCACAGGGCCACGTGTCGACCGCTGAAACACGAGCCACACGGGGCCACAGACCTTTTCCCACGCCACCACACCGGATCCGGGGCCGCAGCGGATCGAAGATTTAAAATATCGCCACTGACAGGTGGGATCGGCCGGTCGTCTTCAACCTCGGCCCGTCCCCTTTTTCCCGCGCCGCCCCCTCGCCGGCAACTCATCGGGGCTCGCCGGAGTCGGCTTCCCGGCCGTCTCCCGGCTCGGTACTCGCCGCCTGGGGGTTTTCAGGGTCGGGGAACATGTCTACGGGGTTGGCTCGGGCTGCCGGTGGCCGGAAGTAGGCCGGCGACGAGCCGCGGCCTTCGGTGATAATCGGCACCGTCGCCCGAGCACACTAGCCCGCCAAAAGCTCGGCGGATCCGCTCTAAAGCATCAGTGGATGTCAGGCAAGCTCGGTGTGGCCTCAACCTGGCTCGGAAACGACGGCAAACCGGTTGTCACCGTGCGCCCGCGCGTTCCCGCCATGGCCGCCGACCGAAAAGCTCAAAATTAGCTGTAACCACAGTGTTTCTAGCTAGGGTTGTGGAGGAAAAAGGTTCCCTATCTTCTCTAGCTCTGGTGTGCGCAAAATGAACAACTTCAACCGACAATTAAGCGTTAATTTCAACAGTTCTTATCCGCGGGTAGGTTTTCCTCGTCCGAGGGAAAAACTTGAAATTCCCAAGCTACGTTGCACGGCTTGGGCTGAAACTCGGGGGAGAGCAGCGTGACGTCCCGGCGTGTCTCGGAGGGTGCTTGCTCTGCCGTGAAAAGCCTCGGTATGACCTGTCCACGGTGACCCGAGTTTCCCTTTCGCCGGTGAGCGTTAGTACCTCACGTTGATCGTTGATTTGGGCGCCCCACGAGCCAGGAACGACGGGGCCGAGCTGTGGAGGATCTTGTGCACTCGATTGCGCTCCCTTTTTGTGTGGACGGCTCGAGCAGAAGAGGGCGCGAGCTGGTGGACAACCGAGGGAAACGGAGGCGTCGCCGGCGGTTGTTTTTCGGGCGCGGAAGCAAAAGGAGGCCACGGTACGAGTGAGAGGCTTCGTGTTTGCTTCGGTGGGAGGGATAAGCGTCGGATGAACCGCCTCTGGCGCCCGCGCGTGGGGGGGGGGCAGCTCGAGCAGGAGGTGGCGGTGCTGCCGCCTTGGTGGCGCCGGGAGCTCGGTCTAACCCGAGAGCAAAGACTTATGTGCTAAGTTTTTCCCTCCTCTTCTTTGACAATTGGGCCCCACCAAGTTTCTTGCTCAAATATCTCCAGATTTTTTTTGGCACATTGCAAACTTCACTCATATGGAGCTCAAAATTCACAAGACAATTGGTAATTTGACAAGTTGTGCCTCAGTTTCAAATTTAAATTCAAATTTGGATGGAATTCACAAGTCCCTTTGATATTCATATCAAAGCACCTCCAAATTTGCTCCAAATTTGCCCCCTCTACAATTTGAACCTGGGGAGTTTGAATATGACCTCTGATATATGAGTTGGTCATTGCAAATACAACTTTTTAAACATCAGTTTGCATTTTTCTTTTTGGAGATGGCCCCTCCTCTTTTGGGAGTGACCCTCTTAATTCAAACTGAATTCAAAGTTTTTATTGCTCATGCCAACACTTTCATGAGTAAACAAAAGTTTTTGTAAGTCTCATTTCTTGCATATAAACTCAACTTTATTCATAGCTTAAGTTTTTTATTCACAAGTTTTGGGACTTTTACACACTCCTCAGCGCGGCATGTACGGCTCCCACTCAGCCGTGGTCCCCGACGGAGGGTAACCCTCGCCGGTGGACTCGTAACCAGAGTCCATGGGTGGCTCCTCACCTGAAAAACACTTAAGCAGCAACCATGAGCACGATGGCTCAACAAGACTTAACCGACTCACCTAGGCATGAAACTCTACATGTAGGGTACAATGAACATGGGACGGTAACATTGCCGCAAACGGACACGCTTACAAGTTCATCCTTAGTTCATATTTTAGCCACAAGTTAACAGTTCATGACGCTGAAATTTAGTAAGCAATATTTGGTGGCACACATGTAACAATACAATTATGTCATAACAGCAATATTGAATCATCACATTTCATACATTAGCCTACGTCACGACTCAGTGAACAAGCGGTACTCGTCACCGCGAGGGATGGCGAATCGAGTCGATATACACCTGCAGGGATACCCAAAGAGCACGTCACGTACGCCCACCCGTGGATCTGCACAGCATGCTCACTCGATGTCGTACGGGACAACCTTTCGCCCAACAGCCCAAACATCGAACCGGTCGCACCGAAACAGACAGGAGGTTCCCTACACGGAGCATCTCTCTATGCCCGTTAGCAGATTTCCACCTAGCTGCCCTCAACCTACACCTATAAATCGTTGTTCTATGCCTCGACGTCCGGAGGTTTAGGTTACATCGGTTTATCGGGGCCCATATATCCGATATGCCTTCGGTACGTTCAATACTTGCTCATCAGGGCCGCACACGGATCGGTCCTCAATCGACACGGACAGGGCTGCGCACACAAGACTTCCTCTTGCTGCACCCTAGCCCCTGCCTAGTCTCATTTTCATTACTAAAGTGGTATCACATCACTCGAACCAATCCCATGTGTCCCAAGCCTAACTCGCGAGTAGATTCCAACTACTCGACTTGTACCGAAGTCCTATGGATCATTAAGCATAGCCTATCTATTCGAGGTCTTAGTCACTACCCTCACTCTTATAGGAAAATTATGGTTATGCAAGTGGGGTTCCATCCATCCTACCCCTAATGCACATTCATACTTCACACTAGACATGTAAACAAAGCAAAACTTTATAAAAGGGCTAATGCAAACCGGGGCTTGCCTTGTTGCTGCTGGTCAGTGGTTAAGTCTTCGTCCGGAAGAAGGAAGTCAAGTACTTCCGGAGTCTCCTCGCCTTCAGTGACTACACGTTAACGAGATAGTACAGGTCAATTCAAATGCAATGTTTAGAATTGAATAAGTAGTTAATATAACTCTAGCTAGCACTCTCCTTTGGTTCTGAAATTTTTATGGTGGCTTGGTAGGGTCCTAACCAGAGTCTTGACCAAGTTTCATCTGAAACAAAGTTCATTTGAGCTTTGTACAAATAAAAGCCTATTTGGTCAATATTAGAGCCTCCAAGGTCTTCTAGGGGTATTCATGGCTCCAACCATTACTTTCTGGAATCTAGAATTTGATATGGTTCTGGAATTGGTTTCAAGTCATTTGAAGAATCCTAGAGGAAGTTATGCTCTAAACAAGATTTGAGAAAATCTGAAAAATGTTTCTGCCCATTTTTCTATTTTCTCAGGGCAGCTCATTTAATCACACCATTATGGAGACTAAATGAACTTGGATGAGTCTGAAAATTTTACTGTGACTCAAGGATTTTCAGCATTTTTCATAAAGTAGTCCTCCAGATAAAATTCCTAACAGTTTAAACTTTAGGGAATTAATTCTGGAGAACTATTTAGTTTCATGAGCTGAAATTGGTATTGCTGGAAATTACTCAAAATTCTGAGTTCAGCAAAATTTGGTTCAGCGAATTTGGAGCTTCCTAGCAAAAGTTCTATGCATTTGAAGTTTGAACCAAATCTGAAAATTCAAATAAAGTTTAAACTGTCGGGTGGAGTCCCCGGGCTACGTGTCAGCCTCCCAGCTAATCCACACAGGGGTCCGCAGAGTTACCCGTGCAGTCGCACGGGATCCCGGTGCCACAGCAGATCCGGGGTGGTTTCAGCAGAGACCGACACGTGGGGCCTGCAGGGCTTCTTCAACCTCGCGCTCCCGCGGCTCCCCGCCGCCCACCTTGCCGGAGTACTCGCCGCCGGGCGTTCTGCTGCCCGACCTCCGATGAAACTCACCGCCTGTGCATATTTCAGACTGGGGAACACGGTGGTGCCCTCAACGGAGCTCGGCAACGGCTGGAATAGTGCTCCCGACGGTAACAGCGGCCGGGAGCTCATCGGCGACGTTGAACTCGGTGTCCTCTGCACCTTTTTCGACGCGGTTTGCTCGGGCAGCTTCGCTGACACCTGCTGATCACGGACATGGGCACCGATCCCCGTGAAAACGGCCGCAACTACGACCTTACCGGAGAAGTGCCCTGTTCTAAGCCGCCGGGCCAAAATTTTTACAGAACTAAGGCCCTAGTGCATGGAACTGGTTGCTACTTGATCGAAGAGGTGCGCTAGGTGTTCTAGAGCGTGTGTAAGCTATAGCTTAATCAGCGGTTGCTTCTGTGCAACAAATTTCGACGTAGACCGGACTCTAACCCTAACATGCTCCGAGGAGGAAAACCAGGAATTCTTGCTCTACATCGCCGGAACTGGCGCACGGTTTCCTCCTACGGCTTCAGAACAAGTAGGCGCACCTTTTCATCTCTGTTGACGGCAGGTGAAACCATCGGGATCGGCCGGTCGCCGGTGATCAGAGGAGGCCGCGTCGAGTTCTTGAGCGGACACGGGAGAGTAGCTTGGGTTATGCTCGTTTTCGCTCGGGAAACAAAAGGAGGGGCAAAGCAGCTCGTACGCTGGCCTTCGAGTCGCGATTTTTCACTGTGAGGTGGACGTCCAAGCGCTGCTGGCGGTCGGGGCGCGGTGGCGCTGGCGCGCGCGCAGCTTCGGCCGAAGAAAAGATCACCCGAGGAAACTTCAGTGTGAAGGCTTCTGACATGTGGGCCTCCCCTCTAATTCCTTTTCCAATTTTTCATTTCTGTTTGTGCTAAAATATCCCCAGCTACTCACAATTGCATGTGAGACTTAATCACCAAGTCATAGTTTGAATTTGGTTTCCCGAATTTGAAATTTGTTTGGCTAAATTTTCTTCACATTTGAACTGAAATTCAAATTCAGTTTTGAATTCTTGCAAATTTAGCTCCCGACAAGATGAACTCCAATGGGGATGAAAATTTGTGGACTAACTCAAAAAAATGTGCTGAGTTTGAATATGAAGCCAACTTTTGAATTTAAGTGATGAAAGTTGCTGCAATTTGAATTTACATTCAAAATGGCCTCTTTTTCAAATACCTCCAAAAGTGCCTCAAAAAGTGTTGGATTTGCATGAGATTTGGCCTGAACCATCCCAAGACTTTTCAAGTTCTAGGGGTGAGCTCAACCTGTCATGTTCATGTGTAGAAGTCCTACTTTGTGAAAGTTAGGGCTTTCCCCTCTAATCACCCTTTTGATGGAGGTTACTTGCTCTTCACCAATCTTCACAAGATATCCACAACAAAAGCTGTGGTGTTCTGAGGTGATGAAAAGTTTTTGCAAGTCCCATTTCTTGGGCTTTTACAACGGCTTGCAGCTACATTTGCTAGGAAAGATGGCGCACCTTTCTTGTGCATCGAGTTTGACGCAAGGACGGCCGTGCCGTGCTGCCCGCAGTGAACTGAATAGAGCTTCCACCGGTGAGCTTCGGTTCTGGGCGCCGATCATTGTTTTGTGAGCACCACGAGCTAGGAACCTCGGTGTGGTGGAGATGGCACGGTAGAGCACAAGCGGGCTCTGCTTTCTTGTGTGGACAGCTCGAGTAACCGGTGCTCAGGTGAGCTGTGGCGATCGGAACACGGCGAGTGGTGCCGGCTGTTGCTCACGCGGGAGAGAAACACCGAGAGCTGAGCTATGAGTGAGCAAACAAACTCAGGTTGTGCTACCGTGTGGAGGATAAGAGCCAGGCGAGCCTCGGAAGAGCAGGAGCTGGCGGCCAAATCCAATATTTATGGAAAAAAAGAGGGGCCGCGAGCCGTCGACGTGGTCGGAGCAGCTGGCTGTCGAGCGCGCGCGCGTCCGGGAGAAAAAGAGTCGGTTGTTAAATTGTGGTGTATGACATGTGGGTCCGGCCCCTTTTATTTGATTAACCCACTGTGCTTTGAGATTCCCACACAAATGTTGTCCAAATCTCACCAAATTCGGAGGATAGGCCAAACATAATGTGAGAAATTTGAATATGAAATCTGATTTCAAAATTGAGCACATTTGGTTCAGTTTCCAAATTCAAATTTGAATTTGAATGTGCTCGCAAATGTTCCTTCGAGTAAATGGTAGTGGAGCTCCAAAATTCTCAAAACATGGAGCTTAAACTCTTGAATACTCGAGGAATGCATTGGTGAATTCACTTGGATGCATTTAGACAATCTGATCATGAATCCTTTTAAACGATTCAAATTTGTGTTTAAATCTCACTCATCTTCTACTCACAAAGGATGTGCACACGAATGAGATTGGTGGAGTGAATTTCTTTCCTCATGTCAACCTGTGCTAAGCATGGGCTAAAGAACATTTTTAACTCCCTCACATGACCATTTTGGAGTTCATTATTTCATGTGACACATGATCAAGCAATTCCTTTGCCTTAACTTTGTTTGTAAGTTGAAATCAAACTCTCCAAAATATCTCCACAGTTTGCAAATGATGAAATTCAATTGTGTGGAGTTGAAAAACTGAACAGCCTTTGGATAATTGGGCACAATTCATCCAATTTCAAATATGTATTTGAATTCATTGTACATTTAGGTCTATTTGGAAAAATGAGTACCAAATATCTTCAAAAATTCATAAGACTTTGCCTACCCCCTAATTTGGACCTAAAGAATTCAAATATGAAACCTGATCTTTGTTTTGGCTGCTGCAAATGAGGTTTTGATCACAATAGTTTGCATTCCTATTGTTGCCCTCATTTCAAATTTGAGTTTAAAAATCTGAATCCCATGTCCCCTTGCATGAGAGTTTACACATGGGTTTTAAAATAACTTTGTCCACTAACACCCAATTAATCCTAGGCTAGAGTGGTGGGACACTCATGTGTCATCACATGTGGAAAAATTTAAACAAGTCCAAGTATTCATAACTTGAAACCAAATGGTGTTCAAACTTCAATCCCTTTTCATTCAAAAGTTTGGGACCTTTACATTCCTCCCCCCTTAAAAGAAATCTCGTCCCGAGATTACAAAGTGAAAATGAGAGAGAGAATGATGGAAAGAGCTATAGAATGTGCGATGTCAAAAGTCAGGATGATTGGCGCGAAGAAATCCTTCGCTCTCCCATGTCGCTTCAACCTTGTAGTAACAACTCCATAAAACTTTATAGAACCACAACTTATGGTCGCGTGTGGTTCGGTCCTTTATGTCGATGATCTGAACCAGTTCCCCACCCTAATGTGTGAGATCAGGTTTCAGTTACTCGATATTCCCCAGCTGAATGGTGGTTGAACGCTTGAGGAACTTCCTCAGCTGCGAAATGTGGAAGATGCCGTACACACCAGTGAATATCGCTGGTAATTCCAGCCGGTGTGCAACTGATCCACATCTTTCCAAAAACCTGGAATGGACCGATGAATCGGGGTGAACAGAAACTTCAACAAGTGAACCCCGTCCAAAAAATTTCTTCCTAAATTCTGGGTTACAGGGTACGACGATTCTGTCCTTAAACCACAGGACGTCGTCTCCGTCTTTTCAGAAACATTTTTGCTCCCCACTGTCTATACGTCTCCGCAAATGTGACATGCCCTTGTCATGTTTCTGGGCTGCCATCCTTTCTTCACGGATGGTGGAGATAAAAGCTAAATTGTAGAGAGCTCTATTGGGAACCACACATAATGGTGGCTCGCTCTCTTCCAACGGGGTGATGGTTAGATTATGAACGTGTGACTTGCGACTCACGCATTCATCACCACGTGTCTTGCCGGGGTGATAATGGATCTCTATTCTGTAATCCTTTATCAACTCCAACCATCTTTGCTGCCTCATGTTCCATTCCTTCTGAGTGAATATGTACTTGAGGCTCTTGTGGTCTGTATATAAATGCACGAGGTTACCGAGTAGATAGTGCCTCCACATCTTGAGTGCAAGTACTACGGCAGCAAGCTCTAGGTCATCAGTTGGATAATTTTGTTTATGATTTCTGAGCTGCCGTGATCCATACACGACTACCCCTTTGGTCTTGCATCAGCACACATCGGAGGCCAATGCCGGATGCATCTCAGTACATATCGAACGGATTTTTTGTGTTTTTCTGCGCCAAAACCGGTACTGATCTTAGGTGCTTCACTAATGCCTTGAATGCTGCTTCGCATGTTGGACTCCAAACATATTTGGTTGTCTTCTTCAGCAGCTCTGTCATAGACTTGGCAATCTTCGAGAAGTTCGGAATGAACCTCTGATAATATCCCACGAGTCCGAGGAAACTTCGTACCTCGTGAACAGTTCTCGGGGACTTCCAGTGCAGCACTTGTGCGATCTTACTCGGGTCTACAGCGATGCCCTTCGCTGAGATGATATGCCCGAGAAAAAGTACTTGTGATATCTAGAATTCACACTTGCTGAATTTCGCGTATAGCTTGTGATCCGCAGCCTCTGTAAGACTATACACAGGTGCTTCTCGTGTTTTTCCTCCGACTTGGAATAAACCAGTAGGTCATCGATGAAACCACGACAAACTTGTCCAACTCCGGCATGAATACCGAGTTCATCAAGTACATGAAGTGAGCTGGAGCATTGGTAAGGCCAAGGAACATGACCAGGTACTCATAAAGCCCGTACCTCGTCGAAAAGCTGTCTTTGGAATATCCTCAGCCCGTATCTCAATCTGATGGTACCCTGATCTTAAGTCCATCTTGGAAAAGATCTTTGCTTTGACCAACTGATCAAACAACATGTCGAACCGTGGTAACGGGTACTTGTTTTTGATTGTCACAGTGTTAAGAAGATGAACACCACACAAAGTTGTAGTGTTTTG
This sequence comes from Neostapfia colusana, assembly GCA_030760725.1. Classification (NCBI taxonomy): domain Eukaryota; kingdom Viridiplantae; phylum Streptophyta; class Magnoliopsida; order Poales; family Poaceae; genus Neostapfia; species Neostapfia colusana. The sequence continues at coordinate 51,322,864 of JASWHV010000011.1, forward strand.
TACTTCTCCTTTGCAAACAATGCTGAATAAACCCAAGGTGATGACTCAGTCGTATAAAACCTTTGCTCATAATGTTATTCAGCGGTGTATTCCACTCTGCCCATTCATTGGGTGCCATTTTGTACGGCCTTTGCAAACTTGGTTGTGTTCCCGGTGCAAGTTCCATCTTGAACTCTACGTCCCGTTCGGGAGGTATGCCCGGTAAACAATTGGGAAACACATCCTGAAATTCACGTACCACCTGACTGTCCTCTATCTTAACAGTTTCCGAGTAATTCAATATTACGATATGTTGCCGACTGGCGCCCAGAAATAATGTATGAAAACCGTGCCTTGGGGAGTTCGAGATTAACGGTTCGAGAACTAACATTGGGAACCGCATTGTGATAATTAAACCACGACATCCCCAAAATAATGTCGATCTTCAGACCCGAAGATTAAGGAGGGTCATGGGTTATAGTTTAACCTGCAAACAAAGAGGTGCTTGGAAAACAACATCACTTGTTGTAATGCTTCCCCGGCGAAGATACGAGGTATTGCCTCTTTGTAAAAGTGGTTTGGAGCTGATGTTGAGCCACAGAATATTGACTAACAAAGCTAGGTGTGGCACCGGAGTTGAAGAGAATTAATACCGGTAGCTAATTCAGAGAAACATCTTTGCTAACGTGGCTTCTCCTTCCAGAACATCATCACTCACTGTGCAGTGAATGTTGCCCCTTGTCTGCCCTCTTTTCTGCAGATATAGGTATGGATCTGAACATTGAAAGTATGTGACCCGCAGCCTTGAATTTCCTCCCGATAATACCTAGCATAATGGCCCGTCCGACCACAAGTAGAGCACGGATATCTCTCCGGCTCTTCTGTAACTTGTGGTTGGAAGCTATGTATATATATAGCTGCAGCGATGGAGCACAAACCACCGTCTGATGCTGCTGCTCTGGAGGTGGTGCAAGTTGTGGTACTTGACCAGCAATCAACCTCTGAGGAGTTAATCGTACAGGGGCCCCTATTTCACCAAATAGCGTTCGGAACACCAACCGGTACTGTTGGAGCACATAACTTGTGCTAGCCTGCACGTTATCACTCATTTTTCTTCTCTGTAGAGAACAGACCTTGATGCACTAAACTATATTTTGATCTAGTTAGAAGCATTTTCATAACTCAAGTTGAATATCAAATTTAAAGTTAACTTCAATATGTTTCCAACGAGTATTCACATGCCTCTATATCACTTCGGGATCAAAAGTTATGATTTTACAAAGTTGATAGAATTCCTGGATAAAATTTGCCAGCATCTCGTTTGTATGTGGCTGATTTTTATCACAGTTGTATATGAAAATACAATAAGAATCTGAACAAACTTTAAACTAAAACCTTGTTTCACATTTCATAACATTTTCAACGGTATACCATAGGCTACTTAGGGATTTTTCTGTAGAAAAATATAAGTGTTATACAGAAACATCCAGGGAAGTTTGCATCTGTCCTATTTTCTGAACAGTTTGCATTCAACTCGACATTCAATCAATTTGGCTTTTGATTTTACTCTGGAGGTCTACAAAGAATATGTAGAGCACTTAAAAACCTTTCCAGAACAGTATCATACAGCTCCATTGAGACAATCGTCTAAGAGTTATGCTCTGTCAAAGTCCAGCAAAAATTTCTGCTCGAACAGAGCACTCTGTTTTTGAGAAACATAGAAACCTATCAGTCCTCCCCTTTGAAGCTTAGTTCAAATGAGGAGTTAATTAACTAATATGTGTTTTCCAACTCCCATTTTTAGTAGAAAGTTTCATTTCTTCATAGAAAAGGATTTATAAAGTGTAGTACGGTGGTGATTCACCGTAAGACATATGGCGGTACTACGTTACCTCACAAAAGAAAATCCTAACCGGATTATACTGTCATATCCGTATCATAGGTGGCACTGAAACGGTCACTCGCAAACGTGTTCTACTCATACTACGGTTTCATGGTTAATCCTGCAAATAACTCACACAATCATCAGACTCGGCTGCACACCGAGCCCGGTATCCATACAGTTCGTACACCCGTCCGTCATCACTCGCACAGGTGTTCTCAAGCCAAACACGCCTTGAGCTACGTGTTCACGTTACTAACCACGTGACGGGTTCTCCCAAACTGGCCCGTAGCACTCAAGGGAAAGGCGTTGCTCGAATACCTCAAACGACATGAAGAGTCGTAGAGGATATTAAAGCGGGTCGGGTTACCTGCCACCCGTGGGGCTCCACCCTTCAGCTTGTGCGCACTGGTGGACAGCGCTTATGTGCACCCCCAAGACATAAAACGTCCCAAGATGCACGATTTTCCAACATAGCAAATAAGTCAGGTTGCCACCTTCATATTAGGCTAATAGTAATCCTTATGTGGGCCTAGTACCGTATCCTCACCGTAACCTAAGTTTTTGTCGTAATACGATCCTTATTCCGTGCGCTATTACAAATGCGGCTCTGATACCATGCTGAGAGGGACCACGCCACCCGTTCAATCATGGGGTCGTGCCACTCGCCCAGGAATCGCATTGGGTGGTGTCGCGATACGGCGGCGCCCAACAGCACACATATAAGGGAACATGTATTACATAAATCAAAAGCGGAAGCTTACAAATGTTTCTTTGTAAATAATTTACATCAAATAACTACAGCGGAAGACTAGTCTATCTCACATTTCATATTTACTAAGCACTTGAGAAGAGGTCCAGCACGCGGACTCTTCTCGCTAGAAACACAAAGTCATGCGGCAGCGGTTGGTTTCTCCACGTGTTAAACGACTCGGAAGTCTCCGAGTCTCACCATACAACCTTCTCAATAGCACCGAGGTTAACATGCAAAACCACTCATATAGAAAGCGTGACCACATAGGCTCAGCAAGACTGACCCGTCTCACCTAAACATGTAACTCTAAATGCTAGGATTGCAATGTGAAATAGGAAGGTAAGTTGCAAAAGACACGCCTATTTAGTTTGCTCTTACTTTGAAGTTTTAGCAGCAAGTTGTGGAGAACCTCACGCTAAGGCACATGAGAGATCCGCAATCAAACAAGAAATGCATTTCTCTCATGTACTTTGCCCAAGGTTGAAAGGAACTTTAATTATGTCTAAACTACAGCAAATCATTAACAATCAAAGTCCATCTTTCAATCAGCAACATTTAAACATGTATCTAGCCTGTTCTTTCTACGTCACAGTACAGTGACCAAGTGGTACTCACTGACCAGGAGGGACGGCGATTATAATCAATTTACACCTGCAGGTTACCCGAATAACGCGTCACGTACGCCCGTACTCGATGTTGCCTACAGCAACCATCACGGACGTCGTACGCAACCACCTTTCACCCGTCAGCCAAATGTTGAACCGGTCCAATCATCCCGAGCAAGAGGTCTCTGCATGCACATCCAAGTGTTGCCAGCCGATTTGCACATCGAGCTCTCAACCTACCCTCTGAACGACCAGCTATGCCTCAACGCCCAGCTACCCGAGTTACATTGGTTTCCTGGTTCCCATATAGCCGGTAGGTATTCGGTACTGTTCTAGCTTGTTCAACAGGCCCGCACACGGCTCGGTCCTCAATCGACACAAGCGGAGCTATTGCACCCAGGCCCCAAAGTCCGTCTGCCCTTACTCTCTGCTCGGTCTCATTTTTCTTGCCATGTGTTTCATTTGCTATCCTTACCCAAGCAATGTGCCTCTAGCCAATTCTCGCGAGTAGTTCCAACTACTCAACTTGTACCGAATCCTACACTATCTTAGAATTTGCAGTAGCTAACGAGGTTTTCAAACCTAATACCAACCCAGGGTTTTCTTGGCTATGCATTTGGGTTTCAAACAAGACTCTAATGCAAGCATTAAGTGGGTGCTCAAAGTAAGTTCTCAGAACAGTAAAAATTTGTAAAAAGGGTTAATGCAAACCGAAGCTTGCCTGTTTTGCAGGGTAGTAGTACATAATAGAAGTTAGTGATCTTCGATCCCTTGATGTTTTTGAATTTCCTCAACTGATCCACACGTCAAGGGATGACTCCGTCGAAGTCCTTCGTCGTGAACCCTATCGACATGTATATGCATAATCTTTTATAATGTAATTTAAAGACCTTAAAGATTAAAACTTCTTAAGAACAGAGGCTGTGTGGAGATCCTAGGATGATGTTGTTGCCTCTGTTGTGCAAAGAACTCAAAGGAACTAAATCTACCTTAGTTGTTTCGTTACATCTCTAGCTAAGTTTCTAATGACCTATAAGATGAGCTCTATTGATTTGGACATAACTAAAGATCCTGATTTCCAATGACTTCGAAATTTTTACAGGAAGTATACACTACACAGGGACTTAGCTTGCCAACTTACAGCTAAAGTGGAAGGAAATTGGGTCTCCCATAATTTCTCCACTAATCCCTATGTTTTCTCATATGCATAAGATTGGAGAACAAGGACAGGAATATCCAAGGCTCAATTTGAGATGAAAGTTTGCATGTGAGTTCCTGGTTACATGAAAGTGTTCTGGACCAAAAATGAACACATTTCATTGAGTGTTTTATTCAGAACAACTCCCTAAGCAATTAAGCAAAAAGAAATTAATTCTTAATTAAATCACATGTTCATACCCAACTTAGTGAACTACAATTTCGATTATAGTTCATAGAGTCTGCATGAATTTTCCTAGGATTTTTGGAGCGATTAATTGCCCAGAAATGGTTTTTCCAACTCTGGGATAATTTCTGAAAAGTCTCTGTATTCATTTGAATACAGTACATTGAAATCCGAATTCTGCCACACACTTCAACTCTAAATGATCTGAACTTTTTACAGGAGTCCAATAACATCCTAAGTATTATCCTGGCAAAATTTGAGGAATTTTGGATAAACCAAACTCCCTCTAAATTTCTTTTACAGATCTGCTTCAAAGAATTTTCCAGAATTAATTATTGAATTTCATACAAATTGGCTTGCATATTTGGATAGAGTATTTCAATATGAATCTATCCCAATTTGAATCACTAAATTTGGAGGTTCCTAAACAAAGATATGATCTTTACAAGAATTTGGTAAATCTGAAAATGAACTCTGTTCTATTTTTCCAATTTTCAGAGACATAAGGAATTAACACCACATTTGGCCAAGCAAATGAGGTCCAATTCCTCTGAAAAGTTTACTGGAGTTCAAGTGTGTTTGCAAGAATCTCCTTCCCAAATTTGGGAATTTTCCAATATACAGAACTCCTGGAAAAATTCCTACAAAATTTTCCTTACATGAATTAATGAGGCAAATCCAGTGATTTTCATAAATATTGGGCTGCAACCTTGGGTAGTACACTCTGAGAGGAATCCAATAAAATTTATTTAACGATTTGTGGAAACTTCTACACAAAGTTGTGGCTCTCCAAAGTTTAAACTGAAAACTGGAAATCCTGAAAATGTTTAAACGCTGACTGTGAGTCCCACCCGTCGCCGGAACCCACTTTCTGGTCACCTCCCGACCACAAACTCGCCGCCCCCATCCCTTAATTTGCAGTGCTGAACTCAGCTAGAGGGTCGCCGGCGGCCGAGGTTCACCGGAAAATAGCGCACACCGGTCACAGCGAGAGTTAAAACTCCGGCGAGGTCGGGTTCCGTCATTTCTTCACCAAATGATCAGCTCTCGGGCTATAGAGCACCAGGGAAACATGTAGAAGCTAGACATGGACTCTAACACCAGTGAAACGGCTGGCAACCTAGGGCTCCACGGTGAACAGAGGTGTTTTTCCATGTCAGCCCAAGAAACAGAGAGAACTCGATCGTTTCTGGATCATTTTGCTCGATTCTTGGTCGAGGAGGAGTGCTAGGATGTGAGGAGGGTGCTTGCAAGCTTGCTCGGGCAGTAGTTACCCGAGCAACTTGAATTTCGGGGTAGACCGAGCTCTACCCGAATACAGTATGTTTCGGGAAATCTGGAAATTCTCCTCACCCGGTTGATCAATCGCTATCCGGCTTGCAGCTACATGAAATAGGGAATATGGCGCACCTTTCTTGTGCAGCGAGTTTGACGCAAGGACGGCCGTGGCATGCTGCCCACAGTGAACCGAATAGAGCTTCCGCCGTTGAGCTTCGGTTCTCGGCACCAATCCTTGTTTTGTGAGCACCACGAGCTAGGAACCTCGGTGCGGTGGAGATGGCACTGTAGAGCACAAGCGGGCGCTGCTTTCTTGTGTGGACAGCTCGAGTAGTCGGTGCTCAGGTGAGCTGTGGCGATCGGAACACGGAGAGTGATGTGGACATCACTCCTGCAGATATACACAACACTCACATGGTAGACATGCAAGGTCCAATTACTAGAGCTCGAGCACGACAATTGAATTTAGAGGTGCGCTCGTTCCTGAACAATTCTTTATATGTGAATTTTGAGAATATGTTGCTACCTAATGGATTAATTATGATTAGGAACCATGGAGAAGACATGGAGATACATTGAGAGGGGTTTGGAGGCGTGGAGGACCAGAAAATACACCAACAAGAAGTTAGAGAGCGAGCCCAACTCAAACTCGAGTCCAACTCGGGCCCAGTAGCAGTCCACCTTAAAATAGATGCACAGGAGGCATACGGACTCCGTTTTTGACGTTCTACATATGCATGGAAAGCTGAGAGGATAAAATTCCCAATGGAACTGGCCCCACATAAAAATTCCCTCGGAGTCGACGGGAAACTTCAAAACAATATAAAGTTTAGAGTCTGTCAGGGTGTTGCATCACCTAGTTGGGCCATTAGGCCTTGTATCGAGTCCAAGTCCATTATGTACGTTTCTTAGGGTTAGGTCACGACCCCAGCACCCCCCTGGTCGTCCTCCACCTCCTTTATACCCCCTAGCCGCCATCACAAACAGCTGGGTTTTGCTTAGTTACAATCTGTCATTGAATAGTGTCGCAGATCATCGGTTGTGAGACCCCAAATTCGTAATGAATTCAGTTTTGATTGCAACTTCTCTGTTCTTGCTTGTGTTCTTGATTGCGCTTGCAGGGATAAGACTTCGTGGCGAGGTCATTCGTGTGACACGGGTGATAACCAACGGAGCAGTCGTGTAGTGATTGCGGGGTTTCGTTCGTTCGGAGCCTTGGATCATCAACGTCGAGATCTCCACCCAATCAAGTTTACCCTACCTCTCGGAAGATCAGGACTCATCCTCCTATCAATTGGTATCATATTTCCAGGTTCACCATGAGGTATACTTGTGTGCCCTTTAGATTTATTTTGTTTCAGTCCTATCGTCCATAAAAAGCCACAAAAAAATTTTTTGTTTCCCTGACCTACAACCCCCACTCAACCTCTTGCACAATTTAGTTTCGGAGTCCGTAGTTCTGAGTTCGTGTCCTAGGTTGAGTCTGGTTGCTGGTTTAGATTTGTTTTGGTTCAGTTTTGTTTCTTCCATCAGCTGCCATCTACAAAAAACCAATCTACAAAAAAATTACATCCACCGATTCGTTTCTGTTGCAGTTCTCACCACCACCAAAACCTGATTCGGGGTATCCTCCTTAAAACGGGCATAACTTTTTGCTCATAACTCCGATTGAGGCGTATTTTTTTTCCTAGAAAGGTCTCGAAAAAGTCCACATATGGCATTTTCAAAAAAAATTTTAAAAAAATTAAGAAGGCCCTCGTTTCGAACTCCGAAGTTCCAGCACCAGTTTTTTCCAATCGCTCCTGAATTTGTGCCGATCTCATCTTTCATCGGTTTGAGCTAATACTTGGTGCTGTTTCTATTCTTGTGCCCCTGGTTGAGAAAAAAAATATCAAAAAAAATAAAGAGAAAAAAATATTGTGATTTCTACTAGTGCTTCAAGACAAGAACAGGAGGCTAAGGGGTTTTCTAGTTGTGCTATTTCTGTGTGAGTGCTGGATATTTGTTGATATTATCCTTTTTGTTCATCATCATTCATCCTTGTCCTAGCTTGTTGCCACAACTGTTCTAATACATTTTTAGGCCAGCAACTAGGTGAAATTCTTTGGACACTTATTCAGCATTGCTATCTGTTACTAACTTGTGTGTCACATACATATACTGCATTTGAGCCTTCCAAGCTCCACCTTCTCTCGAGCAGAACAGGTAACCTTTGCAATTACACCCACTCTCTGTTTGCTTCACACCGGTCACCGTTGGCCATCTGCAGTGCTGGTAAGAAACTTGTAAGAGCGGGGTAAGACGCATCTTACTGATCAATTTTCCACCCACTTTGGAGAGCGTAGTAATAGGGTTCTTCACGATCTTTTTGTCTTCGTTTCTATTTTGTACTAACAATGATAGGAAAGAAGCCTATGGATAAGACCTCTGGTTCTACACCTCCGGATGATGATGAGTGCGTGTCCCATATGGAACTAAAGGACATGATGCGGGCAATGACCGTAGCTTTCAACAATTACTAGACCACTACAACAACCACCTTTCAGAGGCTCCATACAAGTGTTGCTTGTCTAACCACACGGTTGGACGAGATGGAGACTCATCTTGCCCAACAAACTACACCCTCTATCATCCTTGATGGTGATGCACATGCTCACTATGACACAGAGGATGACTTCAATAACGATGAGGTTGATGCACAGCAGCGCCGTCGCCCTCGACGAAATCGTCAAGGTACGGGAGGTAGACCTCGTCCTCATGCTCCAGAACAAGATAATGATCCTTATGCTAAGATTAAGTTTTCTATTCCAACATTTTATGGATCTTATGATGCTGAGACTTACTTGGATTGGAAGATGACGGTAGAACAAAAATTTAGCTCTCATCTTGTTCCTGAGCGACATAGAGTTAGACAAGCCACTAGTGAGTTTAAAGATTTTGCTATAATTTGGTGGAATGAACTTGTCAATACACGTAATGCACCACAGACATGGGCTGCATTAAAAGAAGAGATGCGCGCTAGGTTTGTTCCTCCTTCATATAGACATGATCTTCTTAAGAAATTGCAATGCTTTGATCAGGGTGACATGACTGTCCAAGAGTACTACCAAGAGTTGCAGAAAGGAATGCTTCGTTGTGGGGTAGTTGAGGATCAGGAAGACCAAATTGTTAGGTTTTATGGGGACTTGCGGCGTGAGATCCAGGATATAGTTGACTACACAGAATATCATTCTATTCAACGTTTATTTCAACTTGCTATGTTAGCAGATAAAGAAGTGCAGGGTCGCCAACAGCAGCGGCGGAACAACACCTTCACGCCACGACAATTTTCGGTGTCATCCAAAGCAGCGCCCTCCTCGAGCGTACGTGCTTCTACACCACCCTCCACAGGTGTTATACGCAGCAGCATCGTACCTTCTACATCACGGGGACAAGATAACAGCAAGTCCCAGATGCCTCCAGGTGTTGCAGCAAAGGCGGCTGCACCCAACACTTCGACAAGTCTCAGCTCCGACATCAAGTGCCACCGCTGCCAGGGACTTGTCCATATGCAACGAGATTGCCCCAGCAAATGGGCGATCATTGCCACTGCTGATGGTGGGTATGTTAGTGCTTCTGATATTGAAGATGAAAATATTATTGGAACTAACATTTCAGCTTCAGATGATGGTGCTGAGGAGGTTCTTGGTACATCTGCGACAAACAACTATAGGAATTTGATTGTGCAGCGAGCTTTGAGTGCCACGGTTCGAGAGGACGACAACCGCCAACGTCACAACCTTTTCAACATGTTTCTCGTTGTCAAGGACTGCCGTGTACATACCATCATTGATGGTGGTAGCTGCAACAATTTGGTGAATGTTGAGGTGGTCAAGAAGCTTGGCTTGACCACACGGGAGCATCCCCACCCTTATCACATTCAATGGTTTAACAACAATGGTAAGGTTAAAGTAACACAAACAGCAAGGATACATTTTTCCATTGGTTCTTATCATGATTTTGCTGATTTTGATGTGGTACGTATGGATGCTTGTTCTCTTTTGTTGGGACGTCCCTGGGAGTTTGATACTGATGCTATTCACCATGGTCGATCTAATAAGTATACTCTCATGCATAAGGGCAAGAAAATTGTGTTGCTTCCTATGAGTCCCACTGAAATTGTACAATTTGAGCAGGAGAAAAAGAATAATGCTAAGCAAAAGGGTGTTTTCAATTCTGAAATTCAGCAACCTATTAAGTTGAAAAATCCTATTTTGCTTGCAACTAAATCCGATCTTGATGATTTATATGCCTCTAATGGAACTTGCTATGCTTTAGTGTGCAAACATGCTTTATATTCCATTGAGGATACATCCATTGTCTTGCCACCTGCTATTGCTAACCTTTTGCAGGAATATATGTATGTTTTTCCATCAGAGATACCCCCTGGATTACCACCTGTGCGAGGCATTGAGCACAATATTGATTTGGTTCCAGGGGCGAGCTTGCCAAACCGTGCTGCCTACAGGACCAACCCCGACGAGACTAAGGAAATTCAGCGACAAGTCCAAGATCTTCTGGACCGCGGGTACATTCGTGATAGTCTTAGTCCTTGTTCTGTTCCTGTTCTTTTGGTTTCAAAAAAAAAGATGGCACTTGGCGCATGTGTGTTGATTGTAGAGCCATCAATAACATTACCATTCGTTATCGCTATCCTATTCCTAGACTGGATGACATGCTTGATGAGTTGAGTGGTTCTGTTATTTTCTCCAAGATTGATTTGCGTAGTGGGTATCATCAGATTCGTATGGCTTTAGGTGATGAATGGAAAACTGCTTTTAAAACTAAATTTTGACTTTATGAATGGTTAGTCGTGCCATTTGGTTTAACTAATGCACCCAACACTTTCATGAGGTTGATGAATGAGGTTTTACATGCTTTCATTGGTAAATTTGTGGTGGTTTACTTTGATGATATCCTTATTTACAGCGAGTCATATGATGAGCATCTTGAACATTTGCGTGCTGTTTTTAGTATCTTGCGTGATGCACGTTTATATGGTAACCTTGAGAAGTGCACCTTTTGCACCGATCGTGTGTCTTTTCTTGGGTATGTTGTTACTTCGCAGGGCATTGAGGTGGAATAGGGAAAGATTGTTGCCATCACGAGCTGGCCACTTCCGACTAAGGTCACACAGGTTCGGAGTTTTCTTGGTCTCGCAGGTTTCTACCGGCGTTTCGTGCGGGATTTCAGCACCATTGCGGCACCTCTCCACGAGTTAACAAAGCATGGAGTGCCATTTCGATGGGGACCAGCACAACAACAAGTTTTTGATGTTCTCAAGTCGAAGCTCACACAAGCACCATTGCTGCAACTTCCTGATTTTGAGAAGACCTTCGAGCTTGAATGTGACGCGAGCGGCATTGGTATTGGAGAAGTGCTAATTCAAGGAGGTAAACCTGTTGCCTTCTTTAGTGAAAAATTGCATGGGCCTTCGTTGAATTATTCTACATATGACAAAGAACTTTATGCTTTAGCGCGTGTCTTGCAAACTTGGCAACATTACCTATGGTCTAAAGAATTTGTCATACATTAAGATCATGAGTCTTTGAAGTATCTTAAAGGACAAGCTAAATGGATTGAGTTCATAGAATCATTTCCTTACATCATTAATCATAAGAAAGGGAAAGACAATGTGATTACCGATGCTTTATCTAGACGTTATACCATACTATCCTAACTTTCTCATAAAATCTTTGGTTTGGAAACCATAAAGAGGTTATATGCTACTGATTTGGACTTCAAAGATGCCTTTGAAAATTGTACAGAGGGAAGAACGTGGCAAAAATTCCTGCTGCGTGAAGGCCTTCTCTACCGTGCTAACAAGCTGTGTGTTCCAGCTAGCTCCGTTCATCTTTTGTTGTTGCAGGAAGCGCATGGAGGTGGTTTGATGGGACATTTTGGTGTTAAAACGATAGAGGATGTGCTGGACGCTCACTTCTTTTGGCCACGAATGAGGCGTGATGTAGAGCGCTACGTTTCACGTTGCACGACATGCAACAAAGCTAGTCTCGACTTAACCCATATGGTCTTTATATGCCTCTTTCGGTTCCTAGTGCACCTTGGGAGGATATTTCTATTGACTTTGTTTTGGTATTGCCTAGAACAAAGAGGGGGAGGGATAGTGTCTTTTTGGTTGTTGATCGTTTCTCTAAAATGACTCATTTTATACCCTGCCACAAGACCGATAATGCTTCACATGTTGCTGATTTGTTCTTTACTGAGGTTGTGCATTTGCATGGTGTTCCCAATACTATTGTTTCTAATAGGGATGCTAAGTTTTTGAGTCACTTTTGGAGAACTTTACGGTATAAATTGGGAACAAAGTTGTTGTTTTCTACTACTTGTCATCCACAAACTGATGGGCAAACGGAGGTAGTTAATCATACTTTATCTACTATGTCGCGGGCTGTTTTGAAAGACAATTTGAGGTTGTGGGAGGAGTGTTTGCCACATATTGAGTTTGCTTATAACAGGTCTATTCACTCCACAACCAAGTTAAGTCCGTTTATGGTAGTCTATGGTTTCAATCCTCGTGCTCCAATTGATTTGCTACGTTTACCACATACTGAAATTGTGAACTTAGATGCTACAAAAACGTTCTGAATTTATTCTTAAGTTGCATGAAACTACTAAGTTACAAATTGAAAAAATGAATGAAAAGTATCGCATTGCTGCTAGTAAAGGTAGGAAGGAGGTAAAATTGGAACCCGGTGATTTGGTGTAGGTTCATTTGAGAAAAGATAGGTTCCCGGATTTGAGAAAGTACAAACTCATGCCACGTGCTGCTGTACCTTTTAAGGTTCTTGAGAAGATAAATGACAATGCATATAAACATGAGTTGCCTCCCAAGTTTGGGGTTAGTCCCACATTTAACATTTCAGATTTGAAGCCATACTTGGGAGAAGAAGATGAGCTTGAGTCGAGGACGACTCCAATGCAAGAGGGGGAGGATGATGTGGACATCACTCCTGCAGATATAGACAACACTCACATGGTAGACATGCAAGGTCCAATTACTAGAGCTCGAGCACGACAATTGAATTTAGAGGTGAGCTCGTTCCTGAATAATTCTTTATACGTGAATTTTGAGAATATGTTGCTAACTAATGGATTAATTATGATTAGGAACCATGGAGAGGACATGGAGATACATGGAGAGGGGTTTGGAGGCGTGGAGGACCAGAAAATACGCCAGCAAGAAGTTAGAGACCGAGCCCAACTCAAACTCGAGTTCAACTCGGGCCCAGGAGCAGTCCACCTTAAAATGGATGCACAGGAGGCATACGGACTCTGTTTTTGATGTTCTACATATGCACGGAAAGCTGCGAGGATAAACTTTCCAATGGAACTGGCCCCACGTCAAAATTCCCTCGGAATCGGCAGGAAACTTCGAAACAATATAAAGTTTAGAGTCTGTCAGTGTGTTGCATCACCTAGTTGGGCCATTGGGCCTTCTATCAAGTCCAAGTCCATTATGTACGTGTCTTAGGGTTAGGTCACGACCCGAGAACCCCCTGGTCGTCCTCCACCTCCTTTATACCCCCTAGCAGCCGTCAGAAACATCTGGGTTTTGCTTAGTTACAATCTGTCATTGAACAGTGTCGCCGATCATCGGTTCTGAGACCACAAATTCGTGATCAATTCAGTTTTGATTGCAACTTCTCTGTTCTTGCTTGTGTTCTTGATTGCGCTTACAGAGATAAGCCTTTGTGGCGAGGTCATTCGTGTGACACGGGTGATAACCAACGGAGCAGTGGTGTAGTGATTGCGGGGTTTCATTCGTTCGGAGCCTTGGATCATCAACGTAGAGATCTCCACCCAATCAAGTTTACCCTACCTCTCGGAAGATCGGGACTCATCCTCCTATCAATAAACTGGGGTCGTGACCTAACCCTAAGACACGTACATAATGGACTTGGACTCGATACAAGGTCCAATGGCCCAACTAGGTGATGCAACATCCTGACAAACTCTAAACTTTATATTGTTTCGAAGTTTCCCGTCGATTCCGAGGGTATTTTGACGTTGGGCCAGTTCCATTGGAAATTTTATCCTCTCAGCTTTCCGTGCATATGTAGAACGTCAAAAACAGAGTCCGTATGCCTCCTGTGCGTCCATTTTAAGGTGGACTGCTCCTGGGCCCGAGTTGGACTCGGGTTTGAGTTGGGCTCGGTCTCTAACTTCTTGTTGGCGTATTTTCTGGTGCTCCACGCCTCCAAACCCCTCTCCATGTATCTCCATGTCCTCTCCATGGTTCCTAATCATAATTAATCCATTAGGTAGCAACATATTCTCAAAATTCACATATAAAGAATTGTTCAGGAACGAGCTCACCTCTAAATTCAATTGTCGTGCTCGAGCTCTAGTAATTGGACCTTGCATGTCTACCATGTGATTGTTGTGTATATCTGCAGGAGTGATGTCCACATCAGAGAGCGGCGCCGGCTGTTTCTCACGCGGCAGAGAAACACCGAGAGTTGAGCTACGAGTGAGCAAACAGACTCCGGTTGTGCTACCGTGTGGAGGATAAGAGCGAGGCGAGCCTCGGAAGAGCAGGAGCTGGCGATCGCGAGCCGTCGACATGGTCGGAGCAGCTGGCTGTCGAGTGCGCGCACGTCCGGGAGAAAAACAGAGTCGGTTGTTGAATTGTAGTGTATCATATGTGGGTTCGGCCCCTTTTATTTGATTTCCCCACTGTGCTTTGAGATTCCCACGCAAACATTGTCCAAATCTTACCAAATTAGGAGGATAGGCCAAACATAATGTGAGGAATTTGAATATGAAATCTGATTTCAAAATTGAGCATATTTGGTTCAGTTTCCGAATTCAAATTTGAATTTGAATGTGCTCGCAAATGTTCCTTCGAATAAATGGCAGATGAGCTCCAAAATTCTCCAAACTTGGAACTTAAACTCTTGAATAGTCGAGGAATGCATTGGTGAATTCACTCGAATGTATTTTGACAATCTGATCATGAATCCTTTTAAACGATTCAAATTTGTGTTTAAATCTCCCTCATCTTCTACTCACAAAGGATGTGCACATGAATGAGATTGGTGGAGTGAATTTCTTTCCTCATGTCAACCTGTGCTAAGCATGGGCTAAAGAACATTTTTAACTCCCTCACATGACCATTTTGGGGTTCATTATTTCATGTGACACATGATCAAGCAATTCCTTTGCCTTAACTTTGTTTGTAAGTTGAAATTAAACTCTCCAAAATATCTCCACAGTTTGCAAATGATGAAATTCAATTGTGTGGAGTTGAAAACTGAACTGCCTTTGGATAATTGAGCACAAATCATCCTAGTTCAAATATGTATTTGAATTCATTGTACATTTAGGTCTATTTGGAAAAATGGGTAGCAAATATCTTCAAAAATTCATAAGACTTTGCCTACCCCGTAATTTTGACCTAAAGAATTCAAATATGAAACCAGATCTTTGGTTTGGCTGCTGTAAATGAGGTTTCAATCACAACAGTTTCCATTCCTATTGTTGCCCTCATTTGAAATTTGAGTTTAAACAACTGAATCCCATTTCCCCTTGCACATGAGATTTTACACATGGGTTCTGAAAAAACTTTGTCCCCTAACACCTAATTAATCCTAGGCTAGAGTGGTGGGACACTCATGTGTCATCGCATGTGGAAAAATTTAAACAAGTCCATGTTTTCATAGTGTGCTACAAAGATTGCGATATCATCAGCTCTATGCAAAATTCAGCAAGTGTGAATTCTGGATTAATCAAGTACCTTTTCTCGGACACATTATTAACCAAGGAGAAATGAAGTGCTTCCGGAAAGATGAACAGGGTACGTTGTGGTTCAACCACCGGATAGTAGTACCCCGGGATATGGGACTACGGAAGAAAATTTTGGATGAAGCTCATTTGTCCAAATTTTCCATTCATCTGGGCAGCAATAAACTGTACCAAGATCTCCGGAAGAAATTTTGATGGACACGTATGAAACGTGAAGTTGCAAAGTACGTTTCAGAATGTGATACGTGTCGAAGAGTCAAGGCTGACCATGTGAAGAAGTCGGGCCTGTTGCAACCACTGCAAGTACCGGCATGGAAGTGGGAATACTTGAGTATGGACTTCATCGTCGGGTTGCCGATGACCTCCCACAACCATGATTCGATTTGGTTAATTGTTGATCAGTTAACCAAATCAGCACACTTCATCGCTGTGCATACCAGGCACAATGCAAAGCAGTATGCGGAGTTATACATAGCACGGATCTTGTGCTTACATGGAGTTCCCCTTACCATTGTGTCCGACAGAGGATCGCCGTTCGTAGCCCGTTTCTGGGAGCAGCTACACGCATCCTTGGGAACCAAACTGATTCGAAGCTCCGAGTATCACACTCAAACGATGGGCAAACTTAGAGGTTGAATCAAATACTGGAAGATATGCTAAAAGCATGTTCCATCCACCACGGTAAGAGCTGGAATGATCACTTACCGTTGGCAGAGTTCTCGTACAACAACGGTTATCAGATGAGCATCAAAATGGCACCCTATGAAGCTCTTTATGGACGGAAGTGCCGTACACTATTGAATTGGTGCGAGTCCGGCGAACGAGTCACGTTCGGGGTTGATCTTGTCAATGAAGCCAAAGAGAGAGTTTGGATAATACAAGAGAACCTCAAAGCTGCCCAATCTCGTCAAAAGAGCTACGTGGATCAGAGGCGTCGACCACTGCATTTCGACGTCGGAGAGCACGTGTATCTTCGTGTGTCTCTGATGAAAGGGATTCATCGGTTCGGTGTCAAGGGGAAACTTGCTCCCCGATTCGTCGGTCTGTTTGCCATCACAGAGAAGAAGAGTGATATACATACGTGCAGTAGCTCCTGCTCGCAGGGTGTGGAGAAACGGGGTTCGTAGCAACAGCAGCGTTGTGGTAAGAGGGGTGACAGGAACTTACCTTTCTTCTTCCTCCTCTGCGGCTGATCTTTTCCTTGCAATGGCAGCAGGCGGTGTTTTTCCTTGGGGCAGAATGGTGCTTCAGCTAGGGCAGGGCGCTGGGGTCTTCTTCTCCGGCGACGGCGAGGCGGGGCAGAGCTTCGACGGTCGCCAGACCAGAGGTTGGCAGAAAGGGCAGGGGTGGCGGCCAAGAATTTTGGGCAGGGTGGCAGCTAGGAGAGGGGAGGGGGTTTTATTTATAAGGGGGAAAATAGCCAAGGGGGCTACAATTTCAGCAAATCTTTTAATCAAGGGATGGGATTTAATTTGAGAAAAAGTGGGAGCTAGTGGCAGGGATTTAATCAAATATCTTCCATCAAGGGCTGAGATTAATTGGGGGAAAAGAAAATCCCTAGAGGTGGGATTTTTGGTGCAGCTAGGGTTTTCTCCCCCTAAGGGGGTGGCCAAGGGAGGAAGAAAATCCCCAAAGTGGGGGGAAAATCCCTAGGAATTTTGGTGCGGCTAAAATTTGGGGAAAAATCCGCCAAATGTGGGGAAAATTTCCCTAGGGGGATTTTAGGGGGGAAATTAGGGGGTAATTAGGTGGGGAAATTTGGGGGGAGGATTGTGACACCCGGTTCCGAAAATGAACCATGTGATGTGCATGTGTGCCCAGGATGTTCATCACACATACACACGTACTTCACAGACTGAATTCAGAACTTTAACCACATTAAAAATAGTGCTTAAGTACATTATTACAATAACTCAAAGTCTCAACCATTATATATAATTTATTCTACAGCGGAAGACTCTAAATGACAGCGTAAAATAACTAAAGACGATGGTCTCCACTACGACTCCATAGGCATGTTGACGGTAGTGCGCATGCCTAGTACTCCACGTGCTCTTTGAAGTACTCTTCTCGTGTAGCTGAAGTACATGTGGGAATGCAAGGATGAGTACATGTCGTACTCAACCATTGCCAGAAAAGTATGACATGTAGCTTAAAACAAGGTAGGAAATAAATAGTTTTTTTGCAGCAAGCAAGTTTTATTTCACAATCATGATAAAAACAGCAACTATCTCTAGGTGAGTTCAATCCCGACGTAACCAAGTAATTCATCATCCCTCATGTTCCATACGATCATAATTCATTATTTATCAACCAGCCAATGCTCTTATCTCATATTCACATTTGCTCAATATCAGCTCATATGCACGTAATCGAAACGAAACTCATAAACATCACCAAAACCAGTCCTGAAACCAGTCCCAATGACCATACCATAACCATAACCGAATAACCATCCCAAGTTTTGCCTCTAATAATGGAAGTTGGCCAGGTGCTTGTAACCGAAAGCACGGCTATCATGATAGTTTTACACTCTACAGAGGTGGCACCACTTTACCCACAAGTTCGTGATTTCATCACCCGTCGGCGACTAGAGAAAACCTCCATTCTGCCACTACACGACCGTTGGTGTATGGCCTAGAGACCACAAAATAGCCTTTCAAAAGAGGCTACTAGGATGTACGGACCCACTGAGGTTTCGCCGGAAGGCTCGAATCTCCATTCTCCCACCCACGGGCCCCCTCATGTGCCATGTAGCTCTCAGGGCAGTCCTCCTCGACTCCCAT
The DNA here is from genome assembly GCA_030760725.1 of Neostapfia colusana. Lineage (NCBI taxonomy): Eukaryota > Viridiplantae > Streptophyta > Magnoliopsida > Poales > Poaceae > Neostapfia > Neostapfia colusana. The sequence continues at coordinate 51,341,336 of JASWHV010000011.1, forward strand.
TCCCCGCGCCATTCAATGGTCCATAACAAGCTAGCAACACAGCTAGTTAGTCAGCTAAGCCGCAACCATATTTAGCCTTGTGGTGGCACTACTTTCCTGGCATGTTCCGGCATGAGCCGGTCCTTAGATCTAAGGCAAGCAAACCACCATCTCATTCAGCAAAACCACGAACCAAGCTTTCCTAGATCTCTCTGATTTCATGCTCATTAACATCATCATGTCCTCATCATCTTTAATCTTTATTATTGAAGTAGCTATCAAGTTTATTTCAGTTTTTCCGAATCCCGTAAGTTAAGCGAAGCAAAAGGGAAAATCAACCATACCCAACTCAACATGTTTCCCGGCGACAAGGGTGGTTAGCAAAACTAGTAAACTTCTACTAAAGGGTTTTCCATCAAGTTGACACGAGCATGCAGTTATCACAAGCAAAACAGTTTGAAAACTCAGGTTCCATATGGTCAAGGGGCACTTGTCTTGCTCCCGCAGTTCGTGTTGCTCAAGCGTCTCGAAGTCTTGGTGCTGTAGTTCCTCGTAGACGGCCTCTTGAGCGTGTTCTTCTACTCACGACCACGTATACACAAACAATACAGCAATCAATGTCATGCACAAACTTTACTCAAGATGCAATGATGTGGATGCATGCAAATCCTGTAGTGCTGCCTATAGTCATCAGTTTGCATGTGTTCTTGCAAGTTTTAGTAAGCCTTCATGGGGTTTTACGACAAATGATGCTGCTGGAAATAAATGTGGAAGTGGCTATGAGCCTAACTCGAGTAATAGATAAATTCCACCATCAAAACGTAACCGGAGCGTGATCTACTTACGTGCAGTAGCTCCTGCTCGCAGGGGGGATGGAGAACGGGTTTGTAGCAACAGTGTAAAGGTCCCAAAATTTTGAATAAATAGGGACTGAAGTTTGAACACCATTTGGTTTCAACTTATGAAAATTTGGACTTGTTTAAATGTTTCCACATGTGATGACACACACGAGTGTCCCACCACTCTAGCCTAGGATTAATTCAGTGTAGGGGACAAATTTATTTTAAAACCCATGTGTAAACTCTCATGTGCAAGGGGAAATGAAATTCAGATTTTTAAACTCAAATTATTCAAACTCAACTTTCAAATGAGGGCTACAATAGGAATGCAAACTGTTGTGATCAAAACCTCATTTGCAGCAGCCAAACAAAAAATCAGGTTTCATATTTGAATTCTTTAGGTTCAAATTAGGGGGTACGCAAAGTCTCATGAATTTTTGAAGACCTAAATGTGCAAGAATTCAAATACCTATTTGAATTTGGATGAATTGTGCCCAATTCTCCAAATGTAGTCCAGTTTTCAACTCCACAAAATTGAATTTCATCATTTGCAAATTTTGAGATATTTTGGAGAAATAAGGGGGAGAGTGGGACCCACTTGTCATATGCCCAAAAAAATCTCAGTAATCAGTCTTCACTTCTCCACTCGGTACTCACCGAGACTTCACTGATCGACACCGAGACACAGCCGAAGGATCAGCGTGCGCCACCGATTGCAAACGAGGGACACCTCCTCTCTGCCACTCGGTTGGGCGACCTGCTTAGGCGCTCTTATCTGCTTCAGCGTGCGTGTTTTGCCCACAGCACCAATGAACCGTGCTCTCTTCCCTCCTCACGCACGACTGAACGCCACACACCGCCGCCATCACCGATCGATCGGCAGACAGCTCAAATGAATGCGAGAAGCAGCTAGTGTGTAGCAAAATTGCACCAGGGCCTCTCCCTCCTCAACGCGCCACCGACCAGTGTTCGGCTCTCCTATCTCGGGAACACTGCGTCCGCGCGGCGTCCTAACAAGAACCGATGAGGAGGCTGCCATGGACAGCTCAACCTGGCGCTTGTCACGGCCAAGTACCGGCGCCCTTGGACGTGCCAAGGCACCGTGCTACTCTCCTCCCAAGCACAGGCTATGCCGTGAACAACCGAGAGAGAATTTGAGAATTTTGCTTCAGCATGCTCAAACCGACCTTCCGGCACGGTAATCTCAAATTCGACCTCAATTCTCATTCTTAGGTCGTGAAATCTTGCACCAGGGACCTAAAGTAGTCGGCGATCGATTGTTCTTCACACTCCTAACTTGAAACTGTACATAGGTCGGGTATTTCGCGGTTTTCTAACGGCAACCGAAGCCGGGGACCGCAGGCACACGGTGAAACCCTATTTGCCATCGTTCCGGAGCAGTTTCTAAGCTACGACGAGCTCCTCATAGTTCACTGGTTCTGTAGCGCCATTTTACCGAGCTGTTGGCGCGCTAGGTCGGTCGGCCGACGTCGCCGATGGTGTACCGAACCGCCGCACCATCGCTAGCCACCGTAGAGGCCTTGCCGGCTCGGGGAAACCTCATCATCGTGCTCAGCATGGCGGTTTAGGCCCTGGCGGCGAGCAGGGGCTCGAGCAGAGGTCGGGAGACCGATTCCGGCGATCTCCGGCGAGGGGGGCGGCGCGGGCAAGCGGGCGCCGGAACTGAACCGAGGTTGAAGAAGGGTTCGGTGGGCCCCAACTGTCAGTGAGAGAAAATTTAAAAACCTGATCATCTGTGGCTGTTGGATACAGTGTGACTGCTCATCTGGAACTGTGTGGCCCTGTGTGTCTTTGTGTCAGCGAGTGACACGTAGCCCGGACCCACAGTCAGCGTATAAACATTTCTAGAATTTCCGGTTTTCAGTTTAAACTTTGGAGAGCATAACTTTGTGTAGGAGTGTAAAACAATTATCAAATAAATTTTGTCAGATTCCACTCAGAGAGTACTATCCAGGGGTACAGTCCATTATTTATGAAAATCCCTGGATTTGGCTCATTAATTGATATAAGGAAAATTTTGTAGGAATTTTTCCAGAAGCTCTGTTTATTGGAAAATTCCCAAAGTTGGGCCAGCGATTCTTCCAAAAACACTTGGACTCTAGTAAAAATTTCAGAGGCATTGGACCTCATTTGCTTGTCCAAATGTGGTGTTAATTCCTTATGTCTCTGAAAATTGAAAAATAGAACAGAGTTCATTTTCAGATTTTCCCCAATTCTTGTAAAGATCATATCTTTGTGTAGGAACCTCCAAATTTAGTGATTAAAATTGGATTAGATTCAGATTGAAAGACTCTATCCAAATATGCAACCCAATTAGTATGAAAATCAATAATTAATTCTGGAAAATTCTTTGAATCTTATCAGTAAAAGAATTTTAGAGGGAGTTTGGTTTATCCAAAAATCCTCAAATTTTGCCAGAATAATACTTAGGATGTTATTGAACTCCTGTAAAAACTTCAGATCATTTGGAGTTGGATTGTTTGGGAGAATTCAGATTTCAAAGTACTGTATTCAAATGAATACAGAAACTTTTCAGAAAATGTCCCAGAGTTGGAAAAATCATTTCTGGGCAATTCTTGGCTCCAAAAATACTAGGACAATTCATGCAGACTCTATGAACTATAATTGAAATTATAGTTTACTAAGTTGGGCATGAACATGTGATTTAATTCAGAATTAATTTCTTTTTACTTAATTGCTTAGGAATATGTTCTGGATAAAACACTCAATGAAAACTGTTTATTTTTTGTCCAGAACACTTTCATGTGACCAGGAATTCACATGCAAACTTTCAGCTCAAATTGAGCCTTGGATCTTCCTGTCCTTGTTCTCCAATCTTATGCATATGAGAAAAACATAGGGGTTAGTGGAGAAATTATGGGAGACCCAATATCCTGCCACTTTAGCTGCAATTTGGCAAGCTAAGTCTCTGTGTAGTGTATGACTTCCTGTAAAAATTTTGAAGTCATTGGAGATCAGGATCTTTAGTTATGTCCAAATCATTAGAGCTCATCTTATAGGTCATTAGAAACTTAGCTAGGGATGTAATGAAACATCCAAGGTAGATTTAGTTCCTTTGGGTTCTTTGCACAACAGAGGCAACAACATCATCATAGTATCTCCACACAGCCTATGTTCTTAAGAAGTTTTAATCTCTAAAGTCTTTAAATTGCATTATAAAAGATTATGCATATACATGTCGATAGGGTTCGCGACAAAGGACTTCGACAGAGTCATCCCTTGACGTGTGGATCAGTTGAGGAAATTCAGAAAGATCAAGGGATCAAAGCTCACTAACTGTTATTATATACAACTACCCTGCAAAACAGGCATGTTCCGGTTTGCATTAAACCTTTTTACAAATTTTTACTGTTTTGAGACCTTACTTTGAGCACCCACTTAATTATTGCATTAGAGTCTTGTTTGAAACCCAAATGCATAGCCAAGAAAACCATGGGTTGGTATTAGGTTTGAAAACCTCGTTAGCTACTGCAATGCTAAGATAGTGTAGGATTCGGTACAAGTCGAGTAGTTGGAACTACTCGCGAGAATAGGCTAGAGGCACATTGCTCGGGTAAAGATAGCAAATGAAACACGTGGCAAGAAAAATGAGACCGAGCGGAGAGTAGGGGCAGCAGGACTTTGGGGCCTGGGTGCCATAGCTCCGCTTGTGTCGATTGAGGACCGAGTCATGTGCGGGCCTGTTGAACAAGCTAGAACAGTACCGAAGACCTACCGGCTATATGGGAACCGGGAAACCGATGTAACTCGGGTAGCTGGGTATTGAGGCATTGCCTGTCTTTCAGAGGGTAGGTTGAGAGCTTTAGGTGTAAATCGGATGGCGGCACTGCAGATGCGCGCGCAGAGACCTCTTGGTCGGGACGATAGAATTGGTTTAATATTTGGCTGACGGGTGAAAGGTGGTTGCGTACGACGTCCGTGATGGTTGCTGTAGGCAACATCGAGTACAGGCGTACTTGACGGGTTATTCGGGTAACCCTGCAGGTGTAAATCGATTATAATCGCAGTCTCTCGCTGTCAGTGAGTACCACTTGTTCACTGTACCGTGACGTAGAAAGAACAGGCTAGATACATGTTAAAATGTTGCTTATTGAAAGATGGACTTTGATTGTTAATGATTAGCTGTAGTTTAAAGCTAATTAAAGTTCCTTTCAACCTTGGGCAAAGTACATGAGAGAAATGCATTTCTTGTTTGATTGCGGCTCCCTCATGTGCCTTAGCGTGAGGTTCTCCACAACTTGCTGCTAAAACTTGAAAGTAAGAGCAAACTAAATAGGCGTGTATTTTGAAACTTACCTCCCTATTTCACATTGCAATCCTAGCATATAGACTTACATGTTTAGGTGAGACGGGTCAGTCTTGCTGAACCTATGTGCTCACGCTTGATATATGAGTGGTTTTGCAGGTTAACCTCAGTGCTTATGAGAAGGTTGTCCGGTGTGACTCGGAGACTTCCGAGTCATGTAACACGTGGAGAACCCGGCCGCTGCCGTATGATTTCGTGTTTCTAGCGAGAAGAGTCAGCTGGCGGGACTTCTCCTCGAGTGCTTAGTAGTTATTCGACGTGAGATGATCATAGTCTTCCGCTGTAGTTATTTGATATAAATTATTTACAAAGAAACATTTATAAGATTCTGCTTTTGATTTATGTAATACATGTTCCCTTATATGTGTGCTGTTGGGTGCAATGTATCACGGCACCACCCAATGCGATTCCCGGCCGAGTGGCACGACCCCATGCGTGAAAGGGTGGTCGGGTCCCTCTCAAACAGCAGCGACATGGTAAGAGGGATGACGGGGACCTACCTCTCTTCTTCCTTCTCTCCTCCTTGTGTCTGTCCTTTTTTTCCCTTGCAATGGCAGTAGCTGGGGTTTTTCCTCGTAGAAGAGTAGAGGTGTGGCTAGGGAAGGACGTTGGGGTCTTCTTCTCCGGCGACGGTGAGGCGGGGCAGAGCTTCGACGGCGGCCAAGGCACCTAGCATGGCGGCGACAGGGCTTGGCAGCAAGGAGAGGGTGGCGGCCAGGGATTTTGGGGCAGGGGTGGCGGCTAGGAGAGGGGAGGGTTTTATTTATAAGGGGGAAAAATAGCCAAGGGGGCTAGGATTTCAGCAAACCTTTTAATCAAGGGCTGGGATTTAATTTGAGAAAAGGTGCGAGCTAGGGACTGGGATTTAATCAAATATTTCCATCAAGGGCTGAGATTAATTGGGGGAAAAGAAAATCCCTAGAGGGGGGATTTTGGTGCGGCTAGGGTTTTCTCCCCCTAAGGCCTCGTTTGGCTGGTAGGGGAGGCAATACACGTGTGCAGGCATCCGCGTAGGGATTGAGTGGATCCCCTCCCTAACTCCCAATCCACGTCCATCATGTGAAGTTTTAATCCTCAGTTTGCATTACTCATTTGGGAATAATGTGTATTGAGGTGGATTAGTGTAAATAAACATATTCCATTCATATTCATGTGTTGCAAACTTAAATAAGCACAACTGTGACACAAGAAAATAGGTTACATAAAAAACTTAAAAAGGAAAATTAGAAACAAATATTGATAATTCTGGTCATTCACAATAAATGACCTCTGTAACCAATATTGTATTGCCATGACATATTACTGCACGGCACATCGATTAAAATTGTGAAACAAATATTAGCAACATAATAATAATTTATATCAATCAATTTTCATAATAGTTCTACATCTTATCACACTCGTGTAGCATTAGTCTCATCTCCTAAACAGTAAACAAAGTGACATACAATGTTCTGCTATGAATCACCTCTTCACAGCACTAACCAATGGTCACATGAATAACACATCTTCAGAACAAAAAACATTAATCAATGGTGACAAAATATCGACTAGAGTAGAAAGCACTAGTTTAGTGTGGCTACAAACTGAGATAGTGCCTTCATGGCACTAAATAACTTGACCATCGCATGTTACCTTTGATCAAATCCTTCAGGAACAAGGAAGCATATGTCATGATCAGGATGTAAGTGGATGAAAAAAATGGCGTTATGCTAACTGATCATAGATTGTTGTGAAGTTCAATAAGGATTTGTCAAAGCAAAGAAGCAATGTTTTAATGACATCAAGAGACGGAAGAAATTGGTGATAAAAATACATTTTTTCATGTCAATAGAGATTATCAAAACAAGACATTTGCATTCCACGTGGACTGAATGAAGGTTGGATAAAAATAACACACTTGAAATTATTTCAAACAGAATGTTCTATGAATCAAAGAAGTAAGCAACATTCTCAAGTGGATGCATCTTGTTGGAATAACTTCATCAAAAGATAAACTAATTTAAACAAATAGGAAAAAAAATTATTTCAAGCAGAAAATACCATATCATATATGGGTAATGTTTGATTATAACATCATATCAAGATGAGATTGCATAGTACTATAAACCATAAACAAGATTTATAATAGAGATGATAAACCGCAATACTATTACACTGCAGGTTATGGATATACATCAATGAATTCTTTATCAATCTAGCTACAGAAGATCCATCAGTTTAACACTGCTTGTACCACAGCAGTATCTAGCTTGCAATCATCATTTAACCAACAAATATAGAATCCCTGATGACTGCTAAGGTCTAGCACCAACAAACAGATCAATTTAGCTGCATGTACTTAATTTATTTTCAACCTCACAGCCATCAATAGTGCATCAGAAGATGAACAACTGAAATTAAGCATGAAACATGCAACTAAGGTTCCTCTCAATATGTTTCTAACTCCAATTTTTATCCAGATTATTATAGCACAATGCGGCAGCAAACACATATACTACAAGATTGTGAAAATGGAACAGTCTTAATACAAGCAAAACTAAGGTTACAAATCACAAAAGAGGAAATGAAATCAACTAACCTGAGCGTGCAGACATTCAAAAATAAAATCACAAGAAGAAAAGGAAAAAAACAAGGACATCAATGGGTGAGACATACGGCTGGGAGGAGCTTCTGCTAGTAAGCCTAGGGAATGGGAAGGAGGTAATAAGGAGGGTAGTGACCAGGGACTTGCCGTAGGAACCAGCCTCGAGCTCGAGCACTGCGCCCCCTCGGCGGAGAAGACAAAGAACTAACAGTGGGTGTCGTCGAGCCGCATGGCCACCGCACAATGGAAGAACTCCGACCAGATCGGGTAGGACATGGTGATTGCAACTCTGCGGGGCACGCGAGTCACTGATGGCCGCGACTAACGACGGAGTCTGTAGCTTTGCAAATCTGTCAAGTGTGTGGTGCATTCATCAGAAGAGCGTGTGCCAAGGAGGAGAGGAGTACAGTGCAGCCATCGGAGGAGCGGGCGCCATGGCGGAGAGGAGCGCGCATGGTACAGCTGTCATAGGAGCAGGCAGAGAGGAGCGTGATGCAGCCATTGAGGATGAGCGTGATGCGACGACAGAGTTGTTCCAGGACGGGGGTGGAGAGTTCTCCAACACACGTGGATTGACCGGGATTGGGGTGGGCCATTACCGATCCACGCCATCGCCAAACACCCATTTCGCTCGGACCGGGTTCTACTTCCTCACGTGGATTTCGTGCCCCAGACGACAGGAATCCACCCCCAACCCCTGCCAATCCCGGCTATCCAAACGAGGCCTAAGGGTGTGCGGCCAAGGGGGGGCAAGAAAATCTCCAAAGTGGGGAAAATCCATAGGGATTTTTTTGGTGCGGCTGAAATTGGAGAAAAATCACCCAAATCGACGATCGCCATTGAGAACTCAGGCCACCGGCGGGAAGCCGAGGTTGCTCCCCGCGGACAGCACACCACGGCCATTTTCACCGCCTGACTTCTACACAAGAAAGGTGCGCCGTAGTCTCTAGATCGTGTAGCTGCAACCCTCATAGCCATTGATAGACCGAGTGCCGAGAATTCCAAAGAATCCCGAAAACTAGTGCATACGGGTAGGAGTCGGTCTACCCCGAAATTCTAACTGCACCGTCCAGACCCAGCTCGATGAGCTTGCACAGACCTTCCTCAATTCCTAGCAGCCCTCCTCGACCAAGATTCAAGGGATATGGCCCAGAAATGGCCGGGTTCTGGTTGTTTTTCGGGCTGCCATGGAATAATAGCTCGGTTCACCGTGGAGCTCTAGGTTGTCGACCTTTTCATGGGGTTTGGCCACCATTTTCATCACCCTCGAGCTTCCACGGTGCTCTCCGACCCTTGTTCAATCGTTCTGATGCGTTGTAACGCATTCCTGACCACGCCGGAACCCTAACCGCCGCTGTCACCGTCGGACGTCCTGTCCCGGTGAGCTACGGCCGCCGGCGACCCCCGAGCCGAGCTCAGCGTCGCAAGTTAGGGCGGGGCAGCGAGTCTGGGATCGGGAGGTGGCCGGGAAAGCGGGTCCGGCGACGCTCGCCGGAGGGCGCCGCCGCGGGCCCCTGTTTGGCGTGAGGAAGGGGAAGACCTGCCGGGTGGGACCCACTGGCAGGCATTTGAACAATTTGGAATTTTCAGTGTTCAGTTAAACTTTGGAAGGCCACAACTTGGGATAGGAAAGTCCAAAAATTGTGAAACAAATTTTGTTGGATTCCTCTAACAGAGCACAATCCAAATATGAAACCAAATTAGTATGAAACCCATTTATAATTCTGGAAAATTCATTAAATCTTTTTAGCAAAAGAATTTTAGAGGGAGTTTGGTTCATACAAAAATCCTAAAATTTGGCCAGAATGTTCTTTAGGATGCTATTGAACCCCTGTAAAAGTTTCAGACCATTTGGAGTTGATTTGATCAGAGCAATTCAAATTTGAAGGTGCTGTGTTCATTTGAATACAGAAACATTTTCAGAGAAGTTCCAAAACTTGGAAATTCAGTTCTGGGAAAATCTTAGCTGAAAAAATACTAGGAAAATTCATGCAAACTCTATGAGCTATAATTGAAATTATAGTTCACTAAGTTTGGCATGAACAGGGGAGTGATCTCAGAATTAATTCTTCTTTGCTTAATTGCTAAGAAAATTATTCTGAAGAAACCACTAAATGAATAGTGCTAAATTCTGGTCCAGAGGGTTTTCTTGTGACAAGGAACTCACACAAAAATTCTCAGCTCCATTGGAGCTCTGGATCACCCCAGCTCTGTTTAACCACTTGAGGTGATCAATGTGGAAAAGGGGGATAACCACTTAGCACTTAATCATGTGCTTAGGTCCAAGCCCAAACCACTAGCCCCAGTTTCATTTTAAATTCTTGAACAGAGTTCCAGATGTTAAAAACTTGTATTATAACAAGTAGCAGAAATATTACAATGAACTCATGTGCATATTCATTAACATGTAGTATTTTATTAACGTGTAGTCGCTGAAGGCGAGTAGGCTCCGGAAGTGCTCGATTTCCTCATTCCGGAAGAAGAACTAACTACTGACCAGAAGCAACAAGGCAAGCCCCGGTTTGCATTAACCTTTTTAATAAGTTTTACTTTGTTTACATGTGTCATATGACGTATGAATGTGCATTAGGTATAGGATGGATGGAACCCCACTTGCATGACCAGAAGTTTTCCATAAGAGTGAGGGTAGTGTCTAAGACCTCGAGTAGACAGGCTATGCTTAATGTTACATAGGGCTTCGGTACAAGTCGAGTAGTTGGAATCTACTCGCGAGATAGGCTTGGGACACATGGGTTCGGTGGAGTGATGTGAGATCACTTTAGTAATGAAAATGAGACTAGGCAGGGGCTAGGGCACAACAAGAGGAAGTCTTGTGTGCGCAGCCCTGTCCGTGTCGATTGAGGACCGATCCGTGTGCAGCCCACGCTGATCAAGTTTGAATGTACCGAAGGCATATCGGATATATGGGCCCCGATAAACCGATGTAGCCTAAACCTCCGGGCGTCGAGGCATAGCAGACCAATTTATAGGTGTAGGTTGAGGGCAGCAATGTGGAAATCTGCCAACGGGCATAGAGAGATGCTCCGTGTGGGGAACCTCCTGCTCGTTTCGGTGCGACCGGTTCGACGTTTGGGCTGTTGGGTGAAAGGTTGTCCCGTACGACATCGAGTGAGCGTGCTGTGCAGCTCCACGGGTGGGCGTACGTGACGTGCTCTTTGGGTTTCCCTGCAGGTGTATATCAAGTCGATTCGCCGTCCCTCGCGGTGAAGAGTAGCACTTGGTCACTGAGTCGTGACGTAGGCTAATGTATGAAATATGATGATTCAATACTGCTGATTGATATAATTGTATTGCTACATGTGTGCCACCAAATACGGCTTACTAAATTTCAGATTCCTGAACTGTTAACTTGTTGCTAAAAGATGAATTAAGGGTGAACTTATAGGCGTGTCCATTTGCTGCAATGTTACTATCCTATGTGCTTTGTACACCTCATGTAGAGTTTCATGCTTAGGTGAGTCGGTTAAGTATTTTTGAGCCTTTGTGCTCACGGTTGCTGCTTAAGTGTTTTTCAGGTGAGGAGCCACCCACGGACTCGGAGTATGAGTCCACCGGCAAGGGTTACCCTCCGTCGGGGACCACGGCTAAGTTGGAGCCATACACGGCGCGCTGAGCTGAGGAGTGCAGCTAGTGTGGGTTGCCCTAGGGCTGGGCAACCGCCTTTTGCTAAGTAGGCGGGCGTGAGTTGTAGAATAGTAGACTTCCGCTGTGTAATAAAGACAATAGTTTGTAACTGAAGTTTGTACCTGTTTGTACAGTTCAGTTTGTTTTCTCATGTAATTTATGGTGTTCTTATGACGTGTGCTGTCGGGTGTCGCATCGCGCGGCACCACCCTCTGCGATCCTGGATGGGCGGATCCTGGTCCGCCACAGCCTGGTATCAGAGTTGCATTGGGGATAGCACAGTACTTAAGGACTATATTATGAGAAAACTTAGGTTACGGTGAGGATTCGGTAGTTTGCCCCAGTAAGGACTATATTAGCATAGTTACTTAAAGTGGCAAAGATTAACCTATGTGTTATAATTCTGAATTTTAATTATGTAACGACGCACCTACGCTCTGGTAAGAAGGGTAAGGAACGCCACCGAAAGCGGTTCAATTTCGGTTAGCTCCCCTGACGAGGAACGTGGTTCAGGGATAGGTCTCACAGCTTGGTGTGAGTCGTCAATATGAAACTCTTGGACTCTTCATGTTCCTGAGTTCATATGAAACGATGATCCCTAGCGTGCATTAGGCAAGTAAGTGGAGACCCCATCGCGTGGTCAGTAACGCAAGAGTGTGTTCGTCTGGAAATAGCCATGGGGGACATACGCAGCGCTTGCCATCGGCGTGCCCTGCATGGCAGTAGGTGGTATCTGTTGGGTTGATAACATTCCCAACCGTCAAGACCCGTTCATGACCTACTCGGGTTCCCCGTCGTGTGGTGTTGAAACACGATCGCGTACCTTGAGACGTGACCTAACTCAAGGACGGCCGTATGACAATGATATGGGCGTTTGTATTTACTTTTAAATATGATCCTGCCTGAAATGAAAACAACCATTGAGTGCATCATTATTGTGTGGTCTTCTGCAGGTACTAACCATGTATGTATCTGTGTAGCAAACGTGTGCGAGAGACCGTTTAGTGCCACACTTGAGACGTATATGCCGGTATAATCCGGTTAGGACTTTCTTTTGTGAGGAACGTAGTACCGAGGTATCACAAGAATATGCATGAAAGATAATGATAACAAGGAATTAAAATCACTAGGTTCAACATTTAGGACCCTGGTTGGGTAGACAAATTGGAAAGGGATGAGTGTAGTTCCAAAAGACGGAAAAACGGAGTGCTCTGTTTTGGGCAGCAAATTTGCTGGTTTTCAACAGGGCATAACTCACAGGTCTTTTAGCCCAGGGAGGTTTGTTATATAGTTCCAGAAAGGTATTTCAGTACCCTACAACATTGTTGTAGACTTCCAGAGTTAAAATACAACTTAAGATGGCTTAAATCCCACAGAAATGTAAACTGTCAAGAACCAGGACAGAGTAAAACATTCTCTGAACTGCTCTGTTTTTCAAACATAACTTCCAGTAGAAAAATCTAAAATTTTCATATGATACATTTTTAGAAAGGGTAGAATATGTGTTACATCTTTGCAATTCAAAGTTTCTGGAATTTCAGCACAGAATTCAGTGGGAATCAGAGTTGAAAACAGCAACTTCCCCAGGGAGGTGCTATTAAAATTCTTCCAGAAAATCTGCTGAATTTGAATGGCCATAACTTTTTAACCAGAGCTGATCCGAGGGCAAATAAGTACTCGTTGGAAAGGTACTGAAGTTAAATTTAATTTGGTATTCAGCTTTAGTCATGAAAATGCCCAGAACCAGATCACAATCTTGAATATGTAGAAACTGGTCATTCTGGCAGAGAAATGACAGTTGAACTCATTGGAGAGATTGTTGTACCCTAGAGGGGGTTTGAGTACTCCCAATGGGGTGGAACATACTCATGAGAGGTTATCTTCAACTAGTTAAAGATTTGAGTATAGGTCTCCCTCAATTTCGTTTACTAGAGACCATGTTTGTGTCGTATTGAAGATAAAAGGGTGGTTTACATGATGACAACGCGATAGTAATGTCTCGTAGTGACCAAACCTAGTTTTGGTGAGCTTCCAAAGTGGAGGTTCATAAAGTTGGATTAACTAGCTTGTGTTTGGTCTGGTAATGGTGTAGCTTGTGCAAAGTTATTACATTATCTACATACAAGATGTATCGCATATTTTATTGTCATTATGTTGTTACGCCTATTTCATTTGACTGCATGGAAATATATTGTGGGACTGATGTTTATTGTCGTATGGTTGCAGATGGTTTGCACTAGGACCACGCACGAGGTTGGTGGCTCTAGCCAACAGGGAGGTGATGACTCCCAGCCACCGGCCCACGACAGCACCCCGCAGCAGCAGCCACCACCGCCGCCTCCGCTTACTCTAGCGGATGTGATAGCGGCACTGGTGGGAGGTCGTGAGGAGCAGACCGACCTCCTCCGCACGATCGTGCAGAATACGTCCCAGGCGGGGGGCGTCAATACAGAGGGCCTTGTGAGCCCCGTGAGGTGTCGTACTCGGATTTCATGAGTACGCACCCTCCAGTGTTCACAGAAGCCGAAGAACCACTGGAGGCTGATAACTGGCTGCGGACCATCGAGTTCAAGTTCGGGCTGCTCCAATGTACGGAGCGGCAGAAGACTCTGTTCGCAGCGCAGCAACTCCACGGTGCCGCTGGTGCGTGGTGGACGAACTATGTCACCTCACGTCCGGCTGGCCATGCCGTGGAATGGGGAGAATTCCGGGAGGCGTTCCGCGCCTATCACATTCCTCCCGGAATAATGAAGAGGAAGTTCCAAGAGTTCTTGGAGCTGAAGCAGGGCGGGAGAAGTGCCCATGACTACTCTCGTGCCTTCAACCATCTGGCGCAATATGTGTCAGACTATATATCCACTGAAGAGAAGAAGCGGGAACATTTCTATCAGGGGTTACACCCCGAAATGAAGACACATCTCGTTCAGTGGAATCGCGACACCTTCAACGACCTAGTCAGTGCCGTGATTATGCAAGAGGATGCTCAGCGGGAGTTGGCAGCTGAGCAGAGGAAGTGCAGCGCTCCACCTAGCAGTGGGGGTGGCGCTCCCCAGAAGTACCGCATGGTGTATCGGACACCATCCGGAGATCAGTGGCATCCACTGGCGTGACCTCAACGGTTTGGGGGACGTCCTTTTCTTTCACCTCCGTTCCGTCCGCCGATGCCAACACCAAGACAGCAGCAGCAGCAGCAGACGGTACCCCAGGCGTTTCCACCGCCACAACGCGCCCCGGGTTTCCGTCCACCGATCAGCGGAGGACCGCCCCGTTTTACATGCTTCACGTGTGGCCAGGCGGGCCACTTCGCGAAGGACTGTCCCCAGGGGCAGCAAAGCAGCGGGCAAGCCCAGTTCCAGGGCGGTCCTCGAGGCCGACCTTCGGTCAAGAAGGTTGGTTAGCGGACTGGGGGCGTCCGCAACCTTGACAATGAGGACGCCCCAGAGGTAGACAACGTGCTGGCGGGTATGTTTACTCTCAACAACCAAGCCATCATCATACTGTTTGATTCTGGTGCAACCCACAGCTTTATAAGTGCATCCTATGTGGCTAAGCATCAAATGCAAGTCTTCCCAACCGACTGCACTTATATGATTTGCTCACCGGGAGGGAAGATCTCAGCTAATATGATGATTCCAAAAGCACCTCTGTGCTTAGGTGGGAAACTATATCCCACCACCTTGATAATCCTTATGGGGCAAAAGATTGATGCAATCTTAGGGATGCCATGGCTACAATACCATGGCGCTGTCCTAGAGACTCGGACACGGACGGTTCATTTAAACTCTCCATTTCACCATCCACATTCCATGGTGTTAGACACACCAGTCCGGCAAATTTCAGCAATTAATAACGCTGAAGCTCTCAAGTTAGAGGACATCCCCGTAGTCCGGGAGTACCCCAACGTGTTCCCGGATGATCTTCCGGGCATGCCACCTGAGCGGGACGTCGAGTTCAAGATTGAACTTGCACCCGGGACTACACCCATATCCCGGAGGCCATACAAAATGGCTCCCAATGAGCTGGCTGAACTAAAATAACAGCTCAATTATCTGTTGAGCAAGGGTTTCATTAGGCCGAGTTCCTCGCCTTGGGGATGCTCGGCGCTGTTCATGAAGAAGAAGGATGAAACCTTGAGGCTGTGTGTGGACTACCGGCCGCTCAACGCCGTCACCATCAAGAATAAGTACCCACTGCCCCGCTTCGACATATTATTTGATCAACTTCTGGGTGCAATTGTGTTCTCCATGATGGACCTTCGTTCTGGATATCATCAGATCAAGATCCGGGCGGAGGATGTCCCGAAGACGGCTTTCTCGACGAGATACGGCTTATACGAATATCTCGTCATGTCCTTTGGTCTCACAAATGCTCCAGCCCATTTCATGTATCTCATGAACTCCGTGTTCATGCCGGAGCTGGACAAGTTTGTGGTAGTGTTCATCGACGATATCTTGGTTTACTCCAAGACAGAAGCCGAACATGCCAAACACTTGAGGATCGTTCTTCAACGGTTGTGAGACCACAAGCTCTACGCCAAGTTCAGCAAATGCGAGTTTTGGATCGGCCAAGTGCCATTCTTGGGACATATCATCTCAGCTGAGGGCATTGCGGTTGACTCAAGCAAAATAGAGCAGGTGCTGAAATGGAAAGCTCCCACTTCAGTTCATGAAGTCAGAAGTTTCCTCGGGTTAGTGGGATACTATCGGAGATTTATTCCAAGTTTCTCCAAGCTCGCTAAGCCGATGACAGAATTGCTGAAGAAGGGAGCGAAATATGTTTGGAACACGGCGTGTGAAGGAGCGTTCCAAGCATTGGTGAAGCATCTCACCACAGCCCCGGTCCTACCTCAACCAGATACAACAAAGCCCTTCGACGTGTATTGTGACACGTCCGGTATTGGGCTCGGCTGCGTGTTGATTCAGGAAGGACGTGTGGTCGCATATGGCTCACGCCAACTTTGGAACCATGAGCAGCACTATCCGACTCATGATCTTGAGCTTGCTGCAGTGGTTTTGGCGCTGAAAATGTGGAGGCACTATCTCCTGGGGAATCTGGTGCATCTCTACACCGACCACAAGAGCTTGAAATACATTTTCACCCAGAAGGAGCTGAACATGAGGCAAAGGAGGTGGTTAGAACTGATCAAATATTATGAAATTGAGATTCATTACCACCCCGGCAAGGCAAATGTGGTTGCCTATGCGCTGAGTCGGAAATCACATGTCCATCACCTCACCATTACACCGGTGGAGGAGGAAGAGCCAAGTTTATATTTGGTTCCTTATGGATCGCTGTACAACCTTGCCCTCATCCCTACTATTAGGGAGGACATCATTGCAGCTCAGAAGACTGATAAAGGCATGGCACATCTCCGGAGACGGATAGACAACGGAGAGATCAAGTGTTTCCAGAAAGATGAGTAGGGGACGCTATGGTTCAATGACCGCATAGTCGTACCCCGGGATATGGAGCTCAGGAAGAAGATCCTCGATGAAGCTCACTTGTCTAAGTACTCCATTCATCCGGGCAGCAACAAAATGTACCAGGATTTGAAAAAGAAGTTTTGGTGGACACGGATGAAGCGGGAGGTAGTGAAGTACGTATCCGAGTGCGATACGTGCCGACGAGTGAAAGCTGATCACATGAAGAAATCAGGGCTGTTGCGACCCCTGAAGATCCCAGCATGGAAATGGGAGGATGTGAGCATAGATTTCATTGTGGGATTACCCCTAACTTCCAACAAACATGATTCCATTTGGGTGATCGTTGACCCACTAACCAAGTCAGCTCACTTCCTTCCCGTGCATACACATTTCCATGCCAACAGATATGCGGAGTTATATATTGCCAGGATTCTATGCCTGCATGTTGTACCCAAGACCATAGTCTCAGACCGTGGTGCATTGTTTGTATCTCGCTTTTGGGAGCAGTTGCATGCTACTTTGGTACTAAACTAATTAGAAGCTCCGCTTACCACCCTCAGACAGATGGCCAAACAGAGAGGGTGAATCAGGTTCTAGAAGATATGTTGAGAGCATGTGCCATCCACCATGGTAGGAACTGGGATGATCACCTACCGTTGGCGGAATTCTCGTACAACAATGGCTATCAGGCGAGTATCAAGATGGCACCCTACGAAGCTCTCTACGGTCGCAAATGCCGCACCCCATTAAACTGGTGCGAGACCGGTGAAAGGGTCACATAAGGGGTTGATGTGGTGAACGACGCCGAAGAGTGCGTTCGGACGATTCAAGCCAACTTGAAGGCCGCTCAATCCCGACAGAAGAGCTACGCTGATAAGAGGCGTAGACCGTTGCACTTTGACGTCGGTGAACACGTGTACTTCCGCGTGTCTCCGATGAAGGGCGTGCACCGGTTCGGTGTGAAGGGGAAGCTCGCTCCCCCTTTCATTGGACCCTATGCTATCACCGAGAAGTGCGGACCAGCAGCGTATCGATTGGAGCTACCGGCATCTCTTGCTGGTGTCCATGAAATTTTCCATGTCTCCCAGCTGAGAAAATGTCTGAAACATACCGCTGCTGTTACTACCGAAGACATCGGCGAGTTGCAACCGCACTTGACATATGATGAATATCCGGTGGCAATTCTTGATGAGAAAGCCAGAACCACGCGTAGCAGAACGTTGTGGTTCTACAAAATACTCTGGAGCAACCACACCGCCGAAGAAGCGACGTGGTATAGCGAGGAATTCCTTTGCTCAAATTACCCGGAGTTCATGGCATCTCAGCATGGGTAAGTCCCTATTACATCGCTATCTCTTCTTTCGTAATCTCGGGATGAGATTCTTTTAACGGGGGAGGGATGTAAAAGCCCAAGAAAAGGGACTTGCAAAAACTTTCTTCACCTCACAACACCAAAGTTTTTGTTGTGAATATCTTAAAAAATATTGTGAAGAGCAAGTAACCTCCATCAAAAGAGTGATTAGAGGGGAAAGCCTACACCTTCACAAAGTAGGATTTCTACACATATGATAACACATGCGAGGGTGTTCAAAAACCAACTTAGAGTCATTTACATGTTTGGACCCTAGTTGGATTAAGACCACTGAGTGAAGTACTCAAATGCAAGGGGAGGATTTGAAAATCAGAATCTGAACTAATGTCCAACCCAAAATTCAAATGAGGGAAGGACATAAGGGTGATTCAAAACTGTTGCATTCAAACTCATGGTTGCAGCAGCTAACACAAGGATCAAAGTGCATATTTGGATTCCTTAGGTCCAAATTAGTGGGGAGGCAAAGTTTCAATAATTTTTGAAAAGGTTTGCTACCCATTTTTCCAAAACGGATCCAAATGTGCAAAGAATTCAAATATACATTTCAATTTGAGGGAAACTTCTCCAATCATACAAATGTAGCTCAGTTTGAGACTTCAAACATTTGAATTACTCACTTTCCAAATTTTTGGAGATCTTTTGAGGGATGGGGGAGCACTGACCAGTAGGGCCCACATGTCATTGGGTGGAATAGACTTATCCCCCAAGTTTCTCTCTGTTTTCTCAGTCAACCGAAGGCAGCCAGCTGCCGCGCGCGCCACCGGCCGGGCAGCCACATCCTGGTTCTCTTCGCTCGCGCTGGCAGCCGAGAAACAGCAAGCCCCCTCCTCTACGTGACTCCCTCCTCACGCAACCGAGCCATACGCGTGCTTCTCTGCAATACAGCAAGCGCACAGGCTCTGTTTCACTCACCGGCACCGCTCCTCCGCCTCCCACTGTACGCCGGCGCCTGCTCGGCCTTTGCCCAAGCCGCCAACACAAAAAAGGAGCACCAGTGGGTGCTCTAGCTAACCGCCCCACCACCTCGCGGCGTTAGCGCCTCATACAGCCACAAATCGACGATCGCCACAAGTTAGGGCGGGGCGGCGAGTCTGGGGTCGGGAGGTGGCCGGGAAAGCGGGTCCGGCGACGCTCGCCAGAGGGCGCCACCGCGGGCCCCTGTTTGGCGCGAGGAAGGGGAAGACCTGCCGGTTGGGACCCACTGGCAGGCATTTGAACAATTTGGAATTTCCAGTGTTCAGTTTAAACTTTGGAAGGCCACAACCTGGGGTAGGAAAGTCCAAAAATTGTGAAACAAAATTTGTTGGATTCCTCTAACAGAGCACAATCCAAATATGAAACCCAATTAGTATGAAACCCATTATTTAATTCTGGAAAATTCTTTAAAGCTTTTTAGAAAAAGAATTTTAGAGGGAGTTTGGTTCATCCAAAAATCCTCAAATTTGGTCAGAATGTTCTTTAGGATGTTAGTGAACCCTGTAAAAGTTTCGAACCATTTGGAGTTGATTTGATCAGAGCAATTCAAATTTTAAGGTGCTGTGTTCATTTGAATACAGAAACATTTTCAGAGAATTTCCAAAACTTCGAAATTCAGTTCTGGGCTAATCTCAGCTGCAAAAATACTAGGAAAATTCATGCAAACTCTATGAGATATAATTGAAATTATAGTTCACTAAGTTTGGCATGAACAGGGGTGTGATCTCAGAATGAATTCTTCTTTGCTTAATTCCTAGGAAAATTATTCTGAACAAACCACTCAATGAAAAGTGCTAAATTCTGGTCCACAGGGTTTTTTTGTGACAAGGAACTCACACAAAAATTCTCAGCTCCATTGGAGCTCTGGATCACCCTTGCTCTGTTTAACCACTTGAGGTGATCAATGTGGAAGAGGGGGATAACCACTTAGCACATAATCATGTGCGTAGGTCCAAGCCCAAACCACTTGCCCCAGTTTCATTTTAAATTCTTGAACAGAGTTTCAGATTTAAAAACTTGTATTAGAACAAGTAGCAGAAACATTACAATGAACTCATGTGCATATTCATTAACATGTAGTATTTTATTAACGTGTAGTCGCTGAAGGCGAGGAGGCTCCGGAAGTGCTCGATTTCCTCCTTTCGGAAGAAGAACTAACTACTGACCAGCAGCAACAAGGCAATCCCCGGTTTGCATTAATCTTTTTAAAAAGTTTTACTTTGTTTACATGTGTCATATGAGGTATGAATGTGCATTAGGTATAGGATGGATGGAACCCCACTTGCATGACCAGAAGTTTTCCATAAGAGTGAGGGTAGTGTCTAAGACCTCGAGTAGACAGGCTATGCTTAATGTTTCATAGGTCTTCGGTACAAGTCGAGTAGTTGGAATCTACTCGCGAGATAGGCTCGGGACACACGGTTCGGTGGAGTGATGTGAGATCACTTTAGTAATGAAAATGAGACTAGGCAGGGGCTAGGGCGCAACAAGAGGAAGTCTTGTGTGCGCAGCCCTGTCCGTGTCGATTGAGGACCGATCCGTGTGCGGCCCACGCTGATCAAGTTTGAACGTACCGAAGGCATATCGGATATATGGGCCCCGATAAACCGATGTAGCCTAAACCTCCGGGCGTCAAGGCATAGCCCACCAATTTATAGGTGTAGGTTGAGGGCAGCAAGGTGGAAATCTGCCAACGGGCATAGAGAGATGCTCGGGAACATCCTGCTCGTTTCGGTGCGACCGGTTCAACGTTTGGGCTGTTGGGTGAAAGGTTGTCCCGTACGACATCGAGTGAGCGTGCTGTGCAGCTTCACGGGTGGGCGTACGTGACGTGCTCTTTGGGTTTCCCTGCAGGTGTATATCTAGTCGATTCGCCGTCCCTCGCGGTGAAGAGTACCACTTGGTCACCGAGTCGTGACGTAGGCTAATGTATGAAATATGATGATTCAATACTGCTGATTGATATAATTGTATTGCTACATGTGTGCCACCAAATACGGCTTACCAAATTTCAGATTCCTGAACTGTTAACTTGTTGCTAAAAGATGAATTAAGGGTGAACTTATAGGCGTGTCCATTTGCTTCAATGTTTCTATCCTATGTGCTTTGTACACCTCATGTAGAGTTTCATGCTTAGGTGAGTCGGTTTAGTCTTGTTGAGCCTTCGTGCTCACGGTTGCTGCTTAAGTGTTTTTCAGGTGAGGAGCCACCCACGGACTCGGAGTACGAGTCCACCGGCGAGGGTTACCCTCCGTCGGGGACCACGGCTGAGTGGGAGCCGTACACGCCGCGCTGAGCTGAGGAGTGCAGCTAGTGTGGGTTGCCCTAGGGCTGGGCAACCGCCTTTTGCTAAGTAGGCGGGCGTGAGTTGTAGAATAGTAGACTTCCGCTGTGTAATAAAGACAATAGTTTGTAACTGAAGTTTGTACCTGTTTGTACAGTTCAGTTTGTTTTCTCATGTAATATATTGTGTTCTTATGACGTGTGCTGTCGGGTGTCGCATCGCGCGGCACCACCCTCTGCGATCCTGGATGGGCAGATCCCGGTCCGCCACAATCTTCTTCCTCCTCACGCCCCGCGCCTCCCCGCGGCTACCCTCGTCAGAGAGCTCGTCGGAATGGGGTTCCCGTGCTCCAAACATCGCCAAACTTGCTGCTACTACCTATTTCTACACGGGAAACATTCTGCCAGTCTTACCCCTCGCCGACGATGGCCGGAGATGGGCGTGCGGCGGTGGCAGTAACTTCAGCGACTCCGGCGGTAGGGTAATCACTCGGTGAGCATGGAAACCCGCCACGGCTTGGTCCTACAGCACCACTGTCACCAGGGTAACATGGATCACTACCCTTATCATGTTGAAAATGGCCAGAAACACGAGCTCACCATGCGACCGCAGTGGTTTTTCGCTGCCATGAGGAAAAACACGGAGAACCCTTCTGATTCTGCATGGTTTTGCTTGCCATTTGCTCGAGAAGGGTCGCCATGACTTGGAGAACCTATGGTTAGACTCTCATGAACCCTAACTTAATATGGCTGAGGAGTTTCCCGTTTCCTTCACCTCGTTTCAAGGAAACCGCCGATAACAAACTTCAAATTCCGGCCAACCTAAGCTACGACCTAGCTCCAAACTTGGCGGACAGCTAGTGGGGTTGACAACGCACCTAGGACGACAGTTGGTTGAGCGTGAACGTTTCTGAGGTGGTCAGTCGACGGTGCGGCGTCGTGGCGGCAAAGTTGCACGCGGGAAGACTAATTGTGCTCAGTTCTCGAGATTGGTTTGGAGGAACATCGTTGGGTGTCGTCAGGGAGAAAGAAAAGATCCTTGCGCACCTTTTAATGGCCTCAACCGGGCGTGATAACGCCAGGGTGGCGTCGGCGATGGGAGAGCGGCGCGGAGCAACAGAGCAGCGGTCGAAGCAACTCGAGCGGAGCAGAGAGTCGAGCGAGGGAGTGATGAAACATTCACGTGGGCAGAGGAGGCGATGAATATTCCTCTCGGCGTTCTGATCTCCCCAACAGGAGGTGGCGTGGTGGAGTCATCGAGAGGGGGTTGCACCGGGAGCTGGCGAGCGCTCGTCCGAAGCAGTAAAACCTGTGGACTGTTTGACTTGAAGTGTGGCCTACATGTGGGGCCCCTCCCACCTAATTCTCCACTGATATTTTCCCTTTGGTCTCCAAATTAAAAACCTTGCTTCACCTCAAAGTCATGGATTTGAAGTGTTGAATTCAAATGAATTCATTTAGGGTCAAGAAATTTGGCAATTTGGTTTTTGAATTTGAATCTCTCCCTTTTTATTGATTCAAAACCCCTAGCAAGCTAAACCGAAATAATCCAAACTTCGGCATGGATGCTAATTCAAATATGGGGAACACATTTGTGGAACCAAATTTGCAAGTTGAGGAAGTTGGAATTTGAAACTAGAATTTAAATTCAGATTCGAGGCCTTCCTCTTTTAATTCCCAACAAATAGTAAAACCCCTCCAAATAAGCTGAAATTTTGAATGCTTACTATTTGGATTATGGAGTCCCAAGTTATGAATTTAGATCTCCATTTTTGGAGTTTTTGGGAAGTTTGAATCATCACTTTGAAATCACACCGTTACAATTCAAAGTTTTAATTCCCCTCATTTTTCCTAAGTACGAATGTGCTGAATTCCTTGGTAGCACTTTTTGGGGATTCTACAATAAAACCCTGGCTGCGCCTTAGAGATAAAGCTTCTATTAGAATTTTAGAGATAAAGCTTCTAGAATAATTTTAGAGATAAAGCTTCTAGAAGAATCGTGGGGATAAAGATTCTAGAAGAATCTTGGAGATAAAACTTCTAGAAGAATCTTGGATATAAAGCTTATAGAAGAATCTTGGAGATAAAACTTAGATATAAAGCCTCTAGAAGAATCTTGGAGATAAATATTAGAGATAAAGCTTCTATATGAACCTTAGAGATAAAGCTTCTAGATAAGCTTTGAGATAGAGCATAGAGATACAGTCGTGGAGATAAAACACCCTGCTGGCCGCACCTCTTAGGGATAGAGTCCTTCTCCTCCTCCAAACTGAGTACGAGATTGCATCCCTTGGAGATAAAGTCCTTCTCCTCTCCCAAACTGAGTAGGAGATCTTCCCCCTTATAATACAGCCTTCCTTGGCCGCCACCCCAGCCAAAACAAGCCCGTAGCCCCCTGCTGCCAAGCCCTGGTCGCCACCCTTTGCTGCTACCCTTGTCCACCGTCGAAGCTCTGCCCCGCCTCGCCGTCACCGGAGAAGAAGACCCCTGCTGCCCTGTCCTGGCTGCAGCCCTATTCTTTCCGAAAAAAAAAAGCTCCAGCTGCTGCCATTGCAAGGAGAAGGTCAGCCGTAAGGAGAGGTAGGTCCCCGTCACCCCTCTTACCACGTCTCTGTTGTTGCTACGTACCTGTTTTTCTCCACCCCCCTGCGAGCAGGAATTTCTGCACGTGGGTAGACCACGTTCCGGTTACGTTTTGATGGTGGAATTGATCTACACTTGAGTTAAGATCATAACCACGTCCACACTTAATTCCAGCAGCCTCATTCATTGTAAAACCCCATGAAGGCTCACTAAAACTTGCAAGAACACGTGCAAACTGATTACTATAAGCTGCACTATAGGATTTGCATTTTGTCTACCTCATTGCATCTTGAGTAAAGTTTGTGCATGACGTTTGATTTCTGTACTACTTGTATGTATGTGGTCGTGAGTAGAAGGACACGCTCAAGAGGCCATCTACGAGGAACTACATCACCAAAACTTCGAGACGCTTGAGCAACACAAACCGCGGGAGCAAGGCAAGTGCCCCTTGACCATATTGATCGTATGTTTTTAAACTGTTTTGCTTTTGAAAACTGCATGCTCATGTAAACTTGATTGAAACCCTTTAGTAGGAGCTTACTATCTTTGTTAAACTGCAAGCTTCGTTCATGGTTATGCTGAATGAGATGGTGGTTTTCTTGCATTAGATCTAAGGACCGATTCATGCGAGAACATGTCAGGAAAATAGTGCCGCCACAAGGCCAAATATGGGTGCCGCTTAGCTGCCTGATTAGATATGTTGCTAGCTTGTTATGGACCATTGGATGGCGCGGGGAATTGGAGTCGAGGAGGACTTCCCTAGGAACTGCATGGCACACCAGGGGTCCCGTGGGTGGGAGAATGGAGATTCGACCGTACCGGTGAAACCTCAGTGGGTCCGTACATTCTAGTAGCCCCTTTGTAAAGGCTATTTTTTGATCTATTGGCTATATACCAACGGTTTTGAAATGGCAGAATGGAGGTTTCTCTAGTCGCCAACGGGTGATGAAATAACGAACTTAGGGGTGAAGTGGTGCCACCTTTGCAGAGTGTAAAACTATCAAGATAGTCGTGCTTCTAGTTAGAAGCACCTGGCCTACTTCCATGATTAGAGGCAAAATTTGGGATTTTTATTTGGGTATGGTTGTGGTATGTCACACCCGGTTTTTCCAAAGAAACAACCAAGTGAATATCACATGTATGCCAGGATCAATTTCTCATACATGTGATGACAAATAGTGAAGCATCATTTATTACAAGCCAGGTGTTGAATATAAATAAGTCTTACATCGCAAAAGTCTCGATGGACAATAATAAGTTCATCACAAGTAAATAAACTAGCAGCGGAATATTATTCTTGAAGGCTCCATCACAGGCGTTGCCCGGGGGTCTCCATGAACCTAGAAACCTTCTTCGGGTCCAAAGTCTTGGTCATTATACACCACCTCATTATCTTGACCTGAGCAGCAATATAAACCAACAAAATATGCAAGATTGAGTACCGATGGTACTCAGCAAGTGTGGGAAAATTATATCATGCATGGCTAGAACAAGGAGAGGATGAACTCATGGTTAAAGCACTACGTATTTAATACCTATCACCTTAGCTTATTAAGCACCTACATTACTACACAGGTGAAATGGTCCAAATCTCCCATCCCATCATCATAATCCAATAACCATAACATCATTTCCAATGTTAAGCTCCCCGCTTAACATCCACAACTTCCAAAACCATCACTCCTCTAATCATGAATAAGTCCAAGCCGCTCTTGACCGTGAGCACGGCTGTCATGACAGTTTTGACTCTGCAGAGTTTGTACCACTGTACCCACATGTAGTGATTTCATCCCCCGTTGCCGGGTGGACTAAAAGAACCTCCACTATGCCAGTTGCTACGAACCACATTCATACTTCCCAGGTGTGTAGCCAGGAGATCACTACGAAGCCTTTACAAAGGGATTCCCGATGAGCGTGGGCCCACTGAGGTTTCACCCCTAACAGCATACAAGAGACTCCAACCCCGCTGCAGTGGCCCCCTCTTGAGCCTTGCGGTTCATATGGTAGTCCAGCTGACACCTACTCCCCGCACCATCCAACACATCAATACTACGCCGGGGATACACCTAATTAATTGGCCAAGCTGCCCCATCTCAGCATGTGGTTGGCACTGTAAAGCCAGGTTACATGCTCCATGAACCGGTCCTTAGGATCCTGGCAAGTACTAAACACAAACCCGAGTCTCGTACACCCAGCACACAACCAAAACATCCAACTTGCCTTGATCCCTACCTCTACATAACTCACAATATCTCATTCAAGAGTATGGTAAAATAAACTGATGATCTCATATCCCAAATATACCATTCTAAGCATCGCTAAGCATATGCATAATAATAAATGACATGATAAAATAAATCCCAATCCAAGCTACAAGGAAACAAGGTGATGCAATTCTAGGGAAACTCCTAGCATGGGTTTCATATTTAACTTGACAATGCAAATAATTCTATCTACACATCCTAGCATAGGATCAAAGTGGTCAAGGACACTTGCCTCCTTCTTGCTGCTCTTGAAATGGGTAGTTCTGGTCTTGGAAAGGAACAACTTGCTCTTGAGCAGGTTCTACATCATACCATCACACACAGCAAAAGAAAAACAACAATCATAAGACATAGTTCACACTTCTACTTCATACAAACCACACATTCACATTTATGAAAGTCCTTCACCATTATATGTGTTGTGGTTACTTCATGTGTGTTGAGTTGTGGCTTGCATGCACTTTTAATCATGTGTATATGATTCCTACTTTTGTGTTCACATTTATACTTACCTACTATTTATATATGAGTTTCCAATTTAAATAAATTCCTTATATTCAACTACTACACCTTTTCACTACCAAGTATGTATGAAAAGTATTTTTCTTCTCCATATGTGCCTTTAGAATTGTTACCAACCTTAAACTGAATTCTTTGGTTTTTAGAAACTCCATTTATCATTTACTAGTTGCTATATTTTCAGATTTATTTTCCTCTACATAAATGTGTTCTTTATTATGAAATTAGTAATATACATCATCTAAACAAAATAGGTTCTGGTCCTAAATAATTTTAATAACATATTTTGACCTTTGCCTCTGATGTAAACTATTTCACAATTATTCTACCTATTTTCTAAAACTATTCATTACTTAAAAATGTGTCCCTAAATGTGAATAATAAATTAAACAGATTCAATTCAGCCCAAAATATGTTTTTATCTCACTCCAAAGTTTTCTAAATACTGAGAATGTTTTTAATTTAATTATGACAATATGTTTGTCCCACTTTTTAATTTTTAAACACTAGCCACATATTCAATTTCCTAATTTAAATACTAAACAGGGCTAATAAGGTAAACTCACCCCATTACAGGGTCTATAATATTATTTTCAGAATTTCCAGGGGTCTAGCTACACTTATCAGAGGTGTTTTTCCTAATTTTTATTAAGTCCAGGGGCTAAAACTGATTTTTAAATGAATTTACATGATTTTCTGGAGTTCCAGGGGCTAGATCAGAAGTTTCCGGGGCTAGCTCTTATTTCCCGAGAACCCCAGGGGGTAGCACGTAAGATTTCCAGTCTTTATAACGCGGGGCTGACGTGACCGTCCGATTTTAAACCGACGGCTGAGATTATAACATCGAACCGGTACACGGGGATTTAAACCCTACCGTGCGATTTAAAATAAACGGCGCACAAGCGGCCACGTCGCTCTGATCGAGCGCGGGCGGCGCTGCCGGCGGCGGGAAGCGGCGATCTCGCCGGAAACTTTCGGATCTTCGGGAATTCTTCCTAAAACTGTGATTTTATGGCATATATCGGTAGAGGGGAGGTCGGGGATCTCACCTTGGGGATTTTCTTGAGCTCGGAGGTCCTGGAAGGTGATCGGCGACGAGGTCCGAGGCAAAACCACGGCGAAGCTCGTCGGCGCTGCGTTTACACCGCAAATCACCGAGTTTTCTGCACCTGCAAGGTTCCCCGGAGGCGGTGGATCAAGACGAGCGAGTTAGATCGGAATTTCCGAGCTTAGATCGGCCAGGATTCGCCGGAGAAGTCTCGGTTCTCAACGGAGTAAAAATCGGCGATCGTGGGGGAAAAACAGAACGAGGCCGGGGTTTTTATAGACGGGGGAGGGCGGTGGGGTGGTTTAGATCATGTGCGCGTCGCCTACGAACAGAATTCAGCGGGGATACGCCGAAATCCCGATCGGTTTTGATTCGGGTGCGAGGGAGTCCGGCGCTGTCGCGAGGTAGACGAAGATCGGGTGGGTCCCGCCTGTCAGCGTGAGGAAGCAGCGCGCTCGGCTGTGGGCTGGCGCGGGCGCTGGCTGGGCCGGCTGGTGGGTTTCGGCCCACTGGCCGGTTTTTTTCTGTTTTCTCTTTTTCTTTTTCTATTTCTTTTCTGATTTGAGTTAAATTTGAATTCCAGTTTGAATTTGACTTTTTGCAAAACATGCAACACGTCCAAAAAATTTTAAATTCCCCTCTTAACATGATTTAGGGTTTTGAATCAAAATTTTGGGGTGTTACAGCTCTACCCCCCTTAAAAGGAATCTCGTCCTCGAGATTGGTGTTTCTAAGAAAACAATTCTGGAAATTGTGCCTCGAGCTCATCTTCCCGCTCCCAGGTGGCTTCCTCTTCTGAGTGATGCTTCCATTGCACCTTGCACATCCGGGTTTTTTTATTTCTGGTGAGGCGTTCCATTGTCTCCAAGATCTTGTATGGTTGCTCGGCATAAGACATCTTCAGCTACATCCACTTCATTCATGGGTAACACCTCTTCAGGCGTTCTCAGGCATTTCTTGAGTTGTGACACATGGAATACATCGTGCACATCCGATAGACGAGCTGGTAACTCTAGATGATACACCACTTCGCCTTTCCTTTCCAGAACTTGAAAGGGTCCGATGTATCGAGGTGACAACTTCCCTTTCACCTTGAACCAACGAAGTCCTCGGATAGGGGACACCTTGAGATAAACATAGTCTCCCACGTTGAAAACGAGCTCTCTTCTTCGTACATCAGCATAACTCTTTTGGCGTGTCTGTGCTATCCTCAAATTGTTGCGAATTTCCCTTACCTTCGCCTCGGCTTCTTGTAGTACTTCTGGACCAAACACTTTACTTTCCCCCGTTTGATTCCAAAATAGGGGAGTTCTGCACTTCCTCCCGTACAAAGCTTCAAACGGTGACATCTTCATACTAGCTTGATAGCTGTTGTTATAAGAAAACTCCGCATACGGTAAGTTCTTGTCCCAACTCCTATTGTTTTTGAGTGCACATGCCCTTAGCATATCTTCAAGGATCTAATTGGTTCTTTCCGTCTGCCCGTCAGTTTGGGGATGATAGGCAGAACTAAAGTTCAGATGGGTTCCCATGGTTTCGTGCAACTTCTGCTAGAACCTTGAGGTGAACTGTGTCCCTCGATCCGACACAATCTTCTTTGGCACTCCATGGTAACACACGATCCTTGACATGTACAACTCTGCCAATTTGGATCCGCTGTAGCTTTCTTTCACGGGGATGAAATGAGCTACCTTGGTTAGCCTATCAATGATGACCCATATCGAATCATACCCTGATTGGGTCCTAGGCAATCCCACGATGAAATCCATGTTGATTTCTTCCCATTTCCATTCAGGCACTTTGAGTGGTTGCAATAATCCCGCGGGTCGTTGATGTTCTGCTTTCACCAACTGACATGTGTCACATAGGGCAACATGTTCCGCGACATCTCGCTTCATGCTATACCACCAATACCTGCCCTTGAGGTCCTGGTACATCTTCGTACTCCCAGGATGAATGGAATAGTCGGAATCGTGAGCCTCCTTCAAAATCAATTCACGGATCTCCTTTACTTCAGGCACACAGATCCTTTTCCCGTGCCACACCGTACCTTGTTCATCCTCTCTTAAACCTGGAGCTTTATTTTCCTTGATGAGTTGCCTGATTTCCTGTATCTTCTCATCATTCTTTTGACCTTCGCGTATGTCTCGCTGTAGTGTGGAGTCCACTTCCATGGCGATGGCCTCACCACTATTTACTAGACATAGATTGAGCCTTATAACCTCGTCCTTCAATTCTGCAGGCATTTCCTTCCAGCTCAACTTATTGACCTGCACTTTCCGACTTAAAGCATTGGCCACGACGTTTGCTTTCCCAAAATGATAGTTGATACCTACATCAAAGTCATTGATTAGCTCTAACCATCTCCTTTGTCTGAGGTTGAGATCTGGCTGTGTGAATATGTACTTCAAACTCTTATGATCCGTATATATCTCGGTCCTCTTCCCCATCAAATAGTGCCGCCAAATTTTCAACGCGTGTACCACTGCGGCTAGTTCTAGGTCATGTGTAGGATAGTTCTTCTCGTGCTTCCGAAGCTGCCGGGATGCATATGCCACGACATGCCCTTCTTGCATGAGAACACATCCCAACCCGTTTCCAGAGGCATCACAGTACACCGTAAAGTTCTTTTGCATATCTGGGATAACGAGCACTGGGGCTGTTGTCAATCTTTTCTTTAGCTCCTGAAAGCTCGTCTCGCACTATGGCGTCCAGGTGAATGTGATTCCCTTCTCCAACAGTTTGGTGAGAGGTCTCGAGATCTTAAAGAATCCCTCAATAAACCGTCGATAGTATCCAGCCAATCCCAAGAAGCTTCGAACTTCCCCGACGTTTTCAGGGGTCTTCCACTTCTGTATATCTTCAATTTTGGCAGGATCCACGGCGATTCCTCCCTCTGAGATTATATGTCCTAAGAAGGGAACTCTCTTCATCCAAAACTCACACTTGCTCAACTTGGCATATAGTTGGTGTTCTCTCAGCCTTTGCAACACCAACCTTAGATGTTCCTCATGTTCTTCTTCATCTTTGGAGAAGACGAGAATGTCATCTATGAAAACCACCACAAATTTGTCCAGATATTCCATGAATACCTTGTTCATGAGATACATGAAGTATGCCGGGGCATTAGTTAGCCCGAAAGGCATGACGGTGTATTCATACAGTCCGTACCGAGATACGAAAGCTGTCTTGGGAATATCAGATTGCCTTATCTTGAGTTGGTGATATCCCGACCTGAGATCAATTTTCGAGAACACACAAGCTCCCCTCAACTGATCAAACAAGTCTTCAATACTGGGTAATGGGTACTTGTTCTTGATGGTTACCTCATTCAAAGCACGGTAATCCACGCATAACCTTTGGGTTCCGTCTTTCTTGGGCACAAATATCATCGGAGCTCCCCATGGTGAGGAACTAGGGCGAATATACACCTTCTCCAACAATTCTGTCAAATGATCCTTGAGTTCTTCTAGCTGCTTGGAGTCCATCCGATAAGGTCTCTTGTATATAGGGGTTGTTCCAGGCACTAGCTCAATTGCGAATTCCACTTCACGATCGGGAGGCATACCTGGCAATTCCTCTGGAAAAACGTCTGGATATTCCCTGATAATTCGGATCTCCTCCACTTTCACCTCAACTTGATTTAATTGAACATCCCTCCTAGGCTCTTGTACTGTTATAAATTTACTTTTGTGCCACTAGGGTGCGTTAGTTCCACCGTTCTGGTCGAACAATGGATGATTCCGTTATGTTTTGTCAACCAATCCATACCCAAGATAATATCTATCCCTTGGGAATCTATCACTATGAGGTTAGCAGTAAATACCACCCCATTAATGTCTAGGTTCACTTTGGGACACACTTGTCTTGTCCTTATTTCTCCACCTGGAGAGTTTACTGCTAGCATATGGTTCATTTGTGTTGTTGCTAGGTCATGCTTCTTAACAAACCCGTGAGCAATGAACAAATGGGTAGCACCAGAATCAAACAGCAGGGTTGCAAGGTGTAAATTGGCAGGAAACTTACCAACTACCACGTCGGGTGCATCTTGTGCTTCCTCCATAGTGACGTGGTTCACCCGTCCTCGCATCACATTCTGCTGTGGTGGCTGTGCGGGCTTCTTCTTTGGGCATTTATGGGAGTAGTGCCCCACTTCACCGCAGCTAAAACATTGCACACCAACCTTAGGTGCCTGGCCTTTGTTGTCTTGGGGTTGGTTTGGGGGTCCTTGCACTGCTGGTCGAGGTGGATATGCGGGGCGAGGCTGCTGCACAAACTGACGTTGCGGCTGTGCTGGTGCTGCGGGAGGCCTGTAGTTTGGGTTGTACCCTCTTGGTGCTGAATAGGGTACCGCAGCACGGCTCGTCTGCCCCGTAGGTTGCTGCATCATACGTGGGCGGGTGTTGCTCCCTAAGGCTTGATGTGACCACCCGGCCTTCCTCTTATTCTCATTTTCCAAGGCCTTTAGCTTCCTTTCTACCACAAATGCTCTGTCCACCATCTTTTGGAAGCTTTCATACTCATTTGAGGACATTGCACACTGCATCTCCGCGGTAAGTCCTTCCACGAAACAATCTTGTTTCTTCTCATCAGTCTCTATGTCTCGTGGGGCATAACGGGATAGTTGAGTAAATTTAGTGAGGTATTCCGTCACCGTCATGTTTCCCTGCTGCAGTCCCAAAAACTCCTTCCTCTTGTTTTTGAGTTCACCTCTTGGGATGTAATGGTTGCGGAAGCTATGCTTGAACTCTTCCCAAGTGATGTTCTCAGGGTCATGATGGGCAGCCACGTAGGCGGTCCACCAATCAGCAGCAGGTCCATGCAATTGATGAGAAGCAAACAGCACCCTCTCATACCGCACTGTATGATCCTCATCTTACTTTCAATGGTCTTCAGCCAATCATCTGCCTCCAGAGGTTCAACAGCAATTGCAAACTTTGGAGGTTGAGTTCCTAGAAACTCACTCAACCTTGGTTGGCGTGGTGCAGCTTGTGGAGGTGGAACTTGATGCAAGTTGGCCACCACTTGAGTCAAGTTCTGGATGAGCTGATTCTGATTCTCCAGCATTTGGTGGAGGGGATCAACTCCTTCACGGCGACCACCCCGGTCCTGGCCTCCAGAAAGATGAGGGTTGCATGCCTCATCGTTGTTGTTGGCGGGGTTGGCAGCACGTCCTTTTCCTCTTCCGGCCATCTGGCAGAAGCAACCAATGTTAATTTGAAAGTATTTAGTATCATCTTACTACTTTCATTTGTTTGTACTTTGAAGTGTTGAGGCTTTGTTATACTTTTACGAGGGTTCATATCTCACACCAAATAAATGCACTATTATTTCATGTGGGTTCACACACCAAAGCAAAACAATCTGAAGACGAGGCTGTAGACAATTGCTCATGGCTTCCACAACTCACGTCATACACCAAGCATTAACACACCATTAACTTAACGTAACGACTCGACTATTCGACATCTTGCTAACTAAGGGAAGGACTCTACACTACTCATTTTCTTGAGCTGGCTCCTCGGGATCTTCCTCATCATTTCGGCTGCCTTCTGACTCTGCTTTGGGTGGGGAGGCTGCTGGTGGAGAAGTGTGACGACGCCTGATCGCTCGACGATCTGGGGAGTCAGGAGTCCATGTATCATTCACGGTGACACACAGTTCATTCCCATCTCCTATTTCTCTCGCCCTCAAGCAGGCTCGCAGCAACGCTTCCGTTTCCTTCAGGGTGTCCCGGACATACTGAAGCTCTTGATGACACTCCTGCAGTCGAGTGCTGAGCATAGAAGCATCCTCCAAGCACAAGTCCATGTGCTCATGGGAAGTCCCTTGCTGCACCGGCGGGTACTTGTACTCCGTGGTACCACTCTCACGCTGGAGGACATACATGTACTCCGTTTTGTCCAAGTGGCGACGATAGATGTGACTCTGGCAGGTGATGGCCTCCCAGGTGACATCTTTTTCCGCATCGACCTATGTCGCTCTACAAGCTGGAGAGTGGTCAATCTTAAGCAGCTGATTTTCGTGTATTATCCTCATCTCTGAACTCCATTCTTCCCTCTTCTCACGGATGGTCCTGGTGGAGTTATAGTGGATGATTAGCTTGCCTGTATTGCCGGCGGCTTCGAGCATACGCCGAAGACGGCGCAATAAGCCTCCTACTGCCAATCCGTAGGAAAGGTACGTCACCGGACGGCTCTCCTCTCTCTCGGCAAGGGCAACTACGGGAACTCTCCCTCCTGTGGACTTGCGAGCGGTGCGAATCATGCGAACCATCTAAAAAAAAGAATTTAAAATTAGGTTAGATAAACTCTCAAACAAAAATCCTATTTTGAATGAAAATTGGGGTAAGATGAAGAAAGTGACTCCCTTAAATAACACTTTTCAACACACACCTTGTAAAATAGTTTTTAAGAAAATAGGGCCCTTAAATACGTCCATTTCTACCTAGGTCCACGTTCCTACGGGCAACCTTGGCTCTGATACCACTTCTGTCACACCCGGTTTTTCCAAAGAAACAACCAAGTGAATATCACATGTATGCCAGGATCATTTTCTCATACATGTGATGACAAATAGTGAAGCATCATTTATTACAAGCCAGGTGTTGAATATAAATATGTCTTACATCGCAAAAGTCTCGATGGACAATAATAAGTTCATCACAAGTAAATAAACTAGCAGTGGAATATTATTCTTGAAGGCTCCATTACAGGCGTTGCCCGGGGGTCTCCATGAACCTTGAAACCTTCTTCGGGTCCAAAGTCTTGGTCATTATACACCACCTCATTATCTTGACCTGAGCAGCAATATAAACCAACAATATATGCAAGGTTGAGTACCGATGGTACTCAGCAAATGTGGGAAAATTATATCATGCATGGCTAGAACAATGAGAGGTTGAACTCATGGTTAAAGCACTACGCAATTAATACCTATCGCCTTAGCTTATTAAGCACCTACATTACTACACAGGTGAAATGGTCCAAATCTCCCATCCCATCATCATAATCCAATAACCATAACATCATTTCCAATGTTAAGCTCCCCGCTTAACATCCACAACTTCCAAAACCATCACTCCTCTAATCATGAATAAGTCCAAGCCGCTCTTGACCGTGAGCACGGCTGTCATGACAGTTTTGACTCTGCAGAGTTTGTACCACTGTACCCACATGTAGTGATTTGATCCCCCGTTGCCGGGTGGACTAAAAGAACCTCCATTATGCCAGTGGCTACGAACCACATTCACACTTCCCAGGTGTGTAGCCAGGTGATCACTACGAAGCCTTTACAAAGGGATTCCCGACGAGCGTGGGCCCACTGAGGTTTCACCCCTAACAGCATACAAGAGGCTCCAACCCCGCTGCAGTGGCCCCCTCTTGAGCCTTGCGGTTCATATGGTAGTCCAGCTGACACCTACTCCCCGCACCATCCAACACACCCATACTACGCCGGGGATACACCTAATTAATTGGCCAAGCTGCCCCATCTCAGCATGTGGTTGGCACTGTAAAGCCAGGTTACATGCTCCATGAACCGGTCCTTAGGATCCAGGCAAGTACTAAACACAAACCCGAGTCTCGTGCACCCAGCACACAACCAAAACATCCAACTTGCCTTGATCCCTACCTCTACATAACTCACAATATCTCATTCAAGAGTATGGTAAAATAAACTGATGATCTCATATCCCAAATATCCCATTCTAAGCATGGCTAAGCATATGCATAATAATAAATGACATGATAAAATAAATCCCAACCCAAGCTACAAGGAAACAAGGTGATGCAATTCTAGGGAAACTTCCTAGCATGGGTTTCATATTTAACTTGACAATGCAAATAATTCTATCTACACATCCTAGCATAGGATCAAAGTGGTCAAGGACACTTGCCTCCTTCTTGCTGCTCTTGAAATGGGTAGTCCTGGTCTTGGAAAGGAACAACTTGCTCTTGAGCAGGTTCTACATCATACCATCACACATAGCAAAAGAAAAACAACAATCATAAGACATAGTTCACACTTCTACTTCATACAAACCACACATTCACATTTATGAAAGTCCTTCACCATTATATGTGTTGTGGTTACTTTATGTGTGTTGAGTTGTGGCTTGCATGCACTTTTAATCATGTGTATATGATTCCTACTTTTGTGTTCACATTTATACTTACCTACTATTTATATATGAGTTTCCAATTTAAATAAATTCCTTATATTCAACTACTACACCTTTTCACTACCAAGTATGTATGAAAAGTATTTTTCTTCTCCATATGTGCCTTTAGAATTGTTACCAACCTTAAACTGAATTCTTTGGTTTTTAGAAACTCCATTTATCATTTACTAGTTGCTATATTTTCAGATTTATTTTCCTCTACATAAATGTGTTCTTTATTATGAAATTAGTAATATACATCATCTAAACAGAATAGGTTCTGGTCCTAAATAATATTAATAACATATTTTGACCTTTGCCTCTGATGTAAACTATTTTACAATTATTTTCCCTATTTTCTAAAACTATTCATTACTTAAAAATGTGTCCCTAAATGTGAATAATAAATTAAACAGATTCAATTCAGCCCAAAATATGTTTTTAT
This sequence comes from Neostapfia colusana, assembly GCA_030760725.1. Taxonomy (NCBI): domain Eukaryota; kingdom Viridiplantae; phylum Streptophyta; class Magnoliopsida; order Poales; family Poaceae; genus Neostapfia; species Neostapfia colusana. The sequence goes on from JASWHV010000011.1 coordinate 51,377,807, forward strand.
CTCACTCCAAAGTTTTCTAAATACTGAGAAAGTTTTTAATTTAATTATGACAATATGTTTGTCCCACTTTTTAATTTTTAAACACTAGCCACATATTCAATTTCCTAATTTAAATACTAAACAGGGCAAATAAGGTAAACTCACCCCATTACAGGGTCTATAATATTATTTTCAGAATTTCCAGGGGTCTAGCTACACTTATCAGAGGTGTTTTTCCTAATTTTTATTAAGTCCAGGGGCTAAAACTGATTTCTAAATGAATTTACATGATTTTCTGGAGTTCCAGGGGCTACATCAGAAGTTTCCGGGGCTAGCTCTTATTTCCCGAGAACCCCAGGGGGTAGCACGTAAGATTTCCAGTCTTTATAACGCGGGGCTGACGTGGACCGTCCGATTTTAAACCGACGGCTGAGATTATAACATCGAACCGGTACGCGGGGATTTAAACCCTACCGTGCGATTTAAAATAAACGGCGCACAAGCGGCCACGTCGCTCTGATCGAGCGCGGGCGGCGCTGCCGGCGGCGCACGGCGGCGGGAAGCGGCGATCTCGCCGGAAACTTTCGGATCTTCGGAAATTCTTCCTAGAACTGTGATTTTATGGCATATATCGGTAGAGGGGAGGTCGGGGATCTCACCTCGGGGGTTTTCTTGAGATCGGAGGTCCTAGAAGGTGATCGGCGATGAGGTCCGAGGCAAAACCACGGCGAAGCTCGTCGGCGCTGCGTTTACACCGCAAATCACCAAGTTTTCTGCACCTGCAAGGTTCCCCAGAGGCGGTGGATCAAGACTAGCGAGTTAGATCGAAATTTCTGAGCTTAGATCGGCTAGAATTCGCCGGAGAAGTCTCGGTTCTCACCGGAATAAAAATCGGCGATCGTGGGGGAAAAACAGAACGAGACCGGGGTTTTTATAGACGGGGGAGGGCGGTGGGGTGGTTTAGATCATGTCCGCGTCGCCTACGAACAGAATTCAGCGGAGATACGCCGAAATCCCGATCGGTTTTGATTCGGGTGCCAGGGAGTCCGGCGCTGTCGCGAGGTAGACGAAGATCGGGTGGGTCCCGCCTGTCAGCATGAGGAAGCAGCGCGCTCGGCTGCGGGCTGGCGCGGGCGCTGGCTGGGCCGGCTGGTGGGTTTCGGCCCACTGGCCGGTTTTTTTCTGTTTTCTCTTTTCTTTTTCTATTTCTTTTCTGATTTGAGTTAAATTTGAATTCCAGTTTGAATTTGAATTTTTGCAAAACATGCAACACGTCCAAAAATTTTTAAATTCCCCTCTTAACATGATTTAGGGTTTTGAATCAAAATTTTGGGGTGTTACTTGGTATTGTTATTGGGACTGGTTTTGGTTATAATTCTGAGATTGGGTTCGGTTATATGAATATGTGTTGATCATGAGCATCTGTGAATGTGAGATGAACTTGAGAAAGAGCATTTGCTGGTTGAGACTTGATAAATGATGAATTATGATGGTATGGAAATGTGGGATGATGAATTACTTGGTTATGTTGGGATTTAACTCACTTAGAGATAGTTGCTGTTTTTATCATGATTGTGAAATAAAACTTGCTTGCTGCAATGAAACCATTTATTTCCTACCTTGTTTTAAGCTACATGTCATACTTTCCCGCACTTGCTGAGTACAATATGTACTCACCCTTGCATTCCCACATATAAATCAGCTATAGGAAAAGAAATACTTTGAAGAGCAGGTGGAGTACTAGGCATGCGCACTACCATCAACATGCTTGTGGAGTTGAAGTTGGAGTCCATCGTCGTTAGCTTTTTTCCGCTGTCGTTTAGAGTCTTCTGCTGCAAGATAAGTTAGATATTGTAAAGGTCCCAAAATTTTGAATACAAAGGGACTGAAGTTTGAACACCATTTGGTTTCAAGTTTGTAAAAATTGGGACTTGTTTAAATTTTTCCACATGTGATGACACACATGAGTGTCCCACCACTCTAGCCTAGGATCAATTGACTGTTTGGAGGATAAAGTTAATTTAAAACCCATGTGTAAGCTCTCATGTGCAAGGGTGAATAAAATCAAGATTTTGAACTCAAATTGTTCAACTCAAATTTCAAATGAGGGCAAGCAATAGGAATGCAAACTGTTGTGCTCAAAACATCATTTGCAGCAGCCAAACAAAAATCAGGTTTCATATTTGAATTCCTTAGGTCAAAACTATTGGGGAGGCGAAGTCTCATGAATTTTGGAGATTTTTTGCTACCCCTTTTACAAATGGACTTCAAATTGTATAGGAATTCAAATTCAAATTTGAATTTGGATGAAACTTGCCCAATTGTCCAAATGCAGTTCAGATTGAAAGTTCCAACAATTGAATTGAGTCATTTGGCAACTTAGTGAAAAATTGAAGGGATAACGGGGATAGTGGGGCCCATTGGTCAGTACACCCAAATATCTGAAAATTGAGTCCGTTCTCCGTTTTCTACTCGAAGCAACTGAAGGCCACCGAGACAAACTCGAGCTTTCACCGTGAGACACCGAGCAGCAAGCCGGGGGACACCTCCTCACGCCTTCTCTCACGCTGGCGACCTCCTTGTGCGCTTCCTCACATCTCAGTGTGTTCTCTTTTGTCAACCAACGGAGCTTTGGCTCAATGTCACTTCTCCCTCGCGCACACGAACCGAGCACATCGCCGCCACTCGGTCGATTGAAGGGAACTGACCAAACCTCGTGCACCCCACCCCGCTGAGCTGCAAAATGGTCCTGAGGGAGCTCCTCCTACTTCCTCGGTGCAAAAACAACTCGAGCTACGGTTTCCAAGTCCTACAATAGCTCTCCTCCATGGCGACCTAACTCCACGGCGGCTCGCTGTTCACGTGGACAACCCACACCGTGGACTTTCATGCCCGAGCGAGGACGGCTATGGGAGCGCCACTGGTCCATGCTGCTTCCACCCAAACCTCAAGCCAAGCCGTGGACGACCGAGAGAGAATTCGAGAAAGTTACGCCGGCGAGCACAAACCGACGTTCCTGTATAAAAATCCAAATTCTCACTCGTTATCCATTCTTAGGTCACCAACTCTTGCAAAAGGGGCTGTACTAGCCAGTGATCGTGTGCTCTTCACAACCCTAGCATGGAAACACACGTAGACAACACAATTTCTAGGTTTTCCGAGCTCAAACGTGGTGGAGGTCTCGGACGCACGGTGACATCCTAGTTGGAGCCGTTCCCGATCTAGTTTTAGGCCACGTTGATCATCCTTGAGGTCCACTGGTGCTTTAGCGCTGTTTTGCCGAGCTTTTGGTGGGCTCGGTCGGCCGGCCGACGCCGCCGAAGGTGTACCGAGTCGCCGCACCGTCGCTAGCCATAGAAGAGGCCTTTCCGGCTCGGGAAAGCCTCACCATCATGCTCAGCGTGACGGGTTAGGGGCTGGCGGCGAGCAGGAGCTCGGGAGGAGGTCAGGACATGCACTCCGGCGAGCTCCGGGTGCAGTCCAGCGAGCTAGCGGGGCGGACGAGGGAATTGGGCCGAGGTTGAAGAAGGGTGCGCCGGGCCCCAGCAATCAGTGAGAGGGAATTTAGAAACCCCAATCCTCTGTGGCTATCAGATCTGGTGTAACTGCTCACCTGGAACTCTGTAGCCCCATGTGTCCTCAAATCTCAGTGGCTGCAATTTAAAACAGTGGGCCCAATCAATTTTCCAATAGCAAAACAATTCAAGAGTGTGCCACAACTTTGAAAATTCATATCTTGGTCTAGGAACCTCCAAATTGAGTGATTCAATTTGGGTTAGATTCATTTTGCAAAGATATATCCAAATATGAATCCCAATTTGTATGAAAAGCAATAATAAATTCTGGAAAATTAATTAAATATTTTATGGAAAAGAATTATTGAGGTAGTTTGGTTCATCCAAAAATCCTCAAATTTTGCCAGAATATTCCTTAGGACATTATAGACATTCTAGAAAATGTTCAGCTTATTTGAAGTTAAATTTTGTAGGAATCTTCTGAGTGCAATCTGCTGTACTCCAAATTGTCCTGAAACATTTTCAGAAAATTATCCCACCTTGTAAAATCAGTTCTGGGCAATTCATAGCTCCAAAAATCATAGGAAAATTCAGCCATGCTATATGAGTTATTCTCAAAATTGTATTTTACTTGATTGGGCATGAAAATGCGCAGTACTTCAGAATTAATTCTTTTTAGTAGAAATGCTTAAGGAATTATTATGGAGGAACTACTGAAGTAAAAGGTCTGAATTTTGGATCAAAATACTTTCATGTGATCAGGAACTCACATGTAAAGTTTCAGCTCAAGTTGAGCCTTCGATCTCCCTGTCCTTGTTCTCCATACTTATGTATGTGAGAAACACATAGGGAATTATGGTGGGAATTGTGGGAGACACAATTTCCTTCCACTTTAGCTGCAATTTGGCAAGCTAAGTCCCTGTGTAGTGTAGGACTTCATGAAAAAATTTCGAAGTCATTGAAGATCAGGATCGTTAGTTACGTTCAAATCATTGCAGCTTAACTTATATGTTCATTAGGAACTTAGCTAGGGATATACTTAAACCTCTACGGCAGATTTATTTTCCTTGATTTCTTTGCACAACAGAGGCAAAAACATCATCCTTGCACCTCCACACAACCTCTGTTCTTAAGAAGTTCAAGTCTTTAACTCCTTACATTGGATTATAGAAGCTTATGCATATTCATGTCGATAGTGCTCATGACGGGTGGCACCGATTGAAGAGAAGTTAGTCCAACAACTACACTTTGCCATTCTCATGGAAATGAAACTCAATAGAAATTCATTGGGGCATAACCCTCTTAGAGACGCGTCATATCGGAACCCGGGTATGGTGTTAAGTGGGCAAGGACCGGGTCGCCACCGCCTTAGTGGCGCACCATATCGGGACCCGGATATGGTGTTAAATGAGCAAGGGCCGGATCGCCACCACCTTAGTGGTGCGCTACATCATCGTCGGGATGTAGTGATAAGTGAGCAAGGGTCTTTGCATCTTACTCGACAGGTGCAAAGCATAAGGAAGGTAGCCGAGGAACATAGATTTCGGGTGGGTAGTTGGAATGTAGGATCCTTGACGGGGAAGCTACGTGAGTTAGTAGATGTTGCCATTAGGAGACGAGTAAATATCCTTTGTGTAGAAGAAACTAGATCGGTGGGTCAAAAGGCGAGAGAAGTCAAGAATACCGGTTTCAAGCTTTGGTATTCTGGATCGGTTGGGACTAGGAATGGCGTAGGTATTCTAATAGATAAGAGTCTTAAGGATGGAGTAGTGGATGTTCAAAGACGAGGAGATAGGATCATCTTAATCAAGATAGTAATTGGGGACATTGTCTTGAACGTCATTAGTGCTTATGCCCCACAAGTTGGGCTCAACATGAGTGCTAAGAGGCAATTTTGGGAGGACTTGGAGGATATGGTTAGTAGTGTACCGATAACCGAGAAACTCGTCATAGGAGGAGATCTCAATGGTTATGTGGGTGCAACTAACCTAGGATTTGAGGGAGTACATGGAGGCTTTGGATGCGGCGAAAGAAATAAAGAGGGTAAGGACATCCTAGACATTGCTGTATCCTATGATCTGTTGGTAGCTAACACCCTCTTTAGGAAGAGGCAATCTCACCTAGTGACCTTTAGTAGTGCCCAACACACTAGCCAGAATGACTTTGTCCTCACTAGGAGAAGGGATAGACGGGAGTGTCTAGATTGTAAGGTGATCCCTGGGGAGTGTGTTGTGACACAACAAAAGCTTGTGGTAGTTGACTTTCACTTCCATACATGTTCTTTGCGAGACAAAGGTGTCAAAATCACAAAAACAAAGTGGTGGAAGTTGAAAGGAGAATCACAAGAATCCTTTAAAAATAGGGTGATCACAGAAGGACCCTAGGCAAAAAATGGAGATGCAGATTGTATGTGAGTGAAAATGGCAACTTGCATTAGGAAAGTAGCTAGTGAGGTGTTCGGTGTGACAAAAGGAAAGAAACTTGTAGATAAAGACACTTGGTGGTGGAATGAGGATGTACCAAAGACCACTAAGGTGAAGAAGGAGTGTTACAAGAGTTGGCATAATGATAGAAGCACAAGCAACATGCTTAAGTACAAGGAGGCCAAGAAAAATGGAAGGCGGGTTGTGAGTAAGGCAAGAGGACAGGCCTATGATGAGCTATATGAGAGACTAGAGACAAAAGAAGGTGAAAAGGACATATACAAGATAGCAAAAATCCGCGAGAGAAATATGAGGGATTTCAATCTAGTTAAATGCATCAAAGATGAGACTGACCGCATTCTAGTGAAGGATGAAGAGATTAAGAATAGATGGGAACGGGAGCACTATGGTTGAGTTGGATGACTCCTTTGATGACTCCAACAGGTAGTTCGTGCGGAGGATACAAGAGTTTGAGGTTAAGGAGGCCTTAAAAAGGATGAAAGTAGGAAGGGCCCTTGGCCATGATGATGTCCTTATTGAGTTGTGGAGATGCCTTGGGGACGTGGCAATAGTATGGCTCACAAAGCTATTCAACCACATTTTTCAGTCAAACAAGATGCCTGAAGAATGGAGGAAAAGTATATTAGTACCTATCTTCAAAAATAAAGGAGGTATTCAATGTAATACTAATTATCGAAGGATTAAGCTTATGAGTCATACTATGAATCTTTGGGAGAGAGTGATTGAACACCGCCTGAGGAAAGTGACCAATGTCACTAAAAACCAGATTGGTTTTATGCCTGGGAGGTCTACAATGGAGCCAATTTTCTTGCTTCGTCAGCTTATGGAGAGATATAGGGAGCAGAAAAAGGACTTGCATATGGTGTTCATTGACTTGGAGAAGGCGTACGACAAGATACAAAGGTCGGTCATGTGGTGGGCACTAGAGAAACATAAAGTGCCAACAAAGTACATTACCCTTATCAAGGATATGTACAATAATGTTAGGACAAGTGTGCGCGTAAGTGATAGTGAGACTGATGCATTTCCTATCACGGTAGGACTATATCAAGGATCAACTTTGAGCCCATACATCTTTTCCTTGGTGATGGATGAGGTGTTGAAGGATATACAAGGGGATATCTCTTGGTGCATGCTCTTTGCCGATGATGTAGTGCTGGTAGATAAAACTAGGGATGGTGTTGATAAGAAATTAGAGTTATGGAGACAAACCTTAGAGTCCAAGGGGCTTAGACTTAGTAGGACCAAGACCGAGTATATGAGGTGTGACTTTAGTGATGTTGGTCGTGAAGAGGGAAATGTTACTCTACAAGGACAAATAGTACCTAGAAGGGACTCTTTTTGATACTTAGGATCAATGTTACAAAGCAATGGCAATATTTATGAGAATGTTTGCCACAGGATCAAGGTAGGGTGGATGAAATGGCGACAAGCCTCTGGAATCCTATGTGATAGGAAGGTCCCACAAAAGCTAAAAGGGAAGTTCTATAGGACGGTGATCAGACCCACAATGCTTTATGAGGCGGAATGCTTGGGTTTCATGTCTAGCCGACCCCAACGTGCTTGGGATAAAGGCTTGGATGTTGTTGTTGTAGTGCTCAGGACGAAGGACTTCGAAGGAGTCATCCCTTGATGTGTGGATCAGTTGAGGAAATTCAGAAGGATCAAGGGATAAAACATCACTAACTGCTATTATATACTACTACCCTGCAAAACAGGAAAGCTCCTGTTTGCATTAGCTGTTTCATAAATTTTACTGTTTTGAGAACTTACATTGAGTATCCATTTTAATTGTGCATTAGTGTCTTGTTTGAAAATCCAATTGCATAGCCAAGAGAACCAGGGTTGGGGCTTAGGTTTTAAACATTGAGTAGCCACTGCAATGCTAACATAGTGTAGGATTCGGTGCAAGTCGAGTAGTTGGAACTGCTCGCAAGAATAGGCTAGAGGCACACCACTCGGTTAGAGATAGCAAATGGAACACATGGCAGGAAAAATGAGACCGAGCAGAGGGTAAGGGCAGCAGGACTTTGGGGCCTGGGTGTCATAGATCCACTTGTGTTAATTGAGGACCGAGCCGTGTGCTGGCCTGTTGAACAAGCTAGAACAGTACCGAAGACCCACCGGATATATGGGAACCGGGAAACCCATGTAATTCGGGTAGCAATCTGTTGAGGCATTGCTTGTCGTCCAGAGGGCAGCTTGAGAGGTTGAGGTGTAAATCGGCTGACGGCACTGTGGATGCGCGCGTAGAGACCTCTTGCTTGGGACGATAGGACCGGTTCAACACTGGGCTGACGGATGAAAGGTGGTTACGTACAACGTCCGTGGTGGTTGCTGTAGGTAACATCGAGTATGGGCGTACGTGACGTGTTATTCGGGTAACCCTGCAAGTGTAAAACGATTATAATCGCCATCCCTCGCGGTCAGTGAGTACCACTTGTTCATTATACCGTGACGTAGAAAGAACATGCTAGTTTCATGTTATAAGGTTGCTGGATGAAAGATGTACTTTGTTTGCTAGTGACTTGTTGTAGTTTAGAGCTAATTAAAGTTCTTTTCAACCTTAGGCAAAGCGCATGAGAGAAATGTGTTTCTTGTTTGATTGCGGCTCTCTTATGTGCCTTAGAAGAAGATTTTCCAACAACTTGCAGCTAAAACTTGAAAATAAGAGCCAACTAAATAGGCGTGTCTTTTGAAACTTACTTTCCTATTATACACTGAAATTCTAGCATATAGTGTTACATGTTTAGGTGGGACGGTTCAGTCTTGCTGAGTCTATGTGCTCACGCTTGCTATATAAGTGGTTTTGCAGGTTAGCATCAGTGCTTATGCAGAGGTTGTCCGGTGAGACTCGGAGACTTCCGAGTCGTTTTACACATGGAGAACCCGGCCGCTGCTGTATGACTTCATTTTGCTAGCGAGAAGAGTCCGCGGGCTGGACATCTTCTTGAGTGCTTAGTAGATAATAAACCTGAGCTAAACTAGTCTTCCACTGTAGTTACTTGATGTAAATTATTTAAAAAGAATACTTGTAAGCTTCTGCTTTTGATTTATGTTATACGTGTTCCTTATATGTGTGCTGTTGGGTGCCGCATCGCACGGCACCACCCAATGCGATTCCCGGGCAAGCGGCATGGCCCCGTGATCGGGTCCGGGCCCTCACAGATATTCATGAGTGAGACATCGAGTCATTGTAATAAAGTACTTAAATACTATTTGTATGTGGTTATATTCTGAAATTCAGTTTGTGAAGTACGTGTGTATGTGTGATGAACATCCTGGGCACACATGCGCATTCACATGGTTCATTTTCGGAACCGGGTGTCACAAATTGGCATCAGAGCCAGGTTGACAGTAGGACGCAAGCTTAGGTAGAATGAACAATCTAAAATATATAGGAACACCCCTCTAAACTGCTATTTTGAAATTTGCTTGCTGCTGCACTTTATTTGTCAACTCAGCCACAGCAAAGTGCTATTTTCAGCCCCTCTTTTCTTCTTTTCTTTTGGACAGCCACACCCTCTGTTTTCTTGCTTCATAGCTTCTGAAATTTTGGAGTTATTTCCTTCTTCTCTAAAGTTTCTCAAGTCTTTTTTATAGATGCCGGTCACTAGGAGCACGACACGCATGAGAAGTCGTCCACCACCACTTGGGTGTGCACTTAACCCCATTGAGGTGTCCGATGGACCATATTGGGGGAGGTGGAGATGGAACCTTAAGAGGAAGATGAAGTCAGTAGGTCTATGCATGAAGAAGAAGATCCAGAAGAGGTGGAACCTGATGAGGACATCACAACAGTGGATACTCACATTGATATACAAGGACCAATCACAAGAGAACGAGCACGGTTACTAAATCAGCAGGTGAACTCGTTCCTAACTTCCTACCCATGTCAGTTTAAGAATGGATTGCTATTTAATGATTTAATTGTTATTACAAACAATGGACATGATCAACAAGTAAAGGGAGGATGATTTGAGGACGTGGAGAACCAGATGGGACGTCCACAAGATGATGGAAACAGTCGCCAACTCGGACTCGAGTTCAACTCAGAGTCCAGGAGCAGTCCATCTCAAAACGGACGCCCAGGATGCATACGTCTTCCATTTTTGACGTTCTACATATGCATGGAAAGATGAGAAGATAAACTTTCCAATGGTTCTGGTCCCACATTAAAATTCGCCAGGAGTCATTGGGAATTGCCGAAACAAATCGAATTCAGAGTTCTGTCCAGTGCTGCACCATCGTATTGGGCTTTTGGGCCTTGTATCCCGTATGAGTCCATTAGGGACGCGTCCATGGGTCTTATGGCTGAACCCTAGCCTTTAAATACTGTAGCCGCTGGCCATATTCGGTGGGTTTTGCTTAGATTAAACAATATCGCCGTTGTAAGGTTTGTGAGACCTCAATTTCGCAATTTCAGATTGCATCTTCATCGTTCTTGCTTGTGTTCTCGGTTACACCTGCAGGGATAGCCTTCTTGGCGAGGTCAAGCGTGTGAAGCACGGTTGATAACCAATGGAGCAGTGGTGTAGTGATTGCAGGGGTATTCGGGTCTGCTCGAGTGCCTCGGATCATCAACGTCGAGATCTCCACTTCAATCGACCTACCTTTCGGAAGATCAGGTCTAAACTACTCATCAATTGGTATCAGATTTCAGGTTGCCCGTGAGGTACTTTGATTTGCCACTAGATTAGTTTTGTTTTTCATAGCTAGAGACCACAGAAAAGCCACAAAAAAAACATATCGTGTTTACCGATTCCTAGACTATAGTGCCTGCAAGTTTCATTTTTCAGTTTGCATTGTTGAGTTTGCATTCGTGTGGTCGAGTCTTGTTGCTGTTTTAGCTTTGTGTTTTTGGGTCATAGTTATCATTTTTCTTCCTTGTTTTTCTTGCTGCTCACCTATTCCACAATCCCTAAACAACAAACCGAGCCACAGAAAAACCACGATCATCGGTTTGCCCTAGCTAGCCGCCTTGCGTGAACTCCCGCATCGACAGCCCTAGAACAGGTGACAAACCATTGTGCCAGTCCTCCTTGATTTATCACACAACATTCCATCAGTCGCCGTTGCTAAATTCCAATTGTTTTTCACATCCTAATGCGAGATCTGTTTCAAAACCAATTTCAAATCAACATAAAAAAAACAGTAACTCGAATAACCTACCTTAAAACGGCCATAACTTTTGCATACGAACTCAAAATCGGGCGATTTTTTAAAAAAAATTGATCTACTCGAAATTTTGCAACCGATTTTCTGCTACTTCGCCGCGTTCGGTGAAATTTGTTTGGCCAAATTCCCCTCGGAAGATAGACTATCCGGCCTCCGAAGTTTCAATACTAATTTTAAAGAATCTTCCGGATTTTCTATAGGCCACATCTTACATCCAATTGAGCTACAAAGTTGTGTGCTTACTATTTTCGTGCTCTTGAATAAACAAAAAATATCAGAAAATATTAAAAAAATAGTGAAGAGAGCACAGATATTAAAGCATTGACAGCACACACTTGAAAACAGTTGGCCTATACACTTGTGCTGTACTTGTTGGTTATATCTTCCTGATCTTCTGTTTTCCTTTCTACTGCCTTGTGTTGTGCTGGTCCTAGAACACTTGTTAACCAGCAACAATTCCTACATTGAATACTTATTCAACTTTGTTTTGCTGTTAATGATTTTTGCTTATTAGCCACCATATTGTGCCATCCAAGCTCCACTTTTCCTCTTGAGCAGAACAGGTACTTTTGCAATCACTCCACGTTTCATTGGTTCTCACCGTCCACCGTTTACCACCTGTTGTGTCGGTAAGAACACTTGTAAGAACGTGGTAAGACGCTTGAGGGAGAGAGAGATTGTTTCTTTCCTTCCACTTTTCACATTACCACTATCCTTTGTAGTTCATAGGGATAACATCTTTTTGTTGTCTTTTATTTACTACTAACAATGGCAGAAGATAAAAGTGATGATGAATGTGTTCAACCTGCTGGGTTGCGTGACATGACGAGGGAAATGACAGATATGTTCACCAAAACCCACGCATCAACAGAGGCATCATTGAGGACCTTGAATCGCCAACATGCTAATCTTGTTGTTCGGATGGATACTCTTGAGGCGTGGCTGCCTCTCGCTGAAGAACATGAAGACGGTGCTTAGAATATGGAAGATCATAACAATCAACCACGACTTCCACTTTATCTACGAGGTATGGGAGGTAATAATCGTTATAATTACAATGATCGTCATAACAATTTTAGTCGCCCTCTTGATGATCCTTTTGCTAAAGTCAAATTTACTATACCCTCTCTTACTGGTGCTTATGATGCTGAGGCATATCAGGACCAAAAGATGACCACTATAGCACAGATGAAGAGGTACTTGGTACTGCAGCAACAGAAAATTATAGAAGCATAATTGTGCAGCGTTCTTTGAGCTCCAAAGTTGAGGCGGATGACAAGCTGCAACGACACAATCTTTTTCACATGTTTCTCATCGTCAAGGACAGCCATGTACACACTATAATTGATGGAGGCAGCTGCAATAACTTGGTGAACACGGATGTGGTCAAGAAACTTGAGTTGACAACAAGAGCACACCCTCATCCATACCACATTCAGTGGTTAAACAACAGCGGTAAGGTTAGGGTAACACAAACAGCGAGAGTACATTTTTTGATTGGTTCTTACCATGGTTTTGTTGATTTCGATGTTGTACCTATGGATGCTTGTTCTCTTTCGTTGGGACGTCCTTGGAAATTTGATACGGATGCTATTCATCATGGTAGAACTAATAAATATACTCTGATGCATAATGGAAAGAAAATCACTTTGCTTCCTATGACTCCTGCTGAAATATTCGTTGGGACGTCCTTGGAAAGTTGATGCATTTGGAGAAAAGTAAAACATGTGATGATAAGGCAACAAAATCACTAGACTCTGAAAAACAGCAAGTAATTAAGTTAAAATCACCTTCGTTGCTCAGAACTAAATCTGACCTTGCTGATTTATTTAATACCAAGTGGATGTACTATGCTTTAGTATGCAAAGAAGCCATGTTTTCACTTCATGAAGTGTCCATTGCATTGCCCCTGCTGTTGCTAACCTTTTGCGGGATTTTGCGGATGTGTTTCCCCCCGAGATACCCCCTACATTACCATCTATGAGGGGCATTGAACATAAGATCGACTTGATTCCAGGGGCAAGTTTGCCAAATCGTGCGGCGTACAGGGCGAATCCATAAGAGACAAGGGAACTTCAGCGACAAGTTCAAGATCTTTTGAACCGTGGGTATATTCGTGAAAGCCTTAGTGTTTGTTCAGTTCCTGTTCTTTTGGTTCCTAAGAAAGATGGTAGCTGGCACATGTGTGTTGATTGTAGAGCGATTAATAACATCACCATTCGATATCGTTATCCTATTCCTCGCTTAGATGACATGCTTGATGAATTGAGTGATGCTATTATTTTCCACAAAAATTGACTTGCGTAGTGGTTACCACCAAATTAGAATGGCACTAGGAGATGAATGGAAAACTGCATTTAAAACCAAGTTTGGACTTTATGAGTGGCTAGTCATGCCTTTTGGTTTAACTAATGCACCTAACACTTTTATGCGATTAATGAACGAGGTTTTACGTGCATTTATTGGAAAATTTGTGGTGGTTTACTTTGATGGTATCCTCATTTACAGCAAGTCATATGACGAACATCTTGATCATTTGCGTGTTGTTTTTAGTGTCTTGAGAGATGCCCATTTGTTTGGTAACCTCGAAAAGTGCATCTTTTGCACCAATCAAGTTCCGTTTCTTGCAATCACTAGCTGGCCAACTCCATCGACCGTCACACAGGTGCATAGTTTTCTTGGTCTTGCAGGATTTTATCGACGCTTTGTGCGGGATTTCAGAACCATTGCAGCACCTCTCCATGAACTAACGAAGAATGGAGTTCCGTTTCGATGGGGCGAACAGCAGCAACAAGCTTTTGATGTTCTCAAATCAAAGCTTACACAAGCACCATTGTTACAACATCGTGATTCTGACAAGACATTTGAGCTAGAATGTGATGCAAGCGGCATTGGTATTGGAGGTGTTCTCATACAAGTAGGTAAACCCATTGCATTCTTTAGTGAAAATTGCATGGTCCTTCTCTGAATTATTCTACTTATGATAAGGAATTGTATGCCTTAGTGCGAGTTCTACAAACTTGGCAACATTACCTTTGGTCTAAGGAGTTCGTCATACATTCCAATCATGAATCTTTGAAGTATCTTAAGTGTCAAACCAATCTGAATAAACGACATGCTAAATGGATTGAGTTCATAAAATTGTTTCCATACATCATTAAGCATAAAAAAGGAAGAAGAATGTTATTGCAGATGCATTATCTAGATGTTATACCATGCTGTCCCAACTTGATCATTTATTTTTGGTTTGGAAACAATAAAAGGATTATATCCTACTGATTTGGACTTCAAAGATGCTTTTGAAAATTGTAGAGAAGGAAGAACTTGGAATAAATATGTACTACGGGAGGGCCTCCTCTATCGTGCTAACAAGCTATGTGTTCCTGCTAGTTCCGTTCGCCTATTACTTTTGCAGGAAGCACATGGAGGAGGTTTGATGGGACATTTTGGAGTGAATAAAACTGAGGAGGTGCTGTCCACACATTTGTTTTGGCCAAAGATGAGATGTGATGTCAAGCGCTACGTGTCACGATGCACTACTTGCAATAAAGCTAAGTCTCGACTTAACCCACATGGTCCACATATGCCTCTTCCTGTTCCTAGTGTACCTTGGCAGGATATTTCCATGGATTTTGTTTTGGGATTGCCTAGGACTAAGAGGGGGAGGGATTGTATTTTTGTGGTTGTTGATCATTTCAGAAAAATGGCACATTTTATACCTTGTCATAAGAATAATAATGCCTCACACATTGCTGATTACTTTATGACATAAATTATTCGTTTACATGGTGTGCCAAATACCATTGTTTCTGATCGTGATGCAAAATTTTTAATTCATTTTTGGAGAACTTAGTGGTATAAATTGGGAACCAAGCTGCTGTTTTCAACCACATGTCACCCACAAACCGATGGATAAACTGAGGTAGTAAATCGTACTCTATCCACTATGTTGCGGGCTGTTTTAAAAACAAATTTAAAGGGTTGGGAGGATTGTTTACCACATATAGAATTTGCTTACAACAGGTCAGTTTACTCTACTACAAAGGTAAGCCCATTCCAGGTAGTGTATGGTTTCAATCCCCGTGCTCCTATTAATTTATTACCTTTGCCTCCTTCTGAAACTATAAATTTTGATGCTACACAACGATCTGAATTCATTCTTAAGATGCATGAAACTACAAAGAAAAATATTGAAAGGATGAATGAAAAGTATATAATTTCTGGTAGTAAAGGTAGAAAAGAAGTAAAACTTGAACCAGGGGACTTGGTATGGCTACATTTGAGAAAAAAACGATTCCCTCAATTGAGAAAATCTAAACCTATGCCACGAGCTGCTGGTCCTTTTAAGATTGTTGAAAAGATCAATGACAATGCATATAAGCTTAAGTTTCCTCCCGATTTTGGGGTTAGTCCCACATTTAACATTTCAGATTTACGACCATACTTGGAAGATAAAGATGATCTTGAGTCGAGGATGACTCCGATTCAAGAGGGGGAGGATGATCATCACAACAGTAGATACTCACATTGATATACAAGGACCAATCACAAGAGCACGAGCACAGTTACTAAATCAGCTGGTGAACTCATTCCTAACTTCCTACCGATGTGAGTTTGAGAATGGATTGCTATTTAATGATTTAATTGTTATTAGAAACCGTGGACATGATAAACAAGTAAAGGGAGGAGTATTTGGGGACGTGGATGTAAGGGCCTCAGTTTTTGGCACATGTTTGAAGTGTTCATCACCACACGCACACACCTCATTGGAAGCAAGTTGATGAACACATTTGAAAAGCAAGTAAACACCATCAACATGCTCATTAGAAAACAAACTCACATATTGCAAAAGTGGTATTTCCCACATGCATCATCTAGGGGCTGGACATTTTGAAAACTCCTACACATTGCTAGGAATATCCAAGCCAAGTTTCACCCAAATTCAAAACCTTTTTGAGGTACTTTTGGGTATAGCTAGAAAGAGGGCAGTTTGAACCGACATTGAAATTCAGAATGTTTTTATCCCATGAATTCAAAAGTGGGAGGCATATTTTTACTCGGCACATTTTTGTGAGCTCACACACCAATTTTCACTCCATTTGGAGATGAGCTTGACATGAGCTAAGTGGAGCAAATTCAAACTTTATTTGAATTTCAAACTGAACATGTGCTGAAATTTATTCAAACCAAAACCAATTTAAATTCTAACCAATTCAAATGACTCAAGGGTAGATAATTCAAATCACCATGGGCTTTGTGGGGACTACTGTTTACAACAGTGAATTGGAGTTAAGTTCAGGGGTTAAAATTGAAAGTGGGACCCACATGTCATAGAGCTAAGAGGGGTGACTTGCACACTAAGTCACATCCTCGGTGGGAAATTCCACCGAGCATCTGCCGGGTGTGCCACCGATAAGAAGCCGGCGCCACTAGCTGCTTCCTACCTCGCGCGCTGGCACCCAGGACGGCCTCCTCGTGCCCCCACACACCCCTCACCGCCTCAGCCGAGCGAAGACCGATTGCCTTTATCTCCTCGCGGGCGACATCGAACAGCGCCACTTTCTTCCCCCGAGCTCTCGGTCGATCGGGAAAACGGAGAAAACAATCGCACCCTCGCCCCCCGAGCTGCTAGGCAACGCCCTGAGCTCAAGCACCACTCTCCCGACGCCTAGACCACCGAGTCTCGGCCTCTGTTCCCGTGATCAACGACGACCACCGTGACTTAGTTCAAAAACGGTGATCGGTCTCATGTGGGAAGCACACCACAGCCACTTCCACGGCTGAGCAAGGGCGGCAAAAGGAGCGTACGGACTTCACGCAGCTTCCACCTGAAGCTCAAGCCACGCCGTGAGCTCTCGCCGGCGAATTCCGAGATTTTGCTCCGGCGGCCTCAACCCGAGCTTCTGGTACAGTTCCTTAAAATTCTCCTTATCTACTCCTCCTTAAGTCATCTAACTTTGCACGTGTATGTTGGATTGGCCGGCGATCAATTCTCCTTTAGCATCCATCGCTTGAAAACGCCTCGGAGCGGTGGAATTCAAGCTCTACTAGGGGTGTTCGCCGCGGACCCATTCGTTCGCACGGTCAAACCATAATTGCGGCCAATCCCGAGCTACTCTAAGGTTGTGCCAATCTTCCTAGAGCTGCGCTGGTGGTGTAGATCCCATCGGTGCAAGTGTTGGCAGGCTGGAGACCTCGGGCGACGGCGCCGAACCACAGCAGTAGCCGCCACATGTCGCCGAGCTGGTTCCGGCCACCGGCAGGCCAAGCAGAGCCCACCATCATGTTCCTCGGTGCCCTAAACCCTCTGGCGGCGAGTCTCTAGCTGGGCGGTGGCCGGAAATGCCGGTCCGGCGAGCAGCCATCTGCTCCGGTGAGGGGGGAGCGCGGGGGCGCGAGAAAGAGGGCGGGAGGAAGAAGAAGACGCGGGGCCCAACTGTCAGCGGCTCATATTTTAAATCAGGATCGGGCTACGGCTCGGATCCGGTGTGCTGGCGCGCAAACACTCCGTTGACCCCGGTGTGCCGACGCCTCAGCGCACAACACGTGTCCCCGGGGCCCACCGGCAGATTTAAACTTTTCCCCAATTTTAAGTTTTAGTTCAAACTTCAAATCCTCATAACTTTGGCTAGGAAGCTCCAAATCAAGTGAACCAAATTTTGTTGGATTCAGCTCTCTGAGCACTTTCCAGCAAATCAAGTTTCACTTCATGAAAATCCTTAATTCTCCAGAATTAATTCCTCAAAACTGAAACTGTGTGGAATTTTAACTGGAGAATCCCTTGGAGGAAAATTATGAAAGTTTGCTGGGATGTTCACCAAAATATCCCTGAACTATCATAAAAATTTCAAGTCCATTTGAGCTCATTTGATCCACCTAATGGTGTGATTCGTGAAACTGTTCCAGAGAAAATAGAAAATGTTCAGAAACATTTTCAGAATTTTCCATGAAATTGTTTAGCTCATATCTTTAGCTAGGAACCTTCAAATTAAGTGAGACCAACTCCATTAGAACCCTTTGAAAATCTAGTTTTCAGAAAGTCATGGCTTGTTCCATGAAAATCCCTAGACCACCCTAAGAGTTCCAATCAAGTTCAAGGACATAATTAATTGTGGAGGGCTCAAATAAGCTTTGCTGCAACTAAAACTTGACCAAGTCTCTGTTTAGGTTGTAACCAAGCCACAGTAAAAGTCTCACAGTCTTTGGGTCTGTCTAGTGAGACTTAGAAGGTTCACAAGTTTAAAACTCAATTCAAATGCATTTAATTAATACATGTACTTCTTATATCATGTAGTCGCTAAGGTCAAGGAGGAACCCGAAGTCCTAGACTTCGTTACTCCGGAGGAGAAGCTAGCCTACGACCAAGAGCAGCAAGGCAAGCCCCTGTTTGCATTAACCTTTTTACAAAGTTTTATTGTTTTGAGCACTTACTTGAGTATGATTACTTATTGCATTGGAGTCTTGTTTGAAAACCCAATTGCATAGCCAAGAGAACCATGGAATTGGGATTAGGATTGCAAACCCCGTAGCTACTGCCATGCTAAGATAGGGTAGGATTCGGTACAAGTCGAGTAGTTGGAACTACTCGCGAGTATAGGCTAGAGGCACTCGACTCGGGTAGAGATAGCACATGATACACATGGTAAGAAAAATGAGACCGAGCGGAGAGTAAGGGCAGCAGGACTTTGGGGCCTGTGTGCTATAGCTCCGCTTGTGTCAATTGAGGACCGAGTCGTGTGCCGGCCTGTTGAACAAGCTAGAACAGTACCGAAGACCTACCGGCTATATGGGAACAGGGAAACCGATGTAACTCGGGTAGCTGGGTGCTGAGGCATAGCTGGTCGTTCAGAGGGTAGGTTGAAGCTCGAGGTGTAAATCGGCTGGCGGCACTGAGATGCGCATGCAGAGACCTCTTGCTCGGGATGATTGGGCCGGTTCAACATTTGGCTGACGAGTGAAAGGTGGTTGCGTACGGCGTCCGTGATGGTTGCTGTAGGCAACGTCGAGTATGGGCGTACGTGACGGGTTATTCGGGTAACCCTGCAGGTGTAAATCGATTATAATCGCCGTCCCTCGTGGTCAGTGAGTACCACTTGTTCACTGTACCGTGACGTAGAAATAAGAGGCTAGTTACATGTTAAAATGTTGCTGATCAAAAGATGGACTTTAATTGTTAATGATTTGTTGTAGTTTAGAGCTAACTAAAGTTCTTTTAAACTTTGGGTAAAGTACATGAGAGAAATGCGTTTCTTGTTTGATTGCGGCTCTCTCATGTGCCTTAGCGTAAGGTTCTCCACAACCTGCTGCTAAAACTTGAAAGTAAGGTCCCACTAATTAGGTGAGTCCGTGCAAATGATTTTTATCTCATGTACCTATCACCCCTCATTTAGAAGTTCGATGTTTAGGAGAGACAGGTCAGTCTTGCTGAGCCTTCGTGCTCACTGCTTGTGTTTGAATCTTTTGCAGGGTTCTATGGGGAAGGGACTCCCGAGGAGGAGACGGAACCCCAGGAGGGGAACCCCGTCGAGTGGGAGTCGTGCACACCGCCGTGTTAGTGTGCGTGCGTGCTAGCAAGGACATGTTCACGGGCTGAACGTGAACTTGATGCGTAGTCTACGCCCGTGAGTGTAGACTGGACATATTTTAATGTAAAGCTGTTCAGAAACCACTTTATGTAATAAAATTTTGCTTCCGCTTTGTACCTTGGATGTGTGTTATCCGGTGCTGTGCAACGAAGTACCCCTCAGCGTGATCCTGGCTCGACAAGACCGTGGGGTCGTGTCAGCGTTGGTATCAGAGCTCACTTGAGGTTTAACACACTAAAAAGGTCATCTTTTTCAAAATCCAGTGAGGAACGAGTTAGTAGCCCATATAAGGATGTTATTAGTGTATAGCAAGTGGCATATTAACCTATTTGATTATGTTGGAAAATCGTGCATCTTGGGACGTTTATGTCTTGGGGGGTGCACGTAAGTGCTATCCACCAGTTCGCACAAGCTGAAGGGTGGAGCCCCACGGGTGGCAGGTAACCCGACCCGCTTTAATATCCTCTACGACTCTTCATGCCGTTTGGGGTATTCGAGCAACGTCTGTCCCTGGCGTGCGTGGTGCAATTTGGGAGACCCCGTCACGTGGTCAGTAACGTGAACACGTAGCTCAAGGCGTGATTGGCTTGAGAACATCCGGGCGAGTGATGACGGCCGGGTGTACGAACTGTATCGATACCGGGCTCGGTGTGCAGCCGAGTCTGACGATTGTGTGAGCTATTTGCAGGTAGTCTAACCATGAAACAGTAGACGTGTAGCATTCGTGTGCGAGTGACGCTTAGTGCCACTGAACTAACGAAGCCGGCTAAGTCCGGTATAGTTTTTTCTTTGTGAGAACGTAGTACCGACATGATTTGGTGACGCATCGACGTCACACCCCACTAAATGAAAAACTTCATTGTAAAATTTGAAAGTTTTAATATGGAGCATTAAAACTTTGCTGTAACCTCTTCCCTTAATCAGGATATTCATTGTTAACAAGTTTTCAATCTATAGGTTGCTAAGGACAGAGCACTCTGTTTTCAGCTGAATTAAGGCTGAAGTTAATCAGGGGTTAGAGGTTGAGTTCTTTCGAGGTTGGGGTCATATGATACAGTTCTGGAAAGCTTTGGAAGATATTTACAACTTATCTGTTGAGGTCCCGAGGTGTTTCATCCCTTAACCAATCGAAAAATGCAGTAGGTTTGAAACTGTCCAAAAAACAGGGCAGAGCAAACGCTCTCTGTAAACTCTCGGTAAATTAAGCATAACTTCATGCATAAAAATCCAAAAATAGAAAATGAGGTAGTTCTGAAAATTTAATGAGATGAGTTACAACTTTGTAAAAGAAAGTTTTGTCAGACTGGGAGTAGAATTAAATGGAATTCTTAGATCAAATCCGTACCTAAAGCAGGGAGGTGCTGTCCAATGTTCTCCAGAAATTCTGTTAACTTTGGCATCTCATAACTTTTGAACAAGGACAGATATTAGGCCAAGCAAATACTTTCTGGAAATCTATTGAAGTTAGCTTTAACTTTGATGTTGAGCTCCAGAATTGGTTTTGCCTTTAGCATGGCCTAAATCAGGTTGAGATGGAAACTGGTCAGGGCTGTCATGTTGGACAGCAGATCAAGTAGTCAAATTTGTTTAAATTTGAACTATATTTCCAAGTTTTATGGGTTCAATGACATGTTTTGTGTTATAACTCAATGTTTTACTGTTCAAATAAATATTTGACAATTCTCAAATATATTTTTACAGATGACAGCGGATAAACAGCTCGAGAACGGGTGGGTGGAATCTCACTGTTCTCACCACAGCGGCTATCCGGAAGCATTGAGGCAGATGCTTCAATATTTCGGGTACAACCAGATGCCACAGTACTTCGCCAAGGAAGAAGGCGAAGAGGGGAACAACACGGGGACAATCCATGTCGAGGTTCCTGCAGGACCTACGCCACCCGGGTGGGCGCCGTTCACCGTCACGGTGAGAGGTAGACAACCCGACGGAAGGTGGCAAGTGGCAGCCCGTGACACCATGTCACGTTTCTGCCAGCTACACGTGAGAGCGATGGAGGCCCTCCATACGTGCTCGTTCCGGTGGAGGGACAGGCTCATCATGTGTGGGAAGCGAGGTATCTGGAGGCAACAGATCCGGGTTGCCCAAGGTACAACCCCGCGGAGGCGAACCTCAGCCTCCAGATGAGGGAAGGAAAGGCCATGATGGACAGCCAAGCTGTTCATACGGAGCATCTCGCCGCAAAGATCAAGGAGAGCGCAAGCCATGGAGACCATTTCGAGGGTGCTCACAGCGCACTCCGCAATGTGCTCCTTCCGACGATCAAGCGACTGAACGAACAGCATAATCAGTTGCATCGTCTGAAGAAGGTGAAGAAGAAAAGCCGTGTCGACATCGCGGCATTGCAAGAGCTGGTGCAGACTCTAAACCAGCAGAACGAGGACCTTACTCAAGAGTGAGATGACACGATTGAGGAAGGGCAAGGCTGGGAAGAACACTAGAACCAGGCCATGGACGAGGTTCACGCGTTACAGGACCTCGTACCTCCGGTATTGGGTATACCGGTGGTCTTGGGTCTTCCGGCAGTGGGAGAGCCCGAGATGGGAGAAGAGGTTGTAGATCCGGAGCCACCAGCAGAGGTACCGGAGGAGGACGACCCACAGGAGGTCAAGTTCTACTCCGAGTAGGGGGCTACGGATGCCCGTAGGGCAGATAGAGTAGTGTAACCCAAACTTTTGTAATCGGTGACATGTCGTGTAGCCAGTAGTGTATGTATAGATAGTGACGACATGAGCACGACTTCTCGGAGACCCGAGAATAATGTATCTTGTATAAAGTTTATGCTTTATCAATATATGTGAATATTGTGCAAATTATTCATGCGTCACTTCAATACCTACTGTTGTATATGGAATTTTAAGTATGACATGTACTGATCGCTGCTGTTTGAATTTCAGAATGACTCGTACTCGTGCCAACCCAGACGTTGGGGGTTCTAGTCAAGGGGGAGAAACCTCCCAACAGCCTCCCGAGGACTACTCGGGACAGCAGCAACAACAGAAGCAACAACAACAGCAAACACCACCACCGCCACAGCCAACGGTTACATTGGCCGACATCGTGGCGGCAATGGCGGGTTCTCATCAGCAGCACACGGAGTTGCTGCAAACTCTCATCGCCAATACGTCTCGCCCAGAGAGACGTCAAGACCGTGAGGAGCGTCAACAGAGCTCCTACTCCGACTTCCTAGCGACTCATCCCATGGTATTCTCAAGGGCGGATGAACCCCTCGATGCGGACAACTGGCTCCGCACAATAGAGATGAAGTTCGGGCTGCTCCAACTAAGTGAGCAGCGCAAGACTCAGTTCGCGGTCCAACAGCTTCAGGGATCCGCGAGCGCATGGTGGGCAAACTTCTGTGCTTCACAGCCCACCGACCGAGTTATGACCTGGGCGGAGTTCCGGACGGCCTTCAGGGCCTATGACATACCGCCAGGTCTGATGAAGAGGAAGATGCAGGAGTTCCTACACCTGCAGCAAGGGAGCCGGAACGCACTGGAATACTCCAGGGCGTTCAACAATCTCGCGCTCTATGCGTCATATCACGCTGATACTGACGAGAAGCGGCGGAACCACTTTTACCAGGGGCTTAACCCGCTCCTGAAGGATAAGCTGGCGATGTTCAATCGCGGCAGCCTCAATGAAATAATTGATGCTGCGATTGTTCAGGAGGACTCCGGCAAGGAGTTAGCAGCGGCGGAAAGAAAACAAAGCACGCCACAAAGCAGTGGAGAAGGAGGCGGTCCTTCTCAGAAATTTCGGATGGTGAATCGCCCACCATCATGTCCACGCTGGCAGCCACCACAGCGGTCGATCCCATTCCGCAGTCGGCCGTATTCTTCACCGGCATTCAGGCCGGCACTGCCAGTACCACCTCCGCAACAACAACAGCAGCAGCGGACGATGCCGCGTGCGTATGCACCTCAGCAGCGCATGCCGGGCTTTCGTCCCCCAAGCACCGGACAAGCAGTGGTCACATGCTACAAATGTGGTCGCCCAGGAAACTTTGCCAGCAGTTGTCCGGAGAGACAAGGTGGCGGAGTTGCACAACAACTTCCGGGGAGGAATCAGCCCCGGAACCCTACTAATGCGCGGCGGGCAAACCCTAGGCCCGGCACTGTCCACCAGCTTGCCATAGAGGATGTGCCGGAGGGTGAGCCAATCCATGCGGGTATGTTCTAACTCCACCAGCATCCGCCATAGTATTGTTTGATTCAGGCGCCACGCATAGCTTCATTAGCCAAGCTTTCATTGCTAGATATAGCTTGCAACTACTACCCACCGATAGTCCTTATGTGATCTGTTCACCGGGTGAGAAAATTTCAGCAAGCATGATGGTTCCAAAAGCGCCATTATGCTTAGCGGGTAGAGTATACCCTACGTCTCTCATAATCTTAGAGGGACAAAAGGTCGATGTCATCTTAGGGATGTCGTGGTTAACCCGCCACGGCGCTGTTTTAGACACCGTCCTTCAAGTTGTGCACTTAAACTCAGAAGTGCACGAATCTCACTCCTTATTTCTGGACAGTCTGGAAATAAAACTTCCAAGTGTCTATCAAGCCACAACCATCAAATTGGAAGATATTCCAGTGGTCCGAGAGTTCTCTGACGTATTCCTGGACGATTTGCTGGGATGCCGCCCGATAGAGAGGTGGAGTTCAAGATTGAACTTGCACCGGGAACCATGCCAATATCCTGAAGGCCGTACAAGATGGCACCCAAGGAGTTGGCTGAACTGAAGGCTCAACTGACGGACCTCCTGGAGAAGGGTTTTATTAGGCCGAGCTCCTCGCCATGGGGCTGTTCGGCATTATTTGTGAAGAAGAAGGATGAGAAGTTGCGGCTTTGCGTGGACTATCATCCACTAAACGCCGTAACCATGAAGAACAAGTACCCGTTGCCACGGATCGACATGTTGTTTGATCAGTTGGTCAAAGCAAATATCTTTTCCAAGATGGACTTAAGATCCGGGTACCATCAGATTAAGATAAAGGCTGAGGATATTCCAAAGACAGCTTTCTCGATGAGGTACGGACTTTATGAGTACCTGGTCATGTCCTTCGGCCTCACCAATGCTCCAGCTCACTTCATGTACCTAATTAACTCGGTATTCATGCCGGAGCTGGACAAGTTTGTCGTGGTCTTCATCGACGACATCCTGGTATATTCCAAGTCGGAGGAAGATCACAAAAAGCATCCGCGTATAGTCTTGCAACGGCTGCGGGATCACAAGCTATACGCGAAATTCAGCAAGTGCGAATTCTGGATATCGCAACTGCCTTTTCTCGGCCATATCATCTCAGCGGAGGGTATCGCTGTAGACCCGAGTAAAATCACACAAGTGCTGAATTGGAAATCCCCGAGAACTGTTCACGAGGTACAGAGTTTCCTCGGACTCGTGGGATATTATCGGAGGTTCATCCCAAACTTCTCGAAGATTGCCAAGCCTATGACGGAGCTGCTGAAGAAGGCTACCAAATATGTTTGGAGTCCAGCATGTGAAGCAGCATTCAAGGCTTTAGTGAAGCACCTGACATCAGCACCGGTTTTGACGCAGCTAGACACAACAAAACCGTTCGATGTGTACTGCGATGCATCCGGCATTGGGCTCGGATGTGTGCTGATGCAAGACCGAAGAGTGGTCGCGTAAGGGTCACGGCAGCTTAGAAACCATGAGCAGAATTATCCAACCCACGACTTGGAGCTCGCTGCCATGATACTTGCACTGAAAACGTGGAGGCAGTACCTACTCGGTAACCTCGTACATTTATATACCGACCGCAACAGCCTCAAGTACATATTCACTCAAAAGGAGCTGAACATGAGGCAGCGAAGATGGTTAGAATTGATAAAGGATTACGAAATAGAGATCCATTATCACCCCGGCAAGGCAAACGTAGTGGCAGATGCGCTGAGTCGCAAGTCACACGTCAACAATCTGACCATCACACCGTTGGAAGAGAGCGAACCACCACTACATGTGATTCCACATGGAGCTCTCTACAACCTAGCTTTATCCCCACCATCCGTGAAGAGATAGCGGCAGCTCAGAAACATGACAAGGGCATGTCGCATTTGCGGAGACGTGTAGACAGTGGGGAGCTGAAATTTTTCCGGAAGGATGGAGACGGCGTCCTATGGTTCAAGGGCCGGATCGTCGTACCCCGTAACCCGGAGTTACGGAAGAAAATCTTTGATGAGGCTCACTTATCAATGTTTTCTATTCACCCTGGCAGCAACAAAATGTATCAAGAATTCAGAAGCAAGTTTTGGTGGACATGGATGAAACGGGAGATCGCAAAGTACATGTCCGAGTGTGATACATGTCGAAGGGTGAAGGCAGATCATATGCGGAAACCGGGACTGTTACAACCACTGGGCGTTCCTGCCTGGAAGTGGGAAGATGTGAGCATGGACTTCATCGTCGGTTTACCCACCACTTTTCAGAAACATGATTCTGCATGGGTGATTGTCGACCGGCTCACCAAAGTTGCCCATTTCATCCCGGTCAACACCAACTACAATGCCAAGAAGTATGCTGAACTGTACATATCACGGATCCTATGCTTGTACGGTGTACCCCGTACCATCATATCGGACCGGGGCACTTTATTTGTGTCCCGTTTTTGGGAGCAACAGCATGCTGCATTGGGGACGAAGCTGATCCGTAGTTCAGCATACCACCCGCAGACGGATGGGCAAACCGAGCGGGTAAATCAGATCCTAGAAGACATGCTACGAGCTTGCGCTATCAACCACGGCAAGAATTGGGATGATCACTTGCCGTTAGCCGAGTTCTCGTACAACAATGGGTACCAAGCCAGCATCAAGATGGCACCTTACGAGGCGCTATACGGGAGAAAATGCCGCACACTATTGAATTGGTGTGAGTCTGGCGAAAGGGTTACCTTTGGGATTGACCTTGTCAACAGCACGGAAGAAAAGGTTCGGCTGATTCAAGCGAACCTAAAAGCCGCCCAATCCCGGCAGAAATAATATGCGGACCGGAGAAGGCGCCCATTGCAGTTCGAAGTCAGGGATCACGTATACCTACATGTGTCTCCGATGAAGGGCATAAACAGATTTGGGGTGAGAGGAAAGTTGGCACCCCGATTCATCGGTCCATTTCAGATTACCGAAAGATGTGGATCAGTAGCATACCGGCTGAAATTACCAGAAGCACTTTCTGGTGTGCACGACGTATTTCACATGTCCCAGCTGAGGAAGTGTCTTATGCTATCAACTATCGTTCAGCTGGAAGACATTGAAGAACTGAAACCGGATCTCACCTATCGGGAGGAACCGGTTCAGATCATTGACGAAAAGGCCCGAACCACACGCAACCGCACGTTGTGGTTCTACAAAGTTCTATGGAGTAATCACTCTGTGGACGAAGCGACATGGGAGAGTGAAGGATTTCTTTGCGCTAACTGCCCCGATTTTTTCACGTCGCATATCCGGTAATTTTCCACCATCCTCTCTCTCATTTCTACATTATAATCTTGGGACGAGATTCTTTAAAGGGGGGAGGAATGTAAGGGCCTCAGTTTTTGACACATGTTTGAAGTGTTCATCACCACACACACACACCTCACTGGAAGCAATTTGATGAACACATTTGAAGAGCAAGTAACCACCATGAACATGCTCATTACAAAACAAACTCACATATTGCAAAAGTGGTATTTCCCACATGCATCATCTAGGGGCTGTACATTTGAAAACTCCTACACATTGCTAGGAATGTCCATGCCAAGCTTCACCTAAATTCAAAACCTTTTTGAGATACTTTTGCATATAGCTAGAAAGAGGGCAGTTTGAACCCACATTCAAATTCAAACTGTTTTTATCCCATGAATTCAAAAGTGGGAGGCATATTTTTACTCAGAACATTTTTGTGAGCTCACACACCAATTTTCACTCCATTTGGAGTTGAGCTTGACATGAGCTAAGTGGAGCAAATTCAAACTTTATTTGAATTTCAAAGTGAACATGTGCTGAAATTTATTCAAACCAAACACAATTTAAATTCTAACCAATTCAAATGGCTCAAGGGTAGATAATTCAAATCACCATGGGCTTTGTGGGGACTACTGTTTACAATAGTGAATTGGAGATAAGTTCAGGTGTTAAAATTGAAAGTGGGACCCACATGTCATAAAGCTAAGAGGGGTGACTTTCACACTAAGTCACAGCCTCGGTGGGAAATTCCACCGAGCAGCTGCCGGGTTTGCCACCGAGAAGAAGCCGGCGCCACCAGCTGCTTCCTACCTCACGCGCTGGCGCCCAGGACGGCCTCCTCGTGCCCCTACACGCCCCTCACCGCCTCAGCCGAGCGAAGACCGATTGCCTTTATCTCCTCGCAGGCGACATCGAACAGCGCCACTTTCTTCCCCCGAGCTCTCGGTCGATTGGGAAAACGGAGAAAACAATCGCACCCTCGTCCCCCCGAGCTGCTAGGCAACGCCCTGAGCTCAAGCACCACTCTCCCGACGCCTAGACCACCGAGTTTCGGCCTCTGTTCCCGTGATCGACGACGACCGCAGCGACTTAGTTCAAAAACGGTGATCGGTCTCACGTGGGCAGCGCACCATAGCTACTTCCACGGCCGAGCAAGGGCGGCAAAAGGAGTGCACGGACTCCACGCTGCTTCCACCTGAAGCTCAAGCCACGCCGTGAGCTCTCGCCGGCGAATTCCGAGATTTTTCTCTGGCGGCCTCAACCCGAGCTTCCGGTACAGTTCCTTAAAATTCTCCTTCTCTACTCCTCCTTAAGTCATCAAACTTCGCACGTGTATGTTGGATTAGCCGGCGATCAATTCTCCTTTAGCATCCATCGCATGAAAACGCCTCGGAGCGGCGGAATTCAAGCTCTACTAGGGGTGTTCACCGCGGACCCATTCGGTCGCACGGTGAAACCGTAATTGTGGCCACTCCCAAGCTACTCTAAGGTTGTGCCGAGCTTCCTAGAGCTGCGCTGGTGGTTTAGATCCCATCGGTGCAAGTGTTGGCAGGCTGGAGACCTCGGGCGACGGCGCCGAACCACAGCAGTAGCCGCCGCACGTCGCCGAGCTGGTTCCGGCCACCAGCAGCCCAAGCAGAGCCCACCATTGTGTTCCTCGGTGCCCTAAACCCTCTGGCGGCGAGTATCTAGCTGGGCGGCGGCCAGAAACGCCGGTCCGGCGAGCAGCCGTCTGCTCCGGCGAGGGGGGAGCGCGGGCGCGAGAAAGAGGGCGGGAGGAAAAAGAAGACGCGGGGCCCAACAGTCAGCGGCTCATATTTTAAATCGGGATCGGGCTGCGGCTCGGATCCGGTGTGCTGCACGCAAAAACTCCGTAGACCCCAGTGTGCCGACGCCTCAGCGCACAACATGTGTCCCCGTGGCCCACCGGCAGATTTAAACTTTTCCTCGATTTTCAGTTTTAGTTCAAACTTCAAATCCTCATAACTTTGGCTAGGAAGCTCCAAATCGAGTGAACCAAATTTTGTTGGATTCAGCTCTCTGAGAATTTCCCAGCAAATCAAGTTTCACTTCATGAACATCCTTAATTCTCCAGAATTAATTCCTCAAAGTTTAAACTGTGCAGAATTTTAACTGGAGAATCCCTTGGAGAAAAATTCTGAAATTTTGCTGGTATGTTCGCCAAAATATCCCTTAACTACCATAAATCATTCAGGTCCATTTGAGCTCATTTGATCCAGCTAATGGTGTGATTCGTGAAACTGTTCCAGGGAAAATAGAAAATGTTCAGAAACATTTTCAGAATTTTCCCTGAAATTGTTTAGCTCATATCTTTAGCTAGGAACCTTCAAGTTAAGTGAGACCAAATCCACTAGAACCCTCCGAAAATCTAGTTTTCAGAAAGTCATGGCTTGTTCCATGAAAATCCCTAGAGCGCCCTAAGAGTTCCAATTAAGATCAAGGACATAATTAATTGTGGAGGGCTCAAATGAGCTTTGCTGCAACTAAAAGTTGACCAAGTCTCTGTATAGGTTGTAACCAAGCCACAGTAAAAGTCTCACAGTCTTTGGGTCTATCTAGTGAGACTTAGAAGGTTCACAAGTTTAAAACTCAATTCAAATGCATTTAATTAATACATGTACTTCTTATATCATGTAGTCGCTAAGGTCGAGGAGGAACCCGAAGTCCTAGACTTCGTTACTCCGGAGGAGCAGCTAGCCTATGACCAAGAGCGGCAAGGCAAGCCACGGTTTGCATTAACCTTTTTACAAAATTTTATTGTTTTGAGCACTTACTTGAGTATGATTACTTATTGCATTGGAGTCTTGTTCGAAAACCCAATTGCATAGCCAAGAGAACCATGGAATTAGGATTAGGATTGCAAACCCCTTTAGCTACTGCCATGCTAAGATAGGGTAGGATTCGGTACAAGTCGAGTAGTTGGAACTACTCGCGAGGATAGGCTAGAGACGCTCGACTCGGGTAGAGATAGCACATGATACACATGTTAAGAAAAATGAGACCGAGCGGAGAGTAAGGGCAGCAGGAATTTGGGGCCTGTGTGCTATAGCTTTGCTTGTGTCGATTGAGGACCGAGCCGTGTGCGGGCCTGTTGAACAAGCTAGAACAGTACTGAAGACCTACCGGCTATATGGGAACCGGGAAACCGATGTTACTCGGGTAGCTGGGTGTTGAGGCATAGCTGGTCGTTCAGAGAGTAGGTTGAGAGCTCGAGGTGTAAATCATCTGGCGGCACTGAGATGCACGTGCAGATACCTCTTGCTCAGGACGATTGGACCGGTTCAACATTTGGCTGACGGGTGAAAGGTGGTTGCGTACGGCGTCTGTGATGGTTGCTGTAGGCAACGTCGGCTGTAGGCAACGTCGAGTACGGGTGTACGTGACGGGTTATTCGGGTAACCCTGCAGGTGTAAATCGATTATAATCGCCGTCCCTCGTGGTCAGTGAGTACCACTTGTTCACTGTACTGTGACGTAGAAAGAACAGGCTAGTTACATATTAAAATGTTGCTGATCGAAAGATGGACTTTAATTTTTAATGATTTGTTGTAGTTTAGAGCTAACTAAAGTTCTTTTCAACTTTAGGCAAAGTACATGAGAGAAATGTGTTTCTTGTTTGATTGTGGCTCTCTCATGTGCCTTAGCGTAAGGTTCTCCACAACCTGCTGCTAAAACTTGAAAGTAAGGTCCCACTAATTAGGTGAGTCCGTGCAAATGATTTTTACCTCATGTACCTATCACCCCTCATTTAGAAGTTCGATGTTTAGGAGAGACAGGTCAGTCTTGCTGAGCCTTCATGCTCACTGCTTGTGTTTGAAGCTTTTGCAGGGTTCTATGGGGAAGGGACTCCCGAGGAGGAGACGGAACCCCAGGAGGGGAACCCCGTCGAGTGGGAGTCGTGCACACCGCCGTGTTAGTGTGCGTGCGTGCTAGCAAGGACATGTTCACGGGCTGAACATGAACTTGATGCGTAGTCTACGCCCGTGAGTGTAGACTGGACATATTTTGATGTAAAGCTGTTCATAAACCACTTTATGTAATAAAATTTTGCTTCCGCTTTGTACCTTGGATGTGTGTTATCCGGTGCTGTGCAACGCAGTACCCCTCAGGGTGATCCTGGCTCGAGTTGATGGAGCCGTGGGGTCATGTCAGTGGAGAACCAGATAGGACGTCTACAAGTTGATGGAAACAGTCGCCAACTCGGACTAGAGTTCAACTCGGAGTCCAGGAGCAGTCCATCTTAAAATGGACGCCCAGGATGCATACGGACTCTGTTTTTTACGTTCTACATATGCATGGAAAGATGAGAATATAAAATTTCCAATGGTTCTGGTACCTCATCAAAATACGCCAGGAGTCATTGGGAATTGTCGAAACAAGTCGAATTCAGAGTTCTGTCCGGTGCTGTGCCACCGTATTGGTCTTTTGGGCCTTGTATCCCGTATGAGTCCATTAAGGACGCGTCCAAGGTTCTTATGGCCGAAACCTAGCATTCAAATACTGTAGCCGCCGGCCATATTCGGTGGGTTTTGCTTAGATTAAACAATTTCACCGTTCTACAGTTTGTGAGACCCCAATTTCGCAATTTCAGATTACATCTTCATCGGTTTTGCTTGTGTTCTCGGTTGCACCTGCAGGGATAGCCTTCTTGGCGAGGTCAAGCATGTGAAGCACGGTTGATAACCAACAGAGCAGGGGTATAGTGATTGTAGGGGTATTCGGGTCTGCTCGAGTGCCTGGTATCATCAATGTCGAGATCTCAACTTTAATCGACCTGCTTTGGAAGATCGGGCCTAAAGTACTCATCAGAACCAATCGAAGACGACATGGAAGACGATCCACAAAAAGAACAGTATTGGTACGCACCTCAGGAGGAATTTAATGCGGGCTTACACCCAGCGGAGCCTCATGAAGCTATGTTGGAAGGAGATTTATACGAAGAGGAGCCACCCCCTGCTGAGGCCGAGAATGAAGACGATGAACGGGCCATCCGTTCTGTTCAGGAATTCCGGTCCGACGGGATGGAGGGAGGACACATAACCAGGGAGCTGAGAGAATTCCTTTATTACTGCTGTTTATACCCGGAGTACCTCCTCAAGAAAGTCCCTCGTATCAGACATGAAGAATGGAAGGCCTAAGTAACCATCCTATCTAATGGTAGGGTTGTCACCTGGCACTTCACACCCACATGGAGAGCTACAAGGGAAGAATCTATTGATGAAGCTGCATGGTATGCACTCACCGGACTGTGCTACGCTTTCTGTGGGAAGCTTGAGAACAATACATTTGAGCTGCACCCGTATCAGAAGAGTGGTACAAGGGGGATCATTGGACCCCATGGAGGAGCTCGTTCCAACCCACAAGCTGCTGACAAGTCTCAGAGGTTGCTCGTGGAGTTAGGAAACCGCTACGCAAGTGCACAAGAAGAGATCCGCTACCTCCGCAAGAAGCTGTACTTGCTAGAAAAACAGGAGGAGACTTATGCCAGCGCTGGAACAAATGGAGCACCAGCGTCATCTACTCCTACATGGACTGCCGACTCACCTTGGCATGCGCCCATGTATGGACCACCCCCGTCGCACGGCGAGAACGACACCGGTTCTCACAATTAAGTTTAGGTTTCCCATTGAATAAAGTTGTAATAGGAACGCTTAGATCGTAGTAGCTTGAATAAGAGCGGTGTGCTGAATTTTTATGATGATTGCGTGTGTTTGCGTGCTTTTTGTGAGTTGTGGGACGCTTGGCATATGTCCACATCCACACATAGTAGAGAGATGTGAGATGCTTCGGCACATGTCCACATCCTCATATAGGCTGATATTAATAAAAGAAGTTGCTTAGTTCATACACCTTGATGCATATGATTGGGGGATCAATCTAAATTTCTATTTCCTACTCTACTCTCTCGCAGATGCCGAGGGAAAATTCTA
This sequence comes from Neostapfia colusana, assembly GCA_030760725.1. Taxonomy (NCBI): domain Eukaryota; kingdom Viridiplantae; phylum Streptophyta; class Magnoliopsida; order Poales; family Poaceae; genus Neostapfia; species Neostapfia colusana. The sequence continues at coordinate 51,410,937 of JASWHV010000011.1, forward strand.
ACCGCCACCGATGGAACACTCGTGGTAACAATGAACAACATGAGGATGGCAACATGGAAGTTCTTGAGGATGTCAACCTCGGGGCTGATGCAAACAAGCTTGAACGTTTGATGCCTATGCAGAACCTGTTGGTGATATGCCCAAGAGGCAATAATAACAATTCGGGTTAAGGCCTGTTGGATATATGATCCATAAGCAATTAGGATACAAATGGGCCTGCGACCTAAAAGCCCATTAGTACACCTATAAATACGAGGGGTGGGGTTAGGGGCTGAGAACTCCACCTCGTGACAGCCCTAGCCGCCACCCCTCGCAGGCCTCATGCAGAGACCCTTGCTGCGTGTGCGGTGCTAGCACACCGGCACACGGCGTTCCTCCCCGTACGTGTGGACTCTGTGGAGGCGCTGCTGCTACTGCTGCGCTGATCGGCTACGACGAATGTTGTCGTCTACCTGCTGCCGTGATCGTCTAACCCGTACAACGAAAAGACGAACCTGGCTATCTACTTCCCCTACACCGACGTCCGTCTACGTTCCGCTGCGCTGCGCGTCTAGTGGTAACGATCTATGAACTCTATACTCGCATGTTTCCTAGGTGATGGGTAGAATTGCTAGAGTAGCGTACCGCCGATTTCCCAACAGTGGCATCAAAGCCAGGTTGCATAGTTTTTGGTCTAGATCTTGTTAGTAGATGCAATCTACTGCAGACATGTTCATACGATGAATTTTTATTGCACGATTTTTGGGGTTTGGAATTGGTTAGAGTATATTGTGATCGTATATGACTAAAGGGTCAGTTCGTGCTCTCTCTATGTTGTGTGCGCAACCTGTCCCTACCGGCTGGAATCACCATCGGGATTAATCGCTTATATAGCTAACAGATTGAGCCAACACACCACGTTCATGAGTCGAGATCTTCTCATCAATAACCAGTCACATTGAAAATCAAGGCATTCTGAATGGCTCATATTCAGGTGGATTTGATCAATCCGATGAGATTTTCATAGTGATTTCATAGATGTGATTACATAATATCGTTTCGTGCTAGAAGCCATTCTACGCTTAACTCATTTTTGCAGGGAATGATGTGAATGGTATGGCCTTATTGTGATGTGATGATCTGTGTGTAATATTCATGCAGCCCGCGTGTTGTAAATTTAACACTACCGGGTTGAGGTTGTCATATAATTGTATAACGACCTGCGTGTCGACCTGTGAGGCTTGATCTCTCATGTAATTTATTTGGTAGCTATTAGTTGTATTAGCTTCTTTTATATTCATTGAGATGTACTCAAGCATGGTGGAGATGGTGATCACCACAAGAAGGGAGGCACGGTAGCTTGGATCATGATGGAACCATGGCGATGGAGACCACTATAATTCTAAAAGCCATAATATTCACAATGTGATATGATCATATGCCTGTGATGTTTATTTATTACTATTCTTTTCATGCATTTCATATGATGGATGTTTTGTCATGATAGAATAGCTTCCCTTGCAAAAGATGAGTATTTGATGCCATTTACCAATAGCTGCACCTATGTTGTTTTAATCGTTGTGTGGTAGGTTTGCCAAAGCAAAATACCATCATCCATAATAATGCATAGGGTAAATGTTCGACATTCACATGCACAGTGTTGGTTTACTCAACAAATATATCAAAACGGTTTTGAGCATTATGGCATAGAGTTAGGAGCCGGGGCATTGGATGTCATCCAACAAACAAGAGTCATATAGAGATATGATTAACAATTGTTGTTTACCTATGTCACTAATTTTCTAGCAGTGAAGCCAAAGCTCACTAGGAATTAGTGGATATGGATCTTGGACCACTATATGTCGTTAGAGGGAGGACGATAGTCATATAGTGGTGGTGTCTTTTATTAAACTTTTAATAGAAGATTGATACATAACATAGTGCTAAAACCTTGCGTATTTATTTTCTGTTGTAGATAATGTCCGCTAATAACAATTCCAGTTTAAATTTGCGATCTGTGAGAATTGTTCTTAGGCAAGAAAAAACTGAGTACGTTCTGCTGCAACCATAACCCGATGACCTCTCAGGTGATGCAGCTGCTGCAGCACGTAGAGCTTATCAGAAGCACTGCGATGATGCGCTTAACGTAAGCTGTCTATGCTCTCCACTATGTCCCTTGATCTGCAGAAACAGTATGAGCATACAAATGCTTATTCTATGATTGAGGGACTGCGTGGAATGTTTGAGAACCAATCTAGGGCTGAGAGATACAACATCTCAAAGTCCTTGTTCTCATGCAAGATGGCGGAGGGTAGCGCGGTCATCCCTCATGTAATCAAAATGACTGATTACATTGAGACTTTAGGCAAACTTGGTTCTGAACTCAAGGATGATCTGGCAATTGACGTTCTTCTCCAGTCGCTCCCACCGAGCTACGAGCTGTTTATATTGAATTTTCAAATGAATGGCGTGGAGAAAACATTGTCTGAATTGCATGGGATGCTTAAAACAGCCGAAGAAAGCATTAAGAAAAACGCCACTCATGTGATGATGGTTCGAAAGGAGAATAAAAAGAGGAAGCTTGTGATGCATCCTAAAGATAAAGGCAAGGGAAAGGTTCCCGATGAGCCCTCAAGCTCCAAGTCTAAGCCAAAGGGCAAATCTGACACTTCTCCTGATGGTGGATGCTTTCACTATGATGCTAATGGGGCATTCGTCTAGGAACTGAAATAAGTACTTGGAGGATCTTAAGAAGAAGAAGGAAGTGAGACTTTCGCTTCAAGTATAAATGTTATAGAAATTAATATTGCATTATCTTCTAGTAAATAATTGGTATTTGATACTGGATCGATGATTCACACTTGCAAATCGTTGCAGGGTCTAATTGAGACTACTAGATTTGCAAAAGGCGAGTTCGAAGTTCAGGTCGGCAATGGAGGAAAGGTTGCGGTCATAGCTGTTGGGACCTACCACTTGTCATTACCCTCAGGATTAGTTTTGGAATTGAATAATTGTTATTGCATTCCTACTTTGAGCAAGAACATTATCTCTTCTTCATGTTTAGAAGAAGTTGATGGTTATGAGATTGTAATAAAGAACAAATGTTATTCTATTTATTATAATAATATTTTCTATGCCCAATGCCCATTGGTGAATGGATTATATGTTCTTAATCTTGAGGATAAAACTGTATGTAACATTAATACCAAAAGGACTCGACGAAATGATCTAAATCCCACTTTTATTTGGCATTGTCGCTTAGGTCATATAAATGAGAAACGCATTGAAAAACTCCATAAAGATGGTTTACTAAGCTCATTTGATTTTGAATCACTTGACACATGCGAGTCTTGTTTGCTTGGGAAGATGACCAAAGTACCCTTCACTGGTCAGAGTGAGAGGGTGAGTGACTTGTTGGGACTTATACATACGGATGTATGTGGGCCAATGTGTTCAATAGCCAGAGGTGGTTTTTTGTACTTCATCACGTTTACCGATGACTTTAGTAGAAATGTATATGTCTATCTAATGAGGCACAAGCGTAAATCCTTTGAAAAGTTCAAAGAATTTCATAATGAAGTACACAATCAATTGGGCAAGACAATTAAACTTCTACGATCTGATCATCGGGTGAATATTTGAGCCATGAATTTTATGATCATTTAAAACAATGTGGAATTGTTCCACAGTTGACTACACCTAGAACGCCTCAATGGAATGGGGTGTCCGAGCGGGGAAACCGAACATTGTTAGACATGGTTAGGTCGATGATGAGCCAAGCAGATCTTCCACTATCCTTTTGGGGTTATGCTCTTAAAACTGCTGCGTTTACACTAAACAGAGTTCCAACTAAGTCTGTTGAGAAGACACCATATGAGATGTGGACTAGGAAACATCCCGGATTATATTTCCTCAAAGTTTGGGGGTGTGATGCTTATGTCAAACATTTGTCGTCAGACAAACTCACTCCCAAATCATACAAATGGTTCTTTGTGGGATATACTAAGAAAACCAAAGGATATTATTTTTATAATAAAATAGAGGGTAATGTGTTTACCTCTCACATTGGTGTCTTCTTGGATAAACAGTTTCTCTCAAAAGGAGTTACTGAGAGCAAGGTGCATCTTGAAGAAATTTAAGAAATAGCTAAAAATGTTTCAGCACCCTCTGATCCTATACAGGATGTACAAAATATTGTGCAACCAGTTGATGAAACACCAGCCCCACAAAGGTCTACAAGGGCACGTCGTGCGACTGAAGAGTTAACGCTTCTAACCACAGAGCAGCATGACATGGTATTGTTGGAGAATAATGAGCCTACGACCTATAACGAAGCAATGAAGGGACCCGACTCTGAGAAATGGCTTGGAGCCATGGAATCTAAAATTGAATCCATGCATGAAAATCATGTTTGGAACTTGGTTGATCCAATCAAAGGTGTGAGACCTATCGATTGTAAATGGATTTAAAAAAAAAGACTAACATGGATGGAAATGTTTACATCTATAAAGTGCGATTGGTGGCGAAAGGTTTCAAACAAATTCAAGGTGTTGATTATGATGAAACTTTCTCATCCGTCACAATGCTAAAGTCTGTTCGGGTTCTCCTAGCAATTGCTGCATATTTTGATTATGAAATATGGCAAATGGATGTCAAAACAGACTTTCTTTATGGAAATCTGACTGGGGATGTGTAAATGACACAACCTTAGGGTTTTGTTGATCCTAAAAATGCTAGTAAAATATGCAAACTTCAAAAGTCCATATATGGATTGAAGCAAGCATCTCGTAGTTGGAATCTACGTTTTAATGAAGTTGTCAAAGGGTTTGGTTTCATCAAGAACGTAGAACAAGCTTGTATTTACAAGAAGTTTAGTGAGAGCGCACTTGTATTACTAGTCCTATATGTAGATGACATATTATTGTTCAGAAATGACATTCCAATGATTGATGATGTTAAATTCTCATTAAGAAAAGTTTCTCAATGAAGGATTTAGGAGAGGAAACATACATTTGAGGTATAAAGATCTATAGAGAGAGATCTAAAAGGCTAATTGGATTAAGCCAAGATACATATATTGACAAGATATTGAATCGATCCAATATGCAAGATTCCAAGAAAGGCTTCTTGCCAATGTCAAATGGCATTACTCTAAGCAACAGTTAGTGTCCTTCGACACTTGATGAGCAAAAAAGGATGAGAGCAATTCCTTATGCTTCAGCTATTGGATCCAACATGTATGCCATGCTATGTACACGCCCAGATGTATCCTATGCTCTAAGCATCACCAGCATATATCAATCAGATTATGGTGAGACTTATTGGACCGTTGTAAAAAACATCCTTAACTACTTGAGAAGAAATAAGGATGAGTTCTTAGTGTATGGAGGTGAAGAAGAGCTCGTTGTAAAAGGTTACACCGATGGTAGCTTCCAAACTGATACGAATGATTCTAGATCGCTATCCAGTTTTGTATTCTGCCTCAACGGATGGGCAGTGAGCTGGAAAAGTTCCAAGCAAGATACAGTTGCGGATTCAATGACGGAGGCGGAGTATATTGTAGCTTCTAAAGCTGCAAAGTTAGCTGCTTGGGTCAGAAAATTGGTTCCTGAGTTGGGTGTCGTTCCTGTCCTGTGGATCTCTATTGTGACAATATTGCAGCCATCGCACATGCAAAGGAGCATAGATCACATAAAAGATTCAAACAGATACTACGACGCTATCACCTCATTCGAGAGATTATCGACCGAGGTGATGTGAATATATGCAAGGTGCACATGGATTTGAATGTTGCAGATCCGTTGAAGCCTCTTCCACAATCAAAGCATGAGGTGCACACAAGATCTATTGGTATTAGATACTTACATCAGTGATCATAGTGTGTAGTGGGAGACTTGTGTCATAACTATGTTTATGTACTATTTAATAAATTGTTATATGAGTAATCATCATTTATTTTGATCATCAAGTATGTGACTTTTTCGTGAAACTCTTTGTTAATAACAATGTTAGTCTGATCCCCAGTCTAGATCATTATATGAGATATTGATGTCACACAGACTAGCACATGTATTAATTGATGATCTCGTTTCACGGGTCATAGATATCGAGATATCAAATTAATAATGTGAACACATGTTAGTGAACATGGTGTTGGATTGACCCACCCCGAGATACTGCTGGGATTGTTATCTTCATATGTGCCATCAGTTGGTCTTGAGTGATAGACCTGCTAGATCCTTAGACCTGAGAACGCCATTGTTTCTCACAGTGTGTAGTTGTCTACACTGAGACTACCAAACGCTACTCCGTAAGTGGGTAGTCAAAAAAGTAGTCTTCGGGTACATAATGAAACACAGAATGGGAAATGCGCGGATCAAGATGGGATTTGCCCCTTCTTAATAAATGGAGAGATATCTCTGGGCCCCCCGAGATAGTTGGATTTGGAAGTGCATGGCCATGCCAAGGTGATTAAAGGTTAGTCATGGAATGAATCCACTCTTTGATCGAGTGAATGGTCGAGCTATCAAAAGGATGGCACGCATCTTGCCTTGAGCTTGACTGGTATCGTGGGGCAAAGGGATTAACATGTGGATGTATCTAAGTCTAGCCAATATTATCTTTATGCACATTCGGGAGTCAGTTTGTCCTGCTTGGTACCTCTACTAGCTTGTGGTCGGAAACGGTTTCATTCACAACCGACTGCACATGAACCTAACGGGTCACACACTTAAGGGGTTGGAATATCAAAAAGCTTAGCTAGATGATTATCTCTAGTGCAAGTGGGAGATTGTTGGTGATTTGCCCAAGAGGCAATCATAACAAATCGGGTTAAGGCCTGCTGGATATTTGATCGATAAGCAATTAGGGTACTAATAGGACTGCAACCTAAAAGCCCATTAGTACGCCTATAAATACAAGGGGTAGGGTTAGGGGCTTAGCACTCCACTAGGCGACAGCCCTAGCCGCCACCCCTCGCAGGCCTCACGCCGAGACCCTTGCCACGCGCATGGTGCTAGCACACCGGCCCACGGCGTTCCTCCCCATACGTGTGGACTCCGTGGAGGCGCTGCTTCTACTGCTGCGCTGATTGGCTACGACGAACGTGATCATCTACCTGCTGCCGTGACGAGGACGAGGAAGAGACGAACATGGCCGTCTACTTCTGTGACACCCGGTACCGAAAATGAACCATGTGAATGCATATGTGTGCCCAGGATGTTCGTCACGCATACACAACCTTATCACAATCTGAATTCAGAATATATCCACATACAAATAATGTTTAAAAAATTTATTACATTGACTGATTGTCTCACTCATGAATATCTAACTTATTCTTGCAGCGGAAGACTCTAAACAACAGTGGAAAATGACTAAAACAGCAGGCTCCAAGTTCAACTCCACAGGCATGTTGACGGTGGCGCGCGTGCCCAGTACTCCACCTGTTCCTCGAAGTACTCTTCTCCTGCAGCTGAATTGTTTGTGGGAATGCAAGGGTAAGTATATGTGGTACTCAGCTAGTGTGGGAAAAGTATGTCATGTAGCTTACAACAAGGTAGGGAATAAAGAGGTTCATTGCAGCAAGCAAGTTTTATTTCACAAACATGGTAAAAACAGCAACTATCTCTAGGTGAGTTAAATCCCAACATAACCAAGTAATTCATCAAAATTATTTCATCATAATTCACCATTTATCAAGCCTTGACCAGCCAATACTCTTTCTCAAGTTCATCTCATACTCATAAATATTTATAACCATCTTATTTTCATAGAACCGAAACCAAACTCATTGTCATGACCCAAAACAGTCTCAAAGCCATCCCAATGACCATACCGAATAACCATTCCAAGTTTTGCCTCTAATCATGGAAGTTGGCCAGATGCCTGTAACCGGAAGCACTGCTATAATGATAGTTTTACACTCTGCAGAGGTTGCACCACTTTAACCAACGTTCGTGATTTCGTCACCCGTCGGCGACTAGAGAGAACCTCCATTATACCAGTATACAACCATCGGTGTATGACCAAGAGATCACAAAATAGCATTTACACAGGGGCTACTAGAATGTATGGAATCACTAAGGTTTCGCCGGCAGGCTCGAATCTCCAATCTCCCACCCACGGGCCCCTCTTGTGCCATGTAGTTCCCAGGGCAGTCCTTCTCGACTCCAATTCCCCGCACCATCCAATGGTCCATAACAAGCTAGCAACACAACTAATTACTCAGATAATCCACACGCATATTTGGCCTTGTGGTGGCACTGTTTTCCTGGCATGTGCTTGCATGAACCAGTCCTTAGATCTACGGCAAGCAAACAACCATCTCATTCAGGAACATCCATGAACCAAGCTCGCCTAGATCTCCCCGATTCCATGCTCATTAACATCATCAAGTTCTCGCGGTTCATGTTGCTCAAGCGTCTCGAATTCTTGGTGCTGTAGTTCCTCGTTGACGGCCTCTTGACCGTGTCCTTCTACTCACGACCACGCATGTACAAAATTTACAGCAATCAATTATTATGCACAAACTTTACCCAATATGCAATGTAACACCCTCAAATTCATTTCCATGCATTGCATACATTTTTCTTGTAGAGAAGCATTATAAAAGAAGTAGAAATGGAGAAAGAACTATAGAAATGACGAGAGAACCATAGAAATGGAGGAAGGAACCATAGAAATGGAGAAAGAACTATAGAAATGGAGAAAGAACCATGGAAATGGAGAAAGAACCATACAAATGGAGGAAGGAACCATATAAATTGAGAAGGGAATATAGAAATGGGGAATGGGGCATAGAAATGGAGAGTGGGACATAGAAATGGAGAGGGTAATGTAGAAATGGAGTAAGTGACATAGAAATGGTGGGGAATGGGAAAAAGATAGCTGAAATGAGCCATATCCAATTTCCCCAAATTTTTCCCCAAATCTCCAAAAATCAATTGGGAAAAGTTTGTTAGGACTTAGGTCCAATTAGAGTAGGATTCTCCCCCCTCCCCCCCTTATAAATAGAACCCAAACCCCCCCTTGGCCGCAGCCCCACCTCCCTCCCCCCCCCCACCCCAAGTCGGCGACTTGGAGGGCCCAGCCCCAAACTCGCCGAGTTGGACCTCCCCCCCCCTCACCGGAGTTCAGTCGCCGGTGAGCCCCGCCGGTGATCCCAGCCGGTGATCCCCGCCGATGAGCCCCGCCATCGAGCCCCACCGTTGATCCCTGCCGACGAGCCCCGTTATGCCTCACCGTCGCCGGAAAAGAGCCGACGATCTGTCCTGCCCTAATCATCCATAGAAAAACTTCCCTCTGCTGCAATTGCTAGAAGGAAGGCCCTGCCACCAAGGAGGAAGTGAGGTAGGTCTCCATTACCCATCTTACGATGTTGCCGCTGTTTCTACGCATCCGTTTTCTTCGCCCCCTTCGAGCAGAAACTTTTACGTGTGGACAGATCGTGTTTTGATCGATTTTTGATGGTGGTTGATCTAGATCTTGAGTCAAGATCATCACCACGTCCACACTTGATCCTTACACCCTTGTTCATCATAAAACCCCATGAAAGGCCATTAAAACATGCAAGAACACGTACAAGCTGGTTTAATAAAACAGCACCATAGGATTTGCATTCATCTACACCATTGCATCTTGAGTAAAGTTTGTGCATGATGATTGATTGCTGTGAATTTTGTATGTGCGTGATCGTGAGTAGAAGAACAAGCTCAAGAGGCCATCTACGAGGAACTACAGCACCAAGACTTTGAAACGCTCGAACAACAAGAGCCACGGGAGCAAGGCAAGTGCCCCTTGACCATATTGATCCCATGTTTCGAAACTGTTTTGTTTGCGAAAACTCGTATGCTTGAGTCAACTTGATGGGACACCCTTTTATAGGAGTTTACTAGTTTTGTTAACCACCCTTGTTGCCGGGAAAGTTGATAAGTCGGGTATGGTTATTTTTCCTTTTTGCTTCGCTTAATTCACGGGATACGGGAAGCTGAAATAAAACATGTCTAGCTACTGAACTCATATGAGTAATGATGATGAGATGTTGATGATGTTAATGGGCATGGAATCGGGAAGATCTAGGCAAGCTTGGTTTGTGAATGTTGTTGGATGAGATGGTGGTACTTGCCGTAGATCTAAGGACCGGTTCATACGAGAATATGCCAGGAAAATAGTGCCACCACAAGGCCAAGTATGGGTGCGGCTTAGCTGATTAATTAGGTGTGTTGCTAGCTTGTTATGGACCGTGGATGGCGCGGGGAATGGGAGTCGAGGAGGGCTGCCCTGGGAACTGCATGGCACAAGAGGGGGCCTGTGGGTGGGAGAATGGTGATTCGAGCCTGCTGGTGAAACCTCAGTGAGTCCATACATCTAGTAGCCCCTTTATAAAGGCTATTTTGTGATCTCTTGGCCATACACCGACGGTTATGGACTGGTATAATGGAGGTTCTGCAGTCGCCGACGCGTGACGAAATTACGAACTTGTGGGTAAAGTGGTGCCACCTCTGCAGAGTGTAAAACTATCATGATAGCCAGTCTTCCGGTCACAAGAACCTGGCCAACTTCCATGATTAGAGCGAAAACTTGGGATAGTTATTCGATATGGTTATGGTATGGTCATTGGGATTGGTTTTGGGACTGTTTTGAGTAATAACAATGAGTTTGGCTTTGGCTATATGAATATGATATGGTTATTAATATTTTATGAGCATGAGATGAACTTGAGAAAGATTAATGGCTGGATGAGACTTGATAAATGGTGAATTATGATGAAAGAATGTTGCTGTTTTACTTGGTCATATTGGGATTAAACTCACCTAGACTTAGTTGCTGTTTTTATCATGTGTGTGAAATAAAATTTATTTGCTGCAATAAGCTTTTTTATTCCATACTTTGTTGTAAGCTACATGTCATACTTTTCACGTGCTTGCTGAGTGCGACATGTACTCACCCTTGCATTATCACATAAACATCAGAAACAGGAGAAGAGTAATTCGAGGACCATGTGGAGTACTAGGCGTGCGAACTACCATCAACATGCCTGTGGAGTTGAAGATGGAGCCTGCTGCTATTTAGTTATTTCCGCTGTCGTTTAGAGACTTCCGCTGCAAGAATAAGTTAGAGATTCATGAGTGAGACAATGAGTCGATGTAATAAAGTACTTAAACACTATTTATTCGTGGTTATATTCTGAATTCAATTTGTGAATTACGTGTGTATGTGTGATGAACATCCTGGGCACACATATGCATTAACTTGGTTCTGTTTTCGGAACTGGGTGTCACAGAATTGGTATCAGAGCCACGTTGACCGTACGACGCAAGCCTAGGTAGAATGGACACTCTAAAACACATAGGAACACCCCAATAAACTGCTATTTTCAAAAGTTGCTTTCTGCTGCACTTTACTCATCAATTCAGCCACCGCAAAGTGCTATTTTCAGCCCCTCTTTTTCTCTTCTATTGGAAAGGAACACTTTTGCTTTCTTGCTCCATAGCTTCTGAAGTTTTGGAGTTATTTCTTCCTTCTCTAAAGTTTCTCATGTCTTATTTAGAGATGCCGGTGATTAGGAGCACAACACGCATAAGGACTTGTCCACCACCACGTGGGAGTGCACTTAACCCCATTGAGGTGTCCGATGGACCATATTGGTAGGAAGTGAAGATGGAACCTCATGATGAAGATGAAGTCAATAGCTCTATGCATGAGGAAGAGGAACCAGAAGAGGTGGAACCATTCGAAGACGATATGGAGGATAATCCACAAGAACGGCATTGGTACGCACCTCAGGAGGAATTTCACGGGGGCTTACACCCCGTGGAGCCTCATGAAGCTATGTCGGGAGGAGATGAATCCAAGGAGGATCCACCCCTTGCTGAGACCAATAATGAAGGTGATTAATGGGCCAACCATTCAGTTCAAGAATTTTGGTCCGACAGAATGGAAGGAGGACACATGTCTAGGGAGCTCAAAGAATTTCTGTATTGCTGCAGCTTATACCCGGAGTATCTTCTCAAGAAAGTCCCTCGTCTCGGACATGAAGAGTGGAAGGCTGAAGTAACCATCCTATCAAACGGTAGGGTTGTCACTCGGCACTTCACGACCACATGGAGAGCTACAAGGGCAGAAGCTATCGATGATGCTGCATGGATGCACTCACCGGACTGTGCTACGCCTTCCGTGAGCAGCTTGAGGACACAACTTTTGAGCTGCACCCATATCGGAAGAGTGGTACAAGGGAGATCGTTAGACCCCATGTAACAGCCCTTTCCAACCCACAAGCTGCTGACAAGTCTCAGAGGTTGCTCGTGGAGTTAGGAAACCGCTACGCAAGCGCACAAGAAGAGATCCGTTACCTCCGCAAGAAGCTGTATTTGCTAGAGAAACGAGAGGAGACTCGTGCCAACGCGGGAGCAAATGGAGCAACAGCGTCATCTAACCCTACATGGACTGTTGACTCACCATGGCGTGCGCCCATGTATGGACCACCCCCGTCACATGGCGAGAACAGCACCGGTTCACATGATTATGTTTAGGATTCCCATTGAATAAGCTGTAATAGGAACGTTTAAATTGTAGTAGCTTGAATAGGAGTGGTGTGTTGAACTTTTGTGATGATTGCTTGGTTTATGTGCTGGTGTGAGTTGTGGGACGCTTCAGTGAATGTCCACATCCACACATAGTAGATAGATGTGATATGCTTCGGCACTTGTTCACATCCTCATATAGGCTGAAATTAATAAAAGAAGATCTTTAGTTCATACACCTTGATGCATATAGTTGGGGGAATCAATCTAAACTTTTATTTTCTATTCTACTCCACTCTCTCTAACAGATGGTGAGGGAAAACGCCAGCCGTCAAAGGAGGAACGCTTGTGGCAACAATGAACCACAAGAGGATGGCAACGTTAAAGTTCCTGAAAATGCTAACCCCGGGGCCGATGCAATCAAACTTGAATGTTCATGGCTATGCAGAACCTGCTCATGCAAAAGATGATACAAATGTTGGCTCAGCTGCAGGCCAACAACAACAATAATCCTAACCCCGTTCCTGTACCCCCACCGCCGCCACCACCACCCCCGCCGGCTCACAACAGATTGGGAGAGTTCATGAGGACTCGTTCGCCTACTTTTGCACAAGCTAATGACCCCATGGAAGCTGATGATTGGTTGAAGTCCATGGACAAGAAGCTTTCTATTGTTCAGTGCAATGATCGGGAGAAAGTTCTTTTCGCATCACACCAACTTATGGGAGCAGCCGCTGACTGGTGGGACGCTCTTTGCAACGCTCATGTCAACCAGGAGACTATCACTTGGGCTGAATTCAAGGAGAGTTTCCGCATTCATTACGTCCCTGCTGGAGTCATGATGCTTAAAAGGCAAGAGTTCGAAGGTCTCTGCCAAGGAAGGAAGAGCGTGAATGAGTACCTAAACAAGTTCACGCAGCTGTCAAGGTATGCTCCAGAAGATGTCAACTCGGATCAAAGAAAGCAATACTTGTTCACGAGAGGACTGAACAATGAGATACGAGTTCAGCTGCTGAACAATGATTATGCAAACTTCCAGATGCTCGTCGACAAAGCTATAGTGGTCGAGAGCAAGATCCGTGAGATCGAGCAAGAGTGAAAGAGGAAGATGCCATACCAAGGACAGCCACAAGGGAGCAATGTATGTCCCCGTTTCATGCCACCAGCTGCACCACATTATGGCTCGTCCGCTTCTACTTTCTTCCCTGCAAATCCACCTCGCCCTAATCAGCCACCGCAGCAACGTCCTGTTAAGCAAGCACCTTGTATGCCTTTGCCTCCTGCGCCCCGTCCCAACATGGGCGCCTATGTTCAAAACCCGCCTCGCCCCAACATTCCTGTTGTTATGTGCAGCAAAGCATGCTTTTCATGCGGAGAGGCGGGACACTTTGCAAGTCAGTGCCCGAAGAAAGGCCTTGGACAGCCGACCAACGCACCCATGGCCGAATGGAGGAGCTACGCAGGGTAACCGTGGGCAGCAGAACTACACTCGAGGCAACGTGAATCATGTCTCCGCTGAGGAAGCACAACAAGCTGAGGACGTCGTGATTGGTATGTTCCTTGCCAACTCCGATCCAGCCACTGTTTTAATTGATTCCGGAGCATCGCATTCATTCATATCATCCATGTAAGTTGCCACATATAATCTGCCCATATCACACATGAAACACACTATGTTGGTTAATTCTCCTAGTGGAGAGATGAGGACTAATATATTATGTCCGAAAGAAAACCTTAAAATAAGGGGGATAGACTTTCTTGCCAACCTTTATATCTTGGATTCCCAAGAGATTGACATAATACTCTGAATGGATTGGTTAAGCAATCACAACGGAGTGATTCAATGTGCTGAGAGGAGCGTGCAGTTGACAAATGAGCACGGTACTCGTATTGAGTTCGAGTCATCCCAACCGGCAACTGAGAAGTGCAGCATTGAACCACGTCAAAGAAGCAACATTGGAAAGCATTCCGGTGGTTCAAGAATTTTCAGATGTGTTCCCGAAAGAACTCCCAGGATGCCACCTCACTGGGACATTTAATTTGCCATTGATTTAGTACCTGGAACTGCACCTATAGTGAAAAGGCCGTATAGCATGTCCGCTAATGAACTAGCGGAGCTTAAGAAGCAAATTCAGGAGCAGCTAGAAAAGGGTTTTATACGCCCAAGCTCGTCACCATGGGGAGCCCCCGTGCTCTTCATGGACAAGAAGGATGGGACCCAAATGATGTGTGTGGATTATAGGTCTCTAAATGAGGTGACGATCAAGAATAAATGCCCGCTGCCCTGTATGGAGGACCTGTTCGACGAAATGAAAGGTGCTCGAATTTTCTCCAAGATTGATCTTCGGTCGGGATACTTCTAGCTGAAGATTAAGCCCTCCGACATACCCAAGACTGCATTTTGAACACGGTATGGTTCGTACGAATATACCGTTATGTCTTTTGGGTTAACAAATGCACCCACATACTTTATGTAACTCATGAATAAGATCTTCATGGAGTACTAGGACATGTTCGTCGTTGTTTTCATCGATGATATCATGGTGTATTCGAAAAGCAAGGAAGAATATGAAGAACACTTGAGATTGACATTGCAGAAACTGCGAGAGCATCAATTGTATGCCAAGTTCAGCAAGTGTCAGTTTTGGGTAAAGGAGATATCGTTCCTAGGCCACATCATCTCTGAGGGAGGAGTATCGGTTGATCACGGAAAAATGGGAGATGTTTTAAAGTGGAATCAACCACAGAATGTAAAATATATTCGGAGTTTCCTTAGAATGGATGGATACTACCGCCAGTTCATCAAGGATTTCTCCAAAATAGTGAAGCCTATGACTGAATTGCTAATAAAGGGAAAAGCATTTCAGTGCACACCAGTGTGCCAAGAAAGCTTTGAGGAGCTCAAGAAAAGACTAACCATAGTGCCGGTTTTGGTATTGCCGGACGTGAGCAAGAGCTACCTTTTACAAAGTTTTTCATTTGTACACTTATGTCTAGGTTGAAATGGTTGCATTAGAGTTAAGATGTTTTGGAACCCCCCTTGCATGAGTTCAAATACTATGAAGGGTTGGGTAGTTTACAGACTCGACGAGTAGAGAATGCCGTGCTAATATGCTTAGGATCTCGGTAGAAGTCGAGTAGTTGGAATCTACCCGCGAGGTATGGTTTTATCACATGGTCTGGTCAGAGTAGAAAATGGCTGAAGACTGGTGAAAATGAGACCCAGCAGGGGGGGATAGGAGACAGTGAGCGGAGGTCTCACATGCGTAGCTCTGTTGGTGTCGATTGAGGACCGAGTCGTGTGAGGGCCTGATGAACAAGTATCGAACAGTACCGGATAGCATACTGACATAAGCAGGAAACCGATGTAATTGGTTAACCTGGGTGCCGAGGCTTACACAACCTTTTTATAGGAGTGGGTTGAGGGTAGCAAGGTGTAAATCTGCCGGTGGGCATAGTCACGCTCCACGCGGGGACCTCCTGCCCGTTACGGATGGACCATTTCAGCATTTGGGTTTCCTCTGAAAGGTCATACAACAGAGTAGGAAGGTGTGTGGAATCACACTTCTGAAAGTTAGGGTATGTGACGTGTTTTCCGGGTGTCTCCTGATTGCAATCACCGTCCCTCGCGGTTATTTGAGTACCGCTTGTTCACTGTTCTGTGACGTAGTAAAGAAGTGAAATAAGCCAGATGAGTGATAATATGATGTGATGAACTACTAATGTTTGGAAAACATCTCTGCTGTAGATGTAGAGCTAATTAAGTTTATTTTTACACTTTGCGCATCACTACATCAGAGGAAAGCATTTCTTGTTTGATTGTGGACTTCCAATGTGAGGACTGCCTAAGGCACATGAATCTGTTGCTATAAAACTGAAAGTAAGGATCAACTTGTAGGCGTGTCTTTATTATAAAGTCTTACTTTCCTATATTACACGTCCGTGCGTGTAGAGTTCCATGACTAGGGTTGTCGGTTAAGCCTTTCCGAGCCATCGTGCTCACGGTTGCAATATTTGAGCTGTGTGCAGGTGAGAGCTATGAGGAGGGGTCCGAGGACAAGGCGATGCCCCTGTTGGGGTACATGGCCGAGCTGGAGCCCAACACGCAGCCGTGATCTGCGATTGAGTGCTGCTAGTGTGTAGCATCCCCGGGCTGGACGGCTACGCTTTTTGCTTAGCTAGTATGAGAGTTTGGCATGTATAATACTTCCGCTGTACAGTAGGTTTGTAAAAGACTTCCACTTTTTTTATATAAAATAAAAGTTTGTATGTTGTTCATATTCTTTTCTTGTGTGCTGTTGGGTGTCGCATTGCACGGCACCACCCTCTGCGATCCCGGAGTGTGTGAACCACGGGGTGGTCCCCACATGGAGCTGCCACGTGAATCTTGGCTCAGAGCCACCTCCCTGTTGAGGACAGATCCGGAGCTGACATGTGCCCAGAGCTCCGGTCCAAGCCTCTCCACCGAGGTGAGGTCCGGAGCTGCCACGTGTCCCCTGGCTCCAAACTCGTCGATAAGAGCTCCGAAGCCGCCATATGCCACACGATCTATCGTGAGATGTGGATCGATGAAGTTAAGATAGAAGTGCGCCGTCAGGCTGCGCGTTCAAGGTTCGCGCCTTCCCCAGAAGCATGGCGCACCACACATGCCTCTGTCCTCTACCTATTCGCCATTATGGTGACAAGACAGAACAACAAGGCGTGACAGCGGTACAGTGCCGCCCAATGGCATGAAGCCCCCAAGCAGGGCGAGAAGACACAGCGAGAAGACGGCATCTTCATCATCATGTGACACACGGACAGGGGCGCTCACCACGCCAGGCGTCGGGACTTAACTCCCCCACTGACTGCTCTACTCAGAGTACAAAACCCTAGATGATGTATAGGGTTCACCTAGCTTCAGGGCCACATGTCGGGCCCCAAACCACATTGTAACAACCCTGGCCTTGAACTATAAAAGGAACATGTTGACCACTTAACAAGGGGTTCCCGAATTCCGCATTCGCACCCTCTCACGCACATACAAGAAACCAATACAGCAAGCACTCCCGTGGATGTAGGGTATTACGCTTTGGCGTCCCGAACCACGTAAATCTCGGTGTTCATCCGCTCTCTCGAGCCCGGGTCTTGTAGGGCGCCAAGCCCCCTCCGATCAAAGAACCTCGTGGGCTGCTTCCATAGAAGGCCGGGAGGAGTGTCGCAGCTCACACACTCTGACATTTGGTACGCTAGGTAGGGGGCTTTCCGTGCTCTCCACACGACTATGGGTACCAGGGGCCCCCACAGCGCCCAAATCCGGCCGAACCGGTGACCAGATCGCTGGTGTCCCTGTTGCGCCCGCGGCGCCCAGGTTGGGACAGGCTGATGACCGTATCATCGGTGTGCCATCGGCGCTCACACCGCCAGTGGCTGCTTCCTCTCGGCGGCCCTCTACTCCAACGGTGGCAATAGCACCACCACGACCAAGCCCGGAGAGCGTGCTGGCCGTAGCACGCGCTCTGCTCCACAACCATCCGGGCAAGGGTCCCACCCACGAGGCAGCAGAGCAGTGGCGACATGACATCGACCATCTTATCGCTGCTGCCATGAACTCTCCTGCTTACAGGAGACAGCAGGCTGAACTCTCACTGGCCCAATCACGTACGCCGACGGTGGCCCGTGGGACGGCAGCCGCACACGCGATGGCCACAGCTGACCTCAGGGTCGAGCTGAACCATCGCCTTGCATGCAAAGATGTTCGCACCACCATTGAATGATGCCAAGAGAAGCGTCGCAACGTCGAAGGAGAGTACCGCTCTGCGAGAGCTGTACCAGCTGGTCACACTCCGCCTACTCCTGCCTCTCCGGGGGCCGTAGGGGTATGCATGGCACTTGCCCCGCACCTTCATATGGTGGTATGGCCACCTAAGTTCCAGCCTCACTTGCCGGAAAAATACGATGGGACATTCAACTCCGCCGAGTTCCTGCAGATCTACTCCACCTCCATCCTAGCTGCAAGAGGGGATGAGGCCGTCATGGCCAACTACTTCCCCATCGCTCTGACTGGCACAGCTCGGTCATGGCTCATGAACCTTCCCCAAGGGTCCATCATGTCCTGGGAAGAGTTGTGCTGGAGGTTCACAGCCAACATTGGGAGTTCCTACACGCGTCCCGGCACCGAGCTCGACCTCCATGCTGTGCGTCAGCGTGATGGGCATTCGCTGCGATCCTTCATCCAGCGGTTCTCCCAGGTTAGGAACACAATCCCCCGCATCTCCAACACCTCTGTCATCGTCGCCTTCTGGCAAGGCGTCCGCAACAAGAATATGCTCGAGAAGCTAGCCACGCACGACGTGCAGGACGTCTCTGAGCTCTTCAGTCTGGCCGACAAATGTGCCAGGGTGGCAGAAGGCCGAGACTGGAACTCACGACCTGCCTCTGAGGCAGGGAGTGCCGCAGAGGCTGCTGCTCCATGCAGCAGCAAAATGAACAAGACCGGAGGCAGGAGCAAGCCTCTGGCCGGGGCACCCACTGCCGCCCTAGCAGCGGCCAGTAGGGGCTGAGCCCCACGCACTGACAAGCGCCCACGTCCGTCATCTGCCAGCTACAACGGCCAGTGGTGCCCGGTGCACAACTCCAGCTGCCACAGCGATAGCAATTGCCGTGAGATCAAGAAGCTTGTGGAGCACTTCCGTGAGCTGCAACAACAGCGGTCGCGCCAAGACAGTGCACCCTCCCGCCAGCGGGAGGGCAAACAAAAGGCCAAACCTGAGGAGAGCACTTCGCAAGAGATGGAGTATCAAGACACCGAGCGGGCGTTGAAGGCCGTCTACGGCCACTCCAACTCCGACTCCAGCACCGACAGCGAGCAATGAAAGACGCTCTATGTCTAGCCAGACATTTCCCCCGTCATGCGACAAGGGAAATGCACTCTTACACTGGTGTAGGGGGTCGAGGCCACCCTCCCCCCGGAACACACCAAGGACTCATCCCACGTCCAGACATACGATGAAGCCACTCAGGACCAGCTTCCGCGTGAAGATATCAACCTCGTCAACGAGGCAACGTGGCTAGAGGCTGCTCGAAATGTGCTACACCGCTAAGTGCTCCGGCGATATCAGCAATGGTACGTGTAGAGTGGAAAACCCAAGGTAGGACCACCTGGTGCCTTGGCTAACACTTTCTCGAAAAGGGGTGACAAACCCTCTGCAAGCTGGGAGGGTCCCTTCCGACAGCACAAGTATGCCGCCCTAGGTGTGCCGACCTAGCCACGGAGGATGGGTATCTCTACCCAATCCACAGAACATAGAACACCTCCGTAAGTTCTATCCTTAGCGTAGTGGTAGGGTATTTTTTTCTTTTTCTCTTTCTTTGTAAAAGTGCCAGTGTCTAGGAACATCGCTTAGAACAGCTAAGCTCCGAAGGGGTCCTGCTACTCTTGTCATCCCAGGCGGGTTGCTGCCTTCTTGCATGGCCAGTTTCGTTCTATCATCCGAAGGAAGCCAGAACTAAGAAAATTTTATCCTTCTCTGCATAATTTATTTACAGTTTGTGCTTACTCATGCATATCAACTGCAAATGGCATGTACAGAGCCTGTCCTACATACTTGTCCTAGGTACCATGGCACTGGTAGGTCTCCTCGCTGAAAGGTTAACAACCACAGGAGGTCTAAGACGCGCAGCCTGCTTAGCCTGGTTTTGTACCCTAAGCCTACCACACTGCCTCCCTTGCGCTACAACTGAGTACTTGGAGGCCAGAAAGAACACGCCTATGGACAAGAAAAGTAACCGGACCCTGGACATTGCCCCCATCCCTTTCATGCTTTCTTTCCATACCGCTCCGGCCATGTGGCTAGTCACTTTTTATTGTGTTCAACCGTAGCAAGGGTTGTGCTATACTTGTACAGGCGGGTCTGCTTGAGGTACCTGTGGCGTACCTGGGGTCCTGTGATTGTCTCATTGCTCGGGGGCCCTATGGCGCCGGATGGTCCCTCCCCCGAAAGTCTTACGCCAACGGGAGGTCCAGAGTGTGTAGCCTGCTATGCTTGGTTCCGTACCCGTAGTGTGCACACCCTGCCTCTCTAGCACTACAGCTCTGTACCGGGGAGCCGGACGGCTCATACCCCTGAGCAAGGTTTTAACCGTAACTTAGGGACCTTTGGTTGTCTCATTGCCTGGGGGCCTATGGCGCCAAATGGCCCTCCCCTGAAAGGCTAACGCCAGCGGGAGGTTTAGGGTATGTAGCCTGCTATGCCTGGTTCCGTACCCCTAGCGTGCACACCCTGCCTCTCCAGCGCTACGGCTCGGTACCGGGGAACCAGACAGCTCATACCCCTAGCAAGGCTTTAACCATAGACCGGACGACGCACATCGAATCACCCAAGCCCCATAGCTCAGCTGAGGACCGTAAGCCACAATAAAGCTACCAAACAAGGAAGTGTGATCAGAGAGCACGACTAGTCCCTCTTTTTGCCATGTCTGCAGGTTAGGACAGGTCCTTGGCGTCTCAATCCTCCTAGGGTGCCCGATGCTGTCGTCCTGCCTCATCCAGTGGTAGGTGCACCCCAACACAAGGGCCACACCTACAAGGGGGCCATCACGGTAAACCACGCGGGCAGGACGTCGGATCACTGCAGCAGTGTGCAGAAGACTCGCAGCACCAGCTACGACAAGTTGAAGACATGGGCCGAACCTCCCTCGGGTCCTTGAGCTGCCAAGGACCTGGAATGAGTGGTAGCCACACTGCCGGAGCGCCCTGGGTCCTTACGCTGCTAAGGACCCATAGGAACAAGCTCGGGACATCGACAAAGAGCTATCCATGTCGGCTAAGTCATTCCGGACCTTTGCGCTACCAAGGGTCCAAAGTCTACATCCACAACCCAAGACAACATAAGACTTGAAACAAAAAATCTTTATCAACAACAGAGCTCCGACATACATAGGAGGATACAAGGCAAGCGGGACACCTAGGATCTATCCGCACTGGAACCTAGCAGCTACGAGTCGGGCAACTTCGTTCACGGAAGACTTCGCCGTCCCCGACAACTTTGGTGCTGTGGCCCTGTACCACAGGTTCTAGGGAGATGCTGGGGTTGCAGCTCCGAAGACAAGTGAGCACATGCCCTGCCACCATCTGGGCCCGGGCTTTGCCTTCAGCCTCCAGATGCTCCCCCACGACATTCTCCAGCGCCAGTTGCTTCTCCCTGACTGAGTCCAGGGCAGGGAGCACCGGGCTCACCTTTTGGACAGGCCCTCCGGGGCGCAAGGGGTCAAAGCCAAAGGGTTCTATAGTTGCCTCCGCACAGCCAAGGAAGTCCTAGGCCTTCTTTACCTCAGTGGCACGAGAAGCCCGGAGGTCTTCGGCTACCTTGGCTGGAGAAGCCAGCTCCCCCGTCGAACTCCACTTCTCCAGCTCCTGTTCCCGGGTGGCTAGCCCCTGCTCCATAGCAACCAGGACCTGCTCCTTTGTGGCCAGCCACACGGCCGGCTCGTCCAGGTCAGACTCCCTGGACGCAGCAACGTACTCCTGGTGGTGGATGCTCTGATGTCGCTCCTTCAGGTGCCCCTGCTCCTCCTCATGGGCAGCCAGACTGTCGTAGAGCTCCCTCTCCCTCGCCTCCGTATCCTTCTCCCTACGAAGGAGCGTCTCCTGAAGCTCCATTAGTATCGCGTGACGTGCATCAGCTGAGGCATGGAGGTCCTTGGCCTCGGCCAGGAGGCTCGCCGTATTCTTATGGAGGTCGGTGACGGCAGCCTCTTTCGCCTCCAGCACCTCCTCCCGAGCCTCGAGATACTCCTCCCAAGCCCGAGCCTTCACCCTTGCAGACTGGACCCACGTCTTCAACAGGTCGTCCAAGTATCGGAGGTGCTTTCGCTCAGGCCTCAGCTCGACCCACTCCTGCGCAATGACGTGCTGCCGCTTTGGCTGGCGAATGCGCCCACTACGCCAAGGACATGCAACCTTTTCGTCTACCAGGTACAACCCCTCATCCGCTACGCAAAAATATCGCCACCACTTTGGTTTCAAATGTACAGGTTCAAAACCACCATGCAGGAAAGATAGAGGCCCCACATGTGGGCTCGTTGCGTCCCCGAGATGGGCCCGGGGGCCACTTTCGGTACCCTGCAGACCGGGTACCACCATGTACAGGGTAAAATATAGCATGGGCTCCGCATCCCTGCTGAGCCAGGCCCTGGCTTAGCCACGTGCCCTTTGCCCCAAGGTCCGCCCTAGGGCTGCCACATGCGCTTGAGTTCCAGAGCAGACACGTGCCCTGGCCTCCGGTCCAAGCCTCCCCGCTGAGGTGAGGTCTGAAGCTGCCATGTGTCTCTTGGCTCAGAGCCACCTCCCTGCTGAGGACAGCTCTGGAGCTGACACGTGCCATGGGCTCCGGTCCGAGCCTCCCCTCCGAGGTGAGGTCTGGAGCTGCCACGTGTCACTTAGCTCAGAGCCACTTCTCTGCTTAGGACAGCTCTAGAGCTTACACATGCCCTGGGCTCCTGTCCGCGCCTCCCTGCTGAGGTGAAGTCAGGAGCTGCCACGTGTCTCTTGGCTCAGAGCCACCTCCCTGCTAAGGACAGCTCCGGAGCTAACATGTGCCCTGGGCTCCGTACGAGCCTCCCCGCTGAGGTGAGGTCCGGAGCTTCCACGTGTCCCCTAGCTCCAAACCCGTCGATAAGAGCTCCGAAGCCACCACATGCCACACGATCCATCGTGGACGTGGGTCAATGAAGTCAAGATCGAAGTGTGCCATCAGGCTGCGTATTCAAGGCTCACGCCTTCCCCAGAATCATGGCGCACCACACACACCTCTGTCCTCTGCCCGTTCGCCATTACGGTGACAAGACAGAATAGCAAGGCGTTACAGCGGTACAGTGCCACCCAACGGCACAAGACGCCCAAGCAAGACTAGAAGACACAGCGACAAGATGGCGTCTTCATCATCACCTTACAGACGGACAGCGGCGCTCAGCACGCCAGGCGGCGGTACTTAACTCCCCCACCGACTGCTCTACTCAAAGTACAAAACCCTAGATCATGTATAGGGTTCACCTAGCTTCAGGGCCACATGTCGGGCCCCAAGCCACATTGTAACCACCCCGGCCTTGGACTATAAAAGGACCGGGGTGACCACCTAACAAGGGGTTTCCGAATTCCGCATTTGCACCCTCTCACGCACATACAAGCAACGAATACAGCAAGCACTCCCGTGGACGTAGGGTATTACGCTCCGGTGGCCCGAACCACGTAAACCTCAGTGTTCATCCGCTCTCTCGAGCCCAGGTCTCATAGGGCGCCAAGCCCCCACCGATCAAAGGACCATGCGGGCTGCTTCCATAGCAGATCTAGAGGAGTGTCGCAGCTCACACACTCCAACAATTACCGAGAACCAACAAATTCAAGTGACAGAATGTTAGAAGCAAAGTGATTATACCAGGCACCAAGAGTTCTCTTCAAACCATATAGGGATTTGTTGAGGTGACAACAAAATCTGGATGGGCTAAATAAATAAAATTAGAGAGTGCGAGGGCCTCACGGCCTTGACGAGCCCAGATCACGCTGAAGGATGCTGCGTTGCACAGCATCGGATAACACACATAAAACGTACAAAGCGGAAGCGAAGTTCTATTACATAAAATAGTTTATAGACATGTGTACAACAACTTATGTTCAGTCCACACTCACGGGCGTAGACTAACCACAGAGTTCACGTTCAGCCCGTGAACGTGTTCCCTCTAGCACGCACACACACTCACATGGTGGCGTGCACGACTCCCATTCGACGGGGTTGCCCTCTTGGGGTTCCGTCTCCTCCTCGGGAGTCTCTTTCTCATAACACCCTGCAAAAGCTTCAAACACAAGCAGTGAGCACGATGGCTCAGCAAGTCTGACCCGTCTCACCTAAACATGTAACTCTACATGCTAGTATCACAATGTGTAATAGGAAAGTAAGTTGCAAAGGACGCGCCCAAATAGTTGAACCATACTTTCAAGTTTTAGCAGCAAGTTGTGGAGAACCTCACGCTAAGGCACATAAGAGAGCCACAATCAAACAAGAAACACATTTCTCTCATGTGCTTTGCCCAAGGTCGAAAAGAACTTTAATTTGCTCTAACTACAACATTTCATTAGCAACCAAGGTCTAGCTTTCAGTCAGCAACTTTTAACATGACTCTAGCCTGTTCTTTCTACATCACGGTACATTGAGCAAGTGGTACTCACTGACCACGAGGGACGGTGATTATAATCGATTTACACATGCAGGGTTACCCGAATAACCCGTCTCGTACGCCTATACTCGATGTTGCCTACAGAACTATCATGGACGTCGTACACAACCACCGTTCATCCGTCAGCCAAATGTTAAACCGGTCCTATCGTCCCGAGCAAGAGGTCTCTGCACGGGCATCCACAGTGCCGCCAACAGATTTTACTCCTCAAGCTCGCAACCTACCTCTCGACGACAAGCAATGCCTCAACACCTAGCTACCCGAATTACATCGGTTTCCCGGTTCCCATATATCTGGTAGGTCTTTGGTACTGTTCTAGCTTGTAAAACAGGCCCGCACAAGGCTTGGTCCTAAATCGACACAAGCGGAGCTATGGCACCCAGGCCCCAAAGTCCTGCTGCCCTTACTATCCGCTCGGTCTTATTTTTCTTGCCATGTGTTCTATTTGCTATCTTTACCCGAATAGTGTGCCTCTAGCCGATTCTCACGAGCAGTTCCAACTACTCGACTTGTACCGAATCCTACAGTAACTTAGCATTGCAGTACCTAATCAAGGTTTAAAAACATAAGCCCAAACCAGGGTTTTCTTGGCTATGCATTTGGGTTTTCAAACAAGACTCTAATGCATAAATAAAGTGGGTACTCAAAGTAAGTACTCAAAACAGTAAAATTTATAAAACGGTTAATGGAAACCGGAGCTTGCATTGCTGCTGTTGGTCGTAGGCTAGATGTTCCTCCGGAGTTATGAAGTCTAAGACTTCTGGCTCCTCCTCAACCTTAGCGACTACATGAGATAAACATATGTATATGTCAATTTGAATGCATTTGAATTTGAAGTTGAATTTGTTAAGATCATAATTACTGCTAGACAGGCCCAGTGCCTCTGAAATTTTTACTGTGGTTTGGATAAAACCTAAACAGACGTTTGGCCAAATTTCATTTACAGAAAAGCTCATATGAGCCCTCCACAAATAATTGTGTATTTAGCCTTAATTGGAGCTCTTAGGGTGTTCTAGGGATTTTCATGGAGCAACCCATGACTTTCCGGAAACTAGATTTCCCTAAGGTTCTAATGGAATTAGTTTCACCTAATATGAAGATTCCTAGCCCAATATATGAGCTAAACAATTTCAGAGAAAATCTGAAAATGTTTCTAGACATTTTCCATTTTCTCTGGAACAGTTTTATTAATCACACCATTAGGTGGATCAAATTAGCTCAAATGGATCTGAAATTTTTATGGTAGATCAGGGATATTATGGTGAACATCCTGGTCAAATTTCATAATTTTCAACCAAAGGGTTCTCCAGTAAAAATTCTAAACAGTTTAAACTTTTAGGAATTAATTCTGGAGAAATAAGATTTTCATAAAGTGAAACTTGATTTGTTGGAAAGTACTCAGAGAGCTGAATACAAAAAAGTTTGGTTCATTCGATTTGGAGTTTCCTAGCCAAAGTTATGTGGGTTTGAAGTTTGAACTAAAATCTGAAATTCGGGGATATGTTTATATTGCTGCACGTTGGACCGGGGCTACGTGTCGGCTTCTCAGCGGTTGACACACGGGGCTATGGAGTTTTTCGCGTGTAGCCACAAACTATCCGGAGCCACAGCTGATCCCCGGTTTAATTATCTGCTCGCTGACATGTGGGGCCGGGGGCTTCTTCAACCTCCCGCCATCCCGCGCTCGGCCACCGCCCACCTCGCCGGAGTGCTCGGCGGAGGGGCTCTACTGTGCGCCAAACTCCGAGATTTTCGCCGCCTCTGCCTAATCCCACACGGTGAACACAGTTCTAGTCTTAGCTCGACATGACAACAACCGGAACATGGCCGGCGACGAGCGGCGTCTTCGGAAGAACTTTGGCCGTGTCGGCCGGGCTTCTTAGCACCCCAAAGGATCGAGCAAAAGGTCGTAGAGCATCAGTGCACCCTAGGGAAGGTCATCATGGACTCAGATGAGCTCGGAAACGGCCCCAACTAGTATGTCACCGAGCGACCTAGGTCGGAAATCGGAAATACTACCAAAACTCAGAGAATAGTGGCTATACACGATGCTTCTCCGAGTTTTCTGATCCAATGGACTCGCACGGATATCTAGAAGTGGTTCACTAAGTTAGGTGATGAGTGGTGCGGTGTGTAGTACGAATTCTGCGATGTGGTCCGGCAGCCTCTTTTGTACACCGGCACAAAACCGTGAAATTCTGGCAACGGCAGCTCATGTCACGCCGCCGGACCTTGCGGTAACGGAAGA
Organism: Neostapfia colusana; assembly: GCA_030760725.1. Classification (NCBI taxonomy): domain Eukaryota; kingdom Viridiplantae; phylum Streptophyta; class Magnoliopsida; order Poales; family Poaceae; genus Neostapfia; species Neostapfia colusana. The sequence goes on from JASWHV010000011.1 coordinate 51,437,898, forward strand.
GGGAACTATGACGAACCTCTTTGCTGTTCACAGCTCTGGGAAAGGTGGATTGTGGTGGCCGGACGAGTTGTTCCCGTGGCGGCGGCTCGGGTTGAACCGAGGACGAAGAAATGGTGTGGTGGGGCTCGAGGAAGGTCGGTGACAGTCTGGAACCGGTGCGAGAACGTCGAGTAAGGATCGGCGAACTCGGTTACGGCCTCAGCTCGACGTGACAGCCACTGGTTCGACCGGGCAAAGGTGGAACCGAGAGCTTGGGTGAGCGGCGATGTGTAGCAGGGTTTCTTTGCGGGAGAACGTCGGGACACCGGTGAGATAGGACCTGGAAGGCTCGGGCACGAGGATAAGAGAGCAGAGAGGCAGCTAGGTGGCTAGAGGCAGCAAGGAGCTGCTGTACTGCCGTCTTCTCGCCGTGGCGCCCGCTCTACTGAGCACAAGAAACCGAGCTCGGTTCATTCAGTCAGTTGCTCACTGGTGTGGCTGACAAGAGGGCCCCACTTTCCAATTTTAACATCTGAAATTCAATTTCCCCACTGCTCAAAACAGTGGAGACCTTCCTACACTTTGTTATTTGATTATTCACCCAAACTGGGATTTGGTTTGCAAAATTATCAAATTGTGGAATTGGTTTGATTGAATTTGCAGCGCATGTGAACTGAAATTTAAATTTGATTTGAATTTAGCCAAATTGGCTTATGTCAAGATCAACTCCAAATGTAGTGAAAATTGGTGTGTGATGTCACAAAAATGTGCTGCGTGCGAATATGGATCCCACTTTTGAATTCATGGTATGAAAGGAGTTTGAATTTGAATTAAAGTCCAAACTAACTTCTTTCTAATTATACCCAAAAATACCTCCAAAGGTATTGGATTTGGGTGAAATTTGGCATGAGTGTTCCTAGCAAGTTGTAGAAGTTTTTCATGTGCTCAGCCCCTATATAATGCATGTGGGAAGTACCACTTTTGCATTTTGTGAGTTTATCATCTAATGGCTATGTTGATGGTGTTTACTTGCTCTTCAAAGATGTTCATAAAACTTCCTCAAATGAGGTGTGTGTGTAGGGTGATGAACACTTTGAGTGTATGCAAAACATGAGCCCTTACATTCCTCCCCCCATAAAAGAATCTCCTCCCGAGATTATAAGGTGAAAATGAGAGAGAGGACGGTGAAAAATTACCATAAGTGCGACGTTAAAAAGTCGGGGTAGTTAGCGCAAAGAAAGCCTTTGCTCTCCCATGTCACTTCATCTACGGAGTTACTACTCCATCGAACTTTGTAGAACCACAACGTATGGTTGTGAGTTGTTCAGACCTTTTCATCAATTATCTGAACCGGTTCCTCCCGATAAGTGAGATCCGGTTTCAGTTCTTCAATATCCCCCAGCTGAATGGTAGTTTATAGCTTAAGACACTTCCTCAGCTGAGAAATGTGAAAGACATTGTGCACACCGGAGAGTGTCGCTGGTAATTCCAGCCGGTATGCAACTGACCCACATCTTTCTATAATCTTGAATGGACCGATGAATATGGGTGCCAACTTTCCTCTCACCCCGAATCTGTTCACGCCCTTCATTGGGGACACACGTAGATACACATGATCCCCGACATCGAATTGTAAAGGACGTCTTCTCCGGTCCGTATACTGTTTTTGTCGGAATTGTGCGGCTTTTAAGTTCGCTTGAATCAGCCGAACCTTTTCTTCCTCATTTTTGACAAGATCAATCCCGAAGGTGACCCTTTCGCCAGACTCGCACCAATTCAGCGGTGTGCGGCATTTTCTCCCATATAGCACCTCATAAGGCGCCATTTTAATGCTGGCTTGGTACCATTGTTGCATGAGAACTCGGCTAATGGTAAGTGATCATTCCAATTCTTACCGTGGTTGATAGCGCACACTCGTAGTATATCTTCTAAAATCTTATTTACGCGCTCGGTTTGCCCATCCGTCTACGGGTGGTATGCTGAACTACGGATCAGCTTTGTCCCCAAAGAAGCATGCAACTGCTCCCAAAAATGAGACACAAATAAAGTGCCCCCATCCGAAATGATGGTACGGGGTACACCGTATAACCATGTAGGATCGAAGAGAATGTGAAAAGCTACCAGAGGGGGGTGAATGGTGGATTTAAACTTTTTGGCGGAAGCAACAAAAAACCCCTCGGCAGAAAATTGATCTGTAAAAGAAACCGTGTATGCGACAGATCTAAATGTGTTCAACCATGAAAAAAGTGGTATATATTATATAGAATTAATTCACGAAGACACGACAACAAGAATCATGGAAATACGTCAAAAAAAACTCAAGTTATGATCAAAAGATCAAACGAGGGTCAATCTGTTCTACTCGAGTATAAACCAGACCTGCAACACTGCAAAGAAACTCGTGTAGATCAGTAACTACTAATCCAATGACCCTGAAATTTTCACATATGATATATAATCAAGTTGTAAAGACAACCCAAAAAGAATCACATCAATTGGATCTGTAAAACTCGAGTTATGATCAAAACAACGAAGCACTGTCGTGCTGTCCAGAAACTCGACGAGAAAGACGTGACAAAAACAAGTCGGACGAACAAGGCACCAAAGCTCCTCTATATTACGAATTTTATTGATCAAAACATAATAGGAACAGCCCAAGGTCATCTTGCCAGGAGCTCTTGCCTCCCTTGCTTATATAACCAGCCAGGAGGCCAAAGCAATTCAAACTAGGACTCCAATCCTACTCAGTTTTTGAATCGAAACTTTCCATAACTGCTCAAGACTCTTCTATACGCAGATAGAAGAAATCTTAAGACTTCCAAACACCTTAGGAACGTATCCCACATTCCTAAAACAACTCAAATTTTAGTCCCACACGAAATCCTATCATAACCAACTCAAATCTTTCCATATTTGAGCCATAACCGACTCAGCCGCAGCCTGAGTCCATAATCCAGCCGGTTGCACCTTTCCTACCAATTCTTTACGTCCACATCTCTTCATCACGCCTTGGAACCATGTTGCCACGTCCATGCACTCCTTGCACACGTGCAAACACCTTCCAACGACGTTGACGATACCTTCATATGCATTGTTCTTGATCCAAACATGCTGCGCGACCTCCCGATCAACTCAACCACAATTCCTCCCGAACTTGGTTGTTGAACCTCATCTTCTCCCTAAGACTAGTTCAATGGATCCTGTCACCAGCCATATCTTGAACTCAAGCAACACCTGCACATGAATAAACAGCCAATACTTTCGAGCATAAGTCCGCGACTTGACTCACGTTAGTTCCGAAAACCACAACACCATACGTAAACACCTCACATAAGCATGTTGCAAACCACAGCAAAATGTTAACCACCGTAAACAACCATAACACTTCAAAAACTTAGTAAAAGAATAGTAAGTAAACTTTCCATAGATGTAAAGCAAGTTCGAAACATTGCGATTTAGCTCCGGACCTTGCCAAAGCTAACCGGACCTTGAACCGGAGCTTACCAAAGCTAGCAGAACCCAGCACCCAAACTTACCAAAGCTAGTCGGATCTACCGCCGGAGCTAACCAAACACAGGTCGGACCTAGCCATAGCATGTCCGACGTTACGTCGGATCATGTAGGAGCTCGGATCTAGAGTCGGACCTTGACAAAAAGAGTGTTTTGGCAGAATTCAAAACTTTTATCGTCATAGCCAATGTATTCAGCACACATAGGTCTCACAATCTCCCCCTTGATGAATGCATTGGCAACACCACTTAAAATCTGAATATTGGCTTATTCACATGAAAAGTTTTGAAAATAATCAAATGAGAAAGAAATTTTGAAACAAAAATTTCTCCCCCTATACATATTTCTCTCCCTTTGTAAATCAGAAATAAAATGAGAAGAAAAAAATTCTCCCCCTGAGAAAAATCGTGCCAAAACACTTCTGAATCGTGCAATGTATGATCAATTTCTCCCCCTTTGACAATGTATTCAGCAAGGTTCAAAAGAGAAATTTTAATTGTTATGAGCATATTTATAACATATACATATAAAACAAAGCTCATCCAAGCCATACTATCAAGTAACTTACACTATCACATCAATGAGATACATAAAGTAGTGTAAGCCATGCTAGAGATCATGTGTAACTTTCAATTTAAGCAAGTCATGATCTCAGAAACTTAACTATGTCAAGACCTGAAGCATGACACTTGTTGCTCAATTTTAATTATTTTTCAAAGAACAAATTCAAATCATATGACATTTGCAAGAGATTATATGCTGCATCAGCCTTATTCTAACCAACCAAGCCAAGCCTATGTCATTTGACAATCAGAAGCTTAAGGACATGGTTTTAGTCATGCAACTTCTTCCAAAATCATATCTAAGTGCAATGATAAGCCATCTCAAAAGAAGAAGTGTGATGCATGCATATTCTCTTGATCTTTTCCTCAATTTTTCATTTGAACATAAAAGCTCAACATGTCAATAGTTGATTCATTATTTTTTTAATTATTACAATCACTTGTGACCATGCAACAAGTTTAAAATAGCAAGAAAGTTCGATCATGACCAGATTTAGTGTAAATAATTATTCCAATTACTAGTCATGGCAAAAACTAAAAAATGTATAACATGAGTAATGTAGTAAGAACTTTTAGCATATAAAAGGAATCACAAAGTCATATATGAATGAAATACTATGCTCATATTATTTTAAATTCAGATTCACAAATAGACTTCCCATGTTTCAAAACTCCTCCTCAATTTATGCCATGAGGATGCATAAACCCTATTTCACCACGAGTGAAACAAAAACAAGTGAAATCCAAAGGTTTTGTAAAAATGCCAGCCAATTGTTATTCGGTATCTACATGGTGAAGCACAATGTTTACTTTTTCAACATTATCATGGAGAAAGTGATACCTAATGTCAATGTGCTTTGTTCTCGAATGTTGCACAGGGTTTTTAGCAATGCAAATGGCACTAGTGTTATCACAAAATAGTGGAACACTATCTAGATCAACCCCATAGTCCTTAAGTGTTTGAACAATCCAAAGAATTTGTGAGCAAGCGCTAGCCGCAGCTACATATTCAGATTCGGCTGTGGATTATGCAACTGAATTTTGTTTTCTAGAGGACCAAGCAACAGGTGAATTACCAAGAAAATGACAAGCACCCGAAGTACTTTTCCTATCAATTCTACAACCCCCAAAATCAGCATCCGAAAAAGCTTTCATAGTAACGGTTGAGGAAGAAGGAAGAAAACTCCCAAATTCTTGAGTCCCATGTAAGTACCTGAGAATTCTTTTAACGGCTTGACGATGTGAAGCACGTGGGGAAGCTTGAAATCGTGCACAAAGACATACGCTGAATTGTATGTCTGGACTTGATGCCGTGAGGTACAAAATTGATCCAATCATACTTCTGAATTCTTTTTGATCCACGGGTTCACCATCTTCATCAAGTTCAAGTGCCGTTGCTGTACCCATTGGTGTCTGAAAAGACTTGCTTTTGTCCATGTTCAAGCGCTTAAGAAGGTCTCACTTTGTTTGATGCACAAAAGTACCCTCCTTGGTTTGCTTGATTTGCAGCCCCAAAAAGTATGTGAGTTCTCCCATCATACTCATCTCAAATTCTGAACTCATCATAGCTGAAAACTTGGAAACAAGATCATGAGAAGCACAACCAAAGATAATATCATCCACGTACACTTGAACGAATAATGGGTCACTGCCATGCTTAAGCACAAAAAGAGTTTTATCAACCTTGCCCATGGTAAACTCCTTTTCAAGTAAGAATGTTTTTAACCTATCATACAATGCTCTAGGGGCTTGTTTAAGACCATACAAGGTTTTGGACAGTTTGTAAACATGATTACAACAAATTGGATTTCCAAAACCCGGTGGTTGCTTGACATAAACCTCCTCATCTATATAGCCATTAAGAAAAGCACTTTTAACATCTATTTGATATAACTTGAAACCTTTAGATGCAGCAAATGCTAACAAAATTCTTATGGCTTCTAATCTAGCAACAAGAGCAAAAGATTCATCAAAATCTAGTCCTTCAACTTGTGTGAAATATTGAGCAACCAACCTAGCCTTATTCCTAACCACAACCCCATCCTCACTTTGTTTATTTTTAAACACCCATTTAGTTCCGATTAGAGTTTGAACTTGAGGTGGAGGTACTAGTTTCCAAACATTATTTCTTTCAAAATTTTCTAACTCTTCTTGCATGGCAATAATCCAAGATTCATTAGCGAGTGCGTGTGATATATCTATGGGTTGAAAAGAAGCAACAAATGCAGAATGAGCGTGAGAGTTTGGATCACAAAACCTGGACCGTGTGACTCGTTCGTGCAAGCTTCCAATCATTTGCTGTGGAGGATGACTTTTGAGGACCCGGAGGGGAGTAGAAAATTCACAAGATCCTTCTTCTTCATGTTTATCACAAATTGAAGAACTTGTGACTTGAGGACGATCTGGACCAGCAATGGTGGTTGTCGGTGCTGGTTGTGAATCAAAATCAGGAGCTGGAACAATGTCATTAGCTCCTGATTTTTTGGGCAGCAGCATCACTTCTTCATCTTCTTCGATTGAAATACTCTCCCCCTGCGGATATGGGTCTGGTTCTGCAATATTAGAGCTAGTACCTGGGCTAGCTTTATCAGAAGAAACCTCACAAGTCTCCACAATTTTGTTAGTGTCATGTAAAAGCACACGGTAGCCTCAAGTATGAGATGGGTAACCAAGAAACATGCCATCAACGGATCTAGGTTTAAATTTATCAAGATTACCATGTTTCTTAACAAAGCATTTGCAACCAAAGACCCGAAAGTGTGTGACACTAGGCCTATGTCCAAACTGAAGTTCATATGGTGTTTTACCTAGCGTAGCACGCAAAAAAAAACACGATTTGAGACATAAAAAGCAGTTGCAATTGCATCAGCCCAAAATTTTCTAGGAGTTTGATATTCATCAAGCATAGTCCTAGCCATCTCAACTAAGGTTCTGTTCTTTCTCTCTACAACACCGTTTTGTTGAGGTACATATGGTGAAGAAAAGTGATGACTATTCCATTTTAAGCACAAAAGTGATCAAACGATTGATTTTTAAATTCGGTTCCGTAATCACTTCTACTTGCTTTTAAAGATCATGGATGATCAATTGATAATCTAAGAAATAATGTTCTAAAGTGACTAAAAGTTTCATTCATGATTCCATAAAATAAACCCAAGAGTATCTAGAATAGTCATCAACAATCACAACAACATACCATTTAACTCCGAAGGATTGAACACGTGAAGGTCCTACGGTGTCAAGGTGCAAAAGTTGACCAGGTTCAGTTGTCACGGTCATTGTGAGAGCAGCATGTTAACCTGCAACCATCCTAGCATGTCTACAAGAAGAGCACACAATTTTATTTGTCTCCTTTAAGCTTAGGCAGCCCACGTATGCGATCAAGAGCACTAACACGTGTGAGACGATCAAAGCCTACGTAACCAAGTCTACGGTGCCAAAAATATAAGTCTTTTGAATCATTAGCAACTAGACATCTATGGTTAGAGGATGACATATAAAAATCAGCTTTAAAAACTCTTCCAAACCGAGACATATTAAAGAGGAGCTCACTATTTGAATAACCTTGCAACAAATTTTAGTGAAAATAATTTCCAGATTTTCATCTAGCAATTGTGAAACAGATAGAAAGTCGTATTTCAAATTTTTAACAAGTACCACATCTTTTAAAGTGTAGTGATTATTTACTCTAACCGAACCCTTAGCAATCATAGGAGTTGAAGAATTATCGGCAAAAGTAACATTTTCTTCATGTGACACAAAAGAGAGGGAGGAGAACCATTCTTTGTTACTGGTCATGTGGCGTGAGCATCCTGAATCCACAATCCAAATGTTCTCCTTCCTCAAGCATGTGATATACATAGAAGTACAATAAGTCGATGACTCAATACTAGGGTTAGTCAAAAGGCATTTAGGAATCCAGTACTGAGTCACACGACGTCCAGCAGAAGTAACACGCAAAGGCTGAGATAAAACAGCAGGTTTATGAGCCAAAGTTTGAGTATTTTTGTACCCAACTACTGACCTACGAGGTGTTACATGAGTAGCACTAAAAACAGTAGGTCCGGAAGCAAACTTTGCATGTTTTTGACTCACTACAGCAGGTTGCATATTCCTAATATTCGGTTCAGCACACGCAACAGATTTTGCACAGCTGTTATGTGATCTAGCAATCATTCTTTCCTTTTTATGTTGCTTAGCTAGTCTATTTTTGGAGCTAAGGATTGCCTAGAATAGATTTTACAAAGAGGAAACTTTTTCTGAAAAAGTTTCTGAACAAATTAGAGTACAGCAGATTGAACTCAGAAAATTCCTACACAAATCATCTCCAAATGAGATGAAAGTTTGCTAGATGTTAAATAGTATCCTAAAGAATATTCAGGCAAAATTTGGGAAATTTTGGACAAACCAAACTCCCTCAATAATTCTTTTACAGAAAATTTTAAAAGCATTATCCACAATTTAATATTGACTTCCATACAAATGGGGGTTCAATTTTGGATAGATCTTTGCAAACTGAATCTAACCCAATTTGAATCACCCAATTTGGAGTTTCCTACAATAGATATGAATTTCTAAAGTTGGATCTAAATCTGGAATTAAATTTCTATTGGAAATCCCAGCTGGTTCCACTGTTTAAATCTCGGCCAATGGAATGCAAGACACACCGGGGCTATGGGGTTATCAGCGCGCATTCGCACCGGATCGAAAAGCCACAGCAAATCAAAATTTTTAAACTTTGGTTGCTAACAGCTGGGCCTGGCCCTTTTCTCAAACCTCCCGCCTCTCACTCGTGCGCCCTCCCCCCCCCCCCCTCGCCGCACTAAGGCGGAGCCTCGCCGGCCGCACGTTCCCAGACGCCTCCAGGCCGGAGGATCGCCGCCTGAGGGTTTAGGAGGTCAGTAAATCCATGGTGGTGTGCTCGCGGGCTGCCGGTTGCCGGAAACATGCTGTGCGGCGCCTTGGGACACCTTCAGCGCCGATGACTGGTCATCCTAGCCCGCCAAAAGCTCGGGGAGAAGGCTCTACAGCACTAGTGAAACCTAGGGCAGCTCTGCGAATACACAAATAAGAGCGGGAACACCTCCAACTAGGTTGTCGCCGTGCGCCCGAACCGTGCCACCCGTTTTGCGCTTGGGAAAACTGAATATTGTGCTGTTTGCGTGCGTTTCCGAGCTAGGGTTTCGAAGAGAATTTGATCGCCAGCTAGTCTAGCTCATGTGTGCAAAAGTTGGTGACCTAAGAATGAATATGGAGTTAGAATTTGAAGATTTCGTACTGGCCGTTAGGTCATCACACGTTGGAGCAAAAACTCCAAATTGGAGCTCGGTCATCCACGGGTTGATCAACGGGTCGGGGAGAAGCAGCACGGAGGTCTAGCGCGTCGCTGGGGGTGCTTGCTCGGCCAAGAAAGCCTCGCAGTTGGCCTGTCCACGTGCGCCCCTAGTTGCTGTAGTTTTCGGCCGCCTCATGGAAGCTGCGTTCTCAGGTGAGGGAAGCCGGAACTTGCTTGTTTTTGCGCCCAGGAGGTGTAGGATGGTCCCTCAGTGCCGTTTTGTGGTTTGGAGCGGTGCTGTGCGCAAGCTTTTGCCAGTGCACCGAAGCAACGAGGCGGAGGTGAGCGGCCTGGTTTCTTGCGCGAGGAGGAAGCAAAGCTTCGGTTTTGCACTTTGTGAGTAAAACGGTCACGCCGAGGGCTGAGAACAACCATGAGCTGCTCGCTAGCGTGATTGGATCAACGAGGAACATGGCTTGGTGTTGCACTCGGTGGCACCTGGAGAGTATTCGTCCTGTGTTTGAGGGGAACAGAAACAGAGGACCCGGTGACTTCGGTTGCAAGTCTATGTGGCTAACTGACCAGTGGGGTCCACTCTTTTCTCTCTTCTTAACCTCACAATTATTTCCCCCAAAAGATCTTCATCTGGGTAAATATACTCAATCTTACATTTCTGGAATTTTAAAAGTTGCTGCAATTTGAATTACCCGAATTCAGTTCGAATTTGGCTTGCAAATTTGAATTCAGCTCAAATTTGGAATTTCTCCTATTTAACCCTTTTTAGCCCACCCTAAAATCAGAAGGTGGCCATCCCAAATTTCCTCAAATTCAAAGGTTTGAGGCTGCATCTGTATTCAAAAGTTCGGCAACAATTTGAGGTGAGCATTTTGAGTTCAAAATCTGATTTTTAACCTCCTCCATGCAAAGGAGTAATTCACACATGGTGTTTAAATCTCTATTGGTTCAAAACATTCAAATGAACATTTCAGCCCTTTTTGTTGAACACCCATGTGCACCATCATGTGTATAGAAGTTTTTCTAAGTCCTGTTTTCATGAATTTGAAACCCATAGCATTCAAGCTTTGGTTTATTTCATATACATTTTTGGGACTATTATAATGGACACAAACAACTCAAAATCTGGCCTTATTATTGGACTCTACAGTCTGAACTCGCAACCAACTCGAAATCAGCTATCTTCTGGCCAAAACAACCTGATTTCCTAACAAAACGCGCGTCCGAACCACCCGATTCTGACTACAACTCGGATTCATGTCCGAACCGACCTAAAACCAACTTTATCGCATCTGAACATGCTGGAATCACACCACAAACATGTGACAACCTCCACACATGTTCAAACACCTTCACCAAACCTTGGAACCATGTTGCCATGTCCATGCACTCCTTACACACATGCAACACCTTCTAAACACGTTGAACTTTTACTTTTCATTGCTCAAATATGTTGGAATCATGTCACAACCTCGTGCCATCCCTGCACTTGTGCTCATGACTTCAACACATGTTTGCAACACCATTGACACGTCCCAAACATCTTCATATGCACCAATATTGATCCAAACATGCTGTATGACACCTTTGATCGCCTCGACGACAATTCCTAAAAATTTTGTTGTTGAACCTCACTACTCCCTAAGTTTAGTTCGAGGATCGCCATCACCAGCCATGTGTAGACCTCAAGCAACATCTGCAAATGAGCAAACAACAAATTCCTTGCGACCACAAGTCCATGACTTGACTCTGATTACTTCACACCACAACACTTTGTATGACAGCCTCAAACAAACATGTTGTTCACAATCAAACCACTAAAACCACCATAAAACCTCAAAAACTCAATCCATAAGAACTAGGCATTCTCTTCTATACGTCAAATGCAAGCTTAACACTTCCCATGGCAAACCACACGTCAAGCACCACATGAATGCTCAAAACTTTACATGAACCTCACTATAACACTCCATAGCCAATATGTTAAGCACCTAGATCCTAATCTCTCCCTTGATGAATGCATTGACAACATCGGCTATAACCGAACATTGAATCATTCACATTTCATTAAAAGTTTTGACAAAAAGAAAATTTTCTCTCCCTTTCTGAAGAAACTCTCCCGCTTAACAAATTCTTCCCCTAAGGATGTTACTCCCCATGGGTAGAATGTGTAAAGCACTTGTGAATGTGCAATGTGTGACCAAATTTCTCCCTCTTCGACAATGTATTCATCAAGATACAATAGATAGATATTTTAAATCTGATATGAGCATAATTTGACATACATATAAAACAGAGCTCATCCAAGCCATACTATTAAGTAACTTACACTATCACATCAATGAAGTACATAAAGTAGCTTAAGCCATAGCAGATATCAAATGTATTACAATTTAAGCAAACCATGATCTCTCTGACTGACTATTTTAAAATCTGAAAGCATGACACGTATTGCTGTATTTTCTTTATCTTTCATTACAAAAGCAAAATTTGCATGTATTTTGCTAGAGATTATATGCAACATCAGCCTTATTATAACCAACCAAGCCAAGCCTATGTCAATGGACAATCAGAATCTTAAGGGCACGGTTTTCATCATACAAGACTCCTTTCAAGTTCATACTTAAGTGATAAGAAATCTCAAAAGAAGAAGTGTGATGCATGCATATCCTCTGGATCTTTCTAATTTTTTCTACTTTGATCATGGCTGTTGCATATTTAAATTTTTTCGTGATTTAAAGTATTTGTGATCATGCAACAAGATCAAACCAACAAAGAAAGTTCGATTGCAACCATGGAACACCCTCAAAATTACTACCATGCATTGCATACATTTTTCATATAGAGAAGCATCTAAAAAGAAGAAGAAATAAAGACAGGAATATAGAAGCAAATAAAATAGTATAAGGGAATATAAATAGAAAATAATTGAAATAAATAGAAAAGGAAAAGAAATAAAAAGAAAAAGAAAAAAATAAATAAAATAGCAAAATTGTGCCACCCCAATTTTTCCACAAAATTCCCCTATTTTCCCCAAATTCCCCTCTCCCCTAATTTTCCCAATTTTTCCAATTTTCCTGATTTTCACCAAATTCCCCAAAATTCCTCTAGGGAACCCCCCATATTTGGGGGGAATTTCCCACAATTTTGGCCACACCAATTAGGGGGGGGGGACCCTAATGGGCCCCACCCCTTGGCCGTAGCCCATTAAGGGGGGAGAACCGTAGCCTCCCCGCCTTTGTGGAATTTTGTGGGCTTTTATTTCTCAATTAATCTCAGCCATTGGTGGAAAATAAATAATAAAATCCTAGACCCTAGCTCCCACCTCTTTTAAAGTTAAATCTCAGCAATTGGATAATTGAGTTGCTAAAAATCTTAGCCACCCTAGCTCTTTTTACCAGCTTATAAATAAACCCCCATGAAGCACAAGTTTGCCAGATCATCTTCATCTTCATCACGTCCAATGTCTACATCACTCGAGCCAAGTTCTTGAAGTGCGGTGATGAAACTGTTTATCAGTTTGCGTCCTGTAAAACCCTTCTTTTTCATGTTGGTGTTGCCAAAAGAGGACTTGATTTTATTCTGCTTTCCATCACGGTTAGAAGGACCTGAAAGGTTAGGGCAATCTGTACGAAAATGTCCTGTCTTACCACATTCAAAGCATCGTTGAGGTCCGGAGCTTCCTCTCCTTCTAGTTCTCACTTTTTGCAATGCTTTTGAGAACCTAGTAGAAGGAAGTACTAGCTCCTCCTCTGGAAACTCCTCAATCTGTTCCAGGGTTAGTGAAGACAGCAAAGCAAGTGTATTGCTAGATGATTGGTCGGAGCTAGGCATATCACATTGTGAGACAAATGCAATAGTCTTATTTGGGTTCTTACATGATATAATATCAATTTCATGAGTTTTTAGCTTAGAATAAAGCACATCTAATATAAGAGTACTCATGACAGTGGATTCACGTATGGATGTTACTTTCATCTCCCAAATTGACATGTCTAATGCACTTAGTAACTGCCTAGCATTTTCAGCATCTGAAAAATTAACATTGACACTACGCAAGTTGCTAAGAATTTTATTAAAGCGAGCAAAGAGGTCATCAATGGACTCACCGGGTTGCATCTCAAAGCGCATGTATTATTTCTTGAACATATCCTGTCTTACCTCTTTGATCGTGTTGGATCCTTCGTGGTAGTCACAAAGTGCTCTCCACACATCGTACGCCGATCGGAGGTGTGCAACACGGTCGAAGTCGCTCTGAGTTAGTCCTTGTATGATCAAGTTCCGAGCCTTGTTGTTGTTGTCGACATCTCTCATGTTTGTAGCTGTGACTTGATCGTTTGAAGGCACATCGTAAGACTTTTAAACCTCTTCCCATATTGCAAAGCCTTGCGCCTGGATGAAAGCTTCCGTGCGTGCCTTCCAAACCTGAAAATCAATACCACTAAACACACAAGGTTTAGCAGAGTTCTCCATGATGATTAGTCAAAACACGTGCAAATCACAATGATTAGAGCAACCTGGCTCTGATACCAATTGTAGGATCAAAGTACACGTGTAAAGCTACCAGAGGGGGGGGGTGAATGGTAGATAAAAACTTTTCAGCGGAAGCAACAAAACACCCCTCAGCAGAAAACCGTTCTGTTAAAGCAACCGTGTGTGCGACTAATCTAAACATGTTCAACTGTGACAAAACTAGTATATATTGTATAGAATCAAGTAACGAAGACGTCACAACAAGAAACATGAAAATCCATTGAGAGAAGCTCAAGTTACGATCGAAAGATCGAACAAAGGTCAATCTGTCCTACGCGAGAAAAACAGTTCTAGAATACTGCAATGAAACTCGTGTAGATCAGACATCACAAATTCAATGACCGTGAACTTTTCACAGATGATATATAATAAAGTCGTGAACACAACCCAAAAAGAATCACATCAATTGGATCTGTAAAACTCGAGTTATGATAAAACCACCGAAGCAAGGTAGTGCTGAACAGAAACTCGACGAGAAAAAACTTATCTGAAACAAGTCGGACGAACAAGGCACAAAAGTTCCTTTAGAATACGAATTTTATGTATCAGAACACAAGAGGAACAGCCCCAAAGTCGTTCTCTCCACGAGCCTTGGCCTCCCTTGCTTATATAACAAGCTCTACGGCCAATCCAATTCAAACTAGAACTCCTACTCCTACTTGGATTCAAACTGTAACATTCCAATACTGCTCAAGACTCTTCTATACGCAGGTAGAAGCAATCTTAAGACTTCCAAACACCTTAAGAACGTCCCAAACATTACTAAAACAACTCTACTTCATGCCTAACACGAAATCCTGTTATAACCAACTCGAAATTTTCCATAAACAAACCATAACCGCCTCAGCCGCAGCCTGAGTGCAAAATCCAGCAGGTTGAACCTTTTCAACCATATCTCCACTTTCATATCTCTTCACCACGCCTTGGAACCATGTTGCCACGTCCATGTACTCCTTGCACATGTGCAAACACCTTCCAACAACGTCTAAGATACCTTCATACGCATTGTTCTTGATCCAAACATGCTGCGTGACCTCCTGATCAACTCAACCACAATCCCTCCCGAACTTGGTTGTTGAACCTCATCTCCTCCCTAAGACTAGTTCAATGGATCCCGTCACCAGCCATGTCTTGAACTCAAGCAACACCTGCACATGAATAAACAACCAATACTTCCGAGCACAAGTCCTCGACTTGACTCTCGTTAGTTCCGAAACTACAACATCTTACGTGAGCACATCACATAAGCATGTTGTAAACCATAGCAAAATGATATCAGCCATAACCACCAAAACACACCAAAAACTTAGTAAAATAATACTAAGCAAACTTTCCATAAGAGTAAAGCAAGTTCGAAACATTGCAAGTTTAAAGCAGAACCATTGCAATCAAGCTCCAAACCTTACCAAAGCTAACCGGACCTTGAACCGGAGCTTACCAAAGCTAGTCGGACCCAGCGCCGGAGCTTACTAAAGCTTAGTCGGACCTAGCACGGAACTTACCAAAGCTAGTCAGACCTAGCACCGGAGCTAACAAAAACAAGTCGGACCTAGCCAAAATTAGTCAGACCTAGACGAAGCAAGTCGGACCTTACGTCGGAGCTACCCAAAACAAGTCGGACCTATCGTCGGACCTTGCAAAAGCTCGGACCTAGAGTCGGACCTTGTTAAAAAGGTGTTTTGGTAGTATTCAAAACTTTTATCGTCAAAGCCAATGTATTCAGCACACATAGGTCTCACACCGAGGATGAATTTTTTCGTTTATTGTTTTGGTATACCTAGGACCGAGCCTCACCAATCTTCAAAATTCATCGTAATCAATCCACCATCACGTGTGCCGAGCTACAAACATGATCTAGACACTCCCACGCTCCTCTAGGATCAAAGACCATCAAAAATCATCAAAATTTGGCGCTGTTCTTCGAGAATTTTGGGCTGGCACTGATTTTTGCCCTAGGTCACCGATGAGCACCTATGTGCAGCCTTTTTTGAGCTGATTTGAGTTCATGCCGGTGATGAGGGACCCCCACGGTTCTCTAGAGCCAAGAAACCGATCATTTGGTGGAGAATTCACCATGCATGACCTCGCCGGAGCCCTAGTCCTCGCTGTTGCCGGTGCGCAACGGTTTCCGGTGAGATTCGGCCGCCGGCGACCCCACGAGTGTGTTCAGCGTGCCTGAAAACGGGGGGGGGGGGGGGGGGGGGGTGGCCAGTATGGGGCTGGGAGACGGCCGGGAAGGTCCTTCTGGTGACCATCGCCGCAGAGAGCCGCCACTGGCCCTGTCTGGAGCGAGGTTGAAGATGAGGGATGACAGGTGGGGCCCACGGGCAGTGTTTAAACTTTTCCAGATTTTTAAACTTTGGAGAGCCATAACTTTGTGTAGGAATGTCTAAAAATTGTCAAATAAATTTTGTTGGAATCCTCCCAAAGAGTACTATCAATAGGTACAGCCCAATATTTATGAAAATCCTTAGATTTGGCTCATTAATTCAATTAAAGAAAATATTGTAGGAATTTTTACAGGAGTTATGTTTATTGGAAAATTCCCAAGTTTGGGCAGGATATTCTTCCAAAAGTACTTGAACTCCAGTAAATGTTTCAGAGGTATTGGACTTAATTTTCATGGCCAAATATAGATTCAATCTTGTATGTCTCTGAAAATTAGGAAAAATTACAGAAAGATTTTTCAGCTTTTAGCTCCAACTTCTAAGGGCGTGTTTGGCATGGCTCTACTCCACACTAGAGCAACTCTGCTCCAAAACTCTGAGGTGGAGCAACTCTGCTGTGGAGTTAGAGGTGTTCAGAGTGGTGTTTGGCTGAAATACTGTTCTCAGCTCCAGAAAAGAGAGTTTGGAGGGTGTGGTACCATTATTACCCATGCTACGCTGATTGTATGCATTTAATGAATAGTAAAGTATATGAATTTGTGAAATATTTTAAATTATATATTATTTCAGGAATAATGAGATTTTTTCACTCTACAATAATGAGATTATTCCAATCAATTGACCCTGGCGAGCTGCAGCGGGCCTACCGAGGGATGCAAGGGGCCTGGCGAGCAGGGAGGAGTGTTGTAGGCGGCGGGGTCTGGACGAGGGCGATCGGCGGGCGAGCTGTCGGCAGGCGTGGGTGTGACGAGGCGAGCGCGGTGTGCAGGAGGCGGGCGCCCGACGGGGTCTGGACGAGGGCGACCGGCGGACGAGCTGGCGTCTGGAGCGGGCGTGAGGAGGCGGGTGTGGCCGGCGGCGCCCTAGGTTTGCAGGGAAGAGTCCAACCGGGTGGAGGAAAAGAAAAAACGAAACATTTTTTTAACCAGTGGCAATTGCGGGTAATTATCCCCCAACTCCACGACTTTGTCCGTATGCACTGATTTTGGAGCAACAAATGAGGTACTCTGAAAAAATGAACTGCAGCTCCTTCAACTCTGTGGAGTTGGGCTGCTCCACGGAGTTATGGAGTTGAGGTGTTTGGGTGGATTTTTTCAGCTCCGAGGTGAATTTGGACTCCAGAGCTATGCCAAACACGCCCTAAATTCCATATCTCTGTGTAGGAAGCTCCAAAAATGGTGAGACCGAGTCCTATGGACTAATGAGACTCTCAAGTTTCTGAAAAACCAAATTTGGAGCATTACAAGACAATATATTTGCCATAGGAATTCAGAGAAGCCAAATAGTTAAGAACATTCCCTAGGGCACATCTTACATCAACTTTGTCCGAAATTTTGCAAGCTATACCTCTGTAGGATCTAAGGACAGCTGTAAAAATTTCAGAGCAAGATAAGATAATCTTCTCCAGTTTTCTGCTGGTTCTTTCCACTACCTTTCTTATGTCCATTAGATATAACTCTTCGAATTATACTCCCACAAACATCTACTGCCCACCTGAAGTTATCCTCTGTTTCTGTCCATAACAGAGCTCATCTCTCACTTTAGAGTTGGTCTAAACCAATCTTAGTTAATAAAACACATTTTTTTTGATAATTCATTTACTCGTATTAAAACTGTGCATATTCATATCGGTAGGAAACACGATGAAGGAGTTTGACGAGGAACTCGACTCGGAACTGAAAGTTGAGGCTTTAACCATCGACGATCTACTGACTTTAAGTTGAAATAAACCTACAGCAACATAAGGCAAGCCCCGGTTTGCATTTAACAGATTTTTAGTTATATTTTACTTTGTATCACTTTTGTTGGTCTAGTATGTATTGTGCATTAGGTCAAGGTGATTGATACTCCAAATGCATGACCCACAAACCCTTGGAGTTAAAGGGTAGAACAGGTTACCGTCGTATAGTTTTCTGCTAGGTTAAGTTGTATAGGATCTGGTACAAGTCGAGTAGTTGGATGCTACTCGCGAGGTTAGGATTTTGGTTCAGCGGTGTATGATTCTAGAGAATGGAATAACTGGAATGGAAAATGAGACCGAGCAGAGAGTAGGAGCAGCAAGACGTTGGGCCTGTGTTGCCATAGCTATGTTTGTGTCGGTTAAGGACCGATGCGTATGCCGCCCTGCTGAGCAAGTTTGAACAGTACCGGATGCATACTGGAATTATGGGGTCTAAGAAACCGATGTAACTCGGGTACTCTCATGTCGAAACTTATACGGCCGTCCTTTGGGGGTTGGTGTCAGAGATGTAAACCCGCTAGCAGAGCAACTTCGACGTGTTCCGGGTAGTGGCCCTTCTGATGGGTCGGCAGAACTGGTTCGGTATTGGAGTGACGGGTGAAAGGTTGTTGCATACAACGTAAGAAAGAGCTCTTGTGTGAGTCTTTCGAGGCGGGTGTATGTGTTGTGTGTTCCGGGTGTGTCCTGATTCGAATCACCGTCCCTCGCGGTTATATGAGTACCACTTGTTCACTGAGTTGTGAGGTAGTAATTATTTCCAGATGAAGTGAGATGAATCATTGCTGATGTGAAGTTCTTAAATTCATTGTATTGCCAACCATGTATTCTATAGTTGTAGAGCTCACTAAGTTTATAATCCACTTTGGGCATCACCACATCGGAGGAAAGCATTTCTTGATTGATTGTGGATTTCCGATGTGAGGGCTTCCTAAGGCATAATAATCTGCTGCTATTAAACTGAAAGTAAGTATTAACATTTAGGCGTGTCTTTATCGCATCATATTTTTCCTATGTTAAGAATCCCTACATGTATAGTTTCATGGTTAGGAGTGTCAGTTAAGTCTTGTTGAGCCATCGTGCTCACGGTTGCATTATTAGTGTTTTGCAGGTTATAAAATTTGCTATGAAGATGGTTATTCGGTGAGCCATCGGAGACTCACCGGAAACCATGCCGCTACACTCATCTTTGTGGAAGCTAGTAAGAAGCGTCCGCGGGCTGGACGTCTTCTCTTTTGCATAGTTAGGACCGAGAGTAAGTGTGTATGTATATTCCGCTGCATGTACCTTCGTGGTACATTATTTTGTAAATGACACTATCTTGAGGAATAAAAGACTTTGTACTTTATGGTTCTTTTCGTGTATGCTGTTGGGTGCCGCATCACACGGCACCACCCAATGTGTATCCTGGAGTGTGGATCCCAGAAGGGGTTCCCCACAGGCGTGGTATCAGAGCCGCATTGGGAATAGCACGCATGAAAAGAGCTTATTTTTGAAAACATAGAAGTATACGAGTGAGGAACGTATAGTATGCCCACATAAGAACTATTAGTAGCATAGTTACTTAAGGTGGCAAGCTAACAGTGTGTTATTATTCAGTAATTCAATTCTGTAACGACACACCTACGTGGAGGTAAGCATGATAAAGAACGCCACCGAAAGCGGATCAATTTCGGTTAGCTCTTCCTGACGAGGAAAGTGGATCAAGGTATAGGTCTCACAGCTTGGTGTGAGACGTCAATATGAAGCTCTTGAACTCTTCATGTTCCTGAGTTCATATGAAACGCTGGTCTCTGGCATGCATTAGGCAAGAAAGTGGAACCCCCATCGTGTGGTCGGTAACACGATAGTGTGTTCTTCTGGAAATAGCCTAGGAGGACATACGCAATGATTGCCATCGGCATGCCCTGCAGTGCAGTAGGTGGTATCTGTTGGGTTGATATCATTCCCAACAATGACGACCCGTTCACGCTCTACTCGGGTTCCCCAATGTGTGGTGTGAAAATGCGACCATGTATCTTGAGACGTGACTTGACTCAAGGACGGCCCGTATTGCAATGATACGGGACGTATGTTTTTACTATGATATGGACCTGCCTGAAATGGAAAACCTTTGTGTGCATCACTATTGATTGTTTTCTGCTGGTACCTTAACCAAGTTAGAACATCTCGTTTAGAAAGCGTGTGTGAGTTATCATTTTAGCGCCACCCATGAAACGTATACGCCGGTGTAACACCGGTTAGGATTTTGATTTGGTGAGAAAACGTAGTACCGTAATATGTTCTTAACTGCATGAAAAATGAAGTTTTCAAAGAAAAGAGTAATTTTGGAGTCTAGGATTCTATTAGTTGTTAATGAACTCCTATATTGAACTAAGAGTCAATTGGGAGTATAGTTTCCATCTCAAATATCTAGAAGCAAACTCCTCTGTTTTCGGCAGAATTTTTTCTGAAAATTGAACAGGGCATAACTTATGATTGGTTGAACCAATGGAGGTGAAGGATACATTTCTGGAAAGGTTTTGAAGTATTCTACAACTTTTCTGTAGAACTACAGAACAGAATCTCCCTCCAAATGGACGAAAATCTCAGATGAGTGTTAACTATCCAAAAACAGGGCAGACCAAAAATGCTCTCTAGAATTTTTTGTATTTTGACCATAACTTCCTGTAGAAAAATTTCTAAGGGTCATGTAAGACATCGACGGAAAGTTTCTGATATGTTCTACGATTTTGTAGTTCAAAGTTTCTCCAGATTTGGGGTAGAACTTTATGAAATCTTGTGGACAAAACAGACACTTTCAGAGGAGGTGCTGTCAAAATTGTTCAAGATTTCTGTCAAATTTGAAATATCATAACTTCTGATCCAGAACAGATATGAAGGCAAATAAATACTCGTTGGAAAGATATTGAAGTTATATAAAACTTTGATATTCAACTTGAGACATGAAACTGCCATGTTCATAATCAAATTCTGGGATTAAGGTCGAATGGTCATTCTGAATAGAGTATTGTTAATTGCCCATGTAACTTAGTACTTGTTGTGGACATGAAGATTTTTATACTTCTCTAAGTTCCATGAAATATTCATTAGTTATTTTTCATCATTCCTTTTTGTTGGTTTAAGAGTTTGACAAACTTCAATAATCATTGGTTATATTTTGGAATTATCAAAAACCTTGTTTCCTTCATATACGCTGCACAGTTGATGTGATGCTTTTGCGGCTGATCATTTTGAGTTAAAGCTGAGTACACTCTTGGATATTAACCATAAATTGCTCGCTCTTGCAGTATGGATCATACTCATTCCAGTTATGAGGTTGGTGGTTCCAGCCGTGATGGAAATGATTCGTCGCAGCGATGATCACCGCCATCATCAACCGGACTGGCGGAGGTGTTGGGAAGAATGGCTGCGTCTCTTGAGATGTTGGTGCAGCAAGGCATCCGACAAGAGACCTCACAGCAAAACCCCACACTGAATACGTACTTTGATTTTCTAGCAAGACAACCACCAGTATTCTCGGAAGCTAAAGAAGTCATGGAGGCAGATCATGCTGAATGATTTGTTAAGCAAAGGCTTCATTCGACCCAGTTCATCACCATGGTGATGCTCCGCGCTGTTCGTCAAGAAAAAGGATGAGACTGAGGCTATGTGTGGACTATCGTCCGCTTCATGCCATAACTATCAAGAACAAGTATCCACCACCCCGTACCGATATGCTTTTCGATCAACTAGTGGGTGCTAAGGTTTTCTCGAAGATGGATCTTCGGTCCGGATATCACCAGATAAAAATTCCGGGTGGAAGACATACCCAAGAAGGCATTCTCGATGAGATACGGGTTATATGAGTACCTCATCATGTCATTTGGACTCACTAATGCTCCGGCTCATTTTATGTACTTGATGAATTCAGTTTTCATGCCGGAGCTGGACAAGTTCGTCGTGGTCTTCATCGACATTATCTTGGTATATTCTAAGTTGGAGGAAGAACACGGCGAACATCTGCATATTGTGCTCCAACGCCTAAGGGATCCCAAACTGTATGCAAAATTCAGCAAGTGTGAGTTCTCGATCAACCAAGTGCCATTTCTTGGGCACATTATTTCTATGGATGGCATCGCAGTTGATCCGAGCAAGATCATCCATGTGCTGAATTGGAGTTCACCAAAGTCAGTCCATGAAGTCCGTAGTTTTCTCGGTTTAGCGGGTTACTACCGGAGATTTATTCCGAATTTCTCCAAGGTCTCTAAACCGATGATGGAACTTCTGAAGAAAGACAAGAAATATGTGTGGAGCGAAGCTTGTGAGGAGGCGTTTAAAGCATTGGTAAAGCACCTCACAACAGCCCCTGTGTTGGCGCAGCCCGATACAACTAAGGCTTTTGATGTTTATTGCGATGCATCCGGCATCGGCCTTTGCTGCGTGCTTATGCAAGAAGGGTGAGTGGTTGCATATGGATCCAGACAGCTTCGGAATCATGAGCAGAATTATCCGACACATGATCTCGAGCTAGCTGCTGTGGTCCTTGCTCTAAAATTGTGTAGGCACTATTTACTTGGAAACCTAGTCCACCTCTACACTGACCACAAGAGTTTAAAGTACATCTTCACACAAAAGGAATTAAATATGAGGCAGCGAAGATGGTTAGAGTTAATTAAATTTTATGAGACAGAAATACATTACCATCCTGGAAAAGCGAATGTGGTTGCTGACGCACTTAGTCAGAAATCACATGTTCATAACCTAACCATGGCTGCAATGGAAGAAGAAGAACCGAGCCTACGCTTGGTTCCTTATGGGTCGCTATTTAATATTGCCCTCATTCCTACAATTCAAGATGAAATTGTAGAGGCTCAAAGGAAAGATAAGGGCATGGCCCATATCCAGAAGAAAATAGCCAAAGGAGAAGCTAAGTGGTTCCGGAAAGATAAGAATGGTATGCTAAGGTTCAAGAACCGTATAGTCGTGCCCCGTGACATGAAGCTTCATAAGAAAATAATAGACGAAGCTCATCTATCAAAATTTTCCATTCATCCAAGAAGCAACAAGATGTACCAAGATTTGAGAAAAAAGTTTTGGTGGACACGGATGAAGCGAGAAATAGCTAAATACGTATCCGAGTGCGATACGTGTCGAAGGGTGAAAGCAGATCACATGAAGAGACCTGGTTTGCTACAGCCCCTCCATATTCCGACATGGAAGTGGGAATATGTGAGTATGGATTTCATTGTCGGGTTACCGCTCACATATCAGAAGCATGATTTGGTTTGGGTCATCGTTGACCGATTAACTAAGTTACCGGTGAATGTGGGATTCAATGCTAAGAAATATGCGGAGTTATACATTGAACGAATCTTATGTCAGCACGTAGTTCCAAGAACCATAGTTTCAGATCATGGTGCACTGTTTGTTTCTCATTTCTGGGAACAGCTGCAGGCATCTTTGGGAACAAAATTGCTTAGAAGATCCGCATATCACCCTCAAACCGATGGACCAACCAAGAGGGTGAATCAAGTCTTGGAAGATATGTTGACAGCGTGTGCCATCCACCACAGTAAGAATTGGGATGCTTATCTACCATTGGCAGAATTCTCGTACAACAACAGCAATCAAACGAGTATCAAGATGGCACCGTATGAGGATCTCTACGGATGGAGATGTCGCTCACTTCTGAATTGGTGCGAATCCGGTGAAAGAGTAACATTCGGGATTGACCTTGTCAATGACGTGGAAGAACGAGTTCGGGTCATACAAGCAAATTTAAAAGCTGCTCAATCTCGACAAAAGAGTTATGCAGACCAGCAACGTCGACCGTTGAACTTCAACGTCGGAGAGTACGTATATCTCCACGTATCTCCAATGAAGGGAGTTCACCGATTCAGTGTAAATGGAAAGCTCGCTCCCTGGTTTATTGGTCCATTTGCTATTATGGAAAAATGTGGATCCATAGCCTACCGGCTTGATCTACCGACAAATCTCGCTGGTGTGCATGACATATTTCACGTCTCCCAACTTCGGAAATGTCTCAAGAACACCATTGCTGTCCGCACTGAAGCTCTCGAGACATTGCAACCGGATCTTTCTTATATCGAGCATCCAATCTGGATTATTGATGAAAAGTCTCAGTCAACAAGGAATCGGACGCTCCAATTTTATAAGGTGTTATGGAGCAACCATTCCGTGGAGGATGTAACATGGGAGAGTGAAGAATATCTCCCTTCGAACCATCTGGACTTGCTGCCCGTTCATCTACGGTAACTCCTTCTCTACTGCTTTAGCTCTTCTTTTGGAATCTCTGGACGAGATTCTTTTTAAAGGGGGAGGGATGTGAAATACCAAAATTATAGCAAGTGGAGCTGCAATTCACACCAAGAATATGAGAGGAATTTAAACTTTTGAATTTAAAGGTGTGAGCTCCAAGTCTAAACTTGAACTTGTTAAAGTTCCTGAACACGGAGATATAAAGCTACCATTTGGTTCTCCACACATCCACGGGTAGCCTGGAAAATTTTCAGAGTATTTGAAAAAAATTTCCTATTTGTTGGAATTTAAATGGGAGGAAATTCGAATTTGAATTTAAATCTCAGTTTCAAATTCCAACTTCACCGAAATTCAAATTCGAGTGCACCGTTGTGTTCCTCACATGTCTTTTGGCCTATCCTCCAAGTTTGATCGAATTTGGAGCTCATCTGCTATTCTAAACACAATTGTAGGGTAAGAGGGAGAGGGGCCATGGACCCCACTGGTCAGAGATACACGTAGAAGCTGTTGCCGTGCTCTCTTTCTCAGCAACCGGAACAGCGCCACCTCCCGTCGCCCGAGCACTAGCTCCTGCTCACGGATGAGAACACCGAGTAAAGAGTGAGCAAAATGCTGCCATCCCTGTGAACCGGCTCTCCTTGCTCCCCACCGTCTCCTCGCACAGCTCAAAGCAAAACACAGCCGCCCGACCCTCTCTGGTTCTTCCGAGGACGGCTTCTAGAGGCTTCTTCGTGGCCGATGGTCTACACGAAAGGAGCGCCCTCAGGTGTGCAAACCGAAGGTGCAACCCTCTTTTCCTTTCGTGGATCGCCGAGGATGAATTTTGCCATTTATTGTTTCGGTATACCTAGGACTGAGCCTCACCAATCTTTAAAATTCGTTGTAATCAATCCACCATCACGTGTGCCGAGCTACAAACATGATCTAGACACTCCCGTGCTCCTCTGGGATAAAAAATTATCGAATATCATCAAGATTCGGTGCTGTTCTTCAAGAATTTTGGGACGGCACCGATTTTCGACCTAGGTCGCCGATGAGCTCATATGTGCAGCTATTTTTGAGCCGATTTGAGCTCATGCCGGTGATGAGGGATCCCTCAGGGTGCTCTAGAGCCAAGAAACCGATCATTTGGTGGAGAATTCACCGTGCACGACCTTGCCGGAGCCCTAGTCCTTGCTGTTGCCGGTGCGCGGCGGTTTCTGGTGAGATTCGGCCACCGGCGACCCCACCAGTGTGTTCAGCGTGCCTGAAAATGAGGGGGGGGCAGTATGGGGCCGGGAGACGGCCGGGAAGGTCCTTCTGGTGACCCTCGCCGGAGAGAGCCGCCACTGGCCCTGTCTACCGCGAGGTTGAAGATGAGTGATGACAGGTGGGGCCCAAGGGCAGTGTTTAAACTTTTCCAGATTTTCCCTAATCCGGTTTAAACTTTGGAGAGCCATAACTTTGTGTAGGAATGTCCAAAAATTTTCAAGTAAGTTTTGTTGGATTCCTCTCAAAGAGTACTATCCAGGTACATCCCAATATTTATGAAAATCGCTAGATTTGGCTCATTAATTCAATTAAGGAAATTCTTGTAGGAATTTTTACAGGAGTTCAGTTTATTGGAAAATTCCAAAGTTTGGGCAGGACATTCTTCCAAAAATCCTTGAACTCCAGTAAATGTTTCAGAGGCATTGGACTTCATCTCCTTGGCCAAATGTTGATTCAATGTTGTATGTCTCTGAAAATTAGCAAAATAACAGAAAGATTTTTCAGCTTTTAGCTCCAACTTCTAAATTCCATAGCTCTGTGTAGGAAGCTCTAAAAATGGTGAAACCAAGTCATATGGACTCATGAGACTCTCAAGTTTCTGAAAAACCAAATTTGGAGCATGACAAGACAATATAATTGCCATAGGAATTCAGAGAAGCCAAATAGTTAAGAAAATTCCCTAGGCCACAAATTACATCGACTTTGTCTGAAATTTTGCAAGCCATACCCTTGTAGGATCTAAGGACCGCTGTAAAAATTTCAAAGCAAGTTGAGATCATATGCTCCAGTTTTCTGCTGGTTCTTCCCAATACCTTTCTTATGTCCATTAGATATAACTCTTTGAATTTTACTCCTACAAACATCCACTGCCCACCTAAAGTTATCATCTGTTTCTGTCCATAACAGAGCTCACCTCTCACTTTAGAGTTGGTCTAAACCAATTTTAGTTCATAAAACACATCTGTTTTATAATTCATTAGTCATATTAAAACTGTGCATACTCATATCGGTAGGAAACACGACGAAGGAGTTCGATGAGGAACTCGAATCGGAACTGAAAGTTGAGGCTTTAACCGTTGACAATCTACTGACTTTAAGTAGAAATAAACCTGCAGCAACATAAGGCAAGCCCCGGTTTGCATTTAACAGCTTTTTATTTATATTTTACTTTGTATCACTTTTGTTGGTCTAGTATGTGTGGTGCATTAGGTCAGGGTGATTGATACTACAAATGCATGACCCACAAACCCTTGGAGTTAAAGGGTAAAACAGGTTACCGTCGTGTAGTTTTCTGCTAGGCTTATGTTGTATAGGATTCGGTACAAGTCGGGTAGTTGGAAGCTATTCGCGAGTTTAGGATTTTGGTTCAGCGGGGTATGATTCTAGAGAACGGAATAACTGGAATGGAAAATGAGACCGAGCAGAGAGTAGAAGCAGAAGGACGTTGGGCCTGTGTTGCCGTAGCTCTCTTTGTGTTGGTTAAGGACTGACGCGTATGCCACCCTGCTGAGCAAGTTTGAACAGTACTGGATGCATACTGGAATTATGGGGTCTAGGAAACCGATGTAACTCGGGTACTCTCGTGTCGAAACTTATACGGCCGTCCTTTGGGGGTTGGTGTCCGACGTGTAAACCCGCTAGCGGAGCAACTTCGACGTGTTCCAGGTAGTGGCCCTTCTGATGGGTCGGCAGAACTGGTTCAGTATTGGAGTGACGGGTGAAAGGTTGCTGCATACAACGTAAGAAAGAGCTCTTGTGTGAGTCTTTCGAGGCGGGTGTATGTGTCGTGTGTTCTGGGTGTGTCCTGATTCGAATCACCGTCCCTCGCGGTTATATGAGTACCAATTGTTCACTGAGTTGTGACGTAGTAATTATTTCTAGATGAAGTGAGATGAGTCATTGCTGATGTGAAGTTCTTAAATTCATTGTATTGTCAACCATGTATGCTATAGTTGTAGAGCTCACTAAGTTTATATTCGACTTTGGGCATCACCACATCGGAGGAAAGCGTTTCTTGTTTGATTGTGGACTTCCGATGTGAGGGATGCCTAAGGCATACTAATCTGCTGCTAATAAACTGAAAGTAAGGATTAACATGTAGGCGTGTCTTTATCGCATAATATTTTTCCTGTGTTAAGAATCCCTGCATGTAGAGTTTCAGGGTAAGGAATGTCAGTTAATTCTTGTTGAGCCATCGTGCTCACGCTTGCATTATTAGTGTTTTGCAGGTTATAAAATTTGCTATGAAGAATGTTGTTCGGTGAGCCATCGGAGACTCACCGGAAATCCTGCCGCTACACTCATCTTTGTGGAAGCTAGTAAGAAGCATCCGCGGGCTGGATGTCTTCTCTTTTGCATAGTTAGGACCGAGAGTAAGTGTGTATGTATATTCCGCTGCGTGTACCTTCGTGGTACATTATTTTGTAAAAATGACACTCTCTTGAGAAATAAAAGACTTTGTACTTTATGGTTCTTTTCGTGTATGCTGTTGGGTGCCGCATCGCACGGCACCACCCAATGTGTATCCTGGAGTGTGGATCCCAGAAGGGGTTCCCCACAAAAACAGTGCCACCACAAGGCCAAATATGGGTGCGACTTAGCTGACTAATTATGTGTGTTGCTATCTTGTTATGGACCATTGGATGGGGGGGGGATGGGAGTCAAGGAGGACTGCCCTGGGAACTGCATGGCACAAGAGGGGGCCCGTGGGTCGGAGAATGGAGATTCGAGCCTGCCGGTGAAACTTCAGTGGGTCCGTACATCCTAGTAGTCCCTTTGTAAAGGCTATTTTGTGATCTCTTGGCCATACAATGATGGTTGTTTACTGGTAGAATGGAGGTTCTCTCTAGTCACCGATGGGTGACGAAATCACGAACTTGTGGGTAAAGTGGTGCCACCTCTGGAGAGTGTAAAACTATCGTGATAGTTGTGCTTCCGGTTACAAGCACCTGGCGAACTTCCATGATTAGAGGCAAACCATGGGATGTTTATTCGGGTATGGTTATGATATGGTCATTGGGATTGGTTTTGGGACTGTTTTGGGTCATGACAATGAATTTGGCTTCGGCTATATAAAAATGAGATGGTTATGAATAATTATGAGTATGATATGAACTTGAAAATGATTAATAGCTGATTGAGACTTGATACATGGTGAATTATGATGAAGGAATGTTGATGATTAACTTGGTTATAATGGGATTTAACTCACCTAGAGATAGTTGCTGTTTTTAACATGTTTGTGAAATAAAATTTGCTTGCTGCAATGAACGTCTTTATTCCCTACCTTGTTGTAAGCTACATGTCATATTTTTCCCGCACTTCCTGAGTACGACATGTACTCACCCTTGCATTACCACATATACGTCAGCTACAGGACAAGAGTAATTCGAGGAACATTCGGAGTACTAGGTGTGCGCACTACCGTCAACATGCCTGTGGAGTTTAAGTGGGAGGCATCCGTTTTAGTCATTTTCCTCTGTCGTTTAGAGTTTTCTGCTGCAAGAATAAGTTAGATATTGTAACACCCCAAAACCTGCTAAAGAGGGGAATTTAAAATTTTTTTGACGTATTGCATGTGGTGCAGAAATTCAAATTCAAACTGGAGTTCAAATTCAAATCAAAACAGAAAAGAAAAGGAAAAAGAAAAAGAAAAAACCCCAACCGGCCAGTGGTCCGAAACCCGCCAGCCGGCCCAATCCCCGGCGCCAGCCCAAGACCGCGCGCCCCCTCATATCCTCTCACTGACACGCGGGGCCCGCGTGTCATCTCCTTCCCCGCGCGTCCCCAACGGCCCGGACTCTTCTCTCGCGCCCGATCGCAACCGACCTCCGGAAACCCGCGCCCCCAGCCCGATTTCTGGTCCCGGACGCCCCAACTCGATCTCAACAGACCGCCTCCCTCCCTCGCCTATTTAAACGCTGACAATCGCCCTTCCACCCCCCCCCCGATCGGCCGTTCTTCTCTCCGGTGAAAACCGAAGCTTTGATCACCGTTTTCTTTAGATCCTTGCTCGGATTTTCTGATCTAACACGCTGATCGTGCTCCACCGCCCCCAGAGAGCCCTGCACGTAAAGGAAGCGACACGTTTCGTGCCCTAGCATCGGTTCCGACGAGCACCGAGGAGCAGCTTCAACCATCGTCATCGCAGAGCCGAATTCCGACCTCCGCAAGCCCGAGAAACCCCTAGGTGAGCTCCCCTACCTCTCCGCAGTCGATCCGTGTAAAAAACTGCAAGTTTTAACGTATAGCGGCAAGGAACCGAAGCTGCGCCGGCGAGATCGCCGCCCCCGCCGCCGCGCGCGCGGGCTGGCTCCGGCCAGGGTGACGTGGCCCCTTGAGGGCCGTCTATTTTAAATCGCACGGTAGAAATAAAACCCATGCGTAGCGGTTCGGCGATCTAATCTGAGCCGTCTATTTTAAATCGGACGGTCCACA
This sequence comes from Neostapfia colusana, assembly GCA_030760725.1. NCBI lineage: Eukaryota > Viridiplantae > Streptophyta > Magnoliopsida > Poales > Poaceae > Neostapfia > Neostapfia colusana. Next base: position 51,467,847 of record JASWHV010000011.1, read on the forward strand.
TCAGCCCTGCGTTATAAAGGCCGGGATTCTTACGCGCTACCCCCTGGGGATCTCAGAAAACACGAGCTAGCCCCGGAAACTTCTGATCTAGCCCCTGGAACTTCAGAAATCTGTGTAAATTCATTTAAAAATCAGTTTTAGCCCCTGGACTTAATAAAAATTAAGAAAACCCCTCTGTTATGTTTAGTTAGACCCCTGGAAATTTATGAAATAGTAAATTAGACCCTACAGTAGGGTGGACTTACCTTTTTGACCCTATATGATATTAAATTCAGAAATCTGAATATGTGACTAGAATATAAATTTAAAAGGTAAGGCAAACACATGTGCAAATTCAAATTTAAACTCTCCTAGCACTTGGAAAACTTTAGAATGAGTTGAAAATCGATTTTAGGCTGAAATGAAATCTGCCTAAGTGTTGTTCATATTTATTAGTTCTAGAAACACATTTTTAGGCTAGGAAATAATTCTGAAAACTGATAAAATAAATTTAAATTAGTTCACATCAGATGAGAAGTTCAAAAATATATTATTTAATATTTTAGATCAGAACCAATTCTGTTTAGATGATATGTCCTACTATTTAATATTAAAACTCAATTTTAGGCATAGAAAATAAATCTGAAAAATATAGGAAAATAGGTATGCATAATTAGAAAATGATAAATGAGTTCTCCAAATCCAAAACCTTCAATTTAGGATTTTGTAGAAGATCTGAAAACCTATTTAGGATAGGAAATTACCTTTCATGCAAACTTGGTAGCTAAGAAGTGTATGAATTAAATATAAAGAATTTGTTCAAATTGGAAATTCATATATAGTGTGCAAACAGAAATCTGAATACAAAAGCTTAGAAATCATATACATATGTTTAAAAGTGCATGTAGGACAAAAATCAACACATGTAGTGTAACCACAACACTTAGGAATGTGAATGACTTTCATAGGTATGTATGTTTTGTATGAAGTGAAATTGTGAAGTATGTCTTATGGATTGTTGTTTTCTTTTCCTATGTGTATTGGCATGAGTAGAACCTGCCCCAGAGCAAGTTCTCCCCTTCCAAGACCAAGACTTTCCATTCCCAGAGCAGCAGGAAGAAGGCAAGTGTCCTTGACCACTTTGATCCTATACTAGGATGTGTAGATAGAATTATTTGCATTGTCAATTGAAATATGAAACCCATGCTAGGAAGTTTACCTAGAATTGCATTACCTTGTTTCCTTGTAGCTTGGGTTGGGATTTATTTTATCATGTCATTTATTTATATGCTTATGCTTAGCCATGCTTAGAATGGGATAATTGGGGTATGAGATCATCAATTTATTTACCTTACTCCTGTATGAGATATTATGAGTTTTGTAGACGTAGGGATCGAGGCAAGTTGGATGATTTGGTTGGTGCTGGGTGCACGAGACTCGGGTTTGTGTTTAGTACTTGCCTGGATCCTAAGGACCGGTTCACGGAGCATGTAACCTGGCTTTACCGTGCCAACCACATGCTGAGATGGGGCAGCTTGGCCAATTAATTAGGTTTATACCCGGCGTATTATGGCTGTGTTGGATGGTGCGGGGAATAGGTGTCAGTTAGACTACCATATGAACCGCAAGGCTCAAGAGGGGGCCACTGCAGCGGGGTTGGAGCCTCTTGTATGCTGTTAGGGGTGAAACCTCAGTGGGTCCACGCTCGTCGGGAACCCTTTGTAAAGGCCTCGTAGTGATCTCCTGGCTACACACCTAGGAAGTGTCAATGTGGTTCGCGACCACTGGCTTAATGGAGGTTCTTTTAGTCCACCCGGCAACGGGGGATGAAATCACTACATGTGGGTACAGTGGTGCAAACTCTGCAGAGTCAAAACTGTCATGACAGCCATGCTCACGGTCAAGAGCGGCTTGGACTTATTCATGATTAGAGGATGATGAATTTGGAAGTTGAGGATGTTAAGCGGGGAGCTTGACATTGGATGTGATGTTATGGTTACTTGATTTTGATGATGGGTTGGGAGATTGGGACCATTTCACTTGTGTAGTAATGTAGGTGCTTAATAAGCTAAGGTGATAGGTATTAATTGCGTAGTGCTTTAACTATGAGTCAACCTCTCCTTGCTCTAGCCATGCATGACATAACTTTCCCACACTTGCTGAGTACCCACGGTACTCAAACTTGCTTTTATGTTGGTTTATATTGCTGCTCAGGTCAAGAGAATGATGTGGTGTTTAATGACCAAGACTTTGGTCCCGAGAAAGGATTCTAGGTTCACGGAGTCCCCCGGACAACGCCTGTGACGGAGCCTACAAGATTTATATTCCGCTGCTGTTTTATTTACATGTCATGAACTTATTATCGTCTAGTGAGACGTATGCTATGTAAGACTTACTTATATTCAACACCTGGCTTGTAATAAATGATGCTTCACTATTTGTCATCACATGTATGAGAGAATGATCCTGGCATACATGTGATATTCACTCGGTTGTTCTTCGGAGAAACCGGGTGTGACAGAAGTGGTATCAGAGACAATGTTGCCCGTAGGAACATGGACCTAGGTAGAAATGGACGTATTTAAGGACCCTATTTTCTTAAAAACTATTTTACAATGGTGTGGGTTGAAGGTGTTATTTAATGGGGTCACTTTATCCACCTTACCCCAACTTTTATTCAAAATACAATTTTTGTTTAACTCTTATCTAACTTAATTTTAAATGCTTTATGTTTTAGATTGTTTGCATGATCCGCACCGCCCGCAAGTCCACTCGAGGGAGAGTTCCAGTAGTTGCCCTTGCCTTAAGAGAGGAGAACCGTCCGGTGACGTACCACTCCTACGGGTTGGCAGTAGGAGGCTTGTTGCGCCGTCTTCGGCGTATGCTCCACGCCGCCGGCAATACGGGCAAGCTAATCATACACTACAGCTCCAACCGGACCATCCGTGAGAAGCGGGAAGAATGGAGTTCAGAAATCAGGATTATCCATGAAAATCAGCTGCTCAAGATCCATCGCACTCCAGCTTGTCGGGCGACACAGGTCGATGCTGAGAAGGATGTCACCTGGGAGGCCATCACCTGCAAGAGTTACATCAACCGTCACCACCTGGACAGGACTGAGTACATGTATGTCCTCCAGCGTGAGAGTGGCACCGCAGAGTACAAGTACCCGCCAGTGCAGCAGGGGACTTCCCATGAGCACATGGACCTGTGCTTGGAGGATGCTGCTATGCTCAGCACTCGACTGCAGGAGTGTCAGCAGGAGCCTCAGGATGTTCGTGACACTCTGAAGGAGACTGAGGCGTTGCTTCGAGCCAGCTTGAGGGCGAGAGAAAGAGGAGATGGGAACGAACTGTGTGTCACCGTGAATGACACATGGACTCCTGACTCCCGAGACCGCCGGGCGAGCAGGCGTCGCCTCACTTCTCCACCAGCAGCTTCGCCACCCAAAGCGGAATCAGAGGGCAACCGCAATAATGAGGAAGACCCCGAAGAGCCAGCTCAGTGATACAAGTCCTTTAGAGTTCTTTCCCTTATTTCAGCAGGTTATCGAGTAGTCGAGTCAATACCTTAGTTATTTGTGTGTTAATGTTTGGTTTGTGACGTGAGTTGTGGAAGCCATGGGCATTTGTCCACAACCTCGTCTTTAGATTGCTTTGCTTTGATGTGTGAACCACTATGAATTAAGAGTGCATTTATTTTCACGTGAGACGTGACTCCCAAAAATCTACATGAAACCCCCAGAAAATGTTAATATACATTAAGGCCTCAAAATTTTAAGCTTAAACAAGCAATTTGGGAAGTTAATACGTAATGCTTTAAGTTCACACAAATGAACCATATGCTAGCAGTAAACTCTCCAGGGGGAGAAATAAGGACAAGACAAGTGTGTCCCAAGGTGAATCTAGACATTAATGGGGTAGTGTTCACTGCAAACCTCATAGTGATAGAATCACAAGGGATAGATATTATTTTGGGTATGGATTGGTTGACCAAACATAAGGGAATCATCCATTGTTCGACGAGAACGGTGGAACTAACTCACACTAGTGGCACGAAAGTGAAGTTCATAGCCGTGCAAGAGCCTAGGAGGGACATTAAACTCAATAAAGATGAGGTGGAAGTGGGAGAAATAAGGATTATCAAGGAATATCCAGATGCTTTTCCAGAGGAGTTGCCAGGTATGCCTCCCGATCGTGAAGTGGAATTCACGATTGAGCTAGTGCCTGGAACAGCTCCAATATACAAGAGGCCGTATCGGATGGACTCCAAACAGCTGGAAGTGCTCAAGGAGCATATAAGGGAACTGACGGAGAAGGGGTATATTCGTCCAAGTTCCTCACCATGGGGAGCTCCAGTGATATTTGTGCCCAAGAAGGACGGAACCCAAATGTTATGCGTAGACTACCGTGCCTTGAATGAAGTAACCATCAAGAACAAGTACCCATTACCCCGCATTGAAGACTTATTTGATCAATTGAGGGGAGCTTGTGTGTTCTAAAAAATTGATCTCAGGTCGGGATACCACCAACTTAAGATAAGGCAAACTGACATTCCAAAGACAGCTTTCGTATCTCGGTACGGGCTGTATGAATACACCGTCATGCCTTTCGGGCTAACTAATGCCCCAGCATACTTCATGTATCTCATGAACAAGGTATTCATGGAATATCTGGATAAATTTGTGGTGGTTTTCATTGATGACATTCTCGTCTTCTACAAAGATGAAGAAGAACAAGAGGGACATTTAAGGTTGGTGTTGCAAAAGCTGAGAGAACACCAACTATATGCCAAGTTGAGCAAGTGTGAGTTTTGGCTGAAGAGAGTTCCCTTCTTAGGACATATAATCTCGGAGGGAGGAATCTCGGTAGATCCCGCCAAGATCGAGGATTTGTAGAAGTGGAAGACCCCCGAAAATGTCAGGGAAGTTAGAAGCTTCTTAGGATTGGCTAGGTATTATCGACGGTTTATTGAGGGTTTCTCCAAGATTTCGAGACCCCTCACCAAATTGTTAGAGAAGGGAATCACATTCACATGGACACCGCAGTGCGAGACGAGTTTTCAAGAACTGAAGAAAAGATTGACAACAGCCCCAGTGCTCGTTATGCCAGATATGCAGATGAACTTTCCGGTGTACTGCGATGCCTCTGGAAACGGGTTGGGATGTGTTCTCATGCAAGAGGGGCATGTCGTGGCTTATGCGTCCCGGCAGCTCCGGAAACACGAGAAGAACTATCCTACGCATGACCTAGAGCTAGCCGCAGTGGTACACGCGTTGAAGATTTGGCGGCATTACTTGATGGGGAAGAGGACAGAGATATATACGGATCATAAGAGCTTAAAGTATATTTTCACACAGCCAGATCTCAACCTCAGACAAAGGAGATGGTTAGAGCTAATCAACGACTTTGATGTGGGCATCAACTATCATCCTGGGAAAACGAACATTGTGGCAGATGCTTTAAGCCGAAAGGTGCAGGTCAATAGGCTGAGCTTAAAGGACATGCCTACAGGATTGAAAGAAGAGGTTGTAAAACTCAATCTATGTCTGGTGAATAGCGGTGAGGCCATCGCCATGGAAGTGGACTCCACATTAGAGCAAGACATACGCAACGGTGAGAAGAATGACGAGAAGATACAAGAGATTAGAGAACTCATCAAGGATAACAAAGCCCCTGGGTTCAGAGAGGATGAACAAGGTACGGTGTGGCACGGGAAAAGAATCTGTGTGCCTGAAGTGATGGAGATCCGTGAATTGATTTTGAAGGAGGCTCATGATTCTGACTATTCCATTCATCCTGGGAGTACGAAGATGTATCATGACCTCAATAGCAGGAATTGGTGGTATGGCATGAAGCGAGATGTCGCGGAATATGTTGCCCTATGTGACACATGTTAGTTGGTGAAAGCAGAACATCAACAACCCGCGGGATTATTGCAACCACTCAAAGTGCCTGAATGGAAATGGGAAGAAATAGGTATGGACTTCATAGTGGGACTACCCAAGACCCAATCTGTATATGATTCGATATGGGTCATCAGTCACAGGCTAACCAAGGTAGCTCATTTCATCCCCGTGAAAGAAAGCTACAACGGATCTAAATTGGCGGAATTGTACATGTCAAGGATCGTGTGTTTCCATGGAGTGCCATAGAAGATAGTGTCGGACCGAGGGACACAGTTCACCTGAAGTATCTGGCAGAAGTTACATGAAACCATGGGAACTCACCTAAATTTTAGTTCTGCCTATCACCCCCAGACTGACAGGCAGACGGAAAGAACCAATCAGATCCTTGAGGATATGCTGAGGGCGTGTGTGCTCAAGAACAATAGGAGTTGGGATAAGAACTTACCGTATGCGGAGTTCTCCTATAACAACAGCTATCAGTCTAGTATAATGATGTCACCATTTGAGGCTTTGTATGGGAGGAAGTGCAGAACTCCACTATTTTGGAACCAAACAGGGGAAAGTAAAGTGTTTGGGCCCGAAATACTACAAGAAGCCGAGGCGAAAGTGAGGGAAATCCGCAACAACTTGAGGATAGAACAGACCCAAAAAAAGAGCTATGCCGATGTACGAAGAAGAGAGCTCGTTTTCAACGTGGGAGACTATGTTTATCTCAAGGTGTCACCTATCCGAGGACTTCGTCGGTCCAAGGTGAAAGGGAAGTTATCACCTCGATACATCGGACCCTTTCAGATCCTAGAGAGGAAAGGCGAAGTGGCATATCAACTAGAACTACCGGCTCGCCTATCGGATGTGCACGATGTATTCCATGTGTCTCAGCTCAAGAAATGTCTAAGGACGCCTGAAGAGATGTTGCCCATGAATGAGGTTGACGTAGCAGAGGATCTGTCTTATGACGAGCAACCGGTCAAGGTTTTGGAGACAATGGAACACCTCACAAAAATAAAAGAATCCGGATGTGCAAGGTGCAGTGGAAGCATCACTCGAAAGAGGAAGCCACATGGGAGCGAGAAGACGAGCTTAAGGCACAGTTTCCGGAATTGTTTTCCTAGAACCATCCAATCTCGAGGACGAGATTTCTTTTAAGGGGGGTAGAGCTGTAACACCCCAAAACCTGCTAAAGAGGGGAATTTAAAAAATTTTGGACGTATTGCATGTGGTGCAGAAATTCAAATTAAAATGAAAACAGAAAAGAAAAGGAAAAAAGAAAAAGAAAAAGAAAAACCCCAACCGGCCAGTGGGCCGAAACCCGCCAGCCCAAGACCACGCGCCCCCTCTATTCCTCTCACTGAAACGCGGGGCCTGCGTGTCATCACCTTCCCCGCGCGCCCCCAACGGCCCGGACTCTTCTCTCGCGCCCGATCGCAACCGAGCTCCGGAAACCCGCGCTCCGAGCCCGATTTCCGGTCCCGGACGCCCCCAACTCGATCTCAACAGACCGCTGCCCTCCCTCGCCTATTTAAACACTGACAATCGATATGTTCCCCCCCCCCCGGTTGGCCGTTCTTCTCTCCGGTGAGAACCGAAGCTTCGATCACCGTTTTCTTTCGATCCTTGCTCGAATTTTCTGATCTAACACGCTGATCGTGCTCCACCGCCCACAGGGAGCCCTGCACGTGAAGGAAGCGACAAGTTTCGCACCCTAGCATCGGTTCTGACGAGCACCGAGGAGTAGCTTCAACCATCGTCGTTGCAGAGCCGAATTCCGACTTCCCCAAGACCGAGAAACCCCTAGGTGAGCTCCCCTACCTCTCCGCGGTCGATCCGTGTGAAAGACCGAGGAACCAAAGCTGTACTGGCGAGATCGCCGCCCCGCCGCCGCGCGCGCGGGCTGGCTCCGGCTAGGGTGACGTGGCCCCTGGAGGGCCGTCTATTTTAAATCGCACGGTAGAAATAAAACCCGCGCTTACTGGTTCGACGATCTAATCGGAGCCGTCTATTTTAAATCGGACGGTCCACATCAGCCCTGCGTTATAAAGGCCGGGATTCTTACGCGCTACCCCCTGGGGATCTCGGAAAACACGAGCCAGCCCCGGAAACTTCTGATCTAGCCCCTGGAACTTCAGAAATCTGTGTAAATTCATTTAAAAATCAGTTTTAGCCCCTGGACTTAATAAAAATTAGGAAAACCCTTCTGTTATGTGTAGTTAGACCCCTGGAAAATTAGGAAATAGTAAATTAGACCCTGCAGTAGGGTGGATTTACCTTTTTGACCCTATATGATGTTAAATTCAGAAATTTGAATATGCGACTAGGATTTAAATTTAAAAGGTAAGGCAAACACATGTGCAAATTCAAATTTAAACTCTCCTAGCACTTGGAAAACTTTAGAATGAGTTGAAAATCGATTTTAGGCTGAAATGAAATCTGCCTAAGTGTTGTTCATATTTATTAGTTCTAGAAACACATTTTTAGGCTAGGAAATAATTCTGAAAACTGATAAAATAAATTTAAATTAGTTCACATCAGAGGAGAAGTTCAAAAATATATTATTTAATATTTTAGATCAGAACCAATTCTGTTTAGATGATATGTCCTACTATTTAATATTAAAACTCACTTTTAGGCATAGAAAATAAATCTGAAAAATATAGGAAAATAGGTATGCATAATTAGAAAATGATAAATGAGTTCTCCAAATCCAAAACCCTCAATTTAGGATTTTGTAGAAGATCTGAAAACCTATTTGGAATAGGAAATTACCTTTCATGCAGACTTGGTAGCTAAGAAGTGTATTAATTAAATATAAAGAATTTGTTCAAATTGGAAATTCATATATAGTGTGCAAACAGAAATCTGAATACAAAAGCTTAGAAATCATATACATATGTTTAAAAGTGCATGTAGGCCAAAAATCAACACATGTAGAGCAACCACAACACTTAGAAATGTGAATGACTTTCATAGGTATGTATGTTTTGTATGAAGTGAAAGTGTGAACTATGTCTTATGGATTGTTGTTTTCTTTTGCTATGTGTATTGGCATGAGTAGAATCTGCCCTAGAGCAAGTTCTCCCCTTCCAAGACCAAGACTTTCCATTCGCAGAGCAGCAGGAAAAAGGCAAGTGTCCTTGACCACTTTGATCCTATACTAGGATGTGTAGATAGAATTATTTGCATTGTCAATTGAAATATGAAACCCATGCTAGGAAGTTTCCCTAGAATTGCATTACCTTGTTTCCTTGTAGCTTGGGTTGGGATTTATTTTATCATGTCATTTATTTATATGCTTATGCTTAGCCATGCTTAGAATGGGATAATTGGGGTATGAGATCATCAATTTATTTACCTTACTCTTGTATGAGATATTATGAGTTATGTAGAGGTAGGATCGAGGCAAGTTGGATGATTTGGTTGGTGCTGGGTGCACGAGACTCGGGTTTGTGTTTAGTACTTGCCTGGATCCTAAGGACCGGTTCATGAAGCATGTAACCTGGCTTTACCGTGCCAACCACATGCTGAGATGGGGCAGCTTGGCCAATTAATTAGGTGTATCCCCGGCGTAGTATGGGTGTGTTGGATAGTGCGGGGAATAGGTGTCATATGGACTACCATATGAACCGCAAGGCTCAAGAGGGGGCCACTGCAGCGGGGTTGGAGCCTCTTGTATGCTGTTAGTGGTGAAACCTCAGTGGGCCCACGCTCGTCGCGAATCCCTTTGTAAAGGCCTCGCGGTGATCTCCTGGGTACACACCTGGGAAGTGTGAATGTGGTTCGCGACCACTGGCATAATGGAGGTTCTTTTAGTCCACCCGGCAACGGGGGATGAAATCACTACATGTGGGTACAGTGGTGCAAACTTTGCAGAGTCAAAACTGTCATGACAGCCGTGCTCACGGTCAAGAGCGGCTTGGACTTATTCATGATTGGAGGATGATGAATTTGGATGTTGAGGATGTTAAGCGGGGAGCTTGACATTGGATGTGATGTTATGGTTACTTGATTTTGATGATGGGTTGGGAGATTGGGACCATTTCACCTGTGTAGTAATGTAGGTGCTTAATAAGCTAAGGTGATAGGTATTAATTGCGTAGTGCTTTGACCATGAGTCAACCTCTCCTTGCTCTAGCTATACATGACATAACTTTCCCACACTTGCTGAGTACCCACGGTACTCAAACTCGCTTTTCTGTTGGTTTATATTGCTGCTCAAGTCAAGAGAATGATGTGGTGTTTAATGACCAAAACTTTGGTCCCGAGGAAGGATTCTAGGTTCACGGAGTCCCCTGGACAACGCCTGTGACGGAGCCCACAAGATTTATATTCTGCTGCTGTTTTATTTACATGTCATGAACATATTATCGTCCAATGAGACGTATGCTATCTAAGACTTATTTATATTCAACACCTGGCTTGTAATAAATGATGCTTCACTATTTGTCATCACAAGTATGAGAGAATAATCCTGGCATACATGTGATATTCACTCGGTTGTTCTTCGGAGAAACCGGGTGTGACAGATATTCATGAGTGAGACAATGAGTCAATGTAATAAAGTACTTATACATTATTCGTACATGGTTATATTCTTAATTCAGTTTGTAGAATACATGTGTTTGTGTGATGAACATCCTGGGCACACATATGCATTCACTTGGTTCATTATCGGAACCGGGTGTCATAAATTAGTACCAGAGCCACGTTGACCATAGGACACAAGCCTAGGTAGAATGGACACTCTAAAACACATACGAGCGCCCCTCCAATTTGCTATTTTTAAAATTGCTTGCTGATGCACTTTACTTGTCCAACTCAGCAACCGCAAAGTGCTATTTTCAGCCCCACTATTTCTCTTCTTTTGGACAGCAACACTTTTGTTTTCTTGCTTCATAGCATCTGAAGTTTTTGAGTTATTTTCTTCTTCTCTAAAGTTTCTCATGTCTTATTTATAGATGCCGGTGACTAGGAGCACAGCACGCATAAGGACTAGTCCACCACCACTTGGGAGTGCACTTAATCCCATTGAGGTGTCCGATGGACCATATCGAGAGGAGGTGAATATGGAACCTCATGATGAAGATGAAGTCAGTAGTTCTATGCATGAGCAAGAGGATGTGGAAGAGGTAGAACCAATCGAAGATGACACGGGAGATGATCCACAAGAACCGCAGCATTGGTATGCACCTCAGGAGGAATTTCAAGCGGGCTTACACCCAGCGGATCCTCATGAAGCTATGTCAGAAGGAGAAGAATCCGAAGGGGAGCCACACACTTCTGAGGCCGAGAATGAAGGTGATGAACAGGCCAACTGTTCAGTCCAAGAATTCCGGTCCAAAGGGATGGAGGGAGGACACATATCCAAGGAGCTTAAAGAGTTTCTGGATTGCTGCAGCTTATACCTGGAGTATCTCCTCAAGAGAGTCCCTCATCTGGGACATGAAAAGTGGAAGGCTGAAGTAACCATCCTATCTAACAGTAGGGTTGTCACTCGTCACTTCACACCCACACGGAGAGCTACAAGGGCAGAAGCTATTGATGATGTTGCATGGGATGCACTCACCGAACTATGCTACGCCTTCCGTGAGCAGCTTGAGAACACTACCTTTGAGCTGAACCTGTATCGAAAGAGTGGAACAAGGGAGATCATTGGACCCCATGTAGGAGGTCTATCCAACCCACAAGCTTCTGACAAGTCTCAGAGGTTGCTCATGGACTTAGGGAACCGCTAAGCAAGCACACAAGTGGAGATTTTTTACCTCCGCAAGAAGCTATACTTGCTGGAAAAACAAGAGGAGACTCGTGCCAACGCGGGAATAAATAGAGCACCAGTGTCATCTATCCCTACATGGACTGCCGACTCACCATGGCATGCGCCAATGTATGGACCTGTGGCGGACCGGAATCCGCTCATCCAGGATCACAGAGGGTGGTGCCGCACGATGCGACACCCGACAGCACACATCATAAGGAAACATTGTATTACATAGGAAACCAACTGAAATGTACAAATTAGTACAATACTTCAGTTACAAACTAGTGTTTATATTACACAGCGGAAACTAAATTTGTACAACTCACGCCCATCCACCTAGCAAAAGTCGGTTTCCCAGCCCTAGGGCAACCCACACTAGCTGCACTCCTCCAGCTCAGGGCGACGTGTACGGTTCCCACTCAATCGTGGTCCCTGACAGAGGGTAGCCATCACCGGTGGACTCGTAACCCGAGTTTGTGGGATGCTCCTCACCTGAAAAACACTTATAGCAGCAACCGTGAGCACGATGGCTCAACAAGACTTAACCAACTCACCTAAGCATGAAACTCTACATGTAGTGTACAACGAACATGGGATGGTAATTAGCAGTAAATGGACACGCCTACAAGTTCATCCCTATTTCATCTTTTAGCCACAAGTTAACAGTTCATGAATTTGAAATTTAGTAAGCAATATTTGGTGGCACACATGTAGCAATACAATTATACATATCAGCAGAATTGAATCATAACATTCCATAGTTTATCTACGTTACGACGCAGTGAACAAGCGGTACTCGTCACCATGAGGGACAGTGAATCGACTCGATATACACCTGTAGGGATACCCAAAGAGCACGTCATGTACGCCCACCCGTGGAGCTGCCCAGCACGCTCACTCGATGTCGTAATACGACAACCTTTCACCAAACAGCCCATGTCACACCGAAACGAGCAAGAGGTTCCCTACACGGAGCATCTCTCTATGCCCGTTAGCAGATTTCCACCTTGCTGCCCTCAGCCTACACCTATGAATCGGTGTGTTATGCCTCGACGCCCGGAGGTATAGGTTACATCGGTTTATCGGGGCCCATATATCCGATATGCCTTCTGTACGTTCAATACTTGTTCAGCAGGGCCGCACACGGGTCGGTCCTCAATCGACATGGACAGGGATGCGCACAGAAGACTTCCTCTTGCTGCGACCTAGCCCCTGCCTAGTCTCATTTTCATTACTAATGTGATCTCACATCACTCGAATCAATCCCGTGTGTCCCAAGCCTAACTCGCGAGTAGATTCGAACTACTCGACTTGTACCGAAGGTCTATGAATCATTAAGCATAGCCTTTCTACTCAAGGCCATAGACACTATCCTCACTCTTATAGGACAATTCTGGTTATGCACTTGGGTTTCATCCACCCTACACCTAATGCACATCCATAAACCTCATACCAAGTATATAACAAAGCAAAACTTTGTAAAATGATTTAATGTAAAACAAACGGGGCTTGCCTTGTTGCTGATGGTCAGTTGTTAGGGCTTCGTCCGGAAGAAGAAAGTCGAGCACTTCCGGAGCTTCCTCGCCTTCAGCGACTACACGTAAGCCATATGCTATATGTCAATTTAAATGCAATGTTTTGAATTGAACATGTAAAGGCTATAACTCTAGCTAGCCGTCCCCTTTGGTTCTGAATTTTTTATGGTGGCTTGTTAGGGTCCTAACCAGAGTCTTGACCAAGTTTCATTTGAAACAAAGTTCATTTGAGCTTTGTACAAATTAAAGCATATTTGGTCATTAGTAGAGCCTCAAAGGAATTCCAGGGATTTTCATGGCCCCAACCATTACTTTCTGGACACTATAATTTAAGTTGGTTCTAATGGAGTTGGTTTCATGTCATTTGAAGAATTCTAGATGAAATTATGCCCTACACAAGATTTGAGAAAATCTGAAAAATGTTTCTGTACATTTTCCCATTTTCTCTGGGCAGTTCACTTAATCACAACATTAGGGGGATTAAATGAACTTGGATAGGTCTGAAAATTTTACTGTGACTCAAGGATTTTCCAATGAACCCCCAGCCAAATTTCAGAATTTTTCATAAAGTAATTCTCCAGATAAAATCCCCAACAGTTTAAATTTTAGGGATTTAATTCTGGAAAACCATTAAGTTTCAAGAGATGGAATTTGTGTTGCTGGAAAGTACTCAAAAATCTGAGTTCAGAAAAATTTGGTTCACTGAATTTGGAGCTTCCTAGCACAAGTTATGTACATTTGAAGTTTGAACCAAATCTGAAAATTCAAATAAAGTTTAAACCGGCTGGTGGGGTCCCTGGGCTACGTGTCAGCACCGCAGCCAAACCACACGGGGTCCGCAGAGTCTCCCACGTAGTCGCATGAGATCCCGGTGCCACAGCCGATCCGGTGCGGTTTTAGCAGAGACCGACACGTGGGGCCCGCGGAGCTTCGTCTACCTCACGCTCCCACGGCTCCCTGCCGCCCCCTTCGCCAGAGTGCTCGATGGGAGGCTGTTCCCGTGACAGGAACTCCACCAAACTGGCCGCCCCCGCCTGAAATTGCTCGGGGAACCCGTTGCTGACCTTGTCGCCGGCCTGTGATCAACGGAATCTGTTGCCCGATGGCGACAGTCCACGGGGTGGGTTCGGCAATGTCAGTATGGCGCTGTCATGCCTCACAGTCCCCTCTGTTGGCTCCTACAGGACCGCCATGACTTACAGAGCAACGACCCAGCCTCTGATCTTGCTCAAAGTTGCAGCAAACCGGACTTCACCGTGCGACCTAGGTCTAAACCCAGTGACGAACGTGAAACCCACGGAACTCGGTGGTTTCTCGCTGGTTTCCCGTGATTCTTGACCGTATGGACTCGCACGGACATTTCTAGCTGGTTGTCGAAGCTGGGGAATGATTGCTTGACTGATTGACCCGAATTTTCCGATTAACCGAACACGGGCTATGTCATATGCTCTCGGCAAGAACTGATTCTGGCAAGCACACTCTATGGCATGCGGCCGGGTTTGTCGGACAGAAAGTGCACTCCTAGGCGAACCTTTTGGCATGCTCAACTCGGCGTGGTATCAAACCTAGCGGCTGGACGATTAGTTTTTGGTAGCGGCGGCTTTACATGGCGCTAAAGGGAAACAGGGAGCTTGTGGTCGGTATACTGTGGGTGTGGCGCCGGGTTGTTGCGTCGATCACGTCGAGGAGGCTTTGGCGAAGCTCTGGGTGAACTCAGACCAAAGTGCAAACCTCGGAGACGTGCGGACGCCGGAGAACCGAGGGTTGTCGGGGTGCGGCAGTGTTTTTCTGTCGAGGGCTCGAGAGCGGGCAGAGCAGCACGGAGAGGCGGTTGAAGAGGTGAGAACTATCACAGGTTGCCGATAGGTCGATGCATACCGCGGCCTGGGTCATACGAGAGGTGGCATCCGGAGAATGCCCCGGTGGCGCGCTGCGCTCGATCGACCCCGTGAGAAACAGAGCACCGCTCGGTTGTGAATTACCTCTCCCACTGACCTGCGGGCCCATCTATCCCCCTAATACTTTTCTAATTTCCACTGTAAATATCCTAGCTACTCTCAATTGAATGAGAGTCTTAAGCACCAAGACATAGTTTGAATTTGGATTCCTCAATTTGGAATTGATTTGGCTAAATTTTCTGCACATTTGAACTGAAATTCAAATTCAGTTTTGAATTAATGCAAATTTAGCTCCCGACAAGATGAGCTCCAATTGAAATTAAAATTGGTGGACCAACTCAGAAAAATATGCTGAGTTTGAATATGATGTTAACTTTTGAATTCAAGTGATGAAAGTGGCTGCAATTTGAATTTGCATTCAAATTGGCCCCTTTTTGAATTGTCTCCAAAAGTGCCTCAAAAAGTATTGGATTTTCATGAAATTTAGCATGAGCCTTCCCAAGAATATATAAGGTCTAGGGGTGAGCTCAACCTTTCATGTTTATGTGTATAAATCTTACTTTTTGGAAGTTAGGGCTTTTCCCTCTAATCACCCTTTTGATGGTGGTTACTTGCTCTTCACAAGTGTTCATGAGATGTCCATCACAAGAGCTGTAGTGTTGTGAGGTGATGAACAATTTTTGCACGTCACTTTCTTGGGCTTTTACACACGCTCTCAACATGTCTGTCCATCTGCCTGAGGGTGATAGGCGGAGCTCCTAATCAGCTTAGTACCCAAAGCAGCGTACAACTACTCCCAGAAACGAGATACAAACAGTGCACCTCGATCTGAGACTATGTTCTTGGGTACCCCATGTAAGCATAGAATTCTCGCTATGTACAGCTCCGCATATTTGCCGGCATTGTAACGTGTATGCACAGGAATGAAGTGAGTCGACTTGGTTAATCGGTCAGCGATCACCCAAATGGAATCATGCTTGTTGGAAGTCAGTGGTAATCCCACAATGAAATCAATGCTCACATCTTTTCACTTCCATGCCGGGATTTTCAGGGGTTGCAGCAGCCCTGATTTCCTCATATGATCAGCTTTCACTCGTCTACACGTATCACACTCAGATACGTATTTAGCCACTTCCCGCTTCATCTGTGTCCACCAAAATTTCTTTTTCAAATCTTGGTACATTTTGTTGCTGCCTGGATGAATGGAGTATTTAGACAAGTAAGCTTCATAAAGAATCTTCTTCCACAGCTCCATATTCCGGGTACGACTATGCGGTCATTGAACCACAGCGTCCCCTCATCATCTTTCCGGAAACATTTGATTTCCCCGTTGTCTATCTGTCTCCGGAGATGTTCCATGCCCTTATCTACCTTCTGAGCTGCAATGATGTCCTCCCTAATGGTAGGGATGAGGGCAAGGTTGTAGAGTGATCCAAAGGGAACCAAGTATAAACTCGGCTCTTCCTCCTCCACCTGTGTAATGGTGAGGTTATGGACATGTGATTTCTGACTCAGCACGTCGGCAACCACATTCGCCTTGCCGGGGTGGTAATGAATCTCAATCTCATAATCTTTGATTAGTTCTAACCACCTTCTTTGCCTCATATTCTGCTCCTTCTGGGTGAAAATATACTTCAGGCTCTTGTGGTCGGTGTAGAGATGCACCAAATTCCCCAGGAGATAGTGCCTCCACATTTTCAGCGCCAAAACCACAGAAGCAAGCTCAAGATCATGAGTCGGATAATGGTGCTCATGGTTTCGAAGTTGGAGTCAGCCATACGCGACCACATGTCCTTCCTGCATAAACACGCAGCCGAGCCCGATACCGGACGCATCACAATATACGTCGAAGGGCTTGGTCGTATTCGGTTGAGCTAACACCGGGGCTGTTGTGAGATGCTTCACTAATGCTTGGAACGCTCCTTCACATGCCGTGTTCCAAATATATTTTGTTCCCTTCTTCAACAATTCTGTCATTGGCTTAGCAAGCTTGGAGAAGTTTGGAATGAATCTCCGGTAATATCCCGCTAAACCGAGGAAGCTTCTGACTTCATGGACAGAAGTGGGGGCTTTCCATTTCAGCACCTGCTCAATTTTGCTTGGGTCAACCGAAATGCCTTCCGCTGAGATGATATGTCCCAAAAATGGCACTTGGCTGATACAAAGCTCACATTTGCTGAACTTGGCATATAGCTTATGGTCCCAGGGTAGTTGAAGAACAATCCTCAAATGTTCGGCGTGTTCTGCTTCTGTCTTGGAGTAAACCAAGATATCATCAATGAACACCACAACAAACTTGTCCAGCTCCAGCATGAAAACCGAGTTCATGAGATACATGAAACGTGCCGGAGCATTAGTGAGACCAAAATACATGACGAAATACTCATATAAGCCATATCTCGTCGACAAGGCCGTCTTCGGGATATCCTCCGCCCGGATTTTTATTTGATGATATCCAGAGCGAAGATCCATCTTGGAGAACACACTTGCACCCACAAGCTGATCAAACAGGATGTCAATGCGGGGCAGTGGGTATTTGTTCTTGATGGTGACGGCGTTGAGCGGCCAGTAATCCACACACAGCCTCAAGGTTTCATCCTTCTTCTTTACGAACAGCGCCGAGCATCCCCAAGGCGAGGAACTCGGCCTAATGAAATCTTTGCTCAACAGATCATTGAGCTGTTCTTTCAATTCAGCCAGCTCGTTCAGGGCCATTTTGTATGGTCTCCGTGAGATAGGAGTAGTCCCGGGTGCAAGCTCAATCTTGAACTCGACATCCCGCTCAGGTGGCATGCCCGGAAGATCATCCGGGAATACGTCGGTGTACTCCCGGACTACGGGAATGTCCTCTAACTTGATAGCTTCAGTATTATTAATTGCTGAAACTTCCTGGACAGGATTGTCTAACACGAGGGACTGCGGACGGTGTAGTGGGGAGTTGAGGTAAACCGTCCGTGATAAAATTTATAGGACAGCACCATGGTAACTTAGCCATGACATCCCTAAGATTGCATCAATCTTCTGCCCCTCAAGAATAATCATAGTGGTGGGATATATCTTCCCACCTAAGCACAGTGGTGCTTTTGAAATCATCATAGTTGCTGAAATCTTTCCTCACGGTGAACAAATCATATAAGAGCACTCGGTTGGAAACGCTTCCAGTTGATGCTTAACCACATATGACGCACTTATGAAGTTGTGGGTTGCGCCCGAATCAAATAATATGATGATTGCTTGATCCTTGAGAGTGAACATACCTGCCAGCACGTTGTCTACCTCTGGGGTGTCCTCATTGTCGAGGTTGCGAACGCCCCCAGTTTGCTGACCACCCTTCTTAACTGGAGGTTGGCCTCGAGCACCGCCCTGGATCTGGGCTTGCCCGCTGCTCTTCTGCCCCTGGGGACAGTCCTTTGAGAAATGGTCCGCCTGGCCACACGTAAAGCAAATGTAGAGAGGCGGTCCTCCGCTGATCGGCGGACGGAAACCCGGGCCGCATTGTGGCGGTGGAAACGCCCGGGGTACCATCTGCTGCTGCTGTTGCGGTCACGGTTGTGGCATCGGCGGTCGGAACGGAGGTGGCTGAAAAGAACGACCCCCGAACTGCTGAGGTCACGCCGGTGGATGCCGCTGCTGACCGGATGGTGTCCGATACACCATACGGTATTTCTGAGGAGCTCCACCCCCACTGCAGGGTGGAGTGCTGCGCTTCCGCTGCTCAGCCACCAACTCCCGCTGAGCGTCTTCTTGCATGATCGCGGCATTAACGAGATCGTTGAAGGTGCCGCGATTGCATTGGACGAGATGCGTCTTCATCTCGGGGTGTAACCCCCGATAGAAGTGCTCTCGCTTCTTCTCCTCGGTGGAGACGTAATCCGACGCATATTGCACCAGATGGTTGAAAGCACGGAAGTAGTCGTGGGCACTCCTCCCGCCCTTCTTCAGCTCCAAGAACTATTTGAACCTCCGCTTCATTATCGCGGGAGGGATATGGTAGGCGCGGAACGCCTCCCGGAATTCTTCCCACTCCACGGCATGGCCAGCCGGCAGTGAGGCGACATAGTTCGCCCACCACGCACCAGCGGCACCGTGAAGCTGCTGCGCCGTGAACAGAGTCTTCTGCCGCTCCGTACATTGGAGCAGCCTGAACTTGGACTCAATTGTCCGCAGCCAGTTGTCGGCCTCTAGGGGTTCTGCTGCTTCAGTGAACACCGGAGGGTGCGTACTCATGATGTCCGAATACGTCACATCACGAGGCTCGCAAGGCCCCCTCTCTTGACGCCCCGCCACCTGGGACGTATTCTGCACGATCGTGCAGAGCAGGTCGGTCTGCTCCTCACGATTACCCACCAGGGCCGCGATCACATCCGCTAGCGTAAGCGGAGGCGGCGGTGGTGGTTGTTGCTGCGGGGTGCTGTCGTAGGCAGATGGCTGGGAGTCATCACCCCCCTGCTGGCTAGAGCCACCAATCTCTTGTGTGGTCCGAGTGCGAACCATCTGCAACCATACAACAATAAACATTAGTCCCGCAACATACTTCATGCAGTCCAATAGGCATAAAACATAATGACAGTAAACATGTGATACATCTCGTATAAAGATAATGTAATAACTTTGCACAAGCTACACCATTACCAGACAAAATACAAGCTAGTTAAATCCAAAATGATGGACTTGCTCTTTGGAAGTTCATCACAACTAAGTTTGGTCACTACGATACGTTACATCGCTTCGTCATCACGTATACTACCCTTTTATCTTAAATACGACACAAACATGGTCTCTAGGAAAAGAAACTTGAGTAATACATATACTCAACTCTTTCACTAGTTGAAGATAACCACTCATGAGTATGTTATACCCCATTGGAAGTACTTAAACCCCTTAGGGTACAACAATCTCTCAAGTGAGTTCAACTGTCATCTCTCTGCCAGAATGACCGGTTTCTACATATTCCAGACCTTGACCTGCTGATGGGCATTTTCATGACTCGAGCTGAATACCAAAGTTAAAGTTAACTTCAGTATCTTTCCAACGAGTATTTATTTGCAATCAGATATGCTCTGGTTAAAAAGTTATGATAATTCAAAGTCAACAGAATTTCTGGAAGAATTTCAACAGCACCTCCTTTGGAAGTTGCTGTTTTCAACTCTAATTTCCACTGAATTCAGTGCTGAAACTACAGAAACTTTGAATTACAAAGATCCAAAAAATCTCCTACCCTTTCCAAAAATGTATCATATGATAATTTTAGATTTTCCTACAGGAAGTTATGCTTGAAAAACAGAACAGTCCAGAGAGTGTTTTGAATTTGTCCTGATTCTGGACAGTTTACATTCCTCTGGGAATTAAGCCATCTTAAGTTGTAATTCAGCTCTGGAAGTCTACAACAAAGTGGTAGAGTACTTAAAAAAATTTCCATAACTATATCCCACACCTCCATTAGCTAAATAATCTGTGAGTTATGCTCTGTCAATGTTCAGCAAACTTGCTGCCCAAAACAGAACACTCTGTTTTTCAATCCTTTGGAACTACACTGATCAACCATTAAATTTTTCTACCCCACCAGGGCCCTAACTGTTGAAACTTGGTGATTTTAGTTCCTTGTTATCATTATCTTTCATGCACATTCCTATGATATGTTGGTACTAAGTTCCTCACAAAAAGAAAATCCTAACCGGATTATACCGGCAAATACGTCTCAATTGTGGCACTAAACGGGCTCTTGCACACGTATACTACACGGGATACATACGTTGTTAGTACCTGCAGAAGAACACCCAATAATGATGCATTCAAATGTTATTTTCATTTCATGCAGGTCCATACTTGAATGTAAATACAAACGCCCATATCATTGTCATACGACCGTCCCTGAGTTAAGCCACGTCTCAAGGTACGTGATCGTGTTTTAACACCACACGATGGGTAACCCGAGTAGAGCACGAACGGACCGTCACGGTTGGGAATTTTATCACCCCAACAGATACCACCTACTGCCTTGCATGGCATGCCGATGGCAAACACTGCGTATGTCCTCCTGGGCTATTTCCAGATGAACACACTATCGCGTTACTGACCACACGATGGGGTCTCCACTTGCTTGCCTAATGCACGCTAGGGATCAGCATTTCATATGAACTCATGGACATGAAGAGTCCAAGAGTTTCATATTAACGTCCCGCACCAAGCTATGAGACCTATCCCTGAACCACGTTCCTCGTCAGGGGAGCTAACCAAAATTGAACCGCTTTCGGTGGCATTCCTTACCATTTTTACCTGAGCGTAGGTGCATCATTACATAAGTTAAATTCAGAATTATAACACATATGTTAGTCTTTCCACTTTATATAACTATGCTAATATAGTCCTTACTTGGGCAAACTAGCAAATCCTCACCGTAAACCTAAGTTTTCCCGTAATACAGTCCTTAATTAGTGTGCTATCCCCAATGCAGCTCTAATGCCAGCCTGTGGCGGACCGGAATCCACTCATCCAGGATCACAGAGGGTGGTGCTGCACGATGCGACACCCGACAGCACACATCATAAGGAAACATTGTATTACATAGGAAACCAACTGAAATGTACAAAGTAGTATAATACTTCAGTTACAAACTAGTGTTTATATTACACAGCGGAAACTAAATTTGTACAACTTACGCCCATCTACCTAGCAAAAGTCGGTTGCCCAGCCCTAGGGTAACCCACACTAGCTTCACTCTTCCAGCTCAGCGCGACGTGTACGGTTCCCACTCAATCGTGGTCCCTGACGGAGGGTAGCCCTCACCGGTGGACTCGTAACCCGAGTTCGTGGGATGCTCCTCACCTGAAAAACACTTATAGCAGCAACCGTGAGCACGATGGCTCAACAAGACTTAGCCGACTCACCTAGGCATGAAACTCTACATGTAGTGTACAACGAACATGGGATGGTAATTAGCAGCAAATAGACACGCCTACAAGTTCATCCTTATTTCATCTTTTAGCCACAAGTTAACAGTTCATGAATTTAAAATTTAGTAAGCAATATTTGGTGGCACACATGTAGCAATACAATTATACATATCAGCAGAATTGAATCATAACATTCCATAGTTTATCTACGTTATGACGCAGTGAACAAGCTGTACTCGTCACCGCGAGGGACGGCGAATCGACTCGATATACACCTGCAGGGATACCCAAAGAGCACGACACGTACGCCCACCCGCGGAGCTGCCCAGCATGCTCACTCGATGTCGTACGGGACAACCTTTCACCCAACAGCCTAAACGTCGAACCGGTCGCACAGAAACGAGCAGGAGGTTCCCTACATGGAGCATCTCTCTATGCCCGTTAGCAGATTTCCACCTTGTGCCCTCAGCCTACACCTATAAATCGGTGCGTTATGCCTTGACGCCCGGAGGTATAGGTTATATCGGTTTATCGGGGCCCATATATCCGATATGCCTTCGGTACGTTCAATACATGTTCAGCAGGGCCACACATGGATCGGTCCTCAATCGACATGGACAGGGCTGCGCACACAAGACTTCCTCTGGCTGCGCCCTAGCCCCTGCCTAGTCTCATTTTCATTACTATGATCTCACACCACTCGAACCAATCCCGTGTGTCCCAAGCCTAACTCGCGAGTAGATTCAAACTACTCGACTTGTACAAAAGTTCTATGAATCATTAAGCATAGCCTGTCTAATCGAGGCCTTAGACACTATCCTCACTCTTATAGGACAAATCTGGTTATGCACTTTGGTTTCATCCACCCTACACCTAATCCACATCCATAAACCTCATACCAAGTATATAACAAAGCAAAACTTTTTAAAATGGTTTAATGTAAACCGGGGCTTGCCTTGTTGCTGCTGGTCAGTTGTACCAAATCTGAAAATTTATGTACATTTGAAGTTTGAACCAAATCTGAAAATTCAAATAAAGTTTAAACCGGCTGGTGGGGTCCCTGGGCTACGTGTCAGCACCGCAGCCAAACCACACGGGGGTCTGCAGAGTCTCCCGCATAGTCGCACGAGATCCAGGTGCCACAGCCAATTCGGGGCGGTTTTAGCAGAGACCGACACGTGGGGCCCGCGGAGCTTCGTCTACCTCGTGCTCCCGTGGCTCCCCGCAGCCCCCTTCCCCGGAGTACTCGCCGGGAGGCTGTTCCCGTGACCGGAACTCGACCAAACTGGCCGTTCCGCCTGAAATTGCTCGGGGAACCTGTTGCTGACCTTGTTGCTGGCCGGTGATCACCGGAATCGGTTGTGCGACGGCGACAGTCCACGAGGTGGGTTCGGCGATGTTGGTATGGCGCTGTCATGCTACACAGTCCCCTCTGTTGGCTCCTACAGCACTGCCATGACTTACAGAGCAACGACCCAGCCTCTGATCTTGCTCAAAGTCGCGGCAAGCCGGACTTCACCGTGCGACCTAGGTCTAAACCCGGCGACGAACGAAAAACCCATGGAACTCTGTGGTTTCTCGCTGGTTTCCCGTGATTCTTGACCGTACGGATTCGCACGGACGTTTCTAGCTGGTTGTCCAAGCTGGGGAGCGATTGCTTGACCTATTAGCCCGAAGTTTCCTATCAACAGAACACGGGCTATATCATATGCTCTCGGCAAGAACTGAAATTCCGGCAAGCACACTCTATGGCATGCGGCCGGGTTTGTCGGACAGAAAGTGCACTCCTAGGCGAACCTTTTCGCATGCTCAACTCGGCGTGGGATCAAATCTAGCGGCTGGACGATGAGTTTTTGGTAGCGGCGGCTTTACATGGCGCTGAAGGGAAACAGGGAGCTCGTGGTCGGTTTACCGTGGGTGTGGCGCCGGGTTGTCACGTCGATCACGTCAAGGAGGCTTCGGCGAAGTTCTGAGTGAACTTAGACCAGCGTGCCAACCTCGGAGACGTGTGGACGCCGGAGAACCGAGGGTTGTCGGGTTGCGGCGGCGTTTTTCTGTCGAGGGCTCGGGAGCGGGCAGAGCAGCACGGAGAGGCGGTTGAAGAGGTGAGAACTATCACCGGTTGCCGATAGGTCGACGCATACCGCGGCCTGGGTCGCTCGGGAGGTGGCATCAGGAGAATGCCCCAGTGGCGCGCTGCGCTCGATCGACCCCGTGAGAAACAGAGCACCGCTCGGTTGTGAATTAGCTCTCCCACTGACCTGTTGGCCCGTCTCTCCCCCCTAATACTTTTCCAATTTCCATTGTAAATATCCAAGCTACTCTCAAATGAATGAGAGACTTAAGAACCAAGTCATAGTTTCAATTTGTTTTCTTCAATTCGGAATTGATTTGGCTAAATTTGCTGCACATTTGAACTGAAATTCAAATTCAGTTTTGAATTAATGCAAATTTACCTCCCGACAAGATGAGCTCCAATGGAAATGAAAATTGGTGGACTAACTCAGAAAAATTTGCTGAGTTTGAATATGAAGTTAACTTTTGAATTCAAGTGATGAAAGTGGCTGCAATTAGAATTTGCATTCAAATTGGCCTCTTTTTGAATTTTCTCCAAAAGTGCCTCAAAAAGTATTGGATTTGCATGAAATTTGGCCTGATCCTTCCAAAGAATATATAAGGTCTAGGGGTGAGCTCAGCCTTTCATGTTTATGTGTAGAAATCATACTTTTTGAAAGTTAGGGCTTTTCCCCTATAATCACCCTTTTGATGGTGGTTACTTGCTCTTCACAAGTGTTCATGAGATATCCATCACAAGAGCTGTGGTGTTGTGAGGTGATGAACAATTTTTGCAAGTCCCTTTCTTGGGCTTTTACAGGACCACCCCCATCACACGGTGAGAACAGCACCGGTTCTCACGATTAAGTTTAGGTTTCCCATTGAATAAAGTTGTAATAAGAACGCTTAGATCGTAGTAGTTTGAAATAAGAGTGGTGTGCTTAATTTTCATGATGATTCCTTGTGTTGTGTGCTTGGTGTGAATTGTGTGACGCTTCAGTGAATGTCCACATCCACACATATTGGAGAGACGTGAGATGCTTTGGCACGTGTTGACATCCTCATATAGCCTTATATTAATAAAGGAGTTGCTTAGTTCAAATACTTTGATGCATATAGTTGGGAAATCTCTTCTTTCAATTCTGAATTCTAGCTCCTACAAATATAGTACGTCCGAAAGTATGCCTTAAAATAAGGGGGGTAGACTTTCTTGCCAACCTTATCATCTTGGATTCCCAAGGGATTGATATAATACCTGGAATGGACTGGTTAAGCATGTACAACGGAGTGACTCAACGTGCTAAGAGGATTGTGCAGTTGAAGAGTGAGCACGGTACTCGTATCGAGTTTGAGGCAGCCCAACCTACAACCGAGAAGGCAGTGTTAAACCACATTGAAGAAGTGACACTGGAAAGCATTCCGGTGGTTCGAAAATATTCAGATGTGTTCCTGGAAGAACTTCCAGGTATGCCACCTTACCTGGACATTGAATTTTCCATTGATTTAGTACCCGGAACTGCACCTATAGAGAAAAGGCCATATAGGATGCCTGCTAATGAACTAGTGGAGCTCAAGAAACAAATTCAGGAGCATCTGGATAAGGGTTTTATATGCCCAAGCTCGTCACCGTGGGGATCCTCCGTGCTCTTCGTGGACAAGAAATATGGGACCCAAAGGATGTGTGTGGACTATAGGTCTCTCCACGAGGTGACGATCAAGAATAAATACCCGCTGCCCCGCATAGAGGACTTATTCGATCAAATGAAAGGTGCCCGAATTTTCTCCAAGATTGATTTTCGGTCGAGATACATCAAGCTGAAGATTAAGCCCTCCGACATACCCAAGACTGCATTTCAAACACGGTATGGTTCGTATGAATATACCGTTATGTCATTTGGGTTGATGAATGCACCTGCACACTTTATGTACCACATGAATAAGGTCTTCATGGAGTACATGGACAAGTTCATCGTGGTTTTCATCGACGATAACATGGTGTATTAAAAAATCAAGGAAGAACATTAAGAACACTTGAGATTGACGTCGCAGAAACTACGAGAGCATCAATCGTATGCTAAGTTCAGCAAGTGTCAATTTTGTCTGAAGGAGATATCATTCTTAGGCCACATCATCTCTGAAGGAGGAGTATCGGTTGATCCCGGAAAAGTGGGAGACGTTTTAAAGTGGAACCAACCACTGAATGTGAGGGATATTCGGAGTTTCCTTGGGATGGCTGGATACTACCGCCGGTTCATCAAGGATTTCTCCAAAATAACGAAGCCTATGACTGAATTGCTGATGAAAGGGAAAGCATTTCAGTGGACACAAGCTTGTCAAGACAGCTTTGAGGAGCTAAAGAAGAGATTAACAACAACGCTGGTTTTGATATTACCGGACGTGAGCAAGAGTTTCCATATATATTGTGACGCATCAAGACAAGAGCTTGGATGTGTGCTTGTGCAATGAGGACAAGTGGTAGCCTATGCATCGAGGCAATTAAAGAAACATGAGCTGAATTACCCCACAGATGACCTGGAACTTGCAGCCGTGCTACATGCCTTGAAGATTTGGAGGCATTATATCCCTGACCACCGATGTGAGATCTATACGGATCACAAAGGCCTCAAGTATATTGTGGCGGACCGGGATCCGCTCATCCAGGATCGCAGAGGATGGTGCCACACGATGCGACACCCGACAGCACACGTCATAGGATCGATATTGTATTACATAGAAAACTGACTGAATATGTAGAAACTAGTACAAGACTTCAGTTACAAACTAGTAATTGGATTACAAAAGTGGAAGCTATGTTTATACAACTCACACCGTCTACCTAGCAAAAGTCGGTTGCCCAGCCCTATGGGCAACCCACACTAGCTGCACTCCTCAGCTCAGCGCGGCGTGTACGGCTCCCACTCAGCCGTGGTCCCCAACAGAGGGTAGCCCTCGCTGGTGGACTCGTAACCCGAGTCTGTGGGATACTCCTCACCTGAAAAACACTTAAGCAGCAACCATGAGCACGATGGCTCAACATGACTCAACTGACTCACCTAGGCATGAAACTCTACATGCAGTGTACACGAATATGGGATGGTAATTTCAGCAAACTGACAAGCCTACAAGTTCACCCTTAGTTCATCTTTTAGCCACAAGTTAACAGTTCATGAATATGAAAATTTAGTACGCGATATTTGGTGGCACACATGTAGCAATACAAGTTTTGTCATAACAGCAATATTGAATCATCACATTTCATACATTAGCCTACGTCAAGACTCAGTGACCAAGTGGTACTCATCACCGCAAGGGATGGCGAATCGACTCGATATACACCTGCAGGGATACCCGAAGAGCATGTCACGTACGCCCAGCCGTGGAGCTGCACAGAACGCTCACTCGATGTCGTACGGGACAACCTTTCACCCACAGCCCAAACGTCAAACCGGTCGCACCGAAATGGACAGGACATTCCCTACACGGCGCATCTCTCTATGCCCATTAGCAGATTTCCACCTTGCTGCCCTCAACCTACACCTATAAATCGGTGTGCTATGCCTTGACGGCCGGAGGTTTAGGTTACATCGGTTTACCGGGGCCCATATATCCGATATGCCTTCGGTACGTTCAAACTTGATCAGCATGGGCCGCACACGGATCGGTCCTCAATCGACACGGACAGGGCTGCGCACACAAGACTTCCTCTTGCTGCGCCCTAGCCCCTGCCTAGTCTCATTTTCATTACTAAGGTGATCTCACATCACTCGAACCAATCCCGTGTGTCCCAAACCTAACTCGCGAGTAGATTCCATCTACTCGACTTGTACCAAAGTTCTATGAATCATTTAAGTATAGTCTTTCTACTCCAGGTCTTAGACACTACCCTCACTCTTGTAGGAAAATTCTAGTTATGCAATTGGGGTTTCATCCATCCTACACCTAATGCACACCCATACTTCATACTAAGTATTCATAAAGCAAAAACCATGTAAAAATGGTTAATGCAAACCGGGGCTTGCCTTGTTGCAGCTGGTCAGATGTTAAGGCTTCATTCGGAAGAAAAAGTCGAGCACTTCCGGAGTTTCCTCGCCTTCAGCGACTACATGTAAACGATATACTATATGTAAATTTAAATGCAATGTTTAGAACAGAATATGTAAAGACCATAACTCTAGCTAGCCCTCCCCTTTTGATCTAAAATTTTTATGGTGGATTGGTAGGGTCCTAACCAGAGTATTGACAAAGTTTCATTTGAAACAAAGTTCATTTGAGCCTTGTACAAATAAAAGCCTATTTGGTCATTTGTAGGGCCTCTAAGGAATTCCAGGGATTTTTATGGCTCCAACCATTACTTTCTGGAAACTAGAATTTGAGATGGTTCTAATGTTCATGTCATTTGAAACATTATAGATGAAGTTATGCCCTAAACAAGATTTGAGAAAATCTGAAAAATGTTTCTGTACATTTTTCTATTTTCTTAGGGCAGTTCACTTAATCACACCATTAGGGGGAGTAAATAAAATTGGATGGGTCTGAAAATTTTACTGTGACTCAAGAATTTTCCAATGAACCTCCCAGCCAAATTTCAGAAATTTTCATAAAGTATTTCTCCAGATAAAATTCCCAACAATTTAGACTTTAGGGAATTAATTTTGGAAAACTATTAAGTTTCATGAGCTGAAATTTATTTTGTTGGAAAGTACTCAAAAAGTTGAATTCTGAAAATTTAGTTTACTAGATTTGGATCTTCCTAGCAAAAGTTATATGCAATTGAAGATTGAACAAAACTGGAAATCCCAAAAATATTTAAACTCTGCGGGTGGGCCCCATACACCCGCCTTCTTCCTCCTCGCGCGCGCCCGAGTGTTTTGCGGCGGCACACTCCGGCGAGGTTCGCCGGAAGTGACTTCCCGACCACCCCCAGCGCTAGAACTAGCCGCCTAGCCCTATATCGCCACGTGGAACTTGCCTCGGGGGTCAGAACCCGCCGGCGGTGACC
The DNA here is from genome assembly GCA_030760725.1 of Neostapfia colusana. Lineage (NCBI taxonomy): Eukaryota > Viridiplantae > Streptophyta > Magnoliopsida > Poales > Poaceae > Neostapfia > Neostapfia colusana. Next base: position 51,496,866 of record JASWHV010000011.1, read on the forward strand.
GGAAATGGCCGTGCGACGTCAACCGCGGAGGCTAGGGCTCCGGCGAGGTCGTTCTTGCTCTCTGAGGCATAAAAGAGGTAACGGTTTGCTCGGGGAGCACCAGTGGATCACAAGGAACCTGACGTGAGCAGCCTCGGAAGCTAAAAGTGCCTGCAAACACACTCTCGACGGCGACCTGAGCCGTGTTTGCACCGGCGGCTATGGAAACTGCTATAACTCGGCCATTTCTGGACGGTTGTGCTCAGTTCTTCCTGGAGGAGGGACGATAGGAGGTGTAGAAGCTACTTGCGAGCTAGCTTGACCATTGATTCAACATGTAAGCCGAATTTTTGGCTTTTGCCGAACTCGGTCCGTTGCACTAGGGATTGGGACTTTCTAAAATTCTTGCTACCTGATGGATTATTTTCCGAATGATTTGCGGCTACACCATCTAGGGATCCCCACGCACCTTTCTTGTGTAGCACGTGGTTGGGGAAGATGGCCGGATTGGGCTGTCGACGGTGAGCCGAAGCACAGCTCCGCCGGTTCCTTCCGGTTTCTTGACATCGGCGGCTTAAACAGCACGCAAACGAGTGAAACTCGCTGGTGTAGCACGGGGAACCGCTAGAGCACACGTTGGCGCTCCTTTTTTCTACAGAGACCACGAGCACTCGATGATTGGCACTGGAGTGCGGCGAGGCTCGACGGTGCGGTCACCGCTGCTGTTTGTCGCGCGCGTGGGAGATGAGCAGAGCGGCGCAGGCGGGTGAGGCAAGCAAAATCCATCAGTGCTGTGTACGTGGTGATCGGGAGGGGACACGAGCTGATCGAAACGAGCGCTGGCATGCACGCGATCAAGGCAGCGAGGCGGCAACAGCCCCGGCAGCCGACCGACGGCAACAGAGTCGGTTTCCCTCTGAGCACAGTCACTGATCAGTGGGTCCCTCCCCCTCTAATTCCTTTTTTCTGTTTTTCATTTTTGTTTTCACTGAAAAGATCACATCTACTCACAATTGAATGAAAGACTTAGCCCCAAAGTTATGGTTTGAATTTGAATTCCTCAACTGAAAAATTGTTTGGCTAAATTTGCTGCCCATTTGAATTTGAAATTCAAATTCAGTTTGAATTATGGCAAATTTTGCTCCCGACAAGATGAGGTCCAATGAGGATGGAAATTGGTGGACTAACACAGAAAAATGTGCCAAGTTTGAATGTGAAGTCAAATTTTGAATTCAAGTGATGAAAGTGGCTGCAATTTGAATTTGCATTCAAATTGGCCCTTCTTACAAATGTCTCAAAAATTGCCTCAAAATGTATTGGATTTGCATGAAACTTGGCCTGAGCCCTCCCAAGAATATTTAAGGTCTAGGGGTGAGCTCAACCTTTCATGTGTATGTGTATGACTCCTACTTTTTGGAGTTATGGGTTTTTCCTCTCTAATCACCCTTTGATGGTGTTTACTTGCTCTTCACAAGTGTTCATGAGCTATCCATAAAATGAGCTGTGGTGTTGTGAGGTGATAAAATTATCACTATTGAAAATCACTTTATTGGGATTTTACATCCCTCCCCCCTTAAAATAATCTCGTCCCGAGATAACAAAAGAGGAGACAGCGATGTAATAAGAACTCACCCGTGATGAGACGCCATGAACTCCGGGTAGTTTGAGTGAAGGAATTCCTCGCTCTCCCACATCGCTTCTTCAGCGGTGTGGTTGCTCCACAGTATCTTATAGAACCACAACATTCCGCTACGTGTGGTCCGAGCCTTCTCATCAATTATTGCCACTGGATATTCTGCATACGTCGAATCCTGTTGCAACTCGCCGATGTCTTCGGTGGGAACAGCAGCTGTACACTTCAGACATTTCCGTAGTTGTGAAACATGGAAAATGTCGTAAACACCAGCGAGAGATGCCGGTACTTCCAGTCTATACGCCACTGGTCCACACTTCATCGGAGATACACGGAGGTACACGTGTTCTCCGACGTCAAAGTGCAGCGGCCTACGCCTCTTATCAGCGTAGCTTTTCTCCCGGGATTGAGCGGCCTTCAAGGTGGCTTGAATCATCCAAATACGCTCTTCGGCATCGTTCACCACATCAACCCCGAATGTGACCCTTTCACCGGACTCGCACCAGTTCAATGGGGTGCAGCATTTACGACTGTAGAGAGCCTCATAGGGTGCCGTCTTGATACTCGCTTGATAGCCATTGTCGTACGAGAATTCCGCCAACGGTAGATGATCATCCCAGTTTCTACCATGATGGATGGCACATGCTCTCAACATGTCTTGTAGTACTTGGTTCACCCTCTCAGTTTCTCCATCTGTCTGAGGGTGGTAGGCGGAGCTTCTAATCAGCTTAGTACCCAAAGTAGCGTGCAACTGCTCCCAGAAATGAGATACAAATAGTACCCCTCAGTATGAGACTATGGTGTTGGGCACTCCATGCAAGCATAGGATCCTCGCAATATACAACTCCGCGTATCTGTTGGCATGGAAATGTGTATGCACGGGAATGAAGTGAGCCGACTTGGTTAACCGGTCAACGATCACCCAAATTGAATTATGTTTGTTGGAATTCAGGGGTAGGGGTAATCCCACAATGAAATCCATGCTCACATCTTCCCACTTCCATGCTGGGATTTTCAGGGGTTGCAGCAGCCCAGATTTCCTCATGTGATCCGCTTTCACTCGTCTACACGTATCACACTCGGATACGTATTTAGCTAGTTCTCGCTTCATCCGCGTCCACAAAAATTTCTTTTTCAAATCTTTGTACATTTTGTTGCTGCCCGGATGAATAGAGTATTTAGACAAGTGAGCTTCATCAAGAATATTTTTCCTCAATTCCATATTCCGGGGTACAACTATACGGTCATTAAACCACAGCGTCCCCTCATCATCTTTCCGTAAACATTTGATTTCCCCATTGTCTATCCGCCTCCGGAGATGTGCCATGCCCTTGTCCACTTTCTGAGCTGCAATGATCTCCTCCCTAATGGTAGGGATGAGGGCAAGGTTGTAGAGCGATCCATAAGGAACCAAATATAAACTCGGCTCTTCCTCCTCCACCGGTGTAATGGTGAGGTTATGGACATGTGATTTTAACTCAGCGCGTCGGCAACCACATTCGCCTTGCCGGGGTGGTAATAAATCCCAATCTCATAATCTTTAATTAGTTCTAACCACCTCCTTTGCCTCATATTCAGTTCCTTCTGGGTGAAGATATACTTCAAACTTTTGTGGTCGGTATAGAGGTGCACCAAATTCCCCAGGAGATAGTGCCTCCATATTTTCAGCGCCAAAACCACTGCAGCGAGCTCAAGATCATGATTCGGATAGTGCTGCTCATGGTTTCGAAGCTGGCGTGAGCCATACGCGACCACACATCCTTCCTACATCAACACACAGCCGAGTCCGATACCGGACGCATCACAATACACGTCGAAGGGCTTGGTCGTATCCGGTTGAGCTAACACCGGGACTGTTGTGAGATGCTTCACCAATGCTTGGAACGCTCCATCACATGTTGCATTCCACACATATTTTGTTCCCTTCTTCAATAATTCTGTCATCGGCTTAGCAAGCTTGGAGAAACTTGGTATGAATCTCCGGTAATATCCCGCTAAGCCGAGGAAGCTTCTGACTTCATGGACAGAAGTGGGGGCTTTCCATTTCAGCACTTGTTCAATTTTTCTTGGGTCAACCGCAATGCCTTCCGCTGAGATGATATGTCCCAAAAATGGCACTTGGCTGATCCAGAACTCACATTTGCTTAACTTGGCATAGAGCTTGTGGTCCCGCAATCGTTGAAGTACGATTCTCAAGTGTTCGGCGTGTTTTGCTTCTGTCTTGGAATAAACCAAGATATCATCAATGAACACCACAACGAACTTGTCAAGCTCCGGCATGAACACCGAGTTCATGATATACATGAAATGTGCCGGAGCATTAGTGAGACCAAAAGACATGACAAGATATTCATATAAGCCATATCTCGTTGAGAAGGCCGTCTTCGGGATATCCTCCGCCCCGGAGCTAAGGTCCATCTTGGAGAACACACTTGCACCCACAAGCTGATCAAACAGGATGTCAATGCGGGGCAGTGGGTATTTGTTCTTGATGGTGACGGCGTTGAGCGTCCAGTAATCCACACACAGCCTCAAGGTTCCATCCTTCTTCTTGACGAACAGCGCCGAGCATCCCCAAGGCGAGGAACTCGGCCTAATGAAATCTTTGCTCAACAGATCATTGAGCTTCTCTTTCAATTCAGCCAGCTCGTTTGGAGCCATTTTGTAGGGTCTCCTTGAGATGGGAGTTGTCCCGGGTGCAAGCTCAATCTTGAACTCAACATCCCGTTCAGGTGGCATGCCCGGAAGATCATCTGGAAACACGTCGGGGTATTCCCAGACTACGGGGATGTCCTCTAACTTGAGAGCTTCAGTATTATTAATTTCTGAAACTTCCTGGACATGATTGTCTAACACCATGGAATGTGGACGGTGGAATGGAGAATTCAAATGAACCGTCCGTGTCCAGGTGTTCAGGACAGCGCCATGGTAGCGTAACCATGCCATCCCTAAGATTGCATCAATCTTTTGCCCCATAAGGATTATCAAGGTGGTGGGATATATCTTCCCACCTAAGCACAGTGGTGCTTTTGGAATCATCATATTTGCTGAAATCATCCCTCCCGGTGAGCAGATCATATATGAGCACTCGGTTGGGAAGACTTGCATTTGATGCTTAGACACATAGGATGCACTTATGAAACTGTGGGTTGCACCCGAATCAAATAATATGATGATTGCTTGATCATTGAGAGTGAACGTACCCGCCAGCACGTTGTCTCCCTCTGGGGCGTCCTCCTTGTCGAGGTTGCGAACGCCCCCAGTTCGCTGACCAACCTTCTTAACCGGAGGTCGGCCTCGAGCACCGCCCTTGAACTGGGCTTGCCCTCTGCTCTGCTGCCCCTGGCGACAGTCCTTCGAGAAATGGCCCGCCTGGCCACACGTAAAGCATGTGTAGCGAGGTGGTCCTCCGCTGATCGGCGGACGGAAACCCGTGGCGCGTTGTGGTGGTGGAAACGCCCGGGGTACCATCTGCTGCTGCTGCTGCGGTCGCGGTGGTGGCATCGGCGGTCGGAGCGGTGGTGACTGGAAAGAATGACCCCCGAACTGCTGTGGTCGCGCCGGTGGATGCCACTGCTGACCGGATGGTGTCCGATACACCATGCGGTATTTCTCGGGAACTCCACCCCCACTGCGGGGCGGAGTGCTACGCTTCCACTGCTCAGCCGCCAATTCCTGCTGAGAATCTTCTTGCATGATCGCGGTGTTGACTAGATCATTAAACATGCCGTTATTGCATTGGACGAGATGCGTCTTCATTTCGGGATGTAATCCCCGATAGAAGTGCTCTCGTTTCTTCTCTTCGGAGGACACATAATCCGTCGCATATTGCACCAGATGGTTGAAGGCACGGGAGTAGTCGTGGGCACTCCTCCCGCCCTGCTTCAGCTCCAAGAACTCTTGGAACTTCCGCTTCATTATCCAGGAAGGATATGGTAGGCGTGGATCGCCTCCCGGAATTCTTCCCACTTCACGGCATGGCCAGCCGGCAGTGAGGCGACATAGTTCACCCACCACGCACCAGCGGCACTATGAAGATGCTGCGCCACAAACAGAGTCTTCTGCCGCTCCGTACATTGGAGCAGCCCGAACATGGACTCAATTGTACGCAGCCAGTTGTCGGCCTCCAGGGGTTCTGCAGCTTCAGTGAACACCGGAGGGTGCGTACTCATGAACTCCGAGTACGTCACAACGTGGGGCTCACAAGTCCCCCTATCTTGATGCCCCCCCCCCCCCCCCCCCGCCTGGGACGTATTTTGCACAACCATGCGGAGCAGGTCGGTCTGCTCCTCACGATTACCCACCAGGGCCGTGATCACATCTGCTAGTGTAAGCGGAGGCGGCGGTGGTGGTTGTTGCTGCGGGGTGCTGTCGTAGGCAGGTGGCTGGGAGTCATCACCCCCCTGCTGGCTAGAGCCACCGATCTCATGCGTGGTCCGAGTGCGAACCATCTGCAATCATATGACAATAAAAAATCAGTCCCGCAAATACTTCATGCAGTCCAATAAAATAGGCGTAAAACATAATGACAGAAAAAACGTGCGATAGATCTCGTATACAGATAATGTAATAACTTTGCACAAGCTACAACATTACAAGACCAAATACAAGCTAGTTAAATCCAACTTGACAGACTTCCTCTTTGGAAGTTCATCTCAACTAGGTTTGGTCACTACGAGACGTTAATATCACTTTGTCATCACATATACTACCCTTTTATCTTCAATACGACACAAACATGGTCTATAGAGAAAGAAACTTGAGTAGGGAATAGACTCAAATCTTTCACTAGTCGAAGATAACCGCTCATGAGTATGTTCTACCCCATTGGAAGTACTTAAACCCCCTAGGGTACAACAATCTCTCAAATGAGTTCAACTGGCATCCCTCGGCCAGAATGACCAGTTTCCACATATCCCAGATTTTGATCTTGTTCTGGGCATTTTTATGACTCAAGCTGAATACCAAAGTTAAAGTTAACTTCAGTATCTTTTCAACTAGTATTTAGTTGCCCTCATATCAGCTCTGGTTTGAATGTTATGGTAATTCAAAGTCAACAGAATTTCTGGAAGAATTTCAACAGCACCTCCCTTGGAAGTTGCTGTTTTCAACTTGAATTTCCACTGAATTCCGTACTGCAATTGCAGAAACTTTGAATTAAAAAGATGTAACACATCTCCTACCCTTTCTAAAGATGTATCATATGATAATTTTAGATTTTTCTACAGGAAGTTATGCTTGAAAAACAGAACAGTCCAGAGAGTGTTTTAAATCTGTCCTGGTTCTGGACAGTTTACATTCCTCTGGAATTTAAGCCATCTTAAATTGTGATTCAGCTCTGGGAGTCTACAAAAAAGTTGTAGAGTGCTTAAACACCTTTCCAGAACTATATCCCACACCCCCGTTGGCTAAATAATCTGTGAGTTATGCTCTGTCAAAGTTCAGCATACTTGCTGCCCAAAACAGAGCACTCTGTTTTTCAATCCTTTGGAACTACACTGATCAACTATTAAATTTTTCTACCTAACCAGGGTCCTAAATGTTGAAACTTGATTATTTTAGTTCCTTTTTATCATTATCTTTCATGCACATGCCTATGATATGTCGGTACTACGTTCCTCACAGAAAGAAAATCCTAACCGGATTATACCGGCATATACGTCTCAATTGTGGCACTAAACGGCCTCTCACATACGTGTACTACACGGGATACATACGTGGTTAGTACCTGCAGAAGAACACCCAATAATTATGGATTGAAAGGTTATTTTCATTTCAGGCAGGTCCATATTTGAAAGTAAATACAAACGCCCGTATCATTGCCATACGGCCATCCTTGAGTTAAGCCACGTCTCAAGGTACGTGATCGTGTTTTAACACCACACGATGGGGAACCCGAGTAGAGCGCGAACGGATCGTCACGGTTGGGAATTTTATAACCCCAACAGATACCACCTACTGCCCTGCAGGGCATGCCGATGGCAAGCGCTGTGTATGTCCTCCTGGGCTATTTCCAGACGAACACACTATCGCGTTACTGACCACATGATGGGGTCTCCACTTGCTTGCCTAATGCACGCTAGGGATAAGCGTTTCATATGAACTCAGGAACATGAAGAGTCCAAGAGTTTCATATTAACGTCTCACACCAAGCTGCGAGATCTATCCCTGAACCACGTTCCTCGTCAGGGGAGCTAACCTAAATTGAACCGCTTTCAGTGGCGTTCCTTACCATTTTTACCTGAGCGTAGGTGCGTCATTACATAATCAAAATTTCAGAATTATAACACATAAGTTAGTCTTGCCACTTTAAGTAACTATGCTAATATAGTCCTTACTGGGGCAAACTAGCGAATCCTCACCGTAAACCTAAGTTTTCCCGTAATACAGTCCTTAATTAATGTGCTATCCCCAATGCGGCTCTGATACCAGCCTGTGGTGGACCGGGATCCGCTCATCCAGGATCGCAGAGGGTGTTGCCGCACGATGCGACACCCGACAGCACATGTCATAAGAATGATATTGTATTACATAGAAAACTGACTGAATATGTACAAACTAGTACAAGACTTCAGTTACAAACTAGTAATTGGATTACAAAAGCAGAAGCTATGTTTATACAACTCACACCGTCTACCTAGCAAAAGTCGGTTGCCCAGCCCTATGGGCAACCCACACTAGCTGCACTCCTCAGCTCAGCGCAGCGTGTACGGCTCCCACTCAACCGTGGTCCGCGACGGAGGGTAGCTGACATGACCCCAAGGTCTTATCGAGCCAGGATCACGCTGAGGGGTGCTGCGTTGCACAGCACCGGATAACACACATCAAAGGTACAAAGCGGAAGCGAAATTTTATTACATAAACGAATTTATGAACATGTTTACATCAAAATAAGTCCAGTCTACACTCATGGGCGTAGACTATGCATCAAGTTCACGTTCAGGCCTTGAACGTGTCCTTGCTAGCACACACGCACACTAACTCTGCGGCGTGCATGACTCCCAATCGACGGGGTTCCCCTGCTGGGATTCCGTCTCCTCCTCGGGAGTCCCTTCCTCATAGAACCCTGCAAAAGCTTCAAACACAAGCAGTGAGCACGAAGGCTCAGCAAGTCTGACCCGTCTCACCTAAACATGGAACTTCTACATGAGGGGTGATGGGTACTTGAGGTAAAATCATTTGCAAAGGACTCGCCTAATTAGTGGAACCTTACTTTCAGGTTTTAGCAGCAGGTGGTGGAGAACCTTACGCTAAGGCACATGAGAGAGCCGCTATCAAACAAGAAACGCATTTCTCTCATGTACTTTGCCCAAAGTTGCAAAGAACTTTAGTTAGCTCTAGACTACAGCAAATCATTAGCAATCAAGTCCATCTTTCAGTCAGCAACATTTTAACATGCAACTAGCCTGTTCTTTCTACGTCACGGTACAGTGAACAAGTGGTACTCACTGACCGCGAGGGACAGCAATTATAATTGATTTACACCTGAAGGGTTACCCGAATAACCCGTCACGTACGCCCGTACTCGATGTTTCCTACAGCAACCATCACGGACGCCGCACGCAACCACCTTTCACCCGTCAGCCAAATATTGAACCGGTCCCATCGTCCCGAGCAAGAGGTCTCTGCACGCGCATCTCAGTGCCGCCAGCCGATTTACACCTCGAGCTCTCAACCTACCCTCTGAACGACGGGCAATGCCTCAATACCCAGCTACCAGAGTTACATCGGTTTCCCGGTTCCCATATATCCGGTAGGTCTTTGGTACTGTTCTAGCTTGTTCAACAGGCCCGCACACGGCTCGGTCCTCAATCGACACAAGCGGAGCTACAGCACACAGGCCCCAAAGTCCTGCTGCCCTTACTCTCCGCTTGGTCTTATCTTTCTTGCCATGTGTATCATGTGCTATCTCTACCCGAGCGATGTGCCTCTAGCCTATTCTCTCGAGTAGTTCCAACTACTCGACTTGTACCGAATCCTACACTATCTAAGCATTGCAGTAGCTAACGGGGTTTGCAATCCTAAACCCAACCCATGGTTTTCTTGGCTATGCAGTTGGGTTTCCAAACAAGACTCTAATACAAAGAATAAAGTAATCAAGTATGTGCTCAAAACAATAAAAACTTGTAAAAGGTTAATGCAAACCGAAGCTTGCCCTGCTGCTCTTGGTCGTAGGCTAGCTGCTCCTCCAGAGTAACAAAGTCTAGGACTTCGGGTTCCTCCTCGACCTTAGCGACTACATGATATACAAGTATATGTATTAATTTAAATGCATTTGATTGAATTTAACTTTGTGAAGTCTATAACCCTTACTAGACAGACCCAATGACTGTGAAACTTTTACTGTGTCTTGGTTACAACCTAAACAGAGACTTGGTCAAGTTTTTATTGCAGCAAAGCTCATTTGAGCCCTCCACAGTTAATTATGTACTTGACCTTGATTCAAGGCTTTTAGGGTGTTCTAAGGATTTTCATGAAACAAACAATGACTTTCTGAAAACTAGATTTTCAGAGGGTTCTAATGGAGTTGGTCTCACTTAATTTGAGGGTTCCTAACTAAAGATATGAGCTAAACAATTTCAGAGAAAATTCTGAAAACGTTTCTGAACATTTTCTATTTTGTCTGGAACAGTTTCACTAATCAGACCATTAGGTGGAACAAATGAGCTCAAATGGATCTGAAATTTTTATGGTAGTTCAGCGATATTTTGGCGAATATCCCAGCAAAATTTCACGATTTTCCTCCAAAGGATTCTCCAGTTAAAATTCCAAACAGTTTAAATTTTGAGGAATTAATTCTGCAGAATTAAGGATTTTCATGAAGTGAAACTTAATTTTCTGGAACGTGCTCAGAGAGCTGAATCCAACAAAATTTGGTTCACTCGATTTGTAGCTTTCTAGCTAAAGTTATGAGTATTTGAAGTTTGAAGGAAATCTGAAAATCGGGGAAAAGTTTAAACTTGCGGGTGGGCCCCGGGGACACGCGTCGCGCGCCGAGGCGACGGCACACCGTGGTCTGCGGGGTTCTTGCGCGCTAGCACAGCCGAGCCCGGCCACACCCAATCCCGATTTCAAATTTTGAGCCGCTGACGCGTGGGCCAGCTGGCTTCGTCTTCCTCCCGACGCGCCCGCGTGCCCGCGCCACCGCCCCTCGCCGGAGCAGACCCGGAGCTCGCCGGTTCACCGCTGCCGGACCTCCCATGGCCTGAAACTCGCCGCCATGGGGTTGTCGACGTCGAGGAACACATCGGTGGTGTCAGTTTGGGCTGGCGGTGACCGGAAATAGCCCGGCAACGTGCCGCGGCCTCGGTTGAGGTTCGGCACCGTCGACCGCGGGTTCTAACCCGCCAACACTTCGAACAATCAGTTCTACAGCATCAGAGTACCTCTAGGAAGCTCGACAAGGTGTCAAAAGGGTTCAAAGATGGTGGCAAGTCGGTCGGCACCGTGTGACCGATCGTGCCCGCCATGACTGCCCTTGATCGAGCTCGAAATTCATCCCTTCTAGACAGTTTCATGCCACGGATGCAAAAGAGAACTTGATCGCCGGCTAGTCCAGAGTCTATTTTCAAGATTTGATAGCTAGAGAAGGATCATAGAGCGAGAATTTGAAGGATCCGTACCGGAAGCTCAGTTTAAGGTCGCCGGAGCAAAAACTTAGAATTCTCCGTGGATTCTTCACGGTTTGCTTCCAAACTTGGAGGAGAGCAGCACGGTGGTCGTGCGCTCCTGTTGCCTCTCTTGCTGGACCGTGAAAACGCCTGTGGAACGCTGTCCACGGGCGCCTGACTCTCGGCTGCGGCTAGGTCGCCGCGGTGGCGATCGTTTTCGGGCAAAGGAGGTCGGAGCTCGGGGTTTCTGGCGTTGGGGAGGTAGAGGGCGATCTCAGGTTGCTGTCTAGCAGCTCAGGAACGAAGGAGGAGATCGTTTTGCTGGTTTTCCTGATCGAGCAGTGAGCTGCGGGGAGAAGAACTGCCGCTGCTCGGGTTCACACGCGAGGAGATAAAGCCAGTGACTCCTGCTCGGGCTGAGGCGGTGCCGGTCGCGTGGAGGCGCGAGTGAGCTGCCCTGGGCGCCAGCGCACGTAGAGGGGAAGCAGCTGGTGGCGCCGGTGGCTGCTCGGTGGCACAGCCGACAGCTGCTCGGTGGAATTTCCCACCGAGGCTGTGACTTTGTGTGCAAGTTTTGCCTCCTTCTCTCTATGACATGTGGGTCCCACCCGGGGTTTTAACCTCTGAAATTTACTCCTAATCACTGTTGTAAACAGTGAGCCCCATAATACCCCTGGTGATTCAAATTATCCACCCATGAGCCATTGGAATATATTAGAGTTCAAATTGGGTTTGGTTTGAATGAATTTCAGCACAAGTTCAGTTTTGAATTCAAATAAACTTTGAATTTGTCCCACTTAGCTTATGTCAAGATCAACTCCAAATGGAGTGAAAATTGGTGTGTGGGCTCACAAAAATGTGCTGAATAAGAATATGCCTCCCACTTTTGAATTCATGGGATAAAAACAGTTTGAACTTGAATATGCTTTCAAACTGCCCTCGTTCTAACTCTACCCAAAATGACCTCAAAAAGGTTTTGAATTTTGGTGAAACTTGGCATGTACATCCCTAGCAATGTGTAGGAGTTTTCATATGTCCAGCCCCTCCATATCACATGTGGGAAATACCACTTTTGCAATATGTGAGTTTGTCATCTAATGAGCATGTTGATGGTGGTTACTTGCTCTTCATTTGTGTTCATCATCTTTCCTCACATGAGGTGTGTGTGTATGGTGATGAACACTTCAAATACGTGTCAAAAACTGAGGCCCTTACATGTAGTCCTCGCCGGTGGACTCGTAACCCGAGTCCGTGTGATACTCCACACCTGAAAAACACTTAAGCAGCAACCATGAGCACAATGGCTCAATAAGACTTAACCGACTCACCTAGGCATGAAACTCTACATGCAGCGTACATGAATATGGGATGGTAATTTCAGCAAACGGACACGCCTACAAGTTCACCCTTAGTTCATCTTTTAGCCACAAGTTAACAGTTCATGAATATGAAAATTTAGTACGCAATATTTGGTGGCACACATGTAGCAATACAAGTTTTATCATAACAGCAATATTGAATTATCACATTTCATACATTAGCCTAAGTCATGACTTAGTGACCAAGTGGTACTTATCACCGTGAGGGACGGCGAATCGACTCGATATACACCTGCAGGGATATCTGAAGAGCACGTCACGTACGCCCACCCGTGGAGCTGCACAGCACGGTCACTCGATGTCGTACGGGACAACATTTCACCCAACAGCCCAAACGTCAAACCGGTCGCACCAAAACGGAAAGGAGGTTCCCTACACGGAGCATCTCTCTATGCCCGTTAGTAGATTTCCACCTTGCTGCCCTCAACCTACACCTATAAACTGGTGTGCTATGCCTCGACGCATGGAGGTTTAGGTTACATCGGTTTACCATGGCCCATATATCCGATATGCCTTCGGTACGTTCAAACTTGATCAGCATGGGTCGCACCTGGATTGGTCCTCAATCGACACGGACAGGGCTGCGCACACAAGACTTTCTCTTGCTGCGCCCTAGCCCCTGCCTAGTCTCATTTTGATTACTAAAGTGATCTCACATCACTCGAACCAATCCCGTGTGTCCCAAGCCTAACTCGCGAGTAGATTCCATCTACTCGACTTGTACCGAAGTTTATGAATCATTTAAGCATAGTCTGTCTACCCGAGGTCTTAGACACTACCCTCACTCTTGTAGGAAATTTCTGGTTCTGCAATTGGGGTTTCATCCATCCTACACCTAATGCACACCCATACTTCATACTTAGTATTCATAAAGCAAAAACCTTGTAAAATTGGTTAATGCAAACTGGGGCTTGCCTTGTTGCTGCTAGTCAGATGTTAAGGCTTCGTCTGGAAGAAGAAAGTCGAGCACTTATGGAGTTTCATCACCTTCAGCGACTACACGTAAACGGTATACTATATGTCAATTTAAATGCAATGTTTAGAACTGAATATGTAAAGACCATAACTCTAGCTAGCCCACCCCTTTGGATCTGAAATTTTTATGGTGGCTTGTTAAGGTCCTAACCAGAGTCTTGACCAAGTTTCATTTGAAACAAAGTTCATTTGAGCGTTGTACAAATAAAAGACTATTTTGTCATTAGTAGGGCCTCTAAGGAATTCCAGGGATTTTCATGGCTCCAACCATTACTTTCTGGAAAGTAGAATTTGAGATGGTTCTAATGTAATTGGTTTCATGTCATTTGAAGCATTCTAGATGAAGTTATGCCCTAAACAAGATTTGAGAAAATCTGAAAAATGTTTCTGTACATTTTTCTATTTTCTCAGGGCAGTTCACTTAATCACACCATTAGGGGGAGTAAATGAACTTGGATGGGTATGAAAATTTTACTGTTACTAAAGTATTTTCCAATGAACCTCCCAGCAAAATTTCATAATTTTTCACAAAGTAATTCTCCAAATTAAATTCCCAACAGTTTAGAATTTAGAGAATTAATTCTGGAAAACTATTACGTTTCATGAGCTGAAATTTGTTTTGCTGAAAAGTACTCAAAAAGTTTAATTCAGCAAAATTTAGTCTACAAGATTTTTAGCTTCCTAGCAAAAGTTATATGCAATTGAAGTTTGAACAAAAACTGGAAAATCCCAAAAATATTTAAAATCTGTGGGTGGGCCCCACCACCCGCCTTCTTCCTTCTCGCGTGCGCCCGAGTGTGTGGCGGCGGCACACTCCTGCGAGGTTCACCGGAAGTGATTTCCCGACCGCCCCCAGCGCTAGAACTGGCCGCCTAGCCCTATCTCGCCACGTGGAACTTGCTTTGGGGGTCAGAGCCCGCTGGCGGTGACCGGAAATGGCCGTGCGATGTCAACCGCGGAGGCTAGGGCTCCGGCAAGGTCGTTCTCGCTCTCTGAGGCATAAAAGAGGTCACGGTTTGCTCCGGGAGCACCAGTGGATCACGAGGAACCTGACGTGAGCAGCCTCGGGAGCTAAAAGTGCCTGCAAACCCACTCTCGACGACGACCCAAGCCGTGTTTGCACCGGCGACTATGGTAACTCGGCCATTTCTGGATGGTTGTGCTCAGTTCTTCCTTGAGGAGGGATGCTAGGAGGTGTAGAAGCTACTTGCGAGCTAGCTTGACCATTGATTCAACGTGTAAGCCGAATTTTTGGTTTTTGCCGAACTCGGTCCGTTGCACTAGGGTTCGGGACATTCTAAAATTCTTGCTACCCGATGGATTATTTGCCGAATGGTTTGCGGCTACACCATCTAGGGATCCCCACACACCTTTCTTGTGTAGCACGTGGTCGGGGAAGATGGACGGATTGGGCTGTCGACGGTGAGCCGAAGCACAGCTCGCCGGTTCCTTCCGGTTTCTTGACTTCGACGGCTTAAAAAGCATGCAAAGGAGTGCAACTTGCTGGTGTAGCACGGGGAACCGCTAGAGCACACATTGGTGCTCCTTTTTTCTGCAGAGACCACGAGCAATCGATGATCGGCACTGGAGTGCACCGAGGCTCAACGGTGCGGTCGCCGCTGCTGTTTTCGCGCGCGCGGGAGCTGAGCAGAGCGGCGCAGGCGGGAGAGGCAAGCAAAATCCATTGGTGCTGTGTACGTGGTGATCGGGAGGGGACACGAGCTAATCCAAATGAGTGCTGGCACGCGCGCGATCAAGGCAGCGAGGCGGCAACAGCCCCGGCGGCCGACCGACGGCAACAGAGTCGGTTTCCCTCTGAGCACAGTCACTGATCAGTGGGTCCCTCCCCCTCTAATTCCTTTTCTTCTTTTTTATTTTATTTTTGTTTTCACTGAAAAGATCACAGCTACTCACAATTGAATGAAAGACTTAGCCCCAATGTTATGGTTTGAATTTGAATTCATCAACTGAAATTGGTTTGGCTAAATTTGCTGCCCATTCGAATTTGAAATTCAAATTCAGTTTGAATTATGGCAAATTTGGCTCCTGACAAGATTAGGTCCAATGAGGATGGAAATTGGTGGACTAACACAGAAAAATGTGCCGAGTTCGAATGTGAAGTCAAATTTTGAATTCAAGAGATGAAAGTGGCTGCAATTTGAATTTGCATTGAAGTTGGCCCTTCTTACAAATGTCTCCAAAATTGCCTCAAAAAGTCTTGGATTAGCATGAAACTTGGCCTGAGCCCTCCCAAGAATATTTAAGGTCTAGGGGTGGGCTCAACCTTTCATGTGTATGTGTATGACTCCTACTTTTTGGAGTTATGGGTTTTTCCTCTCTAATCACCCTTTGATGGTGTTTACTTGCTCTTCACAAGTGTTCATGAGCTATCCACAAAATGAGCTGTGGTGTTGGGAGGTGATGAAATGATCACTATTGCAAATCACTTTCTTGGGCTTTTACATATATATTCACGCAAACGGATCTGAATTTGAGGCTACTTCGATGGTTGTAACTCATCAAGGATTATAATGTTGGAATCAACTATCACCTCGGAAAGGCCAATGTAGTAGCTGATGCATTGAGCCGAAAAGGAGTATCTCACCAACTTACGGTTTGGGAGCTACCACCCAAGCTGCATAAGGAGTTTGAACAGTTACATCTCGGGTTCTTGAACGAGATGGAGGTGGTAGAACTGAACTCAAGGCTGGAACAAGAGATACGAGATGGCCAAGCAATGGATGAGGAAATAAATGAAATCAAGGAAAGAATTCGACAAGGGATAGAGAAGAATTTCAAGGAAGACGAGAATGACACGCTTTGGTTAGGAAAAAGGATTTGTGTGCTGTGAGGGCCCGCCGTCCCGATCACTCAAGGGGACGGGGCACCTCGCCCGGGAATCGCATTGGGTGGTGTCGTGCGACGCGGCACCCAACAGCACACATAATAAAGCATCATATTACATAAATCAAGCGGAAGCTTACAAAGTGTACATTTTACAAATACTTCTCAAAATACTCTACAGAGGAAGACTGCTACAACTCACGCCTCATACCTATGCTAAGCAACAGAGAAGGTGTCCAGCCCGCGGACCCTTCTCGCTAGCAACACTATCACAGTAGCAGTTGCATGGGTTGAAATGAGTTCACCACTCGGAGAACTCCGAGTCTCATCAGACACCCGTACTTAGCAGCGTACAGTTATTACCTGCAAAACATCTTATGCAGTATCTGTGAGCAAGAAGCTCAGCAAGACTGACCCGTCACCCTAGTCATGAAACTCTACATGATGAAAATAGAGGGCTGATTATAGCAGTTTGCACAAACGATGAACTTGAGCTAAAGGAGAGTCCTTACTTCAAGTTTTAAGCAACTTTTATAGCCCTCACACAATTTACATCGAGACTCCACAATCACACAAGAAATGCTTTATCCCGATGTGACTTGCCCGAGGTGAAAGTAACTTTAGTGAGCTATTCTATACTCATACAGAACTTACGCCATTAACGTCGAGACTCCACAAACAAACAAGAAACGCTTTGCCTCGACGCTACTAGCCCAAGGTGGAATGTACAAGTATGCTCACTACCGCGAGCGACGGTGATTGCAATCAAAAACACCCGGCTGACACGACAGGTACGCCTGTACTCGACGTTGCACACAGCAACCATCACTGACGTCGTACGTGGCAACCTTTCACACGAAACCCAAATGTCGAACCGGTCCCACCGACTGGGATTAAGTCTCTCTAATGCAAACCCTCGTAGAGCCGACTTCTCTATCCTTTCAGCATCGGCATCAGACGGTGAGGTATGCCTCGACACCCAAGTTAACATGTTACATCGGTTTCCTGGGTCCCATATAGCCAGTATGAATCCGTTACACATCTCAAACTTGTCTAGCAGGGCCGCATACGAGGACGGGCCTTAATCGACTCAGACATAGACTAGGTTCACAGGACCACGTCCTTGATCTTTCCATCCACTGCCCAGTCTCCATTCCCAACTATGAGGATCAATTCCCAACTCTTCCAATTGATCCCCCTTAACCCTGTTTCACTAGTAGGAAACTGCCCACTGGAGTTTTGCTTCTTTTAATCTACTTTTGTTAATTTGAGATCAGCAGTTATAATCAATGATAACCTATTCTACATTTAAACTCCATGGTTCTCTGGGTCATGCATTTGGAGTTTCATACCATCTAGACGTAATGCAATAAATAAAATGCTAGACGTATGAAGTGACTACAAATAAAAACTTGTAAATTTGATGCAAACCAGGGCTTGCCTTTGTTTTTCAGGGGCTAATATATATAATTCAGTTAGTGAAGATCCATTGGCTTGATCTCTTTCCTCTTTCCTTTGATCTCAACTCCAATGACTTGAAGTCCTTCACGTAGATGCTACACGTAATGAATATGCATATATGTTTAATTCTAAAACATTGCTACAAGTTCTAACAACAAGTTTCAAAACTGGACTCTGTTCAAGAATTTAAAATGACACTGGTGCTAGTGGTTTGGGTTTGGATCTAAGCACATGATTAGTGCTAAGTGGTTTCCACTTCTTCCATTTTGATCACCTTGAGTGGTTAAACAGAACAGGGTGATCCAGAGCTCCAATGGAGCTGAGAATTTTCATGTGAGTTCCTTGTCACAAGAAAGTCCTCTGGACCAAAAATTAGCACTTTTCATTGAGTGGTTTGTTCAGAACAATTTTCTAAGCAATTAAGCAAGGAAGAATTAATTCTGAGATAACACCCATGTTCATGTCAAACTTAGTGAACTAAAATTTCAATTATAGTTCATAGGACTTGCATGAATTTTACTAAGATTTGTGGAGCTAATAATTTCCCAGAACTGAATTTCCAATTTTTGGAAATTCTCTGAAATTGTTTCTGTACTCATTTGATCACAGCAACTTCAAATCTAAATTCCCCTAACCAAATCAACTCCAAATGAGCTGAAAGTTTTACAGATGTTCACTAACATCCCAAATAGTATTCTGGAAAAATTTGAGGATTTTTGGATGAGCCAAACTCCCTCACAAATTCTTATGCTGAAAAGCTTTAAAGAATTTTCCAGAATTAAATAATGAGTTTCATACAAATTGGGTTGTAGATTTGGGCAGAGATATTCTATATGAATCCAATCCAATTTTAATCACTAAATTTGGGGCTTCCTAGCAAGAGTTATGAGGTTCTAAAATTTGGGGAAAAATTCTGAAATTGAACTCTGTTTTATTTTCCAATTTTCAGAGACATAAGGAATTAACACCACATTTGGCCAAGAAAATGAGGACCCATGCTTCTGAAAAGTTTACTGGAATTCAAGTATTTTTGGGGGAAGCTCCTGTCCAAATTTGGGAATTTTCCAATACACAGAACTCCTGGAAAAATTCCTACAAGATTTTTCTTATATGAATTAATGAGCCAAAACCAGGGATTTTCATAATTATTGGGCTGTACCCCTGGATAGTACTCTCCTAGAGGAATCCAACAACATTTGTTTGACAATTTTTGGACATTCCTACCTAAATTTGTGGCTATTTAAACTTTCAACTGAATTCTGAAAACAGATAAAAGTTCAAATGCCTGCTGCTGGGCCCAGGCCACGTGTCACCCTCTGAGACAAAACCACACAGGGCCACAGGGTTTCTCCCACGCTGTCACAATGTGATCCGAGCGCCGCAGCTGATCAGAGATTTAAACATCCGTCGCTGACATGCGGGACCCCCTGGTTCATCTTCAACCTTCGGCCAAACAGAGGCCGCGGCGGCGCCCTCCGGCGAGCGTCGCCGGAGCGGCCTTACCGGCCCTCTCCCGACCCCCTGCTCGCCGCCCCACCATATCTTGGCCTGCTGAACACGTTGAGAGGATCGCCAGCGGCCATAGATCACCGGAAAACCTTGCGCACCAGGGTCAGCAACGATTAGGGTTCCGGCTAGCTGGTGCAAGGCGAATTGTGCACCAAATGATCGATTCTTTGTCTCTGGAGCATCAGGGACACGGGTAGACGCTAGAATTGGCCCCCAAAACCATCAGCGAGCACTCTAACCCCGTTGGCACCGTGCGGCTGACTTGGCCCGGATGTTTTCCCGTGGCAAAAACGTGGAATTCTCACCCTAGCTTTAATTTCTCAACCTAGGATCGAGGGAGGAGGTGCTCTAGCTATGGGGGAACTTCTGTGCGAAGTGTGAATCACAATGATCCAGAATCAACGCCGAATTGCGCAAATTCTTACCTCGGGGTCATTTTGGCCGTCCGAGAGGAATTCCCGAAATTATCCTCCGAGGAGCAACGACTTGGGCTGAGCTTCGGGGATGAGTAGCTAGGATCACCGGCGCGCCGCTGAGTAAGCTCGCTTGGGCTTGACCTGCCTCGGTTCAGGCTGTCCACGGAGACCAAGCTCGTGTTCATCGCCGTTCAACATGGGAGCAACGACACTTTGCCGGTTTTCAGTAGACACGAGCATGGGGCTGTGGTGAGAAACTGCTAGCGATCTAGAGCATGCTTGGACAAAGATTTTTGCTGTGGAGCTCATGACCCCACGACAACCGGCGGGTGGTGTGAGATCGGAAGAACCGAGCGGGTGCCGTTGCTTGCAGGAAGGAGAAAGAATAGAGCGATGCGAGCTACGGTGAAGAGAAGAACTCTTGCTGTGCCACACGCGTGAGAGATAAGGGTGAGGTGAGCCTCGGGACAGCAGGAGCTGGCGTCGGTGAACGTGGCCCGAGCTGCTCGGTGTTGCCCGGGAGGAATTGCCTCGGTGGAGTGAAAGACAGAGAGGAGACTTAGTGTGTAAGTCTAATTAGCCCTATGACATGTGGGCCCCACTGCCCCTTCTTATCCCCTCTCATTTTTCTCACAAATATCTCCACACCTTGGCAAATGCTGGAAATCAACTGGTGAAAATTCAAACCTGTATTGTGTTTGGATAATTTGGACAAGTTTCATCCATATTCAAATGTATATTTGAATTCCTTGCAACTTTAAGTCCATTTGAAAAATATGTAGCAATTATCCTCAAGAATTCATGAGGCTTTGCCTACCCCCTAATTTGGACCTAAGGAATTCAAATATGAACTCTGTTCTTTGATTTGGCTGCTGCAAATGAGATTTTTAATACAACAGTTTGGAAACCATTGTGTTACTCTCATTTGATTTTTTTTTTGAGTGGAACAGTTTGTCCTCAAAATCTGACTTTGGCTTCCTCACACTTATGGGAACTTCCCAACTTTGTTTTAAACCCCACTTGGGTTCCAAGTCTTCAAACAACTCTTTGTACTTGTGTGAAGAAAACTTTCATGTGTATTATCACATGTGAAAAAGTTTAAACAAGTCCCATTTTTTCATACACATGAAACTATCTTTGTGCAAACAAGGGTTTGTTTGTATGCATATTTTGGGACCTTTACAATCCTCTCCCCTTAAAAGAATCTCGTCCCGAGATTACACGGTAAAAATGAGAGGAAGGATGGTGGAAGTTTATAGGATGTGCGACGTCAAGAGTTGGGATAATTGGTGCGAATAAATCCTTCGCTCTCCCATGTCGCTTCAGCCTTGGAGTAATCACTCCCTAAAACTTTATAGAACCACAACGTATGGTCACGTGTGGTTTGGTCCGTTATGTCGATGATCTGAACCAGTCCCTCCTGATGTGTGTGATCTGGTTTCAGTGGTTCGATATTCCCCAGCTGAATATTGGTTGAACACTAGAGGCACTTCCTCAGCTGAGAAATGTGGAAGATGTCATACACACCGGTGAATAACGCTGGTAATTCCAGCCCGGGTGCAACTGACCCACATCTTTCTGAAAACCTGGAATGGACCGACGAATTGGGGTGAATAGAAACTTTGACAAGTGAGCCTCGTCAAAAATCTTTCTCCCTCGACTCCGGGTTACGGGGTACGACGATTTTGTCCGTAATCACAGGACGTCGTCTCCGTCTTTCCGGAAATACTTCAGTTTCCCCACTGTCTATACATTTCCGCAAATGTGACATGCCCTTATCACGTTTCTGGGCTGCCCCCTTTTCTTCGCGGATGGTGGGGATGAAAGCTAAATTGTAGAGAGCTCTAAGGTGAACCATACGTATTGGTGGCTCGCTCTCTTCCAACGGGGTGATAGTTGGATTATGAACGTGTGGCTGGCGACTCCCGCATTCGCCCACGTTAACCTTGCCGGGGTGACAATGGATCTCTATTTCGTAATCCTTTATCAACTCCAACCATCTTTGCTGCCTCATGTTCCACTCCTTCTGAGTGAATATATATTTGAGGCTCTTTTAGTCGATATATAAATGCACGAGGCTACCGAGTAGGTAATGCCTCCACATTTCAGTGCAAGTACCACGGCAGTGAGTCCTAAGTCATGAGTTGGATAGTGTTGCTCATGATTCCTGAGTTGCCGTGATCCATATACGACCACCCTTTGGTGTTGCATCAGCACACATCCTAGCCCAAAGACGGATGCATCGCAGTACACAGCGAACGGTCTTGTTGTGTTTGGCTGCGCCAAAACCGGTGCTGATGTTAGGTGCTTTACTAATGCCTTGAACGCTGCTTTACATGCTGGATGCCAAACTTATTTGGTAGCCTTCTTCAGCAGCTATGTCCTAGGCTTGGCAATCTTCGAGAACTTCGAAATGAACCTCCGATAATATCCCGCGAGTCCGAGGAAACTCCGTACCTCGTGAGCAGTTCTCGGGGACTTCCAATGCAGCACTTGTGCGATATCACTCGATCTACAGCGATTCGCTAAGATGATATGCCCGAGACAAAGTACTCGTAATATCTACAATTTCGCACTTGCTGAATTTCACGTATAGCTTGTGATCCCGCAGCCGTTGCAAGACTATACGCAGGTGCTTCTCGTGTGCTTCCTCCGACTTGGGATAAACCAGTAGGTCATCGATGAAGACCACGACAAACATGTCCAGCTCCGGCACGAATACCGAGTTCCTTAAGTACATGAACTGAGGTGGAGCATTGGAAAGGCCAAGGAACATGATAAGGTACTCATAAACTTCGTACCTCGTCAAAAAACTGTCTTCAGAATAGCCTCAGCCCTTATCTCAATCTGATGGTACCCTGATCCTAAGTCCATCCTGGAAAAGATCTTTGCTTTGACCAACTGATCAAACAATATGTCGACCTGTGGTAACGGGTACTTGTTCTTGATTGTCCCAGTGTTAAGCGGATGAAATTAACACTAAGCTGAAGTGTTTCGTCCTTCTTCCTACTACATAGCGCAGAGCAACCCCAAGGTCATGACCTTGGTGGTATAACACATTTGCTCATGGTTTCCCTTAGTTGCTCCTTCAACCGTTCTCTTTTCTGTGCAGAACAGACTCTTCTGTCCTAACCCAGATTTTGATCCGTCTAGAAGTATTTTCTTAACTCAAGTTGAATACCAAAGTTAAAGGTAACTTCAATATCTTTCCAACGAGTACTCCCATGACTCCAGATCATTTCTGGATCTGAAGTTATGATTGCTCAAAGTTGACAGAATTCTTCGATAAAATTTGCCAGCATCCCTTTTGTATGTGGCTATTTTTATCCTAGTTGTATATGAAAATACAATAAGAATCTGAACAACCATTGAACTACAAAAATGTTGCATATCTCATAACCTTTCCAACGGTGTATCACAGGCTCCTTAGGGATTTTTCTACAGGAAGTTATGGCTTAAAAACAGAAAAGTCCATAGAGGTTTTTCTGCTCTCCTGGTTCTGAACAGTTTGCGTTCATCTGGAATTTTCACCAACTTAATTTGTGATTTTGCTCTGGAGGTCTACAAGAAAGTTGTAGAGCACTTGAAAATCTTTCCATAACTGTATCATATACCTTAATTTGTTAAAGCTACTCAGAGTTATGCTCTGTCAAAGTCCAACAATAATTTCTGCCAGGAATAGAGCACTCTGTTTTTGAAACCTTTGATACCTAAACATTCTCTTATTTGAATCTTAGTTCAAAATAAGAGTTCAGTAACTAATATTTGTTTCAAACTTCCATTTTTAATTTAAAGTTAGCTCATGAATCATTTCTTCATAGGGAAGAGGTTATTAAGTGTAGTACGGTGTCGATGCACCGTAAGAAACATGTCGGTACTACGCTGCCTCACCAAAGAAAATCCTAATCCGGATTATACCGGCATATCCGTTTTATCAGTGGCACTATACGGTCTCTCGCACACGTGTACTACACGGGATACGTATGTGGTTAGTACCTGCAGAAGAACACTCAATAGTGGTGCACTCAAAGGTTGTTTCATTTCAGGCAGTTCCATATTAGAAAGTAAATACAAACGCCTGTATCATTGCCATACGGCCATCCTTGAGTTAAGTCACGTCTCAAGGTACGTGATCGTGTTTCAACACCACACGACGGGGACCCCGAGTATATCATGGATGGGTCGTCAGGGTTGGGAATGTTATCAACCCAACAGATACCACCTACTGCCCTGCAGGGCACGCCGATGCTGGCAAGCACTGCGTATGTCCTCCTGAGCTATTTCCAGACGAACACACTATCGCGTTACTGACCACACGATGGGGTCTCCACTTACTTGCCTAATGCACGCTAGGGATCAGCGTTTCATATGAACTCAGGAACATGAAGAGTCCAAGAGTTCATATTAACGTCTCACACCAAGCTGTGAGACCTATCACTGAACTACTTTCCTCGTCAGGGGAGCTAACCGGAATTGAACCGCTTCCGTTGTCGTTCCTTACCATTCTTACCTGAACGTAGATGCGTTGTTACATAATCAAAATTTCAGAATTATAACAAGTATGTCAGTACTGCCACTTTAAGTAACTAGACTACTATAGTCCTTATGTGGGCCTAATATCGTTTACTCACCGTATTCTATGTTTTTGTTGTAATACGATCCTTATTCCGTGTGCTATTACCAATGCGGCTCTGATACCACGCTGTGAGGGCCCGCCGTCCCGATCACTCATGGGGACGGGGCACCTCGCCCGGGAATCGCATTGGGTGGTGCAGTGCGATGCGGCACCCAACAGCACACATAATAAAGCATCATATTACATAAATCAAGCGGAAGCTTACAAAGTGTACATTTTACAAATACTTCTCAAAATACTCTACAGCGGAAGACTGCTACAACTCACGCCTCATACCTATGCTAAGCAACAGGGAAGGTGTCCAGCCCGCGGACCCTTCCCGCTAGCAACACTATCACAGTAGCAGCGGCATGGGTTGAAATGAGTTCACCACTCGGAGAACTCCGAGTCTCATCAGACACCCGTACTTAGCAGCGTACAGTTATTGCCTGCAAAACAACTTATGCAGTATCTGTGAGCACGAAGCTCAGCAAGACTGACACGTCACCCTAGTCATGAAACTCTACATGATGAAAATAGAGGGCTGATTATAGCAGTTTGCACAAACGATGAACTTGAGCTAAAGGAAAGTCCTTACTTCAAGTTTTAAGAAACTTTTATAGCCCTCGCGCAATTTACATCGAGACTCCACAATCACACAAGAAACGCTTTCTCCCGATGTGACTTGCCCGAGGTGAAAGTAACTTTAGTGAGCTATTCTAGACTCATACAGACCTTACGCCATTAACGTTGAGACTCCACAATGAAACAAGAAACGCTTTGCCTCAACGCTACTAGGCTAAGGTGGAAATTAAATTTAATGAAGTGTTGGTCGTTCCTCATCTCCATTATGAGGATTACTCACGAAGCCTTTTAAACGTATCCCGGTTTATTACTACGTCACGTCTCAGTGTACAAGTATGCTCACTACCGCGAGCGACGGTGATTGCAATCAAAATCACCCGGCTGACACGGCACGTACGCCCGTACTCGACGTTGCACACAGCAACCATAACTGACGTCGTACGTGGCAACCTTTCACATGACACCCAAATGTCGAACCGGTCCCACCGACTGGGATTAAGTCTCTCTACGGCAAACCCTCGTAGAGCCGACTTCTCTATTGTTTCAGCATCGGCATCAGACGGTGAGGTATGCCTCGACACCCAGGTTAGCATGTTACATCGGTTTCCTGGGTCCCATATAGCCAGTATGCATCCGGTACACATCTCAAACTTGTCCAGCGGGGCCGCACACGAGGACGGGCCTTAATCGACTCAGACATAGACTAGGTTCACAGGACCACGTCCTTGATCCTTCCATCCACTGCCCGGTCTCCATTCCCAACTATGAGGATCAATTCCCAACTCTTCCGATTGATCCCCCTTAACCCCGTTTCACGAGTAGGAAACTGCCCACTCGAGTTTTGCTTCTTTTAATCCACTTTTGTTAATTTGAGATCAGCAGTTACAATCAATGATAACCTATTCTGCATTTAAACTCCAAGCTTCTCTGGGTCATGGATTTGGAGTTTCATACCATCTAGACGTAATGCAATAAATAAAATGCTAGATGTATGAAGTGAATACAAATAAAAACTTGTAAATTTGATGCAAACCGGGGCTTGCCTTTGTTTTGCAGGGGCTAATATATATAATTCAGTTAGTGAAGATCCCTTGGCTTGATCTCTTGCCTCTTTCCTTTGATCTCCACTCCAATGACTTGAAGTCCTTCACGTAGATGCTACACGTAATGAATATGCATATATGTTTAATTGTAAAACTTTTCTACAAGTTCTAACAACAAGTTTCAAAACTGGACTCTGTTCAAGAATTTAAAATGACACTGGTGCTAGTGGTTTGGGTTTGGATCCAAGCACATGATTAGTGCTAAGTGGTTTCACCTTCTTCCATTTTGATCACCTTGAGTGGTTAAATAGAACAGGGGTGATCCAGAGCTCCAATGGAGCTGAGAATTTTCATGTGAGTTCCTTGTCACAAGAATGTCCTCTGGACCAAAAATTAGCACTTTTCATTGAGTGCTCTGTTCAGAACAATTTTCTAAGCAATTAAGCAAGGAAGAATTAATTCTGAGATAACACCCATGTTCATGCCAAAATTAGTGAACTACAATTTCAATTATAGTTCATAGGACTTGCATGAATATTTCTAAGATTTTCGGAGCTATGAATTTCCCAGAACTGAATTTCCAAGTTTTTGGAAATTCTCTGAAATTGGTTCTGTACTCATTTGAACACAGCAACTTCAAATCTAAATTCCCCTAACGAAATCAACTCCAAATGAGCTGAAAGTTTTACAGAAGTTCACTAACATCCCAAATAGTATTCTGGAAAAATGTTAGGATTTTTGGATGAGCCTAACTCCCTCACAAATTGTTTTGCTGAAAAGATTTAAAGCATTTTCCAGAATTAAATAATGAGTTTCATACAAATTGGGTTGTAGATTTGGGCAGAGCTATTCAATATGAATCCAACCCAATTTGAATAACTAAATTTGGGGCTTCCTAGCAAGAGTTAGGAGGTTCTAAAGTTTGGGGAAAAATTCTGAAATTGAACTCTGTTCTATTTTCCAATTTTCAGAGACATAAGGAATTAACACCACATTTGGCCAAGCAAATGAGGTCCAATGCTTCTGAAATGTTTACTGCAATTCAAGTATTTTTGGGGGAAGCTCCTGCCCAAATTTGGGAATTTTCCAATACACAGAACTCCTGGAAAAATTCCTACAAGATTTACCTTATATGAATTAATGAGCCAAAACCAGGGATTTTCATAAATATTGGGCTGTACCCCTGGATAGTACTCTCTTAGAGGAATCCAACAACATTTGTTTGACAATTTTTTTACATTCCTACCTAAAGTTGTGGCTATTTAAACTTTCAACTGAATTCTGAAAACAGATAAAAGTTCAAATGCCTGCTGCTTGGCCCAGGCCACGTGTCACCCTCTGAGACAAAACCACACAGGGCCACAGGGTTTCTCCCGCGCTGTCACAAAGTGATCCGAGCGCCACAGCCGATCAGAAATTTAAACATCCATCGCTGACATGCGGGACACCCTGGTTCATCTTCAACCTTCGGTCAAACAGAGGCCGCGGCGGCGGCCTCCGGCGAGCGTCGCCGGAACGGCCTTACCGGCCCTCTCCCGACCCCCTACTCGCCGCCCCACCATATCTTGGCCTGCTGAACACGTTGAGAGGTTCGCCGGCGGCCATAGATCGCCGGAAAACCTTGTGCACCGGGGTCAGCAACGATTAGTGTTCCGGCGAGCCGGTGCAAGGCGAATTGTCCACGTAATGATCGATTCTTTGTCTCTAGAGCACCAGGGACACGGGTAGACGCTAGAATTGGCCCCCAAAACCATCAGCGAGCACTCTAACCCCGTCGGCACCATGCGGCCGACTTGGCCCGGAAGTTTTCCCGTGGCGAAAACGTGGAATTCTCACCCTACCCTTAATTTCTCAACCTAGGATCAAGGGAGGAGGTGCTCTAGCTATAGGGGAACTTCTGTGTGAAGTGTGAATCACAACCATCCAGAATCAACACCGAATTGCGCAAATTCTTACCTTGGGGTCGTTTTGGCCGCCCGAGAGGAATTCCCGAAATTATCCTCCGAGGAGCAACGGCTTGGGCTTAGCTTCGGGGATGAGTAGCTAGGATCATCGGCCCGCCGCTGAGTAAGCTCGCTTGGGCTTGACCTGCCTCGGTTCAGGCTGTCCACGGCGACCGAGCTCGTGTTCATCGCTGTTCAACACGGGAGCAACGACACTTTGCCGGTTTTCGGTAGACACGAGCATGGGGCTGTGGTGAGAAACTTCTAGTGATCTAGAGCATGCTTGGACAAAGATTTTTGCTGTGGAGCTCATGACCCCACGACAACCGGCGGGAGGAGTGGGATCGGAAGAACCGAGCGGGCGCCGTTGCTTGCAGGAAGGAGAAAGAATAGAGCGATGCGAGCTACGGTGAAGAGAAGAACTCGTGTTGTGCCACACGCGTGAGAGATAAGGGCGAGGTGAGCCTCGGGACAGCAGGAGCTGGCGTCGGTGAACGTGGCCTGAGCTGCTCAGTGTCGCCCGGGAGGAATTGCCTCGGTGGAGTGAAAGACAGAGAGGAGACTTAGTGTGTTAAGTCTAATTAGCCCTATGACATGTGGGCCCCACTGCCCCTTCTAGTCCCCTCTCATTTTTCTCAAAAATATCTCCACACCTTGGCAAATGCTGGAAATCAACTGGTGAAAATTCAAACCTGTATTGTGTTTGGATAATTTGGACAAGTTTCATCCATATTCAAATGTATATTTGAATTCCTTGCAACTGTAAGTCCATTTGAAAAATGGATAGCAATTATCCTCAAGAATTCATGAGGCTTTGTCTACCCCCTAATTTGGACCTAAGGAATTCAAATATGAACTCTGATCTTTGATTTGGCTGCTGCAAATGAGGTTTTTAATACAACAGTTTGGAAACCATTGTGTTGCTCTCATTTGAATTTTTTAGTGGAATAGTTTGTCCTCAAAATCTGACTTTGGCTTCCTCACACTTATGGGAACTTCCCAACTTTGTTTTAAATCCTACTTGTGTTCCAAGTCTTCAAACAACTATTTGGACTTGTGTGAAGAAAACTCTCATGTGTATTATCACATGCGAAAAAGTTTAAACAAGTCTGATTTTTCATACATATGAAACCATCTTTGTGCAAACAAGGGTTTCTTTGTGTGCATATTTTGGGACTTTTACATGTGCCTAACGTGAAGCACATCCGCGACACGATACTAAAGGAGGCACGAGTGAATGCCGAACATCAAAGACCAGCTGGATTATTGCAGCCATTGAAAGTACCCGAGTGGAAGTAGGAAAACATCAGCATGAATTTCATTGTTAGATTGCCACGTACCCAGTTGGGCTACGACTCTATTTTGGTTACCGTGGACCGATTGACGAAAACAGCCAACTGTATTCCTGTTAGGACTAGGTACACCGTGGCGCATTTAGCCGAGCTGTATATGGAGCAAATCGTGTGTCATCATGGAGTTCCGGAGAGGATAGTTTCAGATCGAGGTTCTCAATTTACCTCAAGGTTCTGGAAGAAGCTGCATGAAGCCATGGGTACACGGTTGAATTTCAGCTCTGCATACCACCCGCAAACCGACGGGCAAACTGAGAGGACAAATCAGATTATGGAAGACATGTTGAGAGCTTGCGCCTTAAAACATGGGCGTAGTTGGGATAAGAGCTTGCCCTATGCTGAATTCTCATACAACAACAGTTAGCAAGCTAGCTTGAAGATGTCACCTTTTGAAGCACTGTATGGTATACGGTGTAGAACACTGCTTTTCTGGAATGAGACCGGAGAAGCCAAGTATTTGCACCTGAAGTGCTGCAAGACGCTGAAAAGCATGTCCAAAAGATATGTGAAAACTTGAAGGCCGCTCAGTCACGACAAAAGGGCTATGCGGACAATAGGCGAAGGAGTTTGACATTCGAAGTTGGAGACTTTGTGTATCTTAACGTGTCGCCTATCCAAGGCCAACGATGGTTCAACGTTAAAAGCAATCTAGCACCCCGCTACATCGGGCCATTCAAGATTTTGGGTAAGCGAGGAGAGGTAGCCTATCAACTAGAGCTGCCAGCGCACCTCTCCAACGTGCACTATGTATTTCAAGTATCCCAGCTCAAGAAGTGCCTAAGAGTACTGGAAGAACAAGTACCAATGGATGAGCTAGAACTTCAGGACGATCTGACCTACGCTGAAGACCCCATCAAAATCTTGGACGTAAAGGAAAGGGTCACGAGGAATAAAGTAATCTGTTGGTGCAAGGTACAATGGAGCCATCACATGGTAGCCGAAACTACATGGGAACATGAGGAAGACCTCAAGACGGAATTCTCTCATCTTTTCTCCACTATCAAATCTCGAGGGCGAGATTCATTTTAAGGGAGGTAGGTTTGTAACACCCTCAAAATTACTACCATGCATTGCATACATTTTTCATATAGAGATGCATTTAAAAAGAAGAAGAAAGAAAGAGAGGAGTATAGAAGCAAATAAAATAGTAGAAGGGAATAAAAATAGAAAATAATGGAAATAAATAGAAAAGAAAAAGAAAGAAAATAGCAAAATTGGGCCACCCTAATTTTCCCCAAAATTCACCATTTTCCCCCAATATTCCCCTCTCCCCTAATTTTCCCAATTTTCCTGATTTTCGCCAAATTCGCCAAAATTCCCCTAGGGAATATTCCCCCATATTTGCGGGTAATTTCCCCCAATTTTGGCCGCACCAATTAGGGGGGGGCTGAATGCTAATGAGCCCCACCACTTGGCCGCAGCCCATTAAGGGCGGGAACCCTAGTCGCCCCACTCTTTGTGGATTTTTGTTGGCTTTTATTTCTCAATTAATCTCAACCATTGATGGAAAATAAATAATAAAATCCCAGCCCCTAGATCCAACCTCTTTTAAAATTAAATCTCAGGCATTGGATAATTGAGTTGCTAAAATCCTATCCACCCTAGCTCTTTTTCCCCGCTTATAAATAACCCCCCTAGCCACCACCCCCACACCTCTATTTTGGCCACCGCCCTCCCTTGCTGCCAGCCAAATCTTCACCCTCCTAGCTTGAGTTTGGCTGCCGTCGAGCTCCGTCACGCTTCGCCATCGCCTGAAAAGAAGCCCCCGACGTTCATCCCTAGCCGAAACCTCTTAATTCTTCATAGAAAATCTCCCGCTGCTGCCATTGCAATGAAGAAGGTTCTGCCGCCAGGACAAAAAAGAGGAACAAGTAAGGTAGGTTTCCGTTACCCCTCTTACAACGACGCCGCTGTTTCTAAGCACCCGTTTTCTTCACCCCCTGCGAGCCGAAAATTCTGCATGTGGACAGACCATGTTTTGGTCAATTTTTGACGGTGGAATTGATCTACACATTGTGTCAAGGTCATAACCATGTCCACACTTGATCCCAGCAACCTTGATCATCATAAAACCGCATGGAAGCCTACTAAAACATGCAAGAACACGTACACACTGATTTTTATAAACTGCACCATAGGAGTTACATTCATCCATCTAATTCCATCTTGAGTGAGGTTTGTGCATGATAATTCGTTGCTGTAAATTTTCTATGTTCGTTGTCGTGAGTAGAAGGACACGCTCAAGAGGCCTTCTACCAAGAGCTACTGCACCAAGACTTCGAGATTCTTTAGCAACAGGAACAGCAGGAGCAAGGGAAGTGCCCCTTGACCATATTGATCCCATGTTTTTGAAACTGTTTTTCTTGCGAAAACTTGCCGGCGGTCCAACAAAGAGGCGAAGTAGCGGTGTCTTTCTTTCCATTACGAACGACACGCTTCGCCTGCTGTATGCTTGTGTCAACTTGATGGGACACCCTTTATAGGAGTTTACTAGTTTTATTAGCCATAGTTTTTTCTGGCAAAGATGATGAGTCGGATATGGTTGTTTTTCTTTTTTGCTTTGCTTAACTTACGGGATACGGGAAGCTTAAATAAAACTTGTTAGCTACAGCACTCATATGATTAAATATGATAAGAAATTGATGATTTTAATGAGCATGGTATTGGGGAGATCTATGCGAGCTTGATGTGTGGATGTCGCCGAATGAGATGGTGGTTTGCTTGCTGAAGATCAAAGGACCGGTTCATGTGAGCACATGCCAGGAAAACAGTGCCACCACAAGGCCAAATATGGGTGCGGCTTAGCTGACTAATTAGGTGTGTTGCTAGCTTGTTATGGACCATTGGATGGCGTGGGGAATGAGAGTCAAGGACTGACCTGGGAACTGCATGGCACAAGAGGGGGTCCGTGGGTGGGAGAATGGAGATTCGAGGCTGCCGGTGAAACCTCAGTGGGTCCGTACATCGTAGTAGTCCCTTTGTAAAGGATATTTTGTGATCTCTTCGGCATACACCGAGGGTTGTGTACTGGTAGAATGGAGGTTCCCTCTAATCACCGACGTGTGAAGAAATCACGAACTTGTGGGTAATGTGGTGCCACCTCTGCAGAGTGTAAAACTATCATGATAGCCATGCTTCCGGAAACAAGCACCTGGCCAACTTCCATGATTAGAGCCAAAACATAGGATGTTTATTCAGGTATGGTTATGGTATGGTCATTGGGATTGGTTTTGGGATTGTTTTGGTTCATGACAATGAATTTGGCTTCAGCTATATGAAAATGAGATAGTTATGAATAATTATGAGTATGACATGAACTTGAGAAAGATTAATGGCTGGTTGAGACTTGATACATGGTGAATTATGATACAGGAATGTTGATGATTATCTTGGTTATGATGGGATTTAACTCACCTAGAGATAGTTGCTGTTTTTATCATGTTTGTAAAATAAAATTTGCTTGCTGCAATGAACCTCTTTATTCCCTACCTTGTTGTAAGCTACATGTCATATTTTTCCCGCACTTGCTGAGTACGACATGTACTCACCCTTGCATTACCACATATACATCAGCTACAGGAGAAGAGTACTTTGAGGAACATGCGGAGTACTAGGCGCGTGCACTACCGTCAACATGCCTGTGGAGTTGAAGTTGGAACCTGCTGTTTTAGTCATTTTCCGCTGTCGTTTAGAGTCTTCCACTGCAAGAATAAGTTAGATATTCATGAGTGAGACAGTGAGTCAATGTAATAAAGTACTTCAACATTTTTCTTACGTGGTTATATTCTGAATTCAGTTTGTGAAATACATGTGTATGTGTGATGAACATCCTGGGCACACATATGCATTCACTTGGTTCATTCTCGGAACCGGGTGTCATAGACCGGATTTAGTGCAAGTATTTAATTCAATTGCTAGTCATGGAAAAACTATAAAATGTATAAACATGAGTAAATGTAGTAAGAAATTTTATGTATGCACAAGGAATCACAAAGTCATATATGTACGAAACACTATGCTCATATTATCTTTTAAATTCAGGTTCACACATAGACTTCCCAAATGTCAAAACTACCCCTCAATTCAAGCCATGAGGATGCATTTAAGGGCTCAAGTTTTGCATACACTTAAAGTGTTCATCACACCACACAACCCTCATTTGAGAAAAGTTTATGAACACATTTGAAGAGTATGTAAACACCATCAACATAGTCATTAGGTGATATGTAAGGGTCTCAGTTTTGACACATGCTTGAAGTGTTCATCACCACACACACACACTTCATTTGAAGAAAGTTGATGAACACATTTGAAGAGCAAGTAACCACCATCAACATGCTCATGAGAGAATAAACTCACATATTGCAAAAGTGGTATTTCCCACATGTAATATATAGGGTCTGGGCATATGAAAAACTCCTACACATTCCTAGGAATGTCCATGCCAAGTTTCACCCAAATTAAAAACCTTTTGAGGTCATTTTTGGGCATAGCTAGAAAGAGGGCAGTTTGAAACTACATTCAAATTCAAACTGTTTTTATCCCATGAATTCAAAAGTGGGAGACATATTCTTACTCAGCACATTTTTGTGAGCTCACACACCAATTTTCACTCCATTTGAGTTGATCTTGACATGAGCTATGTGGGGCAAATTCAAACTTTATTTGAATTTCAAACTGAACATGTGCTGAAATTTATCCAAACCAAACCCAATTTGAATTCTAGTCAATTCAAATGGATCAGGGGTGAGTAATTTGAATCACCATGGGCATTTTGGGGCTTACTGTTTACAACAGAGATGAGGAGTTAATCTTAGAGGTTAAAATGGGGGTGGGACCCACCTGTCATTGGCTGCTGAAGACTTGCAACCGAAGCATGGACTTTGCCTCTGCCGGTTCAACGCCACCGAGGGCAGCTGCGATCGCCACCGAGGAGGAGCAGCGCCACCAGATGCTTCCCGCTTCCACACGCGAGCCCAAGGGCGGTTTCGGGGGCCTCTTAAGGCGCTCCACCGAGGCAAGCACCGCTGCTTCCTCCTCTCCAGTGAACACCGAGCCCCGGCCTTCCGCATCTCTGCTCGATCGGGAAACCGCGAAAACATCGCGCCCCCTCCTTCCCCGAGCTGCTAGGCAACACCCTGAGGTCACACTCCACTTTCCCGACGCCAAAAACCCCGAGCCCCGGCCTTCCTTGCCCGAGAACGATCGCCACAGCGGCGACCTAACCTCAGCCGAAGGCCAGGCGCTCGTGGACAGCGTTCCACAGGGGATTTCATAGGTCAGCAAGAGCAGCAACAGGAGCGTGCGACCACCGTGTTGCTCTCCTCCAAGTCTTGGAGCAAACCGTGAAGAATCCGCTACGAATTTCCAGATTTTGCTCCGGCGGGCTTAAACCGAGCTTCTGGTACTGATTCTTTGAATTCCCGCTCTATGATCCTTCTTAGGTTATCAAATCCTGCACATAGGCGCCGGACTAGCCGGCGATCAATTTCCTTTCTGCATCTGTGGTATGAAACCGACTAGGAAGGACGAATTTTGAGCTCGATTGAGGACGTTCATGGCGGGCACGATCGGTCACACGGTACCGACCGACTTGCCGCCATCTTTGAACACTTTTGAAAACTTCTCGACCTTCCTAGAGCTGCGCTGGTGATGTAGAGCCCATCGGCGCAAGCGATGGCGGGCTAGAGACCTCGGACAACGGTGCCGAACAACAGCAGTAGCCGCCGCACGTGGCGGAGCTGGTTCCGACTACCGACTTCCCAAACAGAGCCCACCAACGTGTTCCTCGATGCCCTAAACCCTCTGGCGGCAAGTGTCTGGCTGGGCGGCGGCCGGGAACGCCGGTCCGGCGAGCTCCGGGTCTGCTCCGGCGAGGGGAGGCGGCGCGGGCACGAGGGCGCGTCGGGAGGAAGACGAAGCCGGCTGGCCCACGCGTCAGCGACTCAAAATTTCAAATCGGGATTGGGTGCAGCTGGGATCCGTTGTGCTGGCATGCAGGAACCCCGTAGACCACGGTGTGCTGACGCATCAGTGCGCAACACGTGTCCCCGTGGCCCACCCGCAAGTTTAAACTTTTCCCCGATTTTCAGAATTCATTAAAACTTCAAATCCTCATAACTTGGGCTAGAAAGCTCCAAATCGAGTGAACCAAATTTTGTTGGATTCAGATCTCTGAGCACTTTCCAGCAAATCAAGTTTCACTTCATGAAAACCCGTAATTCTCCAGAATTAATTCCACAAAATTTAAAGTGTTTGGAATTTTAACTGGAGAATCCCTTGGACGAAAATTCTGAAGTTTTTCTGGGATGTTCACCAAAATATCCCTGAACTACCATAAAAATTTCAGGTCCAATTGAGCTCATTTGATCCACCTAATGGTGTGATTAGTGAAACTGTTCCAGAGAAAATTGAAAGTGTTCAGAAACATTTTCAGAATTTTCCCTGAAAATTTGTTAGCTCACATCTTTAGCTAGAAACCTTCAAATTAAGTGAGACCAACTCCATTAGAACCCTCTGAAAATCTAGTTTTCATAAAGTCATAGTTTGTTTCATAAAAATCCTTAGAACACCCTAAAAGCCTTCAATTAAGGTCAAGTACATAATTAATTGTGGAGGGCTCAAATGAGCTTTGCTGCAACTAAAATTTGACCAAATCTCTGTTTAGGTTGTAACCAAGCCACAGTAAAATTTTCACAGTCATTGGGTCTGTCTAGTAAGAGTTATAGACTTCACAAGTTTAAATTCAGTCAAATGCATTTAAATTAATACATATCCTTGTATATCATGTAGTCGCTAAGGTCGAGGAGGAACCCGAAGTCCTAGACTTTGTTACTCCGGAGGAGCATCTAGTCTACGACCAAGAGCAGCAAGGCAAGCTCCGGTTTGCATTAACCTTTTTATAAATTTTTATTGTTTTGAGCACTTACTTGAGTATTATGATTCCTTGCATTATAGTCTTGTTTGGAAACCCAATTGCATAGCCAAGAAAACCATGGGTTGGGTTTAGGATGGCAAAACCCTGTTAGCTACTGCAAAGCTAAGTTAGGGTAGGATTCGGTACAAGTCGAGTAGTTGGAACTACTCGCGAGCATACGCTAGAGACACTCGACTCGGGTAGATATAGCACATGATACACATGGCAAGAAAAATGAGACCGAGCGGAGAGTAAGGGCAGCAGGACTTTGGGGCCTGTGTGCTACAGCTCCGCTTGTGTCGATTGAGGACCGAGCCGTGTGCCGGCCTGTTGAACAAGCTAGAACAGTACCAAAGACCTACCGGCTATATGGGAACCGGGAAACTAATGTAACTCGGGTAGCTGGGTATTGAGGCATTGCCCGTCGTTCAGAGGGTAGGTTGAGAGCTTGAGGTGTAAATCGGCTGGCAGCACTGAGATGCGCGTGCAGAGACCTCTTGCTCGGGACGATGGGACTGGTTCAATATTTGGCTGACGGGTGAAAGGTGGTTGCGTACGGCATCCGTGATGGTTGCTGTAGGCAACATCAAGTACGGGCGTACGTGACGGGTTATTCGGGTAACCCTGCAGGTGTAAATCAATTATAATCGCCGTCCCTCACGGTCAGTGAGTACCACTTGTTCACTGTACCGTGATGTAGAAAGAACAGGCTAGTTACATGTTAAACTGTTGCTGATTGAAAGATGGACTTGATTGTTAATGATTTGCTGTGGTCTAGAGCTAACTAAAGTTCTTTTGAACTTTGGGCAAAGTACATGAAAGAAATGCGTTTCTTGTTTGATTGCGGCTCTCTCATGTGCCTTAGCGTAAGGTTCTCCACATCCTGCTGCTAAAAACATTGAAAGTAAGATTCCACTAATTAGGCAAGTCCTTTGCAACTGGTTTTTATCTCATGTACCCATCACCCCTCATGTAGAATTTCCATGTTTAGGAGAGACGGGTCAGTCTTGCTGAGCCTTCGTGCTCACTGCTTGTGTTTGAAGCTTTTGCAGGGTTCTATGAGGAAGGGACTCCCGAAGAGGAGACGGAACCCCAGGAGGGTAACCCCGTCGAGTGGGAGTCGTGCACGCCGCCGTGTTAGTGTGCGTGCGTGCTAGCAAGGACACGTTCACGGGCTGAACGTGGACTTGATGCGTAGTCTACACCCGTGAGTGTAGACTGGACCTATTTTGATGTAAAAATGTTCATAAACCACTTTATGTAATAAAAGTTTTGCTTCCGCTTTGTATCTTTGATGTGTGTTATCCGGTGCTGTGCAACGCAACACTCCTCAGCGTGATCCTGGCTCGACAAGACCGTGGGGTCGTGTCAGCATTGGTATCAGAGCTCGCTCGAGGTTTAACGCACTAAAAAGGTCATCTTTTTCAAAAATCCAGTGAGGAACGAGTTAGTAGCCCATATAAGGATGTTATTAGTGTATAGAAAGTGGCGTACTAACCTATTTTCTTATATCCGAAAATCATGCATCTCGGGACGTTTATGTCTTGGGGGGTGCACGTAAGCGCTGTCCACGAGTGCGCACAAGCTGAAGGGTGGAGCCCCACGGGTGGCAGGTAACCCAACCCGCTTTAATATTCTCTACGACTCTTCATGTCATTTGGGGTATTCGAGCAACGTCTGTCCCTGGCATGCGTGGTGCAATGTGGGAGACCCCGTCACGTGGTCTGAAACATGAACACGTAACTCAAGGCGTGTTTGGCTTGGGAACATCCGGGCGAGTGATGACGGCCGGGTGTGCAGCCGAGTCTGACGATTGTTTGAGTTTTCTGCAGGTAGTCTGACCATGAAACGGTAGATGTGTAGCATCCGTGTGCGAGTGACGTTTAGTGCCACTGAACTAACGAAGCCGGCTAAGTCTGGTATAGGTTTTTCTTTGTGAGGACGTAGTACCGACATGATCTGGTGATGCATCGACGTCACGCCCCACTAAATGAACAATTTCATTGTAAAACTTGAAGGTTTTTATCTGGAGCATTAAAACTTTGCGGTAACCTCTTTCCTTATTCAGGATATTCAAAGTTAACAAGTTTTCAACTTATAGGTTGTTAAGGGCAGAGCACTCTGTTTTTAGCTGAATTAAGGCTGAAGTTAATCAGAGGTTAGAGGTTGAGTTCTTTCGAGGTTGGGGTCATATGATACATTTCTGGAAAGCTTAGGAAAAGCTTTACAACTTTTCTGTTGATGTCCAGAGGTGTTTCAACCCTTAACCAATCTAGAAATGCAGTAGAGTTGAAACTGTCCAGAAAACAGGGCAGAGCAAACACTCTCTGTAAACTCTGGGTAAATTAAGCATAAATTCCTGCTTAAAAATCCAAAAAAATAGAAAATGAGGTAGTTCTGGAAAGCTTGTGAGATGGGTTACAACTTTGTAACAGAATGTTTAGTCAGATTAGGAGCAGAATTAACTGGAATTCTTGGATCAAAACAGTACCTGAAGCAGGGAGGTGCTGTCCAATTTTCTCCAGAAATTCTGTTAACTTTGACATCTCATAACTTTTGAACCGGGACAGATCATAGGCCAAGCAAACACTTTCTGGAAATATATTGAAGTTAGCTATAACTTTTATGTTGAGATCCAGAATTAGTTTTGCTTTTAGTATGGCCTAAATCAGGTTGAAATGGAAACTGGTCAGGGCTGTCATGCGGACAGCAGATCAGCAGTCAAATTTGTTTAAATTTGAACTATATTTCCAAGTTTTATGAGTTCAATGACATGTTTGGTGTTATAAATCAATAGTTTACTGTTCAAATAAATATTTGACATTTCTCAAATATATTTTTACAGATGACAGCAGATAAGCAGTTCGAGAATGGCTGGGTGGAATCTCACTGTTCTCACCACAGCGGCTATCCGGAGGCATTGAGGCGGATGCTTCAATATTTCAGATACAACCAGATGCTGCAGTACTTCACAAAGGAAGAAGGCAAAGAGGGGAACAAGACGTGGATAATCCATGTCGAAGTCCCTGCAGGACCTACGCCACCCGGGTGGGCGCCATTCACCGTCACGGTGAGGGGTAGACAACCCGAGGGAATGTGGCAAGTGGCAGCCCGTGACACCATGTCACGTTTCTGCCAGCTACACGTGAGAGCGATGGAGGGCACTCCATATGCGCTTGTTCTGGTGGAGGGACGGGCTCATCATGTGTGGGAAGGGAGGTACCGGGAGGCAACAGACCCGAGTTGCCCAAGGTACAACCCCGCGGAGGCAAACCTCAGCCTCTAGATGAGGGCGGGAAACGCCGTGATGGACAGCCAAGCTGTTCATACAGAGCATCTCGCCGCAAAGCTCAAGGAGAGCACAAGCCGTGGAGACCATTTCGAGAGTGCTCACAGCGCACTCCGCAATGTGCTCCTTCCGACGATCAAGCGACTGAATGAACAGCATAATCAGTTGCATCGTCTGAAGAAGTCGAAGAAGAAAAGCCGTGTCGACATCGCGGCGTTACAAGAGCTGGTGCAGACTTTAACCCTGCAGAATGAGGACCTTACTCATGAGCGGGACAACGCAATTGAGAAAGACGCAGGAATTCCTACACCTGCAACAAGGGAGCCGGAACGCGGTGAAATACTAAAGGGCGTTCAACGATCTCGCGGTCTACGCGTCGCATCACGCCGATACCGACGAGAAGCGGCGGGACCACTTTTACCAGGGGCTTAACCCGATCCTGAAGGACAAGATGGCGATGTTCAATCGCGGCAGCCTCAACAACATCATTGATGCTGCGATTGTTCAAGAGGACTCCGGCAAGGAGTTAGCGGCGGCGGAGAGAAAGCGAAGCGCGCCGCAAAGCAGCCGAGAAGGAAGCGGTCCTTCTCAGAAGTTTCATATGGTGAATCGCCCACCATCAGGTCCACGCTGGCAGCCACCCCAGAGGTCGATGGCTTTCCGCAGTCGGCCGTATTCTTCACCGGCATTCAGTCCGGCACTGCCAGCACCACCTCCGCAACAACAGCAGCAGCGGGCGATGCCACGTGCGTATGCACCTCAGCAGCGCATGCCGGGCTTTCGTCCCCCGAGTACCACACCAGTAGCGGCCACATGTTACAAGTGTGGTCGTCCAGGACACTTTGCCAGCAGTTGCCCAGAGAGGCAAGGCGGCGGAGTTGCACCACTGTTTCCGGGGAGGAATCAGCCACGGAACCCTACTAATGCACGGTGGGCGAACCCTAGGCCCAGCACTGTCCACCAGCTTGCCATAGAGGACGTGCCGGAGGGTAAGCCAATCCTTGCGGGTATGTTCCAACTCCACCAGCATCCCGCTATAGTATTGTTTGATTCAGGCGCCACGCATAATTTTATTAGCCAAGCTTTCATTGCTAAACACAGCTTGCAAATACTACCCACCGATAGTCCATATTTAATTTGTTCACCGGGTGGGAAGATTTCAGCAAGCGTAATGGTTTCCAAAGCACCATTATGCTTAGCGGGTAGAGTGTACCCCACGTCTCTCACCATCTTAGAGGGACAAAAGGTCAATGTCATCCTAGGGATGTCGTGGTTAACCCGCCACGGCGCTATTTTAGACACTGTCCTTCGAGTCGTGCACTTAAACTCAGAAGAGCACGGATCTCACTCCTTATTTCTGGACAGTCAAGAAATAAAACTTCCAAGTATCTATCAGTCGACAACCATCAGATTGGAAGACATTCCAGTGGTCCGAAAGTTCCCTGACGTGTTCCCGGATGATTTACCTGTGATGCCGCCCGATAGAGAGGTGGAGTTCAAGATTGAACTTGCACCGGGAACCATGCCAATATCCTGAAGGCCATACAAGATGGCGCCCAAGGAGTTGGATGAACTGAAGACTCAGCTCACGGACCTTCTAGAGAAGGGTTTTATTAGGCCGAGCTCCTCGCCATGGGGCTGTTCGGCATTATTTGTAAAGAAGAAGGATGAGACGTTGCGGCTTTGCGTGGACTATCGTCTATTAAATGCCGTAACCATCAAGAACAAGTACCCGTTGCCACGGATCGACATGTTGTTTGATCAGTTGGTCGAAGCAAAGATCTTTTACAAGATGGACTTAAGATCCGGGTACCATCAGATTAAGATACGGGCGGAGGACATTCCGAAGACGACTTTCTCGATGAGGTACGGACTTTATGAGTACCTGGTCATGTCCTTCGGCCTAACCAATGCTCCAGCTCACTTCAT
This sequence comes from Neostapfia colusana, assembly GCA_030760725.1. Lineage (NCBI taxonomy): Eukaryota > Viridiplantae > Streptophyta > Magnoliopsida > Poales > Poaceae > Neostapfia > Neostapfia colusana. The sequence continues at coordinate 51,538,345 of JASWHV010000011.1, forward strand.
GTACTTGATGAACTCGGTATTCATGCCGGAGCTGGACAAGTTTGTCGTGGTCTTCATCGACGACATCCTAGTATATTCCAAGTCGGAGGAAGATTACAAGAAGCATCTGCATATAGTCTTGCAACGGCTGCGGGATCACAAGCTATACGCGAAATTCAGCAAGTGCGAATTCTGGATATCGCAAGTGCCTTTTCTCGGGCATATCATCTCAGCGGAGGGTATCGCTGTACACCCGAGTAAGATCACTCAAGTGCTGATTTGGAAGTCCCCGAGAACTGTTCACGAGGTACGGAGTTTCCTCGGACTCGCGGGATATTATCGGAGGATCATTCCGAACTTCTCAAAGATTGCCAAGCCGATGACAGAGCTGCTGAAAAAGGCTACCAAATATGTTTGGAGTCCGGCATGTGAAGCAGCATTCAAGGCTTTAGTCAAGCACCTGACATCAGCACAGGTTTTGGCGCAGCCAGACACAACAAAACCGTTCGATGTGTACTGCGATGCATCCGGCATTGGGCTCGGATGTGTGTTGATGCAAGACCGAAGAGTGGCGCGTATGGATCACAGCATTGAGCAAGACATACGAAATGGTCAGAAGAATGATGAGAAGATACAAGAAATCAGAGAACTCATCAAGGATCATAAAGCCCCCGGGTTTAGAGAGGATGAACAAGGTACGGTGTGGCATGGGAAAAGAATCTGTGTGCCTAAGGTAAAGGAGATCCGTGAATTGATTTTGAAGGAGGCTCATGATTCCGACTATTCCATTCATCCTGGAAGTACGAAGATGTACCATGACCTCAAGAGCAGATATTGGTGGTATGGCATGAAGCGAGATGTCGTGGAACATGTTGCCCTATGTGACACATGTCAGTTTGTGAAAGCAGAACATCAACGACCCGCGGGACTATTGCAACCACTCAAAGTGCCGGAATGGAAATGGGAAGAAATAGGTATGGACTTCATAGTGGGACTACCCAGGACCCAATCGGGATATGATTCGATATGGGTGATCATCGACAGGCTAACCAAGGTAGCTCATTTCATCCCCGTGAAAGAAAGCTACAGCGGATCCAAATTGGCGGAATTGTTGTCACACCCGGTTTTTCCGAAGAACAACCAAGTGAATATCACATGTATGCCAGGATCATTTTCTCATACATGTGATGACAAATAGTGAAGCATCATTTATTACAAGCCAGGTGTCGAATATAAATTAGTCTTACATAGCAAATGTCTCGATGGACAATATGAAGTTCATCACAAGTAAATAAACTAGCAGCGGAATATTATTCTTGAGGGCACCATCACAGGTGTTGCCCGGTGGTCTCCATGAACCTAGAAACCTTCTTCGGGTCCAAAGTCTTGGTCATTATACACCACCTCATTATCTTGACCTGAGCAGCAATATAGACCAACAAATATGCAAGGTTGAGTACCGATGGTACTCAGCAAGTGTGGGAAAGTTATATCATGCATGGCTAGAACAAGGAGAGGTTGAACTCATGGTTAAAGCACTACGCAATTAATACCTATCACCTTAGCTTATTAAGCACCTACATTTCTACACAGGTGAAATGGTCCCAAGCTCCCATACCATCATCATAATCAAATAACCATAACATCATTTCCAATGTTAAGCTCCCCGCTTAACATCCACAACTTCCAAAACCATCACTCCACTAATCATGAATAAGTCCAAGCCACTCTTGACCGTGAGCACGGCTGTCATGACAGTTTTTATTCTGCGGAGTTTGTACCACTGTACCCACATGTAGTGATTTCATCCCCTGTTGCCGGGTGGACTAAAAGAACCTCCATTATGCCAGTGGCTACGAACCACATTCACACTTCCCAGGTGTGTAGCCAGGAGATCACTACGAAGCCTTTACAAAGGGATTCCCGACGAGCGTGGGCCCACTGAGGTTTCACCCCTAACAGCATACAAGAGGCTCCAACCCCGCTGTAGTGGCCCCCTCTTGAGCCTTGCGGTTCATATGGTAGTCCAGCTGACACCTATTCCCCACATCATCCAACACACCCATACTACGCCGGGAATACACCTAATTAATTGGCCAAGCTGCCCCATCTCAGCATGTGGTTGGCACGGTAAAGCCAGGTTACATGCTCCATGAACCGGTCCTTAGGATCCAGACAAGTACTAAACACAAACCCGAGTCTCATGCACCCAACACACAACCAAAACATCCAACTTGCCTTGATCCCTACCTCTACATAACTCACAATATCTCATTCAAGAGTATGGTAAAATAAACTGATGATCTCATGTCCCAAATATCCCATTCTAAGCATGGGTAAGCATATGCATAATAATAAATGACATGATAAAACAAATCCCAACCCAAGCTACAAGGAAACAAGGTGATGCAATTCTAGGGAAACTTCCTAGCATGGGTTTCATATTTAACTTGACAATGCAAATAATTCTATCTACACATCCTAGCATAGGATCAAAGTGGTCAAGGAAACTTGCCTCCTTCCTGCTGCTCTTGAAATGGGTAGTCCTGGTCTTGAAAAGGAATAACTTGCTCTTGAGCAGGTTCTACATCATACCATCACACATAGCAAAAGAAAAACAACAATCCATAAGACATAGTTCACACCTCCACTTCATACAAACCACACATTCATATTTATGAAAGTCATTCACCATTATATGTGTTGTGGTTACTTTATGTGTGAATTTGTGGCTTGCATGCACTTTTAATCATGTGTATATGATTCCTACTTTTGTGTTCACATTTATACTTACCTACTATATATATATGAGTTTCCAATTTAAATAAATTCCTTATATTACACTACTACACCTTTTTACTACCAAGTATGTATGAAAGGTATTTTTCTTCTCCATATGTGCCTTCAGAATTTCTACCAACCCTAAACTGAATTCTTTGAATTTTAGAAACTCCATTTATCATTTACTAGTTGCTATATTTTCAGATTTATTTTCCTATGCATAAATGTGTACTTTATTATGAAAATAGTAAGACACATCATCTAAACAGAATAGGTTCTGGTCCTAAATAATTTAATAAAATATTTTGACCTTTGCCTCTGATGTAAACTATTTCACAATTATTTTCCCTATTTTCTAAAACTATTCATTACTTAAGAATGTGTCCCTAATTGTGAATAATAAATTAAACAGATTCATTTCAGCCCAAAATATATTTTTATCTCACTCCAAAGTTTTCTAATTACTGAGAAAGTTTTTAATTTAATTATGACAATATGTTTGTCCCACTTTTTAAATTTTAAACACTAGCCACATATTCAATTTTCCTAAATTAAATATTAAACAGGGCTAAAAAGGTAAACTCACCCCACTGCAGGGTCTATTATATTATTTCAAGAATTTCCAGGGGTCTAGCTACACATACAGAGGGGTTTTCCTAATTTTTATTAAGTCCAGGGGCTAAAACTGATTTTTGAATGAATTTACATGATTTTCTGGAGTTCCAGGGGCTAGATCAGAAGTTTCCGGGGCTAGCTCTTATTTCTCGAGAACCCCAGGGGGTAGCACGTAAGATTTCCAGTCTTTATAACGCGGGGCTGACGTGGACCGTCCGATTTTAAACCGACGGCTGAGATTATAACGTCGAACCGGTACGCGGGCATTTAAACCCTACCGTGCGATTTAAAATAAACGGCGCACAAGCGGCCACGTCGCTCTGATCGAACGCGGGCGGCGCTGCCGGTGGCGCACGGCGGCGGGAAGCGGCGATCTCGCCGGAGACTTTCGGATTTTCGAGAATTCTTCCTAGAACTGTGATTTTATGGTATAGATCGGTGGAGGGGAGGTCGGGGATCTCACCTCGGGGGTTTTCTTGAGCTCGGAGGTCCTGGAAGTGAATGTGGCCTAGAGGAGGGGTGAATAGGCCTTTAAAGAATTCCTGCACACTTAATAAAGTTATCAGAAACTTGACTGACCGGACTAGTCCGGTTGTGTGGGCGGACTAGTCCGGTGTGCTGAATTATTTGAGTTAATTAAGTGTGTCTCACAAATTTAATCTTATAGCAGCGGAATGAGAACAACAGTTTTTATAAATTAAATTTATTGTATGGATGCACGTGCAAACTTGTAAGGAACTCAAACGATGACTAGCAAACTAGTGATCTAATGTGTCAAGATGTAAAACAAATAAGAGACAAAAGACACGAATTTTTACTGAGGTTTGATCTCACCAAGAGATCTACGTCCTCGTTGAGGAAGCTCACACAGAGCCGGGTTCCCAACCCTTTACCTCTTCAAGTCACCACGAAGGCCGACTTGACTCCACTATCACGGGTAATCACCGAGTTTGTGGGGCAACCTCACACGTTGAGAGCTCCCACAAGAATTATAGTGAGAAGGTGATCAAATACACTCAAAAAGATTACAATGCAGAATATGAGTGTAGAGAAATCAAACCCCAAGAGCTCACAACGAAGGAACGACGATCTCCCAATCCCAAATCCAAGTATTTTATTGATCTTCACCTTTTTGCACCTTAGATGTGTGGGGAGACGTGTTTTTGGGCTCTTGGGACAGGTGGTGGCGCTAGGGTTTCAGTTTTTGACAGTATGAGTCGTGTCTCTTCAGGGAAAAGACGAAGGACCTCTTTTTATAGGCTTTCCCAAAAAGTTACCGTTGTTAAACCTACTACCGGACTAGTCCGGTATATGATCGGACTTGTCCGGTCTACTTCCAGTGGGTTAACCGGACTAGTCCGGTGCTATGTGAAATGGGGTTTCAGAAACTTCAGCGGACTAGTCCTGTCGCTTGGATGGACTAGTCCGCAGTCCTCTAAAGAGGACAACAGAGACATGACCGGACTAGTCCGGTCTAAGACCGGACTTGTCCGGTTGCATTCCAGTGAGCTGACCGGACTAGTCCGGTTAACAAGGCGGACTAGTCCGGTGCACTATGTTTGCGTCTTCCAGAAAGTTAAACGGACTAGTCCGGTCCATGAACGGACTAGTCCGGTTTTCAGTGGATTTTAGTTGATTTTTAAACCCCTTACCCTTACGCAAAGTCATGAGCTCTTGGGATGTGTCTCTCTCACACACAACCTATACATTTATATCTACTTTGCTCCTCTAAATTCCACTAACGTCTTCCTTTTCGGGCACCACTCTATTTTTCACCTTTTTTGTGTGTGCCAAGTCAGTTCACTTTGTTTATCCTGCAATCATCTTAATAGTTTCATTAGGATCTCATATGTTCGTCATCAATTAGCCAAAACCCACAAGGGATATCCTAGATGCATTTACAATCTCCCCCTTTTGGTGATTGATGACAACCATTTGAGATATCACAATTTAGAATAAAAGGTTGATTTTCATAAGGTGTGAACATATGAGAATAATAAAGAATTCACAAAAAGCTTCTCACATATGCACACACCTTATGGTGGGGTGCCTCACAGGTGTGTGATAAACAAAATGTGATAAATTAAAGACAAACAGTAGTGAACATGTAAGTGGGCATTAGAGCATAGTACATCACACACAAGAAAAGAAATAATGCATTTCAATATTTTAAAAATAGGTACATGTCCTTGATCACAAAAGATCTTAATAACTAATACTAGATAGAAAAAGTCCAAGTCTAATCTCAATATTCCATCTCAATCTCTCCCCCTTTGGCATCAAGACACCAAAAAGGGAAAAATTGAGGGGAATCACTCATCGCTGCCTCCTCCGTCAGTCTCAGTCTGATCTTCATCTTCAGCATCCACGGGAGCAGGATCTTCCTCTGAGTCCTCGGAGGCGGGCGGTGATCCAACGGGCTCAATCTCAAGCTTTGCACAGATAGACTTGATATTGGCATTGACGTACTGTTGATGTTTCTTCCTTGCAAGCTTTTCTTTGCGTTGCCTGTCTTCGATCTTACGGCAGCATGCAAAGATGGAAGAGAGCATCTTGAGGATGCCGCTAGATGATTCTTGGGCAGGTGGAGAACCAGGAGGAGCAGCTGCAGACCTAGTGTCATCATGAGCTTGCTTTGATCTCCTCTCCACTGGTGGATAGGACGGGGCAGTTGAAGCCGGAGGGAGAGTGTACTCGGTGGGTTTTTGCGGCTTCAACCCCGTATGCTTGACATCCTTGACAAACTCGAGTCCCGTCACTTTCTCAATCATGTACATGATATACGGTGCGTATCCACAGGACCTATTGGGGGTAATTGAGATGTTCACAATGTCGTTGTAGATATACTCAAAGACATTGAATGGTCTCCTCCCACTAATGACCTTCATGAGAGTCCTCAAGGTTCCTTGTATAGTTCCTGCATCTCCATCCTTCGGAGCTATCGTCTTTCTCAAGACTCTATTTAGGACCACGAAGAAGGGCTTTAGATATTTGATGGTGGGAGGAACATATGGCATCCTTGTGTCATAGAGAAATTCAAGTTCCTCCTTCTCCAGGGGTTTCAGATTATGAATGACCAGTTCATGATCCAAAGTGTTTTGGAGGTGAAGAATCCTAGCAAATTCATCATACGTGACACTATACCTTGAACCATGAGTCATCCAAGTAAGACTGTCTCCATCATCCCGAGCAAAATAGAGAGTGGAGTAAAACTGGGTAATTACTTCATTATTCCAGTCATACTCCAAGGATAGCAGGTCCGTCAGACTGTGCCTCTCTAACGCTTCCACCATCTCACAAAAGGCAGGATACCTCTTTGACTTCAGATATTCAACATTTAGCCATTGACTCTCTACTACAGGGTTCTTCATCTTCATGTACACATGCTCGTAGTAGTCTGCATGGAAGTTGCTCCAGAACCTCGGGTCAGAGCATTGCTTAGGTCGGTCATACACTTGAATCTTCCTGAAATTATCAGCTAGCTCACTTCCTTTTCCAGTGAAATCCTCACTTGAAGGCTGCCTGTTGCGGTGAATTGGGTTTTTCATCTTCAAGGGCCCAAGGGGACCACTAGCAAGTCCCTTCCCTTTATTGAGAATTCTTTTTGGCCCTGACGAGCCCTCAGCAGCATCTTTCCTTAGAGGCCTTTTGCCAATGACTTTCCTCTTCTTAGGTTGATTGTCGTCGGAGGGTGGAGAGTGGACATTGACATCATGTCTCTTCTTCATAACTCTCTCCTTGGTCCTCCTCACTTTCTCGCGTTGAACGTCTTCATTAATGTGGAAGGAGCTGTCATCTGAGCCTGAAGACATGATGTCTGATAGGGAGTTCAAGGATTAGATGCAAATGGACTCATTATTGACTTCAAATGGGAACGTAGAGGTTCAACTGTCAGAGACCGGACTTGTCCGGTTTCAGAGAGCGGACTTGTCCGGTGGACCGGACTTGTCCGCCTCTATGCACCGGACTAGTCCGGCCTGGCATAAGAACCCTAATGTTTCATTTGAATCAAATCTCCTATCTAAGGGTATAAAGGTAGGAACATGGTAGGAATACATCTATTGAGGCAATGTACATCCTTTTGAAATCAAAGAAAACTATCTAGAACTAGAAAAGTTGAGATTTTGGTTTAAAAGGGGAAATTTACCAAGATTTGAAGATTTGCGTCGAAGAAGTGGAAATCAGTCCGGATGAGTCCGGAGTAGGGGGACCACTCGTCAAGGGGAGCCTTTTTCGCGGAGAAAAACTCGATTTTGATGGTTCACCAGAAAATCACTTTGGGGGCTAGGGTTTGGAAGAGGAGAGGGAGAGCAGGCCTAATGAGGAGTGAGGGAGAGATCTGGGTCGGCCAAGTGCTTCTATATACGACTGACCGGACTAGTCCGGTCATGGTAGCGGACTAGTCCGGTACCCCTGAGTTAACCTAGTTGTTGTCAGTCCGGACTAGTCCGGTTGGAAATCGGACTAGTCCGTTTCCAACAGACTTGATACATATATAGTTAATTAATAGTGATTCAAGGACAATAATTTTGCAAGTAGTCTTGGTGATTACGACCAGTAGGCCATCAGCAATCGAACAATGGTCATAATCCACAAGATTTCTTCATTAAAAATAGTTTTCTGAGTAGAAAGGAGAAGAAGAGCATTTTTAACAATACAAAAGAACATTTTGAGTTGCAACCAGGTATGCAATGTTTCAAGCCACATTTCGAGGGTCAAGAATGTTTAGCTCATTTCTTAGTTCACAAAACCTTTTCTCATCTAATGGTTTGGTAAAAATATCCGCAAGTTGTTTTTCAGTCCTAACATGTGAAATAGCAATGTCACCTTTTAATGAATGATCTATAAGAAAGTGATGATGAATGTCTATGTGCTTAGTTCTTGAGTGCTCTACAGGGTTGTGTGCAATCTTTATAGCACTTTCATTATCGCATAGAAGCGGGATATGACTTAGATTGTAGCCGTAGTCCCTAAGAGTTTGTTGCATCCAAAGCAGTTGCGCACAGCAACTACCGGCTGCAACATACTCTGCTTCCGCTGTGGAAAGAGCAATGGAGTTTTGCCTTTTAGATGACCAAGAAACTAGGGACCTACCAAGGAATTGACAAGTCCCTGACGTGCTCTTTCTATCGACTTTGCATCCTGCATAGTCGGCGTCGGAATACACCATCAAGTTAAACTTGGATCCTTTGGGATACCAAAGGCCCAAGTTGGGTGTGTGCACAAGGTACCTTAGGATTCTTTTTACAGCAATTAAATGACACTCTTTAGGTGCGGCTTGAAACCTTGCACACATGCAAACACTAAGCATAATATCTGGCCTAGATGCACATAAGTATAGTAAGGAGCCAATCATGGACCGATATACCTTTTGGTCCACATTTGGACCGTCTTCATTGAGGTCGAGATGTCCTTTGATGGCCATGGGTGTCTTGATGGGCTTGGCTTTGTCCATATTGAATTTCTTGAGAATGTCTTGTGTATATTTAGTTTGGCTTATAAATGTACCTTCTCTCAGTTGCTTCACTTGAAAACCCAAGAAGAACTTCAATTCACCCATCATTGACATCTCGAACATGTCTGTCATTATTTTGCTAAATTCTTCACAGAAGGACTTGTTAGTGGATCCAAAGATAATGTCATCAACATAAATTTGACATACGAATAAATGATCATCAAAATGTTTAGTAAAGAGTGTATAGTCAGATTTACCAATTTTGAATCCATTTTGAATCAGAAAATCTCTAAGGCACTCATACCAGGCTCGAGGAGCCTGTTTTAGGCCATAGAGAGCCTTACGCAGTTTATAGACATGGTTGGGATACTTCTGATCTTCGAACCCCGGTGGCTGCTCCACATAGACTTCCTCCTTTATCGGACCATTGAGAAAGGCACTCTTGACGTCCATTTGATACAACTTAAAATTATGGTGAGTAGCATATGCCAATAAAATGCGAATGGACTCAAGTCTAGCTACAGGAGCGAAGGTTTCATCGAAATCCAAACCTTCCACTTGAGAATAACCTTTGGCCACCAACCTCGCTTTATTTCTTGTCACTACTCCATGTTCATCTTGCTTGTTCCGAAAGACCCATTTGGTTCCAACGATGTTCGCCCTTGGTCTTTCCATCAGCTCCCACACTTCATTTCTTTTGAAGTTGTTCAGCTCCTCTTGCATCGCAATCACCCAGTCTGGATCCCTTAAGGCTTCTTCTACCCTGTATGGCTCCAGAAAAGACATAAAAGAATAATGTTCACAAAAATTTGCAATTTGAGATCTAGTAGTTACTTCCTTAGCAATATCTCCAATGATATTGTTGACAGGATGGTCCCTTTGCACACACTGATGTACTCTTGGGTGTGGAATTTGTATAGTTGTTTGTTCTTCATTGTCTTCATGTGTCATGTCTCCCCCTAGATCATTGCTTCCATGATCATCTTGATTTTCTTGATCTTCCTCAACTTGATCTTGTGTAGGAGCTCCCCCTTGATCATTGCTTCCTTGTTGAAATTCATCTTGTGTCTCCTCTCGTGGTAGGATATCACCAAGTGCCATTTTCTTCAGCGCTTCACATGGAGGTTCCTCCTTATCTAGCATAGACTTATCGACTTGCTCCACTTGTGAGCCGTTAGTTTCATCGAACACTACGTCACGCGCTACTTCAACAAGGCCGGACACCTTGTTGAAGACACGATAGGCATAGGCATTCGATTCATATCCGAGCAAGAATCCTTCATCGGACTTCGAAGCAAACTTCGAGGCCCTTGGTTTCTTGTTCAGAATAAAACATTTGCAACCAAAAACTTTGAAATAGGAAACGTTAGGCTTTTTACCCGTGAGGAGCTCATATGGAGTTTTCTTCAGTAGTCGATGAAGGTACAACCGATTTGTGGCATGACAAGCGGTGTTCAATGCTTCTGCCCAAAATTGGTCTGACGTCTTGTATTCATCTAACATTGTTCTCGCCATTTCGATCAATGTTCTGTTCTTCCTTTCAGCCACCCCGTTCTGTTGAGGAGAATAGGGTGCCGAGAATTCAAGCTTTATACCTTCTTCATTGAGATATTCTTCAACTTGGGTGTTCTTGAATTCTGTCCCATTGTCACTTCTGATATTCTTTACAGTTGATGAGAATTCATTTTGAGCTCTTTTCAAGAACTTCTTGAGGGTTCCCTGAGTTTCTGATTTATCATACAAGAAAAATACCCAGGTAAATCTTGAAAAATCATCAACAATTACTAAACCGTATTTGTTACCGCCGATGCTGATGTACGCAATTGGACCAAAGAGATCCATGTGGAGAAGTTCCAGCGGTCTAGCGGTGGTCATCACATTCTTGGCGAGGTGTGGTGCTCCAACCTGTTTTCCTGCTTGACAAGCGCTGCATGGCCTGTCTTTTTCAAAAACCACATCCTTAAGACCACGGATGTGACCACCTTTTAGAAGTTTCTGCAGATTTCTCATTCCAACATGGGCTAGCCGTCTATGCCACAGCCATCCCATGTTGGTCTTAGCAACCAAGCAAGTGTTGAGTTCGGCTTTATCTTTGTTGAAGTCAACAAGATAAAGCTTTCCCTTCAACAAACCCTTGAATGCAATCGAGCCATCGCTTCTTCTAAAGACGGTCACACCCTCATTAGTGAATAAACAGTTGTAACCTTTGTCGCATAGTTGAGATATTGATAAAAGATTATAATCTAGAGAGTCTACATGTAAAACATTAGATAAGGTGTGTTGAGAGGATATTTCAATGTTACCACTACCAAGGACCTTTCCTTGGCTGTTGTATCCAAAGTATATACCTTCACTTGGATCCTTGTTGCACTCGTATTCCACAAACATACCTCTCTCTTCGGTCATATGATTTGTGCATCCGCTATCTAGTACCCACTTAGATCCACCGGAGGAGTAAGCCTGCAAAATAGAATTATTTCTGGGTTTTAGGTACCCAAGCTTGCTTGGGTCCTCTAAGGTTAGTCTCAAGAGTTTTGGGCACCCACACACAAGTTTTTAAGTTCTTGTGGCGTGGCCCTGTATATTTAGCTATGACTTTTCCATACTTGTTTTTCATGAGAGCATAAGAAGCATCAAATGTATGGAACAGTGTTTGTAGCTCAGATTCATGTGATTTTTCTTTAACAAAAATGATTCTATTCTTAGCATGATTAGGAGTAGACATGTGTCTGTTCCTGTCAAAGCCAAGACCATCTTTGACATTGGGAGGTCTAGTGATCATATATGCACTTCGTGCATATTTGATCTTCTCCTTATCAAAGATGTCGTTTTGAGAAGAATGTATGTCATGAGAGGTTGAAGCATTAGAAATTACATTCTTCTTGCTAGAGCAAGTGCAGGTTCTTATTGTTGTCGAGCTCATATCTTTAGAGGAAGAGCTCTTGGAGGAAGAGGAGTCACTTTGTTTGAGCGACTCAACTTGCACCTCAAGGATTTTGTTAACTTTTGACAAGTTAGCAAGTTCTTCCTTGATTGCAATGTGCGAGTCCTCTAACTTTGAGTAAGTTTCCTTACTCAAGGCTAGCTCTAACTCAAGTGACTCATTCTTCTCTCTTTCAAGCTCAAGAAGCTTTTCAACTTCTTGATATCTCTTCCTCTCACGGATGAGCATATCTTCTTGTCGGTTGACAAGTTCTTCCTTTTCAAAGATTTTGTTCGACAACATTTCCATTGTCTTTAAAGCAATTCTACTTAGCCATCTAAATAATTCTTCATTATCACTAGAGCTATCAAAGTCATCAATGGAGGAATTTAGTATAGGATGAGTAAGTCTAACCTTTTTCTTGCCTTCCTTAGCCATAAGACAAGTGTGGTTGTTCATGTCACGTCCTCCCATGTTCGGAAAGAGTGTGGCTCTCATAGTTGGTTTCTTCACTGCGATAGTGGCCATCTCTTCTTCTTCATCAGAGGAGGACTCATCGTTTGAGTCCCACTCCTTCCCAATGTGAGCTTGATGGGCTTGTCTTCTTTTTCTGAAATTTTTCTTTCCTTGAGTTCTTGTTTCCTTCTTCTTTTTGTTTTCTTCATAAGTACAGTCCACCATGAAGTGACCATACTCTCCGCAGTTGTAGCAAGTACGTCGAGCCTTGGATTTTCCTTTATCCTTGATTTTGCCTTCATGTGAATTGTTGCCGTGTCTTCTCTTCATCATGCGTTTGAACTTTTTGATGAAGAGTACCATTTCTTCGTCATCAAGATCGGTGCTTTCGTCGCTTGTATCTCCATCATCTTGGTCTTCACGAGTTTCTTTGAGTTTGGGTCTGCACGTTGCTTTGAGAGCAACTTCTTTCTTTTTAGAAGATGTGAGCTCGGCTAAGTCTTTGACGTATTGAGCCTCTTTCTCTATCATTTAATGATTTATGATCTTTCCCAATAACTCATCGGGAGTCATTTTGTGAAACCCGGGGCTTTCTCTAATCATTGAGCAAAGTGTGACGTTTCTTGGCATGAAGGCTCTTATCATCCTTTTGACTACCTCGTGATCAGCCCATTTCTTACTTCCATAGGCACGGATTTTGTTGATGAGTGCCTTCATCCGATTGTACATGTCTTGAGGTGATTCGCCTTCTTCAATAGCAAATCTCCCCAACTCTACTTCTAGCATCTAAATTTTGGCTTCACGTACAGACTATTTCCTTCATGAGCAGTTTTGAGTGTATCCCAGATTTCTTTTGCACTTTCTAGTCCATCGATCTTGGTGAATTCTTCTCTGCTTAGTGATGATGTGATTACTGCAACGGCTTGTGCATTTCTGTGAATCTCTTGTTCTTGTTCCGGAGTGAGTTCTTCATCCGTGTCTGGGATATTTATTCCTGTGCAGACAATATGCCAAAGGCTGGGATTCAAGGATATTAGATGCATTTTCATGTTGTACTTCCACATGGTGTAGTCACTTCCATCAAACCGTGGGGGCCTTCCCATAGGAATAGAGAGATAATGATTATTTGAATTGAGACGGTTGTAGTTGTAAGGATACCGGGAGTAGTCGTGATGACCACTCCCCATCGTCTTTTCTTCCTCTTTTCCTTTTTGTGCCAGCAGTTTCTTTCTCAGGAGTGCTTTTAGCTGCCTCACTTCTTCATCGTCATGTGGACTTTCTTTCAGCACATCGAAGGCTTTGGCTTCTTGCTCCTCATCGTTGTTGCTCGTCTTCGGGATATCATTGTTCTTCTTAGAGGCCATTGATCTCTCCGAGATGTGAGTCTCGTTGATGGAGAACTTGGCTCTGATACCAATTGAATGTGGCCTAGAGGGGGGGTGAATAGGCCTTTAAAGAATTCCTGCACACTTAATAAAGTTATCAGAAACTTGACTGACCGGACTAGTCCGGTTGTGTGGGCGGACTAGTCCGGTGTGCTGAATTATTTGAGTTAATTAAGTGTGTCTCACAAATTTAATCTTATAGCAGCGGAATGAGAACAACAGTTTTTATAAATTAAATTTATTGTATGGATGCACGTGCAAACTTGTAAGGAACTCAAACGATGACTAGCAAACTAGTGATCTAATGTGTCAAGATGTAAAACAAATGAGAGACAAAAGACACGAATTTTTACCGAGGTTCGATCTCACCAAGAGATCTGCGTCCTCGTTGAGGAAGCTCACACAGAGCCGGGTTCCCAACCCTTTCCCTCTTCAAGTCACCACGAAGGCCGACTTGACTCCACTATCACGGGTAATCACCGAGTTTGTGGGGCAACCTCACACGTTGAGGGCTCCCACAAGAATTACAGTGAGGAGGTGATCAAATACACTCAAAAAGATTACAATGCAGAATATGAGTGTAGATAAATCAAACCCCAAGAGCTCACAACGAAGGAACGACGATCTCCCAATCCCAAATCCAAGTATTTTATTGATCTTCACCTTTTTGCACCTTAGATGTGTGGGGAGACGTGTTTTTGGGCTCTTGGGATAGGTGGTGGCGCTAGGGTTTCAGTTTTTGACAGTATGAGTCGTGTCTCTTCAGGGAAAAGATGAAGGACCTCTTTTTATAGTCTTTCCCAAAAAGTTACCGTTGTTAAACCTACTACCGGACTAGTCCGATATATGATCGGACTAGTCCGGTCTACTTCCAGTGGGTTAACCGGACTAGTCCGGTCCACAAACCGGACTTGTCCGGTGCTATGTGAAATGGGGTTTCAGAAACTTCAGCGGACTAGTCTTGTCGCTTGGATGGACTAGTCCGCAGTCCTCTAAAGAGGACAACAGAGACATGACCAGACTAGTCCGGTCTAAAACCGGACTTGTCCGGTTGCATTCCAGTGAGCTGACCGGACTAGTCCGGTTAACAAGGCGGACTAGTCCGGTGCACTATGTTTGCGTCTTCTAGAAAGTTAAACGGACTAGTCCGGTCCATGAACGGACTAGTCCGGTTTTCAGTGGATTTTAGTTGATTTTTAAACCCCTTACCCTTACGCAAAGTCATGAGCTCTTGGGATGTGTCTCTCTCACACACAACCTATACATTTATATCTACTTTGCTCCTCTAAATTCCACTAACGTCTTCCTTTTTGGGCACCACTCTATTTTTCATCTTTTTTGTGTGTGCCGAGCCAATTCACTTTGTTTATCCTGCAATCATCTTAATAGTTTCATTAGGATCTCATATGTTCGTCATCAATTAGCCAAAACCCAAAAGGGATATCCTAGATGCACTTACAGGAAGGTGATCGGCGACGAGGTCCGAGTTGAATTCACGGCGAGGCTCGTCGGCGCTGTGTTTACACCGCAAGTCACCGAGTTTTCTGCACCTGCAAGGTTCCCCGGAGGCGGTGGATCAAGACCAGCGAGTTAGATCAGAATTTCCTGGCTTAGATCGGCCAGAATTCACCGGAGAAGTCTCGGTTCTCACCGGAGGAAAATCGGTGGATCGCGTGGGAAAAACAGAACGAGGCCGGGGTTTTTATAGACGGGGGAGGGCGGCTGGGTGGTTTAGATCGAGTTTGTGTCGCCCCCGAACGGAATTCGGCTGGAATACGCGAGAATTCCCGATCGGTTTCGATTCGGGTGAGAGAGTCCGGCGCTGGCGCCAGGTAGACGATGAACTGGTGGGCCCCGCCTGTCAGTGGGAGGAAGCGGCGCGCGCGGCTGCGGGCTGGCGCGGCGCTGGTTGGGCCGGCTGGTGGGTTTCGGCCCACTGGCCGGTTTTTTCTGTTTTCCTTTTTTTCTATTTCTTTTTTGATTTTGAGTTTAATTTGAATTCCAATTTGAATTTGAATTTTTGCAAAACATGCAACACGTCCAAAAAATTTTAAATTCCCCTCTTAACATAATTTAGGGTCTTAACAATATTTTTGGGGTGTTACAGCTCTACCCCCCTTAAAAGAAATCTCGTCCTCGAGATTGGTGTTTCTAAGAAAACAATTCCCGAAATTGTGCCTTGAGCTCATCTTCCCGCTCCCAGGTGGCTTCCTCTTCTGAGTGATGCTTCCACTGCACTTTGCACATCCGGATTCTTTTATTTCTGGTGAGGCGTTCCATTGTCTCCAAAATCTTTTATGGTTGCTCGGCATAAGACAATCCTTTAGCTACATCCACTTCATTCATGGGTAACACCTCTTCAGGCGTTCTCAGGCATTTCTTGAGTTGTGACACATGGAACACATCGTGCACATCCGATAGACGAGCCGGTAACTCTAGTTGATACGCCACTTCGCCTTTCCTTTCCAGAACTTGAAAGGGTCCGATGTATCGAGGTGACAACTTCCCTTTCACCTTGAACCGACGAAGTCCTCTTATAGGGGACACTATGAGATAGACATAGTCTCCCACGTTGAAAACGAGCTCTCTTCTTCGTACATCGGCATAGCTCTTTTGGCGTGTTTGTGCTATCCTCAAGTTGTTGTTAATTTCCCTCACCTTCGCCTCGGCTTCTTGTAGTACTTCTGGACCAAACACTTTACTTTCCCCCGTTTGGTTCCAAAATAGGGGAGTTCTGCACTTCCTCCCGTACAAAGCTTCAAACGGTGACATCTTCATACTAGCTTGATAGCTGTTGTTATAGGAAAACTCCGCATACGGTAAGTTCTTATCCCAACTCCTATTGTTTTTGAGTGCACATGCCCTCAGCATATCTTCAAGGATCTGATTGGTTCTCTCCGTCTGCCCGTCGGTTTGGGGATGATAGGCAGAACTAAAGTTCAGATGGGTTCCCATGGTTTCGTGTAACTTCTGTCAGAACCTTGAGGTGAACTGTGTCCCTCGATCCAACACAATCTTCTTTGGCACTCCATGGTAACACACGATCCTTGACATGTACAGCTCTGCCAATTTGGACCCGCTGTAGCTTTCTTTCACGGGGATGAAATGAGCTACCTTGGTTAGCCTATCAATGATGACCCATATCGAATCATATCCTGATTGGGTTCTAGGCAAACCCACGATGAAATCCATGCTGATTTCTTCCCATTTCCATTCAGGCACTTTGAGTGGTTGCAATAATCCCGCGGGTCGTTGATGTTCTGCTTTCACCAACTGACATGTGTCGCATAGGGCAACATGTTCCGCGACATCTCGCTTCATGCCATACCACTAATACCTGCTCTTGAGGTCCTGGTACATCTTCGTACTCCCAGGATGAATGGAATAGTCGGAATCGTGAGCCTCCTTCAAAATTAATTCACGGATCTCCTTTACTTCAGGCACACAGATCCTTTTCCCGTGCCACACCGTACCTTGTTCATCCTCTCTGAAACCAAGAGCTTTATTTTCATTGATGAGTTGTCTGATTTCTTGTATCTTCTCGTCATTCTTTTGACCTTCGCATATGTCTCGCTCTAGTGTGGAGTCCACTTCCATGGCGATGGCTTCACCACTATTTACTAGACATAGATTGAGCCTTATAACCTCATCCTTCAATTCTGCAGGCATGTCCTTCAAGCTCAACTTATTGACCTGCACTTTCCGACTCAAAGCATCGGCCACGACGTTTGCTTTCCCGGGATGATAGTTGATGCCCACATCAAAGTCATTGATTAGCTCTAACCATCTCCTTTGTCTGAGGTTGAGATCTGGTTGTGTAAAAATGTACTTCAAACTCTTATTATCCGTATATATCTCTGTCCTCTTCCCCATCAAATAGTGTCGCCAAATTTTCAACGCGTGTACCACTGCGGCTAGTTCTAGGTCATGTGTAGGATAGTTCTTCTCGTGCTTCCGAAGCTGCCGGGATGCATATGCCACGACATGCCCTTCTTGCATGAGAACACATCCCAACCCTTTTCCAGAGGCATCGCAGTACACCGTGAAATTCTTCTGCATATCTGGCATAACCAACACTGGGGCTGTTGTCAATCTTTTCTTTAGCTCCTGAAAAGTCGTCTCGCACTGCGGCGTCCATGTGAATGTGATTCCCTTCTCCAACAGTTTGGTAAGGGGTCTTGAGATCTTAGAGAATCTCTCGATAAACCGTCGATAGTATCCAGCCAATCCCAAAAAGCTTCGAACTTCCCCGACATTTTCAGGGGTCTTCCACTTTTGTATTTCCTCGATTTTGGCGGGATCCACGGAGATTCCTCCCTCAGAGATTATATGTCCTAAGAAGGGAACTCTCTTCAGCCAAAACTCACACTTGCTCAACTTGGCATATAGTTGGTGTTCTCTTAGCCTTTGCAACACCAACCTTAGATGTTTCTCATGTTCTTCTTCATCTTTAGAGAAGACGAGAATGTCATCTATGAAAACCACCACAAATTTGTCCAGATATTCCATGAATACCTTGTTCATGAGATACATGAAGTACGCCGGGGCATTAGTTAGCCCGAAAGGCATGACGGTGTATTCATACAATCTGTACCGAGATACGAAAGCTGTCTTGGGAATATCAGATTGCCTTATCTTGAGTTGGTGATATCCCGACCTGAGATCAATTTTCGAGAACACACAAGCGCCTCTCAACTGATCAAACAAGTCTTCAATGCGGGGTAATGGGTACTTGTTCTTGATGGTTACCTCATTCAAAGCACGGTAATCCACGCATAACCTTTGGGTTCCGTCCTTCTTGGGCACGAATATCATCGGAGCTCCCCATGGTGAGGAACTAGGATGAATATACCCCTTCTCCGTCAATTCTCTCAAATGATCCTTGAGTTCTTCTAGCTGCTTGGAGTCCATCCGATAAGGTCTCTTGTATATCGGGGCTGTTCCAGGCACTAGCTCAATTGCGAATTCCACTTCACGATCGGGAGGCATACCTGGCAACTCCTCC
Organism: Neostapfia colusana; assembly: GCA_030760725.1. Lineage (NCBI taxonomy): Eukaryota > Viridiplantae > Streptophyta > Magnoliopsida > Poales > Poaceae > Neostapfia > Neostapfia colusana. Next base: position 51,556,944 of record JASWHV010000011.1, read on the forward strand.
GGAAAAACGTCTGGATATTCCCTAGTAATTCGGATCTCCTCCACTTTCACCTCAACTTGATTTAATTGAACATCCCTCCTAGGCTCTTGTATTGTTATAAACTTTACTTTTGTGCCACTAGGGTGCGTTAGTTCCACCGTTCTGGTCGAACAATGGATGATTCCTTTATGTTTTGTCAACCAATCCATACCCAAGATAATATCTATCCCTTGTGAATCTATCACTATGAGGTTAGCAGTAAATACCACCCCATTAATGTCTAGGTTCACTTTGGGACACACTTGTCTTGTCCTTATTTCTCCACCCGGAGAGTTTACGGCTAGCATATGGTTCATTTATGTTGTTGCTAGATCATGCTTCTTAACAAACCCTTGAGCAATGAACGAGTGGGTAGTACCAGAATCAAACAGCAGGGTTGCAAGGTGTAAATTGGCAGGAAACTTACCAACTACCACGTCGGGTGCCTCTTGCGCTTCCTCCATAGTGACGTGGTTCACCCGTCCTCGCATCACATTCTGCTGTTGTGGCTGTGCGGGCTTCTTCTTTGGGCATTTATGGGCGTAGTGCCCCACTTAGGTGCCTGGCCTTTGCTGTCTTGGGGTTGGTTTGGGGGTCCCTGTACTGCTGGTCAAGGTGGATATGCGGGGCGAGGCTGCTGTACAAACTGACATTGTGGCTGCGCTGGTGCTATGGGAGGCCTGTAGTTCGGGTTGTACCCTCTTGGTGCTGAGTAGGGTACCGCTGCACGGTTCGTCTGACCTGCAGGTGGCTGCATCAGACGTGGGCGAGTGTTGCTCCCTGAGGCTTGTTGTGACCACCCGGCCTTCCTCTTGTTCTCATTTTCCAAGGCCTTCAGCTTCCTTTCTACCACAAACGCTCTGTCCACTATCTTTTGGAAGCTTTCATACTCATTTGAGGACATTGCACACTGCATCTCTGCGGTAAGTCCCTCCACGAAATAATTTTGTTTCTGCTCATCAGTGTCTAAGTCCCGTGGGTCATAGCGGGATAGTTGAGTAAATTTAGTGAGGTATTCCCTCACCGTCATGTTTCCCTGCTGCAGTCCCAAAAACTCCTTCCTCTTGTTTTTGAGTTCACCTCTTGGGATGTATTGGTTGCGGAAGCTACGCTTGAACTCTTCCCAAGTGATGTTCTCAGGGTCATGATGGGCAGCCACGTAGGCGGTCCACCAATCAGCAGCAGATCCATGCAATTGATGAGAGGCAAACAGCACCCTCTCATACCCTTGGCACTGTATGATCCTCATCTTGCTCTCAATGGTCTTAAGCCAATCATCTGCCTCCAGAGGTTCAGCAGCACTTGCAAACTTTGGAGGTTGAGTTCCTAGAAACTCACTCAACCTTGGTTGGCGTGGTGCAGCTTGTGGAGGTGGAACTTGATGCAAGTTGGCCACCACTTGAGTCAAGTTCTGGATGAGCTGATTTTGATTCTCCAGCATTTGGTGGAGGGGATCAACTCCTTCACGGCGACCACCCCGGTCCTGGCCTCCAGAAAGATGAGGGTTGCATGCCTCATCGTTGTTGTTGGCGGGGTTGGCAGCACGTCCTTTTCCTCTTCCGGCCATCTGGCAGAATCAACCAATGTTAATTTGAAAGCATTTAGTATCATCTTACTACTTCATTTGTTTGTACTTTGAAGTGTTGAGGCTTTGTTATACTTTTCTGAGGGTTCATTTCTCACACAAAAATAAATGCAATATTATTTCATGTTGTTCTCACACCAAAGCAAAACAATCTAAAGACGAGGCTGTGGACAATTGCTCATGGCTTCCACAACTCACGTCACACACCAAGCATTATCACACCATTAACTTAACTTAACGACTCGACTATTTGACATCTTGCTAACTAAGGGAAGGACTCTACACTACTCGTTTTCTTGAGCTGGCTCCTCGGGATCTTCCTCATCATTTCGGCTTCCTTCTGACTCTGCTTTGGGTGGGGAGGCTGCTGGTGGAGAAGTGCGACGACGCCTTATCGCCCGACGATCTGGGGAGTCAGGAGTCCATGTATCATTCGCGGTGACACACAGTTCATTCCCATCTCCTCTTTCTCTCGCCCTTAAGCAGGCTCGCAGCAACGCCTCCGTTTCCTTTAGGGTGTCCCGGACATCCTGAAGCTCTTGTTGACACTCCTGCAGTCGAGTGCTGAGCATAGCAGCATCCTCCAAGCACAAGTCCATGTGCTCATGGTAAGTCCCTTGCTGCACCGGCGGGTACTTGTACTCCGTGGTACCACTCTCACGCTGGAGGACATACATGTACTCAGTCCTGTCCAGGTGGCGATGATAGATGTGACTCTGGCAGGTGATGGCCTCCCAGGTGACATCCTTCTCCGCATCGACCTGTATCGCTCTACAAGCTGGAGAGCGGTGGATCTTCAGCAGCCGATTTTCGTATATAATCCTCATCTCTGAACTCCATTCTTCCCTCTTCTCACGGATGGTCCTGGTGGAGTTATAGTGGATGATTAACTTGCCCGTATTGCCGGCGGCTTCGAGCATACGTCGAAGACGGCGCAACAAGCCTCCTACTGTCAATCCGTAGGAAAGGTACGTCACCGAACGGCTCTCCTCTCTCTCGGCAAGGGCAACTACGGGAACTCTCCCTCCTGTGGACTTGCGAGCGGTGCGAATCATGCGAACCATCTAAAACAAAAAGCATTTAAACTTAGGTTAGATAAACTTTTAAACAAAAATCCTATTTTGAATGAAAATTGGGGTAAGATGAAGAAAGTGACTCATTAAATAACACTTTTCAACACATACCTCATAAAAATAGTTTTTAAGAAAATAGGGTCCTTAAATACGTCCATTTCTACCTAGGTCCACGTTCCTACGGGCAACCTTGGCTCTGATACCACTTCTGTCACACCCGGTTTTTCTGAAGAATAACAAAGTGAATATCACATGTATGCCAGGATCATTTTCTCATACATGTGATGACAAATAGTGAAGCATCATTTATTACAAGCCAGGTGTCGAATATAAATTAGTCTTACATAGCAAATGTCTCGATGGACAATATTAAGTTCATCACAAGTAAATAAACTAGCAGCGGAATATTATTCTTGAGGGCTCCATCACAGGTGTTGCCCGGGGGTCTCCATGAACCTAGAAACCTTCTTCGGGTCCAAAGTCTTGGTCATTATACACCACCTAATTATCTTGACCTGAGCAACAATATAGACCAACAAATATGCAAGGTTGAGTACCGATGGTACTCAGCAAGTGTGGGAAAGTTATATCATGCATGGTTAGAACAAGGAGAGGTTGAACTCATGGTTAAAGCACTACGCAATTAATACCTATCACCTTAGCTTATTAAGCACCTACATTTCTACACAGGTGAAATGGTCCCAAGCTCCCATACCATCATCATATTCAAATAACCATAACATCATTTCCAATGTTAAGCTCCCCACTTAACATCCACAACTTCCAAAACCATCACTCCTCTAATCATAAATAAGTCCAAGCTGCTCTTGACCGTGAGCACGGCTGTGATGACAGTTTTTACTCTGCAGATTTTGTACCACTGTACCCACATGTAGTGATTTCATCCCCCGTTGCCGGGTGGACTAAAAGAACCTCCATTATGCCAGTGGCTACGAACCACATTCACACTTCCCAGGTGTGTAGCCAGGAGATCACTACGAAGCCTTTACAAAGGGATTCCCGACGAGCGTGGGCCCATTGAGGTTTCACCCCTAACAGCATACAAGAGGCTCCAACCCCGCTGCAGTGGCCCCCTCTTGAGCCTTGCGGTTCATATGGTAGTCCAGCTGACACCTATTCCCCGCACCATCCAACACACCCATACTATGCCGGGAATACACCTAATTAATTGGCCAAGCTGCCCCATCTCAGCATGTGGTTGGCACGGTAAAGCCAGGTTACATGCTCCATGAACCGGTCCTTAGGATCCAGGAAAGTACTAAACACAAACCCGAGTCTCGTGCACCCAGCACACAACCAAAACATCCAACTTGCCTTGATCCCTACCTCTACATAACTCACAATATCTCATTCAAGAGTATGGTAAAATAAACTGATGATCTCATGTCCCAAATATCCCATTCTAAGCATGGCTAAGCATATGCATAATAATAAATGACATGATAAAATAAATCCCAACCCAAGCTACAAGGAAACAAGGTGATGCAATTCTAGGGAAACTTCCTAGCATGGGTTTCATATTTAACTTGACAATGCAAATAATTCTATCTACATATCCTAGCATAGGATCAAAGTGGTCAAGGACACTTGCCTCCTTCCTGCTGCTCTTGAAATGGGTAGTCCTGGTCTTGGAAAGGAATAACTTGCTCTTGAGCAGGTTCTACATCATACCATCACACATAGCAAAAGAAAAACAACAATCCATAAGACATAGTTCACACTTCCACTTCATACAAACCACACATTCATATTTATGAAAGTCATTCACCATTATATGTGTTCTGGTTACTTTATGTGTGTTGATTTGTGGCTTGCATGCACTTTTAATCATGTGTATATGATTCCTACTTTTGTGTTCACATTTATACTTACCTACCATATATATATGAGTTTCCAATTTAAATAAATTCCTTATATTCAACTACTACACCTTTTTACTACCAAGTATGTATGAAAGGTATTTTTCTTCTGCATATGTGCCTTCAGAATTTCTACCAACCCTAAACTGAATTCTTTGGATTTTAGAAACTCCATTTATCATTTACTAGTTGCTATATTTTCAGATTTATTTTCCTATGCATAAATATGTACTTTATTATGAAAATAGTAAGACACATCATCTAAACAGAATAGGTTCTGGTCCTAAATAATTTAATAACATATTTTGACCTTTGCCTCTTTTGTAAACTATTTCACAATTATTTTCCCTATTTTCTAAAACTATTCATTACTTAAAAATGTGTCCCTAAATGTGAATAATAAATTAAACAAATTCATTTCAGCCCAAAATATATTTTTATCTCACTCCAAAGTTTTCTAATTACTGAGAAAGTTTTTAATTTAATTATGACAATATGTTTGTCCCACTTTTTAAATTTTAAACACTAGCCACATATTCATTTTTCCTAAATTAAATATTAAACAGCGCTAAAAAGGTAAACTCACCCCACTGCAGGGTCTATTATATTATTTCAAGAATTTCCAGGGGTCTAGCTACACATACAGAGGGGTTTTTCCTAATTTTTATTAAGTCCAGGGGCTAAAACTGATTTTTGAATGAATTTACATGATTTTCTGGAGTTCCAGGGGCTAGATCAGAAGTTTCCGGGGCTAGCTCTTATTTCCTGAGAACCCCAGGGGGTAGCACGTAAGATTTCCAGTCTTTATAACGCGGGGCTGACGTGGACCGTCTGATTTTAAACCGACGGCTGAGATTATAACGTCGAACCGGTACGCGGGGATTTAAACCCTACCGTGCGATTTAAAATAAACGGCGCACAAGCGGCCACGTCGCTCTGATCGAACGCGGGCGGCGCTGCCGGCCGCGCACGGCGGCGGAAAGCGGCGATCTCGCTAGAGATTTTCGGATTTTCGAGAATTCTTCCTAGAACTGTGATTTTATGGTATAGATCGGTGGAGGGGAGGTCAGGGATCTCACCTCGGGGGTTTTCTTGAGCTTGGAGGTTCTTGAAGGTGATCAGTGACGAGGTCCGAGGTGAATTCACGGAGAGGCTCGTCGGCGCTGTGTTTACACCGCAAGTCACCGAGTTTTCTGCACCTGCAAGGTTCCCCGGAGGCGGTGGATCAAGACCAGCGAGTTATATCGGAATTTCCGGGCTTAGATCGGCCAGAATTCGCCGGAGAAGTCTCGGTTCTCACCGGAGGAAAATCGGCGGATCGCGTGGTAAAAACAGAATGAGGCCGGGGTTTTTATAGACGGGGGAGGGCGGCTGGGTGGTTTAGATCGAGTTTGCGTCGCCCCTGAACGGAATTCGGCTGGAATACGCGAGAATTCCCGATCGGTTTTGATTCGGGTGACAGAGTTCGGCGCTGGCACGAGGTAGACGACGAACTGGTGGGCCCCGCCTGTCAGTGGGAGGAAGCGGCGCGCGCGGCTGCGGGCTGGCGCGGCGCTGGTTGGGCCGGCTGGTGGGTTTCAGCCCACTGGTCGGTTTTTTCTGTTTTCCTTTTTTTTCTATTTCTTTTCTGTTTTGTGTTTAATTTGAATTCCAGTTTGAATTTGAATTTTTGCAAAACATGCAACACGTCCAAAATTTTTTAAATTCCCCTCTTAACATAATTTAGGGTCTTAACAATATTTTTGGGGTGTTACAATTGTACATGTCAAGGATCGTATGTTTCCATGGAGTGCCAAAGAAGATAGTGTCGGACCGAGGGACACAGTTCACCTCAAGGTTCTGGCAGAAGTTACATGAAAACATGGGAACTCACCTGAATTTTAGTTCTGCCTATCACCCCCAGACTGGCGGGCAGACGGAAAGAACCAATCAGATCCTTGAGGATATGCTGAGAGCGTGTGCGCTCAAGAACAATAGGAGTTGGGATAAGAACTTACCGTATGTGGAGTTCTCCTATAACAATAGCTATCAGGCTAGTATGAAGATGTCACCATTTGAGGCGTTGTATGGAAGGAAGTGCAGGACTCCACTATTTTGGAACCGAACATGGGAAAGTAAAGTGTTTGGGCCCGAAGTACTATAAAAAGCCGAGGCGAAAGTGAGGGAAATCCGCAACAACTTGAGGATAGCACAGACCCAACGAAATAGCTATGCCGATGTACGGAGAAGAGAGCTCGTTTTCAACGTGGGAGACTATGTTTATCTCTAGGTGTCACCTATCCGAGGACTTCGTCGGTTCAAGGTGAAAGGGAAAATATCACCTCGATACATCGGACCCTTTCAGATTCTGGAGAGGAAAGGCGAAGTGGCATATCAACTAGAACTACCGGCTCACCTATCAGATGTGCACGATGTATTCCATGTGTCACAGCTCAAGAAATGTCGAAGGACACTTTGAAGAGATGTTACCCATGAATGAGGTTGACGTATGAGAGGATCTGTCTTATGTCGAGCAACCAGTCAAGGTTTTGGAGACAATGGAACGCCTCATAAGAAATAAAAGAATCCGGATGTGTAAGGTGCAGTGGAAGCATCACTCGGAAGCGGAAGCCACATGGGTGCGAGAAGACGAGCTTAAGACACAGTTTCCAGAATTGTTTTCCTAGAACCACCAATCTCGAGGACGAGATTTCTTTTAAGGGGGGTAGAGCTGTAACACCCCAAAACCTGCTAAAGAGGGGAATTTAAAAATTTTTGGACGTATTGCATGTGGCGCAGAAATTCAAATTCAAACTGGAATTCAAATTCAAATCAAAACAGAAAAAGAAAAGGAAAAAGAAAAGAAAAAGAAAACCCTGACCGGCCAGTGGGCCGAAACCCGCCAGCCGGCCCAAGACCCCCCCCCCCCCCCCCGCGCCATCCCAAACCCGCGCCCCTCTCTTCCTCTCACTGACACGTGGAGCCCGCATGTCACCCTCTCCTCCCGCGCGCCCCAACCGACCGCCCTCTCTCGCACCCGAATCCAAACCAACCTCCGGAAACCCGCGCCCCCAGCCTGATCTTCGGCCCCAGACGCTGCTACATATCCAAACCGATCCTCCGCCACCTCTCCTCGTGCAATTCACGCAAGGAGACTCGCCGAATTTCCCAGCGCCGCTCCACCTTTCTTTCCGGTAAGAACTGAAACTTCTATCACCGTTTTCCCTCGATTCTTGCTCGGACTTCCTGATCTAACGCGCTGATCATGTTCCACTGCCTCCGGGGAGTCACGCAGGTGAAGAAAACCCGTGTTTTGCACTCTAGACGCAGCTCCGGCGAGCACCGCCGCATTTTCATCTCGGACCTCGCCGCCGACCACCTTCCAGGGCCTCTGAGCTCAAGAAAAACCCCGAGGTGAGATCCCCGACCTCCCCTCTACTGTTCTATGCCAAGAAATCCAATTTTTAGGTAGTATAGACGAAAACCCGAAGATCTCCGGCGAGATCGCCGCCCCCGCCGCTGCGCGCCGCCCGCGCACGGCCAGGTAGACGTGGCCCCTTGAGGGCCGTCTATTTCAAATTGCACGGTAGAAATAAAATAGACGCGTACCGGTTCGGCGATCCAATCTGAGCCGTCTGTTTTAAATCGGACGGTCCACATCGACCCCGCATTATAAATGCTAGGATTCTTACGCGCTATCCCCTGGGGATCTCGGAAAACACGAGCTAGCCCCGGGAACTTCTGATCTAGCCCCTGGACTTTCAGAAATTCATGTAAATTCATTTAAAAATCAGTTTTAACCCCTGGACTTAATAAAAATTAGGAAAAGCCATCTGTTATGTGTAGTTAGACCCCTGGAAATTTAGGAAACAGTAAATTAGACCCTGCAGTAGGATGGATTTACCTTTTTGACCCTATATGATATTTATTTCAGAAATTTGAACATGTGACTAGGATTTAAATTTAAAAGGTAAGTCAAACACATGTGCAAATTCAAATTTAAACTCTCCTAGCAATTGGAAAACTTTAGAATGAGTTAAAAATAGATTTTAGGCTGAAATGAAATCTGCCTAAGTGTTGCTCATTTTTATTTTCTGTAGAGACACATTTTAGGCTAGGAAATAATTCTAAAAACTAGTAAAATGAATTTAATTTGTTCCACATCAGAGAGGAAGTTCAAAAATATATTATTGAACATTTTAGATCAGAACCTATTCTGTTTAGATGATGTGTCTTACTATTTTCCTAATAAAGTTTACTTTTAGGCATAGAAAATAAATATGAAAATATAGGAAAATAAGTATGCATAATTAGAAAAGAATAAATGAGTTCTCCAAATCCAAAAGCTTCAATTTAGGGTTTTGTAGAAGATCTGGAAACCTATTTGGAGTAGGAATTACCTTTCATGCAAACTTGGTAGCTAAGAAGTGTATTAATTAAATATAAGGAATTTGTTCAAATTGGAAATTCATATATAGTGTGCAAACAGAAATCTGAATACAAAAGTTAGAAATCATATACATATGCTTAAAAGTGCATGTAGGCCAAAAAATCAACACATCTAGGACAACCACAACACTTAATAATGAGAATGACCTTCATAGGTAGGTATGTGTGGTTTGTATGAAGTGAAAGTGTGAACCATGTCTTATGGATTGTTGTTTTCTTTTGCTATGTGTATGGGCATGAGTAGAGCCTGCTCCAGAGCAAGTTCTCCCATTCCAAGACCAAGACTTTCCATTCCCAGAGCAGCAGGAAGAAGGCAAGTGTCCTTGACCACTTTGTTCCTATACTAGGATGTGTAGATAGAATTATTTGCATTGTCAATTGAAATATGAAACCCATGCTAGAAAGTTTCCCTAAGAATTGCATTATATTGTTTCCTTGTAGCTTGGGTTGGGATTTGTTTTATTATGTCATTCATTCATATTACTTATGCTTAGCCATGCTTAGAATGGGATAAGTGGGATATGATATCATCAACTTGTTTACCTTACTCTTGAATGAGATATTATGAGTTATGTAGAGGTAGGGATCGAGGCAAATTGGATGATTTGGTTGGTGCTGGATGCACGAGACTCGGGTTTGTGTTTAGTACTTACCTGGATCCTAAGGACCGGTTCATGGAGCATGTAACCTGGCTTTACCGTGCCAACCACATGCTGAGATGGGGCAGCTTGGCCAATTAATTAGGTGTATCCCCGTCGTAGTATGGGTGTGTTGGATGGTGCGGGGAATAGGTGTCAGCTGGACTACCATATGAACCGCAAGGCTCAAGAGGGGGCCACTGCAGCGGGGTTGGAGCCTCTTGTATGCTGTTAGGGGTGAAACCTCAGTGGGCCCATGCTCGTCGGGAATCCCATTGTAAAGGCTTCGTAGTGATCTCCTGGCTACACACCTGGGAAGTGTGAATGTGGTTCGTAGCCACTGGCATAATGGAGGTTCTTTTAGTCCACCCGGCAACGGAGGATGAAATCACTACATGTGGGTACAGTGGTGCAAACTCTGCAGAGTCAAAACTGTCATGACAGCCGTGCTCACGGTCAAGAGCGGCTTGGACTTATTCATGATTAGAGGATTTATGGCTTTGGAAGTTTAGGATGTTAAGCGGGGAGCTTAACATTGGAATTTGAGGTTATGGTCATTTGATTATGATGATGGGTTGGGAGATTGGGACCATTTTCACCTGTGTAGTAATGTAGGTGTTTAATAATCTAGGGTGATAGGTATTAATTGCATAGTGTTTTAACCATGTGTTCAACCTCTCCTTGTTCTAGCCATGCATGACATAACTTTCCCACACTTGTTGAGTACCTTCGGTACTCAACCTTGCATGTTTGTTGGTTTATATTGCTGCTCAGGTCAAGAAAGTGATGTGGTGTTTAATGATCAAGAGTTCGGACCCGAGGAAGGATTCTAGGTTCATGGAGTCCCCCGGGCAACGCCTGTGACGGAGCCCACAAGAATAATATTCCGCTGCTATTCTGTGTGCCGCCGGGCAGCGCCACCCGCGCACGGCCAGGGCGTCGTGGCCCCTTGAGGGCCGTCTATTTTAAATCGCACGGTAGAAATAAAACCGACGCGTACCGGTTTGACGATCTAATCTGAGCCGTCTGTTTTAAATCGGACGGTCCACGTCGGCCCCGCATTATAAAGGTTGGGATTCTTACGCGCTACCCCCTGGGGATCTCGGAAAACACGAGCTAGCCCCGGAAACTTCTGATCTAGCCCCTGGACTTTCAGAAATTCATGTACATTCATTTAAAAATCAGTTTTAACCCCTGGACTTAATAAAAATTAGGAAAACCCCTCTGTTATGTGTAGTTAGACCCCTGGAAATTTAGGAAACAGTAAATTAGACCCTGCAGTATGGTGGATTTACCTTTTTGACCCTATATGATATTAAAGTCACAAATTTGAATATGTGACTAGGATTTAAATTTAAAAGGTAAGGCAAACACATGTGCAAATTCAAATTTAAACTCTCCTAGCACTTGGAAAACTTTAGAATGAGTTAAAAATAGATTTTAGGCTGAAATGAAATCTGCCTAAGTGTTGCTCATTTTTATTTTCTCTAGAGACACATTTTAGGCCAGGAAATAATTCTAAAAACTAGTAAAATGAATTTAATTTGTTCCACACAGATAGGAAGTTCAAAAATATATTATTGAACATTTTAGATCAGAACCTATTCTGTTTATATGACATGTCTTACTATTTTCATAATAAAGTTCACTTTTAGGCATAGAAAATAAATCTGAAAATATAGGAAAATAAGTATGCATAATTAGAAAAGGATAAATGAGTTCTCCAAATCCAAAATCTTCAATTTAGGATTTTGTAGAAGATCTGAAAACCTATTTGGAGTAGGAATTACCTTTCATGCAAGCTTGGTAGCTAAGAAGTGTATTAATTAAATATAAGGAATTTTTTCAAATTGGAAATTCATATATAGTGTGCAAACAGAAATCCGAATACAAAAGTTAGAAATCATATACATGAATTTACATGATTTATAACTTTTGTATATGATTTCTAACTTTTGTATTCAGATTTCTAACAGAGGGGTTTTCCTAATTTTTATTAAGTCCAGGGGTTAAAACTGATTTTTAAATGAATTTAAAAGAATTTCTGAAAGTCCAGGGGCTAGATCAGAAGTTTTCGGGGCTAGCTCGTGTTTTCCGAGATCCCCTGGGGGTAGCGCGTAAGAATCTCGGCCTTTATAATGCGGGGCTGACGTGGGCCGTTGGATTTAAAACAGACGGCTCAGATTAGATTGCCGAAGCGGTACGCATCGATTTAATTTCTACCGTGCGATTTAAAATAGACGGCCCTCAAGGGGCCACGTCGCCCCCGGCCGGAGTTTGCCCGTGTGCGCGGCGGCGCACGGCGGCAGAGGCGCGATCTCGCCAGCGAAACCTCGGTTTTTGCCGCTGTGCGTTAGAACTCGCATCTTTTTGCACAGATCGACCACGGAGGGGTTGGGGAGGATCACCGAGGGGTCTTCTTGGGAACGGGAGGGTTGGAGTAGGCTCTGCGACAGCGACGGGCGGAGGAGCTCCTCGGTGCTCGATGGAGGAGTGGTTTGGCTCGGCGATACCTCACGTTCTCCGGTCGTGGTGCTTCCCTGCAGTTAGCAGATGGTGTACCGAGGGTCAGATTGGGTCGGGTCATGGAAATTCGACGGCTTCAAAGATGACCGGAGGCTAGACTTCACCGGAGCTCGACGGCGTTGGTTGTCTGGGCGGTAATTCGTTCTGGAGTGGGCGTCCCCGGCTAGTGTTCGATGCTGCGATGATGTGAAACCGGTTAGATGGACAAGAACGGCGTTATGCCGAAGGGAATTCGGAGGTTGGGCGGCGGTGCTCACCGGCGGCAGAAGTTCGCGAGCGAGGTGGTGAGCAGAGGAGGTTTGCGGGAGTTTAAATCGGCCCGGAGTCCCGGGGTGGGTGTGTGCGGAATCGGCGCTCGTGGGGGCGGATCAGTTGGTTGCGATCGAGGAATTCGGCCGGCGGCTCGCGATCAGCGCGGAAAGGTCGGTGGCGGTTGGGCGCGCGCGCGAGGAGGGGGATGACGCGTGGGCCCCGCGTGTCAGTGAGAGGGTGAGAGGGGGGCGCGGGTCTGGGCTGACTGGCGCGCGCGCTCTTGGGCCGGCTGGCGGGTTTCGGCCCACTGGCCAGTTTTGGTTTTCTTTTTCTTTTTTTCTTTTTCCTTTTCCTTTTCTTGTTTAATTCAAATCTAAATTCCAGTTTGAATTTGAATTTCTGCACCACATGCAATACGTCCAAAAATTTTTAAATTTCCCTCTTTAGCAGGTTTTGGGGTGTTACAGCTTAGGAACCACGAGCAAATTTATGCAACTCACGACTTGGAGCTCGCTGCCGTGGTACTTGCACTGAAAATGTGGAGGCACTACCTACTCGGTAACCTCATACATTTATATACCGATCACAAGAGCCTCAAGTACATATTCACTCAGAAGGAGCTGAACATGAGGCAGCGAAGATGCTTAGAACTGATAAAGGATTATGAAATAGAGATCCATTATCACCCGGGCAAGACAAACGTAGTGGCAGATGCGCTGAGCCAAAAGTCACACGTCAACAATCTGACCATCACACCGTTGGAAGAGAGCGAACCACCACTGCATGTGATTCCACATGGAGCTCTCTACAACTTAGCCTTGATCCCCACCATCCGTGAAGAGATAGCGGCAGCTCAGAAACATGACAAGGGCATGTCGCATTTGCGGAAACGTGTAGAAAGTGGGGAGTTGAAATGTTTCCGGAAGGACGGAGACGGCGCCCTATGGTTCAAGGATCGGATCATCGTACCCCGTAACCCGGAGTTACGGAAGAAAATTTTTGATGAGGCTCACTTATCAAAATTTTCTATTCACCCCGGCAGCAACAAAATGTATCAAGAACTCAGAAGCAAGTTTTGGTGGACACGGATGAAGCGGGAGATCGCGAAGTACATGTCCGAGTGTGATACATGTCGAAGGGTGAAGGAAGACCATATGCGGAAACCGGGACTGCTGCAACCACTTTGCGTTCCGGCCTGGAAGTTGGAGGATGTGAGCATGGACTTCATCGTCGGTTTACCCACCACCTTTCAAAAACATGATTCTGTGTGGGTGATCGTCGACCGGTTCACCAAAGTTGCCCATTTCATCCCGGTCAACACCAACTACAACACCAAGAAGTATGCTGAACTGTACATCTCACGGATCCTATGCTTGTACGGCAGACCCCGTAACATCATATCGGATCGGGGCACTTTATTTGTGTCCCGTTTTTGGGAGGAGCTACATGCTACATTAGGGATGAAACTGATCCGTAGTTCAGCCTACCACCCGCAGATGGATGGGCAAACTGAGCGGGTAAATCAGATCTTAGAAGACATGCTACGAGCTTGCGCTATCAACCACGGAAAGAATTGGGACGATCACTTGCCGTTAGCCCAGTTCTTGTACAACAATGGGTACCAAGCCAACATAAAGATGGTGCCTTATGAGACGCTATACGGGCGGAAATGCCGCACACCACTGAATTGATGTGAGTCTGGCGAAAGGGTCACCTTCGGGATTGACATTGTCAACAACGCGGAAGAAAAGGTTCGACTGATTCGAGCGAACCTAAAAGCTGCCCAATCCCGTCAGAAACAGTATGAGGACCAGAGAATACGCCCATTACAATTCAAAGTCGGGGATCACGTATATCTACGTGTGTCTCCAATGAAGGGCGTGAACAGATTTGGGGTGAGAGGAAAGTTGGCACCCCGATTCATCGGTCCATTCCAGATTACCAAAAGATGTGGATCGGTAGCATACCAGCTGAAATTACCAGAAGCACTTTCTGGTGTGCACGACGTCTTTCACATTTCCCAGCTGAGGAAGTGTCTTAAGCTATCAACGACCGTTCAGCTGGAGGACATTGAAGAATTGCAACCGGATCTCACCTATCGGGAGGAACCGGTTCAGATTATTGACGAAAAGGCCCGAACCACACGCAACCGCACGTTGTGGTTCTACAAAGTTCTATGGAGTAATCACTCCGTGGATGAAGCGACATGGGAGAGCGAAGGATTTCTTCGCGCTAACTATCCCGACTTTTTCACGTCGCATATCCGGTAATTTTTCCACCGTCCTCTCTCTCATTTTCACCTTATCATCTCGGGACGAGATTCTTTTAAGGGGGGAGGAATGTAAGGGCCTCAGTTTTGACACATGATTGAAGTGTTCATCACCACACACACACACACTTCATTTGAAGAAAGTTGATGAACACATTTGAAGAGCAAGTAACCACAATCAACATGCTCATGAGAGAATAAACTCACATATTGCAAAAGTGGTATTTCCCACATGTAATATATAGGGGCTGGGCATATGTAAAACTCCTACACATTGCTAGGAATGTCCATGCCAATTTTCACCCAAATTAAAAACCTTTTGAGGTCATTTTTGGGCATAGCTAGAAAGAGGGCAGTTTGAAACTACATTCAAATTCAAACTGTTTTTATCCCATGAACTCAAAAGTGGGAGACATATTCTTACTCAGCACATTTCTGTGAGCTCACACACCAATTTTCACTCCATTTGGAGTCGATCTTGACATGAGCTAAGTGGGGCAAATTCAAACTTTATTTGAATTTCAAACTGAACATGTGCTGAAATTTATCCAAACCAAACCCAATTTGAATTCTAGTCAATTCAAATGGCTTAGGGGTGAATAATTTGAATCACCATGGGCATTTTGGGGCTTACTGTTTACAACAGAGATGAGGAGTTAATCTTAGAGGTTAAAATGGGGGTGGGACCCACCTGTCATTGGCTGCTGAAGACTTGCAACCGAAGCATGGACTTTGCCTCTGCCGGTTCAATGCCACCGAGGGCAGCTGCGATCGCCACCGAGGAGGAGCAGCGCCACCAGCTGCTTCCCGCTTCCACACGCGAGCCCAAGGGCGGTTCCGGGAGCCTCTTAAGGCGCTCCACCGAGGCAAGCACCACTCGCTTCCTCCTCTCCGGTGAACACCGAGCCCCTGCCTTCCGCCTCTCTGCTTGATTGGGAAACCACAAAAACATCGCGCCCCCTCCTTCCCCGAGCTGCTAGGCAACACCCTGAGGACACACTCCACTTTCCCGACGCCAAAAACCCCGAGGCCCGGCCTTCGTTGCCCGAGAACGATTGCCACAGCGGCGACCTAACCTCAGCCAAAGGTTAGGCGCTCGTGGACAGCGTTCCACAGGGGATTTCACGGGTCAGCAAGAGCGGCAACAGGACCGCGCGACCACCGTGTTTCTCTCCTCCAAGTCTTGAAGCAAACCGTGAAGAATCCACTACGAATTTCCAGATTTTGCTCCGGCGGGCTTAAACCGAGCTTCCAGTACGGATTCCTTGAATTCCCGCTCTATGATCCTTCTTAGGTTATCAAATCCTGCACATAGGCACTGGACTAGCCGGGGATCAATTTCCTTTCTGCATCCGTGGTATGAAACCGACTAGGAGGGACGAATTTTGAGCTCGATCGAGGACGTTCATGGCGGGCACGATCGGTCACACGGTGCCGACTGACTTGCCGCCATCTTTGAACACTTTTGAAACCTTGTCGAGCTTCCTAGAGCTGCGCTGGTGATGTAGAGCCCATCGGCACAAGAGATGGCGTGCTAGAGACCTCGGACAACGGTGCCGAACCACAGCAGTAGCCGCCGCACGTCGCGGAGCTGGTTCCGACCACCGACATCCCAAACAGAGCCCACCAACGTGTTCCTCGATGCCCTAAACCCTCTGGCGGCGAGTTTCTGGCTGGGCGGCGGCCGGGAACGCTGGTCCGGCGAGCTCCGGGTCTGCTACGGCGAGGGGAGGCGGCGCGGGCACGAGGGCGCGTCAGGAGGAGGACGAAGCCCGCTGGCCCACGCGTCAGCGACTCAAAATTTCAAATCAGGATCGGGTGCGGCTGGGATCCGTTGTGCTGGCACGAAGGAACCCGTAGACCACGGTGTGCTGACGCATCAGTGCGCAACACGTGTCCCCGTGGCCCACCCGCAAGTATAAACTTTTCCCCGATTTTCAGAATTCATTCAAACTTCAAATCCTCATAACTTGGGCTAGAAAGCTCCAAATCGAGTGAACCAAATTTTGTTGGATTCAGATCTCTGAGCAATTTCCAGCAAATCAAGTTTCACTTCATGAAAACCTGTAATTCTCCAGAATTAATTCCTCAAAATTTAAACTGTTTGGAATTTTAACTGGAGAATCCCTTGGAGGAAAATTCTGAAATTTTGCTGGGATGTTCACCAAAATATCCCTGAACTACAATAAAAATTTCAGGTCCAATTGAGCTAATTTGATCCACCTAATGGTGTGATTAGTGAAACTGTTCCAGAGAAAATAGAAAGTGTTGAGAAACATTTTCAGAATTTTCCCTGAAAATTTGTTAGCTCACATCTTTAGCTAGAAACCTTCAAATTAAGTGAGATCAACTCCATTAGAACCCTATGAAAATCTAGTTTTCAGAAAGTCATAGTTTGTTTCATAAAAATCCTTAGAACACCCTAAAAGCCTTCAATTAAAGTCAAGTACATAATTAATTGTGGAGGGCTCAAATGATCTTTGCTGCAACTAAAACTTGACCAAATCTCTGTTTAGGTTGTAATCAAGCCACAGTAAATGTTTCGCAGTAAATTCAGTCAAATGCATTTAAATTAATACATATCCTTGTATATCATGTAGTCGCTAAGGTCGAGGAGGAACCCGAAGTCCTAGACTTCGTTACTCCAGAGGAGCAGCTAGTCTATGACCAAGAGCAGCAAGGCAAGCTCCGGTTTGCATTTAACCTTTTTATAAATTTTTATTGTTTTGAGCACTTACTTGAGTATTATGATTCCTTGCATTAGAGTCTTGTTTGGAAACCCAATTGCATAGCCAAGAAAACCATGGGTTGGGTTTAGGATTGCAAAACCCCGTTAGCTACTGCAAAGCTAAGTTAGGGGAGGATTCGGTACAAGTCGAGTAGTTGGAACTACTGGCGAGCATAGGCTAGAGGCACTCGACTCGGGTAGATAGAGCACATAATACACATGGCAAGAAAAATGAGACCGAGCGGAGAGTAAGGGCAGCAGGACTTCGGGGCCTGTGTGCTACAGCTCCGCTTGTGTCGATTGAGGACCGAGCCATGTGTGGGCCTGTTGAACAAGCTAGAACAGTACCGAAGACCTACCGGCTATATGGGAACCGGGAAACTGATGTAACTCGGGTAGCTGGGTATTGAGGCATTGCCCGTCGTTCAGAGGGTAGGTTGAGAGCTTGAGGTGTAAATCGCTGGTGGCACTGAGATTCGCGTGCAGAGACCTCTTTCTCGGGATGATGGGACCGGTTTAATATTTGGCTGACGGGTGAAAGGTGGTTGCGTACGGCGTCCGTGATGGTTGCTGTAGGCAACATCGAGTACGGCCGTACGTGACGGGTTATTGGGGTAACCCTGCAGGTGTAAATCGATTATAATCGCCATCCCTTGTGGTCAGTGAGTACCACTTGTTCACTGTACCGTGACGTAGAAAGAATAGGCTAGTTACATGTTAAAATGTTGCTGATTGAAAGATGGACTTGATTGTTAATGATTTGCTGTAGTCTAGAGCTAACTAAAGTTCTTTTCAACTTTGGGCAAAGTACATGAGAGAAATGCGTTTCTTGTTTGATTGCGGCACTCTCATGTGCCTTAGCGTAAGGTTCTCCACAACCTGCTGCTAAAAACTTGAAAGTAAGGTTCCACTAATTAGGCGAGTCCTTTGCAACTGGTTTTTATCTCATGTACCCATCACCCCTCATGTAGAAGTTCCATGTTTAGGAGAGACGGGTCAGTCTTGCTGAGCCTTCGTGCTCACTGCTTGTGTTTGAAGCTTTTGCAGGGTTCTATGAGGAGGGTAATCCCGTCGAGTGGGAGTCATGCACGCCGCCGTATTAGTGTGCGTGCGTGCTAGCAAGGACACGTTCACGGGCTGAACGTGGACTTGATGCGTAGTCTACGCCCGTGAGTGTAGACTGGACCTATTTTGATGTAAAAATGTTCATAAACCACTTTATGTAATAAAAGTTTTGCTTCCGCTTTGTACCTTTGATGTGTTTTATCCGGTGCTGTGCAACGCAGCACCCCTCAGCGTGATCCTGGCTCGACAAGACCGTGGGGTCATGTCATGATAAACTCACAAAATGCAAAAGTTGTATTTACCACATGTATCTTATAGGGGTTGAGCATATGAAAAACTCCAACACCTTGATAGGAATTCTCATGCCAAATTTTACCCAAATCCAAAAACCTTTTGAGGTGTTTTTGGGTACAACTATAAAAAGGCTAGTTTGAACTCAAATTCAAATTCAAACTCCTTTAATCCCATAAATTCAAAAGTGGGTTTCATATTCACACTCAGCACATTTTTGTGAGCTCACACACCAATTTTCACTCCATTCGGTGTTGATCTTGACATGAGCTAATTTGGCTAAGATCAAATCAAATTTGAATTTCAGTTCACATGTGCTGCAAATTCTATCAAACCAATTTCCCAAATTTGATCACATTGCGAACAAAATCCAAATTTGGTGATAGATCAAATGGACAAGGGCATTAGGGTCTTCAAAGTGTAGAGCAGTAGGAAAATTGATGTTCAGACTTTAAACTAGGGGGTGGGGCCCTCTTGTCAGCCTCACAAGTGAGCGAACCAACTGAAGAACAGAGGCGCTCGGTTTCTCGGGCTGCAGCAGCGGACGCCACCGCGCTGAATCCTCCGCGCCAGCACCTGCTTCGCCCACGCCCCCTCTGGAGCTGCCGCTCGGAGTTGCTATCCCTCCCCAAGCAGCTCAAAGATGAGTTCTTCTCTGTTCTCACGTGCTCACTTGTTATTGGTGCTGCTCCCGCAAAAACCATCGCCACCGCCGCTCTCGGTGTCGCCCGATCACACACCGCAACCAAGCGTCGGTTGAGCGAGCTCTCCACAGCAAAAACGATCGCCATCTCATGCTCTAGCATGCTACCACTTCACACTGAGGTTTCCTTGTGGATGTTGGTGGCCAATTAAGGATTTCCACCAAGCCCTCGTGAGCACCGGCAGAACTCCACTTCGGGTCGCTGTGGACAGAGCGCCACAGCCGTCGTCGTCTCCCACTTGCTACACAAGAAAGGTGTGCTATACTCGCTAGATTGTGTAGCTGCAATCCTTGTAGTAAATGATCAACCATGTGTAGAGAATTTCCAAGAATCCTGAAACCTAGAGGAAACTAGCCGAGCTCGGTCTCAACCCAAATTCGGGTTACACGATCCCGCAAAGCTCGAGCCGTCTTGCACATAGCTTGTACACGTCCTAGCGCATCTCCTCGAAGAAGAACCGAATGAAACCATCCATAGTCGACCAAGTTCTAGCCATTTTTCGTGCCGTCATGGGAAAAACGCCTTGGGTCGTCTGTGAGGTCAGTGTCGCAGCCACTTCCACCGTCGGCTAAGCTCATATCTTTGATTCCTGAGTTCTACCGGTGCTGGAGGAGAAGATGGTTGAGCATTTGGGGTTTTCCCGAGCTCACTACACGTTGCCGGAGTTGCTCCGCCTTGGTGTACCATCGGGGGCTATTTTCCGGTCAGCGGCGATCACCGCCGACCTCACCAGCATGTTCCTCACGTCGGACTAGGCCCTAGTGGCGAGTCTCGTGAAGTTTGGCGCATGGAATCGACCGGCGGCGAGCTTCGCCAGAGTGCACCGCCGCGGGACAGCCGGGGGTCGGGAGGAAGACAAAGCCGGCGGGTCCCAGTGGTCAGCCTCTGTACAGAGTGCGCTCGCGCCGCGTTTAAATTAAACAAAGCGGCCGGCTCGCTGTCAGTGGCCCAGGCAGCGTGGAAGGAATTCCTGTTGGATAATAATTCCGAATTTAGCTCCAACTTCATAAATCCATAAAATTGGCTAGGAAGCTCCAATTTGGGTGAACCAAATTTTGTTGGATTCAGCTCTCTGATTAATATCCAACAAATCAAGTTTCACTTCACGAAAACCTTTATTTCTCCAGAATTAATTCTTCAAAGTTTAAACTGTTTAGAATTTTAATTGGAGAATCCCTTAGTGGAAAATTCTGAAATTTGGCCAGGATGTTCATCATAACATCCATGAGCTACCATAAAAATATAAGATCTATTTGAGCTCATTTGATCCACCTAATGGTGTGATTAATGAAACTGTTTCGGACAAAATGAAAAATGTCCAGAAACATTTTTCAGATTTTCTCTGAACTTGTTTAGCTCATATCTTTGTCCAGGAATCTTGAAATTAGGTGAAACCAATTCCATTAGAACCCTCTGAATATCTAGTTTCCAGAAAGTCATGGCCTGCTCCATGAAAATTCCCAGAACACTCTAAGAGCTCCAATTAGGGCCAAATACACATATATTTGTGGAGGGCTCAAATGAGCTTTGCTGCAAAAGAAATTTGGTCAAGTTTCTATTTATATTGTATCCAAACCACAGTAAAAATTTAAGATTCATTGGGCCTGTCTAGCATTACCTATAGTCTTAATAATATTAACTTTAAACTCACATGCATTTAAATTGATACGTACATGTATTTGCTTCATGCAGTCACTAAGATTGAGGAGGATCCAGAAGTCTTAGACTTTATAACTCCTGAGGAACAGCTAGCGTACAACCAGCAGCAGCAAGGCAAGCTCCAGTTTACATTAGCCTTTTTATAAATTTTATTGTTTTGAGAACTTACATTAAGTACCCACATTACTTTTGCATTAGAGTCTTGTTTGAAAACCCAATTGCATAGCCAAGAAACCACTGAGTTTGCGCTTAGGTTTTTAAACCTTGATTAGCTACTGCATTGCTAAGATAGTGTAGGATTCGGTACAAGTCGAGTAGTTGGAACTGCTCGCGAGAATAGGCTAGAGGCACACCACTCGGTTAGAGATAGCAAATGGAACACATGGCAAGAAAAATGAGACCGAGCGGAGGGTAAGGGAAGAAGGACATTGGGGCATGGGCCGCTTGTGTCGATTGAGGACTGAGCCGTGTGCAGGCCTGTTGAACAAGCTAGAACAGTACCGAAGACCTACCATATATATGGGAACCGGGAAACCGATGTAATTTCGGTAGCTAGGTGTTGAGGCATTGCTTGACGTCCAGAGGGTAGGTTGAGAGCTTGAGGTGTAAATCGGCTGGCGGCACTGTGGATGCGTGCACAGAGACCTCTTGCTCGGAACGATAGGACCGGTTCAACATTTGGCCGACGGATGAAATGTGGTTGCGTATGATGTACGTGATAGTTGCTGTAGGCAACATCGAGTACGGGTGTACGTGACGGGTTATTCGGGTAACCCTGCAGGTGTAAATCGATTATAATCGCCATCCCTCACGGTCAGTGAGTACCACTTGTTCACTGTACTATGACGTAGAAAGAACAGGCTAGATTCATGTTAAAAGTTGCTGATTGAAAGCTATACCTTGGTTGCTAATGATATGTTGTAGTTTAGAGCAAATTAAAGTTCTATTTAACCTTGGTAAAAGCACATGGGAGAAATGTGTTTCTTGTTTGATTGAGGCTCTCTTATGTGTCTTAGCATGAGGTTCTCTACAACTTTCTGCTAAAACTTGAAAGTAAGGTTCAACTATTTAGGTGTGTCCTTGCAACTTACTTTCCTATTACACATTGCAATTCCAGCATGTAGAGTTACATGTGTAGGTGAGAAGGGTAATACTTGCTGAGCCATCATGCTCACTGCTTGTGTTTGAACATTTTGTAGGGGGTTATGAGGAGGAAACTTCCGAGGAGGAGAAGGATCACCAAGAGGGCAACCCCGTCGATTGGGAGTCGTGCACGCCGCCGTGTTAGTGTGCTTGTGTGCTAGAGGGGACACGTTCACGGGCTGAACGTGAACTCTGTGCTTAGTCTACGCCCGTGAGTGTGGACTGAACATATTTTGTTATAAACATGTTCATAAAATCTTTTATGTAATAAAACTTTGCTTCTGCTTTGTACCTTTATGTGTGTTATCCGGTGCTGTGCAACGCAGCACCCCTCAGTGCGATCCGGGCTAGTCGAGGCCTGGTGGGCCCTCGCAGCGTGGTATCAGAGCTCGCTTGAGCTTTAACTCACTTAAAAAGGTCATCATTTTAAAAAACTCGGTGAGGAACGAATTAGTAGCCCATATAAGGATGTTATTAGTGTATAGTAAGTAGAATTACTAACCTATGTGCTTATGTCGGAAAATCATGCATCTCGGGACGTCATATATGTCTTGGGGGGTGCATGTAAGCGCTGTCCACCAGTGCGCACAAGCTAAAGGGTGGAGCCTCACGGGTGGAAGGTAACCCAGCCAGCTTTAGTATCCTCTACGACTCTTCATGTCGTTTTGGGTATTCGAGCAACTCCCTTCCCTGGCGTGCTGCGAGCAAGTTTGGGAGACCCCGTCACGTGGTTTGTAACATGAACACGTAGCTCAAGGCGTGATTGGCTTGAGAACAACCGTGCCAGTGATGACGGACGGTTGTATGAACTGTATTTGGACCAGGTTCGGTGTGCAGCCGAGCTAGACGATTATGTGAGTTATTTGCAAGTAGTGTAACCACTAAACGGTAGACGAGTAGCACACGTGTGCGAGAGACGTTTAGTGCCACTGAACTAACCAAGACGGCTAAGTCCGGTATAGGTTTTTCTTTGTGAGGAACGTAGTACCGACATGAACTGGTGACGCTTCGACGTCACACTCTACTAAATGATCAACATCATTGTAAAACTTGAAGATTTTGATCTAGAGCACTAAAACTGTGACTTAACTTCTTTCCTGAATCAGGATGTTCAAAGTTAACAAGTTTTCAACTTATAGGATATTAAGGACAGAGTCCCCTGGTTTCAGCTGGAATAAGACTGAAGTTAAACAGAGGTTAGAGGATGAGTTTTTTTTTCGAGGTTGGGGTCATATGATATATTTCTGTAAAGATTTGGAAGAGCTTTACAACTTTTCCATTGATGTCCAGAGGTGTTTCATCCCTTAACCAGCCAAAAAATGCAGTAGAGTTGAAACTGTCCAGAAAATAGGGCAGAGCAAATACTCTCTGTAACTATGTGTAAATTGAGCATAACTTCCTGCATAACAATCCCAAAAATAGAAAATGAGGTAGTTCTGAAATATTCATGGTATGGGTTACAACTTTCTAACAGAAAGTATTGTCAAATTCGAGGTAGAATTAATTGGAATTCTTGGATCAAATCAGTACCTCAAGCAGGGAGGTGCTGTCCAATTCTCTCCATAAATTTTGTCAAATTTGACATCTCATAACTTTTGAACCAGGGCATATATGAGCCAAAGCAAATACTTTCTGGAAATCTATTGAAGTTAGCTTTAACTTTGATGTTGAGCTCCAGAATTGGTTTTGTCTTTATCAAGGTTTAAATCAGGTTGAAATGGAAACTGGTCAGAGCTGTCAGTTTGGGCAGCTGACCAGCAATTAAATTTGTTCTAAGTTTGATTTGTGTTTCAAAATTTTATGTGTTCAATGACATGTTTTAATGTTATAACTCAATTATTTACTGTTGAAATGCATATTTGACCTTTTTCGAATATATTTCCACAGATGACAGCGGATAAACAACTGGAGAACGGGTGGGTGGCATCCCTCTGTTCTCAACGCAGCAGTTATCCAGAACTGTTGAAGCTATGCTTCAACATTTTGTGTACGTGGAAACGCCGCAGTACCTCACCAAGGAAGAAGGCGAGGAGGGGAACAGGACATGGACCATCTATGTCGATGTTCCAGCAGGACCTATGCCACCCGGTTGTGCACCGTTCACCATCAAGGTGAGAGGTAGACAACCGGAGGAGATGTGACTGTTGGCAGGTTTCTGCCAACTACACGTGAGAGCTATGGAGGGCACTCCATACGTGCTTGTTCCGGTGGAGGGACGAGCTAATCATGTGTGGAGGGAGAGGTACGCTGTGGCAACTGACTCGAAATGCCCAAGCTACAACCCGCGGAAGCAAACCTCAGCCTCCAGTTGATGGCAGGAAGGACGGTGATGGACAGCCAAGCTGTCGACACGGATCGTCTTGCCGTGGAGCTCAAGGAGAGCACCAGCCACCGAGACCATTTCGAGAGTGCTCACAGCACACTCCGTAATGTGCTCCTTCCAATGATATAGCGACTGAACCAACAACACAATCAGTTGCGTCTTCTGAAGAAGGAGAAGAAGAGAAGCCGTGTCGACATCACGGCTTTACAGCAGCAAGTACAGGCCTTAACCCAGCAGAATGAGGTCCTCACTCAATAGCTTGATGATGCTATTGAGGATAGCCAGGGCTGGGAAGAGGACTAATACCAGGCCATGGACGAGGTGCATGCATTGCAAGACCTCGTGCCTCCAGTAGTGGGCCTACCGATGGTAGGTGTCGTACCCGTGGTTTTGGGTATCCCGGCGATGTGGGAACCTGAACCCGAAGAGGAGGTCATGGACCCGGAGCCACCAGAAGAAGTAGTGGAGGAGGACGACCCGCAGGAGGTCGAGTTCTACTCCGAATAGTGAGTTACCATTGGCAAGTAGGGCAGCGAGGGTGGTGTGTAAAAACTTTTGTAATCGGTGACATGTCGTGTAGACAGTAGCATGTGTATAGGTAATGACAACATGAGCACGACTTCTCGGGGATCCGAGAGTAATGTATCCTGTATAAAGTTTCTGCTTTTATCAATATATGTGAATGTTGTGCAAGTTTATTTATGTGTCACTTCAATACCTACTATTTTATATGGAATTTTAAGAATGACATGTGCTGATCGTTGCTGTCTTGAATTTCAGAATGACTCACACTCGTACCAACCCGGAGGTTGGGGATTCTAGTCAGGGGGAGATGCCTCCCAACAGCCTCCCGAGGATTCCTCGGGACGGCAACAGCAGCAACAGCAACAACCGCCACCACCAACGGTTACGTTGGCCGACATCGTTGCGGCCATGGCGGGTTCACATCAGCAGCACACGGAGTTGCTGCAAACTCTAATTGCAAATACGTCTTGACCAGAGAGGCGTCAAGACCGAGAGGAGCGCCAACAAAGCTCCTACTCCCACTTTCTGGCTACTCATCCCCCGGTATTCTCAAGGGCGGATGAACCCCTCGAGCGGACAACTGGCTCCGCACGATGGAGATGAAGTTTGGGCTGCTCCAAGTGAATGAGCAGCGCAAGACTCAGTTCGCGGTCCAGCAGCTTCAAGGGTCCGCGAGCGCTGTGTGGGCAAACTTTTGTGCCTCGAAACCCACCGAGCGAGTAATGACCTGGGCGGAGTTTCGGACGACCTCAGGGCCTATCACATACCGCCGGGTCTGAAGAAGAGGAAGACACAAGAATTCCTCCATCTGCAGCAAGGACACAGGAACGCGCAGGAATACTCCAGGGCGTTCAACGATCTCGCGCTCTACGCTTCATATCACGCTGATACCGATGAGAAGCGGCGGGATCACTTTTACCAGGGGCTTAATCCGCTCCTGAAGGACAAACTGGCGATGTTCAATCACGGCAGCCTCAATGACATTATTGATGCTGCGATTGTTCAAGAGGACTCCGGCAAGGAGTTAGCGGCGGTGGAGAAGAAGCGAAGCGCACCGCAGAACAATAGAGAGGGAGGTGGTCCTCCACAGAAATACCGGATGGTGTATCGCTTACCATCGGGTCCACGCTGGCAGCCACCACAGCGGCTGATGCAATTCCACAGTCGGCCATATTCTCCACTGGCATTCTGGCCGGCATTACCAGCACCACCTCCGCAGCAACAACAGCAGCAGCAGGCGATGCCGCATGCGTTTGCACCTCAGCAGCGCATGCCGGGCTTTCGTCCTCCAAGCATGCTACAAATGCAGTTGCCCAGGGCACTTCGCCAACAACAGCCCCGAGAGGCAAGATGGTGGAGTGGTACCACAATTTCAGGGGAGGAATGAGCCCCGGAACCCCATTAATGCACGGTGGGCAAATCCTAAGCCCGGCACCGTCCACCAACTCGCCATAGAGGACATGCCGGAGGGGGAGCCAATCCTTGCGGGTATGTTCCAACTCAACCAGCATCCCGCTATATTGTTATTTGATTTAGGCGCCACACATAATTTTATTAGCCAATCTTTTATTTCTAAACACAGCTTGCAAATACTACCCACCGAAAGTCCTTACTTGATTTGTTCACCGGGTGGGAAAATTTCAGCAAGCATGATGGTTTCAAAACCGCCATTATGCTTAGAGGGTAGAGTATTCCCTACGTCTCTCATAGCTTTAGAGGGATAAAAGGTCGATGTCATCCTAGGGATGTCGTGGTTAACCCGTCACGGCGCTGTTTTAGACACCGTCCTCCGAGTCGCGCATCTACACCCAGAAATGCACGAGTCTCACTCATTATTTCTGGACAGGTTAGAAATAAAACTTCCAAGTGTATATCAATCCACCACCATCAGATTGGAAGACATTTCAGTAGTCCGTGAGTTCCGTGACGCGTTCTCGGATGATTTGCCGGGGATGCCGCCTGACCGAGAGGTGGGGTTCAAGATTAAACTTGCACCGGGAACTATGCCAACATCCCTAATGCCGTACAAGATGGCGCCAAAGGAGTTGGCAGAATTGAAAACGCAGTTGACGGACCTGCTGGAGAAGGGTTTTATTAGGCTGAGTTCCTCTCCATGTGGCTGTTCGGCATTATTTGTGAAGAAGAAAGATGAGACGTTGCGGCTATGTTGAAGGGCATTAGTCCACTAAACGCCGTAACTACAAAGAACAAGTACCCGTTGCCACGGATCGACATGTTGTTTGATCAGTTGGTCGAAGCAAAGATCTTTTCCAAGATGGACTTAAGATCCGGGTACCATCAGATTAAGATACGGGCTGAGGATATTCCGAAGACAGCGTTCTCAACGAGGTACGGGCTTTATGAGTACCTAGTCATGTCCTTCGGCCTCACCAACGCTCCAGCTCACTTCATGTACTTGATGAACTCAGTATTTATGCCGGAGCTGGACATGTTTTTCGTGGTCTTCATCGATGACATTTTAGTATATTCAAAGTCGGAGGAAGAACACACGAAGCATCTGCGTATATTCTTGCAACGGATGCAGGATCACAAACTATACGCGAAATTCAGCAAAAGCGAATTCTGGATATCGCAAGCGTCTTTCCTCGGGCATATTATTTCAGCAGAGGGCATCGCTGTAGACCCGAGTAAGATGACACAAGTGCTGAATTGGAAGTCCCCAAGAACTGTTCACGTGGTACGGAGTTTCCTTGGACTCGCGTGATATTATCCAATGCTCATTCCAAACTTCTCGAAGATTGCCAAGCCTATGACCGAGCTGCTGAAGAAGGCTACCAAATCTGTTTGGGGTCCAGCATGTGAAGCAGCGTTCAAGGCATTAGTGAAGCACTTAACATCAGCACCGGTTTTGGCGCAGCCAGACACAACAAAACCGTTCGATGTGTACTGCGATGCATCAGGCATTGGGCTCGGATGTCTGCTGATGCAAGACCGAAGGGCGGTCGCGTATGGATCACGGCAGCTCAGGAACCATGTGCAAAATTATCCAACTCATGACTTAGAGCTCGCTTCCGTGGTACTCGCAATCAAAATGTGGAGGCACTACCTACTCGGTAACCTCGTACACTTATATACTGACCACAAAATTCTCAAGTATATATTTACTCAGAAGGAGCTGAACATGAGGCAACGAAGATGGTTGGAGTTGATAAAGGATTACGAAATAGAGATCCATTATAACCCCGGCAAGGCAAACATAGTGGCAGATGCCCTGAGTCGCAAGTCACACATCAACAATCTGACCATCACACCGTTGGAAGAGAGTGAGCCACCATTGCATGTGATTCCACATGGGGCTCTCTACAACTTAGTTTTGATTCCCACCATCCGTGAAGAGATAGCGGCAGCTCAGAAACATGACAAGGGCATGTCGCATTTGCGGAGACGTGTATACAGTGGGGAGCTGAAGTGTTTCCGGAACGACGGAGATGGCGTCCTATGGTTCAAGGACCGGATCGTCCTACCCCGTAACCAGGAGTTGCGGAAGAAAATCTTTGATGAGGCTCACTTGTCAATGTTTTCTATTCACCCCGGCAGAAACAAGATGTATCAGGAACTCAGAAGCAAGTTTTGGTGGACACGGATGAAGTGGGAGATCGCGAAGTACGTGTCCGAGTGTGATACAAGCCGAAGGGTGAAGGCAGACCATATGAGAAAACCGGGACTACTACAACCACTGGGCGTTCCTGCCTGGAAGTGGGAAGATGTGAGCATGGACTTCATCGTCGGTTTACCCACCACATTTCAGAAGCATGATTCAGTGTGGGTGATCGTCGACCGGCTCACCAATATTGCTCATTTTATCCTGGTCAACACCAACTACAACGCCAAGAAGTATGCTGAATTATACATCTCACGGATCATGTGCTTATACGGCGTACCCAGTACCACTATTTTGGATCGGGGCACTTTATTTGTGTCTTGTTTTTTGGCGCAGTTGCATGCTTCTTTGGGGACGAAGCTGATACGTAGTTCAGCGTACCACCCGCAGACGGATGGGCAAACCGAGTGGGTAAATCAGATTTTAGAAGATATGCTACGAGCTTGTGCTATCAACCACGGTAAGAATTGGGATTATCACTTACCGTTAGCCGAGTTCTCGTGCAACAATGGGTACCAAGCCATCTTCAAGATAGCGCCTTACGAGCGCTATATGGAAGAAAATGCAGCACACAACTGAATTGGTGTGAGTCTGGTGAAAGGGTCACAATCGAGATTGATCTTGTCAACAACGCAGAAGAAAAAGTTCGGCTGATTCAAGCGAACTTAAAAGCCGTACAATCCCGAAAAAACAGTATGCCGACCAGATAAGACGCCTGTTACAATTCGAAGTCAGGGATCACGTGTATCTACGTGTGTCTCCAATGAAGGGTGTGAACAGATTCGGGGTTAGAGGAAAGTTGGCACCCTGATTCATCGGTCCTTTCCAGATTACAGAAAGATGTGGGTTAGTTGCATACCGGCTGGAAATACCAGTGACACTATCTGGTGTGCACGACGTCTTTCACATTTCTTAGCTGAGGAAGTGTCTTAAGCTATCAACTACCGTTCAGCTGGGGGATATTGAAGAACTGAGACCGGATCTCACTTATCGGGAGGAACCGGTTCAGTAATTGATGAAAAGGCCCGAACCACACGCAACCGTACGTTGTGGTTCTACAAAGTTCTACGGAGTAATCACTACGTAGATGAAGCGACATGGGAGAGCGAAAGCTTTCTTCGCGCGAACTACCCCGTCTTTTTAACGTCACACCTACCTTAATTTTCCACCGTCCTCTCTCTCATTTTCACCTTATAACCTCGGATGAGATTCCTTTAAGGTGGGAGGAATGTAAGGGATCAAGTTTTGCATACACTCAAAGTGTTCATCAAACCACACAACCCTCATTTGAGGAAAGTTTATGAACACATTTGAAGAGCAAGTAAACACCATCAACATAGCCATTAGGTGATAAACTCACAAAATGCAAAAGTGGTATTTACCACATGCATCATATAGGGGCTGAGCATATGAAAAACTCCTACACCCTGCTAGGAATACACATGCAAAATTTTACCCAAATCCAAAAACCTTTTGAGGTGTTTTTGGGTACAACTAGGAAAAGGCTAGTTTGAACTTAAATTCAAATTCAAACTCCTTTCATACCATGAATTCAAAAGTGGGATTCATATTCACACTTGGAGCTAAATTGGCTAAATTCAAATCAAATTTGAAATTCAGTTCACATGTGCTGCAAATTCAATCAAACCAATTTCCCAAATTTGATCACTTTTCAAATCAAATCCCAATTTGGTGATTGATCAAAAGGACAAGGGCATTAGGGTCTTCAAAGTGTAGAGCAGTAGGAAAATTGAAGTTCGAGGTTAAACTAGGGGGTGGGGCCCTCTTGTCAGCCTCACAAGTGAGCAAACCGACCGAAGAACAGAGGCGCTCGGTTTCTCGGGCTGGAGCAGAGGACGCCACCGCGCTGAATCCTCGGGGCCAGCACCTGCTTCGCCCACGCCCCTCTGGAGCTGCCTCTCGGCGTCGCTATCCCTCCCTGAGCAGCTCAAAGCCGAGTTCTTCTCTGTTCTCACGTGCTCACTTGTTCTCGGTGCTGCTCCCGCAAAAACCATCGCCACCGCAGCTCTCGGTGTCGCCCAATAACACACTGCAACCATGCATCGGTTGAGCCAGCTCTCCACGGCAAAAACAATTGCCATCTCATGCTCTAGCGTGCTACCACTTCACACCGAGGTTTCCTTGTGGTGGTTGGCGGCAAATTAAGGATTTCCACCAAGATCTCGCGAGCACCAGCGGAACTCCACTTCGGGTCGCTGTGGACAGAGCGCCACAGCCGTCGTCGTCTCCCACTTGCTACACAATAAAGGTGCGCTATACTCCCTAGATTGTGTAGCTGCAATCGTTGTAGTAAATGATCAACCGTGTATAGAGAACTTCCAAAAATCCTGAAACCTAGAGGAAACTAGCCGAGCTCGGTCAAAACCAAAATTCAGGTTACACGATCCCCCAATGCTCGAGCCGGCTTGCACATAGCTTCTACACGTCCTAGCACATCTCCTCAAAGAAGAACCGAATGAAAGCATCCATAATCGACCAAGTTTTTGCATTTTTCATGCCGCCATGGGAAAAATGCCTCGGGTCATCAGCGAGGTCAGTGTTGCGGCCATTTCCACCATCGTCTAAGCTCATATCCTTGATTCCTTAGCTCTTCCGGTGCCCTAGGAGAAGACGGTTGAGCATTTGCGGTTTTCCAGAGCTCACTACAAGTTGCCGGAGTTGCTTAGCCTCGGTGTACTGTCGGGGGATATTTTCTGGTCACCGGCGATCACAGCCGACCTCACCAGTGTGTTCCTCACGTCGGACTAGGCCCTAGCGGCAAGTCTCGTGAAGTTTGGCGCAGGTAATCGACAGGCGGCGAGCTTCGCCGGAGTGCGCCGCCGCGGGACAGCCGGGGGTCGGGAGGAAGATGAAGCCGGCGGGTCCCAGCGGTCAGCCGCTGTACAGAGCGCGCGCACGCCGTGTATAAATTAAACAAAGTGGCGGGCCCGCTATCAGTGGCCCAGGCAGCGCGGGAAGGAATTCCTGTCGGAAAATAATTCAGAATTTAGCTCCAAATTCATGAATTCATAAGTTTGGCTAGGAAGATCCAATTTGGGTAAACCAAATTTTGTTGGATTCAGCTCTCTGAGTACTTTCCAACAAATCAAGTTTCACTTCATGAAAACCTTTATTTCTCCAGAATTTATTCTTCAAATTTTAAACTATTTAGAATTTTAACTGGAGAACCCCTTAGTAGAAAATTATGAAATTTGGCCAGGATGTTCATCATAATATCCCTGAGCTACCATAAAAGTCATGGTGTGATTAATGAAACTGTTTCAGAGAAAATGAAAAATGTCCAGAAACATTTTTCAGATTTGCTCTGAACTTGTTTCGCTCGTATCTTTGGCAGGAATCTTCAAATTAGGTGAAGCCAATTCCACTAGAACCCTCTGAAAATCTATTTTCCAGAAAGTCATGGCTTGCTCCATGAAAATCCCCAGAACACCCTAAGAGCTCCAATTAAGGTCAAATACACATATATTTGTGGAGGGCTCAAATGAGCTTTGCTGCAACTGAAATTTGATCAAGATTCTATTTAGATTGTATCCAAACCACGGTTAAAATTTCAGAATCATTGGGCCTGTCTAGCAGTACCTATAGTCTTAATAATATTAACTGTAAACTCACATGCATTTAAATTGATACATACATGTATTTGCTTCATGTAGTCGCTAAGGTTCAGGAGGAGCCAGAAGTCTTAGACTTCATAGCTCCGGAGGAACAGCTAGCGTACCAGCAGCAGCAAGGCAAGCTCCGGTTTGCATTAGACTTTTTATAAACTTTATTGTTTTGAGAACTTACATTGAGTACCCACTTTACTTTTGCATTAGAGTCTTGTTTGAAAACCCAATTGCATAGCCAAGAAACCCATGGGTTTGTGCTTAGGTTTCTAAACCTCGATTAGCTACTGCAATGCTAAGATAGTGTAGGATTCAGTACAAGTCGAGTAGTTGGAACTGCTCAAGAGAATAGGCTAGAGGCACACCACTCGGTTAGAGATAGCAAATGGAACACATGGCAAGAAAAATGAGACCGAGTGGAGGGTAAGGGCAGCAGGACGTTGGGGCCTGGGTGCCATAGCTCTGCTTATGTCGATTGAGGACCGAGCCGTGTGTGGGCCTGTTGAACAAGCTAGAACAGTACTGAAGACCTACAAGATATATGGGAACCGGGAAACCAATGTAATTTGGGTAGCTTGGTGTTGAGGCATAGCTTGTCGTCCAGAGGGTAGGTTGAGAGCTTGAGGTGTAAATCGGCTGGCGGCACTGTGGATGCGCGCGCAGAGACCTCGTGCTCGGGACGATAGGACCGGTTCAACATTTGGCTGATGGATGAAAGGTGGTTGCGTACGACGTATGTGATAGTTGCTGTAGGCAACATCGAGTACGGGCGTACGTGACGGGTTATTCAGGTAACCCTGCAGGTGTAAATCTATTATAATTGCCGTCCTTCACTGTCAGTGAGTACCACTTGTTCATTGTACCGTTACGTAGAAAGAACTGGCTAGAGCCATGTTAAAAGTTGCGGATTGAAAGCTATACCTTGGTTGCTAATGATATGTTGTAGTTTAGAGCAAATAAAAGTTCTTTTTAACCTTGGGCAAAGCACATGAGAGACATGTGTTTCTTGTTTGATTGCGGCTCTTTATGTGTCTTAGCGTGAGGTTCTTCACAACTTGCTGCTAAAACTTGAAAGTAAGGTTCAACTATCTAGGCGTGTCCTTGCAACTTACTTTCCTATTACACATTGTAATTCCAGCATGTAGAGTTACATGTGTAGGGTAGACGGGTCAGACTTGCTGAGCCATCTTGCTCACTGCTTGTATTTGAAGCTTTTGCAGGGGATTATGAGGAGGAGACTCCCGAGGAGGAGACGGACCCCCAAGAGGGCAACCCTGTCGAATGGGAGTCGTGCACGGCGCCGTGTTAGTGTGCGTGTGTGCTAGAGGGGACACGTTCACGGGCTGAACATGAACTCTGTGCTTAGTCTATGCCCGTGAGTGTGGACTGAACATATTTCATTGTAAACATGTCCATAAACTCTTTTATGTAATAAAACTTTTCTTCCACTTTGTACGTTTTATGTGTGTTATCCGATGCTGTGCAACGCAACACCCCTCAGCGTGATCCGAGCTAGTCGAGGCAGGGTGGTAGCTCGCA
Organism: Neostapfia colusana; assembly: GCA_030760725.1. Lineage (NCBI taxonomy): Eukaryota > Viridiplantae > Streptophyta > Magnoliopsida > Poales > Poaceae > Neostapfia > Neostapfia colusana. Next base: position 51,590,838 of record JASWHV010000011.1, read on the forward strand.
ATGCATAACCTCTAGTTCACCCCGAATGTAAGAAAAACGAGTGAAATCTAAAGGTTATGAAAATATCAGCCACTTGTTGTTCAGTATTTACATGATGGAGCATAATGTTGTTTTTACATTATCAAGAAGAAAGTGACACCTAATATCAACATGCTTAGTTCTAGAGTGTTGCATGGGATATTTAGCAATGCAAATAGCACTAGTGTTATCAAAAAGCAGTGGGACACTATCTAAATCAACCCCAAGTCCTTAAGTGCCTGAACAATCCAAAGAATTTGAGAACAACGCTAGCAGCAGCTACATATTCAGATTCTAGAGGACCAATTACGAGTGAGTTACCTAAGAATGACAAGCACCCGAAGTACTTTTTCTACCAATCCTACAACCACCAAAATCAGCTTCCGAAAAAACTCTTAAAGTAACGGTTGAGGAGGAAGGAAGAAAGATGCCAACTTCCTGGGTTCCGTGTAAGTAACTTAGTATCCTTTTGACGGCTTGAAGATGTGATGTGCATGGAGAAGCTTGGAATCATGGTTGTTGACTATTTGAACTTCAAGGCATGACAAATATATCCTTCTTCATCATCTTCACAAAACATACACTCCCCTTGAGTATATGCACTTGAATCTCCACAAAAATTGAACACATGATTGCCCAAACGTGTTGAGATGAAGCAGCTGTTCTTGATCAATCTCGTGTAACAGTTTGAATTCAAAAACATATTCTATTTCTTTTATGTCATGTCCGAGATGCATTTATGAAAGAGGAGAACAAAACTTCTTGTATCCGAACACATGTTGAACAAAAGTTCTCCTTTTTATGTGAAATGTAAAGGTCCCAAAAATGTGAATACAAAGAAACTCTTGTTTACAAAAGTTGGGTTAATTGGTATGGAATTTGGGACTTGTTAAAACTTTTCCCCACATGTGATAACACACATGGGGGTTTTCTTCACACAAGTTCAAATGTTTATTTGAAAACTTGGAACCCAAGAGGGGTCTGAAACAAAGATGGGAAGTTCCCATAGGTGTGAGAAAACAAAACTCAGATTTGGAACAATTGTTCAAACTCAAAATTCAAATGAGAGCAACAATGGAATTTCAAAACTGTTGTGCTACAAATCTCATTTGCAGCATCCAAATTAAAAATCAGATTTCATATTTGAATTCCTTGGGTCCAAATTAGGGGCTGTGCAAAGTTTCATGGTTTATGGAAATGATTTGCAACCCATTTTCCAAAATGGACTTTAAATGACAAAGAATTCAAATGCATATTTGAATTTGGATGAAACTTGCCCAATTATCCAAATGCATATCAGATTTGAATTCCCAAAAATTGAATTCCATCAATATTCAAACTTGGGAGATATTTAACAGGGGATAAGGAGGGACTGAACAATGGGTCCCACATGTCATTGGGGGGACTGAAAATTTGCAAAAAGATCTTCAGTGAAGCACTCAGTCTCCGTTTGCTTACCTCCCACGAGAAGCAATCGGCAGAGCCGACTCTCTACGGGCGACACCGCACCGAGCCAACGCCTCCACCTCCTGCTAAATTGCGGTCGCGCTGGAGGGCTGCTGGGCGTCTTATACCCTCTGCCGTGCTCCTCTTCGCTCATCCCGAAGAACGGCGCAGCTCTGTTTTTCCCTCGCGCGAGAAACAGCCGAAGCTGCCGACGCCGTCCTCTCGATCAGCCACCACCATAACTTGCATGTGAAGCCTCGGTTGAGCAGCCAAGCAACACCACAATCCTCCCCACGACCTCCTCGAGCCATCGCCGAAGGAGTTCGTGCCTTTTACACCGAGAGAACCGAGTTCCCGCGGCGACCGAACCCATCGGCGACGAGGTGCGCCCTCGGACAGCTCCACAGAGCGGCTTTCACGACCAAGCAGGAGGGCCCTGGGACGCGCAGGAGCTCCCTGCAGCTTCCACCCGAAGCACAGAGCTTGTCTCTGCCTCTCGACGACGAATTTCGGAAATCTTCCCCGGCCGGTGAAAACTAACAGGCGGGTATGAATCCGTGAAATTCTCGAGTTATATTCGTTTTGAGCATCGCAAATTGCACACACGGGACGTAGACTCGCTTAGCAACCATTTTCCTGTTCAAACCAAGCTAGAAACACGTTCTGCACGACGTATGCTCGATCTTTCCAATGGCGGCTTCGGTAGAACACGTCGGGCATCCAATGAACCCTAGGTTGGAGCCACTCCCGAGACCATGTGCGGCCATACCGAGCTTTGCCAACCTCCACTGGTGCTGTAGAACCTTTCCAGGGAGCTTTTGGCGGGCTAAAGCGTCGGGGCCATGTCGCCGGACCCTCTTAGAGCCGCTGCACCGGTGCGGGGTGGTTTAGGAACTTCGCCGGTCTGTGGAATACACACCATCGTGTTCCTCGGGTTAAAGTAGGGCCTGGCGGTGAGTAACAGCTCCGAAGTTGGTCGGAGCGACAAAAACCGGCGAACTCCGGCGAGCCCGGGGGCGCAGAAGCGCGGTGGCGGGAGGTAGACGAAGGTGCTACCGGCCCCACGCGTCAGTCGCACGGCAACAGTGGGCCGGATACTCTGTGGCGCGGGATCGGCTGTGACAGCGCGGGAAACAATTCTGTAGCCCGTGTGGCGCGCTCCCGGCAGCAGACACGTGTCCCGTGGTCCCACCGTCAGGCTTAAACTTTTTCCCGGATTTATTAAAATTCCAGATTTTCCCCAAACTTTAGAAGAGCATAACATTTGCTAGGAACCTCCAAAATTAGTGATTCAAATTGGGTTAGATTCAGATTGACAAACTCTATCCAAATACACAACCCAACTTGTATGAAATTCTTTATTTAGTTCTGGAAAATTCATTAAAACTTTTCAGCAAAAGAATTTTAGAGGGAGTTTGGATTATCCAAAAATCCTCAAATTTTGCCAGAGTATTATTTAGGGTGTTATTAGACTCCTGTAAAAGTTGCAGCGCATTTGGAGTTGAATTGATCAGGGTAATTCAGATTGTAAGTTGCTGTGTTCAATTGAATACAGAAACATTTTCAGAGAATTTTCCAAAACTTGTAAATTCAGTTCTGGGCAAATCTTATCTCCAAAAATCCTAGGAAAATTCATGTAGACTCTATGAACTATAATTGAAATTCTGGTGCACTGAGTTTGACATGAACATGGGTGTTACATCAGAATTAATTCATCTTTGATTAAACACTTAGAGAATTATTCTGAATAAACCACTCCATGAAAAGTGCTAAATTTTGGTCCAAAGGACTTTCTTGTGACAAGGAACTCACATGACAATTCCCAGCTTCATTGGAGCTCTAGATCACTACTGTCATGTGTAATCTCTTAAGGTGATCAACACTTAAGTGGGAAAAGCACTCACATTGGATCATAGTGTTTAAACCCAACCCAAACCACTAGCACCAATGTCCTTTTAAATTCTTGAACAGAGTTCCAGTTTTAAAACTGTCATTAGATCTTATTAGCAAAAAGCATTTCAATTAAATACACATGCATGATCAAATCGTGTAGCATATACGTGAAGACGATGAGAAGGACTTAAAGTGAAGATCAAGAAGGGAGGAAAACAAGTGATCAAGCTCCAAGTGATCGTCACGAACTGATTGTAACCTTAGTCACCTGCAAAATAGGCAAGCCCCGGTTTGCATTTGAACAGTTTTATAAAGCATTTTCATTTGTAGAGATCATAGCTTTGCATCATTGATTGCAGTAAGTCTAGATGATATTAAAAACCCCACTTGCATGACCAAAAATACCTAAGAGAGAAAGGGTAGAATAGCACCTCCTCGAGTGGATTTGGCTACGCTAAATGTTAGTAGGAAAGGTCCGGTGGAAATCGAGTAGTTGGAAGCTACTCGCGAGTTTAGGGCTGGTTTTCTCAGAACGGGTCCGAATTAGACAAGGTGAGGAAAGTTCACACATAAGAAATGGAGACCGGGCAGGGAGGTTTAGATGCAGCAGGTTGCAGGCCGTGCGTGCATAGCCCTGCCTGTGTCGGTTAAGGCCCGTCCGTGCTTGGCCCTGTTGGACAAGTTTGAGTTGTGTACCGGGCGCATACTGGCTATATGGGAGCCAGGAAACCGATGTACCTTGGGAGATCCATAGTGGAACTTTTCCAACTGCCTTAGGCTTTCGACGTCAGGGTAGCAGGAGGTAACTCGCTTAAGAACATACCACTGCAGGTATGTACCTTGAGGGAGCTTGCGTACTCGGGGCATTTGGACTGCATCCAATGTGGAAGATCTTGGGAAAGGTGGCCGCGTACAACGTCAGTCGACGTTGCTGCCGGCAACTCGGAGTACGGGTGTACGTGTCGTGTAGTCCGGGCGTGTACTGATTCGAATCACAGTCGCTCGCGGTCATATGAGCATACTTGCCCGCTGCGTCTTGACGTAGTAACAACTGGAACTGGTTATCTTTTGAACTTGATAAGGCTGTGCTGTAACTTGTATTGCAACCATGATTGAATTAGATATAGGCACATTAAACTTTGCTTTCACTTTGTGCAAGGAGCATCGCAACAAAGCGTTTCTTGTTTGATTGTGGAGTTGCGATGCTTTTCGGCTCAAGGTATGCACAATGAGGCTTAAAATCTGAAAGTTAAGGATGAACTGTAGGCGAGTCCTTTATGCAAATCTAGCCAACCCAATTGCAACCGTCGTGCATGTAGAGTTTCTTGTTTAGGAGAGACGGATCAGTCTTGCTGAGCCTATGTGCTCACGCTTGCTATATAAGTGGTTTTGCAGGTTAACATCGATGCTAAGATGGAGGTTGTCCAGTGAGACTCGGAGACGTCCGAGTCAGGTAACACATGGAGAACCCAGCCGCTGCTGTTTGTCTTCGTGCTAGCGAGAGGAGTCCGCGGGCTGGACTTCATCTCGAGTGCTCTTAGTTATTCAACGTGAGTTGTTATAGACTTCCGCTGTAGCTAGTTGATGTAAAATTATTTACAAAGAAAAATTTGTAAGCTTCTGCTATTGTTTTATGTAATACATTGTTCCTTGTATGTGTGCTGTTGGGTGCCGCACAACACGACACCACCCAATGCGATTTTCGGGCGAGTGTCCTGTCTCAGTTGATAGGCCGCGTCAGCATGGTATCAGAGCCGCATTGGTAGTAGCACACGGAATAAGGATCGTATTACGACAAAAATCTAGGTTACGGTGAGGATACGGTACTAGCCCCACATAAGGATCACTATTAGCTTATTATGAAGGTGGCAAACTAACTTATTTGTTATGTCGGATAATCGTGCATATCAGGACGAGTTATGTCTTGGGGGGGTGCACGTAAGCGCTGTCCACCAGTGCGCACAAGCTGAAGGGTGGAGCCCCACGGGTGGCAGGTAACCCGACCCGCTTTAGTATCCTCTACGACTCCTCATGTCGTTTGGGGTACTCGAGCAACACCCTTCCCTGGCGTGTGTGGTGCAATTTGGGAAACCCCGTCACGTGGTTAGTAACATGAACACGTAACTCAAGGCATGTTTGGCTTGAGAACACCTGTGCGAGTGATGACGGACGGGTGTAAGAACTGTATGGATACCGGGTTCGGTGTGCAGCCAGACCTGACGATTGAGTGTGACTTATGCAGGATTAACCACGAAACAGTAGTAGGAATAGTACACGTTTGCGAGTGACCATTTTAGTGCCACCTAAGATACGAATATGCCGGTATAATCCGGTTAGGATTTTCTTTTGGTGAGGCTACGTAGTACCGACATGTTTCTTATGGTGCATCGACGCCGTACTAAACTTAATAACCCCTTTCCTTTGAAGAAATGACTCATGAACTAACTTTCAAATAAAAATGGAAATTTGAAACAAATTTTAGTTACTGAACTCTTATTTTGAGCTCAGATTCAAATGAGAGGAAGACTAGGCTTTAAAGATTTACAAAAGCAGAGTGCTCTGTTTTTGGCAGGAATTCTTGCTGGATTTTAACAGAGCATAACTCTGAGTAGCTTGACCCAAATAAGGTGTATGATATTGTTCTGGAAAGATTTTCAAGTGCTATACAACTTCTTTGTAGACCTCCAGAGCCAAATCACACGCTAAATGGGTATAAAGTTCAGAGGATGGTAAACTGTCCAGAACAAGGACAGCAGCAAAACCTCTCTGGACCTTTCTGTTTTTAAGCCATAACTTTCTGTAGATAAACCCTTAAGAAGCCTATGATACCCCATTGGAAAGGTTATGAATGGTGCAACATTGTTGTAATTCAAAGTTTATTTAGATTCTTATTGTATTTGAATATACAACTGTGATAAAATCAGCCACATACAAAGGAGATGCTGGCAAACTTTATCCAGGAATTCTGTCAACTTTGAAAAAATCGTAACTTTTAATCCAGAGATAATCTGAAGTCATATAAGTGCTCGTTGGAAAGATACTGAGGTTAACTTTAACTTTGGTATTCGACTTGAGTTATGAAAATGCTCTTAACTAGATCAAAATCTGGAGATAGTGCATAAAGGTCTGTTCTGTACAGATAGGCTGGATAGCTATGCCTACTAAGGAGTTGTGTAAACATGAATTTTGTTACTGCTTTCATAAAGTTTTGACATAATCATGTTTTCATTAGTCTCACATACTGCTGATTTCTTGTTTAACTCTTCTTAACTACATTTATGCAGTATGGTTCGTACTCGCTCTAGGAGTAGGTCGGGAAGTTCTCGTCGAGGTGGTGATGCTTCTATTCCACCATCGGAACCACCATCCACGGGATGGATGGATCTTATGACTCGAGTCGTCGAGTCTAACCAAGATAACACTAGGCTACTCCATGAAGCAACGCAAGAACACACACGCTTACTCCAAGCTTTGGTACAGCAAGGCGTACTACAGAACACGCAACAAGTCGTTCCACCTCGGAACGCTTATCTGATTTCTTGGCGACTCAACCGCCAATCTTTACTGAAGCCACCGAACCTGTGGAAGCAGATCAATGGCTTTGTGTCATGGAGTCAAAATTCGAAGTATTCAAGTGTGATGACTACCAGAAAACTAAGTGTGCTGCTCAGCAACTCCATGGAGCCGCTGGAAACTGGTGGGTTGAACATCTTGCCACCATTCCAGAGGACCATCAAGTAGCATGGAGTGAATTTTTTAAAGCCTTTCATACTCATTACATACCACTAGGTGTTGTCAAGGCAAAGCGGGAGGAATTTTTGGGCTTGAAGCAAGGGGACATGAGTGTCCTCGAGTATGTCAGAAGATTTAATCCTTTGGCCCAATATGCTCCCGAATATGTGGCGAAAGAAGAGGCACGGTGTGACCTATTCTTCCATGGCCTGAGTGCCATACTACAGGATAAGTTGTCCGTACACAATAACGGCAGTTACACCGACATGGTCGATGCGGCTTTCATTCAGGAGAAGCCGACACTTGAGTGGCAAGCTGAGAAGAGAAAGATGAGTGAAATCGAGCAGGTCAGCACAAGTTTTGTGCCTCAGAAGTACCGTGTAGTGTATCCAACGCCACCCGGTGAAAGATGGAGGCCACCCGTAATATCAACTCCTCAGAGATTGATTACTGGTCAAGTTCTACAACTTGCACCACCCCCACAGCCGCAGCATCAGACAGTGGTTTGTGCTCCATCGCTGCAGCCATATGAACCTAGCAGTCCACCGCAACTCAACGAAGAACTGGAGAGACATCCGTGTTTTACTTGTGGGCGCATGGGCCATTATGCTAGGCAATGTCCGGAGGGAATTCAAGGATACGGGTCATCATATTTACAACAATACGACCCGTACCTTAATCTGCAGATAGGAGGGCAGATAAGGGGCAATATTCACTATACTGTGATTGATGATGTTCCGGAAGGAGAAGCCGCTTTAGCAGGGATGTTTTCCCTGAATCAGCTACCAGTTTTGATTCTCTTTGATTCCGGTGCCACACACAATTTCATTAGCCAATATTTTGTGGCTCAACATCAGCTCCAAACAGTTTATACAAAGAGGCAATACCTCATATCTTCGCCCGGGGGCAGCAGTACCGCAAGCGAGGTTGTATCCCGAGCACCTCTTTGTTTGGGGGGTAAAATATACCCTACGACCCTCATTATTCTTGAAGGTCTGAAGATCGACATCATTTTGGGGATGTCGTCGTTGAATTACCACCAGGCGGTTCTTAACATCAGCTCCAGGACCGTTGAGCACAACTCCCCACAACACGGTTTTCATAGATTAATTCTGGGCGCCAGACGGCAGCAGATTGCAACAGTGAACCACACGGAAGCTGTCAAGATAGAGGACATTCCGGTGGTACGTGAGTATCCGGTTGTATTTCCTGAGGATTTACCGGGCATGCCGCCCGAGCGAGACGTTGAGTTCAAGATTGAACTTATACCGGGAACAACACCGATATCACGAAGGCCGTACAAGATGGCACCCAATGAACTGACAGAATTGAAGACACAGCTGAATAACCTAATGAGCAAGGGTTTTATACGACCGAGTTCGTCACCTTGGGGTTGTTCAGCATTGTTTGTCAAGAAGAAGGATGAAACACTACGGCTTTGTGTTGATTATCGTCCTTTGAACGCTGTTACCATCAAGAATAAGTATCCACTACCTCGCAATGATATGCTCTTCGATCAATTAGTGTGTGCGAAGGTATTTTCGAAGAAGGATCTTCGGTCCGGATATCACCAGATTAAAATCCGGGCAGAAGATATTCCGAAGACGGCATTCTCAATGAGATACGGGCTGTATGAGTATCTCGTTATGTCTTTTGGTTTGACCAACGCCCCGGCACAATTTATGTACCTAATGAATTCAGTATTCATGCCGTAGTTGGATAAATTCGTCGTTGTCTTCATCGACGATATCTTGGTGTACTCCAAGTCAGAGGAAGAACATGCTGAACATTTGCATATTGTGCTACAAAGATTGCGAGATCATCAGCTCTATGCAAAATTCAGCAAGTGCGAATTCTAGATTAATCAAGTACCTTTTCTTGGACACATCATTTCAGCGGAGGGCATCGCTGTAGATCCGAGTAAGATTATCCAAGTACAGAAATGGGAGTCACCAAAGTCAGTGCATGAAATCCGAAGCTTCCTCGGTTTAGCGGGTTATTACCGGAGGTTCATTCCGGGTTTCTCCAAGGTTGCTAAACCGATGATGGAATTATTAAAGAAGAATACCAGATTTGTGTGGGGTGCTGCGTGTGAACAAGCTTTCAAGACTTTAGCAAAGACTCTCACAACAGCCCCAGTTCTTGCTCAGCCGGATACGATGAAGCCATTCGACGTGTATTGCGATGCATCTGGCATCAGTCTTGGCTGCGTGCTGATGCAAGAAAGACGAGTGGTTGTTTACGGATCTCGTCAACTCAGAAATCGTGAGCAGCATTATCCAACTCATGATCTTGAGTTAGCTGCCGTGGTCCTGGCTTTGAAGATGTGGAGGCATTACTTGCTCGGAAATCTTGTACACCTCTACACCGACCACAAGAGCTTGAAGTACATCTTCACTCAGAAAGAATTGAACATGAGGCAACGAAGATGGCTAGAGGTCATTAAGGACTATGAACTGGAGATTCATTATCATCCAGGAAAGGCGAATGTGGTCACCGAGGCGCTCAGTCGTAAGGCGCATATCCATCACCTAAGTATCGCTGAAATGGATGATGACGAACCAAGCCTCCGTGTCATCCCGTATGGAGCTCTCTATAATCTCGCTCTCATCCCTACCATCCGAGAGGAGATCATTGAAGCTCAACGAAAAGACAAGGGTATGCTTCACATACAGCGAAGGATAGACAACGGAGAAATAAAGTGCTTCCGGAAGGACGATGAAGGTACTTTGTGGTTCAACGACCGGATTGTAGTACCCCGGGATATGGGACTACGGAAGAAAATTTTGGATGAAGCTCATTTGTCCAAGTTTTCCATTCATCCGGGCAGTAATAAAATGTACCAAGATCCCTGGAAGAAGTTTTGGTGGACACGTATGAAACATGAAGTTGCAAAATACGTTTCGGAATGTGATACGTGTCGAAGAGTCAAGGCCGACCATATGAAGAAGTAAGGCCTGTTGCAGCCATTGCAAGTACCAGCATGGAAGTGGGAAGACTTGAGTATGGACTTTATTGTCGGGCTGCCGATGACCTCCCACAACCATGATTGGATTTGGGTAATCGTTGATCGGTTAACCAAATCAGCACACTTCATCCTGGTGCATACAAGGTATAACGCAAAGCAGTATGCAGAGCTGTACATAGCACGGATCTTGTGCTTACATGGAGTTCCCCATACCATTGTGTCAGATAGAGGATTGCTGTTCGTAGCCCGTTTCTGGGAGCAGCTACACGCATCCTTGTGGACCAAACTAATTAGAAGCTCTGCGTATCACCCTCAAACCAATGGGCAAACTGAGAGGGTGAATCAAATACTGGAAGATATGCTAAGAGCATGTGCCATCCACCACGGTAAGAGCTGGGATGATCACTTACCGCTGGCAGAGTTCTCGTACAACAACGGATATCAGACGAGCATCAAAATGGCACCACATGAAGCTCTATATGGCCGGAAGCGCCGTACACCCTTGAATTGGTGCGAATCCGGTGAACGAGTAACATTCGGGGTTGATCTTGTCAATGAAGCCGAAGAGAGAGTTCGGATAATACAAGAGAACCTCAAAGCTGCCCAATCTCGTCAAAAGAGCTACGCAGATCAGAGGCGTCGACCGCTGCATTTCGACGTCGGAGAGCATGTGTATTTTCGTTTGTCTCCGATGAAAGGGATTCATCGGTTTGGTGTCAAGGGGAAACTTGGTCCCTGATTCAACGGTCCGTTTGCTATAACGGAGAAGTGCGGAAACGAAGCCTACCGGCTGGAACTACCGGCAAGCCTTGCCGGTATTCACGACATATTTCATGTGTCCCAGCTGCGAAAATGTCTCAAGTTTACCGCTGCCATCTGCACCAAAGACATCGACGAGTTGAAGCCGGATCTCACCTATGTCGAGCAACCTGTACAGATTATCGACGAAAAGACCCGGACCACCAGAAACCGGACATTGAAATTTTACAAAGTCCTGTGGAGTAATCATACCCCGGAAGAGGCGACGTGGGAAACCGAAGATTACATCCACAAGAACTATCCGGTGCTTTTGTCATAAACCTTGTAATTACCTCCCATCTCGTTCTTCTTTTGAATCTCGGGACGAGATTCCTTTTAAGGGGCCGGGGGAATGTAAAGGTACCAAAAATGTGAATACAAAGAAACTCTTGTTTACAAAAGTTGGGTTCATATGTATGAAATTTGGGACATGTTAAAACTTTTCCCCACATGTGATAACACACATGAGGGTTTTCTTCACACAAGTTCAAATGTTTATTTAAAAACATGGAACCCAAGAGGGGTCTGAAACAAAGATGGGAAGTTCCCATAGGTGTGAGAAAACAAAACTCAGATTTGGAACAATTGTTCAAACTCAAAATTCAAATGAGAGCAACAATGGATTTCAAAACTGTTGTGCTACAAATCTCATTTGCAGCAGCCAAATTAAAAATCAGATTTCATATTTGAATTCCTTGGGTCCAAATTAGGGGGTGTGCAAAGTTTCATGGTTTATGGAAATCATTTGCAACCCATTTTCCAAAATGGACTTTAAATGACAAAGAATTCAAATGCATATTTGAATTTGGATGAAACTTGCCCAATTATCCAAATGCATATCAGATTTGAATTCCCAAAAATTGAATTCCATCAATATTCAAACTTGGGAGATATTTAACAGGGGATAAGGAGGGATTGAACAATGGGTCCCACATGTCATTGGGGGGACTGAAAATTTGCAAAAAGATCTTCAGTGAAGCACCCAGTCTATGTTTGCTTACCTCCCACGAGAAGCAGTCGGCAGAGCCGACTCTCTACGGGCGACACCGCATCGAGCCAACACCTCCACCTCCTGCTAAATTCCGGTCGCGCTGGAGGGCTGCTGGGCGTCTTATACCCTCTGCCGTGCTCCTCTTCGCTCATCCCCGAAGAACGGCGCAGCTCTGTTTTTCCCTCGCGCGAGAAACAGCCGAATCTGCCGACGCCGTCCGCTCGATCAGCCACCACCATAACTTGCGTGTGAAGCCTCGGTTGAGCAGCCAAGCAACACCACAATCCTCCCCATGACCTCCTCGAGCCATCGCCGAAGGAGTTCGTGCCTTCTACACCGAGAGAACCGAGTTCCATCAGCGACCGAACCCATCGGCGACGAGGTGCGCCCACGGAAAGCTCCACAGAGCGGCTTTCACGACCAAGCAGGAGGGCCCTGGGATGCGCAGGAGCTCCCTGCAGCTTCCACCCGAATCACAGAGCTTGTCTCTGCCTCTCGACGACGAATTTCGGAAATCTTCTCCGGCCGGTGAAAACTGACCTGCGGGTATGAATCCATGAAATTCTCGAGTTATATTCATTTGGAGCGTTGCAAATTGCACACACGGGACGTAGACTTCCTTAGAAACCATTTTCCTGTTCAAACCTAGCTAGAAACATGTTCTACACGACGTATGCTCGATCTTTCCAACGGTGGCTTCGGTAGAACACGTCGGACATCCAATGAACCCTAGGTTGGAGCCACTCCCGAGCCCATCTGCGGCCATACCGAGCTTTTCCAACCTCCACTGGTGCTGTAGAACCTTTCCAGTGAGCTTTTGGCGGGCTAAAGCGTCGGGGCGACGTCGCCGGACCCTCTCAGAGCCGTTGCACCGGTGCGGGGTGGTTTAGGAACTTCGCCGGTCTGTGGAAGCCACACAATCGTGTTCCTGGGGTTAAAGTAGGGCCTGGCGGCGAGTAACAGCTCGGGAGTTGGTCGGAGCGATGAAAACCGGTGAACTCCGGCGAGCCCGGCGGCGCAGAAGCGCGGGGGCGGGAGGTAGACGAAGGTGCTACCGGCCCCACGCGTCAGTCGCACGGCAACAGTGGACCGGATACTCTGTGGCGCGGGATCGGCTGTGACAGCACGGGAAACAATTCTGTAGCCCGTGTGGCGCGCTCCCGGCAGCCGACACGTGTCCCGTGGTCCCACCGTCAGGTTTAAACTTTTTACCGGATTTATTCAAATTCCAGATTTTCCCCAAACTTTAGAAGAACATAACTTTTGCTAGGAACCTCCAAAATTAGAGATTCAAATTGGCTTAGATTCAGATTGACAAACTCTATCCAAATATACAACCCAATTTGTACGGAAGTCTTTATTTAATGCTGGAAAATTCTTTAATTCTTTTCAGCAAAAGAATTTTAGAGGGAGTTTGGTATATCCAAAAATCCTCAAATTTTGCCAGAATGTTCTTTATGGTGTTATTAGACTCCTGTAAAAGTTTCAGCTCATTTGGAGTTGAATTGATCAGGGTAATTCAGATTGTAATTTGCTGTGTTCAATTGAATACAGAAACATTTTCAGAGAATTTTCCAAAACTTGTAAATTCAGTTCTGGGCAATTCTTAGCTCCAAAAATCCTAGGAAAATTCATGTAGACTCTATGAACTATAATTGAAATTGTGGTTCACTGAGTTTGACATGAACATGGGTGTTACCTCAGAATTAATTCATCTTTGATTAAACACTTAGAGAATTATTCTGAATAAACCACTCCATGAAAAGTGCTAAATTTTGGTACAGAGGACTTTCTTGTGACAAGGAACTCACATGAAAATTCCCAGCTTCATTGGAGCTCTGGATCACCACTGTCATGTGTAATCTCTTAAGGTGATCAACACTTAAGTGGGAAAAGCGCTCAACATTGGATCATAGTGTTTAAACCCAACCCAAACCACTAGCACAAATGTCCTTTTAGATTCTTGAACAGAGTTCCAGTTTTAAAACTGTCATTAGATATTATTAGCAAAAATCTTTTCAATTAAATACACATGCAAGATCATATCGTGTAGCATATACGTGAAGACTCCAAGTGATCATCACTAACTGATTGTAACCTTAGTCACCTGCAAAACAGGCAAGCCCCAGTTTGCATTTGAACAGTTTTATAAAGCATTTTCATTTGTAGAGATTATAGCTTTGCATCATTGATTGCAGTAAGTCTAGATGATATGGAAAACCCCACTTGCATGACCAGAAATACCTAAGAGAGAAAAGGTAGAATAGCACCTCCTCGAGTGGATTTGGCTACGCTAAATGTTATTAGGAAAGGTCCGGCAGAAGTCGAGTAGTTGGAAGCTACTCTCGAATTTAGGGATGGTTTACTCGGAACGGGTCCGAATTAGAAAAGGTGAGGAAAGTTCAAACATAAGAAATGGAGACCGGGCAGGGAGGTTTAGATGCAGCAGGTTGCAGGCCGTGCGTGCATAGGCCTGCCTGTGTTGGTTAAGGCCCGTCCGTGCTTGGCCTTGTTGGACAAGTTTGAGTTGTGTACCGGGCGCATACTGGTTATATGGGACCCAGGAAACCGATGTACCTTGGGAGATCCATAGTAGAACTTTTTCAACTGCCTTAGGCTTTTGGCGTCAGGGTAGCAGGAGGTAACTCGCTTAAGAACATACCACTACAGGTATGTACCTTGAGAGAGCTTTCATACTCGGGGCAGTTGGACTGCGTCCAATGTGGAAGATCATGGGAAAGGTGGCTGCGTACAACGTCAATCGAGGTTGCTGCCAGCAACTCGGAGTACGGGTGTACGTGTCGTGTAGTCCGGGCGTGTACTGATTCGAATCACCGTCGCCCGCGGTCATATGAGCATACTTGCCCACTGCGTCTTGACGTAGTAGCAACTGGAACTGGTTATCTTTTGAACATGATAAGGCTATACTGTAACTTGTATTGCAACCATGATCGAATTAGAGATAGGCACATTAAACTTTGCTTTCGCTTTGTGCAAGGAGCATCGCAACAAAGCGTTTCTTGTTTGATTGTGGAGTTGCGATGCTTTTCGGCTCAAGGTCTGCACAATGAGGCTTAAAATCTGAAAGTTAAGGATCAACTGTAGGCGAGTCCTTTATGCAAATCTAGCCAACCCAATCGCAACCGTCGTGCATGTAGAGTTTCTTGTTTAGGAGAGACGGATCAGTCTTGCTGAGCCTCTGTGCTCACGCTTGCTATATAAGTGTTTTTGCAGGTTAACATCGATGCTAAGATGGTGGTTGTCCGGTGAGACTCGGAGACAGCCGAGTCAGGTAACACATGGAGAACCCAGCCGCTGCTGTTTGTCTTCGTGTTGCTAGCGAGAGGAGTCCGCAGGCTGGACTTCATCTCGAGTGCTCTTAGTTATTCAACGTGAGTTGTTATAGACTTCCGCTGTAGCTAGTTGATGTAAAATTATTTACAAAGAAAAATTTGTAAGCTTCCGCTATTGTTTTATGTAATACATTGTTCCTTGTATGTGTGCTGTTGGGTGCCGCACAACACGGCACCACCCAATGCGATTCTCGGGCTTGTGGCCTGTCTCAGTTGATAGGCCGCGTCATGAAATCCCGAAATTCTAGCAAGTTTAGATCAACTCATATACACTGAATAAAAATGGAGGGAATTAAAAAGTATTTAGTACAAAGGTGTGAGGTCAAAATTCAAATTAAAAATAGCAGCTTAACACTTAAAAATCACTATTTGATCTCACATCTCAATCCTCAGGATCACTTGGCTGGCTACCAAATTTCATAAAATTTGGACCTAATTTGCTTTTATAAAATATGAAGTATTGCATAAGTACAGTTCTTTAAATTCTGAATTCTAGTTGCAAAAATTCCAAACATGGAGATATGAATTCACAAATAGGATATCCATATATCAAATAGTATCCCTGCAAAAATTCACTAAGTTTGGACTAGGTTTGCTATTTATTTGGATGAAGTAAAGGTGGGATCAAAATTTAAATTCAAACATCAGATTTAAAATTCAACTACATCCAAATACAAATTGAATTGCATGATTGGATTCTTCATATTCAGTTTAGTCTAGTTGCCAAATTTTACCATTTATGGAATTGGTTTACTATTTTAAACTGAATTTACAAAGTGGACAAGAGTGGAAGTGGGACCCACATGTCAGTTTGAGAGTGAGCCAATTCTCTTCCTCTCTCTCGCGCGCGCTCCTGACCATCGGCGTGCCGTGCCACCTCTGCGGTGAAAACAGCTCGATGGTGAGCTACTGCAAATGTGAACCAATCCCTCACCAAGCTGTTTGGCTATAAATAGCCCTGATCGCCGGCCAAATTATCGATTGAGTGATCGGGTTCTTGGAAGATCACTTCACCTCCTCCTAGGTTTGCAGTCGTTTCGACGATCCATCCACTTTCGCACACCGCACTTAAAAGAAAAAAGATGCGCCTAGGGCTGATAAAGTGCCAAAAAAATGAACTAATAATGTTAATGGTCGGATCTTATTAGGATCGGACCAAATTTATATTCATTTTTGAACTAATATTTAATAAGGGCAAGAGGCCCGCGGGCCGAGCCCAATTACCACCCCTAGGTGCGCCGGAGTTCACTCTTGCTTAAGGTGAAAGTTGTTCCTTGTTTTTTTCATCGTGCATCAAGTAATTCCAGTTTTACTCTCGGGTAGTTCATTTAAGCCGAAAGGATTTTGGGGAGAAATTCATAGCGCATGGTCCATGGTTGATCATATGCGTTTATGATCATGTTTTAGACATCCTAGTGGATGTGTAGGAAGAAATAGAATAAGAAAAGACCAAAGAACCACGGAGTTCACTGAGTTTTGCCCTCGGCGGTGAAAAACTCTCGGCTTACCGTAAGATCCATGTTCAGGGCATGTTCTTCGGCTTTTTGGTTCATTTTCATGCTCTACGTGGTCTTACCATGCTGTAGGACCAAAACCCGATCGAAATAAGGCCTTCCCGAGCTAGAACACCGTCGCCGGCGAGCTTTTAGCTGCTATCGCCGTGGTCAGCACTGCTCCGATCATCGCCGGCATGAGTTGAGGTCCTCAGCGTGTTCAGCGTGCTGAGTTAGGCCCTAACGGCAAGTTTGGGAGATCCAAACAGCCAGAAAAGCATCGGTGGCAAGTTCGCCATCATGCACAGCCACGGGATCTCGTGGGTGTCGGGAGGAAGTAATAGACCGTGGGCCCCACGTGTCAGTGACTAGAAAAAGTGTCAGGATCAGCTGTGGATACGGGATCTCGTGCGGCTACGTGGGAAACTCAGAGGGCTGCTGTGTTGCTTCAACCTGATTGGGTTATTTAAATCCAATTGGTTTGGGGTGACTGTTTAAACATTTTCAATAGTAAAATAATTCTAGTTTGAGGCTAAACTTTTGAAATTCATAATTTTCAGTAGGATTGTCCAAAAATCCTCAAATAAATTTTTTTAGAATACTTGTGACCAATACTTCCCATATTACCAATTAATTGGTCTGAAAGTCACTAGAAATTGATCCAAAATTCCATTAAGTTAGATCTTGGGAAATTAATTCCAGATGATCTACTGTAGAGAGACATCGCAATTTTTGCCAGATCATTCTTTCTAATACCACTGACCTTGTATCCAAATTTCAGTTTCATTGGACATTGCTAATTGGTGTAAATAATTGAACTTTGCCCTATGTCCATGGAAATTCCAAAAATTACAGAATCAATTCCAGAAAATCATGGAAACTTGTAAAACTCATATCTCCTGATAGAATGCTTAGAAAAATATGAAACCAATTTTGTTGGACTCTATAAGACCAGCACTATATGGAAAAAATATTTTTCTGCATGTTAAAGCCCCAATTTTTTCCTGAAATTTCAGAGGAGATCAAAGCCTTAACGATGTAATATAAACACAGAATTAGAAATTCATGAATCATGGCTAGCAGGTCACCTACGATGTATGTTTGTGTCGGTGTTCAGAATTCCAACTAGTAACCGAATGTGCCACGCGTTCTACCTCGAGATGGACTAGCTAAGAACATAATGGAATTATCTTGGTTCAGGCAAGGTGCCCTACGTCCAGCCTTGGTGTCTCGCTGTTCTTACTCAAGAATGGAGGGTGGTTCTTACAAGTGTGAGAGCATGTTCTCCTCGTGTCGACAGACACCTCTATTTGTACTTTCTCTTTCTCTCTTGTCTCCGTCTGTATTACAAAGGAGAAGCAAGTCATGGGAATAGGGACGACTTGTCCTATCGTACACTTGACAGGGCACTCGATGAAGCCGCTGTATTCGTATCCTGCCGCTACGCCTGCTCCTGTCCCGTCATCGGGTTAGCCCATACCGAGGTGCAACACTCTCTGTGTTCCACTCCTCTTCGGTTCCGTTGGAAGTGATGAGCATTCAATGCCATGGCCAAGGAAGGCACTCGAGTGCCCTCCCACTTGGCTTGGGCGGCCACCTTCCTCTCTCATACCCGAGGTCAGGTTCGGGCCATTCTTTCATGGTATTTCCTTCGTATGCACCCTAAAGGAAAGTCTCGTGGCTCGCCCAATAGTTAATCCCGGACTCCCTGTCCTACTCACTCTCCCTTCTCCCAAGCTCGGGCTCGGTCCTACTCCTTCGTCGTCTTTCGTGGGATACCTTCTCGCCCCTTCCTAGGGGGGCGGAGTAAGGAACCCTGTCAGTAGACCCCGAGCCCCTAATCGATCTCGCTGATCGGTCAGGGGGTTAACACCGGTCGGTCTCGCTCGTGCACAACTAAGAACAAGAAAAACATCATTAGTACTTGGCTTTACTAGATAGCACGACGGATGAACCTCCAGCGGTCAGTCATGACCCTTGGTCGTCCCCGCTGGGGACCTGCGGCAATCCCCTGGTTCCCCTTTCGAGGGACAGAGTTGTTGTTTATGGTGAGTTTGCCTCAACCACCATCCGTGAGCCGTTCATGACTCGGAGGACCGCCTCGCGTCGCTTTCCCCTCACTCGGGGTCGCCCCGGGCGTCCTCTAAGCCTTTCACCGGCCAGCCTACGAACCCGGTATTTTTCGAGCCCATAATGCGGTCCTGGAGACTTACCTTCCTCCCATGACGACGTCCTCTACGTACTCCGTGTCTAACGGGGTTTGAGGAGGCGCCGCTCGACTCTGATCACTGGCGGCCCATGCGGTTTTAGTCCGGGGGGGATAGTGGCATTATGGCAACGGTTTCTTCGAGGCGGTGGAGAAAGGTCGCCTGCCATCTGACAGTTGTCAGTTCTGGCGCCGCATCATCCACTTTATATTCCCCTCCACCCCAACATTGTTTGGGCTCGCTTGCTTTGCCTTTGTACTCCTCTGTTTCGTGTACCTCTCCTGTCTTTCTCTGCCTCTTTCGCCTTTGTCTGCCATTGCTCCTTCCTCTCAGCGCTTCTGTCGGTGAGAGAAAAAACGTCACTTTCTCTTGCGTGACATGCCTTCCCGTTCTCCCGGAGAGATGTCTTCGTGGTCGAAGTCAGAATTCCGCCAGAGCTGCATCGCCGTCCTTCAGGAGAGGGGGCTGTTGTCGGAGCGTGAAGCCCACGCTATCCATGTCCCCACGGAGGAGCCATTCCTCATTCCTCGGGCCGATGAGGTCATGTCGTTAAGCGTATTTCACTTGCGGGGGCTTGGTTTGCCGGCGCAGCATTTCTTCTGCAACTTGCTGTATGAGTACGGGCTAGAGCTCCACCACCTAACGCCAGACGGCGTACTCCTAGTATCTCTGTTCATCATCTTGTGCGAAGCCTATTTTTGGGTGGCTCCTCATTTCGGGCTATGGAGGCACTTCTTTTGCGTCCGGCCGTCGTCTTATCAGGTTCCACTTCTGTCCATGGGGGGTGCAGTCATTAGGCTGCGCCGAGGGCGATCGGACTTTGTAAGCATGCACCTGCATCCTCTCCCAAGCCGGTGGGAGCATCAGTGGCTCTACATCAAGAACAACGCTCCCTCCTTTCCGTCATTCTTAGGTAGGTCTCCTAAAGAGCTAGACTACTGGAACTGGGGTACCCCGAGGAGGTAGATGGGGAAACTCGAACCGATCCTTCGGCTTGTTCAGAATCTGAAGAACAGTGGCGTTTAGGGCACCCAGCTTCTCTGGACCTTTCATCAGTTGAGGTTGCTGCCTATCTTCGTTCGGCCCCATACCCTATATTTCTACAGGGGGCCGAGTGATCCCTCCCAGGAGTCAGGCGAGGAGCTCTCCCGGGAAGAGTTGTCCTGCCGCTTCCGGATAATCATGGGACTAGACACCGGAGAGCCCTGCTCCCCCGGGCCGTCGCCTGTCAATGTGTTTTCTATGAATCTTCATGGGCTCTGGGGGATCGTCAATCTTCCCAAGGTCCCTGAAGACCGGGAGAAGCGGGCGGCACGGGCCTCCTTGGAGACCGCCATGAAGCGGAAGAAAGACAAGGCCAAGATTCACCAGATCCAGCATGAGAAGCGGAGGCGAGTGGCAGGTGCGTCCAGCGAATCTACTCTGGGGTCTTCATCGAAAGATTACACCGGATTGGGGGGAAGTGGCGGTGGCCCGGCCCGAAATTCCGGCCTCCGCTGCTGAAGCGGCGGCGGGACGGGTGTCCGAGCCTGTTCATGATCGGGGGGCGAAGGGGAGGATGAGCGCCGACCCTGCCGAGCACCCAGCATGGGGCACGAATGCGGGGGCCACCCCGTGGTCTTCTGACTATGGGATCGCAGAGGGTTGTGCCGTGCGATGCGGCACCCAACAGCACACAAGAAAAATTAAGAATAACATACCAGATTTTATTTAAATAAAACAGCGGAATTATTTTACAAAACCTAATATACAGCAGAAGTCTTACTCATAGCAAATATGAGATCACGGTGGCGTGCAGGGCTCCAGCTCGGCCGTGAAACCCGTCAGGGGCATCGTCTCATCCTCGGATCCTTCGTCATAAACCTCACCTGCAGCAACTCAAATATAGCAACCATGAGCACGATGGCTCATCAAGGCTTAACCGTCACTCCTAAACATGAGACTCTAAATGCAAGGATTCTTAATATTGGAAAATGATATTGCGATAAAGAAACGCCTACATGTTAATCCTTACTTTCAATTTTACAGCAGCAGTTTAATATGCCTTAGGCAGCCCTCACATCAGAAGTCCACAATCAATCAAGAAACACTTTCCTCCGATGTGGTTATGCCCAAAGTGGAATATAAACTTAATGAGCTCTACATCTACAGCATACATGGTTTCAATACAACAATAGATCAATGCATCATATTCTTCTAGCTTTTTTCAATCATTATTGAATTAGCCTAGAGGGGGGTGAATAGGCTTTTTGATTCTTTGTTGATCCCTAAAACACTTAATAGATTTATCAAATACAGGGAAATCGGACTAGTCCGTTGTCTAGTCAGAGACAAATTGGACTAGTCCGGTACTGTGCGGACTAGTCCGGTATGCATGGACTAGAAAGATCAAGGTTGATCAATATTTTCACTTCTAGTACCCTATGCAGCGGAAATTAATTAGGAACTTAGATGTATTATAACAGTGAAACAATGAATGACAGAGATCAACTTTAGTTTCAATGTTTCAACGTGAATTACTCAAGATTAAGTAAACCCTAGAATATGATGAACAATAAATGAACAAGAGCAAGAGACAAGTTTTATCCCGAGGTTTGATTCCGCGAAGTAAATCTACGTCCCTGTTGAGGAGTCCACGAAGGACCAGGTCTTCACCAACCCTACCCTCGTCGAATCGCCACGGAGGCCGATTCTATTCCACTAATCACAAAGGGCAAATAAATCGTTAAAGGGGCCTTCTCAAAGGTTGAGGGCTCCCCAAGAATTACAATGAATGACTACAACAAAACACACTCAACAGATTAACAATAAATGAAAAAGAGTGTGCGAGAGATCAAACCCAAGAGCTCAAGATGTGTAGAACAAGTCTCTCCTTTGATCAATTACCAATCCACAAAGATTTGATCCTTTTTAGGTTAGAATGTGTGGAGAGAAGTGAATTTTGGGCTCTTGCGAGGTGTGACGGTGCAGGGGGTCGAGTGTTGTCGTAGTATGGCCATACACCTCTATTTTTACTAGGGTTTCCATAGGTTACCGTTAGGGTTTGCGATGTCCGGACTAGTCCATGGTGGACTCTGGACTAGTCCGGTGAGCGGCGTGTGGAAAACTCTAAGTGTTGTGATATACCGGACTAGTCCGTAAGAGTGTGGACTAGTCCGTTGTCTACTCAGAGACAAATCGGACTAGTCCGGTCCATATCAGACTAGTCCGTTCTCTAGTCAGAGAGAAATCGGACAAGTCCGGTTGATATCGGACTAGTCAACACATGCTTATTTTTGTGCAGTTAGTGTGATTTCTTTCACTTGAGCTCTTGGGGTGTGTTTCTCCAACACACTCCATACTAAGTAATCTAATCTTTTCAGCTCCTGAGCTCTTATCATTTTAGATCCTCATTCTCCTTTCTTTTTGCGCTTTCTTCCTAATTTCTTTGAAAACCTGCGCTCATCTCAACGATTTTGTTAGGGTCTCATTTGTTTATCATAAATCAACCAAAACCCACAATGGATGCCTAGATGCACTTTCAATCTCCCCCTTTTTGGTGATTGATGACAACCAATTGAGATCACACAAATATAATAAAAAATTCAGATTTTCATAGTGTGCACATACGAGCTTTGAGCAAAATAGGCAATGTAGACATAAGACATATGTGCAATCTTTATGGTGGGGTGCAAAACTATGTGTGTGAGCAATAATTTTGATGTGAATATGATAATAATCATAATCATAATATCATCAAGAGTCTCAAGCCTACATAGCAGTTTTAAACATACACCGTTAATCATAAGCATAACATAGTCATCATTTCACAGCACATGTCCAAAAGCATAATGATAACATAAGTCTTACAAAAGCCCACTTCTTTAGGACACAAAAAGAAGAACCTACGACCTAAGACTCCCGCTCAATCTCTCCCCCTTTGGCATCAAGGCACCAAAAAGAAGGAGTGGAGGGATCTACTTGTCAGCGCCGGCTCACTCCTCACTGTCGGTCCTTTCTTCGTCTTCATCATCAGGCTGAGGAGGAGGAGGAGAAGTGAGGTTGAAGGACACTAGGTCTGAGCCAGCCCTAGGGTTATGGAGTCGACTAGTCCGGACTAGCGGACCAAGTGCGGACTAGTCTGGGGTGACCACGGACTAGTCCGTGGTCCCTTGTACAGAAAAGTACAAAACACTTATATATATGTATTCAATGGTTTCTAATAAGGAATAGGGGACAAAGACACAAAGATATTCTTGATGAATATGATCAGTAAACATACAACAATCAATCTATGACCATAATTCATCAAGATCAAGTAACTAACATAGTTTTTAGGAGAAAAATAGAGAGAGATAATTTTTCAACACAATTAACATGATTTTAAGGATGGCATACAGGTATGCAAGTATTCAAGCCACGTTCCGAGCATAAAGGATATTTAGTTCATTTTGGAGCTCACAAAAGTGTTTTTCATCAAGTGGCTTGGTAAAGATATTGGCTAGTTATTTTTCAGTGTTGACATGGGGAATGGCTATGTCTCCTTTCATTGAGTGATCTCTCAAAAATAGATGCCGGATATCTATATGTTTGGTTCTAGCGTGCTCAATGGGGTTATAAGCAACTTTAATTGCACTCTCATTGTCACAAAGGAGTGGAATACGGCTCATATTGTAACCTTAATCCCTTTGAGTTTGTCGCATCCAAAGAAGTTGCACACAACAACTCCCGGCTGCAACATACTCCGCTTCGGCCGTGGATAAGGCAATTGAATTTTGTTTCTTGGAGGACCAAGAAATTAAGGATATACCTAGGAATTGACAAGTACCAGAAGTACTTTTTCTATCTACCTTGCATCCGGCATAATCTGCATTGGAGTATCCAATGAGATTGAATTTTGAACCTTTGGGATACCAAAGGCCTAGGTTGGGTGTATGAACTAAATATCTCAAGATCCTTTTAACGACTGTCAAATGGCATTCCTTATGATTGGCTTGAAACCTTGCACACAAACATACACTCAACATTATATCAGGCCTAGATGCACATAAATAAAGTAAGGAGCCAATCATGGAACGATATACCTTTTGATCCACATTTAGTTCGTCTTCATTGAGATCCAAGTGTTCATTTGTCGCCATGGGAGTCTTTATGGGCTTTGCTTTGTCCATTCCAAACTTCTTGAGAATGTTTTGAGTGTACTTTGTTTGGCTTATGAACGTCCCATCCTTTTGTTGCCTCACTTGGAATCCCAAAAAGTACCTCAACTCTCCCATCATGGACTTCTCGAATCTATCTGTCATAATCTTACTAAATTCTTGACAAAAGGATTTGTTAGTTGAACCAAATATAATATCATCAACATAAATTTGGCAAATGAAGAGATCATCATCGAAGTGTTTAGTAAACAAAGTATAATCAGCTTTTCCATTCTTGAAGTCATTTTCAATCAAAAAATCTCTAAGGCACTCATACCAAGCTCTAGGAGCTTGTTTGAGGCCATAGAGAGCCTTACGCAGTTTGAACACACAGTCGGGGTACTCTTGATCTTCAAAACCGGGTGGTTGCTCCATGTACACCTCCTCCTTGATCGGTCCATTGAGAAAGGCGCTTTTCACGTCCATTTGATAAATCTTGAAATCAGGGTGAGTAGCATATGCAAGTAATATACAAATCGATTTAAACCTAGCTACGGGAGCAAAAGTCTCGTCAAAATCCAAACCTTTGACTTGTGAGTACCCTTTTGCCACAAGTCGTGCCATGTTCCTTGTTACCACTCCATGTTCGTCTTGCTTGTTGCGGAAGACCCATTTAGTGCCAACGACGTTGGACTTGGGTCTTTCAACAAGCTCCCACACTTCGTTCCTTTTGAAGTTGTTCAATTCTTCTTGCATCACCATCACCCAATCCTGATCTTTTAATGCATCCTCAACCCTGTATGGTTCCAAAGAAGATACAAAAGAATAGTGTCCACAAAAATTAGCTATGCGAGATTGAGTTATTACTCCCTTTTGGATGTCACTGATTATGTTGTCGACGGGGTGATCTCTTTGGATGCTTTGGTGTACTCTTGGATGTGGCAATTGTGGTCTTGAATCTTCATTATTATCTTCTTCTCCCCCTGGATAGTTGCCCTCATTGATGTTTTGATTTTCTTGAGGTTGATCTTGTATGGAAGCTCCCCCTTGATCATTTTCCTCCACCTGTGGTTCATTTTCTTCATTAGCATTTGAAGGTGGCACTTGTGGTCGAACATCACCCAATGCCATTCTTCTCAATGCTTGACATGGAGCTTCTTCTTGATCTAGAACAC
Source organism: Neostapfia colusana (assembly GCA_030760725.1). Lineage (NCBI taxonomy): Eukaryota > Viridiplantae > Streptophyta > Magnoliopsida > Poales > Poaceae > Neostapfia > Neostapfia colusana. The sequence goes on from JASWHV010000011.1 coordinate 51,616,029, forward strand.
ATTGATCCACTTGCTCTTCTTGAGAGCCGTTAGTTTCATCGAACACTACGTCATGTGCTACTTCAACAAGTCCGGAGGTTTTGTTGAAGACACGATAAGCGTAGGAGTTCGAATCATAGCCAAGTAAGAAACCTTCATCGGACTTCGAAGCAAACTTCGAAGCCCTTGGCTTCTTGTTTAAAATATAACATTTTGAACCAAAAACTCAAAAATATGAAATATTCGGCTTGTTACCCGTGAGTAGTTCATATGAAGTTTTCTTGAGCAACCGATGAAGATATAGTCGGTTTATGGCGTGACAAGCGGTGTCGACCGCTTCAGCCCAAAACCTGTCCGAAGTCTTGTATTCGTCGAGCATTGTCCTCGTCATCCCAATGAGAGTTCTATCCTTCCTTTCGGCTACTCCGTTTTGTTGAGGATTATATGGTGCTGAAAATTCGTGCTTTATCCCTTCTTCGTCTAGATACTCCTCAACTTGGGTGTTCTTGAATTCTGTCCCATTGTTACTTCGTATGTTCTTGATCTTCAATAAGAATTCATTTTCGGCATGCTTGATGAACTTCATGAGGGTTCCTTGAGTTTCTGTTTTATCATGCAAAAAGAAAACCCACGTGAAGCTTGAAAAAACATCAATAATGACTAGACCGTATCTATTACCGCCGATGCTTATGTAAGCAATTGGACCGAATAGATCCATGTGGAGTAGCTCAAGCGGTCTTGTTGTAGTCATGATATTCTTCGCGGGATGGGGTGCTCCTACTTGCTTCCCTGCTTGGCACACTCTACAAGGCCCGCCTTTCTCAAAAACAACATCCTTTAAACCTCGGATGTGATTGCCTTTAAGGAGTTTTTGAAGATTCCTCATACCAACATGTGCTAGCCGTCTATGCCACAGCCAACCCATGTTGGTCTTTGCAATCAAGCATGTGTCAAGTTCGGCTTTATCTTTGTTGAAGTCAATAATATAAAGTTTTCCCTTTAACACACCCTTGAATGCAATTGAGTTAGCACTCCTTCTAGAGACAGTCACACCCTCATTAGTGAATAAACAATTATAATCCTTGTCACATAATTGAGATATGGACAAAAGGTTATAATCCAAGGAGTCAACGTGTAAAACATGAGAGAGAGTATGTTGTGATGAAATTTCAATTTTACCGGTACCAAGCATTCTTCCTTGACTATTATCACCAAAGTAAATGCCTTCGCTTGGATCTTCATTTTTCTTCATATTCCACGAACATTCTTCTTTCTCCGGTCATGTGATTTGTGCATCCACTATCTAGCACCCATTTTGATCCACCGGATGAATAAGTCTGCAAAAGACAAATTGTGCCTTGGTCTTAGGTACCCAAGCTTGCTTGGGTCCTTTGAGGTTAGTCACAAGTGATTTGGGCACCCACACACGGGACTTGGTATTCCCATGGTGTGGCCCAACATATTTAGCATAAACTCTTCCAAGATTACTTTTCATAAGTACATATGAAGCATAAAAAGTTCTAAATAGAAGTTGTTGTTCATATGTGTTCACATTGTTAAATTTATCAATATTATTAAGTTTTCTAACTTGAGAAGAATTTATCAACATTATTAGGCAATGCAACCCTTGTTATTCATGTGGCTTCTAGCGTTTTTCTTCCTACCATAAGAATATCCAATGCCATATTTTATATTAGGTGGTCTTGTGACCGAGTATGCACTGCGTGCATACTTGATCTTCTCCTTGTCTATATGCCACTTTGAGAAGATTGCTTGTCCTTTGACGAGTTTGGCTTTTTCTTCAAGTTAGTGTAACTTTTGGCACAAGAACAAGTAATACTAGTTTCAGATTTTATATGTTGAGAAGGTGAGCTTGAAGTAGATGAAGAACAACTTTGCTTGAATGACTCAACTTGTACCTCAAGGATCTTGTTAACTTTGGTTAAGTTAGCAAGTTCATCATTGATGGTGGCGTTTGAGTCTTTTAACTTCAAGCAAGCTTCCTTGCTTGAAGCTAACTCAAGTTCTAGTGATTTATTTCGCTCTTTTTCAAGTTCAAGAAGCTTTTCAATCTCAAGATATTCCTCCTTTTGGGAGATGATCATATCTTTGTGACGATTGACTAAGTTCTCCATATCAAAAAGCTTATCAAATAGAAATTTCATCTTAGCAGCTTTCTTTCTGTCTATGCTCCTAAGCATATATTCATTTTCATCACCGCTATAATCCTCACTAGAATCATCACTATCTAGTAAAAGAATGCGAGAAGGAAGATTTAGTTGTTACCTTTTTTTTACCTTCTTTGCCATTAGACAAGTGTTGTCGTTGTCCTTCCATGTGCCCATGGTTGGGAAGAGAGTGGATTTCTTGGTAGTTTTCTTTATGCCTATGGTGGCCATCTCCTCTTCTTCTTCGGATGAGGATTCATCACTGGAGTCCCACTCCTTCCCTAGATGTGCTTGGCCATATTGCTTCTTCTTCTTGAACATTTTCTTTGGTTGAGGCTTGTTGTCTTTAGTCTTCCTCTTATTTTCTTCATATGGACAATCTACTATGAAGTGATCATATTCTCCGCAGTTGTAGCACGCCCGTCTCATCTTGGATCTTTGTTTGTCCCTTTGTCTGCCTTTGTTTGATCTGCTACCCTTTCTTCTTCTCATCATTTTCTTGAACTTCTTCATGAACAAGATCATGTCTTCTTCATCGATATCACTACTTTCATCATCACTGTCGAGCTTCTTTTGATACGGGTTTACAAGTTGACTTCAAAGTAACTCCTTTCTTCTTTGTCGAGGTGAGATTGGCAATTTCCTTGACATGCTTGGCTTACATTTCCATCTTTTCAAAGTTGATGATCTTGCCAAGGAGTTTGTCTGGGGTCATTTCCCGGTACCCGAGGCTTTCTCTAATCATAGAGCAAAGAGTCACGTTGCGAGGCATGAATGCTCTGAGAATCAACTTCACGACCTCATGATCATTCCACTTTTTGCTGCCATAAGCTCGGACTTTGTTGATAAGATTCTTCAGTCGATTATACATATCATGTGGTGATTCATCTTCTTCTATCTCGAATCTTCCCAATTCACCTTCAATCATTTCTATCTTGGCGTTGAAGTGGAGATCTCGACGTTGATGATCCGAGGAACTCGAGCATACCCGAACACCCCTGCAATCACTACACCACTGCTCCGTTGGTTATCAACCATGCTTCACACGCTTGACCTCGCCAATAAGGCTATCCCTGCAGGTGCAACCGAGAACACAAGCAAGAACGACGAAGATGCAATCCGAAATTGCGAAATTGGGGTCTCACAAACCGTAGAACGGCGAAAGTGTTTAATCTAAGTAAAACCCACGAAATATGGCCGGCGGCTGAAGTATTTAAAGGCTAGGGTTCGACGATAAGACCCTTAGACGCGTCCCTAATGGACTCATACGGGATACAAGGCCCAAAAGCCCAATACGGTGGTGCAACACCGGACAGAACTTCGAATTCAACTTGTTTCGACAACTCCCAACCACTCCCTGCGGATTTTAATGTGGGACCAGAACCATTGGAAATTTTATCTTCTCATCTTTCCATGCATATGTAGAACGTCAAAAACGGAGTCCGTATGCATCCTGGGCGTCCGTTTTAAGATGTACTGCTCCTGAACTCCGAGTTGAACTCGAGTCCGAGTTGGTGACTGTTTCCATCAACTTGTGGACGTCCCATCTGATTCTCCATGTCCCCAAATCCTCCTCCCTTTACTTATTGATCATGTCCATGGTTCCCAATAACAATTAAATCGTTCAATAGCAATCTATTCTCAAAATCACATGGGTAGCTGAAGTTAGGAACGAGTTCACCTGCTGATTTAGTAACCGTGCTTGTCCTCTTGTGATTGGTCCTTGTATATCAATGTGAGTATCCACTGTTGTGATGTCCTCATCATCCTCCCCCTCTTGAATCGGAGTCGTCCTCGACTCAAGATCATCTTCTTCCCCCATGTATGGTCATAAATCTGAAATGTTAAATGTGGGACTAATCCCAAAATTGGGAGGCAACTCAACCTTATATGCATTGTCATTGATCTTTTCAACAATCTTAAAAGGACCAGCAACTCGTGGCATAAGTTTAGATTTTCTCAAGTGAGGGAATCATTTTTTCTCAAATGTAGCCATACCAAGCCCCCTGGTTCAAGTTTTACTTCTTTTCTACCTTTACTACCAGAAATTCTATACTTCTCATTCATCCTTTCAATATTTTTCTTTGTAGTTACATGCATCTTAAGAATGAATTCAGATCGTTGTGTAGCATCCAAATTTATAGTTTCAGAAGGAGGCAAAGGTAATAAATCAATAGGAGCGCGGGGATTGAAACCATACACTACCTGGAATGGGCTTACCTTTGTAGTAGAGTGAACTGACCTGTTGTAAGCAAATTCTATATGTGGTAAATAATCCTCCCAACCCTTTAAATTTGTTTTTAAAACAGCCCGCAACATAGTGGATAGAGTACGATTTACTACCTCTGTTTGTCCATCGGTTTGTGGGTGACATGTGGTTGAAAACAGCAGCTTGGTTCCCAATTTATACCACAAAGTTCTCCAAAAATGACTTCAAAATTTTGCATCACGATCAGAAACAATGGTATTTGGCACACCATGTAAACGAATAATTTCCGTCATAAACAAATCAGCAATGTGTGAGGCATTATCATTCTTATGACAAGGTATGAAATGTGCCATTTTGGAGAAACGATCAACAACCACAAAAATACTATCCCTCCCCCTCTTAGTACTAGGAAATCCCAAAACAAAATCCATGGAAATATCCTGCCAAGGTACACTAGGAACAGGAAGAGGCATATAAAGACCATGTGGGTTAAGTCGAGACTTATCTTTATTGCAAGTAGTGCATCGTGACACGTAGCGCTTGACATCGCGCCTCATCTTTGGCCAAAAGAAGTGTGTGGCCAGCACGTCCTCAGTTTTCTTTACTCCAAAATGTCCCATCAAACCTCCTCCATGTGCTTCCTGCAAAAGTAATAGGCGAATGGAACTAGCAGGAACACATAGCTTATTAGCACGATAGAGGAGGTCCTCCCGTAGTATATATTTATTCCAAGTTCTTCCTTCTCTACAATTTTCAAAGGCATCTTTGAAGTCCAAATCAGTAGGATATAATCCTTTTATTGTTTCCAAACCAAACATTTTATGATCAAGTTAGGACATCATGGTGTAACGTCTAGATAATGCATCTGCAATAACATTCTCCTTCCCTTTCTTATGCTTAATGATGTACGAAAACGATTCTATGAACTCAATCCATTTAGCATGTCATTTATTCAGATTGGTTTGACACTTAAGATACTTCAAAGATTCATGATCAGAATGTATGACGAACTCCTTAGACCACAGGTAATGTTGCCTAGTTTGTAGAACTCGCACTAAGGCATACAATTCCTTATCATAAGTAGAATAATTCAGAGAAGGACCATGCAATTTTTCACTAAAGAATGCAACGGGTTTACCTCCTTGTATGAGAACACCTCCAATACCAATGCCGCTTGCATCACATTCTAGCTCAAATGTCTTGTCAAAATCAGGCAATGGTGCTTGTGTAAGCTTTGATTTGAGAACATCAAAAGCTTGTTGCTGCTGTTCGCCCCATCGAAACTGCACTCCCTTCTTCGTCAGTTCATGGAGAGGTGCTGCAATGGTGTTGAAATCCCGTACAAAGTGTCGATAAAAACCTGCAAGACCAAGAAAACTACGCACCTGCGTGACGGTCGATGGAGTTGGCCAGCTAGTGACCGCCACAATTTTTGCCTCATCCATCTCAATTCCCTGCGATGAAACGACATATCCAAGAAACGAAACTCGATTGGTGCAAAAGACGCACTTTTCGAGGTTACCAAACAAACGTGCATCTCTCAAGACACTGAAAACAGCACGCAAGTGATTAAGATGTTCGTCATATGACTTGCTGTAAATGAGGATATCATCGAAGTAAACCACCACAAATTTTCCAATAAAAGGACGTAAAACCTCGTTCATTAATCGCAAAAAAGTGCTAGGTTGCATTAGTTAAATCAAAAGGCATTACTAACCACTCATAAAGTCCAAAATTGGTTTAAAATGCAGTTTTCCATTCATCTCCTAGTGCCATTCTAATTTTGTGGTAACCACTACGCAAGTCAATTTTTTGTGAAAATAATAGCACCACTCAATTCATCAAGCATGTCATCTAAGCAAGGAATAGGATAACGATATCGAATAGTGATGTTATTAATCGCTCTACAATCAACACACATGCGCCAGCTACCATCTTTCCTAGGAACCAAAAGAACAGGAACAGAACAAGGACTAAGGCTTTCACGAATATACCCACGGTTCAAAAGATCTTGAACTTGTCGCTGAATTTCCCTTGTCTCTTTCGGATTCGCCCTGTACGCCGCACGATTTGGCAAACTTGCCCCTGGAATCAAGTCGATCTTATGTTCAATGCCCCTCATAGGTGGTAATCCAGGGGGTATCTCTGGGGGAAATACATCCGCAAAATCCTGCAAAAGGTTAGCAACAGCAGGGGGCAATGCAATGGACACTTCATGAATTGAAAACATGGCTTCTTTGCATACTAAAGCGTAGTACATCCCCTTGGTATTAAATATATCAGCAAGGTCAGATTTAGTTGTGAGCAACAAAGGTGATTTTAACTTAATTACTTGCTATATTTCAGAGTCTAGTGATTTTGTTGCCTTATCATCACGTGTTTTACTTTTCTCAAAATGTACAATTTCAGCAGGAGTCATAGGAAGCAAAGTGATTTTCTTTCCTTTATGCATCAGAGTATATTTATTAGTTCTACCATGATGAATAGCATCCGTATCAAATTCCCAAGGACGTCCCAACAAAATAGAATAAGCATCCATAGGTACGACATCAAAATCAGCAAAATCATGGTAAGAACCAATCGAAAAATGTCCCCTCGCTGTTTGTGTTACCCTAACCTTACCGCTGTTGTTGAACCACTGAATGTGGTATTGATGAGGGTGTGCTCTTGTGGTCCAAGTTTCTTGACCACATCCGTGTTCACCAAGTTGTTGCAGCTGCCTCCATCAATTATAGTGTGCACGCGGCAGTCCTTGACGATGAGAAACATGTGAAAAAGATTGTGTCATTGTAGCTTGTCATCCGCCTCAACTTTGGAGCTCAAAGCACGCTGCACAATTAAGCTTCTATAATTTTCCATTGCTGCAGTACCAAGTACATCTTCATCTGTGCTATAGTGGTCATCTTTTGGCCCTGCAACGTTAGTAGCAAGAGAATATTCATCTTCAACATCCGAAGTACTATCATAACCGCCATCATCTCGTGCTATGTATGTTCGTTTGCTAGGGCAATCTTTCATCACATGACCAACTCCCTGGCAACGGTGACACTTAATGTTGGAAGTTCGACTCGTGGAAGAAGTGGAAGACGTAGGGTTGAATGGTGTCGTCTTGCTGCCCTCCGGCGCGCGAGAAAATGGAGCAGTAGATGAAGTTCATTGGCCACCATTGGATGGTGTAGTGGCAGTAAGAAAACTCGAAGATGGTGCTGTTTTGGATGGTGTAGATGTCGAACGAGGTGTAAATGTGCTCCTCATGAGTTGGTGCTGCTGCTGTTGGCGGCCCAATTCTTTTTCTGCCAACATAGCCAGCTGAAATAATCTGTTAACAGTATCATATTCCTTATAATCGACAATGTCCTGAATTTCACGCCTCAACCCCCCATAAAAACGAGCTATTTTATCATCCATGTCCTCTACTACCCCACAGCGCAACAAACCCTTTTGTAACTCTTGATAATACTCCTCTACGGACATGTTACCTTGGTCTAAGCGCTGCAATTTTTTGCGAAGGTCCCGCTGAAAAGAAGGAGGAACAAAACGAACATGCATAGCTTCCTTTAATCTATCCAATGTTGGAGGATCAGTTCTAGTTTTAACAAGTTCATTCCACCATATGATAGCAAAATCCTTAAACTCACTAGTGGCTTGACGAACTCTATGTTGTTGAGAAACAAGGTGGGCATTAAATTTCTGCTCTACTGTCATCTCCCAATCAAGATATGCCTCAGCATCATAAGCACCAGAAAAAGAGGGTATAGTAAATTTGACTTTAGCAAAAGGATCATCAAGAGGGCGATTAAAATTATTATGACAATTATTGTAATTATAACGATTATTACCTCCCATACCTCGTAGATAATGTGGAAGTCGTGGTTGATTGTTATGATCTTCCATATTATAAGCATGGTCTTCACGATCTTCAGCAAGAGGCAGTCGCGCCTCAAGAGTATCCATCCGAACAACAAGATCAGCAAGTTGGCGATTCAAGGTCGTCAATGATGCCTCTGTCGATGCTTGAGTTTTGGTGAACATATCTGTCATTTCTCTCATCATGTCACGCAACTCAGCATGTTGAACACATTCATCATCCCTTTTATCTTCTGCCATTGTTAGTAGTAAACAAAAGACAACAAAAAGATGTTATCCCTATCAACTACAAAGGATAGTGTGTAACACCCCAAATTTTGATTCAAAACCCAAAACCATGTTCAGAGGGGAATTTAAAAATTTTTGGACGTGTTGCATGTTTTGCAAAAATTCAAATTGAAACTGGAATTCAAATTATACCCAAAACAGAAAAGAAATGGAAAAAGAAAAAGGAAAACGGGAAAAAAACTGGCCAGTGGGCCGAAACCGCCAGCCGGCCCAGCAACCCCCGCGCCAGCCCGCCCCCGCGCGCGCCGCGCTGCCCCTCGCTGACGGGTGGGACCCACATGTCATCCCTAACCCCGCGACCCCGGACTCTCTCCCGCGCGCGCGATCGCAACCGATCGGGAAATCGCGTCCCGCAGCCGAATTCTGGACCTAGAGGACTCCAACTCGATCACAACAGACCCACCGCCCTCCCCCGGCTATAAAAACCCCAGCTCCGATCAGTTTTCCTCACGCGATCGCCGATTTTCACTCCGGTGAGCACCGAGACTTCGCCGGTGAATTCTGGCCGATCTAAGCTCGGAAACTCTGATCTAACTCGCTGGTTTTGATCCACCGCCTCCGGGGAACTTTGCAGGTACAGAAAACTCGGAGAGTTACGGTGCAAACACAGCGCCGACGAGCTTCGCCGTGGTTTTGCCTCGGACCTCACCGCCGAGCACTTTCCAGGACCCCCGAGCTCGAAAAAACCCCCGAGGTGAGATCCCTGACCTCCCCTCTTCCGATCTAGGCCATAAGATCACAGTTCTAGGCAGAATTCTCGAGGATCCGAAACTTTCCGGCGAGATCGCCGCTTCCCGCCGCCGTGCGCCGCCGGCAGCGCCGCCCGCGATCGATCAGAGCGACGTGGCCGCTTGTGCGCCGTTTATTTTAAATCGCACGGTAGACTTTAAAACCCCGCGTACCGGTTCGATGTTATAATCTCAGCCGTCGGTTTAAAATCGGACGGTCCACGTCAGCCCCGCATTATAAAGACTGGAATTCTTACGTGCTACCCCCTTGGGTTCTCTGGAATTGAGAGCTAGCCCCGGAAACTTCAGATCTAGCCCCTGGAACTCCAGAAAATCATGTAAATTCATTTAAAAATCAGTTTTAGCCCCTGGACTTAATAGAAATTAAGAAAAACACCTCTGATAAGTGTAGCTAGACCCCTGGAAATTATGAAAATAATATTATAGACCCTGTAAAGGGGGTGAGTTTACTTTTTAGCCCTGTTTAGTATTTAATTTAGAAAATTGAATATGTAACTAGTGTTTCAAAATTAAAAAGGGGGACAAACATAATTGTCAAAAATTATTAAAAACTTTCTCAGTACTTAGAAAACTTTGAAGTGAGATAAAAATGTATTTTTGGGCTGAAATAAATCTATTTCATCTATTATTCACATTTATTAGTATAGGGACACATTTTTAAGCAAAGAATAGCTATAGAAAAAAATAGGGAAAATAATTATGAAATAGTATACATCAGAAGCCAAGGTCAAAATATGATGTTAAATTATTTAGGACCAGAACCTAATCTGTTTAGGTGATGTGTATTACTAATTTAACAATAAAATACACAATTATGCATAGGAATATAAATCTGAAAATATAGCAACTAGTAAATGATAAATGGAGTTTCTAAAATACAAAGAATTCAGTTTAGGGTTGATAGAAGTTATGAAAGCACATATGGGGAAGAATAATACTTTTCATACACACTTGGTAGTAAAAAGGTGAAGTAGTTGAATATAAGAAATTTATTGGAAACCCATATAAATAGTGTGTAAGTATGAAGGTGGACACAAAAGTAGGAATCATATACACATGGTTAAAAGTGCATGCAAGCCACAACTCAACACACATAAAGTAACCACAACACATAATGGTAAAGAACTTTTATAAATATGAATGTGTGGTTTGTATGAAGTGTAAGTGTGAACTATGTCTTATGGATTGTTGTTTTTCTTTTGCTATGTGTGATGGTATGAAGTAGAACCTGTTCAAGAACAAGTTATTCATTTCCAAGATCAGGACTACCCATTTCAAGAGCAGCAAGAAGGAGGCAAGTGTCCTTGACCACTTTGATCCTATGCTAGGATGTGTAGATAGAATTATTTGCATTGTCAAATGAAATATGAAACCCATGCTAGGAAAGTTTCCCTAGAATTGCATTATCTTGTTTCCTTGTAGCTTGGGTTGGGATTTATTTTGTCACGTCATTTATTTCCATGCATATGCTTAGCCATGCTTAGAATGGGATATTTGGGACATGAGATCATCAGTTTATTATACCATACTCTTGAATGAGCTATTGTGAGTTATGTAGAGGTAGGGATCAAGGCAAGTTGGATGTTTTGGTTGTGTGCTGGGTGCACGAGACTTGGGTTTGTGTTTAGTACTTGCCTGGATCCTAAGGACCGGTTCATGGAGCATGTAACCTGGCTTTACAGTGCCAACCACATGCTGAGATGGGGCAGCTTGGCCAATTAATTAGGTGTATCCCCGGCGTAGTATGGGTGTGTTGGATGGTGCGGGGAGTAGGTGTCAGCTGGACTACCATATGAACCGCAAGGCTCAAGAGGGGGCCACTGCAGCGGGGTTGGAGCCTCTTGTATGCTGTTAGGGGTGAAACCTCAGTGGGCCCACACTCGTCGGGAATCCCTTTGTAAAGGCTTCGTAGTGATCTCTTGGCCGCACACCTGGGAAGTGTGAATGTGGAACGTAGCCACTGGCATAATGGAGGTTCTTTTAGTCCACCCGGCAACGGGGGATGAAATCACTACTTGTGGGTACAGTGGTACAAACTCTGCAGAGTCAAAACTGTCTTGACAGCCGTGCTCACGGTTAAGAGCGGCCTGGACTTATTCATGATTAGAGGATTGATGGTTTTGGAAGTTAAGCGGGGAGCTTAACATTGGTAATGATGTTATGATTATTTGGTTATGATAATGGGATGGGAGATTGGGACCATTTCACCTGTAGTAATGAAGGTGCTTAATAAGCTAAGGTGATAGGTATTAATTGCGTAGTGCTTTAACCATGAGTTCAACCTCTCCTTGTTCTAGCCATGCATGATATAATTTTCCCACACTTGCTGAGTACCATTGGTACTCAACCTTCCATATTTGTTGGTTTATATTGCTGCTCAGGTCAAGATAATGAGGTGGTGTATAATGACCAAGATTTTGGACCCGAGGAAGGCTTTTAGGTTCATGAAGACCCCCGGGCAACGCCTGTGATGGAGCCCTAAAGAATAATATTCCGCTGCTAGTTTATTTACTTGTGATGAACTTATTATTGTCCATCGAGACATTTACTATGTAAGACTTACTTATATTCGACACCTGGCTTGTAATAAATGATGCTTCACTATTTGTCATCACATGTATGAGAAAATGATCCTGGCATACATGTGATATTCACTTGGTTGTTCTTCGGAAAAACCGGGTGTGACAGGGGTGGTATCAGAGCCAAGGTTGCCCGTAGGAACGTGGACCTAGGTAGAAATGGACGTATTTAAGGGCCCTATTTTCTTAAAAACTATTTTCCAAGGTGTGGGTGGAAAAGTGTTATTAAAGGAGTCATTTTCTTCATCTTACCCCAACTTCATTCAAAACAGGATTTTTGTTTGAGAATTTATCTAACCTAATTTTAAATTCTTTTGTTTTAGATGGTTCGCATGATTCGCACCGCTCGTAAGTCCACGGGAGGGAGAGTTCCCGTAGTTGCCCTTGCCGAAAGAGAGGAGAGTCGCCCCGTGACGTACCTTTCCTACGGATTGGCAGTAGGAGACTTGTTGCGCCGTCTTCGACGTATGCTCGAAGCCGCAGGCAATACGGGCAAGCTCATCATCCACTATAACTCCACCAGGACCATCCGTGAGAAGAGGGAAGAATGGAGTTCGGAGATGAGGATTATACACGAGAATCAGCTGCTGAAGATCCACCATTCTCCAGCTTGTCGAGCAACACAAGTTGACGCAGAGAGAGATGTCACCTGGGAGGCCATCACCTGCCAGAGTCACATCTATCGTCGCCACTTGGACAAAACTGAGTACATGTATGTCCTCCAACGTGAGAGTGGTGCCACGGAGTACAAGTACCCACCGGTGCAGCAAGGGACTTCCCATGAGCACATGGACTTGTGCTTGGAGGATGCTGCTAGGCTCAGCACTCGACTGCAGGAGTGCCAACAAGAACTTCAGGATGTCCGAGACACCCTGAAGGAAACGGAGGCGTTGCTGCGAGCTTGCTTAAAAGCGAGAGAAAGAGGAGATGGGGATGAACTGTGTGTCACCGTGAGTGATCCATGGACTCCTGACTCCCCGGATCGCCGAGCAATCAGGCGTCGTCGCACTTCTCCACCAGCAGCCTCCCCACCCAAAGCAGAGTCAGAAGGTAGCCGAAATGAGGAGGAAGATCCTGAGGAGCCAGCTCAAGAGGACGAGTAGTGTAGAATCTTTCCCCTAGCTAGCAAGAGGTCGAGTAGTCGAGTCATTACGAAGTTAATGGTGTGATAATGCTTGGTGTGTGACGTGAGTTGTGGAAGCCATGAGCAATTGTCCACAGCCTCATCTTCAGATTGTTTTGCTTTGGTGTGTGAACCCACAGGAAATAATAGTGCATTTATTTGGTGTGAGATATAAACCCTCGTAAAATTTTAACAAAGCCCCAGCACAGCCGCAACGTCAGTTTGTGCAACAGCCTCGCCCCGCATATCCACCTCGACCAGCAGTGCAAGGACCCCCGAACCAAACCCAAGACAACAAAGGCCAAGCACCTAAGATTGGGGTGCAATGTTTCAGCTGTGGTGAAGTGGGGCACTACGCCCATAAATGCCCAAAGAAGAAGCCTGCGCCGCCACAACAGCAGAATGTAGTGAGAGGACGGGTGAACCACGTCACTATGGAGGAAGCACAAGAGGCACCCGACGTGGTAGTTGGTAAGTTTCCTGCCAATTTACACCTTGCAACTCTGCTGTTTGATTCTGGTGCTACCCACTTGTTCATTGCTCAAGGGTTTGTTAAGAAGCATGACCTAGCAACCACACAAATGAACCATATGCTAGCGGTAAACTCTCCAGGTGGAGAAATAAGGACAAGACAAGTGTGTCCCAAAGTGAACCTAGACATTAATGGGGTAGTATTTACGGCTAACCTCATAGTGATAGATTCACAAGGGATAGATATTATTTTGGTTATGGATTGGTTGTCCAAACATAAAGGAATCATCCATTGTTCGACCAGAACGGTGGAATTAACTCAACCCAGTGGTACCAGAGTAAAGTTCATAACAATACACGAGCCTAGGAGGGACATCAAATTAAATCAAGTGGAGGTAAAAGTTGAGGAAATCAGGACCATCAGGGAATATCCAGATGTTTTTCCGGAAGAATTGCCAGGTATGCCTCCCGACCGTGACGTGGAGTTCGCAATTGAACTAGTACCGGGAACAGCCCCGATATACAAGAGACCTTATCGAATGGACTCCAAGCAGCTAGAAGAGCTCAAGGATCATTTGAGAGTTGACGGAGAAGGGGTATATTCGCCCTAGTTCCTCACCATGGGGAGCTCCGGTGATATTTGTGCCTAAGAAAGACGGAACCCAAAGGTTATGCGTGGATTACCGTGCCTTGAATGAGGTAACCATCAAGAACAAGTACCCATTGCCTCGCATTGAAGACTTGTTTGATCAGTTGAGGGGAGCTTGTGTGTTCTCGAAAATTGATCTCAGGTCGGGATATCGCCAACTCAAGATAAGGCAATCAGATATTCCCAAGACAGCTTTCGTATCTCGGTACGGACTGTATGAATACACTGTCATGCCTTTCGGGCTAACCAATGCCCCGGCATATTTCATGTATCTCATGAACAAGGTATTCATGGAATATCTGGACAAATTTGTGGTGGTTTTCATAGATGATATTCTCGTCTTCTCCAAAGATGAAGAAGAACATGAGAAGCATCTAAGGTTGGTGTTACAGAGGCTGAGAGAACACCAACTATATGCCAAGTTGAGCAAGTGTGAGTTTTGGCTGAAGAGAGTTCCCTTTTTAGGACATATAATCTCGGAGGGAGGAATCTCCGTAGATCCCGCCAAAATCGAGGATATCCAGAAGTGGAAAACCCCTGAAAATGTCGGGGAAGTTCGAAGCTTTTTGGGATTGGCTGGATACTATCGACGGTTTATTGAGGGATTCTCCAAGATCTCGAGACCTCTCACTAAACTGTTGGAAAAGGGAATCACATTCACCTGGACGCCACAGTGCGATACGAGCTTTCAGGAGTTAAAGAAGAGATTGACAACCGCCCCAGTGTTGGTTATGCCAGATATGCAGAAGAATTTCACAGTGTACTGCGATGCCTCTGGAAATGGGTTGGGATGTGTTCTCGTGCAGGAAGGACATGTCGTGGCATATGCATCCCGACAGCTTCGGAAGCACGAGAAGAACTATCCTACACATGACCTAGAACTAGCTGCAGTGGTACACGCGTTGAAAATTTGGCGGCACTATTTGATGGGGAAGAGGACGGAGATATATACGGATCATAAGAGTTTGAAGTACATATTCACACAGCCAGATCTCAACCTCCGACAAAGGAGATGGTTGGAGCTAATCAATGACTTTGATGTGGGCATCAACTATCATCCTGGGAAAGCAAACGTCGTGGCCGATGCTTTGAGTCGGAAAGTGCAGGTCAATAAGTTGAGTTTGAAGGACATGCCTGCAGAATTGAAGGACGAGGTTATAAGACTCAATCTATGTCTAGTAAATAGTGGTGAAACCATCGCCATGGAAGTGGACTCCACACTCGAGCAAGACATACGCGAGGGCCAAAAGAATGATGAGAAGATACAAGAGATCAGACAGCTCATTAAGGAAAATAAAGCTCCTGGTTTTAGAGAGGATGAACAGGGAACGGTGTGGCACGGGAAAAGGATCTGTGTGCCAGAAGTAAAAGAGATCCGTGAATTAATTTTGAAGGAGGCTCACGATTCCGACTATTCCATTCATCCTGGGAGTACGAAGATGTACCAGGATCTCAAGAGCAGGTATTGGTGGTATGGCATGAAGCGAGATGTCGCGGAACATGTTGCCCTATGTGACACATGTCAGTTGGTGAAAGCAGAACATCAACGACCCGCGGGATTACTGCAACCACTCAAAATACCTAAATGGAAGTGGGAAGAAATCAGCATGGATTTTGTCGTGGGATTGCCTAGGACCCAATCCGGGTATGATTCAATATGGGTCATTATTGATCGGCTAACCAAGGTAGCTCATTTCATCCCTGTGAAAGAAAGCTACAGCGGATCCAAATTGGCAGAATTGTACATGTCAAGTATTGTGTGTTACCATGGAGTGCCAAAGAAGATAGTGTCGGACCGAGGGACACAGTTCACCTCGAGGTTTTGGCAAAAGCTGCATGAAACCATGGGAACCCATCTGAACTTCAGCTCTGCCTATCATCCCCAAACTGACGGGCAGACGGAGAGAACCAATCAGATACTTGAAGATATGTTAAGAGCATGTGCACTCAAAAACAATAGGAGTTGGGACAAGAACTTACCGTATGCGGAGTTTTCCTATAACAACAGCTATCAAGCTAGTCTGAAGATGTCACCGATTGAAGCTTTGTATGGAAGGAAGTGCAGAACTCCTCTATTTTGGAACCAAACAGGAGAAAGTAAAGTGTTTGGTCCAGAAGTGCTACAAGAAGCCGAAGCGAAGGTGAGGGAGATTCGCAACAACTTGAGGATAGCACAAACACGCCAGAAGAGTTATGCTGATGTACGAAGAAGAGAACTCGTTTTCAACGTGGGAGACTATGTTTATCTCAAGGTGTCTCCTATCAGAGGACTTCGTCGGTTCAAGGTGAAAGGGAAGTTGTCACCTCGATACATCGGACCCTTTCAAGTTTTGGAAAGAAAAGGCGAAGTGGCGTACCAACTAGAGTTACCGGTTCATCTATCGGACGTGCACGATGTATTTCATGTGTCACAACTCAAGAAATGCCTGAGGACGCCTGAAGAGGTGTTACCCATGAATTAAGTGGATGTAGCTGAAGATTTGTCTTATGCCGAGCAACCATACAAGATTTTGGAGACAATGGAACGCCTCACCAGAAATAAAAGAATCCGGATGTGCAAGGTGCAGTGGAAGCATCACTCAGAAGAGGAAGCCACCTGGGAACGGGAAGATGAGCTTAAGGCACAATTTCCGGAATTGTTTTCTTAGAAACACCAATCTCGAGGACGAGATTTCTTTTAAGGGGGGTAGAGCTGTAACACCCCAAATTTTGATTCAAAACCCAAAACCATGTTCAGAGGGGAATTTAAAAATTTTTGGACGTGTTGCATGTTTTGCAAAAATTCAAATTCAAACTGGAATTCAAATTATACCCAAAACAGAAAAGAAATGGAAAAAGAAAAAGGAAAACGGGAAAAAAACTGGCCAGTGGGCCGAAACCGCCAGCCGGCCCAGCAACCCCCGCGCCAGCCCGCCCCCGCGCGCGCCGCGCTGCCCCTCGCTGACGGGTGGGACCCACATGTCATCCCTAACCCCGCGACCCCGGACTCTCTCCCGCGCGCGCGATCGCAACCGATCGGGAAATCGCGTCCCGCAGCCGAATTCTGGACCTAGAGGACTCCAACTCGATCACAACAGACCCACCGCCCTCCCCCGGCTATTAAAACCCCAGCTCCGATCAGTTTTCCTCACGTGATCGCCGATTTTCACTCCGGTGAGCACCGAGACTTCGCCGGTGAATTCTGGCCGATCTAAGCTCGGAAACTCTGATCTAACTCGCTGGTTTTGATCCACCGCCTCCGGGGAACTTTGCAGGTACAGAAAACTCGGAGAGTTACGGTGCAAACACAGCGCCGACGAGCTTCGCCGTGGTTTTGCCTCGGACCTCGCCGCCGAGCACTTTCCAGGACCCCCGAGCTCGAGAAAACCCCCGAGGTGAGATCCCTGACCTCCCCTCTACCGATCTAGGCCATAAGATCACAGTTCTAGGCAGAATTCTCGAGGATCCGAAACTTTCCGGCGAGATCGCCGCTTCCCGCCGCCGTGCGCCGCCGGCAGCGCCGCCCGCGATCGATCAGAGCGACGTGGCCGCTTGTGCGCCGTTTATTTTAAATCGCACGGTAGACTTTAAAACCCCGCGTACCGGTTCGATGTTATAATCTCAGCCGTCGGTTTAAAATCGGACGGTCCACGTCAGCCCCGCATTATAAAGACTGGAATTCTTACGTGCTACCCCCTGGGGTTCTCTGGAATTGAGAGCTAGCCCCAGAAACTTCAGATCTAGCCCCTGGAACTCCAGAAAATCATGTAAATTCATTTAAAAATCAGTTTTAGCCCCTGGACTTAATAGAAATTAAGAAAAACACCTCTGATAAGTGTAGCTAGACCCCTGGAAATTATGAAAATAATATTATAGACCCTGTAAAGGGGGTGAGTTTACTTTTTAGCACTGTTTAGTATTTAATTTAGAAAATTGAATATGTAACTAGTGTTTCAAAATTAAAAAGGGGGACAAACATAATTGTCAAAATTTATTAAAAACTTTCTCAGTACTTAGAAAACTTTGAAGTGAGATAAAAATGTAATTTTGGGCTGAAATAAATCTGTTTCATCTATTATTCACATTTATTAGTATAGGGACACATTTTTAAGCAAAGAATAGCTATAGAAAAAAAAATAGGGAAAATAATTATGAAATAGTATACATCAGAAGCCAAGGTCAAAATATGATGTTAAATTATTTAGGACCAGAACCTAATCTGTTTAGGTGATGTGTATTACTAATTTAACAATAAAATACACAATTATGCATAGGAATATAAATCTGAAAATATAGCAACTAGTAAATGATAAATGGAGTTTCTAAAATACAAAGAATTCAGTTTAGGGTTGATAGAAGTTATGAAAGCACATATGGGGAAGAATAATACTTTTCATACACACTTGGTAGTAAAAAGGTGAAGTAGTTGAATATAAGAAATTTATTGGAAACCCATATAAATAGTGTGTAAGTATGAAGGTGGACACAAAAGTAGGAATCATATACACATGGTTAAAAGTGCATGCAAGCCACAACTCAACACACATAAAGTAACCACAACACATAATGGTAAATAACTTTTATAAATATGAATGTGTGGTTTGTATGAAGTGTAAGTGTGAACTATGTCTTATGGATTGTTGTTTCTCTTTTGCTATGTGTGATGGTATGAAGTAGAACCTGTTCAAGGACAAGTTATTCATTTCCAAGATCAGGACTACCCATTTCAAGAGCAGCGAGAAGGAGGCAAGTGTCCTTGACCACTTTGATCCTATGCTAGGATGTGTAGATAGAATTATTTGCATTGTCAAATGAAATATGAAACCCATGCTAGGAATGTTTCCCTAGAATTGCATTATCTTGTTTCCTTGTAGCTTGGGTTGGGATTTATTTTGTCACGTCATTTATTTCCATGCATATGCTTAGCCATGCTTAGAATGGGATATTTGGGACATGAGATCATCAGTTTATTATACCATACTCTTGAATGAGCTATTGTGAGTTATGTAGAGGTAGGGATCAAGGCAAGTTGGATGTTTTGGTTGTGTGCTGGGTGCATGAGACTTGGGTTTGTGTTTCGTACTTGCCTGGATCCTAAGGACCGGTTCATGGAGCATGTAACCCGGCTTTACAGTGCCAACCACATGCTGAGATGGGGCAGCTTGGCCAATTAATTAGGTGTATCCCCGGCGTAGTATGGGTGTGTTGGATGGTGCGGGGAGTAGGTGTCAGCTGGACTACCATATGAACCGCAAGGCTCAAGAGGGGGCCACTGCAGCGGGGTTGGAGCCTCTTGTATGCTGTTAGGGCTGAAACCTCAGTGGGCCCACACTCGTCGGGAATCCCTTTGTAAAGGCTTCGTAGTGATCTCTTGGCCGCACACCTGGGAAGTGTGAATGTGGAATGTAGCCACTGGCATAATGGAGGTTCTTTTAGTCCACCCGGCAACGGGGGATGAAATCACTACTTGTGGGTATAGTGGTACAAACTCTGCAGAGTCAAAACTGTCTTGACAGCCGTGCTCACGGTTAAGAGCGGCCTGGACTTATTCATGATTAGAGGATTGATGGTTTTGGAAGTTAAGCGGGGAGCTTAACATTGGTAATGATGTTATGATTATTTGGTTATGATAATGGGATGGGAGATTGGGACCATTTCACCTGTAGTAATGAAGGTGCTTAATAATCTAAGGTGATAGATATTAATTGCGTAGTGCTTTAACCATGAGTTCAACCTCTCCTTGTTCTAGCCATGCATGATATAATTTTCCCACACTTGCTGAGTATCATTGGTACTCAACCTTGCATATTTGTTGGTTTATATTGCTGCTCAGGTCAAGATAATGAGGTGGTGTATAATGACCAAGATTTTGGACCCGAGGAAGGCTTTTAGGTTCATGAAGACCCCCGGGCAACGCCTGTGATGGAGCCCTAAAGAATAATATTCCGCTGCTAGTTTATTTACTTGTGATGAACTTATTATTGTCCATCGAGACATTTACTATGTAACACTTACTTATATTCGACACCTGGCTTGTAATAAATGATGCTTCACTATTTGTCATCACATGTATGAGAAAATGATCCTGGCATACATGTGATATTCACTTGGTTGTTCTTCGGAAAAACCGGGTGTGACATAGTGGCAATGTGAAAAGTGGAAGGAAACAATATATCTCTCTCAAGCGTCTTAACACGTTCGTACAAGTGTTCTTACCAACACAGCAGGTGGTAAACGGTGGACGGTGAGAACCAATGAAGCGTGGAGTGATTGCAAAGGTATCAGTTCTGCTCAAGAGGAAAAGTGGAGCTTGGATGGCACAATATAGTGGCTAATAAGCAAAGAAAATCGTTAACAGCAAAACAAAGTTGAATAAGTATTCAATGTAGGAACTGTTGCTGGTTAACAAGTGTTCTAGGCCTAGCACAACACAAGGCGGTAGAGAGGAAAATAGAAGATCAGGAAGATATAAGCAACAAGTACAGCACAAGTGTATAGGCCAACTGTTTCAAGTGTGTGCTGTCAATGCTTTAATATCTGTGCTCTCTTCACTATTTTTTTCTTTTTTTAATATTTTTATGATATTTTTTGTTTACTTGAGAGCACAAAAATAGGAAGCACACAACTTTGCAGCTCAATTGGATGTAAGATGTGGCCTATAGAAAATCAGGAAGATTCTTTAAAATTTGTGCTGAAGGCCGGATAGTCTATCTTCCGAGGGGAATTTGGACAAACAAATTTCGCCGAACGCGGCAAATCTGTGGAAAAAAGGTTGTGAAAATTTTCTTGTAGATCAATTGGAAAGAAAAATTGCCCGATTTCGAGTTCGTATGCAAAAGTTATGGCCGTTTTAAGGTAGGCTACCTGAGTTACTGTTTTTTTATGTTGATTCAAACTCGGTTTTGAAAATGATCTCGCAATAGGATGTGAAAAACAATAGGAATTTAGCAACGATGGCTGATGGGATGTTGTGTGATGAATCAAGGAGGACTGGCACAATGGTTTGTCACCTGTTCTAGGGCTGGCGAAGTGAGAGTTCACGCAAGGCGGCTAGCTAGGGCAAACCGATGATTTTGGTGGTTCGGTTTGTTGTTTAGGGATTGTGAAATAGGTAAGCAGCAAGAAAAACAAGGAAGAAAACGATAACTACGATCTAAAAACACAAAGCTAAACCAGCAACAAGACTCGACCACACGAATGCAAACTCAACAATGCAAACTGAAAAACGAAAACTTGCAGGCACAATAGTCTAGGAATTGGTAACACTATATGTTTTTTATGGCTTTTTCTGTGGACTCTAGGTATGAAAAACAAAAACTAATCTAGTGAGAAATCAAAGTAGCTCACGGGCAACCTGAAATCTGATACCAAATGATGAGTTGTTTAGGCCTGATCTTCCGAAAGGTAGGTCGATTGAAGTCGAGATCTCGACGTTGATGATCCGAGGAACTCGAGCAGACCCGAACACCCCTGCAATCAATACACCACTGCTCCGTTGGTTATCAACCGTGCTTCACATGCTTGACCTCGCCAAGAAGGCTATCCCTGCAGGTGCAACCGAGAACACAAGCAAGAACGACGAAGATGCAATCCGAAATTGCGAAATTGGGGTCTCATAAAGCGTAGAACGGTGAAAGTGTTTAATCTAAGCAAAACCCACCAAATATGGCCGGCGGCTAAAGTATTTAAAGGCTAGTGTTCGACCATAAGACCCTTAGAAGCGTCCCTAATGGACTCATACGGGATACAAGGCCCAAATGCCCAATATGGTGGTGCAACACCGGACAGAACTTCGAATTCAACTTGTTTCGACAACTCCCAACCACTCCCTGCGGATTTTAATGTGGGACCAGAACCATTGGAAATTTTATCTTCTCATCTTTCCATGCATATGTAGAACGTCAAAAACGGAGTCCGTATGCATCCTGGGCGTCCGTTTTAAGATGTACTGCTCCTGAACTCCGAGTTGAACTCGAGTCCGAGTTGGTGACTGTTTCCATCAACTTGTGGACGTCCCATCTGATTCTCCATGTCCCCAAATCCTCCTCCCTTTACTTATTGATCATGTCCATGGTTCCCAATAACAATTAAATCGTTCAATAGCAATCTATTCTCAAAATCACATGGGTAGCTGAAGTTAGGAACGAGTTCACCTGCTGATTTAGTAACCGTGCTTGTCCTCTTGTGATTGGTCCTTGTATATCAATGTGAGTATCCACTGTTGTGATGTCCTCATCAGTCTGTGTGACTACCCCCTTTCTTCTTCTTTTCATCATCGATCTTCTTCTTCCCTTTTGGGGAGAGTGCCTCCTTCCGTAGAAGAGCCTTGAGTTGGAGCACCTCCTCATCATCGTCCTCACTGTCTTGAATGGCGTCGAGTAGCTTCTTTAGCTTTTTAGTCCTTTCATCATCACCCTTTTAGTCGTCGATCTTCTCGTGTACATCCTTGATGTTTGACATCGTCTCTTCGAGCGGTGAGTCTCTTTTGAAGAGTTTGGCTTTGATACCAATTGAATGCAGCCTAGAAGGGGGGTGAATAGACTTTTTGATTCTTTGTTGATCCCCGAGACACTTAATAGATTTATAAAATACAGGAAAATCGGACTAGTCCGGTAGAGTGCGGACTAGTCCGTTTTCTAGTCAAAGACAAATCGGACTAGTCCGGTACTGTGCGGACTAGTCCAGTATGCATTGACTAGAAAGATCAAGGTTGATCAATATTTTCACTTCTAGTACCCTATGCAGCGGAAATTAATTTGGAACTTAGATGTATTATAACAGTGAAACAATGAATGACAGAGATCAACTTTATTTTCAATGTTTCAACGTGAATTACTCAAGATTAAGTAAACCTTGGAATATGATGAACAATAAATGAACAAGCGCAAGAGACAAGTTTTATCCCGAGGTTTGATTCCACGAAGGAAATCTACGTCCCCGTTGAGGAGTCCACGAAGGGCGGGTCTTCACCAACCCTACCCTCGTCGAATCGCCACGGAGGTCGATTCTCTTCCACTAATCACAAAGGGCAAATAAATCGTTCAAGGGGCCATCTCACTCGTTGAGGGCTCCCCAAGAATTACAATGAATGACTACCACCAAACACACTCAAAAGATGAACAATAAATGAACAAGAGTGTGCGAGAGATCAAACCCAAGAGCTCAAGATGTGTAGATTAAGTCTCTCCTTTGATCAATTGCTAATCCTCAAAGATTTGATCCTTTTTGGGTTAGAATGTGTGGAGAGATGTGAATTTTTGGCTCTTGGGAGGTGTGTCGGCGCAGGGGTCGAGTGTTGTGGTAGTATGGCCATACACCTCTATTTATACTAGGGTTTCCAAAGGTTGCCATTAGGGTTTGCGATGTCCGGACTAGTCCGTGGTGGACTCCGGACTAGTCCGGTGTGCGGCGTCTGGAAAACTCTAAGTGTTGTCAGATACCGAACTAGCCCGTAAGAGTGCGGACTAGTTCGTTGTCTACTCAGGGACAAATCGGACTAGTCCGGTCCATATCGGACTAGTCCATTTTCTAGTCAGAGAGAAATCAGACTAGTCCTGTTGATATCGGACTAGTCCGCACATGCTTATTTTTGTGCAGTTAGTGTGATTTCTTTCACTTGAGCTCTTGGGTTGTGTTTCTCCAACACACTCCATACTAAGTAATCTAATATTTTCAGCTCCTGAGCTCTTATCATTTTAGATCCTCATTCTCCTTTCTTTTTGCGCTTTCTTCCTAATTTCTTTGAAAACCTGCGCTCATCTCAACAATTTTGTTAGGGTCTCATTTGTTTTTCATAAATCAACCAAAACCCTACAAGGGATCCCTAGATGCACTTTCAATTATTACGTCACAATGCAGTGGACAAGCGGTACTCAAATAACCGCGAGGGACGGTGATTGCAATCAATAGACACCCGGATAACACGTCACATACACCCATTTCAGAAGTGTGGTGCTTCACACCTTCCTACTCTGCTGTATGCAGCAACCTTTCAAAGGAAACCCAAATGCCGAACCGGTCCATCCGTAATGGGCAGGAGGTCTCCGCGTGGAGCGTTTCTGTGCCCACCGGCAGAATTACACCTTGCTACACTCAACCCACTCCTATAAAACGGTTGGGTAAGCCCTAGGTTAGCCAATTGCATTGGTTTCCATGTTCCCATTTGCCAGTATGCATCCGGTACTGTTCAAACTTGTCCAGCAGGGCCGCACACGGCTCGGTCCTCAATTGACACCAACAGAGCACGCACATGAGACCTCCGCCCTCTGCCTCCTAACCCCCTGATGGGTCTCAATTTCTCATTCTTAAGCAATTCTTTACTTCATTCTAGCCCGTGTGATAAAATCCTATCTCACGAATAGATTCCAACTATTCGAGTTCTACCGAGATCCTAAGAACATTAGCACGGCATTCTATACTCATCGAGCTGTAAACTACCCAACCCTCCATAGGATTTAGAGGTCATACAAGTGGGGATTCAATAACCTTAACTCTAATGCAAGCATTTCACCCTAGACATAAGTGATACAAACGAAAACTTTGCAAAAGGTAATTAAATGAAAACCGGGGCTCGCCTTGTTGCGAGTTAAACGGAACGTTAGCTTCTGGTGTAAGGACCTCCAACGGCTCCGGAGTGTCCTCAACTTCGATCATTATATGATATGCAACAAAATATATGTAAGTGATAATGATTTATAAGAAGTAAACTTCTATCAGTAGCTACTGCTATTAAGGTTTTTTAATTGCCTTTGGGATTTTTCCAGTGGATACTAGACTCTCTGTGGATGATTTGAGCAAAATTTGAGAAATTCTAATGGAAGCTTGTGGTCTCCAAAATTCCCACAACTACAAGGCTTCTCTTAATTTTGACCCCAAATCTGAAGTTTTGACATGGCTAACAGTGGAAGATCTAATTAGAGCGGGTCTCTCTGGTTCTAACAAAATATGTTTCAAAATTTTTCGAGCTACCTACAGGAAGAAATGGAATTTTGAAGTTGGCGCAAAATGCCGAAAAGTTTCTGTTTAAAATTGGAAATTTCAAATGCAGGCTGAACTTTGGAGTAGAGTTTAGCCTAGCAAATGTACTCCAATGAAGCTCAAATTTTTAAAGGAGACCACTAGAGTTATGAAGATCTTCTGGCCAAATTTGAGGAAATTCCATAACAGGAATCTCCTGGAATTAATTCCCAAAGATTTAAGTTTGATGAATTTTGGAGAAAATTCAAGGGATCTTCAGACCTAATTATTTGCATTTATGCAATGTACTGACTGAGATGAATTCAACAAAGTTTGTTTCACAAGTTTTGGACATTCCTACTGAAAGTTATGGGGTTTCAAAGTTTGACCTAAATATGAAATTCAGAAAAAGTTTAAACTCTGGTTGTGGGCTCCACTGTGTGAACTGGGCCAGTGACATCTCAGCCACACCGAGGCCCACGATGTTTTCCCCGTGCAGCCGCACCCGATCCGGTGCACAACCAATCCCCGTTGGAAGAACAGAGGCTGACCGGTGGGACCCTCCCCCCTTCGTCAACCTCCCGCCACACGCGCTATCCCGCGGAGGCGCTCCTGCGAGGCTCGCCGCCCGTTGCTCCACAGCTCGGAGCTTGCTCAAACTTGCCACCTGGGCCTAAATTCGCACAGGGAACAATCTGAGGGGGTCGGCTAGGGTTGGAGATGGCCGGAAACCAGTTGGCGACGATGACAGTGGAGGCTCCGACTCCGGTTACGTAGCCCAAGCTATACAAGGCCTTATTTTTGAAACGGTTTCTTCCAACAGCTCTGCGGTTACATGCTGAGCACGAATATGAACTCGGTTTGCCATGGAAAAGGCCGGACCTAATACCTCACCATCGACCTAGGGCTAAAAACAGCGGCGACCGGAAAAACTCGAGGAACAGCATCTCTGGTCGAGGATTTTCGACGGTTGTCGATCCTAGAGGGTCGTTGGAAGGTCTAGGATGTAGGCCTAGAGGGAAACGAGCTGGGATGGAGTGATTGACGGGGCCCAGTCCCGATCATGGGGCCGTGCAGCCTCGCCCGGGAATCGCATTGGGTGGTGCCGTGTTATGCGGCACCCAACAGCACACATATAAGGAACACTGTATTACATAAATCAAAAGCGGAAGCTTACAATTGTTCTTTGTAAATAATTTACATAAAATAGCTAAAGAGGAAGTCTACAAATAGCTCACGTCGAATAACTAGTTAGCACCTGAGAAGAGGTCCAGCCCGCGGACTCCTCTCGCTAGCAACACGAAGACATGGCAGCGGCTAGGTCCTCCATGTGTAACATGACTCGGAAGTCTCCGAGTCTCACCGGGCAACCTTCTTTATATGCGTCGATATTAACCTGCAAAACCACTCATATAGCAAGAGTGAGCACCAAGGCTCAGCAAGACTTAACCGTCTATCCTAAGACATGCAACTCTACATGAAAGTAACTTAAGACCTAAACATATAAGTTGCGAAAAGACTCGCCTATGAGTTCATCCTTAACTTTCAGATTGTAGCCATAATAGTAGGGACCTTGCGCCCAGCAACATTGGAACTCCACAATCAAACAAGAAACCCTTCATTCCAATGTAACTGTCCCAAGGTGGAAAATAACTTTAGTTTGCTCTATCTCTACTTAAAACAGGGGTCTCATGCAATTTATAAAAATCATAGCAGCAATTAAAACTTTGCAAACTGTTTCCACACAACTTGCTTACTACCTCACAACACAGTGAGCAAGCAGTACTCAATAACCGCGAGGGATGGTGATTCGAATCAAACACTACCCGGATAACTCGACACATACGCCCGCCTCTGAAGACCCAATTCTGGCGTCCTTCATTACGTCGTACGTGGCAAACTTTCACAGGACACTAGACTGTAGAACCGGTCGCGCCGTCTCGGGCTCATAGGTATAACGAGACGATGTGGTATGCCTCTACAATCCAGTGAACCTGGTACATCGGTTTCCTGGTTCCCATATAGCAGTAAGCATCCAGTACACAACTCAATACTTGCTCATGGGTGCCGCACACGCATCGGTCCTTAACCGACACATGCAGAGCTACTCGACCAAGACCTCGTCTTGCCGCTGCCTAACCATCCTGCCCGGTCTCATCTTTAGAAATATAAACTTTAGTTTGCCTCTTTTCCATCAACACCCATGTAATCCCGACTATAACTCGCGAGTAGATTCCGTCTACTTGACTTCTACCGGATGTCCTAAGCTATTTAGTACGGCATTATTCTACAGCGGTGACTCTTTTCTACCCTTAACTCCAGGGTTCATTTGTTCATGCATTTGCAGTGTAAAACATCCTTGACCTAATGCACATACAAACTCTACACCATAATTGTGAACAAAGTAAAAACTTTATAAATAGCCTAAATCAAAACCGGAGCTTGCCTTGGTTTTGCAGGTGACTAAAGTCAGATAATTTTGAAGTTAGCTGCTGATGACTTGAAGCTTAATCCCTGCCCGTCTTGCTCCTTGATCCAAGCCTAACTTCTCCTTCACTTTTCCACGTTTAATCACTACACGTTATGAATATGTATACATGTTTAATTATAAAACTTTTGCTAACAAGTTCTAAATACAACTTCAAAACTGAAACTCTGTTTAAGAATTTAAAATGACACTGGTGCTAGTGGTTTGGGTTAAAGTACTATGATCAAGTGATAATTGGGGTTCATCACTTGGCTGGTGATCACCTAATAAAGTTGAACAGAACATTACTGATCCAGGGCTCCACTGGAGCTGGAAATTTTCTTGTAAGTTCCTTGTCCCAAGAAAGTCATCTGGACCAAAATTTAGAATTTTTCACTGAGTAGCTCACTCAGAACAATTCCATAAGCATTTAGGCAAAAAGGAATTAATTCTGTATAAATTTGCACTTTCATGCAAATTCAAGTAAACCAAAATTTCAAACATAGCTCAGGTAGTATGCATGAAGTTTCCTAGGATTTTTGGAGCTAAGAACTGCCCAGAACTGAATTTCCAAGTTCTGGAAATTCTCTGAAATTGTTTCTGTATTCATTTGAACACAGAAACTTAAAATCCGAATTACCCTTAATAAATCAACTCCAAATGAGCTGAAACTTTTACAGGAGTTAATTAACATCCTAGAGAATATTATGGCAAAATTTGAGGATTTCTGGATGAACCAAACTCCCTCTAAAATTCTTTTCCTGAAAAGCTTTAAAGAATTTTCCAGATTTAATTATTGATTTTCGTACAAATTTGGTTGCATATTTGGATAGAGTTTTTCAATCTGAATCCAACTCAATTTGAATCACTAAATTTGGAGCTTCCTAGCACAAGTTATGAGGTTCTAAAGTTTCCACTGAATTTGGGAATTCAAATAACCCGGGAATTGTTTAAACTCTGACCGTGGGTGCAGGGGCCACGTGTCGACCACTGAAACCGAGCAACACGGGCCACAGAGTCTTTCCCGCATTGCCACAGTTCGATCCGAAACCACATAAGATCTAACTCCCTCGCAACAGAGACTGACACGTGGGCCAGCCCCCGTCTTCGTCTAGCTCCAGCCACCCGCGCTCCCGCGCAGCCGAGCTCGCCGGAGCTCTTGCCAGGAGGGGGTTCCTGTGCTCGGAACTCGCTGATTCTCGCTGCCACTACCTATTCTCGTGCGAGGAACATGTTGCCGGTCTTATCTCGGCTCGAAGATGGCCGGAAACCTAGGTGCGACGGCGACAGTGGCTGTGGCATCTCCGGCAATGTCGCTAGGGCGCTATACCGCGCTAAACACGTCACCGTTTGCTCGTACAGCACCACTGCACCGAGGAGAACACGGATCCAGCCACTGATCTCGCTGAAACTCGCCGGGAGTATGACCTCACCGTTGGGCTTGGTCAAAAATCCGGTGAAAATCAAAAAACTCGATGAACAGCGGCTTTGCTCGACGGTTCTCGGTGGTTCTTGGTCCTACGCGCACGGAGGTATAGAAGGTGTCTTCTACGTTGTGTGTGGAGTGGTTCGACGTGTGAGACGAATTTGCTGAGTTTCTCTCCTCGGTTATTATTGTATGTTGACGGCAGAAACAAAATTCCGGCAAGCACCGTTCGTGACAGGCAACCGGGGTTGCGGTGAAGCAAGAAGAGGTCTAGGCGCACCTTTTTGCTTTTGCAGCTCGGTGGGAGAAGCTCTTTGGCGGACGGGCGATGAGTTCTTGTCGTGGCGGCCTCACCCTGCGCTGTGGAGGGAAAACAAGCTCGACGTTGGGGTTTCCGTGGGGTTAGCATCTGTTTCTTGCGTCAATCACGTTCGGGGAGGTCTGGCGATGCTGTGGAGAGGCTCAGCACGGCGTGCAGCGATGTGGAACAGCCGGCCGGCGGTGAACCGATCGGGCGCACGCCGTCGGAGGAAGAAACCGCTCGGGGAGGCAGTAGTCGAGTGAGAGAGCGTGCTGCAGTTGCGAGGACCGCGTTACCGGGGTTGTGGCAAGGCCGGGATATTTGTGCCGATCGCCACCGAGTCATTTCGATCGGGAGAGCAGCCGGGAATCGTCGAGTGAGTGCGCTGTCGCCGCTGCACCGCTGCTGTCAACAGCTCGGGAAAGGCAAAACCGAGCCCGTGGTTCCTCTCACAGGCAGCTGGGCCCCTGTGAACAGGCAGAGAAGACTTAGGGAGCAATTCTATTTGGCTCAATGGCAAGTGGGGTCCCCCCTACTCCTCCCCAAAAGATCTTTCAAATTTGACACAGTGCAAATTTAAATCCTGAAGAGTTCAAATTTGAAAGCCATTTGGAAGATTTGACAAGGTGCACTTCAGTTTCAAATTTTGAATTCACATTTCAATGAATTTCACAAGTCTCTTTGATATGCCTATCAAAGCACCTCGAAATTTGCTCAAAATTTGCATTCTCACTAATTCAAACCTGAAGAATTTGAATATGCCCTCTAATCTTTGAGTTGGCCATTGCAAATACAAATTTCTAAACAACATTTTTAATTTCCTATTTGGAAATGGCCTTCTTTTTCTTGAAGTGAACCCCTTAGTTCAAACTTAATTTAAAGTCCTCTTGCACATGCCAACAATCACATGATTAAACAAAAGTTTTTGCAAGTCCCATTTCTTGGATTTAAACTCAACTTTATTCATCACTAAAGTTTTCCATTTACAAGTTTTGGGACTTTTACATTCCTCCCCCCTTGAAAAGAATCTCGTCCCGAGATTCACAATTAAGAATAACGTGGGGAGGACAACTATCAAACATAAGCCTCTAATAACTCCGGATGATTGCGTCATAAATATTCCTCGCTTTCCCATGTAGATTTCTCGGACGTGTGATTTTTCCATAGCACTTTGAAAAATCGCAGAGTCCGGTTCCTGGTCTCGTGAGTCTTTTCATCAATTATCCGGGTTGGATGCTCGACATAAGTGAGGTCCGGCTTCAAATCTGCTATGCCTTCCGTGAGAATCTCCGTTGGAACTTTCAAACACTTCCGCAACTGAGAGATGTGGAAAACATTATGAACTCCGGCTAAGACCGCCGGCAGCTCCAAGCGGTATGCCACGGGTCCACACCTTTCAATGATGATGAAGGGACCGATAAAACGTGGAGCTAATTTTCCTTTCACTCTGAACCGGTGAATGCCCTTCATAGGAGATACGTGGAGGTATACGTGGTCCCCAACATGGAAATCCAGAGGACGACGTCTCCTATCCGCATAGCTCTTTTGTCTGGACTGAGCGGCTTTAAGATTTGCTTGAATAAGCCTTACCCGCTCTTCAGCTTCATTTACGAGATCAATCCCGTAAATCACTCTCTCGCCAGATTCACATCAGTTCAAGGGTGTGCGGCACTTCCGGCCGTAGAGAGCTTCATACGGTGCCATTTTGATGCTCGCTTGATACCCATTGTTATAAGCGAAGTCCGCCAGCGGTAGATGATCGTCCTATCCTTTACCATGGTGAACGGCACATGCTCGAAGCATATCTTCGAGAACTTGATTCACCCTCTCCGTTTGCCCACCGGTTTGAGGATGATATGCAGAGCTTCTAACCAATTTGGTCCCCAGCGAGGCATGTAGCTGCTCCCAGAAACGAGCAACGAACAACGCGCCTCGATCGGAGATGATCGTCTGGGGAACTCCATGTAGGCATAGTATTCTTGCAATATATAGCTCCGCATACTTCTTGGCATGGAATCTCGTATGTACCGGGATGAAATGCGCTGACTGGTTTAACCGATCCACGATTACCCAAACTGAGTCATGGTTATTAGCCGTGAGAGGTAGTCCAGCAATGAAGTCCATACTAATATCCTCCCACTTCCATGCTGGAACACTTAGCAGTTGCAAGGTTCCCGCTTTCTTCATGTGGTCGGCTTTAACTGGCCGACACGTATCACATTCTGATACTTATTTAGCAACCCCTCTCTTCATCCGGGTCCACCAAAATTTAGTCTTCAATTCCTGATACATCTTGTTTCTGCCCGCATGAATAGAAAATTTGGATAAGTGAGACTCATCCAAAATTTTCTTCCGCAGCCTCATATCACAGGGTACGACTATCCGGTCCTTGAACCATAAGGTACCTTCCTCATCTAACTGGAAACATTTTACTTCCGCGTTCTTCAACCTTCTCCTGATATGAGACAAGCCCTTGTCTAGCTTTTGGGCTTCCATAACCTCCTCTTTTAATGTGGGTATGAGAGCGAGATTATGTAGAGCTCCATATGGAACCAAGTAGAGACTCGGTTCTTCCTCTTCTATCAGCGTAATGTTCAGATTATGAATATGAGACTTCCGGCTGAGTGCATCGGCAACCACATTTGTCATGCCCGGATGATAATGAATTTCAATCTCATAGTCCTTGATCAGATCCAACCATCGCCGTTGTCGCATATTCAACTCTTTTTGAGTGAATATGTACTTTAAGCTTTTGTGGTCGGTGTAGAGATGAACCAGATTTCCCAATAGGTAATGTCTCCAACTCTTCAAAGCTAATACCACGACTGCAAGCTCGAGATCATGAGTTGGATAATGTTGGTCATGATTCCGTAAGTGTCGTGATCCATATGCGACCACACGTCCTCCTTGCATGAGTACACAACCAAGTCCGATGCCGGATGCATCACAAAAAACATCAAAGGGCTTGGTTGTATCCGGTTGGGCTAAAACCGGGGCTTTTGTGAGGTGTTTCACCAACGCTTGAATAACTTCCTCACATGGCTTGCTCCAATCATATTTGATGCCCTTTTTCAGTAGCTCCGTCATAGGTTTGGAGATTTCTGAGAAGCCCGGGATGAACCTCCGATAATATCCCGCCAAACCCAAGAAGCTACGAACTTCATGGACTGATGTCGGAGACTTCCACTTTAGCAATGCCTTCCGCTGAAATAATATGTCCAAGAAATGGCACTTGGTTGATCCAGAATTCACATTTACTAAACTTTGCATAGAGCTTATGATCTCTCAGTCGTTGGAGCACAATATGCAAATGTTTACCATCTTCCTCTTCTGATTTGGAATAGACCAAGATGTCGTCGATGAATACCACGACGAACTGGTCTAGCTCCGGCATGAACACCGAGTTCATAAGATACATAAAGTGAGCCGGAGCATTGGTTAACCCAAACGACATGACAAGACACTCGTAGAGTCCATATCCTGTCGAGAATGCTGTTTTCGGGACATCTTCTGCTGAATCTTGATTTGATGATATCCCGACCTTAAGTCCATCTTGGAGAAGACTTTAGCAGCCACTAGCTGGTCGAAGAGAATATCAATTCTTGGTAGTGGATACTTGTTCTTTATTGTCACAGCATTTAAAGGACGATAATCGACGCATAGCCTCAACGTCTCATCCTTCTTCTTCACAAATAAAGCTGAGCAACCCCATGGTGATGAACATGGACGAATGAACCCCTTGTCCATCAGATCTTTGAGTTGCTCCTTCAGCTCAGCTAATTCATTCAGAGCCATTTTGTATGGTCTCCGAGAGATCGGCGTGGTTCCCGGTATCAACTCTATTTTGAATTCCACCTCGCGCTCAGGTGGTAAGCCTGGAAGATCTTCGGGAAATATGTCCGGATATTCACGGACTACTGGAATGTCCATAACTTGCAAGCCTCGGCATTACATACTTCTGGGTCTTTGGAAACCGCTTTGCTGAGATACAATGTTTGACGCCTGTGAAGTGGAGAGTCCAAGTGAACACTCCTGTTCTCGATGTCCAGAACAGCCTTATGGAAGGTCAACCATGATATTCCCAATATGGCATTGATTCCTTGGTCTTCGAGAATAATGAGGGTGGTAGGATAAATGTTTCCACCCAAACAAAGTGGTGCTCGAGAAACGACTTCATTAGTCGATATGTCTCCACCTGGCGAATGAATAAGGTAATAACCTTTTGTGATAGTTGTGGAGATCTGATCCCGGATCACCGTCGCCCTGCTAATGAAGTTATGTGTTGCACCAGAGTCGAATAAAATGACAACCGTCTTGTCATTTAAGGTGAACCTACCGGCAAGAACAGGCCCCCCTTTGGCAGATCATCGACTGACACATAATTAACTGTGCCCACTTTGGACATAGCTTTTCTTTGCTGTCCAAGATCATTCTTTGGATCTGAACCCACAGACATAATGTTGCTGCTTGGTTCAGTTGCTTCATTCACGTTGAGTGCATTGTCAATATGAAGTGGGACACCACTCGGTTCAGCTGAGAAATCACGGGGAGCATCTTCAACCTCTTGAGGGAAATAACATCCTGGTGCACCTTGTTGATACTGAGGTGCATGAGAAATAAGCTGCTGCTGCTGCGGTGGAGGTGAATAGAACCTCTGGAGAGTAGAAGAGTCGTCACACTCCCAGAATGACTGCACCTCTTGTGGGACCTCTCGACCGGAAGGTGAACGGATTACCAACCGATACTTCTGAGGCAGATAATTGCATTCACCCCGTGATGAGTCCCTCTCCCTCTTCTTTAAGGTAGAGATTGGAATAATATTCCTGAGTGATAGCACAGCTAACAAACTCATCAAAATTTTCTTGGCTAACTTGAGCCAACTCACATCGCAGCCTAGCAGTCAGCCCTCGATAAAAATGATAACCCCTCATGGATGGTGATTTTACATAATCAGGGACATATTGAGCTAAGCGATTGAATTCCTTCGCGTACTCACTAACACTCCTTTCTCCTTGCTTTAGATTCCAGAATTCATTCAGACTTGTTTGCATTACGCCCGCAGGAACGAAGCGAGCACGAAATGCATCCTGGAACTCCGCCCATGTGACACGATGCCCTGCTGGTTGGACAGCAAGGTATTCTGCCCACCAGGCTCCAGCAAAACCGTGAACCTGCTGAGCGGCATATAGAGTCTTTGAGAAGTCATCACATTGGATCAACCCAAACTTGGACTCAATGACACGTAACAAGTGATTTTCTTCACAATAGTCAGCCGCTTCGGAGAATACCGGCGGTTGTGTCGCCATGAAATCCAGGTAAGTGCTCGGGGTTGGCATGTGATGTTGAGCTTCTCTATTTAGGCCTTGATGAACCAGAGTTTGGAAAGTTTCATTCATCTTCGTCATAATTTCCACCAATCCAATTGGCGGTGGCTCTTGTGATGAAGTCGAGTCATTCCCACCTCGACTTGAACCTCCAATCTCCGTTTGAGAATGTGTGTGTACCATACTGCACGAAACAAAATTTTGAGTTAATCAAAATTCTATCTCAGTAGTAAGTAAAGATAAGTAAAACATGAACATGTCATGAACTTGATAAAAGCATAACCACATTCATGTTTAAACAAATCTTAAGTATGCTAAACTAATCAGCTGGACTACCCTGACCAGTTCACACAAACTCCAAATTTACTCAAGTTAACTACAGATTCATGACTTGAGTCCAATACCAAAGTTTTAGTAAACTTCAGTATCTTTCCAACGAGTACTCGTAGGCTCCTTAAGGATTTTTCTACGGGGAGTTATGGCTTAAAAACAGAAAGGTCCAGAAAGGTTTTTGGTACTGTCCTGGTTCTGAACAGTTTTCCTTCAACTGGACTTTTCATCAACTTAACTTGTGATTTTTCTCTGGAGGTCTACAAAGAAGTTGTAGAGCACTTGAAAATCTTTCCATAACTGTATCATATACCTTAACTGGTTAAATCTACTCAGAGTTATGCTCTGTCAAAGTCCAGCAATAATTCCTGCCAGAAAACAGAGCACTCTGTTTTTGAAATCTTTGAAACCTAGACCTTCTCTCATTTGAATCTTAGCTCAAAATAAGAGTTCAGTAACTAATATTTGTTTCGAACATCCATTTTTAGTTGAAAGTTAGTTCATGAATCATTTCTTCATAGGGAAGAGGTTATTAAGTGTAGTACGGTGTCGATGCACCGTAATAAACATGTCGGTACTACGTAGCCTCACCAAAGAAAATCCTAAACCAGATTATACCGGCATATCCGTATTATCAGTGGCACTAAGACGGTCTCTCGCACATGTGTACTACACGGGATACGTACGTGGTTAGTACCTGCAGAAGAACACTCAATAGTGGTGCACTCAAAGGTTGTTTCATCTCAGGCAGTTCCATATTTGAAAGTAAATACAAATGCCCGTATCATTTCTATACGGCCGTCCTTGAGTTAAGCCACGTCTCAAGGTACGTGATCGTGTTTTTACACCACACGATGGGGAACCAGAGTATATCATGAACGGGTCGTCACGGTTGGGAATGTCATCAACCCAACGGATACCACCTACTGCCCGGTAGGGCACGCCGATGGCAAGCGCTGCGTATGTCCTCCTAGGCTACTTCCAGAAGAACACTATCGCGTTACTGACCACACGATGGGGTCTCCACTTACTTTCCTAATGCATGCTAGGGATCAGCGTTTCATATGAACTCAGGAACATGAAGAGTCCAAAAGTTTCATATTAACGTCTCACACCAAGCTGTGAGACCTATCCCTGAACCACGTTGCTCATCAGGGGAGCTAACTAAAATTGAACCGCTTTCGGTGGCGTTCCTTACCATGTTTACCTGACCATAGGTGCGTCGTTACATAATCAAAATTTCAGAATTATACAAGTATGTTAGTCATGCCACTTTAAGTAACTATACTACTATAGTCCTTATGTGGGCCTAATACCGTTTCCTCACCGTATCCTAAGTTTTTGTTGTAATATGATCCTTATTTCGTGCGCTATTACCAATGCGGCTCTGATACCACGCAGTGAGGCCCAGTTCCGATCACGGGGCCGTGCCGCCTCGCCCGGGAATCGCATTGGGTGGTGCCGTGTTATGCGGCACCCAACGGCACACATATAAGGAACACTGTATTACATAAATCAAAAGTGGAAGCTTACAATTGTTCTTTGTAAATAATTTACATAAAATAGCTAAAGAGGAAGTCTACAAACAGCTCACGTCGAATAACTAGTGAGCACCCGAGAAGAGGTCCAACCCGCGGACTCCTCTCGCTAGCAACACGAAGACATGGCAGCGGCTAGGTCCTCCATGTGTAACATGACTCGGAAGTCTCCGAGTCTCACCGGGCAACCTTCTTTATATGCGTCGATATTAACCTGCAAAACCACTCATATAGCAAGAGTGAGCACCAAGGCTCAGCAAGACTTAACCGTCTATCCTAAGACATGCAACTCTACATGAAAGTAACTTAAGACCTAAACATATAAGTTGCGAAAAGACTCGCCTACGAGTTCATCCTTAACTTTCAGATTGTAGCCATAATAGTAGGGACCTTGCGCCCAACAACATTGGAACTCCACAATCAAACAAGAAACGCTTCATTCCAATGTAACTGTCCCAAGGTGGAAAATAACTTTAGTTTGCTCTATCTGTACTTCTAACAGGGTTCTCATGCAATTTATAATAATCATAGCAGCAATTAGAACTTTGCAAACTGTTTCCATACAACTTGCTTACTACGTCACAACACAGTGAGCAAGCGGTACTCAATAACCATGAGGGACGGTGATTCGAATCAAACACTACCTGGATAACTCGACACATACGCCCGCCTCTGAAGACCCAATTCTGACGTCCTTCATTACGTCGTATGTGGCAACCTTTCGCAGGACACTAGACTACAGAACCGGTTGCGCCGTCTCGGGCTCATAGGTCTAACGAGATGATGTGGTATGCCTCTACAATCCAGTGAACCTGGTACATCGGTTTCCTGGTTCCCATATAGCAGTAAGCATCCGGTACACAACTCAATTCTTGCTCTTGGGTGCCGCAAACGCATCGGTCCTTAACTGACACAGGCAGAGCTACTCGACCAAGACCTCGTCTTGTCGCTGCCTAGCCATCCTGCCCGGTCTCATCTTTAGAAATATAAACTTTAGTTTGCCTCTTTTCCATCTACACCCATGTAATCCCGATGATAACTTACGAGTAGATTCTGTCTACTCGACTTCTACTGGATGTCCTAAGCTATTTAGCACAGCATTATTCTACAGCGTTGCCTCTTTTCTACCCTTAACTCCAGGGTTCATTTGGTCATGCATTTGGAGTGTAAAACATCCTTGACCTAATGCACATACAAACTCTACACCATAATTGTGAACAAAGTAAAAACTTTATAAATAGCTTAAATGCAAACCTGAGCTTGCCTTGGTTTTGCAGGTGACTAAAGTCAGATAATTTTGAAGTTAGTTGCTGATGACTTGAAGCTTAATCTGCCCGTCTTGCTCCTTGATCCAAGCCTAACTTCTCCTTTACTTTTCCACGTTTAATCACTACACGTTATGAATATGCATACATGCTTAATTATAAAACTTTTGCTAACAAGTTCTAAAGACATGTTCAAAACTGGAACTCTGAGAATTTAAAATGACACTGGAGCTAGTGGTTTGGGTTAAAGTACTATGATCAAGTGATAAGTGGGGTTCATCACTTGGTTGGTAATCACCTAATGAAGTTGAACAGAACATTACTGATCCAGGGCTCCACTGAAGCTGGAAATTTTCTTGAAAGTTCCTTGACCCAAGAATGTCATCTGGACCAAAATTTAGAATTTTTCACTGAGTAGCTCGCTCAGAACAATTCTCTAAGAATTTAGGCAAAAAGGAATTAATTCTGTATAAATTTCCACTTTCATGCAAATTCAAGTGAACCACAATCTCAAACATAGCTCAGGGAGTATGCATGAATTTTCCTAGGATTTTTGGAGCTAAGAACTGCCCAGAACTGAATTTCCAAGTTCTGGAAATTGTCTGAAATTGTTTCTGTATTCATTTGAACACAGAAACTTAAAATCCGAATTACCTTCACTAAATCAACTCCAAATGATCTGAAACTTTTACAGGGGTTAACTAACATCCTAGAGAATATTCTGGCAAAATTTGAGGATTTCTGGATGAATCAAACTCCCTCAAAAATTCCTTTGCTGAAAAGCTTTAAAGAATTTTCCAGAATTAATTAATGATTTTCATACAAATTGGATTGCATATTTGGATAGAGGTTTTCAATCTGAATACAACCTAATTTGAATCACTAAATTTTCAGCTTCCTAGCACAAGTTATGAGGTTCTAAAATTTGGACCGAATTTGGGAATTCAAATAACCCGGAAATTGTTTAAACTCTGACCGTGGGTCCAGGGGCCACGTGTCGACCACTGAAACCGAGCCACATGGGCCACAGAGTCTTTCCAGCATTGCCACAGTTCTATCCGAAACCACATAAGATCTAACTCCCTCGCAACAGAGACTGACACGTGGGCCAGCCCCCGTCTTCGTCTAGCTCCAGCCACCCGCGCCGCCGAGCTCGCCGGAGCTCTCGCCGGGAGGGGCTTCCTGTGCTCGGAACTTGCTGATTCTCGCCACCACTACCTATTCTCGTGTGAGGAACACGTTGCCGGTCTTATCTCGGCTCGAAGATGGCCGGAAACCTAGGTGCGACGGCAACAGTGGCTGTGGCATCTCCGGCGATGTCGCTGGGGCGCTATACCGCACTAAACACGTCGCCGTTTGCTCGTACAGCACCACTGCACCGAGGAGAACACGGATCCTGCCGCCGATCTCGCTGAAACTCACCGGGAGTATGACCTCACCGTCGGGTTAGGTCAAAAATCCGGCGAAAATAGAAAAACTCGATGAACAGCGGCTTTGCTCGACGGTTCTCGGTGGTTCTTGATCCTATGAACACACACGGAGGTATAGAAGGTGTCTTCTACGTTGTGTGTGGAGTGGTTCGACATGTGAGACAAATTTGCTGAGTTTCTCTCCTCGGTTATTATTGTATGTTGACGGCAGAATCAAAATTCCGGCGAGCACCATTCATGACAGGCAGCCGGGGTTGCGGTGAAGCAAGAAGAGGTCTAGGCGCACCTTTTTGCTTTTGCAGCTCGGTTGGAGAAGCTCTGTGGCAGCCGGGCGATGAGTTCTTGTCGCAGCTGCCTCACCCTGCGCTGTTGAGGGAAAACGAGCTCGACGTTGACGTTTCCGTGGGTTTAGCACCTGTTTCTTGTGTCGGCCACGTTCGGGGAGGTCTAGCGATGCTGTGGAGAGGCTCAGCATGCAGCGTGCAGTGGTGTGGAACAGCCGTTCGGTGGTGAACCAATCGGGCGCATGCCGTTGGAGGAAGAAACCGCTCGGGGAGGCAGTAGTCGAGTGAGAGAGCGTGCTGCAGTTGTGAGGACCGCGTTACCGGGGCTGTGGCCAGGCCGGTATATTTGTGCCGATCGCCACCGAGTCGGTTCGATCGGGAGAGCAGCCGGGAATCATCGAGTGCGTGCGCTGTCGCCGCTGCACCGCTGCTGTCAACAGCTCGGGAGAGGCAAAACCGAGCCCGTGGTTCCTCTCACAGGCAGCTGGGCCCCAGTGAACAGGCAGAGAAGACTTAGGGAGCAAGTCTATTTGGCTCAATGGCAAGTGGGGTCCCCCCTGCTCCTCCCCAAAAGATCTTCCAAATTTAGCACAGTGCAAATTTAAATCCTGAAGAGTTCAAATTTGAAAGCCATTTGGAAGATTTGACATGGTACACTTCAGTTTCAAATTTTGAATTCATGTTTCAATGAATTTCACAAGTCTCTTTGATATGCCTATCAAAGTACCTCCAAATTAGCTCAAAATTTGCATTCTCACTTATTCAAACCTTAAGAATTTGAATATGTCGTCTAATCTTTGAGTTGGCCATTGCAAATACAAATTTTTAAACAACAGTTTGAATTTCCTATTTGGAAATGACCTTCTTTTTCTTGAAGTGAACCCCTTAGTTCAAACTGAATTTAAAGTCCTCTTGCACATGCCAACAATCACATGATTAAACAAAAGTTTTTGCAAGTCCCATTTCTTTTATTTAAACTCAACTTTATTCATCACTAAAGTTTTCCATTTACAAGTTGTGGGACTTTTACAGTGATCATCAAGAATTTCGAGTCAAGTCCCCTCTCGATCCTAAGAACATGTGATTCGTAAACCTCAAAATACTCCCTTGCTACTGAACGAAATGAAGGATGGCGTTCACCGGAAGATCAAGGAGAGGATGGCGCGTGTTTTTGCTGTATATGATCGCCCGAGTTGCAGATTGTATCGCGGAGGCGACGGGGAGCCGAGAGGCGCTCAGGAGGTGAGAACGGAGAAGAACACGCGCGCGAGTGAGGCTGTGGCTCGATAGAACACCGGTGCACGTGGGATGACACATTTTTGGAAGCTCCTCTGTGGCTTAAGACATGGAGAAAATGGGTTGAGGTGGAAGCACGTTGGCAGTACTCTTCGGCCGCGCCGCGCGCGCGCAACAGCTCGGTGGCAGCGTTGAAAACAGAGAACCGACTGTGTTAGAGTTGTGAGCCAGACTGCTGGGCCCCACCCTCCCCATTTCTTTTCAATTTCCACTGATATTTTTACCACAGTTACTCACAATTAAAAGCTATACTTCCACACGAAGTCATGATTTGAATTTTTTGGAATTCAAATATATTAAATGCTTGTGTGGAATTTGAATTTGATTTTAAATATTTCTCCTCCCATTGCTCCAAAGGTATAACAATCTGAATTTTGGCATGGATGCTCACTCAGATGTGGAGAACCCATTTGTGAATCCAATTTGCCACTTTGGAGAAGTTTGAATTTGAAACTGAATTTTGAATTCAGATTTCAGGGCTTCCTCTCTTAAATTCAAACAAATGGTAAAACCCCTTCAAATGAGCTGAAATTTGGGAGGCTTTGAATTATGGAGAACTAAATTTTCAGTTTAGCTCCTCATGTTCGGAAATTTTTGACAGATTTGAATCAGCACTTTCAACTCACACCGTTATAGTTCAAAGTTTTAATTTCCCCTCATTTTTCCTAAGTGTGAATGTTCTGAATTTCTTGCTAGCACTTTTGGGGATTTTACATCCCCCCTTAAGAAGAATCTCGTCCTGAGATTCCAAAAGAAAAGCAAAGTGTGGAAAATTTATAGGGTATACGATGGTAGCAAGTCCGGATAATTTGCTTGTAGATAGTCCTTGCTTTCCCATGTCGCCTCATCAGTGGTATGGTTACTCCACAAGACTTTATAAAACCATAAAGTCCTGCTTCTTGTGACGCGAGTCTTTTTATCCATAATCCGGATCGGATACTCCAAATATGTGAGGTCCGGTTGAAGAGTTTCCATGTCTTCCGTGCGGATTTCCGCTGAAGTCTTGAGACATTTCCTCAACTGAGAAATATGGAAAACATTATGAATTGCCGTGAGTGACGCTGGTAACTCCAAGCGATAGGCCAAGGGTCCGCATTTTTCAATGATGGTGAACGGACTGATGAATCACGGAGCAAGTTTTCCCTTCACTCCGAACCGAGGAACCCCTTTCATCGGAGACACACGGACGTAAACCTGGTCACTGATGTCGAAGTGGAGAGGACGGCGACATTAATCCGCATAACTCTTCTGACGAGATTGAGAAGCCTTGAGGTTTGCTTGTATTACTAGCACTCGTTCCTTGGCCTCATTCACAAGCTCGATACCGTATATGACTCGCTCGCTGGACTCACACCAGTTGAGATGTGTGCGACATTTCCGGCTGTAGAGAGCTTCATACAGCGCCATCTTGATAGCCATTGTTATATGAAAACTCCGCCAACGGTAAATGATCGTCCCAGTTTTTACCGTGGTGGATGGCAGAAGCACTTAGAATGCCTTCAAGCACTTGATTCAACCATTCAGTTTGACCATCCGTCTGCGGGTGATATGCAGAGCTTCGGATCAGTTTGGTCCCCAATGACGTGTGCAGCTGCTTCCAAAATCGAGCAACGAACAGCACACCACGATCTGATACGATTGTGCAGGGAACACCGTGCAAGCACAAGATCCTTGCAATATACAACTCCGCATATTGCTTGGCAACGTACTTTGTATGTACGGGAATAAAATTAGCCGACTTGGTTAGTCAATCGGCTATCACCCAAATTGCATCATGTTTGTGGGACGTGAGAGGTAACCATATTATCATGTCCATGCCGATATCCTCTCACTTCCATGCCAGAATGTTCAATGGTTGCAGCTGTCCGGCTTTACACATATGGTCGGCTTTCACCCTCCGACACGTATCGCATTCGGATACGTACTTTGTAATTTCTCTTTTCGTCCGTGTCCACCAAAACCTGGTTTTCAGATCTTGATACATCTTGTTGCTGCCCGGATGAATAGAATACTTGGACAAGCGAGCTTCGTCCATGATTTTCTTCCGAAGCTTCACGTCACGGGGTACCACTATACGATCTTTAAACTATAGAGTACCGTGTTCATCCCTTTCAGAAGCATTTCATTTCGCCATTCTTCATTCTTCTCTGAATGTTTGACATTCCCACATCTTTCCTGAGCTTGCATAATCTCCTCTCGTATGGTAGGGTTGAGAGCAAGATTATATAATGCCCCATATGGAACCAAGTATAAACTCGGCTCCTCCTCTTCAAGCGGAGTGATGGACAAATTGTTGATGTGAGATTTGCGGCTTAAGGCATCGGCAACCACGTTTGCCATACCGGGATTGTAGTGGATCTCAATCTAATAGTCT
Organism: Neostapfia colusana; assembly: GCA_030760725.1. Lineage (NCBI taxonomy): Eukaryota > Viridiplantae > Streptophyta > Magnoliopsida > Poales > Poaceae > Neostapfia > Neostapfia colusana. Next base: position 51,659,081 of record JASWHV010000011.1, read on the forward strand.
TTGATTAACTCTAGCCATCTCCATTGCCGCATATTCAACTCCTTTTGAGTGCATACATACTTCAGACTTTTGTGGTCGGTGTAGAGATGCACTAAGTTCCCAAGTAGATAGTGCCTCCACATTTTTAACGCCAATACCACAGCAGCGGGCTCAAGATGTTGAGTCGGATAGTGCTACTCATGGCTACGAAGTCGACGTGAGCCATAAGTGACCACTCTTCCTCCCTGCATCAATACACAGCCAAGCCCAATACCGGACGCGTCACAATATACGTCGAAGGGCTTGGTCGTATCTGGTGGAGCTTACACTGGGGCTGTTGTAAGATGCTTCACCAACGCTTGGAAAACTCCTTCACATGCTGAACTCCAAACATATTTGATCCCCTTCTTCAACAATTTAGTCATCGGCTTATGAAGCTTAGAGAAGCTTGGGATGAATCTCAAATAATATCCCGCTAAACTGAGGAAACTTCTGACTTCATGGACAGAGGTGGGGGGCTTCCGTTTCAGCACTTGCTCAATCTTGCTTGGATCAACTGCAATGCCATCCGCAGAAATAATATGACCAAGAAATGGCACTTGGCTGATCCAAAATTCTCATTTGATGAACTTGGCATAAAGTTTATTGTCTCGCAATCGTTGAAGCACGATATGCAAGTGTTCTTTGTGTTCTTCTTCAGACTTGGAACAAACCAAGATGTCACTATGAACACCACCATGAACTTGTCCAACTCTGGCATGAACACTGAGTTCATGAGGTACATGAAATGTGCCTGGGAGTTGGTGAGATCAAAAGACATGACGAGATATTCATACAACCCATATCTCGTTGAGAAGGCCGTCTTCAGAATATCGTCCGCTAGGATCTTTGTTTGATGATCCATCTTCAAAAATACACTCGCATCCACAAGTTGATCAAATAGAATATCGATGCGGGGCAGTGGATATTTATTTTGATGGTGACGGCGTTGAGAGCTCGGTAATCCACACACAACCTCAAGGTTTCATCCTTTTTTCTTCACAAACAGCGCCGAGCATCTCCATGACGAGGAACTCGGTCGAATGAAACCCTTACTCATCAGTCATTGAGCTGCTCCTTCAATTCAGCTAGCTCATTCGGAGCCATCTTATACGGTCTCCATGACATGTGTGTCGTCCCGGGTACAAGTTCGATCTTGAACTCGAAATTCCTTTCGGGTGGCATGCCCGGGAGATCATCTGGAAATACGTTTGGTTATTCACGGACCACATGAATATCCTCAAGTTTTGTGTCTTCCGTGTTATATATGGCTGGGATTTCTTGAACCGAATGGTCAAGAATGAGAATATGTGATTCATGAAGTGGAGAGTTTAAATGAACCACACGTGGAACGATGTCAAGAACAGCACCATAGCGATTTAGCCATGACATTCCTAAAATGACATCGAGTTTTTGACTCTCTAACATAATTAAACAAGTCGGATATAGATTTCCACACAATTGTAATTGTGCTCTATAGACCATCCTATCAACTGTCATTTTCCATCCGGAGAGCAAATCAAGTATGAACTTTTTGTGGGAATGATAGGCAATTGATATTTAATAACATAAGATTGACTTATGAAATTATGGGTGCCACCGGAGTCAAAAAGTATGACTACGGGATGATCTAAATAAGATAACGTACCCGCTGGGATGGGTTTGCCTTCTGGCACGTCTTCGATAGCTAAGTGGTGGACGTTGCCGGGTTTTGGTGTTGGTTTATTGGGCTGGTTGCGGGGCTGATTTGCACCCTGATATGGTGCTGGGCCCCTGCCCTGTTGCTGCTCGGGGCAGTCCATGGCAATATGCCCAACATGGCCACACGTGAAGCACGTGTATTGTGTCGGGGTCCCTCCAAATTGAGGATGGAATCCCGGTGCATGTGGTTGAAAAGGAGTCACACGCGGGACCATCCTTTGCTTCTGCTGATGCTGTGGTGGATACGATGTTCGGAAGCTTGGTGCATTAAATTGATGACCGAGAAACTGAGGCGGTCGCGCCGGTGTCTGCCATCTCTGACCGGATGGTGAGAGATACACCACGCGGTACTTCTGTGGTGCCCCACCACTGCTGCTCGCCAGTGTGCTGCATTTCCTCTTATCAGAACCGCGCTCGTGCTGAGCATCTTCTTGTACAATCGCGGCATTGACAAAGTCATTGAATGTTCCACGGTTACTTTGGGCGAGATGGACCTTCACTTTTTGAATTTAGGCCCCGGAAGAAAGTGTTCCGCTCCTGTTCTTCCGTCCCTACATATTCTGGCGCATATTGCGCCAGCCGGTTGAACGCTCTGGAGTCCTCATGAGCACTCCTCTCTCCTTGTTTCAACTCAAGAAACTCCTGGAGCTTCCTCTGCATAACCCCGGGAGGTATATGGTAGGCGCGGAACGCCTCTCAGATCTCCCCCAAAGTGACGGCATGGCCAGCCGGTAATGACGTGATGTAGTTCGCCCAACATATACCGGCTTCCCCTTGAAGCTGTTGCGCTGCAAACAGTGCCTTCTAGTGTTCGGTGCACCGAAGTAGACCGAACTTCGCCTTGAGAGTGCGGATGAAGCTTTTCGCCTCAAAGGCTCTTCGGCCTCCTTGAAGACCGGTGGATGGGTCACCAAGAAGTCCGAGTATGAACTCTGTTGGGGATGGCGTTGCCCATTATCTTGGCGTCCTCCCTGATGGGATGCATTCTGCTGTACGAGCATCCGCAGCAACTCGGTTTGCTCGTCGCACGAGCCGAGTACTGCAGCGAGAATCTCCGCGAGATTTCTTGGAAGTTCTGGTGGTGGAGGTTGTTGTTGCTGCGTCATGGTTTGCTCTGGGGGTGGAGAGTCATCACCACGACTCTGTCTAGGGCCTCCCTCCTCGTGCGTCAAGCGTGTATGCACCGTTCTGCATTCACATCAATCAAACGATCAGCACATGTTCGTTTATTTCATCCAGTCTATACAATAGTAGTGCGAGAATGGAACAAATGATACGCATAACATTCACACATATGGATGAAGTACAAACTTTATACAACATATACATCCCTGGACCATGTCACCACAATCGAGTTCCAAAACAATGAACTTTATGGATTAAAAGTTCATTTCGAGCATCGTTGGTCGCTACGGCATGTTAAGTGTGTTACCATGCGTATATCCTCGCTATTGTACAAGACCCAAACATGTTGTCGCTCAAAATGATATGTTGAATGCCTAATATATATTCAAATCCAACCCACTGTTTTACAACAGCCGCTGGATATCGAAATGGAAACCAAGTGATTTGAATGGAAAACTTCAAACACAGGTTAACTCTCCAGGTTCTGGTCCAGCTGACCAGTCTGGAGAACATAAATGTTTTGGCCAAGTTGGCGGCAAAATCTGGACTGGAGTTCAACAACAAAGTTGTAGTAGACTCAAAAGGAATCCATATTGTATTTATTTGCCTCCATAGCTTCTTTAGTTTAGGAGTTATTATTTTTGCAAGTTGACAGGTTTTACTCAGGAATTTTGACAGCACATCCTTTGCAAGTGGCTGTTTTGTTCACAAAATCCCAACAATTTCTGCCGCCAATCTGAGAAAACATTGAACTAGAAAGTCGTAGCACATATCCTACACTTTCCAACGGTGTCTTACCTGACCCTTAGAATTTTTTCTACCATAAGCTATGGTCGAAATACAGAAAATTCCAGAGAGCATTTTTGGTCTGCCCTGTTTCTGGACAGTGCATACTCATATGAGATTTTCATCCATTTGGAGGGAGATTTTTTTCTTGAGTTATACAGAAAAGTTGTAGAAGACTTCAAAACATTTCCCGAATAGTATCGCACATCTCCATTGGTTCAACCAACAAAAATTTATATCCTGTTAAAGTTCAGCAAAAATTCTGCCAAAAACATGGGAGGTTGTTCCTATGTTTTTAGGAATGACTCTATACTCCCGATTGACTCTTAGTTCAATATGGCAGTACAATAACCCCTAACTTGAATCCTAAACTCCAAATTGACTCTTTTCTTAAAAAACATCCCTTTTATGCAATTTAGAACTCATCTAAGTACTACATTTCCTCACCAAAGAAAAATCCTAAGCCGGTATTCCGGCATATACGTGTCAAATGGTGGAACTAGAAACGTCACTCACAAACGATTTCTAAGTGTCATGCTCTAACGTGGTTAGTGTACCTGCAGAAAACCACTCAATAATGGTGCACATAGAGGTTGATCATTTCAGGCAGGTCCATATCATAGTAAAAACATACAGTCTATATCATTTCCATACGGATCGTCCTTGAGTCATGTCATTTCTCAAGGTACATTGTCGTGTTTTCACACCACACGACGGGGAACCCGAGTAGAGCATGAATGGATCATTATGGTTGGTAATCTTATCAACCCAACGGATACCACCTACTGCCTCATGACCGTTGAGGCACGCCGAAGGTGAGCGCTGCGTATGGCCCTTTCAACATTGAACGTTCAAGAGTTGCACACTATCCTGTTTCTTACCACACGATGGGGTATCCTCGCTTTTGCCTGAAGCATGCTGGGGATCAGCATTTTCATATGCTCTCAGAACCATGAGAAGGTTCATAGACTCATATTCACTACCTTGCCAAGCCACGGTAAACCATTCCATACCATTGCTTGTACGGCGAGCTTACCACAATTGATCCGCCTGCGGTGGCGTAACTTACCTCTTAGCTAACGTCGGAGCGTCGATACAAATTAATAACAAGTAGGTTATCATTTCCACCTTAGTAGCTACTGCTATAATAGACCTTATGTGGGCATAATGACTAATCCTCAGTCGACTACTTCTATTTTTTCAAATTAGTCTCTTTTCGAGCATGCTATTCTCAATGCAGCTCTGATACCATGTCTGTGAGGGCCACCCCGTGGTTCTCCCACTCTGGGATCGCGGAGTGTGGTGCCATGCGATGCGGCACCCAACAGAACACAAGAAAAGATTAAGAACAACATACAACCTTTTATTTACATAAAACAGCGGAAGTATTTTATAAAACCTAATATACAGCGGAAGTCTTACTCATAGCTAAACTCTCAGCGTAGCTATGCAAAAGTGCAGCCGTCCAGCACGTGGACGCTACACACTAGCAACATACAACTGGAGATCACGACGGCATGCAGGGCTCCAGCTCGGCCGTGTACCCCGACGGGGGCATCGCCTCATCCACGGATCCTTCCTCATAAACCTCACCTGCAGCAACTCAAATATAGGAACCGTGAGCACTGCATCTACAGCATACATGGTTTCAATACAATAATGGATCAATGCATCATATTCTTCTGGCTTCCTTCAATCATTACTACGTCAAAGCGCAGTGAACAAGCGGTACTCAAATAACTGCAAGGGATGGTGATTGCAATCAATAGACACCCAGGTAACACGTCAGTACAACCATTTCAGAAGTGTGGTGCTTCACACCTTCCTACTCTGCTTATGCAGCAACCTTTCAAATGAAACCCAAATGCCGAACCGGTCCATCCGTAATGTGCAGGACGTCCCCGCGTGGAGCGCGTCTGTGCCCACCGGCAGATTTACACCTTGCTATCCTCAACCCACTCCTATAAAACGGTTGGATAAGCCTCGGCACCCAGGTTAACCAATTACATCGTTTTCCTGCTTCCCATATGTCAGTATGCATCCGGTACTGTTCAAACTTGTCTAGCAGGGCAACACACGGCTCGGTACTCAATCGACATCAACAGGGCTATGCACGTGAGACCTCCGCCCACTGCCTCCTAACCCCCTGCTGGGTCTCAATTTCTCATTCTTAAGCCATTATTTAGTTCATTCTAGCCCGTGTGATAAAATTCTATCTCGCGAGTAGATTCCAACTACTCGACTTCTACCGAGTTCCTACGAACATTAGCATGACATTCTATACTCATCGAGCTGTAAACCACCCAACCCTCCATAGGATTTAGAAGTCATGCAAGTGGGGTTTCAATCACCTTAACTCTAATGCAAGCATTTCACCCTAGACATAAGTGATACAAATGAAAACTTTGCAAAAGGTAATTAAATGCAAACCGGGGCTTGCCTAATTGTGAGTTAAATGAAAAGTTAGCTTCTGGTGGAAGGATCTCCAATGGCTCCGGAGTGTCCTCAACTTCGGTCACTATATGATATGCAAGAAAATATATGTATAAGTTATAAGGATTTAAAAGAAGTAAACTTCTATCACTAGCTACTGCTATTAAAGTTTCTTAATTGGCTTTGGGGTTTTTCCAGTGGATACTAAACTCTCTTGGATAATTTGAGCAAATTTGAAAAATTCTTATGGAAGCTTGTGGTCTCCAAAATTCCCACAAGTACAAGGCTTCTCTGAATTTTGATCCCAAATCTGAAGTTTTGACATGGCTAACAGTGGAAGATCTCATTATAGCAGGTCTCCCTGGCTCTAACAAAATTTGTTTCATAATTTTTTGAGCTACCTACAGGGAGAAGTGGAATTTTGAAGTTGGGGCAAATTGCTGAAAAGTTTCTGTTTAAAATTGAAAATTTCAAATGAAAGCTGAACTTTGGAGTAGAGTTTAGCCTAGTAAATGTACTCCAATGAAGCTCAAATTTTTACAGGAGACCACTAGGGTTATGAAGGATCTTCTGGCAAAATTTTGAGGAAATTCCATAACAGGAATCTCCTGGAATTAATTCCCAAAAATTTAAATTCAATGAATTTTGGAGAAAATTCCAATGATCTTCAGACTAAATTATTTGCATTTCTGGAAAGTAACAACTGAGAGGATTCAACAAAATTTGTTCCACAAAAGTTGGACATTCCTACTGAAAGGTATGGGGTTTCAAAGTTTGACCTAAATCTGAAATTCAGGAAAAGTTTAAACTCTGGTTGTGGGCCCCACTGTGTGAACTAGGCCAGTGACATTGCAGCCACACCAAGGCCCAAGATGTTTTCCCCGCACAGCCGCACCCTATCCGGTGCCACAACCGATCTCCGCTTGAAGAACAGAGGCTGACCGGTGGGACCCTCCCCCCTTCGTCAACCTCCCTCCACCGCGCTATCCCACGGCGACGCACTCCGGCGAGGCTCGCCGATTGTCGCTCCACTGCTTGGAGCTTGCTCAAAGTTGCCGCCTGGGCCTAAATTCGCACAGGGAACAATCTGAGGGGGTTGGCAAGGGTTGGAGATGGCCGGAAACCAGTCAGCAACGACGACAGTGGCGGCTCCCACTACGGTGATGTCGCCCGAGCTATACAAGGCCTTATTTTGGAAACAGTTTCTTTCTATAGCTCTGCGGTTACATGCTGAGCATGAAGATGAACTCAGTTTGCCATGGAAAAGGCCGGAGCTAGGACCTCACCGTCGACCTAGAGCTAAAAACAGCGGTGACCGGAAAAACTCGAAAAACAGCACCTCTGGTCTATGGTTTTCGACGGTTGTTGGTCCTAGAGGGTCGTTGGAAGGTCTAGGACGTAGGTCTAGATGGAAACGAGCTGGGATGGAGTGATCATCAAGAATTTCGAGTTGAGTCCCCTCTCGGTCCTAAGAACGTGTGATCTGTAAATCTCAAAATACTCCCTCGCTACTGAACGAAATGGAGGAAGGCGTTCAAAGGAAGATCGAGGAGAGGATGGCACGTGTTTTTTCTGTAGGTGGTCGCCTGAGTTGCAGCTTGTATCGCGGAGGCGGCGGAGGGCCGAGAGGCGCTCGGGAGGTGACAACAGAAAAGAATGCACGCGCGAGTGAGGCTGTGGCTCGGTAGAACGCTGGTGCACGTGGGATGACACGTCTTTGGAAGCTCCTCTGTGGATTAAGATGTGTAGAAAATGGGTTGAGGTGGAAGACGTCGGCAGCGCTCTTCGGCCGGCCGCGCACGCGCAACATCTGGGTGGCAGCGGTGAAAACAGAGAACCAACTGTGTTAGAGCTGTGAGGCTAACTGCTGGAACCCACCCTCCCCATTTCTTTTCAATTTCCACTGATATTTTTACCACAGCTACTCACAATTAAAAGCTATACATCCACACCAAGTCATGATTTGAATTTTTTGGAATTCAAATGGACTAAATGCTTGTGTAGAATTTGAATATTTCTCCTCCCATTGCTCCAAAAGGTATAGCAAATCAAATTCAAACAATCTAAATTTTGGCATGGATGCTCACTAAGATGTGGAGAACCCACTTGTGAATCCAATTTGCCACTTTGGAGAAGTTTGAATTTGAAACTGAATTATGAATTCAGATTTGAGGGCTCCCTATCTTAAATCCAAGTAAATGGTAAAACCCCTTCAAATGAGCTGAAATTTGGTAGGCTTAATATTGGAATTATGGAGAACTAAATTTTCAGTTTAGCTCCTCATGTTTGGAAATTTTTGAGAGATTTGAATCAGCACTTTGAACTCACACTGTTATAATTCAAAGTTTTAATTTCCCCTCATTTTTCCTAAGTGTCAATGTGCTGAATTTCTTTCTAGAACTTTTGGGGATTTTACAACGAAGCCGGCCCTTTGGGGGCTCGCACACGGGTGCTCGGATCATTGGGGTGTCCTTGCCCTTCGGTGAGGGATTGTGGCGGATGGGCGGTCGAGCGTTGGAGGGTGGTCAGTCAGGCACCGAGGCAGATCGACGGCTCTCGTTGAGCACCTCTCCACGTCCTTGGGTGCTCGAAGGCCGGAGGTTCAGGTCGTTCCTGCCCCCGCCACCATTGCGGTGGTGGCTCCGGCTCTCATTCCGCCACCTGCATTTCCCCGTTCCCTGGATAGTACGCCTTCGTCGTGCGAGTCATGCGCCATTCTTCATCAGTGGGGGAGGTAACTTTCTTCCCCCTCCTGCTGCGTCGTCATTTTTTGTTTATGTTTTGTAACCGTGCCTTCGCGCAGGAGATCCGCCCCAGCGCTCGAGGCTCTTCCGAGCGCCGCACCCCCGCTCAGCGAGGAGACCCATCTTGCCGGTGACTGAGCCGGCAAGGGAGGGGACTGTCCCGGCTTCCGGCCCGGCGGTCATTCCGGGTCCTTCAATTGATGGCCGTGAAGTGGTGGCTTCGGGCGTCATTCCATGACTTTCAAGACCGGAGCGCCAGCAGACCCTGTGTACGGGGCTCGCTGGGGCTGAGGCTGGCGTTGCCTTGAGGCCAGATGAGCAGAGGCAGGAAGAAATATACCTGGGCTCTCTTTGCTCCCAACTTGTTGGTGTTCGATCGAGTCTCTCGGTGGAGTGCGGTCTTCTGGACGCCATGCTCGGGAAGCTACGGGAGGTACCTCCCAACTGCCTGGTGATCTTTTTCCTCCTCTCCTTCTTCTGATTGCAAATTCTTGGAATTTAATGAAGAGTCTCCCCCTTGTCGGCAGGAGCTGGTTTGCCGAGCTACCGAAGACTCGCGGCGCCTTCATGAGGGCGAGGATCATCGCCGCGTGGAGGCCGAACTGGCTGAGGTGCGGACGGAGCTCAAGAGGGCCCGGCTGCTACGAAAGGTGCGGCTCGAGCTGTGGAGGTTACGATCGAGGGGGCGGCGTCATCGTCCACGGAGCTCGCCCGCCTTCGTGCGGTTGCTCAGACTGCGTGAGGGGGCGGGGCTTGGGCCACGGAGGAGCATGCGGCCCATGCCCAGGAAATCCGGGAAGCCCTGGTCATTATTGTGGAGAAGACAAGGGACCAAATCACGGATGGTTCTTTCTTCTTTTGCTTCTATTGGATTCATGCATCCGCACTGATCTGACACCTTTGTGGTGTGCCTTGTGCAAAAACGCGAGGGCGCATCACCATCGCTAGAGACTTGGCCAAGGATCGGGGAGGGGATGTCGAGAATCTTCGTGCTCGTCGATCTGCTGAGGAGCGAACACTGGAGTAGACTCTGCGCCTGGTGGCGTCTTCTTGCGATAGGATACTGGGTCCGATGCTGGCGACTACTTCAGCGGTCCTCACTTCCCCGGAGACGCGGCTCCTGCAGGTACCCCAGCGCTTCGCGGTGCTTCAGTCGGATCTCGCCAGATGTAAAGGCCCATGTTTTTAACTTGCTAAAGTATTCATCACCTCACAAACCACAGCTCATATTGTAGTAATCACATGAAACAAACTTGAAGAGCAAGTAACTACCATCAAAAGGATGATTAGAGGAAGAAATCACAGAATCCAAAAGTGGTATTTCGAACATGTAAGCTTGACAGGCTGAGCTCACCATTAAGTCCTAAACATTCTTAGGAATGTTCATGCCATGTTTGAAGCAAATCCAAACATGTTTGGGGTACTTTTGTATACAATTATTAAAGGGCTAGTTTGAATGTAAATTAAATTTCAAACTACTTTCATCATATGAATTCAAAAGGTGGATTTATATTCAAACACAGCACATGTTTATGAGTTACTCCACCAAGTTTCATCCTATATGGGATTGATCTTGTCACGGGCTAGTTGGATCAAATTCAAACATAATTTGAATTTCAGATTGCATATTTGATGGAGATTTATCCAAACCACTTCTATACTTTGATTCATTCAAAAACCAAATCCCAATCTTGTGGTTTGAGCAAATTACCAAGGGAAGGAGGGTCACCAATATTTGGAGCAGTGGAAAAATTGAATTTTTGAGGATAAATTGTGGCGGTGGGACCCCCATGTCAGCCACACAAATGAGGAAACTGACTGAAGCCGAGCTGCTCGGTTCTCCGGGTTGTACCCACGGGCGCCACGGCGCTGGATCTCGGTGCCACCAGATGCTCCCCATTTCTTGCAGCTGATCAGCATCCAGCTCTTCTTATCCCCGCTCCCGAGCGCTCAAACGATCTTTTCGCTCGCTCGTGGCTTCGCGTAAACAGAAACTTCGCCGCTACCTCCCCGCTCACATGCGCCGGTCACTCTCTCATCGACCCGTCGCTCCCGAGCACCTCACGCTCAACTGAGACCGTAAGAAGGATTGCAAGACTATCCTGCACCTTCTCTACACCAGCCATGGACGCTTCATCGCACCATTGCTGAACCCCGACGAGTTCTTCATCCAGGTGTCCTGGTTTTCCCGCCACCACACCGACTCGTCGTCTGGTCGACATCATCCAGTTTCCGAGCAACCAACTGAGCTCAGAGGTGCGTCATGAGCCCTACTAGTTATCCTCCAACGCTAGGGCTATGGCATGGACCACACCGGAGGGTTCTTTAAACCGTAGCTTATAAAACCAAAAATTCGCCCGATACACTTAGTTAGGATGCAACCGGGTCTAGATGAAGCTTCCTAGGCCTGCTGCGATCATCCTCGAGCAAACAGTGAACCAAACCATAGCCTATAGCCTCAGTTTTCTCAAAAGTTCATCATCGCCGGTGAAAACACCTCGGGTCGCCGGTGAGGTCGGTATTGCAGCCACTTTCACCGCCAGCTGGATTCATCTTCGTAATCCCCGAGTTGCACCGGTGCTGTAGGACGAAACCGCTGAGTGCTTGGGGCATTCCCGAGCTCGGGCTAGGTCGCCGGAGTTGCTCCGCCATGGTTCACCGTCGGGAGCTATGTTCTGGTTACCGTCGACCACCGCCAACCCCTCCAGCATATTCCTCGTGCCAAACTAGGACCTAGCAGCGAGTCTCACCGAGCTTGGCATCATGGAATGGCCGGCAGCGATCTTTGCCAGAGTGCGCCGCCACGGGCAGCTCGGGTGGCGCGAGGTAGACGAAAGGCTACGGGCCCCAGCTGTCAGCCTCAGCCAGCGTGCGTGCGTGCGAGGTTTAATTTAAATTAAACAGCGGGCCGGGTCGTCAGTGGGGGTGGCACGGGATTTGGATTTGCTGTAGGAAAATAATTCAGATTTCAGCCCAAACATTAGAAATCCATAAGTTTTGGTAGAATTGTCCAAATTTAGACAACCAAATTTTGTTGGATTCATCTCTCTGAATACTATACAGTAAAACAGATTTCATTCATTGAAATTCTTTATTTTTTCCAGAATTAATTCCTTAAAATTTAAACTGTTAGGAATTTTAACTGGAAATCCACTGTGGAAACTTCTCAAAATTTAAACCGACGCTTTTTATTTATTAAGTGCGATGGCCCCAACAGTCTTATGGTAAACCGTTGGCCGTTTGCCCGTTTCTTTTAGTGTGTTCATCACCTCACAATTTTCTCAAACTTGTTTAGCTCAAAACTCTCTCTAGGAATTTTCAAATTACATGAAACAAATTCCATTAGAACCATCATAAACTGTAGCTTCCAGAAAGGATAGGCTTTCTTCTTGAAAATCCCTAGAAAACCATAGAGGCTATAATAATGGCCTTTTATACATTTATTTGTCCAGGGCTCAAATGAGCTTTGCATCTAATGAAACTTGGCCATTCTTCTTTTTAGGTTGTCACCAAACCACAGTAAAAATTTCAGAGTCAGAAGTGATGTCTAGCCAGAGTTATAGTCTTCACATTCTCAATTCAACACATTTGCATTTTAATTTGACATGCATTGTTATTCTATTACGTGTACTCGCTGACATCGAAGAAGCCCCGGAGATCTTGGATTTTATCTTTCCGGAGGAGAACTTAGTCGATGACCAGCAGCATGGCAAGCTCCGCTTTGCATTAACGCCATTTTTATAAAGCTTTATCTTTCACACTCACTTTTCGAGTTAAATGGTTGTGCATTAGGTTCTTGCTTGAATACCCAATTGCATAGCCATTAAATCCAGTGGGTTTAAGTCTAAGTGATGAACCTCGAGTAGCCACAGTAATGGTCAAAATGGTATAGGATTTGGTTCAAGTAGAGTAGTCGGAACTACTCGCGAGAATAGGCTTAGGGGTACACAACTCGGTTAGTGAGGTAGATCCTGAAACACATGACTTGAAAATGAGACCGAGCAGAGTATAGGAGCAGCAGGAATTTGGGGGCCTGTGATGCCGTAGCTCTCCAATGTCAGTTGAGGTTTGAGCCGTGTGCTGCCCTGTTGAACAAGCTAGAACTATACCGAGGGCATACCGGCTATATGGGAACTGAGAAACCGATGTAATTCAGGTAGCTGGATGTTGAGGCATTGATTGACCCAAAGGGGTTGGTTGAGAGCAGCCAGGTGTAAATCCGATAGCGGGCACGTAGGTTGCTCCACATAGGGACCTCCTGCTCAGGACGATAAGACCGGTTCAACACTTGGCTAACAGATGAAAGGTTATCTTGTACGACGTCCGTGATGGTTGTTGTAGGCAACATCGAATACGGGCATACGTGACGTGTTATTCGGGTAACTCTGCGATGTAAATTGATTATAATCGCCATCCCTCGCGATCAGTGAGTACCACTTGTTCACTGTACCATGATGTAGAGAAAAAAATAGTTGTCATGGATATAAACTTGATGTTTTGAAGTAAAGTTTGCTATATTAATGATGTTCTTTATATTAGAGCAAATCAATGTTCTTTCCAATCTTAGGCAGGAAACATCGGAGGAATGTGTTTCTTGTTTGATTGCGGACTTCCTATGTGACTTAACACAAGGTTACCACCTTACATGCGGCTAAAACCTGAAAATAGGATTCAAGTAATTAGGAGAGTCTTTAAGCTAAGTTTCTTTTATATTGTACACACAAATTCCAGCATGTAGAGTTCCATGTTTTAGCGGCGTCGGGTCAGTCTTGCTGAGCCTTCGTGCATACTACATGTTGTTGAAGCGTGTGCAGGGGGTAATGAAGAGGAGGAGGCTCCCGAGGAGGAGATGGGTCCTCCAGAGGGTACCACCATTGAATGGGAGCCGTGCACGCCGCCATGTTATTAGGTATGTGTGTGTGTTCTAGCGAGGACACGTTCACGGGATGAACGTGAACTCTTCTGCATAGTCTATGCCCCCGAGTGTAGGCTATAAACGGTATTTTGATGCAAAGTATGTTTATACGCATTTATGTAATAAAACTTAGCTTCCGCTGTTTTAAGAATTGATGTCTTCACATGTGTGTTATTTGGTGTTGCGTGTTACAACACCCCACAGTGAGGTTCTAGGATGTCAGAACCCCGGGTCCCCACACCAGCCTCCGGAATGCTGGGCGGTCTGTGACCTGGTGCTTGGGGAACGGTCTGGAGTCAGGCTTGCCCGTCGGCTGGTCAGGGCGGTCGGCGAAGTGGACGGACGGCGATGAGACGTCGGGAAAGCCGAGATCTTCTGCTGGGCCAAAGTTGCGCTGTCGTGTTGTCACTACCCCGCCTTCGATCTTCAACTCCATCACGGCTTTCGTGAGCTGGCCCCAGATCCTGAAGGGGCTACAGACACGATCGCCCAGGCTGCACTTTCCTTGGCCGAGCTCGTCCCAGAATAGGCGGTCAAGGATGAGGCAGACAGAAAACGGAAGAGGAGTGGCCCTTCTTCATAGTCAGGACTTTTTTCCTTGGTTTTCTGCTTCATCTTTCTAACTTGATGGGGGCATGATTTCTCTCTTTGTGGCACGAAAAAAGATTTTGATATCTGAGTTGAGACGAGAATTTGAAGGTATATATATATATATATATATATATATATATATATATATATATATATATATATATATATATATATATATATATATATATATATATATATATATATATATATATATATGTGTGTGTGTGTGTGTGTGTGTGTGTGTGTGTGTGTGTGTGTGTGTGTGTGTGTGTGTGTGTGTGTGTGTGTGTGTGTGTGTGTGTGTGTGTATTATTTTGAATGTTTCGGTTTGTTTTCTAGTGGATGAGTAGCCCCGGAGCACCATGCGAAGGTCGGTTCGTTCCTTCCGTCACGCGGTGCTTCTCTATATATGTTTCTTAGAGGATTGCACGGTGCCGGAGGTTGTGTCCGACTTTGTCGTGGGGGGGGAGATGTCAGATTGTAGAAAGAGCCTGAAAAATAAAAAAGATATAAGTCTCGGCATCTATATATTAATTCTGCCTAACATGGGGACTTACACATAAAATTAGTGGCACCTAGACTACACTCTGAGGCAAGCGATGCCCCTCTTCAGTTGTCGGGCGGCGCAGATGTCATCCATGCCGCCTTTGCCGGCCCCCGGGGTGAATGTCAACCATCCTTGGGTCCTTCGGGGGACCGATTGATGGTTGGTCAGGAGAGGTTCTTGCCGCTGCTTGATGAGCCGAGCCGGGCGCTGCCACTGCGGCCGCCGGTGCGGCCTGTTCACAAACATGTTGCTCGCACAGCAGGGCATGTAAGAATTTTGCATATACTGTGATGATTTCCCAGGGGCCGGGCATCTCCATCTTTAGGTATGTGCGGTTTGGTACGGAAAGAAACCTCGCATAAGCTGGCCTTCCTAGGATGGCATGGTAAGTGCCGTCAAAATTGGGGACCTCGAAGGTGAGGGTCTCTGTGCGGAAGTTGGCCTTGTCCCAAAAAGTGACAGGAGGTCGATCTTCCCCAATGGCAACTTTCTGTTGGCCGGGGATGACGCCGTGGAAAGGGGCTCGTGTCGGACAGAGGCTCGTGTGTGGGATCCCCAGGGCGTCGAGGGTCCCAACATCCATTATGGTTAGACCACTTCCCCTGTCCATTGGAACCCTGGTCAGGCATTTTGGGCCTATGACTGGGTCCACAACCAGGGGGAAGTGCCCGGATTGTGGGGTGAGGTCAGCATGGTCTGATCGGTCAAAAGCGACCGCTGCTTCAGACCACAGTAAGAAGATTGGGATGGCGGGAGAAACGATACTGACCTCTTTGGTTGTCAGCTTCCGCTTGCGGCGGCTCTAGTAGGCTTGAATCCCTCTGAAATCATGAGGCAGCCATCCGGCGTGGGGAAGCTCGGCTCGTCGGTCTCGGGGCTCGTTTCAGCGCACCTCTTGCCTTTGTCTCCCGCTGTCTTAGTCTCTGTGTGAATAAGCATTTCAGCAAGGCGCAGTTTTTGAGGGTGTGTCTTACCGGGTAGGCGTGGTTGCTGCACGGCTTCTCGAGAAGTTTCTCGAAGTAGTCCATTTGACTATGGCCGGTCCCTTGCCTTCACGGCGTTCGACGGCCGCAATGAGGTCCGAACTGCTGTTGGCAGGGTATTGACGCCTGCCATCATTAGTCCACCTCCTCTTGTCGCTCTTGCGGGGTGGCTCTTTGCTCCCCGTGTCAGGGTTCTTCAGCTTTTGCTTTTTAAAGATGGTCCCAACCGCTTCCGTGCCAGAAGCCTGGTTTATGGCGATGTCGAGGAGGTCCCTCATGCTTCTTGGCTTGATGCAGCCAAGCTTGTGCACGAGTGACTCGTAGGTCGTCCCTGAAAGGAAGGCCGCAACGACGTCAACGTTGATGACATCAGGGAGCTCATTGCACTTCTTCGAGAAGCGCAGGATGTATTGCCGTAGGGTGCCATCTGGCCTCTGCTGGCAACCCTTGAGGTCTGAGAAGTTGTCGGGACACACATAGGTTCCTTGGAAGTTGCCGATGAATGTTTCCCTGAGCTTGGCCCAGTTTTGGATGCTGTCGGGTGGAAGTATTCGAGCCATGCGCATGTTGGCTCGGCTAGGTACATGAGGAGTTATTGGATGATGAAGTTATCATCCTCCGCTCCTCCAGCCCGGCAGGCGAGGCGGTAGTCCTCCAACCACATGCCGGGGTTGGTCTCCCCGTCGTACTTTCTGATGTTGGTCAGGGCCCGGAACCATTGTGGGAAGGGGGTGCTGCGTATCCTCTTTCCGAAGGCTTTGGGGCCCAGGGGGCAGGGACTCGGGCTTTGTCCTCTTCCGTGATCACAGTAGCTAGCCCGCTGGGGCCGTGGAGTCCTAGAGGTGGAAGGTGAGTCCATAGGGACTTCTTGGGTTCGCCATCTTGCTTCAAGAGTCTGGCGTTGGATGCACACCCCCACACACTCGTGTACCGAGTTGTGCGAGAGGGTTGATGACCCGGCCCTTTTGGGTCGGGTTTCTTGGCTTGGTGGCTGGGTTCCGGTGCGGTTTGTTCTGCACCTGTCGAGCCTTTAGCTTTGGCTGGGGGCTGTCAAATCTTGGGCGAGGGTGAGGGAACTTTCAGCCTGCCGGGCGATGGCTGAGGCCAAGAGTGCCTGAAGGTCATGGTGAGCCCTTCGGGCTTCGGGGTCGGTGGGTTCCGTCATGCCACGCAGTACAGCGGCGGCGGCCGCCACATTTTGAATGGCCCTTTGGAAGTGCGGGGTCCGGCGTCTGTTGATGATGTTGGACTGGACCTGTCTGGCGCGGAGGTGTACCGCATTTGAACCTGAGCTGGGGACAGGCCGCGCCTGGTGGGTCCTTGAGGCAGCGCGTCGCGCCGCCAGCTGGTTGGCCAGCTCGCGGTGTGGTGCCTCCGATGGTTTGGGTCGCCTCGTGGACTTGCGCTGGTTGGTGTAGCCAGCTCAGAGGCATTGGCCATCTCTGCGTCGTGGCACTCACGAGAGGGGTGCTCACCATCTTCAGTGTCATCGTAGGAGCTGGGGTCATACTCCAGGATGTGGTGAAGGGATGTCGGGCCGTGTTCGATCATCCCTGCGAAGACTGATTTCGGAGCGTCGTATGCGACACCTGAGTCGGTAGAGATCCAAAGGGTGCCGAAGCTGCTGGTGAAGAAGTCCAGGCTTCCTAGCCAAGGGCCTAGTGGGTGAGGGTGAAGCAGGACCCCTCTTCATCGCCTACCATCGCGGTGAACCAGAAGTGGCCGAAGGACATTGTTGCACCATGTGCGATTGTGGACAAGCCATCGAGGTGGTAAAGAAACGGAACACGCGGCAGCCCCCCTACACATGGCACCAACTGTTGGTGTTCTAATTTCTTACTAGTAAATGAATGTTTTGTGCATTCTACCTCGAGGTGGCCTATATAATAAGACAATCGAATTATCCTGGTTCAGGCAACGTGCCCTACGTCGAGCCTGGGTGTCTCGCTATTCTTACTCCAGAATGGGGGGGGGGGTAGTTCTTACACGTGTGAGAGCCTGTCCTCCTCATGTCGACAGGAGCCTCTATTTATACTCTCTTCCTCTCTTGTCTCCCTCCGTATTACAAAGGTGAAGCAAGTCGTGGGAACAGGAACGGCTTGTCCTGTCGTACGGTTGACAGGGCACTCAATGAAGTCGCCGTTTTCGTAGCCTGCCTCTACGCCTGCTCCTGTCCCATCATCGGGGTATCCCATACCAAGGTGCACGCGCACTCCGTGTCCCACTCCTCTTCGATTCCATCAGAGGTGATGGGCATTCAATGTCAAGGCCAGAGAAGGCACTCGAGTGCCCTCCCACTTGGCCGGGGTGGCACCTGCTCCGCATTGAAGGCCACCTGCTTCTCTCCTACACGAGGTTGGACTCAGGCCTTCCTTTCGAGGTCTTTCCTTTGTCTGCACCCAAAGGGCAAGTCTCGCGGATCGCCGAGGGGTCGGTCCCGGGCTCCCTGTCCTACTCACTCTGCCTTCTCCCGAGCTCAGGCTCAGGCCTACTCCTTCGTCGTCTTTCGTGGGACATCTTCCCGCTCCTTTACAGGGGGGCCAGAGTCAGGAACCTAGCCAGTTAGCCACTGTAAAATTCTATGGGGCATTGGAGTTCATTTCCTATACAATTTAGTTAATCACATAAACTATATCTATATAGTGAATAATCCTTTATTTGTATTTGTTTTCATATCATTTAGTCACCGATCTTGAGGAGACTCCAGAGCCCATCAACATCATCACTCCGGATACTAACCTCAGTCCTTAGCAGCAACCAGGTAGGTCCCGGTTTACATTTAACAGCGTTTTAAAGTTTTAATTTGTATCATGTATGTGTTAATATAGGATTATGCATTAGGTCTATGTTGTTTGACAATTCATTTGCATAACCAACGAATCCAATGGGGAGTTAGGTTAGTGTTAAGTCCTCGAATAGCTTATGCTATGCTTAATAGAATGTAGGCTTCGGTACAAGTTGAGTAGATGGAATCTACTCACGAGATAAGATTTTGGGCTCACATGGTATGGGTTTTCAAACATGATACTCTCAAAGGAAATTGAGACGGGGCAGAGGTTTAGGATGCAACAAAACGAGGAGGTCTTGTGTGCATAGATCTGCTTATCTCGGTTAAGGACCGTGCATTGTGCGGCCCCGATGACCAAGTTTGAATGTACCGAAGACATGCTGGATATATGGGCCCCAGTAAACCGATGTAACATGTACCTCTGGGCGTCGAGGCATAACCCATCGTCCTAAAGTGTTTATTGAGGGAAGCTAGGGGTAAATCTGCTAACGGGAAACGTCGAGGATGGGTGCTCCATGTAGGGACCTCCTCCTCGGGACTGTGATTTTTGGACTGTCTTGTGAAATGTTATCCCGTATAACATGGGTGGAGCGTGCTGTGCAGCTTCGAGTGTGGGTGTACGTGACATGCTATTCGGGTATCCCTGCAGGTGTATATCGATTCGAGTCGCTGTCCCTCGCGGTTATTGATTATCGTTTGTTCACTGCATCGTGACGTAGTAAATTACTAGTTATTAGTAAAAATGTTATGATTATGATTAATGGTTGCTTTGCAACTTGGGTGACGTAGCAGTAATGATCACCAAAGTTAATGATTCCTGAAACATTAACCTATGGCTAAAACCTGAGAATTAAGGATGAACTCCTAAGCAAGTCTAATTATGAAAACAACCATCGTACATTACAGTCTTATCTTGCGTATAAGGTTCATAAAATTGTGACGGTTAAGTCTTGCTGAGCCATTGTGCCCACGGGTTCAATTTAAGTGTTGACTGCAGGTCACCATGACTTGGAGTTTGGGGAAGAGGACGGGTTCCTTGATGAGACGTTACCCCCTTTGGGATATACGGCCGAGTGGGAACTCTGCATGCTTCCGTGAAGGCTTTAATGATGCTAGTGGGAATCGTCCTACAGCTGGATAATTCTATTTTGCTTAGCTTAGGCTTAGGGCCGTGAGATATGAACAAGACTTTTGCTGTATATATATTTTATTGTAATATATTTTCACACTTTGTACATTCTAGTTTATGGTATGTAACATGATGTTCTTTTGAGGTGTGTTGTTGGGTGTCGCATCGCACGACACCACCAATGCGATTCATGGAATGTCGTGACCTCGGTCCTCACATCATGGTACCAGAGCCACGTTGGAAATAACGCACTGGAAAAGTATCATATTGCTGAAAAATTTAAGAGTACGGTGAGGTATTGGTAGTAAGCCCGCATAAAGAGTATTATTAGCACAGTTACTTAAGGTGACAATGCTAACTTTTATTTTGAGCTAAGTTCAAATGAGAGGATGACTAGGCTTCAAAGATTTCAAAAACAGAGTGCTCTATTTTGGGCTGGAATTCTTGCTGGAATTGGACAGAGCATAACTCTGAGTATCTTTACCCAATTAAGGTGTATGATACAGTTCTCAAAATATTTTCAAGTGCTTTACAACTTCTTTGTAGATCTCCAGAGCAAAATCATAATTTCAATTGGTAGAAAATCCAGTTGAAGGTAAACTGTTCCGAACCAGGACAGGAGCAAAACCTCTCTGGACCTTTCTGTTATTAAGCCATAAATTTCTGTAGAAAAATCCCTAAGGAGCCTATGATACACCATTGGAAATGTTATGAATTGTGCAACATTTTTGTAGTTCAAAGCTTATTCAGATTCTTATTGTATTTGTATATACAACTGTGATGAAAATAGGCACGTACAAAGAAGATGCTCGGAAATTTTATCCAGGAATTCTGTCAAAATTTGGAAAATCATAACTTTTGATCCAGAGATGATCTGAAGGCATATGAATACTGGTTGGAAATATACTGAAGTTAACTTTAACTTTGGTATTCAACTTAAGTTATGAGAATGCATTTAACTAGATCAAAATCTGTGAGTTAGTGCATAAAGGTCAGTTTTGTACAGATAGGCTGGTTAGCTATGCCTACTCTAAGGAGTTGTGTAAACATGGATTTTGTTACTGCTTTCATAAAGTTTTGATATATTCATGTTTTCATTAGCTTAACATACTGCTGAGTTCATGTTTAACTGATCTCGAAATATATTTTTGCAGTATGGTTCGTACTTGCTCTAAGAGTAAGGACGGGAGTTCTCACCGAGGCGGTGATGAATCTATTCCACCGTCGGAATCTCCATCTGCGGGATGGATGGATTTTATGACTCGAGTTGTCGAGTCTAACCAAGAGAACACTAGGCTACTACAAGAAGCGACTCAAGAGAACACACACTTACTCCAATCTTTTATACAACAAGGAGTACTCCAGAACACGCAACAAGTCTTTCCACCTCGGAACGCTTATCTGGAATTCTTGGCGACTCAACCGCCAATCTTTACTGAAGCTACCGAACCTGTGGAAGCATATCAGTGGCTTCGTGTCATGGAGTCAAAATTTGGAGTATTCGAGTGCGACAAATATCTGAAGACAATGTTTGCCGCTCAACAACTTCATGGAGCAGCCGGAAACTGGTGGGTGGAACATCTCGCCACCATTCCGGAAGGCCATCAAGTAACATGGAGTGAATTCTTTGAATCTTTACGTACTCGTCACATACCGCTAGGTATTATCAAGACAAAGCGGGAGGAATTTATGATGTTGAAGCAAGGGGACACGAGTGTCCTCGAGTATGTCAAAAGGTTTAACCTTTTGTCCCAATATACTCCCGAATATGTGGCGATAGAAGAAGCATGGTGTGATTTATTCTTCCATGGCCTGAGTGCCATATTATAGGAGAAGTTGGCCATGTTCAACAAAGGAAGTTACACCGACATGGTCGATGCGGCTCTCATCCAAGAGAAGCCGACACTCGAGTGGCAAGCTGAGAAAAGGAAAATGAGTGAGATCGAGCAGGCCAGCACAAGTTATGTGCCTCAAAAGTACCATTTGGTGTACCGAACGCCATCCGGTGAAAGATGGAGGCCACCTGTACGATCAATTCCTCAGAGGTTGATTACTGGTCAAGTACCACAACTTGCACCACCTCCACAGCAGCAGCATCAGACGGTGGTTTGTCCTCCACCACTGTAGCTATGTGTACCTAGCATCCAACCGCAAGTCGGCGAAGAACCGGAGAGACATCCGTGTTTCACTTTTGGCGTATGGGCCATCATGCTAGGTATTGTCCGGAGGGAATTCAAAGCTGCGGGTCATCATATTCTCAATATTCAGACCCGGACCTAAATCTGCAGAAAAGAGGGCAGACAAGGGGCGGCATTCACTACACAGTGATGGGTGATGTTCCGGAAGGAGAAGCCGCGTTAGCAGGGATGTTTTCTCTGAATCAGCTACCGGTTTTGATTCTCTTTGATTCCGGTGCCACACACAACTTCATCTCTTTGATTCCAGTGCCACACACAATCTTTCGTGGCTCAACATAAGATTCAACCAGCTTATACAAAGAGGCAATACCTCATATCTTTGCCCAGGGGCAGCAGTACTACAAGCGAGGTTGTCTCCCGAGCACCTGACACGACCCCACGGTCTTGTCGAGCCAGGATCACGCTGAGGGGTGCTGCGTTGCACAGCACCGGATAACACACATCAAAGGTACAGAGCGGAAGCACAGTTTTATTAATAAACCAGTGTATGAACATTTTTACAACAAAATATATTCAGTCTACACTCATGGGCGTAGAATACGCATCGAGTTCCTGTTCAGCCCGTGAACGTGTCCCCGCTAGGACGCATACACACTAACACGGCGGCGTGCACGACTCCCACTCGATGGGGTTCCCCTCCTGGGGTTCCGTCTCCTCCTCGGGAGTTCCTTCCTCGTAGAACTCAGCAAAGGCTTCAAACACAAGCAGTGAGCACGAAGGCTCAGCAAGACTGACCCGTCTCTCCTATACATGGACCTTCTACATGATAGATGATAGGTTACATGAGGTAAAATAAGTTGCAAATGACTCGCCTAATTAGTGGAACCTTACTTTCCAATTTTTAGCAGCAGGTTGTGGAGAACCTTACGCTAAGGCACATGAGAGAGCCACAATCAAACAAGAAACACATTTCTCTCATGTACTTTGCCCAAAGTTGAAAGGAACTTTAATTTGCTCTAAACTATAACAAGACATTAACAAGCACGGTATATCTTTCAAATCAGCAAACTTTTAACATAAATCTAGCCTGTTCCTTCTATGTCACGGTACAGTAAACAAGTGGTACTCACTAACCGCGAGGGACAGCGATTATAATCGATTTACACCTGCAGGGTTACCCGAATAACCCGTCACGTACGCCCATACTCGATGTTGCCAACAGCAACCATCACGGACGCCATACGCAACCACCCTTCACCCGTTAGCCAAATGTTGAACCGGTCCAATCGTCCCGAGCAAGAGGTCTCTGCACGCGCATCCACAGTGCCGCCAGCCGATTTACACTTCGAGCTCTCAACCTACCCTCTGAACGACCAGCTATGCCTCAACACCCAGCTACCCGAGTTACATCGGTTTCCCGGTTTCCGTATAGCCGGTAGGTCTTCGGTACTGTTCTAGCTTGTTCAACAGGCCTGCACATGGCTCGGTCCTCAATCGATATAAGCGGAGCTATAGCACCCAGGCCCCAAAGTCCTGCTGCCCTTACTCTCCGCTCGGTCTCATTTTCTTGCCATGTGTTTCATTTGCTATCTCTACCCGAGTCGAGTGCCCCTAGCCTATCCTCGCGAGTAGTTCCAACTACTCGACTTGTACCGTATCCTACCCTACCCTAGCATTGCAGTGGCTAATTGGAGTTTCAATCCTAATCCCAACCCACGGTTTTCTTGGCTATGCATTTGGGTTTTCAAACAAGACTCTAATGCAAGAAGTAAAGGTACTCAAAGGAAGTTCTCAAAACAATAAAAATTTGTAAAGAGGGTAATGCAAACAGGAGCTTGCCTTGCTGCTCTTCGTCGTAGGGTAGCTGCTCTTCTAGAGTTACGAAGTCTAAGACTTCGGGTTCCTCCTCAACCTTAGCGACTACATGATATAACAAGTATATTTGTTAATTAAATGCATTTAAATTGAATTACACTTGTGACGATTATAAATCTAACTAGACAGACCCAATGACTCTCAAATTTTTACTGTGGTTTGGTTACAACCTAAACAGAGACTTGGCCAAGTTTTATTTGCAGTAAAGTTCATTTGAGCTCTCCACAAATAATTATGTACTTGACTTAATTGGAGCTCTTAGAGTGCTCTAGGTATTTTCATGGAGCAAGTCATTACATTCTGAAAACTAGATTTTCAAAGGGTTCTAATGGAGTTGGTTTCACTTAATTCGAAGGTTCCTAGCTAAAGATATGAGCTGTACAATTTCAGAGAAATTTCTCAAAATGTTTCTGGACATTTTCTATTTTCTCTGGAACAGTTTTATTAATCACACCATTAGGTGGACCAAATGAGCTCAAATGGATCTGAAATTTTTATGGTAGCTTAGGAATATTTTGGTGACCATCCTGGCAAAATTTCAGAATTTTCCTCCAAAGGGTTCTCCAGTTGAAATTGTAACCAGTTCGAAATTTGAAGAATTAATTCTGGAGAAATAAAGATTTTCATAGAGTGAAACTTGATTTTCTGGAAAGTACTCAGAGAGCTGAATTCAACCAAATTTGGTTGACTCGATTTGGAGCTCCCTAGCCAAAGTTATGTGGGTTTGAAGTTTGAACTAAAACTGAAAATCGGGAAATGTTTAAAACACTGCACGTGGGTCCCATGCACAGTGTCATCATCTACCTCCTGCCAGCGTCCGAGAGCGCGACTCCCAGCGCCGGTGGCGCAGGTCGTTCTCGGCCATTACTGCCTAATTTGCTACGTGGTTTCTTCCTACATGATCCTTGGAACACGGCGCACACGCCGGGCACCTTCTCGGACCTTGACATCGTCGGAAACCTAGTGGGTGACGGTGAAGGCGGAAGAGGAGCTCGGGTCCTACGGTTCTAGCTCGTCGAGGCGGTGAACACGATCAACCAATGGGGCACGAGGAAGCTAACCCTGCCCTCCTCTTGGCTGGAGATCGCCGGGAAAGTGGACTTCACCGGCGACCCGAGCCATTTCACCGGCGATGGCCAAATTCCGGTGCTATGCTCATTGGGTTGATCATCACCACTAGAATTTGGCTGAGGTGACCGCGAGGTGCTATTCTAGCTTCAGCTCGACCTGGATCCCTGGTGATCAAGTGATCGAGGCGAATTTCAAGTTTTTGTTCTCGGTGTTCTATTCGGTGATCATCAGAAAAATTGAAATTCCGGCTAACCGGCGCTAAGAGGGACCTAGGGAGTTCGGGGAGAGCTAATAGACTTGGATGCGAACCTCAGAGACTCGTTGGTCGCGCTGGAGAAGCTTTGCGCTGCTTGGGCGACGGCGTCGAGTCGGAGGAGCTCTCGGTTAACAGAGCGATGAAAGATCGGCTCAGACAAGCTTCACCGAAGCTGATCACGAGGAGCTGAAGGCTGTAACACATCGAGCCAGGGTCGGCGGTGCCGTTTGTAGCCTCAGCTCGCGGTGGAAGGCACTGCTTTTGCCGGTCGACGGCGAGGTGATGCGGTGGGCGGTGCGGCGACCAGCTCGGTGTTTTCAGCGCTGGAAACGTCGAGGTAGTGGAAAGGTGAGCTGCTGCCGGCGGCAGCTCGCAGCTCAATAGCTGGGGACGTCGGTTGAGGCGTTGATCGACGACCAGGAGGTGGCAGCGGTCGGCAATCACCGTGGCGACCTTGCGGGCGCGTGCAAGAACCGAGCTGCGGTGACTTCAGTCAGTTGAATTGCTATAGAGGCTGACATGTGGGTCCCACCTGGGGTTTAACCTCTGAAATTAACTTTTCCCCACTGCTCTAAACAGTACAGACAAATTTAACCTTGGTTATTTGAATTATCTACCCCTGGGCCATTTGAATTGGATAGATTTCAAATTGGGTTTTGTTCGGACATATTTTCAGCACATATGCAGTTTGAATTTCAAATGGAGTTTGAATTTGTTAAACCAAGCTCATGTCAAGATCAACTCCAAATGGAGTGAAAATTTGTGTGTGAGCTCACTAAAATGTGCTGAGTAATAATATGCCTCCCACTTTTGAATTCATGGGATGGAAATAGTTTGAATTTGAATTTGAGTTCAAACCACCCTCTTTCTAGCTATACCCAAAAGGACTTCAAAAAAGTTTTAAATTTGGGTAACACTTGGCATGGACATCCCTAGCAAAGTGTAGGAGTTTTTCATATGTCCAGCCCCTATATGATGCACGTGGGAAATGCCACTTTTGCATTTTGTGAGTTTATTCTCTAATGATCATGTTGATGGTGGTTACTTGCTCTTCAAATGTGTTCATCAAGTTTCTTCAAATGAAGGGTGTGTGTCGTGATGAACACTTTGAATATGTACCAAAAACATAGGCCCTTACAGCACCTGTTTGTTTGGGCAGTAGAATATACCCGACAAATCTCATTATTCTTGAGGGCTTGAAGATCGACGTCATTTTGGGGAAGTCGTGGTTAAATTACTACAATGCGGTTCTTAACATCAGCTCTAGGACCGTTGAGCTAACCTCCCCACAACAAGGTCTTCACATATTATTTCTGGGCGCCAGTCGGCAGCAGATTGCAACATTGAACCACATGGAAATTGTGAAGATAGAGGATATTCCGGTGGTACGTGAATATCTGGATTTGTCTCCCGATGATTTACCGGGCATGCCGCCCGAACAGGACGTATAGTTAAGGATTGAACTTGTGCCGGGAACAACACCGATATCACGAAGGCCGTACAAGATGGCATCCAATGAATTGGCAGAATTGGAGACACAGCTGAATGACCTAATGAGAAAGGGCTTTATGTGACCGAGTTTGTCACCTTGGGGTTGTTCAGCATTGTTTGTCAAGAAGAAGGACGAAACACTACAGCTTTGTGTTGATTATCATCCTCTTAATGCCATTAACATCAAGAACAAGTATCCACTACCTCGCATTGATATATGTGTAAAAGTCCCAAAAATGTGTATGAATAAAAACTAAAGTTTGAGTTCATATGTGTGGCAAAGACATGAAAAATGGGACTTGCTAAAACTTTTCTTCATGCAAGGTAAAACATGGATGGACATCCAACATGAGGTTCACCTTTTTATTTAAAAGTGTTGGACCAGTAAGGAGTTAAATACCTCTTTGCATGAAAGTTTAAAATTCATATTTGAAATTCAAAGTTCACACATAGGGTGACCAAAAACTTTGAATAAACATGCAGCCCTATAGTTGGGATTATAGGGAAAAGTTTGCTCACAAACTTTTCAATTGTCGGGTGGGCTCAAAAAGGAGTTAAAGAGGAGAATTTGCAAACTTCAACCAAATTCAAATTTGGCAAGCAAATTCAAACTGAAGTGGAAGGATTCAAATTCTAACCCACATTTTTAAAACTCAGAATTGTGGGAATTAAGAGGATCAGCTTGAGAAGATATTTGGGGAGGAAATGTGGAGTGGGACCCACATGTCATAGAGCTAAAAGAGGAGCCTTGCACCTTAAGTCTCAGCCCCAGTGAGGAAATTCGTCGAGCAGCACGTGGGCCACGAGCAGCTCCCACCGTGGAGCCACGGGAACGCTCGGCAGCGCCACCAGCTGCTGCCTTTCCCCACGCACGGCGCCCAGAGGCGGTTCGCGGCCTAATTACCCCCCTGGACGAAGCAAGGGCTGTCCATCTTCTCCTCCTCACGATCAGCAGCCACCCCGTGCGCTGTTTTTCCTTCACCGGCGCTGCTCCACTGCTCCCTGTCTCCCGGCCAGCCCAGCGCCTCTCCGGCAGGCTCAAGAGGCCACAGAGGTGCGCCAGGAGGTACTGATCCTCATCCCGTCGTCCTCCTGCTCTCCCCTGACGCCGGCTCGCCGAAATTCGATTTTTGGCACCGGAGCAAGTATAGAATAGACCGTGTTTAATTCGTGAAATTGTCCCAAACCGATTGCTCATACCTCCTACAATTCAAACTACAGCCACTAGATGCCCTAGCGCCCTCCCATGCCTAAAACTACAGCCACTATAGCCACATAAGAGATATTGTGAGAATTATGGAGGACACAATATGACTCCACATTAGCTGCAATTTTGCAAGCTAAATCCTTAGGGGGTATAGACCCTGCTGTAAAAGTTTTGAGGCCATTGGAGTTCTTATTCTTCAGTTGCACTCAGATCCTTTCAGCTTATCTGTTATGTTCATTAGGGAACATGATTAGTGTATAGCAAAAGCCTTTAGCACAAATTAGTTTATTTCTGTTCTTTGTACAACAGAGGCAAACCAAGCCATGCTTGGCTCTTCCACACAACCTCTGTTCCTAAGAGATTAATTCTATAACTTCTTTCCATTACATTCTATAAAACATATGCATATGCATTTCAATAGGAACCACACCGAAGGGGATTCAAAGGAGCGATTCATCGAAGTGGATCAAGCTCCGGAGAATCAAGGGTGGATCTGCAAGGACACTAACTGGTTACATACGACTACCCTGCAAAATAGGCAAGCTCCGGTTTGCATTTAACAGCTATTAAGTTTTTATTTTTGTACTCACTTTGGTTAAGATTTGAACGGTGCATTAGGTCTAGTGTTTGATACCCCTCTTGCATAGCCAAATGACCCCTGGAGTGTTGGGTAGGTGTCTTCCACCGTGTAGAACTGCCATGCTTAAGTACGGCTCGGTAGAAGTCGAGTGATGAAATGCTACTCGCAGATTTAGGAACAACAGGGGCATACGGGATTGGTTCATAATTGAATTAGCATGTTAAAGTTGAGACCGGAAGATTGTAGGAGCAGCAGGACATAGGGGCCTGGGTGCTGTAGACCTGTCCGTGTCGGTCAAGGACCGATCCGTATGCGGCCCTGTTGAACAAGTTTGAGTTGTGTACCGGACTCATGCTGGATATATGGGACCCAGTAAACCGATGTACCTCGGGAAGCTGTCGTTGGGACTTTTCGGGTCGCCTCAGGCGGACGGCCGGTGTGCAGTATGTGGGGAATATTCTCATGACATCTCACGGAAGGTGCACCATGAGAGTAGCTACTGTACGGGGCGACTTGATCGATTCAGCGGGGGTGAAACGGGGGAAAGGCTGCCACGTACGACGTCAGTGATGGTTGTTGTAGGCAACGTCGAGTACGGGCATACGTGTCGTGTAGTCCGGGTGTTATTGATTCGAATCACCGTCGCTCGTGGAATGGACCGAGCAAACTTGTTCTCACAGTCGTGACGTAGTAAGAACTTGCATGAGAAAGGAACTAATAATATTGATGTGAAGTATTATACTAGTGTTGTATTGGATCTTGATGAATAGGCTAGTGCAAACTCGATTGTTTTATGTCATGAGCAATTTACATTGGGGGAAAGCGTTTCTTGTTTGATTGTGGACTCCCGATGTAGCGTGCCCAGGGTTACTTAAAATGCTGCAATTAATACCTGAAAGTAAGGATTCACTTTTAGGCGTGTTTAATTATGCTTATGCCATCCTATGTTAGGTGCATAATCTCACTTAGAGTTTCATGTTTAGGGTGACGGTTAAGTCTTGCTGAGCGTTATGCTCACGGATGCTATCCGAGTTGTTTTGCAGGTAATTGACTCGATGCTTATGAGAAGGGGTGCTGATGAGACTCGGGAACCTCCGAGTGCTTACTCAAAGAGCATCCTCGCCGCTGCAGATGGTCTTCGTGTTGCTAGTAAGAAACGTCCGCGGGCTGGACCGTTTCTTTGTTGCTAGTTTAGATATGAGTCATGAGACTGATAGTCTTCCGCTGTAGTTTACTCTGATATACTTATTTGTAAAACAATCTTGTACTCTTCTGCAAACTATTTATGTAATATGATGTGTTTCCGCAACCCGTGTGCTGTTGGGTGCCGCATAACACGGCACCACCCGACGAGGTCCTGTGGGGCCGTCCCAGCGTGGTATCAGAGCTGCGTTGGGAACAGAGCACGGATTGAGCATCATATTACGTCAAAAACTTAGGATACGGTGAGATAATGGTACTAGGCCCACATAAGGACTACTATTAGTATAATATGAAGGTGGCAAGCTAACCTATTTGTTATGTCAGAAAATCGTGCATCTCGGGATGTTTATGTCTTGGGGGGTGCACGTATGCGCTGTCCACAAGTGCGCACAAGCTGAAGGGTGGAGCCTCACGGGTGGCAGGTAACCCGATTCGCTTTAGTATCCTCTACGACTCTTCATGTCGTTTGGGGTATTCGAACAACGTCATCCCTTGCGTTCGTGGTGCAATTTGGGAGACCCCGTCACGTGGTCAGTAACGTGAACACGTAGCTCAAGGCGCGTTTGGCTTGACAACACCGGGGCGAGTGATGACGGCCGGGTGTACAAAATGTTATGGATACCGGGTTCGGTGTGCAGTCGAACCTGATGATTGGGTGTGGCTTATGTAGGTGCTAACCATGAAAACCTTAGTGCGTGTAGAACACGTTTGCGAGTGACCGTTTTAGTGCCACCTAATGATACGTGTATGCCGGTTTAATCCGGTTAGGTTTTTCTTTGGTGAGGCAACGTAGTACCATCATATGTCTTACGGTGCATCGTCACCGTACTACACTAGATAGTATTCTTATCTATGAAGAAATCATTCATGACTAACTTTCAAACTAAAAATGGATGTGATAAAGCACATATTAGTTACTGAGCTCTTCATTTGAACTAAGTTTCAAAGAAGAGACTTGTTAGGCTTCTTTTGATCTCAAAGACAGAGTGCTCTGTTGAGACAGAAATTTTTCTGGTCTTTAACAGAGAGTAACTCTGATTAGCTTGAACCAACGGAGCTGTTTGATACCGTTCTGGAAAGGCTACTAAGTGCTCTACAACTTTTCTGTATAACTCCAGAGCCAAATCCGACACCAACTTGGTCGAATGTCCAGATGAATGCAAACTGTTCGGAAAACAGAGCAGCTGCAAACTTCTCGGGATGTTGCTGTAAATTAGCCGTCACAATCTGTAGAGAAATTTCTAAGGGTCATATGATACACCGTTGGAAAGCTTATGAAACTTGCAACGATTTTGTATTTCATAGATTGTTCAGAATTGTACCCCATTTGTATGTAAAACTGTGCTGAAAACAGCCACATACAAAGGAGGTGCTGGCAAAATTTAGCCAGAAAATTCTGTCAACTTTGAACAATCCTAACTTTTGTTCCAGAGATGATCCAGAGGCATGTGGGTACTCGATGGAAAGATACTGAAGTTAACTTTAACTTTGGTGTTCGACTTGACTTCTGAAAATGCTGGTAACTGGATCCAAATCTGGGTTAAGTACAGAAAGGTCGGTTCTGTACAGCAAATGGGGATGGTTTTCTGTTAGCTTTAGAAAGATGTGTAAACATGAAATTTTGTTATGCTTTCATAAAGTTTTAGCATGTTCATGTTTTACATACTTTCACATACTGCTGATATCATGTTTTGACTCCCCTCAAAAATTAAGCTTTTGCAGTATGGTGCGTACTCAGTCTCCGAGTAGGGCTGAAAGTTCTCGCCAAGACGGTGATGACTCGACTCCACCAGGGGCACCGCCATCAATGGTATGGGCGGATGTCATGGCTCAGATGGTCGAGTCAAGTCAAGAGAACACCAGACTACTCCAAGCCTTGGTAAAACAAGGTTTACTCCAACGTGCACAACAGAACGTTCCACCTCGGAACGCCTATTTGGACTTCTTGGCGACACAACTGCCAATTTTCACGGAATCCAATGAACCAGTGGAAGCTGATCAGTGGCTTCGAGTTATGGAGTCCAAGTTTGGGGTGTTTGAGTGCGACGAATATCATAAGACATTATTTGCAGCTCAACAGCTCCATGGAGCCACCGGAAATTGGTGGTTCGTTTATCTTGCCACTGTTCCGGAAGGCCATCAAGTGGAATGGACGGAATTTCGTGAAGCATTCCGTGCTCGTCACATTCCTATGGGTTTTATTAAGGCCCAACAGCAAGAATTCAGGAACCTGAAGCAGGGGGACATGAGTGTCCTTGATTATGTCAGACGATTCAATCTTCTGGCACAATATGCTCCTGCTTATGCGATGAGCGAAGCTGCAATGTGTGACTATTTTTACTATGGCTTGAGTGCCATACTAAAAGAGAAGTTAGCCTTGTTCAATCAAGGCAGTTACACCGAGTTGATCAGTGCTGCTCTGCTACAAGAACAAGCGACACTTGAGTGTCAAGCAGAGAAGAGGGACCGGGAGGATGTGCAAGAAGACACACCAGTTGTTCCTCGCAAATACCGTGTGGTGTATCACACACCATCCGATGAAAGATGGCAAGCGCCAGTGAGATCAACTCCGTACAGATTTCCTGCTCAAGAATCATGTCTTGAAGCAACACCCTTGCCGCAGAAACAAATGACACCTGTGGCATCATTGCTGCCGCCAAGTACATCAACTTCTCAGCCACAAGTCAACGAAGAACCGGGGAAACCTCCGTGTTCTTATTGCCACCGTTCAGGGCATTTTAGCCAAGAATGCCGGGAGAAGTTGGTGAACACCAGACAGCCATAATCATCAGGTGGTATGCCGCCACCTGCTCAAGTCAATGTAACAGCATTGCAATCCGGGAGTGTGCAACATCTGGCTATTGAGGATGTCCCGGAGGGAGCACCGGTGTTAGCGGGCATGTTCAGTCTCAAAGACGTGCCCGTGCTCATACTTTTTGATTCCGGTACAACCCATAATTTTATCAGCAAAACATGCGTGGATCAGCACCAATTATCCACCAATACTCCCACGACGAGTTTTCTTATACGTTCACCGGGATGAAATATCTCTGCCAACCAGATTGTGTTCCAAGCAGCTTTGTGTTTGGGCGGAAAGATATACCCAACATCGCTGGTTATGTCGGATAGGCAGAAGATAGACATTATATTGGGGATGTCTTGGTTAAATCGTCACGGTGCTGTTCTCAATATCGGTTACCGGACTGTCCAGATTGACTCGCCGATTTACGACAGCACACGCTGTTTTTAGACAGCGAAGATCCAGATATGGTAGAGGCCTACCACACGGAAGCGCTGAAGCTTGAAGATATTCCGGTGGTACGTGATTATCCCGACGTATTTCCCGATGACTTACCGGGCATGCCGCCCGAACGGGACGTCGAGTTCAAAATTGAACTGGCGCCGGGAACGACGCCTATTTCACGAAGGCCTTACAAGATGGCACCTAACGAGCTAGCGGAGTTGAAAGAGCAACTGAATGAACTTATGAGCAAGGGTTTCATACGACCAAGTTCTTCACCTTGGGGCTGCTCAGCGCTGTTCGTTAAGAAGAAGGACGAAACACTACGGCTATATGTTGACTACCGTCATCTCAATGCTGTTACAATAAAGAACAAGTATCCTTTGCCCCGCATTGACATCCTGTTTGATCAACTTGTGGGTGCAAAGGTATTTTCGAAGATGGATCTTCGGTCGGGCTATCATCAAATCAAGATCCAACCGGAGGACATACCGAAGACAGCTTTCTCGATGAGATACGGACTCTACGAGTACCTCGTCATGTCATTTGGGCTAACCAACGCTCCGGCACACTTTATGTATTTGATGAATCCGGTATTCATGCCGGAGCTAGACAAGTTCGTCGTGGTATTCATCGACGACATTTTGGTTTACTCCAAATCTGAAGAAGAGCACGCTGAACATTTGCGCATTGTGCTACAACAGTTGCGGGAGCACCAATTATATGCCAAGTTCAGCAAGTGCGAATTTTGGATTGATCAAGTGCCTTTCCTAGGCCATATCATTTCAGCAGAGGGCATTGCCGTGGATCCCATCAAAATTGAACAAGTGCTGAAGTGGGAATCTCCCAAATCTGTCCATGAGGTCCGAAGTTTCCTAGGTTTAGCGGGTTATTATCGGAGGTTTATTCCGAACTTCTCAAAAATCGCTAAACCAATGATGGAGCTGCTGAATAAGAGCACTAAATACATGTGGAATGCAGCATGTGAAGCCGCATTCAAAACTTTGGTGAAACATCTCACAACAGCTCCAGTTCTTGCTCAGCCGGACACGACGAAGCCATTTGATGTATACTGTGATGCATCCGGCATCGGTCTTGGCAGCGTTCTGATGCAAGAAGGGCGTGTAGTCGCCTATGAGTCTCGTCAACTGCAAAACCACGAGCAGCATTATCCAACTCACGATCTTGAGCTTGCTGCAGTGGTGTTGGCATTGAAGATGTGGAGGCATTACCTACTTGGTAATCTTGTTCACCTCTACACCGACCATAAAAGCTTGAAGTATATCTTCACGCAGAAGGAGCTCAATATGAGAAAATGGAGATGGTTGGAGCTCATCAAAGATTATGAAATTGAGATCCACTATCATCCAGGAAAAGCAAACGTGGTTGCCGACGCGCTCAGTCGGAAAGCCCACGTTCACAACTTAGCGGCTGCTGAGTTGGAAGATGATGAACCAAGCCTCCGTGTCATCCCGTATGGCGCGCTTTATAATCTCGCGCTCATTCAAACAATCCGTGAAGAGATTGTTGAGGCTCAAAAAAGAGACAGAGGTATGTCTCACATACAGAGAAGACTGGGCAACGGAGAGGTGAAATGCTTCCGGAAGGATGAGAACGGTACAATATGGTTTAACGACCGTATAGTGGTTCCGCGCAATATAAAACTCTGGAAGAAGATCTTGGATGAAGCCCACCTGTCAAAGTTTTCCATTCATCCCGGAAGTAAAAAGATGTACCAAGATTTGAAACAGAAATTTTGGTGGACGAGGATGAAGAGGGAGATTGCTAAATACGTATCCGAATGCGATACGTGTAGACGGGTCAAGGCTGATCATATGCGGAAAGCCGGACCAGTACAACCTTTGAAGATTCCGGCGTAGAAATGGGAGGATGTGAGTATGGACTTCATCGTCGGATTACCGCTCACATCCAAGAAGCATAACTCGATATGGGTGATCGTCGACCGGTTGACGAAATCAGCTCATTTCATACCAGTGAACACCCATTATCGAGCAAGGCAATATGCGGAGTTATTCATCTCCAGAATTATATGCTCACATGGTGTCCCGAAGACCATCATTTCAGATCGAGGTGCGCTGTTTGTTGCTCGTTTTTGGGAGCAGCTGCACGCCTCCTTGGGCACCAAGCTGATTAGGAGCTCCGCATATCACCCTCAAACCGATGGACAAACTGAGAGGGTGAATCA
This sequence comes from Neostapfia colusana, assembly GCA_030760725.1. NCBI lineage: Eukaryota > Viridiplantae > Streptophyta > Magnoliopsida > Poales > Poaceae > Neostapfia > Neostapfia colusana. Next base: position 51,694,109 of record JASWHV010000011.1, read on the forward strand.
AGTACTTGAGGATATGTTGAGAGCGTGTGCCATCCACCACGGTAGGAATTGGGACGATCACCTACCGCTGGCGGAGTTTTCATACAACAACGGTTATCAAGCGAGTATTAAAATGGCACCGTATGAAGCTCTCTATGGCCGGAAGTGTCGCACACCACTGAATTGGTGTGAGTCCGGCGAAAGAGTTCTGTTTGGGATTGATCTTGTCAACGAAACCGAAGACCGAGTTCGGTTGATACAAGAGAACTTAAAGGCTGCCCAATTCCGACAGAAGAGCTACGCCGATCAAAGGCGTAGGCCGTTACATTTTGACGTCGGAGAAAACGTATATCTTCGTGTATCTCCGATTAAGGGAATTCACCGGTTCGGTGTAAAGGGGAATCTCGCTCCCCGTTTTTTGGTCCTTTCGCTATCCTGGAGAAGTGCGGACCCGTAGCCTACCGGCTGGATTTACCGGCAAGTTTAGCGGGTGTTCATGATGTATTTCATGTATCACAGCTGCGGAAGTGCCTCAAATTCACCGCTGCTGTTCGCACTGAGGACATCGACGTATTGAAACCGGACCTGACCTACACCGAGCGACCGGTTCAGATTTTGGATGAAAAGGCCCGGGTAACCCGGAACCGGACGATCAAATTTTACAAGGTGCTGTGGAGTAATCACACCGCAGAAGAGGCGACGTGGGAAAGTGAAGATTATCTCCGCACCAACTACCCGGAACTTTTATCTTTGTACAGTTTGTAATTACCTCTCCCGTCTTGTTCCTCTTTTGTAATCTCGGGACGAGATTCTTTTAAGGGGGGAGGAATGTAAAAGTCCCAAAAATGTGTATGAATAAAAACTAAAGTTTGAGTTCATATGTGTGGCAAAGACATGAAAAATGGGCCTTGCTAAAACTTTTCTTCATGCAAGGTAATACATGGATGAACATCCAACATGAGGTTCACCTTTTTATTTAAAAGTGTTGGACCAATAAGGAGTTAAATACCTCTTTGCATGAAAGTCTAAAATTCAGATTTGAAATTCAAAATTCACACATAGGGTGACCAAAAACTTTGAATAAACATGCAGCCCTATAGTTGGGATTATAGGGAAAAGTTTGCTCACAAACTTTTCAATTGTAGGGTGGGCTCAAAAAGGAGTTAAAGAGGAGAATTTGCAAACTTCAACAAAATTCAAATTTGGCAAGCAAATTCAAACTGAAGTGGAAGGATTCAAATTCTAACCCACATTTTTAAAACTCAGAATTGTGGGAATTAAAAGGATCAACTTGAGAAGATATTTGGGGAGGAAATGTGGAGTGGGACCCACATGTCATAGAGCTAAAAGAGGAGCCTTGCACCTTAAGTCTCAGCCCCAGTGAGGAAATTCGTCGAGCAGCACGTGGGCCACGAGCAGCTCCCACCGTGGAGCCACGGGAACGCTCGGCAGCGCCACCAGCTGCTGCCTTTCCCCACGCACGGTGCCCAGAGGCGGTTCGCGGCCTGATTACCCCCCCTGGACGAAGCAAGGGCTATCCATCTTCTCCTCCTCACGATCAGTAGCCACCCCGTGCGCTGTTTTTCCTTCACCGGCGCTGCTCCACTGCTCCCTGTATCCCGGCCAGCCCAGCGCCTCTCCGGCAGGCTCAAGAGGCCACAGAGGTGCGCCAGGAGATACTGATCCTCATCCCGTCGTCCTCCTGCTCTCTCTCCATGCCGGCTCGCCGGAATTCTATTTTTGGCACCGGCGCACGTATAGAACAGACCGTGTTTAATTCGTGAAATTCTCCCAAACCGATTGATCATACCTCCTACAATTCAAACCACAGCAACTAGATTCCCTAGCGCCCTCCCACGCTGAAAACAAAAGAAAACCGACCCTCCGATGCCCCGGGCGACGAGAAATCGTCGCCGGCGGCCAAAACTGCCACGGTCCACTGTGACGACTAGGTTGCAGCCACTTTCTGCATGATTTGATCTCCGTTCCATGTTCCTAGAACCATAGGGATGCTGTAGGACATCGTAGCTCGCCGGGAGATGCCTTGGACACGCTGGAACGGGTCCATGTCGAGGTCCCGAGCCGCCCCACCGGTGCCGACCCACCTACAGCCGTTTTCACGGGGGGAAACCTTGCTCGGCAGCTGCGCCACGTTCCCAGGAGCATGTAGGGCGAAACCAGAGCTCATTTGGTGGAGAAATGAGATAGAACGAGCCATGCCAAGTTTTCTGCCGGTGTGCACCCGCGGGCTCTGGCGGGAGGTTGAAGAAGCACCTGACCCGTGGGCCCCACGTGCGACTGTTCTGTTTAAAATCCAATAGAGAGTTGTTCAAACTTGTAAAATGCATAACTTGGAGTAGGAAGCTCCAAAAATAGTGAGATAAATTTTGTTGGACTCCTCTAAGAGAGTACTATCCAGAGGTACAACTCAATAATTATGAAAACCCCTGGTTTTGGCTCATTAATTCATAGAAGGAAAAGCTTGTGGGAATTTTTCCAGGAGTTCTATGTATTGGAAAATCCCCAAATTTGGGCAGGAGAGTCTTCCAAAAATACATGAACTACAGTCAAATTTTCAGAATCATTGGACCTCATTTGCTTGGCCAAATGTGGTGTAAATTCCTTATGTCTCTGAAAATGGGAAAATAAACAGAGGTCAATTTCAGAATTTTCCCCCAAACTTTAGAACCTCATAACTCTTGCTAGGAATCCCCAAATTTAGTTATTCAAATTGGGTTGGATTCATATTGAATAGCTCTGTCCAAATCTACAACCCAATTTGTATGAAACGCATTATTTAATTCTGGAAAATTCTTGGAAGTTTTTTAGAAAAAGAATTATTGAGGGAGTTTGGATTATCCAAAAATACCCAAAATTTGCCAGAATATTCTTTAGCATATTTTTGACCTTCTAGGAACTTTTCAGCTCATTTGGAGATCATTTGAGGAGGAATTTGCTAAATGAAAACTACTGTGCTCAAAGGAGTCCAGAAACATTTTCAGAAAATGTTTCTCACCTCAAAAATCTATTCTGAGCAATCCATAGCTCCAAAAATCATAGGAAACTTTAGGCAAGCTCTCTGGGACATACTTGAAATTGTAGTTCACTTAATTGAGCATGAAAATGCACATTGCCTCAGAAGTAATTCTTTTGAGTAGTAATGCTTAAAGAATTGTTATGGGAGAACTACTCAAGTAAAAGGGCTGAATTTTGGACCAGATTACTCTAATGTGATCAAGAACTCACATGTAAATGACCAGACCAAGATGAGTCCTTGAACTCCCTGTTCTTATTCTCCATACTTATGTATAAGGAAAAAATACATAAGAGATATTGTGAGAATTATGGAGGACACAATATGACTCCACATTAGCTGCAATTTGGCAAGCTAAATCCTTAGGGAGTATAGACCCTGCTGTAAAAGTTTTGAGGCCATTGGAGTTCTTATTCTTCAGTTGCACTCAAATCCTTTCAGCTTATCTATTATGTTCATTAGGGAACATGATTAGTGTATAGCAAAAGCCTTTAGGACAAATTAGTTTATTTCTCTTCTTTGCACAACAGAGGCAAACCATGCCATGCTTGGCTCTTACACACAACCTCTGTTCCTAAGAGATTAATTCTATAACTTCTTTCCATTACATTCTATAAAACATATGCATATGCATTTCAATAGGAACCACAACGAAGGGGATTCAAAGGAGCGATTCATCGAAGTGGATCAAGCTCCGGAGAATCAAGGGTGGATCTGCAAGGACACTAACTGGTTATATACGACTACCCTGCAAAACAGGCATGCTCCGGTTTGCATTTAACAGCTATTAAGTTTTTATTTTTGTACTCACTTTGGTTAATATTTGAACGGTGCATTAGGTCTAGTGTTTGATACCCCTCTTGCATAGCCAAATGACCCCTGGAGTGTTGGGTAGGTGTCTTCCACCGTGTAGAACTGCCAGGCTTAAGTACGGCTCGGTAGAAGTCGAGTGGTGAAATGCTACTCTCAGATTTAGGAACAACAGGGGCATACGGGATTGGTTCATAATTGAATTAGCAAGTTAAAGTTGAGACCGGAAGGTTGTAGGAGCAGCAGGACATAGGGGCCTGGGTGCTGTAGACCTGTCCGCGTCGGTCAAGGACCGATCCGTATGAGGCCCTGTTGAACAAGTTTGAGTTGTGTACCGGACTCATGCTGGATATATGGGACCCAGTAAACCGGTGTACCTCGGGAAGCTGTCGTTGGGACTTTTCGGGTTGCCTCAAGCGGACGCCCGGTGTGCAGTATGAGGGGAATATTCTCATGACATCTCACATCGGAAGGTGCACCATGAGAGTAGCTACTGTACGGGGCGACTTGATCTCAGCGGGGGTGAAACGGGGGAAAGGCTGCCACGTACGACGTCAGTGATGGTTGTTGTAGGCAACGTCGAGTACGGGCGTACGTGTCGTGTAGTCCGGGTGTTATTTGTTCGAATCACCGTCGCTCGGGGAATGGACCGAGCATACTTGTTCTCACAGTCGTGACGTAGTAAGAACTTGCATGAGAAAGGAACTAATCATATTGATGTGAAGTATTATACTAGTGTTGTATTGGATCTTGATGAATAGGCTAGTGCAAACTCGATTCTTTTATGCCATGAGCAATTTACATCAGCGTTTCTTGTTTGATTGTGGACTCCCGATGTAGCGTGCCCAGGGTTACTTAAAATGCTGCAATTAATACCTGAAGGTAAGGATTCACTTTTAGGTGAGTTTAATTATGCTTATGCCATCCTATGTTAGGTGCATAACCTCACTTAGAGTTTCATGTTTAGGGTGACGGTTAAGTCTTGCTGAGCGTTATGCTCATGGATGCTATCCGAGTTGTTTTGCAGGTAATTGACTCGATGCTTATGAGAAGGGGTGCCGATGAGACTCGGGAACCTCCGAGTGCTTACTCAAAGAGCATCCTCGCCGCTGCAGATGGTCTTCGTGTTGCTAGTAAGAAACGTCCGCGGGCTGGACCGTTTCTTTGTTGCTAGTTTAGATATGAGTCGTGAGAGTGATAGTCTTCCGCTGTAGTTTACTCTGATATACTTATTTGAAAAACAATCTTGTACACTTCCGCAAACTATTTATGTAATATGACGTGTTTCCGCAACCCGTGTGCTGTTGGGTGCCGCATAACACGGCACCAACCAACGAGGTCCTGTGGGGCCGTCCCAATATGTGACACCCACATTTTCGGATTCTGCATGTAATCATGTTTCATGTAGAAAAACATTTTTAAAATAAATAGAAACAGAAAATAAATCAAAAAGGTAGCCAAAAAGAGCCAATTCCAGTTCACAGAGAGCGCCAAAAACAATACCCGCGGCCCGCTGGCCACGTGGCGCCTTCGGAGCTCATCCCCGCAAAGGGGAGAGTTCCGCTGCTAAACTGGCTACGTGGCAGGCTCGTGGCTCATCCCGAGGAAGGGGGAGAGGTCCGACTCCGTGGGACACGTGTTGCCCTCGGAGCTAGCACCTGCGGAGGAGCAAGGCCAGCCCCGCAGGACACGTTTCGCCTTCGGAGCTAGTCACCGCGGAAAAGAGAGGACCAGCCGCACGGGACACGTGTCGCTCTCGGAGCTCACCTCTGAGAGGTCTGGCCCTGTTGGACACGTGTCGCTCTCGGAGCTCACCTCCAAGAGGTCCGGTCCTATTGGACACGTGTCACCTCCGGAGCTCACCTCCTTGAGGTCCCACACTACTGGAAATGTGTCACCTCCGGAGCTCATCTCCGGGAATTCTGTCACTGTTGGACACGTGTCAATCTCGGAGCTCGTCTTTGAGGAGAAAGGAAGTGTGGCGCTACTTGACACATGGCATTCTAGGAGCTCACCTCCAAAGAGAGGGGAGGTCCGGAAATGACACATGGCACACTCGGAGCTACCTATGAAGAGAGGGGGAGGTCCAAAACTGACACGTGGCATTCACGGAGCTCGCCTCTGTTGAGAGGGGAGGTCCCGACCCACCAGACACGTGGCGCACGCAGAACTCGCCTCTGAGAAACAGGGGAGGTCCTGCCCGCCAGGATGCGTGGCGCACGCGGAGCTCGCCTATGAGGAAGAGGGAGGTCTTGCCCGCCTGACACACGGCACAACCGGAGCCTGCCTCTGCGGAAAGGGAGCCCAGGTTCCCGGAGGACACGTGGAGCCTCCGGAGCTCACCGCCGCAAAGACGACGAGATTTGAAGCAGTTTTTCTTCTGTACGCGTGGGAATACTAGTACGGGAGGAAACCAACACGAATTCCACGTTGCTACCGCACCGAATCAACTAAAGATAAGTTGTTAAGATCCAAAAACAATTTGAATAGGACTCTTATTCGAATTCAGATTAGAGGAGGACTCTTTGTTTCCTCTTATAAATAGAACCGAAAACCTTTGGCCGCAACCACGGACTTCTTTTCCACCTCCTGAGCGGACAACTTAGAGGCCTAGCCCCTAGCTCGCCGAGTAAACCCCTTCGCTGAAGTACAACCGCCGGAGAGACAACCGACGAGCCTGGAACACGATCGCCATCGCCGGAGGAGAGCCGACGATCTGTTTTGATAGGAGAAGGACCCCGAGACCAAGAAGAACGAAATGTAGGTCTCCAATACCACCTTACGACATCATCGTGTTTTCTTTGCATCTGTTCTTCGATCCTTTCGAACAGAAGCTTTTTCGTGGACAGATCACGTGTTGATCGGTTTGATCTAAAGATAAGATCATCGACACATCCACATTTGATCCGAACACCTCTGTTCATCGTAAAACCAATGCAATCCATGCTAGAACACGTACAAACCGATCTAATAAAAACGGATCATAGGATAGCATGCATATGCATCATTGCAACTTAAAATAGAGTTTGTGCATGATATTAATTGCTATGAATCTTGTATGTGCATAATAGCGTATAGAAGGACAAGCTCAGGAAGCTGTGTACCACAGGCTGAAACGACAAGGTTTCGAGATCCAAGAGTAACAGGAACCGCAAGAACAAGGCAAGTGCTCCTTGACCATATTGATCCCATCTTTTGGAAAACTGTTTTGTTTGCGAAAAGGTGTGTGTTCTTGAGTCAAACATGATGGGAAACCCTTTCATAGGAGTTTACTAGTTTTGTTAGCCACCCTTGTCATCGGGAAAGTTATTGAGTCGGGTATGGTTTTTGATTTTATGCTTCGCCGAGTCCATGGGATATGGGAAGTGAGATAGGTGTGTCTAGCTAACTGCACTCGTATGAATAATGAGAAAACTGATGTTTTTAATGCACATGAATTGGAGGGAGATCTAGGCAAGCCTGAGTTTGTGAATGAGGTAGAATGAGATGGTGGTTACTTGTTGCAGATCTAAGGACCGGTTCATGCGAGCCATGCCAGGATAATAGTGCCACCACAAGGCCTGGGCGCGGCTTAGCTGAGTAATTAGGTAAGTTACTAGATTGTTATGGACCGTGGAAGGTGCGGGGAATGGGAGTCGAGTAAGGACTGCCCTGGAAACTGCATGGCACAAGAGGGGGCCCGTGAGTGGGAGAATTGGAGATTCTAGCCTGCCGGTGAAACATTAGTGAGTCCATACATCTAGTAACCCCTTTGTAAAGGCTATTTTGTGATCTCTTGGCCATACACCGACGGTTGTGTACTGGTATAATGGAGGTTCTGCAGTCGCCGATGGGTGACGAAATCACAAACTTGTGGGTAAAATGGTACAAACTCTGCAGAGTCTAAAACTATCATGATAGCCGAGCTTACGGTCAGGAGCGCCTGGACAACCCACATGATTAGTTGGGATGGTATTTGGTTTTGGTTATTGGTTTGGTTATGGTTTGGTTTTTTGGGACTGTTGAGTCCGGGTGATAAGATTGGTTGCATGACTGTTGAGTCATGGCTACGAAATTTGGTCTCGAAATGAGACAGAATTGAATGGCAGAAATACGAGATGGTATTCGTGAGATGGTAGAGAATACGAGATGGTATTTGTGAGATGGTAGTGAATACGAGATGGTATTCATGAGCAAAGTTGACTAACGTCTGGTTGATACATGGAAAAGGATGAATCATAATGGAGGTATGTTAATATTTAAATACATTTTGGGATTACATTCACTTAAAGCTAAGTTGCTATTTTTATCATGTTTTGAGAAATCAACTTTGCTTTCTGCAATGAGCCTTTTTATACCTTCCTTGTTGTGAGCTACATATCATATTTTTCCCGCACTTGCTGAGTACATCATTGTACTCAAACTTGCATTATTACTTCATCATCAGTAACAGGAGAAGAATACTATGAAGACCAAGTGGAGCCTTAGGCGTGTAATCTGTCCTCAACCTTGTCTGTGGGGATGGAGTAGAGATGGAGCCGCTGCTGCTGCTTAGTTTGCTTCCACACTAGATAGAAGACATCCGCTGCTAGATTTAGACTTCCGTTCTTAGCATGAGTTCAAGACTCATGAGACATTGTAATAAACCCTGTTATTTGTGGTAATATATATTTTGAATTCAGATTGTGAGGTATATGTGTATGTGTGATGAACATCCTGAGCACACATACGCATCAGTTCCAGGTTCCGTGGTTTTCGCACAGAACCGGGGTGTCACAGATTGGTATCAGAGCCACGGTCGATGGTAGGTTACACGCCTAGATAGGAAACACAAGTTGGTATCAGACACAGATTGGTATCAACCTACCACGGTTGATCGTAGATCACACAACCTAGATAGGTCACATATTGATATTAAATCTGCCATGTCTAGTCACAGATTGGTACAATCCACAGATTGGTACCAAGGTACCACAGTTGACTGTAGGCCAAAAACCTAGAACGATCACAGATTGGTAGCTGAACCACGTTGACTGTAGGATGCAACCCTAGTAACAGATTGGTATTAGAAGCCACGCTGACCATAGGATGCAAGCCTAGGATCCATAGGTTGGCATTGAAACCCCCTTGACATAGGATGCAAGCCTAGGAGAAGCCATAGTTGGATCACAAATTGGTATCACCCCAAACCACCTTGACGTAGGGTGAAGTCACAGATTGGTATTCATCCTAAACCCTATAGGACTCCCATTGAATTAGCCTTGAATAGGAGTTGTGTGCTAAACTTTGTGATGATTGCTTGTGATTGTGTGCTTAATGTGAGTTGTGGGACGTCTCAAGCGTTGTCCATATCCACACATAAGTAGAAAGAGGTGTGAGATGCCTCGGCACTTGTTCACATCCTCATATGGGCTAATATGTATATAGTCTATCCACCTTGATGCATATAGTTGGGGGATCCATCTAACCTTCTAACCTCTATTCTATTCTGTTCTCCTCACAGAAGGTGAGAGTAAACGCCGGCCGCCAAGGAAGGAACGTTCGTGGCAGCCAAGAGGATGGCCACGATGAAGTTCCTGTTAACCCCGGAGCTGGTGAAAACAACCTAGAACGGTTGATGGCCATGCAGAATCAGCTTATGCAAACCATGATCCAAACTTTGGGTCAGCTGCAAGCCAACAACAACAACCCCGTTCCGGCACCACCACCGCCACCGCCACCACCGCCGGCTCACAACCGACTGGGAGAGTTCATGAGGACTCGACCGCCCACTTTTGCTCAAGCTAATGATCCCATGGAGGCCGATGACTGGTTGAAGTCCATGGAGAAGAAGCTTGCTATCGTCCAGTGCAATGACCGAGAGAAAGTTCTCTTCGCGTCGCACCAACTCATGGGAGCAGCCGTTGACTGGTGAGATGCCCTTTGTAACGCTCACGTCGACCCGGAGACGATGACTTGGACTGAGTTCAAGGAGAGTTTCCGATCTCATTACATCCCTGCTGGTGTAATGATGCTTAAAAGGCATGAGTTTGAGGGTCTCCGCCAAGGACAGAAGAGCGTGAATGAGTACCTTAACAAGTTCATGCAGCTGTAACGGTACGCCCCCGAAGATGTCAACTCGAACCAACGGAAGCAGTACCTGTTCATGAGAGGGTTGAACAATGAGATCCAGGTTCAGCTCCTCAACAATGACTACGCGAGCTTCCAGAAGCTGGTTGACAAGGCTATAGTGGTTGAAAGCAAGATCCGAGAGATCGAGCGAGAGGGAAAGAGGAAGATGCCATACCAGCCACAAGGGATCAACTTACGCCCTTGGTACATGCCCCCAGCTGCACCACAGTATGGATCATCCGCTCCTGCATACCGCCCTAATCAGCCACCACAGCAACGACCCGTTGCACAAGAACCTCGTGTGCCTTTGCCTCCAGCGCCCCGTCCCAACATGGGCGCCCCTGCTCAAAACCCCCGCCCCAACATACCTGCTGTCGTGGGAAACAAGGCATGCCTTGCATGCGGAGAACCAGGACACTTTGCGAGCCAGTGCCCGAGGAGAGGTCCTGGAAAGCAAGGCAATGTGCCCAAGCAGAACCCACGGCCGAACGGAGGAGCTAATCAAGGAAACCGTGGGCAGCAGAACTACGCTCGCGGCAACGTGAACCATGTTTCTGCTGAGGAAGCACAACAGGCTGAGGACATCGTAATTGGTATGTTCCTTGCCAACTCCAACCCAGCCACCATTCTATTTGATTCTGGAGCATCACATTTGTAAAATCCCCAAAAGTGGTAGCAAGAAAATTCAGCTCATGTACACTTATGAAAAATGAGGGGAACTAAAACTTTGAATTATAATGGTGTAAGTTCAAAGTGAGGGTTTAGACTTCCCAAAACTTCCAAACATGGAGATCTAAATGCACAGCTTGGATCTTCATATTCCAAATATTCACCCTTCCAAATTTCAGCTCATTTGGAGGAATTTTCATATTTGTTTGGGATTAAAAGGAAAAGCCCTCTAATCTGAATTTCAAATTCAGTTTCAAATTCCAATCCCCTCAATTTGAAAATTTGGTTTCACAAATGTGTTCTCCACCTTTGAATGAGCAGCCATGCCAGAAATTGGAAATTTTGGGGCTGGTTTGCTATGTGTTTGGGGACAAACCAAAGTGGAGAATTCAAACTCCATTTCAAATTCAAATGATCAAACCTAATTCAAATTCTACACCAGGATTCAAACCATTTGAATTCAGCAAATTCAAACCTTAACTTGGGGTGAAGTATAGACTTTAATTTTGAGTTGCTGGATGGAAAATATCAGGGGAAATTTAAATAAACAAAGGGGTAGGTGGGACCCAATTGCCAGCCACACAAAGCAACTCAACCGACTGTTTTCCTCCTCGGGCGATCACTGCGCGCCAGCTCCCGGGCAGCCCGTCGCCCGACGTTGTCCACCGAGCTGCTTCCCCGGACATCGGTTCACGCGCGTGGACGTTCAAAGCGGCAGCCGACTGCCGGTTCCTTCTTCTCCATGTTGCACTGCAACATTTCTAGCCCCCCCCTGCTCGAGCTCGCGGCTGCAGACCGAGCTGCCCTTTTGCCCTCGGATTCTCAGCGCCGATCGTCTTTGGGCGACACCAGCATCTAGCTGAGCCACCTCCCAGCTCCGCCGGAGCCTCCTCGGCGTTTTCCAACAGCCTCCAGCTCGTGACAGACCTTCCATACCGGCGCCGAACCGTTCTTCTCCAGAGGAAAACAGAGCTCGACGTCGCCGCCACAGTTCCCCGTCTACCAGCTGACTCCGACCTCCCCAGCGCGAGGGAAACCACCCAGAAGTGCGTCACGAAGTCTGGTTTCTCATACCGATGCCTTTTTGTACTTTACCACCGCCGGCTAGCCGGAATTTGGAGACTTCCGATGATACACGTGGAAGATTGCTCAAGACCATTTCAGAAAATTCTTTCCACACACTGAATCATCGGGTCCCCGGCCCTAGACACAGCTACTAGATCCCCTAGCGCCTCCCCACGCTGAAGCACAGCGCAAACTATCCTCTCTGTGACCCTAGCGACGAGAATTCGTCGCCGCCGGCTGAAACGGTTCGGTTCACCGTCGAGCTACACCTTGCACGAGTTTTCACCCCCCTTTTGTGCGCAAGAACGTGCTCCTCACATCACCCTGATGCTTGCGGTGCTCTCCCCAACCGGAATACTATCCTGCTACGCGAGAACGACGACACCGGGGTGAGGTTTGCCGCCGCCACCGTCGGGGAGATATTTCCGGCCATTTAGCGCCGCCACCGAGCTCACCAGGGTGTTCCTCATCGGATTTTAGGCACAGGCGGCTAGGATTGAGCCGTCTAAGGCACGGGACAGCCGTTCTGGTGGGGCACAGTCGGTTGTCCGGCGAGGAGGCCGGCCGGGCGTGAGGTAGAAGAAGGTGGGGGCTGCCCCACCTGTCAGTGGCACCGGGTAGGCGCCGGATCGGGGTGCGGCTCGGGATCTGCTGTGGCTGCGCGGGTTAAACACCATAGCCCCGGTGTTGCCAAAATCTCACTGGTCCGATTTAAAACAGTGGGCCCAGCCCAATTATTTGAAGTTTCTATTAAGGAAATAATTCCAGGAATTAGCTGATATTTGTAAGCTCATAACTCTGTGTAGAAAACTCTAAAAAGGGTGAGACCAATTTTGTTGGAATCCTCATGAAGAGTACTTCACAGAGAAACCAATTTTAGGATATGAAAATGCCCAGGAATTTCTGTAGAATTGTTTTTATTAAATCTTTAGGGATTTATTACAGGGGCAATTCTTGATGAAATATTCCCAAATTTGGGCAGCTATTCCTTTTCATAGTAACTGATCTCCAGTAAAAATTTGAGCTTCATTGGAGTTCAGTTGGTAGGCTAAAATGCTTTCCAAAGTTCAGCCTTTATTTGGAAATTCAAATTTAAACAGAAACTTTTCAGAACTCCTGTCCGACTTCAAAAATTCATATCTCTCTGATGGTAGCTCCAAAAATGGTGAAACAAATTGTGTTAGAACCATGGAGACTTACCCTAATCAGATCTTCCACTATTAGCTATGTCAAAGCTCCTTAATTGGGCTACAAATTGAGAGAAGCATTGTACTTGTAGGAATTCTAAAGACAACATTGTGCAATGACATGTCTGCAAATTTGGCTCAAATCATCCTTAGAGAGTCTAGTATCCTCTGTTAAAATCCCAAAGACAATTAAGGATCCTAAATAGCAGTAGCTATGAATAGTAGTTCAATTCTTATAAATCCTTAATACTTATACATCTATTTTGTTACATTTCATTTAGTGACCGGAGTTGAGGATGCACCGGAGCCCTTGGACGTCCTCCCACCTGAAGCTAACTTCCCGTTTGACTCACAACCAGGCAAGCCCCGGTTTGCACTTAAGTACCTTTTATGAAATTCTTTATTTGTATCACTTATGTCTAGGGTGAATGTTTGCATTAGAGTTAGGGTGATTGAAACCCCACTTGCATACCCTTTTAAATCCTATGAAGGATTGGGTAGCTTACAGAGCCAACGAGTAGACAAAGCCCCGCTAATATGCTTAGGACCTTGGTAGAAGTCGAGTAGTTGGAATCTACTCGCGAGGTAAGGTTTATCAGACGGTTTGGTCATATTAGAAAATGGCTTAAGATTGGTGAAAATGAGAACCAGCAGGGGGGATAGGAAGCAGTGAGCGGAGGTCTCACGTGCGTAGCCCTGTTGGTGTCGATTGAGGACCGAGTCGTGTGTGGGCCTGCTGAACAAGTATCGAGCAGTACCGGATGGCATACTGACATAAGCAGGAAACTGATGTAAATGGTTAACCTGGGTGCCGAGGCTTACCCAACCGTAAATAGGAGTGGGTTGAGGGTAGCAAGGTGTAAATCTGCCGGTGGGCACAGTCACGCTCCATGCGAGGACCTCCTGCCCGTTACGGATGGACCGGTTCGGTATTTGGGTTGCCATTGGAAGGTTGTTGCATACAACAGAGTAGGAAGGGGTGTGGAATCACGCTTCTGAAAGTGGGTGTATGCAACGTGTTGTCCGGGTGTCTCCTGATTGCAATCACCGTCCCTCACGGTTATTTGAGTACCGCTTGTTCACTGTTTCGTGACGTAGTAAGAAGTGAAGTAAGCCAGTTGAATGATGATATGCTGTGATGATAGATTAATGTTTTGGTAACCATGTCTGCTGTAGATGTAGAGCTAATTAAGTTTACTTTCCGCTTTGGGCATCACCACATAGGAGGAAAGCGTTTCTTGTTTGATTGTGGACTTCGGATGTGAGGGTTGCCTAAGGCACATGAATCTGCTGCTATAAAAACTAAAAGTAAGAATCAACTTATAGGCGTGCCTTTGTCGCAAATTCCTTTCCCTATCATACACATCCCTGCATGTAGAGTTCCATGCCTAGGCTAGACGGTTAAGCCTTGCTGAGCCATCGTGCTCACGGTTGCAATATTTAAGCTGTATGCAGGTGAGAGCCATGAGGAGGTTTCCGAGGATGAGGCGATGCCCGCGTCAGGGTACACGGCCGAGATGGAGCCCTGCACGCCGCCGTGATTTCTCCGGTTCCATGCTGCTAGCGTGTAGCGTCCCCGTACTGGACGGCTGCACTTTTGCATAGTTAGGATGAGAGGCTACTAATGTACATTACTTCCGCTATATAGCTATATTTTGTAAAAGACATCCGCTGCTTTATATCAAATAAAATTTTGTATGTTGTTCTTTAATCTTTTCGTGTGTGCTGTTGGGTGCCGCATCGCACGGCACCACCCTATGCGATCTTGGAGTGGGTGAACCACGGGGTGGTCCCCACAATCGTGGTATCAGAGCCGCATTCGGAATAGCACGCTCGAAAAGAGCCTATTTTAAAAATTTAGAAGCAGTCGAGTGAGGATTAGTCATTAAGCCCACATAAGGTCTATGATAGTACTAGTTATGATGGTGGAAAGCTAACATATTTGTTATACATTCTGTAACGACGCTCCTACGTGAGGTAAGAGGTAAGGTATGCCACCGTAGGCGGATCAATTATGGTAACTAGCCATACGGGTAATAGTATAGAAGGATATACCGTGGCTTGGCACGGTAGTGAATATGAGTCTCTGAACCTCTTCATGGTTCTGAGAGCATATGAAAACTCTGATCTCCAGCGTGCTTTAGGCAAAACCGAGAATACCCCATCGTGTGGTAAGCAACACAATAGTATGCAACTCTTGAACGTTCAATGTTCAAAGGGCCATACGCAGCGCTCGCCATCGGTGTGCCTCAACGGTCATGAGGCAGTAGGTGGTATCCGTTAGGTTGACAAAATTCCCAACCGTGACGACCCGTTCGCGCTCTACTCGGGTTCCCCGTCGTGTGGTGTGAAAACACGACCATGTACCTTGAGACGTGGCTTGACTCAAGGACGATCCATATGGCAATGATACGGATTTTATGTTTTTACTATAATAAGGAACTGCCTGAAATGTCAAAAACCCTTGTGTGCACAATTATTTTGTGTTCTGCTGCAGGTACATTAACCACGTTAGTGCATGACGTGTAGTAACCGTTTGTGAGTGACGTTCTTAGTTCCACCATTTGACACGTATATGCCGGAATACCAGTTTAGAATTTTTCTTTGGTGAGGAAACGTAGTACCGAGACTGCATAAAATTTCATTTTCGAAGAAAAGAGTCAAAATGAAGTTTAGGGTTCCATTTAGGGGTTAGTAAACTCCTATATTGAACTGAGAGTCAATTGGGAGTATAGAGATTAATTTCTAAAAACCTAGGAACAATCTCCCCTGTTTTCGGCAGCAACTTTTCTGAACTTAAAAAGGGCATAACATAGGATTGGTTGAACCAATGGAGGTGTGGGATACCATTCTGGAAAGGTTTTGAAGTCCTCTACAACTTTTCTGTAGAGTTCCAAAACAAAATCTCCCTCCAAGGGGATGAAAAATCTCTGATGAGTAGGTACTGTCAAGAAACAGGGCAGACCAAAATGCTCTCTGGAACTTTTTCTGTATTTCAACCAAAACATTTAGTTTCACCTTTCGATATCCAGCGGCTGTTGTAAAGCAACGAGTGGAGTCGAAAAGTTTATGCATTTGACATATCTTTTCGAGTTAGGACATGTTTGGGTTCTGTACAATAGCGAGGAATTACGCATGCTAACACACTTAACATCCCGTGGTGACCCCGATGGTTGAAATGAACTTTGAACCCATAAAGTTCAATACTTTGGAACTCGATCGTGTGACACGGTCCACGGATGTATATGTTGCATAAAGTTTATACTTTATCCATATGTGTGAATGTTGTGCGTACTGATTATTGCATTCTTGCATTACTATTGTATAGACTGGATGAGCTAAACCAACATGTGCTGATCGTTTGAATGATGTGAATGCAGAATGGTGCTGACACGTTCAACGCAAGAGGAGGGAGATCCGAGTCAATTTCGTGGTGATGAGTCTCCACCTCCGGAGCAAACCACGACACAGCAGCAACCACCTCCTCCACCGCCAGAACTTCCAAGGAACCTTGCCGAGGTTCTCGCCGCAGTGCTCGGCTCGTGCGACGAGCAAACCGAGTTACTGCGGATGTTGGTGCAGCAGAATGCGTCCCATAAGGAAGGACGCCAAGACAATGGGCAATGACAGCCCCAACAAAGTTCATATTCAGAATTCATGGAGACCCATCCACCGGTCTTCACGGAGGCCGAAGAACCTTTGGAGGCGGACAGCTTTATCCGCATTCTTGAGGCGAAGTTCGGGCTGCTGCGATGCACCAAACACCAGAAGGTGCTGTATGCAGCGCAACAGCTTCAAGGAGAAGCCGGTACCTGGTGGGCGAACTACACCGCCTCCTTACCGGCTGGCCATGCCGTCACGTGGACGGAGTCCCGGGAGGCGTTCCGCGCCTATCACATACCTCCCGGTGTGATGGAAATGAAGCTCCAGGAGTTCCTGGCGCTACGACAAGGCGAGAGGAGTGCTCATGAGTACTCCAGGTTATTCAACCGGTTGGCACAGTATGCACCAGGATTTGTGGGGACGGAAGACAACAAGCGCAATGCGTTCTTCCGGGGCCTGAATTCCAAGATGAAGGTCCATCTCGCCCAGAGCAATCGCGGCACATTCAACGACCTAGTTAATGCCGCGATTCTACAAGAATGCTCAGCGCGAGTGCGGTTCTGATAAGAGGAAACGCAGCGCGCTGACGAGCAGCAGTGGTGGAACGCCACAAAAATACCGCGTGGTGTATCGCTCACCATCCGGTCAGAGATGGCAGCCACCGGCGCGACCGCCTCAGTTTCGCGGTCGTCAATATAATGCGCCGTGTTTTCGACCGACATATCCACCACAGCAACAGCAGCAGCAAAGGATGGTTCCGCGTGCACCTCAGTTTCAACAGCGTGCACTGGGATTCCGTCCTCAAGTCGGCGGAATCCCGACACCTTACACGTGTGGCCGTGTCGGGCACATTTCGAGAGAATGCCCCGAGCCGCGACAGGGCAGGGGTGCAGCACCATATCAGGGTGCTAATCAGCCCCATAATCAGCCCAAGAAACCAGCACCAAAACCCGGCAACGTCCACCACTTAGCCATCGAAGACGTGCCAGAAGGCGAACCTTCCTCGCGGGTACGTTTTCTTACCTAGATCATCCCGTAGTCACACTGTTTGACTCCGGTGCCACCCATAATTTCATAAGTCAGTCTTATGTTATTAAATATCAACTGCCTATCATTCCCACAAATAGTTCATACTTGATATGCTCTCCGGGTGGGAAAATAACAGCTGATAGAATGGTCTATAGGGCACCATTACACTTGGGTGGAAATCTATATCCGACTTCTCTAATCATGTTAGAGAGTCAAAAACTTGATGTCATTTTAGGAATGTCATGGCTACATCACCATGGTGCTGTTCTTGACATCATTCCACGTGTGGTTCGTTTAAACTCTCCACTTCATGAACCACATGTTCTTATTCTTGACCGTTCGGTACAAGAAGCTCCAGCCACATATAACACGGAAGCCACGAAACTTGAGGATATTCGTGTGGTCCGTGAATACCCGGATGTCTTTCCAGATGATCTTCCGGGCATGCCACCCGAAAGAAATGTCGAGTTCAAGATTGAACTTGTACCTGGAAGACGCCGATATCACGGAGACCATACAAGATGGCTCCGAATGAGCTGGCTGAACTGAAGGAGCAGCTCAACGATCTAATGAAGAAGGGTTTCATTCGACCGAGTTCCTCGCCATGGGGATGCTCGGCGCTGTTTGTAAAGAAGAAGGATGAAACCTTGAGGTTGTGTGTGGACTACCGACCTCTCAACGCCGTCACCATCAAGAATAAATATTCACTGCCCCGCATCGATATATTATTCGATCAACTTGTGGGTGCATGTGTATTTTCAAAGATGGATCTTCCCTCCGGATATCATCAAATCAAGATCCGGGCAGAAGATATTCCAAAGACGGACTCGACGAGGTATGGGTTATATGAGTACCTCGTCATGTCCTTTGGTCTCACCAACGCCCCGGCACATTTCATGTATCTCATGAACTCAGTGTTCATGCCGGAGTTGGACAAGTTTGTGGTGGTGTTCATAGACGACATCTTGGTTTACTCCAAGTCTGAAGAAGAACACGCCCAACACTTGCATATCGTACTTCAACGATTAAGAGACCATAAGCTTTATGCCAAGTTCAGCAAGTGCGAGTTTTGGATCAGCCAAGTGCCATTCCTTGGTCACATTATTTCTGCAGAAGGTATTGCAATTGATCCAAGCAAATTCGAACAAGTGCTGAAATGGAAATCCCCCACATCAGTCCATGAGGTCAGAAGTTTCCTCGGGTTTGCAGGATATTACCAGAGATTCATACCGAACTTCTCCAAGCTTGCTAAGCCGATGACTGAACTGTTGAAGAAGGGGATCAAATATGTTTGGAGCTCAGCTTGTGAAGAAGCTTTCCAAGCATTGGTGAAGCATCTTACAACAGCCCCGGTGTTAGCTCAACCGGATACAACCAAGCCCTTCGATGTATATTGTGCTGCGTCCGGTATCGGGCTTGGCTGTGTATTGATGCAAGGAGGAAGAGTGGTCGCCTATGTCTCATGTCAACTTCATAACCACGAGCAGCACTATCCGACCCATAATCTTGAGCTCGCTGCTGTGGTGTTGGCCTTGAAGATGTGGAGGCACTATTTGCTTGGGAACTTAGTGCATCTCTACACCGACCACAAGAGTTTGAAGTATATCTTCACTCAAAAGGAGTTGAATATGCGGCAACAGAGATGGTTATAACTGATCAAAGACTATGAGATCGAGATTCACTACCACCCCGGTAAGGCAAACGTGGTTGCCGATGCCTTAAGCCGCAAATCCCATGTCAACAATTTGTCCATCACTCCACTTGAAGAGGAGGAGCTGAGTCTGTACTTGGTTCCATATGGGGCATTGTATAATCTTGCTCTCGTCCCTACAATACGAGAGGAGATTATGGAAGCAAAGAAGAAAGACGTGGGAATGTCGCACATTCGGAGAAGGATGAAGAATGGAGAAATGAAATGCTTCCGAAGAGATGATAACGGTACTCTATGGTTTAAAGACCGTATAGTGGTACCCCGTGACATGAAGCTTCGGAAGAAAATCTTGGATGAAGCTCATTTGTCCAAATATTCTATTCATCCGGGCAGCAACAAGATGTACTAGGAGCTGAAAACCAGATTTTGGTGGACATGGATGAAAAGAGAAATCGCAAAGTACGTATCCGAATGTGATACGTGTCGGCGGGTGAAAGCCGACCATATGCGTAAAGCCGGACAGCTGCAACCGTTGAACATTCCGGCGTGGAAGTGGGAGGATATCAGCATGGACTTCATAGTCGGATTACCTCTCACATCTCACAAGCATGGCTCGATTTGGGTAATAGTCGATCGACTAATCAAGTCAGCTCATTTCATTCCCGTACATACAAGTTACATGGTCAAGCAATATGTGGAACTTTATATTGCAAGAATTTTGTGCTTGCACGTTGTTCCCCGCTCCATTATTTCAGATCGCGGTGCGCTGTTCATCGCTCGGTTTTGGGAACATCTGCACGCATCATTGGGGAACAAACTGATCCAAAGCTCGGCGTATCACCCGTAGACGGATGGTCAAACTGAACGGGTGAACCAAGTGCTGGAAGACATGCTGCGCGCTTGTGCCATCCACCACGGTAAGAATTGGGACGATCATTTGCCGTTGGCGGAGTTTTCTTACAACAATGGCAATCAAGATAGTATCAAGATGGCGTCGTATGAAGCTCTCTACGGCCGGAAATGCCGCACACCTCTCAATTGGTGTGAGTCCGGTGAGTGAGTCATCTACGGCATTGAACTTGTGAATGAAGCTGAAGAACGGGTGCGAGTAATACAAGCCAATCTCAAGGCTGCTCAATCTCGTCAGAAGAGCTATGCGGATAAAAGACGCCACCCTCTCCACTTCAACATCGGGGACCATGTTTATGTCCGTGTGTCTCCGATGAAGGGAGTTCATCGTTTTGGAGTGAGGGGTAAACTTGCGCCGCGGTTCATTGGTCCGTTCGCCGTCATTGAAAAATGCGGACCCGTGGCCTATCGCTTGGATTTACCGGCGTCGCTCGCATGTGTTCACAACGTCTTCCACATCTCTCAGCTGAGGAAGTGTCTCAAACCCTCCGCTGAAATTCGCACAGAAGACATAGAAGTTCTCCAACCGGACCTCACGTACACGGAGTATCCAATCCGGATCATCGATGAAAAGACTCGTGCCACAAGAAAGCGGACCTTATGGTTCTACAAGGTCTTGTGGAGTAACCATACCTCTGATGAGGCGACATGGGAAAGCGAGGACTATTTACGAACATATTATCCGGACTTGCTATCATCATATACCCGGTAAAGTTTTTCCCCACTTTGCTTTTCCTTTGGAATCTCGGGACGAGATTCTTTTTAAGGGGGGAGGGATGTAAAATCCCCAAAAGTGGTAGCAAGAAAATTTAGCTCATGTACACATATGAAAAATGAGGGGAATTAAAACTTTGAATTATAATGGTGTAAGTTCAAAGTGAGGGTTTAGACTTCCCAAAACTTCCAAACATGGAGATCTAAATGCACAGCTTGGATCTTCATATTCCAAATATTCACCCTTCCAAATTTCATCTCATTTGGAGGAATTTTCATATTTGTTTAGGATTAAAAGGAAAAGCCCTCTAATCTGAATTTCAAATTCAGTTACAAATTCCAATCCCCTCAATTTGAAAAATTAGTTTCACAAATGTGTTCTCCACCTTTGAATGAGCAGCCACGCCACAAATTGGAAATTTTGGGGCTGGTTTGCTATGTGTTTGGGGACAAACCAAAGTGGAGAATTCAAACTCCATTTCAAATTCAAATGATCAAACCCAATTCAAATTCTACACCAGGATGCAAACCATTTGAATTCAGCAAATTCAAACCTTAACTTTGGGATGAAGTATAGACTTTAATTTTGAGTTGCTGGATGGAAAATATCAGAGGAAATTTAAATAAACAAAGGGGGAGGTGGGACCCAATTGGCAGCCACACAAAGCAACTCAACCGACTGTTTTCCTCCTCGGGCGATCACCGCGCGCCAGCTCCCGGGCAGCCCGTCGCCCAACGTTGTCCACCGAGCTGCTTCCCCTGACGTCGGTTCACGCGCGTGGACGTTCAAAGCGGCAGCCGAGTGCCGGTTCCTTCTTCTCCACGTTGCACTGCAACATTTCTAGCCCCCCCCCTGCTCGAGCGCGCGGCTACAGACCGAGCTGCCCTTTTTCCGTCGGTTTCTCAGCGCCGATCGTCTTTGGGCGACACCAGCACCTAGCTGAGACACCTCCCAGCTCCGCCGGAGCCTCCTCGGCGTTTTCCAACAGCCTCCAGCTCGTGACAGACCCTCCATACCGGCGCCGAACCGTTCTGCTCCGAAGGAAAACAGAGCTCGACGTCGCCACCGAGGTTCTCCATCTACCAGCTGACTCTGAGCTCCCCAGCGCGAGGGAAACCACCCAGAGGTGCGTCACGAAGTCTGGTTTCTCATACCGATGCCTTTTCGTACTTTACCACCGCCGGCTAGCCGGAATTTGGAGACTTCCGATGATACACGTGGAAGATGGCTCGAGACCGTTTCGGGAAATTCTTTCCACACGCTGAATCATCGGTCCCCGGCCCTAGACACAGCTACTAGATCCCCTAGCGCCTCCCCACGCTGAAGCACGGCGCAAACTATCCTCTCTGTGACCCTAGCAACGAGAATTCGTCGCCGCCGGCTGAAACGGTTCGGTTCACCGTCGAGCTACACCTTGCACGAGTTTTCACCCCCTTTTGTGTGCAAGAACGTGCTCCTCACATAACCCTGATGCTTGTGGTGCTCTCCCCAACCGGAATACTCGCCTGCTACGCGAGAACGACGGCGTTGGGGTGAGGTTTGCCGCTGCCACCTTCGGGGAGATATTTCCGGCCATTTAGAGCCGCCACCGAGCTCACCAGGGTGTTCCTCGTCGGATTTTAGGCACAGGCGGCGAGGATTGAGCCGTCTAAGGCACGGGACAGCCGTTCCGGTGGGGCACAGTCGCTTATCTGGCGAGGAGGCCGGCCGGGCGCAAGGTAGAAGAAGGTGGGGGCCTGCCCCACCTGTCAGTGGCACCGGGTAGGCGCCGGATCGGGGTGCGGCTCGGGATCTGCTGTGGCTGCACGGGTTAAACACTGTAGCCCCGGTGTTGCCGAAATCTCACTGGTCCAATTTAAAACCGTGGGCCCAGCCCAATTATTTGAAGTTTCTGTTAAGGAAATAATTCCAGGAATTAGCTGAACTTTGTAAGCTCATAACTCTGTGTAGAAAACTCCAAAAAGGGTGAGACCAATTTCGTTGGAATCCGCATGAAGAGTACTTCACAGAGAAATCAATTTTAGGCTCTGAAAATGCCCAGGAATTTCTGTAGAATTGTTTTTATTAAATCTTTTAGGGATTTATTACAGGGGCAATTCTTGATGAAATATTCCCAAATTTGGGCAGCTAGTCCTTTTCATAGTATCTGATCTCCAGTAAAAATTTGAGCTTCATTGGAGTTCATTTGGTAGGCTAAATTGCTTTCCAAAGTTCAGCCTTTATTTGGAAATTCAAATTTAAACAGAAACTTTTCAGAACCCCTGTCCAACTTCAAAAATTCATATCTCTCGGATGGTAGCTCCAAAATGGTGAAACAAATTGTGTTAGAACCATGGAGACTTATGCTAATAAGATCTTCCACTATTAGCTATGTCAAAGCTCCTGAACTGGGCTCAAAATTCAGAGAAGCATTGTACTTGTAGGAATTCTAAAGACTACATTGTGCAATGACATGTCTGCAAATTTGGCTCAAATCATCCTTAGAGAGTCTAGTATCCTCTGTAAAAATCCCAAAGCCAATTAAGGATCCTAAATAGAAGTAGCTATGAATAGTAGTTCAATTCTTATAAATCCTTAATACTATACATCTATTTTCCTACATTTCATTTAGTGACCGAAGTTGAGGACGCACCGGAGCCCTTGGACGTCCTCCCACCTGAAGCTAACTTCCCGTTTGACTCGCAACCAGGCAAGCCCCGGTTTGCACTTAAGTACCTTTTATGAAATTCTTTATTTGTATCACTTATGTCTAGGGTGAATGTTTGCATTAGAGTTAGGGTGATTGAAACCCCACTTGCATAACCTTTTAGATCCTATGAAGGGTTGGATAGCTTACAGAGCTGGCGAGTAGACAAGGCCCCGCTAATATGCTTAGGACCTCGGTAGAAGTTGAGTAGTTGGAATCTAATCGCGAGGTAAAGTTTATCACACGGTTTGGTCAGATTAAAAAATGGCTTAAGATTGGTGAAAATGAGAACCAGCAGGGGGGATAGGAAGCAGTGAGCGGAGGTCTCACGTGCGTAGCCCTGTTGGTGTCGACTGAGGACCGAGTCGTGTGCGAGTCTGCTGAACAAGTATCAAACAGTACCAGATGGCATGCTGACATAAGCAGGAAACTGATGTAAATGGTTAACCTGGGTGCCGAGGCTTACCCAACCGTAAATAGGAGTGTGTTGAGGGTAGAAGGTGTAAATCTGCCGGTGGGCACAGTCACGCTCCACGCGTAGACCTACTGCCCGTTACGGATGGACCGGTTGGTATTTGGGTTGCCTTTGAAAGGTTGTTGCATACAACAGAGTAGGAAGGGGTTTGGAATCACGCTTCTGAAAGTGGGTGTATGCATCGTGTTGTCTGGGTGTCTCCGTATTGCAATCACCGTCCCTCGCGGTTATTTGAGTACCGCTTGTTCACTGTTTCGTGACGTAGTGAGAAGTGAAGTAAGCCAGTTGAATGATAATATGCTGTGATGATAGATTAATGTTCTGGAAACCATGTCTGCTGTAGATGTAGAGCTAATTAAGTTTACTTTCCGCTTTGGGCATCACCACATCGGATGAAAGCGTTTCTTGTTTGATTGTGGACTTCCGATGTGAGGGCTGCCTAAGGCACATGAATCTGCTGCTATAAAAACTGAAAGTAAGAATCAACTTATAGGCGTGTCTTTGTCGCAAATTCCTTTTCCTATCATACACATTACTGCATGTAGAGTTCCATGCCTAGGCTAGACGGTTAAGCCTTGCTGAGCCGTCATGCTCACGGTTGCAATATTTGAGCTGTATGCAGGTGAGAGCTATGAGGAGGGTTCCGAGGATGAGGCGATGCCCCCGTCAGGGTACACGGCCGAGATGGAGCCCTGCACGCCGCCGTGATTTCTCAGGTTCCATGCTGCTAGCGTGTAGCGTCCCCGGGCTGGACGGCTGCCCTTTTGCATAGTTAGGATGAGAGGCTACTAATGTACGTTACTTCCGCTATATAGTTATATTTTGTATAAGACTTCTGCTGCTTTATATCAAACAAAATTTTGTATGTTGTTCTTTAATCTTTTCGTGTGTGCTGTTCGGTGCCGCATCGCACGGCACCACCCTATGCGATCTTGGAGTGGGTGAACCTCGGGGTGGTCCCCACAACATTTCTTCATATCATCCAAGTATGTTGCTAAGTATAATCTACCCATATCACACTTTAAATATACTATGTTGGTTAATTCTCCCGGTGGTGAGATGAGGACTAATATAGTATGTCCGAAAGTAAACCTTAATATAAGGGGGGTAGACTTCCTTGCCAACCTCATTGTCTTTGATTCCCAAGGTCTTGACATAATACTCGGAATGGATTGGCTAAGTAAGCACAACGGAGTAATCCAATGTGCTGAAAGGAGCGTGCAGTTGACCAACGAGCACAGTACCCGTATCCAGTTTGAGTCAGCCCAACCGGCAACCGAGAAGGCAATGTTGAACCACGTCGAAGAAGCTACCCTGGACAGCATCCCAGTGGATCAAGAGTTTTCGGACGTGTTCCCGGAAAAACTTCCAGGTATGCCACCTGACCAGGACATCGAGTTTTCCATTGACTTGGTACCCGGAACTGCACCCATAGCAAAGAGACCATATAGGATGCCCGTCAATAAACTAGTGGAGCTCAAGAAGCAAATCCAGGAGCAGCAAGAGAAGGGTTTTATACGTCCAAGCTCGCCACCATGGGGAGCCCCCGTGCTCTTCGTGGACAAGAAGGATGGAACCCAAAGGATGTGCGTGGACTATAGGTCTCTCATTGAGGTGACGATTAAGAACAAAGACCCTCTGCTCCGTATAGAGGACCTGTTCGACCAGATTTAAGGAGCCCGGGTGTTCTCCAAGATTGATCTTCGGTCAGGATACTTCCAGCTGAAGATTAAGCCCTCCGATATACCCAAGACTGCCTTTCGAACACGGTATGGTTCGTATGAATATACGGTGATGTATTTTGGGTTAACGAACGCACCTGCATACTTCGTGTACCTCATTAACAAGGTTTCCATGGAGTACGTGGATAAGTTCATCGTGGTTTTCATGGATGATATCATGGTGTATTCGAAAAGTGAGGAGGAACATGAAGAACATTCGAGATTGACATTGCAAAAGCTGCGATAGCATCAATTTTATGCCATGTTCAGCAAATTTCAATTTTGGCTAAAGGAGATATCGTTCCTAGGCCACATCATCTCGGAGGAAGGAGTATCGGTTGATCCCGGAAAAGTGGGAGATGTTCTTAAGTGGAACTAACCGCAAAAGGTGAGGGATATTCGGAGTTTTCTTGGGATGGCTGGATACTACCGACGGTTCATCAAGGACTTCTCTAAGATAGCAAAGCCTATGACGGAGTTGCTAACGAAGGGGAAAGCCTTCAAATTTTCCCCAGCGTGCCAAGAAAGTTTTGAGGAGCTCAAGAAAAGGCTAACCACAGCACCGGTTCTGGTATTACAGGACGTGAGCAAGAGCTTTGACATATATTGTGACGCATCTAGACAAGGGCTTGGATGTGTGCTTATGCAGGAAGGACAAGTGGTAGCCTATGCCTCACGACAATTAATGAAGCACGAGCTCAATTACCCCACGCATGACTTGGAACTTGTAGCCGTGGTGCATGCATTGAAGATTTGGAGACATTATATCCTTGGTAATCGATGTGAGATCTATACGGGTCATAAAAGCCTCAAGTACATATTCACCCAAACGGATTTGAATTTGAGGCAACGTCGATGGTTGGAGGTCAGCAAAGATTATGATGTTGGAATCAACTATCACCCCGGAAAGGCCAATGTAGTAGCCAATGAATTGAGCCAGAAGGGAGCATGTCACCAACTCAGGGTTCGGGAGCTACCACCCGAGCTACGCAAGGAGTTCGAACGGTTACATCTCGGGTTCTTGAACTAGATGGAAGTGATGGAACTCCACTCTTCATTAGAACAAGAGATAAGAGATGGCCAAGCAATGGATGAGGAGATCAAAGAGGTCAAGGAAAGGATCCAACAAGGCATCGACAAGGACTTCAAGGAAGACGAGTAGTGTACGCTTTGGCTAGGCAAAACGATTTGTGTGCCCAACGTGAAGCACATCCGCGACACGATATTTAAGGAGGCACATGAGTCACTTTATTCCATACATCCCAGAAGTACCAAGATGTACAAGGACTTGAAAACTTATTACTGGTGGGATGGTATGAAGTGGGACATAGCCGAGTATGTTGCCCTATGCGACACATGCCAACAGGTGAAGGCTGAACATCAAAGACCCGCTGGATTGTTGCAACCCTTAAAGGTACCTGAGTGGAAGTGCGAAGACATCAGTATGGATTTCATCGTCGGATTACCACGTACTTGATCGAGTTACGACTCAATCTGGGTTATCGTGGACCGATTGACGAAAACCGCTCATTTTCTTCCTGTTAAGACCGTGGACAACGTTGCACAACTAGCCGAGCTATACATGGAGCAAATCGTGTGCCGTCATGGAGTCCCGAAGAGGATAGTCTCAGATCTGGGTTCTCAGTTTACCTCTAGATTTTGGAGGAAGCTGCAGAAAGCTATGGGTATGCGACTAGATTTTAGCTCCGCCAACCACCCGCATATGGATGGACAAACCGAAAGGACAAATAAAATTTTGGAGAACATGCTGAGAGCTTGCGCCTTTAAACATGGGCGTAGTTGGCTTAGGAGTTTTCCGTATGCCGAATTCTCCTATAATAACAGCTATCAAGCTAGCTTGAAGATGTCGCCTTTCAAAGCATTGTACGGGAGACGGTGTACAATGCCGCTGTTTTGGAACGAGACCGGAGAGAACCAAGTGTTTGGACTAGAAGTACTGCAAGAGGCTGAGAAGCAAGTCCAAATGGTACGGGAGAACTTGAAGGCCACTCAGTCACGCCAAAAGGGCTATGCGGACAATAGGCGAAGGAAGTTAACTTTCGAAGTTGGAGACTTCGTATACCTTAAGGTATTGCCTATCCGTGGCCAACAATGTTTCAACGTCAAAGGCAAGTTAGCACCTCGCTACATCAGGCCATTTAAGATTTTGGACAAGCGAGGAGAAGCAACCTATCAACTAGAGCTCCCAACACACCTCTCCGACGTACATGACGTGTTTCATGTATCCCAGCTCAAGAAGTGCTTGAGGGTACCGGAGGAGCAAGTACCTATGGAAGAGTTAGAACATCAAGTAGATCTGACCTATGCAGAGCATCCTGTCTGAATTTTGGACGTAAAGGAAAGGGTCACAAAGAACAAAGTGATCTGTTAGTGCAAGGTACAATGGAGCCATCACATGGAAGCAGAAGCTACATGGGAGTGTGAGGAAGATATCAAGACATAGTTTCCTCATCTATTCTCTACTAACGAATCTCGAGGGCGAGATTCAATTTAAGGCGGGTAGATTTGTGACACCCTCATTTTCAGATTCTGCATGTATTCATGTTTCATGTAGAAAAACATTTTTAAAATAAATAGAAACAGAAAAGAAATAAAAAAGGTAGCCAAAGAGAGCCAATTCCAGTTCACAGAGAGCGCCGAAGACAATACCCGCGGTCCGCTGGCCACGTGACGCCTTCGTAGCTCATCCCCGCAAAGGGGAGAGTTCCGCCGCTAAACTAGCTACGTGGCAGGCTCGGGGCTCATCCCAGCAAAGGGGGAGAGGTCCGACTCCGTGGGACACGTGTTGCCCCCGGAGCTAGCCCCTGCGGAGGAGCAAGGCCAGCCCCGCAGGACACGTGTCGCCTTTGGAGCTAGTCACCGCGGAAAAGAAAGAACCAGCCGCACGGGACACGTGTCGCTCTTGGAGCTCACCTCCGAGAGGTCTGGCCCTGTCGGACACGTGTCGCTCTCGGAGCTCACCTCCGAGAGGTCCGGTCCTATTGGACACGTGTCACCTCCGGAGCTCACCTCCGGGAGGTCCGACACTACCGGAAACGTGTCACCTCCGGAGCTCATCTCCGAGAGGTCCATCACTGTTGGACATGTGTCAACCTCGGAGCTCGTCTCTAAGGAGAAAGGAAGTCTGGCGCTACTTGACAAGTGGCATTCTCGGAGCTCACCTCCGAAGAGAGGGGAGGTCCGGAAATGACACCTGGCACACTCGGAGCTACCTCCGAAGAGAGGGGGAGGTCTGGAACTGACACGTGGCATTTGCGGAGCTCGCCTTTGTTGATAGGGAAGGTCTCGACCCACCAGACACGTGGCGCACGCGGAGCTCACCTCTAAGGAAGAGGGGAGGTCCTGCCCGCCAGGACGCGTGGCGCACGCGGAGCTCGCTTCTGAGGAAGAGGGAGGTCTCGCCCACCTGACACACGGCACAACCAGAGCCCTCCTCTGCAGAAAGGGAGCCCAGGTTCCCGCAGGACACGTGGAGCCTCCGGAGCTCACCACCGCAAAGGTAACGAGATTTGAAGCAGTTTTTCTTCTGTACGCGTGGGAATACCGGTACGGGAGGAAACCAACACGAATTCCACGTTGCTACCGAACCAAATCAACTAAAGATAAGTTGTTAAGATCCAAAAACAATTTGAATAGGACTCTTATTCGAATTCCGATCAGAGGAGGACTCTTTGTTTCCTCTTATAAATAGAACCGAAAACCTTTGGCCGCAACCACGAACTTCTTTTCCACCTCCTGAGCTGACAACTTAGAGCCCTAGCCCCCAGCTCGCCAAGTAAACCCCTTCGCCAAAGTACAACCGCCGGAGAGACAGCCGACAAGCCTGTAACACGATCGCCATCGCTGGAGGAGAGCCGACGATCTGTCTTGATAGGAGAAGGACCCCGAGACCAAGAACAATGAAAGGTAGGTCTCCAATACCACATTACGACATCATCGTGTTTTCTTTGCATCTGTTCTTTGATCCTTCCGAACAGAAGCTTTTTCGTGGAGAGATCACGTGTTGATTGGTTTGATCTAAAGACAAGATCATCGACACGTCCACATTTGATCTGAACACCTCTGTTCATCGTAAAACCCATGCAATCCATGCTAGAACACGTACAAACCGATCTAACAAAAACGGATCATAGGATAGCATGCATATGCATCATTGCATCTTAAAGTAGAATTTGTGCATGATATTGATTGCTATGAATCTTGTATGTGCGTAATCGCGTTTAGAAGGAAAAGCTCCGGGAGCTGTCTACGACGAGCTGCAATGACAAGGTTTCGAGATCCAAGAGAAACAGGAACCGCAAGAACAAGGCAAGTGCTCCTTGACCATATTGATCCCATATTTTGGAAAACAGTTTTGTTTGCAAAAAGGTGTGTGTGCTTGAGTCAAACATGATGGGAAACCCTTTCATATGAGTTTACTAGTTTTGTTAGCCACCCTTGTCACCGGGAAAGTTATTGAGTCAGGTATGGTTTTTGCTTTTGTGCTTCACCGAGTCCATGGGATATGGGAAGCGAGATAGGTGTGTCTAGCTAACTGCACTCATATGAATAATGAGAAAACTGATGTTGTTAATGCACATGAATCGGAGGGAGATCTAGGCAAGCCTGGGTTTGTGAATGAGGTAGAATGAGATGGTGGTTACTTGTCATAGATCTAAGGACCGGTTCATGCGAGCCATGTCAGGATAACAGTGCCACCACAAGGCCAAGTATGGGTGCGGCTTAGCTGAGTAATTAGGTAAGTTACTAGATTGTTATGGACCGTGGAAGGCGCGGGGAACGGGAGTCGAGTGAGGACTGCCCTCGGAACTGCATGGCACAAGAGGGGGCCCGTGGGTGGGAGAATTGGAGATTCTAGCCTGCCGGTGAAACCTTAGTGAGTCCATACATCTAGTAACCCCTTTGTAAAGGCTATTTTGTGATCTCTTGGCCATACACCGATGGTTGTGTACTGGTATAATGGAGGTTCTGCAGTCGTCGACGGGTGAAGAAATCACAAACTTGTGGGTAAAGTGGTACAAACTCTACAGAGTCTAAAACTATCATGATAGCCGAGCTTACGGTCACAAACGCCTGGACAACCCACATGATTAGTTGGGATGGTATTTGGTTTTGGTTATTGGTTTGGTCATGGTTTGGTTTTTCGAGACTTTTGAGTCTGGGTGATAAGATTGGTTGCATAACTGTTGAGTCATGGCAACGAGATTTGGTCTCTAAATGAGATAGAATTGAATGGTAGCGAATATGAGATGGTATTCGTGAGATGGTAGCAAATACGAGATGGTATTCGTGAGATGGTAGTGGATACGAGATGGTATTCTTGAGCAAAGTTGATTAACGTCTGGTTGAGGCATGGAAAAGGATTAATCATAATGGAGGTATGTTAATGTTTAAATACATGTTGGGATTACATTCACTTAATACTAAGTTGCTGTTTTTATCGTGTTTTGAGAAATGAACTTTGCTTTCTGCATTGAGCCTTTTTATACCTTCCTTATTGTGAGCTACATATCATATTTTCCGGCACATGCTGAGTACATCATTGTACTCAAACTTGCATTATTACTTCATCATCAGCAACAGGAGAAGAATACTATGAAGACCAAGTGGAGCCTTAGGCATATAATCTATCCTCAACCTTGCCTGTGGGGATGGAGCCGCTGCTGCTGCTGCTTAGTTTGCTTCAGCACTAGATACAAGACTTCCACTGCTTGATTTAGACTTCCGCTGTTAGCATGAGTCCAAGACTCATGAGACATTGTAATAAACCCTGTTATTCGTGGTAATATATATTCTGAATTCAGTTTGTGAAGTATATGTGTATGTGTGATGAACATCCTGGGGACACATACACATCAGTTCCAGGTTCTGTGATTTTCCACAGAACCGGGGCGTTACAATATGTCGATCAATTAGCGTGAGAGGGACCCGGCCACCTGTTCATTCACGGAGCCGTGTAACTCGGCCGGGAATCGCAATGGGTGGTGCCGTGTTGTGCGGCATCCAACAGCACACATATAATGAACAATGTATTACATAAAACAATAGAGGAATCTTACAATTTTTTATTTGTAAATAATTTACATCAAATAGCTACAGAAGAAGTCTATAAACAGCTCACATCGAATAACAAATGAGCACTCGAGAAGAGGTCCAGCCCGCGGACTCCTCTCGCTAGCAACACGAAGACATTGCAGCGTCTGTGTTCTCCATGTGATAAATGACTCGGAAGTTTCCGAGTCTCACCAGACAACCTTCTTCTTAGCAGCAAAGTTAACCTGCAAAACCACTCATATAGCAAGAGTGAGCACATGGGCTCATCAAGACTGATCCGTCTCTCCTAAACAAGAAACTCTACATGCACGACGGATAAAAATGGGTTACCTAATTTTGCAGAAAGGACTCGCCTAATGTTGATCCTTAACATTCAGATTTTTAAAGCCTCATTGTAAAGACCTTGAGCCGAACAGCATCGCAACTCCACAATCAAACAAGAAACGCTTTGTTGCGATGCTTCTCGCAAAAAGTGAAGTAATGTTTAATTAGCCTATCTCTAATTCAAGCATGATTGCAATACCAGTTACATCACAACCTTATCAAGTTCAAAAGAAATCAGTTCAGTTCATACTACGTCAAGACGCAGTGTGCAGGTATGCTCATATGACCGCGAGCAACGGTGATTCGAATTAGTACACGCCCGGACTACACGACACGTACACCCGTACTCCGAGTTGCCGGCAGCAACCTCGACTGACGGTGTACGCGGCCACCTTTCCCAAGATCTTCCACACAGGACGTGGTCTAACTGCCCCGAGTAGCAAGCTCCCTCAAGGTACATACCCGCAGTGATATGTTCTTGAGCGAGTTACCTCCTGCTACTCTGACACCAAAATCCTAAGATGGTTAGAAAAGTTCCAATGTAGATCTAGATCGGTTTCCTGGGTCCCATATAGCCAGTATGCGCCCGGTACACAACTCAAACTTATCCAACAGGGCCAAGTACGGACAGGCCTTAACCGACACAGGCAGGGCTATGCACGCACGGTCCACAGCCTGCTGCATCTAAACCTCCCTTCCAGGTCTCCATTTCTTATGTGTGAACTTTCCTCATTGTTTCTATTCTTGACCCGCTCCGAATAAACCAAGCCCTAAACTCGCGAGTAGATTCCAACTACTCGACTTATACCGGACCTTTCCTAATAACATTTAGCGTAGCCAAATTCACTCGACAAGGTGCTATTCTACCGTTTCTATCTGTAGGATCAAAGAGCACGTGAAAATCTACCAGAGGGGAGGTGAATGGTAGATTAAAACTTTTCGCAGCGGAAACAACAAAAACCCCTCAGAAAAAAATCAATCGGTTAAAGAAACCGTGTGTGCAAGTGCTTTCAAACGTGTTCAACCGTGACATATCAAGTAGAGAGGTGGAGAATCAAGTCACGGATCTAATGCAACAAGAATCACTTGAAAACACGAAGTAAAACTTGAGATACGATCAAAACATTAAACGAAGATCAATCTGTTCTACCCGATATAAAACAGATCTGCAACGCTGCAAAGAAACTCGCGTATCTGAAAAACTACAGATCCGAAGCTCGCGAAAATTTCACATATGATAGATAATTGAGTTGTGAAGACAACCCAAAAAGAATCACGTCAATCGGATCTGTAAAACTCGAGTAATCAACGAAACACCGAAGCAATGTCGGTCTGTCCAGAAACTCGGCGAGAAAGACTTGACGAAAAACAAATCGGACGAACAAGGCACAAAAGCTCCTCGAAACTATGAACTTTATTCAATAGAAACACAAGAGGAACAGCCCCAAAGTCGTGCACCACGATCTCTGGCCTCCCTTGCTTATATAACCAGCTCTATGACCAATCCAATTCAAACTAGGACTCCTACTCCTACTTGGATTCAAACTGTAACTTTCCAATACTGCTCAAGACTCTTCTATACGCAGATAAAAGCAATCTTAAGACTTCCAAACACCTTAGGAACGTCCCAAACATTCCTAAAACAACTCAAATTCGTGACCCACACGAAATCCTATCATAACCAACTCAAAACTTTCCATATTTGAGTCAAACACGACTCAGCCGCAGCCTGAGTCCATAACCTAGTCGGTTGGACCTTTCCGACCAATTCTTTACGTCCACTTCTCTTCATCACGCCTTGGAACAATGTTGCCACGTCCATGCACTCCTTGCACACGTGCAAACACCTTCCAACGACGTACATGCAACCTTCATATGCACTGACCCTTGATCCAAACATGCTGCGCGACCTCCCGATCAACTCAACCACAGCTCCTCCCGAACTTGGTTGTTGGAACCTCATCTCCTCCCTGAGACTAGTCCAAGGATCCCGTCACCAGCCATGTCTTGAACTCAAGCAACACCTGCACATGAATAAACAACCAATTCTTCCGAGCACAAGTCCTCGACTTGACTCACGTTAGTTCGAAAACCACAACACCTTACATGAGCACGTCACATAAGCATGTTGCAAACCATATCAAATGATAACAGCCATAACCACCAAAACACACCAAAAACTTAGCAAATTAATACTAAGCAAACCTTCCCATAAAGCAAGTTTGAAACATTGCGAGTTAAAAGCAAAAACAAGACGCTGCAGTTCTACGAGTTGAACTTCACGGGAGCTCCCTAAAATCAAGCTCCGGACCTCACAGAAGCTCTCCGGACCTTGCAGGAGCTCTCCGGACCTTGCGTCGGACCTTGCCAACACTTGGCGGACCTAACAAAGAACTTGTCGGACCTTGCCACAGAAGAATGTTTTGGCAATATTCAAAACTTTGAATGTTAATGCTAACATTTATCCTAATTGCCAATGTATTCAGCACACATAGGTCTCACAATCTCCCCCTTGATGAATGCATTGGCAACACCAATTAAAATCCGAACATTGGCTTATGAAAAGTTTTGAAAAGCATTGAAAACTCATTTCTCCCCCTTTATTAATTTCTCCCCATTTTTTTTAAAATCAGAGAAGGAAGAAAGTGTATAACATATGCAAAGTGTAAAAAAAATCTCTCCTTATACATATTTGTCCCCCTTTGACAATGTATTCAGCAAGGATCAAAAGAGAAATTTTTAAATGTTATGAGCATATTATAACATATACATACAAAACAAAGCTCATCCAAGTCATACTATCAGGTTACTTACACTATCACATCAATGAGATACATAAAGTAGTGTAAACCATGCTAGAGATCAAATGTAGTTTTCAGTTTAAGCAAGTCATGATCTCCCTTACTCAACTATTTCAAAACCTGAAAATATGACACTTGTTTCTGCATTTTTATTATTCATAATCATTTAAGGCACAAAGTTGATCATATGATATTTGCAAGAGATTATATGCCGCATCAGCCTTATTCTAACCAATCAAGCCAAGCCTATGTCATTTGACAATCAGAAGCTTAAGGACATGGTTTTAGTCATACACAATTCCTTCCAAGTTCATATCTTAGTGCAATGATGAGCAATCTCAAAAGAAAAAGTGTGATGCATGCATATTCTCTTGATCTTTTCTCAATTTTTTATTTGAAAACTCAACATGTGAGCTGATCACTTGATTAATTTTTTATGATTAAAAGCACTTGTGAGCACGCAACAAGTTCAAAACAGCAAGAAAGTTCGATCATGACCAGATTTAGTGTAAGTAATTATTCCAATTACCAGTCATGGCAAAAACTACAAAATATATAACATGAGTAATGTAGTAAGAACTTTCAGCCTGTAAAAGGAATCACAAAGTCATATATGTATGAAATACTATGCTCATATTATTTTAGTTTCAGATTCACACATAGACTTTCAAAGTTTCAAAAACTCCCCCTCAATTTAAGCCATGAGGATGCATAACCCCTATTTCACTACGAATGAAACAAAAACGAGTGAAATCCAAAGGTTTTGTAAAAATATCAGCCAATTGTTGTTCGGTATCAACATGGTGAAGCACAATGTTTCCTTTTTCAACATTATCACGAAGAAAGTGATACCTAATGTCAATGTGCTTAGTTCTAGAGTGTTTCACGAGGTTTTTAGCAATACAAATTGCACTAGTGTTATCACAAAACAGTGGAACACTATCTAAATCAACCCCATAGTCCTTAAGTGTTTGAACAATCCAAAGAATTTGTCAGCAAGCGCTAGCCGCAGCTACATATTCAGATTCGGCCGTGGATTGTGCAACTGAACTTTGTTTTCTAGAGGACCAAGCAACAAGTGAATTACCAAGAAAATGACAAGCACCCGAAGTACTTTTCCTATCAATCCTACAACCCCCAAAATCAGCATCCGAAAATGATTTCAAAGAAACGGTTGAGGAAGAAGGAAGAAAAATGCCAAATTCTTGAGTTCCATGTAGGTACCTGAGAATCCTTTTGATGTCTTGGCGATGTGAAGCACATGGAGAAGCTTGAAAACGTGCACAAAGACATACGCAGAATTGTATGTCCGGTCTTGACGCCGTGAGATACAAAAGTGATCCAATCATACTTCTGTATTCTTTTTTATCGACCGGGTCACCATCTTCGTCAAGTTCAAGTGTTGTTGCTGTTCCCATTGGTGTCCGAAGAGGCTTGCATTTGTCCATGTTGAAGCGCTTAAGAAGGTCCTTTGTATACTTAGTTTGATGCACAAAAGTTCCTCCTTTTGTTTGCTTGATCTGCAGCCCCAAAAAGTATGTGAGTTCTCCCATCATACTCATCTCAAATTCTGAACTCATCATAGCTGAAAACTTGGACACGAGATCATGAGAAGCACAACCAAAGATAATATCATACACATACACTTGAACGAATAATGAGTCATTGCCATGCTTAAGTACAAAAAGAGTTTTATCAACCTTGACCATGGTAAACCCCTTTTCAAGTAAGAATGTTTTTAACCTATCATACCATGCTCTAGGGGCTTGTTTTAGACCGTACAAGGCTTTGGACAGTTTGTAAACATGATTAGGAAAATTTGGATTTTCAAAACCCGGTGGCTGCTTAACATAAACCTCCTCCTTTATGTAGCCATTAAGAAAAGCACTTTTAACATCCATTTGATATAACTTGAAACCTTTAGATGCAGCAAATGCTAATAAAATTCTTATAGCTTCTAATCTAGCAACAGGAGCAAATGTTTCATCAAAATCTAGACCTTGAATTTGAGTGAAACCTTGAGAAACCAACCTAGCTTTATTCCTAACCACAACCCCATCCTCACTTTGCTTATTTTTAAATACCCATTTAGTTCCAATTAATGTGTGACCTTGAGGTGGAGGTACAAGTTTCCAAACATTATTTCTTTCAAAATTTTCTAACTCTTCTTGCATGGCATTAATCCAAGATTCATTAGTGAGTGCGTGTGATATGTCCTTGGGTTCAAAAGAAGCAACAAAAGCAGAATGAGCATGAGAGTTTGGATCGCAAAACCTGGACCGAGTGACTCGTTCATGCAAGCTTCCAATGATTTGTTGTGGAGGATGACTTTTAAGTACTCGGAGGGGAGTAAACACTTCACAATCACCTTCTTCTTCATGTTCGGACCTTTGATTAGGAGAGCTTGTTGATTGAGGAAGGTCCGAACCAGCAGTAGTGACTGCTGGTGCTGGTTGTGGTGCAAAATCAGCAGCTTGATCGTTATTTACTGCCGAGTTTTCGGGCAGCAGCACCACTTCTTCATCTTCTTCAATAAAAATACTCTCCCCCTGCGGATATGGATCCGTACCTGCAATATCGGAGCTAGTACTTGGGATAGCTTCATCAAAAGAAACCTCGCAAGTCTCCACAATTTTGTTAGTGTCAAGTAAAAGCACACGGTAGCCTCTAGTATGAGATGGATAACCAAGAAACATGCCATCAACAGATCTAGCTTCAAATTTATCAAGATTACCATGTTTCTTAACAAAGCATTTGCAACCAAAAACCCTAAAGTTTGTAACACTAGGCCTATGTCCAAACCGGAGCTCATATGGGGTTTTTCCAAGCTTAGCACGCAAGAAAACACGATTTGAGACATAACAAGCGGTTGCAATTGCATCAGCCCAAAATTTCCTAGGAGTTTGATATTCGTCAAGCATAGTCCTAGCCATCTCAACTAAGGTCCTGTTCTTTCTTTCTACGACACCATTTTGTTGTGGTACATAGGGTGAAGAGTATTGATGATCTATTCCATTTTCAGTACAAAAGTGATCAAAGGATTGGTTTTTAAATTCAGTTCCGTTATCACTTCTAATTGGTTTTAATGATCATTGGTGATCAATAGATAATCTAAGAAATAAAGTTCTAAAATGACTAAAAGCTTCATTCTTAGATGCCATAAAATAAACCCAAGAATATCTGGAATAATCATCAACAATCACAAGCACATACCATTTACCTCCGAAGGATTGAACACGTGCCGGACCTACTGTGTCAAGATGTAAAAGTTGTCCCGGTTCAGCTGTCATGGTCATTGTGAGAGGAGCATGTGAACCTGCAACAAACTTAGCATGTCTACAAGAAGAGCATGTAACACCCCAAATTTTGATTCAAAACCCTAAACCATGTTCAGAGGGGAATTTAGAAATTTTTGGACGTGTTGCATGTTTTGCAAAAATTCAAATTCAAACTGGAATTCAAATTATACTCAAAACAGAAAAGAAATGGAAAAAGAAAAAGAAAAACGGGAAAAAAACCGGCCAGTGGGCCGAAACCCGCCAGCCGGCCCAGCTACTCCCGCGCCAGCCCGCCCCCGCGCGCGCCGCGCTGCCTCTCACCGACGGGTGGGACCCACCTGTCATCCCTAACCCCGAGCCCCGCGACCCCGGACTTTTCCCCCGAGCGCGCGAAATCGCAACCGACCGGAAAACCGCGTCCCGTCGCCCGAATTCTGGACCCAGAGGACTCCAACTCGATCACAACAGACCCACCGCCCTCACCCGGCTATAAAAACCCCCGATCCGATTAGTTTTTCACACGCGATCGCCGATTTTCACTCCGGTGAGCACCGAGACTTCGCCGGTGAATTCTGGCCGATCTAAGCTCGGAAACTCTGATCTAACTCGCTGGTCCTGATCCACCGCCTCCGGGGAACTTTGCAGGTGCAGAAAACCCGAAGACTTACGGTGTAAACTCAGCGCCGACGAGCTTCGCCATGGTTTTGCCTCGGACCTCGCCGCCGAGCACTTTCCAGGACCCCCGAGCTCGAGAAAACCCCCGAGGTGAGATCCTTGACCTCCCCTCTACCGATCTAGGCCATAAGATCACAGTTCTAGGCAGAATTCTCGAGGATCCGAAACTTTCCGGCGAGATCGCCGCCTCCCGCCGCCGTGCGCCGCCGGCAGCGCCGCCCGCGCTCGATCACAGCGACGTGGCTGCTTGTGCGCCGTTTATTTTAAATCGCACGGTAGACTTTAAATCCCCGCGTACCGGTTCGATGTTATAATCTCAGCCGTCGGTTTAAAATCGGACGGTCCACGTTAGCCCCGCGTTATAAAGACTGGAATTCTTACGTGCTACCCCCTGGGGTTCTCTGTAATTGAGAGCTAGCCCCGGAAACTTCAGATCTAGCCCCTGGAACTCCAGAAAATCATGTAAATTCATTTAAAAATCAGTTTTAGCCCCTGGACTTAATAAAAATTAGGAAAAACACCTCTGATAAGTGTAGCTAGACCCCTGGAAATTATGAAAATAATATTATAGAACCTGTAATGAGGTGAGTTCATTATTTTAGCCCTGTTTAGTATTTAATTTAGATAATTGAATATGTAACTAGTGTTTAAAAATTAAAAAGGGGGATAAACATAATTGTCAAAATTAATTAAAAACTTTCTCAGTACTTAGAAAACTTTGGAGTGAGATAAAAGTATATTTTTGGGCTGAAATGCATCTGTTTCATTTATTATTCACATTTATTAGTATAGGGATACATTTTTAAGTAAAGAATAGTTATAGAAAAATAGGGAAGACAATTATGAAATAGTCTACATCAGAAGCCAAGGTCAAAATATGTTATTAAATCATTTAGGACCAGAACCTATACTGTTTAGATGAGGTGTATTACTAATTTCATAATAAAATACACAATTATGCATAGGAATATAAATCTGAAAATATAGCAACTAGTAATTGATAAATGGAGTTTCTAAAATACAAAGAATTCAGTTTAGGGTTGGTAGAAATTATGAAGGCACATATGGGGAAAAATAATACTTTTCATACACACTTGGTAGTAAAAAGGTGAAGTAGTTGAATATAAGAAATTTATTGTAAACCCATATAAATAGTGTGTAAGTATGAAGGTGGACACAAAAGTAGGAATCATATACACATGGTTAAAAGTGCATGCAAGCCACAACTCAACACACATAAAGTAACCACAACACATATAATGGTAAAGAACTTTCATGAATATGAATATGTGGTTTGTATGAAGTGTAAGTGTGAACTATGTCTTATGGATTGTTGTTTTTCTTTTGCTATGTGTGATGGTATGAAGTAGAACCTGTTCAAGAACCAGTTATTCATTTCCAAGACCAGGACTATCCATTTCAAGAGCAGCAAGAAGGAGGCAAGTGTCCTTGACCACTTTGATCCTATGCTAGGATGTGTAGATAGAATTATTTCCATTGTCAAATGAAATATGAAACCCATGCTAGGAAGTTTCCCTAGAATTGCATTACCTTGTTTCCTTGTAGCTTGGGTTGGGATTTATTTTACCATGTCATTTATTTCCATGCATATGCTTAGCCATGCTTAGAATGGGATATTTGGGACATGAGATCATCAGTTTATATTACCATACTCTTGAATGAGTTAATGTGAGTTATGTAGAGGTAGGGATCAAGGCAAGTTGGATGTTTTGGTTGTGTGCTGGGTGCACGAGACTTGGGTTTGTGTTTAGTACTTGCCTGGATCCTAAGGACCGGTTCATGGAGCATGTAACCCGGCTTTACAGTGCCAACCACATGCTGAGATGGGGCAGCTTGGCCAATTAATTAGGCGTATCCCCGGCGTAGTATGGGTGTGTTGGATGATGCGGGGAGTAGGTGTCAGCTGGACTACCATATGAACCGCAAGGCTCAAGAGGGGGCCACTACAGCGGGGTTGGAGCCTCTTGTATGCTGTTAGGGGTGAAACCTCAGTGGGCCCACGCTCGTCGGGAATCCCTTTGTAAAGGCTTTGTAGTGATCTCTTGGCCGCACACCTGGGAAGTGTGAATGTGGAACGTAGCCACTGGCATAATGGAGGTTCTTTTAGTCCACCCGGCAACGGGGGATGAAATCACTACATGTGGGTACAGTGGTACAAACTCTGCAGAGTCAAAACTGTCTTGACAGCCGTGCTCACGGTTAAGAGCGGCCTGGACTTATTCATGATTAGAGAAGTGATGGTTTTTGGAAGTTTCGGAAGTTAAGCGGGGAGCTTAACATGGGAAATGATGTTATGGTTATTGGGTTATGATGATGGGATGGGAGATTGGGACCATTTCAACTGTGTAGTAATGTAGGTGCTCAATAAGCTAAGGTGATAGGTATTAATTGCGTAGTGCTTTAACCATGAGTTCAACCTCTCCTTGTTCTAGCCATGCATGATATAATTTTCCCACACTTGCTGAGTACCATTGGTACTCAACCTTGCATATTTGTTGGTTTATATTGCTGCTCAGGTCAAGATAATGAGGTGGTGTATAATGACCAAGACTTTGGACCCGAGGAAGGTTTTTAGGTTCATGAAGACCCCGGGCAACGCCTGTGATGGAGCCCTAAAGAATAATATTCCGCTGCTAGTTTATTTACTTGTGATGAAGCATTAGTGTCCATTGAGACATTTGCGATGTAAGACTTATTTATATTCGACACCTGGCTTGTAATAAATGATGCTTCACTATTTGTCAACACATGTATAGAAAATGATCCTGGCATACATGTGATATTCACTTGGTTGTTTCTTCGGAAAAACCGGGTGTGACAGAGGTGGTATCAGAGCCAAGGTTGCCCGTAGGAATGTGGACCTAGGTAGAAATGGACGTATTTAAGGGCCCTATTTTCTTAAAAACTATTTTCCAAGGTGTGGGTGGAAAAGTGTTATTAAAGGAGTCATTTTCTTCATCTTACCCCAACTTTCATTCAAAATAGGATTTTTGTTTGAGATTTTATCTAACCTAATTTTAAATTCTTTTGTTTTAGATGGTTCGCATGATTCGCACCGCCCGTAAGTCCACAGGAGGGAGAGTTCCCGTAGTGGCCCTTGCCGAAAGAGAGGAGAGTCGTCCCGTGACGTACCTTTCCTACGGATTGGCAGTTGGAGATTTGTTGCGCCGTCTTCGACGTATGCTCGAAGCCGGCGGCAATACGGGCAAGCTAATCATCCACTATAACTCCACCAGGACCATCCGTGAGAAGAGAGAAGAATGGAGTTCGGAGATGAGGATTATACACGAGAATCAGCTACTGAAGATCCACCATTCTCCAGCTTGTCGAGCAACACAAGTTGACGCAGAGAGAGATGTCAACTGGGAGGCCATCACCTGCCAGAGTCACATCTATCGTCGCCACTTGGACAAAACTGAGTACATGTATGTCCTCCAACGTGAGAGTGGTACCACGGAGTACAAGTACCCACCGGTGCAGCAAGGGACTTCCCATGAGCACATGGACTTGTGCTTGGAGGATGCTGCTATGCTCAGCACTCGACTGCAGGAGTGTCAACAAGAGCTTCAGGATGTCCGAGACACCCTGAAGGAAACGGAGGCGTTGCTGCGAGCTTGTTTAAAGGCGAGAGAAAGAGGAGATAGGAATGAACTGTGTGTCACCGTGAGTGATCCATGGACTCCTGACTCCCCGGATCGCCGAGCAATCAGGCGTCGTCGCACTTCTCCACCAGCAGCCTCCCCACCCAAAGCAGAGTCGGAGGGTAGCCGAAATGAGGAGGAAGATCCCGAGGAGCCAGCTCAAGAGGACGAGTAGTGTAGAGTCTTTCCCCTAGCTAGCAAGAGGTCGAGTAGTCGAGTCGTGACGTAGTTAAAGGTGTGATAATGCTTGGTGTGTGACGTGAGTTGTGGAAGCCATGGGCGATTGTCCACAGCCTCGTCTTCAGATTGTTTTGCTTTGGTGTGCGAACCCACGGGAAATAATAGTGCATTTATTTGGTGTGAGATATAAACCCTCGTAAAATTTTAACAAAGCCTTAACAACTCAAAGTGCCAACAAATGAAAGTAGTGAGATGATACTAAATGGTATCAAATTAACATTTGTTGATTCTGCCAGATGGCCGGAAGATGAAAAGGACGTGCTGCCAACCCCGCCAACAACAATGATGAGGCATGCAACCCTCATCTTTCTGGAGGCCAGGACAGGGGTGGTCGCCGTGAAGAAGTTGATCCTCTCCACCAAATGCTGGAGAATCAAAATCAGCTCATCCAGAACTTGACTCAAGTGGTGGCCAACTTGCATGAAGTTCCACCTCCACAAGCTGCACCACGCCAACCAAGGTTGAGTGAGTTTCTAGGAACTCAACCTCCAAAGTTTGCAAGTGCTGCTGAACCTCTGGAGGCAGATGATTGGCTGAAGACCATTGAAAGTAAGATGAGGATAATACAATGCCAAGGGTATGAGAGGGTGCTGTTTGCCTCTTATCAATTGCATGGACCTGCTGCTGATTGGTGGACGGCTTACGTGACCGCCCATCATGACCCTGAGAACATCACTTGGGAAGAGTTCAAGCGTAGCTTCCGCAACCACTACATCCCAAGAGGTGAACTCAAAAACAAGAGGAAAGAGTTTCTGGGACTGCAGCAGGGAAACATGACGGTGAGGGAATACCTCACTAAATTTACTCAACTATCCCGTTATGCTCCACGAGACATAGAGACTGATGAGCAGAAACAAGATTGTTTCGTGGAAGGACTTACCGCAGAGATGCAGTGTGCCATGTCCTCCAATGAGTATGAAAGTTTTCAAAAGATGGTGGACAGAGCGTTTGTGGTGGAAAGGAAGCTAAAGGCCCTGGAAAATGAGAATAAGAGGAAGGCGGGATGGTCACATCAAGCCTCAGGGAGCAACACCCGCCCACGTATGATGCAGCAACCTACGGGGCAGACGAGCCGTGCTGCGGTACCCTATTCAGCACCAAGAGGGTACAACCCAAACTACAGGCCTCCCGCAACACCAGCACAGCCGCCACGTCAGTTTGTGCAGCAGCCTCGCTCCGCATATCCACCTCGACCAGCAGTGCAAGGACCCCCAAACCAACCCCAAGACAACAAAGGCCAGGCATCTAAGATTGGGGTTCAATGTTTCAGCTGTGGTGAAGTGGGGCACTACGCCCATAAATGCCCGAAGAAGAAGCCTGCGCCGCCACAACAGCAGAATGTAATGAGAGGACGGGTGAACCACGTCACTATGGAGGAAGCACAAGAGGCACCCGACGTGGTAGTTGGTAAGTTTCCTGCCAATTTACACCTTGCAACTCTGCTGTTTGATTCTGGTGCTACCCCCTCGTTCATTGCTCAAGGGTTTGTTAAGAAACATGACCTAGCAACCACACAAATGAACCATATGCTAGCGGTAAACTCTCCAGGAGGAGAAATAAGGACAAGACAAGTGTGTCCCAAAGTGAGCCTAGACATTAATGGGGTAGTATTTACTGCTAACCTCATAGTGATAGATTCACGAGGGATAGATATTATTTTGGGTATGGATTGGTTGACCAAACATAAAGGAATCATCCATTGTTAGACCAGAACGGTGGAACTAACTCACCCCAGTGGTACCAAAGTAAAGTTCATAACGATACACGAGCCTAGGAGGGACATTAAATTAAATCAAGTGGAGGTGAAAGTTGAGGAAATCAGGACTATCAGGGAATACCCAGATGTTTTTCCGGAGGAGTTGCCAGGCATGCCTCCCGACCGTGACGTGGAATTCGCAATTGAGCTAGTACCGGGAACAGCCCCGATATACAAGAGACCTTATCGAATGGACTCCAAGCAGCTAGAAGAGCTCAAGGATCATTTGAGAGAATTGACGGAGAAGGGGTATATTCGCCCTAGTTCCTCACCATGGGGAGCTCCGGTGATATTTGTGCCCAAGAAAGACGGAACCCAAAGGTTATGCGTGGATTACCGTGCCTTTAATGAGGTAACCATCAAAAACAAGTACCCATTACCCCGCATTGAAGACTTGTTTGATCAGTTGAGGGGAGCTTGTGTGTTCTCGAAAATTGATCCAAGGTCGGGGTACCACCAACTCAAGATAAGGCAATCAGATATTCCCAAGACAGCTTTCGTATCTCGGTACGAACTGTATGAATACACCGT
Organism: Neostapfia colusana; assembly: GCA_030760725.1. Lineage (NCBI taxonomy): Eukaryota > Viridiplantae > Streptophyta > Magnoliopsida > Poales > Poaceae > Neostapfia > Neostapfia colusana. The sequence goes on from JASWHV010000011.1 coordinate 51,739,074, forward strand.
CATGCCTTTTGGGCTAACCAATGCCCCGGCATATTTCATGTACCTCATGAACAAGGTATTCATGGAATATCTGGACAAATTTGTGGTGGTTTTCATAGATGATATTCTCGTCTTCTCCAAAAATGAAGAAGAACATGAGAAACATCTAAGGTTGGTGTTGCAGAGGTTGAGAGAACACCAACTATATGCCAAGTTGAGCAAGTGTGAGTTTTGGCTGAAGAGAGTTCCCTTTTTAGGACATATAATCTCGGAGGGAGGAATCTCCGTAGATCCCGCCAAAATCGAAGATATCCAGAAGTGGAAAACCCCTGAAAATGTCGGGGAAGTTCAAAGCTTTTTGGGATTGGCTGGATACTATCGACGGTTTATTGAGGGATTCTCCAAGATATCGAGACCTCTCACCAAACTGTTGGAAAAGGGAATCACATTCACCTGGACGCCACAGTGCGAGACGAGCTTTCAGGAGCTAAAGAAAAGATTGACTACAGCCCCAGTGTTGGTTATGCCAGATATGCAGAAGAATTTCACAGTGTACTGCGATGCCTCTGGAAATGGGTTGGGATGTGTTCTCATGCAAGAAGGACATGTCGTGGCATATGCATCCCGGCAGCTTCGGAAGCACGAGAAGAACTATCCTACACATGACCTAGAACTAGCTGCAGTGGTACACGCGTTGAAAATTTGGCGGCACTATTTGATGGGGAAAAGGACAGAAATATATGCGGATCATAAGAGTTTGAAGTACATATTCACACAGCCAGATCTCAACCTCAGACAAAGGAGATGGTTAGAGCTAATCAATGACTTTGATGTGGGCATCAACTATCATCCCGGGAAAGCAAACGTCGTGGCCGATGCTTTGAGTCGGAAAGTGCAGGTCAATAAGTTGAGCTTGAAAGACATGCCTGCAGAATTGAAGGACGAGGTTATAAGACTCAATCTATGTCTAGTAAATAGTGGTGAAGCCATCGCCATGGAAGTGGACTCCACACTCGAGCAAGACATACGCGAGGGCCAAAAGAATGATGAGAAGATACAAGAGATCAGACAGCTTATCAAGGAAAATAAAGCTCTTGGTTTTAGAGAGGATGAACAAGGAACGGTGTGGCACGGGAAAAGGATCTGTGTGCCAGAAGTAAAAGAGATCCGTGAGTTAATTTTGAAGGAGGCTCACGATTCTGACTATTCCATTCATCCTGGGAGTACGAAGATGTACCAGGACCTCAAAAGCAGGTATTGGTGCTATGGCATGAAGCGAGATGTCGCGGAACATGTTGCCCTATGTGACACATGTCAGTTGGTGAAAGCAGAACATCAACGACCCGCGGGATTATTGCAACCACTCAAAGTACCTGAATGGAAGTGGGAAGAAATCAGCATGGATTTTGTCGTGGGATTGCCTAGGACCCAATCCGGGTATGATTCAATATGGGTCATTATTGATAGGCTAACCAAGGTAGCTCATTTCATCCCTGTGAAAGAAAGCTACAGCGGATCCAAATTGGCAGAATTGTACATGTCAAGGATTGTGTGTTACCATGGAGTGCCAAAGAAGATAGTGTCGGACCGAGGGACACAGTTCACCTCGAGGTTTTGGCAAAAGTTGCATGAAACCATGGAAACCCATCTGAACTTTAGTTCTGCCTATCATCCCCAAACTGACGGGCAGACGGAGAGAACCAATCAGATCCTTGAAGATATGTTAAGGGCATGTGCACTCAAAAACAATAGGAGTTGGGACAAGAACTTACCGTATGCGGAGTTTTCCTATAACAACAGTAATCAAGCTAGTATGAAGATGTCACCGTTTGAAGCTTTGTATGGAAGGAAGTGCAGAACTCCCCTATTTTGGAACCAAACAGGAGAAAGTAAAGTGTTTGGTCCAGAAGTGCTACAAGAAGCCGAAGCGAAGGTGAGGGAGATTCGCACCAACTTGAGGATAGCACAAACACGCCAGAAGAGTTATGCTGATGTACGAAGAAGAGAACTCGTTTTCAACGTGGGAGACTATGTTTATCTCAAGGTGTCCCCTATCAGAGGACTTCGTCGGTTCAAGGTGAAAGGGAAGTTGTCACCTCGATACATCGGGCCCTTCCAAGTTTTGGAGAGGAAAGGCGAGGTGGCGTACCAACTAGAGTTACCGGTTCATCTATCGGATGTACACGATGTATTTCATGTGTCACAACTCAAGAAATGTCTGAGGAAGCCTGAAGAGGTGTTACCCATGAATGAAGTGAATGTAGCTGAAGATTTGTCTTATGCCGAGCAACCATACAAGATTTTGGAGACGATGGAACGCCTCACCAGAAACAAGAGAATCCGGATGTGCAAGGTGCAGTGGAAGCATCATACAGAAGAGGAAGCTACCTGGGAACGAGAAGATGAGCTCAAGGCACAATTTCCGGAATTGTTCTCTTAGAAACACCAATCTCGAGGACGAGATTTCTTTTAAGGGGGGTAGAGCTGTAACACCCCAAATTTTGATTCAAAACCCTAAACCATGTTCAGAGGGGAATTTAGAAATTTTTGGACGTGTTGCATGTTTTGCAAAAATTCAAATTCAAACTGGAATTTAAATTATACTCAAAAAGAAAAGAAATGGAAAAAGAAAAAGAAAAAAGGGAAAAAAACCGGCCAGTGGGCCTAAACCCGCCAGCCGGCCCAGCTACTCCCGCGCCAGCCCGCCCCCGCGCGCGCCGCGCTGCCTCTCACCGACGGGTGGGACCCACCTGTCATCCCTAACCCCGAGCCCCGCGACCCCGGACTTTTCCCCCGAGCGCTTGAAATCGCAACCGACCGGAAAACCGCGTCCCGTCGCCCGAATTCTGGACCCAGAGGACTCCAACTCGATCACAACAGACCCACCGCCCTCCCCCGGCTATAAAAACCCCCGATCCGATCAGTTTTTCACACGCGATCGCCGATTTTCACTCCGGTGAGCACCGAGACTTCGCCGGTGAATTCTGGCCGATCTAAGCTCAGAAACTCTGATCTAACTCGCTGGTCTTGATCCACCGCCTCTGGGGAACTTTGCAGGTGCAGAAAACCCGAAGACTTACGGTGTAAACTCAGCGCCGACGAGCTTCGCCGTGGTTTTGCCTCGGACCTCGCCGCCGAGCACTTTCCAGGACCCCCGAGCTCGAGAAAACCCCCGAGGTGAGATCCTTGACCTCCCCTCTACCGATCTAGGCCATAAGATCACAGTTCTAGGCAGAATTCTCGAGGATCCGAAACTTTCCGGCGAGATCGCCGCCTCCCGCCGCCGTGCGCCGCCGGCAGCGCCGCCCGCGCTCGATCAGAGCGACGTGGCTGCTTGTGCGCCGTTTATTTTAAATCGCACGGTAGACTTTAAATCCCCGCGTACCGGTTCGATGTTATAATCTCAGCCGTCGGTTTAAAATCGGACGGTCCACGTTAGCCACGCGTTATAAAGACTGGAAGGTTCTCTGGAATTGAGAGCTAGCCCCGGAAACTTCAGATCTAGCCCCTGGAACTCCAGAAAATCATATAAATTCATTTAAAAATCAGTTTTAGCCCCTGGACTTAATAAAAATTAGGAAAAACACCTCTGATAAGTGTAGCTAGACCCCTGGAAATTATGAAAATAATATTATAGACCCTGTAATGAGGTGAGTTCATTATTTTAGCCCTGTTTAGTATTTAATTTAGATAATTGAATATGTAACTAGTGTTTAAAAATTAAAAAGAGGGATAAACATAATTGTCAAAATTAATTAAAAACTTTCTCAGTACTTAGAAAACTTTGGAGTGAGATAAAAGTATATTTTTGGGCTGAAATGAATCTGTTTCATTTATTATTCACATTTATTAGTATAGGGATACATTTTTAAGTAAAGAATAGTTATAGAAAAATAGGGAAGATAATTATGAAATAGTCTACATCAGAAGCCAAGGTCAAAATATGTTATTAAATCATTTAGGACCAGAACCTATACTGTTTAGATGAGGTGTATTACTAATTTCATAATAAAATACACAATTATGCATAGGAATATAAATCTGAAAATATAGCAACTAGTAATTGATAAATGGAGTTTCTAAAATACAAAGAATTCAGTTTAGGGTTGGTAGAAAATATGAAGGCACATATGGGGAAAAATAATACTTTTCATACACACTTGGTAGTAAAAAGGTGAAGTAGTTGAATATAAGAAATTTATTGTAAACCCATATAAATAGTGTGTAAGTATGAAGGTGGACACAAAAGTAGGAATCATATACACATGGTTAAAAGTGCATGCAAGCCACAACTCAACACACATAAAGTAACCACAACACATATAATGGTAAAGAACTTTCATGAATATGAATATGTGGTTTGTATGAAGTGTAAGTGTGAACTATGTCTTATGGATTGTTGTTTTTCTTTTGCTATGTGTGATGGTATGAAGTAGAACCTGTTCAAGAACCAGTTATTCATTTCCAAGACCAGGACTATCCATTTCAAGAGCAGCAAGAAGGAGGCAAGTGTCCTTGACCACTTTGATCCTATGCTAGGATGTGTAGATAGAATTATTTGCATTGTCAAATGAAATATGAAACCCATGCTAGGAAGTTTCCCTAGAATTGCATTACCTTGTTTCCTTGTAGCTTGGGTTGGGATTTATTTTACCATGTCATTTATTTCCATGCATATGCTTAGCCATGCTTAGAATGGGATATTTGGGACATGAGATCATCAGTTTATATTACCATACTCTTGAATGAGTTAATGTGAGTTATGTAGAGGTAGGGATCAAGGCAAGTTGGATGTTTTGGTTGTCTGCTGGGTGCACGAGTCTTGGGTTTGTGTTTAGTACTTGCCTGGATCCTAAGGACCGGTTCATGGAGCATGTAACCCGGCTTTACAGTGCCAACCACATGCTGAGATGGGGCAGCTTGGCCAATTAATTAGGCGTATCCCCGGCGTAGTATGGGTGTGTTGGATGGTGCAGGGAGTAGGTGTCAGCTGGACTACCATATGAACCGCAAGGCTCAAGAGGGGGCCACTGCAGCGGGGTTGGAGCCTCTTGTATGCTGTTAGGGGTGAAACCTCAGTGGGCCCACGCTCGTCGGGAATCCCTTTGTAAAGGCTTTGTAGTGATCTCTTGGCCGCACACCTGGGAAGTGTGAATGTGGAACGTAGCCACTGGCATAATGGAGGTTCTTTTAGTCCACCCGGCAACGGGGGATGAAATCACTACATGTGGGTACAGTGGTACAAACTCTGCAGAGTCAAAACTGTCTTGACAGCCGTGCTCACGGTTAAGAGCGGCCTGGACTTATTCATGATTAGAGAAGTGATGGTTTTTGGAAGTTTCGGAAGTTAAGCGGGGAGCTTAACATGGGAAATGATGTTATGGTTATTGGGTTATGATGATGGGATGGGAGATTGGGACCATTTCACCTGTGTAGTAATGTAGGTGCTCAATAAGCTAAGGTGATAGGTATTAATTGCGTAGTGCTTTAACCATGAGTTCAACCTCTCCTTGTTCTAGCCATGCATGATATAATTTTCCCACACTTGCTGAGTACCATTGGTACTCAACCTTGCATATTTGTTGGTTTATATTGCTGCTCAGGTCAAGATAATGAGGTGGTGTATAATGACCAAGACTTTGGACCCGAGGAAGGTTTTTAGGTTCATGAAGACCCCGGGCAACGCCTGTGATGGAGCCCTAAAGAATAATATTCCGCTGCTAGTTTATTTACTTGTGATGAAGCATTAGTGTCCATTGAGACATTTGCGATGTAAGACTTATTTATATTCGACACCTGGCTTGTAATAAATGATGCTTCACTATTTGTCAACACATGTATGAGAAAATGATCCTGGCATACATGTGATATTCACTTGGTTGTTTCTTCGGAAAAACCGGGTGTGACAGAGCACACAATATCATTGTCCTTTTTAAGCTTCGGCAGCCCACGTATGCGATCGAGAGCACTAACACGAGTGAGATGATCAAAGCCTATGTGACCAAGTCTACGATGCCAAAAATATAGATCCTTTGTATCATTAGCATCTAGACACCGATGCTTAGAAGTTGACAAATCAAAATCAGCTTTAAAAACTCTTCCAAACCTAGACATGTTAAACAAAAGCTCACCTTTTGAATCTACAACCTTGCAGCAATTTTTAGCAAAGCTAACCTCTAGATTTTCATCTAGCAATTGTGAAACCGAAAGCAAGTTGTATTTCAAATTTTTAACAAGTGCCACATCTTTCAAAGTGTAGAGATTGTTTACTCTAACCAAACCTTTATCAATTATGGGAGTAGAAGAGTTATCGGCGAAAGTAACATTTTCTACACGTGACACAAAAGAGAGAGAGGAGAACCATTCTTTGTTACCGGTCACGTGGCGTGAGCAACCTGAATCCACAATCCAAATGTTCTCCTTCCTCAAACGTGAAACCTACACAGCAGCATAATACGTCGATGACTCAATACTGGGGTTACTTAAAAGACTTTTAGGAATCCAGTACTGAGTCACACGACGTCCAGTAGGAATAACACGCGAAAGCTGAGAAGGTACAGCAGGTTTATGAGCCAAACATCGAAAATTTTTGTTCCCAACTACTGACTTAGAAGATGTGTTATATGTAGCACAAAAAACAGTAGGTCCGGGAGCAAGTTTTTGACTCATTACAGCAGGTTGCAAGCTCCGAACATTCGGTCTAGCAGATTTTGCTTGGTTGTTATGTGATCTAGTAAGTATTCTTTGTTTCTTATCGTGTTTAGCTAGTCTATAAGAAAAGTCCATGACATGACCACAGTAGGTACAATGAAAAATAACCTTATTATCATGTCTAGATGAGCAAGCAACACATTTATTAGAACCCGAATGGGACAGTACTCCTGCAGATTTGAAAATCACCTCTTTTTGTCTAGGAGCTGTTTGAATCAAACCGCTTCCTAATGACTTTACAACTTTAGGTGGGTGTGCCTTAGCATGAGCATGAGAATTAAAACCTAAACCAGTTTTATAATTACAAGACTTGGAAGAATTCAGCATCAAGTTTAGGTTCTTATTTGCATTAGAAAACCGATCTAGTGTCCTATGCATGTCATCAAGTTTATTGGACAGATCAAAGCAGTTTTCAAATGAAGTTTTTTCTTTTAGTTTGCAATTTGAACAATATTTAACTTCATGCACACGTAAAGCATTGTTCAAAATAGAAATCTGTAAGGGCCTCAGTTTTTGACACTCATTTGCAGTGTTCATCACCACACCACACACCTCATTTGAGGAAAAATGATGAACACAAATAAAGAGCAAGTAACAATTATCAACATGCTCATTAGGGAACAAACTCACACATTACAAAAGTGGTACTTCCCACATGTGATATAGATGGGCTGGACATATGAAAACTCCTACACTTTGCCAAGGATGTCCATGCCAAGTTTCACCCAAATTCAAAACATTTTGAGGTCATCTTGGGTGTAGATAGGAAAGGGGCAGTTTGAAAACATATTCAAATTCAAACTGTTTTCACCCACTGAATTTAAAAGTGGAAGGCATATTCTTGCTCAGCACATTTTTGTGAGCTCACACACCAATTTTCACTCCATTTGGAGTTGATCTTGACATGAGCTAAGGGGGAGAAATTCAAACTTTATTTGAATTTCAAACTGCACTTGTGCTGAAATTCATTCAAACCAAACCTCATTTGAACTTTGATCAATTCAAATGGCTCTTGGGTGAATAATTTGAGTTGCCAAGGGTAGAATAGGGTTCACTGTTTACCACAGCTGTTAGGAATAAATTTCAGAGGTTAAAAGAGGAGTGGGACCCACATGTCAGCCTCAGCCTCAAAGCAAACCGACTGAACCACAGTTCAGTCGGTTCCCGGCTGTTGTGCGCGCGCGCCACCGAAGGGGGCAGCCGGCGCCAGCTCCTGCTGCGTGCCCCAAGCCGGAGACCGGCCGACCGGCCTATTTATTCCCTCCCCGGCGTGCTTCAGTCGCCATTCCCCGAGCTGCCGACGTGCACGATCCATTTCTCCACTGCCATCACCGGCGCTCGAGTTCCTGCTGGATCGAGCTGATCGCAGCTTCCTCTTTCCACTCCAGGGTCCCAGCCAGGTACTAGCGACCATCCTCCATCCTTCCCATTGATAGAAATCGATTGAAACCGAGTGATATCGGCTGTGCCGAAAGATCAAACTCGGAACTGGAAACCGCCGCACCTCGGGCTCTCGTGGACAGCCCAACCTGGGCGTTGTCACGCCCGAGCCAAGGCACCCTTGGACGCGCAAGTGATCGGTGCTGCTCATCCCCGAGCCACAGCTCGAGTGGTTGCTCACCGGCGGCGAATTTCCACTTTTCCCCTTTCTGTGTGCAGAACGACCCTCGGGTACGATTCTGTTTAATTCGTGCTCTAGAAAGGATTAGAGGGCCTCAGGCCACTCCCACACGAACTAGACACGGTGACGCACAAGTTGCCTTCACAACTCTGGGCCGGAGAACTTCTGTGCCCGGCGTAATTCAAGGTCTACTAATGGCGGAACGCACGGGGGGTATCGGGCGCACGGTGAGGACCTATTTCGGGCCTTCCCCGAGCTGCCCCGAGTTCATGTCGACCTTCTCTGAGGTCCACTGATGCTCCCCGACCGGTTTCCCAAGTAGCTGAGGCACTAGGAGCATCAGCCGACATGGCCGAAGTCGTTCCGATATGGCGGCTCGTCGCCGACCATGCTCCGGCCGTTGTCATGAGCAGCTGACCCTCGGATCATGTTCCCCAAGTAAAAGTAGGCAGGGGCGGCCAGAATCAAGAAGTTTGAAGCTGTACAGCAGCCGGCGGCGAGCTCTCCGGCGAGGTCCCTCGGCGGCGGAGCGCGGGTGTCGCGAGGTTGAAGAAGGGGGTGGACCCCAGCTGTCAGCGGCCGATATTTTGAATCGGGATCCGGCTGCGGCCGGGATCGGGTGTGCTGGCGCGCAAAATCCTTGTGGGCCGCGGTGTGCTGTCGCTTCGGCGTGCGACGCGTGTCCCCTGGGCCCACGCGCGAGTTTAAACTTTTCCCCGATTTTCAGATTTCCTTCAAACTTCAAATCCTTATAACTTTGGCTAGAAAGCTCCAAATCGAGTGAACCAAATTTTGCTGGGTTCAGCTCTCTGAGTACTTTCCAGAAAATCAAGTTTCACTTCATGAAATTCCTTAATTCTCCAGAATTAATTCCTTAAAGTTTAAACTGTTAGGAATTTTAACTGGAGAATCCTTTGGAGAAAAATCCTGAAATTTTTCTGGGATGTTCACCAAAATATCCTTGAACTACCATAAAAATTTCAGATCCATTTGAGCTCATTTAGTCCACCTAATGGTGTGATTAGTAAAACTGTTCCAGAGAAAATAGAAAATGTTCAGAAACATTTTCAGAATTTTCTCTGAAATTGTTTAGCTCATATCTTTAGTTAGAGACTTCCAAATTAAGTAAGACCAACTCCATTAGAACCCTCTGAAAATCTAGTTTTCAGAAAGTCATAGTTTGTCTCATGAAAATCCTTAGAATACCCTAAAAGCCTGTAATTAAGGTCAAGGACATAATTAATTGTGGAGGGCTCAATTGAGCTTTGCTGCAACTAAAACTTGACCAAGTCTCTGTTTAGGTTGTAACCAAGCCACAGTAAAAGTTTCACAGTCATTAGATATATCTAGTAAAGGTTATAGACTTCACAACTTCCAACTTAATACAAATGCATTAAATTAATACATGTATTGTTCTATCATGTAGTCGCTAAGGTCGAGGAGGAACCCGAAGTCCTAGACTTCGTTACTCCGGAGGAACAGCTAGCCTACGACCAAGAGCAGCAAGGCAAGCCCCGGTTTGCATTAACCATTTTATAAATTTTTATTGTTTTGAGCACATACTTGTTTTCTTTATGTTGTGCATCAGAGTCTTGTTTGGAAACCCCACTGCATAGCCAAGAAAACCATGGGTTGGGGTTTAGGATTGCAAACCCCGTTAGCCACTGCATTGCTAGGATAGAGTAGGATTCGGTACAAGTCGAGTAGTTGGAACTACTCGCGAGAATAGGCTAGAGGCACATTGCTCGGGTAGAGATAGCACATGATACACATGGCAAGAAAATGAGACCGAGCGGAGAGTAAGGGCAGCAGGACTTTGGGGCCTGTGTGCTGTAGCTCCGCTTGTGTCGATTGAGGACCGAGCCGTGTGCGGGCCTGTTGAACAAGCTAGAACAGTACCGAAGACCTACCGGCTATATGGGAACCGGGAAACTGATGTAACTCGGGTAGCTGGGTATTGAGGCATTGCCCGTCGTTCAGAGGGTAGGTTGAGAGCTCGAGGTGTAAATCAGCTGGCGGCACAGAGATGCGCGTGCAGGGACCTCTTGCTCGGGACGATGGGACCGGTTCAATATTTGGCTAACGGGTGAAAGGTAGTCGCGTACGGCGTCCGTGATGGTTGTTGTAGGCAACATCGAGTACGGGCGTACGTGACGGGTTGTTCGGGTAACCCTGCAGGTGTAAATCGATTATAATCGCCGTCCCTCGCGGTCAGTGAGTACCACTTGTTCACTGTACCGTGACGTAGAAAGAACAGGCTAGTTACATGTTAAAATGTTGCTGATTGAAAGTTGGATATTGATTGTTAATGATATGTTGTAGCTTAGTGCTAACTAAAGTTCTTTTCAACTTTGGGCAAAGTACATGAGAGAAATGCGTTTCTTGTTTGATTGCGGCTCTCTCATGTGCCTTAGCGTAAAGTTCTCCACAACCTGCTGCTAAAACTTGAAAGTAAGGTTCTACTAATTAGGCGAGTCCTTGCAAATGATTTTTACCTCATGCAACCCATCACCCTCATGTAGAAGTTTCATGTTTAGGTGAGACGGGTCAGACTTGCTGAGCCTTCGTGCTCACTGCTTGTGTTTGAAGCTTTTGCAGGGTTCTATGAGGAAGGGACTCCCGAAGAGGAGACGGAACCCCAGGAGGGGAACCCCGTCGAGTGGGAGTCGTGCACGCCGCAGAGTTAGTGTGCGAGTGTGCTAGCAAGGACACGTTCGAGGGCTGAACGTGCACTTGATGCTTAGTCTACGCCCGCGAGTGTGGACTAAACTTATTTTGATGTAAACATGTTAATAAACTTGTTTATGTAATAAAGCTTCCGCTTCCGCTTTGTACCTTTGACGTGTGTTATACGGTGTTGTGCAACGCAGCACCCCTCAGCGTGATCCTGGCTCGACAGGACCAGTGGGGTCGTGTCAGCGTGGTATCAGAGCTCGCTTGAGGTTTAACACAGTACAAAGGTCTTCTTTTTCAAAAATCCAGTGAGGAACGAGTTAGTAGCCCGTATAAGGATGTTATTAGTATATAGAAAGTGGCTTAGTAACCTATTTGTTATGTCGGAAAATCGTGCATCTCGGGACGTTCATGTCTTGGGGGGTGCACGTAAGCGCTGTCCACCAGTGCGCACAAGCTGAAGGGTGGAGCCCCACGGGTGGCAGGTAACCCGACCCGCTTTGATATCCTCTACGACTCTTCATGTCGTTTGGGGTATTCGAGCAACGTCTGTCCCTGGCGTGCGTGGTGCAACATGGGAGACCCCGTCACGTGGTCTGAAACGTGAACACGTAACTCAAGGCGTGTTTGGCTTGAGAACATCCGGGCGAGTGATGACGGCCGGGTGTACAAACTGTATGGATTCCGGGCTCGGTGTGCAGCCGAGTCTGATGATTGTTTGAGTTTCTGCAGGTAGCCTTAACACGAAACGGTAGACGTGTAGCATCCGTGTGCGAGTGACGAGTAGTGCCACTGAACTAACGAAGCCGGCTAAATCTGGTATAGGTTTTTCCTTTGTGAGGACGTAGTACCGACATAATCTGGTGACGCCTCGACGTCACACCCAACTAAATGAACAACTTCATTTAAAAACTTGAAGGTTTTGATCCAAAGTAGTAAAACTTGATGTAACTCCTTCCCTTGAACAGGATATTCAAAGTTAATAAATTTTCAACTTATAGGATGTTAAGGACAGAGCACTCTGTTTTCAGCTAAATCAAGGCTGAAGTTAATCAGAGGTTAGAGGTTGAGTTCTTTCGAGGTTGGGGTCGTATGATACATTTCTGGAAAGCTTTGGAGGAGATTTACAACTTTTCTGTTGAGTTCCAGAGGTGTTTCATCCCTTAACCACTCGAAAAATGCAGTAGAGTTGAAACTGTCCAGAAAACAGGACGGAGCAAAGACTCTCTGTAGACTCTCTGTAAATTAAGCATAACTTCCTGCATAAAAATCCAAAAATAGAAAATGAGGTGGTTCTGGGAAGCTTATGAGATGGGTTACAACTTTGTAACAGAAAGTTTTGTCAGATTAGGAACAGAATTAACTGGAATTCTTGGATCAAATCAGTACCTAAGGCAGGGAGGTGCTGTCCAATTGTTCCCAGAAATTCTGTTAACTTTGACATCTCATAACTTTTGAACCAGAGCAGATCTTAGGCCAACCAAATACTTTCTGGAAAGCTATTGAAGTTAACTTTAACTTTGATGTTGAGCTCCAGGACTGGTTTTGCTTTTAACCTGGCCTAAATCAGATTGATATGGAAACTGGTCAGGGCTGTCATGGGAACAGCAGATCAGCAGTCAAATTTGTTTAAAAATTTGAACTATGTTTCCAAGTGTTAAGGGTTCAATGACATATCTTATGTTATAACTCAATGGTTTACTGTTTAAATAAATATTTGACATTTCTCAAATATATTTTTACAGATGGCAGCAGATAAACGGTTGGAGAACGGGTGGGTAGTTTCCCACTGCTCTGACCGTAGCGGCTACCCGGGAGCATTGTGGCTAATGCTCCAATATTTCGGGTACAACCAGATGCCGCAATACTTCGCCAAGGAAGAAGGCGAAGAGGGGAACAAGACGTGGACGATCCATGTCGAGGTTCCTGCAGGGCCTACGCCACCCGGTTGGGTGCCATTCACCGTCACGGTGAGAGGAAGACAACCGGAAGGGATGTGGCAAGTGGCAGCCCGTGACACTATGTCACGTTTCTGCCAACTACACGTACAGGCTATGGAGGGAACTCCATACGCACTCGTTCCGGTGGAGGGACGAGCTCAGCATGTGTGGGAAGAGAGGTACCTAGAGGCAACAAACCCGAGTTGCCCAAGGTACAACCCCGCGGAGGCAAATCTCAGCCTCCAAATGAGGGCGGGAAACGCTGTGATGGACAGCCAAGCTGTTCATACGGAGCATCTCGCCACCAAGCTCAAGGAGAGCACAAGCCGTGGAGATCATTTTGAGAGTGCTCACAGTGCACTCCGCAATGTGCTCCTTCCGACGATCAAGCGACTGAATGAACAACACAATCAGTTGCGTCGTCTGAAGAAGGCAAAGAAGAAGAGCCGTGTTGACATTGCGGCGTTGCAAGAGCTGGTGCAGACCCTAACCCAGCAGAATGAGGACCTTGCTCAAGAGCGGGACGACGCTATTGAGGAAGGACAAGGCTGGGAAGAGGACTACAACCAGGCTATGGACGAGGTGCATGCATTGCAGGACCTCGTGCCCCCGGTATTGGGCGTACCGGTAGTCTTGGGTCTTCCAGCCATGGGAGAACCTGGAATGGGAGAAGAGGTGGTAGACCCCGAGCCACCAGCAGAGGTACCGGAGGAGGACGACCCACAGGAGGTCGAGTTCTACTCCGAGTAGGGGGTTACGGTTGCCAAGTAGGGCAGCTAGGGTAGCGTAACCCAACTTTTGTAATCGGTGACATGTCGTGTAGACAGTAGCGTATGTATAGGTAGTGACGACATGAGCACGACTTCTCGGAGATCCGAGAATAATGTATCTTGTATAAAGTTTATGCTTTATCAATATATGTGAATGTTGTGCAAGTTAATCATGCGTCGCTTCAATACTTACTCCTGTTTATGGAATTTTGAGTAAGACATGTGCTAATTGCTGCTGTGTTGAATTTCAGAATGACGCGTACTCGTGCCAACCCCGATGTTGGAGGTACTAGCCAAGGGGGAGAGACCTCCCAACCATCTCCCGAGGACTCCTCGGGACAGCAGCAGCAACAGCAACAGCAAACACCGCCACCGCCACTGCCAACGGTTACATTGGCCGACATTGTCGCGGCAATGGCGGGTTCACATCAGCAGCATACAGAGCTGCTGCAAACGTTAATTGCGAATACGTCTCGCCCAGAGAGACGTCAAGATCGTGAGGAGCGCCAACAGAGCTCCTACTCTGACTTCCTGGCGACTCATCCCCCTGTATTCTCAAGGGCGGATGAACCACTTGACGCGGACAACTGGCTCCGCGCCATAGAGATGAAGTTCGGGCTGCTCCAAATCAGCGAGCAGCGCAAGACTCAGTTCGCGGTCCAGCAGCTCCAAGGATCCGCGAGCGCGTGGTGGGCCAACTTTTGTGCTTCACAACCCACCGACCGAGTGATGACCTGGGCGGAGTTCCGGACGGCCTTCCGGGCCTATCATATACCGCCCGGTTTGATGAAGAGGAAGACGCAGGAATTCCTACACCTGCAACAAGGGAGCCGGAACGCGCTGGAGTACTCCAGAGCGTTCAACGATCTCGCACTCTACGCGTCGTATCACGCAGATACGGACGAGAAGCGGCGGGACCACTTTTACCAGGGGCTTAACCCGCTCCTGAAGGACAAGCTGGCGATGTTCAATCGCGGCAGCCTCAACGACATAATTGATGCTGCGATTGTTCAGGAAGACTCCGGCAAGGAGTTGGCGGCGGCAGAGCGAAAGCGAAGCGCGCCGCAGAGCAGCGGAGAAGGAGGCGGTCCTTCTCAGAAGTTTCGGATGGTGAATCGCCCACCATCAGGTCCGCGCTGGCAGCCACCACAGCGGTCGATGCCGTTCCGCGGTCGGCCGTATTCTTCACCGGCATTCCGGCCGGCACTGCCAGCACCACCGCAACAACAACAGCAGCAGCGGGCGATGCCGCGTGCGTTTGCACCTCCGCAACGCATGCCGGGCTTTCGTCCACCAAGTACTCCACCAGCAGCGGCCACATGTTACAAGTGTGGTCGTCCAGGACACTTCGCGAGCAGTTGCCCGGAGAGGCAAGGCGGCGGAGTGGTACCACAGTTTCCGGGGAGGAATCAACCCCGGAACCCTACTAATGCGCGGCGGGCAAACCCTAGGCCCGGTACTGTCCACCAGCTTGCCATTGAGGACGTGCCGGAGGGCGAGCCAATCCTTGCGGGTATGTTCCAACTCCACCAGCATCCCGCTATAGTACTATTTGATTCAGGCGCCACGCATAATTTTATTAGCCAAGCTTTCATTGCTAAACACAGCTTGCCAATACTACCCACCGATAGTCCATATTTAATTTGTTCACCGGGTGGGAAGATTTCAGCAAGCGTAATGGTCTCCAAAGCACCATTATGCTTAGCGGGTAGAGTGTACCCCACGTCTCTCATTATCTTAGAGGGACAGAAGGTCGATGTCATCCTAGGGATGTCGTGGTTAAACCGCCACGGCGCTGTTTTAGACACCGTCCTCCGAGTCGTGCACTTAAACTCAGGAGTGCACGGTTCTCACTCATTATTTCTGGACAGTCCAGAAATAAAACTTCCAAGTGTCTATCAAGCCACAACCATCAGATTGGAAGACATTCCAGTGGTCCGAGAATTCCCTGATGTATTCCCGGATGATCTGCCGGGGATGCCACCCGATAGAGAGGTGGAGTTCAAGATTGAACTTGCACCGGGAACCATGCCAATATCCCGAAGGCCGTACAAGATGGCGCCCAAGGAGTTGGCTGAACTGAAGACTCAGCTCACGGACCTTCTGGAGAAGGGTTTTATTAGGCCGAGCTCCTCGCCATGGGGCTGTTCGGCATTATTTGTCAAAAAGAAGGATGAAACGTTGCGGCTTTGCGTGGACTACCGTCCATTAAATGCCGTAACCATCAAGAACAAGTACCCGTTGCCACGGATCGACATGTTGTTTGATCAGTTGGTCGAAGCAAAGGTCTTTTCCAAGATGGATTTAAGATCCGGGTACCATCAGATTAAGATCAGGGCTGAGGACATTCCAAAGACAGCTTTTTCGACAAGGTACGGACTTTATGAGTACCTGGTCATGTCCTTTGGCCTCACCAATGCTCCAGCTCACTTCATGTACTTAATGAACTCGGTGTTCATGCCGGAGCTGGACAAGTTTGTCGTGGTCTTCATCGACGACATCCTGGTATATTCCAAGTCGGAGGAAGATCACAAGAAACATCTGCGTATAGTCTTGCAACGGCTGCGGGATCACAAGTTATACGCAAAGTTCAGCAAATGCGAGTTTTGGATATCGCAAGTGCCTTTCCTCGGGCATATCATCTCAGCGGAGGGTATCGCTGTGGACCCGAGTAAAATCACGCAAGTGCTGAATTGGAAATCCCCGAGAACTGTTCATGAGGTACGGAGTTTCCTCGGACTCGCGGGATATTATCGGAGGTTCATTCCGAACTTCTCGAAGATTGCCAAGCCAATGACAGAGCTGCTGAAGAAGGCTACCAAATATGTTTGGAGTCCAGCATGTGAAGCAGCATTCAAGGCTTTAGTCAAGCACCTGACATCAGCACCGGTTTTGGCGCAGCCAGACACAACAAAACCGTTCGATGTGTACTGCGATGCATCCGGCATTGGGCTCGGATGTGTGTTGATGCAAGACCGAAGGGTGGTCGCGTATGGGTCACGGCAGCTTAGGAATCATGAGCAAAATTATCCAACTCACGACTTGGAGCTCGCTGCCGTGGTACTTGCACTGAAAATGTGGAGGCACTACCTACTCGGTAACCTCGTACATTTATATACCGACCACAAAAGCCTCAAGTACATATTCACTCAGAAGGAGCTGAACATGAGGCAACGAAGATGGTTAGAACTGATAAAGGATTACGAGATAGAGATCCATTATCATCCGGGCAAGGCAAACGTTGTGGCAGACGCGCTAAGCCGCAAGTCACACGTCAATAATCTGACCATCACACCGTTGGGAGAGAGCGAACCACCACTCCATGTGATTCCACACGGAGCTCTCTACAACCTAGCTTTGATCCCCACCATCCGTGAAGAGATAGCGGCAGCCCAGAAGAATGACAAGGGCATATCACATTTGCGGAGACGTGTAGACAGTGGGGAGTTGAAATGTTTCCGGAAGGACGGAGACGGCGTCCTATGGTTCAAGGACCGGATCGTCGTACCCCGAAACCCGGAGTTACGGAAGAAAATCTTTGATGAGGCTCAATTATCAAAGTTTTCTATTCACCCCGGCAGCAACAAGATGTATCAAGAACTCAGAAGCAAGTTTTGGTGGACACGGATGAAGCGAGAGACTGCAAAATACGTGTCCGAGTGTGATACATGTCGACGGGTGAAGGCAGACCACATGCGGAAACCGGGACTGCTGCAACCACTGGGCATTCCTGCCTGGAAGTGGGAGGACGTGAGCATGGATTTCGTCGTCGGTTTACCCACCACCTTACAGAAACATGATTCTGTGTGGGTGATCGTCGATCGGCTCACCAAAGTTGCCCATTTCATCCCGGTCAACACCAACTACAACGCCAAGAAGTACGCTGAACTGTACATCTCACGGATCCTATGCTTATACGGCGTACCCCGTACTATCGTATCGGACCGGGGCACTTTATTTGTGTCCCGTTTTTGGGAGCAGCTCCACGCTGCCTTGGGGACGAAGCAGATCCGTAGTTCAGCCTACCACCCGCAGACGGATGGGCAAACGGAGCGGGTAAATCAAATCTTAGAAGACATGCTACGAGCTTGCGCTATCGACCACGGCAAGAACTGGGATGATCACTTGCCGTTAGCCGAGTTCTCGTACAACAATGGGTACCAAGCCAGCATCAAGATGGCGCCCTACGAGGCGCTATACGGGAGAAAATGCCGCACACCATTGAATTGGTGTGAGTCTGGCGAGAGGGTTACCTTCGGGATTGATCTTGTCAACAACGCGGAAGAAAAGGTTCGAGTAATTCAAGCGAACCTAAAAGCCGCTCAATCCCGACAGAAACAGTATGCGGACCGGAGAAGGCGTCCGTTACAATTCGAAGCTGGAGACCACATATATCTACGAGTGTCTCCAATGAAGGGCGTAAACAGATTTGGGGTGAGAGGAAAGTTAGCACCCCGATTCATCGGTCCATTCCAGATTACCGAAAGATGTGGATCGGTGGCATACCGGCTAAGATTACCAGAAGCACTTTCCGGTGTGCACGACGTCTTTCACATTTCCCAGCTGAGGAAGTGTCTCAAGCTATCAACTACCGTTCAGCTGGAAGACATTGAAGAACTGCAACCGGATCTCACCTATCGGGAGGAACCGGTGCAGATTATTGATGAAAAAGCCCGAACCACACGCAACCGTACGTTGTGGTTCTACAAGGTTCTGTGGAGTAATCACTCCATGGATGAAGCGACATGGGAGAGCGAAGAATTCCTTCGCACTAACTACCCCGACTTTCTCACGTCGCATATTCGGTAAAATTTCCACCGTCCTCTCTCTCATTTCACCTTATAATCTCGGGACGAGATTCTTTTAAGGGGGGAGGAATGTAAGGGCCTCAGTTTTTGACACTCATTTGCAGTGTTCATCACCACACCACACACCTCATTTGAGGAAAAATGATGAACACAAATAAAGAGCAAGTAACAATTATCAACATGCTCATTAGGGAACAAACTCACACATTACAAAAGTGGTACTTCCCACATGTGATATAGATGGGCTGGACATATGAAAACTCCTACACTTTGCCAAGGATGTCCATGCCAAGTTTCACCCAAATTCAAAACATTTTGAGGTCATCTTGGGTGTAGATAGGAAAGGGGCAGTTTGAAAACATATTCAAATTCAAACTGTTTTCACCCACTGAATTTAAAAGTGGAAGGCATATTCTTGCTCAGCACATTTTTGTGAGCTCACACACCAATTTTCACTCCATTTGGAGTTGATCTTGACATGAGCTAAGGGGGAGAAATTCAAACTTTATTTGAATTTCAAACTGCACTTGTGCTGAAATTCATTCAAACCAAACCTCATTTGAACTTTGATCAATTCAAATGGCTCTTGGGTGAATAATTTGAGTTGCCAAGGGTAGAATAGGGTTCACTGTTTACCACAGCTGTTAGGAATAAATTTCAGAGGTTAAAAGAGGAGTGGGACCCACATGTCAGCCTCAGCCTCAAAGCAAACCGACTGAACCACAGTTCAGTCGGTTCCCGGCTGTTGTGCGCGCGCGCCACCGAAGGGGGCAGCCGGCGCCAGCTCCTGCTGCGTGCCCCAAGCCGGAGACCGGCCGACCGGCCTATTTATTCCCTCCCCGGCGTGCTTCAGTCGCCATTCCCCGAGCTGCCGACGTGCACGATCCATTTCTCCACTGCCATCACCGGCGCTCGAGTTCCTGCTGGATCGAGCTGATCGCAGCTTCCTCTTTCCACTCCAGGGTCCCAGCCAGGTACTAGCGACCATCCTCCATCCTTCCCATTGATAGAAATCGATTGAAACCGAGTGATATCGGCTGTGCCGAAAGATCAAACTCGGAACTGGAAACCGCCGCACCTCGGGCTCTCGTGGACAGCCCAACCTGGGCGTTGTCACGCCCGAGCCAAGGCACCCTTGGACGCGCAAGTGATCGGTGCTGCTCATCCCCGAGCCACAGCTCGAGTGGTTGCTCACCGGAGGCGAATTTCCACTTTTCCCCTTTCTGTGTGCAGAACGACCCTCGGGTACGATTCTGTTTAATTCGTGCTCTAGAAAGGATTAGAGGGCCTCAGGCCACTCCCACACGAACTAGACACGGTGACGCACAAGTTGCCTTCACAACTCTGGGCCGGAGAACTTCTGTGCCCGGCGTAATTCAAGGTCTACTAATGGCGGAACGCACGGGGGGTATCGGGCGCACGGTGAGGACCTATTTCGGGCCTTCCCCGAGCTGCCCCGAGTTCATGTCGACCTTCTCTGAGGTCCACTGATGCTCCCCGACCGGTTTCCCAAGTAGCTGAGGCACTAGGAGCATCAGCCGACATGGCCGAAGTCGTTCCGATATGGCGGCTCGTCGCCGACCATGCTCCGGCCGTTGTCATGAGCAGCTGACCCTCGGATCATGTTCCCCAAGTAAAAGTAGGCAGGGGCGGCCAGAATCAAGAAGTTTGAAGCTGTACAGCAGCCGGCGGCGAGCTCTCCGGCGAGGTCCCTCGGCGGCGGAGCGCGGGTGTCGCGAGGTTGAAGAAGGGGGTGGACCCCAGCTGTCAGCGGCCGATATTTTGAATCGGGATCCGGCTGCGGCCGGGATCGGGTGTGCTGGCGCGCAAAATCCTTGTGGGCCGCGGTGTGCTGTCGCTTCGGCGTGCGACGCG
The DNA here is from genome assembly GCA_030760725.1 of Neostapfia colusana. Lineage (NCBI taxonomy): Eukaryota > Viridiplantae > Streptophyta > Magnoliopsida > Poales > Poaceae > Neostapfia > Neostapfia colusana. The sequence continues at coordinate 51,759,451 of JASWHV010000011.1, forward strand.
TGTCCCCTGGGCCCACGCGCGAGTTTAAACTTTTCCCCGATTTTCAGATTTCCTTCAAACTTCAAATCCTTATAACTTTGGCTAGAAAGCTCCAAATCGAGTGAACCAAATTTTGCTGGGTTCAGCTCTCTGAGTACTTTCCAGAAAATCAAGTTTCACTTCATGAAATTCCTTAATTCTCCAGAATTAATTCCTTAAAGTTTAAACTGTTAGGAATTTTAACTGGAGAATCCTTTGGAGAAAAATCCTGAAATTTTTCTGGGATGTTCACCAAAATATCCTTGAACTACCATAAAAATTTCAGATCCATTTGAGCTCATTTAGTCCACCTAATGGTGTGATTAGTAAAACTGTTCCAGAGAAAATAGAAAATGTTCAGAAACATTTTCAGAATTTTCTCTGAAATTGTTTAGCTCATATCTTTAGTTAGAGACTTCCAAATTAAGTAAGACCAACTCCATTAGAACCCTCTGAAAATCTAGTTTTCAGAAAGTCATAGTTTGTCTCATGAAAATCCTTAGAATACCCTAAAAGCCTGTAATTAAGGTCAAGGACATAATTAATTGTGGAGGGCTCAATTGAGCTTTGCTGCAACTAAAACTTGACCAAGTCTCTGTTTAGGTTGTAACCAAGCCACAGTAAAAGTTTCACAGTCATTAGATCTATCTAGTAAAGGTTATAGACTTCACAACTTCCAACTTAATACAAATGCATTAAATTAATACATGTATTGTTCTATCATGTAGTCGCTAAGGTCGAGGAGGAACCCGAAGTCCTAGACTTCGTTACTCCGGAGGAACAGCTAGCCTACGACCAAGAGCAGCAAGGCAAGCCCCGGTTTGCATTAACCATTTTATAAATTTTTATTGTTTTGAGCACATACTTGTTTTCTTTATGTTGTGCATCAGAGTCTTGTTTGGAAACCCCACTGCATAGCCAAGAAAACCATGGGTTGGGGTTTAGGATTGCAAACCCCGTTAGCCACTGCATTGCTAGGATAGAGTAGGATTCGGTACAAGTCGAGTAGTTGGAACTACTCGCGAGAATAGGCTAGAGGCACATTGCTCGGGTAGAGATAGCACATGATACACATGGCAAGAAAATGAGACCGAGCGGAGAGTAAGGGCAGCAGGACTTTGGGGCCTGTGTGCTGTAGCTCCGCTTGTGTCGATTGAGGACCGAGCCGTGTGCGGGCCTGTTGAACAAGCTAGAACAGTACCGAAGACCTACCGGCTATATGGGAACCGGGAAACTGATGTAACTCGGGTAGCTGGGTATTGAGGCATTGCCCGTCGTTCAGAGGGTAGGTTGAGAGCTCGAGGTGTAAATCAGCTGGCGGCACAGAGATGCGCGTGCAGGGACCTCTTGCTCGGGACGATGGGACCGGTTCAATATTTGGCTAACGGGTGAAAGGTAGTCGCGTACGGCGTCCGTGATGGTTGTTGTAGGCAACATCGAGTACGGGCGTACGTGACGGGTTGTTCGGGTAACCCTGCAGGTGTAAATCGATTATAATCGCCGTCCCTCGCGGTCAGTGAGTACCACTTGTTCACTGTACCGTGACGTAGAAAGAACAGGCTAGTTACATGTTAAAATGTTGCTGATTGAAAGTTGGATATTGATTGTTAATGATATGTTGTAGCTTAGTGCTAACTAAAGTTCTTTTCAACTTTGGGCAAAGTACATGAGAGAAATGCGTTTCTTGTTTGATTGCGGCTCTCTCATGTGCCTTAGCGTAAAGTTCTCCACAACCTGCTGCTAAAACTTGAAAGTAAGGTTCTACTAATTAGGCGAGTCCTTGCAAATGATTTTTACCTCATGCAACCCATCACCCTCATGTAGAAGTTTCATGTTTAGGTGAGACGGGTCAGACTTGCTGAGCCTTCGTGCTCACTGCTTGTGTTTGAAGCTTTTGCAGGGTTCTATGAGGAAGGGACTCCCGAAGAGGAGACGGAACCCCAGGAGGGGAACCCCGTCGAGTGGGAGTCGTGCACGCCGCAGAGTTAGTGTGCGAGTGTGCTAGCAAGGACACGTTCGAGGGCTGAACGTGCACTTGATGCTTAGTCTACGCCCGCGAGTGTGGACTAAACTTATTTTGATGTAAACATGTTAATAAACTTGTTTATGTAATAAAGCTTCCGCTTCCGCTTTGTACCTTTGACGTGTGTTATACGGTGTTGTGCAACGCAGCACCCCTCAGCGTGATCCTGGCTCGACAGGACCAGTGGGGTCGTGTCAAAATCTCATTCATAGCATCATTTGATTTCTTATTCAGATCATCACATGAAGAACAATGCAAATCAATTGTAGAACAACAAGCATCTTTCAAATTTTTATCATTAAGTGCAGCAAGCTCTTTGTTCTTTTCAATTTCAAGTCCAAGTTTATCAATTGTAGATGTGTGTGCACTTCTTAAAGAGGATAATTGTTCATAAATTAAATCACATGAGGAACAAAATCATCACTAGGAATCAAAGTTTTTAAACGATTAATTTCAGATTCTAGTGATTCAATTTTAACAGCATTGTTCCTAAGTTTTTTATCCTTTTTCTTTAATATAACAGTGGCACGAGAAATAGCATCACACATTTCTTCGCAAGTGGGACATACCTCTTCATCGTCGCTGTTGTGTTCTGCCTCCTCGGAGCTTGAACTTGACTTGCTCGCCATGCAGCACATATTTGCCATAGCTTCTTCATCTTCATCACTACCGGTGTCCACATCACTTGAGCCGAAATCTTGAAGTGCAAAGATCATACCATGCACTATGTTGCACATTGATAAATCTTTCTTCTTCTTATTCTTTGCAAACGATTTCTTCGGCCTTGTTTGCTTTTCTTCACGTGAAGTCAGACCTGAAAGGTTAGGGCACTCCGTACGAAAATGTCCTGTCTTACCACATTCAAAACATCGTTGAGGTCCGGAGCTTCCTCTCCTTCTAGTTATCACATTTTGCAATGCTTTTGAGAACCGAGTAGAGATGAGTGCAAGCTCCTCCTCTGAAAACTCTTCAATCTGTTCAAGGGTTAGAGAGGACAGCAAAGAGAGTGCACCACTAGATGATGATTGACTAGAACTAGACATGTCACGTTGCGAAACAAATGCAATAGACTTGTTGGGGTTTTTACGTGAGATGATGTCAATTTCATGAGTTTTCAATTTAGAATAAAGCACGTCTAAAGTAAGAGAACTCATGACAGTAGATTCACGAATAGATGTAACTTTCATCTCCCAAATTGACATATCTAATGCTCCTAACAATTGTCTAGCATTTTCAGCATCTGAAAAGTTAACATTGACACTACGCAAGTTGCTGAGAATTTTATTAAAGCGAGCAAAAAGGTCATCAATTGATTCACCGGGTTGCATCTCAAAACACATGTATTCTTTCTTGAACATATCTTGCCTTACCTCCTTGATCGTATTGGATCCTTCATGGTAGTCACAAAGAGCTTTCCAAACATCATATGCAGATCGGAGGTGTGCAACACGGTTGAAGTCGCTTTGAGTCAATCCTTGGATGATCAAGTTGCGAGCCTTGTTGTTGTTGTCAACATCTCTCAAGTTCGCAGCCGTAACTTGATCGTTGGGTGGTACATCGAAGTTCCGGTAGACCTTTTCCCATATGGCGAAGCCTTGCTCCTATATGTAGGCCTCCATCCGCGCCTTCCAAACCTGAAAATCGATGCCATTGAACACACAAGGTTTTGCGGAGTACTTGGAAGAGCACGTGAAAATCTACCAGAGGGGGGTGAATGGTAGATTAAAACTTTTCGCAGCGGAAACAACAAAAACCCCTCAGCAAAAAATCAATCGGTTAAAGAAACCGTGTGTGCAAGTGTTTTCAAACGTGTTCAACCATGACAAATCAAGTAGATAGGTGGAGAATCAAGTCACGGATCTAATGCAACAAGAATCACTTGAAAACACGAAGTAAAACTTGAGATATGATCAAAACATTAAACGAAGATCAATCTGTTCTACCCGATATAAAACAGATCTGCAACGCTGCAAAGAAACTCGTGTATATCAAAAACTACAGATCCGAAGCTCGTGAAAATTTCACATATGATATATAATTGAGTTTTGAAGACAACCCAAAAAGAATCACGTCAATCGGATCTGTAAAACTCGAGGTATGAACGAAACACCGAAGCAATGTCGGTCTGTCCAGAAACTCGGCGAGAAAGACTTGAAACTATGAACTTTATTCAATAGAAACACAAGAGGAACAGCCCCAAAGTCGTGCACCACGATCTCTGTCCTCCCTTGCTTATATAACCAGCTCTATGGTCAATCCAATTCAAACTAGGACTCCTACTCCTACTTGGATTCAAACTGTAACTTTCCAATACTGCTCAAGACTCTTCTATACGCAGATAAAAGCAATCTTAAGACTTCCAAACACCTTAGGAACGTCCCAAACATTTCTAAAACAACTCAAATTCGTGACCCACACGAAATCCTATCATAACCAACTTAAAACTTTCCATATTTGAGTCAAACACGACTCAGCCGCAGCATGAGTCCATAACCTAGTCGGTTGGACCTTTCCGACCAATTCTTTACGTCCACTTCTCTTCATCACGCCTTGGAACAATGTTGCCACGTCCATGCACTCCTTGCACACGTGCAAACACCTTCCAACGACGTACACGCAACCTTCATATGCACTGCCCTTGATCCAAACATGCTGCGCGACCTCCCGGTCAACTCAACCACAGCTCCTCCCGAACTTGGTTGTTGGAACCTCATCTCCTCCCTGAGACTAGTCCAAGGATCCTGTAACCAGCCATGTCTTGAACTCAAGCAACACCTGCACATGAATAAACAACCAATTCTTCCGAGCACAAGTCCTCGACTTGACTCACGTTAGTTCGAAAACCACAACACCTTACATGAGCACGTCACATAAGCATGTTGCAAATGATATCAAATGACAACAGCCATAACCACCAAAACACACAAAAAACTTAGCAAATTAATACTAAGCAAACCTTCCCATAAAGCAAGTTTAAAATATTGCGAGTTAAAAGCAAAAACAATACGCTGCAGTTCTACGAGTTGAACTTCACGGGAGCTCCCTAAAATCAAGCTCCGGACCTCACAGAAGCTCTCCGGACCTTGCAGAAGCTCTCCGGACCTTGCGTCGGACCTTGCCAACACTTGGCGGATCTAACAAAGAACTTGTCGGACCTTGCCACAGAAGAATGTTTTGGCAATATTCAAAACTTTGAATGTTAATGCTAACTTTTATCCTAATTGCCAATGTATTCAGCACACATAGGTCTCACACTATCTTAGGACATTTCTGGTCATGCAGTTGGGTTTTCATTATCAACTAGACTTAATGCAATCAAACAATTCAGGCTATGATCTCTAGAAATGGAAATTCTTTATAAAACTGTTCAAATGCAAACCGAGGTTTGCCTGTTTTGCAGGTTATTAATATAAACAGTTAGTGAAGATCACATGGGGCTTGAACACTCGCTTTCCTCCCTCCTTGATCTTCACTTCAATTCTTTCACACGTTCTCACGTAGATGCTACACGATATGAATATGCATATGTATTTAATTGTAAAGCTTTTGCTAATAAGCTCTAATGACAAGTTTTAGAACTGGAACTCTGATTAAGAATTTAAAATGACACTGGTACTAGTGGTTTGGGTTGGGTTTAAGCAATATGATCAAATTCTAAATGTTCTCCCCCACTTGTGTGTTGATCACCATAGGAGGTTGAACAGAACAGTGGTGATCCAGAGCTCCAATGCAGCTGAAAACTTTCATGTGAGTTCCTTGTCACAGGAAAATCATCTGGACCAAAATCAAGCACTTTACACTGAGTGGTTTATTCAGAATAATTCTCTAAGCAATTAAGCAAAAAAGAAATTAATTCTGAGGTAACAACCGTGTTCATGTCAAACTTAGTGAACTAAAATTACAATTATAGTTCATAGAGCCTGCATGAATTTTCCTAGGATTTTTTTAGCTAAGCATTGCCCAGAACTGAATTTCCAAGTTTTGGGAATTCTCTGAAATGTTTCTGTGTTCTTTTGAACACAGTAAATTGAAACCTGAATTATCCTAATGAAATAAACTCCAAATGAGCTGAAATTTTTAAAGGAATTCAATAACATCCTAAAGAATATTCTGGCAAAATTAAAGGATTTTTGTATAAACCAAACTCCCTCTGAACTTCTTTTGCTGAAAAGCTTTAAAGAATTTTCCAAAAATTAAATATTGACTTTCATACAAATTGGGTTCCTTATTTGGATCGAGTTTTCAAATCTTAATCTAACCCAATTTGAATAACTAAATTTGGAGTTTTCTAAAAAAAGTTATGGCCTTCTAAAGTTTGAGGAAAATCTTGGATTTAAATAAATCGAGAGAAAAGTTTTTATCCTGTCTGTGGGACCGGGGGACACGTGTCTCGTGCTGAAACAAAGCCACATGGGCCACAAGGTTATTTTCCGGTGCTCCCACAGTTAATCCGAGCCCACAGAAAATCCAACTCCTGTTTAACGTGTGGCTGACGTGTTGGGCCGCCCCCTCCTTCGTCTACGTCTCGCTCCCGTGCGATTGCGCCGCCGAGCTCGCCGGAGCTCGCCGGTTTTTGACTCTCTGGCCACCTCCCGAGCCGCCACTCACCGCTAGGCCCTAATTTCATGCGCTGAACATATTGAGAGAGCTTCCCCACACCGGTGTCGGCTCTATCTGTGAGGGCCCGTCGTCCTGGTTCATTCACGGGGACGGGGCACCTCGCCCGGGAATCGCATTGGGTGGTGCCGTGTGATGCGGCACCCAACAGCACAAATAATAAAGCGTCATATTACATAAAACAAGCGGAAGCTTACAAAGTGTTGATTTTACAAATACTTCTCAAAACAATCTACAGCGGAAGACTATTATAACTCACGTCTCATACCTATGCTAAGCAACAGAGAAGGTGTCCAGCCCGCGGACCCTTATCACTAGCAACACTATCACAGTAGCAGCAGCAGGGGTTGTAATGAGTTCACCACTCGGAGAGCTCCGAGTCTCATCAGACACCGGTACATAGAAGCGTACCTGCAAAACAACTTATGCAGTATCTATGAGCACGAAGCTCAGCAAGACTGACCCATCACCCTAGTCATGAAACTCTACATGATGAAAATAGAGGGCTGAATATAGAAGTTTGCACAAAAGGTGACCTTGAGCTAATAGAGAGTCCTTACTTCCAGTTTTAAGCCACTTTTATATTCCTCGCACAATTTACATCGAGACTTCACAATCAAACAAGAAACGCTTTATCTCGATGTCACTTGCCCGAGGTGAAAGTAACTTTAGTGAGCTACCCTAGACTCATACGGACCTTGCGCCATCAACGTCGAGACTCCACAATCAAACAAGAAACTCTTTGCCTCGACGCTACTAGCCCAAGGTGGAAATTAAATTTAGTGAAAGTGTTGAACATTCCTCATCTCCATTATGAGGATTACTCACAAAGCATATTAAATGTTTTCCCAGTTGATTACTACGTCACGACTCAGTGTAGAAGTATGCTCACTACCACGAGCGACGGTGATTGCAATCAAAAACACCCGGCTGACACGACACATACGCCCGTACTCGATATTGCACACAACAACCATCACTGACGTCGTACGTGGCAACCATTCACACGACACCCAAATGTCGAACCGGTCCCACCGACTGGGATTAAGTCTATCTACGGCAAACCCTCGTAGATCCGACTTCTCTATCCTTTCAGCATCGGCATCAGACGGTGGGGTATGCCTCGACACCCAGGTTAACATGTTACATCGGTTTCCTGGGTCCCATATAGCCAGTATGCACCTGGTACACATCTCAAACTTGTCCAGCGGGGCCGCACACGAGAACGGGCCTTAATCGACTCAGACATAGACTAGGTTCACAGGACCACATCCTTGATCCTTTCATCCACTGCCCGGTCTCCATTCACAACTATGAGGATCAATTCCCAACTCTTCTGATTGATCCCCCTTAATCCTGGTTCATGAGTAGGAAAATGCCCACTCGAGTTTTGCTTCTTTTAATCCACTTTTGTTGACTTGAGATCAACCGTTATAAACAAGTGTTAACCTACTCTACATTATACTCCAGGGTTTTCTGGGTCATGCATTTGGAGTTTCGTACCATCTAGACTTAATGCAAGAAACTAAGTGCTAGACATATAAAGTGAATACAAATAAAACTTGTAAGTTTTGATGCAAACCGGGGTTTGCCTTTGTTTTGCAGGGGACTAATATATATATAACTCAGTTAGTGAAGACCACTTGGTTTGATCTCTTGCCTCCCTCCTTTGATCTCTACTCCAATGACTTCATGTTTTTCACGTAGATGCTACACGCAATGAATATTTTGATGCCCTCAATTCTGTGGGAAAACCACGGAACCGAAAACTAATGCATATGTGTGCCCAGGATGTTCATCACACATACACATATGTTCCACAGACTGAATTCAGAATATATGTAACCACGAATAACAGAGTTTATCACAATGTTTCATGAGTCTTGGACCCATGCTCACAGCGGAAGTCTTATTTCTATGCTGCGGAAGTCTTCTAACTAATGCGGAAGCGACTTAACTAATGCGGAAGCAATTCTAGGCAGCAGTGGCTCCATCTCTACTCCATTCCCACAGGCAAGGTTGAGAACAGATCACACGCCTAATGCTCCACTTGGTCTTCATAGAAATCCTCTTCTGCTGCTGATGATGAAATAATAATGCAAGTTTGAGTACAATGATGTACTCAGCAAGTGCGGGAAGATATGATATGTAGCTCATGACAAGGTAGGTATAAAAAAGGCTTATTGCAGAAAGCAAAGTTATTTATCAAAACCATGATAAAACAGTAACTCATCTTTAAGTGAATGTAATCCCAACTTATATTAAAATACCAATCATACCTCCATTAAGCTCATTACCTTCCATGTCACAACCAATCAACCTCATTCTTGCTCATGAATACCTCCTCGTATTCGCTACCATTTCACGAATACCATCTCGTATTCGCAACCATCTCATCTCATAAACAACTTCGTCTCACACCGAGACCAATCTTGTTGCCATGACTCAACAGTCATGCAACCCATCTTATCACCCGGACTCAACAGTCCCCAAAATGAAATCATAACCAAACCATCCAAAGCCATAACCAGTAACCATATCCAATAACCATCCCAACTAATCATGGCAGTTGGCCAGGCACTCGTGACCGTAAGCTCGGCTATCATATAGTTTTAAGAACTCTGCAGAGTTTGCACCTCTTTACCCACAAGTTTGTGATTTCGTCACCCGTCGGCGACTGCAGAACCTCCATTACACCAGTACACAACCATCGGTGTATGGCCAAGAGATAACAAAATAGCCTTTACAAAGGGGCTACTAGATGTATGGAGTCACTAAGGTTTCACCGACAGGCTAGAATCTCCAATTCTCCCACCCACGGGCCCCCTCTTGTGCCATGCAGTTCCCAGGGCAGTCCTCACTCGACTCCCATTCCCCGCGCCTTCCACAGTCCATAACAAGCTAGCAACTTACCTAATTACTCAGCTAAGCCGCACCCACACTTGGCCTTGTGGTGGCACTGTTATCCTGGCATGTGCATGCATGAACCGGTCCTTAGATCTACGGCAAATAAACCACCATCTAATGCTACCTCATTCACAAACCCAGGCTTGCCTAGATCTCCCTTCGATCCATGTTCATTAACAACATCAGTTTCTCATTATCGTTACGAGTGCAGTTAGCTAGACACATCTATCTCGCTTCCCAATCCCGTGGACTCAGCGAAGCATAAAACAAAAACCATACCTGACTCATAAACATCCCTGGCGACAAGGGTGGTTTAATCAAAGCTAGTAAACTCCTATACTGCGGTGCAGCCGGGGGCATGTACCGAGGTCGTACGATGCTCCCTTGATGCTGGTATGTGTAACACCCCAAAACCTGTTAAGAGGGGAATTTAAAAATTTTTGGACGTATTGCATGTGGTGCAGAAATTCAAATTCAACTCAAAACAGAAAAGAAAAAGAAAAAACAAAACCCCGGCCAGTGGGCCGAAACCCACCAGCCGGCCCACCCGCCCCCACGCCAGCTCGCAGCCGCGCGCTCCCCTCTCTCTCTCACTGACACGTGGGACCCATGTGTCATCCCTCACCTCTCGCTCGCGGCAACAGCCGGACTCCTCCGCGCACGCCCAATCGCAACCGACTCCGGAAATCCGCGTCCCCAGCCCGACTCCCGGTCCCGGACGACTCCAGCTCGATCTAAACAGAAACGCCGCCCTCCCTCGTCTATAAAAATGCCGGCATCGCCCCGTTTTTCCCCCACAATCGGCTGTTTTTCCTCCCGGTGAGAACCGAAGCTTCGATCACTGTTATCTCTCGATCTCTGCTCGGATTTTCCGACCTAACACGCCGATCGTGTTCCACCGCCTCCGGGGAATCACGCAGGTGCAGAAGACTCGGTGGTTTGCGCTCTAGGCACAGCTCCGACGAGCACCACAGCGATTCCATCTCAAACCTCGTCGCCGACCGCCTTCCAGGACCTCCGAGCTCAAGAAGATCGCCGACCTCCCCTACCGATCTATGCTATGAAATCCCAGTTTTAGGAAGAATATACGAAGATCCGAAGTTTTCCGGCGAGATCGCCGCCTCCCGCCGCCGGGAAGCGCCGCCCGCGCACGGTCAGAGCGACGTGGCCGCTTATGCGCCGTCTATTTTAAATCGCACGGTAGAATTAAAACCCGCGCATACCGGTTCGGCGATCTAACCTAAGCCGTCTGTTTTAAATCGGACGGTCCACGTCGGCCCCGCATTATAAAGGCCGGGATTCTTACGCGCTACCCCCTGGGGATCTCCGAAAATACGAGCTAGCCCCGGAAACTTCTGATCTAGCCCCTGGAACTTCAGAAATTCATGTTAATTCATTTAAAAATCAGTTTTAGCCCCTGGACTTAATAAAGATTAGGAAAACCCCTCTGTTATGTGTAGCTAGACCCCTGGAAATTTATGAAATAATATAATAGACCCTGTAGTAAGGTGAGTTTACCTTTTTAACCCTATATGGCATTAAATTTAGAAATCTGGATATGTAATTCAGATTTAAATTAAAAAGGGTGAGACAAACACATTGTAAATTTAAATTTAAACTCTCCTAGCACTTGGAAAACTTTAGAATGAGTTAAAAATAGATTTTTTTAGCTGAAATGCATCTGTCTAGTTGATTGTTCATATTTATTAGTTATAGAAACATATTTTAGGCTAGGAAATAATTCTGAAAATTTGAAAAATGAATTTAAATTAGTTCACATCAGAGGAGAAGTTCCAAAATATATTATTTAATATTTTAGATCAGAACCTATTCTATTTAGATGATATGTCCTACTATTTAATATTAAAACTCACTTTTAGGCATAGAAAATAAATCTGGAAAATATAGGAAAATGGGAATGCATAACTAGAAAATGATAAATGAAATCTTCAAATCAAAAGACTTCAGTTTAGGATTTGGTAGAAGATCTGAAAACCCATTTGGAGTTGGAAATTACCTTCCATGCAAACTTGGTAGCTAAAGAGGGTATTAAAGAATTTGTTTAAATTGGAAATTCATATATAGTGTGCAAACAGAAATCTGAATACAAAAGTTAGAAATAATATACGTATGTTTAAAAGTGCATGTAGGCCAAAAATCAACACACATAGAGTAACCACAACCCTTAGAAATGTGAATGACTTTCATAGGTGTGAATGTGTGGTTTGTATGAAGTGAAAGTGTGAACTATGTCTTATGGATTTTTGTTTTCTTTTGCTATGTGTGTTGGCATGAGTAGAACCTGCCCCAGAGCAAGTTCTTCCCTTCCAAGATCAGGACTATCCATTCCCAGAGCAGCAGGAAGAAGGCAAGTGTCCTTGACCACTTTGTTCCTATACTAGGATGTGTAGATAGGATTATTTGCATTGTCAATTGAAATATGAAACCCATGCTAGGAAGTTTCCCTAGAATTGCATTACCTTGTTTTCCTTGTAGCTTGGGATGGGATTTTGCTTTATTATGTCATTCATTCATATTACTTATGCTTAGCCATGCTTAGAATGGGATAAGTGGGATATGATATCATCAACTTGCTTACCTTATTCTTGAATGAGATATTATGAGTTATGTAGAGGTAGGGATCAAGGCAAGTTGGATGTTTTGGTTGGTGCTGGGTGCACGAGACTCGGGTTTGTGTTTAGTGCTTGCCTGGATCCTAAGGACCGGTTCATGGAGCATGTAACCTGGCTTTACCGTGCCAACCACATGCTGAGATGGGGCAGCTTGGCCAATTAATTAGGTGTATCCCCGGCGTAGTATGGGTGTGTTGGATGGTGCGGGGAGTAGGTGTCAGTTGGACTACCATATGAACCGCAAGGCTCAAGAGGGGGCCACTGCAGCGGGGTTGGAGCCTCTTGTATGCTGTTAGGGGTGAAACCTCAGTGGGCCCACGCTCGTCAGGAATCCCTTTGTAAAGGCTTCGTAGTGATCTCCTGGCTACACACCTGGGAAGTGTGAATGTGGTTCGTAGCCACTGGCATAATGGAGGTTCTTTTAGTCCACCCGGCAACGGGGGATGAAATCACTACATGTGGATAAAGTGGTGCAAACTCTGCAGAGTCAAAACTGTCATGACAGCCGTGCCCACGGTCAAGAGCGGCTTGGACTTATTCATGATTAGAGGATGATGACTTTGGAAGTTGTGGATGTTAAGCGGGGAGCTTAACATTGGAAATGATGTTATGGCTATTTGATTATGATGATGGGATGGGAGATTGGGACCATTTCACCTGTGTAGTAATGTAGGTGCTTAATAAGCTAAGGTGGTAGGCAATAGTTGCGTAGTGCTTTAACCATGAGTTCAACCTCTCCTTGTTCTAGCCATGCATGACACAACTTTCCCACACTTGCTGAGTACCAACGGTACTCAACCTTGCATATTTGTTGGTTTAAATTTTTGCTCAGGTCAAGGGGATGATGTGGTGTTCAATGACCAAGACTTCAGACCCGAAGAAGGATTCTAGGTTCATGGAGTCCCCCGGGCAACGCCTGTGACGGAGCCCACAAGAATAATATTCCACTGCTATTTTATTTACATGTTATGAACTTATTATCGTCCATCGAGACATATGCTATGTAAGACTTATTTATATTCGACACCTGGCTTGTAATAAATGATGCTTCACTATTTATCATCACATGTATGAGAAAATGATCCTGGCATACATGTGATATTCACTCGGTTGTTCTTCGGAGAAATCGGGTGTGACAGAAGTGGTATCAGAGCCAAGGTTGCCCGTAGGAACGTGGACCTAGGTAGAAATGGATGTATTTAAGGACCCTATTTTCTTAAAAAACTATTTTACATGGTGTGGGTTGAAAGGTGTTATTTAATGGGGTCACTTTCTTCATCTTACCCCAACTTTTGTTCAAAATAGGATTTATGTTTAAAATTTTATCTAACTCAAGTTTAAATGCTTTATGTTTTAGATGGTTCGCATGATCCGCACCGCTCGCAAGTCCACCGGAGGGAGAGTTCCCGTAGTTGCCCTTGCCCTGAGAGAGGAAAACCGTCCGGTGACGTACCTCTCCTACGCATTGGCAGTAGGAGGCCTGTTGCGCCGTCTTCGACGCATGCTCCAAGCCGCTGGCAATACGAGCAAGCTAATCATACACTACAGCTCCACCCGAACCATCCGTGAGAAGCGGTAAGAATGGAGTTCAGAAATGAGGATTATCCACGAAAATCAGCTGCTCAAGATCCACCGCTCTCCAGCTTGTCGAGCGACACTGGTCGATGCGGAGAAGGATGTCACCTGGGAGGCAATCACCTGTCAGAGTCACATCTATCGTCGCCACCTGGACAGGACTGAGTACATGTATGTCCTCCAGTGCGAGAGTGGTACAACGGAGTACAAGTACCCGCCAGTGCAGTAGGGGACTTCCCATGAGCACATGGACTTGTGCTTGGAGGATGCTGCTATGCTTAGTACTCGACTGCAGGAGTGTCAACAGGAGCTTCAGGATGTACGTGACACCCTGAAGGAGACTGAGGCGTTGCATCGAGCCAGCTTGAGGGCGAGAGAAAGAGGAGATGGGAATGAACTGTGTGTCACTATGAATGACACATGGACTCCTGACTCCCCAGATCGCCGGGCGAGTAGGCGTCGCCGCACTTCTCCACCAGCAGCCTCCCCACCCAAAGCAGAGTCAGAGGGCAGCCGCAATTATGAGGAAGATCCCGAGGAGCCAGCTCAGTGATACGAGTCGTGTAGAGTCCTTCCCCATAGTTCAGCAGGTCATCGAGTAGGCGAGTCAATACCTTAGTTAATGGTGTGTTAATGTGTGGTGTGTGACGTGAGTTGTGGAAGCCATGGGCAATTGTCCACAACCTCGTCTTCAGGTTGCTTTGGTTTGATGTGTGAACCCCTATGAAATTAAAAGTGCATTTATTTTTGCGTGAGACATGAACCCTCAAAAAATATAAATACAACAAGGTCTCAAAATTTTAAAGTTTAAACAAGTAAAATTTGTAAGTTAATACGTAATGCTTTAAATTGACATTTGGTTGATCATGATAGATGGCCGGAAGAGGAAAGGGTCGTGATGCCAACCCTGCCAACAACAACGATGAGGCCGGCAACCCTCATCTTTCTGGAGGACAAGACAGGGGTGGCCGCCGTGAAGGAGTTGACCCCATCCACCAAATGCTTGAAAATCAGAATCAGCTCATCCAGAGCCTAACTCAAGTGGTGGCCAACTTGCACCAAGTTCCACCTCCACAAGCTGCACCACGCCAACCAAGGTTGAGTGAGTTTCTAGGGACTCAACCTCCAAAGTTTGCAAGTGCTGCTGAACCTCTGGAGGCAGATGACTGGCTAAAGACCATTGTGTGAGACCTATGTGTGCTGAATACATTGGCAATTAGGATAAAAGTTAGCATTAACATTCAAAGTTTTGAATATTGCCAAAACATTCTTCTGTGGCAAGGTCCGACAAGTTCTTTGTTAGGTCCGCCAAGTGTTGGCAAGGTCCGACGCAAGGTCCGGAGAGCTCCTGCAATGTCCGGAGAGCATCTGTGAGGTCCGGAGCTTGTTTTTAGGGAGCTCCCGTGAAGTTCAACTCGTAGAACTGCAGCGTCTTGTTTTTGCTTTTAACTCACAATGTTTCAAACTTGCTTTATGGGAAGGTTTGCTTAGTATTAATTTGCTAAGTTTTTGGTGTGTTTTGGTGGTTATGGCTGTTATCATTTGATATGGTTTGCAACATGCTTATGTGACGTGCTCATGTAAGGTGTTGTGGTTTTCAAACTAACGTGAGTCAAGTCGAGGACTTGTGCTCGGAAGAATTGGTTGTTTATTCATGTGCAGGTGTTGCTTGAGTTCAAGACATGGCTGGTGATGGGATCCTTGGAATAGTCTCAGGGAGGAGATGAGGTTCGAACAACCAAGTTCGGGAGGAGGTGTGGTTGAGTTGATCGGGAGGTCGCGCAGCATGTTTGGATCAAGGGCAGTGCATATGAAGGTTGCGTGTACGTCGTTGGAAGGTGTTTGCACGTGTGCAAGGAGTGCATGGACGTGGAAACATTGTTCCAAGGCGTGATGAAGAGAAGTGGACGTAAAGAATTGGTCGGAAAGGTCCAACCGGCTGGATTGCGTACTCAGGCTGAGGCTGAGTCGGATATGGCTCAAATATGTAAGATTTGAGTTGGTTATGATAGGATTTCGTGCTAGGCACGAAGTTGAGTTGTTTTAGGAATGTTTAGGACGTTCCTGAGGTGTTTGGAAGTCTCACGATTGCTTCTATCTGCGAATAGGAGAGTCCTGAGCAGTTATGGTAAGTTAGGATACGAGTCCAATTAGGAGTAGGAGTCCTAGATTGGATTGTTTAGCCTGAGGGCTGGCTATAAAAGCAAGGGAGGCCAGAGCTCTCGTGGGGAGAGAACTTTGGGCTGTTCCTCTTGTGTTTCTATTGAATAAAGTTCAAAGTTTCTAGGAGCTTTTGTGCCTTGTTCGTCCGATTTGTTTTTCGTCAAGTCTTTCTCACCGAGTTTCTGGACAGACCGACGTTGCTTCGGTGTTTCGTTCATAACTCGAGTTTTACAGATCCGATTGATGTGATTATTTTTGGGTTGTCCTCACAACTCAATTATATATCATCTATAAAATTTTCACGAGCTTCGGATCTGTAGTTTTTGAGATACACGAGTTTCTTTGAAGCGTTGCAGATCTGTTTTATATCGGGTAGAACAGATTGATCTTTGATTAATGTTTTGATCGTATCTCAAGTTTTACTTCGTGTTTTCAAGTGATTCTTGTTGCATTAGATCCGTGACTTGATTCTCTACCTCTCTACTTGATATGTCACGGTTGAACACGTTTGAAAGCACTTGCACACACGGTTTCTTTAACCGATTGATTTTTTGCTGAGGGGTTTTTGTTGTTTCCGCTGCGAAAAGTTTTAATCTACCATTCACACCTCTCTGGTAGCTTTTCACGTGCTCTTCGATCCTACAATTGGTATCAGAGCCAAGGTGCTCTAATCTTTGTGATTTGCACGTGTTTTGACTAACCATCATGGAGAAGTACTCCGCAAAACCTTGTGTGTTCAATGGCATCGATTTTCAGGTTTGGAAGGCGCGGATGGAGGCCTACATACAGGCGCAAGGCTTCGCCATATGGGAAAAGGTCTACCGGAACTTCGATGTACCACCCAACTATCAAGTTACGGCTGCGAACATGAGAGATGTTGACAACAACAACAAGGCTCGCAACTTGATCATCCAAGGATTGACTCAAAGCGACTTCGACCGTGTTGCACACCTCCGATCTGCATATGATGTTTGGAAAGCTCTTTGTGACTACCATGAAGGATCCAATACGATCAAGGAGGTAAGGCAAGATATGTTCAAGAAAGAATACATGCGTTTTAAGATGCAACCCGGTGAGTCAATTGATGACCTTTTTGCTCGCTTTAATAAAATTCTCAGCAACTTGCGTAGTGTCAATGTTAACTTTTCAGATGCTGAAAATGATAGACAATTGTTAGGAGCATTAGATATGTCAATTTGGGAGATGAAAGTTACATCTATTCGTGAATATACTGTCATGAGTTCTCTTACTTTAGACGTGCTTTATTCTAAATTGAAAACTCATGAAATTGACATCATCTCACGTAAAAACCCCAACAAGTCTATTACATTTGTTTCGCAACGTGACATGTCTAGTTCTAGTCAATCATCATCTAGTGGTGCACTCTCTTTGCTGTCCTCTCTAACCCTTGAACAGATTGAAGAGTTTCTAGAGGAGGAGCTTGCACTCATCTCTACTCGGTTCTCAAAAGCATTGCAAAATGTGAGAACTAGAAGGAGACGAAGCTCCGGACCTCAACGATGTTTTGAATGTGGTAAAACAGGACATTTTCGTACGGAGTGCTCTAACCTTTCAGGTCCGACTTCACGTGAAGAAAAGCAAACAAGACCGAAGAAATCATTTGCAAAGAATAAGAAAAAGAAAGATTTATCAATGCGCAACATAGTGCATAGTATGATCTCTGCACTTCAAGATTTCGGCTCAAGTGATGTGGACACCGGTAGTGATGAAGATGAAGAAGCTATGGCAAATATGTGCTGCATGGCGAGCAAGTCAAGTTCAAGCTCCGAGGAGGCAGAACACAACAGCGACGATGAAGAGGTATGTCCCACTTGCGAAGAAATGTGTGATGCTATTTCTCGTGCCACTGTTATATTAAAGAAAAAGGATAAAAAACTTAGGAACAATGCTGTTAAAATTGAATCACTAGAATCTGAAATTAATCATTTAAAAACTTTGATTCCTAGCGATGATTCTTGTTCCTCATGTGATTTAATTTATGAACAATTATCCTCTTTAAGAAGTGCATACGCATTTACACTTGATAAACTTGAACTTGAAGTTGAAAAGAACAAAGAGCTTGCTGCACTTAATGATAAAAATTTGAAAGATGCTTGTTGTTCTACAATTGATTTGCATTGTTCTTCATGCGATGATCTGAATAAGAAACTAAATGATGCTATGAATGAGATTTCTATTTTGAACAATGCTTTACGTGTGCATGAAGTTAAATATTGTTCAAATTGCAAACTAAAAGGAAAAACTTCATGTGAAAACTGCTTTGATCTGTCCAATAAACTTGATGACATGCATAGGACACTAGATCGGTTTTCTAATGCAAATAAGAACCCAAACTTGCTGCTGAATTCTTCCAAGTCTTGTAATGATAAAACTGGTTTAGGTTTTAATTCTCATGCTCATGCTAAGGCACACCCACCTAAAATTGTAAAGTCATTAGGAAGCGGTTTGATTCAAACAGCTCCTAGACAAAAGAGGTGATTTTCAAATCTGCAGGAGTAATGTCCCATTCGGGTTCTAATAAACGTGTTGCATGCTCATCTAGACATGATAATAAGGTTATTTTTCATTGTACCTACTGTGGTAGAGATGGTCATGTCATGGATTTTTGTTATAGACTAGCTAAACACGATAAGAAACAAGGAATACTTGCTAGATCACATAACAACCAAGCAAAATCTGCTAGACCGAATGTTCGGAGCTTGCAACCTGCTGTAATGAGTCAAAAACTTGCTCCAGGACCTACTGTTTTTTGTGCTACATATAACACATCTTCTAAGTCAGTAGTTGGGAACAAAAATTTTTGATGTTTGGCTCATAAACCTGCTGTACCTTCTCAGCTTTCGGGTGTTATTCCTGCTGGACGTCGTGTGACTCAGTACTGGATTCCTAAAAGTCTTTTAACTAACCCCAGTATTGAGTCATCGACGTATTGTGCTGCTGTGTAGGTTTCACGTTTGAGGAAGGAGAACATTTGGATTGTGGATTCAGGTTGCTCACGCCACATGACCGGTAACAAAGAATGATTCTCCTCTCTCTCTTTTGTGTCACGTGTAGAAAATGTTACTTTCGCCGATAACTCTTCTACTCCCATAATTGCTAAAGGTTCGGTTAGAGTAAACAATCTCTACACTTTGAAAGATGTGGCACTTGTTAAAATTTGAAATACAACTTGCTTTCGGTTTCACAATTGCTAGATGAAAATCTATAGGTTAGCTTTGCTAAAAATTGCTGCAAGGTTGTAGATTCAAAAGGTGAGCTTTTGTTTAACATGTCTAGGTTTGGAAGAGTTTTTAAAGCTGATTTTGATTTGTCAACTTCTAAGCATCGGTGTCTAGTTGCTAATGATACAAAGGATCTATATTTTTGGCATCGTAGACTTGGTCACATAGGCTTTGATCATCTCACTCGTGTTAGTGCTCTCGATCGCATACGTGGCTGCCGAAGCTTGAAAAGGACAATGATATTGTGTGCTCTTCTTGTAGACATGCTAAGTTTGTTGCAGGTTCACATGCTCCTCTCACAATGACCATGACAGCTGAACCGGGACAACTTTTACATCTTGATACAGTAGGTCTGGCACGTGTTCAATCCTTCGGAGGTAAATGGTATGTGCTTGTGATTGTTGATGATTATTCCAGATATTCTTGGGTTTATTTTATGGCATCTAAGAATGAAGCTTTTAGTCATTTTAGAACTTTATTTCTTAGATTATCTATTGATCACCCAGGATCATTGAAAGCAATTAGAAGTCATAACGGAACTGAATTTAAAAACCAATCATTTGATCACTTTTGTGCTGAAAATGGAATAGATCATCAATACTCTTCACCCTATGTACCACAACAAAATGGTGTCGTAGAAAGAAAGAACATGACCTTAGTTGAGATGGCTAGGACTATGCTTGATGAATATCAAACTCCTAGGAAATTTTGGGCTGATGCAATTGCAACCGCTTGTTATGTCTCAAATCGTGTTTTCTTGCGTGCTAAGCTTGGAAAAACCCCATATGAGCTCCGGTTTGGACATAGGCCTAGTGTTACACACTTTAGGGTTTTTGGTTGCAAATGCTTTGTTAAGAAACATGGTAATCATGATAAATTTGAAGCTAGATCTGTTGATGGCATGTTTCTTGGTTATCCATCTCATACTAGAGGCTACCGTGTGCTTTTACTTGACACTAACAAAATTGTGGAGCCTTGCGAGGTTTCTTTTGATGAAGCTAGCCCTAGTACTAGCTCCGATATTGCAGGTCCGGATCCATATCCGCAGGGGGAGAGTATTTTTATTGAAGAAGATGAAGAAGTGGTGCTGCTGCCTGAAAACTCGGAAGTAAATAATGATCAAGCTGCTGATTTTGCACCACAACCAGCACCAACAGTCACTACTGCTGGTTCGGACCTTCCTCAATAACAAGCTCTCCTAATGAAAGGTCCGAACATGAAGAAGAAGGTGCTTGAGAAGTGTCTACTCCCCTCCGAGTACTCAAAAGTTATCCTCCACAACAAATCATTGGAAGCTTGCATGAACGAGTCACTCGGTCCAGGTTTTGTGATCCAAACTCTCATGCTCATTCTGCTTTTGTTGCTTCTTTTGAACCCAAGGATATATCACACGCACTCACTAATAAATCTTGGATTAATGCCATGCAGGAAGAGTTAGAAATTTTTGAAAGAAATAATGTTTGGAAACTTGTACCTCCACCTCAAGGTCACACATTAATTGGAACTAAATGGGTATTTAAAAATAAGAAAAGTGAGGATGGGGTTGTGGTTAGGAATAAAGCTAGGTTGGTTGCTCAAGGTTTCACTCAAATTGAAGGTCTAGATTTTGATGAAACATTTGCTCCTGTTGCTAGATTAGAAGCTATAAGAATTTTATTAGCATTTGCTGCATCTAAAGGTTTCAAGTTATATCAAATGGATGTTAAATGTGCTTTTCTTAATGGCTACATAGAGGAGGAGGTTTATGTTAAGCAGCCACCGGGTTTTGAAAATCCAAATTTCCCTAATCATGTTTACAAACTGTCCAAAGCCTTGTACGGTCTAAAACAAGCCCCTAGAGCATGGTATGATAGGTTAAAAACATTCTTACTTGAAAAGGGGTTTACCATGGGCAAGGTTGATAAAACTCTTTTTGTACTTAAGCATGGCAATGACTCATTATTCGTTCAAGTGTATGTGGATGATATTATCTTTGGTTGTGCTTCTCATGATCTCGTGTCCAAGTTTTCAGCTATGATGAGTTCAGAATTTGAGATGAGTATGATGGGAGAACTCACATACTTTTTGGGGCTGCAAATCAAGCAAACCAAGGAGGGTACCTTTGTGCATCAAACAAAGTATACAAAAGATCTCCTAAGGCGCTTCAACATGGACAAAAGCAAGCCTCTTCGGACACCAATGGGAACAGCAAAAACATTTGAACTTGATGAAGATTGTGATCCCGTTGATCAAAAAGAATATAGAAGCATGATCGGAGCACTTTTGTATCTCACGGCATCAAGACCGGACATACAATTCAGCGTATGTCTTTGTGCACAATTTCAAGCCTCCCCACGTGCTTCACATTGTCGAGCCGTCAAAAGGATTCTCAGGTACTTACATGGAACTCAAGAATTTGGCATTTTTCTTCCTTCTTCCTCAACCGTTACTTTGAAAGCTTTTTCCGATGCTGATTTTGGGGGTTGTAGGATTGATAGGAAAAGTATTTCTGGTGCTTGACATTTTCTTGGTAATTCACTTGTTGCCTGGTCCTCTAGAAAACAAAGTTCAGTTGCACAATCCACAGCCGAATCTGAATATGTAGCTGCTGCTAGTGCTTGCTCACAAATTCTTTGGATTGTTCAAACACTTCAGGACTTTGGGGTTGATCTAGATAGTGTTCCACTGTTTTGTGATAACACTAGTGCCATTTGCTTTGCTAAAAACCCCGTGCAACATTCGAGAACTAAGCACATTGACATTAGGTATTACTTTCTCTGTGATAATGTTGAAAAAGGAAACATTGTGCTTCACCATGTCGATACCGAACAACAATTGGCTGATATTTTTACAAAACCTTTGGATTTCACTCGTTTTTGTTTCATTCGTAGTGAAATAGGGGTTATGCATCCTCATGGCTTAAATTGAGGGCGATTTTTTGAAACTTTGAAAGTCTATGTGTGAATCTGAAACTAAAATAATATGAGCATAGTATTTCATACATATATGACTTTGTGATTCCTTTTACGGGCTGAAAGTTCTTACTACATTACTCATGTTATACATTTTGTAGTTTTTGCCATGACTCGTAATTGGAATAATTACTTACACTAAATCTAGTCATGATCGAACTTTCTTGCTGTTTTGAACTTGTTGCGTGCTCACAAGTGCTTTTAATCATAAAAAGTTAATCAAGTGATCAGCTTACATGTTGAGTTTTCAAATAAAAAATTGAGAAAAGATCAAGAGAATATGCATGCATCGCACTTCTTCTTTTGAGATTGCTTATCATTGCACTAAGATATGAACTTGGAAGGAATTGTGTATGACTAAAACCATGTCCTTAAGCTTCTGATTGTCAAATGACATAGGCTTGGCTTGGTTGGTTAGAATAAGGCTGATGCGGCATATAATCTCTTGCAAATATCATATGATCAACTTTGTGCCTTAAATGATTATTAATAATAAAAATGCAGCAACAAGTGTCATGTTTTCAGGTTTTGAAATAGTTGAGTAAGGGAGATCATGACTTGCTTAAACCGAAAAATACATTTGATCTCTAGCATGGCTTACACTACTTTATGTATCCCATTGATGTGATAGTGTAAGTAACCTGATAGTATGACTTGGATGAGCTTTGTTTTGTATGTATATGTTATAATATGCTCATAACATTTAAAAATTTCTCTTTTGAATCTTGCTGAATACATTGTCAAAGGGGGAGAAATATGTATAAGGAGAGATTTTTTTACACTTTGCATATGTTATACACTTTCTTCCTTCTCTGATTTTAAAAAATGGGGAGAAATTAATAAAGGGAGAGAAATGAGTTTTCAAAGCTTTTCAAAACTTTTCATAACCCAATGTTCGGATTTTAATTGGTGTTGCCAATGCATTCATCAAGGGGGAGATTGTGAGACCTATGTGTGCTGAATACATTGGCAATTAGGATAAAAGTTAGCATTAACATTCAAAGTTTTGAATATTGCCAAAACATTCTTCTGTGGCAAGGTCCGACAAGTTCTTTGTTAGGTCCGCCAAGTGTTGGCAAGGTCCGATGCAAGGTCCGGAGAGCTCCTGCAAGGTCCAGAGATCTTCTGTGAGGTCCGGAGCTTGTTTTTAGGGAGCTCCCGTGAAGTTCAACTCGTAGAACTGCAGCGTCTTGTTTTTGCTTTTAACTCGCAATGTTTCAAACTTGCTTTATGGGAAGGTTTGCTTAGTATTAATTTTCTAAGTTTTTGGTGTGTTTTGGTGGTTATGGCTGTTATCATTTGATATGGTTTGCAACATGCTTATGTGATGTGCTCATGTAAGGTGTTGTGGTTTTCGAACTAACGTGAGTCAAGTCGAGGACTTGTGCTCGGAAGAATTGGTTGTTTATTCATGTGCAGGTGTTGCTTGAGTTCAAGACATGGCTGGTGACGGGATCCTTGGACTAGTCTCAGGGAGGAGATGAGGTTCCAACAACCAAGTTCGGGAGGAGCTGTGGTTGAGTTGATCGGGAGGTCGCGCAGCATGTTTGGATCAAGGCAAACTGATATTCCAAAGACAACTTTCGTATCTCGGTACGGACTGTATGAATACACCGTCATGCCTTTCGGGCTAACTAATGCCCCGGCATACTTCCTGTATCTTATGAACAAGGTATTCATGGAATATCTGGACAAATTTGTGGTGGTTTTCATAGATGACATTCTTGTCTTCTCCAAAGATGAAGAAGAACATGAGAAATATCTAAGGTTGGTGTTGCAGAAGCTGAGAGAACACCAACTATATGCCAAGTTGAGCAAGTGTGAGTTTTGGCTGAAGAGAGTTCCCTTCTTAGGACATATAATCTCGGAGGGAGGAATCTCCGTAGATCCCGCCAAGATCGAGGATGTACAGAAGTGGAAGACACGTGAGAATGTCGGGGAAGTTCGAAGCTTCTTAGGATTGGCTGGGTATTATCGATGGTTTATTGAGGGATTCTCCAAGATCTCGAGACCCCTCACCAAACTGTTGGAGAAAGGAATCACATTCACATGGACGCCGCAGCGCGAGATGATTTTTCAAGAGCTAAAGAAAAGATTGACAACAGCCCCAGTGCTAGTTATGCCAGACATGCAGAAGAACTTTTCGGTGTACTGCGATGCCTCTGGAAACGGGTTGGGATGTGTTCTCATGCAAGAGGGGCATGTCGTGGCTTACGCGTCACGGCAGCTCTGGAAACACGAGAAGAACTATCCTACACATGACCTAGAACTAGCCGCAGTGGTACACGCGTTGAAGATTTGGCGGCACTACTTGATGGGGAAGAGGACAGATATATATACGGATCATAAGAGCTTAAAGTACATTTTCACACAGCCAGATCTCAACCTCAGACAAAGGAGATGGTTAGAGCTGATCAACGACTTTAATGTAGGCATCAACTATCATCCTGGGAAAGCGAACGTCGTGGCAGATGCTTTAAGCCGGAAGGTGCAGGTCAATAGATTGAGCTTGAAGGACATGCCTACAGAATTGAAGGAAGAGGTTATAAGACTCAACCTATGCCTGGTGAATAGTGGTAAAGCCATCGCCATGGAAGTGGACTCCACATTAGAGCAAGACATACGCGATGGTCAAAAGAATGATGAGAAGATACAAGAAATCCGACAACTCATCAAGGATAATAGAGCCCCTGGTTTCAGAGAGGATGAACAAGGTACGGTGTGGCACGGGAAAAGAATCTGTGTGCCTGAAGTGAAGGAGATCCGTGAATTGATTTTGAAGGAGGCTCATGATTCCGACTATTCCATTCATCCTAGAAGTACTAAGATGTATCATGACCTCAAGAGCAGATATTGGTGGTATGGAATGAAGCGAGATGTCGCGGAACATGTTGCCCTATGTGACACATGTCAGTTGGTGAAAGCGGAACATCAACGACCCATGGGATTATTGCAACCCCTCAAAGTGCCTTAATGGAAATGGGAAGAAATCGGTATGGATTTCATAGTGGGATTGCCTAGGACCCAATCAGGATATGATTCGATATGGGTCATCATCGACAGGCTAACCAAGGTAGCTACAACGGATCCAAATTGGCGGAGTTGTACATGTCAAGATCGTGTGTTACCATGGAGTGCCAAAGAAGATAGTGTCAGATCGAGGGACACAATTCACTTAAAGGTTCTGGTAGAAGCTGCATGAAACCATGGGAACCCATCTGAATTTTAGTTCTGCCTATCATCCCCAAACTGACGGGCAGACGGAAAGAACCAATCAGAACCTTGAGGATATGCTGAGAGCGTGTGCACTCAAAAACAATCGGAGTTGGGATAAGAACTTACAGTATGCGGAGTTCTCCTATAACAACAGCTATCAGGCTAGTATGAAGATGTCACCATTTGAGGATTTGTATGGGAGGAAGTGCAGAACTCCCCTATTTTGGAACCAAACAGGGGAAAGTAAAGTGTTTGGGCCCGAGGTACTACAAGATGCCGAGGCAAAAGTGAGGGAAATCCGCAACAACTTGAGGATAGCACAAACACGACAATAGAGCTATGCCGATGTACGGAGAAGAGAGCTCGTTTTCAACGTGGGAGACTATGTCTATCTCAAGGTGTCCCCTATCAGAGGACTTCGTCGGTTCAAGGTGAAAGGGAAGTTATCACCCCGATACATCGGACCCTTTCAAGTTCTGGAGAGGAAAGGCGAAGTGGCATATCAACTAGAACTATCGGCTCGCCTATCAGATGTGCATGACGTATTCCATGTGTCACAGCTCAAGAAATGTCTGAGGACGCCTGAAGAGATGTTACCCATGAATGAGGTTGACGTAGCTGAGGATCTGTCTTATGCCGAGCAACCATTCAAGATTTTGGAGACAATGGAACGCCTCACAAGAAATAAAAGAATCCGGATGTGCAAGGTGCAATGGAAGCATCACTTAGAAGAGGAAGCCACATGGGAGCGAGAAGACGAGCTTAAGGCACAGTTTCCGGGATTGTTTTCCTAGAACCACCAATCTTGAGGACGAGATTTCTTTTAAGGGGGGTAGAGTTGTAACACCCCAAAACCTGTTAAGAGGGGAATTTAAAATTTTTTGGACGTATTGCATATGGTGCAGAAATTCAAATTCAAATTTGAATTCAAATTCAACTCAAAACAAAAAAGAAAAAGAAAAAGAAAAAGAAAAAAATCAAAACCCCGGCAAGTGGGCCGAAACCCACCAGCCGGCCCACGCGCCCCCGCGCCAGCCCGCAGCCGCACGCTCCCCTCTCTCTCTCACTGACACGCGGGACCCGCGTGCCATCCCTCACCTCCCACTCGCGCCAACAGCCGGACTCCTCCGCGCGCGCCCGATCGCAACCGACTCTAGAAATCCAGTCCCCAGCTCGATCTAAACAGACACGCCGCCCTCCCTCATCTATAAAACGCCGGCATCGCCCCATTTTTCCCCCACGATCGGCTGTTTTTCCTCCCGGTGAGAACCGAAGCTCCGATCACCGTTATCTCTCGATCTCTGCTCGGATTTTCCGATCTAACGCGCCGATCGTGTTCCACCGCCTCCAGGGAATCACGCAGGTGCAGAAGACTCGGTGGTTTGCGCTCTAGGCACAGCTCCAACGAGCACTGCAGCGATTCCATCTCGAACCTCGTCGCCGACCACTTTCTAGGACCTCCGAGCTCAAGAAAAATCCCGAGGTGAGATCTCCGACCTCACCTCTACCGATCTATGCCATGAAATCCCAGTTTTAGGAAGAATAGACGAAGATCCGAAGTTTTCCGTGAGATCGCCGCCTCCCGCTGCCGCGCGCCGCCGGGCAGCGCCGCCCGCGCACGGTCAGAGTGACGTGGCCGCTTATGCGCCGTCTATTTTAAATCGCACGGTAGAATTAAAACCCGCTCATACCGGTTCGGCGATCTAATCTGAGCCGTCTGTTTTAAATCGGACGGTCCACGTCGGCCCCGCATTATAAAGGCCGGTATTCTTACGCGCTACCCCCTGGGGATCTCGGAAAATATGAGCTAACCCCGGAAACTTCTGATCTAGCCCCTGGAACTTCAGAAATTCATGTAAATTCATTTAAAAATCAGTTTTAGCCCCTGGACTTAATAAAGATTAGGAAAACCCCTCTGTTATGTGTAGCTAGACCCCTGGAAATTTATGAAATAATATAATAGACCCTGTAGTGAGGTGAGTTTACCTTTTTAACCCTATATGGCATTAAATTTAGAAATCTGGATATGTAATTCAGATTTAAATTAAAAAGGGTGAGACAAACACATTGTAAATTTAAATTTAAACTCTCCTAGCACTTGGAAAACTTTAGAATGAGTTAAAAATAGATTTTTTTTAGCTGAAATGAATCTGTCTAGTTGATTGTTCATATTTATTAGTTATAGAAACATATTTTAGGCTAAGAAATAATTCTGAAAATTTGAAAAATCAATTTAAATTAGTTCACATCAGAGGAGAAGTTCCAAAATATATTATTTAATATTTTAGATCAGAACCTATTCTATTTAGATGATATGCCCTACTATTTAATATTAAAACTCACTTTTAGGCATAGAAAATAAATCTGGAAAATATAGGGAAATAGGAATGCATAACTAGAAAATGATAAATGAAGTCTTCAAATCCAAAGACTTCAGTTTAGGATTTGGTAGAAGATCTGAAAACCCATTTGGAGTAGGAAATTACCTTCCATGCAAACTTGGTAGCTAAAGAGGGTATTAAAGAATTTGTTTAAATTGGAAATTCATATATAGTGTGCAAACAGAAATCTGAATACAAAAGTTAGAAATAATATACATATGTTTAAAAGTGCATGTAGGCCAAAAATCAACACACATACAGTAATCACAACCCTTAGAAATGTGAATGACTTTCAAAGGTGTGAATGTGTGGTTTGTATGAAGTGAAAGTGTGAACTATGTCTTATGGATTGTTGTTTTCTTTTGCTATGTGTGTTGGCATGAGTAGAACCTGCCCCAGAGCAAGTTCTTCCCTTCCAAGATCCGGACTATCCATTCCCAAAGCAGCAGGAAGAAGGCAAGTGTCCTTGACCACTTTGTTCCTATACTAGGATGTGTAGATAGGATTAATTGCATTGTCAATTGAAATATGAAACCCATGCTAGGAAGTTTCCCTAGAATTGCATTACCTTGTTTTCTTTGCAGCTTGGGATGGGATTTTGCTTTATTATGTCATTCATTCATATTACTTATGCTTAGCCATGCTTAGAATGGGATAAGTGGGATATGATATCATCAACTTGCTTACCTTATTCTTGAATGAGATATTATGAGTTATGTAGAGGTAGAGATCAAGGAAAGTTGGATGTTTTGGTTGGTGCTGGGTGCACGAGACTCGGGTTTGTCTTTAGTGCTTGCCTGGATCCTAAGGACCGGTTCATGGAGCATGTAACCTGGCTTTACCGTGCCAACCACATGCTGAGATGGAGCAGCTTGGCCAATTAATTAGGTGTATCCCCGACGTAGTATGGGTGTGTTGGATGGTGCGGGGAGTAGGTGTCAGCTGGACTACCATATGAACCGCAAGGCTCAAGAGGGGGCCACTGCAGCGGGGTTGGAGCCTCTTGTATGCTGTTAGGGGTGAAACCTCAGTGGGCCCACGCTCGTCGGGAATCCCTTTGTAAAGGCTTCGTAGTGATCTCCTGGCTACACACCTGGGAAGTGTGAATGTGGTACGTAGCCACTGGCATAATGGAGGTTCTTTTAGTCCACCCGGCAACGGGGGATGAAATCACTACATGTGGGTACAGTGGTGCAAACTCTGCAGAGTCAAAACTGTCATGACAGCCGTGCTCACGGTCAAGAGTGGCTTGGACTTATTCATGATTAGAGGATGATGACTTTGGAAATTGTGGATGTTAAGCGGGGAGCTTAACATTGGAAATGATGTTATGGCTATTTGATTATGATGATGGGATGGGAGATTGGGACCATTTCACCTGTGTAGTAATGTAGGTGCTTAATAAGCTAAGGTGGTAGGCAATAGTTGCGTAATGCTTTAACCATGAGTTCAACCTCTCCTTGTTCTAGCCATGCATGACATAACTATCCCACACTTGCTGAGTACCAACGGTACTCAACCTTGCATATTTGTTGGTTTAAATTGCTGCTCAGGTCAAGGGGATGATGTGATGTTCAATGACCAAGACTTCGGACCCGAAGAAGGATTCTAGGATCATGGAGTCACCCGGGCAACGCCTGTGACGGAGCCCACAAGAATAATATTCCGCTGCTATTTTATTTACATGTTATGAACTTATTATCATCCATCGAGACATATGCTATGTAAGACTTATTTATATTCGACACCTGGCTTGTAATAAATGATGCTTCACTATTTATCATCACATGTATGAGAAAATGATCCTGGCATACATGTGATATTCACTCGGTTGTTCTTCGGAGAAACCAGGTGTGAAAGTATGGCATATTCCTCTTGCACTCTCGCTTGATCTCTCGGATCTTGCTTTCGACTACTATAGCCTTTTCAACCAGCTTCTGAAAACTTGCGTAGTCATTGTTGAGAAGTTGAACCTGGATCTCATTGTTCAACCCTCTCATGAACAGGTATTGCTTCCTCTGGTCTGAATTGACGTCTTCAGGGGCATATCGGGACAGTTGTGTGAACTTGTTGAGATATTCATTCACACTTCTCTGTCCTTGGCGGAGACCTTCGAACTCATGCCTCTTGAGTATCATTACACCAGCAGGGATGTAATGAGAGCGGAAACATTCCTTGAACTCAGTCCGAGTGATCGTCTCCGGATCGACATGAGCGTTGTTTAGGGCATCCCACCAGTCGGTGTCAGCTCCCATAAGTTGGTGCGATGCAAAGAGGACCTTCTCTCGGTCATTGCACTGAACTATGGCAAGCTTCTTCTCCATGGATTTTAACCAGTCGTCGGCCTCCATGGGGTCGTTAGTTTGAGTGAAGGTGGGTGGTCGAGTCCTCATGAACTCTTCCAACCTGTTATGAGCCGGTGGTAGTGGTGGCGGGGGTGCCGAAACGGGGTTGTTGTTGTTGGCCTGCAACTGACCCAAAGTTTGGATCATGGTTTGCATAAGTTGGTTCTGCATGGCTATCAACCGTTTCAGGTGGTTCTCGCCAGCTCCGGGGTTAACACGAACTTCATCGTGAACCTCGAAATAGAATACAAGATTAGAAAGTTAGGTAGATTCTCTCAACTATATGCATCAAGGTGAGTTGGACTATATATATATTAGCCCATATGAGGATGTGAACAAGTGCCGAAACATCTCACACCTCTTTCTACTTATGTGTGGAAATGGACAACGTTTTGAGACGTCCCACAACTCACACTAGGCACACAATCACAAACAATCATTGCAAGGGCTCACACAACTCCTATTCAAGGATGGTTTCCTACATCAAGGTAGTTTCAAGGCCAATATATGCATCCTAGGCTTGCACCATATGGTCAGCGTGGCTTAGCTACCAATCTGTGTCGGATATTAATCTGTGATTGTATCTAGGTGTGTAACCTACCATCAACCGTGGCTTTTGATACCAATCTGTATTTCCTATTTAGGCGTGTAACCCACTGTCAACCGTGGCTCTGATACCAATTTGTGACACCCTCAATTCTGTGGGAAAATCACGGAACCGAGAACTAATGCATATGTGTGCCCAGGATGTTCATCACACATACACATATGTTCCACAAACTGAATTCAGAATATATATAACCACGAATAACAGAGTTTATTACAATGTTTCATGAGTCTTGGACCCATGCTCATAGCGGAAGTCTTATTTCTATGCAGCGGAAGTCTTCTAACTAATGCGGAAGCGATTTAACTAATGTGGAAGCAATTCTAGGCAGCAGTGGCTCCATCTCTACTCCATTCCCACATGCAAGGTTGAGAACAGATCACACGCCTAATGCTCCACATGGTCTTCATAGAAATCCTCTCCTGCTGCTGATGATGAAATAATAATGCAAGTTTGAGTACAATAATGTACTCAGAAAGTGCGGGAAGATATGATATGTAGCTCATGACAAGGTAGGTATAAAAAGGCTTATTACAGAAAGCAAAGTTATTTACCAAAACCATGATAAAACAGTAACTCATCTTTAAGTGAATGTAATCCCAACTTATATTAAAATACCAATCATACCTCCATTATGCTCATTACCTTCCATGTCACAACCAATCAACCTCATTCTTGCTCACGAATACCTCCTCGTATTCGCTACCATTTCACGAATACCATCTCGTATTCGCTACCATCTCATCTCATAAACAACTTCGTCTCACACCGAGACCAATCTTGTTGCCATGACTCAACAGTCATGCAACCCATCTTATCACCCGGACTCAACAGTCCCCAAAACTAAGTCATAACCAAACCATCCAAAACCATAACTAGTAACCATATCCAATAACCATCCCAACTAATCATGGCAGTTGGCCAGGCACTTGTGACCGTAAGCTCGGCTATCATGATAGTTTTAAGAACTCTGCAGAGTTTGCACCTCTTTACCCACAAGTTTGTGATTTCGTCACCCGTCGGCGACTGCAGAACCTCCATTATACCAGTACACAACCGTCAGTGTATGGCCAAGAGATCACAAAATAGCCTTTACAAAGGGGCTACTAGATGTATGGACTCACTAAGGTTTCACCGGCAGGCTAGAATCTCCAATTCTCCCACCCACGGGCCCCCTCTTGTGCCATGCAGTTCCCAGGGCAGTCCTCACTCGACTCCCATTCCCCGCGCCTTTTACAGTCCATAACAATCTAGCAACTTACCTAATTACTCAGCTAAGCCGCACCCATACTTGGCCTTGTGGTGGCACTGTTATCCTGGCATGTGCATGCATGAACCGGTCCTTAGATCTACGGCAAGTAAACCACCATCTCATGCTACCTCATTCATAAACTCAGGCTTGCATAGATCTCCCTTCGATCCATGTTCATTAACAACATCAGTTTCTCATTATCGTTACGAGTGCAGTTAGCTAGACACATCTATCTCGCTTCCCAATCCCATGGACTCAGCGAAGCATAAAACAAAAACCATACCCGACTCATAAACATCCCTGGCGACAAGGGTGGTTTCATCAAAGCTAGTAAACTCCTATAAAAGGGTTTCCCATCATGTTTGACTCAGTACACACACCTTTTCGCAAAACAAAACAGTTTTTCCCAAAACATAGGATCAATATTGTCAAGGAGCACTTGCCTTGTTCTTGCGGTTCTGGTTGTTCTTGGATCTCAAAACCTTGTTGTTGCAGCTCGTCATAAACAGCTCCTTGAGCTTGTCCTGCTTACATTCTTCTCGGTCTCGAGGTCCTTCTCTGATCAGACAGATCATTGGGCTCTCTTCCGGCGATCTTCCTCACTGATCTCCGGCGATGGCTTACTCGGCGAGTTGGTGCTAGGGCTCTAAGTCATCGGCTCAGGAGTTGGAAGAGAAGTTCGTGGTTTCGGCCAAGGGTTTTGGGTTCTATTTATAACCGGGAGAAAAAGAGTCCTAATCTGATTAGACTTTGATTAAGGGTTCTATTCAGATTGTCGTTGAATCTTAACAACTTATCTTTAGTTTATTTGGTGTGGTAACATTGTGGAATTTGGGTCAGTTTCTCTTCCGTACAGGTATTTCGACGCGTACAGAATCCAAAAACCGCTCCAGAACTCGTTACCTCCTCGGTGATGAGCTCCGGAAGCTCCACGTGTCCACCGGGTCCTGGTTTCTCCCTTTCTGTAGAGGCGAGCTCCGGTTGTGCCGCGTGTCAAGCGAGCGAGACCTCCCTCTCCTTCGGAGGTGGGCTCCGTGTGCGCCATGTATCCTGGCGGTCGGGACCTCCTCTCTTATTTGGAGGTGGCTCCACGCACGCCACGTGTCAGTGCCGGACCTTCCCTCTCTCCGGAGGTAGCTCTGGTGGTGACATGTGTTCGATAGAACCGGACCTCTCGGAGGTGAGCTCCGAGATCGACATGTATCCCGCGCGACTGGTCCTCTGATTTCCGTGGTGACTAGCTCTGAAGGTGACATGTGTCCTACGGAAATGCCTTTGCTTCTTCCACAGAGGCTAGCTCTGGGGACAACATGTGTCTTCACATGGTCGGACCTCTCCCCCTTTTGCGGAGATAAGCCCCGAACCTGTCACGTAGCCAGTTTAGCGGCCGACCTCTTCCCACTTCGCAGGAACGAGCTCCAAACATGCCACATGGCCAGCGGGCCGCGGAAGTTGTCTTCGGCGCTCTCTAGGAACTAGATTCGGCTCTTATTGGCTATCTTTTTGATATTTTCTTTGTCTCCACTTCTTTTAAAATGTTTTCTCTACATGAAATATGAATACATGCAGAAACAAGAGATGAGGGTGTCACAAATATGAAGATATGTTTAATTGTAAGGACTTTGCTACAAGTTCTAGTAACAAGTTTCAAAACTGGAACTCTGTTTAAGAAATTGAAAATGACATGGGTTCTAGGGGTTTGGATTTGTTTCTAAGCAACAAAATGAAAGGCTAGGTGTCTTCCCCCTCTTCTATGTTGATTACCTTAAAAGGTTAAACATAGCAGGGGTGATCCAGAGCTCCAATGGGGCTAAGAATTTTTATGTGGGTTCCTTGTCACAAGAAAACACTCTGGACCAATATTTGGAATTATCCAATGAATAGATCACTCAGAATAATTCCCTAAGCATTTAGGCAAAAGGAATTTAATTCTGAATAAACTTGCATGTTCATGCAAAACTTAGTGAACCACAATTTCAATTATAGTTCATAGGACTTTCATGAATTTTCCTAAGATTTTTGGAGCTAATAATTTCCCAGAAATGAATTTCCAAGTTTTGGAAATTCTCTGAATGTTTCTGTATTCAATTGAACACAGCAACTTAAATTCGGAATTGCCCTGATCAAATCAACTCCAATTGAGCTGAAATTTTTACAGGAGTTTACTAAAATCCTCTAGAATGTTCTGGCAAAATTTTGAGGATTTTTAGCTTAACCAAACTCCCTCTAAAATTCTTTTCCTGAAAAGATTTAAAGAATTTTCCAGAATTAAATAATGAGTTTCATACAACTTGGGTTTCATACTTGTTTAGTACTCTATTAGAGGAATCCAACGAAATTTGTTTCACAATTTTTGGATTCTCCTACACCAGGTGGTGACCCTCCAAAGTTTAAACTAGAAACTGAAATCCCTGAAAAGTTTAAATGCCTGTCAGTGGGTCCCACCCGGCAGGCCTCCTTCTCCCTCACGCCAAACAGGGGCCGCAGCGGTGCCCTCCGGAGAGCGTCGCCGGAATAGCTTTCCCGGCCATCTCCCGACTTCAGACTCGCCGCCCCACCCTAACTCGCGACGCTGAACTCGGCTCGGGTGCCGCCGACGGCCATAGATCGCCGGGACAGGGTGCCCGACGGTGGCCGCGGCTGTTAGGGTTCCGGCGTGGTCGGGAATGCGCTACACCGCGTCAAAACAGTTGGGAAATGAGCGGAGAGCACTGTGGGAGCTCGAGGGTGTCGAAATTGGCCGCCAAACCCTGTGAAAAGGTCGGCAACATGGAGCACCACGGTGACCCGAGCTGTGTTTCCATGGCGGCCCGAACAACAGCAAGAACCCGGTCATTTCTGGCCCATAACCCTCGATTCTTGGTCGAGGAGGACCGCTAGGAAGTGAGGAAGGTGCGTGCAAGTTCGCCCGAGCTGGGGTGGACCGTGCAACCCAAATTTCGGGGTAGACCGACTCCTACCCACATGTACTAGCTTTCAGGAAACTGGGAAATTCTCCACGCTCGATCGATCAATCGCTATAAGGGTTGCAGCTACACGATTTTGAGGTTAAGGCGCACCTTTTTCATGTAGAGAAAGGGCGGTGAAAGAGGCCGTGGTGTGCTGTCCACGGGGGCCGACCTCGGTTTCCTGCCGGTGGGCCTCGGTTCTCGGCGGCGATCGTCGAATTGTAGCCAAATGAAGCGACAACACCGTGAAGTAGCGCGGTGGGTAGCTTGAGCACGTGTTTGCGCTCACATTTTCTGTGGGCGGATCGAGCAAAGGCCGAGCGGGCGCCGTTGTGCGGTGAAGAGTTGAGGAGGGCGCCGATGAGAGAAACAGAGGCAATGCGCTGGCTGGTCGCGAGGAGGAAAGCAAACACGCTCGGCTCAGCTGCTTGTGGAGTGGATCACGTAGAGAAGGGGGTGAGCTGCTGCCCGGTTGCCAGCGCGAGAGAGGAAAACAGGAGGTGGCTTCCCGGGCGGTGGCGCGCGCGGCAGCTGTTGCTGTTTGGGAGAATCCCTCGGTTGAGTGAGAGACAGAGGTGAAAAATTTGGGGGTCAAGTCTACTCAGCCCTATGACATGTGGGCCCCACAGGCAGTCCCTCTTCACCCCTCAAAAGACCCCCAAAACTTGGCAAGTGACCAATTCAAATGTTTGGAGTTTAAAACTGAGCTACATTTGGATAGTTGGGCAAATTCCATCCAAATTCAAATGTATGTTTGAATTCTTTTGCACATTTAAATCCCTTTTGGATAAATGGGTAGCAAACCTTTTCAAAAATTACTGAAACTTTGCCTACCCACTAACTTGGACCTAAGGAATCCAAATATGCAATTTGATCCTTGTGTTAGCTGCTGCAAACAAGAGTTTGAACACCACAGTTTTGAATTCCCATTGTGTTCTCCCCTCATTTGAAATTTGATTTGAACACCCAGTTTAACTTCTGATATTTAAACCCCTCCATTGCACTTGAGTACTTCAATCCTGTGGTCTTAATCCACCTAGAGTCCAAACATGCAAATGACTCTAAGTTGGTTTTAGAACAACCTCTCATGTGTTATCATATGTGTAAAAAGTTTGAACCAATCCCCTTTTTCATACACATGACACCAATATTTGTGCAAACTCATGTTTCTTTGTATTCATACTTTTGGGACCATGACATCCCTCCCCCCTTAAAAAGGGAATCTCGTCCCGAGATTACAAAATAAAGATGAGGCGGAAGGTAATTACAAAATTTAAGACAAAAGTTCCGGATAGTTCTTGTGTATGTAATTTTCACTCTCCCATGTCGCTTCTTCTGGTGTGTGATTACTCCACAGGACTTTGTAAAATTTTAATGTTTGATTTCGAGTGATCCGACTCTTCTCGTCGATAATCTTGATGGGCTGCTCGGCGTAGGTAAGATCTGGTTGTAATATCTCCATGTCTCCCGAAAGAATCTCCGTCGGCTTCTTCAAACACTTTCTCAAGTGTGAGACATGGAAGATGTCGTGGATGCCCGATAAGGATGGCGGCAGCTCCAACCAGTAGGCTACCGGCCCACACTGTCCTGTAATAATGAACGGACCCACAAAGCGAGGAGCTAGCTTTCCCTTGACCCCGAATCGATGAATTCCCTTCATCGGGGATACTCGGAGATAGACGTGATCTCCGACTTCAAAACACAAGGGTCGGCGTCGCTGGTCCGCATAACTCTTCAGGCGAGATTGAGCGGCTTTGAGGTTTTCTTGAATCAACTGGACTCGCTCTTTGACATCTTTTACAAGATTATTGCTAAAAATCACCCTCTCGCAAAATTCACACCAATTGAGTGGTGTGCGGCACTTCCTGCCATAAAGTGCTTCGTATGGTGCCATTTTAATATTGGATTGGTAACCATTGTTGTAGGAGAACTCTGCTAATGGCAAATGGTTATCCCAGTTCTTTCCATGATCTATGACATATGCCCTCAGCATATCTTCCAAAATCTGGTTCACCCTCTCCGTTTGACCGTCAGTCTGAGGATGGTATGCTGAGCTTCTGATTAGCTTTGTTCCCAGAGATTCATGTAGTTGCTCCCAGAAACGGGCAACAAATATTGAACCTCGGTCCGATATAATGGTTTTGGGGACCCCATGCAAGCACACAATTCTAGAGAGATACAACTCTGCATATTGCTTAGTATGAAATTCCGTATTCACTGGGATGAAGTGGGCAGATTTTGTTAAGCGATCAACAATCACCCAAATGGAGTCATGCTTTCCAGATGTGAGAGGCAGTCCGACAATAAAGTCCATGCTGATGTCCTCCCACTTCCATGCCGGAATACTTAATGGTTGCAGCATTCCCGCTTTCTTAATATGATCAGCTTTGACTCGCCGACATGTATCACACTCGGATACATACTTGGCAATTTCTCGCTTCATCCGAGTCCACCAAAATTTTGTTTTAAGGTCTTGATACATCTTATTGCTTCCTGGATGTATCGAGTACTTGGACATATTGAGCTTCATCCAAGATCTTCTTTCTTAGCTTCAGGTTCTGGGGTACCACGATACGGTTCTTAAACCACAACACACCTTGTTCATTTTCCCGGAAACATTTCATTTTATTCTCATTGATTCTTGCCCGGATTTTCCTCATTCCTTTAGCTCTCTTCTGGGCCTGTACAATCTCTTCTCTAATGGTAGGCACAAGAGCAAGATTATACAATGCCCCATACGGAATCACCCGCAAGCTTGGTTCTTCATCCTCATCCGGAACAACTGACATGTTATTCACGTGGGACTTACGACTGAGTGCATCAGCCACCACGTTAGCTTTGCCCGGATGGTAATGGATCTCGAGCTCATAATCTTTTATTAGTTCCAACCATCTCCGCTGCCTCATATTGATATCCTTCTGAGTGAATATATATTTGAGGCTCTTATGGTCGGTGTAGAGGTGCACTAAATTTACAAGTAAGTAGTGCCTCCACATCTTCAATGCAAGCACCACCGCAGCGAGTTCTAGATCATGGGTAGGGTAGTGCTGCTCGTGGTTGTGGAGTTGATGAGACCCATACGCGATCACACGTCTATCTTGCATTAAGACACAGCCAAGTCCAATGCCTGAGGCATCACAATAAACATCAAATGGCTTTGTTGTATCCGGTTGGGCTAACACCGGTGCCGTTGTGAGATGTTTCTTTAGAGTTTGAAATGCCTCTTCACAGGCCTCTGTCCACACATACTTGCTGCTCTTCTTCAATAACTCTGTCATTGGTTTAGCCACCTTCGAGAAGCTGGGAATAAACCTCCGGTAATAACCCGCTAGTCCTAGAAAACTGTGGATTTGATGAACTGATGTTGGAGACTCCCACATCAAGACTTGCTCAATTTTGGTTGGATCCACGGCCACACCCTCCGCTGAAATAATGTGGCCTAAAAATGGTACCTTGCTGATCCAAAATTCACACTTGCTGAATTTGGCATACAGCTTATGTTGCCGTAAGCGTTAGAGCACAATATGGAGATATTTGGCGTGCTCCTCCTCTGATTTAGAGTATACGAGAATGTCGTCGATGAAAACCACGACGAACTGATCCAACTCTGGCATGAATACAGAATTTATGAGATACATGAAGTGTGCGGGTGCATTTGTTAGCCCGAAAGACATGACTAGATACTCATAGAGCCCGTATCTAGTCGAGAAAGCTGTCTTCGATATATCCTCCGCCCTGATTTTTATCTGATGATAACCGGACCGTAAGTCCATCTTGGAGAATACTTTGGCACCCACCAACTGATCAAATAATATATCAATCCGCGGCAGTGGATATTTATTTTTGATCGTCACTGGATTCAGCGGCCGATAATCCACACATAACTGAAGTGACTCATCCTTTTTCTTCAAAAAGAGGGCTGAACAGTCCCATGGCGATGAGCTAGGTCGGATGAACCCTTTGTCCATTAAGTCCTTTAGCTGTTCTTCTAGTTCAGCTAATTCCTTCGGAGACAGTTTGTACGGCCTCCGAGATATTGGTGTAGTTCCCGGTGCTAACTCGATCTTGAATACCACATCCCTCTCAGGCGGCATCCCTGGAAGATCGTCGGGAAACACATCGGGGTACTCACGGACCACCGGAATATCCTCCAGTTTCGTGGTCACACTGTGGTACATCACTGGATTTTTGGAATTCACGGCTTCAAGTATGAGTGTTTGGAGACCGTAGGTCGGAGAGTCCAAACTAACAATCTGTGGACCAATGTCAAGAACAGCCCCGTGGTAGTTCATCCATGCCATTCCTAGAATCACATCGATCTTCTGCCCCTCTAACACAATGAGGGCCGTGGGGTATAGTTTTCCACCTAAGCACAAGGGTGCTTTGATCACCACTTCA
Source organism: Neostapfia colusana (assembly GCA_030760725.1). NCBI lineage: Eukaryota > Viridiplantae > Streptophyta > Magnoliopsida > Poales > Poaceae > Neostapfia > Neostapfia colusana. The sequence continues at coordinate 51,798,727 of JASWHV010000011.1, forward strand.
TTAGCGGCTATATTCCCACCGTGTGTGCGGATAAGGTAGTGATCTTATGGTGTAGAGGTAGGGAGCTCAGCTTTGCACACAAATAATCTGCTGATTAAATTGTGTGTAGCTCCAGAGTCAAATAAAATTAACACGGGCAGTCCATTGAGGGTGAACATCCCTGCTAGTACAGGTGCCCCATCCGTCACATCCTCTAGAGCTGTATGATAAGTGCACCCGGATTTTGGTGCTGTTCCTTGAAGCTGAGCACGGGGTTGATTTATACCCTGCCCCGGTGTAGTTTCTCTGTGGTGTATCCTTTCTGGGCACTTTCTGCTGATGTGACCCAAATAACCGCACGTGAAGCACGGTTTCTCAGCCGGTTCCAGGTTGCTCGGAGTATGGACACTGGTTGTATTCTGCTGCAGCAAGAACACTTGAGGAACAGAATAACGTGGCTGCATATACCGTTGTTGCAGCTGTCTGAATTCAGAGTATTGGGACGAACGACCTGAATGTTGTTGGAGATGTCGAGCCGGCTGCATCAGCTGACAGTTCAAGGTACTGTCTACCACCCTGTATTTATGAGGAGCACTACTGCTACTCTCTGGTGGTACATGGTTCTTTCTTTTCTCAGCCTGAACTTCCCGCTGAGCATCTTCAACCATGATGGCAGCACTCATCAATTCGTTGAAGTTCTTTCGATCAGCTAAAACGAGTCTTTCCTTTAACTTGGGGTTGAGGCTGCGGAAAAACCATTCACACTTTTGTGCCCCAGCGTTCACATGTTGAGGCGCATACTGTGCCAGCTTGTTGAACACTTGTGAATGCTCGTATGCATCCCTCCCTCCTTGTTTGAAAACCAGAAACTCCTCGAGTTTCCGTTGAATTATCCCGGAAGGAACATGATATGCAAGAAATGCCTTCCGGAATTCTGCCCATGTAAAATCATGTTCAGCTGGTAGAGAGGCGGGTTGATTTGCCCACCATGCACTGGCGGACCCGTGAAGTTGTTGCGCGCGTATAAAACCTTCTGATGTTCGGTGCATTGGAGCAACCCGAACTTACTCAATGGTACGGATCCAGCTATCCGCCACCAGAGGATCCTCAGATTCAATGAAAACCGGTAGTTGAGTTGCCAAGAACTCAACATAGGAATTCAGTTGAGGTTGGCGCAAGTCTTCGTCTTGACATCCCCCTTGACGAGATGTATTCATCACCAGGGTGCAGAGCAAGTCGCTTCTCTCGTCGCTTGCATCCGTCATGGCAACCAGAATGTCCGCCATTGTGACCGTGGGTGAAGGTCCTGGTGGCGGCTGCGGTTGCGGAGCTCGCTGCTCCCGCTGTGGAGAGTTATCACCACCACCACCACTGGAACCACCCACCTCACTCATGGAACCAGTTCGCACCATTCTGCAATTGCACGAGTTCATTATCAGTTCAACACTATAACTTTATTTATTCCATAAACAAAGTAGTGCAACACTGATACTGAAATCTTAACATGTAAGCAAAATGATTTAAGCGCAAACTGATGTAAATAACAGCAAGGATTTAAAAGGAGATTGACCAGTGCTTAAACAAGCCAGATTTTTGATCAGTTAAAATTACTTTCATAACTCAAGTTTTATATCAAAGTTAAAGTTAACTTCATATCTTTCCAACGAGTATTCCAATGCCCCATATCACCTCTGGATCAAAAGTTATAATTTCTCAAAGTTGACAGAATTTCTGGATAAAATTTGCCAGCATCTCCTTTGTATGTGGCTGACTTTATCACAGTTGTATACGCAGATACATTATGAATCTGAATCAACTTTGAACTACAAAAATGTTTCATATCTCATAACCTTTCCAACGGTGTATTGCAGGCTCCTTAGGGATTTTTCTACAGAAAGTTATGGCTTAAAAACAGAAAGGTCCAGAGAGGTTTTTCTGCTGTCCTGGTTCTGGACAGTTTGCCTTCAACTGGACTTTTCACCCAATTAACTTGTGATTTTGCTCTGGAGGTCTACAAAGAAGTTGTAGAGAACTTAAAAATCTTTCCAGAACTGTATCATACCCTTTAATTGGTTAAATATACTCAGAGTTATGCTCCGTTAAATTTCAGCAAGAATTCCTGCCAGAAACAGAGCACTCTGTTTTTGAAACCTTTAACACCTAGACCTTCTCTCATTTGAATCTTAGCTCAAAATAAGAGTTCAGTAACTAATATTTGTTTCAAGCTTCCATTTTTAGTTGAAAGTTATTTATGAGTCATTTCTTCAAAGGGAAGAGGTTATTATGTGTAGTACGGTGTCGATGCACCGTAAGAAACATGTCAGTACTACGTTGCCTCTCCAAAAGAAAATCCTAAACCGGATTATACCGGCATATCCGTTTAATCAGTGGCACTAAGACGGTCTCTCGCACACGTGTACTACACGGGATACGTACGTGGTTGGTACCTGCAGAAGAACACTCAATAGTGGTGCACTCAAAGGTTGTTTCATTTCAAACAGTTCCATATTTGAAAGTAAATACAAACGCCCGTATCATTGCCATAAGGCCGTCCTTGAGTTAAGTCACGTCTCAAGGTACATGATCGTGTTTCAACACCACACGACGGGGAACCCGAGTATATCATGAAGGGGTCGTCACGGTTGGGAATGTTATCAACCCAACTGATACCACCTACTGCCCTGCAGGGCACGCCGATGGCAAGCGCTGCGTATGTCCTCCTGGGCTATTTCCAGACGAACACACTATTGTGTTGCTGACCACACGATGGGGTCTCCACTTACTTGCCTAATGCACGCTAGGGATCAGCGTTTCATATGAACTCAGGAACATGAAGAGTCCAAGAGTTTCATATTAATGTCTCACACCAAGCTGTGAGACCTTTCCCTGACCACATTCCTCGTCAGGGGAGCTAACCGAAATTGTACCGCTTTCGGTGGCATTCCTTACCGTTCTTACCTGAACATAGGTGCGTCGTTACATAATCAAAATTCAGAACTATAACAATTATGTTAGTGCTGCCACTTTAAGTAACTATACTACTCTAGCCCTTATAGGGGCCTAATACCGTTTCCTCACCGTATCCTAAGTTTTTGTCGCAGTACGAACCTTATTCCGTGCGCTATTACCAATGCGGCTCTGATACCATGCTGTGAGGGCCCGTCGTCCCGGTTCATTCACGGGGATGGGGCACCTCGCCCGGGAATCGCATTGGGTGGTGCCGTACGATGTGGCACCCAACAGCACACATAATAAAGCGTCATATTACATAAAACAAGCGGAAGCTTACAAAGAGTTGATTTTACAAATACTTCTCAAAATAATCTACAGCGGAAGACTATTACAACTCACGTCTCATACCTATGCTAAGCAACAGAGAAGGTATCCAGCCAGCGGACCCTTCTCACTAGCAACACTATCACAGTAGCAGCGGCATGGGTTGTAATGAGTTCACCACTCGGAGAGCTTCGAGTCTCATCAGACACCCGTACTTAGCAGCGTACAGTTATTACCTGCAAAACAACTTATGCAGTATCTGTGAGCATGAAGCTCAGCAAGACTGACCCGTCACCCTAGTCATGAAACTCTACATGATGAAAATACAGGGCTGAATATAGAAGTTTGCACAAAAGGTGACCTTGAGCTATGGAGAGTCCTTACTTCCAGTTTTAAGCCACTTTTATATGCCTCGTGCAATTTACATCGAGACTCCACAATCAAACAAGAAACGCTTTATCTCGATGTCACTTGCCCGAGGTGAAAGTAACTTTAGTGAGCTACCCTAGACTCATGCGGACCTTGCGCCATCAACGTCGAGACTCCACAATCAAACAAGAAACGCTTTGCCTCGACGCTACTAGCCCAAGGTGGAAATTAAATTTAGTGAAAGTGTTGATCATTCCTCATCTCCATTATGAGGATTACTCACAAAGCATATTAAATATTTTCCCAGTTGATTACTACGTCACGACTCAGTATACAAGTATGCTCACTACCGCGAGCGACGGTGATTGCAATCAAAAACACCCGGCTGACACGACACGTACGCCCGTACTCGATGTTGCACACAGCAACCATCACTGACGTCGTACGTGGCAACCTTTCACACGACACCCAAATGTCGAACCGGTCTCACCGACTGGGATTAAGTCTCTCTACGGCAAACCCTCGTAGAGCCGACTTCTCTATCCTTTCAGCATCGGCATCAGATGGTGAGGTATACCTCGACACCCAGGTTAACATGTTACATCGGTTTCTCGGGTCCCATATAGCCAGTATGCATTCGGTACACATCTCAAACTTGTCCAGCGGGGCCGCGCACGAGAACGGGCCTTAATCGACTCAGACATAGACTAGGTTCACAGGACCACGTCCTTGATCCTTTCATCCACTGCCCGGTCTCCATTCCCAACATTGAGGATCAATTCCCAACTCTTCCGATTGATCCCCCTTAATCCCGGTTCACGAGTAGGAAAATGCCCACTCGAGTTTTGCTTCTTTTAATCCACTTTTGTTGACTTGAGATCAGCACTTATAAACAAGTGTTAACCTACTCTACATTATACTCCAGGGTTTTCTGGGTCATGCATTTGGAGTTTCATACCATCTAGACTTAATGCAAGAAACTAAATGCTAGACATATAAAGTGAATACAAATAAAACTTGTAAGTTTTGATGCAAACCAGGGCTTGCCTTTGTTTTGCAGGGGACTAATATATATATATATATATATATATATATATATATATATATATATATATATATATATAACTCAGTTAGTGAAGACCACTTGGTTTGATCTCTTGCCTCCCTCGTTTGATCTCTACTCTAATGACTTCAAGGACTTCACGTAGATGCTACACGTAATGAATTTGCACATATGTTTAATTGTAAGGACTTTGCTACAAGTTCTAGTAACAAGTTTCAAAACTGGAACTCTGTTTAAGAAATTGAAAATGACATGGGTTCTAGGGGTTTGGGTTTGTGTCTAAGCAACAAAATGAAAGGCTTGGTGTCTTCCCCCTCTTCTATGTTGACTACCTTAAAAGGTTAAACATAGCAGGGGTGATCAAGAGCTCCAATTGGTCTAAGAATTTTCATGTGGGTTCCTTATCACAAGAAAACACTCTGTACCAATATTTGGAATTATCCAATGAATAAGTCACTCAGAATATATCCCTAAGCATTTAGGCAAAAGGAATTTAATTCTGAATAAACTTACATGTTCATGCCAAACTTAGTGAACTACAATTTCAATTATAGTTCATAGGACTTGCATGAATTTTCCTAAGATTTTTGGAGCTAAGAATTTTCTAGAAATGAATTTCCATGTTTGGAAATTCTCTGAAAATGTTTCTGTATTCAATTGAACACAACAAATTAAATTCGGAATTGCCCTGATCAAATCAACTCCAATTGAGCTGAAATTTTTACAGCCGTTTACTAAATTTCTATAGAATATTCTGGCAAAATTTGAGGATTTTTTGCTTAACCAAACTCCCTCTAAAATTCTTTTGCTGGAAATATTTAAAGAATTTTCCAGAATTAAATAATGAGTTTTATACAACTTGGGTTCCACATTTGGATAGTACTCTATTAGAGGAATACAACAAAATTTGTTTCACAATTTTTGGATTCTCCTACACCAGGTGGTGACCCTCCAAAGTTTAAACTAGAAACTGAAATCCCTGAAAAGTTTAAATGCCTGTCAGTGGGTCCAACCAGGCAGACCTTCTTCTCCCTCAAGCCAAACAGGGGCCGCGGCGGCGCCCTCCGGCGAGCGTCGCCAGAATAGCTTTCCCGGCCATCTCCCGACTTAACACTCGCCGCCCCACCCTAACTCGCGACGCTGAACTCGGCTCGGGTGTCGCCGACGGCCGTAGATCGCCGGAACAGGGTGCCCGATGGTGGCCGCGGCTGTTAGGGTTCCGGTGTGGTCGGGAATGCGCTACACCGCGTCAAAACGGTTAGGAAATGAGCAGAGAGCACCGTGGGAGCTCGAGCGTGTCGAAATTGGCCACCAAACCCCGTGAAAAGGTCGGCAACATGGAGCTCCACGGTGACCCGAGCCGTTTTTCCATGGCGGCACGAACAACAGCAAGAACCTGGTCATTTCTGGCCCATATCCCTCGATTCTTGGTCGAGGAGGACCGCTAGGAAGTGAGGAAGGTGCGTGCAAGCTCGCCCGAGCTGGGGTGGACCGTTCAACCCAAATTTCGGGGTAGACCGACACCTACCCACATGTACTAGCTTTCGGGAAACTGGGAAATTCTCCACGCTCGATCGATTAATTGCTATAAGGGTTGCAGCTACACGATCTGGAGGTTAAGGCACACCTTTTTCGTGTAGAGAACGGGCGGTGAAAGCGGCCGTGGTGTGCTGTCCACGGGGGTCGACCTCGGTTTCCCGCCGGTGGGCCTTGGTTCTCGCGGCGATCGTCGAATTGTGGCCAAACGAAGCGACAACGCCGTGAAGTAGCGCGGTTGGTAGCTGGAGCACGTGCTGGCGCTCACTTTTTGTGTGGGCAGCTCGAGCAAAGGCCGAGCGGGCGCCGGTGTGCGGTGGAGAGTTGAGGAGCGGCACCGATGAGAGAAACAGAGCGCGGTGCGCTGGCTGGTCGTGAGGATGAAAGAAAACACGCTCGGCTCAGCTGCGTGGGGATTGGATCACGTAGAGAAGGGGGTGAGCTGCTGCCCGGTTGCCAGCACGAGAGAGGAAAACAGGAGGTGGCTTCCCGGGCGGTGGCGCGCGCGGCAGCTGGTGCTGTTCGGGAGAATCCCTCGGTTGAGTGAGACACATATGTGAAAAACTTGGGGGTTAAGTCTACTCAGCCCTATGACATGTGGGCCCCACAGGCAGTCCCTCTTCACCCCTCAAAAGATCCCCAAAACATGGCAAGTGACCAATTCAAATGTTTGGAGTTTAAAACTGAGCTACATTTGGATAGTTTCGCAAATTCCATCCAAATTCAAATGTATGTTTGAATTCTTTTGCACATTTAAATCCCTTTTGGATAAATGGGTAGCAAACCTTTTGAAAAATTACTGAAACTTTGCCTACCCACTAACTTGGACCTAAGGAATCCAAATATGCAATTTGATTCTTGTGTTAGCTGCTGCAAACAAGAGTTTGAACACCACAGTTTTGAATTCCCAATGTGTTCTACCCTCATTTGAAATTTGAGTTGAACACTCAGTTTAACTTCTGATTTTTAAATCCCTCCATTGCACTTGAGTACTTCAATCCTGTGGTCTTAATCCACCTAGAGTCCAAACATGCAAATGACTCTAAGTTGGTTTTAGAACAACCTCTCATGTGTTAGCATATGTGTAAAAAGTTTGAACCAATCCCCTTTTTCATACACATGACACCAATATTTGTGCAAACTCATGTTTCTTTGTATTCATACTTTTGGGACCTTTACACTATCCTAGCCCGCGACGGCGCGACGGCTTGGTGGAAGTTCAGCGACGTCGCCCCGACATGCTAGCCCGCCAAACTCAACGAACATCGGCGCTACAGCACCAGTGGATGCTCAAGAAGCTCGACATGATCGCACAAGGGCTCGGGAAAGGCTCTAACATAGCTTTCATCGTGCGCCCAAAACTTCCAGCCACGGCCGCTGTCTGGAAAGCTCAAACTATGCTGGCTACACGTGGTTTCATGCTAGGTTTGCGAAGCAAACTTGTGCGCCATCAAGTCTAGCTCGTGTGTGTGAAGTTTCGTGGCCTCTAAACAAGAATTAATTGGGAATTTCATGAATCCATACCCGAGGGTCGGTTTGCACCGATCAGAGGAAAATCTCAAAATTTGCCATCGATGATCAACTACTCGGCTGGAGCTTCGGAGGTGAGCAGAGTGGATGTAGTGCGTGTCCAACGGTGCCCTAGTTTGGCCGTGAAAAGCTTTGGGTGAGGCTGTCCAATTGAGCACCTTCCCTCAGTTTTGTTTCGGTCGCCGCGGAAATCTTGTTTTCTCGGTGTAGGAAGGGAGAACTCACTCGGTGATGGTGCGAGGAGGTCGTGGAGGAGATCGTGGTGTGGTTTTGCTGCTCTGCTGGGGCTTTCTCACGAGCTCGTAGGTGGCCGAGCGATCGATGAAGCAGCGGCAGCCTCGGTTAGGTTCTTGCACGAGAAAAAGGCAGAGCCAGGGGCTGTGGTGGTGTGGCCAAACGAAGCATGGTGTGGACTGAAAGAAGCGCATGAGTAGCTTGCCAGCACGAGGGAAACAACCGGGAGGTGTCCTCGGCGTGATATCTCGGTGTCGCCCGGTTGTTGTTCGAGGCTGTCTCGTGTGAACCGACTGAGGAAACTATACAGAGACTGTGCACTGCCAATGAAGATCTTTTGCAAACCAAACTTCCTCAATGACATGTGGGTCCCACAATAGATCCCTCTTATCCTCTAAAATAGCTCCCAAAATTTGCAAATGATGAAATTAAATTTTGGGAGTTCAAATCTGAGGTGCATTTGGATAATTGGGCAAGTTTCATCCAAATTCAAATGGGTATTTGAATTTGTTGAAATTTAAAGTCCTTTTGGAAAATGAGTTCCAAAACGTTTCAAAAATTCATAAACTTTGCATACCCACTAATTTGGACCCTAGAATTTCAAATATGAAATCTGATTTTAAATTTGGCTGCTGCAAATGAGATTTTTAGCACAACAGTTTGAAATTCATTGTGTTGCCCTCATTTGAATTTTGAGTTGAACAGATTTGTTCCAAAATCTGAATTTATCTTTCTCACACATATGGGAACTTCCAACCTTGGTTTCAAATCCCTTTTGGGTTCCAAGTTTTCAAATAATTATTTGACTTGTGTGAAGAGAGCTCTTATGTGTACTATCACATGTGAAAAAGTTTAAACAAGTCCCATTTTTCATGCATATGAAACCAACTTTGTGCAAACATCAGTTTATTTGTATTCATATTTTGGGACCTTTACATAGTGGGTGCCAGAGTATTCTCGAAGATGGATCTTTGGTCTGGATATCATCAGATTAAAATCTGGGCAGAAGATATTCCGAAGACGGCATTCTCAACGAGATACGGGCTATATGAGTATCTCGTTCTGTATTTTGGGTTGACCAACACCCTGGCACACTTTATGTACCTGATGAATTTAGTGTCCATGCCGGAGTTGCATAAATTCGTTGTGGTCTTCATCGACGATATCTTGGTGTACTCCAAGTCAGAGGAAGAACATGCTGGGCATATGCATATTGTTCTACAAAGATTGCAAGATCACCAGCTCTACGCAAAATTCAGCAAGTGTGAATTCTGGATTAATCAAGTACCTTTGCTTGGACCCATTATTTCAGCGGAGGGCATCGCTGAAGATCCGAGCAAGATTATCCAAGTGCAGAAATGGGAGTCACCAAAGTCTGTGCATGAAATCCGAAGCTTCCTCGGTTTAGCAGGATACTACCGGAGGTTCATTCCGGGTTTCTCCAAGATTGCTAAACCAATGACGGAATTATTGAAGAAGAATACCAGATTTTTGTGGGGCTCTGCCTGTGAACAAGCCTTCAAGACTATAGTGAAGCATCTCACAACAGCCCCAGTTCTTGCTCAGCCGGATACAACGAGGCCATTTGACATTTATTGCGATGCATCTGGCATCGGTCTCGGCTGCATGCCGTTGGCCTCCCACAACCATGATTCGATTTGGATAATCGTTGACCGGTTAACCAAATCAGCACACTTCATCCCTGTGCATTCCAGGTACAATGCAAAGCAGTATGTGGAGTTGTACATAGCATGGATCTTGTGCTTACATACAGTTCCCCATACCATTGTGTCCGACAGAGAATCGCTACTGGTAGCCCGTTTCTGGGAGCAGCTACACACATCCTTGGGAACCAAATTAGTTCGAAGCTCCACGTATCACCCTCAAACCGATGGGCAAACTGAGAGGGTGAATCAAATACTTGAAGATATGCTAAGAGCGTGTGCCATCTACCACGGTAAGAGCTGGGATGATCACTTACCGTTGGCGGAGTTCTCGTACAACCACAGTTATCAGACGTGAATCAAAATGGCACCATATGAAGCTCTATATGGCCGGAAGTGTCGTACACCATTGAATTGGTGCGAGTCCGATGAACGAGTAATGTTCGGGGTTGATCTCAAAGCTGCTCAATCTCGTCAAAAACAGCGATGCGGATCAGAGGCGTCGACCGCTGAATTTTGACGTCGGAGAGCACGTTTATCTTCGTGTATCTCCGATGAAAGAAATTCATCGGTTTGGTGTCAGTGGGAAACTTGCACCCCGATTCATCGGTCTGTTTGCCATCACAGAGAAGTGTGGAACCGTAGCCTATCGGCTGGAACTACTGGCAAGCCTTGTCAGTATTCACGACATATTTCACGTGTCCCAGCTGCAGAAATGTCTCAAGTTTACCGCTGCTGTCCGTACCAAAGACATCGATGAGTTGAAGCCGGATCTCACATACACCGAGCGACCTGTGCAGATTATCGACGAAAAGACCCGGATCACGAGAAACCGGACTTTGAAGATTTACAAAGTCCTTTGGAGTAATCATACCCTGGAAGAGGCGACGTGAGAAAGTGAAGATTACATGCACAAGAACTATCTGGAACTTTTGTCATAAACTTTGTAATTACCTTCCCGTCTCGCTCTTCTTTTGTAATCTCAGGACGAGATTCCTTATAAGGGGGGGGGGGGGTGTAAAGGTCCCAAAATATGTGAATACAAATGAACAAAGTTTGAAGGAAAGTTGGTTTCATATGTATGAAAAGTGGGACTTGCTTAAACTTTCACATGTGATGATGCACATAAGAGATCTCTCTACACAAGCTTTTGGTTACTTACATGCTTGGATCCAAGGTGGATTAAAACCACATATTTGAAGTCTCATGTGTAATGGAAATTTTAAAAATCAGATTTGTGAACTAAATGTTCAACTCAAATTTTAAATGAGGGTAACACAATGGAAATTTGGCAGCCAAACCAAAAATCAGATTCCATATTTGAATTCATTAGGTCCAAATTAGTGGGTATGCAAAGTTTCATGAATTTTTGAAATGTTTTGCTATCCATTTTTCAATTGGATCTAAATTCGCAATGAATTCAAATATACATTTGAATTTGGATGAAATTTGCCAAATTATCCAAATAAAGCTCAGTTTTAAACTCCAAAAGATTGGATTGGTCATTTGCCAAATTTAGGAGATAATTTAGAGGATAACAGGGAGTGAAGGGTGGGATCTATATGTCATTTAGGCAGTAAAGTTTGTAAAAGATCTTCAGTCCTCATTCTCTATTTCTTCTCTCGAGCAGAACAGAGACACAAACGGCCGACACCGAGGCACGGCACGAGCCACCTCCCGGCTGTTTTCCTTTTGCTGGCGAGCTCCCTGTGTGGTTCTCCACTCCAAGCCGTGCTCAGCTTCACCACCAACCCGAGGCGGTTCTCTGTTATCCCTTCTCCCTCGCACATGAGCACAGAGCCATCGCCACTACTGCCTCGATCGCTCAGGCACCCATAAGCTCACGTGCAAGCCTCGGCAAAGTAGCAAAACGGCACCAGGCCATCCCCTTCTTCCTCCTCGACGCGTCATCGAGTGAGCTCAGCCTCCCTACTCCGAGAACCAAAGGTTCCCGCGGCGGCCAAAAGCAAAAGCGGCAAGGAGCTTCCGTGGACAACCTCAACCGTAACTTCTCGCACCCAAGCAAGAGTGCCTTTGGATGTGCTAGACCTTTATGAATCTCACCTCCAAATCTTAGCCCAAGCCGTGGAAGCTACTCGGAGAATTTCTAGTTTTTCCTCCGGCCGGCTCAAACCGAGGTGCTGGTAAGAAAGCTTCAAATTCTTGATCAACTATTTCTTAGAGCCCACAAAACGGCACACACACGAGCTAGATGTGCTAAGGAACCTTTTTGCTTTGCAACCCTAGCATAAAATCACGTGTAGCCGGCGTATTTCGAGGTTTTCTGATGGTGCACCACCATTTTTATCTCGGGCGCATGGTGAGATCATGGTTAGAGCCATTCCCTGGCCTTTTCACCTCCCTGTTAAGCTTCTATAGCAATCACTGGTGCTGTAGGGACGAAATTCATCGAGTTTGGCTTGCTAGCACAGCAGGGCGACGTTGCCGAAGCTTCACCGAGCCACCGCATCGGTGCGAGCTAGGTTAGAGCCGTTGCCGTCTGGGGGAAGTGTTCCCCACGTATTCAGCGCATGATTTAGGCACTAGCGGCGAGTTAGAGCTCGGGGGGTGGCCAGACGGCCGGTTTCTGAGGAGCTCCGCTGAGCTCCGCCGGCGCGGGCGCGCGGGGCTGCTTGAGGTTGAAGAAGCTGCCCAAGCCCGCTGTGAGTGAGAGGGGGATTAGAGCTGGGATTTTCTGCGGCCTTGGATCACTTTGTTACAGCACCATATATCCCTGTGGCCCCATGTGTCGTAGTCTTAGGAAGTGACACGTAGCCCCGGTCCCACTGTCAGGGATTTAAACTTTTCCCGGTTTAATTCAAATTCCAGATTTTCCACAAACTTTGGAAGACCATTGAGAGGGCCCGACCTCCATCACGGGGTCATGCCGCCTCGCCTGGGGATCGCATTGGGTGGTGCCGTGTTATGCGGCACCCAACAGCACACAAATAAGGAACAATGTATTACATAAATCAAAGCGGAAGCTTACAATTGTTCTTTGTAAATAATTTACATAAAATAGCTACAGCGGAAGTCTAAAAACAGTTCACGTCGTATATCTAAGAAGCACTCGAGAAGAGGTCTAGCCCGCGGACTTCTCTCGCTAGCAACACGAAGACTTGGCAGCGGCTAGGTTCTCCAGGTGATACATGACTCGGAAGTTCTCGATTCTCACCGAAAACCTTCTTTATAGTGTCAAGGTTTACCTGCAAAACCACTTATATAGCAAGAGTGAGCACAAAGGCTCAGCAAGACTTAACCGTCTCTCCTAAAGCATGCAACTCTACATCAGGGTAACTTAAGACCTAATCCTGTAATTTTGTGAAGAGACTCGCCTACGAGTTCATCCTTAACTTTCAGATTTTTAGCCATAATAGTAGTGACCTTGCGCCTAGCAACATTGGAACTCCACAATCAAACAAGAAACGCTTTGTTCCAATGTTACTTGTCCCTAGGTGGAAAATAACTTTAGTTTGCTCTATCTCTACTTCAAACATTGTTTTCATGTAATTTACAATTATCATAACAGCATTTAAAACTTTGCAAACTATTTCCACACAACTTGATTACTACGTCACAACACAGGGAGCAAGCGGTAATCAATAACCGCGATGGACGGTGATTCGAATCAAACACTACCCGGATAACTCGACACATACACCCGCCTCTGAAGACCCAACTCTGGCGTCCTTCATTACGTCGTATGTGGCTACCTTTTGCAGGACACTAGACTGTAGAACTGGTCGCGCTGTCTCGGGCTCATAGGTCTAACGAGACGATACGGTATGCCTCTACAATCCAGTGAACCTGGTACATCGGTTTCCTGGTTCCCATATGTCAGTAAGCATCTGGTACACAACTCAATACCTGCTCCTGGGTGCCGCGCGCGCATCGGTCCTTAACCGACACAGGCAGAGCTACTCGACCAAGACCTCGTCTTGTCACTGCCTAACCATCCTGCCCGGTCTCATCTTTGGAAATGTAAAATTTAGTTTGTTCTCTTTTTCCCTCTACACCCAGGTAATCCCGTCTATAACTCACGAGTAGATTCCAACTACTCGACTTCTACCGGATGTCCTAAGCTAGTTAGCATGGCATTCTTCTACAGCATTGACCCTTTTGTACCCTCAACTCCAGGGTTCATTTGGTCATGCATTTGGAGTGTAAAACATCCTGGATCTAATGCACATACAAACTCTATACCATAAATGTGAACAAAGTAAAAACTTTATAAATAACTTAAATGCAAACCGGAGCTTGCCTTATGTTGCTGCAGGTTTAGTTCTATTTTATAGTCAGTAGCTTGGCGACGATTAAATCTTCAACTTGCTGATCCGAGTCGAGTTCCTCGTCGAACTCCTTCGGCGTGTTTCCTAACGATACGAATATGCACAGTTTTAATAGGAGTAACTGAATTATAAAACAAATGTGTTTTGGGAACTAAGAATGGTTTAGACCAAACCCTAAAGTGAGTGAAGAGCTCTGTTATGGACAAAAACAGAGAACTTTAGCTGGCAGTAGATGTTGGTTGGAGTAAAATTCAAAGAGTTATATCTAATGGACATAAGAAAGGTAGTGGAAAGAACCAGCAGAAAACTGGAGAAGATTATCTCAATTTGCTCTGAAATTTTTACAGTGTACCCTATATCTTACAGAGGTATGGCTTGCAAAATTTCAGACAAAGTTGATGGAAGATGTGGCCTAGGGAATTTTCTTACTAATTGGTTTCTCTGAAATCGTATGGCAATTATAGTGTCTTGTCATGCTCCAAATTTGGTTTTTCAGAAACATGAGAGTCTCATGAGTCCATAGGACCTGGTTTCACCATTTTTGGAGCTCCCTACACAGAGATATGAATTTTCCAAACTTGGTTAAAAGTCTGAAAATGTCTCTGTTCATTTTCCCATTTTTCAGAGACATAGAGGATTCAAACAACATTTGGCCAAGAAAATGGAGTCCAATGCCTCTGAAAATTTTACTGGAGTTCAAGTATTATTGTAAGAATGTCCGGCCCAAATTTGTGAATTTTTCAATTAACAGAACTCCTGTAAAAATTCATACAAGATTTTCCTTAAATGAATTAATGAGCCAAATCCAGGAGTTTTCATAAATATGGGCTGTACCCTTGGATAGTACTCTTTGAGAGGAATCCAACAAAATTTGTTTGACAATTTTTGGACACTCCAACACAAAGTTATGGCTCTCCAAAGTTTGAACTTAAATGGGAAAATCTGGAAAATGTTTAAATTCTGACAGTGGGTCCCACTCGTCATCCCTAACCTCCAGCCACGCGCCTAACAGAGCAGGGGCGGCTCCCTCCGGTGAGGTCGCCGGAAATGACCTTCCCGGCCACCTCCGGACCCCCTGCTGGCCGCCCCCCCCCCCCATTTTTCCCCATGCTGAACTCGTTGGTGAGGTCGCCGACGGCTGAAACTCGCCGGAAAGTGGGGCGCACCGGTAACAGCAAACCCTAGGGCTCCGGCGAGGTCGTGCGCGGTGATTTCTGCACCAAATGGTCGGTTCTTGAGCTCTAAAGCACCAGGGAATCATGGAGAAGACCCACATGAGGTCTAAACAGGCCGGGGAGAGCTCCAAACCTATCGGCACCGTGCACCCGACATGGTTCAGTGGTATACCCTCGAAAAGAACTTGAATTCCTCGCTCCACACTCAATTTCTTGGTCTAAAATCGATGGAGGAGGTGTGCTTGGCAGTTAAGAACTTGTGTGCGGAGTTTGAAACACGACCAACATGAATTGAGGATGAATTTTGCAATTCCTTACCTCAAGGTCAGTTTCGGCCGCCCGGGAGAAAAACTTGAAATTCTCCCTCTGTGATCAATGGGTTGGACTGAGTTTTGGAGGTGAGCAACTAGGCTTGTAGGTGCATGGACGGGGTGGCTTGCTTGGGCGTGAACACTGCTGGTTTGCGCTGGCCACGGTGACCAGTTCAGTTTTTCAGGGTTCACCCGAGAGCTGCAGAACTTTTGCTGTTTTCTGGTGCTAACGGGCTCGGGGCCGTGGGGGAAAGTTGCTGGCCGGCTAGAGCATCCTTGGGCGGAACTTTTTGCTGTATGGAGCTCAGGCAACCGAGCTAAGAAGGAGGGCCAGTGCTCGGGAGAAACAGAGGTGGCTGTGAGCTCTGCTGTGATCGGTTGTGAGGAGGAAATGGAATACGAGAAGCTCAGTCCAGAAAAGATCACGCCAAGGGTGCAGAATAACCACGAGCAGCTCTCCAGCACTTCTCGAGCAGCTGGGAGCTGGCGGCAGGGACCTGCTCGGTGGCGCTCGGGTGGCTTCAGTGGCTTCGAGTGAAAAACCAGAGTCTCTGTGTTTACTAACTGTGTAAGTCTAATCCTTATGACATGTGGACCCCACTGCTCTTCTCCCTCTTATCCTCTCCAAAATCTCTCAAATTTGGCACTGTGCAAACTTCAACCATGAGGAACTCAAATTCAAAAGCCATTTGGCAATTTGACAAGTTTTACCTCAGTTTCAAATTTGAATTCAAATTTCAAGGAAATTTATAAGCCCCTTTGATATTCATATCAAAGCAACTCCAAACTTTCCAAAAATTTGTCTCCCTCATAATTTGGACCTGAAGAATTCAATTATGCCTTCTGATGCTTCAATTGGCCATTGCAAATACAACTTCTTAAACAACAGTTTGAATTTCCTCTTTTGAAAATGCCCTTCTTCTTTTTAAAGTGACCCTCTTAATTCAAACTGAATTCAAATATTTATTGCACATGCCAACACTTTCATGAGTAAACAAAAGTTTTTTACAAGTCCCATTTCTTGTATTCAAACTCAACTTTATTCATAGCTCAAGTTTTCTATTTACAAGTTTTGGGACTTTTACGACCATAACTTTTGCCAGGAAACTCCAAATTTAGTTGTTCAAATTGGGTTAGATTCAGGTTGAAAAACTCTATGCAAAGATGCAACCCAATATGTATTAAAGTCATTATTTAATTCTGGAAATTTCTTTAAAAATTTTCAGAAAAAAATTTATAAGGAGTTTGGTTCGTCCAAAAGTCCTCAAATTTTGCCAGATTAATCTTTAGGATGTTATTGAACCCATGTCAATTTCTCAGCTCATTTAGAGTTTATTTGATTAGGAGAATTCGGATTTTAAGTTGCTCTGTTCAAAAGAATACAGAAACTTTTTCAGAGAATTTCCAAAACATCGAAATTCAGTTCTGGGCAATTTTTAGCTCCAAAAATCCTAGGAAAATTCATGCAAGCTCTATGAACTATAATTGAAATTGTAATTCAATAAATTTGACATGAACATGTGTGTTACCACAGAATTAATTCCTCTTTGCTTAATTGCTTAGAAAACTGTTCTGAATAAACCACTTAGTGACGAGTGCTAATTTTTGGTCCAGATGACTTTCTTGTGACAAGGAACTCACATGGAAATTTTCAGCTCCATTGGAGCTCTGGATCATCAATGTCCTATTTAACCTCTTTAGATGATTAAAACACAAGTGATGAAATGCACTTATCACTTGATCATGTTGCCTAACCCAAACCCAAACACTAGAACCAATGCCATTTAAAATTCTTAAACTCTGGTTTTAAACTTGTCATTAGATCTTGATAGCAAAAGATTTACAATTAAGTACTTATGCATATTCATAACGTGTAGCATATACGTGAGGATTGTGAAGAAATTGAAGTGGAAATCAAAGAGGGAGGAAAGCTAGTGATCAAGCCTCAAGTGATCTTCACTAACTGACACTTTTATACATTCTTAGTCACCTGCAAAACAGGCAAGCCCTAGTTTGCATTTGAGCAGTTTTATAAAGTATTTCCATTTCTAGAGATCATACTTTAAATGTTTGATTGCATTAGGTCTAGTTGATATTGAAAACCCAATAACATGACCAGAAATTCCTAAGAGAGAAAGGGTAGATTAGCACCTCCTCGAGTGGATTTGGTCTACGCTAAAGTTAGTTTGGAAGGACTGGTAGAAGTCAGGTAGTTGGAATCTACTCATGAGTTTAGGGCTTGGTTTCATCGGAGCGGGTCAAGAATAGAAACATTGAGAAAAGTTCACACTTAAGAAATGGAGACCGGGCAGGGAGATTTAGATGCAGCAGGCTGCGGACCGTGCGTGCATAGCCCTGCCTGTGTCGGTTAAGACCCATCCATACTTGGCCCTGTTGGACAAGTTTGAGTTGTGTACCAGGCGCATACTGGCTATATGGGGCCCAGGAAACCGATGTATTTTGTGAGATCAACATTGGAACCTTTCTAACTGTCTTAGGCTTTCAGCGTCAGGATAGCAGGAGGTAACTCACTCAAGAACATATCACTGCGGGTATGTACCTTGAGGGAGCTTGCTATTCGGGGCAGTTGGACTGCGTCCTGTATGGAAGAACTTGGGAAAGGTGGCCGCGTACAACATCAGTCGAGGTTGCTGCCGGCAACTCGGAGTATGGGTGTACGTGTCGTGTAGTCCAGGCGTGTACTGATTCGAATCACCGTCGCTCGCGGTCATATGAGCATACTTTCCCACTGCATCTTGATGTAGTAAGAACTGAACTGCTTTCCTTTGAATATTGATAAGGCTTATGATTTAACTTGTAATGAAACCATGCTTGCTGTAAAGATAGTGCTAATTAAAGTTTACTTCACTTTGTGCAAGAAGCATCACAACAAAATGTTTCTTGTTTGATTGTTGAGTTGCGATGCTGTTCGGCTCAAGTTCTTTAAAATGAGGCTTCAAATCTGAAAGTTAAGGATCAACTGTAGGCGGGTCCTTTATGCAAATTCACACTATAGGAAACCCGATCATTTGTGACGGCTAGAATTTCTTGTGTAGGGGAGACAGATCAGTCTTGCTGAGCCTATGTGCTCACGCTTGCTATATGAGTGGTTTTGCAGTTTAACTTCGACGCTTATGAGAAGGTTGTTCGGTGAGACTCGGAGACTTCCGAGTCGTTTAACACATGGAGAACCCAGCCGCTGCTGTTGTCTTCATGTTTCTAGCGAGAAGAGTCCACGGGCTGGACCTCTTCTCGAGTGCTCAGCAGTTATTCGAAGGGAGCTGATTATAGTCTTCCGCTGTAGTTATTTGATGTAAATTATTTACAAATAACCTTTATAAGCTTCCGCTTTTGATTTATGTAATACATGGTTCCTTAGATGTGTGCTGTTGGGTGCCGCATAACACGGCTCCACCCAATGTGATTCCCGGCCGAGCGGCAAGACCCTGTGAACGGGTGTCGGTATCTCTCATCTTTTGCCCATCCAACATAATCAGCGATGTTTGGTATATTTTTCCTCCCAAACATAAAGCTGCTCGGGACACAACCTTACTGGCAGAAATAATTCCTCCTGGTGAAGTATATGATAACTATTCATGGGAGTATTGGTGGATAGTTTGTGCTGATCCATGCATGATTTGCTGATGAAATCGTGGGTAGCACAAGAATCAAAAAGTATGAGCACGGGTATGTCTTTGATAGCGAACATTCCCGCTAACACCGGTGCTGCTTCCGGGACATCCTCAGTAGCAAGATGTTGCACACTCCCGGATTGCAATGCTGTCATGTCTACTTGAGCACGTGGCGGTATACCACCTGATGAAGATGGTTGTCCTCTGTTCAAAAACTTCTCCCGGCATTCATGAGTAAAATGCCTAAAACGACCGCACTTAAAACACGGATGTTTCTCCGGTTCTTCGCTGCCTTGCGGTTGAGCAGTTGAGGTACTTGGCTGCAGCAATGAGGCACCAGAAATCATTCATTGCTGCGGTTGTGGTTGTGCTTCAAGACGTGGTTCTTGAACAGAAAATCTTTGATGAGTTGATCTTACTGGTGGCCACCGTATTTCCCTGTATGGTGTGCGATACACCAAACGGTATTTAAGAGGAACACTAGTGGTGTTGTATTGCACATCACTCTGGTTCCTCTTTGCTGCTTGACACTCAAGTGTCGTTTGTTCTTGCAGAATCGCCGCACTGACCAACTCGGTGTAATTGCCCTTATTGAACAAAGCCAACTTCTCCCTTAAGACGGCGTTCAGGCAATAGAAGAAGTAATCACACCACGCAGCTTCGGTCGTGACATAGTCGGGAGCATATTGTGCCAAATGGTTGAACCGTTTGACATAATCGAGGACATTCGTGTCCCCTTGCTTCAACTTCTTGAATTCCTCCAACTTGGTGTAGATAATACCCGTAGGGATGTGACGAGCACAGAAAGCTTCATGAAATTCTGCCCATGAAGTTGTTGAGTGGCAAACAACGTCTTCTGATGTTCATTTCTCTTGAACACTCCAAACTTGGACTCCAAACCCGAATCCACTTATACGCTTCCACGGGTTCGGTAGCTTACGTGAAAATTGGCGGTTGAGTCGCCAAGAAGTCCAAATAGGCGTTCTGAGGTGGAACGACCTGTTGTGCTCGATGAATTATGCCTTGCTGTACCAAGGCATGTAGTAATCTGGTGTTCTCATGATTTGACTCGACCACCTGGGCCAGTACATCCACCAATACCGTTGATGGCAGTGCCTGCGGTGGAGTCGAATCATCGTCGTCCCGGCGAGAACCTTCCGCCATACTCGAAGAATGATTACGCACCATACTGCAAAATGATATTTCTGAGGGGGGTCAAAACTTGATCTCAGCAGTATGTGAAGATATGTAAAACATGACCATGCTAAAACTTTATGAAAGCATAACAGAAATTCATGTTACACATCTCCCTAAAGTAGGCACAATCAGTCCCCTTTTCTGTACAGAACAGACCTTTCCACACCTAACCCAGATTTTGATCCTGTTAACAGCATTTTCATAACTCATGTTGAATAACAAATTTAAATTTAACTTCAATATCTTTCCAACCAGGGCAAAATCACACACCAAACTTGTTGGATGTTCAGTTGAATGCAAACTGTCCAGATACAGGACAGATGCAAAACTTCTCTGGACATTTCTGTATTTCATCCATAACTTTCTCTACAAAAATCCCTAAGGGTCATGTGATACATCGTTGGAAAGGTGATCATGTGTGTTACAATTTTGTTGTTCTGAGTTTGTTTAGAATTGTCCTGTATTTTGATGTACAACTGTGATAAAAACAGCCACATACAGGGGAGATGCTGGCAAATTTTATCCAGAAATTCTGTCAACTTTGAGCAATCATAACTTTTGATCCAGAAATGATCTATGGGCATATAAGTATTCGTCTATAGAGAAGTTGTAGAGAACTTAAAAACATCTCTATAACTGTATCATACACCTCCGTTGGATAAAGCTACTCAGAGTTATGCTTTGTCAAAGTCCAGCAAAAATTCCTGCCAGAAACAGAGCACTCTGTTTTTGAGAATCTTAGACGTCTATCAATTCTCTCCTTTGAGTCTTAGTTCAAATGAAGAGCTCCGTAACTAATATTTGTTTTCAGACTTCCATTTTTAGTTGAAAGTTAGTTCATGAATTATTTCTCATAGGAAAGAAGATTATTAAGTGTAGTACGATGTCGATGCACCGTAAGACATATGACGGTACTACGTTGCCTCACCAAAGAAAATCCTAACCAGATTACAACGGCATATACGTCTCCGTAGGTGGCACTAAGAACGGTCACTCGGAAATGTATTCTTCTCATAATACGGTTTTCTTGGTCAGTGTACCTTCATAAACCACGCAATCATGGGACTCAGTCGTACAACTGAATCCGGCTCAATAATAGTTTCATACACCCGTCCTCGTCAGTCGCACTGGTATTCTCAAGCCAAAAACGCCTTGAGCTACGTGTTCACGTTACCAACCACATGACAGGGTCTCCACCTACTTGCCCATAGCACACCGGGGACTGGTGTTGCTCACATACTCCAAACGACATGAAGAGTCGTAGAGAACATATGAGCGGGTCGGGTTACCTGACACATGTGGGGCTCCACCCTTCAGCTTGTGCGCACTGGTGGACAGCACATACATGCACCCCCAAGACATGAAAAGTCCCGAGATGCATGATTTTCCAACATAATCAAGTAAGTTAGGTTGTCACCTTCATACTATGCTAATATAGTAGTCCTTATGTGGGCCTAGTACCGTTTTCTCATCATATTCTAAGTTTTTTATCGTAATACAATCCTTTTTCAGTGTGCTATTCCCAATGCAGCTATGATACCACGCTGACACGGACGCCTCGCCTCAGGGGTGGCACCCTCTCCCTAGAATCACATTGGGTGCTGCCGTGCGATGCGGCACCCAACAGCACACGTGTAAAGGATATCGTATTACATAAACATTTGAGGAAGCTTACAAAGAGTTAACTTTACAAATACTTATCTCAAAATACACTACAGAGGAAGACTAATACAACTCTCACAACTCATAATTAACTTAGCATCAAAGAAACTGTCCAGCCGACGTTTCTTACTAGCAACATGCATAACAAATAGCAGCGGCAAGGTTGCTCATGAGTATCCACTCGGAGTGTTCTGATGCTCATCGGACAACCGTACTAATAAGCGTAGAGTCAATACCTGCAAAACAACTAGTATAGTATCCGTGAGTATAAAGCTCAGCAATACTTAACCGTCGAACCTAATCATGATACTCTACATGAGGGTAAAGACATAAACATAGGAGAGCGAATTGCATAAAGAACTCACCTACATGTTGATCCTTTTTCAGGTCTTATTACCAGCAAATTAAGAATAACCTTTGGCACCTCACATCAGGAGTCCACAATCAAACAAGAAATGCTTTGCCCTGATCTAACTTGCTCACGGTGGAAATGAATCGAGTTTGCACTAATCTATTCATACAAGGTAACATCACAATGCTAGTATTAACTTCAAACAATAGTGATTAGTTCTTATCTCATGCAAGGTCTTACTACGTCATGACTGTGAGAACAAGTATGCTCAAATATCCGCGGGCGACAGTGATTCGAACCAAAAGACGCCTGGACTACATGACAAGTACGCCCGTACTCAATGTTGCCTACAGCAACCATCCCAGACTTCGTACGTGGCAGCCTTTCCCAAGTTTCACCTACGTTGAATCGATCTGATCATCCTGTACAGTAGCCTCACCTCATGGTCCACCTACCGACATGAGATGTCGAGTTACCCACATACCACACACCGGCCATCTGCCTGAGGTGACCGGAAAAGTCCCAACGCAAGCTTCCCGAGGTACATCATTTTATTGGGTCCCATATAGCAAGCATGTGTCCGGTACACAACTCAAATCACTCCAACAGGGCCGCACATGGATCGGTCCTTGACCGACATGGACAGGTCTAACGCACCCAGGCCCCTATGTCCTGTTGCTCCTACAACCTGCCTGGCCTCAACTTCAACTTGCTGACAAATTTCTGAACCAATCTTGTGTGCCCCTTTTACTCCTATTCATGCGAGTAGCGTCCAACCACTCGACTTCTACCGAATCCTACTTATGCATGGCAGTTTCTACACAATGGAAAGACATCTACCAATACTCCATGGGTTTTTCTGGTCATGCAAGAGGAGTATCAAAAAATCTAAACCTAATGCACATTTCATATCCTAACCAACAAATTGAATACAAAGTAAAAACTTAAAAGCTGTTAAATGCAAACCGGAGCTTGCCTGTTTTGCAGGGGAGTAATATATATAATCAGTTAGTGATCTTCTATCCCTTGATCCTCCGAGCATGATCAACTAATCCACACTTCAAGGGATGAATTACGTGGAACTCCATCGTCATGAACACTACTGACATGTATATGTATAAGTTTTTTTAATGCAAATTAGATAATTAAAGACTTAAAATTGTTAATAACAGAGGAATGTGTTGGAGTTCTAAGCATGAGTTTTGGGTCCCTGTTGTGAGAGGAATTAAGGAAAAACCCTCTGTCCATAAGAAGTTCTATTCACATGTTCTATGGCTCCGTAATGGACATGTGAGAAGAGCTGAAAAGATTTGGATGAAACTGAAGATCAGGAACTCCAATGACTTCAAAATTTTTACAGGAAGTCATACACTACACATTGACTTAGCTTGCCAAATTGCAGCTAAAGTGAATGGAAATTGTGTCCCAAATAATTCCTACAATATTTCTATGTATTTCCCATATGCATAAGAATGGGGAACAAGTACCGGAAGATCTAAGGCTCAACTTAAGCTGAAACTTTGCCTTTGAGTTCCTGGTCACAATAAAGTATTCTGATCCAAAATTCAGGACTTTTACTTGATTAGTTCCTCCAGAATAATTCATTAAGCAGTTACGCTAAAAATCATTAATTCTGAAGTAATATGCATTTTCATGCCCAATCAAGTGAACTAAAATTTCAATTTGAGCTCATAGAGCATTCCTGAATTACCCTAGGATTTTTTGGAGCTAAGGATTTCCTAGAATAGATTTTACAAAGAGGAAACTTTTTCTGAAAAAGTTTCTGAACAAATTAGAGTACAGCAGATTGAACTCAGCAAATTCATACTCAAATCAACTTCAAATGAGCTGAAAACATTCTAGATGTTAAATAGTATCCTAAAGAATATTCTGGAAAAATTTGGGAAATTTTGGATAAACCAAACTCCCTCAATAATTTTTTTACAGAAAATTTTAAAAGCATTATCCACAATTTAATATTTACTTTCATACAAATGGGGGGTTCCATTTTGATAGATCATTGTAAACTGAATATAACCCAATTTGAATCACCCAATTTGGATTTTCCTACACAGAGATATGAATTTCTAAAGTTCGAGCTAAATCTGGAATTAAATTTCTATTGGAAATCCCAGCTGGTTCCACTGTTTAAATCTCGGCCAATGGAATGCGAGCCACACCGGGACTATGGGGTTATCAGAGCGCATTCAGACCTGATAGAAAAGGCACAGTAAATCCAAATTTTTAATCTTCGGTTGCTGACAGCTGGGCCCAGCCCTTTTCTTCAACCTCCCGCATCTCTCTCTCTCGCGCCCCCCCCCCCGGCCGCCTCCAGGCTGGAGGATCGCCGCCTGAGGGTTTAGGAGGTCGGTAAATCCATTGGTGTTGTGCTCTCGGGCTGCCGTTTGCCGGAAACATGACGGCAACGTGTGGCGGCCTCGGGACACCTTCGGTGCCGATGACTGGTCGTCCTAGCCCGCCAAAAGCTCGGGGAGAAGACTCTACAGCACCAGTGAAACCTAGGGAAGCTCGTCGAATACGCAAACAAGAGTGGGAACGCCTCCAACTAGGTTTTCGCCATGCGTCTGAACCGTGCCACCGGTTTTGCGCTCAGGAAAACAGAATATTGTGATGTCCAAGTGCGTTCCCGAGCTAGGGTTTCAAAGAGAATGTGGTCACCAGCTAGTCTAGCTCATGTGTGCACACGTTGGTGACCTAAGAACGAATATTGAGTGAGAATTTGAAGACTTCGTACCGGCCATTCGGTTTGCACACATCGGAGCAAAAACTCCGAATTGGAGCTCGGTCGTCCACGGGTTGATCAACGGGTCGGGGAGAAATAGCACGGAGGTCTAGAGTGTCGCTGGGGGTGCTTGCTCGGCCGAGAAAGCCTCCCGGTTGGCCTGTGCACGTGCACCCCTAGTAGAGGTAGCTTTCGGCCGCCTAAAGGAATCTGTGTTGTGTAACACCCCAAAATCCTGTTAAGAGGGGAATTTAAAATTTTTTGGACGTATTGCATGTGTTGCAAAAATTCAAATTCAAACTGGAATTCAAATTAAACTCAAAACAGAAATGAAAAAGAAAAAGAAAAGGAAAAAAAACCCCCCGGCCAGTGGGCCGAAACCCACCAGCCAGCCCATTTATTCCCGCGCCAGCCCGCAGCCACGCGCCCTCCCCTCTTTCCCACTGACACGCGGGGCCCGCCAACCCTTCTTCCTCCTCGCGCCCGCGCTCGGCCGGCCGGACTCTTCTCACCTACGAATCGAAACCGCCCCGGATCCTCGTGTATCCCAGCCGAATTTCGTTCCTGGACGACGCAAACTCGATCACAACCGAACGCCGCCCTCCCCCGGCTATATAAACACCGGCATCTTCCCGATTTTCACCCGCGATCAGCTGTTTTTCTTCTCGGTGAGAACCCGAGTTTCTCCGGCCAATTTCGCTCGATCTTCGCTCGGGATTTCTCATCTAACGCGCTGATCTTGATCCACCACCTCTGGGGAACCGCGCAGGTGCAGAAAACTCGGTGGTTTGCGCTTCAAACACAGCGCCGACGAGCCTCGCCGTGAATTCACCTCGGACCTCATCGCCGACCGCTTTCCAGGACCTCCGAGCTCAAGAAAACCCCCGAGGTGAGATCCCCGACCTCCCCTCTACCGATCTATGCCATGAAATCCCAGTTTTAGGAAGAATTGAAGAAGATCCGAAGCTCTCCGGTGAGATCGGCGCCTCCCGCCGCCGCGCGCCGCCGGGCAGCGCCGCCCGCGCTCGATCAGAGCGACGTGGCCGCTTGCGCGCCGTTTATTTTAAATCGCACGGTAGAATTTAAATCCCCGCGTACCGGTTCGGCGTTATAATCTCAGCCGTCTGTTTTAATCGGACGGTCCACGTCAGCCCCGCGTTATAAAGACCGGGATTCTTACGCGCTACCCCATGGGGTTCTCGGAAAATATGAGCTGGCCCCGGAAACTTCTGATCTAGCCCCTGGAACTTCAGAAAATCATGTAAATTCATTTAAAAATCAGTTTTAGCCCCTGGACTTAATAAAAATTAGGAAAACCCCTCTGTTATGTGTAGTTAGACCCCTGGAAATTCTTAAAATAATATAATAGACCCTGTAGTGGGGTGAGTTTACCTTTTTAACCCTATGTGATATTAAATTTAGGAATTTGAATATGTGTTTAGTATTTAAAATTTAAAAGATGGGACAAACACATTGTAAATTCAAATTAAAAACTTTCCTAGTACTTGGAAAACTCTGGAGAGATAAAAATAGATTTTTGGCTGAAATGAATCTGTTTAATTGATTATTCACATTTATTAGTTATAGGGACACATTTTAAGTAGAGAATAATTCTGAAAATTGATAAAATAAATTAAATTAGTTCACATCAGAGGAGAAGTTCAAAATAATATTATTTAATATTTTAGACCAAAACCAATTCTGTTTAGATGAGGTGTCTTACTATTTTCATAATAAAGTTCACATTTAGGCATAAGAAATAAATCTGAAAATATAGCAAGCTAGGTATGAATAACTAGAAAATGATAAATGAAGTTTCCAAAATCCAAAGAATTCAGTATAGGGTTGGTAGAAGGTCTGAAGACACAGTTGGAGTAGGAAAATACTTTCCATGCACACTTGGTAGCTAGAAGGAATATCAATTGAATATAAGGAATTTATTTAAAATTGGAAACTCATATATAGTATGCAACATAAATATGAATACAAAAGTAGAAATCATATGCACATGTTTAAAAGTGCATGTAAGCCCAAAAATCAACACACATAGAGTAACCACAACACATAGGAATGGGAATGGCTTTCATAAATGGGAATGTGTGGTTTGTACGAAGTGGAAATGTGAACTATGTCTTATGGATTGTTGTTTTCTTTTGCTATGTGTGATGGTATGATGTAGAACCTGCTCCAGAGCAAGTTCTTCCTTTCCAAGATCAGGACTACCCATTCCCAGAGCAGCAGGAAGAAGGCAAGTGTCCTTGACCACTTTGTTCCTATACTAGGATGTGTAGATAGAATTATTTGCATTGTCAATTGAAAATATGAAACCCATGCTAGGATGTTTCCCTAGAATTGCATTACCTTGTTTCCTTGTAGCTTGGGTTGGGATTCATTTTATCATGTCATTTATTATTATGCATATGCTTAGCCATGCTTAGAATGGGATATTTGGGATATGAAATCATCAGTTTATTTTACCATACTCTTGAATGAAATATTGTGAGTTATGTAGAGGTAGGGATCAAGGCAAGTTGGATTTTTTTGGTTGGTGCTGGGTGCACGAGACTCGGGTTCGTGTTTAGTACTTGCCTGGATCCTAAGGACCGGTTCATGGAGCATGTAACCTGGCTTTACCGTGCCAACCACATGCTGAGATGGGGCAGCTTGGCCAATTAATTAGGTGTATCGCCAGCGTAGTATGGGTGTGCTGGATGGTGCAGGGATTAGGTGTCAGCTGGACTACCATATGAACCGCAAGGCTCAAGAGGGGGCCACTGCAGCGGGGTTGGAGCCTCTTGTATGCTGTTAGGGGTGAAACCTCAGTGGGCCCACACTCGTCGGGGATCCCTTTGTAAAGGCTTCGTAGTGA
The DNA here is from genome assembly GCA_030760725.1 of Neostapfia colusana. Lineage (NCBI taxonomy): Eukaryota > Viridiplantae > Streptophyta > Magnoliopsida > Poales > Poaceae > Neostapfia > Neostapfia colusana. Next base: position 51,826,608 of record JASWHV010000011.1, read on the forward strand.
TCCCCTGGCTACACACCTGGGAAGTGTGTATGTGGTTCGTAGCCACTGGCATAATGGAGGTTCTTTTAGTCCACCCGGCAACGGGGGATGAAATCACTACATGTGGGTACGGTGGTGCAAACTCTGCAGAGTCAAAACTGTCATGACAGCCGTGCTCACGGTCAAGAGCGGCTTGGACTTATTCATGTTTAGAGGAGTGATGGTTTTGGAAGTTAAGGATGTTAAGCGGGGAGCTTAACATTGAAAATGATGTTATGATTATTTGATTATGATGATGGGATGGGAGATTGGGACCATTTCACCTGTGTAGTAATGTAGGTGCTTAATAAGCTAAGGTGATAGGTATTAATTGCGTAGTGCTTTAACCATGAGTTCAACCTCTCCTTGCTCTAGCCATGCATAACATTCCCACACTTGCTGAGTACCATCGGTACTCAACCTTGCATATTTGTTGGTTTATATTGCTGCCCAGGTCAAGATAATGAAGTGGTGTTTAATGATCAAGACTTTGGACCCGAAGAAGGTTTCTAGGTTCATGGAGTCCCCCGGGCAAGCCTGTAATGGAGCCCACAAGAATAATATTCCGCTGCTATTTTATTTACTTGTTATGAACTTATTATCGTCCATCGAGACAAATGCTATGTAAGACTTATTTATATTCGACACCTGGCTTGTAATAAATGATGCTTCACTATTTGTCATCACATGTATGAGAAAATGATCCTGGCATACATGTGATATTCACTCGGTTGTTCTTCGGAGAAGCCGGGTGTGATAGAAGTGGTATCAGAGCCAAGGTTGCCCGTAGGAACATGGACCTAGGTAGAAATGGACGTATTTAAGGACCCTATTTTCTTAAAAACTATTTTCACAACAGTGTGAATTGAAAAGTGTTATTTAATGGGGTCACTTTATTCATCTTACCCAACTTTTATTCAAATTAGGATTTTTGTTTAAAATTTTTATCTAACTTAAGTTTAAATGCTTTATGTTTTAGATGGTTCGCATGATCCGCACCGCTCGCAAGTCCACCGGAGGGAGAGTTCCCGTAGTTGCCCTTGCCCAAAGAGAGGAGAGCCGTCCGGTGATGTACCTTTCCTACGGATTGGCAGTAGGAGGCTTGTTGCGCCGTCTTCGACGCATGCTCCAAGGCGCCGGCAACACGGGCAAGCTAATCATACACTATAGCTCCACCAGGACCATCCGTGAGAAGAGGGAAGAATGGAGTTCAGAGATGAGGATTATCCATGAAAATCAGCTGCTCAAGATCCACCGCTCTCCAGCTTGTCGAGCGACACAGGTCGATGCGGTGAAGGATGTCACCTGGGAGGCAATCACCTGTCAGAGTCACATCTATCGTCGTCACATGGACAGGACTGAGTACATGTATGTCCTCCAGCGCGAGAGTGGTACCACGGAGTACAAGTACCCGCCAGTGCAGCAGGAGACTTCCCATGAGCACATGGACTTGTGCTTGGAGGATGCTGCTATGCTTAGCACTCGATTGCAGGAGTGTCAGCAGGAGCTTCAGGATGTTCGTGACACCCTGAAGGAAACCGAGGCGTTGCTTCGAGCCTACTTGAGGGCAAGAGAAAGAGGGGATGGGAATGAACTGTGTGTCACCGTGAATGACACATGGACTCCTGACTCCCTAGATCGCCGGGCGATCAGGCGTCGTCACACTTCTCCACCAGCAGCATCCCCACCCAAAGCGGAGTCAGAAGGCAGCCGCAATAATGAGGAAGATCCCGAGGAGCCAGCTCAGTGATACGAGTAGTGTTGAGTCCTTCCCTTAGTTTAGCAGGATGTCGAGTAGTCGAGTCATTACCTTAGTTAATGGTGTGTTAATGCTTGGTGTGTGACATGAGTTGTGGAAGCCATGGGCGTTTGTCCACAACCTCGTCTTCAGGTTGTTTTGCTTTGGTGAGTGAACCCATATAAATTAAGAGTGCATATATGTTCACGTAAGACATGAAATCTTCAGAAAATATAAATGAAATAAGTTCTCAAAATATTAAAGTTTAAACAAGCAAAAACTGGTGAGTTAATACGCAATGCTTTAAATTAACATCTGGTTAATCATGATAGATGGCCGGAAGAGGAAAGGGCCGTGCTGCCAACCCCGCCAACAACAACGATGAGGCAGGCAACCCTCATCTTTCTGGAAACCAAGACAGGGGTGGACGCCATGAAGGAGTTGATCCTATCCACCAAATGCTTGAGAATCAAAATCAGCTCATCCAGAACCTGACTCAAGTGGTTGCCAACATGCACCAAGCTCCACCTCCACAAGCTGCACCACACCAACCAAGGTTGAGTGAGTTTCTAGGAACTCAACCTCCAAAGTTTGCAAGTGCTGCTGAACCCCTGGAGGCAGATGATTGGCTAAATACCATTGGGAGCAAGATGAGGATTATACAATGCCAAGGGTATGAGAGGGTGCTGTTTGCCTCTCACCAATTGCATGGACCTGCTGCTGATTGGTGGACCGCTTACGTGGCCGCCCATCATGACACTGAGAGTATCACTTGGGAAGAGTTCAAGTGTAGCTTCCGCAACCATTACATACCCAGGGGTGAACTCAAAAAAATAGGAAGGAGTTCTTGGGGTTGCAGCAAAGAAACATGACCGTGAGGGAATACCTCACTAAATTCACTCAACTCTCCCGTTATGCCCCACGGGACATAGAGACTGATGAGCAGAAACAGGATTGTTTCGTGGAAGGACTTACCGCAGAAATGCAGTGTGCAATGTCCTCCAACGAGTATGAAAGCTTCCAAAAGATGGTGGACGGAGCATTTGTGGTAGAAAGGAAGCTGAAGGCCTTGGAAAATGAAAACAAGAGGAAGGCCGGGTGGTCACACCAAGCCTCCGGGAGCAACACCCGCCCACGTCTGATGCAGCAACCCGCAGGGCAGACAGAACGTGCTGCGGTACCCTACTCAGCACCAAGAGGGTACAACCCGAACTACAGGCCTCCGGCAGCACCAATACAGCCACAACGTCAGTTCGTACAGCAGCCTCGCCCTACATATCAACCTCGACCAGCAGTGCAAGGACCCCCAAACCAACCCCAAGACAACAAAGGCCAGGCACCTAAGGTTGGGGTGCAATGTTTTAACTGTGGTGAAGTGGGGCACTACGCCCATAAGTGCCCAAAGAAGAAGCCCGCGCAGCCGCAACAGCAGAATGTAATGAAAGGACGGGTGAACCACGTCACCATGGAGGAGGCGCAAGAGGCACCCGACGTGGTAGTTGGTAAGTTTCCTACCAATTTACACATTGCAACCCTGTTGTTTGATTCTGGTGCTACCCACTAGTTCATTGCCCAAGGGTTTGTTAAGAAGGATGACCTAGCAACAACACAAATGAATCTTATGCTAGCAGTAAACTCTCCAGGTGGAGAAATAAGGACAAGACAAGTGTGTCCCAAAGTGAACCTAGACATTAATGGGGTAGTATTTACTGCTAACCTCATAGTGATAGATTCACAAGGGATAGATATTATCTTGGGTATGGATTGGTTGACCAAACATAAAGGAATCATCCATTGTTCGACCAGAACGGTGGAACTAACTCACCCTAGTGGCACAAGAGTAAAGTTTATAACAATACAAGAGCCTAGGAGGGACATTACATTAAATCAAGTTGAGGTGAAAGTGGAGGAGATCAGGACCATCAGGGAATATCCAGATGTTTTTCCGGAGGAGTTGCCAGGTGCCTCCTGATCATGAAGTGGAATTCGCAATTGAGCTAGTGACTGGAACAGCCCCGATATACAAGAGACCATATCGGATGGACTCCAAGCAGCTGGGAGAACTCAAGGATCATTTGAGAGAATTGACGGAGAAGGGGTATATTCATCCTAGTTCCTCACCTTGGGGAGCTCCAGTGATATTTGTGCCCAAGAAGGACGGAACCCAAAGGTTATGCGTGGACTACCGTGCCTTGAATGAGGTAACCATCAAGAACAAGTACCCATTACCCCGCATTGAAGACTTGTTTGATCAGTTGAGGGGAGCTTGTGTGTTCTCGAAAATTGATCTCAGGTCGGGATACCACCAACTTAAGATAAGGCAAACTGATATTCCAAAGACAGCTTTCGTATCTCGGTACGGACTGTATGTATACACCGTCATGCCTTTCGGGCTAACTAATGCCCCGGCATACTTCATGTATCCCATGAACAAGGTATTCATGGAATATCTGGACAAATTTGTGGTGGTTATCATAGATGACATTCTCGTCTTCTCCAAAGATGAAGAGGAACATGAGAAACATCTAAGGTTGGTGTTGTAGAAGCTGAGAGAACACCAACTATATGCCAAGTTGAGCAAGTGTGAGTTTTGGCTGAAGAGAGTTCCCTTCTTAGGACATATAATCTCGGAGGGAGGAATCTCCGTAGATCCCGCCAAGATCGAGGATATACAGAAGTGGAAGACCCCTGAGAATGTCGGGGACGTTCGAAGCTTCTTGGGATTGGCTGGATACTATCGACGGTTTATTGAGGGATTCTCCAAGATATCGAGACCCCTTACCAAACTGTTGGAGAAGGGAATCACATTCACATGGACACCGCAGTGCGAGATGAGTTTTCAGGAGTTAAAGAAAAGATTGACAACAGCCCCAGTGCTAGTTATGCTAGATATGCAGAAGAACTTTTCGGTGTACTGCGATGCTTCTAGAAACGGGTTGGGATGTGTTCTCATGCAAGAAGGGCTTGTTGTGGCTTATGCGTCCCGGCAGCTCCGGAAACACGAGAAGAACTATCCTACACATGACCTAGAACTAGACGCAGTGGTACACGCGTTGAAAATTTGGCGGCACTACTTGATGGGGAAGAGGACAGAGATATATACGGATCATAAGAGTTTAAAGTACATTTTCACACAGCCAGATCTCAACCTCAGACAAAGGAGATGGTTAGAGCTAACCAATAACTTTGATGCATCCTGGGAAAGCAAACGTCGTGGCAGATGCTTTAAGCCGGAAAGTGCAGGTCAATAGGTTGAGCTTGAAGGACATGCCTGCAGAATTGAAGAACGATGTTATAAGACTCAATCTATGCCTGGTGAATAGTGGTGAACCCATCGGCATAGAAGTGGACTCCACCCTAGAGCAGGACATACGCGATGGTCAAAAGAATGACGAGAAGATATAAGAAATCAGACAACTCATCAAGGAAAATAAAGCCCCTGGCTTCAGAGAGGATGAACAAGGTACGGTGTGGCATGTGAAAAGGATCTGTGTGCCTAAAGTAAAGGAGATCCGTGAATTGATTTTGAAGGAGGCTCATGATTCCGACTATTCCATTCATCCTGGGAGTACGAAGATGTACCAGGACCTCAAGAGCAGGTATTGGTGGTATGGCATGAAGCGGGATGTCGCGGAACATGTTGCCCTATGTGACACATGTCAGTTGGTGAAAGCAGAACATCAACGACCCGCGGGATTATTGCAACCACTCAAAGTGCCTGAATGAAAATGGGAAGAAATCGGTATGGATTTCATAGTGGGACTGCCTAGGACCCAATCAGGATATGATTCGATATGGGTCATCATCGACAGGCTAACCAAGGTAGCTCATTTCATCCCCGTGAAAGAAATCTACAGCGGATCCAAATTGGCAGAATTGTACATGTCAAAGATCGTGTGTTACCATGGAGTGCCGAAGAAGATAGTGTCGGATCGAGGGACACAGTTCACCTCGAGGTTCTGGTAGAAGTTGCACGAAACCATGGGAACCAATCTGAACTTTAGCTCTGCCTATCATCCCCAAACTGACGGGCAGACGGAAAGAACCAATCAGATTCTTGAGGATATGCTGAGGGCGTGTGCACTCAAAAACAATCGGAGTTTGGACAAGAACTTACCGTATGCGGAATTCTCCTACAACAACATCTATCAAGCTAGTATGAAGATGTCACCGTTCGAAGCTTTGTATGGGATGAAGTGCAGAACTCCCCTATTTTGGAACCAAACAGGGGAAAGTAAAGTGTTTGGTCCCGAAGTACTACAAGAAGCTGAGGCGAAAGTGAGGGAAATTCGCAACAACTTGAGGATAGCACAGACACGACAAAAGAGCTATGCCGATGTACGGAGAAGAGAGCTCGTTTTCATCGTGGGAGACTATGTCTATCTCAAGGTGTCCCCTATCCGAGGACTTCGTTGGTTCAAGGTGAAAGGGAAGTTGTCACCTCGATACATCGGACCTTTCAAGTTCTGGAGAGGAAAGGCAAAGTGGCGTATCAACTAGAATTACCGGCTCGCCTATCGGATGTGCACGATGTATTCCATGTGTCACAGCTCAAGAAATGTCTGAGAACGCCTGAAGAGGTGTTACCCATGAATGAGGTTAACGTAGCTGAGGATTTGTCTTATGCTGAGCAACCATCCAAGATTTTGGAACAATGGAACGCCTCACAAGAAATAAAAGAATCCGGATGTGCAAGGTGCAGTGGAAGCATCACTCGGAAGAGGAAGCAACCTGGGAGCGAGAAGATGAGCTTAAGGCACAATTTCCGGAATTGTTTTCTTAGAACCACCAATCTCGAGGACAAGATTTCTTTTAAGGGGGGTAGAGCTGTAACACCCCAAAATCCTGTTAAGAGGGGAATTTAAAAATTTTTGTACGTATTGCATGTGTTGCAAAAATTCAAATTCAAACTGGAATTCAAATTAAACTCAAAACAGAAATGAAAAAGAAAAAGAAAAGGAAAAAAATAAACCCACCAGCCGGCCCATTTATTCCCGCGCCAGCCCGCAGCCGCGCGCCCTCCCCTCTTTCCCACTGACACGCAGGGCCCACCAACCCTTCTTCCTCCTCGCGCCCGCGCTCGGCCGGCCGGACTCTTCTCACTTCCAAATCGAAACCGCCCCGGATCCTCGCGTATCCCAGCCGAATTTCGTTCCTGGACGACGCAAACTCGATCACAAACGAACGCCGCCCTCCCCCAGCTATATAAACACCGGCATCTTCCCGATTTTCACCCGCGATCGTCTGTTTTTCTTCCAGGTGAGAATCCGAGTTTCTCCGGCCAATTTCGCTCGATCTTCGCTCGGGATTTCTCATCTAACGCGCTGATCTTGATCCACCACCTCTGGGGAACCGCGCAGGTGCAGAAAACTCGGTGGTTTGCGCTTCAAACACAGCCGACGAGCCTCGCCGTGAATTCACCTCGGACCTCATCGCCGACCGCTTTCCAGGACCTCCGAGCTCAAGAAAACCCCCGAGGTGAGATCCCCGACCTCCCCTCTACCGATCTATGCCATGAAATCCCAGTTTTAGGAAGAATTGAAGAAGATCCGAAGCTCTCCGGCGAGATCGCCGCCTCCCGCCGCCGCGCGCCGCCAGGCAGCGCCGCCCGCACTCGATCAGAGCGACGTGGCCGCTTGTGCGCCGTTTACCTTAAATCGCACGGTAGAATTTAAATCCCCGCGTACCGGTTCGGCGTTATAATCTCAGCCGTCTGTTTTAAATCGGACGGTCCACGTCAGCCCCGCGTTATAAAGGCCGGGATTCTTACGCGCTACCCCCTGGGGTTCTCGGAAAATATGAGCTAGCCCCGGAAACTTCTGATCTAGCCCCTGGAACTTCAGAAAATCATGTAAATTCATTTAAAAAATCACTTTTAGCCCCTGGGCTTAATAAAATTAGGAAAACCCCTATGTTATGTGTAGTTAGACCCCTGGAAATTCTTAAAATGATATAATAGACCCTGTAGTGGTGTGAGTTTACCTTTTTAACCCTATGTGATATTAAATTTAGAAATTTGAATATGTGTTTAGTATTTAAAATTTAAAAGATGGGACAAACACATTAAATTCAAATTAAAAACTTTCCTAGTACTTGGAAAACTTTGGAGTGAGATAAAAATAGATTTTTGGCTGAAATGAATCTGTTTAATTGATTATTCATATTTATTAGTTATAGGGACACATTTTTAAGTAGAGAATAATTCTGAAAATTGATAAAATAAATTTAAATTAGTTCACATCAGAGGAGAAGTTCAAAATAATATTATTTAATATTTTAGACCAAAACCAATTCTGTTTAGATGAGGTGTCTTACTATTTTCATAATAAAGTTCACACTTAGGCATAAGAAATAAATCTGAAAATATAGCAAGCTAGGTTTGAATAACTAGAAAATGATAAATGAAGTTTCCAAAATCCAAAGAATTCAGTATAGGGTTGGTAGAAGGTCTGAAGACACAGTTGGAGTAGGAAAATACCTTCCATGCACACTTGGTAGCTAAAAGGTGTATCAATTGAATATAAGGAATCTATTTAAAATTGGAAACTCATATATAGTATGCAACACAAAGATGAATACAAAAGTAGAAATCATATGCACATGTTTAAAAGTGCATGTAAGCCCAAAAATCAACACACATAGAGTAACCACAACACATAGGAATTGGAATGGCTTTCATAAATGGGAATGTGTGGTTTGTATGAAGTGGAAGTGTGAACTATGTCTTATGGATTGTTGTTTTCTTTTGCTATGTGTGATGGTATGATGTAGAACCTGCTCCAGAGCAAGTTCTTCCTTTCCAAGATCAGGACTACCCATTCCCAGAGCAGCAGGAAGAAGGCAAGTGTCCTTGACCACTTTGTTCCTATACTAGGATGTGTAGATAGAATTATTTGCATTGTCAATTGAGAATATGAAACCCATGCTAGGATCTTTCCCTAGAATTGCATTACCTTGTTTCCTTGTAGCTTGGGTTGGGATTCATTTTATCATGTCATTTATTATTATGCATATTCTTAGCCATGCTTAGAATGGGATATTTGGGATATGAGATCATCAGTTTATTTTACTATACTCTTGAATGAGATATTGTGAGTTATGTAGAGGTAGGGATCAAGGCAAGTTGGATGTTTTGGTTGGTGCTGGGTGCACGAGTCGCGGATTTGTCACACCCGGTTTTTCCGAAGAACAACCAAGTGAATATCACATGTATGCTAGGATCATTTTCTCATACATGTGATGACAAATAGTGAAGCATCATTTATTACGAGCCAGGTGTTGAATATAAATAAGTCTTACATGGCAAATGTCTCGATGGACAATAATAAGTTCATCACAAGTAAATAAACTAGCAGCGGAATATTATTCTTGAGGGCTCCATCACAGGCGTTGCCCGAGGGGTCTCCATGAACCTAGAAACCTTCTTCGGGTCCAAAGTCTTGGTCATTATACACCACCTCATTATCTTGACCTGAGCAGCAATATAGACCAACAAATATGAAAGGTTGAGTACCAATGGTACTCAGCAAGTGTGGGAAAATTATATCATGCAAGGCTAGAACAAGGAGAGGTTGAACTCATAGTTAAAGCACTACGCAATTAATACCTATCACCTTAGCTTATTAAGCACCTACATTACTACACAGGTGAAATGGTCCCAAACTCCCATCCCATCATCAAAATCCAATAACCATAACATCATTTCCAATGTTAAGCTTCCCGCTTAACATCCACAACTTCCAAAACCATCACTCCTCTAATGATGAATAAGTCCAAGCCGCTCTTGACCGTGAGCACGGCTGTCATGACAGTTTTGACTCTGCGGAGTTTGTACCACTGTACCCACATGTAGTGATTTCATCCCCCGTTGTCGGGTGGACTAAAAGAACCTCCATTATACCAGTGGCTACGAACCACATTCACACTTCCTAGGTGTGTAGCCAGGAGATCACTTCGAAGCCTTTACAAAGGGATTCCCGACGAGCGTGTGCCCACTGAGGTTTCACCCCTAACAGCATACAAGAGGCTCCAACCCCGCTGCAGTGGCCCCCTCTTGAGCCTTGCGGTTCATATGGTAGTCCAGCTGACACCTACTCCCCGCACCATCCAACACACCCATACTACGCCGGGGATACACCTAATTAATTGGCCAAGTTGCCCCATCTCAGCATGTGGTTGGCACTATAAAGCCAGGTTACATGCTCCGTGAACCGCTCCTTAGGATCCAGGCAAGTACTAAACACAAACCCGGGTCTCGTGCACCCAGCACCAACCAAAACATCCAACTTGCCTTGATCCCTACCTCTACATAACTCATAATATCTCATTCAAGAGTATGGTAAAATAAACTGATGATCTATCTCCCAAATATCCCATTCTAAGCATGGCTAAGCATATGCATAATAATAAATGACATGATAAAATGAATCCCAACCCAAGCTACAAGGAAACAAGGTAATGCAATTCTAGGGAAACTTCCTAGCATGGGTTTCATATTTCATTTGACAATGCAAATAATTCTATCTACACATCCTAGCATAGGATCAAAGTGGTCAAGGACACTTGCCTCCTTCCTGCTGCTCTTGAAATGAGTAATCGTGATCTTGGAAAGGAATAACTTGCTCTTGAGAAGGTTCTACAGCATACCATCACACATAGCAAAAGAAAAACAACAATCCATAGGACATAGTTCACACTTCCACTTCATACAAACCACACATTCACATTTATGAAAGTCATTCACCATTATGTGTGTTGTGGTTACTCTATGTGTGTTGATTTGTGGATTGCATGCACTTTTAATCATATGTATATGATTCCTACTTTTGTGTTCACATTTATACTTACATACTATATATATGAGTTTCCAATTTAAATAAATGCCTTATATTCAATTACTACACCTTTTAACTACCAAAATGAGCATGAAAGGTATTTTCCTTCTCCATACGTGTCTTCATAATTTCTACCAACCCTAAACTGAACTCTTTGGATTTTAGAACTCCATTTATCATTTACTAGTTGCTATATTTTCAGATTCATTTCCTATGCCTAAATGTGAACTTTATTATGAAAATAACAAGACACATCATCTAAACAGAATAGGTTCTGATCTAAAATATTTACTAATATATTTTTGACCTTTTCCTCTGATGTATACTATTTTACAATTATTTTCCCTATTTTCCAGAACTATTCTTTACTTAAAAATGTGTCCCTAAATGTGAATAAGAAATTAAACAGATTCATTTCAGCCCAAAATATACTTTTATCTCACTCCAAAGTTTTCTAAATACTGAGAAAGTTTTTAATTTAATTTTAACAATATGTTCGTCCCACTTTTAAATTTTAAACACTAGCCACATATTAAATTTTCCTAAACTAAATATCAAACAGGGTTAAAAAGGTAAACTCACCCCACTACAGGGTCTATAATATTATTTTCAGAATTTCCAGGGGTCTAGCTACACTTATCAGAGGAGTTTTTCCTAATTTTTATTAAGTCCAGGGGCTAAAACTGATTTTTAAATGAATTTACATGATTTTCTGAAGTTCCAGGGGCTAGATCAGAAGTTTCCGGGGCTAGCTCTTATTTCCCGAGAACCCCAGGGGGTAGCACGTAAGATTTCCAGTCTTTATAACGCGGGGCTGACGTGGACCGTCCGATTTTAAACCGACGGCCGAGATTATAACATCGAACCGGTACGCGGGGGTTTAAACCCTACCGTGCGATTTAAAATAAATGGCGCAAAAGCGGCCACATCGCTCTGATCGAGCGCGGGCGGCGCTGCCGGCGGCGCACGGCGGCGGGAAGCGGCGATCTCGCCGGAGAGTTTCGGATCTTCGAGAATTCTCCCTAGAACTGTGATTTTATGGCATAGATCGGTGGAGGGGAGGTCGGGGATCTCACCTCGGGGGTTTTCTTGAGCTCGGAGGTCCTAGAAAGTGATCGGCAACGAGGTCCGAGGCGAAACCACGGCGAAGCTCGTCGGCGCTGTGTTTACACCGCAAGTCATCGAGTTTTCTGCACCTGTAAGGTTCCCTGGAGGCGGTGGATCAAGACCAGCGAGTTAGATCAGAATTTCCGAGCTTAGATCGGCCAGAATTCGCCGGAGAAGTCTCGGACACTTATCAGAGGTATTTTTCCTAATTTTTATTAAGTCCAGGGGCTAAAACTGATTTTTAAATGAATTTACATGATTTTCTGAAGTTCCAGGGGCTAGATCAGAAGTTTCCAGGGCTAGCTCTTATTTCCCGAGAACCCCAGGGGGTAGCACGTAAGATTTCCAGTCTTTATAACGCGGGGCTGACGTGGACCGTCCGATTTTAAACCGACGGCCGAGATTATAACATCGAATCGGTACGCGGGGGTTTAAACCCTACCGTGCGATTTAAAATAAACGGCGCGGCCACGTCGCTCTGATCGAGCGCGGGCGGCGCTGCCGGCGGCGGGAAGCGGCGATCTCGCCGGAGAGTTTCGGATCTTCGAGGATTCTCCCTAGAACTGTGATTTTATGGCATAGATGGGTGGAGGGGAGGTCGGGGATCTCACCTCGGGGTTTTCTTGAGCTCGGAGGTCCTGGAAAGTGATCGGCGACGAGGTCCGAGGCGAAACCACGGCGAAGCTCGTCGGCGCTGTGTTTACACCGCACGTCACCGAGTTTTCTGCACCTGCAAGGTTCCCCGGAGGCGGTGGATCAAGACCAGCGAGTTAGATCGGAATTTCCGAGCTTAGATCGGCCAGAATTCGCTGGAGAAGTCTCGGTTCTCACCGGAGGAAAATCGGCGGATCGCGTGGGAAAAACAGAACGAGGCCGGGGTTTTTATAGACGGAGGAGGGTGGCGGGGTGGTTTAGATCAAGTCCGCGTCGCCTACGAACAGAATTCAGCGGGGATACGCCAAAATCCTGATCGGTTTTGATTCGGGTGAGAGGGAGTCCGGCGCGGGCGCGAGGTAGAAGACGAGCTGGTGGGTCCCACCTGTCAGCGGAAGGAAACAGCGCACGCGGCTGCGGGCTGGCGCGGTTGCTGGGTGGGCCGGCTGGTGGGTTTCGGCCCACTGGCTGGTTTTTTTCTGTTTTCTCTTTTTCTTTTTCTATTTTTTTCTGATTTGAGTTTAATTTGAATTCCAGTTTGAATTTGAATTTTTGCAAAACATGCAACATGTCCAAAAATTTTTAAATTCCCCTCTTAACATGATTTAGGGTTTTAAATCAAAATTTTGGGGTGTTACAGCTCTACCCCCCTTAAAAGAAATCTCGTCCTCGAGATTGGTGTTTCTAAGAAAACAATTCCGGAAATTGTGCCTTGAGCTCATCTTCCCGCTCCCAGGTGGCTTCCTCTTCTGAGTGATGCTTCCACTGCACTTTGCACATCCGGATTCTTTTATTTCTGGTGAGGCGTTCCATTGTCTCCAAAATCTTGTATGGTTGCTCGGCATAAGACAAATCCTCAGCTACGTCCACTTCATTCATGGGTAACACCTCTTCAGGCGTCCTCAGGCATTTCTTGAGTTGTGACACATGGAATACATCGTGCACATCCGATAGACGAGCCGGTAATTCTAGTTGATACGCCACTTCGCCTTTCCTCTCCAAAACTTGAAAGGGTCCGATGTATCGAGGTGAAAACTTCCCTTTCACCTTGAACCGACGAAGTCCTCGGATAGGGGACACCTTGAGATAAACATAGTCTCCCACGTTGAAAACGAGCTCTCTTCTTCGTATATCAGCATAACTCTTTTGGCGTGTCTGTGCTATCCTCAAATTGTTGCGAATTTCCCTTACCTTTGCCTCGGCTTCTTGTAGTACTTCTGGACCAAACACTTTACTTTCCCCCGTTCGGTTCCAAAATAGGGGCGTTCTGCACTTCCTCCCGTACAAGGCTTCAAACGGTGACATCTTCATACTAGCTTGATAGCTGTTGTTATAGGAAAACTCCGCATACGGTAAGTTTTTATCCTAACTCCGATTATTTTTGAGTGCACATGCCCTCAGCATATCTTCAAGGATCTGATTGGTTCTTTCCGTCTGCCCATCAGTTTGGGGATGGTAGGCAGAACTAAAGTTCAGATGGGTTCCCATGGTTTCATGCAACTTCTTCTAGAACCTTGAGGTGAACTGTGTCCCTCGATCCGAAACAATCTTCTTTGGCACTCCATGGTAACACACGATCCTTGACATGTACAACTCTGCCAATTTAGATCCGCTGTAGCTTTCTTTCACGGGGATAAAATGAGCTACCTTAGTTAGCCTATCAATGATGACCCATATCGAATCATACCCTGATTGGGTCCTAGGCAATCCCACGATGAAATCCATGCTGATTTCTTCCCATTTCCATTCAGGCAGTTTGAGTGGTTGCAATAATCCCGCGGGTCGTTGATGTTCTGCTTTCACCAACTGACATGTGTCACATAGGGCAACATGTTCCGCGACATCTCGTTTCATGCCATACCACCAATACCTGCTCTTGAGGTTCTGGTACATTTTCGTACTCCCAGGATGAATGGAATAGTCAAAATCATGAGCCTCCTTCAAAATCAATTCACCAATCTCCTTTACTTCTAGCACACAGATTCTTTTCCCGTGCCACACCGTTCCTTGTTCATCCTCTCTAAAACCAGGAGCTTTATTTTCCTTGGTGAGTTGTCTGATCTCTCGTATCTTCTCGTCATTCTTTTGACCCTCGCGTATGTCTCGCTCTAGTGTGGAATCTACTTCCATGGCGTTGGCTTCACCACTATTTACCAGGCATAGATTGAGCCTTATAACCTCGTCCTTCAATTCTGTAGTAATGTCCTTCAAGCTCAACTTATTGACCTGCACTTTCCGACTTAAAGCATCGGCCACGATGTTTGCCTTCCCAGGATGATAGTTGATGCCCACATCAAAGTCATTGATTAGCTCTAACCATCTTCTTTGTCTGAGGTTGAGGTCTGGCTGTGTAAAAATGTACTTCAAACTCTTATGATCCGTATATATCTCTGTCCTCTTCCCCATCAAATAGTGTCGCCAAATTTTCAACGCGTGTACCACTGCGGCTAGTTCTAGGTCATGTGTAGGATAGTTCTTCTCGTGCTTCCGAAGCTGCTGGGATGCATATGCCACGACATGCCCTTCTTGCATGAGAACACATCCCAACCCGTTTCCAGAGGCATCGCAGTACACCGTAAAGTTCTTCTGCATATCTGGCATAACGAGCACTGGGGCTGTTGTCAATCTTTCCTTTAACTCCTGAAAACTCGTCTCGCACTGCGGCGTCCATCTGAATGTGATTCCCTTCTCCAACACTTTGGTGAGGGGTCTCGAGATCTTAGAGAATCCCTCAATAAACCGTCGATAGTATCCCGCCAATCCCAAAAAGCTCCGAACTTCCCCGACATTTTCAGGGGTCTTCCACTTCTGTATATCCTCTATTTTGGCAGGATCTACGGAGATTCCTCCCTCCGAGATTATATGTCCTAAGAAGGGAACTCTCTTCAGCCAAAACTCACACTTGCTCAACTTGGCATATAGTTGGTATTCTCTCAGCCTTTGCAACACCAACCTTAGATGTTTCTCATGTTTCTCTTCATCTTTGGAGAAGACGAGAATGTCATCTATGAAAACCACCACAAATTTGTCCAGATATTCCATGAATACCTTGTTTATGAGATACATGAAGTATGCCGGGGCATTAGTTAGCCCGAAAGGCATGATGGTGTATTCATACAGTCCGTACCGAGATACGAAAGCTGTCTTGGGAATATCAGATTGCCTTATCTTGAGTTGGTGGTATCCCAACCTAAGATCAATTTTCGAGAACACACAAGCGCCCCTCAACTGATCAAACAAGTCTTCAATGCGGGGTAATGTGTACTTGTTCTTGATGGTTACCTCATTCAAAGCACGGTAATCCACACATAACCTTTGGGTTCCGTCCTTCTTGGGCACAAATATCACCGGAGCTCCCCATGGTGAGGAACTAGGACGAATATACCCCTTCTCCGTCAATTCTTTCAAATGATCCTTGAGTTCTTCTAGCTGCTTGGAGTCCATCCGATAAGGTCTCTTGTATATCGGGGCTGTTCCAGGCACTAGCTCAATTGCAAATTCCACTTCACGATCAGGAGGCATACGTGACAATTCTTCCGGAAAAACATCTGGATATTCCCGGATAATCCTGATCTCCTCCACTTTCACCTCAACTTGATTTAATTTAATGTCCCTCCTAGGCTCTTGTATTGTTATAAACTTTACTCTTGTACCACTAGGGTGAGTTAGTTCCATCGTTCTGGTCGAACAATGGATGATTCCCTTATGTTTGGTCAACCAGTCCATGCCAAAAATAATATCGATCCCTTGGGAATCTATCACTATGAGGTTGGCTGTAAACACTACCCCATTAATGTCTAGATTCACCTTGGGACACACTTGTCTTGTCCTTATTTCTCCACCTGGAGAGTTTACTGCTAGCATATAATTCATTTGTGTTGTTGCTAGGTCATGTTTCTTAACAAACCCTTTAGCGATGAACGAGTGGGTAGCACCAGAATCAAACAGCAGGGTTGCAAGGTGTAAATTGGCAGGAAAGTTACCAACTACCACATCGGGTGCCTCTTGCGCTTCCTCCATAGTGACGTGGTTCACCCGTCCTCACATCACATTCTGCTGTTGTGGCTGTGCGGGCTTCTTCTTTGGGCATTTGTGGGCGTAGTGCCCCACTTCACCGCAGCTAAAACATTGCACCCCAAACTTAGGTGCCTGGCCTTTGTTGTCTTGGGGTTGGTTTGGGGGTCCTTGTACTGTTGGTCGAGGTGGATATGCAGGGCGAGGCTGCTGTACAAACTGACGTTGTGGCTGTGCTGGTGCTGCCGGAGGCCTGTAGTTCGGGTTGTACCCTCTTGGTGCTGAGTAGGGTACCGCAACACGGTTCGTCTGCCCTGCTGGTTGCTGCATCAGACGGGGGCGGGAGTTGCTACCCGAGGCTTGATGTGACCAACCGACCTTCCTCTTATTCTCATTTTCCAAGGCCTTTAGCTTCCTTTCTACCAAAAACGCTCTGTCCACCATCTTTTGGAAGCTTTCATACTCATTTGAGGACATTGCACACTGCATCTCCGCGGTAAGTCCCTCCATGAAACAATCTTGTTTCTGCTCATGTGTCTCTATGTCCCGTGGGGCATAACGGGATAGTTGAGTAAATTTAGTGAGGTATTCCCTCACAGTCATGTTACCTTGCTGCAACCCTAAAAACTCCTTCCTCTTGTTTTTGAGTTCACCTCTTGGGATGTAATGGTTGCGGAAACTACGCTTGAACTCTTCCCAAGTGATGTTCTCAGGGTCATGATGGGCGGCCACGTAGGTGGTCCACCAATCAGCAGCAGGTCCATGCAATTGATGAGAGGCAAACAGCACCCTCTCATACCCTTGGCATTGTATGATCCTCATCTTACTTTCAATGGTCTTCAGCCAATCATCTGCCTCCAGAGGTGCAGCAGCACTTGCAAACTTTGGAGGTTGAGTTCCTAGAAACTCACTCATCCTTGGTTGGCGTGGTGCAGCTTGTGGAGGTGGAACTTGATGCAAGTTGGCCACCACTTGAGTCAAGTTCTGGATAAGCTGATTCTGATTCTCCAGCATTTGGTGGAGGTGATCAACTCCTTCACGGCGACCACCCCGGTCCTGGCCTCCAGAAAGATGAGGGTTGCATGCCTCATGGTTGTTGTTGGCGGGGTTGGCAGCACGTCCTTTTCCTCTTCCGGCCATCTGGCAGAATCAACCAATGTTAATATGAAAGCATTTAGTATCATTTACTACTTTCACTTGTTTGTACTTTGAAGTGTTGAGGCTTGGTTATATTTTTTCTGAGAGTTCATTTCTCACACAAAAATAAATGCAATATTATTTCATGTGGGTTCACACACCAAAGCAAAACAATCTAAAGACGAGGCTGTGGACAATTGCTCATGGCTTCCACAACTCACGTCACACACCAAGCATTATCACCCCATTAACTTAACTTAACGACTCGACTATGCGACATCTTGCTAGCTAAGGGAAGGATCCTACACTACTCGTTTTCTTGAGCAGGCTCCTCGGGATCTTCCTCATCATTTCGGCTTCCTTCTAACTCTGCTTTGGATGGGGAGGCTGCTGGTGGAGAAGTGCGACGACGCCTGATCGCACGACGATCTGGGGAGTCAGGAGTCCATGTATCATTCACGGTGACACACAGTTCATTCCCATCTCCTCTTTCTCTCGCCCTCAAGCAGGCTCGCAGCAACGCCTCCGTTTTCTTCAAGGTGTCTCAGACATCCTGAAGCTCTTGTTGACACTCCTGCAGTCGAGTGCTGAGCATAGAAGCATCCTCCAGGCACAAGTCCATGTGCTCATGAGAAGTCCCTTGCTGCACCGGCGGGTACTTGTATTCCGTGGTACCACTCTCACGCTGGAGCACATACATGTACTCAGTTTTGTCCAAGTGGCGATGATAGATGTGACTCTGGCAGGTGATGGCCTCCCAGGTGACATCTTTCTCCGCATCGACCTCTGTTGCTCTACAAGCTGGAGAGTGGTGGATCTTAAGCAGCTGATTTTCGTGTATAATATTCATCTCTGAACTCCATTCTTCCCTCTTCTCATGGATGGTCCTGGTGGAGTTATAGTGGATGATTAGTTGGCCCGTATTGCCGGCGGCTTCGAGCATACGCCGAAGACGGCGCAATAAGCCTCCTACTGCCAATCCGTAGGAAAGGTATGTAACCGGACGACTCTCCTCTCTTTCGGCAAGGGCATCTACGGGAACTCTCCCTCCTGTTCACTTGCGAGCGGTGCGAATCATGCGAACCATCTAAAACAAAAAGCATTTAAACTTAGGTTAGTTAAACTTTTCAAACAAAAATCCTATTTTGAATGAAAATTAGGGTAAGATGAAGAAAGTGACTCATTAAATAACACTTTTCAACACACACCTTGTAAAAATAGTTTTTAAGAAAATAGGGCCCTAAAATACGTCCATTTCTACCTAGGTCCATGTTCCTACGGGCAACCTTGGCTCTGATACCACCTCTGTCACACCCGGTTTTTCCGAAGAACAACCAAGTGAATATCACATGTATGCCAGGATCATTTTCTCATACATGTGATGACAAATAGTGAAGCATCATTTATTACAAGCCAGGTGTCGAATATAAATAAGTCTTACATGGCAAATGTCTCGATGGACAATAATAAGTTCATCACAAGTAAATAAACTAGCAGCGGAATATTATTCTTGAGGGCTCCATCACAGGCATTGCCCGGGGGGTCTCCATGAACCTAGAAACCTTCTTCGGGTCCAAAGTCTTGGTCATTATACACCACCTCATTATCTTGACCTGAGCAGCAATATAGACCAACAAATATGCAAGGTTGAGTACCAATGGTACTCAGCAAGTGTGGGAAAATTATATCATGCATGGCTAGAACAAGGAGAGGTTGAACTCATGGTTAAAGCACTACGCAATTAATACCTATCACCTTAGCTTATTAAGCACCTACATTACTACACAGGTGAAATGGTCCCAAACTCCCATCCCATCATCAAAATCCAATAACCATAACATCATTTCCAATGTTAAGCTTCCCGCTTAACATCCACAACTTCCAAAACCATCACTCCTCTAATCATGAATAAGTCCAAGCCGCTCTTGACCGTGAGCACGGCTGTCATGACAGTTTTGACTCTGCAGAGTTTGTACCACTGTACCCACATGTAGTGATTTCATCCCCTGTTGCCGGGTGGACTAAAAGAACCTCCATTATGCCAGTGGCTACAAACCACATTCACACTTCCTAGGTGTGTAGCCAGGAGATCACTACGAAGCCTTTACAAAGGGATTCCCGACGAGCGTGGGCCC
The DNA here is from genome assembly GCA_030760725.1 of Neostapfia colusana. Lineage (NCBI taxonomy): Eukaryota > Viridiplantae > Streptophyta > Magnoliopsida > Poales > Poaceae > Neostapfia > Neostapfia colusana. The sequence continues at coordinate 51,846,245 of JASWHV010000011.1, forward strand.
ACTGAGGTTTCACCCCTAACAGCATACAAGAGGCTCCAACCCCGCTGCAGTGGCCCCCTCTTGAGCCTTGCGGTTCATATGGTAGTCCAGCTGACACATACTCCCCGCACCATCCAACACACCCATACTACGCCGGGGATACACCTAATTAATTGGCCAAGCTGCCCCATCTCAGCATGTGGTTGGCACTGTAAAGCCAGGTTACATGCTCCATGAACCGGTCCTTAGGATCCAGGCAAGTACTAAACACAAACCCGAGTCTCGTGCACCCAGCACCAACCAAAACATCCAACTTGCCTTGATCCCTACCTCTACATAACTCATAATATCTCATTCAAGAGTATGGTAAAATAAACTGATGATCTATCTCCCAAATATCCCATTCTAAGCATGGCTAAGCATATGCATAATAATAAATGACATGATAAAATGAATCCCAACCCAAGTTACAAGGAAACAAGGTAATGCAATTCTAGGGAAACTTCCTAGCATGGGTTTCATATTTCATTTGACAATGCAAATAATTCTATCTACACATCCTAGCATAGGATCAAAGTGGTCAAGGACACATGCCTCCTTCCTGCTGCTCTTGAAATGAGTAATCCTGATCTTGGAAAGGAACAACTTGCTCTTGAGCAGGTTCTACATCATACCATCACACATAGCAAAAGAAAAACAACAATCCATAAGACATAGTTCACACTTCCACTTCATACAAACCACACATTCACATTTATGGAAGTCATTCACCATTATGTGTGTTGTGGTTACTCTATGTGTGTTGATTTGTGGATTGCATGCACTTTTAATCATATGTATATGATTCCTACTTTTGTGTTCACATTTATACTTACATACTATATATATAAGTTTCCAATTTAAATAAATGCCTTATATTCAATTACTACACCTTTTAACTACCAAATAAGCATGAAAGGTATTTTTCTTCTCCATATGTGTCTTCATAATTTCTACCAACCATAAACTGAACTCTTTGGATTTTAGAACTCCATTTATCATTTACTAGTTGCTATATTTTCAGATTCATTTCCTATGCCTAAATGTGAACTTTATTATGAAAATAACAAGACACATCATATAAACAGAATAGATTCTGATCTAAAATATTTACTAATATATTTTTTACCTTTTCCTCTGATGTATACTATTTTACAATTATTTTCCCTATTTTCCAGAACTATTCTTTACTTAAAAATGTGTCCCTAAATGTAAATAAGAAATTAAACAGATTCATTTCAGCCCAAAATATATTTTTATCTCACTCCAAAGTTTTCTAAATACTGAGAAAGTTTATAATTTAATTTTAACAATATGTTTGTCCCACTTTTAAATTTTAAACACTAGCCACATATTAAATTTTCCTAAACTAAATATCAAACAGGGTTAAAAAGGTAAACTCACCCCACTACAGGGTCTATAATATTATTTTCAGAATTTCCAGGGGTCTAGCTACACTTATCAGAGGTGTTTTTCCTAATTTTTATTAAGTCCAGGGGCTAAAACTGATTTTTAAATGAATTTACATGATTTTCTGAAGTTCCAGGGGCTAGATCAGAAGTTTCCGGGGCTAGCTCTTATTTCCCGAGAACCCCAGGGGGTAGCACGTAAGATTTCCAGTCTTTATAACGTGGGGGCTGACGTGGACCGTCCAATTTTAAACCGACGGCCGAGATTATAACATCGAACCGGTACGAGGGGGTTTAAACCCTACCGTGCGATTTAAAATAAACGGCGCACAAGCGGCCACGTCGCTCTGATCGAGCGCGGGCGGCGCTGCCGGCGGCGCACGGCGGCGGGAAGCGGCGATCTCGCCGGAGAGTTTCGGATCTTCGAGAATTCTCCCTAGAATTGTGATTTTATGGCATAGATCGGTGGAGGGGAGGTCGGGGATCTCACCTCGGGGGTTTTCTTGAGCTCGGAGGTCCTGGAAAGTGATCGGCGACGAGGTCCGAGGCGAAACCACGGCGAAGCTCGTCGGCGCTGTGTTTACACCGCAAGACACCGAGTTTTCTGCACCTGCAAGGTTCCCCGGAGGCGGTGGATCAAGACCAGCGAGTTAGATCAGAATTTCTGAGCTTAGATCGGCCAGAATTCGCCGGAGAAGTCTCGGTTCTCACCGGAGGAAAATCGGCGGATCGCGTGGGAAAAACAGAACGAGGCCGGGGATTTTATAGACGGGGGATGGCGGCGGGGTGGTTTAGATCAAGTCCGCGTCGCCTACGAACAGAATTCAGCGGGGATACGCCGAAATCCCGATCGGTTTTGATTCGGGTGAGAGGGAATCCGGCGCGGGCGCGAGGTAGAAGACGAGCTGGTGGGTCCCACCTGTCAGCGGAAGGAAACAGCGCGCGCGGCTGCGGGCTGGCGCGGTTGCTGGGTGGGCCGGCTGGTGGGTTTCGGCCCACTGGCCGGTTTTTTTTCTGTTTTCTCTTTTTCTTTTTCTATTTTTTCTGATTTGAGTTTAATTTGAATTCCAGTTTGAATTTGAATTTTTGCAAAACATGCAACACGTCCAAAAATTTTTAAATTCCCCTCTTAACATGATTTAGGGTTTTAAATCAAAATTTTGGGGTGTTACAGGGTTTGTGTTTAGTACTTGCCTGGATCCTAAGGTCCGGTTCATGGAGCATGTAACCTGGCTTTACCGTGCCAACCACATGCTGAGATGGGGCAGCTTGGCCAATTAATTAGGTGTATCCCAGGTGTAGTATGGGTGTGCTGGATGGTGCGGGGAATAGGTGTCAGCTGGACTACCATATGAACCGCAAGGCTCAAGAGGGGGCCACTGCAGCGGGGTTGGAGCCTCTTGTATGCTGTTAGGGGTGAAACCTCAGTGGGCCCACGCTCGTCGGGAATCCCTTTGTAAAGGCTTCGTAGTGATTTCCTGGCTACAGACATGGGAAGTGTGTATGTGGTTCGTAGCCACTGGCATAATGGAGGTTCTTTTAGTCCACCCGGTAACAGGGGATGAAATCACTACATGTGGGTACAGTGGTGCAAACTCTGCAGAGTCAAAACTGTCATGACAGCCGTGCTCACGGTCATGAGCGGCTTGGACTTATTCATGATTAGAGGAGTGATGGTTTTGGAAGTTAAGGATGTTAAGCAGGGATCTTAACATTGAAAATGATGTTATGGTTATTTGATTATGATGATGGGATGGGAGATTGGGACCATTTCACCTGTGTAGTAATGTAGGTGCTTAATAAGCTAAGGTGATAGGTATTAATTGCGTAGTGCTTTAACCATGAGTTCAACCTCTCCTTGCTCTAGCCATGCATGACATAACTTTCCCACACTTGCTGAGTACCATCGGTACTCAACCTTGCATATTTGTTGGTTTATATTGCTGCTCAGGTCAAGATAATGAAGTGGTGTTTAATGATCAAGACTATGGACCCGAAGAAGGTTTCTAGGTTCATGGAGTCCCCGGGCAACGCCTGTAACGGAGCCCATAAGAATAATATTCCGCTGCTATTTTATTTACTTGTTATGAACTTATTATCGTCCATCGAGACATATGCTATGTAAGACGTATTTATATTCGACACCTGGCTTGTAATAAATGATGCTTCACTATTTGTCATCACATGAATGAGAAAATGATCCTGGCATACATGTGATATTCACTCGGTTGTTCTTCGGAGAAACCGGGTGTGACATGTTGTCGGGTGAGGGAAGCCGGAACTTGCTTGTTTTTCGCGCCGAGGAGGTGTAGGATGATCCCTCAGTGCCGTTTTGCGGTTTAGAGCGGCGCTGTGTGCAAGCTTTTGCCGGTGCACCGAAACACAGAGCAGAGGTGAGCGGCCTGGTTTCTTGCGCGAGGAGGAAGCAAAGCTTTGGTTTTGCACTTTGTGAGTAAAACGGTCACGCCGGGGGCTGAGAGCGACCATGAGCTGCTCGCTAGCGTGATTGGATCAATGAGGAACGTGGCTCGGTGTTGCACTAGGTGGCGCCTGGAGAGTGTTCGGCCCGTGTTCGAGGAGAACAGAGACAGAGGACCCGATGACTTCGGTTGCAAGTCTATGTGGCTCACTGACCAGTGGGGTCAACTCTTTTTTCTCTTCTTATCCTCACAATTATTACCCCCAAAAGAGCTTCATCTGGGTAAATCTACTCAATCTTATATTTCTGGAATTTTAAAAGTTGCTGGATTTTGAATTACCCGATTTCAGTTTGAATTTGGCTTGCAAATTTAAATTCAGCTAAAATTTGGAATTTCTCCAGCTCACCCTAAAATCAGAAGGTTGCCATCCCAAATTTCCTCAAATTCAAAGGTTTGAGGCTGCATGTGTATTCAAAAGGTTGGCAACAATTTGAGGTGAGCATTTCGAGTTCAAAATCTGATTTTTAACCTCTTCCATGCAAAGGAGTAAGTCACACATGGTGTTTCATTCCCTATTGGTTCAAAACATTCAAATGAAAATTTGAGCCCTTTTTATGAACACCCATGTGCACCATCATGTGTATAGAAGTTTTTGTAAGTCCCATTTCATGAATTTGAAACACATGTCATTCAAGCTTTGGTTTATTTCATATACATTTCTTGGACTTTTACAATGGACACAAACAACTGAAAATCTGACCTTATATTGGACTCTCCAGTCCAAACTCGCAACCAACTCAAAATCAGCTATATTCTGGCCAAAACAACCTGATTTCCTAACAAAACGCGCGTTCGAACAACCCGATTCCGACTACATCCCGGATTCACGTCCGAACCGACCTAAAACTAACTTTCTCACGTCCGAACATGCTGGAATCACACCACAAACGTGTGACAACCTCCACACATGTTCAAACACCTTCACCAAACATTGGAACCATGTTGCCACATCCATGCACTCCTTACACACGTGCAACACCTTCTAACACGTTCAACTTTCACTTTTCATTGCCCAAATATGTTGGAATCATGTCACAACCTTGTGCCATCCCTGCACTTGTGCCCATGACTTCCACAAATGTTTGCAACACCATTTACACGTCCCAAACATCTTCATATGCACCATTATCGATTCAATCATGCTGTATGACACCTTTGATCGCCTCAACGACAATTCCGACTAAATTTTGTTGTGGAACCTCACTTCTCCCTAAGTTTAGTTCGAGGATCACCATCACCAGCCATGTCTAGACCTAAAGCAACACCCGCACATGAGCTAACAACAAATTCCTTGCGATCACAAGTCCATGACTTGACTCTGATTACTTCACACCACAACACTTTGTATGACAGCCTCAAACAAACATATTGTTCACAATCAAACCACTAAAACCACCATAAAACCTCAAAAACTCAATCCATAAGAACTAGGCATTCTCTTCTATACGTCAAAGGCAAGCTTAACACTTCCCATGTCAAACCACACGTCAAGCACCACATGAATGCTCAAAACTTTACATGAACCTCACTATAACACTCCATTGCCAATGTATTAAGCACCTAGATCCTACAGTCTCTCCTTTGATGAATGCATTGACAACATCAGCTAAAACTGAACATTGGCTCATTCACATTTTATTAAAAGTTTTGACAAAAAAATTTCTCTCCCCTTTCTGAAGAAACTCTCCCGCTTAACAAATTCTTCCCCTAAGGATGTTACTCCCCATGGGTAGAATGTGTAAAGCACTTGTGAATGTGCAATGTGTGACCAAATTTCTCCCTCTTTGACAATGTATTCATCAAGATACAATAGAGAGAAATTTTAAATCTGATATGAGCATAATATGACATACATATAGAACAGAGCTCATCCAAGCCATACTATCAAGTAACTTACACTATCACATCAATGAAGTACATAAAGTAGCTTAAGCCATATCAGATATCAAATGTATTACAATTTAAGCAAGCCATGATCTCTCTAACTCAACTATTTTAAAATTTGAAAGCAAGACACATATTGCTGTATTTTCTTTATCTTTCATTATAAAAGCAAAAATTGCATGTATTTTGCTAGAGATTATATGCAACGTCAGCCTTATTCTAACCAACCAAGCCAAGCCTATGTCAATGGACAATCAGAAGCTTAAGGCCACGGTTTTAATCATACACAAAAGAAGAAGTGTGATAAGAAATCTCAAAAGAAGAAGTGTGATGCATGCATATCCTCTTGATCTTTCTTGTTTTTTTACTTTGATCATGGCTGTTGTATATTTAAATTTTTTCATGATTGAAAGTATTTGTGATCATGCAACATGATCAAAACAGAAAAGAAAGTTTTATTGTTACCATGTAACACCCTCAAAATTACTACCATGCATTGCATACAATTTTCATATAGAGAAGCATTTAAAAAGAAGAAGAAATAAAGAGAGGAATATAGAAGCAAATAAAATAGTAGAAGGGCATAAAAATAGAAAATAACGGAAATAAATAGAAAAGGAAAAGAAATAAAAAGAAAAAACAAAATTGGGCCACCCCAAGTATTCCACAAAATTCCCCAATTTCCCCTAAATTCACCTCTCCCCTAATTTTCCCAATTTTTCCTAATTTTCCTGATTTCCCCAAATTCCCCAAGGGAATTTCCCCCCATATTTGGGGGGAATTTCCCCCAATTTGGCCACACCAATTAAAGGGGGGACCTAACGGGCCCCACCCCTTGGCCACAGATCATTAAGGGGGGGGACCCTGGCCCCCCCTTGTGGATTTTTGTGTGCTTTTATTTCTCAGTTAATCTCAGCCATTGGTGGAAAATGAATAATAAAATCCCAGCCCCTAGCTCCCACCTCTTTTAAAATTAAATCTCAGCCATTGGATAATTGAGTTGCTAAAATCCTAGCCACCCTAGCTCTTTTTCCCCGCTTATAAATAAACCCCCCCTAGCCGCCACCCCCACCCCTCTATTTTGGCCGCTGCCCTCCCTTGCTGCTAGCCTAGTCGCTGCCCCCCCTAGCTAGAGTTTTGCCGCCGTCGAGCTCCGTCATGCCTCGCCATCGCCGGAAAAGAAGCCCCTGACGTTCTGCCCTAGCCACAGCCTCGTAATTCTCCATAGAAAATCTACCGCTGCTGCTATTGCAATGAAGAAGGTTCAGCCGCCAGGAAGAGAGGGGAACAAGTGAGATAGGTTTCCATTACCCCTCTTACAACGTCGGCGCTGTTTCTACGAACCCGTTTTCTTCACCCCTGCGAGCAGAAAATTCTGCATGTGGACAGACTATGTTTTGGTCAATTTTTGACGGTGGAATTGATCTACACATTGTGTCAAGATCATAACCACGTCTAAACTTGATCCCAGCAACCTTGATCATCATAAAACCCCATGGAAGCCTACTAAAACATGCAAGAACACGTACAAACTGATTTTCATAAACTGCACCATAGGAATTGCATTCATCCATCTCATTGCATCTTGAGTAAGGTTTGTGCATGATAATTGATTGCTGTAAGTTTTGCATGTGTGTGGTCGTGAGTAGAAGGACACGCTCAAGAGGCCATGCACGAGGAGCTACAGCACCAAGATTTCGAGACGCTTGAGCAACACAAACAGCGGGAGCAAGGCAAGTGCCCCTTGACCATATTGATCACATGTTTTTGAAACTGTTTTGATTGCGAAAACTTGTATGCTTGTGTCAACTTGATGGGACACCCTTTTATAGGAGTTTAGTAGTTTTGTTAGCCATCCTTGTCACCGGGAAATATGATGAGTCGGGTATGGTCGTTTTTCCTTTTTGCTTTGCTTAACTTACGGGATACGGGAAGCTTAAATAAAACTTGTTAGCTACTGCACTCATATGAATAAAGATGATAAGAACTTGGTGATGTTAATGAGCATGGAATTGTGGAGATCTAGGCGATTTTGGTTCATGGATGTCTCAGAATTCGATGGTGGTTTTCTTGCTGTAGATCTAAGGACCGGTTCATGCGAGCACATGGCAGGAAAATAGTGTCACCACAAGGGCAAATATGGGTGCGACTTAGCTGACTAATTAGGTGTGTTGCTAGCTTGTTATGGACCATTGGATGGTGCGGGGAATGGGAGTCAAGGAGGACTGCCCTGGGAACTGCATGGCATAAGAGGTAGCCCGTGGGTGGGAGAATTGAGATTCGGGCCTGCCGGTGAAACCTCAGTGGGTCCATACATCGTAGTAATCCCTTTGTAAATGCTATTTTGTGATCTCTTGGCCATAAAATGATGGTTGTGTACTGGTAGAATGGAGGTTCTCTCTAGTCACGGACGGGTGACGAAATCAAGAACTTGTGGGTAAAGTGGTGCCACGTCTGCAGAGTGTAAAACTATCATGATAGCCGTGCTTCCGGTTACAAGCACCTGGACAACTTCCATGATTAGAGGCAAAACTTGGGAAGTTTATTCGGGTATGGTTATGGTATGGTCATTGGGATTGGTTTTGGGTCATGACAATGAATTTGGCTTCGGCTATATGAAAATGAGATGGTTATGAATAATTATGAGTATGATATGAACTTGAGAAAGATTAATGGCTGATTGAGACTTGATACATGGTGAATTATGATGAAGGAATATTGATGATTAAATTGGTTATGATGGGATTTAACTCACCTAGAGATAGTTGTTGTTTTTAACATGTTTGTGAAATAAAATTTGCTTGCTGCAATGAACCTCTTTATTCCCAACCTTGTTATAAGCTACATGTCATATTTTTCCCTCACTTGCTGAGTACGACATGTACTCACCCTTGCATTATCACATATATATCAGCTACAGGACAAGAGTAATTCGAGGAACATGCGGAGTACTAGGCGTGCGCACTACCGTCAACATGACTGTGGAGTTGAAGTTGGAGGCTGCTGTTTTAGTTATTTTCCGCTGTCGTTTAGAGTCTTCCGCTGCAAGAATAACTTAGATATTCATGAGTGAGACAATGAGTCAATGTAATAAAGTAATTAAACATTATTCTTACGTGGTTATATTCTGAATTCAGTTTGTGGAATACATGTGTATGTGTGATGAACATCCTGGGCACACATCTGCATTCACTTGGTTCATTATCGGAACCGGTTGTCACAAATTGGTACCAGAGTCACGTTGACCATAGGATGCAAGCCTAGATAGATTGGACACTCTAAAACACATAGGATCACCCCTTTAAACTACTATTTTCGAAAATTGCTTGCTGTTGCACTTTACTTTTCCAACTCAGCCACCGCAAAGAGCTATTTTCGGCCCCACTTTTTCTCTTCTTTTGGACAGCAACACTTTTGTTTTCTTGCTTCATAGCTTATGAAGTTTCTGAGTTATTTTCTTCTTCTCTAAAGTTTCTCATGTCTTATTTATAGATGCTGGTGACTAGGAGCACAGCACGTATAAGGACTCGTCCACCACCACTTGGGAGTGCACTTAATCCCATTGAGGTGTCCGATGGACCATATTGGGAGGAGATGAAGATGGAACCTCATGATGAAGATGAATTCAGTAGTTCTATGCATGAGGAAGAGGATCCAGAAGAGGTAGAACCAATCAAAGATGACATGAAAGATGATCCACAAGAACCGCAGCATTGGTATGCACCTCACGAGGAATTTCAAGCGGGCTTACACCCAGCGGAGCCTCATGAAGCTATGTTGGAAGGAGAAGAATCCGAAGAGGAGCCACCCACTTCTGAGGCCGAGAATGAAGGTAATGAACAGGCCAACCATTCAGTTCAAGAATTCCTGTCCGATGGGATGGAGTGTGGACACATATCCAAGGAGCTTAAATAGTTCCTGGATTGCGGCAGCTTATACCCGGAGTATCTCCTCAAGAGAGTCCCTCGTCTCGGACATGAAAAGTGGAAGGCTGAAGTAACCATCCTATCTAACGGTAGGGTTGTCACTCGGCACTTCAAACCCACATGGAGAGCTACAAGGGCAGAAGCTATTTATGATTCTGCAAGAGATGCACTCACCGGACTATGCTACACCTTCCGTGAGTAGCTTGAGAACACTACCATTGAGCTGAACCCGTATCGAAAGAGTGGAACAAGGGAGATCATTGGACCCCATGGAGGAGCTCTTTTAAACCCACAAGCTGCTGACAAGTCTCAGAGGTTGCTCGTGGAGTTAGGGAACCGCTAAGCAAGCGCACAAGAGGAGATCCGTTACCTCCGCAAGAAGCTGTACTTGCTTGAAAAAATGAGAGGAGACTCGTGCCAACGCGGGAACAAATAGAGCACCAGCTTCATCTATCCCTACATGGACTGCCGACTCACCATGGCGTGCGCCCATGTATGGACCACCCGCATCACACGGTGAGAACAGCACCGGTTCTCACGATTAAGTTTAGGTTCCCCATTGAATAAAGTTGTAATAAGAATGCTTAGATCGTAGTAGCTTGAAATAAGAGTGGTGTGCTTTATTTTCAAGATGATTGCTTGTGTTGTGTGCTTGGTGTGAGTTGTGGGACGCTTCGGAGAATGTCCACATCCACAAATAGTGGAGAGATGTGAGATGCTTTGGCACGTGCTGACATCCTCATATAACTTTATATTAATAAAGGAGTTGCTTAGTTCATACACCTTGATGCATATACTTTGGAAATCACTTCTTTCAATTCTGAATTCTAGCTCCTACAAATATAGTACGTCCAAAAGTAAGCCTTAAAATAAGGGGGGTAGACCTTCTTTCCAATCTTATCATCTTGGATTCCCAAGGGATTGATATAATACTTGGAATGGACTGGTTAAGCAATTACAACGGAGTGATTCAATGTGCTAAGAGGATGGTGCAGTTAAAGCGTGACCATGGTACTCGTCTCGAGTTTGAGGCAGCCCAACCAACAACCGAGAAGGCAGTGCTAAACCACATCGAAGAAGTGACAATTTAAAGCACTCCGGTGGTTCGAGAATATTCAGATGTGTTCCCAGAAGAACTTCCAAGTATGCCACCTGACTGGGACATTGAATTTGTCATTGATTTAGTACTCGGAACTGCACCTATAGAGAAAAGGCCACATAGGATGCCTGCTAATGAACTAGTGGAGCTCAAGAAACAAATTCAGGACCAGCTAGATAAGGGTTTTATATGCCCAGGCTCGTCACCGTGGGGAGCCCTCGTGCATTCATAGCCCTGCCTGTGTCGGTTAAGGCCCGTCCGTACTTGGCCCTGGTGGACAAGTTTGAGTTGTGTACAGGGTGCATACTGGCTATATACGACCCAGGAAACCGATGTACCTCGTGAGATCCACATTGAAACTTTTCTAACTGTCTTAGGCTTTCGGCGTCGGGATAGCAGGAGGTAACTCGCTCAACAACATACCACAGCGGGTATGTACCTTGAGGGAACTTGCTATTCGGAGCAGTTGGATTGCGTCCTGTGTGAAGAACTTGGGAAAGGTGGCCGCGTACAACATCAGTCGAGGTTGCTGCCGGAACCTCGGAGTATGGGTGTACGTGTCATGTAGTCCGGGCGTATACTGATTCGAATCACCGTCGCTCGCGGTCATATGAGCATCCATGCCCACTGCTTCTTGACGTAGTAAGAACTGAACTGGTTTCCTTTGAATATTGATAAGGCTTATGATTTAACTTGTAATGGAACCATGCTTTCTGTAGAGATAGTGCTAATTAAATTTTACTTCACTTTGTGCAAGAAGCATCGCAACAAAGCGTTTCTTGTTTGATTGTGGAGTTGCAATGCTGTTCAGCCAAGGTCTTTAAAATGAGGCTTAAAATCTAAAGTTAAGGATCAACTGTAAAATCCCCAAAAAGTGGTAGAATAAATTTCAACACATTTACACTTAGGAAAATTGAGGAGAATTAAAACTTTGGATTATAACGGTGTGAGTTTAAAGGGATGATTCAAACCTCCCAAAAACTTCCAGCATGGAGATCTAAATTCATAACTTGGGTCTTCATATGTCAAATATTCAAACTTCCAAATTTCAGATCATTTGGAGGGGGATTTAATATTTGTTTGGGATTAAAAGAGGAAGCCTTCTAAATCTGAATTTAAATTTCAGTTTCAAATCCCAATATCCTCAATATGCCAATTTGGTTCCACAAATGTGTTCTCCACATTTGAATTAGCAGCCATGCCAAAATTCAGAAATATTGGAGTTGGTTTGCTATGCTTTTGGAACAATGCAAATGAGTAATTCAAATTCCATTTCAAATTCAAATCACCAAACTCAATTCAAACTCCACACCAGAATTCAAATCATTTGAATTCAACATTTCAAACCATGACTTTGAGGTGAAGTAAAGCATTCAAGTTGAGTAGCTGTGGTAAAAATATCTGGGAAAAATTTGATTAAGAAATGAGGGGGGTGGGACCCATCTGTAAGCCACACATCCAATATAAACCGACACTGTCTCTGTTTTTGCCTCTCGGTAGAGCAGGCGCGCAGCAGCCGCCAGAGACGACCTCGGCTGATTTTCTCCCGCGCCACCTCCTGCTTGCTCAACAGGTGCTCGTCCTGATCACCACACCACGAGTGCCACATAGCTATTTCGCTTTCCCGAGCTCGCTCTCACGCCTCGGTTGTTTGCCTCGCGACGAACCAGCCGCTCAGTTCTTTCCCGATCAACCACAGCACCCCGAGCTCGGTTGCTCGATCTCTCCACAGCAAAGAGCAACGCCAATGTGTGCTCTATCCGGCTCGCCCCTTTTCCTCTGCTGTCCCGAGCTCTCTTGCGCCTAAAAACGGAAAGTTGCCACTGCTCCCGTGTTGCACACCGAAGAACCGAGTTGTGTTGCCGTGGACAGCTCAAACCGAAGAAGATCAAGCCCAAGCAAACCAACCCTTCGGTGCACCCACGAGCCTAGTTGCTCACCTCCAAAACTCAGCCCTAGTCATTGATCACAGAGGGAGAATTTCAAGATTTTCTCCTAGGCGGTACAAACTGCCCCGATGTAAGGAATTGCAAAATTCGTCCTCAATTTGTGTTGGTTGTGTTCCAAACTCCGCACACAAGTTCTTAACTACCTAGCACACCTCCTCCCTCGATTTTAGACTGAGAAATTGAGTGTAGAGCAAGGAATCCGAGTTTTTTTCAACGAGTATCGCCGGACCACGTCGGGCTCACGGTGCCGATGGGTTTGAAGAGCTCCCCGACTCGTTTAAACCCTATGTCGATCTTCTACACGATCCCCTGGTGCTTTAGAGCCCAAGAACCAATCATTTGGTAGAGAATTCACCATGCACGACTGTAGGGAAATAGGCGATGCGCTACTCTAGCAATTCGACCGTATCACCCAGGAAACATGCGAGTAAGAAGGTCATGGATTGTTACCACTAGACGTGCAGAGCAGTGGATCGTAGATGCCCGTCGTAGCCGATCAGCGCAGCAATAACAGCAGCGCCTCCACCGAGTCCACACGTACAGGGAGGAACGCCGTGCGTCGGTGTGCTAGCACCGCGCGCGCGACAGGGGTTTCGGCGGCTGGCCTGTTAGGGGCGACGGCTGGGGCTGTTCTGTGGTGGAGTCATCTGCCCCTAAACCTACCCCTCATATTTATAGGTGCGCTAATGGGCTTTTAGGTCACAGGCCCATTAGTACCCTGATTTCTTATGGATCAAATATCAATCAGGCCTTTATCCGAACTGTTATGATTGCCTCTTGGGCATATCACCAACAATCTCCCACTTGCACTAGAGACAATCATATAGCCAAGTTTCTCAATATTCCATCCCCTTAAGTGTGTGACCCATTAGGTTCATGTACAGTCGGTTATGAATGAAAACCGTTTTCAAACACAAGTCAGTAGAGGTACCTAGCAGGACATACTGACTCCCGAATGTACATAAAGATCATATCGGCTGAACCTAGATACATTCACATGCTAATTCCTTTGCCACACGATACCAGTCAAGCTCAAGGCGAGATACGTGCCATCCTTGTGATAGCTCGACCATTCACTCGATCAAGTAGTGGATTCAATCTATGACTAACTTTTAGTCATAATGATTAACTCTTTAATCACTTTGGCATGGCCATGCACTTTCAATCCAACTATCTCAAGGGGCCCAGAGATATCTGTCCTGTTATTTAGGAGGGGCAAATCCCATCTTGATCCGCACACATCTCATTCCATGCTTCATCATGTACCTGAATACTATTTTTATGACCACCCAGTTACGGAGTAGCGTTTGATAGTTTCAAAGTGCACAACTGCACATAGTGAGAAACAATGGCGATCTCAGGTCTAAGAATCTAGCAGGTGTATCACTCAAGACCAACTGATGGCACATATGTAAATAACAATCCCAACAATGTCTCGGAATGGGTCTATCCAACACCATGTTCACTAACATGTGTTCACATTATTAATTTGATATCTCCATAGCTATGATCCGTGAAACGTGATCATCAATTAATACATGTGGTAGTCTGCGTACTATCATTATCTCATATAACAATGTAGAATAGGGATCATTTTGACTAACATTATAATTAACAAAGAGTCTCACGAACAAGTCATATACTTGATGATCAATGTGAATAATAGTTACTCAAATAGTACATAAACATAGCTATGACACAAGTCTCCCACTACACACTAGGATCACTGATGTAAGTATCTAATACCCATAGATCTCGTGTGCGTCTCATGCTTTGATTGTGGAAGAGGCTTTGTCAACGGATCTGCCATATTCAAATCCGTATGCACCTTGCATATATTCACATCACCTCGGTCGATAATCTCTCGAATCAGGTGATAGCGTCGTAGTATATGTTTGGATCTTTTGTGTGATCTAGCCTCCTTTGCCTGTGCAATGGCTCCATTATTGTCGCAATAGAGATCCACAGGTCCAGACGCACTAGGAACAACACCCAACTCAGAAACAAATTTTCTGATCCAAACAGCTTCCTTTGCAGCTTCAGAAGCTGCAATATACTCCGCCTCCGTTGTTGAATCTGCTACTGTGTCTTGCTTGGAACTTTTCCAGCTCACTGCCCCTCCATTGAGGTAGAACACAAAACCGGATTGCGATCTAGAGTCATCCTTGTCTGTTTGGAAGCTAGCATCGGTGTAACCTCTTACAACAAGCTCTTCTTCACCTCCAAACACTAGGAACACATCCTTAGTTCTTCTCAAGTACTTAAGAATATTTTTGACAACTGTCCAATGAGCCTCACCATAATCTGATTGATACCTGCTCGTAATACTTAGAGCATAGGATACATCTGGGCGTGTACACAACATGGCATACATGATAGATCCAACAGCAGAAGCATAAGGAATCACTCCTATCCTCTTTTGCTCATCAGACGTCGAAGGACACTGACTTTTGCTTAGAGTGATGCCATGTGACATTGGCAAGAAACCTTTCTTGGAATCTTGCATATTGAACCGATTCAATATCTTGTCAATATATGTGTCTTGGCTTAATCCAATTAACCTTTTAGATCTATCTCTATAGATCTTTATGCCCAAAATATATGCTGCCCCTCCTAAATCCCTCATTGAGAAACTTTTCCTTAATGAGGATTTAACAGCATCTAGTACTGGAATGTCATTTCCGATCAACAATATGTCATCTACATATAGGACCAGAAATATAATTGCGCTCCCACTAACCTTCTTGTAAATACAAGGTTCTTCTACGTTCTTGATGAAACCAAACCCTTTGACCACTTCATCAAAACATAGATTCCAACTCCGAGATGCTTGCTTCAATCCATAGATGGACTTTTGAAGTTTGCATATTTTTCTAGATTTTTAGGATCGATAAAACCCTCAGGTTGTGTCATGTACACATCCTCAGTCAGACTCCCATTAAGAAAGGCTGTTTTGGCATCCATCTGCCATATTTCATAATCAAAATATGCAGCAATTGCTAGGAGAATCCGAACAGACTTTAGCATAGCGACGGGCGAAAATGTTTCATCATAATCCACACCTTGAATTTGTTTGAAACCTTTCGCCACCAATCGTGCTTTATAGATGTGAACTTTTCCATCCATATCAGTCTTTTTCTTGAAAATCCATTTGCAATCGATCGGTCTCACACCATCGATTGGATTAACCAAGTTCCAAACTTGATTCTCATGCATGGATTCTATTTCGGATTCCATTGCTCCAAGCCATTTCTCAGAGTCGGGTCCCATTATTGCTTCAGTGTAGGTCACAGGCTCATTATTGTCCAACAATACCATGTCCTGTTGTTCCGTGGTTAGGAGTGTCAACTTTTCAGTTGCACGACGTACCCTTGCAGACCTTCGTGGGGCTGGTGTTTCATCAAGTGGTTGTACAACATCTTGAACATCCTGTATAGGATTAGAAGGTGCCAAAACATTTTCACGTATTTCTTGAATTTCTTCAAGATCTACCTTGCTCCCACTAACTCCTTTTGAAAGAAACTCTTTCTTCATGAAGACACCATTGCGAGCAGTAAAAACTTTACCCTCCATTTTATTATAAAAATAATATCCTTTGGTTTCCCTAGGATATCCCACAAAGAAGCATTTGTCTGATTTGGGAGTAAGTTTGTCTGACGTCAAACGTTTGACATAAGCATCACATCCCCGAACTTTGAGGAAAGACAATCCGGGACGTTTCCCGGTCCACATCTCATATGGTGTCTTCTCAACAGACTTAGTTGGGACTCTGTTTAGTGTAAACGCAGCAGTTTCAAGAGCATAACCTCAAAAGGATAGTGGAAGATCAGTCTGGCTCATCATCGATCTAACCATGTCTAACAAGGTTCGGTTCCTCCGCTCGGACACCCCATTCCATTGAGGCGTTCCAGGTGGAGTCAACTGTGGAACAATTTCACATTGTTTTAAATGATCATAAAATTCATGGCTCAAATATTCACCCCCGCAATGAGATCGTAGAAGTTTAATTGTCTTGCCCAACTGATTTTGTACTTCATTCTGAAATTCTTAGAACTTTTCAAAAGATTCAGACTTGTGTAACACCCCAAAATTTTGACTCAAAACCTTAAATCATGTTAAGAGGGGAATTTAAAAATTTTTGGACGTGTTGCATGTTTTGCAAAAATTTAAATTCAAACTGGAATTCAAATTAAACTCAAATCAGAAAAGAATTAGAAAAAGAAAAAGAAAACTAAAACCTAACCGGCCAGTGGGCCGAACCCACCAGCCGGCCCACCATTTTTTCCCCGCCAGCCCACAGCCGCGCGCCTCTCCCTCTCACTGACATGCGGGGCCCGCCGTCATCTTCTTCCTCGCGCGCGATCGGCCGACCCCGGGACACCTCTCTCTCCCGAATCAAAACTACCCCCTGGAAACCGCGTCCCCCAGCCAAATTTTGGTCCCGGACGACTCAAACTCGATCACAACCGACACACCGCCCTCCCCCGTCTATAAAAACCCCGGTCTCGTTCTGTTTTTCCCACGCGATCGCCGATTTTTACTCCGGTGAGAACCGAGACTTCTCCGGTGAATTCTGGCCGATCTAAGCTCGGAAACTCCGATCTAACTCGCTGGTCTTGATCCACCGCCTCCGGGGAACCTTGCAGGTGCAGAAAACTCGGTGACTTGCGGTGTAAACACAGCGCCGACGAGCTTCGCCATGGTTTTGCCTCGGACCTCGCCGCCGATCACCTTCCAGGACCTCCGAGCTCAAGAAAACCCCCGAGGTGAGATCCCCGACCTCCCCTCTACCGATCTATGCCATAAGATCATAGTTCTAGGCAGAATTCTCGAGGATCCGAAAGTTTCTGGCGAGATCGCCGTTTCCCGCCGCCATGCGTCGCCGGCAGCGCCGCCCGCGCTCGATCAGAGCGACGTGGCCGCTTGTGCGCCGTTTATTTTAAATCGCACGATAGGGTTTAAACCCCCGCGTACCGGTTCGGCGTTATAATCTCGGCCGTCGGTTTAAAATCGGACGGTCCACGTCAGCCCCACGTTATAAGACTGGAAATCTTACGTGCTACCCCTTGGGGTTCTCGGAAAATAAGAGCTAGCCTCGGAAACTTCTGATCTAGCCCCTGGAACTCCAGAAAATCATGTAAATTCATTTAAAAATCAGTTTTAGCCCCTGGACATAATAAAAATTAGGAAAAACACCTCTGATAAGTGTAGCTAGACCCCTGGAAATTCTGAAAATAATATTATAGACCCTGTAATGGGGTGAGTTTACCTTTTTAGCCCTGTTTAGTATTTAAATTTAGGAAATTGAATATGTGGCTAGTGTTTAAAAATTAAAAAGTGGGACAAACATATTGTCATAATTAAATTAAAAACTTTCTCAGTATTTAGAAAACTTTGGAGTGAGATAAAAACATATTTTGGGCTTAATTGAATCTGTTTAATTTATTATTCACATTTAGGGACACATTTTTAAGTAATGAATAGTTTTAGAAAATAGGGAAAAATAATTATGAAATAGTTTACATCAGAGGCAAAGGTCAAAATATGTTATTAAATTATTTAGGACCAGAACCTATTCTGTTTAGATGATGTGTATTACTAATTTCATAATAAAATACACAATTATGCATAGGAATATAAATCTGAAAATATAGCAACTAGTAAATGATAAATGGAGTTTTTAAAATCCAAAGAGTTCAGTTTAGGGTTGGTAGAAATTATGAAGGCATATATGGGGAAGAAAAGTACTTTTCATACACACTTGGTAGTGAAAAGGTGTAGTAGTTGAATATAAGAAATTTATTGGAAACTCATATATATAGTATGTAAGTATAAATGTGGACACAAAAGTAGGAATCATATACACATGATTAAAAGTGCATGCAAGCCACAACTCAACACACATAAAAGTAACCACAACACATATAATGGTAAAGAACTTTCATAAATGTGAATGTGTGGTTTGTATGAAGTAGAAGTGTGAACTATGTCTTATGATTGTTGTTTTTCTTTTGTTATGTGTGATGGTATGATGTAGAACCTGCTCAAGAGCAAGTTATTCCTTTCCAAGACCAGGACTACCCATTTCAAGAGCAGCAAGAAGGAGGCAAGTGTCCTTGACCACTTTGATCCTATGCTAGGATGTGTAGATAGAATTATTTGCATTGTCAAATGAAATATGAAACCCATGTTAGGAAGTTTCCCTAGAATTGCATTATCTTGTTTCCTTGTAGCTTGGGTTGGGATTTATTTTATCATGTCACTTATTATTATGTATATGCTTAGCCATGCTTAGAATGGGATATTTGGGATATGAGATCATCAGTTTATTTTACCATACTCTTGAATGAGATATTGTGAGTTATGTAGAGGTAGGGATCAAGGCAAGTTGGATGTTTTGGTTGTGTGCTGGGTGCACGAGACTTGGGTTTGTGTTTAGTACTTGCCTGGATCCTAAGGACCGGTTCATGGAGCATGTAACCTGGCTTTACAGTGCCAACCACATGCTGAGATGGGGCAGCTTGGCCAATTAATTAGGTGTATCCCCGGCGTAGTATGGGTGTGTTGGATGGTGCGGGGAATAGGTGTCAGCTGGACTACCATATGAACCGCAAGGCTCAAGAGGGGGCCACTGCAGCGGGGTTGGAGCCTCTTGTATGCTGTTAGGGGTGAAACCTCAGTGGGCCCATGCTCGTCGGGAATCCCTTTGTAAAGGCATCGTAGTGATCTCCTGGCTACACACCTGGGAAGTGTGAATGTGGTTCGTAGCCACTGGCATAATGGAGGTTCTTTTAGTCCACCCGGCAACGGGGGATGGAATCACTACATGTGGGTACAGTGGTACAAACTCTGCAGAGTCAAAACTGTCATGACAGCCGTGCTCACGGTCAAGAGCGGCTTGGACTTATTCATGATTAGAGGATTGATGATTTTGGAAGTTGTGGATGTTAAGCGGGGAGCTTAACATTGGAAATGATGTTATGGTTATTGGATTATGATGATGGGATGGGAGATTGGGACCACTTCAACTGTGTAGTAATGTAGGTGCTTAATAAGCTAAGGTGATAGGTATTAATTGCGTAGTGCTTTAACCATGAGTTTAACCTCTCCTTGTTCTAGCCATGCATGATATAATTTTCCCACACTTGCTGAGTACCATTGGTACTCAACCTTGCACATTTTGTTGGTTTATATTGCTGCTCAGGTCAAGATAATGAGGTGGTGTATAATGACCAAGACTTTGGACCCGAGGAAGTTTTTTAGGTTCATGGAGACCCCCGGGCAACACCTGTGATGGAGCCCTCAAAAAGAATATTCCGCTGCTATTTTGTTTATTTGTGATGAATTTATTATTGTCCATCGAGACATTTGCCATGTAAGACTTATTTATATTCGACACCTGGCTTGTAATAAATGATGCTTCACTATTTGTCATCACATGTATGAGAAAATGATCCTGGCATACATGTGATATTCACTTGGTTGTTCTTCGGAAAAACCGGGTGTGACAGAGGTGGTATCAGAGCCAAGGTTGCCCGTAGGAACGTGGACCTAGGTAGAAATGGACGTATTTAAGGGCCCTATTTTTTTAAAAACTATTTTCCAAGGTGTGGGTTGAAAAGTGTTATTTAAGGAGTCCTTTTCTTCATCTTACCCCAACTTTCATTCAAAATAGGATTTTTGTTTGAAAGTTTATCTAACCTAATTTTGAATCCTTTTTGTTTTAGATGGTTCGCATGATTCGTACCGCTCGCAAGTCCACAGGAGGGAGAGTTCCCGTAGTTGCCCTTGCCGAGAGAGAGGAGAGCCGTCCGGTGACGTACCTTTCCTACGGATTGGCAGTAGGAGGCTTATTGCGCCGTCTTCGGCGTATGCTCGAAGCCGCCGGCAACACGGGCAAGCTAATCATCCACTATAACTCCACCAGGACCATCCGTGAGAAGAGGGAAGAATGGAGTTCAGAGATGAGGATAATACACGAAAATCAGCTGCTTAAGATTCACCACTCTCCAGCTTGTAGAGCGACACAAGTAGATGCGGAGAAAGATGTCACCTGGGAGGCTATCACCTGCCAGAGTCACATCTACCGTCGCCACTTGGACAAAACTGAGTACATGTATGTCCTCCAACGTGAGAGTGGTACCACGGAGTACAAGTATCCGCCAGTGCAGCAAGGGACTTCCCATGAGCACATGGACTTGTGCTTGGAGGATGCTGCTATGCTCAGCACTCGACTGCAGGAGTGCCAGCAAGAGCTTCAGGATGTTCGGGACACCCTGAAGGAAACGGAGGCATTGCTGCGAGCCAGCTTGAGGGCGAGAGAAAGAGGAGATGGGAATGAACTGTGTGTCACCGTGAATGATACATGGACTCCTGACTCCCTAGATCGCCGAGCGATCAGGCGTCGTTGCACTTCTCCGCCAGCAGAATCCCCACCCAAAGCAGAGTCAGAAGGCAGCCGAAATGATGAGGAAGATCCCGAGGAGCCAGCTCAAGAAAACGAGTAGTGTAGAGTCCCTCCCTTAGTCAGCAAGATGTCGAATAGGCGAGTCGTTAAGATAAGTCAATGGTGTGATAATGCTTGGTGTGTGACGTGAGTTGTGGAAGCCATGAGCAATTGTCCACAGCCTCGTCTTTAGATTGTTTTGTTTTGGTGTGTTAACCCACATGAAATAATAATGCATTTATTTTTGTGTGAAAAGCGAACCCTTAGAGAAGAATAACAAAGCCTCAACACTTCAAAGTACAAACAAATGAAAGTAGTGAGATGAGACTAAATGCTTTCAAATTAACATTGGTTGATTCTGCCAGATGGCCGGAAGAGGAAAAGGATGTGCTGCCAACCCCGCCAACAACAACGATAAGGCCTCCAACCCTCATCTTTCTGGAGGCCAGGACCGGGGTGGTCGCCGTGAAGGAGTTGATCCCCTCCACCAAATGCTGGAGAATCAGAATCAGCTCATCCAGAACTTGACTCAAGTGGTGGCCAACTTGCATCAAGTTCCACCTCCACAAGCTGCACCACGCCAACCAAGGTTGAGTGAGTTTCTAGGAACTCAACCTCCAAAGTTTGCAAGTGCTGCTGAACCTCTAGAGGCAGATGATTGGCTGAAGACCATTGAAAGTAAGATGAGGATCATACAATGCCAAGGGTATGAGAGGGTGCTGTTTGCCTCTCATCAATTGCATGGACCCGCTGCTGATTGGTGGACCGCCTATGTGGCCGCCCATCATGACCCTGAGAACATCACTTGGGAAGAGTTCAAGCGTAGCTTCCTCAACCATTACATCCCAAGAGGTGAACTCAAAAACAAGAGGAAGGAGTTTTTGGGACTGCAGCAGGGAAACATGACGGTGAGGGAATACCTCACTAAATTTACTCAACTATCCCGTTATGCCCCGTGAGACATAGAGACTGATGAGCAGAAACAAGATTGTTTCGTGGAAGGACTTACCGCAGAGATGCAGTGTGCAATGTCCTCAAATGAGTATGAAAGCTTCCAAAAGATAGTGGACAGAGCATTTGTGGTAGAAAGGAAGCTAAAGGCCTTGGAAAATGAGAATAAGAGGAAGGCCGGGTGGTCACATCAAGCCTCAGGGAGCAACACCCGCCCACGTATGATGCAGCAACCAGCAGGGCAGATGAACCGTGCTGCGGTACCCTATTCAGCACCAAGAGGGTACAACCCAAACTACAGGCCTCCCGCAGCACCAGCACAGCCGCAACGTCAGTTTGTGCAGCAGCCTCGCCCTGCATATCCACCTCGACCAGCAGTGCAAGGACCCCCAAACCAACCCCAAGACAAGGTTGAGGTTGGGGTGCAATGTTTTAGCTGTGGTGAAGTGGGACACTAAGCCCATAAGTGCCCAAAGAAGATGCCCGCGCAGCCACAACAGCAGAATGTAATGAGAGGACGGGTGAACCACGTCACAATGGAGGAAGCGCAAGATGCACCCGACGTGGTAGTTGGTAAGTTTCCTACCAATTTACACCTTGCAACCCTGCTGTTTGATTCTGGTGCTACCCACTCGTTCATTGCTCAAGGGTTTGTTAAGAAGCATGACCTAGCAACCACACAAATGAACCATATGCTAGCTGTAAACTCTCCAGGTGGAGAAATAAGGACAAGACAAGTGTGTCCCAAAGTGAACCTAGACATTAATGGGGTAGTATTTACTGCTAACCTCATAGTGATAGATTCACAAGGGATAGATATTATTTTGGGTATGGATTGGTTGACCAAACATAAAGGAATCATCCATTGTTCGACCAGAACGGTGGAACTAACTCACCCTAGTGGCACAAGAGTAAAGTTCATAACGATACACGAGCCTAGGAGGGACATTAAATTAAATCAAGTGGAGGTGAAAGTTGAGGAAATCAGGACTATCAAGGAATATCCAGATGTTTTTCCGGAAGAGTTGCCAGGTATGCCTCCCGACCGTGAAGTGGAATTTGCAATTGAACTAGTGCCTGGAACAGCCCCGATATACAAGAGACCTTATCGGATGGACTCCAAGCAGCTAGAAGAACTCAAGGATCATTTGAGAGAATTGACGGAGAAGGGGTATATTCGCCCTAGTTCCTCACCATGGGGAGCTCCGGTGATATTTGTGCCCAAGAAAGACGGAACCCAAAGGTTATGCGTGGATTACCGTGCTTTGAATGAGGTAACCATCAAGAACAAGTACCCATTGCCTCGCATTGAAGACTTGTTTGATCAATTGAGGGGAGCTTGTGTGTTCTCGAAAATTGATCTCAGGTCGGGATACCACCAACTCAAGATAAGGCGATCTGATATTATCAAGACAGCTTTCGTATCGCGGTATGGACTGTATGAATACACTATCATGCCTTTCGGGCTAACCAATGCCCCGGCATACTTCATGTATCTCATGAACAAGGTATTCATGGAATATCTGGACAAATTTGTGGTGGTTTTCATAGATGACATTCTCGTCTTCTCCAAAGATGAAGAAGAACATGAGAAACATCTAAGGTTGGTGTTGCAGAGGCTGAGAGAACACCAACTATATGCCAAGTTGAGCAAGTGTGAGTTTTGGCTGAAGAGAGTTCCCTTTTTAGGACATATAATCTCAGAGGGAGGAATCTCCGTAGATCCCGCCAAAATCGAGGATATCCAGAAGTGGAAGACCCCTGAAAATGTCGGGGAAGTTCAAAGCTTTTTGGGATTGGCTGGGTACTATCGACGGTTTATTGAGGGATTCTCCAAGATCTCGAGGTTTCTCACCAAACTGTTGGAGAAGGGAATCATATTCACCTGGACGCCACAGTGCGAGACGAGCTTTCAGGAGCTAAAGAAGAGATTGACAACAGCCCCAGTGTTGGTTATGCCAGATATGCAGAAGAATTTCACAGTGTACTGCGATGCCTCTCGAAATGGGTTGGGATGTGTTCTCATGCAAGAAGGGCATGTCGTGGCATATGCATCCCGGCAGCTTCGGAAGCACGAGAATAACTATCCTACACATGACCTAGAACTAGCCGCAGTGGTACACGCGTTGAAAATTTGGCGGCACTATTTGATGGGGAAGAGGACAGAGATATATACGGATCATAAGAGTTTGAAGTACATATTCACACAGCCCGACCTCAACCTCAGACAAAGGAGATGGCTAGAGTTAATCAATGACTTTGATGTGGGCATCAACTATCATCCCGGGAAAGCAAACGTCGTGGCCGATGCTTTGAGTCAGAAAGTGCAGGTCAATAAGTTGAGTTTGAAGGACATGCCTGCAGAATTGAAGGACGAGGTTATAAGGCTCAATCTATGTCTAGTAAATAGTAGTGAAGCCATCGCCATGGAAGTGGACTCCACACTCGAGCGAGACATACGCGAGGGCCAAAAGAATGATGAGAAGATACAGGAAATCAGGCAACTCATCAAGGAAAATAAAGCTCAAGGTTTCAGAGAGGATGAACAAGGTACGGTGTGGCACGGGAAAAGGATCTGTGTGCCAGAAGTAAAGGAGATCCGTGAATTGATTTTGAAGGAGGCTCACGATTCCGACTATTCCATTCATCCTGGAAGTACGAAGATGTACCAGGACCTCAAGAGCAGGTATTGGTGGTATGGCATGAAGCGAGATGTTGCGGAACATGTTGCCCTATGTGACACATGTCAGTTGGTGAAAGCAGAACATCAACGACCCGCGGGATTATTGCAACCACTCAAAGTGCCTGAATGGAAATGGGAAGAAATCAGCATGGATTTCATCGTGGGATTGCCTAGGACCCAATCCGGATATGATTCAATATGGGTCATCATTGATAGGCTAACCAAAGTAGCTCACTTCATCCCCGTGAAGGAAAGCTACAGCGGATCCAAATTGGCAGAGTTGTACATGTCAAGGATCTTGTGTTGCCATGGAGTGCCAAAGAAGATTGTGTCGGATCGAGGAACACAGTTCACCTCAAGGTTCTGGCAGAAGTTGCACGAAACCATGGGAACCCATCTGAACTTTAGTTCTGCCTATCATCCCCAAACTGATGGGCAGACGGAAAGAACCAATCAGATCCTTGAAGATATGCTAAGGGCATGTGCACTCAAAAACAATCGGAGTTGGGACAAGAACTTACCGTATGCGGAGTTTTCCTATAACAACAGCTATCAAGCTAGTATGAAGATGTCACCGTTTGAAGCCTTGTACGGGAGGAAGTGCAGAACTCCCCTATTTTGGAACCAAACAGGAGAAAGTAAAGTGTTTGGTCCAGAAGTGCTACAAGAAGCCGAGGCGAAGGTGAGGGAGATTCGCAACAACTTGAGGATAGCACAGACACGCCAAAAGAGCTATGCCGATGTACGAAGAAGAGAGCTCGTTTTCAACGTGGGAGACTATGTTTATCTCAAGGTGTCCCCTATCAGAGGACTTCGTCGGTTCAAGGTGGAAGGGAAGTTGTCACCTCGATACATCGGACCCTTTCAAGTTTTGGAAAGGAAAGGCGAAGTGGCGTATCAACTAGAGTTACCGGCCCATCTATCGGATGTGCACGATGTATTCCATGTGTCACAACTCAAGAAATGCCTGAGGACGCCTGAAGAAGTGTTACCCATGAATGAAGTGGATGTAGCTGAGGATTTGTCTTATGCTGAGCAACCATACAAGATTTTGGAGACAATGGAACGCCTCACCAGAAATAAAAGAATCCAGATGTGCAAGGTGCAGTGGAAGCATCACTCAGAAGAGGAAGCCACCTGGGAGCGAGAAGATGAGCTCAAGGCACAATTTCCGGAACTGTTTTCTTAGAAACACCAATCTCGAGGACGAGATTTCTTTTAAGGGGGGTAGAGCTGTAACACCCCAAAATTTTGACTCAAAACCTTAAATCATGTTAAGAGGGGAATTTAAAAATTTTTGGACGTGTTGCATGTTTTGCAAAAATTTAAATTCAAACTGGAATTCAAATTAAACTCAAATTAGAAAAGAAATAGAAAAAGAAAAAGAAAACTAAAACCTAACCGGCCAGTGGGCCGAACCCACCAGCCGGCCCACCATTTTTTCCCCGCCAGCCCACAGCCGCGCGCCTCTCCCTCTCACTGACATGCGGGGCCCGCCGTCATCTTCTTCCTCGCGCGCGATCGGCCGACCCCGGGACACCTCTCTCCCCCGAATCAAAACTACCCCCTGGAAACCGCGTCCCCCAGCCGAATTTTGGTCCCGGACGACTCAAACTCGATCACAACCGACACACCGCCCTCCCCCGTCTATAAAAACCCCGGTCTCGTTCTGTTTTTCCCACACGATCGCCGATTTTTACTCCGGTGAGAACCGAGACTTCTCCGGTGAATTCTGGCCGATCTAAGCTCGGAAACTCCGATCTAACTCGCTGGTCTTGATCCACCGCCTCCGCGGGAAACATGCAGGTGCAGAAAACTCGGTGACTTGCGGTGTAAACACAGCGCCGACGAGCTTCGCCGTGGTTTTGCCTCGGACCTTGCCGCCGATCACCTTCCAGGACCTCCGAGCTCAAGAAAACCCCCGAGGTGAGATCCCCGACCTCCCCTCTACCGATCTTTGCCATAAGATCACAGTTCTAGGCAGAATTCTCGAGGATCCGAAAGTTTCCGGCGAGATCGCCGTTTCCCGCCGCCGTGCGCCGCCGGCAGCGCCGCCCGCGCTCGATCAGAGCGACGTGGCCGCTTGTGCGCCGTTTATTTTAAATCGCACGGTAGGGTTTAAACCCCTGCGTACCGGTTCGGCATTATAATCTCGGCCGTCGGTTTAAAATTGGACGGTCCACGTCAGCCCCATGTTATAAAGACTGGAAATCTTACGTGCTACCCCCTGGGGTTCTCGGGAAATAAGAGCTAGCCCCGGAAACTTCTGATCTAGCCCCTGGAACTCCAGAAAATCATGTAAATTCATTTAAAAATCAGTTTTAGCCCCTGGACCTAATAAAAATTAGGAAAAACACCTCTGATAAGTGTAGCTAGACCCCTGGAAATTCTGAAAATAATATTATAGACCCTGTAATGGGGTGAGTTTACCTTTTTAGCCCTGTTTAGTATTTAAATTTAGGAAATTGAATATGTGGCTAGTGTTTAAAAATTAAAAAGTGGGACAAACATATTGTCATAATTAAATTAAAAACTTTCTCAGTATTTAGAAAACTTTGGAGTGAGATAAAAACATATTTTGGGCTTAATTGAATCTGTTTAATTTATTATTCACATTAAGGGACACATTTTTAAGTAATGAATAGTTTTAGAAAATAGGGAAAATTAATTATGAAATAGTTTACATCAGAGGCAAAGGTCAAAATATGTTATTAAATTATTTAGGACCAGAACCTATTCTGTTTAGATGATGTGTATTACTAATTTCATAATAAAATACACAATTATGCATAGGAATATAAATCTGAAAATATAGCAACTAGTAAATGATAAATGGAGTTTTTAAAATCCAAAGAGTTCAGTTTAGGGTTGGTAGAAATTATGAAGGCATATATGGGGAAGAAAAATACTTTTCATACACACTTGGTAGTGAAAAGGTGTAGTAGTTGAATATAAGAAATTTATTGGAAACTCATATATATAGTATGTAAGTATAAATGTGGACACAAAAGTAGGAATCATATACACATGATTAAAAGTGCATGCAAGCCACAACTCAACACACATAAAAGTAACCACAACACATATAATGGTCAAGAACTTTCATAAATGTGAATGTGTGGTTTGTATGAAGTAGAAGTGTGAACTATGTCTTATGATTGTTGTTTTTCTTTTGTTATGTGTGATGGTATGATGTAGAACCTGCTCAAGAGCAAGTTATTCCTTTCCAAGACCAGGACTACCCATTTCAAGAGCAGCAAGAAGGAGGCAAGTGTCCTTGACCACTTTGATCCTATGCTAGGATGTGTAGATAGAATTATTTGCATTGTCAAATGAAATATGAAACCCATGTTAGGAAGTTTCCCTAGAATTGCATTATCTTGTTTCCTTGTAGCTTGGGTTGGGATTTATTTTATCATGTCACTTATTATTATGTATATGCTTAGCCATGCTTAGAATGGGATATCTGGGATATGAGATCATCAGTTTATTTTACCATACTCTTGAATGAGATATTGTGAGTTATGTAGAGGTAGGGATCAAGGCAAGTTGGATGTTTTGGTTGTGTGCTGGGTGCACGAGACTTGGGTTTGTGTTTAGTACTTGCCTGGATCCTAAGGACCGGTTCATGGAGCATGTAACCTGGCTTTATAGTGCCAACCACATGCTGAGATGGGGCAGCTTGGCCAATTAATTAGTTGTATCCCCGGCGTAGTATGGGTGTGTTGGATGGTGCAGGGAATAGGTGTCAGCTGGACTACCATATGAACCGCAAGGCTCAAGAGGGGGCCACTGCAGCGGTTTTGGAGCCTCTTGTATGCTGTTAGGGGTGAAACCTCAATGGGCCCACGCTCGTCGGGAATCCCTTTGTAAAGGCATCGTAGTGATCTCCTGGCTACACACCTGGGAAGTGTGAATGTGGTTCGTAGCCACTGGCATAATGGAGGTTCTTTTAGTCCACCCGGCAACGGGGGATGAAATCACTACATGTTGGTACAGTGGTACAAACTCTGCAGAGTCAAAACTGTCATGACAGCCGTGCTCACGGTCAATAGCGGCTTGGACTTATTCATGATTAGAGGATTGATGATTTTGGAAGTTGTGGATGTTAAGCGGGGAGCTTAACATTGGAAATGATGTTATGGTTATTGGATTATGATGATGGGATGGGAGATTGGGACCACTTCACCTGTGTAGTAATGTAGGTGCTTAATAAGCTAAGGTGATAGGTATTAATTGCGTAGTGCTTTAACCATGAGTTTAACCTCTCCTTGTTCTAGCCATGCATGATATAATTTTCCCACACTTGCTGAGTACCATTGGTACTCAACCTTGCACATTTTGTTGGTTTATATTGCTGCTCAGGTCAAGATAATGAGGTGGTGTATAATGACTAAGACTTTGGACCCGAGGAAGGTTTTTAGGTTCATGGAGACCCCTGGGCAACACCTGTGATGGAGCCCTCAAAAAGAATATTCCGCTGCTAGTTTGTTTATTTGTGATGAATTTATTATTGTCCATCGAGACATTTGCCATGTAAGACTTATTTATATTCGACACCTGGCTTGTAATAAATGATGCTTCACTATTTGTCATCACATGTATGAGAAAATGATCCTAGCATACATGTGATATTCACTTGGTTGTTCTTCGGAAAAACCGGGTGTGACAACTTGTGCCTCATTAGATAGACATATCCATATCTACTAAAGTCATCTGTAAAAGTAATGAAATACTGAAAACCACCTCTAGCTACCGAACTCATTGGTCCACATACATCAGTATGTATAAGTCCCAGCAAGTCACTTGCCCTCTCACTTTGACCAGTGAAGGGTGCTTTGGTCATCTTTCCAATCAAACAAGACTCGCATGTGTCAAGTAATTCAAAATCAAATGAACTTAACAAACCATCTTTATGGAGTTTCTCAATGCGTTTCTCATTTACATGACCTAAGCGACAATGCCAAATAAAGTGGGATATAGATCATTTCGTTGAGCCCTTTTTGTATTAATGTTATAGACTGTTTTATCCACAAGATCAAGAACATATAATCCATTCACTAATGGACATTGAGCATAGAAAATATTATTATAATAAATAGAACAACATTTGTTCTTTATTATAATCTCATAACCATTAACTTGTTCCAAACATGAAGAAGATATAATGTTCTTGCTCAAAGAAGGAATGCAATAACAATTATTTAATTCCAAAACTAATACTGAGGGTAATGACAAGTGATAAGTTCCGACAGCTATGATAGCAACCTTTGCTCCATTGCCGACCCGAACATCCAACTCGCCTTTTGCAAATTTTCTAGTCTCACTTAGACCCTGTAACAATTTGCAAGTGTGAATCATTGATCCGGTATCAAATACCCATGATTCACTAGAAGATGTAGCAATATTGATTTCTATAACATTTATACCTGAAGTGGAAGTCTCACTCACTTTCATCTTCTTGTCCTCCAAGTACTTCTTGCAGTTCCTAGACCAATGCCCCTTAGCATGACAGTGGAAGCATTCATCATTAGGAGAAGGGCCTGATTTACCCTTTGGCTTTGAGCTTGAAGGCTCATTGGGAACCTTTCCCTTGCCTTTAGGATGCATCACACGCTTCCTCTTTTTATTCTCCTTTTGAACCATCATCACATGAGTGGTGCTTTTCTTAATGCTTTCCTCGGCTGTTTTAAGCATCCCATGCAATTTAGCCAACGTTTTCTCCATGCCATTCATTTGATAATTCAATATAAATGGCTCATAGATCGGTGGGAGTGACTGAAGAATAACGTCAATAGCCAGGTCATCCTTGAGTTCAGAACCAAGTTTGTCCAAAGTCTCAATGTAACCAATCATCTTGATTACATGGGGACTGACCGGGCTACCTTCTGCTAGCTTGCATGAGAACAAGGACTTTGAGATGTTGTACCTCTCAGCCCTTGCTTGGTTCTCAAACATTCCACGTAGTCCCTGAATCATAGAATAAGCATCTGCATGCTCATATTGTTTCTGTAGATCAGGGGACATTGTGGCAAGCATGAGGCAGCTTGCATTAAACGCATCATCGCAGTTCTTCTCATAAGTCCTGCGAGTTGCGGCATTTGCATTATCGGGGAGGTCATTGGGGTATGGTTGCTCAGGAACATACTCAATTTTCTCTTGCCTGAGAACAATTCTCAGATTGCGGTACCAATCAATAAAGTTAGCTCCATTGAGCTTTTCTTTCTCAAGCACATATCGCAAATTGAAACCGGAATTGTTACTAGCAGACATGATCTACAATAGAAAAAATATGCAAGGTTTTAGCACTATGTTATGTACCAATCTTTTATTAACAGTTTAATAAAAGACAGCACCACTATATGAGCATCGTCCTCCCTCTAACGACATATAGTGGTCCAAGATCCATATTCACTAATTTCTAGTGAGCTTTGGCTTCACTGCTAGAAAATTAGTGACATAGGTAAACAACCATTGTTAATCATATCTCTATATGATTCTTGTTTGTTGGGTGACATCCAATGCCCCGGCTCCCAACACTATGCCATAAAGCCTTGATAGCTTTGTTGAGTAAACCAATACTATGCATGTGAATGTCCAACATTCACCCTATTCATTATGATAGATGACGGTATTTTGCTTTGGTAAACCTACCATACAACGATCAAAATAACATAGGTGCAGCTATAGGTAAATGGCATCAAATACTCAACTTTTCTGAGGGAAGCTATTCTATCATGACAAAACATCCACCATATGAAAAGCATGAAAAGAATAGTAAAACATCACAGGCATACGATCATATCATATCTGTGAATAGTATGGCCTTTAGGATCATAGTGGTCTCCATCACCATGGTTCCATCATGATCTACACTGCCATGTCTCCCTTCGTATGGTGATCACCATCGCCATCATGCTTGAGGTTTTTCAATGAATATAAAAGAAGCTAATACATGTAATAGCTATCAAATAAATTACATGAGAGATCAGGCATCACAGGGCGACACGCAGGTCATTATACAATTATGTGACAACCTCAAACCCGGTTGTGTTAAATTTGCAACACGCAGGCTGCACGAATTTTACACACAGATCATCACATCACATTTAGGCCATACCATTCACATCATTCCCTGCAAAAACAAGTTAAGCGTAGAACGATGTCTATCGCGAAACAACTTAATGATGTCACTATAGCAGACAACAACGGCGGTCCCGCTAGCCGGTTAGCTATGTACACTATTAGTCCCGATGGTGATTCCAGCCGGTAGGGACAGGTTGCGCACACAGCAGAGAAGGAGCACGAACTAATCCTTTAGTCATATGATGGCAATCTACTCTAACCAATTCCAAACCCCAAAAGCCGAACTATAAAAATTCATCATATGAACTTGTCTGCAGTAGATCGCATCTAAGATCCAGACCAAAAACTACGCAAGTCGGCTCTGATACCACTGTAGGGAAATAGACAATGCGCTACTCTAGCAATTCGACCGTATCACACAGGAAACATGCGAGTAAGAAGGTCATGGATCGTTACCACTAGACGCGCAGCGCAGCGGATCGTAGATGCACGTCGTAGCCGATCAGTGCAGCAATAACAGCAGCGCCTCCACGGAGTCCACACGTACAGGGAGGAACGCCGTGCGTCGGTGTGCTAGCACCGCGCGCGCGACAGGGGTTTCGGCGGCTGGCCTGTGAGGGGCGGCGGCTGGGGCTGTTCTGTGGTGTAGTCATCTGCCCCTAACCATACCCCTCATATTTATAGGCGCGCTAATGGGCTTTTAGATCACAGGCCCATTAGTACCTTAATTTCTTATGGATTAAATATCCATCAGGCCTTTATCCGAATTGTTATGACTGCCTCTTGGGCATATCACCAACAACGACCTCTCCGGAGTCCTAGTTCTCGCTGTTGCCGGTGCGCAGTGGTTTCTGGTGAGATTCGGCCGCCGGCGACCCCACCAGTGTGTTCAGCGTGCCTGAAAACAGGGGGGCGGCCAGTATGGAGCCGGGAGATGGCCGGGAAGGGCCTTTCGGTGACCTTCGCCGGAGAGAGCCGCCACTAACCCTGCCTGGTGTGAGGTTGAAGAGAATACTGGCGTGTGGACCCATTGTCGGGTTTAAACTTTTCCATGATTTTCCTATTCCAGTTCAAACTTTGAAGAGCCATAACTTTGTGTAGAAATGTCCAAAAATTGTCAAACAAATTTTGTTGGATTCCTCTCAGAGAGTACTATCCAGGGGTGCATCCCAATGGTTATGAAAATATCTGTATTTGGCTCATTAATTCATTTAAAAAAATTTTGTAGGAATTTTCACAGGAGTTCTGTTTATTGAAAAATTCTCAAATTTGGGCAGGACTTTCCCCCAAAAATCCTTGAACTCCAGTAAAAATTTCAGAGGCATTGGACCTCATTTTCTTGGACAAATGTGGTGTCAATCCTTTATGTCTCTGAAAAATGGGAAAATAAACAGAGACATGTTCAGCATTTCTTACCAACTTCCAAAATTCATATCTCCCTGTTGGTAGCTCCAAAAATGGTGAAAAAAATTTGTTAGAACCATGGAGACTTACCCTAATTATATCTTCCACTGTTAGCCATGATAAAACTCCATATTTGGGCTCAAAATTCAGAAAATCCTAGTACTTGTGGGAATTTTGGAGTCCACCAGGTGCAATGAAATTTCTCCAAATTTTGCTCCGATCATCATTAGGGAGTCTAGTATCCACTGGAAAAATCCCAAAGCCAATTAAGGAACATAAATAGAAGTAGATATGAATAGAAGTTACTTCTTATAATTCCTTAGCACTTATATATATTTTTTGCTACATTTCATATAGTGACCGAAGTTGAGGATATGCTGGAGCCGTTGGACGTCCTCCCACCAGAAGCTGACTTTCCATTTAACTCGCAACCAGGCAAGCCCCGGTTTGCATTTAAGTACTTTTGCAAAGTTTTTATTTGTATCACTTATGTTTAGGGTGTAATGCTTGCATTAGAGTTAGGGTGATTGAAACTC
The DNA here is from genome assembly GCA_030760725.1 of Neostapfia colusana. Classification (NCBI taxonomy): domain Eukaryota; kingdom Viridiplantae; phylum Streptophyta; class Magnoliopsida; order Poales; family Poaceae; genus Neostapfia; species Neostapfia colusana. The sequence goes on from JASWHV010000011.1 coordinate 51,880,116, forward strand.
TACTTGCCTAACCTTTAAATCCTATGGAGGGTTTGGTAGTTTACAAACTCGACAAGTAGAAAATGCCATGCTAATGTTCTTAGGATCTCAGTAGAAGTCAAGTGGTTGGAATCTACTCGCGAGATAGGTATTTATTAACACGGGATGAAATGAGGTAGAGAATGGCTTAAGAATGTGAAACTGAACCCAGCAGGGGGGATAGAATGTGAAACAGCCACTTGCAAAGGAGGTGCTGTCAAAATTCCTGAGAAAATTCTTTCAACTTGTAAAAATCATAACTTATAAACTAGAAAGCTATGGAGGCAAATAAATTCAATATGAATTCCTTTTTGAGTCTACTACAATTTTGTTGTGGCACTCTAGTTCAGATTTTGCCTCCAAGTGGCCAAAACAGTTAAATTCTTCCAACTGGTCTGCTGGACCAGAAGCTGGACAGAGAACACCATGTTGAAGTTTTTCAACCAAAACATTTAGTTTTACATTTCAATATCCAGCGGCTGTTGTAGAACAGCGGGTTGGAGTCAAAAAGTTTATGCATTCAATATATCACTTCGAGCGAGGACATGTTAGGGTCCAGTACAATAGCGAGGATTTACGCAGGCTAACACACTTAACATCCCGTGGCGACCCACGATGGTTGAAATGAACTTTTAATCCATAAATTTCATTACTTTGGAACTCGATCGTGTGACATGGTCCAGGGATGTATATGTTGTATAAAGTTTATACTTTATCCATATGTGTGACTGTTATGCGTATTATTTATTCTATTCTCGCACTACTATTGTATAGACTGGATGAAATAAACCAACATGTGGTGATCGTTTGAATGGTATGAATGCAGAATGGTGCATACACGTTCAACGCAAGGGGAGGGAGGTCCAAGTCAGGTTCGTGGTGGTGAGTCTCCACCTCAGGAGCAAACCACGACGCAGCAGGAACTGCCTACTCCACCGCCAGAACTTCCAAGAAATCTTGCGGAGGTTCTTGCTGCAGTGTTCGGCTCGTGCGATGAGCAAACCGAGTTGCTGCGGATGCTGGTGCAACAGAATGAGTCCCGTCAGGGAGGACGCCAAGACAATGGGCAACGCCAGCCCCAACAAAGTTCATATTCAGACTTCCTGGCAACCCATCCCCTGATCTTTACGGAGGCTGAAGAGCCTTTGGAGGCGGACAGCTTCATCCACACTATTGAGGCGAAGTTCGGTTTACTTCGGTGCACTGAACATCAGAAGGCGCTGTATGCATCGCAACAGCTTCAAGGGGAAGCCGGTACATGGAGGGCGAACTACACCGCCTCCTTACCGGCTGGCCAAGCCGTCACATGGACGGAGTTCCGGGAGGCGTTCCGCGTCTATCATATACCTCCTGGTGTTATGGAGAGGAAGCTCCAGGAGTTCGTGGCGCTGTGACAAGGCGAGAGGAGTGCTCATGAGTACCCCAGGTCATTCAACCGGCTGGTGCAGTATGCGCCAGGATTTGTTACAACGGAGGAAGATAAAAGAAACGCGTTCTTCCGGGGCCTGAATTCTAAAATAAAGGTCCATCTCGCCCAAAGCAATCACGGCACATTCAACGACCTTGTTAATGCCGCGATTTTACAAGAGAATGCTCAGCGTGAGCGCGGTTCCGATAAGAGGAAACACAGCGTGCTGACAAGCAGCAGTGGTGGGGCGCCACAAAGATACCTCGTGGTGTATCGCTCACCATCCAGTCAAAGATTGCAGCCACCGGCGCGACCGCCTCAGTTTCACGGTCGACAATATAATGCACCAAGCTTCCGACCATCGTATCCACCACAGCAACAGCAGCAGCAAAGGATGGCCCTGTTTGCGCCTCAGTTTCAACCACTTGCACCGGGATACCGTCCTCAATTCGGAGGGACCCCGACACCTTACACGTGCTTCACGTGTGGCCATGTCGGGCATATGGCAAAGGACTGCCCCAAGCAGCGACATGGCAGGGGTGCAGCACCATATCAGGGTGCAAATCAGCCCCGTAATCCGCCCATGAAACCAGCACAAAAACCCGGTAACGTCCACCACTTAGCCTTCGAAGACGTGCCAGAAGACGAACCCGTCCTCGCGGGTACGTTTTCTTATTTAGATCATCCTGTAGTCATACTTTTTGACTCCGGTGCCACCCATAATTTCATAAGTCAGTCTTATGTTATTAAATATCAATGGCCTATCATTCCCAAAAATAGTTCATACTTGATATGCTCTCCGTGTCGGAAAATAATAGCTTATAGGATGGTCTATAGAGCACCATTACAATTGGGTGGGAATCTATACCCGACATCTCTAATTATGTTATAGAGTCAGAAACTTGATGTCATTTTAGGAATGTCATGGCTACATTGCCATGGTGCTGTTCTTGACATCATTCCACGTGTGGTTCGTCTAAACTCTCCACTTCATGAACAAGATGTTCTTATTCTTGACCGTTCAGTTCAAGAAGCTCCATCCACATATAACACGGAAGCCACAAAACTTGAGGATATTCGTGTGGTCCGTGAATACCCGGATGTCTTTCCGGATGATCTCCCAGGCATGCGAAAGAGATGTTGAGTTCAAGATTGAACTTGTATCCGGGACGACACCGGTATCACGGAGACCGTACAAGATGGCTCCGAATGAGCTAGCTGAATTGAAGGAGCAGCTCAATGATTTAATGAAGAAGGGTTTCATTCGACCGAGTTCCTTGCCATGGGGATGCTCGGCGCTGTTTGTGAAGAAAAAGGATGAAACCTTGAGGTTGTGTGCGTACTACCGACCTCTCAACGCCATCTGTCACCATCAAGAAAAAATATCCACTGCCCCGCATCGATATTCTCTTCGATCAACTTGTGGGTGCGAGTGTATTTTCAAAGATGGATCTTCGCTCCGGATATCACCAAATCAAGATCCGAGCGGAGGATATTCGAAGACAGCCTTCTCGACGAGATATGGGCAATATGAATACCTTGTCATGTCGTTTGGTTTCACCAACGCTCCGGCACATTTCATGTATCTCATGAACTCAGTGTTCATGCCGGAGTTGGACAAGTTCGTGGTGGTGTTCATCAACGACATCTTGGTTTATTCCAAGTCTGAAGAAGAACACGCCGAACACCTGCATATCGTGCTCCAACGATTGCGAGACCATAAGCTTTATGCCAAGTTCAGCAAGTGCGAGTTTTAGATCAGCCAAGTGCCATTTATTTGTCATATTATTTCTGCGGAAGGCATTGCAGCTGATCCAAGCAAAATCGAGCAAGTGCTGAAATGGATGTCCCCCACATCTGTCCATGAAGTCAGGAGGTTCCTCGGGTTAGCGGAATATTATCGGAGATTCATACCGAACTTCTCCAAGCTTGCTAAGCCGATGACTGAATTGTTGAAGAAGGGGATCAAATATGTTTGGAGCTCAGCTTCTGAAGAAGCTTTTCAAGGATTAGTGAAGCATCTTACAACTGCCCCGGTGTTAGCTCAACCGGATACAACTAAGCCCTTCGACGTTTATTGTGATGTGTCCGGTATCGGGCTTGGCTGTGTATTGATGCAAGGAGGAAGAGTGGTCGCCTATGGCTCACGTCAACTTCGTAACCATGACCAGCACTATCCAACTCATGATCTTAAGCTCGCTGCTGTGGTGTTGGCATTGGAAATTTGGAGACACTATTTACTCGGGAACTTAGTGCATCTTTACACCGACCGCAAGAGTCTAAAATATATATTCACTCAAAAGGAGTTGAATATGCGGCAACGGAGATGGCTAGAACTGTTCAAAGACTATGAGATCGAGATTCATTACCATCCCGGAAAGGCAAACGTGGTTGCTGATGCCTTAAGCCGCAAATCTCACGTCAACTATCTATCCATCACCCCACTTGAAGAGGAGGAGACGAGTTTGTACTTGGTTCCATATGGGGCATTATATAATCTTGCTCTCGTCCCTACCATACGAGAGGAGATTATGGACTCTCAGAAGAAAGACGTGGGAATGTCGCACATTCAGAGAAGGATGAAGAATGGCGAAATGAAATGCTTCCGAAGAGATGAACACGACACTCTATGGTTTAAAGACTGTATAGTGGTACCCCGTGACATGAAGCTTCGGAAGAAAATCATGGACGAAGCTCATTTGTCCAAGTATTCTATTCATCCGGGCAGCAACAAGATGTACCAAGATCTGAAAACCAGGTTTTGGTGGACGCGGATGAAAAGAGAAATTGCAAAGTACGTATCCGAATGTGATACGTGTCGGCGGGTGAAAGCCGACCATATGCGTAAAGCCGGACAGCTGCAACCATTGAACATTCCGGCGTGGAAGTGGGAGGATATCAGCATGGACTTCATAGTCGGGTTACCTCTGACCTCTCACAAGCATGATTCGATTTGGGTGATAGTCGATCAACTAACCAAGTTGGCTCATTTTATCCACGTACATACAAAGTACGTGGCCAAGCAATATGCGGAGTAGTATATCGCAAGGATCTTGTGCTTGCATGGTGTTCCCCGCTCCGTTATTTCAGATCGCGGTGCGCTGTTTGTCGCTCAGTTTTGGGAACAGATGCACGCTTTATTGGGGACCAAACTGATCCGAATCTCCGCATATCACTCGCAGACAGATGGTCAAACTCAACGGGTGAATCAAGTGCTTGAAGACATGCTACGCGGTTGTGCCATCCACCACGGTAAAAATTGGGACGATCATTTGCCGTTGGCGGAGTTTTCCTACAACAATGGCTATCAAGCTAGCATCAAGATGGCGCCGTATGAAACTCTCTACGGCCGGAAATGCCGCACACCTCTCAACTGGTGCGAGTCCAGCGAGCGGGTTATCTACGGCATTGAACTTGTGAATGAGGCTGAAGAACGAGTGCGAATAATACAAGCCAACCTCAAGGCTACTCAATCTGGTCAGACGAGCTATGCGGATAACAGACGCCGTCCTCTCCACTTCGACATCAGAGACCATGTTTATGTCCGTGTGTCTCCGATGAAGGAAGTTCATCGTTTTGGAGTGAAGGGTAAACTGGTGCCGCGTTACATTGGTCCGTTCGCTGTCATTGAAAAATGCGGACCAGTGGCCTATCGCTTGGAGTTACCGGTGTCGCTCGCAGGAATTCACAACGTCTTCCACATCTCTCAACTGAGGAAGTGCCTCAAACCCTCGGCTGAAATCCGCACTGAAGACATAGAAGATTTTCAACCGGACCTCACGTACACGGAGTATCAAAAGACTTGCGCCACAAGAAACTGGACCTTATGGTTTTACAAGGTCCTGTGGAGTAACTATACCGCTGATGAGGCGACAAGGAAAAGCGAGTACTATCTACGAACAAATTATCTGGACTTGCTATCATCATATAGCCGGTAAAGTTTCCCCACTTTGCTTTTCTTTTGGAATCTCAGGACAAAATTTTTTTAAGGGGAGAGGGATGTAAAATCCCCAAAAAGTGGTAGCAATAATTTCAAAACATTTACACTTAGAAAAAATGAGGAGAATTAAAACTTTGAATTATAACGGTGTGAGTTTGCGAGGGTCCCAAACGGCCTCGTCGAGCCAGGATCACGCTGAGGGGTGCTGCATTGCACGGCACCGGATAACGCACATCAAAGATACAAAGCAGAAGCAAAGTTTTATTACATAAACCAGTTTATGAACATTTTTACAACAAAATAGTTCAGTCTACACTCACAAGCGAAGACTACGCATCGAGTTCACGTTCAGCCCGTGAACGTGTCCCCGGTAGCACGCACACACGCTAACACGGTGGCGTGCATGACTCCCACTCGACGGGGTTCCCCTCCTGGGGTTTCGTCTCCTCCTTGGGAGTCCCTTCCTCATAGACCCCTGCAAAAGCTTCAAACACAGGCAGTGAGCACGATGGCTCAGCAGGACTGACCCATCTCTCCTATACATGAAACTTCTACATGAATGGTTTTTGGGGTACATGAGGTAAAATAAGTTGCAAAGGACTCGCCTAATTAGTTAAACCTTACTTTCAATGTTTTAGCAGCAGGTGGCGGAGAACCTTACGCTCAAGCACATGAGAGAGCCGCAATCAAACAAGAAACACATTTCTCTCATGTACTTTGCCCAAAGTTGAAAAGAACTTTAGTTAGCTCTAAACTACAACAAGACATTAACAAGCAAGGTATGTCTTTCAAATCAGCAAACTTTTAACATGAATCTAGCCTGTTCTTTCTATGTCACGGTACAGTGAACAAGTGGAACTCACTGACCGCGAGGGATGGCAATTATAATCGATTTAAACCTGCAGGGTTACCCGAATAACGCGTCACATACGCCCGTACTCGATGCTGCCTACAGAAACCATCACGGACGTCGTACGCAACCACCTTTCACTCGTCATCCAAATGTTGAACCGGTCCAATCGTCCAGAGCGAAAGGTCTCTGCGCGTGCATCCATAGTGCCGCCAGCTGATTGACCAGCTATGCCTCAACGCCCAGCTACCCGAGTTACATCAGTTTCCCGGTTCCCATATAGCCAGTAGGTCTTTGGTACTGTTCTAGCCTGTTCAACAGGCCTGCACACGGCTCGGTCCTCAATCGACACAAGCGGAGCTATAGCACCCAGGTCCCAAAGTCCTACTGCCCTTACTCTCCGCTCGGTCTCATTTTTATTGCCATGCGTTTCATATGCTATCTTTACCCGAGCAATGTGCCTCTAGCCTATTCTCGCGAGTAGTTCCAACTACTAGACTTGTACCGAATCCTACACTATCATAGCATTGCAGTAGCTGATGAGGTTTTCAAACCTAATCCCAACCCAGAGTTTTCTTGGCTATGCATTTGGGTTTCAAACAAGACTCTAATGCAATAATTTATTGAGTGCTCAAAGTAAGTACTCAAAACAGTAAAACTTTGTAAAACGGTTAATGCAAACCGGAGCATGCCTTGCTGCTTTTGGTCATAGTCTAGCTGTTCCTCTGGAGTGACGAAGTCTAAGACTTCGGGTTCCTCCTCAACAATAGCGACTACATGAGATAACATGTATATATATCAATTTAAATGCATTTCAATTGAATTTAAACTTGTGAAGACTATAAGTCTTACTAGACAGATCCACTGACTCTAAAATTTTTACTGGGGTTTGGTTACAACCTAAACAGAGACTTGGCCAAGTTTCATTTGCAGCAAAGCTCATTTGAGCTCTCCACAAATAATTATGTACTTGAACTTAATTGGAGCTCTAAGGGTGTTCTTGGGATTTTCATGGAGCAATCCATGACTTTCTGTAAACTAGGTTTTAGAGGGTTCTAATAGAGTTGGTCTCACTTAATTTGAAGGTTCCTATCTAAAGATATGAGCTAAACAATTTCAGAGAAATTCTGAAAATGTTTCTGGACATTTTCTATTTTCTCTGGAACTGTTTTATTAATCACACCATTAGGTGGATCAAATGAGCTCAAATGGATCTGAAATGTTTTATGGTAACTCAGGGATATTTTGGTGAACATCCTAGCAAAATTTCAGAATTTTCCTCCAAAGGATTCTCCAGTTAAAATTCTAAACAGTTTAAATTTTGCATAATTAATTCTTGAGAAATAAAGATTTTCTTAGAGTGAAACCTGATTTTCTGGAAAGTGCTCAGAGAGATGAATCCAACAAAATTTGGTTCACTCGATTTGGAGTTTTCTAGCAAAAGTTATGTGGGTTTGAACTTTGAACTAAATCTGAAAATCGGGGAAATGTTTAAATTGCTGCGCGTGGGACCAGGCTACGTGTCAACTTCTTAGCGGTCGACACACGGGGCTATGGAATCTTTCGTGTGCAGCCGCACCCGATCCAGTGGCACAGCAAATCCCAGGGTTTAAAATATCGACCGCTGATACGTGGGACCAGGGGCTTCGTCTACCTCCGGCCTCCCGTGCTCGGTCGCTGCCCCCCTCGCCGGAGTGCTCGCCGGAGGGCTTCTGCCGTGCGCCAAACTCCATGATTTTGGACGCCTCTGCCTAAATCCATCCGGGGAACATGATACTGGGCTCAGCTCATCGTGACAGTCACCAGAACACGGCCGGCGACGAGCGGCGGCTTCGGAAGAACTTCGGCCGTGTCGGCCGGACTTCCTAGCACCCCAAACAATCGAGCAAAAGGCCATAGAGAATCAGTGGACCTTAGGAAAGACCGATATGATCTCGAAGTAGCTCGGGAGCGGTCCTAAGTAGGCCCTCACCGTGTGCCCTATGCTTCCCGAGTAAGCCGCCGTTGGCAAGCTTGGAATTACGCCATGTACAGGGGTTCTCAGGCTACGTGTTGTGAAGCCAACTTGTGTGCCACTAAGTCTAGTTCGTGTAGGAACAGTTTGAGACCCTCTAAACAATTTTGGAGTGAGAGTTTGGCGGATCCACACCCGAAGGTCGATCTGCGCCGAGTGAATGGGAAAACTGAAATTCGTCGCCGGTGATCAAACACTCGAGCTGTGGTTCGGGGGTGAGCAGCACCAGTCTCTAACGCGTCCGAGGATGCCTTAGCTTGGGCGTGACACGCTCCCATTTGGGCTGTCCACGGCAGCCCGAGGTGCTGCGAACTTAGGTCACCGGAAAGAACTTTTGGTATGGGCGAGATCATCCAAGTACAGCTAATTTCCTACCATGGGGAAGGAGAAGGAGAGCCTCTAGTACCGTTTTGCAGCTTGGAGGGAGTGGAGAGGCTGTGATAGTGGGCTTTTCTGATCAACCGAGAGAGCGGCGGCGAGAGCGGCGTTCCTTGCGAGCGAGCAATGAAGCGACCGGTTCTGCCTTCAATCGGGTCGGCTGCGGAGATAAGAGGGAGGGTGAGGCGGCTCAGTGGTCGGGGCGGCAACCAGCTGCTGTCCCGATCGATCCTTCGCCGTGGCGCCTGCTGGATCAAGCGCAAGAAACCGAGCTCGGGCTTCAGTCGGTTAAATTTGCTGCTGAGGCTGACATATGGGTCCCACCCGAGGTTTAACCTCTGAAATTAAATTTTCCCCACTGCTCTAAACAGGACCCTAATACCCTCTCATTTTTTAATTATCAACCACAAGCCCATTTGAAGTTGATAGAATTCAAATTGTGAAGTGTTTGAATAAATTTCAGCACATATGCAGTTTGAAATTCAAATAAAGTTTGAATTTGCTAAACTTAGCTCATGTCAAGATCAACTCCAAATGGAGTGAAAATTGGTGTGTGAGCTCACAAAAATGTGCTGAGTAAGAATATGCCTCCCACTTTTGAATTCATGTGATGGAAATAGTTTGAATTTGAATTTGAGTTCAAACCACCCTTTTTCTAGTTATACCCAAAAGGACTTCCAAAAGGTTTGAATTTGGGTGAAATTTGGCATGAGCATTCCTAGCAAGGTGTTGGAGTTTTTCAAAAGCTCAGCCCCTAGATGATGCATGTGGGAAATGCCACTTTTGCATTTTGTGAGTTTATTCTCTAATGAGCATGTTGATGGTGTTTACTTGCTCTTCAAATGTATTCATCAAGTTCCTTCAAATGAAGTGTGTGTGTGGTGATGAACACTTTGAATATGTGCCAAAAACATAGGCCCTTACATTCCTCCCCCCCCCCCCTTAGAAGAATCTCGTCCCGAGATTATAAGGTGAAAAATGAGAGAGAGGACGGTGGAAAATTACCGTATATGCGACGTGAAAAGTTGGGATAGTTAGCGCGAAGAAATCCTTCGCTCTCCAATGTCACTTCGTCTACGGAGCGATTACTCCATAGAACTTTGTAGAACCACAACGTGCGGTTGCATGTAGTTCGGGCCTTTTCATCAATAATCTGAACCGGTTCCTCCCGATACATGAGATCCGTTTTCAGTTCTTCTATATCCTCCAGCTGAATGGTAGTTGATAGCTTAAGACACTTCCTCATCTGGGAAATGTGAAAGACGTCATGCACACCGGAGAGTGCTTCTGGTAAATTCAGCTGGTATGCTATCGATCCACATCTTTCGGTAATCTGAAACGGACCGATGAATCGGGGTGCCAACTTTCCTCTCACCCCGAATCTGTTCACGCCATTCATTGGAGACACACGTAGATATACGTGATCCCCGACTTCGAACTGTAATGGGCATCTTCTCCGGTCCGCATATTGTTTTTGTCGGGATTGGGCGACTTTTAGGTTCGCTTGAATCAGCCGAACCTTTTCCTCCGCGTTGTTGACAATATCAATTCCGAAGGTAACCCTTTCGCCAGACTCACACCAATTCAGTGGTGTGCAGCATTTTCTCCCGTATAGAGCCTCGTAAGGCACCATCTAAATGCTGGCTTGGTACCCATTATTGTATGAGAACTCGGGCAACGGCAAGTGATCATCCCAATTCTTACCGTTGTTGATGGTGCAAGCTCGTAGCATGTCTTCAAAAATCTGATTTACCCGCTCAGTTTGTCCATCCGTCTGCGGGTCGTACGCTGAACTATGGATCAGCTTTATCCCCAACGCAGTGTGTAGCTGCTCCCACAAACGGGACACAAATAAAGTGCCCCAATCCGATATGATGGTGCGGGGTATGCCGTACAAGCACAGAATCCGTGAGATGTACAATTCAGCGTACTTCTTGGTGTTGTAGTTTGTGTTGACCGGGATGAAATGGGCAACTTTGGTGAGCCGGTCGACGATCACCCACACACAATCATGCTTCTGAAAAGTAGTGGGTAAACTGACGATGAAGTCCATGCTCACATCTTCCCATTTCCAGGCGGGAACGCCCAGTGGTTGTAGTAGTCCCGGTTTCTTCATATGGTCTGCCTTCACCCTTCGACATGTATCTCACTCGGACACGTACTTTGCGATCACCTGCTTCATCCGTGTCCACCAGAACTTGCTTCTGTAGGATCGAAGAGCACGTGAAAAGCTACCAGAGAGGGGGGTGAATGGTAGATTAAAACTTTTCGCAGCGGAAACAACAAAAACCCCTCAACAAAAAATCAATCGGTTAAAGAAACCATGTGTGCAAGTTTTTTCAAACGTGTTCAACCGTGACAAATCAATTAGAGAGGTAGAGAATCAAGTCACGGATCTAATGCAACAAGAATCACTTGAAAGCACGAAGAAAAACTTGAGATACGATCAAAACATTAAACGAAGATCAATCTGTTTTACCCGATATAAAACAGATCTGCAATGCTGCAAAGAAACTCGTGTATATCAAAAACTACAGATCTGAAGCTCGTGAAAATTTCAACAGATGATAGATTATTGAGTTGTGAATACAACCCAAAAAGAATCATGTCAATTGGATCTGTAAATCTCGAGTTATGAACGAAACACCAAAGCAACGTCGGTCTGTCCAGAAACTCGGCGAGAAAGACTTGACGAAAAACAAGTCGGACAAACAAGGCACAAAAGCTCCTCGAAACTATGAAATTTATTCAATAGAAACACAAGAGGAACAGCCCAAAGTTCTCTACACACGAGAGCTCTGGCCTCTCTTGCTTTTATAGCCAGCCCTCAGGCTAAACAATCCAATCTAGAACTCCTACTCCTAATTGGACTCGTATCCTAACTTACCATAACTGCTCAGGACTCTCCTATTCGCAGATAGAAGCAATCGTGAGACTTCCAAACACCTTAGGAACGTCCTAAACATTCCTAAAACAACTAAACTTCGTGCCTAGCACGAAATCCTATCATAACCAACTCAAATCTTCCATATTTGAGCCATATCCGACTCAGCCTCAGCCTGAGTACGCAATCCAGCCGGTTGGACCTTTCCGACCAATTCTTTACGTCCACTTGTCTTCATCACGCCTTGGAACAATGTTGCCACGTCCATGCACTCCTTGCACACGTGCAAACACCTTCCAACGACGTACACGCAACCTTCATATGCACTGCCCTTGATCCAAACATGCTGCGCGACCTCCCGATCAACTCAACCACAGCTCCTCCCGAACTTGGTTGTTGGAACCTCATCTCCTCCCTGAGACTAGTCCAAGGATCCCGTCACCAGCCATGTCTTGAACTCAAGCAACACCTGCACATGAATAAACAACCAATTCTTCCGAGCACAAGTCCTCGACTTGACTCACGTTAGTTCGAAAACCACAACACCTTACATGAGCATGTCACATAAGCGTGTTGCAAACCATATCAAATGGTAACAGCCATAACCACCAAAACACACCAAAAACTTAGCAAATTAATACTAAGCAAACCTTCCCTTAAAGCAAGTTTGAAACATTGCGAGTTAAAAGCAAAAACAAGACGCTGCAGTTCTACGAGCTGAACTTCACGGGACCTCCCTAAAAACAAGCTCCGGACCTCACAGAAGCTCTCCGGACCTTGCAGGAGCTCTCCGGACCTTGCGTCAGATCTTGCCAACACTTGGCGGACCTAACAAAGAACTTGTCGGACCTTGCCACAGAAGAATGTTTTGGCAATATTCAAAACTTTGAATGTTAATGCTAACTTTTATCCTAATTGCCAATGTATTCAGCACACATAGGTCTCACAATCTCCCCCTTGATGAATGCATTGGCAACACCAATTAAAATCCGAACATTGGCTTATGAAAAGTTTTTAAAAGCATTGAAAACTCATTTCTCCCCCTTTATTAATTTCTCCCCATTTTTTAAAATCAGAGAAGGAAGAAAGTGTATAACATATGCAAAGTGTAAAAAAATCTCTCCTTATATATATTTCTCCCCCTTTGACAATGTATTCAGCAAGATTCAAAAGAGAAATTTTTAGATGTTATGAGCATATTATAACATATACATACAAAACAAAGCTCATCCAAGTCATACTATCAGGTTACTTACACTATCACATCAATGAGATACATAAAGTAGTGTAAGCCATGCTAGAGATCAAATGTATTTTTTAGTTTAAGCAAGTCATGATCTCCCTTACTCAACTAATTCAAAACCTGAAAACATGACACTTGTTGCTGCATTTTTATTATTCATAATCATTTAAGGCACAAAGTTGATCATATGATATTTGCAAGAGATTATATGCCGCATCAGCCTTATTCTAACCAACCAAGCCAAGCCTATGTCATTTGACAATCAGAAGCTTAAGGACATGGTTTTAGTCATACACAATTCCTTCCAAGTTCATATCTTAGTGCAATGATAAGCAATCTCAAAAGAAGAAGAGCGATGCATGCATATTCTCTTGATCTTTTCTCAATTTTTTATTTGAAAACTCAACATGTGAGCTGATCACTTGATTAATTTTTTATGATTAAAAGCACTTGTGAGCACGCAACAAGTTCAAAACAGCACGAAAGTTCGATCATGAACAGATTTAGTGTAAGTAATTATTCCAATTACTAGTCATGGCAAAAACTACAAAATGTATAACATGAGTAATGTCGTAAGAACTTTCAGCCTGTAAAAGGAATCACAAAGTCATATATGTATGAAATACTATGCTCATATTATTTTAGTTTCAGATTCACACATAGACTTTCAAAGTTTCAAAAACTCCCCCTCAATTTAAGCCATGAGGATGCATAACCCCTATTTCACTACGAATGAAACAAAAACGAGTGGAATCCAAAGGTTTTGTAAAAATATCAGCCAATTGTTGTTCGGTATCGACATGGTGAAGCACAATGTTTCCTTTTTCAATATTATCACGAAGAAAGTGATACCTAATGTCAATGTGCTTAGTTCTAGAGTGTTTCACGGGGTTTTTAGCAATACAAATTGCACTAGTGTTATCACAAAACAGTGGAACACTATCTAAATCAACCCCATAGTCCTTAAGTGTTTGAACAATCCAAAGAATTTGTGAGCAAGCGCTAGCCGCAGCTCCATATTCAGATTCGGCCGTGGATTGTGCAACTGAACTTTGTTTTCTAGAGGACCAAGCAACAAGTGAATTACCAAGAAAATGACAAGCACCCGAAGTACTTTTCCTATCAATCCTACAACTCCCAAAATCAGCATCCGAAAAAGCTTTCAAAGAAACGGTTGAGGAAGAAGGAAGAAAAATGCCAAATTCTTGAGTTCCATGTAGGTACCTGAGAATCCTTTTGATGGCTTGACGATGTGAAGCACGTGGAGAAGCTTGAAAACGTGCACAAAGACATACGCTGAATTGTATGTCCGGTCTTGACGCCGTGAGATACAAAAGTGATCCAATCATACTTCTGTATTCTTTTTTATCGACCTGGTCACCATCTTCGTCAAGTTCAAGTGTTGTTGCTGTTCCCATTGGTGTCCGAAGAGGCTTGCATTTGTCCATGTTGAAGCGCTTAAGAAGGTCCTTTGTATACTTAGTTTGATGCACAAAAGTTCCTTCTTTTGTTTGCTTGATTTGCAGCCCCAAAAAGTAGTGAGTTATCCCATCATACTCATGTCAAATTCTGAACTCATCATAGCTGAAAACTTGGACACGAGATCATGAGAAGAACAACCAAAGATAATATCATCCACATACACTTGAACGAATAATGAGTCATTGCCACGCTTAAGTACAAAAAGAGTTTTATCAACCTTGCCCATGGTAAACCCCTTTTCAAGTAAGAATGTTTTTAACCTATCATACCATGCTCTAGGGGTTTGTTTTAGACCGTACAAGGCTTTGGACAGTTTGTAAACATGATTAGGAAAATTTGGATTTTCAAAACCCGGTGGCTGCTTAACATAAACCTCCTCCTCTATGTAGCCATTAAGAAAAGCACTTTTAACATCCATTTGATATAACTTGAAACCTTTAGATGCAGCAAATGCTAATAAAATTCTTATAGCTTCTAATCTAGCAACAGGAGCAAATGTTTCATCAAAATCTAGACCTTCAATTTGAGTGAAACCTTGAGCAACCAACCTAGCTTTATTCCTAACCACAACCCCATCCTCACTTTGCTTATTTTTAAATACCCATTTAGTTCCAATTAATTTGTGACCTTGAGGTGGAGGTACAAGTTTCCAAACATTATTTCTTTCAAAATTTTCTAACTCTTCTTGCATGGCATTAATCCAAGATTCATTATTGAGTGTGTGTGATATATCCTTGGGTTCAAAAGAAGCAACAAAAGCAGAATGAGCATGAGAGTTTGGATCGCAAAACCTGGACCGAGTGACTCGTTCATGCAAGCTTCCAATGATTTGTTTTGGAGGATGACTTTTGAGTACTCGGAGGGGAGTAGGCACTTCACAAGCACCTTCTTCTTCATGTTCGGACCTTTGATTAGGAGAGCTTGTTGATTGAGGAAGGTCCGAACCAGCAGTAGTGACTATTGGTGCTGGTTGTGGTGCAAAATCAGCAGCTTAATCGTTATTTACTTCCGAGTTTTCGGGCAGCAGCACCACTTCTTCATCTTCTTCAATAAAAATACTCTCCCCCTGCGGATATGGATCCGGACCTGCAATATCGGAGCTAGTACTTGGGCTAGCTTCATCAAAAGAAACCTCGCAAGTCTCCACAATTTTGTTAGTGTCAAGTAAAAGCACACGGTAGCCTCTAGTATGAGATGGATAACCAAGAAACATGCCATCAACAGATCTAGCTTCAAATTTATCAAGATTACCATGTTTCTTAACAAAGCATTTGCAACAAAAAACCCTAAAGTGTGTAACACTAGGCCTATGTCCAAACCGGAGCTCATATGGGGTTTTTCCAAGCTTAGTACGCAAGGAAACACGATTTGAGACATAACAAGCGGTTGCAATTGCATCAGCCCAAAATTTCCTAGGAGTTTGATATTCATCAAGAATAGTCCTAGCCATCTCAACTAATGTCCTGCTCTTTCTTTCTACGACACCATTTTGTTGTGGTACAAAGGGTGAAGAGTATTGATGATCTATTCCATTTTCAGCACAAAAGTGATCAAAGGATTGGTTTTTAAATTCAGTTCCGTTATCACTTCTAATTGCTTTTAATGATCATGGGTGATCAATAGATAATCTAAGAAATAAAGTTCTAAAATGACTAAAAGCTTCATTCTTAGATGCCATAAAATAAACCCAAGAATATCTGGAATAATCATCAACAATCACAAGCACATACCATTTACCTCCGAAGGATTGATCACGTGCCGGACCTACTGTGTCAAGATGTAAAAGTTGTCCCGGTTCAGCTGTCATGGTCATTGTGAGAGGAGCATGTGAACCTGCAACAAACTTAGCATGTCTACAAGAAGAGCACACAATATCATTGTCCTTTTTAAGCTTCGACAGCCCACGTATGCGATCGAGAGCACTAACACGAGTGAGATGATCAAAGCCTATGTGACCAAGTCTACGATGCCAAAAATATAGATCCTTTGTATCATTAGCAACTAGACTCCGATGCTTAGAAGTTGACAAATCAAAATCAGCTTTAAAAACTCTTCCAAACTTAGACATGTTAAACAAAAGCTCACCTTTTGAATCTACAACCTTGCAGCAATTTTTAGCAAAGCTAACCTCTAGATTTTCATCTAGCAATTGTGAAACCGAAAGCAAGTTGTATTTCAAATTTCTAACAAGTGCCACATCTTTCAAAGTGTAGAGATTGTTTACTCTAACCGAACCTTTAGCAATTATGGGAGTAGAAGAGTTATCGGCGAAAGTAACATTTTCTACACATGACACAAAAGAGAGACAGGAGAACCATTCTTTGTTACCGGTCACGTGGCGTGAGCAACCTGAATCCACAATCCAAATGTTCTCCTTCCTCAAATGTGAAACCTACACAGAAGCACAATACATCGATGACTCAATACTGGGGTTAGTTAAAAGACTTTTAGGAATCCAGTACTGAGTCACACGACGTCCAGCAGGAATAACACGCGAAAGCTGAGAAGGTAAAGAAGGTTTATGAGCCAAACATCGAAAATTTTTGTTCCCATCTACTGACTTAGAAGATGTGTTATACGTAGCACAAAAAACAGTAGGTCCGGGAGCAAGTTTTTGACTCATGACAGCAGGTTGCAAGCTCCGAACATTCGATCTAGCAGATTTTGCTTGGTTGTTATGTGATCTAGCAAGTATTCTTTGTTTCTTATCGTGTTTAGCTAGTATATAACAAAAATCCATGACATGACCATCTCTACCACAGTAGGTACAATGAAAAATAACCTTATTATCATGTCTAGATGAGCAAGCAACACGTTTATTAGAACCCGAATGGGACAGTACTCCTGCAGATTGGAAAATCACCTCTTTTTGTCTAGGAGCTGTTTGAATCAAACCGCTTGGGTGTGCCTTAGCATGAGCATGAGAATTAAAACCTAAACAAGTTTTATCATTACAAGACTTGGAAGAATTCATCAGCAAGTTTAGGTTCTTATTTGCATTAGAAAACCGATCTAGTGTCCTATGCATGTCATCAATTTATTGGACAGATCAAAGCAGTTTTCACATGGAATTTTTCCTTTTAGTTTGCAATTTGAACAATATTTAACTTCATGCACACGTAAAGCATTATTCAAAATAGAAATCTCATTCATAGCATCATTTAGTTTCTTAGTCAGATCATCACATGAAGAACAATGCAAATCAATTGTAGAACAACAAGCATCTTTCAAATTTTTATCATTGAGTGCAGCAAGCTCTTTGTTCTTTTCAATTTCAAGTTCAAGTTTATCAAGTGTAGATGTGTGTGCACTTCTTAAAGAGGATAATTGTTCGTAAATCAAAACACATGAGGAACAGGAATCATCACTAGGAATCAAAGTTTTTAAACGATTAATTTCAGATTCTAGTGATTCAATTTTAACAGCATTGTTCCTAAGTTTTTTATCCTTTTTCTTTAATATAACAGTGGCACGAGAAATAGCATCACACATTTCTTCACAAGTGGGACATACCTCTTCATCGTCGTTGTGGTGTTCTGCATCCCGGAGCTTGAACTTGACTTGCTCGCCATGCAGCACATATTTACCATAGCTTCTTCATCTTCATCACTACAGGTGTTCACATCAATTGAGCCGAAATCTTGAAGTGCAGAGATCATACTATGCACTATGTTGCGCATTGATAAATCTTTCTTCTTATTATTCTTTGCAAACGATTTCTTTGGCCTTGTTTGCTTTTCTTGACGTGAAGTCGGACCTGAAAGGTTAGGGCACTCCGTACGAAAATGTCCTGTCTTACCACATTCAAAACATCGTTGAGGTCCGGAGCTTCCTCTCCTTCTAGTTCTCACATTTTGCAATGCTTTTGAGAACCGAGTAGAGATGAGTGCAAGCTCCTCCTCTGGAAACTCTTCAATCTGTTCAAGGGTTAGAGAGGACAGCAAAGAGAGTGCACCACTAGATGATGATTGACTAGAACTAGACATGTCACGTTGCGAAACAAATGCAATAGACTTGTTGGGGTTTTTACGTGAGATGATGTCAATTTCATGAGTTTTCAATTTAGAATAAAGCACGTCTAAAGTAAGAGAACTCATGACAGTAGATTCACGAATAGATGTAACTTTCATCTCCCAAATTGACATATCTAATGCTCCTAACAATTGTCTAGCATTTTCAGCATCTGAAAAGTTAACATTGACACTACGCAAGTTGCTGAGAATTTTATTAAAGCGAGCAAAAAGGTCGTCAATTGACTCACCGGGTTGCATCTCAAAACGCATGTATTCTTTCTTGAACATATCTTGCCTTACCTCCTTGATCGTATTGGATCCTTCATGGTAGTCACAAAGAGCTTTCCAAACATCATATGCAGATCGGAGGTGTGCAACACGGTCGAAGTCGCTTTGAGTCAATCCTTGGATGATCAAGTTGCGAGCCTTGTTGTTGTTGTCAGCATCTCTCATGTTCGCAGCCGTAACTTGATCATTGGGTGGTACATCGGAGTTCCAGTAGACCTTTTCCCATATGGCGAAGCCTTGCGCCTGTATGTAGGCCTCCATCCGCGCCTTCCAAACCTGAAAATCGATGCCATTGAACACACAAGGTTTTGCGGAGTACTTCTCCATGATGGTTAGTCAAAACACGTGTAAATCACAAAGATTAGAGCACCTTGGCTCTGATACCAATTGTATGATCGAAGAGCGCGTGAAAAGCTACCAGAGGGGGGGTGAATGGTAGATTAAAACTTTTCGTAGCGGAAATAACAAAAACCCCTCAGCAAAAAATCAATCGGTTAAAGAAACCATGTGTGCAAGTGTTTTCAAACGTGTTCAACCGTGACAAATATAGTAGAGAGGTAGAGAATCAATTCACGGATCTAATGCAACAAGAATCACTTGAAAACACGAAGTAAAACTTGAGATACGATCAAAACATTAAACGAAGATCAATCTGTTCTACCCGATATAAAACAGATCTGCAACGCTGCAAAGAAACTCGTGTATCTCAAAAACTACAGATCCGAAGATCGTGAAAATTTCACAGATGATTGATAATTGAGTTGTGAATACAACCCAAAAAGAATCACATCAATCGGATCTGTAAAACTAGAGTTATGAACGAAACACCGAAGCAACGTCGGTCTGTCCAGAAACTCAGCGAGAAAGACTTGACGAAAAACAAGTCGGATGAACAAGGCACAAAAGCTCCTCGAAACTATGAACTTTATTCAATATAAACACAAGAGGAACATTCCAAAGTTCTCTACACATGAGAGCTCTGGCCTCCCTTGCTTTTATAGCCAGCCCTCGGGCTAAACAATCCAATCTAGGACTCCTACTCCTAATTGGACTCGTATCCTGACTTACCATA
This sequence comes from Neostapfia colusana, assembly GCA_030760725.1. NCBI lineage: Eukaryota > Viridiplantae > Streptophyta > Magnoliopsida > Poales > Poaceae > Neostapfia > Neostapfia colusana. The sequence goes on from JASWHV010000011.1 coordinate 51,899,706, forward strand.
ACTGCTCAGGACTCTCCTATTCGCAGATAGAAGCAATCGTGAGACTTCCAAACACCTTAGGAACGTCCTAAACATTACTAAAACAACTCAACTTCGTGCCTAGCACGAAATCCTATCATAACCAACTCAAATCTTCCATATTTGAGCCATATCCGACTCAGCCTCAGCCTAAGTACGCAATCCAGCCGGTTGGACATTTCCGACCAATTCTTTACGTCCACTTCTCTTCATCACGCCTTGGAACAATGTTGCCACGTCCATGCACTCCTTGCACACGTGCAAACACCTTCCAACGACGTGCACGCAACCTTCATATGCACTGCCCTTGATCCAAACATGCTGCGCGACCTCCCGATCAACTCAACCACAGCTCCTCCCGAACTTGGTTGTTGGAACCTCATCTCCTCCCTGAGACTAGTCCAAGGATTCCGTCACTAGCCATGTCTTGAACTCAAGCAACACCTGCACATGAATAAACAACCAATTCTTCTGAGCACAAGTCCTCGACTTGACTCACGTTATTTCGAAAACCACAACACCTTACATGAGCACGTCACACAAGCATGTTGCAAACAATATCAAATGATAACAGCCATAACCACCAAAACACACCAAAAATTTAGCAAATTAATACTAAGCAAACCTTCCCATAATGCAAGTTTGAAACATTGCGAGTTAAAAGCAAAAACAAGACGCTGCAGTTCTACGAGTTGAACTTCACGAGAGCTCCCTAAAAACAAGCTCCGGACCTCACAGAAGCTCTCCGGACCTTGCAGGAGCTCTCCGGACCTTGCGTCGGACCTTGCCAACACTTGGCGGACCTAACAAAGAACTTGTCGGACCTTGCCACAGAAGAATGTTTTGGCAATATTCAAAACTTTGAATGTTAATGCTAACTTTTATCCTAATTGCCAATGTATTCAGCACACATAGGTCCCACAGCTTCTGAGTTCTTGATACATTTTATTTCTGCCGGGGTGAATAGAAAACTTTGACAAGTGAGCTTCATCAAATATTTTCTTCCATAACTCCGGGTTACGGGATACGACGATCCTGTACTTGAACCATAGGATACCATCTCCATCTTTCCGGAAACAATTCAGCCCCCCACTGTCTATACGTCTCCGCAAATGCGACATGCCCTTGTCATTTTTCTAAGCTACCGCTATCTCTTCACGGATGGTGGGGATCACATCTATGTTGTAGAGAGCTCCATGTGGAATCACATGCAATGGTGGCTCGCTCTCTTCCAACAGTGTGATGGTCTGATTGTTGACGTGTGACTTGCGGCTCAGCGCATCCACCACTATGTTTGACTTGCCGGGGTGATAATGGATCTCTATTTCGTAATCCTTTATCAACTCTAACCATCTTCGTTGCCTCATGTTCAGCTCTTTCTGCGTGAATATGTACTTGAGGCTTTTGTGATCGGTATATAAATGTACGAGGTTACCGAGTAGGTAGTGCCTCCACATTTTAAGTGCGAGCACCACGGCAGCGAGTTCCAAGTCGTGAGTTGGATAATTCTGCTCATGGTTTCTGAGCTGTCGTGATCCATACGAGACCACTCTTCGGTCTTGCATCAGCACACGTCCGAGACCAATGCCGGATGCATCGCAGTACACATCGAAAGGTTTTGTTGTGTCTGGCTGCGCCAAAACCGGTGCTGATGTCAGGTGCTTCACTAATGCCTTGAACGCTGCTTCACATGTTGGACTCCAAACATATTTGGTAGTCTTCTTCAGCAGCACTGTCATAGGCTTGGCAATCTTTGAGAAGTTCGGAATGAACCTCCGATAATACCCCGCGAGTGCGAGGAAACTCTGTACCTCGTGAACAGTTCTCGAGGACTTCCAATGCAGCACTTGGGTGATCTTACTCAGGTCTACAGCGATGCCCTCCGCTGAGATGATATGCCCGAGAAAAGGCACTTGCGATATCCAGCATTCGCAGTTGCTGAATTTCGCGTATAGCTTGTGATCCCGCAGCCGTTGCAAGACTATACGAAGATGCTTCCTGTGTTCTTCCTCCGACTTGGAATATACCAATATGTCGTCGATGAAGACCACGACAAACTTGTCCAGCTCCGGCATGAATACCGAGTTCATCAAATACATGAAGTGAGCTGGAGCATTGGTGAGGCCGAATGACATGACCAGGTACTCATAAAGCCCGTACCTCATCGAGAAAGCTGTCTTTCGAATATCCTCAGCCCGCATTTTAATCTGGTGGTACCCGGATCTTAAGTCCATCTTGGAAAAAAATTTTGCTTCGACCAACTGATCAAACAACATGTCGATCCGTGGCAACGGGTACTTATTCTTAATGGTTACGGCGTTTAATGGACGATAATCCATGCAAAGCCGCAACATCTCGTCTTTCTTCTTCACGAATAATGCCGAACAGCCCCATGGCGAGGAGCTCGGCCTAATAAAACCCTTCTCCAGCAGGTCCGTTAACTGCGTCTTCAGTTCAGCCAATTCTTTGGGTGCCATCTTGTACGGCCTTCGGGATATTGGCATTGTTCCCGGTGCAAGTTCAATCTTGAACTCCACCTCTCGGTTGGGCGGCATCCCCGGTAAATCATCCGGGAACACATCAGGGAACTCACGGACTACTGGAATGTCTTCCAATCTGATGGTTGCAGATTGATACACACTTGGAAGTTTTATTTCTGGACTGTCCAGAATTAAGGAATGAGATTCGTGCACTTCTGAGTTCAAGTGCACAACTTGGAGGACAATGTCTAAAAAAGTGCCGTGGCGGGTTAACCACGACATCCCTAAGATGACATCGACCTTTTGTCCCTCTAGAACTATGAGAGACGTAGGGTATAATCTACCCTCTAAGCATAATGGCGCTTTTGGGACCATCATGCTTGCTGAAATCTTCCCACCCAGTGAACAAATCAAGTATGGACTATCGGTGGGTAGTATTTGCAAGCTGTATTTAGCAATAAAAGCTTAGCTAATGAAGCTATGTGTGGTGCCTGAATTAAATAACACTATAGCGGAATGCTGGTGGAGTTGGAACATACCCGCAAGGATTGGTTCACCCTCCGGCACGTCCTCTGTGGCAAGTTGGTGGACGGTGCCGGTCCTAGGGTTTGACCGCCGCGCATTAGTGGGGTTCCGGGGCTGATTCCTCCCCGGAAGTTGTGGTGCAACTCCGCCGCCTTGCCTCTAAGGACAATTGTTGGCGAAGTGTCCTGGACGTCCACATTTGTAGCATGTGGCTGCTGCTTGACCGGTGCTTGGGGGACGAAAACCCAGCATGAGCTGCTGAGGTGCATACACACGCGGCATTGCCCGCTGTTGCTGTTGTTGCTGCAGAGGTGGTACTGGCAGTGCCTGCCGGAATGCCGGTGGAGAATATGGCCGACTGTGGAATGGCATCGGCCTCTGTGGTGGCTGCCAGCATGGACCCGTTGGTGGGCAATTCACCATCCGGTATTTTTGAGAAGGACCGCTTCCTTCTCCGCTGCTTTGCGGCGTGCTTCGCTTCCTTTCCGCCGCTAACTCCTTGCCGGAGTCGTCCTGAACAATCGCAGCATCAATAATGTCATTGAGGCTGCCACGATTGAACATCGCCAGCTTGTCCTTCAGGAGCGGGTTAAGCCCCTGGTAGAAATGATCCCGTCATGCTTCTCGTCGGTATCGGCGTGATACTAAGCGTAGAGCGTGAGATTATAGAACGCCCTGGAGTATTACAGCGCGTTCCGGCTCCCTTGCTGCAGGCGTAAGAACTCCTGCGTCTTCCTCTTCATGAGACCCGGCGGTATGTGATAGGCCCTGAAGGCCGTCCGGAATTCCGCCCAGGTCATAACTCGCTCGGTGGGCTGCGAAGCACAGTAGTTCACCCACCACGCGCTCGCGGATCCCTGGAGCTGTCGGACCGCGAATTGAGTCTTGCGCTGCTCACTTACTTGGAGCAGCCCGAACTTCATTTCCATCGTGCGGAGCCAGTTGTCCGCATCGAGGGGTTCCTCCGCCCTTGAAAATACCGGGGGATGAGTAGCCAGAAAGTCGGAGTAGGAGCTCTGTTGCCGCTCCTCACGATCTTGACGCCTCTCTGGTCGAATCGTATTTGCAATGAGAGTTTGCAGCAACTCCGTGTGCTTCTGATGAGATCCCGCCATCGCTGCCACGATGTCAGCCAAAGTATCCGTTGGCGGTGGCGGTTGTTGCTGTTGCTGTTGCTGCTGTTGCTGTCCCGAGGAATCCTCGGGAGGCTGTTGGGAGGTCTCTCCCCCCTTACTGGAATCCCCAACGTCCGGGTTGGCACGAGTATGAGTCATTCTAAAAATTCAAAACAGCAGCGATCAGCACATGTCATACTTAAAATTCCATATGAAACAGCAGGTATTGAAGTGACACATGAATAATTTGCACAACATTCACATATATTTATAATGCATAAACTTTATACAAGATACATTATTCTTGGGTCTCCAAGAAGTCATGCTCATGTCGTCACTACCTATACATACACTACTGTCTACACGACATGTCACCGATTACAAAAGCTTGGGTTACATTACCCTAGCTGCCCTACTTGGCAACGGTAACCTCCTACTCGGAGTAGAACTTGACCTCCTGCGGGTCGTTCTCCTCCGGCACCTCTGCTGGTGGCTCTGGGTCCACGACCTCCTCTTCCGGCTCGTGTCCTCCCATTGCCGGAAGACCCAAGACCACGGGTACGACACCTACCATCGGTATGCCCATTACCGGAGGAACGAAGTCCTGCAACGCATGCACCTCATCCATGGCCTGGTTGTAGTCCTATTCCCAGCCCTGTCCCTCCTCAATAGAGTCATCACACTCTTAAGTGAGGACCTCATTCTGCTGGGTCAAGGCTTGCACTTGCTGTTGCAAAGCCGTGATGTCGATGCGGCTTTTTCTTTTTACCTTCTTCAGATGACGCAACTGATTGTGTTGTTCGTTCAGTCGCTTTATCATCGGAAGGAGAACATTGCGAAGTGTGCTGTGAGCACTCTCAAAATTATCTCCACATGCCAACCACATGCTGAGATGGGGGAGCTTGGCCAATTAATTAGGTGTATTCCCGGCGTAGTATGGGTGTGTTGGATGGTGCGGGGAATAGGTGTCAGCTGGACTACCATATGAACCGCAAGGCTCAAGAGGGGGCCACTGCAGCGGGGTTGGAGCCTCTTGTATGCTGTTAGGGGTGAAACCTCAGTGGGCCTACGCTCGTCGGGAATCCCTTTGTAAAGGCTTTGTAGTGATCTCCTCGCTACACACCTGGAAAGTGTGAATGTGGTTCGTAGCCACTGGCATAATGGAGGTTCTTTTAGTCCACCCGACAACGGGGGATGAAATCACTACATGTGGGTACAGTGGTACAAACTCTGCAGAGTCAAAACTGTTATGACAGCCGTGCTCACGGTCAAGAGCGGCTTGGACTTATTCATGATTAGAGGAGTGATGGTTTTGGAAGTTGTGGATGTTAAGCGGGGAGCTTAACATTGGAAATGATGTTATGGTTATTTGATTATGATGATGGTATGGGAGCTTGGGAATTTAGGTGCTTAATAAGCTAAGGTGATAGGTATTAATTACGTAGTGCTTCAACCATGAGTTCAACCTCTCCTTGTTCTAGCCATGCATGATATCATTTTCCCACACTTGCTGAGTAGCATTGGTACTCAACCTTGCATATTTGTTGGTCTATATTGCTGCTCAGGTCAAGATAATGAGGTGGTGTATGATGACCAAGACTTTGGACCCGAAGAAGGTTTCTAGGTTCATGGAGACCCCCGGGCAACGCCTGTGACGGAGCCCACAAGAATAATATTCCGCTGCTATTTTATTTACTTGTTATGAACTTATTATCGTCCATCGAGACATATGCTATGTAAGACTTATTTATATTCGACACCTGGCTTGTAATAAATGATGCTTCACTATTTGTCATCACATGTATGAGAAATGATCCTGGCATACATGTGATATTCACTCGGTTGTTCTTCGGAGAAACCGGGTGTGACAGAAGTGGTGTCAGAGCCAAGGTTGCCCGAAGGAACGTGGACCTATGTAGAAATGGACGTATTTAAGGGCCCTATTTTCTTAAAAACTATTTTACAAGGTGTGTGTTGAAAAGTGTTATTTAATGGAGTCACTTTCTTCATCTTACCCCAATTTTCATTCAAAATAGGATTTTTGTTTAAGAGTTTATCTAACCTAAGTTTAAATTCTTTTTGTTTTAGATGGTTCGCATGATTCGCACCGCCCGCAAGTCCACAGGAGGGAGAGTTCCTGTAGTTGCCCTTGCCCAAAGAGAGGAGAGCCGTCCGGTGACGTACCTTTCCTACGGATTGGCAGTAGGAGGCTTGTTGCACCGTCTTCGACGTATGCTCGAAGCCGCCGGCAATACGGGCAAGCTAATCATCCACTATAACTCCACCAGGACCATCCGTGAGAAAAGGGAAGAATGGAGTTCAGAGATGAGGATTATACACGAAAATCAGCTGCTTAAGATCCAACACTCTCCAGCTTGTAGAGCGACACAGGTCGATGCGGAGAAAGATGTCACCTGGGAGGCCATCACCTGCCAGAGTCACATCTATCGTCGCCACTTGGACAAAACTGAGTACATGTATGTCCTCCAGCGTGAGAGTGGTACCACGGAATACAAGTACCCGCCGGTGCAGCAAGGGACTTCTCATGAGCACATGGACTTGTGCTTGGAGGATGCATCTATGCTCAACACTCGACTGTAGGAGTGTCAACAAGAGCTTCAGGATGTCCGGGACACCCTGAAGGAAACGGAGGCGTTGCTGCGAGCCTGCTTAAGGGCGAGAGAAAGAGGAGATGGGAACGAACTGTGTGTCACTGTGAATGATACATGGACTCCTGACTCCCCGGATCGCCGAGCGACCAGGCGTCGTCGCACTTCTCCACCAGCAGCCTCCCCACCCAAAGCGGAGTCAGAAGGCAGCCGCAATGATGAGGAAGATCCTGAGGAGCCAGCTCAAGAAAATGAGTAGTGTAGAATCCTTCCCTTAGTTACCAAGATGTCGAATAGTCGAGTCATTACGTTACGTTAAGTTAATGGTGTGTTAATGCTTGGTGTGTGACGTGAGTTGTGGAAGCCATGAGCAATTGTCCACAGCCTCGTCTTTAGATTGTTTTGCTTTTGTGTGTGAACCCACATGAAATAATATTGCATTTATTTTTGTGTGAGAAATGGACCCTCAGAAAAATATAACCAAGCCTCAACACTTCAAAGTACAAACAAGTAAAAGTAGTAAGATAATACTAAATGCTTTCAAATTAACATTGGTTGATTCTGCCAGATGGCCGGAAGAGGAAAAGGACGTGCTGCCAACCCCGCCAACAACAACGATGAGGCATGCAACCCTCATCTTTCTGGAGGCCAGGACCGGGGTGGTCGCCGTGAAGGAGTTGATCCCCTCCACCAAATGCTGGAGAATCAGAATCAGCTCATCTAGAACTTGACTCAAGTGGTGGCCAACTTGCATCAAGTTCCACCTCCACAAGCTGCACCACGCCAACCAAGGTTGAGTGAGTTTCTAGGAACTCAACCTCCAAAGTTCGCAAGTGCTGCTGAACCTCTGGAGGCAGATGATTGGCTTAAGACCATTGAGAGCAAGATGAGGATTATACAGTGCCAAGGGTATGAGAGGGTGCTGTTTGCCTCTCATCAATTGCATGGACCTGCTGCTGATTGGTGGACCGCCTACGTGGCCGCCCATCACGACCCTGAAAACATCACTTGGGAAGAGTTCAAGCGTAGCTTCCGCAACCATTACATCCCAAGAGGTGAACTCAAAAACAAGATGAAGGAGTTTTTGGGACTGTCGCAGGGAAACATGACGGTGAGGGAATACCTCACTAGATTTACTCAACTATCCCGTTATGCCCCACGGGACATAGAGACTGATGAGAAGAAACAAGATCGTTTCGTGGAGGGACTTACCGCGGAGATGCAGTGTGCAATGTCCTCAAATGAGTATGAAAGCTTCCAAAAGATGGTGGACAGAGCATTTGTGGTGGAAAGGAAGCTAAAGGCCTTGGAAAATGAGAATAAGAGGAAGGCCGGTTGGTCACATCAAGCCTCGGGTAGCAACACCCGCCCCCGTCTGATGCAGCAACCAGCAGGGCAGACGAACCGTGCTGCGGTACCCTACTCAGCACCAAGAGGGTACAACCCGAACTACAGGCCTCCGGCAGCACCAGCACAGCCACAATGTCAGTTTGTACAGCAGCCTCGCCCTGCATATCCACCTCGACCAGCAGTACAAGGACCCCCAAACCAACCCCAAGACAACAAAGGCCAGGCACCTAAGGTTGGGGTGCAATGTTTTAGCTGCGGTGAAGTGGGGCACTATTCCCACAAATGCCCAAAGAAGAAGCCCGCACAGCCACAACAGCAGAATGTGATGCGAGGACGGGTGAACCACGTCACTATGGAGGAAGCGCAACAGGCACCCGACGTGGTAGTTGGTAAGTTTCCTGCCAATTTACACCTTGCAACCCTGCTGTTTGATTCTGGTGCTACCCACTCGTTCATCGCTAAAGGGTTTGTTAAGAAACATGACCTAGCAACAACACAAATGAATTATATGCTAGCAGTAAACTCTCCAGGTGGAGAAATAAGGACAAGACAAGTGTGTCCCAAGGTGAATCTAGACATTAATGGGGTAGTGTTTACTGCCAACCTCATAGTGATAGATTCCCAAGGGATCGATATTATTTTGGGCATGGACTGGTTGACCAAACATAAGGGAATCATCCATTGTTCGACCAGAACGGTGGAACTAACTCACCCTAGTGGCACAAGAGTAAAGTTTATAACAATACAAGAGCCTAGGAGGGACATTAAATTAAATCATGTTGAGGTGAAAGTGGAGGAGATCAGGATTATCCGGGAATATCCAGATGTTTTTCCGGAAGAATTGCCAGGTATGCCTCCCGATCGTGAAGTGGAATTTGCAATTGAGCTAGTACCTGGAACAGCCCCGATATACAAGAGACCTTATCGGATGGACTCCAAGAAGCTAGAAGAACTCAAGGATCATTTGAGAGAATTGACGGAGAAGGGGTATATTCACCCTAGTTCCTCACCATGGGGAGCTCCGGTGATATTTGTGCACAAGAAGCACGGAACCCAAAGGTTATGCGTGGATTACCGTGCCTTGAATGATGTAACCATCAAGAACAAGTACCCATTACCCCGCATTGAAGACTTGTTTGATCAGTTGAGGGGAGCTTGTGTGTTCTCGAAAATTGATCTCAGGTCGGGATACAACCAACTCAAGATAAGGCAATCTGATATTCCCAAGACAGCTTTCGTATCTCGGTACGGACTGTATGAATACACTGTCATGCCTTTCGGGCTAACTAATGCCCCGGAATACTTCATGTATCTCATGAACAAGCTATTCATGGAATATCTGGACAAATTTGTGGTGGTTTTCATAGATGACATTCTTGTCTTCTCCAAAGATGAAGAAGAACATGAGAAATAATCTAAGGTTGGTGTTGCTGAGGCTAAGAGAACACCAACTACATGCCAAGTTGAGCAAGTGTGAGTTTTGGCTGAAGAGAGTTCCCTTCTTAGGACATATAATCTCGGAGGGAGGAATCTCCGTGGATCCTGCCAATATAGAGGATATACAGAAGTGGAAGACCCCTGAAAATGTTGGGGAAGTTCGAAGCTTCTTGGGATTGGCTGGATACTATCGTCGACGGTTTATTGAGGGATTCTCCAAGATCTCGAGACCCCTCACCAAACTGTGGGAGAAGGGAATCACATTCACATGGACGCCACAGTGCGAGATGAGTTTTTAGGAGCTAAAGAAAAGATTGACCACAGCCCCAGTGTTGGTTATGCCAGATATGCAGAAGAATTTCACAGTGTACTGCGATGCCTCTGGAAACGGGTTGGGATGTGTTCTCATGCAAGAAGGGCATGTCGTGGCATATGCATCCCGGCAGCTTCGGAAGCACGAGAAAAACTATCCTACACGTGACTTAGAACTAGCCGCAGTGGTACACGCGTTGAAAATTTGGCGACACTATTTGATGGGGAAGAGGACAGAGATTTATACGGATCATAAGAGTTTAAAGTACATTTTTACACAGCCAGATCTCAACCTCAGACAAAGGAGATGGTTAGAGCTAATCAATGACTTTGATGTGGGCATCAACTATCATCCTGGGAAAGCAAACGTAGTGGCCGATGCTTTAAGTAGGAAAGTGCAGGTCAATAAGTTGAGCTTGAAGGACATGCCTGCAGAATTGAAGGACAAGGTTATGAGGCTCAATCTATGCCTAGTAAATAGTGGTGAAGCCATCGCCATGGAAGTGGACTCCACACTAGAGCGAGACATACGCGAGGGTCAAAAGAATGATGAGAAGATACAAGAGATCAGACAACTCATCAAGGAAAATAAAGCTCCGGGTTTTAGAGAGGATGAACAAGGAACGGTGTGGCATGGGAAAAGAATCTGTATGCCTGAAGTAAAGAAGATTCGTGAATTGATTTTGAGGGAGGCTCACGATTCTGACTATTCCATTCATCCTGGGAGTAGAAGATGTACCAGGACCTCAAAAGCAGGTATTGGTGGTATGGCATGAAGCGAGATGTCGCGGAACATGTTGCTCTATGTGACACATGTCAGTTGGTGAAAGCAGAACATCAACGACCCGTGGAATTATTGCAACCACTCAAAGTGCCTGAATGGAAATGGGAAGAAATCAGCATGTATTTCATCATGGGATTGCCTAGGACCCAATCAGGATATGATTCGATATGGGTCACAATTGATAGTCTAACCAAGGTAGCTCACTTCATCCCCGTGAAAGAAAGCTACAGCGGATCCAAATTGGCAGAGTTGTACATGTCAAGGATCGTGTTTTACCATGGAGTGCCAAAGAACATTGTGTCGGATCGAGGGACACAGTTCACCTCAAGGTCCTGGCAGAAGTTGCATGAAACCATGGGAACCCATCTGAACTTTAGTTCTGCCTATTATCCCCAAACTGATGGGCAGACGGAAAGGACCAATCAGATTCTTGAAGATATGCTGAGGGCATGTGCACTCAAAAACAATCGGAGTTGGGACAAGAACTTACCGTATGCGGAGTTTTCCTATAACAACAGCTATCAAGCTAGTATGAAGATGTCACCGTTTGAAGCTTTGTATGGGAGGAAGTGCAGAACTCCCCTAATTTGGAACCAAACAGGGGAAAGTAAAGTGTTTGGTCCAGAAGTACTACAAGAAGCCGAGGCGAAGGTGAGGGAAATACGCAATAACTTGAGGATAGCACAGACACGCCAAAAGAGCTATGCCGATGTACAAAGAAGAGAGCTCATTTTCAACGTGGGAGACTATGTTTATCTCAAAGTGTCCCCTATCAGAGGACTTCGTCGGTTCAAGGTGAAAGGGAAGTTGTCACCTCGATACATTGGACCCTTTCAAGTTCTGGAGAGGAAAGGCGAAGTGGCGTATCAACTAGAATTACCGGCTCGCCTATCGGATGTGCACGATGTATTCCATGTGTCACAGCTCAAGAAATGTATGAGAACGCCTGAAGAGGTGTTACCCATGAATGAAGTGGACGTAGCTGAGGATTTGTCATATGCCGAGTAACCATACAAGATTTTGGAGACAATGGAACGCCTCACCAGAAATAAAAGAATCCGGATGTGCAAGGTGCAGTGGAAGCATCACTCAGAAGAGGAAGCCACCTGGGAGCGGGAAGATGAGCTCAAGGCACAATTTCCGGAATTGTTTTCTTAGAACCACCAATCTCGAGGACGAGATTTCTTTTAAGGGGGGTAGAGTTGTAACACCCCAAAAATCGGGTTAAGACCCTAAATCATGTTAAGAGGGAAATTTAAAAAAATTTGGACGTGTTGCATGTTTTGCAAAAATTCAAATTCAAATTGGAATTCAAATTAAACTCAAAACAGAAAAGAAAGGGAAAAAGAAAAACAGAAAAAAAAACCGGCCAGTGGGCCGAAACCCACCAGCCGGCCCAACCAGCGCCCGCGCCAGCCCGCAGCCGCTCGCGCCGCTTCCTCTCACTGACAGGCGGGGCCCGCCAGTTCATCGTCTACCTCGCGCCCGCGCCGGACTCTCTCTCACCCGAATCAAAACCGATCGGGATTTCTGCGAATCCCAGCCGAATTCCACTCGGGGGCGACGAAAACTCGATCTAAACCACCCCACCGCCATTCCCCGTCTATAAAAACCCCGGCCCCGTTCTGTTTTTCCACGCGATCTGCTGTTTTTCCTCCGGTGAGAACCCGAGTCTTCTCCGACGAATTCTGGCTGATCTAAGCTCGGAAATTCCGATCTAACTCGCTGGTCTTGATCCACCGCCTCCGGGGAACCCTGCAGGTGCAGAAAACTCGGTGACTTGCGGTTCAAACACAGCGCCGACGAGCCTCGCCGTGGTTTCAATTCGGACCTCGTCGCCGACCGCCTTCTAGGACCTCCGAGCTCAAGAAAACCCCCGAGGTGAGATCCACGACCTCTCCTCCACCGATCTATGCCATAAGATCACAGTTCTAGGAAGAATTCTCGAAGATCCGAAAGTTTCCGGCGAGATCGCCGCTTCCCGCCGCCGTGCGCCGCCGGCAGCGCCGCCCGCGCCCGGTCAGAGCGACGTGGCCGCTTGTGCGCCGTTTATTTTAAATCGCACGGTAGGGTTTAAATCCCCGCGTACCGGTTCGACGTTATAATCTCAACCGTCGGTTTAAAATCAGACGGTCCACGTCAGCCCCGCGTTATAAAGACTGGAAATCTTACGTGCTACCCCCTGGTGTTCTCGGGAAATAAGAGCTAGCCCCGGAAACTTCTGATCTAGCCCCTGGAACTTCAGAAAATCATGTAAATTCATTTAAAAATCAGTTTTAGACCCTGGACTTAATAAAAATTAGGAAAAACCCCTCTGATAAGTGTAGCTATACCCCTGGAAATTATGAAAATAATATTATAGACCCTGTAGTTGGGTGAGTTTACCTTTTTAGCCCTGTTTAGTATTTAATTTAGGAAATTGAATATGTTGCTAGTGTTTAAAAATTAAAAAGTGGGACAAACATATTGTCAAAATTTAATTAAAGACTTTATCAGTATTTAGGAAACTTTGGAGTGAGATAAAAACATATTTTGGGCTGAATTGAATCTGTTTAGTTTATTATTCACATTTAGGGACACATTTTTAAGTAAAGAATAGTTCTGAAAATAGGGAAAATAAATGTAAAATAGTTTACATCAGAGGAAAAGGGCAAAAATATATTAGTAAATATTTTAGATCAGAACCTATTCTGTTTAGATGATGTATTTTGTTATTTTCATAATAAAGCTCACATTTAAGCATAAGAAATAAATCTGAAAATATAGCAACTAGTAAATGATAAATGAAGTTTCTAAAATCCAAAGAATTCAGTTTAGGGTTGGTAGATTCTGAAGGCACATATGGAGAAGAAAAATACCTTTCATACATACTTGGTAGTAAAAAGGTGTAGTAGTTGAATATAAGGAATTTATTTAAATTGGAAACTCATATATATATAGTAGGTAAGTATAAATGTGAACACAAAAGTAGGAATCATATACACATGATTAAAAGTGCATGCAAGCCACAAATCAACACACATAGAGTAACCACAACACGTATAATGGTGAATGACTTTCATAAATGTGAATGTGTGGTTTGTATGAAGTGGAAGTGTGAACTATGTCTTATGGATTGTTGTTTTTCTTTTGCTATGTGTGATGGTATGATGTAGAACCTGCTCAAGAGCAAGTTATTCCTTTCCAAGATCAGGATTACCCATTTCAAGAGCAGCAGGAAGGAGGCAAGTGTCCTTGACCACTTTGATCCTATGCTAGGATGTGTAGATAGAATTATTTGCATTGTCAAGTTAAATATGAAACCCATGCTAGGAAGTTTCCCTAGAATTGCATCACCTTGTTTCCTTGTAGCTTGGGTTGGGATTTATTTTATCATGTCATTTATTATTATGCATATGCTTAGCCATGCTTAAAATGGGATATTTGGGATATGAGATCATCAGTTTATTTTACCATACTCTTGAATGAGATATTGTGAGTTATGTAGAGGTAGGGATCAAGGCAAGTTGGATGTTTTGGTTGTGTGCTGGGTGCACGAGACTCGGGTTTGTGTTTAGTACTTCCCTGGATCCTAAGGACCGGTTCATGGAGCACGTAACCTGGCTTTACCGTGCCAACCACATGCTGAGATGGGGCAGCTTGGCCAATTAATTAGGTGTATTCCCGGCGTAGTATGGGTGTGTTGGATGGTGCGGAGAACAGGTGTTAGCTGCACTACCATATGAACCGCAAGGCTCAAGAGGGGGCCACTGCAGCGGGGTTGGAGCCTCTTGTATGCTGTTAGGGGTGAAACCTCAGTGGGCCTACGCTCGTCGGGAATCCCTTTGTAAAGGCTTCGTAGTGATCTCCTGGCTACACACCTGGGAAGTGTGAATGTGGTTCGTAGCCACTGGCATAATGGAGGTTCTTTTAGTCCACCCGACAACGGGGGATGAAATCACTACATGTGGGTACAGTGGTACAAACTCTGCAGAGTCAAAACTGTCATGACAGCCATGCTCACGGTCAAGAGCGGCTTGGACTTATTCATGATTAGAGGAGTGATGGTTTTGGAAGTTGTGTATGTTAAGCGGGGAGCTTAACATTGGAAATGATGTTATGGTTATTTGATTATGATGATGGTCTGGGAGCTTGGGACCATTTCACCTGTGTAGTAATGTAGGTGCTTAATAAGCTAAGGTGATAGGTATTAATTGCGTAGTGCTTTAACCATGAGTTCAACCTCTCCTTGTTCTAGCCATGCATGATATAATTTTCCCACACTTGCTGAGTACCATTGGTACTCAACCTTGCATATTTGTTGGTCTATATTGCTGCTCAGGTCAAGATAATGAGGTGGTGTATAATGACCAAGACTTTGGACCCGAAGAAGGTTTCTAGGTTCATGGAGACCCCCGGGCAACGCCTGTGATGGAGCCCACAAGAATAATATTCCCTGCTATTTTATTTACTTGTTATGAACTTATTATCGTCCATCGAGACATATGCTATGTAAGACTTATTTATATTCGACACCTGGCTTGTAATAAATGATGCTTCACTATTTGTCATCACATGTATGAGAAAATGATCCTGGCATACATGTTGTATTCACTCGGTTGTTCTTCGGAGAAACCGGGTGTGACAAGTGGTCAAGGCGGCAACTAGCTGCTGTCCTGATCGATCTTTCACCGTGGCCGCTGCTGGATCAAGCGCAAGAAACCGAGCTCGGGATTCAGTCGGTTAAATTTGCTGCTGAGGCTGACATGTTGTCCCACCCGAGGTTTAACCTCTGAAATTAAATTTTCCCCACTGCTCTAAACAGTATAGAGCCAAATACCCTCTCATTTTCGAATTATCAACCACAAGCCCATTAGAAGTTGATTGAATTCAAATTGTGAAGTGTTTGAATAAATTTCATCACATATGCAGTTTGAAATTCAAATAAAGTTTGAATTTGCTAAACTTAGCTCATGTCAAGATCAACTCCAAATGGAGTGAAAATTGGTGTGTGAGCTCACAAAAATGTTCTGAGTAAGAATATGCCTCCCACTTTTGAATTCATGGGATGGAAATAGTTTAAATTTGAATTTGAGCCCAAACAACCCTCTTTCTAGTTATACCCAAAAGGACTTCAAAAAGGTTTGAATTTGGGTGAAATTTGGCATGAGCATTCCTAGCAAGGTTTTGGAGTTTTTCACAAGATCAGCCCCTAGATGATGCATGTGGGAAATGCCACTTTTGCATTTTGTGAGTTTATTCTCTAATGAGCATGTTGATGGTGTTTACTTGCTCTTAAAATGTATTCATTAAGTTTCTTCAAATGAAGTTTGTGTGTGTGGTGATGAACATTTTGAATATGTGCCAAAAACTTGGGCCCTTACAGAGTTCAAAGTGATGATTCAAACCTCCCAAAAACTTCCAGCATGGAGATCTAAATTCATAACTTGGGTCTTCATATGTCAAATATTCAAACTTCCAATTTTCAGCTCATTTGGAGGGGTTTCAATATTTGTTTGGGATTACAAGAGGAAGCCCTCTAAATCTGAATTTAAATTTCAGTTTCTAATCCCAATATCCTCAATCTGCAAATTTGGTTCCACAAATGTGTTCTCTACATTTGAATTAGCAGCCATGCCAAAATTCAGAAATATTGGAGTTGGTTTGCTATGCTTTTGGAACAATGCAAATGAGTAATTCAAATTCCATTTCAAATTCATATAACAAAAGTCAATTCAAACTCCACACCAGAATTCAAATCATTTGAATTCAACATTTCAAACCATGACTTTGAGGTGAAGTAAAGCATTCAAGTTGAGTAGCTGTGGTAAAAATATCTGGGAAAATTTTGATTAAGAAATTAAGGGGGTGGGACCCATCTGTCAGCCACACATCCAATATAAACCGACACAGTCTCTGTTTTTGCCTCTCGGGAGAGCATGCCCGCAGCAGCCGCTGGAGCCGACCTCGGCTGTGACAGGACCCCGACCGACGCCCGTTCAGTAATGGGGATGGGGCACCTCACCCGGGAATCGCATTGGCTGGTGCCGTGTTATGCGGCACCCAACAGCACACATATAAGGAACACTGTATCACATAAATCAAAAGCGGAAGCTTACAAATGTTCTTTGTAAATACTTTACATAAAATAGCTACAGCGGAAGTCTATAAACAGCTCACGTCAAATAACTAGTGAGCAACCGAGAAGAGGTCCAGCCCGCGGACTCCTCTCGCTAGCAACACGAAGACATTGCAGCGGCTAGGTTCTCCATGTGTTACCGACTCGTCAGTTTCCGAGTCTCACCGGATAACTGTCTTTATATGCATCGATATTAACCTGCAAAACTACTCATATGGCAAGAGTGAGCACAAAGGCTCAGCAAGACTTAACCGTCTCTATTAAGACATGCAACTCTACATGAAAGTAACTTAAGACCTAAACATATAAGTTGCAAAAAGACTCGCCTACGAGTTCATCCTTAACTTTCAGATTTTAGCCATAATAGTAGTGACCTTGCGCCCAGCAACATTGGAACTCCACAATCAAACAAGAAATGTTTCGTTCCAATGTTACTTGTCCCAAGGTGGAAAATAACTTTAGTTTGCTCTGTCTCTACTTCAAACAGGGTTTTCATGCAATTTACAATAATAATATCAGCAATTAAAACTTTGCAAACTGTTTCCACACAAGTTGATTACTTCGTCACAGCGCAGTGAGCAAGCGGTACTCATAACCACGAGGGACAGTGATTCGAATCAAACACTGCCCGGATAACTCAACACATACGCCCGCCTCTAAAGACCCAAATCTGGCGTCCTTCATTACGTCGTATGTGGCAACCTTTTGCAGGACACTCGACTGTAGAACCGGTCGCACCGTCTCGGGCTCATAGGTCTAACGAGACGGTGTGGTATGCCTCTACAATCCAGTTAACCTGTTACATTGGCTTCCTGGTTCCCATATAGCAGTAAGCATCCGCTATACAACTCAATACTTGCTCCCAGGGCCGCACACGCTTCGGTCCTTAACCGATACGGGGAGAGCTACTCGACCAAGACCTCGTCTTGTCGCTGCCTAACCCTCCTGCCTGGTCTCATCTTTAGATTTATAAACTTTAGTTTGCCTCTTTCAAACCATGACCGTGTGATTTGACTATAGCTCGCGAGTAGATTCCAACTACTCGACTTCTACCGGATGTCCTAAGCTATTTAGCACAGAAACCTTCTACAGCGGGAACTATATTCTACCCTCGACTCTTGGGTTTATTTGGTCATGCATTTGGAGTATAAAGCATCCTTGACCTAATGCACATACAAACTCTAAACCATAATTTTGAACAAAGTAAAAACTTTATAAATAACTTAAATGCAAACCAGAGCTTGCCTTGGTTTTGCAGGTGACTAAAGTCAGATAATTGTGAAGTTAGTTGCTTATGACTTGAAGCTTAATCACTGCCCTTCTTGCTCCTTGATCCAAGCTTAACTTCTCCTTCACTTTTCCACGTTTAATCACTACACGTTATAAATATGCATATATGTTTAATTGTAAAGCTTTTGCTAACAAGTTCTAAAGACAAGTTTAAAACTGGAACTCTGTTTAAGAATTTAAAATGACATTGGTGCTAGTGGTTTGGGTTTGGGTTGAAGTACTATGATCAAGTGATAAGTGGGGCTCATCACTTGGTGGTGATCACCTAATGAAGTTGAACAGAACATTACTGATCCATGGCTCCAATGGAGCTGAAATTTTTTTTGTGAGTTCGTTGTCACAAGAAAGTCATCTGGACCAAAATTCAGATTTTTTTAATGAGTAGATCACTCAGAACAATTCCCTAAGCATGTAGGCAAAAAGGAATTAATTCTGCATAAACTTGCACTTTCATGCAAATTCAAGTGAACCATAATTTCAAATATAGCTCAGGGAGCATTCATGAATTTTTCTAGGATTTGTGTAGCTAAGGACTGTCTAGAACTGAATTTCCAAGTTTTGGAAATTCTCTGAAATTGTTTCTGTATTTATTTGAACACAGAAATTGAAATCAGAATTATCCTAATTAATTAACTCCAAATGAGCTGAAACTTTTACAAGAGTTCACTAATATCCTAAAGAATATTCTGGAAAAAATTTAGTATTTTTGGATGAACCAAACTCCCTCTAAAATTCTTTTGCTGGAAAGTTTTAAAGAATTTTCCAGAATTAAATACTGATTTTCATACAAACTGGGTTGCATATTTGATAGAGTTTTTCAATCTGAATCCAACCCAATTTGAATCACTAAATTTGGAGCTTCCTATCAAAAGTTATGAAGTTCTAAAGTTTGAATTGAAATTGGGGATTCAAATAGACCGGAAACGTTTAAATCCTGCGCGTGGGTCTAGGGGGGCCACGTGTCACTCGCTGGGATAAGCCACACAGGGTGTAAGGGCCTCAGTTTTTGACACATGTTTGAAGTGTTAATCACCACACCACACACCTCATTTGAAGCAAGATGATGAACACAAATGAAGAGCAAGTAACCACCATCAACATGCTCATTAGAGAACAAACTCACATATTGCAAAAGTGGTATTCCCACATGTGATATGGAGGGGCTGGGCATATGAAAACTCCTACACATTGCTAAGGATGTCCATGCCAAGTTTCACCCAAATTCAAAACCTTTTTGAAGTCAGTTTGGGTATATCTAGAAAGAGGGCAGTTTGAAACCATATTCAAATTCAAACTGTTTTTATCCCATGAATTTAAAAGTGGGAGGCATATTCTTATTCAGCACATTTCTGTGAGCTCACACTCCAATTTTCACTCCATTTGGAGTTGATATTTACATGAGCTAAGTGGGACAAATTCAAACTTTATTTGAATTCCAAACTGAACTTGTGCTGAAATTCATTCAAACCAAACACAATTTGAATTCTACTCAATTCAAATGGCTCATGGGTGAATAATTTGAATCACCAGGGGTATTTTGGGGCTCACTGTTTACAACAGTGATTAGGAGTAAATTTCAGAGGTTAAAAGCCCAGGTGGGACCCACATGTCATAGAGATAAGGAGGGAAGACTTGCACACAAAGTCACAGCCTCGGTGGGAAATTCCACCGAGCAGCTGTCGGCTGTGCCACCGAGCAGCCACCGGCGCCACCAGCTGCTTCACCTAACGCGCTGGCGCCCAGGGCGGCTTGCTCGCGCCTCCACGAGACCGGCACCGCCTCAGCCAGAGCAGGGAACGGCTGGCTTTATCTCCTCGCTTGCGACCCGAGCAGCGGCAGTTCTTCTCCCCGAAGCCCTCTGCTTGATCAGAAAACCACGAAAACATCTCGCCTCTTCCGTGGACAGCGTTCCACAGGCGTTTTCACGGTCCAGCAAGAGAGGCAACAGGAGCGCGCGATCACCGTGCTGCTCTCCTCCAAGTTTTGAAGCAAACCATGAAGAATCCACGGAGAATTTCCAGTTTTTGCTCCGGCGACCGTAAACCGAGCTTCTGGTACAGATTCTTCAAATTCTCGCTCTATGATCCTTCTTTGGTTATCAAATCTTGCACGTAGACGCTGGACTAGCCGGCGATCAAGTTCTTTTCTGCATCCGTGGTGTGAAAATGTCTAGGAGTGACGAATTCTGAGCTCAATCAAGAGCGGTCATAGCGGGCACGCTCGGTCACACGGTGCCGACCAGCTTTCCACCATCTTAGAACCCATTTGACACCTTGTCGAGCTTCCTAGAAGTACACTGATGCTGTAGGACCGATTGTTCGAGGTTTTGGCGGGTCAGAACCCACGGTCGACAGCGCCGAACCTCAGCCGAGGCCGCGGCACGTCGCCGGGCTATTTCCGGTCCCCACCAGCCCGAACTAACACCACCGACGTGTTCCTCGACGTCGACAACCCCCTGGCGGCGAGTTTTAGACATGGGATGGCCAGCAGCGGCGAGCCGGCGAGCTCCGGGTCTGCTCCAGCGAGGGGAGGCGGCGCGGGCGCGTCGGGAGGAAGACGAAGCCGGCTGGCCCACGCGTCAGCGGCTCAAAATTTTAAATCGGTGGGATTGGGTGCGGCCGGGATCGGGTGTGCTGGCGCGCAAAGACCCTGTGGGCCGCGGTCTGCGGTCGCCTCGGCACTCAACACGTGTCACCGCGGGCCCCGGCAGATTTAAACTTTTCCCCCTATTTTCAGATTTCCTTCAAACTTCAAATCCTCATAACTTGAGCTAGAAAGCTCCAACCCAAGTGAAACAAATTTTGTTGGATTCATCTATCTGAGCACTTTCTAGCAAATTAAGTTTCACTTCATGAAAATCCTTATTTCTCCAGAATTAATTCCTCAAAGTTTAAACTGTTTGGAATTTTAACTGGAGAATCCTTTGGAGGAAAATCCTAAAATTTTTCTGGGATGTTCACCAAAATATCCCTGAACTACCATAAAAATTTCCGATCCATTTGAGCTCATTTGGTCCACCTAATGGTGTGATTAGTGAAACTGTTCCAGAGAAAATGGAAAATGTTTAGAAACATTTTCAGAATTTTCTCTGAAATTGTTTAGCTCATATCTTTAGCTAGGAACCTTCAAATTAAGTGAGACCAACTCCATTAGAACCCTATGAAAATCTAGTTTTCAGAAAGTCATAGTTTGTTCCATGAAAATCCCTAGAACACCCTAAGAGTGCCAATTAAGGTCAAGTACATAATTAATTGTGGAGGGCTCAAATGAGCTTTGCTGCAACTAAAACTTGACCAAGTCTGTACTTAGGTTGTAACCAAGCCACAGTAAAAGTTTCACAGGCATTGAGTCTGTCTAGTAAGAGTTATAGACTTCAGAAGTTTAAATTCAATCAAATAAATTTAAATTAATACATATACTTGTATGTCATGTAGTCGCTAAGGTCGAGGAGGAACCCGAAGTCCTAGACTTCGTTACTCCGGAGGAGCAGCTAGCCTACGACCAAGAGCAGCAACGCAAGCTCCGGTTTGCATTAACCTTTAACAAATTTTTATTGTTTTGAGCACTTACTTGAGTATTATGATTCTTTGCATTAGAGTCTTGTGTGGAAACCCAATTGCATAGCCAAGAAAACCATGGGTTGGGTTTAGGATTGCAAACCCCGTTAGCTACTGCAATGCTAAGATAGTGTAGGATTCAGTACAAGTCGAGTAGTTGGAACTACTCGCGAGCATAGGCTAGAGGCACTCGACTCGGGTAGAGATAGCACATGCAACACATGGCAAGAAAATGAGACCAAGCGGAGGGTAAGGGAAACAGGACTTTGGGGCCTGTGTGCTATAGCTCCGCTTGTGTCGATTGAGGACCGAGCCGTGTGCGGGCCTGTTGAACAAGCTAGAACAGTACCGAAGACCTACCGGCTATATGGGAACCGGGAAACCGATGTAACTCGGGTAGCTGGGTGTTGAGGCATAGCTGGTCATTCAGAGGGTAGGTTGAGAGCTCGAGGTGTAAATCGGCTGCCGGCACTGAGATGTGCGTGCAGAGACCTCTTGCTCGGGACGATTGGACCAGTTCAACATTTGGCTAACGGGTGAAAGGTAATTGCGTACGGCGTCCGTGATGGTTGTTGTAGGAAACATCAAGTACGGGCGTATGTGACGGGTTGTTCGGGTAACCCTGCAGGTGTAAATCGATTATAATCGCCGTCCCTCACAGTCAGTGAGTACCACTTGTTCACTGTACCGTGATGTAGAAAGAACAGGCTAGTTGCATGTTAAAATGTTGCTGATTGAATGATGGACTTGATTGCTAATGATTTGCTGTAGTTTAGAGCTAACTAAAGTTGTTTTCAACTTTGGGAAAAGTACATGAGAGAAATGTGTTTCTTGTTTGATTGCGGCTCTCTCATGTGCCTTAGCGTAAGGTTTTCCACAACCTGCTGCTAAAACTTGAAAGTAAGGTTCCACTAATTAGGCGAGTCCTTGCAAATGATTTTTTCCTCATGCAACCTATCAACCCTCATGTAGAAGTTCCATGTTTTGGAGAGACGGGTCAGTCTTGCTGAGCCTTCGTGCTCACTGCTTGTGTTTGAAGCTTTTGCAGGGTTCTATGGGGAAGGGACTCCCGAAGAGGAGACGGAACCCAGGAGGGGAACCCTGTTGAGTGGGAGTCGTGCACGCCACAGAGTTAGTGTGCGTGTGTGCTAGAAAGGACACGTTCAAGGGCTGAACGTGAACTTGATGCGTAGTCTACGCCCGTGAGTGTAGACTGGACTTATTTTGATGTACAAATGTTCGTAAACTCCTTATGTAATAAAATTTCACTTCCGCTTTGTACCTTTGACGTGTGTTATACGGTGCTGTGCAACGCAGCACCCTTCAGCGTGATCTTGGCTCGACAAGACCGTGGGGTCGTGGCAGCGTTGGTATCAGAGCTCGCTTGAGGTTTAACGCACTATAAAGGTCATCTTTTTCAAAAATCCAGTGAGGAACGAGTTAGTATCCCGTATAAGGATGTTATTAG
Source organism: Neostapfia colusana (assembly GCA_030760725.1). Lineage (NCBI taxonomy): Eukaryota > Viridiplantae > Streptophyta > Magnoliopsida > Poales > Poaceae > Neostapfia > Neostapfia colusana. The sequence continues at coordinate 51,922,769 of JASWHV010000011.1, forward strand.
CGTATAGAAAGTGGCATACTAACCTATTTTTCTATGTCGGAAAATCGTGCATCTCGGGACGTTTATGTCTTGGGGGGTGCACGTAAGCGCTGTCCACCAGTGCGCACAAGCTGAAGGGTGGAGCCCCACGGGTGGCAGGTAACCCAACCCGCTTTAATATCCTCTACGACTCTTCATGTCGTTTGGGGTATTCGAGCAACGTCTGTCCCTGGTGTGCGTGGTGCAATTTGGGAGACCCCGTCACGTGGTCTGAAACATGAACACGTAACTCAAGGCGTGTTTGGCTTGAGAACATCCAGGCGAGTGATGACGGCCGGGTGTACGAACTGTATGGATACCGGGCTCGTTGTGCAGCCGAGTCTGACGATTGTTTGAGTTTCTGGAGGTAGTCTGACCACGAAACGGTAGACGTGTAGCATCCGTGTGCGAGTGACGTTTAGTGCCACTAAACTAACGAAGCCGGCTAAGTCCGGTATAGGTTTTTTTTTGTGAGGACGTAGTACCGACATAATCTGGTAACGCATCGACGTCACACCCCACTAAAGAAACAACTTCATGTAAAAATTGAAGGTTTTGATCCAAAGTAGTAGAACTTGATGTAACTCCTTCCCTTAATCAGGATATTCAAAGTTAATAAGTTTTCAACTTCTAGGTTGTTAAGGACAGAGCACTCTGTTTTCAGCTGAGTCAAGGCTGAAGTTAATCAGAGGTTAGAGGTTGAGTTATTTCGAGGTTAGGGTCATATGACACATTTCTGGAATGCTTTGGAAGCGCTTTACAACTTTTCTGTTGAGGTCCAGAGGTGTTTCATCCCTTAACCAATCTAAAAAGGCAGTAGAGTTGAAACTGTCCAGAAAACAGGACAGGGTAAAGACTCTCTGTAAACTCTCTGTAAATTGAGAATAACTTCCTGCATAAAAATCCAAAAATAGAAAATGAGGTAGTTCTGGAAATCTTATGAGATGGGTTACAACTTTGTAACAGAAAGTTTTTTCATATTAGGAACATAATTAACTGGAATTCTTGGATCAAATCAGTACCTAAAGCAGGGAGGTGCTGTCCAATTTTCTCCAGAAATTCTGTTAACTTTAACCTCTCATAACTTTTGAACCAGGACAGATCTTAGGCCAAGCAAATACTTTCTGGAAAGCTATTGAAGTTAGATTTAACTTTGATGTTGAGCTCCAGAATTGGATTTGCTTTAGCAGGGCCTAAATCAGGTTGAGATGGAAACTGGTCAGGGCTGTTTTGTGAACAGCAGATCAGCAGTCAAATTTGTTTAAAAATTTGAACTATGTTTCCAAGTTTTATGGGTTCAATGACATGTCTTATGTTATAACTTAGTGGTTTACTGTTTAAATAATTATTTGACATTTCTAAAATATATTTTTACAGATGACAGCAGATAAGCAGTTGGAGAACGGGTGGGTGGTGTCCCACTGTTCTCACCACAGCGGCTATCCGGAAACGTTGAGGCAAATGCTTCAATACTTCGGATACAACCAGATGCCGCAGTACATCACCAAGGAAGAAGGCGAAGAGGGGAACAAGACGTGGATAATCCATGTCGAAATCCCTGCAGGACCTACGCCACCCAGTTGGGTGCCGTTCACCGTCACGGTGAGAGGCAGACAGCCTGAAGGGATGTGGCAAGTGGCAGCCCGTGACGCCATGTCACGTTTCTGCCAACTACACGTGCAGGCTATGGAGGGCACTCCGTACGCGCTCGTTCCGGTGGAGGGACGGGCTCATCACGTGTGGGAAGAGAGGTACCTGGAGGCAACGGACCCGAGTTGCCCAAGGTACAGCCCCACGGAGGCAAATCTCAGCCTCCAGATGAGGGCGGGAAACGCCGTGATAGACAGCCAAGCTGTTCATACGGAGCATCTCGCCACAAATCTCATGGAGAGCACGAGCCGTGTAGACCATTTTGAGAGTGCTCACAGCGCACTCTGCAATGTGCTCCTTCCGACGATCAAGCGACTGAATGAACAACATAATCAGTTGCATCGTCTGAAGAAGGCGAAGAGGAAAAGCTGTGTCGACATCGCGACATTGCAAGAACTGGTACAGAATCTGACCCAGCAGAACGAGGAACTTACTCAAGAGTGGGTGTAAAAGCCCAAGAAAAGCGACTTGCAAAATTTTTCTTCACCTCACAACACCACAGTTTTTATGGTGGATATCTTAGGAAATGTTGTGAAGAGCAAGTAACCTCCATAAAAATGGTAATTAGAGGGGAAAGCCTTCACTTTCACAAAGTAGGATTTCTACACATGAACATGAGAGGTTGAGCTCACCCATAGAACTTAAAAAGTCTTGGGAAGGTTCAGGCCAAATTTCATGTAAATCCAACACTTTTTGAAGCACTTTTGGAGGTAATTGAAAAAGAGGCCAATTTGAATGTAAATTCAAATTGCAGCAACTTTCATCACTCAAATTCAAAAGTTAGCTTCATTTTCAAACTCAGCACATTTTTCTGAGTAAGCCCACCAATTTTCATCCTCATTGGAGTTCATCTTGTCAAGAGATAAATTTGCAAGAATTCAAAACTGAATTTGAATTTCAGTTTAAATATGCAGCAAAATTTAGCCAAACACAGTTCAAATTTGAGAATTCAAATTTAAACTAAGACTTGGTGACTAAGTCTCACATTAAATTGTGAGTAGCTGAGAGTATTTGGCACAACAGAATTGAGAAAATTGGAAAAAGAATTAGGGGGGAGGTCTCACCCCACCTGTCAGCAGACTTAACAGAGAAGTCTCCCTCTGATCTTTTCCTCTCTCGGCCGAGACAGCGCACGGGAACACCGGCGCCGGACTCCCTCACGCTGCCACCTCCTTGTCTCCTGCTCGAGCTGGCGAGCTGCTCCCGGATCGATCAACCCCAACACGGTCGGTCGCCCACAGCACGAAACCACCGAGGCTCAGCTCCTTTACGCACGAACAGAGAACGCTACGCTCGCCGCCGTTTTCGTTCGATCGAGAACCCGGAAATTCACCGCGAGCAGTGCCTCTCCTAGCCACAAAACCACACCAGCTACTCGTCCTCTACCTCCTCGGCACGAGAGTAGTCAAGTTCGGCCCTTCCCCAGCCCTAGCTCCACGTTTCCGAGCAACGCCCGGGAAACCGCCACCACTCGGCTCACGGTGACAGCCCAACAGAGGGCCTTTCATGGCTGAGCAAGGACGGTCTCGGACGCGTCAGGGACCGGTGGTGCTCATATCCGAAGCTCAGACTGTGACCTGGACCATAGAGCTCGAATTTGGATAAAGTTCTCCGGCGGGCACGAACAGACCTTCGGGCACGGTAACGTCGAATTCCCTCGCCACCTTTGTTCTTAGGTCATGAAAACTAGCACACAGGACCGTCACTCATCAGCGCTCGTTAGCCCCTCACGTCCCTGGCTTGAAACCGCACGTAAGCCGGGTATTTCTAGGTTTTGTTACGGTAATGGAGGCACGGAGGCTCGGGCTCACGATGAGACCTAGGATAGAGCCCTCTCAGGGCGGTTTCACCACTATGATGAGCTTCCCTAGCACCCACCGGTGCTATAGCGCCGATCCACCGATGTTTTGGCGGGCTAAACTGTCTGGGCGACGTGACCGAAGGGTGGCCGAGCCGCAGCACCGTCGCCGGCTAGGTTAGGGCCACCGCCGGCCGGAGCGGTCGGTTCCATCGTGCTCAGCGCACGAATCTAGGCCCTGACGGCGAGGGAGAGCTCGAGAGTCGGCCGGGCGGCAAGTATCAGCGTGTCTCTGGCGAGCCCGGCGGCGCGCGGGCGCGGGAACGCGAGGAGGAAGACGACCCGCGGGCCCAACGTGTCAGCGATGGAAAGTTTAAAACCCAGATCTACTGCGGCCCCGGGATCAAGTGTGGCTCAGCTCCAGCGGTGACACGTGTGGGCCGGGCCCACGGTCAGAGTTTAAATTTTTCCCCGGTTTATTTAGGATTCCATATTTAGTTCAAACTTTAGAACCCCATAACTTTAGCTAGGAGGCTCCAAATTTAGTGATTCAAATTGGGTTGGATTCGTCTTACATATCTCTATCCAAATAAGCAACCCAATTTATATGAAACCTATTATTTAATTCTGGAAAATTCTTTAAAACTTTTCAGCAAAAGAATTTTAGAGGGAGTTTGGTTCATCCAGAAATCCCCAAATTTTTCCAGAATGTTTTTTAGGACATTAGTAAACCCCTGTAAAAGTTTCAGACCATTTGGAGTTGATTTGGTCAGAGCAATTCAAATTTGAAGGTGCTGTGTTCATTTGAATACAGAAACATTTTCAGAGAATTTCCAAAACATGGAAATTCAGTTCTGGGAAATCTTAGCTCCAAAAAGGCTAGGAAAATTCATGCAAACTCTATGAGCTATAATTGAAATTGTAGTTCACTAAGTTGGGCATGAACAGAGTTATTACCTCAGAATTAATTCTTCTGTGCTTATTTGCTAAAAGAATTATTCTGAGCAAACCACTCAGTGAATAGTGCTAATGTTTGGTCCAGAGGGTTTTCTTGTGACAAGGAACTCACACAAAAATTCTCAGCTCCATTGGAGCTCTGGATCACCCCTGTCCTGTTTAACCACTTGTGGGATTAATATGGAAAAGGAGGAAAACCACTTAGCACTTAACCATGTATTTAGGTCCAAACCCAAACCACTAAACCCCAGTTCATTTTTAAATTCTTTAACAGAGTTCCAGTTGTTAGAAACTGGTGATTAGAACTAATAGCAGTAGTTGTAAAAGTCCCAAAAATGTGTATGAATAAAAACTATGGTTTGAGTTCATATGTGTGGCAAGGACAGGAAAAATGGGACTTGCTAAAATTTTTCTTCATGCAAGGTAAAACATGGATGAATATTTAACATGAGGTTCACCTTTTTATTGAAAAGTGTTGGACCAATAAGGAGTTAAATACCTCCTTGCATGTAAGTTTAAAAATCAGATTTTAAATTCAAAGTTCACACATGTAGTGACCAAAAACTTTGAATAAACATGCAGCCCTATAGTTGGGATTATAAGGAAAAGTTGTTCACAAACTTTTCATTTATAGGGTGGGCTCAAAAGGGAGTTAAAGAGGAGAATTTGCAAACTTCAACCAAATTCAAATTTGGAAAAGCAAATTCAAACTGAATTGGAAGGATTCAAATTCTAACCCCCATTTTAAATCTCAGAATTGTGGGAATTAAGAGGATCAGCTTGAGAAGATATTTGGGGAGGAACTGTGGAGTGGGACCCACATGTCATAGAGCTAAAAGAGGAGCCTTGCACCTTAAGTCTCAGCCCCAGTGGGGAAAATCGTCGAACAGCACGTGGGCCAAGAGCTGCTCCCACCGTGGAGCCACGGGGGCGCTCGGCAGCGCCACCAGCTGCTGCATTTCCCCAAACACGGCGCCCAGAGGCGGTTTTGCGACCTGATAAACCCCCCCTGGACGAAGCAAAGGCCGTCCCTTCTTCTCTCCTCGCGAGCGCACGGCCAGCGACCGTCTTCCCCGCCGCCTCTCGGTCCGAGCGGAAGAACGGCGAAACCACCACGCTCTTTCCTCCCCTGACCTGCTAAACAGCACCGCGAGCTCGGCCTCCACCTCCCTGACCCACAAGCCAGCGAGTTGCGGCCTCCAGTGCCCGAGAACAACCGCCGCCGCGGCGACCTAAGCCGAGGAAGTGATCGGGCGCTCGTGGACAGCCCTCCACAACGGGTTCCACGGCCGAGCGATCACACCTACGGACGCGCACGGGTGCGGTGCTGCTCTCAGCCCAAGCTCACGCCATACCGTGAAGCATCGCCGGCGAATTTCGAAGTTTTGCTCTAGCGACCCCATTCCGAGCTTCCGGTATGACTCTTTCAAATTCTTACCCTCTGATCCTCCTTAAGTCATCAAATTTGGCACATGGACGCTGGATTAGACGGCGGTCATTTCTCCTTTAGGATCCAGCGCATGAAAACACCTCAGCACGACGGAATTCGAGCTCGACTAGAGGTGTTCATGGCGGACCCATTCGGTCGCACGGCGACAACCTATTTACAGCCGCTCCCGAGCTATTTTGAGGTCATGCCGATCTTCCTAGAGCTGCGCTGGTGCTGTAGGGCTCGTCGGCACAAGCTTTTGAGGGCTGGAGACCCCGGGCGACGCTGCCGGACTTCCACAGAGGCAGTTACACGTCGCCGGCCATGTTCCGGTCGTCGGCGGCCCTAGCAAACCCAACAGCCCTGTTCCTCGAGGCCCTAAACCCCCTGGCGGCGAGTTGTAGCTCCGGCGGTGGCCGGGAAGGCCGTTCCGTCGAACTTCCGGTTACTCCGGCGAGGGGGAGCGCGCGGGCGCGAGAGAGGAAGCCGGAGGAAGAAGACGGAGCGTGGGCCCCGCCTGTCAGCAGCTCAGAATTCAAATCCGGGATCGGGTGTGGCCGGGATCCCGTGTGCTGGCGCGAAAAACCCCGTGGCCCCCGTGTGGCCCAGTTCTGATTGGTTGGAATTCAAATATGCGGGCCCAGTGGGATTTTCAATAGGAAAATAATTCCAGACTTAGCTCAATCTTTAGAAATTCATATCTCCCTGTGGAAAACTCCAATTTGAGTGATTCCAATTGGGTTGGATTCATCTCTCTGAGTTCTATCCAAATATGAACCCCGATTTCTATGAAAGTCAATATTATATTCTGGAAAATTCATTGAAGGTTTTCTGAAAAAGAATTATTAAAGGAGTTTGGGTTATCCAAAAATACCCAACTTTTGCCAGAATATTCTTTAGCATATTATTGACCTTATAGCAATTTTTCAGCTCATTTGAAGATCATTTGAGTAGGAATTTGCTAAAAACAATCTGCTGTGTTCATAAGAGTCCAGAAACATTTTCAGAAGATGTTTCCCACTTCAAAAATCTGTTCTGAGCAATCCATAGCTCCAAAAATCATAGGAAAATTTAGGCAAGCTCTCTGGGACATACTTGGAATTGTAGTTCACTTAGTTGGGCATGAAAATGCACATTACTACAGAATTAATTCTATTGAGTACAAATGCTTAAAGAATTGTTCTGGGAGAACTACCCAAGTAAAAGGGCTGAATTTTGGACCAGATGACTCTCATGTGATCAAGAACTCACATGTAAATTATCAGCCCAAGATGAGTCCTGGAACTCCCTGTTCTTATTCTCCATACTTATGTATAAGGGAAAAATACATAAGAGATATTGTGAGAATTATGGAGGACACAATATGACCCCACATTAGCTGCAATTTTGGCAAGCTAAATCCTTAGGTAGTATAGAACCTGCTGTAAAAGTTTTGAGGCCATTGGAGTTCTTGTTCTGCAGTTGCACTCAAATCTTTTCAGCTTATCTATTATGTTCATTAGAGAAAAGGGTTAGTGTATAGCTAAGGGCCTTAAGGTCAAATTAGTTTAATTCTGCTCTTTGCACAACAGAGGCAAACCAAGCCATGCTTGGCTTTTCCACACAACCTCTGTTCTTAAGAAAGTAATTCTATAACTTCTTTCCATTACATTCTATAAAATATGTGCATATGCATCTCAATAGGAACCACAACGAAGGGGACTCAAAGAAGTGATTCATCGAAGTGGATCAAGCTCCGGAGAGTCAAGGGTGGATCTGCAAGGATACTAACTGCTTATATACGACTACCCTGCAAAACAGGCAAGCTCCGGTTTGCATTTAACAGCTGTTAAGTTTTTATTTTGTACTCACTTCCGGTCAAGATATGAACTGTGCATTAGGTCTAGTGATTGATACTCCTCTTGCATAGCCAAATGACCCATGGAGTATTGGGTAGGTGTCTTTCACCGTGTAGAACTGCCATGCTTAAGTACGGTTCGGTAGAAGTCGAGTGGTGAGATGCTACTCGCAGATTTAGGAACAACAGGGGCATACGGGATTGGTTCGTAATTGAATTAGCCAGTTAAAATTGAGACCGGAAGGTTGTAGGAGCAGCAGGACATAGGGGCCTGGGTGCTGTAGACCTGTCCGTGTCGGTCAAGGACCGATCCGTATGCGGCCCTGTTGAACAAGTTTGAGTTGTGTACCGGACTCATGCTGGCTATATGGGACCCAGTAAACCGATGTACCTCGGGAAGCTGTCGTTGGGACTTTTCGGGTCGCCTCAGGCGGACGGCCGGTGTGCAGTATGTGGGGAATATTCTCATGACATCTCACGTCGGAAGGTGCACCATGAGAGTAGCTACTGTATGGGGCGACTTGATCGATTCAGCGGGGGTGAAACGGGGGAAAGGCTGCCACGTACGACGTCAGTGATGGTTGTTGTAGGCAACATCGAGTACGGGCGTACGTGTCGTGTAGTCCGGGTGTTATTGATTCGAATCACCGTCGCTCGCGGAATGGACCGAGCATACTTGTTCTCACAGTTGTGACGCAGTAAGAACTTGCATGAGAAAGGAACTAATCATATTGATGTGAAGTATTATACTACTGTTGTATTGGATCTCGAGGAATAGGCTAGTGCAAACTCGATTCTTTTATGCCATGAGCAATTTACATCGGGGGAAAGCGTTTTTTGTTTGATTGTGGACTCCCGATGTAGCGTGCCCAGGGTTACTTAAAATGCTGCAATTAATACCTGAAAGTAAGGATTCACTTTTAGGCGAGTTAATTATGCTTATGCCATCCTATGTTAGGTTCATAACCTCACTTAGAGTTTCATGTCTAGGGTGACGGTTAAGTCTTGCTGAGCATTATGCTCACGGATGCTATCCGAGTTGTTTTGCAGGTAATTGACTCGCTGATTATGAGAAGGGGTGCCGATGAGACTCGGGAACCTCCGAGTGCTTACTCTAAGAGCATCCTCGCCGCTGCCGATTGTCTTCGTGTTGCTAGTAAGAAACGTCCGCGGGCTGGACCGTTTCTTTGTTGCTAGTTTAGATATGAGTCGTGAGAGTGATAGTCTTCCGCTGTAGTTTACTCTGATATACTTATATGTAAAACATTCTTGTACGCTTCCGCAAACTATTTATGTAATATGATGTATGTTCATCGACCCGTGTGCTGTTGGGTGCCGCATAACACGGCACCACCCGACGAGGTCCCGTGGGGCCGTCTCAGCGTGGTATCTGAGCAGTTTCACATGGCATCAGAGCCTGTTACACATGGTATCAGAGCTGCGTTGGGAACAGAGCATGGATTGAGCATCATATTATGTCAAAAACTTAGCATACGGTGAGATAACGGTACTAGGCCCACATAAGGACTACTATTAGCATATTATGAAGGTGGCAAGCTAACCTATTTGTTATGTCGGAAAATCGTGCATCTCGGGACGTTTATGTCTTGGGGGGTGCACGTATGCACTGTCCACCAGTGCGCACAAGCTGAAGGGTGGAGCCTCACGGGTGGCAGGTAACCCGACCCGCTTTAGTATCCTTTACGACTCTTCATGTCGTTTGGGGTATTCGAGCAACGTCTTCCCTGGCGTGCGTGGTGCAATTTGGGAGACCCCGTCACGTGGTCAGTAACGTGAACACGTAGCTCAAGGCGTGTTTGGCTTGAGAACACCTGGGCGAGTGATGACGGCCGGGTGTACCAACTGTTATGGATACCGGGTTCGGTGTGCAGCCGAACCTGATGATTGAGTTTGTTTTATGCAGGAACTAACCACGAAAACCTTAGTGCGTGTAGAACACGTTTGCGAGTGACCGTTTTAGTGCCACCTAAGGATACGTATATGCCGGTGTAATCCGGTTAGGTTTTTCTTTGGTGAGGCAACGTAGTACCGTCATATGTCTTACGGTGCATAGTCACCGTACTACACTGGATAGTATTCTTACCTATGAAGAAATCATTCATGACTAACTTTCAAACTAAAAATGGATGTGATAAAGCACATATTAGTTACTGAACTCTTCATTTGAACTAAGTTTCAAAGAAGAGAATTACTAGGCTTCTTTTGATCTAAAAAACAGAGTGCTCTGTTCTGGCAGAAGTTTTGCCGAACTTTCACAGAGCGTAACTCTGATTAGTTTGACCCAATGGAGGTGTTTGATACGGTTCTGGAAAGTTTATTAAGTGCTCTACAACTTTTCTGTAGAACTCCAGAGCCAAATCCGACACCAACTTGATTGAACGTCCAGATGAATGCAAACTGTTCAGAAAACAGAGCAGCTGCAGACTTCTCTGGATGTTGCTGTAAATTAGCCGTCACAGTCTGTAGAAAAATTTCTAAGGGTCATATGATACACCGTTGGAAAGGTTAGGAAATTTGCAACGATTTTGTAGTTCATAGTTTGTTCAGAATTGTACCCCAGTTGTATGTAAAACTGTGATGAAAACAGCCACATACAAAGGAGGTGCTGGCAAATTTTAGCCAGAAATTCTGTCAACTTTGAACAATCCTAACTTTTGTTCCAGAAATGATCTAGGGGCATGTGAGTACTCGTTGAAAATATAATGAAGTTAACTTTAACTTTGGTATTCAACTTGAGTTATGAAAATGCTGGTAACTGGATCAAATTCTGGGTTAAGTACTGAAAGGTCTGTTTTGTACCGAATGAGGGACTGGATATGTTGGTTTTAGAAAGATGTGTAAACATGAAATTTTGTTATGCTTTCATAAAGTTTTAGCATGTTCATGTTTTACATACTTTCACATACTGCTGAGATCATGTTTTGACTCCCCTCAAAAATTATCTTTGTGCAGTATGGTGCGTACTCATTCTCCGAGTAGGGTTGATAGTTCTCGTCAAGAAGATGATGACTCGACTCCACCACGGGCACCGCCATCAACGGTATGGGCGGATGTCATGGCTCAGATGGTCGAGTCAAGTCAATAGAACACAAGACTACTCCAAGCCTTGGTACAACAGGGCTTACTCCAGCATGCACAACAGGACGTTCCACTTCGGAACGCCTACTTGGGTTTCTTGGCGACACAACCGCCAATCTTCACGGAAGCCCATGAACCAGTGGAAGCTGATCAGTGGCTTCGAGTTATGGAGTCGAAGTTTGGAGTGTTTGAGTGCGACAAGTATCAGAAGACATCATTTGCAGCTCAACAGCTCCATGGAGCCGCCGGAAATTGGTGGTTTGCGTATCTCGCCACCGTTCCGGAAGGCCATCAAGTGGAATGGACGGAATTTCGTGAAGCATTCTGTGCTCGTCACATTCCTATGGGTTTTATCAAGGCCCAACAGCAAGAATTCAGAAACTTGAAGCAGGGGGACATGAGTGTCCTCGATTATGTCCGAAGATTCAACTTTCTGGCACAATATGCTCCTGCTTATGCGACGAGCGAAACTGCAATGTGTGACTACTTTTTCTATGGCTTGAGTGCCATACTAAAAGATAAGTTAGCTTTGTTCAATCAAGGCAGTTACACCGAGTTGATCAGTGCTGCTCTGCTGCAAGAACAAGCGACACTGGAGTGTCAAGCAGAGAAGAGGGACCGGGAGGATGTGCAAGAAGACACACCAATCGTTCCTCGTAAATACCGTGTGGTGTATCACACACCATCCGATGAGATATGGCAAGCACCTGGGAGATCAACTCCGTACAGATTTCCTGCTCAAGAGTCATGTCTTGAAGCAACACCTTTGCCTCAGCAACGAATGACATCTGTCGCATCATTGCTGCAGCCAAGTGCCTCAACTTCTCAACCACAAGTCAACGAAGAACCGGGGAAACCTCCGTGTTCTTATTGCCAACGTTTTGGGCATTTTAGGCAGGAATGCCGGGAGAAGTTGGTAAACACCAGACAGCCATCATCCTCAGGTGGTATGCCGCCACCTGCTCCAGTCAACATAACAGCATTGCAATCCGGGAGTGTGCAACATCTTGCGATTGAGGATGTCCCGGAGGGAGCACCGGTGTTAGCGGGCATGTTTACTCTCAAGGACGTGCCCGTATTGGTACTTTTTGATTCAGGTGCAACCCACAATTTTATCAGCAAAACATGCGTGGATCAGCACCAATTATCCACCAATACTCCCACAACGAGTTTTCTCATACGTTCACCGGGACGAAATATCTCTGCCAATCAGATTGTGTCCCGAGCAGCTTTGTGTTTGGGCGGAAAAATATACCCAACATCGCTGATTATGTTGGATAGGCAGAAGATAGACATTATATTGGGGATGTCTTGGTTAAATCATCACGGTGCCGTTCTCAATATCGGTAACCGGACTGTCCAGATTGACTCGCCGATTCACGGACAGCACACGCTGTTTTTAGACAGCGAAGATCCAGATATGGTAGAGGCCTACCACACGGAAGCGCTGAAGCTTGAAGATATTCCGGTGGTACGTGATTATCCCGACGTATTTCCCGATGACTTACCGGGCATGCCGCCCGAACGGGACGTCGAGTTCAAAATTGAACTGGCGCCGGGAACGACGCCTATTTCACGAAGGCCTTACAAGATGGCACCTAACGAGCTAGCGGAGTTGAAAGAGCAACTGAATGAACTCATGAGCAAGGGTTTCATACGACCAAGTTCTTCACCTTGGGGTTGCTCAGCGCTGTTTGTTAAGAAGAAGGACGAAACACTACGGCTATGTGTTGATTATCGTCCTCTCAATGCTGTCACGATCAAGAACAAGTATCCTTTGCCTCGCATCGACATCCTGTTTGATCAACTTATGGGTGCAAAGGTATTTTCGAAGATGGATCTTCGGTCGGGCTATCATCAAATCAAGATCCGACCGGAGGACATACCGAAGACAGCTTTCTCGATGAGATACAGACTCTACGAGTACCTCGTCATGTCATTTGGTTTAACCAATGCTCCGGCACACTTCATGTATTTGATGAATTCTGTGTTCATGCCGGAGTTAGACAAGTTCGTCGTGGTATTCATCGACGACATATTGGTTTACTCCAAATCGGAAGAAGAGCACGCTGAACATCTGCGTACTGTGCTACAACGGTTACGGGAGCACCAATTGTATGCCAAGTTCAGCAAGTGCGAATTTTGGATTGATCAAGTGCCTTTCCTTGGCCATATTATTTCAGCAGAAGGTATCGCCATGGACCCCAGCAAGATTGAACAAGTGCTGAAGTGGGAATCTCCCAAATCAGTCCACGAGGTCCGAAGTTTCCTAGGTTTAGCAGGATATTATCGGAGGTTTATTCCGAGCTTCTCAAAGATTGCTAAACCAATGACGGAGCTGCTGAAGAAGGGCACTAAATACATGTGGGATGCAGCATGTGAAGCCGCATTCAAAACTTTGGTGAAACATCTCACAACGGCTCCAGTTCTTGCTCAGCCGGACACGACGAAGCCATTCGACGTATACTGTGATGCATCCGGCATCGGTCTCGGCTGCGTTCTGATGCAAGAAGGGCGTGTAGTCGCCTATGGGTCTCGTCAACTGCGAAACCACGAGCAGCATTATCTAACTCACGATCTTGAGCTTGCTGCAGTGGTGTTGGCATTGAAGATGTGGAGGCATTACCTACTGGGTAATCTTGTTCACCTCTACACCGACCATAAGAGCCTGAGGTATATCTTCACACAGAAGGAGCTGAATATGAGACAACGGAGATGGTTGGAGCTCATAAAAGATTATGAAATTGAGATCCACTATCACCCGGGAAAAGCCAACGTGGTTGCCGACGCGCTTAGTCGGAAAGCCCACATTCACAACTTAGCGGTTGCTGAGTTGGAAGATGAAGAACCAAGCCTCCGTGTTATTCCGTATGGCGCGCTTTATAATCTCGCGCTCATTCCAACAATCCGTGAAGAGATTGTTGAGGCTCAAAGAAGAGACAGAGGTATGTCTCACATACGGAGAAGACTGGACAACGGAGAGGTGAAATGTTTCCGGAAGGATAAGAACGGTACAATATGGTTTAACGACCGTATAGTGGTACCGCGCACTATGAAACTCCGGAAGAAGATCTTGGATGAAGCTCACCTGTCAAAGTTTTCCATTCATCCCGGAAGTAACAAGATGTACCAAGATTTGAAACAGAAATTTTGGTGGACGAGGATGAAGAGGGAGATTGCTAAATACGTATCCGAATGCGATACGTGTAGACGGGTCAAGGCTGATCATATGCGGAAAGCCGGACCGCTACAACCTTTGAAGATTCCGGCGTGGAAATGGGAGGATGTGAGTATGGACTTCATCGTCGGATTACCGCTCACATCCAGGAAGCATGACTCGATATGGGTGATTGTCGACCGGTTGACAAAGTCGGCTCATTTCATACCGGTGAACACTCATTATCGAGCAAGGCAATATGCGGAGTTATTCATTTCCAGAATTATTTGCTCACATGGTGTCCCAAAGACCATCGTTTCAGATCGAGGTGCGTTGTTCGTTGCTCGGTTTTGGGAGCAGCTGCATGCCTCGTTGGGCACCAAGCTAATTAGAAGCTCCGCATATCACCCTCAAACCGATGGACAAACTGAGAGGGTGAATCAAGTGCTCGAGGACATGTTGAGAGCATGTGCCATCCACCACGGTAGGAATTGGGACGATCACCTACCGCTGGCGGAGTTTTCATACAACAACGGTTATCAAGCGAGTATTAAAATGGCACCGTATGAAGCTCTCTATGGCCGGAAGTGTCGCACACCACTGAATTGGTGTGAGTCCGGCGAAAGAGTTCTGTTCGGGATTGATCTTGTCAACGAAGCCGAAGACCGAGTTCGGTTGATACAAGAGAACTTAAAGGCTGCCCAATCCCGACAGAAGAGCTACGCCGATCAAAGGCGTAGGCCGTTACATTTTGATGTCGGAGAGCACGTATATCTTCGTGTATCTCCGATGAAGGGAATTCACCGGTTCGGTGTAAAGGGGAAACTCGCTCCCCGTTTTATTGGTCCTTTTGCTATCACGGAGAAGTGCGGGCCCGTAGCCTACCGGCTGGAGTTAGCAGCAAGTCTAGCGGGTATTAATGATGTATTTCATGTATCACAGCTGCGGAAGTGCCTCAAATTCACCGCTGCTGTTCGCACTGAGGACATCGACGAATTGAAACCGGACCTGACCTACACCGAGCGACCGGTCCAGATTTTGGATGAAAAGACCCGGGTAACCCGGAACCGGACGATCAAATTTTTCAAGGTGCTGTGGAGTAACCACACCGCGGAAGAGGCGACGTGGGAAAGTGAAGATTATCTCCGCACCAACTACCCGGAATTTTTATCTTTGTACAGTTTGTAATTACCTCTTCCGTCTCGTTC
Organism: Neostapfia colusana; assembly: GCA_030760725.1. Lineage (NCBI taxonomy): Eukaryota > Viridiplantae > Streptophyta > Magnoliopsida > Poales > Poaceae > Neostapfia > Neostapfia colusana. Next base: position 51,937,922 of record JASWHV010000011.1, read on the forward strand.
CTGTTTTGTAATCTCGGGACGAGATTCTTTTAAGGGGGGAGGAATGTAAAAGTCCCAAAAATGTGTATGAATAAAAACTATGGTTTGAGTTCATATGTGTGGCAAGGACAGGAAAAATGGTACTTGCTAAAATTTTTCTTCATGCAAGGTAAAACATGGATGAATATCCAACATGAGGTTCACCTTTTTATTGAAAAGTGTTGGACCAATAAGGAGTTAAATACCTCCTTGCATGTAAGTTTAAAAATCAGATTTTAAATTCAAAGTTCACACATGTAGTGACCAAAAACTTTGAATAAACATGCAGCCCTATAGTTGGGATTATAAGGAAAAGTTGTTCACAAACTTTTCATTTATAGGGTGGGCTCAAAAGGGAGTTAAAGAGGAGAATTTGCAAACTTCAACCAAATTCAAATTTGGAAAAGCAAATTCAAACTGAATTGGAAGGATTCAAATTCTAACCCCCATTTTAAATCTCAGAATTGTGGGAATTAAGAGGATCAGCTTGAGAAGATATTTGGGGAGGAACTGTGGAGTGGGACCCACATGTCATAGAGCTAAAAGAGGAGCCTTGCACCTTAAGTCTCAGCCCCAGTGGGGAAAATCGTCGAACAGCACGTGGGCCAAGAGCTGCTCCCACCGTGGAGCCACGGGGGCGCTCGGCAGCGCCACCAGCTGCTGCATTTCCCCAAACACGGCGCCCAGAGGCGGTTTTGCGACCTGATAAACCCCCCCTGGACGAAGCAAAGGCCGTCCCTTCTTCTCTCCTCGTGAGCGCACGGCCAGCGGCCGTCTTCCCCGCCGCCTCTCGGTCCGAGCAGAAGAACGGCGAAACCACCACGCTCTTTCCTCCCCTGACCTGCTAAACAGCACCTCGAGCTCAGCCTCCACCTCCCTGACCCACAAGCCAGCGAGCTGCGGCCTCCAGTGCCCGAGAACAACCGCCGCCGCGGCGACCTAAGCCGAGGAAGTGATCGGGCGCTCGTGGACAGCCCTCCACAACGGGTTCCACGGCCGAGCGATCACACCTACGGACGCGCACGGGTGCGGTGCTGCTCTCAGCCCAAGCTCAGGCCATACCGTGAAGCATCGCCGGCGAATTTCGAAGTTTTGCTCCGGCGACCCCATTCCGAGCTTCCGGTATGACTCTTTCAAATTCTTACCCTCTGATCCTCCTTAAGTCATCAAATTTGGCACATGGACGCTGGATTAGACGGCGGTCATTTCTCCTTTAGGATCCAGCGCATGAAAACACCTCAGCACGACGGAATTCGAGCTCGACTAGAGGTGTTCATGGCGGACCCATTCGGTCGCACGGCGACAACCTATTTACAGCCGCTCCCGAGCCATTTTGAGGTCATGCCGATCTTCCTAGAGCTGCGCTGGTGCTGTAGGGCTCGTCGGCACAAGCTTTTGAGGGCTGGAGACCCCGGGCGACGCTGCCGGACTTCCGCAGAGGCAGTTACACGTCGCCGGCCATGTTCCGGTCGTCGGCGGCCCTAGCAAACCCCACAGCCCTGTTCCTCGAGGCCCTAAACCCCCTGGCGGCGAGTTGTAGCTCCGGCGGTGGCCGGGAAGGCCGTTCCGTCGAACTTCCGGTTACTCCGGCGAGGGGGAGCGCGCGGGCGCGACAGAGGAAGCCGGAGGAAGAAGACGGAGCGTGGGGCCCGCCTGTCAGCAGCTCAGAATTCAATCCGGGATCGGGTGTGGCCGGGATCCCGTGTGCTGGCGCGAAAAACCCCGTGGCCCCGGTGTGGCCCAGTTCTGATTGGTTAGAATTCAAATAAGCGGGCCCAGTGGGATTTTCAATAGGAAAATAATTCCAGACTTAGCTCAATCTTTAGAAATTCATATCTCCCTGTGGAAAACTCCAATTTGAGTGATTCCAATTGGGTTGGATTCATCTCTCTGAGTTCTATCCAAATATGAACCCAGATTTCTATGAAAGTCAATATTATATTCTGGAAAATTCTTTGAAGGTTTTCTGAAAAAGAATTATTGAGGGAGTTTGGGTTATCCAAAAATACCCAAATTTTGCCAGAATATTCTTTAGCATATTATTGACCTTATAGCAATTTTTCAGCTCATTTGAAGATCATTTGTGTAGGAATTTGCTAAAAACAATCTGCTGTGTTCATAAGAGTCCAGAAACATTTTCAGAAGATGTTTCCCACTTCAAAAATCTGTTCTGAGCAATCCATAGCTCCAAAAATCATAGGAAAATTTAGGCAAGCTCTCTGGGACATACTTGGAATTGTAGTTCACTTAGTTGGGCATGAAAATGCACATTACTACAGAATTAATTCTATTGAGTACAAATGCTTAACGAATTGTTCTGGGAGAACTACCCAAGTAAAAGGGCTGAATTTTGGACCAGATGACTCTCATGTGATCAAGAACTCACATGTAAATTATCAGCCCAAGATGAGTCCTGGAACTCCCTGTTCTTATTCTCCATACTTATGTATAAGGGAAAAATACATAAGAGATATTGTGAGAATTATGGAGGACACAATATGACCCCACATTAGCTGCAATTTTGGCAAGCTAAATCCTTAGGTAGTATAGAACCTGCTGTAAAAGTTTTGAGGCCATTGGAGTTCTTGTTCTGCAGTTGCACTCAAATCTTTTCAGCTTATCTATTATGTTCATTAGAGAAAAGGGTTAGTGTATAGCTAAGGGCCTTAAGGTCAAATTAGTTTAATTCTGCTCTTTGCACAACAGAGGCAAACCAAGCCATGCTTGGCTTTTCCACACAACCTCTGTTCTTAAGAAAGTAATTCTATAACTTCTTTCCATTACATTCTATAAAATATGTGCATATGCATCTCAATAGGAACCACAACGAAGGGGACTCAAAGAAGTGATTCATCGAAGTGGATCAAGCTCCGGAGAGTCAAGGGTGGATCTGCAAGGATACTAACTGCTTATATACGACTACCCTGCAAAACAGGCAAGCTCCGGTTTGCATTTAACAGCTGTTAAGTTTTTATTTTGTACTCACTTCCGGTCAAGATATGAACTGTGCATTAGGTCTAGTGATTGATACTCCTCTTGCATAGCCAAATGACCCATGGAGTATTGGGTAGGTGTCTTTCACCGTGTAGAACTGCCATGCTTAAGTACGGTTCGGTAGAAGTCGAGTGGTGAGATGCTACTCGCAGATTTAGGAACAACAGGGGCATACGGGATTGGTTCGTAATTGAATTAGCCAGTTAAAATTGAGACCGGAAGGTTGTAGGAGCAGCAGGACATAGGGGCCTGGGTGCTGTAGACCTGTCCGTGTCGGTCAAGGACCGATCCGTATGCGGCCCTGTTGAACAAGTTTGAGTTGTGTACCGGACTCATGCTGGCTACATGGGACCCAGTAAACCGATGTACCTCGGGAAGCTGTCGTTGGGACTTTTCGGGTCGCCTCAGGCGGACGACTGGTGTGCAGTATGTGGGGAATATTCTCATGACATCTCACGTCGGAAGGTGCACCATGAGAGTAGCTACTGTACTGGGCGACTTGATCGATTCAGCGGGGGTGAAACGGGGGAAAGGCTGCCACGTACGACGTCAGTGATGGTTGTTGTAGGCAACGTCGAGTACGGGCGTACGTGTCGTGTAGTCCGGGTGTTATTGATTCGAATCACCGTCGATCGCAGAATGGACCAAGCATACTTGTTCTCACAGTCGTGACGTAGTAAGAACTTGCATGAGAAAGGAACTAATCATATTGATGTGAAGTATTATACTACTGTTGTATTGGATCTCGAGGAATAGGCTAGTGCAAACTCGATTCTTTTATGCCATGAGCAATTTACATCGGGGGAAAGCGTTTCTTGTTTGATTGTGGACTCCCGATGTAGCGTGCCCAGGGTTACTTAAAATGCTGCAATTAATACCTGAAAGTAAGGATTCACTTTTAGGCGAGTTAATTATGCTTATGCCATCCTATGTTAGGTTCATAACCTCACTTAGAGTTTCATGTCTAGGGTGACGGTTAAGTCTTGCTGAGCGTTATGCTCACGGATGCTATCCGAGTTGTTTTGCAGGTAATTGACTCGCTGATTATGAGAAGGGGTGCCGATGAGACTCGGGAACCTCCGAGTGCTTACTCTAAGAGCATCCTCGCCGCTGCCGATTGTCTTCGTGTTGCTAGTAAGAAACGTCCGCGGGCTGGACCATTTCTTTGTTGCTAGTTTAGATATGAGTCGTGAGAGTGATAGTCTTCCGCTGTAGTTTACTCTGATATACTTATTTGTAAAACATTCTTGTACGCTTCCGCAAACTATTTATGTAATATGATGTATGTTCATCGACCCGTGTGCTGTTGGGTGCCGCATAACACGGCACCACCCGACGAGGTCCCGTGGGGCCGTCTCAGCGTGGTATCTGAGCCGTTTCACATGGCATCAGAGCCTGTTACAGTAGTATTACAATAAACTTGTATGCATACTCACTAACATGTAGTATTTCAATAACGTGTAGTCGCTGAAGGCGAGGAAGCTCCGGAGGTTCTCGACTTCCTGCTTCCAGAGGAAGAACTGACCCCTGACCAGCAGCAACAAGGCAAGCCCCAGTTTGCATTAACCTTTTTATAGGCTTTACTTTGTTCACATGTGTCATATGAAGTATGAATGTGCATTAGGTATAGGATGGATGGAACCCCACTTGCATGACCAGAAATTTTCCATAAGAGTGAGGGTAGTGTCTAAGACCTCAAGTAGACCAGCTGTGCTTAATGTTTCATAGGACTTCGGTACAAGTCGAGTAGTTGGAATCTACTCACGAGATAGGCTTGGGACACACGGGTTCGGTTGAGTGATGTGAGATCACATTAGTAATGAAAAGGAGACTAGGCAGGGGTTAGGGCGCAGCAAGAGAGAGTCTTGTGTGCGCAGCTCTGTCCGTGTCGATTGAGGACCGATCCGTGTGTGGCCAATGCTGATCAAGTTTGAACGTACCGAAGGCATATCGGATATATGGGCCCCGATAAACCGATGTAGCCTAAACCTCCAGGCGTCGAGGCATAGCACACCGATTTATAGGTGTAGGTTGAGGGCAGCAAGGTGGAAATCTGCCAACGGGCATAGAGAGATGCTCCATGTGGGGAACCTCCTGCTCGTTTCGGTGCGACCGGTTCGACGTTTGTGCTGTTGGGTGAAAGGTTGTCCCATACGACATCGAGTGAGCGTGCTGTGCAGCTCCACGGGTGGGCGTACGTGACGTGCTCTTTGGGTTTCCCTGCAGGTGTATATCGAGTCGATTCGCCGTCCCTCGCGGTGAAGAGAACCACTTGGTCACTGAGTCGTGACGTAGGCTAATGTATGAAATATGATGATTCAATATTGCTGATTGATATAATTGCATTGCTACATGTGTGCCACCAAATATTGCTTACTAAATTTCAGATTCATGAACTGTTAACTTGTTGCTAAAAGATGAACTAAGGAAGAACTTGTAGGCGTGTCCTTTTTCTGCAACGTTACTATCCTATGTCCATTGTACCCCTCATGTAGAGTTTCATGCTTAGGCGCGTCGGTTAAGCCTTGTTGAGCCATCGTGCTCATGGTTGCTGCTTAAGTGTTTTTCAGGTGAGGAGCCACCCACGGACTCGGAGTACGAGTCCACCGGTGAGGGTTACCCTCCGTCAGGGACCACGGCTGAGTGGGAGCCGTACACGCCGCGCTGAGCTGAAGAGTGCAGCTAGTGTGGGTTGCCCTAGGGCTGGGCAGCCGACTTTTGCTAGATAGGCGGGCGTGAGTTGTATAGTGTAGACTTCCGCTGTGTAAGATAAATAATATTTCGTAACTGGAGTTTGTACTACTTTGTACAGTTCAGTTGTTTTTCCCATGTAATATATTGTGTTCTTATGATGTGTGCTGTCAGGTGTCGCATCGTGCGGCACCACCTCTGTGATCCTGGATGGGCAGATCACGGTCCGCCACAACTTGGTATCAGAGCTGCATTGGGGATAGCACAGTACTTAAGGACTATATTATGGGAAAAACTTAGGTATACGGGGAGGATTTGGTAGTTGCCCAAGTAAGGACTATATTAGCTTAGTTACATAAAGTGGCAAAGACTAACCTATGTGTTTTAATTCTGAGTTTCAATTATGTAATGACGCATCTACACTCTGGTAAGCATGGTAAGGAACGCCACCGAAAGCGGTTCAATTTCGGTTAGCTCTCCCTGATGAGGAACGTGGTTCAGGGATTGGTCTCACAGCTTGGTGTGAGACGTCAATATGAAACTCTTGGACTCTTCATGTTACTGAGTTCATATGAAATGCTGATCTCTAGGGTGCATTAGGCAAGTAAGTGGAGACCCCATCGCGTGGTCAGTAACGCGAGAGTGTATTCGTCTGGAAATAGCCCAGGAGGACATACGCAGCGCTTGCCATCGGCGTGCCCTGCAGGGCAGTAGGTGGTATCTGTTGGGTTGATAACATTCCCAACCATGACGACCCGTTCATGACATACTCTGGTTCCCCGTCGTATGGTGTTGAAACACGATCACGTACCTTGAGACGTGACTTAACTCAAGGACGGCCGTATGATAATGATACGGGCGTTTGTAATTACTTTTAAATATGGAACTGCCTGAAATGAACAACCTTTGAGTGCATCACTATTGTGTGGTTTTCTGCAGGTACTAACCACGTATGTATCCGTGTAGAAAACGTGTGCGAGAGACCGTTTAGTTCCACATTTGAGACGTATATGCTGGTATAATCCGGTTAGGTTTTTCTTTTGTGAGGAACGTAGTACCGAGATATTGTAGGCATATGCATGAAAATAACGATAAAAAGGAAATAAAATCACTAGGTTCAACAATTAAGACCATGGTTGGGTATAAGAATGGGATAGTGGATCAGGATAGCCAAAGGGATGAAAAACAGGGTGCTCTGTTTTTGGCAGCAAGTTTGCTGATCTTCAACAGGGCATAACTCACAAGTTTTTTTTTTGCCCAGGAGGTGTGCTATATAGTTCTGGAAAGGTATTTAAGTACTCTACAACTTTGTTGTAGACTTCCAGAGCTGAAACACACCTTAAGATGGCTTAATTCCGAAAGAAATGTAAACTGTCCAGAACCAGGACAGAGTGAAACATTCTCTGGACTGTTCTGTTTTTCAATGATAACTCCCAGCAGCAAAACCAAAAATTGTCATATAATACATCCTTAGAAAGAGTAGAAGATGTGTGACATTTTTGCAATTCAAAGTTTATGAAATTTCAGCACAGATTTCAGTGGAAACCAGAGTTGAAAACAGCAACTTCTCAAGGGAGGTGCTGTTAAAATTCGTCCAGAAATTCTGCTGACTTTGAATTAGCATAACTCTTTAACCAAAGCTGATCTGGGGGCAAATGAATACTCTTTGGAAATATGCTGAAGTTAACTTTAACTTTGGTATTCAACTTGAGTCATGAAAATGCCCAGAACCAGATCAAAACTTGGAATAGGTAGAAACTGGTCATTCTGACAGAAGAATGACAGTTGAACTCATTGGAGAGGGTGTGGTACCTTAAGGGTGGTATACGTGATGACAACGCGATAGTAATGTATCATAGTGACCAAACCTAGTTATGGTGAGCTTCCAAAGTGGAGGTTCATCAAGTTGGATGTAACTAGCTTGTGTTTGGTCTGGTAATGGTGTAGCTTGTGCAAAGTTGTTACATTATCTACATACGAGATGTATCGCAGGTTTTATTGTCATTATGTTTTTACGCCTATTTTTATTGGGCTGCATGCAATCGGTTGCGGAACTGATGTTATTGTCGTATGGTTGCAGATGGTTCGCACTAGGACCACGCACGAGGTTGGTGGGTCTAGCCAGCAGGGAGGCGATGACTCCCAGCCACGGGCCTACGACAGTACCCCGCAGCAGCAGCCACCACCGCCGCCTCCGCTTACTCTAGCGGATGTGATAGCGGCCCTGGTGGGAGGTCGTGAGGAGCAGACCGACCTGCTCCGCACAATCGTGCAGAATACGTCCCAGGCGGGGGGACGTCAAGACAGAGGGCCTCGTGAGCCCCGTGAAGTGTCGTACTCGTATTTCATGAGTACGCACCCTCCAGTATTCACCGAAGCCGAAGAACCACTGGAGGCCGACAACTGGCTGCGGACCATCGAGTCCAAGTTCGGGCTGCTCCAATGCACGGAGCGGCAAAAGACCTTGTTCGCAGCGCAGCAACTCCACGGTGCCGCTGGTGCGTGGTGGGCGAACTATGTCGCCTCACGTCCGGCTGGCCATGCCGTGGAATGGCAAGAGTTCCGGGAGGCGTTCCACGCCTATCACATTCCTCCCGGGATCATGAAGAGGAAGTTCCAAGAATTCTTGGCGCTGAAGCAGGGCGGGAGGAGTGCCCACGACTACTCCCGTGCCTTCAACCATCTGGTGCAATATGCGTTAGACTACATCTCCACTGAGGAGAAGAAGCGAGAACACTTCTATCGGGGATTACACCCCGAAATGAAGACACACCTCGTTCAGTGGAATCGCGGCACATTCAACGACCTAGTCAATGCCGCGATCATGCAAGAGGATGCTCAGCGGGAGTTGGTAGCTGAGCAGAGGAAGCGCAGCGCTCCACCCAGCAGTGGTGGGGGCGCGCCTCAGAAGTACAGTATGGTGTATCGGACACCATCCGGGCAGCAGTGGCGACCACCAGCGCGACCTCAACAGTTCGGGGGACGTCCCTTCCAGGCACCTCCGTTCCGTCCGCCGATGCCGCCACCAAGACAGCAGCAGCAGCAGCAGCAGCAGACGGTACCCCGGGCGTTTCCACCACCACAACGCGCCCCGGAATTTCGTCCACCGATCAGCGGGGGACCGCCCCGTTTCACCTGCTTCACGTGTGGCCAGGCGGGCCACTTCACGAAGGACTGTCCCCAGGGGCAGCAGAGCAGTGGGCAAGCCCATTTTCAGGGCGGCGCTCGAGGCCGACCTCCCGTGAAGAAGGTTGGTCAGCGGACTGGAGGCGTCCGCAACCTCGACAATGAGGATGCCCCAGAGGGAGACAACGTGCTGGCGGGTACGTTTACTCTCAACAATCAAGGCAACATCATATTGTTTGATTCTGGTGCAACCCACAGTTTTATAAGTGCATCCTATGTGGCTAAGCATCAAATGCAAGTCTTCCCAACCGACTGCACTTATATGATCTGCTCACCGGGAGGGAAGATTTCAGCTAATATGATGATTCCAAAAGCACCTCTGTGCTTAGGTGGGAAACTATACCCCACCACCTTGATAATCCTAATGGGACAAAAGATTGATGCAATCTTAGGGATGTCATGGCTAAAATACCATGGCGCTGTCCTGGAGACTCGGACACGGACGGTTCATTTAAACTCCCCATTCCACCGTCCGCATTCCATTGTATTAGACACTCCAGTCCGGGAAGTTTTAGCAGTTAATAATGCTGAAGCTCTCAAGTTAGAAGACATCCCCGTAGTCCGAGAGTATCATGACGTGTTCCCGGAGGACCTTCTGGGCATGCCACCTGAGCGGGATGTGGAGTTCAGGATCGAGCTCGTACCCGGGACTATGCCCATATCACAGAGACCATACAAGATGGCTCCAAATGAGCTGGCGGAACTGAAAGAATAGCTCAATGATCTGTTGAGCAAGGGTTTCATTAGGCCGAGTTCCTCGCCTTGGGGATGCTCGGCGCTGTTCGTGAAGAAGAAAGATGAAACCTTGAGGCTGTGTGTGGACTACCGGCCACTCAACGCCGTCACCATCAAGAATAAGTACCCACTGCCCCGTATTGACATTTTGTTTGATCAACTTGTGGGTGCAAGTGTGTTCTCAAAGATGGACCTTCGCTCTGGATATCACCAGATAAAGATCCGGGCGGAGGATATTCCGAAGACGGCCTTCTCGACGAGATATGGATTATATGAATATCTCGTCATGTCCTTTGGTCTCACAAATGCTCCAGCCCATTTCATGTATCTCATGAACTCAGTGTTCATGCCGGAAGTGGACAAGTTCGTGGTAGTGTTCATCGACGATATCTTGGTTTACTCCAAAACAGAGGCCAAACATGCCGAACACTTGCGGATCGTTCTTCAATGATTGCTAGACCACAAGCTCTACGCCAAGTTCAGTAAATGTGAGTTTTGGATCATCCAAGTGCCATTCTTGGGACATATCATCTCAGCGGAAGGCATTGCAGTTGACCCAAGCAAGATAGAGCAAGTACTGAAATGGAAAGCTCCCACTTCAGTTCATGAAGTCAGAAGCTTCCTCGGGTTAGCGGGATACTATCGGAGATTTATTCCAAGTTTCTCCAAGCTCGCTAAGCCGATGACAGAGTTGCTGAAGAAAGGAACGAAATATGTTTGGAACACGGCGTGTGAAGGAGCGTTCTGAGCATTGGTGAAGCATCTCACCACAGCCCCGGTCTTAGCTCAGCCGGATACAACAAAACCCTTCGACGTGTACTGTGACGCGTCCGGTATTGGGCTAGGCTGCGTGTTGATGCAGGAAGGACGTGTGGTCGCATATGGCTCATGCCAACTTCGGAACCATGAGCAGCATTATCCCACTCATGATCTTGAGCTTGCTGCCGTGGTGTTGGCGCTGAAAATGTGGAGGAACTATCTCCTGGGGAACTTGGTGCATCTCTACACCGACCACAAGAGCTTAAAATACATTTTCACCCAGAAGGAGCTAAATATGAGGAAAAGGAGGTGGTTAGAATTAATGAAGGACTATGAAATTGAGATTCAATACCACCCAGGCAAGGCGAATGTGGTTGCCGACGCGCTGAGTCGGAAATCACATGTCCATCACCTCACCATTACACCGGTGGAGGAGGAAGAGCCAAGTTTATACTTGGTTCCTTATGGATCGCTGTACAACCTTGCCCTCATCCCTACTATTAGGGAGGACATCATTGCAGCTCAGAAGACGGATAAAGGCATGGCACATCTCCGGAGACGGATAGACAATGGAGAGATCAAGTGTTTCCGGAAAGATGATGAGGGGACGCTGTGGTTCAATGACCGCATAGTCGTACCCCGGGATATGGAGCTGAGGAAGAAGATCCTCGATGAAGCCCACTTGTCTAAATACTCCATTCATCCGGGAAGCAACAAAATGTACCAAGACTTGAAAAAGAAATTTTGGTGGACACGGATGAAGCGGGAGGTAGCGAAGTACATATCCGAGTGTGATACGTGTAGACGAGTGAAGGCTGATCATATGAGGAAATCAGGGCTGCTGCAACCCCTGAAAATTCCAGCATGGAAATGGGAAGATGTGAGCATGGATTTCATTGTGGGATTACCCTTAACATCCAACAAACATGATTCCATTTGGGTGATCGTTGACCGACTAACCAAGTCAGCTCACTTCATCCCCGTGCATACACATTTCCATGCCAACAGATATGCGGAGTTATATATCGCCAGGATCCTATGTTTGCATGGCGTACCCAAGACCATAGTCTCAGACCGAGGTGCATTGTTTGTATCTCACTTTTGGGAGCAGTTTCATGCTGCTTTGGGTACTAAACTGATCAGAAGCTCTGCTTACCACCCTCAGACAGATGGCCAGACAGAGAGGGTGAATCAAGTTTTGGAAGACATGTTGAGAGCATGTGCCATCCACCATGGTAGGAACTGGGATGATCACCTACCATTGGCGAAATTCTCGTACAACAATGGCTATCAGGCGAGTATCAAGATGGCACCCTACGAAGCTTTTTACGGTCGTAAATGCCGCACCCCATTAAACTGGTGCGAGTCCGGTGAAAGGGTCACATTCGGGGTTGATGTGGTGAACGACGCCGAAGAGCGCGTTCGGACAATTCAAGCCAATTTGAAGGCCGCTCAATCCCGGCAGAAGAGCTACGCTGATAAGAGGCGTAGACCGTTGCACTTCGACGTCGGTGAACACGTGTACCTCCGCGTGTCTCCGATGAAGGGCGTGCACCGGTTCGGTGTGAAGGGGAAGCTCGCTCCCCGTTTCATTGGACCATACGCTATCACCGAGAAGTGCGGACCAGCGGCGTATCGATTGGATCTACCAGCAACCCTTGCTGGTGTCCATGATGTTTTCCATGTTTCGCAACTGCGAAAATGTTTAAAGCATACAGCTGCTGTTCCTACCGAAGACATCGGCAAACTGAAACCGGATTTAACATATGATGAGTATCCGGTGGCCATTCTTGATGAAAAAGCCAGGACCACGCGTAGCAGAACGTTGTGGTTCTACAAAATACTCTGGAGCAACCACACCGCCGAAGAAGCAACGTGGGAGAGCAAGGAGTTCCTTCACTCAAATTACCCGGAGTTCATGGCTTCTCAACACGGGTAAATCCCTATTACATCGCTATCTCTTCTTTTGTAATCTTGGGATGAGATTCTTTTAAGGGGGGAGGGATGTAAAAGCCCAAGAAACGGGACTTGCAGAAACTTTTCTTCACCTCACAACACAACAGTTTTTGTTGTAGATATATTAGGAAATATTGTGAAGAGCAAGTAACCTCCATCAAAAGAGTGATTAGAGGGGAAGCCTTCACTTTCACAAAGTAGGATTTCTACACATGAACATGAGAGGTTGAGCTCACCCCTAGGACTTGAAAAGTCTTGGGATGGTTCAAGCCAAGTTTCATGTAAATCCAACACTTTTTGAGGCACTTTTGGAGGTATTTGAAAAAGAGGCCAATTTGAAGGTAAATTCAAATTGCAGCAACTTTCATCACTCAAATTCAAAAGTTAGCTTCATATTCAAACTCAGCACATTTTTCTGAGTAAGCCCACCAATTTTCATCCTCATTGGAGTTCATCTTGTCAAGAGCTAAATTTGCAAGGATTCAAAACTGAATTTAATTTTCAGTTTAAACATGCAGCAAATTTAGCCAAACACAGTTCAAATTTGAGGATTCAAATTCAAACTGAGACTTGGTGACTATGTCCCACATTAAATGGTGAGTAGCTGGGGATATTTTGGGCACAACAGAATTGAGAAAATTTGGAAAAAGAATTAGAAGGGAGGTCCCACCTGTCAGTAGACTTAACAGAGAAGTCTTCCACTGATCTTTCCCTCTCTCGGCCGAGACAGCGCACGGGAGCGTCGGCGCCGGACCCCTCGTGCTGCCACCTCCTGGTCTTCTGCCCGAGCTGGAGAGCTGCCTGACGGCCTTGGCCCCACTGCCGTGCCTCTGCTATCCCACGGTACCGAAGAACGTCGCTGTTCCTTTCCCTTCGCGCAAGAAACAGCCCGAGCTGCCGATGCCATCCGCTCGATCGATCGCCACCCTAGCTCGCGTGCATAGCTTCGGTTGAGCAACCAAACAACACCAGGGCTCTCCTCCAACATCCCCACACCATTCCTTCGTGAGTTTCACCTCCACACACCGAGGCAAACCAATTTCACGGCCGGCCGCCATAGGACCGAGAGCAAGTGCTCTTGTGGACAGCTCCAACCGCGGCGTGTCACGGCCAAGCTAGGCCATTTCTGGAAGCGCACGGCGTCCAGGCAACTCACCCCCGGAGCTCAGGATCAACCGTGGATCATCGGCATTGCAAGAACTGGTACAGAATCTGACCCAGCAGAACGAGGACCTTACTCAAGAGTGGGTGTAAAAGCCCAAGAAAAGGGACTTGCAAAATTTTTCTTCACCTCACAACACCACAGTTTTTATGGTGGATATCTTAGGACATGTTGTGAAGAGCAAGTAACCTCCATCAAAAGGGTAATTAGAGGGGAAAGCCTTCACTTTCACAAAGTAGGATTTCTACACATGAACATGAGAGGTTGAGCTCACCCCTAGAACTTAAAAAGTCTTGGGAAGGTTCAGGACAAATTTCATGTAAATCCAACACTTTTTGCGGCACTTTTGGAGGTAATTGAAAAAGAGGCCAATTTGAATGTAAATTCAAATTGCAGCAACTTTCATCACTCAAATTCAAAAGTTAGCTTCATATTCAAACTCAGCACATTTTTCTGAGTAAGCCCACCAATTTTCATCCTCATTGGAGTTCATCTTGTCAAGAGCTAAATTTGCAAGAATTCAAAACTGAATTTGAATTTCAGTTTAAACATGCAGCAAAATTTAGCCAAACACAGTTCAAATTTCAGAATTCAAATTTAAACTAAGACTTGGTGACTAAGTCTCACATTAAATTGTGAGTAGCTGATAGTATTTGGCACAACAGAATTGAGAAAATTGGAAAAAGAATTGGGGGGGGAGGTCCCACCTGTCAGCAGACTTAACAGAGAAGTCTCCCTCTGATCTTTTCCTCTCTCGGCCGAGACAGCGCACGGGAACGCCGGCGGCGGACCCCCTCACGCTGCCACCTCCTGGTCTCCTGCCCTAGCTGGCGAGCTGCTCCTGGATCGATCAACCCCAACGCGGTCGGTCGCCCACAGCACGAAACCACCGAGGCTCAGCTCCTTTACGCACGAACAGAGAACGCTACGCTCGCCGCCGTTTTCGTACGATCGAGAACCCGGAAATTCACCGTGAGCAGCGCCTCTCCTAGCCACAAAACCACACCAGCTACTCGTCCTCTACCTCCTTGGCACGAGAGTAGTCGAGTTCGGCCCTTCCCCAGCCCTAGCTCCACGTTTCCGAGCAACGCCCGGGAAACCGCCACCACTCGGCTCACGGGGACAGCCCAACAGAGGGCCTTTCACGGCTGAGCAAGGACGGTCTCGGACGCGTCAGGGACCGGTGGTGCTCATATCCGAAGCTCAGACCGTGACCTGGACCATAGAGCTCGAATTTGGATAAAGTTCTCCGGCGGGCACGAACGGACCTTCGGGCACGGTAACGTCAAATTCCCTCGCCACCTTTGTTCTTAGGTCATGAAAACTAGCACACAGGACCGTCACTCATCAGCGCTCATTAGCCCCTCACGTCCCTGGCTTGAAACCGCATGTAAGCCGGGTATTTCTAGGTTTTGTTACGGTAATGGAGGCACGGAGGCTCGGGCTCACGATGAGACCTAGGATAGAGCCCTCTCCGGGCGGTTTCACCACTATGACGAGCTTCCCTAGCACCCACCGGTGTTACAGATCTGATCCACCGATGTTTTGGCGGACTAAACTGTCCGGGCGACGTGACTGAAGGGTGGCCGAGCCGCAGCACCGTCGCCGGCTAGGTTAGGGCCACCGCCGGCCGGAGCGGTCGGTTCCATCGTGTTCAGCGCACGAAACTTGGCCCTCGCGGCGAGGGAGATCTCGAGAGTCGGCCGGGCGGCAAGTATCAGCGTGTCTCCGGCGAGCCCGGCGGCGCGCGGGCGCAGGAACGCGAGGAGGAAGACGACCCGTGGTCCCCACGTGTCAGCGACGGAAAGTTTAAAACCCAGATCTACTGCGGCCCCGGGATCAAGTGTGACTGCACAGGATGGGGTCTGTAGCCCCGTGTGGCTCAGCTCCAGCGGTGACACGTGTGGGCCGGGTCCACGGTCAGAGTTTAAATTTTTCCCCGGTTTATTTAGGATTCCAGATTTAGTTCAAACTTTAGAACCCCATAACTTTTGCTAAGAGGCTCCAAATTTAGTGATTCAAATTGGGTTGGATTCATCTTGCATATCTCTATCCAAATGTGAAACCCAATTTGTATGAAACCTATTATTTAATTCTGGAAAATTCTTTAAATCTTTTCAGCAAAAGAATTTTATAGGGAGTTTGGTTCATCCAAAGATCCCCAAATTTTGCCAGAATGTTCTTTGGGACATTAATAAACCCCTGTAAAAGTTTCAGACCATTTGGAGTTGATTTGGTCAGAGCAATTCAAATTTGAAGGTGCAGTGTTCATTTGAATACAGAAACATTTTCAGAGAATTTCCAAAACTTGGAAATTCAGTTCTGGGCAAATCTTAGCTCCAAAAATGCTAGAAAAATTTATGCAAACTCTATGAGCTATAATTGAAATTTTAGTTCACTAAGTTGGGCATGAACAGATTTATTACCTCAGAATTAATTCTTCTGTGCTTATTTGCTAAAAGAATTATTCTGAGCAAACCACTCAGTGAATAGTTCTAATGTTTGGTCCAGAGGGTTTTCTTGTGACAAGAAACTCACACAAAAATTCTCAGCTCCATTGGAGCTCTGGATCACCCCTGTCCTGTTTAACCACTTGTGGGATTAATATGGAAAAGGAGGAAAACCACTTAGCACTTAACCATGTATTTAGGTCCAAACCCAAACCACTAAACCCCAGTTCATTTTTAAATTCTTAAACAGAGTTCCAGTTGTTAGAAACTGGTGATTAGAACTAATAGCAGTAGTATTACAATAAACTTGTATGCATACTCATTAACATGTAGTATTTCAATAACGTGTAGTCGCTGAAGGCGAGGAAGCTCCGGAGGTTCTCGACTTCCTGCTTCCAGAGGAAGAACTGACCCCTGACCAGCAGCAACAAGGCAAGCCCCGGTTTGCATTAACCTTTTTATAGGCTTTACTTTAGTCACATGTGACATATGAAGTATGAATGTGCATTAGGTATAGGATGGATGGAACCCCACTTGCATGACCAGAAATTTTCCATAAGAGGGAGGGTAGTGTCTAAGACCTCGAGTAGACCAGCTGTGCTTAATGTTTCATAGAACTTCGGTACAAGTCGAGTAGTTGGAATCTACTCGCGAGATAGGCTTGGGACACACGGGTTCGGTTGACTGATGTGAGATCACTTTAGTAATGAAAAGGAGACTAGGCAGGGGTTAGGGCGCAGCAAGAGAGAATCTTGTGTGCGCAGCCCTGTCCGTGTCGATTGAGGACCGATCCGTGTGCGGCCCACGCTGATCAAGTTTGAATGTACCGAAGGCATATCGGATATATGGGCCCCGATACACCGATGTAGCCTAAACCTCCGGGCGTCGAGGCATAGCACACCGATTTATAGGTGTAGGTTGAGGGCAGCAAGGTGGAAATCTGCCAACGGGCATAGAGAGATGCTCCATGTGGGTAACCTCCTGCTCGTTTCGGTGCGACCGGTTCGACGTTTGGGCTGTTGGCTGAAAGGTTGTCCGGTACGACATCGAGTGAGCGTGCTGTGCAGCTCCACGGGTGGGCGTACGTGACGTGCTCTTTGGGTTTCCCTGCAGGTGTATATCGAGTCGATACGCCGTCCCTTGCGGTGAAGAGTACCACTTGGTCACTGAGTCGTGATGTAGGCTAATATATGAAATATGATGATTCAATATTGCTGATTGATATAATTGCATTGCTACATGTGTGCCACCAAATATTGCTTACTAAATTTCAGATTCATGAACTGTTAACTTGTTGCTAAAAGATGAACTAAGGATGAACTTTTAGGCGTGTCCTTTTGCTGCAACGTTACTATCCTATGTCCATTGTACCCCTCATGTAGAGTTTCATGCTTAGGCGCGTCGGTTAAGCCTTGTTGAGCCATCGTGCTCACGGTTGCTGCTTAAGTGTTTTTCAGGTGAGGAGCCACCCACGGACTCGGAGTACGAGTCCACCGGTGAGGGTTACCCTCCGTCGGGGACCACGGCTGAGTGGGAGCCGTACACGCCGCGCTGAGCTGAAGAGTGCAGCTAGTGTGGGTTGCCCTAGGGCTGGGCAGCCGACTTTTGCTAGATAGGTGGGCGTGAGTTGTATAGTGTAGACTTCCGCTGTGTAAGATAAATAATATTTTGTAACTGGAGTTTGTACTACTTTGTACTGTTCAGTTGTTTTTCCCATGTAATATATTGTGTTCTTATGACGTGTGCTGTCAGATGTCGCATCGTGCGGCACCACCCTCTGCGATCCTGGATGGGCGGATCCCGGTCCGCCACAGTGGGACGACGCTATTGAGGAAGGGCAAGGCTGGGAAGAAGACTACAACCAGGCTATGGATGAGGTGCATGCATTGCAGGACCTCGTACCTCCGGTATTGGGCATACCGGTAGTCTTGGGCCTTCCAGCCATGGGAGAACCCGGGATGGGAGAAGAGGTGGTAGATCCAGAGCCACCAGCAGAGGTACCGGAGAAGGACGACCCACAGGAGGTCGAGGTCTACTCCGAGTAGGGGTTACAGTTGCCAAATAGGACAACTAGGGTAGTGTAACCCAACTTTTGTAATCAGTGACATGTCGTGTAGACAGTAGCGTATGTATAGGTAGTGACGACATGAGCACGACTTCTCGGAGACCCGAGAATAATGTATCTTGTATAAAGTTTATGCTTTATAAATATATGTGAATGTTGTGCAAATTATTCATGTGTCACTGCAATACCTACTGTTGCATATGGAATTTTAAGTATGACATGTGCTAATCGCTGCTGTTTTGAATTTCAGAATGACGCGTACTCGTGCCAACCCGGATGTTGGGGGTACTTGCCAAGGGGGAGAGACCTCCCAACAGCCTCCCGAGAACTCCTCGGGACAGCAGCGGCAACAGAAACAGCAAACACCGCCACCTCCACTGCCGACGGTTACATTGGCCGACATCGTCGCGGCAATGGCAAGTTCACATCAGCAGCACACGGAGTTGCTGCAAACTCTTATCGCCAATACGTCTCGCCCAGAGAGACGTCAAGACCGTGAGGAGCGTCAACAGAGCTCCTACTCCAACTTCCTGGCGACTCATCCCCCAGTATTCTCAAGGGCGGATGAACCTCTTGACGCGGACAACTGGCTCCGTGAAATAGAGATGAAGTTAGGGCTGCTCTAGATAAGCGAGCAGCGCAAGACTCAGTTCGCGGTCCAGCAGCTCCAAGGATCCGCGAGCGCGTGGTGGGACAACTTCTGTGCTTCACAGCCCGCCGACCGAGTAATGACCTGGATGGAGTTCCGGACGGCCTTCAGGGCCTATCACATACCGCCAGGCTTGATGAAGAGGAAGACACAGGAATTCTTACACCTGCAGCAAGGGAGCCGGAACGCGCTGGAATACTCCATGGCGTTCAACGATCTCGCGCTCTACGCGTCGTATCACGCAGATACTGACGAGAAGCAGCGGGACCACTTTTACCAGGGGCTTAACCCGCTCCTGAAGGACAAGTTGGCGATATTCAATCGCGGCAGACTCAACGACGTCATTGATGCTGCGATTGTTCAAGAGGACTCCGGCAAGGAGTTGGCGGCGGCGGAGCGAAAGCGAAGCGCGCCGCAGAGCAGCGGAGAAGGAGGCGGTCCTTCTCAGAAGTTTCGGATGGTGAATCGCCCACCATCAGGTCCACGCTGGCAGCCACCCCAGAGGTCGATGCCTTTCTGCAGTCGGCCGTACTCTTCACCGGCATTCAAGCCAGCACTGCCAGTACCACTTCCACAACAACAACAGCAGCAGCGGACGATGCCGCGTGCGTATGCGCCTCAGCAACGCATGCCGGGCTTTCGTCCCCCGAGAATTACACCAGCAGCGGCCACATGTTACAAGTGTGGTCGTCCAGGACACTTCGCGAGCAGTTGCCCGGAGAGGCAAGGCGGCGGAGTGGCACCGCAGTTTCCGCGGAGGAATCAACCCCGGAACCCTACTAATGCGCGGCGGGCAAACCCTAGGCCCGGCACCATCCACCAGCTTGCCATAGAGGACGTGCCAGAGGGTGAGCCAATCCTTGCGGGTATGTTCCAACTCCACCAGCATCCCGCCATAGTACTATTTGATTCAGGCGCCACGCATAGCTTCATTAGCCAAGCTTTCATTGATAAATATAGCTTGCAAATACTACCCACCAATAGTCCTTATGTGATATATTCACCTGGTGGGAAGATTTCAGCAAGCATGATGCCCCAAAAGCGCCATTGTGCTTAGATGGTAGGGGTACCCTACGTCTCTCATAATCTTAGAGGGACAAAAGGTCGATGTCATATTAGGGATGTCGTGGTTAACCCGCCACGGCGCTGTTTTAGACACCGTCCTCCGAGTTGTGCACTTGAAATCAGAAGTGCACGAGTCTCACTCCTTATTTCTGGACAGTCTAGAAGTAAAACTTCCAAGTGTCTATCAAGCCACAACCATCAGATTGGAAGATATTCCAGTGGTCCGAGAGTTCTCTGACGTGTTCCCGGATGATTTACCGGGGATGCCGCCCGATAGAGAGGTGGAGTTCAAGATTGAACTTGCACCGGGAACCATGCCAATATCCCGAAGGCCGTACAAGATGGCGCCCAAGGAATTGGCTGAACTGAAGACTCAGCTCACGGACCTCCTGGGGAAGGGTTTTATTAGGCCGAGCTCCTCGCAATGGGGCTGTTCGGCATTATTTGTGAAGAAGAAGGATGAGACGTTACGGCTTTGCGTAGACTATCGTCCATTAAATGCCGTAACCATCAAGAACAAGTACCCGTTGCCACGGATCGACATGTTGTTTGATCAGTTGGTCGAAGCAAAGATTTTTTCCAAGATGGATTTAAGATCCGGGTACCATCAGATTAAGATAAGGGCTGAGGACATTTCGAAGACGGCTTTCTCGACAAGGTACGGACTTTATGAGTACCTGGTCATGTCCTTCGGCCTCACCAATGCTCCAGCTCACTTCATGTACTTGATGAACTCGGTATTCATGCCGGAGCTGGACAAGTTTGTCGTGGTCTTCATCGACGACATACTGGTATATTCCAAGTCAGAGGAAGATCACAAGAAACATTTGCGTATAGTCTTGCAACGGCTGCGGGATCACAAGCTATACGCGAAATTCAGCAAATGCGAGTTCTGGATATAGCAAGTGCCTTTCCTCGGACATATCATCTCAGCGGAGGGTATTGCTGTAGACCCGAGCAAGATTACTCAAGTGCTGAATTGGAAATCCCCGAGAACTGTTCACAAGGTACAGAGTTTCATCGGACTCGCGGGATATTATCGGAGGTTCATTCCGAACTTCTCGAAGATTGCCAAGCCTATGACAGAGCTGCTGAAGAAGGCTACCAAATATGTTTGTAGTCCAGCATGTGAAGCAGCATTCAAGGCTTTAGTCAAGCACCTGACATCAGCACCGGTTTTGGCGCAGCCAGACACAACAAAACCGTTCGATGTGTAGTGCGATGCATCCGGCATTGGGCTTGGATGTGTGCTGATGCAAGACCGAAGAGTGGTCGCATATGGATCACGGCAGCTTAGAAACCATGAGCAGAATTATCCAACTCACGACTTGGAGCTCGCTGCCGTGGTACTTGCACTGAAAATGTGGAGGCACTACCTACTCGGTAACCTCGTACATCTATATACTGACCACAAAAGCCTCAAGTACATATTCACTCAGAAGGAGCTGAACATGAGGCAACGAAGATGGTTAGAATTGATAAAGGATTATGAAATAGAGATCTATTATCATCCGGACAAGGCAAACGTAGTGGCAGATGCGCTGAGCCGCAAGTCACACGTCAACAATCTGACCATCACACCGTTGGAAGAGAGCAAACCACCACTGCATGTGATTCCACATGGAGCTCTCTATAACTTAGCTTTGATCCCCACCATCCGTGAAGAGATAGCGACTGCTCAGAAACATGACAAGGGCATGTCGCATTTGTGGAGACGTGTAGACAGTGGGGAGCTGAAATGTTTCCGGAAGGACGGAGACGGCGTCCTATGGTTCAAGGACCGGATCGTCGTACCCCGAAACGCGGAATTACGGAAGAAAATCTTTGATGAGGCTCACATGTCAAAGTTTTCTATTCACCCCGGCAGCAACAAAATATAACAAGAACTCAGAAGCAAGTTTTGGTGGACACGGATGAAGCGGGAGATCGCAAAGTACGTGTCCGAGTGTGATACATGCCGAAGGGTGAAAGCAGACCATATGCGGAAACCGGGACTGCTACAACCACTGGGCGTTCCTTCCTGGAAATGGGAGGATGTGAGCATGGACTTCATCGTCGGTTTACCCACCACTTTTCAGAAGCATGATTCTGTGTGGGTGATCGTCGACCGTCTCACCAAAGTTGCCCATTTCATCCCGGTCAACACCAACTACAACGCCAAGAAGTACGCTGACCTGTACATCTCACGGATCCTTTGCTTGTACGGCGTACCCCGTACAATCATATCGGACCGGGGCACTTTATTTGTGTCCCGTTTTTGGGAGCAGCTGCACGCTGCCTTGGGGCCGAAGCTGATCCGTAGTTCAGCATACCACCCGCAGACGGATGGACAAACCGAGCAGGTAAATCAAATCTTAGAAGACATGCTACGAGCTTGCGCTATCAACCACGGCAAGAATTGGGATGATCACTTGCCATTAGCCGAGTTCTCGTACAACAATGGGTACCAAGCCAGCATAAAGATGGCGCCTTATGAGGCGCTATACGGGCGGAAATGCCGCACACTGCTGAATTGGTGTGAGTCTGCTGAAAGGGTTACCTTCGGGATTGACATTGTCAACAACGCGGAGGAGAAGGTTCGACTGATTCAAGCGAACCTGAAAGCCGCCCAATCCCATCAGAAACAGTATGCGGACCGAAGAAGACGCCCCCTACAGTTCGAAGTCGGGGATCACGTATACCTACGTGTGTCTCCAATGAAGGGCATAAATAGATTTGGGGTGAGAGGGAAGTTGGCACCCCGATTTATCGGTCTATTCCAGATTATCGAAAGATGTGGATCAGTAGCATACCGGCTGAAATTACCAGAAGCACTTTCCGGTGTGCACGACGTCTTTCACATTTCCCAGCTGAGGAAGTGTCTCAATCTAACAACTACCGTTCAGCTGGAAGACATTGAAGCACTGCAACCGGATCTCACCAATCGGGAGGAACCGGTTCAGATTATTGACGAAAAGGCCCGAACCACATGCAACCGTACGTTGTGGTTCTACAAGGTTCTATGGAGTAATCACTCCGTGGACGAAGCGACATGGGAGAGCGAAGAATTTCTTCGCGCTAACTACCCCGACTTTTTTACGTTGCATATCCGGTAATTTTCCACCGTCCTCTCTCTCATTTTTACCTTATAATCTCGGGACGAGATTCTTTTAAGGGGGAGGAATGTAAGGGCCTCAGTTTTTGACACATGTTTGAAGTGTTCATCACCACACCACACACCTCATTTGAAGCAAGATGATGAACACAAATGAAGAGCAAGTAACCACCATCAACATGCTCATTAGAGAACAAACTCACATATTGCAAAAGTGGTATTTCCCACATGTGATATAGAGGGGCTGGGCATATGAAAACTCTTACACATTGCTAAGGATGTCCATGCCAAGTTTCACCCAAATTCAAAACCTTTTTGAAGTCAGTTTGGGTATAGCTAGAAAGAGGGCAGTTCGAAACCATATTCAAATTCAAACTGTTTTTATCCCATGAATTTAAAAGTGGGAGGCATATTCTTATTCAGCACATTTTTGTGAGCTCACACTCCAATTTTCATTCCATTTGGAGTTGATATTGACATGAGCTAAGTGGGACAAATTCAAACTTTATTTGAATTCCAAACTGAACTTGTGCTGAAATTCATTCAAACCAAACCCAATTTGAATTCTACTCAATTCAAATGGCTCATGGGTGAATAATTTGAATCACCAGGGGTATTTTGGGGCTCACTGTTTACAACAGTGATTAGGAGTAAATGTCAGAGGTTAAAACCCTGGGTGGGACCCACATGTCATAGAGAGAAGGAGGGAAGACTTGCACACAAAGTCACAGCCTCGGTGGGAAATTCCACCGAGCAGCTGTCGGCTGTGCCACTGAGCAGTCACCGGCGCCACCAGCTGCTTCCCCTCTTCACGCGCTGGCACCCAGGGCGGCTTGCTCGCGGCTCCACGCGACCGGCACCGCCTCAGCCCGAGCAGGGATCGGCTGGATTTATCTCCTCGCGTGCGACCCGAGTAGAGGCAGTTCCTCTCCCCGAAGCCCTCTGCTCGATCGGAAAACCGCGAAAACATCCAGCCTCTTCCTTCCCTGAGCTGCTAGACAGCAACCTGAGATCGCACTCCACCTCCCCGACGCTAAAAACCCCGAGCTCCGACCTCCCTTGCCCGAGAACGATCGCCACAGCAGCGACCTAGCCTCAGCCGAAGGTCAGGCACTCGTGGACAGCGTTCCACAGGCGTTTTCACGGTCCAGCAAGAGAGGCAACAGAAGTGCACGATCACCGTGCTGCTCTCCTCCAAGTTTGGAAGCAAACCGTGAAGAATCCACGGAGAATTTCCAGTTTTTGCTCCGGCGACCGTAAACCAAGCTTCCGGTACGGATTCTTCAAATTCTCGCTCTATGATCCTTCTTTGGTTATCAAATCTTGCACGTAGACGCTAGACTAGCCGGCGATCAAGTTCTTTTCTGCATCCGTGGTGTGAAACTGTCTAGGAGTGACGAATTCTGAGCTCGATCAAGAGCGGTCATAGCGGGCACGCTCTGTCACACGGTGCCGACCAGCTTGCCGCCATCTTAGAATCCATTTGACACCTTGTCGAGCTTCCTAGAAGTACACTGATGCTGTAGGACCGATTGTTCGAGGTTTTGGCGGGTCAGAACCCACGGTCGACGGCGCTGAACCTCAACCGAGGCCGCGGCACGTCGCTGGGCTATTTTTGGTCCCCGCCAGCCCGAACTAACACCACCGACGTGTTCCTCGATGTCGACAACCCACTGGCGGCGAGTTCAGACCATGGGATGGCCGGCAGCGGTGAGCCGGCGAGCTCCGGGTCTGCTCCGGCGAGGGGAGGCGGCGCGGTGTCGGGCGCGTCGGGAGGAAGACGAAGCCGGCTAGCCCACGCGTCAGCGGCTCAAAATTTTAAATCGAGATCGGGTGCGGCCGGGATTGGGTGTGCTGGCACGCAAAGACCCTGTGGGCCGCGGTGTGCGGTCGCCTCAGCACTCAACACGTGTCCCCACGGGCCCCGGCAGATTTAAACTTTTCCCCCGATTTTCAGATTTTCTTCAAACTTCAAGTCCTCATAACTTTAGCTAGAAAGCTCCAAATCGAGTGAACCAAATTTTGTTGGATTCAGCTCTCTGAGCAATTTCCATAAAATCAAGTTTCACTTCATGAAAATCCTTATTTCTCCAGAATTAATTCCTCAAAGTTTAAAATGTTTGGAATTTTAACTGGAGAATCCTTTGGAGTAAAATCCTGAAATTTCTCTGGGATGTTCAACAAAATATCCCTGAACTACCATAAAAATTTCCAGTCCTTTTGAGCTCATTTGATCCACCTAATGGT
The DNA here is from genome assembly GCA_030760725.1 of Neostapfia colusana. Taxonomy (NCBI): domain Eukaryota; kingdom Viridiplantae; phylum Streptophyta; class Magnoliopsida; order Poales; family Poaceae; genus Neostapfia; species Neostapfia colusana. The sequence goes on from JASWHV010000011.1 coordinate 51,962,993, forward strand.
GTGATTAGTGAAACTGTTCCAGAGAAAATGGAAAATGTTCAGAAACATTTTCAGAATTTTCTCTGAAATTGTTTAGCTCATATCTTTAGCTACGAACCTTCAAATTAAGTGAGACCAACTCCATTAGAACCCTCTGAAAATCTAGTTTTCAGAAAATCATAGTTTGTTCCATGAAAATCCCTAGAACACCCTAAGAGTGCCAATTAAGTTCAAGTACATAATTAATTGTGGAGGGCTCAAATGAGCTTTGCTGCAACTAAAACTTGACCAACTCTGTACTTAGGTTGTAACCAAGCCACAGTAAAAGTTTCACAGGCATTGAGTCTGTCTAGTAAGAGTTATAGACTTCAGAAGTTTAAATTCAATCAAATGTATTTAAATTAATACATATACTTGTATGTCATGTAGTCGCTAAGGTCGAGGAGGAATCCGAAGTCCTAGACTTCGTTACTCCGGAGGAGCAGCTAGCCTACGACCAAGAGCAGCAAGGCAAGCTCCGGTTTGCATTAACCTTTTACAAATTGTTATTGTTTTGAGCACATACTTGATTACTTTATTATGACTCTTGTGTGGAAACCCAATTTCATTAGACTCTTGTGTGGAAACCCAATTGCACAGCCAAGAAAACCATGGGTTGGGTTTAGGATTGCAAACCCCGTTAGCTACTGCAATGCTAAGATAGTGTAGGATTCGGTACAAGTCGAGTAGTTGGAACTACTTGCGAGCATAGGCTAGAGGCACTCGACTCGGGTAGAGATAGCACATGCAACACATGGCAAGAAAATGAGACCAAGCGGAGGGTAAGGGCAGCAGGACTTTGGGGCCTGTGTGCTATAGCTCCGCTTGTGTCGATTGAGGACCGAGCCGTGTGCGGGCCTGTTGAACAAGCTAGAACAGTACCGAAGACCTACCGGCTATATTGGAACCGGGAAACCGATGTAACTCGGGTAGCTGGGTGTTGAGGTATAGCTGGTCGTTCAGAGGGTATGTTCAGAGCTCGACGTGTAAATCGGCTGGCGGCACTGAGATGGCATGCAGAGACCTCTTGCTCGGGACGATTGGACCGGTTCAACATTTTGCTAACGGGTGAAAGGTAGTTGCGTACGGCGTCCGTGATGGTTGTTGTAGGCAACATCGAGTACGGGCGTACGTGACGGGTTGTTCGGGTAACCCTGCAGGTGTAAATCGATTATAATCGCCGTCCCTCGCGGTCAGTGAGTACCACATGTTCACTGTACCCTGACGTAGAAAGAACAGGCTAGTTGCATGTTAAAATGTTGCTGATTGAAAGATGGACTTGATTGCAAACGATTTGCTGTAGTTTAGAGCTAACTAAAGTTCTTTTCAACTTTGGGAAAAGTACATGAGATAAATGCGTTTCTTGTTTGATTGCGGCTCTCTCATGTGCCTTAGCGTAAGGTTTTCCACAACCTGCTGCTAAAACTTGAAAGTAAGGTTCCACTAATTAGGCGAGTCCTTGCAAATGATTTTTTCCTCATGCAACCTATCAACCCTCATGTAGAAGTTCCATGTTTAGGAGAGACGGGTCAGTCTTGCTGAGCCTTCGTGCTCACTGCTTGTGTTTTGAAGCTTCTGCAGGGTTCTATGAGGAAGGGACTCCCGAAGAGGAGACAGAACCCCAGGAGGGGAACCTCGTCGAGTGGGAGTCGTGCACGCCGCAGAGTTAGTGTGCGTGTGTGCTAGCAAGGACACGTTCAATGGCTGAACGTGAACTTGATGCGTAGTCTACGCCCGTGAGTGTAGACTGGACTTATTTTGATGTACAAATGTTCATAAACTCCTTATGTAATAAATTTTCGCTTCCGCTTTGTACCTTTGACGTGTGTTATACGGTGCTGTTCAACGCAGCACCCCTCAGCGTGATCCTGGCTCGACAAGACCGTGGGGTCGTGGCACAGGGCCACTGAACTCTTCCCGCGCAGCCACATGGGATCCTGGAGCCGCAGCAGATCAGCACTTTTAAATTTCTGTCGCTGACATGCGGGACCCACCCAGTCTTCTTCAACCTTCGGCCTGTTTCTGCTCCCGCGCTACCCCCTCGCCGGAATCCCACCGGAGCTCGCCGAAATCCAACCGGAGCTCACCGGAATCGGCTTCCAGGTCACCTCTCGGCTCGGTACTCGCCGCCTGAGGGTTTCCATCTACGAGAAAACCATTGGCGCGAAGCTCTCGGGCTGCCGGTGGCCGGAAGTAGGCCAGCGACGTGCGGCAGCATTCGGTGAAGCTCGGCGCCGTTGCCCAGCCCTTATAACCCGCCAAAAGCTTGACCGAACCGCTCAAAAGCACCAGTGGAGGATGGTCTAGCTCGGCATGGCCTCAACATGGCTCGGAAATGGCGGCAAAACGGTTGTCACCGTGCGCCCGTGGAGTACCGCCATAGACATGCTCGGCAAAACTAGAAATTGTATTGTCTACGTGTGTTTCTGAACTAGGATTGTGAAGAGCAAACGATCGCCGGCTAATTCAGCATCTTTGTGCAAGAATTGGTGATCTAAGAACGAAGAACGAGTGAGAATTTCGGATTTTCATACCGGAACATCGGTTGGTGGCCGCCAGCATAATTTTCCCGAATTCTCGCTCGGTAGTCCATGGTTTTGCTTGAGGTTTGGGGTGAGCAGCGCAGTTCAACAGCGCGTCCAGGGGTGTCTTTGCTCGGGCATGAAAGTCCCCGGTGTGGGCTGTCCACGTGCACACCGGTTCGCCCTGCCGTTAGGTCACCGTGGAAGAGAGCTATTCTGGGGTTGGGAAGGCGGCAACTCACTGGATTTTACTTAGGAGGTGCAGGAGGAGTTCACGGTGCGGTTTTTTGGCTTAGCCTGCCTCTGCGCTGACATGACCCCATGGTCTTGTCGAGCCAGGATCACGCCGAGGGGTGCTGCGTTGCACAGCACCGGATAACACACGTCAAAGGTACAAAGCGGAAGCGGAATTTTATTACATAAACAGGTTTATGAACATGTTTACATCAAAATAAGATTAGTCTACACTCGCGGGCGTAGACTACACATCAAGTCCACATTCAGCCCTTGAACGTGTCCTTGCTAGCACACACGCACAATAACTCTGCGGCGTGCACGACTCCCACTCGACGGGGTTCCCCTCCTGGGGTTCCGTCTCCTCTTCGGGAGTCCCTTCCTCATAGAACCCTGCAAAAGCTTCAAACACAAGCAGTGAGCACGAAGGCTCAGCAAGTCTGACCTGTCTCACCGAATCATGGAACTTCTACATGAGGGGTGATGGGTACATGAGGTAAAAATCATTTGCAAAGGACTCGCCTAATTAGTGGAACCTTACTTTCAAGTTTTAGCAACAGGTTGTGGTGAACCTTACGCTAAGGCACATGAGAGAGCCGCAATCAAACAAGAAATGCATTTCTCTCATGTACTTTGCCCAAAGTTGAAATGAACTTTAGTTAGCTCTAAACTACAACAAACCATTAACAAGCAAAGTCCATCTTTCAATCAGCAGCATTTTAACATGTAACTAGCCTGTTCTTTCTACGTCATGGTACAGTGAACAAGTGGTACTCACTGACCGCGAGGGACGGCGATTATAATCGATTTACACCTGCAGGGTTACCCGAACAACCCGTCACATACGCCCGTACTCGATGTTGCCTACAACAACCATCACGGACGCCGTATGCAACCACCTTTCACCCGTCAGCCAAATATTGATCCGGTCCCATCATCCCGAGCAAGAGGTCTCTGCACGCGCATCTCTGTGCCGCCAGCCGATTTACACCTCAATCTCTCAACCTACCGTCTGAACGACGTGCAATGCCTCAATACCCAGCTACCCGAGTTACATCAGTTTCCCGGTTCCCATATAGCCGGTAGGTCTTCGGTACTGTTCTAGCTTGTTCAACAGGCCCACACACGGCTCGGTCCTCAATCGACACAAGCGGAGCTATAGCACACAGGCCCCAAAGTCCTGCTGCCCTTACTCTCCTCTCGGTCTCATTTTTCTTGCCATGTGTATCATGTGCTATCTCTACCCGAGTCGAGTGCCTCTAGCCTATGCTCGCGAGTAGTTCCAACTACTCGACTTGTACCGAATCCTACACTATCTTAGCATTGCAGTAGCTAACGGGGTTTGCAAACTTAATCCCAAACCATGGTTTTCTTGGCTATGCAACTGTGTTTCCAAACAAGACTCTAATGCAAGTAGTCATGGTACTCAAGTAAATGCTCAAAACAATAAACATTTGTAAAAAGGTTAATGCAAACCGGAGCTTGCCTTGCTGCTCTTGGTCGTAGGCTAGCTGTTCCTCCGGAGTAACGAAGTCTAGGACTTCGGGTTCCTCCTCGACCTTAGCGACTACATGATAGAAGCAATACATGTATCAATTTAAATGCATTTGTATTGAGTTTGAAGTTGTGAAGTCTATAACTCTCACTAGACAGACCCAATGACTGTGAAACTTTTACAGTGTCTTGGTTACAACCTACGCACAGACTTCGTCAAGTTTTAGTTGCAGTAAAGCTCATTTGAGCCCTCCACAAATAATAATGTACTTGACCTTAATTGAAGGCTTTTAGGGTGTTCTAAGGGTTTTCATGAAACAAACTATGACTTTCTGAAAACTAGATTTTCAGAGGGTTCTAATGGAGTTGGTTTCACTTAATTTGAAGGTTCCTAACTAAAGATATGAGCTAAACAATTTCAGAGAAAATTCTGAAAATGTTTCTGAACATTTTCTATTTTCTCTAGAACAGTTTCACTAATCACACCATTAGGTGGATCAAATGAGCTCAAATGGATCTGAAATTTTTATGGTAGTTCAGGGATATTTTGTTGAACATCCCAGCAAAATTTCAGGATTTTCCTCCAAAGGATTGTCCAGTTAAAATTCCAACCATTTAAACATTGAGGAATTAATTCTGGAGAAATAAGGAATTTCATGAAGTGAAACTTGATTTGCTGGAAAGTATTCAGAGAGCTGAATCCAGAAAAATTTGGTTCACTCGATTTGGAGCTTTCTAGCCAATGTTATGAGGATTTGAAGTTTGAAGGAAATCTGAAAATTGGGGAAAAGTTTAAACTCGCGCGTGGGCCCCGGGGACACGCGTCGCACGCCGAGGCGACAGCACACTGCGTCCCACAAGGATTTTGCGCGCCAGCACACCCGATCCCGGCCGCAGCCCGATCCCGATTCAAAATATCGGCCGCTGACAGCTGGGGTCCACCCCTTTCTTCAACCTCGCGACACCCGCGCTCCACCGCCGAGGGACCTCGCCGGAGAGCTCGCCGGCGGCTTCTGTACAGCTCCAAACTTCATGATTTTGGCCGCCCCTGCCTACTTTCACTCGGGGAACAGGATTCTGGGGTCAGCTGCTCATGACAATGGCCGGTGCATGGTCGGCGACGAGCCGCCACCTCATAAAGACTTCAGCCATGTCGGCTGACTTCCCTAGCACCTCAACTACTCGAGGAACCGGTCGGGAAGCATCAGTGGACCTCAGGGAAGGTCGACATGAGCTCGAGGCAGCTCGGGGAAGGCCCGAAGTAGGTCCTCACCGTGCGCCCGATGCCTCCCGTTTGTTCCGCCGTTGGTAAACCTCGAATTACGCCGGGTACAGAGGTTCTCCGGCCAAGGGTTGTGAAGGCAACTTGTGCGTTACCGTGTCTAGTTTGTGTGAGAGCGGATTGAGGCCCTATAATCCTTTCTAGAGCACGAATTCGACGGAATCGCACCCGAAGGTCATTCTGCACACAGAAAGGGGAAAACTGGAAATTCGCCGCCGGTGAGCAAACACTCAGGCTGTGGCTTGGGGGTGAGCAGCACCGGTCACCATCGCGTCCAAGGATTCCTTGGTTCGGGCGTGACAACGCCCTGGCTGGGCTGTCCACGGGAGCCCGTGGTGCGGCGGTTCTAAGTCACCGAATTGATCTTTCGGCACAGCCGATATCAATCGGTTTCGACTGAAATCTAGCAGCGGGGAAGACGGAGGAAGGTCTCTAGTACCTTGCCGTGGCTCTAGAGGGGACGGAGGAAGCTGTGATCGGTGCTCTCCGATCGATTCTGAGCTGCGGAAAGTTTCTGCCGGCGCTGAGTTCTTGCGGGGAAGAAACGGGCGATGCCTCGGCCGACGAGGGGGGAAGGTGCCTTAAGAAGGCTCTGCACCGCCTCACGCCCGCGCGTGACCAAGCAGCTGCTGGCACGGCGGCTTCCCTCGGTGGCGATCGCAGCGGCGCCGCGGTTAACCGAGTGAGAAAGTCTCAGTCGGTTTGATTTGAAGTAGAGGCTGACATGTGGGTCCCACTTCCCATTTTAACCTCTGAAATTTACTCCTAATCACTGTTGTAAACAGTGAGCCCTATAATACCCCTGGTAATTCAAATTATCCACCCATGAGCCATTTGAATTGATAAAGTTCAAATTGGGTTTGGTTTGAATGAATTTCAGCACAAGTTCAGTTTTGAATTCAAATAAAGTTTGAATTTGTCCCACTTAGCTCATGTCAAGATCAACCCCAAATGGAGTGAAAATTGGTGTGTGGGCTCACAAAAATGTTCTGAGTAAGAATATGCCTCCCACTTTTGAATTCATGGGATAAAAACAGTTTGAATTTGAATATGGTTTCAAACTTCCCTCTTCCTAGCTATACCCAAAATGACCTCAAAATGGTTTTGAATTTGGGTGAAACTTGGCATGGACATCCTTAGCAATGTGTAGGAGTTTTCATATGTCCAGCCCACCTATATCACATGTGGGAAATACCACTTTTGCAATATGTGAGTTTGTTCTCTAATGAGCATGTTGATGGTGGTTAGTTGCTCTTCATTCGTGTTCATCCACTTTCCTCAAATAAGGTGTGTGGTGTGGTGATGAACACTTCAAATGTGAGTCAAAAACTGAGGCCCTTACATTCCTCCCCCCTTAAAAGAATCTCGTCCCGAGATTATAAGGTGAAAATGAGAGAGAGGAAGGTAGAAAATTACCGGATATGCGACGTGAAAAAGTCAGGGTAGTTAGCGCGAAGAAATTCTTCGCTCTCCCATGCCGCTTCGTCCACGGAGTGATTACTCCATAGAACCTTGTAGAACCACAACGTACGGTTGCGTGTGGTTCGGGCCTTTTCATCGATAATCTGCACTGGTTCCTCCTGATAGGTGAGATCCGGTTGCAGTTCTTCAATATCCTCCAGCTGAACGGTAGTTGATAGCTTAAGACACTTCCTCAGCTGGGAAATGTGAAAGACGTCGTGCACAACGGAAAGTGCTTCTGGTAATTTCAGCCGGTATGCCACCGATCCACATCTTTCGGTAATCTGGAATGGACCGATGAATCGGGGTGCTAACTTTCCTCACTACAGGAATCGGGTCTATAGACGACGGCCGGAAACCGTCGTCAATAAGGGCACTACCGTCGTCAATAAGTTATTGACGACGGTAAAAGCTTATAGACGACGGTTTTGAGCTGTCGTCAATTATTAGTCGTCAATAAGTTTATTGACGACGGTAACCGTCGTCAATAAATTTATTGACAACAGCTAAATCTAGCTGTCGTCAATAAACTTATTGACGACAGCTAAATCAGGCTGTCGTCAATAAGCTTATTGACGACGGCCAGGAAACCGTCGTCAGTAACCGTGGCTTATTGACGACGGTTTACACTAGGCCGTCGTCAATAACAATTGCTTATTGACGACGGTTTCTGGTACCTGGCCGTCGTCAATACTAGTGGCTTATTGACGACGGCCAAGTACCAGAAACCGTCGTCAATAAGCTTTTCAATTTTTTTTAAAAAAACAGAAAATCCTGCCCTGGCTTCGAGGCCAGCCCTGATCTGTTTACGCCCTTCATTGGAGACACCCGTAGATATACGTGATCTCCAACTTCGAATTGTAATGGGCGCCTTCTCCGGTCCGCATACTGTTTCTGACGGGATTGAGCGGCTTTTAGGTTCGCTTGAATTAGTCGAACCTTTTCTTCCGCGTTGTTGACAAGGTCAATCCCGAAGGTAACCCTTTCGCCAGATTCACACCAATTCAGTGGTGTGCGGCATTTCCGCCCGTATAGCGCCTCGTAGGGCGCCATCTTGATGCTGGCTTGGTACCCATTACTGTATGAGAACTCGGCTAACGGTAAGTGATCATCCCAATTCTTGCCGTGGTTGATAGCACAAGCTCGTAGCATGTCTTCTAAGATCTGATTTACCCGCTCTGTCTGCCCATCCGTCTGCGGGCGGTAGGCTGAACTACGGATCAGCTTCGTCCCCAATGCAGCGTGCAGATGCTCCCAAAAACGGGACACAAATAGAGTGCCCCGATCCGATATGATGGTACGTGGTACGCCGTACAAGCATAGGATCCGTGAGATGTACAGTTCAGCGTACTTCTTGGCGTTGTAGTTTGTGTCAACCGGGATGAAATGGGCAACTTTGGTGAGCCGATCGACGATCACCCACACAGAATCATGCTTATGAAAAGTGGTGGGTAAACCAACGATGAAATCCATGCTCACGTCCTCCCACTTCCAGGCAGGAACGCCGAGTGGTTGTAGCAGTCCCGGTTTCCGCATATGGTCTGCCTTCACCCTTCGACATGTATCACACTCGGACACGTATTTTGCAGTCTCTCGCTTCATCCGTGTCCACCAAAACTTGCTTCTGAGTTCTTGATACATTTTGTTGCTGCTGGGGTGAATAGAAAACTTTGACAAGTGAACCTCATCAAAGATTTTCTTCCGTAATTCCGGGTTACGGGGTACGACGATCCGGTTCTTGAACCATAGGACGCCGTCTCCGTCCTTCCGGAAACATTTCAGTTCCCCACTGTCTACACGTCTCCGCAAATGCGACATGCCCTTGTCATGTTTCTGAGCAGCCGCTATCTCTTCACGGATGGTGGAGATCAAAGCTAGGTTGTAGAGAGCTCCGTGTGGAATCACATGTAGTGGTGGTTCGCTCTCTTCCAACGGTGTGATGGTCAAATTATTGACGTGTGACTTGCGGCTCAGCGCATCTGCCACTACGTTTGCCTTGCCCGGATGATAATGGATCTCTATTTCGTAATCCTTTATCAATTCTAACCATCTTCGTTGCCTCATGTTCAGCTCCTTCTGAGTGAATATGTACTTGAGGCTTTTGTGGTCGGTATATAGATGTACGAGGTTACCGAGTAGGTAGTGCCTCCACATTTTTAGTGCAAGTACCACGGCAGCGAGCTCCAAGTCGTGAGTTGGATAATTCTGCTCATGGTTTCTAAGCTGCCGTGATCCATATGCGACCACTCTTCGGTCTTGCATCAGAACACATCCAAGCCCAATGCCGGATGCATCGCAGTACACATCGAACGGTTTTGTTGTGTCTGGCTGCGCCAAAACCGGTGCTGATGTCAGGTGCTTGACTAAAGCCTTGAATGCTGCTTCACATGCTGGACTCGAAACATATTTGCTAGTCTTCTTCAGCAGCTCTGTCATTGGCTTGGCAATCTTCGAGAAGTTCGGAATGAACCTCCAATAATATCCCGCGAGTCCGTGGAAACTCCGTACCTCGTGAACCGTTCTCGGGGATTTCCAATTCAGCACTTGAGTAATCTTGCTCGGGTCCACAGCGATACCCTCCGCTGAGATGATATGCCCGAGGAAAGGCACTTGCGATATCCAGAACTCGCATTTGCTGAATTTCTCGTCTAACTTGTGATCCCGCAGCCGTTGCAAGACTATACGCAGATGTTTCTTGTGATCTTCCTCTGACTTGGAATATACCAGGATGTCGTCGATGAAGACCACGACAAACTTGTCCAGCTCCGGCATGAATACCGAGTTCATCAAGTACATGAAGTGAGCTGGAGCATTGGTGAGGCCGAAGGACATGACCAGGTACTCATAAAGTCCGTACCTTGTCGAGAAAGCTGTCTTTGGAATGTCCTCAGCCCTTATCTTAATCTGATGGTACCCGGATCTTAAATCCATCTTGGAAAGATCTTTGCTTCGACCAACTGATCAAACAACATGTCGATCCGTGGCGACGGGTACTTGTTCTTGATGGTTACGGCATTTAATGGACGATAGTCCACGCAAAGCCGCAACGTCTCATCCTTCTTCTTGACAAATAATGCCGAACAGCCCCATGGCGAGGAGCTCGGCCTAATAAAACCCTTCTCCAGAAGGTCCATGAGCTGAGTCTTCAGTTCAGCCAACTCCTTGGGTGCCATCTTGTACGGCCTTCAGGATATTGGCATGGTTCCCGGTGCAAGTTCAATCTTGAACTCCACCTCTCTATCGGGTGGCATCCCCGGCAAATCGTCCGGGAATACATCAGGGAACTCTCGGACCACTGGAATATCTTCCAATCTGATGGTTGTGGCTTGATAGACACTTGGAAGTTTTATTTCTGGACTGTCCAGAAATAATGAGTGAGACTCGTGCACTTCTGAGTTCAAGTGCACGACTCTAAGGACGGTGTCTAAAACAGCGCCGTGGTGGGTTAACCACGACATCCCTAGGATGACATCGACCTTCTGTCCCTCTAAGATAATGAGAGATGTGGGGTACACTCTACCCGCTAAGCATAATGGTGCTTTGGAGACCATTACGCTTGCTGAAATCTTCCCACCCGGTGAACAAATTAAATATGGACTATCGGTGGGTAGTATTGGCAAGCTGTGTTTAGCAATGAAAGCTTGGCTAATAAAATTATGCGTGGCGCCTGAATCAAACAGTACTATAGCGGGATGCTGGTGGAGTTGGAACATACCCGCAAGGATTGGCTCGCCCTCCGGCACGTCCTCTATGGCAAGCTGGTGGACGGTGCTGGGCCTAGGGTTTGCCCGCCGCGCATTAGTAGGGTTCCGGGGTTGATTCCTCCCCGGAAACTGCGGTGCCACTCCGCCGCCTTGCCTCTCCGGGCAACTGCTTGCGAAGTGTCCTGGACGACCACACTTGTAACATGTGGCCGCTGCTGGTGTAGCGCTCGGGGGACGAAAGCCCGGCATGCGCTGCTGAGGTGCATACGCACGCGGCATCGCCCGCTGTTGCTGTTGTTGCGGAGGTGGTACTGGCAGTGCCGGCCTGAATGCCGGTGAAGAGTACGGTCGACTGCGGAACGGCATCGACAACTGTGGTGGCTGCCAGCGTGGACCTGATGGTGGGCGATTCACCATCCGAAACTTCTGAGAAGGACCGCCTCCTTCTCCGCTGCTCTGCGGCACGCTTCGCTTTCTCTCCGCCGCCGCTAACTCCTTGCCGGAGTCCTCCTGAACAATCGCAGCATCAATGATGTCTTTGAGGCTGCCGCGATTGAACATCGCCAACTTGTCCTTCAGGAGCGGGTTAAGCCCCTGGTAAAAGTGGTCCCGCCGCTTCTCGTCCGTATCTGCGTGATATGACGCGTAGAGCGCGAGATCGTTGAACGCCCTGGAGTATTCCAGCGCGTTCCGGCTCCCTTGCTGCAGGTGCAGGAACTCCTGCGTCTTCCTCTTCATCAAACCTGGCGGTATATGATAGGCCCTGAAGGCCGTCCGGAACTCCGTCCAGGTCATCACTCGGTCGGTGGGCTGTGAAGCACAGAAGTTGGCCCACCACGCGCTCGCGGATCCTTGGAGCTGCTGGACCGCGAACTGAGTCTTGCGCTGCTCACGTATCTGGAGCCGCCCGAACTTCATCTCTATGGCGCGGAGCCAGTTGTCCGCGTCAAGTGGTTCATCCGCCCTTGAGAATACCGGGGGATGAGTCACCAGGAAGTCGGAGTAGGAGCTCTGTTGACGCTCCTCACGATCTTGATGTCTCTCTGGGCGAGACGTATTGGCGAAAAGTGTTTGCAGCAACTCCATGTGCTTCTGATGTGAACCCGCCATTGCCGCGACGATGTCGGCCAATGTAACCGTTGGCTGTGGCGGTGTTTGCTGTTGCTGTTGCTGCTGCTGTTGTCCCGAGGGGTCCTCGGGAGGCTGTTGGGAGGTCTCTCCCCCTTGGCTCGTACCCCCAACATCAGGGTTGGCACGAGTACGCGTCATTCTGGAATTCAAAACAGCAGCGATTAGCACATGTCTTACTTAAAATTCCATATGTAACAGTAGGTATTGAAGTGACACATGATTAATTTGCACAACATTCACATATATTGATAAAGCTTAAACTTTATACAAGATACATCATTCTCGGGTCTCCGAGAAGTCGTGCTCATGTCGTCACTACCTATACATACTCTACTGTCTACATGGCATGTCACTGATTACAAAATTTGGGCTACACTACCTTAGCTGCCCTACATGGCAACTGTAACCCCCTACTCGGAGTAGAACTCGACCTCCTGCGGGTCGTCCTCCTCCGGTACCTCTGCTGGTGGCTCCGAATCTACCACCTCTCCTCCCATCTCGGGTTCTCCCATGGCTGGAAGGCCCAGGACCACCGGTACGCCTAACACCGGAGGTACGAGGTCCTGCAATGCATGCACCTCGTCCATGGCTTGGTTGTAATCTTCTTCCCAGCCTTCCCCTTCCTCAATGGCGTCGTCCCGCTCTTGAGTAAGTTCCTCGTTCTGCTGGGTCAGATTCTGTACCAGTTCTTGCAATGCCGCGATGTCGACACGGCTTTTCCTCTTCGCCTTCTTCAGACGATGCAACTGATTGTGTTGTTCATTCAGACGCTTGATTGTCGGAAGGAGCACATTGCGGAGTGCGCTGTGAGCACTCTCGAAATAGTCTCCACGGCTCATGCTCTCCTTGAGTTATGAACAGCTTGGCTGTTCATCCCGGCGTTTCCCGCCCTCATCTGGAGGCTAAGGTTTGCCTCCGCGGGGTTGTACCTTGGGCAACTCGGGTTCGTTGCCTCCCTGTACCTCTCTCCCCACACATGCTGAGCTCGTCCCTCCACCGGAACGAGCGCGTATGGAGTGCCCTCCATAGCTTGCACGTGTAGTTGGCAGAAACGTGACATGGTGTCACGGGCTGCCACTTGCCACATCCCTTCCGGTTGTCTTCCTCTCACCGTGACGGTGAACGGCACCCAACCGGGTGGCATAGGTCCTGCAGGGACTTCGACATGGATTGTCCACGTCTTGTTTCCCTCTTTGCCTTCTTCCTGGGCGAAGTACTGTGGCATCTGGTTGTACCCGAAATATTGGAGCATTTGCCACAATGCTTCCGGGTAGCTGCTACGGTGAGAACAGTGGGACACCACCCACCCGTTCTCCAATTGCTTATCTGCTGTCATCTGTAAAAATATATTTGAGAAATGTCCAATATTTATTTAAACAGTGAACTTTGGAGTTATAACATAAAACATGTCATTGAACCCATAAAACTTGGAAACATAGTTCAAATTTTAAGCAAATTTGACTGCTGATCTGCTGTTCGACATGACAGCCCTGACCAGTTTCCATATAAACGTGATTTAAGCAATGCTAAAGCAAAACCAGTTCTGGGCTTAACATCAAAGTTCAAGCTAACTTCAATAGCGTTCCATAAAGTATTTGCTTGGCCTAAGATCTGTCCTGGTTCAATAGTTATGAGATGTTAAAGTTAACAGAATTTCTGGAGAAATCTGGACAGCACCTCCCTGCTTTAGGTACTGATTTGATCCAAGAATTCCAGTTAATTCTGTTCCTAATATTACAAAACTTCTGTTACGAAGTTGTAACCCATCTCATGAGCTTTCCAGAACTACCTCATTTTCTATTTTTGGATTTTTATGCAGGAAGTTATACTCAATTTACAGAGAGTTTACAGAGAGTCTTTGCTCTGCCCTGTTTTCTGGACAGTTTCAACTCTACTGCATTTTTCGATTGGTTAAGGACGAAACACCTCTGGACCTCAACAGAAAAGTTGTAAAGCTCTTCCAAAGCTTTCCAGAAATGTATCATATGATCCCAACCTCGAAAGAACTCAACCTCTAACCTCTGATCAACTTCTGCCTTGATTCAGCTGAAAACAGAGTACCCTGTCCTTAACAACCTATAAGTTGAAAACTTGTTAACTTTGAATATCTTGTTCAAGGGAAGGAGTTACAACAAGTTTTACTACTTTAGATCAAAACCTTCAAGTTTTAAATGAAGTTGTTCATTTAATGGGGTGTGACGTCGATACGTCACCGGATTATGTCGGTACTACGTCCTCACAAAGAAAAACCTATACCGGACTTAGCCGGCTTCGTTAATTCAGTGGCACTAAACGTCACTCGCACACGGATGCTACACGTCTACCATTTCGTGGTCAGGCTACCTGCAGAAACTCAAACAATTGTCAGACTCGGCTGCACACCGAGCCCGGAATCCATACAGTTCGTACAACCGGCCGTCATCACTCGCCCGGATGTTCTCAAGCCAAACACGCCTTGAGTTACGTGTTCACGTTTCAGACCATGTGACGGGGTCTCCCAAGTTGCACCACGCACGCCAGTGATAGACGTTGCTCGAATACCCCAAATGACATGAAGAGTCGTAGAGGATACTAATGCGGGTCGGGTTACCTGCCACCCGTGGGGCTCCACCCTTCAGCTTGTGCGCACTGGTGGACAGCGCTTACGTGTACCCCCCAAGACATGAACGTCCCGAGATACACGATTTTCTGACATAATCAAATAAGTTAATATGCCATTTCTATATACTAATAACATCCTTATACGGGCTACTAACTCGTTCCTCACTGGATTTTTGAAAAAGAAGACCTTTTTAGTGCGTTAAACCTCAAGCGAGCTCTGATACCAACGCTGACACAACCCCACGGTCTTGTCGAGCTAGGATCATGCCGAGGGGTGCTGCATTGCACAGCACCGGATAACACACGTCAAAGGTACAAAGTGGAAGCGGAATTTTATTACATAAACAGGTTTATGAACGTGTTTACATCAAAATAAGATTAGTCTACACTCGCAGGCGTAGACTACGCATCAAGTCCACGTTCAGCCCTTGAACGTGTCCTTGCTAGCACACACGCACACTAACTCTGCGGCGTGCACGACTCCCACTCGACGGGGTTCCCCTCCTGGGGTTCCGTCTCCTCTTCGGGAGTCCCTTCCTCATAGAACCCTGCAAAAGCTTCAAACACAAGCAGTGAGCATGGAGGCTCAGCAAGTCTGACCCGTCTCACCTAAACATGGAACTTCTACATGAGGGGTGATGGGTACATGAGGTAAAAATCATTTGCAAAGGACTCGCCTAATTAGTGGAATCTTACTTTCAAGTTTTAGCAACAGGTTGTGGAGAACCTTACGCTAAGAAACATGAGAGAGCCGCAATCAAACAAGAAACGCATTTCTCTCATGTACTTTGCCCAATGTTGAAATGAACTTTAGTTAGCTCTAAACTACAACAAACCATTAACAAGCAAAGTCCATCTTTCAATCAGCAGCATTTTAACATGTAACTAGCCTGTTCTTTCTACGTCACGGTACAGTGAACAAGTGGTACTCACTGACCGTGAGGGACGGCGATTATAATCAATTTACACCTGCAGGGTTACCCGAACAACCCGTCACGTACGCCCGTACTCGATGTTTCCTACAACAACCATCACGGGCGCCGTACGCAACCACCTTTCACCCGTCAGCCAAATATTGAACCGGTCCCATCGTCCCGAGCAAGAGGTCTCTGCACGCGCATCTCCGTGCCGACAGCCGATTTACACCTCAAGCTCTCAACCTACCCTCTGAACGACGGGCAATGCCTCAATACCCAGCTACCCGAGTTATATCAGTTTCCCGGTTCCCATATAGCCGGTAGGTCTTCGGTACTGTTCTAGCTTGTTCAACAGGCCCGCACATGGCTCGGTCCTCAATCGACACAAGTGGAGCTATAGCATACAGGCCCCATAGTCCTGCTGCCCTTACTCTCCGCTCGGTCTCATTTTTCTTGCCATGTGTATCATGTGCTATCTCTACCCGTGTCGAGTGCCTCTAGCCTATGCTCGCGAGTAGTTCCAACTACTCGACTTGTACCGAATCCTACACTATCTTAGCATTGCAGTAGTTAACGGGGTTTTGCAATCCTAAACCCAACCCATGGTTTTCTTGGCTATGCAGTTCGGTTTCCAAACAAGACTCTAATGCAAAGAATAAAGTAATCAAGTATGTGCTCAAAACAATAAAAACTTGTAAAAGGTTAATGCAAACCGGAGCTTGCCTTGCTGCTCTTGGTCGTAGGCTAGCTGCTCCTCCGGAGTAACAAAGTCTAGGACTTCGGGTTCCTCCTCGACCTTAGCGACTACATGATAGAAGAAACATATGTATAAATTTAAATGCATTTGTATTGAGTTTGATGTTGTGAAGTCTATAACTCTCACTTGGGACAGACCCAATGACTGTGAAACTTTTACTGTGTCTTGTTTACAACCTAGGCACTGACTTGGTCAAGTTTTAGTTGCAGTAATGCTCATTTGAGCCCTCCACAAATAATCATGTACTTGACCTTAATTGAAGACTTTTAGGGTGTTCTCAGGGTTTTCATGAAACGAACTATGACTTTCTGAAAACTAGATTTTCAGAGGGTTCTAATGGAGTTGGTTTCACTTAATTTGAAGGTTCCTAACTAAAGATATGAGCTAAATAATTTCAGAGAAAATTCTGAAAATGTTTCTGAACATTTTCTATTTTCTCTAGAACAGTTTCACAAATGACACCATTAGGCGGATCAAATGAGCTCAAATGGATCTGCAATTTTTATGGTAGTTCAGGGATATTTTGGTGAACATCCCAGCAAAATTTCAGGATTTTCCTCCAAAGCATTCTCCAGTTAAAATTCCAACCAGTTTAAATTTTGAGTAATTAATTCTGGAGAAATAAGGAATTTCATGAAGTGAAACTTGATTTTCTGGAAAGTATAAAGAGAGCTAAATCCAGCAAAATTTGGTTCACTCGATTTGGAGCCTTCTAGACAAAGTTATGAGGATTTGAAGTTTGAAGGAAATCTGAAAATCGGGGAAAAGTTTAAACTCGCGCGTGGGCCCCGGGGACACGCGTCGCACGCCGAGGCGACAGCACACCGCGTCCCACAAAGATTCTGCACGCCAGCACACCTGATCCCGGCCGCAGCCCGATCCCGATTCAAAATATTGGCCGCTGACAGCTGGGATCCACACCTTTCTTCAACCTCGCGACGCCCGTGCTCCACCGCCGAGGGACCTCGCCGCCGACTTCTGTACAGCTCCAAACTTCACGATTTTGGCCGCCCTTGCCTACTTTCACTCGGGGAACAGGATTCTGGGGTCAGCTTCTCATGACAATGGCCGGTGCATGGTCGGCGACGAGCCGCCACCTCAGAAAGACTTCGGCCATGTCGGCTGACTTCCCTAGCACCTCAACTACTCGAGGAACCGGTCGGGAAGCATCAGTGGACCTCAGGGAAGGTCGACATGAGCTCGAGGCAGCTCGGGGAAGGCCCGAAGTAGGCCCTCACCGTGCGCCCGATGCCTCCCGTTTGTTCCGCCGTTGGTAAACCTCGAATTACGCCGGGTACAGAGGTTCTCCGGCCAAGGGTTGTGAAGGCAACTTGTGCGTTACCGTGTCTAGTTTGTGTGAGAGCGGATTGAGGTCCTCTAATCCTTTCTAGAGCACGAATTCGACGGAATCGCACCCGAAGGTCGATCTGCACACAGAAAGGGGAAAACTGGAAATTCGCCGCCGGTGAGCAAACACTCGGGCTGTGGCTCGTGGGTGAGCAGCACCGGTCACCAGCGCGTCCAAGGGTGCCTTGGTTCGGGCGTGACAATGCCCTGGCTGCGCTGTCCACGGGAGCCCGAGGTGCGGCGGTTCTAAGTCACCGAATTGATCTTTCGGCACAACCGATATCAATCGGTTTCAACTGAAATCTAGCAGCGGGGAAGATGGAGGAAGGTCTCTAGTACCTTGCCGTGGCTCTGGAGGGGACGGAGGAAGCTGTGATCGGCGCTCTCCGATCGATTCCGAGCTGCGGAAAGTTTCTGCCGGCGCTGAGTTCTTGCGGGGAAGAAACGGGTGATGCCTCGGCCGAGGAGGGGGGAAGGTGCCTTAAGAAAGCTCTGCACCGCCTCACGCCCGCGTGTGACCAAGCAGCTGCTGGCGCGGCGGCATCCCTCGGTGGCGATCGCAGCGGCGGCGCGGTTAACCGAGTGAGAAAGTCTCAGTCGGTTTGATTTGAAGTAGAGGCTGACAGGTGGGTCCCACTTCCCATTTTAACCTCTGAAATTTACTCCTAATCACTGTTGTAAACAGTGAGCCCTATAATACCCCTGGTAATTCAAATTATCCACCCATGAGCCATTTGAATTGATCAAAGTTCAAATTGGGTTTGGTTTGAATGAATTTCAGCATAAGTTCAGTTTTGAATTCAAATAAAGTTTGAATTTGTCCCACTTAGCTCATGTCAAGATCAACCCCAAATGGAGTGAAATTGGTGTATGGGCTCACAGAAATGTGCTGAGTAAGAATATGCCTCCCACTTTGAATTCATGGGATAAAAACAGTTTGAATTTCAATATGGTTTCAAACTGCCCTCTTCCTAGCTATACCCAAAATGACCTCAAAAAGGTTTTGAATTTGGGTGAAACTTGGCATGGACATCCTTAGCAATGTGTAGGAGTTTTCATATGTCCAGCCCACCTATATCACATGTGGGAAATACCACTTTTGCGATATGTGAGTTTGTTCTCTAATGAGCATGTTGATGGTGGTTACTTGCTCTTCTTTTGTGTTCATCCACTTTCCTCAAATAAGGTGTGTGGTGTGGTGATGAACACTTCAAATGTGTGTCAAAAACTGAGGCCCTTACATGCACGCTCGAGTTTCCTCGGCTCCCGATCAATACCGAGGCAGCGGCGCCGTTCGGTGTTCGGCGTGTGCGCACGAGGAGGAGGCAAAGTCTGTCACTTCTGCCGGTGCGAGAGGATCACGCTGTGGGTTCAGAAGACCCACGAGCAGCTCTCCAGCGCTGCTCAAGCAACTGGGAGCTGGCGGCAATCTCACCCTCGGTGGCGCTCGGAGCAGACCGGGTGTGTTCGAGTCTGAACAGAGAATGACTTCGAGTGGAAGTCTTCAGTAGCTTACTGACCAGTGGGTCCACCCCTCTTCTTATGCCCCCCAACTTTCTCACAAATATCTCTCAAATTTGGCACAGTGCAAACTTCAACCATGAGGAACTCAAATTCAAAAGCCATTTGCCAAATTGATAAGTTTTACCCCAGTTTAAAATTTGAATCCAAATTTCAAGTAAATTCAAAAGCCTCAAAGCAACTCCAAACTTTCTCAAAATTTGCATTCTCACTGATTAAAACCTGAAGAATTTGAATATGCCTTCTGATCTTTGAGTTGGCCATTGCAAATACAAATTCTTAACCAACAGTTTGAATTTCCTTTTTGGACATGGCCTCCTTTTCCTTGAAGTGAACCATTTAATTCAAACTGAATTTTTAAGTCCTCTTTTGTGATGACCCATTTGAATTTGGTTGAAAAACTTTGGTTTGCTCCTAGCCCATGCTTGATCAATCTTGGTCCTAATCTGAACCTCACAAGTTCAGTTTGACTATGCCCCTCAAATTTGAATTCGAAGGTGACCTCAAATAATTCTTTGAACAAATGGTATATGACCTCAAAATTTATCCAATTTTAGAACTTAAGCTCTTTAATACCTGAGTACTGCAATGGTCCTCTCACATATATGCCTTTGGACAATCTGATCTTGAATCCTTTGCGAAGGTTCAAAATTGGGTTTAAATTTCCTCCCCTCTACTCATAGAGGATGTGCACATGAGTTAGATTTTTGGAAGTGAAATTCTTTCCCTGGGTTAACATGTGTTCAGTATGAGCTAAAGAACATTTTAGCTTTCCCCACATGTCCATGTTTGAGTTTATCATTTCCTGTGACATAACTCAAGTCATTCCCTTGCCTTAACATGTTTGAATTCAGCATGAACTCAACATGATCATAATCCATTCCTTTTTAGCTCACCCTCAAATCAAAAGTTTGCCACCATAATCTCCTCAATTTCAAATGTATGAGGTTCCATGTGTACTCAAAAGTTTGGCGGCAATTTGAGCTGAGCTTTTGAGTCTAAAGATCTTCTTTTAATTCTTTCTCAAACAAATTTATGATTTATACATGAGTTTAACTCCACCTTGGTCCAACACATTCAAATGAATGCTTGAACCCGTGTTGTTGAATCCCACGTATACCATCCCATGTAAGAAAGTTTTTGCAAGTCCCATTTTCCATGAATCCGAAACACAATGACGTTCAATCATCCATTTCTTTGCATTCACGTTTTTGGGACTTTTAATGGCTGATTTTCTCCTGCGCCACCTCCTGCTTGCTCAACCAGTGCTCGTCCTGATCACCACGCCACGAGTGCCACACAGCCATTTCGCCTTCCCCAGCTCGCTCTCACGCCTCGGTTGTTTGCCTCGCGACGAACCAGCCTCTCAGTTCCTCTGTGATCAACCACAGCACCCTGAGCTCGGTTGCTCAAGCTCTCCACAGCAAAGAGCAGCGCCAACATGTTCTCTATCCGGCTAGGCCCTTTTCCTCTGCTGTCCCGAGCTCTCTTGCGCCTAAAAACGGAAAGTTGCCACTGCTCCCGTGTTGCGCACCGAAGAACCGAGTTGTGTCGCCGTGGACAGCTCAAACCGTAGAAGATCAAACCCAAGCAAACCAACCCTTCGGTGCACCCATGAGCCTAGTTGCTCACCTGCAAAACTCAGCCCTAGCCATTGATCACAGAGGGAGAATTTCAAGATTTTCTCCCGGGCGGCACAAACTGACCCCGAGGTAAGGAGGTACAAAATTCGTCCTCAATTCGTGTTGGTTGTGTTCCAAACTCCGCACACAAGTTCTTAACTACCTAGCACACCTACTCCCTCAATTTTAGAGCGAGAAATTCAGTGTAGAGCAAGGAATCCGAGTTATTTTCGACGAGTATCGCCGGAGCACATCGGGCGCATGGTGCCGATGGGTTTGGAGAGCTCCCCAGCTTGTTTAAACCCTGTGTCGATCTTCTACATGATCCCCTGGTGCTTTAGAGACCAAGAACCGATCGTTTGGTGGAGAATTCACCATGCACGACCTCGCCGGAGCCCTAGTTCTCGCTGTTGCCGGTGCGCGGTGGTTTCTGGTGAGATTCGGCCGCTGGCGACCCCACCAGTGTGTTCACTGTGCCTGAAAACGAGGGGGTGGCCAGTATGAGGCTGGGAGATGGCCGGGAAGGGCCTTCCGGCAACCCTCACTGGAGGGAGCCGCCACTGACCCTGTCTGGCGCGAGGTTGAAGAGAATACTGGCGAGTGGGACCCACTGTCGGGTTTAAACTTTTCCAGGATTTTCCTATTCCAGTTCAAACTTTGAAGAGCCATAACTTTGTCAAACAAATTTTGTTGGATTCCTCTCAGAGAGTAATATCCAGGGGTGCAGCCCAATGGTTATGAAAATATCTGTATTTCGCTCATTAATTCATTTAAAAATGATTTTGTAGGAATTTTCACAGGAGTTCTGTTTATTGGAAAATTTCCAAATTTGGGCAGGACATTCTTCCGAAAATCCTTGAACTCCAGTAAACATTTCAGAGGCATTGGACCTCATTTGCTTGGACAAATGTGGTGTCAATCCTTTATGTCTATGAAAAATGGGAAAATAAACAGAGACATTTTCAGCATTTCTTACCAACTTCCAAAATTCATATCTTCCTTTTGGTAGCTCCAAAAATGGTGAAAATTTTTTTGTTAGAACCATGGAGACTTACCCTAATTAGATCTTCCACTGTTAGCCATGTTAAAACTCCAGATTTGGGTTCAAAATTCAGAGAAGCCTTGTACTTGTGGGAATTTTGGAGTCTACAAGGTGCAATGAAATTTCTCCAAATTTTGCTCAGATCATCCTTAGAGAGTCTAGTATCCACTGGAAAAATCCCAAAGCCATTTAAGGAACCTAAATAGAAGTAGCTATGAATAGAAGTTACTTCTTATAATTCCTTAGCACTTATACATATATTTTGCTACATTTCATATAGTGACCAAAGTTGAGAATACGCCGGAGCCGTTGGACGTTCTCCCACCAGAAGCTGACTTTCCATTTAACTCGCAACCAGGCAAGCCCCAGTTTGCATTTAAGTACTTTTGCAAAGTTTTTATTTGTATCGCTTATGTTTATGGTGTAATGCTTGCATTAGAGTTAGGGTGATTGAAACCCCACTTGCATAACCTTTAAATCCTATGGAGGGTTGCGTAGTTTACAAACTCGACAAGTAGAGAATGCCATGCTAATGTTCTTAGGATCTCGGTAGATGTCGAGTGGTTGGAATCTACTCGCGAGATAGGTATTTATTCACATGGGATGGAATGAGGTAGAGAATGGCTTAAGAATGTGAAGTTGAAAACCAGCAGGGTGGATAGGATGCAGTGAGCGGAGGTCTCACGTGCGTAGCCATGTTGGTGTCGATTGAGGACCGAGCCATGTGCGGCCCTGCTGGACAAGTATCGAACAGTACCGGATGCATACTGGCATATGGAAACCAGGAAACCGATGTAATTAAGCAGGGTGCCGAGGCTTATCCAACCATTTTATAGAAGTGGGTTGAGGGTAGCAAGGTGTCAATCTGCTGGTGGATGGCTGCACTTTTTCTTAGTTAGTATGAGAGACTATCTATGTATAAGACTTCCGCTGTATAAATAATGTCGGTACCCTCAATACCGGGTACCCCCGTGCAGAGGACAAAACTGCCTAAGGACCTCACCCCCTCCGCAGGGGTGAGCTCCGAGGGCGCCACGTGTCCAGCGGGACCCGACCTCCCCTCTCCTCAGAGGAGAGCTCCGGGCCTGCCACGTGGCCAGCAGAGCCGGACCTCCCCCCTCTGCAGGTGTGAGCTCCGAAGTCTCCACGTGTCCAGCGGGACCGGACCTCCCCTCTCCTCAGAGTAGAGCTCTGGGCCCGCCACATGGCCAGCAGAGCCCGACCTCCCCCCTCCGCGGGGGTGAGATCCAAAGGCTCCACGTGCCCAGAGGGGTCGGAGCTCTTCCTCTCCTCAGTGGAGAGCTCTGGGTCCGCCACGTGGCCAGCAGAGCCGGAGCTCCCCTCTCCTTGGGGGTGAGCTCCGAAGGCTCCACGTGTCCAGCGGCGCCGGACCTCCACTCTCCTCAGAGGTGAGCTCCGGGCCCACCACATGGCCAGCAGAACCGGACCTCCCCCCTCCGTGGGGGAGAGCTTCAAAGGCTCCATGTGTCCAGCGGGGCCGGACCTCCCCTCTCCTCAGAGGTGAGCTCCGGGCCCGCCATGTGGCCAGCAGAGCCGTGCTGCCTGCCCCGGCGCGGTAGGCAGCGGGAGTAAAGACCCGCGCTTTCCCAAGACGTGGCATTCAGGACCCGCGCCTTCCCAAGGCGCAGAGACGTGGCGCACGCCTGTCAGGAGGCACTGTGTCCAGTCACAGTTAGGACAGGCATACAGTGCAAAGGTTTTACACCAGTAAATATAGCAACAAGGCATGCCCTGCCGAAGCTGCCATCATAAACCGCTACACCTAGCTTGTGGCGTGGGTAGGCGGCAGAACGAAGGCTAAGAAGCTACCGCCAGAGACAGCTACCGGCATTTAGTGCAAGATGCGGTACATGGCCGGAAATCACCCCGGGGCCACCTGTCGGGTCCCTTGGCCCACTTTGTAAGCCACCTGAGCCTTGGACTACAAAAGGCTTGGGTAGGCATTGTTGCAAATGGTTCGGCGCTTCGCCACCCTACACTTAGACATTCAGCTCATCCTCAAGCTTAGAACTCTGGTTCTAAGCTTCAAGCAATATATAGAGCAACTCTGCTCCCGTGAACGTTGGGTTTTATGCT
Organism: Neostapfia colusana; assembly: GCA_030760725.1. Lineage (NCBI taxonomy): Eukaryota > Viridiplantae > Streptophyta > Magnoliopsida > Poales > Poaceae > Neostapfia > Neostapfia colusana. The sequence continues at coordinate 51,986,743 of JASWHV010000011.1, forward strand.
CTGGTGGCCCGAACCACGCAAAAATCCCCGTGTCAATCCACTTTCATCTCCTTCCTTCGTCCACTCCGGCGAGACCCTCGCGAGAGGACTAGCCCTTCTGAAAAAGAACCTCCGCGGGCTGCCCAGAGCAGGCCCGGGGGAAGTGTCGACCGCAGACGCTTCAACATTAGGCGCGCCAGGTAGGGGGCTTTTCCCTCTTGCGACGAGTCTTCGCCAACGAAGATGAACAAGCTTCCTACAGCGGCAATCTCTCCTCGCCCTCGTTCCCGGCGAACGATGACCAGCGAGGCTTACATCTCAACGCACTTAGGGAGGAGTGTGTCGGGACAGGCCGGGAGTCTGCAACGAACTCCAACAACGCGGACTCCTGCAAGCCCAAGAACTGCTGCGGCACCAAGTGCTACTCAAGGGAGTGCACTAGCTGCAGCACGGGCGCTTCTGCATCCACCTTCTGTGGACGCTCCCCAGGGGGCCACTCAGTAGGGGATCCGCGACGTCGACTGCCTCGTCGTCGCCACCGTCAACCCTCCGCTACGGCGGGGAAGACGCCCCAATCAAACGGATGTGTCGCTGTCGCGCACGCCAACGGTTGACGGGCAGACTGCAGACTCCCGCTCTACTGGGCTCCCAACGACAGACCTGAGGTCTGAGCTGGAGCGGCATAACCTGGGCGAGGATGCCCGCGTGACCATCGAGCGACGGCGAGAAAGGCGTCGCAACCATGAGGCCGACTACAGCATGTCGACCGCCTCAACACACCCTTGGCCGCAGATGTTCGCCAAGCGACCCCTGCCCCAGGCGTACGTCACGCAGCATATGCAGCAGTCATATGCCATGCAGTCGGCGCCCCCGGTTTATGGTGCACCTTTGCCCATTCTGGGGTACACTGTGCCAACAGCGGACCAAGGGTTCGCGGCACCAGGATCTGCAGCAGCAGGAGCAGGGTGTGCGGCCCTGGCGCCCCACCGTTGCTTCGCAAGATGGCCACGCAAGTTCAGGCCACACCTGCCGGAGAAGTACGACAGAAGCGTCAACCCGGCGGAGTTTCTGTAGATCTACGCCACCACCATCCTCACAGCTGCAGGGGACGAGGCCGTCATGGCCAACTACTTCCCCGTCGCCTTGACCGGCCCAGCACGGTCATGGCTCATGAACCTCCCCCAGGGTTCCATAACCTCCTGGGTAGAACTGTGCCGACAGTTCATGGCGAACATCGGCAGCTCCTACACTCGTCCCGCCACGGAGCTTGACCTCCACGCCATCCGACAACAACCTGGAGAATCCCTGCGCTCCTTCATCCAGCAGTTCCACTACAAGAATACGATTTATTTTCGTCGGCCAAAAACCCATGAAAATATATAAAAACCCATGAAAATAATTATTTTCATGGGTTTAACCGTCGAAAATAAAATTATTTTCGTGGGTGACCCATGAAAATAAAGTTATTTTCGTCAGCCCGTTCTGGCTCACGAAAACAAGTATTTTCGTGGGCCAGATTCTGGCCCACGAAAATACTTAGTATTATTTTCATGGGCCAGAATTTGGCCCACGAAAATACTCATGCCTTTTGAAAAAAAATAAACTCCAAGTACTAAAAACATATGCCCCTCCCCTCTCGTGAGGAAGGCATGAAGTAGGAACCTTCCTAAATACAAGATACAATATACTGTAAATTATCCTTACTTTTGATGGTTTTATGAACACTTAAATTTCTGTCAGTGTAGTTGTGCAAGTAAGATTGTAGGAGCATCATAGGTCAATCGATAACTAAACGGTGCTATTTGTGCAGTTATTGTTGGTGTGAGAGCATGTCATGAGTGGTTGCACTGCAGCATTGTTACATTATTGATCGTTCTGAAACTTTTGAGTAATTTGTGAACAGAAAGCACACCTGAAGAACAAAAGCAGATGAAGATAGTGAAAGGGCAGCTCCAATCTCTATTGCTTCATCACCACTCTTTATGTTCACCTGCACATGAAAATCAGATCATACACCATATATATAGAGAGAGAACTCGAGTTGACACTAAGAATGGAACACATGTATGGAATAATAATTTTCATTTTAGAAAAGATATATATCTTACCAGATCAGGTCTTGTATTAAAGAGGAACTGCAAAATTTTTGTGGAGGCGGTACTTCACTGGGCTGGCCTTGATGATGCAGAAGGTGGGGATGACGAGGACGGTGACGCCGAGGAAGGTAAGTGTGTCGAAGCCCAGCACGGGTATCATCTTTTCAATACTGTGTATGTATTTTTAAGAAAAGCTATAAATTTAGCTGCAGTTCATCTTGAAGCAACATCTATCTTTTAAACAGTCAAAACAAATACATCTGTGATCGCAGAATACCACAATCTAATAAAATGGATTATCATGTAGTGAGGCATTGAAATAAATCATATCCAATTCCTTATATACATATTCTGTACATTTTATAGGATTTCATTTTGATCATTTTAATTCTAGCTTTCAAGTTCATAATGTAAAAGTTATACTTGATGCTCATAAATCTTGCATGATAATTCAATCATTCTACTCATCCTACAAAAAATTGGGGACTAGCAGTGGTATCAGAAATCGATCCAAACATAGCTAAACGATGCCCTTAAAGCCCAAGCAAAGCTCTGTTGTTCCCAGCAGACCGTATCACCTCACCTCCAGGTGCAAACTATACTTATTCTGTGCAGGCTGGAATAAATGCTGAGATTGATATGGTATGTGGAATTGGTTTGAGAAAATTATTTCTTACTTTGATACTTTCCACTACATGATTATAAAATTTCTACTAAAAGTAGTTTTAACTACAGAGAGGAAAATGTCCATGACACACCCCGCTCCTTTTAATATCAAGTTCTGCTTACTTGTTGTTTATATTGTCAATTCAATCCATTTGTTAACATGAACAAACAAATACATGCTTATTCATCAGTAAAAAGAGCCCAGAACTTATGGATTAGTTTGCATAGGCCAAATGGTTAGTCTCAAAATAAATGATTATTTTTCCACCCTTTTGTATTTAAAATCATTATTTCAACCGATTCCAGGTCATGGTGCCATACAATTACACTGATTACATTGGTGATGTGACATCTCTTGTCGACAAGGGTATTATCAACATGAGCAGAATCGATGATGCCGTGAGGCGTATCCTACGAGTTAAATTTACCATGGGCCTGTTTGAGAACCCTTTAGCTGATCCTAGCTTTGCAGATCAGCTTGGAAAAAAGGTTGGTAAGCTATAGAATTTGTATAGAAGTAGTACTTGCACATTTCGCGCAATGCTTCTGATGTTACATGTTAATAGAAAGTAGAAACACATTTTTTCGTGTATCACTTGGTATTCATTCTAGGTCAATCTAGTAACCATGTAAAACCTAAATTTAAACAGGAGCACAGGGAATTGGCTAGGGAAGCTGTCAGGAAATCACTTGTTCTGTTAAAAAACGGAAACTCTCCCAATCAGCAATTCCTACCTCTCCCAAAGAAAGCTAGAAGGATCCTTGTACCTGGAAGTCATGCTAACAATTTGGACTAGCAGTGGTATCAGAAATCAATCCAAACATAGCTAAACGATGCCCTTAAAGCCCAAGCAAAGCTCTGTTGTTCCCAGCAGACTAGAACTATTTTCAATCGATAACCAGTGTAAACAAAAGTCAGGAGTTCGGATGGTGACCTGGCCGTCGTGGAAGGATCATGCTGCCTCGAGTGCGAGCTCGAGTGCGCGGAACTCGAAGGGGAGCTCGTCGCCCTCATCGTACTGCAGCAGGCGGCACTGCAGCTCGGCGGCGTACTGGATGATGTAGCTGTCGAGGGAGTTGAGGAGGAGCACCTCGTCGACGGTGATCACGCACTGGATCTGCTCGAGGTTGATGACGATGGAGCGCTCGTGGCCCAGGATGGTGGAGGGGTAGATGAAGAGCCGGTCGAGCAGGCAGAGGTCCCGGCGGGGAGCTCGGATCGCCGCATCCCTAGTGAGGCGCCCGGAAGCGCCCCCTCCTCGCTGGCGAGGTCCATGTCCATCCCCTCGTGGGGCGCCCGGAACCGCCCCCTCCTCGCGGGTGCGGGTGGCACGGGCCCGAGCCGAGCGGCGGCGATGCTCGATCTGGGACGAGGCGGTGCGGCGGGGTCGGGATTGCGGAGACGCTCTGGTCGGGGAGGCGTAGGGGGGCGAGAAAAAAAAGAAAACCTCACTTGGGTGGGGAGTATAAGAGATATATTTTCGTGAGCTGATAAGCAGACCTACGAAATACGTTTAGTTTCGTGGGCTGGGACTGAGACCGACGAAAATATTTTTTTTTATTTTTGTAAGCTCTGTTTCTTGCCCATGAAAATAGCTCTTATTTTCTTGAGCCCTGTTTCTGGCCCACGAAAATATATTTTATTTTTGTGCGCCCCTCAAAGGCTCACGAAATTATATATATTTTCGTGAGGGCTCATGAGAATACATATGGCACACGAAAATTGTACTGTTTCTTGTAGTGTTCTCCCCGGTGCGGAACACCATCCCCCACATCCAGAATGCATCAGTGGTGGTGGCGTTCCAACCGGGTGTTATGGATGAGAAGATGCTCGAGAAACTGGCCACCAGGGAGGTGTGCGACGTCTCGGAGCTCTTCAGCCTGGCGGACAAGTGCGCCAGAGCAGCAGAAGGGCGCAGTTGGCACTCACAGCCAGCCTCCAAAGCAGGAGGACAGCCCGGAGCTAGCGCTGCTTCCCAAGTGAGCAGCAAGAAGATCAAGAAGAAGGGCGGTGGCAAGATCAAGCCAGCGCAGCGTTCCAAGAACTGCGAAGATCTTGGCATTGAGGTGTGCTATGCCTCTGTCGCTCATCCAAAGAGCAATGGGCAAGTCGAGAGGGCCAACGCCGAGATTCTTCTGGGCCTCAAGACTCGCACCTATGCCAGCTTGAAGAAACATGGTGCCAAGTGGGTGGATGAGCTTCCATGCGCAGTGTGGGCTAGCCGGACATCCCAGAGCCGGGCCACTGGGGAGACTCCCTTCTTCATGGTTTACGGGGCCGAAGCCGTGCTTCCCCCAGAAGTCACCATGGGGCCCCCCCGAGTCTGAGCTTATGACGAAGCTGCGGAGGACCAGCTCCGGCGTGAGGACATCGACCTCGTCAACGAGGCAAGATGGCAAGCAACGCTCCGCAACTCACGGTACCTGCAGGCGCTCTGGCGCTACCACCAGAGGTCCGTGCGTGTCCGGGAGCTCAAAGAAGGGGACCTGGTGCTGCGGCGCATACTTTCTCGAGAAGGGACCAACAAACTCTCCCCCAACTGGGAAGGTCCCTTCCGAGTCACGAAAGTTTGCCACCCCGGGTGCGTGCGCATTTCCACTGAAGACGAGGACCCACTCCCAAACCCATGGAACATAGAACACCTCTGTAAGTTCTATCCCTAGTGCAGTAGTAGGACATGTTTTCTCTTCTTTCTGTAATAGATCCCATAGAGCCCAGGAACAGCGCTCGGAGCAGCTAAGCCCCAGGGGCGGTCCAGGACTACGTCCAGCTTGGCCTGGTTCAGTACCCTAAACGCATAGGCCCTGCCCCCCTTCATGATGGGGTGGGTCGTTGCCTCCATGTACAGCCTGCCTTCCTCCTATGGATGTTTATGTATGGAAAGAACCCTGTCCTACCACGCTCTCTCATGTGTTCATTTAAATTATGCAATTAATTTTTATGATCACCTCCTCATGCTCAAAAACAGTATACGGTCATCGTATACCCAGCTCTCCTTCTCCACTCTCATCCCTAGTCGGCATTTGCTATCCTGACTGAAGGCGGTCGTGCTTGAGGTACCTGCCAAAGGACAGTGGGCCTTTCGGACCACCCCTAGTCAGGTACTGTGACGCCAGTTGGTCACCTCCAGGAAAAACCTACGCTAGTCATGGGGGGTCTAGGGTGCGTAGCCCGCTTTGCCTGGTTCCGTACCCAAAGCGTACGCACTCTGCCCTTCGGGAGGTCCAGGGTGTGCAGCCTGCTTTGCCTGGTTCCGTACCCAAAGCGTGTGCACTCTGCCTCCCCAGCGCTACGGTCTAGTACTAGGGGCTGGACGGTTGCACCCTGACCTCGGAGGGAGCCAGACCTCCGGTGCCGAGCACACTGAATTACCCAAGCCCCGCATAGCGGTCCAGGACTGTAAGCCAAATAAGACTAAGAGACAGGGTAGGGAGAACCCCCGAGCAAATTAACCTTAACCCTAATTGTGTGCAGGACCTCCTGAGAGGCCTCTCGGACCTCCGGAGCCGGGGTTCCAACACCTGTGTGCTCCGGGTGGACAGGGGGGCCCTGGCCTTAGCACCCCCGCAGGAATGTGGTAGGTGTGTGTGACGCCCTCAATTCTGTGGAAAACCACGGAGCCGAGAACTGATGCATATGTGTGCACATGATGTTTATCACACATATACACATCATCCACAAACTGAATTTCAGAATATATATGACCACGAATAACAGAGTTTATTACAATGTCTCATGAGTCTTGGACTCGTGCTCACAGCGGAAGTCTTAAACTAACAGCGGAAGTCTTTTATTCTAGCAACGGAAGTCTTCTAACTAATGCGGAAGCAATTCTAAGAAGTAGTGGCTCCATCTCTACTCCATCCCCATAGGCAAGGTTGAGGATAGATTACACGCCTAATGCTCCACTTGGTCTTCATAATAATCTTCTCCTGTTGCTGATGATGAAATAATATGCAAGTTTGAGTACAATGATGTACTCATCAAGTGCGGAAAAATATGATATGTAGCTCACAACAAGGTAGGTATAAAAAGGCTCATTGCATAAAGAAAAGTTATTTATAAAAACCATGATAAAACAGCAACTTATTTTTCCTATGGGTGTAGTTCCGGGTACCAAATCAATTGCAAACTCAATGTCCCGTTCAGGTGGCATGCCTGGAAGCTCCTCTGGAAACACGTCCGTGAATTCCTGAACCACTAAAATGCTGTCCAATGTTGCTCCTTCAACGTGGTTCAAAATTGCCCTTTCGGTTGTTTGTTGGGTTGACTGAAACTCGACACGAATACCGTGCTCGTTTGTCAACTGCACGCTCCTTTCAGCATATTGGATTACTCCGTTGTGCTTGCTTAACCAATCCATCCCAAGTATTATGTCAAGCCCTTGGGAATCCACGACAATGAGGTTGGCAAGGAAGTCTACCTCCCTTATTTTATGGCTTACATTTGGACATACTATATTAGTCCTCATCTCTCCACCGGGAGAGTTAATTAACATAGCGCATTTTAAGCGTGATATGGGTAGATTATGCTTGGCAACATACTTGGATGATATGAAGGAATGTGATGCTCCAGACTCAAATAAGATGGTGGCTGGGTTGGAGTTGGCAAAGAACATACCAAGTACGACGTCCTCAGCCTGTTGTGCTTCCTCAGCAGAGACATGGTTCACGTTGCCGCGAGCATAGTTCTTCTGTCCACGGTTTCCTTGATTGTCCCCTCCGTTTGGTCATGGGTTCTGCTTGGGCACATTGCCTTGCTGTCCAGGGCCTCTCCTCGAGCACTAGCTCGCGAAGTGTCCTGTTTCCCCGCATGCAAAGCATGCCCTGTTGCCTACGGCAGCAGGTACGTTGGGGCGGGGGTTTTGAAGAGGAGCGCCCATGTTGGGTCGGGGCAAAGGAGGCAAAGGTGCACGAGGTGCTTGTGCAACGGGTCGTTGCGGTGATGGCTGACTAGGGCGGTATGCAGGAGTGGTCGATCCATACTGCGGTGCGGCTGGGGGCATGTACCGAGGTCGTACGTTGCTCCCTTGGGGCTGGTATGGCATCTTCCTCTTGCACTCTCGCTCGATCTCTCGGATCTTGCTTTCAACCACTATAGCCTTGTCAACCAGCTTCTGGAAGCTCGCGTAGTCATTGTTGAGGAGCTGAACCTGGATCTCATTGTTCAACCCTCTCATGAACAGGTATTGCTTCCTCTGATCTGAGTTGATATCTTCGGGGGCATACCGGGACAGTTGTGTGAACTTGTTGAGATACTCATTCACGCTTCTTTGTCCTTGGCGGAGACCTTCAAACTCCTGTCTCTTGAGCATCATTACACCAGCAGGGATGTAATGAGAGCGGAAACTCTCCTTGAACTCAGTCCAAGTGATCGCCTCCGTGTCCACATGAGCGCTGCATAGGGCATCCCACCAGTCAGCTGCAGCTCCCATGAGTTGGTGCGACGCAAAAAGAACCTTCTCTCGGTCATTGCACTGCACTATGGAAAGCTTCTTCTCCATGGATTTCAACCAGTCGTCGGCCTCCATGGGGTCGTTAGCTTGAGCAAAGGTGGGTGGTCGAGTCCTCATGAACTCACCCAGTCTGTTATGAGCTGGCGGTGGTGGTGGCGGTGGTGCCGGAACGGGCTTGTTGTTGTTGGCCTGTAACTGACCCAAACTTTGGATCATGGTTTGCATAAGTTGATTCAGCAGGGCCATCAACCGTTCCAGGTTGTTCTCACCAGCTCCGGGGTTAACAGGAACTTCATCGTGGCCATCCTCTTGGTTGTCACGGACGTTCCTTCGGCCGGCGTTTCCTCTCACCATCTGTGAGAGAATGAAATAGAATAGAAGGTTAGAAGGTTAGGTAGATCCCCTCAACTATATGCATCAAGGTGGATTGGACTATATATATTAGCCCATATGAGGATGTTAACAAGTGCCGAGGCATCTCACACCTCTTTCTACTTATGTGTGGATATGGACAATGCTTTGAGACTGTAAAAGTCCCAAAAACGTGTATGAATAAAAACTAAAGTTTGAGTTCATATGTGTGGCAAAGACATGAAAAATGGGACTTGCTAAAACTTTTCTTCATGCAAGGTAATACATGGATGAACATCCAACATGAGGTTCACCTTTTTACTTAAAAGTGTTGGACCAATAAGGAGTCAAATACCTCTTTGCATGTGAGTTTAAAATTCAGATTTGAAAATTCAAAGTTCACACATATGGTGACCTAAAAACTTTGAATTAACATGCAGCCATATAGTTAAGTTTTTAGGGAAAAGGTTATCACCAACTTTTCAATTGTAGGGTGGGCTCAAAAAGGAGTTAAAGAGGATAATTTGCAAACTTAAACCAAATTCAAGATTTAGTCTTGCAAATTCAAACTGAATTTGAAGAATTCAAATTCTAGCCCACCTTTTTAAAATTTAGCATTTTGGGGAGTGAAAAGATCAGCTTAAACAGATATTTGGGAGGTACATGTGGAGTGGGACCCACATGTCATTGAGCTAAAAGAGGAAACTTAATCACTAAGTTTTGCTCTCGGTGGGAACTTTTCCCGAGCAGCTTGCGAGCGCCACCGAGCAGCTTGCCGGTGACAGCTCCTGCTGCCGGCCTCCACGCGTTGGCGCCCCAGGGCGGGTTCTCACCGCTTCAGCAACGTTATCTCCCCCTCCTCGGACCAAGCCAACAGCAGTTGCTCCTCTCCTCACGATCAGCAGGGCGCTGTTTTTCCTTCACCGGCGCTGCTCCATTGCCCCTGTCTCCCGGCCAGTCCAGCGCCTCTCCGGCAGGCTCAAGAAGTCACAGAGGTGCGCCAGGAGGTACTGATCATTTGAGTAGGGATTTGCTAAAAACAATCTGCTGTGTTCATAAGAGTCCAGAAACATTTTCAGAAAATGTTTCCCACTTCAAAAATCTGTTCTGAGCAATCCATAGCTCCAAAAATCATAGGAAAATTTAGGCAAGCTCTATGGGACATACTTGGAATTGTAGTTCACTTAGTTGGGCATGAAAATGCACATTACTACAGAATTAATTCTATTGAGTACAAATGCTTAAAGAATTGTTCTGGGAGAACTACCCAAGTAAAAGGGCTGAATTTTGGACCAGATGACTCTCATGTGATCAAAAACTCACATGTAAATTATCAGCCCAATATAAGTCCTGGAACTCCCTGTTCTTATTCTCCATACTTATGTATAAGGGAAAAATACATAAGGGGTATGGTGAGAATTATGGAGGACACAAGTTGACTCCACATTAGCTGCAAGTTGGCAAGCTAAATCCTTAGGTAGTATAAAACCTGCTGTAAAAGTTTTGAGGCCATTGGAGTTCTTGTTCTTCAGTTGCACTCAAATCCTTTCAGTTTGTCTATTATGTTCATTAGAGAAAAGGGTTAGTGTATAGCTAAGGGCCTTAAGGTCAAATTAGTTTAATTCTGTTCTTTGCACGACAGAGGCAAACCAAGCCATGCTTGGTTTTTCCACACAACCTCTGTTCTTAAGAAAGTAATTCTATAACTTCTTTCCATTACATTCCATGAAACATATGCATATGCATTTCAATAGGAACCACAACGAAGGGGACTCAAAGGAGTGATTCATCAAAGTGGATCAAGCTCCGGAGAGTCAAGGGTGGATCTGCAAGGACACTAACTGTTATATACAACTACCCTGCAAAACAGGCAAGCTCCGGTTTGCATTTAACAGCTGTTAAGTTTTTATTTTGTACTCACTTTCGGTCAAGATATGAACTGTGCATTAGGTCTAGTGATTGATACTCCTCTTGCATAGCCAAATGACCCATGGAGTATTGGGTAGGTGTCTTTCACCGTGTAGAACTGCCATGCTTAAGTACGGTTCGGTAGAAGTCGAGTGGTGAGATGCTACTCGCAGATTTAGGGACAACAGGGGCATACGGGATTGGTTCGTAATTGAATTAGCAAGTTAAAAGTTGAGACCGGAAGGTTGCAGGAGCAGCAGGACATAGGGGCCTGGGTGCTGTGGACCTGTCCGTGTCGGTCAAGGACCGATCCGTATGCGGCCCTGTTGAACAAGTTTGAGTTGTGTACCGGACTCATGCTGGCTATATGGGACCCAGTAAACCGATGTACCTCGGGAAGCTGTCGTTGGGACTTTTCAGGTCGCCTCAGGCGGACGGCCGGTGTGCAGTATGTGGGGAATATTCTCATGACATCTCACGTCGGAAGGTGCACCATGAGAGTAGCTACTGTACGGGGCGACTTGATCGATTCAGCGGGGGTGAAACGGGGGAAAGGCTGCCACGTACGACGTCAGTGATGGTTGTTGTAGGCAACGTCGAGTACGGGCGTACGTGTCGTGTAGTCCGGGTGTTATTGATTCGAATCACCGTCGCTCGCGGAATGGACCGAGCATACTTGTTCTCACAGTCGTGACGTAGTAAGAACTCGCATGAGAAAGGAACTAATCATATTGATGTGAAGTATTATACTAGTGTTGTATTGGATCTCGATGAATAGGCTAGTGCAAACTCGATTCTTTTATGCCATGAGCAATTTACATCGGGGGAAAGCGTTTCTTGTTTGATTGTGGACTCCCGATGTAGCGTGCCCAGGGTTACTTAAAATGCTGCAATTAATACCTGAAAGTAAGGATTCACTTTTAGGCGAGTTAATTATGCTTATGCCATCCTATGTTAGGTTCATAACCTCACTTAGAGTTTCATGTTTAGGGAGACGGTTAAGTCTTGCTGAGCGTTATGCTCACGGATGCTATCCGAGTTGTTTTGCAGGTAATTGACTCGCTGATTATGAGAAGGGGTGCCGATGAGACTCGGGAACCTCCGAGTGCTTACTCTAAGAGCATCCTCGCCGCTGCAGATTGTCTTCGTGTTGCTAGTAAGAAACGTCCGCGGGCTGGACCGTTTCTTTGTTGCTAGTTTAGATATGAGTCGTGAGAGTGATAGTCTTCCGCTGTAGTTTACTCTGATATACTTATTTGTAAAACATTCTTGTACGCTTCCGCAAACTATTTATGTAATATGATGTATGTTCATCGACCCGTGTGCTGTTGGGTGCCGCATAACACGGCACCACCCGACGAGGTCCCGTGGGGCCGTCTCAGCGTGGTATCAGAGCCTCGTTGGGAACAGAGCACGGATTGAGCATCATATTATGTCAAAAACTTAGGATACGGTGAGATAACGGTACTAGGCCCACATAAGGACTACTATTAGCATAATATGTAGGTGGCAAGCTAACCTATTGTTATGTCGGAAAATCGTGCATCTCGGGACGTTTATGTCTTGGGGGGTGCACGTATGCGCTGTCCACCAGTGCGCACAAGCTGAAGGGTGGAGCCCCACGGGTGGCAGGTAACCCGACCCGCTCTAGTATCCTCTACGACTCTTCATGTCGTTTGGGGTATTCGAGCAACGTCTTCCCTGGCGTGCGTGGTGCAATTTGGGAGACCCCGTCACGTGGTCAGTAACGTGAACACGTAGCTCAAGGCGTGCTTGGCTTGAGAACACCTGGGCGAGTGACGACGGCCGGGTGTACAAACTGTTATGAATACCGGGTTCGGTGTGCAGCCGAACCTGATGATTGAGTGTGTTTTATGTAGGTACTAACCACGAAAAACCTTAGTGCGTGTAGAACACGTTTGCGAGTGACCGTTTTAGTGCCACCTAATGATACGTATATGCCGGTGTAATCCGGTTAGGTTTTTCTTTGGTGAGGCAACGTAGTACCGTCATATGTCTTACGGTGCATCGTCACCGTACTACACTGGATAGTATTCTTACCTATGAAGAAATCATTCATGACTAACTTTCAAACTAAAAATGGATGTGATAAAGCACATGTTAGTTACTGAACTCTTCATTTGAACTAAGTTTCAAAGAAGAGAATTACGAGGCTTCTTTTGATCTCAAAAACAGAGTGCTCTGTCCTGGCAGAAGTTTTTCCGAACTTTAACAGAGCATAACTCTGATTAGTTTGACCCAATGGAAGTGTTTGATACAGTTCTGGAAAGTTTATTAAGTGCTCTACAACTTTTCTGTAGAACTCCAGAGCCAAATCCGACACCAACTTGGTTGAACGTCCAGATGAATGCAAACTGTTCAGAAAACAGAGCAGCTGCAGACTTCTCTGGATGTTGCTGTAAATTAGCCGTCACAGTCTGTAGAAAATTTCTAAGGGTCATATGATACACCGTTGGAAAGGTTAGGAAATTTGCAACGATTTTGTAGTTCATAGTTTGTTCAGAATTGTACCCCAGTTGTATGTAAAACTGTGATGAAAACAGCCACATACAAAGGAGGTGCTGGCAAATTTTAGCCAGAAATTCTGTCAACTTTGAACAATCCTAACTTCTGTTTCAGAAATGATCTAGGGGCATGTGAGTACTCGTTGAAAATATACTGAAGTTAACTTTAACTTTGGTATTCAACTTGAGTTATGAAAATGCTAATAAATGGATCAAATTCTGGGTTAAGTACAGAAGGGTCTGTTTTGTACGGAATGAGGGACTGGATATGTTGGCTTTAGAAAGATGTGTAAACATGAAATTTTGTTATGCTTACATAAAGTTTTAGCATGTTCATGTTTTACATACTTTCACATACTGCTAGATCAAGTGGTGACTCCCCTCAAAATTATGCTTTTGCAGTATGGTGCGTACTCATTCTCCGAGTAGGGTTGATAGTTCTCGTCAAGACGATGATGACTCGACTCCACCACGGGCACCGCCATCAACGGTATGGGCGGATGTCATGGCTCAGATGGTCGAGTCAAGTCAAGAGAACACAAGACTACTCCAAGCCTTGGTACAACAGGGCTTACTCCAGCGTGCACAACAGGACGTTCCACCTCGGAACGCCTACTTGGATTTCTTGGCGACACAACCGCCAATCTTCACGGAAGCCCATGAACCAGTGGAAGCTGATCAGTGGCTTCGAGTTATGGAGTCCAAGTTTGGGGTGTTTGAGTGCGACGAATATCAGAAGGCATCATTTGCAGCTCAACAGCTCCATGGAGCCGCCGGAAATTGGTGGTTTACGTATCTCGCCACCGTTCCGGAAGGCCATCAAGTGGAATGGACGGAATTTCGTGAAGCATTTCGTGCTCGTCACATTCCTATGGGTTTTATCAAGGCCCAACAGCAAGAATTCAGAAACTTGAAGCAGGGGGACATGAGTGTCCTTGATTATGTCCGAAGATTCAACCTTCTGGCACAATACGCTCCTGCTTATGCGACGAGCGAAGCTGCAATGTGTGACTACTTTTTCTATGGCTTGAGTGCCATACTAAAAGAGAAGTTAGCTTTGTTCAATCAAGGCAGTTACACCGAGTTGATCAGTGCTGCTCTGCTGCAAGAACAAGCGACACTTGAGTGTCAAGCAGAGAAGAGGGACCGGGAGGATGTGCAAGAAGACACACCAATCGTTCCTCGTAAATACCGTGTGGTGTATCACACACCATCCGAGGAGATATGGCAAGCACCAGGGAGATCAACTCCGTACAGATTTCCTGCTCAAGAATCTTATCTTGAAGCAGCGCCATTTCCGCAGCAACGAATGATACCTGTTGCATCATTGCTGCAGCCAAGTGCCTCAACTTCTCAACCACAAGTCAACGAAGAACCGGGGAAACCTCCGTGTTCTTATTGCCACCGTTTTGGGCATTTTAGGCAGGAATGCCGGGAGAAGTTGGTAAACACCAGACAGCCATCATCATCAGGTGGTATGCCGCCACCTGCTCCAGTCAACATAACAGCATTGCAATCCGGGAGTGTGCAACATCTTGCGATTGAGGATGTCCCGGAGGGAGCACCGGTGTTAGCGGGCATGTTTACTCTCAAGGACGTGCCCGTATTGGTACTTTTTGATTCAGGTGCAACCCACAATTTTATCAGCAAAACATGCGTGGATCAGCACCAAATATCCACCAATACTCCCACAACGAGTTTTCTCATACGTTCACCGGGAGGAAATATCTCTGCCAATCAGATTGTGTCCCGAGCAGCTTTGTGTTTGGGCGGAAAAATATACCCAACATCGCTGATTATGTTGGATAGGCAGAAGATAGACATTATATTGGGGATGTCTTGGTTAAATCGTCACGGTGCCGTTCTCAATATCGGTAACCGGACTATCCAGATTGACTCGCCGATTCACGGACAGCACACGCTGTTTTTAGACAGCGAAGATCCAGATAGGGTAGAGGCCTACCACACGGAAGCGCTGAAGATTGAAGATATTCCGGTGGTACGTGATTATCCCGACGTATTTCCCGATGACTTACCGGGCATGCCGCCCGAACGGGACGTCGAGTTCAAAATTGAACTGGCACCGGGAACGACGCCTATTTCACGAAGGCCTTACAAGATGGCACCTAACGAGCTAGCGGAGTTGAAAGAGCAACTGAATGAACTCATGAGCAAGGGTTTCATACGACCAAGTTCTTCACCTTGGGGTTGCTCAGCGCTGTTCGTTAAGAAGAAGGACGAAACACTACGGCTATGTGTTGATTATCGTCCCCTCAATGCGGTCACGATCAAGAACAAGTATCCTTTGCCCCGCATTGACATTCTGTTTGATCAACTTGTGGGTGCAAAGGTATTTTCGAAGATGGATCTTCGGTCGGGCTATCATCAAATCAAGATCCGACCGGAGGACATACCGAAGACAGCTTTCTCGACGAGATACGGACTCTACGAGTACCTCGTCATGTCATTTGGGCTAACCAACGCTCCGGCACACTTTATGTATTTGATGAATTCTGTGTTCATGCCGGAACTAGACAAGTTCGTCGTGGTATTCATCGACGACATATTGGTTTACTCCAAATCTGAAGAAGAGCATGCTGAACATCTGCGCATTGTGCTACAACGGTTGCGGGAGCACCAATTGTATGCCAAGTTCAGCAAGTGCGAATTTTGGATTGATCGAGTGCCTTTCCTAGGCCATATCATTTCAGCAGAGGGCATTGCCGTGGACCCCAGCAAAATTGAACAAGTGCTGAAGTGGGAATCTCCCAAGTCAGTCCACGAGGTCCGAAGTTTCCTAGGTTTAGCAGGGTATTATCGGAGGTTCATTCCGAGCTTCTCAAAAATTGCTAAACCAATGACGGAGCTGCTGAAGAAGGGCACTAAATACATGTGGAATGCAGCATGTGAAGCCGCATTCAAAACTCTGGTGAAACATCTCACAACGGCTCCAGTTCTTGCTCAGCCAGACACGACGAAGCCATTTGATGTATACTGTGATGCATCCGGCATCGGTCTCGGCTGTGTTCTGATGCAAGAAGGGCGTGTAGTCGCCTATGGGTCTCGTCAACTGCGAAACCACGAGCAGCATTATCCAACTCACGATCTTGAGCTTGCTGCTGTGGTGTTGGCGTTAAAGATGTGGAGGCATTACCTACTGGGTAATCTTGTTCACCTCTACACCGACCACAAAAGCCTGAAGTATATCTTCACGCAGAAGGAGCTAAATATGAGACAACGGAGATGGTTGGAGCTCATCAAAGATTATGAAATTGAGATCCACTATCATCCAGGAAAAGCAAACGTGGTTGCCGACGCGCTGAGTCGGAAGGCCCATGTTCACAACTTAGCGGCTGCTGAATTAGAAGACGAAGAACCAAGCCTCCGTGTCATTCCGTATGGTGCGCTTTATAATATCGCGCTCATTCCCACAATCCGCGAAGAGATTGTTGAGGCTCAAAGAAGAGACAGAGGCATGTCTCACATACGGAGAAGACTGGACAACGGAGAGGTGAAATGTTTCCGGAAGGATGAGAACGGTACGATATGGTTTAACGACCGTATAGTGGTACCGCGTAATATGAAACTCCGGAAGAAGATCTTGGATGAAGCCCACCTGTCTAAGTTTTCCATTCATCCCGGAAGTAACAAGATGTACCAAGATTTGAAACAGAAATTTTGGTGGACGAGGATGAAGAGGGAGGTTGCTAAATACGTATCCGAATGCGATACGTGTAGACGGGTCAAGGCTGATCATATGCGGAAAGCCGGACCGCTACAACCTTTGAAGATTCCGACGTGGAAATGGGAGGATGTGAGTATGGACTTCATCGTCGGATTACCGCTCACATCCAGGAAGCATGACTCGATATGGGTGATTGTCGACCGGTTGACGAAATCAGCTCATTTCATACCGGTGAACACTCATTATCGAGCAAGACAATATGCGGAGTTATTCATCTCCAGAATTATATGTTCACATGGTGTTCCAAAGACCATCATTTCAGATCGAGGTGCGCTGTTTGTTGCTCGATTTTGGGAGCAGCTGCATGCCTCGTTGGGCACCAAGTTGATTAGGAGCTCCGCATATCACCCTCAAACTGATGGACAAACTGAGAGGGTGAATCAAGTGCTCGAGGACATGTTGAGAGCGTGTGCCATCCACCACGGTAGGAATTGGGACGATCACCTACCGCTGGCGGAGTTTTCATACAACAACGGTTATCAAGCGAGTATTAAAATGGCACCGTATGAAGCTCTCTATGGCCGGAAGTGTCGCACACCACTGAATTGGTGTGAGTCCGGCGAAAGAGTTCTGTTTGGGATTGATCTTGTCAACGAAGCCGAAGACCGAGTTCGGTTGATACAAGAGAACTTAAAGGCTGCCCAATCCCGACAGAAGAGCTACGCCGATCAAAGGCGTAGGCCATTACATTTTGACGTCGGAGAACCCGTTTATCTTCGTGTATCCCCGATGAAGGGAATTCACCGGTTCGGTGTAAAGGGGAAGCTCGCTCCCCGTTTTATTGGTCCTTTTGCTATCACGGAGAAGTGCGGACCCGTAGCCTACCGGCTGGAGTTACCAGCAAGTCTAGCGGGTATTCATGATGTATTTCATGTATCACAGCTGCGGAAGTGCCTCAAATTCACCGCTGCTGTGCGCACTGAGGACATCGACGAATTGAAACCGGACCTGACCTACACCGAGCGACCGGTCCAGATTTTGGATGAAAAGACCCGGGTAACCCGGAACCGGACGATCAGATTCTTCAAGGTGCTGTGGAGTAATCACACCGCGGAAGAGGCGACGTGGGAAAGTGAAGATTATCTCCGCACCAACTACTCGGAACTTTTATCTTTGTACAGTTTGTAATTACCTCTCCCGTCTCGTTCCTCTTTTGTAATCTCGGGACGAGATTCTTTTAAGGGGGGAGGAATGTAAAAGTCCCAAAAACGTGTATGAATAAAAACTAAAGTTTGAGTTCATATGTGTGGCAAAGACATGAAAAATGGGACTTGCTAAAACTTTTCTTCATGCAAGGTAATACATGGATGAACATCCAACATGAGGTTCACCTTTTTACTTAAAAGTGTTGGACCAATAAGGAGTCAAATACCTCTTTGCATGTGAGTTTAAAATTCAGATTTGAAAATTCAAAGTTCACACATATGGTGACCTAAAAACTTTGAATTAACATGCAGCCATATAGTTAAGTTTTTAGGGAAAAGGTTATCACCAACTTTTCAATTGTAGGGTGGGCTCAAAAAGGAGTTAAAGAGGATAATTTGCAAACTTAAACCAAATTCAAGATTTAGTCTTGCAAATTCAAACTGAATTTGAAGAATTCAAATTCTAGCCCACCTTTTTAAAATTTAGCATTTTGGGGAGTGAAAAGATCAGCTTAAACAGATATTTGGGAGGTACATGTGGAGTGGGACCCACATGTCATTGAGCTAAAAGAGGAAACTTAATCACTAAGTTTTGCTCTCGGTGGGAACTTTTCCCGAGCAGCTTGCGAGCGCCACCGAGCAGCTTGCCGGTGACAGCTCCTGCTGCCGGCCTCCACGCGTTGGCGCCCCAGGGCGGGTTCTCACCGCTTCAGCAACGTTATCTCCCCCTCCTCGGACCAAGCCAACAGCAGTTGCTCCTCTCCTCACGATCAGCAGGGCGCTGTTTTTCCTTCACCGGCGCTGCTCCATTGCCCCTGTCTCCCGGCCAGTCCAGCGCCTCTCCGGCAGGCTCAAGAAGTCACAGAGGTGCGCCAGGAGGTACTGATCATTTGAGTAGGGATTTGCTAAAAACAATCTGCTGTGTTCATAAGAGTCCAGAAACATTTTCAGAAAATGTTTCCCACTTCAAAAATCTGTTCTGAGCAATCCATAGCTCCAAAAATCATAGGAAAATTTAGGCAAGCTCTATGGGACATACTTGGAATTGTAGTTCACTTAGTTGGGCATGAAAATGCACATTACTACAGAATTAATTCTATTGAGTACAAATGCTTAAAGAATTGTTCTGGGAGAACTACCCAAGTAAAAGGGCTGAATTTTGGACCAGATGACTCTCATGTGATCAAAAACTCACATGTAAATTATCAGCCCAATATAAGTCCTGGAACTCCCTGTTCTTATTCTCCATACTTATGTATAAGGGAAAAATACATAAGGGGTATGGTGAGAATTATGGAGGACACAAGTTGACTCCACATTAGCTGCAAGTTGGCAAGCTAAATCCTTAGGTAGTATAAAACCTGCTGTAAAAGTTTTGAGGCCATTGGAGTTCTTGTTCTTCAGTTGCACTCAAATCCTTTCAGTTTGTCTATTATGTTCATTAGAGAAAAGGGTTAGTGTATAGCTAAGGGCCTTAAGGTCAAATTAGTTTAATTCTGTTCTTTGCACGACAGAGGCAAACCAAGCCATGCTTGGTTTTTCCACACAACCTCTGTTCTTAAGAAAGTAATTCTATAACTTCTTTCCATTACATTCCATGAAACATATGCATATGCATTTCAATAGGAACCACAACGAAGGGGACTCAAAGGAGTGATTCATCAAAGTGGATCAAGCTCCGGAGAGTCAAGGGTGGATCTGCAAGGACACTAACTGTTATATACAACTACCTTGCAAAACAGGCAAGCTCCGGTTTGCATTTAACAGCTGTTAAGTTTTTATTTTGTACTCACTTTCGGTCAAGATATGAACTGTGCATTAGGTCTAGTGATTGATACTCCTCTTGCATAGCCAAATGACCCATGGAGTATTGGGTAGGTGTCTTTCACCGTGTAGAACTGCCATGCTTAAGTACGGTTCGGTAGAAGTCGAGTGGTGAGATGCTACTCGCAGATTTAGGGACAACAGGGGCATACGGGATTGGTTCGTAATTGAATTAGCAAGTTAAAAGTTGAGACCGGAAGGTTGCAGGAGCAGCAGGACATAGGGGCCTGGGTGCTGTGGACCTGTCCGTGTCGGTCAAGGACCGATCCGTATGCGGCCCTGTTGAACAAGTTTGAGTTGTGTACCGGACTCATGCTGGCTATATGGGACCCAGTAAACCGATGTACCTCGGGAAGCTGTCGTTGGGACTTTTCGGGTCGCCTCAGGCGGACGGCCGGTGTGCAGTATGTGGGGAATATTCTCATGACATCTCACGTCGGAAGGTGCACCATGAGAGTAGCTACTGTACGGGGCGACTTGATCGATTCAGCGGGGGTGAAACGGGGGAAAGGCTGCCACGTACGACGTCAGTGATGGTTGTTGTAGGCAACGTCGAGTACGGGCGTACGTGTCGTGTAGTCCGGGTGTTATTGATTCGAATCACCGTCGCTCGCGGAATGGACCGAGCATACTTGTTCTCACAGTCGTGACGTAGTAAGAACTCGCATGAGAAAGGAACTAATCATATTGATGTGAAGTATTATACTAGTGTTGTATTGGATCTCGATGAATAGGCTAGTGCAAACTCGATTCTTTTATGCCATGAGCAATTTACATCGGGGGAAAGCGTTTCTTGTTTGATTGTGGACTCCCGATGTAGCGTGCCCAGGGTTACTTAAAATGCTGCAATTAATACCTGAAAGTAAGGATTCACTTTTAGGCGAGTTAATTATGCTTATGCCATCCTATGTTAGGTTCATAACCTCACTTAGAGTTTCATGTTTAGGGAGACGGTTAAGTCTTGCTGAGCGTTATGCTCACGGATGCTATCCGAGTTGTTTTGCAGGTAATTGACTCGCTGATTATGAGAAGGGGTGCCGATGAGACTCGGGAACCTCCGAGTGCTTACTCTAAGAGCATCCTCGCCGCTGCAGATTGTCTTCGTGTTGCTAGTAAGAAACGTCCGCGGGCTGGACCGTTTCTTTGTTGCTAGTTTAGATATGAGTCGTGAGAGTGATAGTCTTCCGCTGTAGTTTACTCTGATATACTTATTTGTAAAACATTCTTGTACGCTTCCGCAAACTATTTATGTAATATGATGTATGTTCATCGACCCGTGTGCTGTTGGGTGCCGCATAACACGGCACCACCCGACGAGGTCCCGTGGGGCCGTCTCAGAGACGTCCCACAACTCACTCTAAACACACAATCATAAACAATCATCACAAGACCTCATACAACTCCTAGTCAAGGCTTGTTCAATGGAGGTCCTATATGGCTTAGGGTGTTACCAATCTGTGATCCAACTATGGCCTTTCCTAGGCTTGTATCCTATGTCAGCGTGGCTTAGCGACTAATCTGTGTCTGATACCAATCTGTGATCTATCTAAGCGTGTAACCTACCGTCAACCCGTGGCTCTGATACCAGTCTGTGACGCCCTCAATTCTGTGGAAAACCACGGAACCGAGAACTGATGCATATGTGTGCCCAGGATGTTCATCACACATATACACATCATCCACAAACTGAATTTCAGAATATATATGACCACGAATAACAGAGTTTATTATAATGCGTCATGAGTCTTGGACTCGTGCTCACAGTGGAAGTCTTAATCTAACAGTGGAAGTCTTTTATTCTAGCAGCGGAAGTCTTCTAACTAATACGGAAGCAATTCTAAGCAGTAGCGGCTCCATCTCTACTCCATCCCCACAGGCAAGGTTGAGGAAAGATTACACGCCTAATGCTCCACTTGGTCTTCATAGTAATCTTCTCCTGTTGCTGATGATGAAATAATAATGCAAGTTTGAGTACAATGATGTACTCAGCAAGTGCGGAAAAATATGATATGTAGCTCACAACAAGGTAGGTATAAAAAGACTCATTGCAGAAAGAAAAGTTATTTATAAAAACCATGATAAAACAGCAATTATCTTTAAGCGAATGTAATCCCAACATGTACTAAAATACCAATCATACCTCCGTTATGTTCATTACCTTCCATGTCCCAACCAGACATTAATCAACCTCATTCTTGCTCACAAATACCTTCTCGTATTCGCTACCATCTCACGAATACCATCTCGTATTCGCTACCATTTCATTTCATAAACAATTCTGCCTCACACCAAGATCAATCTCGTTGCAATGACTCAACAGTCATGCAACCAATCTTATCACCCGGACTCAACAGTCCCGAAAACCAAACCAAAACAAAACCATCCAAAACCATCCCAAAATAACCATCCAACTAATCATGGAAGTTGGCTAGGCGCTCGTGACCGTAAGCTCGTCTATCATGATAGTTTTAGACTCAGAAGAGTTTGCACCTCTTTACCCACAAGTTTGTGATTTCGTCACTCGTGGGCGACTGCAAAACCTCCATTATACCAATACACAACCGTCGGTGTATGGCCAAGAGATCACAAAATAGCCTTTACAAAGGGGTTACTAGATGTATGGACTCACTAAGGTTTCACCGGCAGGCTAGAATCTCCAATTCTCCCACCCACGGGCCCACTCTTATGCCATGCAGTTCCCAGGGCAGTCCTCACTCGACTCCCATTCCCCGCGTCTTCCACGGTCCATAACAATCTAGCAACTTACCTAATTAGTCAGCTAAGCTGCACCCATACTTGGCCTTGTGGTGGTACCGTTATCCTGGCATGTGCTCGCATGAACCGGTCCTTAGGTCTACGGCAAGTAAACAACCATCTCATGCTACCTCATTCACAAACCCAGTTTTGCCTAGATCTCCCTCCGATTCATGTTCATTAACAACATCAGTTTTTCTCATTATCTTTACGAGTGCAGTTAGCTAGACACATCTATCTTGCTTCCCAATCCCATGGACTCAGCGAAGCATAAAGCAAAAAACCATAGCCGACTCATAAACTTCCCTGGCGACAAGGGTGGTTTAACCAAAACTAGTAAACTTCTATAAAAGGGTTTTCCATCATATTTGACTCAGCACACACACCTTTTCGCAAAACAAAACAATTTCCCAAAACATAGGATCAATATGGTCAAGGGCACTTGCCTTGTTCTGGCTGTTCCGGTTGCTCAAAATCTTGTTGTTGTAGTCCGTCGTAGGTAGCTCCCTGAGCTTGTCCTTCTATATACGATCACGCACATACAAGATTCACAGCAATCAATATCATGCATAAACTTTAACTAGATGTGATGATGCATATGCATGCTATCCTATAATTAGTTTAGATCAGTTTCTACGTGTTCTTGCATGGTTTGCATGGGTTTTATGATAAACAGGGTTGTAGAGATCAATTGTGAACGTAGCAATGATCTTGACTTTAGATTAAATCGATCAACAAATGATCTGTCACACAAAAAAGCTTCTGTTCGAAAGGAATTTAAGAACAGATGCAAATAAAATGCGATGATGTCGTAAGGTAGTATTGGAGACCTACCTTATGTTCTTCTTTGTCTCGGTGTCCTTCTCCTATCAGACAGATCGTTGGGGCTCTCTTCCGGCGATCTCTCTCGACCAAACTCCTGCGATGGGTTTACTCAGCGAGTTGGGGCTAGGGCTCTGAGTCGTCGGCTCAGGAGGTGGAAAAGAAGTTCGTAGTTTCGGCCAAGGATTCTGGGTTCTATTTATAATCGGGAGAAGAAGAGCCCTAATCTGATTGTATTTCGAATAAGAGTCCTATTCAGATTGTCGTTGAATCTTAACAACTTATCTTTAGTTGATTTGGTCCGGTAACATTGTGGAATTCATGTCGGTTTCCTCTCCTGTACCGGTATTTCCACGCGTACAGAATCCAAAACCGCGCCAGAACTCGTTACTTCTGTGGTAATGAGCTCCGGAAGCTCCACGTGTCCACCAGGGCCAGGTCTCCCCTTTTCCGCAGAGACGAGCTCCGGTTGTGCCTCGTGTCAAGCGAGCGAGACATCCCTCTGCTTCGGAGGTGAGCTCCACGTGCGCCACGTATCCTGGCGGTCGGGACCTCCTCTCTATTCGGAGGTGGCTCCGCGCACGCCACGTGTCAGTGCCGCACTTTCCCTCTCTCCGGATGTGGCTCCGGGTGTGCCACGTATCCTAACAGCGCCAGACTTCCTTTCTTCTCAGAGACGAGCTCTGAGGTTAACACGTGTCCAACAGTGACGGACCTCCCGGAGATAAGCTCCGGCGGTGACACGTGTCCAATAGAACTGGACCTCTCGGAGGTGAGCTCCGAGATCGACATGTATCCCGCGCGACTGGTCCTCTGATTTCCGCGGTGACTAGCTCCAAAGATGACACATGTCCTGCGGCTGGCCTTGCTTCTCCGCAGAGGCTAGCTCTGGGGGCAACATGTGTCCCACGGGGTCGGACCTCTCCCCCTTTTTGTGGAGATGAGCTCCGAAGGCGCCACGTGGCCAGCGGGCCACGGGAAGTGTCTTCGGCGCTCTTGGTGAACTGGATTTTTGCTCTTTTTGGCTATCTTTTTAATTCTTTCTCTGTCCCCTCTTCTTTTTAAAATGTTTTCTCTACATGAAACATAAATACATGCAGAAACCAAAAATAAGGGTGTCACAGTGTGCCAAAAGCATTGGCCGCACCTACCAGGGGGGCACTACGGGGACTGCACAAGGGAAGACCGGAGCACCCGGCGGTACTGAAGCCCCAGGGCTTCTCAAGACCGGAGCTCCCGACTCCAACCCAAGACTAGAAGAGCCGGACCTCGCCCCCCCTCCGTGGGGGCGAGCTCCGAAGGCGCCACGTGTCCAGCAGGGCCGGAGCTCCCCTTCTCCTCGGAGGAGAGCTCTGGGCCTGCCACGTGGGCAGAAGATCCAGACCTCTCCCCCCCACGGGGGGAGCTTCGAAGGCGCCACGTGTCCAGTAGGGCCGGAGCTCCCCCTCTCCTCAGAGGAGAGCTTCGGGCCTGCCACGTGGCCAGAAAGGCCGGACCTCGCCCCCTTCACAGGGGCGAGCTCCGAAGGGCCCTTGGGTCCTTATGTCAACAAGGGCCCGAGGAAGGTGTCTGTGCAAGCTTCGAGATCGGTGGAGACCTCCCGGGACCTTACGGAGCTAAGGACTCGGGCAGGACATGCCAAGAAAAGAAGACGAAAAACACAAGCACACAAGACAAAAGTCTGTTCATTCAAAAGCTCCATGAGCTGGATTACAGACACAAAAAACAAAAAAAAACTACAAGGCCCTCCAGCTACAAGTGCGAGCGCCTAGGAGTCCCCGGCCTCCCGCTGGAACCTAGATGCGACAAGGGCGGCGATGTCTCTGACTCCGGCCCTGGCGACCTCTTCCTGCTCAGCGACAGGGCCCTGCACCATCGGCTCAAGAGAAACGGAGGAGTCCCAGCTCCGGAAGCACGTCAGCACGTGCACGGCGACCTCCTTCGCCAAGCTCCTCCCCTCGGCCTCAAGCTCGTCGGAGATCACGGCCTCCAGCCTCTCCAACTTGGCGCCGATGGACTCGATCGCTGGGATCGCCTGGACTACCTCTTCTGCCGGAGCCCCCGTCCTCACGGGGCTGAATCCAAGAGGCACCAAGGCAGACTCCGCCTGGCCGACGAAGTCCCAGACTGCTTGGGCCTCGATGGTCCGCGAAGCTCGGAGCTGCTCCACCTCCTGGCGAGCCGCCTGCAGAGCGCCATACCCTTCCCTGGCGAACCTCCTCTCCTTTGCCGCGAAGTCCCGGGCGAGCCTCTCCAACTCCGACGCCCGGAAGTCAGCAGCAAGCTCCTAGTCCAGCACTGCCTGGCGGTCCTGGGTAACTTGCTCCTCCCTTTCGGCCAAGGAAGCCTCCCGGAGCTCCAGCTCTCTGGCCCTGGCACTCAGGTTGCTTGCGCCTGCCTCCAGCTGCTCGGCGACCTTCTTCTCCTTGGCCGCCACGGCTCATTCCCGCTCCGTGACGGCGCACTCGCGACGCACCAGCTGCAGCCGCATCTCCTCGTTGGCATCGGAGCGGGCCTGGACACTGTCATAAGCCTCGCGGGCCTCCTGCATAATCCGCCAGGTCTCGGCGTCCAGGTGGTCCACGGCTCTCCTCTGCACTTTGAGGAGCTCCTCCTCGACCTCTTCGGTCCGCAGCTTTAAGAGCCGCCCCCAGCCGCGGAGGCAGTCCCTCTCATCCGCCAAGGCCAACCGCTTGCACTCCAGCGCAGCCTGGACCTGTCGGACGCTGGACTAGGGGAGCTCCAGTGCGTCTTCCAGGGGCAGCGGGGCGGCAGAGGCTGAAGCCGCGCCGCGGACCTCCTCCATGACGTCATCGTCCAACGGAGAAGACTCCGGCACCGCAGCTTCCACGGAGACCGCGACGATGCGCCGGTCAGGAGAAGACGGCGCTGAAGCAGAGCCAGTCCCGACGCGCCCCTGCTCGTCACCCGCCTGAGGGCCTGCATCAGCTCCTCCCGCTTCAGCACCCGAAGTCTGGTCGCCGCCAGCCGGATCCGCCAACTCTTCATCAACAGCCAGCTCCCGAGCTGGCGAAGGAGGAGGAGTGGGCGCCGCCACCGCCACAGGTGCAGGTTCTGCCGGGCCAGAAGGATGAGACATCTGGACCTCCACGGGGGCCGGTGAAGCTGCCGCAGCATCCTGACGCTGTGGCACTGGGCCCCTGCCAACCGGAGGTGGCCAGGGAACAGGCGCGTCACCGGCAGCCGAAGAATCCCTGCAAGCACAGAGAGCTCTCAAGACAAGAAAACAAAGTATGCAAGTGCTGAGATCCGGTGAGTGCAAACTTACTGAGGAACGCGAACACTCCAACAGGCATGGAGCCTGGCTTCCGAGCCGGGGCAGGGCCGCCGGAGCCTGCCGTCGCCGCCGGGGCCTGCGCTGAAGGCACCTGGACCGGTGGAGCAGGGGGTGCTCCCGGAGCCCTCCTTGGAGACGGAGCAGCGGAGCTCCCGCCGGCAGCACTTCTGGCGCCGCTTTCCAAACCAGCCCCTGAAGCCCAGGGCGCCTGTGTCCCTGGATGAGCCCCGGCTGTGCTCCCTCTTGCACCGCCGCCTGCCGAGCCTGCAGCAGCGAGACTCGACGACCTGGGCGCCAGAGCCCCTGGCTCAGCCCCGGACACCGCAGCACTGGAGTCCCTCCTCGGAGCTCCACCATCTGTGGAAGGAGGGTGGGACACCCAGGGCTCCTCCGACCGCCGCTGTCCAAGAGGAGTCCCGTCGGCGTGGAAGACCCGAGGCCTCTTGGGGTCGCTGCCCGACAAGCCGTTGCCTCCCGATGAAGAGCGCGGGGGGACTCCGGTCCCCTGGCTCGGCGCGAACGACGCCTTCGGCGGAGACCGGGAGCGCTTCCTCTTCGGCGAACTGGATGTCGGCTCCTTCCCCTTCCCCTTACCGGCAGGCCGAGCTCTGTCGCTCCACGGCGCGGGTTTGGGATCGGCCGACCCCTCGCGCCGTTCTCCGGAACGGTCAACCCTGGGGATCAAGATTCCACGGAAGGCATCTTCGACCTGGCGCACGGCGATCCAAATATCGTCCAGCGTCGGCATCTCCCGCAGCAGCTTCGCCCTCCACGTCAGATCCATGAAGAGAGGGACGCAGGCAGCTGGGAATGTTAGGGAGCCGCCATCGATGAAGTCACTGCTTACCCTCATCACCATCTCCCACAGCAGCTCGACGGATGGATCAGAGCCTAGACCCGTCTCCAGCCTGGTGCAGTCGTGCTCGCCGGACGGCTGCACTGTTGCAGTGGTGCAAGGCGGTGCGACAACAAGTCCGCCAGCACCATCAGGGATGTCAGCCCCTAATCCGCCAAGAACTGGATCCGCTCCAGAACTGGCGCGTACTCTGGCTCCAGCTCCTGGCTCTCCTCCGAGAAGCGACATCCGGTGAATGGAGCATCAGTCGGCAACTGGAGGCGATCGTGCTCATCGGTCTTCACTATCACCCAGTCGTCCCTCCAGCCTTCCCACCTCGAGGCGCTGAAGGGCAGAAGGTACCCGGAGACCTTCGGATCCTTGCAGCGGTGCTCGAAGTAGTAGGCGCCCAGTTGATTCTTCGAGCCACGCCTAGTCGTCCGCAGCACGAAGAAGTGACGGAAAAGCATCACTGAGGTGCGCACCCCCACGAACATCTCACAGAAGTGCACGAAGACGGCGGCCATAGCGAAGGAGTTCGGGGAGAGGTGATGAATCTGGAGGCCGTACATCTCCAGCAGAGTCACGAAGAAAGAAGAAATCGGCGGGATAAACCCCGCCAAGGCGTAGGCGGCAAAGAAGACGGTCTCCCCCCTCTCAAGACGCAGGGGGAGAGATCCCCGCCGAAGACAGCACCTCTGCTCCTCTGAGTGCCATCCCAGCAGCTTGCGCACCGTCCCAAGGTCTTTCGTCCGGGCGATGCGTGGCGGAGGCAAGTTGGAAGCCATCGGAGACGAACAGGCAAGAACTTGGAAGGAAGAGAAGGCTTGGGCGCACGGAAGAATCCGGAAGGCTCAGGTGTAGGGAGATGTGCAAAGGGAAGCCTGCGATGCAGAAGGAATCCCCTTTTAACCTCCCAGAGGCAATTCGAAATGCTTCGTATGCGCCGCTCAGGGTGAACGCCTCAGGTCCAAGCCCCAGCGATAATGACAAGTGGACCCAAGCTGTCCTGCAGAAGCGGTGGACCAAGAAGTCAGCCACTCAAGCGGACAACTCGGGGGATCCTGGCAAGGCGCTGCAACGTGCAGTAGTGCGCTGCGACGTGCAGTAGTGGCAGCCATGGAAACCGGTGCAGTAAAAGCAACTTTCAAAGCAGGAGTCAAGACCCCACGACCTTTCGTTGCCCAGGCAATGGGTCAAGGAAGTTTGAAGAAAGTGCCCGGGATAGGAAAGGTGAAGGCCCCACCTTGGGCTCGTTACCTCCCCCGAGATGGGCCTGGGGGCCACTGTCGGTACCCTCAATACCGGGTACCCCCGCGCACAGGACAAAACCTCCTAAGGACCTCGCCCACTCCACAGGGGTAAGCTCTGAGGGCACCACGTGTCCAGCGGGACCGGACCTCCCCTCACCTCAGAGGAGAGCTCCGGGCCCGCCATGTGGCCAGCAGAGCCGGACCTCACCCCTCCGCGGGGGTGATCTCCGAAGGCTCCACGTGTCCAGCGGGACCCGACATCCCCTCTCCTCAGAGGAGAGCTCCGGGCCAGCCACGTGGCCAGCAGAGCCGGACCTCCCCCCTCCGTGGGGGTGAGCTCCGAAGGCTCCATGTGTCCAGCGGGGTCGGAGCTCCCCCTCTCCTCAGAGGAGAGCTCAAGGCCCGCCACTTGGCTAGCAGAGCTAGACCTCCCCCTTCGCGGGGGTGAGCTCCGAAGGCTCAACGTGTCCAGCGAGGCCGGACCTCCCCTCTCCTCAGAGGTGAGCTCAGGGCCCGCCACGTGGCTAGCAGAGCCAGACCCCCCCCTCCAAGTGGGAGAGCTCCGAAGGCTCCACGTGTCCAGTGGGACCGGACCTCCCCTCTCCTCAGAGGTGAGCTCCAGGCCCACCATGTGGCCAGCAGAGCCGTGCTGCCTGCCCCAGCGTGGTAGGAAGCAGGAGTAAAGATCTGCATTTTCCCAAGACTTGTCATTCAAGACCCGTGCCTTCCCAAGGCGCGGAGACGCGGCGCACGCCTGTTAGGAAGCACTGTGTCCGGTCACAGTCAGGACAGGCGTACAGTGTCAAAGGCTGTACACCAGTAAATATAGCGACAAGACATGCCCTGCCGACCCCGCCATCATCAACCGCTACGCCTAGCTTGCAGCGTGGGTAGGAGGTAGGACGAAGGCTAAGAAGCTACCGCCAGAGACAGCTACCGGCATTTAGTGCAAGATACGGTAGATGGAGGGAAATCACCCCGGGGCCACCTGTCGAGTCCCGGGGCCCACTTTGTAAGCCACCCGAGCCTTGGACTATAAAATGGTCGGGTAGGCAACGTTGCAAAGGGTTCGGCAGTTTGCCACCCTACACTTAGACATTCAGCTCATCCCCAAACTTAACTGCGGTTCTAAGCTTCAAGCAATACACAGAGCAACTCTGCTCCCGTGGACGTAGGGTTTTACGCTTCGGCAGCCCGAACCACGTAAAAATCTCCATGTCAATCCACTTTCAACTCCTTCCTTCATCCACTCCGGCGAGACCCTCGTGAGAGGACTAGCCCCTTCGAAAAAGAACCTCCGCGTGCTGCCTAGAGCAGGCCCGGGGGAAGTGTCGACCGCAGACGCTTCGACAAATAAGTTTGTAAAAGACTTCCACTGTGTTTTTATATCAAATAAAAGTTTGTATGTTGTTCTTAATCTTTTCTTGTGTCCTGTTGGGTACCGCATCGCACGGCACCACCCTCTGCGATCCCGGAGTGGGTGAACCACGGGGTGGTCCCCACATCAACTGTAGGCGAGCCCTTTATGCAAATTCAGCCATCCTTTTTAATCCGTCGTGCATGTAGAGTTTCTTGTTCATGGGAGACGGATCAGTCTTGCTGAGCCTATGTGCTCACGCTTGCTATATGAGTGCTTTTCCTGGTTAACTTCGATGCTTATGAGAAAGTTGTCCGGTGAGACTCGGAGACTTCCGAGTCATTTAACACATGGAGAACCCAGCCGCTGCTGTTGTCTTCATGTTGCTAGCGAGAAGAGTCCGTGGGCCGGACCTCTTCTCGAGTCCTCAGTAGTTATTTGAGCTGATTATTGTCTTCTGCTGTAGTTATTTGATGTAAATAATTTACAAAGAACCTTTATAAGCTTCCGCTTTTGATTTATGTAATACATGTTTCCTTATATGTGTGCTGTTGTGTGCCGCATATCACACCACCACCCAATGTGATCCCTGGGCGAGCGGCACGGCCCCGTGAACGGCTGTCGGGCCCTCTCATCTTCTGCCCATCCAACATAATCAGCGATGTTGGGTATATTTTTCCTCCCAAACATAAAGCAGCTCGGGACACAACCATACTGGCACAAATAATTCCTCCCGGTGAACGTATACGACAACTATTCATGGGAGTATTGGTGGATAGTTGGTGCTGATCCACAGATGATTTGCTGATGAAATTGTGGGTAGAACCATCAATCAAAAAGTATGAGCACGGGTATGTCTTTGATAGAAAACATTCCCGCTAACACCGGTGCTCCCTCCGGGACATCCTCAGTAGCAAGATGTTGCACACTCCCGGATCGCAATGCTGTCACGTCTACTTGAGCACGTGACGGCATACCACCTGATGATGATGGTTGTCCGCTGTTCACAAACTTCTCCTGGCATTCATGAGTAAAATGCACAAAACAACCGCACTTAAAACACGGATGTTTCTCCGGTTCTTCGCTGCCTTGAAGTTGAGAAGTTGAGGTACTTGACTGCAGCAATGAGGCACCAGAAATCACTTGTTGCTGCGGTTGTGGCTGTGCTTCAAGACGTGGTTCTTGAACAGAAAATCTTTGATGAGCCGGTCAGGAGAAGACGGCGCTGAAGCAGAGCCAGTCCCGACGCGCCCCTGCTCGTCACCCGCCTGAGGGCCTGCATCAGCTCCTCCCGCTTCAGCATCCGAAGGCTGGTCGCCGCCAGCCGGATCCGCCAACTCTTCATCAACAGCCAGCTCCCGAGCTGGCGAAGGAGGAGGAGTGGGCGCCGCCACCGCCACAGGTGCAGGTTCTGCCGGGCCAGAAGGATGAGACATCTGGACCTCCATGGGGGCCGGTGAAGCTGCCGCAGCGTCCTGACGCTGTGGCACTGGGCCCCTGCCAACCGGAGGTGGCCAGGGAACAGGCGCGTCACCGGCAGCCGAAGAATCCCTGCAAGCACAGAGAGCTCTCAAGACAAGAAAACAAAGTATGCAAGTGCTGAGATCCGGTGAGTGCAAACTTACTGAGGAACGCGAACACTCCAACAGGCATGGAGCCTGGCTTCCGAGCCGGGGCAGGGCCGCCGGAGCCTGCCGTCGCCGCCGGGGCCTGCGCTGAAGGCACCTGGACCGGTGGAGCAGGGGGTGCTCCCGGAGCCCTCCTTGGAGACGGAGCAGCGGAGCTCCCGCCGCAGCACTTCTGGCGCCGCTTTCCAAACCAGCCCCTGAAGCCCAGGGCGCCTGTGTCCCTGGATGAGCCCCGGCTGTGCTCCCTCTTGCACCGCCGCCTGCCGAGCCTGCAGCAGCGAGACTCGACGACCTGGGCGCCAGAGCCCCTGGCTCAGCCCCGGACACCGCAGCACTGGAGTCCCTCCTCGGAGCTCCACCATCTGTGGAAGGAGGGTGGGACACCCAGGGCTCCTCCGACCGCCGCTGTCCAAGAGGAGTCCCGTCGGCGCGGAAGACCCGAGGCCTCTTGGGGTCGCTGCCCGACAAGCCGTTGCCTCCCGATGAAGAGCGCGGGGGGACTCCGGTCCCCTGGCTCGGCGCGAACGACGCCTTCGGCGGAGACCGGGAGCGCTTCCTCTTCGGCGAACTGGATGTCGGCTCCTTCCCCTTCCCCTTACCGGCAGGCCGAGCTCTGTCGCTCCACGGCGCGGGTTTGGGATTGGCCGACCCCTCGCGCCGTTCTCCGGAACGGTCAACCCTGGGGATCAAGATTCCACGGAAGGCATCTTCGACCTGGCGCACGGCGATCCAAATATCGTCCAGCGTCGGCATCTCCCGCAGCAGCTTCGCCCTCCACGTCAGATCCATGAAGAGAGGGACGCAGGCAGCTGGGAATGTTAGGGAGCCGCCATCGATGAAGTCACTGCTTACCCTCATCACCATCTCCCACAGCAGCTCGACGGATGGATCAGAGCCTAGACCCGTCTCCAGCCTGGTGCAGTCGTGCTCGCCGGACGGCTGCACTGTTGCAGTGGTGCAAGGCGGTGCGACAACAAGTCCGCCAGCACCATCAGGGATGTCAGCCCCTAATCCGCCAAGAACTGGATCTGCTCCAGAACTGGCGCGTACTCTGGCTCCAGCTCCTGGCTCTCCTCCGAGAAGCGATATCCGGTGAATGGAGCATGAGTCGGCAACTGGAGGCGATCGTGCTCATCGGTCTTCACTATCACCCAGTCGTCCCTCCAGCCTTCCCACCTCGAGGCGCTGAAGGGCAGAAGGTGCCCGGAGACC
Source organism: Neostapfia colusana (assembly GCA_030760725.1). NCBI lineage: Eukaryota > Viridiplantae > Streptophyta > Magnoliopsida > Poales > Poaceae > Neostapfia > Neostapfia colusana. Next base: position 52,019,597 of record JASWHV010000011.1, read on the forward strand.
TTTGGATCCTTGCAGCGGTGCTGGAAGTAGTAGGCACCCAGTTGATTCTTCGAGCCACGCCTAGTCGTCCGCAGCACGAAGAAGTGACGGAAAAGCATCACTGAGGTGCGCACCCCCACGAACATCTCACAGAAGTGCACGAAGACGGCGGCCATAGCGAAGGAGTTCGGGGAGAGGTGATGAAGCTGGAGGCCGTACATCTCCAGCAGAGTCACGAAGAAAGAAGAAATCGGCGGGATAAACCCCGCCAAGGCGTAGGCGGCAAAGAAGACGGTCTCCCCCCTCTCAAGACGCAGGGGGAGAGATCCCCGCCGAAGACAGCACCTCTGCTCCTCTGAGTGCCATCCCAGCAGCTTGCGCACCGTCCCAAGGTCTTTCGTCCGGGCGATGCGTGGCGGAGGCAAGTTGGAAGCCATCGGAGACGAACAGGCAAGAACTTGGAAGGCAGAGAAGGCTTGGGCGCACGGAAGAATCCGGAAGGCTCAGGTGTAGGGAGATGTGCAAAGGGAAGCCTGCGATGCAGAAGGAATCCCCTTTTAACCTCCCAGAGGCAATTCGAAATGCTTCGTATGCGCCGCTCAGGGTGAACGCCTCAGGTCCAAGCCCCAGCGATAATGACAAGTGGACCCAAGCTGTCCTGCAGAAGCGGTGGACCAAGAAGTCAGCCACAAGCGGACAACTCGGGGGATCCTGGCAAGGCGCTGCAACGTGCAGTAGTGCGCTGCGACGTGCAGTAGTGGCAGCCATGGAAACCGGTGCAGTAAAAGCAACTTTCAAAGCAGGAGTCAAGACCCCACGACCTTTCGTTGCCCAGGCAATGGGTCAAGGAAGTTTGAAGAAAGTGCCCGGGATAGGAAAGGTGAAGGCCCCACCTCGGGCTCGTTACCTCCCCTGAGATGGGCCTGGGGGCCACTGTCGGTACCCTCAATACCGGGTACCCCCGCGCACAGGACAAAACCTCCTAAGGACCTCGCCCACTCCGCAGGGGTAAGCTCTGAGGGCACCACGTGTCCAGCGGGACCGGACCTCCCCTCACCTCAGAGGAGAGCTCCGGGCCCGCCATGTGGCCAGCAGAGCCGGACCTCACCCCTCCACGGGGGTGATCTCCGAAGGCTCCACGTGTCCAGCGGGACCTGACATCCCCTCTCCTCAGAGGAGAGCTCCGGGCCTGCCACGTGGCCAGCAGAGCCGGAGCTCCCCCCTCCGTGGGGGTGAGCTCCGAAGGCTCCATGTGTCCAGCGGGGTCGGAGCTCCCCCTCTCCTCAGAGGAGAGCTCAAGGCCCGCCACTTGGCCAGCAGAGCTAGACCTCCCCCTTCGCGGGGGTGAGCTCCGAAGGCTCAACGTGTCCAGCGAGGCCGGACCTCCCCTCTCCTCAGAGGTGAGCTCAGGGCCCGCCACGTGGCTAGCAGAGCCAGACCCCCCCCCTCCAAGTGGGAGAGCTCCGAAGGCTCCACGTGTCCAGTGGGACCGGACCTCCCCTCTCCTCAGAGGTGAGCTCCAGGCCCACCATGTGGCCAGCAGAGCCGTGCTGCCTGCCCCAGCGTGGTAGGAAGCAGGAGTAAAGATCTGCACTTTCCCAAGACGTGTCATTCAAGACCCGTGCCTTCCCAAGGCGCGGAGACGCGGCGCACGCCTGTTAGGAAGCACTGTGTCCGGTCACAGTCAGGACAGGCGTACAGTGTCAAAGGCTGTACACCAGTAAATATAGCGACAAGACATGCCCTGCCGACCCCGCCATCATCAACCGCTACGCCTAGCTTGCAGCGTGGGTAGGAGGTAGGACGAAGGCTAAGAAGCTACCGCCAGAGACAGCTACCGGCATTTAGTGCAAGATACGGTAGATGGAGGGAAATCACCCCGGGGCCACCTGTCGAGTCCCGGGGCCCACTTTGTAAGCCACCCGAGCCTTGGACTATAAAAGGGTCGGGTAGGCAACGTTGCAAAGGGTTCGGCAGTTTGCCACCCTACACATAGACATTCAGCTCATCCCCAAACTTAACTGCGGTTCTAAGCTTCAAGCAATACACAGAGCAACTCTGCTCCCGTGGACGTAGGGTTTTACACTTCGGCGGCCCGAACCACGTAAAAATCTCCATGTCAATCCACTTTCAACTCCTTCCTTCGTCCACTCCGGCGAGACCCTCGTGAGAGGACTAGCCCCTTCGAAAAAGAACCTCCGCGTGCTGCCTAGAGCAGGCCCGGGGGAAGTGTCGACCGCAGACGCTTCGACAAATAAGTTTGTAAAAGACTTCCACTGTGTTTTTATATCAAATAAAAGTTTGTATGTTGTTCTTAATCTTTTCTTGTGTGCTGTTGGGTACCGCATCGCACGGCACCACCCTCTGCGATCCCGGAGTGGGTGAACCACGGGGTGGTCCCCACATCAACTGTAGGCGAGCCCTTTATGCAAATTCAGCCATCCTTTTTAATCCGTCGTGCATGTAGAGTTTCTTGTTCATGGGAGACGGATCAGTCTTGCTGAGCCTATGTGCTCACGCTTGCTATATGAGTGCTTTTCCTGGTTAACTTCGATGCTTATGAGAAAGTTGTCCGGTGAGACTCGGAGACTTCCGAGTCATTTAACACATGGAGAACCCAGCCGCTGCTGTTGTCTTCATGTTGCTAGGGAGAAGAGTCCGTGGGCTGGACCTCTTCTCGAGTCCTCAGTAGTTATTTGAGCTCATTATTGTCTTCCGCTGTAGTTATTTGATGTAAATAATTTACAAAGAACCTTTATAAGCTTCCGCTTTTGATTTATGTAATACATGTTTCCTTATATGTGTGCTGTTGTGTGCCGCATATCACACCACCACCCAATGTGATCCCTGGGCGAGCGGCACGGCCCCGTGAACGGCTGTCGGGCCCTCTCATCTTCTGCCCATCCAACATAATCAGCGATGTTGGGTATATTTTTCCTCCCAAACATAAAGCAGCTCGGGACACAACCATACTGGCACAAATAATTCCTCCCGGTGAACGTATACGACAACTATTCATGGGAGTATTGGTGGATAGTTGGTGCTGATCCACAGATGATTTGCTGATGAAATTGTGGGTAGAACCATCAATCAAAAAGTATGAGCACGGGTATGTCTTTGATAGAAAACATTCCCGCTAACACCGGTGCTCCCTCCGGGACATCCTCAGTAGCAAGATGTTGCACACTCCCGGATCGCAATGCTGTCACGTCTACTTGAGCACGTGACGGCATACCACCTGATGATGATGGTTGTCCGCTGTTCACAAACTTCTCCTGGCATTCATGAGTAAAATGCACAAAACAACCGCACTTAAAACACGGATGTTTCTCCGGTTCTTCGCTGCCTTGAAGTTGAGAAGTTGAGGTACTTGACTGCAGCAATGAGGCACCAGAAATCACTTGTTGCTGCGGTTGTGGCTGTGCTTCAAGACGTGGTTCTTGAACAGAAAATCTTTGATGAGTTGATCTTACTGGTGGCCACCATATTTCACTGGATGGTGTGCGATACACCAAACGGTATTTACGAGGAACACTAGTGGTGTTGTCTTGCACATCACTCCGGTTCCTCTTTGCTGCTTAACACTCGAGTGCCGTTTGTTCTTACAGAATGGCTGCACTGACAAACTCGGTGTAACTTCCCTTATTGAACAAATCCATTTCTTCCTTAAGACGGCGTTCAGGCCATAGAAGAAGTAATCACACCTTGCAGCTTCGGTCGTCACATAGTCAGGAGCATATTGTGCCAAATGGTTGAACCGTTTGACATAATCGAGGACATTCGTGTCCCCTTGCTTCAACTTCTTGAATTCCTCCCACTTGGTCTTTATAATACCCGTAGGGATGCTGTCGAGCATGGAAAGCTTCATGAAATTCTGCCCATTCTACTTGATGGCCTTCCGGAATGCTGGCAAGATATTCTACCTACCAATTTCCAGCGGCTCCATGGAGTTATTGAGCGGCAAACAACGTCTTATGATGTTCATTACTCTTGAATACTCCAATCTTGGACTCCATAACCCGAATTCACTGATCCGCTTCCACGGGTTCGGTAGCTTCCGTGAAAATTGGCGGTCGAGTCACCGAGAAGTCCAAATAGGCGTTCCGAGGTGGAACGACCTGTTGTGCTCGATGAATTACGCCTTGCTGTACCAAGGCTTGGAGTAATCTGGTGTTCTCATGATTTGACTCGACCACCTGAGCCATGACATCCACCAATACCGTTGATCGCGGTGCCTGCGGTGGAGTCGAATCATCGCCGTCTCGGCGAGAACCTTCTGCCATACTCGAAGAATGAGTACGCACCATACTGCAAAATGATATTTAGAGGGGAGTCAAAACTTGATCTCAGCAGTATGTGAAGATATGTAAAACATGACCATGCTATAATTTTATGAAAGCATAACAGAAATTCATCTTACACATCTCCCTAAAGTAGGCATAATCAGTCCCCTTTTCTATACAGAACATACCTTTCTAAACTTAACCTAGATTTTGATACTGTTAACAGCATTTTCATAACTCAATTTGAATACCAAAGTTAAAGTTAACTTCAATATGTTTCCAACCAGGGCAAAATCACACGGCAAACTGGTTGGATGTTCAGTTGAATGCAAACTGTCCAGATACAGGACAGATGCAAACTTTCTCTGAGCATTTCTGTATTTCATCCATAACTTTCTGTAGAAAAATCCCTAAGGGTCATGTGATACACCGTTGTAAAGGTGATCATGTGTGTTACAATTTTGTAGTTCAGAGTTTGTTCAGAATTATCTTGTATTTTTATGTACAACTGTGATAAAAACAGCCACATTCAGAGGAGATGCTGGCAAATTTTATCCAGAAAATCTGTCAACTTTGAGCAATCATAACTTTTGATCCAGAAATGATCTATGGGCATATAAATATTCGTCTACAGAGAAGTTGTAGAGCACTTAAAAACATTTCCAGAACTGTATCATACACCTCCGTAGGGTAAAGCTACTAAGAGTTATGCTTTGTCAAAGTCCAGCAAAAATTCCTCCCAGAAACAGAGCACTCTGTTTTTGAGAATCTTAGAAGCCTATCAATTCTCTCCTTTGAGTCTTAGTTCAAATGAAGAGCTCCGTAACTAATATGTGTTTTCAGACTTCCATTTTTAGTTGAAAGTTAGTTCATGAATCATTTCTCATAGGAAAGAAGATTATTAAGTGTTGTACGATGTCGATGCACCGTAAGACATATGACGGTACTACGTTGCCTCACCAAAGAAAATCCTAACCAGATTATACCGGCATATACGTCTCCATAGGTGGCACTAAGAACAGACACTCGCAAACGTGTTCTTCTCATAATACGGTTTTCATGGTTAATGTACCTGCATAAACCACACAATCATCGGACTCAGCCGTACAACTAAATCCGGCTCCATAACAGTTTCATAGACCCGTCCATCGTCACTCGCACGGGTATTCTCAAGCCAAACACGCCTTGAGCTATGTGTTCACATTACCAACCACGTGATGGGGTCTCCAACTACTTGCCAGTAGAACACCGGGGACTGGTATTGCTCACATACTCCAAGCGACATGAAGAGTCATAGAAAACATATGAGCGGGTCGGGTTACCTGACAGCTTGTGCGCACTTGTGGAGAGTGCATACACGCACCCCCAAGACATGAAAAGTCCTTAGATTCATTATTTTCCGACATAATGAAGTAAGTTAGGTTGCCACCTTCATACTATGCTAATATAGTAATCCTTATGTGGGCCTAGTACCGTTTTCTCACCGTGTTCTAAGTTTTTATCGTAATACGATCCTTTTTCACTGTGCTATTCCCAATGCGGCTCTGATACTACGCTGACATGGACGCCTTGCCTCGGAGTGGCACCCTCGCCCGAGAATCACATTGGGTGGTGCCGTGCGATGCGGCACCAAACAGCACACATGTAAAGGACATCATATTACATAAACATTTGCGGAAGCTTACAAAGAGTTAACTTTACAAATACTTATCTCGAAATACACTACAGCGGAAGACTAATACAACTCTCACAACTCATAATTAACTTAACATCAAAGAAATTGTCGAGCCCGCGGACGTTTCTTACTAGCAACATGCATAACAAATAGCAGCAGCAAGGTTGCTCATGAGTATCCACTCAGAGTGTTCAGAGTCTCATCGGACAATCGTACTAATAAGCGTAGAGTCAATACCTGCAAAACAACTAGTATAGTATCCGTGAGCATAAAGCTCTGCAAGACTTAACCATCGAACCTAATCATGAAACTCTACATGAGGGTAAAGACATAAACATAGGAGAGCGAATTGCATAAAGAACTCGCCTACATGTTGATCCTTATTTTCAGGTCTTATTAGAAGCAAATTAAGAATAACCTTGGGCACCTCACATCGGGAGTCCACAATCAAACAAGAAACGCTTTGCCTTGATGTAACTTGCTGACGATGGAAATGAATTGAGTTTCCACTAATCTATTCATACAAGGTAACATCACAATGCTAGTATTAACTTCAAATAATAGTGATTAGTTCTTATCTCATGCAAGTTCTTACTACGTCATGACTGTGAGAACAAGTATGCTCAAATATCTGGGAGTGATGGTGATTCGAACCAAAAGACGCCCGGACTACACGACACGTACGCCCATACCCAATGTTGCCTACAGCAACCATCCCAGACTTCGTACGTGGCAGCCTTTCCCAAGTTTCACCTACGTCGAATCGATCTGATCGTCCTGTACAGTAGCCTCACCTCATGGTGCACCTACCGACATGAGATGTCATTAGCGTGTTACCCACATACTCCACACCGGCCGTCTGCCTGAGGTGACCGGAAAAGTCCCAACGCAAGCTTCCCGATGTACATCGGTTTACTAGGTCCCATATAGCCAGCATGCGTCCGGTACACAACTCAAACTTGTCCAACAATGCCGCACACGGATCGGTCCTTGACCGACACGGACAGGTCTAACGCACCCAGGCCTCTATGTCCTGTTGCTCCTACAACCTGCCCGGTCTCAACTTCAACTTGCTAACAAATTTCTGAACCAATCTTGTGTGCCCCTTTTACTCCTATTCATGCGAGTAGCGTCCAACCACTCGACTTCTACCGAATCGTACTTAAGCATGGCAGTTTCTACATGATGGAAAGACATCTACCAATACTCCATGGGTTTCTGGTCATTCAAGAGGAGTACCAAATCATCTAAACCTAATGCACATTTCATATCCTAACCAACAGAGTGAATACAAAGTAAAAACTTAAAAACTATTAAATGCAAACCGGAGCTTGCCTGTTTTGCAGGGGAGTAATATATATAATTAGTTAGTGACCTTCTATCCCATAATCCTCCGAGCTTGGTCCACTGATCCACACTTCAAGGGATGAACTCCGTCGTCATGAACACTACCGACATGTATATGCATGTTTTTTAATGCAAATTAGGTAATTAAAGACTTAAACTTGTTAATAATAGGGGAATTTGTTGGAGTTCTATGAATGAGTTTTGGGTCCCTGTTGTGCAGAGGAATCAAGGAAAAACCCTCTGTCCATAAGTTCTATTCACATGTTCTATGGCTCCCCAATGGACATGTGAGAAGAGCTGAAAAGATTTGAATGAAACTGAAGATCAGGAACTACAATGACTTCAAAATTTTTACAGGAAGTCATACACTACAAATTGACTTAGCTTGTCAAATTGCAGCTAAAGTGAAAAAAAATTGTGTCCCAAATAATTCCCACAAGATTTCCTATGTATTTTCCATATGCATAAGAATGGAGAACAAGGACACGAAGATCTAAGGCTCAATTTAAGATGAAACTTTGCCTTTGAGTTCCTGGTCACAAGAAAGTCTTTTGATCCAAAATTCTGGACTTCTACTTTAGTAGTTACTCCAGAATAATTCCTTAGGCAGTTATGCTAAAAAGCATTAATTCTGAAGTAAGATGCATTTTCATGCCCAATCAAGTGAACTAAAATTTCAATTATAGCTCATAGGGAATTCTTGAATTTTCCTAGGATTATTGGAGCTAAGGATTGCCTAGAATAGATTTTACAAAGAGGAAACATTTTCTGAAAAAGTTTCTGAACAAATTAGTGTACAGCAGATTGAACTCTGCAAATTCCTACACAAATCAAATCCAAATGAGCTGAAAATTTTCCAGATGTTAAATAGTATCCTAAAGAATATTCTAGCAAAATATGGGAAATTTTGGATTAACCAAACTCCCTAAATAATTCTTTTACAGAAAATTTAAAAGCATTATCCACAATTTAATATTGACTTTCATAAAAATGGGGGTTCAATTTTGGATAGATCTTTGCAAACTGAATCTAACCCTATTTGAATCACCCAATTTGGAGTTTCCTACAAAAATATATGAATTTCTAAAGTTGGAGCTAAATCTGGAATTAAATTTCTATTGGAAATCCCAGCTGGTTCCACTGTTTATATCTCGGCCAATGGAATGCGAGCCACACCGGGGCTATGGGGTTATCAGCATGCATCCACACCGGATCGAAAAGCCACAGCAAATCCAAATTTTTTAAACTTCGGTTTCTGACAGCTGGGCCCTGCCCTTTTCTTCAACCTCCCGCCTCTCTCTCGCGCGCGCAGCCCCCCTCCCCCCCTCACCGGACTGAGGCGGCGCCTCGCCGGCCGCACGTTCCCGGCCGCCTCCAGGCTAGAGGATCACCGCCTGAGGGTTTCGGAGGTCGTTAAATCCATTGGTGGTGTGCTCGCGGGCTGCCGGTTGCCGGAAACATGCCGGCGACGTGCGGTGGCCTCGGGACACCATCGGCGCCGATGACTGGTGGTCCTAGCCTGCCAAAAGCTCGGGGAGAAGGCTCTACAGCACCAGTAAAACCTAGGGAAGCTCGGCGAATATGCAAACAAGAGCGGGAACGCCTCCAACTAGATTGTCACCGTGCGCCCGAACCGTGCCACCGGTTTTGCGCTCGGGAAAACTGAATATTGTGCTGTCTACATGTGTTTCCGAGCCAGGTTTTCAAAGAGAATTTGGTCGCCAGCTAGTCTAGCTCATGTGTACAAATGTTCGTGACCTAAGAACGAATATGGAGTGAGAATTTGAAGATTTCGTACCAGCCGTTCAGTTTGCACACGTCGGAGCAAAAACTTCGAATTGGAGCTCGGTCGTCAACGGGTTGATCAACGGGTCGGGGAGAAGCAGCACGGAGGTATAGTGCGTTACTGGGAGTGCTTGCTCGGCCGAGAAAGCCTTCCGTTTGGCCTGTAAATGTGCGCCCCTAGTGGCGGTAGCTTTTGGCCACCTCAAGGAATCTGCGTTCTCGGGTGAGGGAAGCCGGAACTTGCTTGTTTTCGCGCCGAGGAGGTGTAGGATGATCCCTCAGTGCTATTTCATGGTTTGAAGCGGCGCTGTGCACAAGATTTTGCCGATGCTCCAAAACACAGAGGCGGAGGTGAGCGGCCTGGTTTCTTGCGTGAGGAGGAAGCAAAGCTTCGGTTTTGCACTTTGTGAGGAAAACAGTCATGCCAGGGGCTGAGAACGACCATGAGCTGCTTGCTAGCGTGATTGGATCAACGAGGAACGTGGCTCGGTGTTGCACTCGGTGGCACCTGGAGAGTGTTCGGCCTGTGTTCGAGTGGAACAGAAACAGAGGACCCGATGACTTCGGTTGCAAGTTTATGTGGCTCACAGACCAGTGGGGTCCACTCTTTTCTCTCTTCTTATCCTCACAATTATTTCCCCCAAAAGATCTTCATCTGGGTAAATCTACTCAATCTTATATTTATGGAATTTTAAAAGTTACTGGAATTTGAATTACCCAAATTCAGTTTGAATTTTGTCTTGCAAATTTGAATTCAGCTCAAATTTGGAATTTATCCAATTTAACCTTTTTTAGCCCACACTAAAATCAGAAGGTTGCCATCCCAAAATTCCTCAAATTCAAAGGTTTGAGGCTGCATGTGTATTCAAATGTTTGGCAACAATTTGAGGTGAGCATTTTGAGTTCAAAATCTGATTTTTGACCTCCTCCATGCAAAGGAGTAATTCACACATGGTGTTTAAATCCCTATTGTTTCAAAACATTCAAATGAACATTTGAGACCTTTTGATTAACACCCATGTGCACCATCATGTGTATAGAAGTTTTTGTAAGTCCCATTTTCATGAATTTGAAACACATGGCATTCAAGCATTGGTTTATTTCATATAAATTTTTGGGACTTTTACAATGGCACAAACAACTCAAAATCTGACCTTATATTGGACTCTTCAGTCCGAACTCGCAACCAACTCGAAATCAGCTATCTTCTGACCAAAACAACCTGTTTTCCTAATAAAACGCGCATCCGAACCACACGATTCCGACTACAACTCAGATTCACGTCCGAACCGACCTAAAACCAACTTTCTCACATCCGAACATGCTCGAATCACACCACAAACGTGTGACAACCCCCACACATGTTCAAACACCTTCACCAGACCTTGGAACCATGTTGTCACGTCCATGCACTCCCTACACCCGTGCAACACCTTCTAAACACGTTCAACTTTCACTTTTCATTGCCCAAATATGTTGGAATCATGTCACAACCTCGTGCCATCCCTGCACTTGTGCCCATGACTTCCACACATGTTTGCAACACCATTGACACGTCCCAAACATCTTCATATGAACCATTATTGATCCAAACATGCTGTATGACACCTTTGATCGCCTCAACGACAATTCCTAATAAATTTTGTTGTTGAACCTCACTTCTCCCTAAGTTTAGTTTGAGGATCACCATCACCAGCCATGTCTAGACCTCAAGCAAAACCTGCACATGAGCAAACAACAAATTCCTTGCGAGCCCAAGTCCATGACATGACTATGAGCACTTCACACCACAACACTTTGTATGAGAGCCTCAAACAAACATGCTGTTCACAATCAAACCACTAAAACTACCATAAAACCTGAAAAACTCAATCCATAAGAACTAGGCATTCTCTTCTAAATGTCAAAGGCAAGCTTAACACTTCCCATGTCAAACCACACATCAAGCACCACATGAATGCTCAAATCTTTACATGAACCTCACTATAACACTCTATTGCCAATGTATTCAGCACCTAGATCCTACAATCTCTCCTTTGATGAATGCGTTGACAACATCAGCTAAAACAGAACATTGGCTCATTCAGATTTTATTAAATGTTTTGACCAAAAGAAATTTTTCTCTCCCTTTTCTGAAGAAACTCCCCCGCTTAATAAATTCTTCCCCTAAGGATGTTACTCCCCATTGGTAGAATGTGTAAAGCACTTGTGAATGTGCAATGTGTGACCAAATTTCTCCCTCTTTGACAATGTATTCATCAATATACAATAGAGAGAAATTTTAAATCTGATATGAGCATAATTTGACATACATATAGAACAGAGCTCATCCAAGCAATACTATCAAGTAACTTACACTATCACATCAATCAAGTACAAAAAGTAGCTTAAGCCATACCAGATATCAAATGTATTACAATTTAAGCAAGCCATGGTCTCTCTAACTCAATTATTGGAAAGCATGACACGTATTGCTGTATTTTCATTATCTTTCATTACAAAAGCAAAAATTGCATGTATCTTGCTAGAGATTATACGCAACATCAGCCTTATTCTAACCAACCAAGCCAAGCCTATGTCAATGGACAATCAGAAGCTTAAGGGCACGGTTTTAATCATACACAACTCCTTTCAAGTTCATACTTAAGTTATAAGAAATCTCAAAAGAAGAAGTGTGATGCATGCATATCCTCTTGATCTTTCTAGTTTTTTTCTTCGATCATGGCTGTTGTATATTACAACTTTTTCATGATTGAAAGTATTTGTGATCATGCAACACGATCAAAACAGCAAAGAAAGTTTGATTGTTGACACGACCCCACGGTCTTGTCGAGCCAGGATCACGCTGAGGGGTGCTGCGTTGCACAGCACCGGATAACACACGTCAAAGGTACAAAGCGGAAGTGAAATTTTATTACATAAACAAGTTTATGAACATGTTTACATCAAAATAAGTCCAGTCTACACTCACGGGCGTAGACTACGCATCAAGTCCACGTTCAGCCCTTGAACGTGTCCTTGCTAGCACACACGCACACTAACCTGCGGCGTGCACGACTCCCACTCGACGGGGTTCCCCTCCTGGGGTTCCGTCTCCTCTTCGATAGTCCCTTCCTCATAGAACCCTGCAAAAGCTTCAAACACAAGCAGTGAGCATGAAGGCTCAGCAAGTCTGACCCGTCTCACCTAAACATGGAACTTCTACCTGAGGGGTAATGGGTTACATGAGGTAAAAATCATTTGCAAGGACTCGCCTAATTAGTAGAACCTTACTTTCAAGTTTTAGTAGCAGGTTGTGGATAACCTTACGCTAAGGCACATGAGAGAGCCGCAATCAAACAAGAAACACATGTCTCTCATGTACTTTGCCCAAAGTTGAAAAGAACTTAAGTTAGCTCTAAACTACAGCAATTCATTAGCAATCAAGTCCATCTTTCAATCAACAACATTTTAACATGTAACTAGCCTGTTCTTTCTACGTCACGGTACAGTAAACAAGTGGTACTCACTGACCGCGAGGGACGGCGATTATAATCGATTTACACCTGCAGGGTTACCCGAACAACCCGTCACGTACGCCCGTACTCGATGTTGCCTACAACAACCATCACGGACGCCGTACGCAACCAACTTTCGCCCGTCAGCCAAATATTGAACCGGTCCCATCGTCCCGAGCAAGAGGTCTCTGCACGCGCATCTCCGTGCCGCCAGCCGATTTACACCTCAAGCTCTCAACCTACCCCCTGAACGACGGGCAATGCCTCAATACCCAGCTACCTGAGTTACATCAGTTTCCCGGTTCCCATATAGCCGGTAGGTCTTCGGTACTGTTGTAGCTTGTTCAACAGGCCCGCACATGGCTCGGTCCTCAATCGACACAAGCGGAGCTATAGCACACAGGCCTCAAAGTCCTGCTGCCCTTAATCTCCGCTCGGTCTCATCTTTCTTGCCATATGAATCATATGCTATCTCTACCCAAGTCGAGTGCCTCTAGCCTATGCTCGCGAGTAGTTCCAACTACTCGACTTGTACCGAATCCTACACTATCTTAGCATTGCAGTAGCTAACGGGGTTTTGCAATCCTAAACCCAACCCATGGTTTTCTTGGCTATGCAGTTGGGTTTCCAAACAAGACTCTAATGCAAAGAATAAAGTAATCAAGTATGTGCTCAAAACAATAAAAACTTGTAAAAGGTTAATGCAAACCGGAGCTTGCCTTGCTGCTCTTGGTCGTAGGCTAGCTGCTCCTCCGGAGTAACGAAGTCTATGACTTCGGGTTCCTCCTCGACCTTAGCGACTACATGATCGAAGAAACATATGTATAAATTTAAATGCATTTGTATTGAGTTTGAAGTTGTGAAGTCTATAACTCTCACTAGACAGAGCCAATGACTGTGAAACTTTTATTGTGTCTTGGTTACAATCTAGGCACAAACTTGATCAAGTTTTAGTTGCAGTAAAGCTCATTTGAGCCCTCCACAAATAATCATGTACTTGACCTTTATTGAAGGCTTTTAGGGTGTTCTAAAGGTTTTCATGAAACAAACTATGACTTTCTGAAAACTAGATTTTCAGAGGGTTCTAATGGAGTTGGTCTCACTTAATTTGAATGTTCCTAACTAAAGATATGAGCTAAACAATTTCAGAGAAAATTCTGAAAATGTTTCTGAACATTTTCTATTTTCTCCAGAACAGTTTCACTAATCACACCATTATGGTAGTTCAGGGATATTTTGGTGAACATCCCAGCAAAATTTCAGGATTTTCCTCCGAAGGATTCTCCAGTTAAAATTCCAACCAGTTTAAATTTTGAGGAATTAATTCTGGAGAAATAAGGAATTTCATGAAGTGAAACTTGATTTGCTGGAAAGTACTCAGAGAGCTGAATCCAAAAAAATTTGGTTCACTCGATTTGGAGCTTTCTAGCCAAAATTATGAGGATTTGAAGTTTGAAGGAAATCTGAAAATTGGGGAAAAGTTTAAACTCACGTGTGGGCCCCGGGGACACGCGTCGCATGCCGAGGCGACAGCACACCGCGTCCCACAAGGATTTTGCGCGCCAGCACACCCGATCCCGGCCGCAGCCCGATCCCGATTCAAAATATCGGCCGCTGACAGCTGGGGTCCACCCCTTTCTTCAACCTCGCGACGCCCGCGCTCCACCGCCGAGGGACCTCGCCGGAGAGCTCACCGCCGGCTTCTGTACAGCTCCAAACTTCACGATTTTGGCCGCCCCTTCCTACTTTCACTCGGGGAACAGGATTCTGGGGTCAGCTGCTCATGACAATGGCCGGTGCACGGTCGGCGACGAGCCACCACCTCAGAAAGACTTCGGCCATGTCGGCTGACTTCCCTAGCACCTCAACTACTCGAGGAACCGGTCGGGAATCATCAGTCGACCTCAGGGAAGGTCGGCATGAGCTCGAGGCAGCTCGGGGAAGGCCCGAAGTAGGTCCTCACCGTGCGCCCGATGCCTCCCGTTTGTTCCGCCGTTGGTAAACCTCGAATTATGCCGGGTACAGAGGTTCTCCGGCCAAGGGTTGTGAAAGCAACTTGTGCGTTACCGTGTCTAGTTTGTGTGAGAGCGGATTGAGGCCCTCTAATCCTTTGTAGAGCACGAATTCGATGGAATCGCACCCGAAGGTCGTTCTGCACACAGAAAGGGGAAAACTGGAAATTCGCCGCCGGTGAGCAAACACTCGGGCTGTGGCTCGGGGGTGAGCAGCACCGGTCACCCGCGCGTCCATAGGTGCCTTGGTTCGGGCGTGACAACGCCCTGGCTGGGCTGTCCGCAGGAGCCCGGGTGCGGCGGTTCTAAGTCACCGAATTGATCTTTCGGCACAGCCGATATCAATCGGTTTCAACTGAAATCTAGCAGCGGGGAAGATGGAGGAAGGTCTCTAGTACCTTGCCGTGGCTCTGGAGGGGACGGAGGAAGCTGTGATCGGCGCTCTCCGATCGATTCCGAGCTGCGGAATGTTTCTGCCGGCGCTGAGTTCTTGCGGGGAAGACACGGGCGATGCCTTGGCCGAGGAGGGGGAAAGGTGCCTTAAGAAGGCTCTGCACCGCCTCATGCCCGCGCGTGACCAAGCAGCTGCTGGCGCAGTGGCTTCCCTCGGTGGCGATCGCAGCGGCGGCGCGGTTAACTGAGTGAGAAAGTCTCAGTCGGTTTGATTTGAAGTAGAGGCTGACATGTGGGTCCCACTTTCCATTTTAACCTCTGAAATTTACTCCTAATTACTGTTGTAAACAGTGAGCCCTATAATACCCCTGGTAATTCAAGTTATCCACCCAAGAGACATTTGAATTGATCAAAGTTCAAGTTGTGTTTGGTTTGAATGAATTTCAGCACAAGTTCAGTTTTGAATTCAAATAAAGTTTGAATTTGTCCCACTTAGCTCAAGTCAAGATCAACCCCAAATGGAGTGAAAATTTGTGTGTGGGCTCACAAAAATGTGCTGAGTAAGAATATGCCTTCCACTTTTGAATTCATGGGATAAAAACAGTTTGAATTTGAATATGGTTTCAAACTGCCCTCTTCCTAGCTATACCCAAAATGACCTCAAAAAGGTTTTGAATTTGGGTGAAACTTGGCATGGACATCCTTAGCAATGTGTAGGAGTTTTCATATGTCCAGCCTTTCTATATCACATGTGGAAAATACCACTTTTGCAATGTGTGAGTTGGTTCTCTTATGAGCATGTTGATGGTGGTTACTTGCTCTTCATTTGTGTTCATCATCTTTCCTCAAATGAGGTGTGTGGTGTGGGGATGAACACTTCAATCATGTGTTAAAAACTGAGGCCCTTACATTCCTCCCCCCTTAAAAGAATCTCGTCCCGAGATTATAAGGTGAAAATGAGAGAGGGGACGGTGGAAAATTACCGGATCTGCGATGTGAAAAAGTCGGGGTAGTAAGCGCGAAGAAATCCTTCGCTCTCCCATGTCGCTTCGTCCATGGAGTGATTACTCCATAGAATCTTGTAGAACCACAACGTACGGTTGCGTGTGGTTCGGGCCTTTTCATCAATAATCTGCACCGGTTCCTCCCGATAGGTGAGATCCGGTTGCAGTTCTTCAATGTCTTCCAGCTGAACGGTAGTTGATAGCTTAAGACACTTCCTCTGCTGGGAAATGTGAAAGACGTTGTGCACACCGGAAAGTGCTTCTGGTAATTTCAGCCGGTATGCCACTGATCCACATCTTTCGGTAATCTGGAATGGACCGATGAATCGGGGTGCCAACTTTCCTCTCACCCCAAATCTGTTTACGCCCTTCATTGGAGACACCCGTAGGTATACTTGATCTCCCACTTCGAATTGTAATGGGCGCCTTCTCCGGTCCGCATACTGTTTCTGTCAGGATTGAGCGGCTTTTAGGTTCGCTTGAATCAGTCGAACCTTTTCTTCCGCATTGTTGACAAGGTCAATCCCGAAGGTAACCCTTTCGCCAGATTCACACCAATTCAGTGGTGTGCGGCATTTCCGCCCATATAGCGCCTCGTAGGGCGCCATCTTGGTGCTGGCTTGGTACCCATTGTTGTACGAGAACTCGGCTAACGGCAAGTGATCATCCCAATTCTTGCCATGGTTGATAGCGCAAGCTCGTAGCATGTCTTCTAAGATCTGATTTACCCGCTCCGTCTGCCCATCTGTCTGCGGGTGGTAGGCTGAACTACGGGTCAGCTTTGTCCCCAATGCAGCATGCAGCTGCTCCCAAAAACGGGACACAAATAGAGTGCCCCGATCCGATATGATGGTACGGGGTACGCCGTACAAGCATAGGATCCGTGAGATGTACATTTCAGCGTACTTCTTGGCGTTGTAGTTTGTGTTAACCGGGATGAAATTGGCAACTTTGGTGAGCCGATCGACGATCACCCACACAGAATCATGCTTCTGAAAAGTGGTGGGTAAACCGACGATGAAATCCATGCTCACGTCCTCCCACTTCCAGGCAGGAATGCCCAGTGGTTGCAGCAGTCCCGGTTTCCGCATGTGGTCTGCCTTCACCCTTCGACATGTATCACACTCGGACACGTATTTTGCAGTCTCCCGTTTCATCCGAGTCCACCAAAACTTGCTTCTGAGTTCTTGATATATCTTGTTGCTGCCGGGGTGAATAGAGAATTTTGATAAGTGAGCCTCATCAAAGATTTTCTTCCGTAATTCTGGGTTACGGGGTACGACGATCCGGTCCTTGAACCATAGGACGCCGTCTCCGTCCTTCCGGAAATATTTCAGCTCCCCACTATCTACACGTCTCCGCAAATGCGACATGCCCTTGTCATGTTTCTGAGCAGCCGCTATCTCTTCACGGATGGTGGGGATCAAATCTAGGTTGTAGAGAGCTCCGTGTGGAATCACATGTAGTGGTGGTTCGCTCTCTTCCAACGGTGTGATGGTCAGATTGTTGACGTGTGACTTGCGGCTCATCGCATCTGCCACTACGTTTGCCTTGCCCGGATGATAATGGATCTCTATTTCGTAATCCTTTATCAGTTCTAACCATCTTCGTTGCCTCATGTTCAGCTCCTTCTGAGTGAATATGTACTTGAGGCTTTTGTGGTCGGTATATAAATGTACGAGGTTACCGAGTAGGTAGTGCCTCCACATTTTCAGTGCAAGTACCACGGCAGCTTGCTCCAAGTCGTGAGTTGGATAATTTTGCTCATGGTTTCTAAGCTGCCGTGATCCATACGCGACCACTCTTTGGTCTTGCATCAGCACACATCCGAGCCCAATGCCGGATGCATCGCAGTACACATCGAACGGTTTTGTTGTGTCTGGCTGCGCCAAAACCGGTGCTGATGTCAGGTGCTTGACTAAAGCCTTGAATGCTGCTTCACATGCTGGACTCCAAACATATTTGGTAGCCTTCTTCAGCAGCTCTGTCATAGGCTTGGCAATCTTCGAGAAGTTCGGAATGAACCTCCGATAATATCCCGCGAGTCCGAGGAAACTCCGTACCTCATGAACAGTTCTCAGGGATTTCCAATTCAGCACTTGAGTGATCTTGCTCGGGTCCACAGCGATAACCTCCGCTGAGATGATATGCCCGAGAAAAGGTACTTGCGATATCCAAAACTCGCATTTCTGAATTTCGCGTATAACTTGTGGTCCCGCAGCCGTTGCAAGACTATACGCAGATGCTTCTTGTGATCTTCCTCCGACTTGGAATATACCAGGATGTCGTCAATAAAGACCACGACAAACTTGTCCAGCTCCTATGAATACCGAGTTCATCAAGTACATGAAATGAGCTGGAGCATTGGTGAGGCCGAAGGACATGACCAGGTACTCATAAAGTTCGTACCTCGTCGAGAAAGCTGTCTTTGGAATGTCCTCAGCCCTTATCTTAATCTGATGGTACCCGGATCTTAAATCCATCTTGGAAAAGATCTTTGCTTCGACCAACTGATCAAACAACATGTCGATCCGTGGCAACGGGTACTTATTCTTGATGGTTACGGCATTTAATGGACGATAGTCCACACAAAGCCGCAACATTTCATCCTTCTTCTTGACAAATAATACCGAACAGCCCCATGGCGAGGAGCTCGGCCTAATAAAGCCCTTCTCCAGAAGGTCCGTGAGCTGAGTCTTCAGTTCAGCCAACTCCTTGGGAGCCATATTGTACGGCCTTCGGCATATTGGCATGGTTCCCGGTGCAAGTTCAATCTTGAACTCCACCTCTCTATCGGGCGGCATTCCTGGTAAATCCTCCGGGAATACATCAGGGAACTCTCGGACCACTGGAATATCTTCTAATCTGATAGTTGTGGACTGATAGACACTTGGAAGTTTTATTTCTGGACTGTCCAGAAATAATGAGTGAGACCCGTGCACTTCTGAGTTTAAGTGTACGACTCGAAGGACGGTGTCTAAAACAGCGCCGTGGCGGGTTAACCACGACATCCCTAGGATGACATCGACCTTCTGTCCCTCTAAGATAATGAGAGATGTGTGGTACACTCTACCCGCTAAGCATAATGGTGCTTTGGAAACCATTACGCTTGCTGAAATCTTCCCACCCGGTGAACAAATTAAATATGGACTATCGGTGGGTAGTATTGGCAAGCTGTGTTTAGCAATGAAAGCTTGGCTAATAAAATTATGCGTGGCGCCTGAATCAAACAGTACTATAGCAGGATGCTGGTGGAGTTGGAACATACCCGCAAGGATTGGCTCGCCCTCCGGCACGTCCTCTATGGCAAGCTGGTGGACGGTGCCGGGCCTAGGGTTTGCCCGCCGTTCATTAGTAGGGTTCCTGGGTTGATTCCTCCCCGGAAACTGCGGTGCCACTCCGCCGCCTTGCCTCTCCGGGCAACTGCTCACGAAGTGTCCTGGACGACCACACTTGTAACATGTGGCCGCTGCTGGTGTAGTGCTCGGGGGACGAAAGCCCGGCATGCGCTGCTGAGGTGCATACGCACGCGGCATCACCCGCTGCTGCTGTTATTGTTGTGGAGGTGGTACTGGCAGTGCCGGATGGAATGCCGGTGAAGAGTACGGCCGACTGCAGAACGGCATCGACCGCTGTGGTGGCTGCCAGCGTGGACCTGATGGTGGGCGGTTCACCATCCGAAACTTCTGAGAAGGACCGCTTCCTTCTCCGCTGCTTTGCGGCGCGCTTCGCTCCCTCTCCTCCGCCGCCAACTCCTTGCCAGAGTCCTCCTGAACAATCGCAGCATCAATGATGTCGTTGAGGCTGCCGCGATTGAACATCGCCAACTTGTCCTTCAGGAGCGGGTTAAGCCCCTGGTAGAAGTGGTCCCGCCGCTTCTCATCGGTATCGGCATGATACGACACATATAGCGTGAGATCGTTGAACGCCCTGGAGTATTCCAGCGCGTTTCGGCCACCTTGTTGCAGGTGTAAGAATTCCTGCGTCTTTCTTTTCATCAGACCTGGCGGTATGTGATAGGCCCTGAAGGCCCTCCGGAACTCCGTCCAGGTCATCACTCGGTCAGTGGGCTGTGAAGCACAGAAGTTGGCCCACCACGCGCCCGCAGATCCTTGGAGCTGCTGGACCGCGAACTGAATCTTGCGCTGCTCGCTTATCTGGAGCAGCCCGAACTTCATCTCTATTGCGTGGAGCCAGTTGTCCGCGTCAAGAGGTTCATCCGCCCTTGAGAATACAGGGGGATGAGTCGCCAGGAAGTCAGAGTAGGAGCTCTGTTGTCGCTCCTCACGGTCTTGACGTCTCTCTGGGCGAGACGTATTGGCGATGAGAGTCTGCAGCAACTCCGTGTGCTGCTGAGGTGAACCCGCCATTGCCGCGACGATGTCGGCCAATGTAACTGTCGGTAGTGGCGGTGGTGGTGTTTGCTGTTGCTGTTGCTGCTGTTGCTGTTGTCCCGAGGAGTCCTCGGGAGGCTGTTAGGAGGTCTCTCCCCCTTGACTGGTACCCCCAACGTCAGGGTTGGCACGAGTACGCGTCATTCTGAAACTCAAAACAGCAGCAATTAGCACATGTCTTACTTAAAATTTCCATATGCAACAGTAGGTATTGAAGTGACACATGAAAAATTTGCACAACATTCATATATATTGATAAAGCATAAACTTTATACAAGATACATTATTCTCGGGTCTCCGAGAAGTCGTGCTCATGTCGTCACTACCTATACATACGCTACTGTCTACACGACATGTCAACGATTACAAAATTTGGGCTACATTACCCTAGCTGCCCTACATGGCAACTGTAACCCCCTACTCGGAGTAGAACTCGACCTCCTGCGGGTCGTCCTCCTCCGGTACCTCTGCTGGTGGCTATGGATCTACCACCCCTTCTCCCATCCCGGGTTCTCCCATTGCTGGAAGACCCAAGACCACCAGTATGCCCAATACCGGAGGTACGAGGTCCTGCAAAGCATGCACCTCGTCCATGGCCTGGTTGTAATCTTCCTCCCAGCCTTGCCCTTCCTCAATAGCGTTGTCTCGCTCTTGAGCAAGGTCCTCGTTCTGCTGGGTCAGATTCTGTACCAGTTCCTGTAACGCTGCAATGTCGACACGGCTCTTCTTCTTCGCCTTCTTCAGACGATGCAACTGATTGTGTTGTTCATTCAGTCGCTTGATCGTCGGAAGGAGCACATTGCGGAGTGCGCTGTAAGCACTCTCGAAATGGTCTCCATGGCTCGTGCTCTCCTTGAGCTTTGCAGCGAGATGCTCCGTATGAACAGCTTGGCTGTCCATCACGGCGTTTCCCGCCCTCATCTGGAGGCTGAGATTTGCCTCCGCGGGGTTGTACCTTGGGCAACTCGGGTCCGTTGCCTCCAGGTGCCTCTCTTCCCACACATGCTGAGCTCGTCCCTCCACCGGAACAAGTGCGTATGGAGTGCCCTCCATAGCTTCCACGTGTAGTTGGCAGAAACGTTACATAGTGTCACGGGCTGCCACTTGCCACATCCCTTCCGGCTGTCTACCTCTCACCGTGACGGTGAACGGCACCCAACCGGGTGGCGTAGGTCCTGCAGGGACTTCGACATGGATCGTCCACGTCTTGTTCCCCTCTTCGTCTTCTTCCTTGGCGAAGTATTGCGGCATCTGGTGGTATCCGAAATATTGAAGCATATGCCTCAATGCTTCCGGATAGCCGTTGCGGTGAGAACAGTGGGACATCACCCACCCGTTCTCTAACTGCTGATCTGCTGTCATCTGTAAAAATATATTTGAGAAATGTCAAATATTTATTTAAACAGTAAACCCTTGAGTTATAACATAAGACATGTCATTGAACCCATAAAACTTGGAAACATAGTCCAAATTTTAAACAAATTTGACTGCTGATCTGCTGTTCCCATGACAGCCCTGATCAGTTTCCATCTCAACCTGATTTAGGCCATGTTGAAAGCAAAAACAATTCTGGAGCTCAACATCAAAGTTAAAGCCAACTTCAATTGCTTTCCAAAAAGTATTTTCTTGGCCTAAGATCTGTCCTGGTTCAAAAGTTATGAGATGTCAAAGTTAACAGAATTTCTGGAAACAATTGGACAGCACCTCCCTGCTATAGGTAGTGATTTGATCCAAGAATTCAAGTTAATTCTGTTCCTCATCTGACAAAACTTTCTGTTACGAAGTTTTAACCCATCTCATAAGCTTTCCAGAACTACCTCATTTTCTATTTTTGGATTTTTATGTAGGAAGTTATACTCAATTTACAGATAATTTACAGGGAGTCTTTGCTCTGCCCTGTTTTCTGGACAGTTTCAACTCTACTGCATTTTTCGATTGGTTAAGGGATGAAACACCTCTGGACCTCAACGGAAAAGTTGTAAATCTCTTCCAAAGCTTTCCAGAAATGTATCATATGACCCCAACCTCGAAAGAACTCAACCTCTAACCTCTGATCAACTTCAGCCTTGATTCAGCTAAAAACAGAGTGCTCTGTCCTTAACAACCAATAAGTTGAAAACTTGTTAACTTTGAATATCTTGTTCAAGGGAAGGAATTACATCAAGTTTTACTACTTTAGATCAAAACCTTCAAGTTTTAATTGAAGTTGTTCATTTAATGGGGTGTGACGTCGATGTGTCACCAGATTATGTCGGTACTATGTCCTCACAAAGAAAAACCTATACCGGACTTAGCCGGCTTCGTTAATTCAGTGGCACTAAACGTGACTCGCACACGGATGCTACACGTCTACCTTTTCGTGGTCAGGCTACCTTTAGAAACTCAAGCAATCGTCAGACTCGGCTGCACACCGAGCCCGGAATCCATACAGTTCGTACACCCGGCCGTCATCACTCGCCTGGATGTTCTCAAGCCAAACACGCCTTGAGTTACGTGTTCACGTTTCAGACCACGTGACGGGGTCTCCCAAGTTGCACACGCACACCAGGGATAGACGTTGCTCGAATACTCCAAACGACATGAAGAGTCGTAGAGGATACTAAAGCGGGTTTGGTTACCTGCCACCCGTGGGGCTCCACCCTTCAGCTTGCGCGCACTGGTGGACAGCGCTTACGTGCACCCCCCAAGACATGAACGTCCCGAGATGCACGATTTTCCGACATAATCAAATAGGTTAATATGCCACTTTCTATACACTAATAACATCCTTGTACGGGCTACTAACTCGTTCCTCACTGGATTATGAAAAAGATGACCTTTGTAGTGCGTTAAACCTCAAGCGAGCTCTGATACCAACGCTGACACGACCCCACTGTCTTGTTGAGCCAGGATCATGCTGAGGGGTGCTGCGTTGCACAGCACCGGATAACACACGTCAAAGGTACAAAGTGGAAGCGAAATTTTATTACATAAACAAGTTTATGAACATGTTTACATCAAAATAAGTCCAGTCTACACTCACGGGCGTAGACTACGCATCAAGTCCACGTTCAGCCCTTGAACGTGTCCTTGCTAGAACACACGCACACTAACCCTGCGGCGTGCACGACTCCCACTCGACGGGGTTCCCCTCCTGGGGTTCCGTCTCCTCTTCGGGAGTCCCTTCCTCATAGAACCCTGCAAAAGCTTCAAACACAAGCAGTGAGCACGAAGGCTCAGCAAGTCTGACCCGTCTCACCTAAACATGGAACTTCTACATGAGGCGTAATGGGTTACATGAGGTAAAAATCATTTGCAAGGACTCGCCTAATTAGTAGAACCTTACTTTCAAGTTTTAGCAGCAGGTTGTGGAGAACCTTACGCTAAGGCACATGAGAGAGCCGCAATCAAACAAGAAACGCATTTCTCTCATGTACTTTGCCCAAAGTTGAAAAGAACTTTAGTTAGCTCTAAACTACAGCAATTCATTAGCAATCAAGTCCATCTTTCAATCAACAACATTTTAACATGTAACTAGCCTGTTCTTTCTACGTCACGGTACAGTGAACAAGTGATACTCACTGATCGCGAGGGACGACGATTATAATCGATTTACACCTGCAGGGTTACCCGAACAATCCGTCACGTACGCCCGTACTCGATGTTGCCTACAACAACCATCACGGACGCCGTATGCAACCACCTTTCGCCCGTCAGCCAAATATTGAACCGGTCCCATCGTCCCGAGCAAGAGGTCTCTGCACGCGCATCTCCGTGCCGCCAGCCAATTTACACCTCAAGCTCCCAACCTACCCTCTGAACGACGGGCAATGCCTCAATACCCAGCTACCCTAGTTACATCAGTTTCCCGGTTCCCATATAGCCGGTAGGTCTTCGGTACTGTTCTAGCTTGTTCAACAGGCCCGCACACGGCTCGGTCCTCAATCGACAGAAGCGGAGCTATAGCACACCGGCCCCAAAGTCCTGCTGCCCTTAATCTCTGCTCGGTCTCATCTTTCTGCCATATGAATCATGTGCTATCTCTACCCGAGTCGAGTGCCTCTAGCCTATGCTCGCGAGTAGTTCCAACTACTCGACTTGTACCGAATCCTACACTATCTTAGCATTGCAGTAGCTAACGGGGTTTTGCAATCCTAAACCCAACCCATGGTTTTCTTGGCTATGCAGTTGGGTTTCCAAACAAGACTCTAATGCAAAGAATAAAGTAATCAAGTATGTTCTCAAAACAATAAAAACTTGTAAAAGGTTAATGCAAACCGGAGCTTGCCTTGCTGCTCTTGGTCGTAGGCTAGCTGCTCCTCTGGAGTAACGAAGTCTAGGACTTCGGGTTCCTCCTCGGCCTTAGCGACTACATGATAGAAGAAACATATGTATAAATTTAAATGCATTTGTATTGAGTTTGAAGTTGTGAAGTCTATAACTCTCACTAGACAGACCCAATGACTGTGAAACTTTTACTGTGTCTTGGTTACAACCTAGGCACATACTTGGTCATGTTTTAGTTGCAGTAAAGCTCATTTGAGCCCTCCACAAATAATCATGTACTTGACCTTTATTGAAGGCTTTTAGGGTGTTCTAAGGGTTTTCATGAAACAAACTATGACTTTCTGAAAACTAGATTTTCAGAGGGTTCTAATGGATTTGGTCTCACTAAATTTGAAGGTTCCTAACTAAAGATATGAGCTAAACAATTTCAGAGAAAATTCTGAAAATGTTTCTGAACATTTTCTATTTTCTCTAGAACAGTTTCACTAATCACACCATTAGGTGGATCAAATGAGCTCAAACGGATCTGAAATTTTTATGGTAGTTCAGGGATATTTTGGTGAACATCCCAGCAGAATTTCAGGATTTTCCTCCAAAGGATTCTCCAGTTAAAATTCCAACCATTTTAAATTTTGAGGAATTAATTCTGGAGAAATAAGGAATTTGATGAAGTGATACTTAATTTTCTGGAAAGTACTCAGAGAGCTGAATCCAGCAAAATTT
Source organism: Neostapfia colusana (assembly GCA_030760725.1). Taxonomy (NCBI): domain Eukaryota; kingdom Viridiplantae; phylum Streptophyta; class Magnoliopsida; order Poales; family Poaceae; genus Neostapfia; species Neostapfia colusana. Next base: position 52,044,955 of record JASWHV010000011.1, read on the forward strand.
GGTTCACTCGATTTGGAGCTTTCTAGCCAAAGTTATGAGGATTTGAAGTTTGAAGAAAATCTGAAAATTGGGGAAAAGTTTAAATTCGCGCGTGGGCCCCGGGGACACGCGTCGCACGCCGAGGCGACAGCACACCGCGTCCCACAAGGATTTTGCGCGCCAGCACACCCGATTTGCACGCCAGCACACCCGATCCCGATTCAAAATATCGGCCGCTGACAGCTGGGGTTGACCCCTTTCTTCAACCTCGCGACGCCCGCGCTCCACCGCCGAGGGATCTCGCCGGAGAGCTCGCCGCCGGCTTCTGTACAGCTCCAAACTTCACGATTTTGGCTGCCCCTGCCTACTTTCACTCGGGGAACAGGATTCTGGGGTAAGCTGCTCATGACAATGGCCGGTGCACGGTCGGCGACGAGCCGCCACCTTAGATAGACTTCGGCCATATCGGCTGACTTCCCTAGCACCTCAACTACTCGAGGAACCGGTCGGGAAGCATCAGTGGACCTCAGGGAAGGTCGACATGAGCTCGAGGCAGCTCGGGGAAGGCTCGAAGTAGGTCCTCACCGTGCGCCCGATGCCTCCCGTTTGTTCCGCCGTTGGTAAACCTCGAATTATGCCGGGTACAGAGGTTCTCCGGCCAAGGGTTGTGAAAGCAACTTGTGCGTTACCGTGTCTAGTTTGCGTGAGAGCGGATTGAGGCCCTCTAATCCTTTCTAGAGCACGAATTCGACGGAATCGCACCCGAAGGTCGTTCTGCACACAGAAAGGGGAAAACTTTAAATTCACCGCCGGTGAGCAAACACTCAGGCTGTGGCTCGGGGGTGAGCAGCACCGGTCACCCGCGCGTCCAAGGGTGTTGGTTCGGGCGTGACAACGCCCTGGCTGGGCTGTCCACGGGAGCCCGAGGTGCGGCGGTTCTAAGTCACCGAATTGATCTTTCAGCACAGCCGATATCAATCGGTTTCAACTGAAATCTAGCAGCGGGGAAGACGGAGGAAGGTCTCTAGTACCTTGCCGTGGCTCTGGAGGGGACGGAGGAAGCTGTGATCGGCGCTCTCCGATCGATTCCGAGCTGCGGAAAGTTTCTGCCGGCGCTGAGTTCTTGCGGGGAAGAAACGGGCGATGCCTCAGCCGACGAGGGGGAAAGGTGCCTTAAGAAGGCTCTGCATGTACCGCCTCACGCCCGCGCGTGACCAAGCAGCTGCTGGCGCGGCGGCTTCCCTCGGTGGCGATCGCAGCGGCGGCGCGGTTAACCGAGTGAGAAAGTCTCAGTCGGTTTGATTTGATGTAGAGGCTGACATGTGGGTCCCACTTCCCATTTTAACCTCTGAAATTTACTCCTAATCACTGTTGTAAACAGTGAGCCCTATAATACCCCTGGTAATTCAAGTTATCCACCCATGAGCCATTTGAATTGATCAAAGTTCAAATTGGGTTTGGTTTGAATGAATTTCAGCACAAGTTCAGTTTTGAATTCAAATAAAGTTTGAATTTGTCCCACATAGCTCATGTCAGGATCAACCCCAAATGGAGTGAAAATTGGTGTGTGGGCTCACAAAAATGTGCTGAGTAAGAATATGCCTCCCACTTTTGAATTCATGGGATAAAAACAGTTTGAATTTGAATATGGTTTCAAACTGCCCTCTTCCTAGCTATACCCAAAATGATCTCAAAAAGGTTTTGAATTTGGGTGAAACTTGGCATGGACATCCTTAGCAATGTGTAGGAGTTTTCATATGTCCAGCCTTTCTATATCACATGTGGAAAATACCACTTTTGCAATGTGTGAGTTGGTTCTCTAATGAGCATGTTGATGGTGGTTACTTGTTCTTCATTTGTGTTCATCATCTTTCCTCAAATGAGGTGTGTGGTGTGGGGATGAACACTTCAATCATGTGTCAAAAACTGAGGCCCTTACAATTGTGACCATGTGACACCCTCAAAATTACTACCATGCATTGCATACATTTTCATATAGAGAAGCATTTAAAAAGAAGAAGAAATAAAGAGAGGAATATAGAAGCAAAGAAAATAGTAGGAGGGAATAAAAATAGAAAATAATGGAAACAAATAGAAAAGGAAAAGAAATAAAAAGAAAAAGAAAATAGAAAAAGAAAAAATAATTAAATTAGCAAAATTGGGTCACCCCAATTTTCCCCAAATTCCCCTCTCCCCTAATTTTCCAAATTTTCCTGATTTTCCCCAAATTCCCCAAAATTCTATTTTCCCCCACATTTGGGGGGAATTTCCCCCAATTTTGGCCACACCAATTAAGGGGGGGGGGAGGAACCCTAATGGGCCCCAACCCTTGGCCGCAGCCCATTAAGGGCGGGGGGGGGGGGAACCCCAGCCGCCCCCCCCCCTTTGTAGATTTTTGTGGCCTTTTATTTCTCAATTAACCTCAGACATTGGTGGAAAATAAATAATAAAATCCCAGCACCTAGCTCCCACCTCTTTTAAAATTAAATCTCAGCCATTGGATAATTGAGTTGCTACAATCCTAACCACCCTAGCTCTTTTCCCTCCGATTATAAATAAACACCCCTAGCCGCCACCCCCACCCATCTATTTTGGCCACCGCCCTCCCTTGCTGCAAGCCAAGTCGCTGCCCCCCTAGCTTGAGTTTGGCCACCGTCGAGCTCCGTCACGCATCGCCGTCGCCCGAAAAGAAGCCCCCGACGTTCTGCCCTAGCCGCAGCCTCGTAATTCCCCATAGAAAATATCCCGCTGCTGCCATTGCAATGAAGAAGGTTCTGCCACCAGGAAGAGAGGAGGGAAAAGTGAGGTAGGTTTCTGTTACCCCTCTTACAATGTTGCCGCTGTTTCTATGCACCCGTTTTCTTCACCCCCTGCGAGCAGAAAATTCTGCGTGTGGACAGACCATGTTTTGGTCAATTTTTGACGGTCAAATTGATCTACACATCGTGTCAAGATCATAACCACGTCCACACTTGATCCAAGCAACCTTGATCATCATAAAACCCCATGGAAGCCTACTAAAACATGCAAGAACACGTACAAACTGATTTTTATAAACTGCACCATAGGAATTGCATTCATTCATCTCATTGCATCTTGAGTAAGGTTTGTGCATGATAATTGATTGCTGTAAATTTTGTATGTGCGTGGTCGTGAGTAGATGACACACTCAAGAGGCCGTCTACGAGTAGGTACAACACCAAGACTTTGAGACGCTTGCGCAACACGAACAGCGGGAGCAAGGCAAGTGCCCCTTGACCATATTGATCCCATGTTTTTGAAACTGTTTTGCCTGCGAAAACTTGTATGCTTGTTTCAACTTGATGGCACATCCTTTAGTTTACTGGTTTTGTTAGCCATCCTTGTCGCCGGGAAAGATGATGAGTCGGGTATGGTCGTTTTTCCTTTTTTCTTCGCTTAACTTATGGGATACGGGAAGCTTAAAAAAACATGTTAGCTATTGCACTCATATGAATAAAGATGATAAGAACTTGATGATGTTAATGAGCATGGAATTGTGGAGATCTAGGCGAGCTTGGTTCATGGATGTCACAGAATGAGATGGTGGTTTGCTTGCCGTAGATCTAAGGACCGATTCATGTGAGCACATGCCAGGAAAACAGTGCCACCACAAGGCCAAATATGGGTGCGTCTTAGCTGACTAATTAGTTGTGTTGCTAGCTTATTGTGGACCATTGGATGGCGCGGGGAATGGGAGTCAAGGAGGACTTCCCTGGGAACTGCATGGCACAAGAGGGGGCCCATGAGTGGGAGACAGGAGATTCAAGCCTGCCAGTGAAACCTCAGTGGGTCCGTACATCCTAGTAGTCCCTTTTGTAAAGGCTATTTTGTGATCTCTTGGCCATACAACGATGGTTCTGTACTGGTAGAATGGAGGTTCTCTCTAGTCGCTGACGGATGACGAAATCAGGAACTTGTGGATAAAGTTGTGCCACCTCTGCAGAGTAAAACTACCATGATAGCCGTGCTTCTGGTTACAAGCACTTAGCCAACTTCCATGATTAGATGCAAAATTTGGGATGTTTATTCGGGTATGGTTATGGTATGGTCATTTGGATTGGTTTTGTGACTGTTTTGGGTCATGACAATGAATTTGGCTTTGGCTATATGAAAATTAGATGGTTATGAATAAATATGGGTATGATATGAACTTGAGAAAGATTAATGGCTTGTTGAGACTTGATACATGGTGAATTATGATGAAGGAATGTTGATGATTAACTTGGTTATGATGGGATTTAACTCACCTAGAGATAGTTGCTATTTTTAACATGTTTGTGAAATAAAATTTGCTTGCTGCAATGAACCTCTTTATTCCCTACTTTGTTGTAAGCTACATGTCATATTTTTCCTGCACTTGCTGAGTATGACATGTAATCACCCTTGCATTACCACATATACATCACCTACAGGACAAGAGTAATTCGAGGAACATGCGGAGTACTAGGCGTGCGCACTACCGTCAACATGCTTGTGGAGTTGAAGTTGGAGCCTGCTGTTTTAGTCATTTTCCGTTGTCGTTTAGAGTCTTCCGCTGCAAGAATATGTTAGATATTCATGAGTGAGACAATGAGTCAATGTAATAAAGTACTTAAACATTATTCGTACATGGTTATATTCTGAATTCAGTTTGTGAAATACATGTGTATGTGTGATGAACATCCTGGGCACACATATGCATTCACTTGGTTCATTATCGGAACCGGGTGTCACAAATTGGTACCAGAGCCACGTTGACCATAGGATGCAAGCCTAGGTAGAATGGACACTCTAAAACACATAGGAGCACCCCTCTAAACTGCTATTTTCGAAAATTGCTTGCTGTTGCACTTTACTTGTCCAACTCAGCCACCGCAAAGTGCTATTTTCAGCCCCACTTTTTCTCTTCTTTTGGACAGCAACACCGCTGTTTTCTTGCTTCATAGCTTCTGAAGTTTTTGAGTTATTTTCTTCTTCTCTAAAGTTCCTCATGTCTTATTCATAGATGCCGGTGACTAGGAGCACAGCACACATAAGGACTCGTTCACCACCACTTGGGAGTGCACTTAATCCCATTGAGGTGTCTGATGGACCATATCGGGAGGAGGTGAAGATGGAACCTCATGATGAAGATGAAGTCAGTCATTCTATGCATGACGAAGAGGATCCAGAAGAGGTAGAACAAATTGAAGATGCCATGGAAGACGATCCACAAGAACCACAGCATTGGTATGCACCTCAGGAGGAATTTCAAGAGGGCTTACACCCAGCGGAGCCTCAAGAAGCTATGTCAGAAAAAGAAGAATCCGAAGAGGAGCCACCCCCTGCTGAGGCTGAGAATTAAGGTGATGAACAGGCCAACCGTTCAGTTCAAGAATTCCAGTCCGACGGGATGGGGGGAGGACACATATCCATGGAGCTTAAAGAGTTCCTGGATTGCTGCAGCTTATGCCCGGAGTATCTCCTCAAGAGAGTCCCTCGTCTCGGACAAGAAAAGTGGAAGGCTGAAGTAACCATCGTATCTAACGGTAGGGTTGTTACTCGGCACTTCACACCCACATGGAGACCTACAAGGGCAGAAGCTATTGATGATGCTGCATGGGATGCACTCACCGGACTATGCTACGCCTTCCGTGAGCAGCTTGAGAACACTACCTTTCAGCTAAACCTGTATTGAAAGAGTGGAACAAGGGAGATCATTGGACCCCATGGAGGAGATCTTTCCAAACGAAAAGATGCTGACAAGTCTCAGAGATTGCTCGTGGAGTTAGGGAACCGCTAAGCAAGCGCATAAGAAGAGATCCGTTACCTCCGCAAGTTGTACTTGCTGGAAAAAAAGATGAGACTCGTGCCAACGCGGGAACAAATAGAGCACCAGTGTCATCTATCCCTACATGGACTACCGACTCACCATGGCGTGTGCCCATGTATGGACCACCCCCGTCAGACGGCGAGAACAGCACCGGTTCTCACGATTAAGTTTAGGTTTCCCATTGAATAAAGTTGTAATAAGAACGCTTAGATCTTAGTAGCTTAAAATAAGAGTGGTGTGCTTAATTTTGATGATGATTGCTTGTGTTGTGTGCTTGGTGTGAGTTGTGGGACGCTTCGGCAAATGTCCACATCCACACATAGTGGAGAGATGTGAGATGCTTTGACACGTGTTGACATCCTCATATAACCTTATATTAATAAAGGAGTCGCTTAGTTCATAAACCTTGATGCATATAGTTGGGAAATCTCGTCTTTCAATTCTGAATTTTAGCTCCTACAAATATAGTGTGTCCGAAAGTAAGCCTTAAAATAAGGGGGTAGACTTTCTTGTAAACCATATCATCTTGGATTCCCAAGGGATTGATACAATACTTGGAATGGACTGGTTAAGCAAGTACAACAGAGTGATTCAATGTGCTAAGAGGATCGTGCAGTTGAAGAGTGAGCACGGTACTCGTATCGAATTTGAGGCAGCCCAACCTACTACCGAGAAGGCAGTGCTAAACCACATCGAAGAAGTCACATTGGAAAGCATTCCGGTGGTTCGAGAATATTCAGATGTGTTCCCGGAAGAACTTCCAGGTATGCCACCTGACCGGGACATTGAATTTTCCATTGTTTTAGTACCCGGAGTTGCACCTATAGTGAAAAGGCCATATAGGATGCCTGCTAATGAACTAATGTAGGTCAATAAACAAATTCAGGAGCAGCTGGATAAGGATTTTATATGCCCAAGCTCGTCAACATGGGGAGCCCCCGTGCTCTTCGTGGACAAGAAAAATGGGACCCAAAGGATGTGTGTGGACAATAGGTCTCTCCACAAGGTGATTATCAAGAATAAATACCCGCTGCCCCGCATAGAGGACTTATTCAATCAAATGAAAGGTGCCCGAATTTTCTCCAAGATTGATCTTCATTTAAAATACTTCAAGCTGAATATTAAGCCCTCCAACATACCCAAGACTGCATTTCAAACATGGTATGGTTCGTATGAATATACCGTTATGTCATTTGAGTTGACGAATGCACCTGCACACTTTATGTACCTCATGAATAAGGTCTTCATGGAGTACATGTACAAGTTCGTGGTGGTTTTCATTGACAATATCATGGTGTATTCAAAAAGCGAAGAAGAACATTAAGCCCACTCGAGATTGATGTTGCAGAAACTACGAGAGCATCAATTGTATGCTAAGTTCAGCAAGTGTCAATTTTGGCTGAAGGATATATCATTCTTAGGCCACATCATCTCCGAAGGAGGAGTATCGGTTGACCCCAGAAAAGTGGGAAACGTTTTGAAGTGGAACAAACCGCTGAATGTGAGGGATATTCGGAGTTTCCTTGGGATGGCTGGATACTACCGCTGGTTCATCAAGGATTTCTACAAAATAGCGAAGCCTATGACTGAATTGCTGATGAAAGGGAAAGCATTTAAGTGGACACAAGCGTGTCAAGACAGCTTTTGAGGAGGTAAAGAATACATAACAACAGCGCCGGTTTTGATATTGCCAGATGTGAGCAAGAGTTTCCATATATATTGTGATGCATCAAGACAAGGGCTTGGATGTGTTCTTATGCAAGGAGGACAAGTGTTAGCCTATGCATCGAGGCAATTAAAGAAACATGAGCTGAATTACCCCACACATGACCTGGAACTTGCAGCCGTGGTACATGCCTTGAAGATTTGAAGGCATTATATCCTTGACCACCGATGTGAGATCTATACGGATTACAAAAGCCTCAAGTATATACTCACGCAAACAGATCTGAATTTGAGGCAACGTTGATTGTTGGAACTCATCAAGGGTTATGATGTTGGAATCAACTATCAACCCGGAAAGGCCAATGTAGTAGCTGATGCATTATGCCGAAAATGAGCATCTCACCAACTCACGGTTCGGGAGCTACGACCAGAGCTATGTAAGGAGTTTGAACGGTTACATCTCGGGTTCTTAAACGAGATGGAGGTGGTAGAACTGAACTCAAGGCTGGAACAAGAGATACAAGATGGCCAAGCAACAGATGAGGAAATAAACATGAGTAAATGTAGTAAGAAATTTTAAGTATGCACAAGGAATCACAAAGTCATATATGTATGAAACACTATGCTCATATTATCTTTTAAATTCAGGTTCACACATAGACTTCCCAAATGTCAAAACTCCCCCTAAATTAAAGCCATGAGGATGCATGTAAGGGCTCAAGTTTTGCATACACTCAGAGTGTTCATCACACCACACAACCCTCATTTGAGAAAAGTTTATGAACACATTTGAAGCAAGTAAACACCATCAACATAGTCATTAGGCGATAAAATCACAAAATGCAAAAGTGGTATTTACCACATGCATCATATAGGGGCTGAACATATGATAAACTCCTACACCTTGCTAGGAATGCTCATGCCAAATTTCAACCAAATCCAGAAACCTTTCGAGGTGTTTATGGGTACAACTATAAAAAGGCTAGTTTGAACTTAAATTAAAATTCAAACTCCTTTCCTCCCATGAATTCAAAAGTGGGATTCATATTCACACTCAGCACATTTTTGTGAGCTCACAGACCAATTTTCACTCCATTTGGAGTTGATCTTGACATGAGCTAATTTGGCTAAAATTAAATCAAATTTGAATTTCAGTTCACATATGCTGCAAATTCAATCAAACCAATTTCCCAAATTGATCGCTTTGCAAACCAAATCCCAATTTAGTGATTGATCAAATGGACGAGGGCATTAAGGTCTTCAAAGTGTAGAGCAGTAGGAAAATTGAAATTCATAGGTTAAACTAGGGGGTGGGGCCCACTTGTCAGCCTCACGAGTGAGCAAACCGACTGAAGAACCGAGGCGCTCTGTTTCTCGGGCTGCAGCAGCGGACGCCACCTCGCTGGATCCTCGGCACCAGCACCTGCTTCACCCATGCCCCCTCTGGAGCTGCCGCTCGGCGTTGCTATCCCTCCTCGAGCAGCTCAAAGCCGAGTTCTTCTCTGTTCTCACACGCTCACTTGTTCTCGGTGCTGCTCCCGCAAAAACCATTGCCACCGCCACTCTCGGTGTCGCCCGATCACACACCGCAACCAAGCATTGGTTGAGCGAGCTCTCCTCAGCAAAAACGATCGCCATCTCGTGCTCTAGCGTGCTACCACTTCACACCGATGTTTCCTTGTGGTGGTTGGCGGCAAATTATGGATTTCCACCGAGCTCCTGCGAGCACCGGCGGAACTCTACTTTGGGTCGCCGTGGACAGAGCGCCACAGCTGTCGTCGTCTCCCACTTGCTACACAAGAAAGGTGCGCTATACTCCCTAGATTGTGTAGCTGCAATCCTTGTAGTAAATGATCAACCGTGTGTAGAGAATTTCCAAGAATCCCGAAACCTAGAGGAAACTAGCCAAGCTTGGACTAAACCCAAATTCGGGTTACACAATCCCCCAACGCTCGAGCCGGCTTGCACATAGCTTGTACACGTCCTAGCGTGTCTCCTCCAAGAAGAACCGAATAAAATCATCCATAATCGACCAAGTTCTAGCCATTTTTCGTGCCGCCATGGGAAAAACGCCTCGGGTCGTCGGTGAGGTCAGTGTTGCGGCCATTTCCACCATCTGCTAAGCTCATGTCTTTGATTCCTGAGTTCTGCCGGTGCTGTAGGAGAAGACGGTTGAGCATTTGGGGTTTTCCCGAGCTCACTACACGTTGCCGGAGTTGCTCCGCCTCGGTGTACCATCGGGGGCTATTTTCCGGTCACCGGCAATCACTGCCGACCTCACCAGCGTGTTCCTCATGTCGGACTAGGCCCTAGCGGCGAGTCTCATGAAGTTTGGCGCAGGGAATCGACCGGCGGCGAGCTTCGCCGGAGTGCGCCACCGCGGGACAGCCGGGGGTCGGGAGGAAGACGAAGCCGGCGGGTCCCAGCGGTCAGCCACTGTCCAGAGCGCGCGCGCGCCGCAATTAGATTAAACAAAGTTGCGGTCCCGCTGTCAGTGGCACAGGCAGCGCGGGAAGGAATTCCTGTTGGAAAATAATTCCGAATTTAGCTTCAACTACATAAATTCGTAACTTTGGCAAGGAAGCTCCAATTTGGGTGAAACAAAATTTGTTGGATTCATCTCTCTGAGTAATTTTCAGCAAATCAAGTTTCACTTCATGAAAATCTTTATTTCTCCAGAATTAATTATTCAAAATTTATATTGTTTAGAATTTTAACTGGAGAACCCCTTAGTGGAAAATTATGAAATTTGGCCAGGATGTTCATCATAATATCCCTGAGCTACCATAAAAATTTCAGATCCATTTGAGCTCATTTGATCCACCTATTGGTGTGATTATTGAAAGTGTTTCAGAGAAAATGAAAAATGTCGAGAAACATTTTTCAGATTTTCTCTGAACTTGTTTAGCTCATATCTTTGGCTAGGGTTCCTCAAATTAGGTGAAACCAATTCCATTAGAACCCTATGAAAATCTAGTTTCAAGAAAGTCATGACTTGCTCCATGAAAATTCCCAGAACACCCTAAGAGCTCCAATTAATGCCAAATACACATATATTTGTGGAGGGATCAAATGAGCTTTGCTGCAAATGAAATTTGGTCAAGTTTCTATTTATATTGTATCCAAACCACAGTAAAAATTTCAGAGTCATTGGGCCTGTCTAGCAGTACCTATAGTCTTAATAATGTTAACTCTAAACTCACATGAATTTAAATTGATACATACATGTATTTGCTTCTTGTAGTCACTAAGGTTGAGGAGGAGCCAGAAGTCTTAGACTTCATAACTCCAGTTTGCATTAACCTTTTTATAAACATAATTGTTTTGAGAACTTACATTGAGTACCCACTTTACTTTTGCATTAGAGTCTTGTTTGAAAACCCAATTGCATAGCCAAGAAACCCCTGGGTTTGCGCTTAGGTTTTTAAACCTCAATTAGCTACTGCAATGCTAAGGTACTGTAGGATTCGGTACAAGTCGAGTAGTTGGAACTGCTCACGAGAATAGGCTAGAGGAACACCACTAAGTTAGAGATAGCAAATGGAACACATGGCAAGAAAAATGAGACCGAGCGGAGGGTAAGGGCAGAAGGACGTTGGGGCCTGGGTGCCATAGCTCCGCTTGTGTCGTTGAGGACCGAGCCTTGTGCAGGCCTGTTGAACAAGATAGAACAGTATCGGAGACCTACCAGATATATGGGAACTGGGAAACCGATATAATTCAGGTAGCTAGGTGTTGAGGCATTGCTTGTCGTCCAGAGGGTAGGTTGAGAGCTTGAGGTGTAAATTGGCTGGCGGCACTGTGGATGTGCGCACAGAGACCTCTTGCTCGGGACGATAGGACTGGTTAAACATTTGGCTGACGGATGAAAGGTGGTTGTGTATGACGTACGTGATAGTTGCTGTAGGCAACATCATGTACGGGCGTACGTGATAGTTTCTGTTCGCAACATCAAGTACGGGCGTACGTGATGGGTTATTCAGGTAACCCTGCAGGTGTAAATTGATTATCATCACCGTCCCTCACGGTCAGTGAGTACCACTTGTTCACTGTACTTTGATGTAGAAAGAACAGACTGGAGTCATATTAAAAGTTGCTGACTGAAAGCTATACCTTGGTTGCTAATGATCGTTATAGTTTAAAGAAAATTAAAGTTATTTTTAACCTTGGGCAAAGCACATGAGAGAAATGCTTTTCTTGTTTGATTGCGGCTCTCTTATGTGTCTTAGTGTGAGGTTCTCCACTACTTGCTGCTGAACCTTGAAAGTAAGGTTCAACTATTTAGGCGTTTCCTTGCAACTTACTTTCCTATTACACATTACAATTCCAGCATGTAGAGTTACATGAGTAGGTGAGACGGGTCAGACTTGCTGAACCATCGTGCTCACTGTTTGTGTTTGAAGCTTTTGCAGGGGGTTATGAGGAGGAGACTCCCGAGAAAGAGATGGACCGCCAAGAGGGCAACCCCGTCTAATGGGAGTCGTGCACGCCGCCGTGTTAGTGTGCATGTGTGCTAGAGGGGACACGTTCACGGGCTGAACGTGAACTCCGTGCTTAATATACACCAGTGAGTGTGGACTGAACATATTTTGTTATAAACATGTTCATATACTCTTTCTTGTAATAAAACTTTGCTTCTGCTTTGTACTTTTTATGTGTGTTATCCGGTGATGTCAACGCAGCACCCCTCAGCATGCTCCGGGCTAGTCGAGGCCGGGTGGGCCCTCACAGCATGGTATCAGAGCTTGCTTGAGGTTTAACGCACTTAGAAAGGTCATCTTTTCAAAAACTCGGTGAGGAACGAGTTAGTAGCCCATATAAGGATGTTATTATGTATAGTAAGTGGCATTACTAACCTATGTGCTTATGTCAAAAAATCAAGCATCTTGGGACGTCATATGTCTCGGGGGGTGCATGTAAGCACTGTCCACCAGTGCGCACAAGCTAAAGGGTGGAGCCTCACGGGTGGCAGGTAACCTGGCCAGCTTTAGTATCCTCTACGACACTTCATGTTGTTTGGGGTATTTGAGCAACAACTTTCCCTGGCGTGCTACGGGCAAGTGTGGGAGACCCCATCACGTGGTTAGTAACGTGAACACATATCTGTAGGCGTGATTGGCTTCAGAACAACCGTGCAAGTGATGACGGACGGTTGTATGAACTGTATTGGCACCAGGTTCGGTGTGCAGCCGAGCTCGACGATTGTGTGAGTTATTTGCAGGTAGTCTAACAACGAATCGGAAGACGAGTAGCACACGTGTGCGAGAGACGTTTAATGCCACTGAACTGTGGCGGACTGGAATCCGCTCATCCAGGATCGCACAGGGTGATGCCGCGCGATGCGACACCCGACAGCACACGTCATAAGAACACATTATATTACATGGGAAAACAAACTGATTGTACAAAATAGTACACTTCTCAGTTACAAACTAGGGTCTTTTATTACACAGCGGAAGTTTCTTTTGTACAACTCACGCCCGCCTATCTAGCAAAAGTGGTTGCCCAGCCCTAGGGCAACCCACACTAGATGCACTCCTCAGCTCAGCGCGGCGTGTACGGCTCCCACTCAGCCGTGGTCCCTGACGGAGGTTAACCCTCGCCGGTGGACTCATACTCCGAGTCCGTGGGTGGCTCCTCACCTGAAAAACACTTAAGCAGCAACCGTGAGAACGAATGCTCAGCAGGGCTTAACCGACTCACCTAAGCATGAAACTCTACATGAGGTGTACCATGACATAGGATAGCAATGTTGCAGCAAATGGACACGCCTATATGTTCATCCTTAGTTCATCTTTTAGCAACAAGTTAACAGTTCAGGAAATCTGAAATTTAGTAAGCAGTATTTGGTGGCACACATGTAGCAATACAATTATATCAACCAGCAATATTGAATCAATATGTTTCATCCATTAATCTATGTCACGACTCAGTGACCAAGTGGTACTCTTCACCGCGAGGGACGGCGAATCGACTCGATATACACCTGCAGGAAAACCCAAAGAGCACGTCACGTACGCCCACCCGTGGAGCTGCACAGCACGCTGACTCAATGTCGTACGGGACAACCTTTCACCCAACTGCCCAAACGTCAAACCGGTCGCATCGAAACGAGCAGGAGGTTCCCCACACGGAGCATCTCTCTATGCCCGTTGGCAGATTTCCACCTTGCTGCCCTCAGCCTACACCTATAAATCGGTGCGTTGTGCCTCGACGCCCGGAGGTTTAGGCTACATAGGTTTATCGGGGCCCATATATCCGATATGCCTTCGGTACGTTCAAACTTGATCAGCGTGGGCCGCACACGGATCGGTCCTCAATCGACATGGACAGGGTTGCGCACACAAGACTCCCTCTTGCTGCGCCCTAGTCCCTGCCCAGTCTCATTTTCATTACTAATGTGATCTCACATCACTCAACCGAACCCGTGCGTCCCAGGCCTATCTCGCGAGTAGATTCCAACTACTCGACTTGTACCGAAGCCCGATGAATCTTTAAGCATAGCCTATCTACTCGAGGTCTTAGACACTACCCTCACTCTTTAAGGAACCTTTGGTTATGCAAGTGGGGTTTCATTCATCCTATACCTAATGCACATACATACTTCATATGACACATGTAAACAAAGGAAAAACTTATAAAAAGGTTAATGCAAACCGGGGCTTGCCTTGTTGCTGCTGGTCAGTAGTTCCTCGTCCGGAATAAGAAAGTCCAGCACTTCCGGGGTTTCTTCTTCAATGGCTACACGTTAATGAAACACTACATGTTAATTTAGGTGCACATGTGAATTTAGGGTAAGACTTCTACTATTAGTTCTAATAACCAACCTCTAAAACCTGAAACTTTGTTTAAGAATTTAAAGATGAACTGGTGTTGGTGGTTTGGCTTGGACTTAATCACATGGTTAAATGCTAAGTGGTTTTCCCCCTTTTCCATATTAATCCCTTAAGTGGTTAAACAGGACAGAGGTGATCTAGAGCTCCAATGGAGCTGAGAATTTTTGTGTGAGTTCCTTGTCACAAGAAAACTCTATGGACCAAACATTAGCACTTTTCATGGAGTGGTTTGCTCAGAATAATTCTCTCCGCAAATCAGCAAAGAAGAATTTATTCTGAGGTAATACCCCTGTTCATGCCCAACTTAATGAACTACAATTTCAATTATAGCTCATAGAGTTTGCATGAATTTTCCTAACATTTTTGGAGTTAATATTTGCCCAGAACTGAATTTCCAAGTTTTGGAAATTCTCTGAAAATGTTTCTGTATTCAAATGAACACAGCACCTTCTAATTTGAATTGCTCTGACCAAATCAACTCCAAATGGCCCGAAACTTTTACAGGGGTTCACTAATGTTCTAAAGGATATTCTGGGAAAATTTGGGGATTTTTGGATGAACCAAACTCCCTCTAAAATTCTTTTGCTGAAAAGCTTTAAAGAATTTTCCAGAATTAATTAATGGGTTTCATACAAATTGGGTTGTATATCTGGACAGAGCTAGGGATGATGAATCCAACCCAATTTGAATCACTAAATTTGGAGCTTTCTAGCAAAAGTTATGGAGCTCTAAAGTTTGAGGAATTTCTGGAATTCGAATTAACCGGGAAAAGTTCAAATTTCTGACAGCGGGCCCGGCTCCCACGTGTCATCACCTCGGCTGCACCACACGGGGCCACAGGATTATTTTCCGCGTGTTCACAGCCGATCCGGTGTAACAGAAGATCCCCACACTGTGCCGCGAGGGACTGACGAGCGGGCCCGGCCGGCTCGTCTTCTTCCTCGCGCCCGCCCTATTTCCCGCGCCGCCCCCTCGCCGGCACACCTCGGCAGCTCGCCGGAACTGGCATCCCGACCGCCTCCCAGCCGGAAACTCGCCGCCTGGGCATACTTTCGTGCGCTGAACACGCTGGCACTCTCACCGGAGCTTGACAACGGCCGGAACTATGCCCGCGACAGTGACAGAGCTTCTCTCTACTCCGGCGACGTCGTAGAGCACTTTCCTGCCCCCAACCTGGCTCCGGTTAGCTCCTACAGCATCACCATGACCTAAGGAGCAACGTACAGGGCTCTGATCTCGCGAGAAACGTCGGCAACTAGGGGCTCACCGTGCGACCCAGGGCGATTTCGTGGAAAACTGGAAAAACTCGAAGAACTGAGGTTTTATTCGATGGTTCTTCCTAGTTCTTGATCCCACGTGCCCGCACGGATGTCTACAGCTGGGTTTCTAGGTCTGGGGAGGATTGGTTCGGTGTGTGAGGCGAATTTGCCAATTTACCCGAACTGGGCTATATCACATGCTTGCGCAAGAACTGAAATTCCGGCCAGCACGGTCCATGACACGCTGCCGGTGTGGTTGTGAAGCGAGAAGGGTTACTGGCGCACCTTTTCGCTTTTGCAACTTGATGGGAGAGGCTCTGTGGTGGCCGGGCGACGTGATCTTGTCGTGGCGGCTTTCTCCGGCGCTGTGGAGGAAGATCGGCTCGACGCCGACGTCCCGACGGAGCTAGCGCCCGGTTCTTGCTTCTTCCACATTCAAGGACGTCCGGAGGTGCTGTGGGGAAGCTTAGCGCGTCGTGCCACGTGGTGGAGCAGCCGGGCGGCGGTAAACCGACGGCGTGCCTCTGTGCGGTCGTGTTTATCGCCGAGGAGACACGGGAATCGCTCGGCGTCGGCTGGGAGGCAGTGCGGGCGCTGAGCTCTCGGTGGAGGGGGTAAGAACGGAGAAACATCGATCCCCTAAACAGCTCGGGAGGTGCTTTCGGTCGTCGGTCGTCCGTGCGGTGGCAGCCGGTGGGACAAAAACAACTCGCTCGAGTGTGAACTGTGGAACCGATTAACTTAGGCAGTAAGTTTCTCCCCTCTCTTCCCACTGACCATTGGGCCCCACAGCTCCCCTCTGCCCAAAAGATCTCCAAATTTTTTTTGGCAAATGAGTAATTCAAATGTTTGAAGTCTCAAACTGAGCTACATTTGCATGATTGGAGAAGTTTCCCTCAAATTCAAATGTATATTTGAATTCTTGCCTATTTGGCTCCTTTTTGGACCATTGGTTAGCAAACCCTTTCAAAAATTATTGAAACTTTGCCTCCCCGCTAAATTGAACCTGAGGAATCCAATTATGCCCTTTTATCCTTGTTTCAGCTGCTGCAATCATGAATTTGAATGCAACAGTTTTGAATCACCCTCTCATGTGTGATCATATGTGTATAAACCCTACTTTGTGAAAATGAAGGCTTTCCCCTCTAATCACTCTTTTGATGGAGGTTACTTGCTCTTCACAATATTTCCTAAGATATCCACAATGAGAACTGTGGTGTTGTGAGGTGAAGAAAAAATTTTGCAAGTCCCTTTTCTTGGGCTTTTACATCCCTCCCCCCTTAAAAGAATCTCGTCCCGAGATTACCAAAAGAAGAGATGGCGATGTAATAGGGACTTACCCGTGTTGAGAAGCCATGAACTCTGGGTAGCTTGAGCGACGGAACTCCTCGCTCTCCCATGTCGCTTCTTCGGCGGTGTGGTTGCTCCAGAGTATTTTGTAGAACCACAACGTTCTGCTGCGTGTGGTCCTGGCTTTTTCATCAAGAATGGCCACCGGATACTCATCATAAGTTAAATCCGGTTTCAGATCGCTGATGTCTTTGGTAGGAACAGCAGCGGTATGCTTCAAACATTTTCGCAGTTGCGAAACATGGAAAACATCATGGACACCAGTCAGAGATGCCGGTAGCTCCAATCGATACGCCGCTGGTCCACACTTCTCGGTGATAGCGTAGGGTCCAATAAATCGGGGAGCGAGCTTCCCCTTCACACCGAACCGGTGCACGCCCTTCATCGGAGACACACGGAGGTACACGTGTTCCCCGACATCAAAGTGCAACGGTCTACGCCTCTTATCAGCGTAGCTCTTTTGTCGGGATTGAGCAGCCTTCAAGTTAGCTTGAATCACCCGAACGCGCTCTTCGGCGTCGTTCACCACATCAACCCCGAATGTGACCCTTTCACCGGACTCGCACCAATTTAATGGGGTGCGGCATTTGCGACCGTAGAGAGCTTTGTAGGGTGCCATCTTGATACTCGCCTGATAGCCGTTGTTGTACGAGAATTCCGCCAATGGTAGGTGATCATCCCAGTTCCTACCATGGTGGATGGCACATGCTCTCAACATGTCTTCTAATACTTGGTTCACCCTCTCTGTTTGCCCATCTGTTTGAGGGTGATAGGTGGAGCTCCTGATCAGTTTAGTACTCAAAGCAGCATGCAACTGCTCCCAAAAGCGAGATACAAACAATGCACCTCGGTCTGAGATTATAGTCTTGGGTACACCATGCAGGCATAGAATCCTGGCAATATATAACTCCGTATATCTGTTGGCATGGAAATGTGTATGCACGGGGATGAAGTGAGCTGACTTGGTTAGTCGGTCAACGATCACCCAAATGGAATCATGTTTGTTGGATGTTAAGGGTAATCCCACAATGAAATCCATGCTCACATCTTCCCATTTCCATGCTGGAGTTTTCAGGGGTTGCAGCAGCCATGATTTCCTCATATGATCAGCCTTCACTCGTCTACACGTATCACACTCGGATACGTACTTCGCTACCTCCCGCTTCATCCGTGTCCACAAAAATTTCTTTTTCAAATCTTGGTACATTTTGTTGCTTCCCGGATGAATGGAGTATTTAGACAAGTGGGCTTCGTCGAGGATCTTCTTCCTCAGCTCCATATCCCGGGGTACGACTATGCGGTCATTGAACCATAGCATCCCCTCATCATCCTTCCGGAAACATTTAATCTCCAAGTTGTCTATCCATCTCCGGAGATGTGCCATGCCTTTTTCAGTCTTCTGAGCTGCAATGATGTCCTCCCTAATAGTAGGGATGAGGGCAAGGTTGTACAACGATCCATAAGGAACCAAGTATAAACTCGGCTCTTCCTCCTCCGCCGGTGTAATGGTGATGTGATGGACATGTGATTTCTGACTCAGCGCGTCGGCAACCACATTCGCCTTGCCGGGGTGGTAATGGATATCAATCTCATAATCTTTGATCAGTTCTAGCCACCTCCTTTGCCTCATGTTCAGCTCCTTCTGGGTGAAAATATATTTCAAGCTCTTGTGGTCAGTGTAGAGGTGCACCAAATTCCCCAGGAGATAGTGCCTCCACATTTTTAGCGCCAACACCACGGCAGCAAGCTCAAGATCATTTGTAGGATAGTGCTGCTCATGGTTCCGAAGTTGGCGTGAGCCATAAGTGACCACACGTCCTTCCTGCATCAACATGCAGCCTAGCCCGATACCAGACGCGTCACAATATACGTCGAAGGGCTTTGTTGTATCCGGCTGAGCTAATACCGGGGCTGTGGTGAGATGCTTCACCAATGTTTGGAATGCTCCTTCACACGCCGTGTTCCAAACATATTTCGTCCCCTTCTTCAGCAATTCTGTCATCGTCTTAGCGAGCTTGGAGAGACTTGGAATAAATCTCCGATAGTATCCCGCTAACCCGAGGAAACTTCTGACTTCATGAACTGAAGTGGGAGCTTTCCATTTCAGCACTTGCTCTATTTTACTTGGGTCAACCGCAATGCCTTCCGCTGAGATGATATGTCCCAAGAATGGCACTTGGCTTATCCAAAACTCGCATTTACTGAACTTGGCGTAGAGCTTGTGGTCTCGCAATCGTTGAAGAACGATCCGCAAGTGTTCGGCATGTTTGGCTTCTGTCTTGGAGTAAACAAAGATATCGTCGATGAACACCACCACAAACTTGTCCAGCTCCGGCATGAACACTGAGTTCATGAGATACATGAAATGGGCTGGAGCATTTGTGAGACCAAATGACATGACGAGATATTCATATAATCCATATCTCGTCGAGAAGGCCGTCTTCGGGATATCCTCCGCCCGGATCTTTATCTGGTGATATCCAGAGCGAAGGTCCATCTTTGAGAACATACTTGCACCCACAAGTTGATCAAACAATATGTCGATGCGGGGAAGTGGGTACTTATTCTTGATGGTGACGGCGTTGAGCGGCCGGTAATCCACACACAGCCTCAGGGTTTCATCCTTCTTTTTTACAAACAGCGCCAAGCATCCCCAAGGCGAGGAACTCGGCCTAATTAAACCCTTGCTCAACAGATCATTGAGCTGTTCTTTTAGTTCAGCCAGTTCATTGGGAGCCATTTTGTATGGTCTCCGAGATATGGGCGTAGTCCCGGGTGCAAGTTTAATCTTGAACTCGACATCCCGCTCAGGTGGCATGCCCGGAAGATCATTCGGAAACACGTCGGGGTACTCCCGGACTACGGGGATGTCCTCTAATTTGAGAGCTTCAGTATTGTTGATTGCTGAAACCTCCCGGACGGGATTATCTAATAGGAGGGACTGCGGACGGTGTAATGGGGTGTTGAGGTGAACCGTCCGTGCTAGAGTTTCCAGGACATCACCATGGTAGCTTAGCCATGACATTCCCAAGATTGCATCAATCTTCTGCCCCTCAAGGATAATCATAGTGGTGGGATATATCCTCCCACCTAAGCACAGTGGTGCTTTTGGAACCATCATAGTTGCTGAAATCTTTCCTCCCGGTGAGCAGATCATATAAGAACACTCGGTTGGAAAGGCTTCCAGCTGATGCTTAACCACATATGATGCACTTATGAAGCTGTGGGTTGCACCAGAATCGAACAATATTATGATGGCTTGATGGTTGAGAGTGAACGTATCCGCCAGCACGTTCTCTCCCTCGGGGGCGTCCTCATTGTCGAGGTGGCGAACGACCCCAGTCCGCTGACCAACCTTCTTCACCGGAGGTCGGCCTCGAGCACCGCCCTGGAACTGGGCTTGCCCGCTGCTTTGCTGCCCCTGGGGACAGTCCTTCGCGAAGTGGCCCGCCTGGCCACACGTGAAGCAAGTGAAATGGGGCGGTCCCCCGCTGATCGGTGGACGGAATCCCGGGGCGCGTTGTGGTGGTGGAAACGCCCGGGGTGCCGTCTGCTGCTGCTGCTGCTGTCTTGGTGGTGGCATCAGCGGACGGAACGGAGGTGCCTGAAAGGGACGTCCCCCGAACCGTTGAGGTCGCTCCGGTGGATGCCACTGCTGTCCGGATGGTGTCCGATACACCATACGGTACTTCTGAGGAGCGCCACCACCACTGCTGGGCGGAGCGCTGCGCTTCCTCTGCTCAGCTGCCAACTACCGCGAGCGTCTTCTTGTATAATCGCGGCATTGACTAAGTCGTTGAAGGTGCCGCGATTCCACTGAACGAGGTGTGTCTTCATTTCGGGGTGTAACCCCCGATAGATGTGTTCCCGCTTCTTCTCCTCAGTGGAGATGTAGTCTGACGCATATTGCGCCAGATGGTTGAAGGCATGGGAGTAGTCATGGGCACTCCTCCCGCCCTGCTTCAGTTCCAAAAATTCTTGGAACTTCCTGTTCATGATCCCGGGAGGGATATGATAGGCGCGGAACGCCTCCCGAAATTGCTCCCATTCCATGACATAGCCAGCATGACGTGAGGCGACATAGTTCGCCCACCACGCGCCAGCGGCACCGTGGAGTTGCTGCGCTGAGAACAAAGTCTTTTGCCACTCCGTGCATTGGAGCAGCCCGAACTTGGACTCGATGGTCTGCAGCCAGTTGTCAGCCTCCAGTGGTTCTTCTGCTTCTGTGAACACTGGAGGGTGCATACTCATGAAGTTCGAGTACGACACCTCACGGGGCTCACGAGGCCCTCTGTCTTGACGCCCCCCCCCCGCCTGGCACGTATTCTGCACGATCGTGCGGAGCAGGTCGGTCTGCTCCTCACGACCACCTACCAGTGCCGCAATCACATCCGCTAAAGTAAGCGGAAGCGGCGGTGGTGGCTGCTGCTGCGGGGTGCTGTCGTAGGCCGGTGGCTGGGAGTCATCACCTCCCTGTTGGCTAGAGCCCACCAACCTCGTGCGTGGTCTTAGTGCGAACCATCGGCAACCATACGACAATAAACATCAGTCCCGCAACATATTGCATGCAGTCCAATAACAATAGGTGTAAAACATAATGACAATAAAACATGCGATACATCTCGTATGTAGATAATGTAAAAACTTTGCACAAGCTACACCATTACCAGATCAAACACACGCTAGTTTAATCCAACTTGATGAACCTCCCCTTTGGAAGCTCACCACAACTAGGTTTGGTCACCACGAGACATTACTATCGCGTTGTCATCACTTATATTACCCTTTCATCTTCAATACGACGCAAACATGGTCTCTAGTAGAAGACACTTGAGTGAGACCTACACTCAAATCTTTTACTAGTTGAAAACAAGCTCCCATGAGTATGTTCTACCCCATTGGCAGTACTTTAAACCACTTCTAGGGTACAACAATCTCTCCCATGAGTTCAACTGTCATGCCTCTGCCAGGATGACCAGTTTCTACATATTCAAGATTTTGATCTGGTTCTGGGAATTTTCATGACTCAAGCTGAATACCAAGGTTAAATTTAACTTCAGTATCTTTCCAACGAGTACTTATTTGCCCTCAGATCAGCTCTGGTTCAAAATTATGGTTATTCAAAGTCAACAGAATTTCTGGAAGAATTTACAGCACCTCCCTTGGAAGTGACTGTTTTCAACCCTGGTTTCCACTGAAATCTGTACTGAAATTTCAGAATCTTTGAATTGCAAAGATGTAACACATCTTCTACCCTTTCTAAAGATGTATCATATGACAATTTTAGATTTTTCTACTGGGAGTTATGTTTGAAAAACAGAACAGTTCAGAGAATGTTTTACTCTGTCCTGGTTCTGGACAGTTTACATTCCTCTGGGATTTAAGCCATCTTAAGGTGTGTTTCAGCTCTGGAAGTCTACAACAAAGTTGTAGGGTACTCAAATACCTTTCCAGAACTATATACCACACCTCCCTGGGCTAAAAGACCTGTGAGTTATGCCCTGTTGAAGATCAGCATCTTGCTGCCCAAAACAGAGCACTCTGTTTTTCAGTCTTTTGGAACTACACTCAACACCCTCCAATTTTTCTACCCAACCAGGGTCCTAAATGTTGAACCTAGAGATTTTTACTTCCTTGTTATCATTATTTTGCATGCATATGCCTATTATATCTCGGTACTACGTTCCTCACAAAAGAAAATCCTAACCGGATTATACCGGCATATACGTCTCAATTGTGGCACTAAACGGTCTCTCGCACACGTTTACTACACGGATACATATGTGGTTAGTACCTGCAGAAGACCATACAATAATGGTGCACTCAATGATTGGTTTCATTTCAGGCAGGATCATATTTAAAAGTACATACAAACGCCCGTATCATTGTCATACGGCCGTCCTTGAGTTAGGTCACGTCTCAAGGTACGTGATCGTGTTTCAACACCACACGACGGGGAACCCGAGTATGTCATGAACGGGTCGTCACGGTTGGGAATGTTATCAACCCAATAGATACCACCTACTGCCCTGCAGGGCACACCGATGGCAAGCGCTGCGTATATCCTCTTGGGCTACTTCCAGACGAACACACTCTCGCGTTACAGACCGCGCGATGGGGTCTCCACTTACTTGCCTAATGCATGCTAGGGATCAGCGTTTCATATGAACTCAGGAACATGAAGAGTCCAAGAGTTTCATATTGACGTCTCACACCAAGCTGTGAGACCAATCCCTGAACCACGTTCCTCGTCAGGGGGAGCTAACCGAAATTGAACCGCTTTCGGTGGCGTTCTTTACCATGCTTACCAAAACGTCGGTGCATCGTTACATAAGTAAAATTCAGAATATAACACATAGGTTAGTCTTTGCCACTTTAAGTAACTATGCTAATATAGTCCTTACTTGGGCAACTACCGAATCCTCACCGTAATCCTAAGTTTTCCCGTAATACAGTCCTTAAGTACTGTGCTATCCCCAATGCAGCTCTGATACCAGGCTGTGGTGGACCGGGATCCGCTCATCCAGGATCGCAGAGGGTGGTGCCGCACGATGCGACACCTGACAGCACACGTCATAAGAACACAATATATTACATGGGAAAACAAACTGAACTGTACAAAAAGGTACAACTTCAGTTACAAACTAATATTTATTTTACACAGCGGAAGTCTACTCTGTACAACTCACGCCCGCCTATCTAGCAAAAGTCGGTTGCCCAGCCCTAAGGCAACCACCACTGGCTGCACTCCTCAGCTCAGTGCGGCGTGTATGGCTCCCACTCAGCCGTGGTCCCCGACGGAGGGTAACCCTCGCCGGTGGACTCGTACTCTGAGTCCGTGGGTGGCTCCTCACCTGAAAAACACTTAAACAGCAACCGTGAGCACGAAGGCTCAGCAAGGCTTAACCGACTCACCTAAACATGAAACTCTACATGAGGTGTACAATGACATAGGATAGTCATATTGCAACAAATGGACTCGCCTACAAGTTCATCCTTGGTTCAGCTTTTAGCAACAAGTTAACAGTTCAGGAAGCTGAAATTTAGTAAGCAATATTTGGTGGCAAACATGTAGCAATACAATATTATATCATATCAGCAATATTGAATCAATGTATTTCATACATTATTCTACGTCACGACTCAGTGACCAAGTGGTACTCTTCACCGCGAGGGACGGCGACTCGACTCGATATACACTTGCAGGGAAACCCAAAGACCACGTCACGTACGCCCACCCATGGAGCTGCACAGCACGCTCACTCGATGTCGTACGGGACAACCTTTCACCCAACAGCCCAAACGTCGAACCGGTCGCACTGAAACGAGCAAGAGGTTCCCCACACGGAGCATCTCTCTATGCCCGTTGGCAGATTTCCACCTTGCTGCCCTCAGCCTACACCTATAAATCGGTGCGATATGCCTCGACGCCCGGAGGTTTAGGCTACATCGGTTTATCGGGGCCCATATATCCGATATGCCTTCGGTACGTTCAAACTTGATCAGCGTGGGCCGCACATGGATCGGTCCTCAATCGACACGGACAGGGCCGGGCACACAAGACTTCCTCTTGTTGCGCCCTCGCCCCTGCCAAGTCTCATTTTCATTACTAAGGTGATCTCACATCACTTCACCGAACCCGTGTGTCCCAAGCCTATCTCGCGAGTAGATTCCAACTACTCGACTTGTACCGAAGTTCTATGAAACATTAAGCATAGCCTGTCTACTCGAGGTCTTAGACACTACCCTCACTCTTATGGAAAATTTCTGGTTATGCAAGTGGGGTTCCATTCATCCTATACCTAATGCACATTCACACTTCATAAGACACATGTAAACAAAGTAAAACTTATAAAAAGGTTAATGCAAACCGGGGCTTGCCTTGTTGCTGCTGGTCAGGGGTTAGTTCCTCTTCTGGAAGCAGGAAGTCGAGTACCTCCGGAGCTTCCTCGCCTTCAGCAACTACACGTTATTGAAATACTACATGTTAATGAATATGCATACAAGTTTATTGCAATACTGCTGCTATTAGTTCTAATAACCAGTTTCTAACAACTGGAACTCTGTTCAAGAATTTAAAATGGAACTGGGGTTTAGTGGTTTGGGTTTGGACCTAAGTACATGGTTAAGTGCGAAGTGGTTTTCCCACTTTTCCATATTAATCCCTCAAGTGGTTAAACAGGACAGGGGTGATCCAGAGCTCCAATGGAGCTGAGAATTTTTGTGTGAGTTCCTTGTCACAAGAAAACCCTCTGGACCAAACATTAGCACTTTTCATTGAGTGGTTTGCTCAGAATAATTCTCTTAGCAAATAAAAAAAGAAGAATTAATTCTGAGGTAACACCCGTGTTCATGCACAACTTAGTGAACTACAATTTCAATTATAGCTCATAGTGTTTGCATGAATTTTCCTAGCATTTTTGGAGCTAAGATTTGCCCAGAACTGAATTTCCAAGATTTGGAAATTCTCTGAAAATGTTTCTTTATTCAAATGAACACAGCACCTTCAAATTTGAATTGCTCTGAACAAATCAACCCCATATTGTCTGAAAGTTTTACAGGAGTTCACTAACATCTTAAAGAATATTCTGGCAAAATTTGGGGATTTTTGGATCAACCAAACTCCCTCTAAAATTCTTTTGCTGAAAATATTTAAAGAATTTTCCAGAATCAAAAAATAGGTTTCATACTAATTGGGTTTATATTTGGATTGTAATCAGTTAGAGGAATCCAACAAAATTTGTTTCATAATTTTTGGACTCTCCTACCCCAAGCTGTGGTCCTCCAAAGTTTAAACTACAAACTGGAAATTTCAAATTGTTTAAATGTCTGCCAGTGGGTCCCACCCGGCAGGTCTTCCCCTTCCTCGCGCCAACAGGGGCCCGCGGCGGCGCACTCCGGCGAGCGTCGCCGGAACCGCTTTCCCGGCCGTCTCCCGACCCCAAACTTGCCGCCCCGCCCTAACTCATGACGCTGAACTCAGCTCGGGGGTCGCCGGCGGCCGTAGCTCACCGGAACAGGGCTCCCGATGGTGACAGCGGTGGTTAGGGTTCCGGCGTGGTCGAAAATGCGTTACAATGCATCAAAACAATCGGAAAAGGGTCGGGGAGCACCGTGGAAGCTCGAGGGTGATGAAAATGGCCGCCAAACCCCATGAAAAGGTCGGCAACCTAGAGCTCCACGGTACCCGAAAAACAACCAGAACCCGGCCATTTCGGGGTCATATCCCTTGATTCTTGGTCGAGGAGGGCCGCTAGGGAGTGAGGAAGATGTGTGCAGGCTCACCCGAGCTGGGTTGGACGGTGCAGCTAGAATTCCGGTGTAGACCGACCCCTACCCGGTTGCACTAGTTCTCGGGATTCTTAGGAATTCTCTGCGCTCGGTCTATCAATGGCTAGGAGGGTTGCAGCTACACGATTGGAGACTAAGGCGCACCTTTTTCGTGTAGAAATCAGGCGGTGAAACTGGCCGTGGCGTGCTGTCCACGGGGAGCAATTCTCGGCTTTCCGCCGGTGCTCTGTTCTTCGGCGCCTGTTGCCGAATTGCACGCGCCACAGGCCAGGAGCATCGGGGTTGTGGGGCTGACGTGGTAGAGCATGCACGGGCGCTGCTTTTCGGTGCTTCTGGCACGAGCAACCGAGGCTCGGTTGGTGCCGGCGATCGGGAAAAGAGCGCGGCGGTGAGCTCCGGTTCTGTGCGGGTCTGAGGGAAACAGCGAGCGCGTGATCAATGAGGAAGGCGACGTGCTGCAGTTTGCTCCCGGGGTAAAGATCGGGCCAAAGCAGCGGAGCCGGGAATCTGGTCACCAGCGCGCGAGGAGGGGGCGAGGTGGCTGCTCGGTTGGCTCGGTGTCGAGCGCTGCCGAGGCCTTAGGCCCGAAGTCTAGCTGACTGGTGGGCCCTCTTCTCCCCCCTAATCTTCTCTGTTGTGCAAATATCCCACCTACTCAGACTTGAAAAAGGAACTTAGCCACCAATTCAGAGGAAGAATTTGAATTCATCAACTTCAAACTGGTTTGGCCACATTCCCTTCATATTTGAATTTGAAAATTCAAACTCAGTTTGAATTGTTACAAATTCAGCTCCCGACAAGATGAAGTCCAATGGGACTGAAAATTGGTGGGGTTACTCAGGAAAATATGCTGAGTTTGAATATGAAGCTCACTTTTGAATTTGAGGGATGAAAGTTGCTGCAATTTGAATTTACAATCAAATTGGCCTCTTTTCCCAATACCTCCAAAAGTGCCTCAAAAATGTTGGATTTGCATGAAATTTGGCCTGAACCTTCCAAAGACTTTTTAAGTTCTAGGGGTGAGCTCAACCTCTCATGTTCATGTGTACAAATCCCACTTTGTGAAAATGAAAGCTTTCCCCTCTACTCACTCTTTTGATGGAGGTTACTTGCTCTTCACAATATTTCCTAAGATATCCACAATAAAAACTGTGGTGTTGTGAGGTGAAGAAAAGTTTTTTGCATGTCTCTTTTCTTGGGCTTTTACATGTTTCATCTCTTAGCCAGTCGAAAAATGCAGTAGAGTTGAAACTGTTCAGAAAACAGGGCAGAGCAAATACTCTCTGTAACTCTCTGTAAATTGAGCATAACTTCCTGCATCAAAATCCCAAAAATAGAAAATGAGGTAGTTCTGAAAAATTCATGATATGGGTTACAACTTTGTAACAGAAACTATTGTAAAATTCGAGGTAGAATTAACTGGAATTCTTGGATCAAATCAGTACCTCAAGCAGGGAGGTCCTGTCCAATTCTCTCCAGAAATTCTGTCAACTTTGACATCTCATAACTTTTGAACCATGGCAGATATGAGCCCAAGAAAATAATTTCTGGAAAGCTATTGAAGTTAGCTTTAACTTTGATGTTGAGATCCAGAATTGGTTTTGCTTTAGAATGGTTTAAATCAGGTGGAAATTGAAACTGGTCAGAGCTGTCAGTTTGGGCAGCAGACAAGCAATCAAATTTGTTCTAAGTTTGAATTGTGTTTCCAAGTTTTATGAGTTGAATGACATGTTTTAATGTTATAATTCAATTATTTACTGTTGAAATGCATATTTGACCTTTTCCAAATATATTTCCGCATATGACAGCGGATAAACAACTGGAGAACGGGTGGGTGGCATCCCACTGTTCTCAACGCAGCGGTTATCCGGAACAGTTGAAACTAATGCTTGAACATTTCGGGTACGTGGAAATGCTGCAGTATCTCGCCAAGGAAGAAGGCGATGGGGGGAACAGGACACGGACCATCCATGTCAATGTTCCGGCAGGACCTACGCCACCCGGTTGGGCACCGTTCACCGTCACGGTGAGGGGTAGACAACCGGAGGAGATGTGGCAGTTGGCAGCCCGCGACACCATGTCGCGTTTCTACCAGCTACACGTGAGAGCTATGGAGGGCACTTCATACGCGCTTGTTCCGGTGGAGGGACGAGCTAATCACGTGTGGAGGGAGAGGTACGCTGTGGCAACTGATTTTAGATGCCCAAGCTACAACCCTGCGGAAGCAAACCTCAGCCTCCAGTTGATGGCAGGAAGGACGGTGATGGACAGCCAAGTTGTCCACACGGATCGTCTTGCCGTGGAGCTCAACGAGAGCACCAGCTGCCGAGACCATTTCGAGAGTGCTCACAGCGCACTCCGTAATGTGCTCCTTCTGACGATAAAGCGACTGAACGAACAACACAATCAGTTCCGTCGTCTGAAGAAGGTGAAGAAGAAAAGCCGTGTCAACATCACATCTTTGCAGCAGCAAGTACAGGCCTTAACCCAGCAGAATGAGGTCCTCACTCAAGAGCGTGATGACTCTATTGAGGAGAGCCAGGGCTGGGTAGAGGACTACAACCAGGCCATGGACGAGGTGCATGTGTTGCAAGACCTCGTGCCTCCGGTAGTGGGCCTACCGATAGTAGGTGCCATACCCGTTGTTTTGGGTATCCCGGCGATGTGGGAACCTGAACCTGAAGAGGACGTCATGGACCCGGAGTCACCAGCAGAAGTAGCGGAGGAGGACTACCCGCAGGAGGTCGAGTTCTACTCCTAACACTGAGGTACCATTGCCAAGTAGGGCAGCGAGGGTGGTGTGTAAAAACTTTTGTAATCAGTAACATGTCGTGTAGACAGTAGCATGTGTATAGGTAGTGACGACATGAGCATGACTTCTCGGGGATCCGAGAGTAATGTATCTTGTATAAAGTTTATGCTTTATCAATATATGTGAATGTTGTGCAAGTTTATTCATGTGTCACTTCAATACCTACTGTTTTATATGGAATTTTAAGAATGACATGTGCTGACCGTTGCTGTTTTGAATTTCGGAATGACTCGCACTCGTGCCAACCCGGAGGTTGGGGGTTCTAGTCATGGGGGAGATGCCTCCCAACAGCCTCCCGAGGATTCCTCGGTACAGCAACAGCAGCAACAGCAACAACCGCCACCGCCAACGCTTACATTGGCCGATATCGTTGCGGCCATGGCGAGTTCACATCAGAAGCACACGGAGTTGCTGCAAACTCTAATTGCGAATACGTCTCGACCAGAGAGGCTTCAAGACCAAGAGGAGCGCCAACAAAGATCCTACTCTGACTTTCTGGCCACTCACCCCCGGTATTCTCAAGGGCGGATGAACCCCTCGATACGGACAACTGGCTCCGCACGATGGAGATGAAGTTCGGGCTGCTCGAAGTGAGTGAGCAGCGCAAGACTCAGTTCGCTGCCCAGCAGCTTCAAGGGTCCGCGAGTGCTTTGTGGGCAAACTTCTGTGCCTCGCAACCCACCGAGCGAGTAATAACCTGGGCGGAGTTCCGGACGGCCTTCAGGGCCTATAACATTCTGTTGGGTCTGATGAAGAGGAAGACACAAGAATTCCTCCATCTGCAGCAAGGCAGCAGGAACGTGTTAGAATACTCCTGGGCGTTCAACAATCTCGCGCTCTACGCTTCATATCACGCTGATACCGATGAGAAGCAGCGGGATCAATTTTACCAAGGGCTTAATCCGCTCATGAAGGACAAACTGGCGATGTTCAATCGCGGCAGCCTCAACGACATTATTGATGTTGCGATTGTTCAAGAGGACTCTGGCAAGGAGTTAGCGGCGGTGTAGAAGAAGCGAAGCGCCGCAGAGCAGCGGGGCGGGAGGTGTTCCTTCCAAGAAATACCGTATGGAGTATTGCTCACCATTGGGTCCACGCTGGCAGCCACCACAGCGGCTGATGCAATTCCGCAGTCGGCCATATTGTCCACCGGTGTTCTGGCCGGCATTACCAGCACCGCCTCCGCAGCCACAACAGCAGAAACGGGGCGATGCCGTGTGTGTTTTCACCTCAGCAGCGCATGACGGGCTTTCATCCTCCAAGCACAGGGCAGACATCAATCGCATTCTACAAATGCAGTCGCCCAGGGCACTACGCCATCAACTGCCCCGAGAGGCAAGGCGGCGGAGTGGTACCACAGTTTCCGGGGAGGAATCAACACCGGAACCCCATTAATGCGTGGCGGGCAAATCCTAAGACCAGCACCATCCACGAACTCGACATAGAGGACGTGCCGGAGGAGGAGGCAATCCTTGCGGGTATGTTCCAACTCCACTAGCATCCCGCAATAGTGTTATTTGATTCAGGCGCCATGCATAATTTCATTAGCCAAGCTTTTATTGCTAAACACAGCTTGCAAATACTACCCAACAAAAGTCCTTACTTGATTTGTTCACCGGGTAGGAAAATTTCAGCAAGCATGATGGTTTCAAAAGCGCCATTATTCTTACAGGGTAGAGTATACCCTACATCTCTTATAGCATTAGAGGGACAAAAGGTCGATGTCATCCTAGGGATGTCGTGGTTAACCCGCCATGGCGCTGTTTTAGACACCATCCTCCGAGTTGTGCATCTACACCCAGAAATGCACGAGTTTCACTCATTATTTCTGGACAGTACAGAAATAAAACTCCCAAGTGCATATCAATCCACCACCATCAGATTGGAAGTCATTCCAGTAGTCCGTGAGTTACGTGACGTGTTCCCGGATGGTTTGCTGGGGATGCTGCCCGAACGATAGGTGGAGTTCAAGATTGAACTTGCACCGGGAACTATGCCAATATCCCGAAGGCCGTACAAGATGGCGCCAAAGGAGTTAGCAGGATTGAAAACGCAGTTGACGGACGTGCTGCAGAAGGGTATTATTAGGCCAAGTTCCTCTCCCTGGGGCTGTTCGGCATTATTTATGAAGAAGAAAGATGAGACGTTGCGGCTTTGCGTGGACTATCGTCCACTAAACGCCGTAACTATCAAGAACAAGTACCCGTTGCCACGGATCGACGTGCTGTTTGATCAGTTAGTCGAAGCAAAGATCTTTTCCAAGATGGACTTAAGATCTGGGTACCATCAGATTAGGATATGGGTGAGGATATTCCGAAGACAGCGTTCTCGATGAGGTACGGGCTTTATGAGTACCTAGTCATGTCCTTCGGCCTCACCAACGCTCCAGCTCACTTCATGTACATGATGCAATCGGTATTTATGCCGGAGCTTGACATGTCTGCCGTGGTCTTCATCGACGACATATTGGTATATTCAAAGTCGGAGGAAGAACACACGAAGCATCTGCGTATAGTCTTGCAACGGCTGCGGGATCACAAACTATACGCGAAATTCAGCAAGTGCGAATTCTGGATATCGCAAGTGCCTTTCCTCGGCCATATTATTTCAGCAGAGGGCATCGCTGTAGACCCGAGTAAGATCACACAAGTGCGGAATTGGAATCCCTGAGAACTGTTCATGAGGTACGAAGTTTTCTCGGACTCGCGGGATATTATCAGAGGTTCATTCCGAACTTCTCGAAGATTGCCACGCCTATGACCGAGCTGCTGAAGAAGGCTACCAAATCTGTTTGGAGTCCAGCATCTGAAGCAGCGTTCAGGGCATTAGTGAAGCACTTAACATCAGCATCGATTTTGGCGCAGCCAGACACAACAAAATCATTCGATGTGTACTGCGATGCATCCGGCATTGGGCTCAGATGTGTTCTGATGCAAGATAGAAGGGTGGTCGCGTATGGATCACGACAGCTTAGGAACCATGATAAAAATTATCCAACTCATGACTTAGAGCTTGCTGCCGTGGTACTCGCACTCAAAATGTGGAAGCACTACCTACTCGGTAACCTCGTACACTTATATACCTAACACAAAAGCCTCAAGTACATATTCACTCAAAAGGAGCTGAACATGAGGCAACGAAGATGGTTTGAGTTGATAAAGGATTACGAAATAGAGATCCATTATCACCCCGGCAAGGCAAACATAGTGGCAGATGCGCTAAGTCGCAAGTCATACGTCAACAATCTGACCATCACACCGTTGGAAGAGAGCGAGCCACCATTGCATGTGATTTCACATGGGGCTCTCTACAACTTAGCTTCGATCCCCACCATCCATGAAGAGATAGCGGCAGCTCAGAAACATGACAAGGGCATGTCGCATTTGTGGATACATGTATACAGCGGGGAGCTGAAGTGTTTCCGGAAGGACGAAGACGGCATCCTATGGTTGAAGGACCAGATCGTCATACCCCGTAACCCGGAGTTGCGGAAGAAAATATTTCATGAGGCTCACTTGTCAAAGTTTTCTATTCACCCCGGCAGCGACAAGATGTATCAGGAACTCAGAAGCAAATTTTGGTAGACACGGATGAAGTGGGAGATCGCGAAGTACGTGTCCGAGTCTCATACATGCCAAAGGGTGAAGGCAGACCATATGAGAAAACCGGGACTGCTACAACCACTGGGCGTTCCTGCCTGGAAGTGAGAAGATATGAGCATGGACTTCATCATCGGTTTACCCACCATATATCTAAAGCATGATTCAGTGTGGGTGATTGTCGACCGGCTCACCAATGTTGCTCATTTTATCCCAGTCAACACCAACTACAACGCCAAGAAGTATGCTGAATTATACATCTCACGGATATTGTGCTTATACGGCGTACCCCGTACCATTACTTTGGATCGGGGCACTTTATTTGTGTCTCATTTTTGGGAGCAGTTGCATGCTTTTTTGGGGACGAAGCTGATCAGTAGTTCAGCGTACCACCCGCAGACGGATGGGCAAACCGAGCGGGTAAATCAGATTTTAGAAGATATGCTACGAGCTTGTGCTATCAACCGTGGTAAGAATTGGGATGATCACATACTGTTAGCCGAGTTGTCGTGCAACAATGGGTACCAAGCCAGAATCTAGATAGCGCCTTACGAGGCGCTATATGGGAGAAAATGCTGCACACCGCTGAATTGGTGTGAGTCTGGCGAAAGGGTCACCTTCGGGATTGATCTTGTCAACAACGCGGAAGAAAAAGTTCGGCTGATTCATGCGAACTTAAAAGTCGCCCAATCCTGACAAAAAACAGTACATGGACCGGAGAAGACACCCGTTAAAATTCAATGTTGGGGATCACATGTATTTATGTGTGTCTCCAATGAAGGGCGTGAACAGATTTGGGGTGAGAGGAAAGTCGGCACCCCGATTCATCGGTCCATTCCAGATTATAGAAAGATGCGGGTCAGTTGCATACCGACTGGAATTACCAGTAAAACTCTCCGGTGTGCATGACGTCTTTCACATTTCTCAGCTGAGGAAGTGTCTTAAGCTATCAACTACCATTCAGCTGGGGGATATTGAAGAACTGAAACCGGATCTCACTTATCAGGAGGAACCGGTTCAGATAATTAATTAAAAGGCCTGAACCACATGCAACCGTATGTTGTGGTTCTACAAAGTTCTATGGAGTAATCACTTCGTAGATGAAGAGATATCAGAGAGCGAAGGTTTTCTTCGCGCTAACTACCCCGACTTTTTAAAGTCGCATCTACGGTAATTTTCCACCGTCCTCTCTCTCATTTTCACCTTATAATCTCCGGACGAGATTCATTTAAGGGGGGAGGAATGTAAGGGCTCAAGTTTTTCATACACTCAAAGTGTTCATCACACCACACAACGGTCATTTGAAGAAATTTTATGAACATATTTGAAGAGCAAGTAAGCACCATCAACATAGTCATTAGGTGATAACTCACAAAATGCAAAAGTGGTATTTAACACATGCGTCATATAGGGGCTGAGCATATGAAAAACTCCTACACCCTGCTAGGAATGCTCATGCCAAATTTCACCCAAATCCAAAAACCTTTTGAGGTGTTTTTGGGTACAACTAGAAAAGGCAAGTTTGAATGTAAATTCAAATTCAAACTCCTTTCATCCCATGAATTCAAAAGTGGGATTCATATTCACACTCAGCGCATTTTTGTGAGCTCGCACACCAATTTTCACTCCATTTGGTGTTGATCTTGACATGAGCTAATTTGGCTAAATTCAAATCTAATTTCAATTTCAGTTCACATGTGCTGCAAATTCAAACAAACCAATTTTCCAAATTTGATCACTTTGCAAATAAAACCCCGATTTGGTGATTGATCAAATGGACAAGGGCATTAGGGTCTTCAAAGTGTAGAGCAGTAGGAAAATTGAAGTTCAGAGGTTGAACTAGGGGGTGGGGCCCTCTTGTCAGCCTCACAAGTGAGCAAACCGACTGAAGAACAGAGGCGCTCGGTTTCTCGGGCTGCAGCAGCGGATGCCACCGCTCTGAATCCTCGGCGCCAGCACCTGCTTTGCCCACGCCGTCTCTGGGGCTGCCGCTCGGCGTCGCTATCCCTCCCTTAGCAGCTCAAAGCCGAGTTCTTCTCTGTTCTCACACGCTCACTTGTTCTCGGTGCTGCTCCCGCAAAAACCAACGCCACCGCCGCTCTCGGTGTCGCCTGATCACACAATGAAACCATGCATCGGTTGAGCGAGCTCACCACAGCAAAAACGATCGCCATCTCGTGCTCTAGCGTGGTACTACTTCACACCGAGGTTTCTTTGTGGTGGTTGGCGGCAAATTAAGGATTTCCACCGAGTTCTCGCGAGCACCAGCAGAACTCCACCTCGGGTCGCCGTGGACAGAGCGACGGCAGCCGTCTTCGTCTCCCACTTGCTACATAAGAAAAGTGCGCTATACTCCCTAGATTGTGTAGCTGCAGTCCTTGTAGTAAATGATCAACCGTGTGTAGAGAATTTCCAAGAATCCTGAAACCTGGAGGAAACTAGCCGAGCTCGGTCTAAACCCAAATCCCGGTTACACGGTCCCCAACGCTCGAGCCGGGTTGCACATATCTTGTACATGTCCTAGCGCGTCTCCTCGAGGAAGAACCGAATGAAACCATCCATAATCGACCAAGTTCTAGCCGTTTTTCGTGCCTCCATGGGAAAAATGCCTCGGGTCAACGGTGGGGTCAGTGTTGCGTCCATTTCCACCGTCGGCTAAGCTCATATCTTTGATTCCTGAGTTCTACCGGTGCTGTAGGAGAAGAGGGTTGAGCATTTGGGGTTTTCCCGAGCTCACTACACGTTGGAATTCCTGTTGGAAAATAATTCCAAATTTAGCTCCAGCTTCATAAATTCATAACTTTGGCTAGGAAGCTCCAATTTGGGTGAAACAAATTTGTTGGATTCAGCTCTTTGATTACTTTCCAACAAATCGAGTTTCAGTTCATGAAAACCTTTATTTCTCCAGAATTAATTCTTCAAATTTTAAAGTGGTTAGAATTTTTACTGGAGAACCCCTTAGTACAAAATTCTGAAATCTGGCCAGGATGTTCATAATAATATCCCTGAGCTACCATAAAACTTTCAGATCCATTTGAGCTCATTTGATCCACATAATGGTGTGATTAATGAAACTGTTTCAGAGAAAATGAAAAATGTCCAGAAACATTTTTCAGATTTTCTCTGAACTTGTTTAGCTCATATCATTGGCTAGGAATCTTCAAATTACGTGAAACCAATTCCAATATAACCCTCTGAAAATCTAGTTTCCAGAAAGTCATGGTTTGCTCCATGACAATCCTCAGAAGACCCTAAGACCTCCAATTAAGGCCAAGCACACATATATTTGTGGAGGGCTCAAATGAGCTTTGCTGCAAATTAAATTTGGTAAATTTTCTATTTAGATTGTATCCAAACCACAGTAAAAATTTCAGAGTCACTGGGCCTGTCTAGCAGTACCTATAGTCTTAATAATATTAACTCTAAACTCATATGCATTTAAATTGATACATACATGTATTTGCTTCATGTAGTCACTAAGGTTGAGGAGGAGCCAGGAGTCCTAGACTTCATAACTCCGGAGGAACAGCTAGTGTACGACCAGCAGCAGCAAGGCAAGCTCCGGTTTGCGTTAGCGTTTTTATAAACTTTATTGTTTTGAGAACTTACATTGAGTACCCACTTTACTTTTGCATTAGAGTCTTGTTTGAAAACCCAATTGCATAGCCAAGAAACCCCTGGGTTTGGGCTTAGGTTTTTAAACCTTGATTAGCTACTGCAATGCTAAGATAGTGTAGGATTCGGTACAAGTCGAGTAGTTGGAAATGCTCGCGAGAATAGGCTAGAAGCACACCACTCAGTTAGAGATAGCAAATGGATCACATGGCAAGAAAAATGAGACCGAGCGGAGGGTAAGGGAAGCAGGACGTTGGGGCCTGGGTGCCATATCTCCGCTTGTGTCGATTGAGGACCGAGCCATGTGCGGGCCTGTTGAACAAGGTAGAACAGTACCAAAGACCTACAGGATATATGGGAACCAGGAAACAGATGTAATTCGGGTAGCTAGGTGTTGAGGCATTGCTTGTCGTCCAGAGGGTAGGTTGAGGGCTTGAGGTGTAAATTGGCTGGTGGCACTGTGGATGCACGCGCAGAGACCTCTTGCTCGGGACGATAGGACAGATTCAACATTTGGCTGACGGATGATAGGTGGTTGCGTACGACGTCCGTGATGGTGTCTGTAGGCAACATCGAGTACGGGCGTACGTGATGGATTATTCGGGTAACGCTGCAGGTATAAATCGATTATAATCGCCGTCCCTCACAGTCAGTAAGTACCACTTGTTCACTGTACCGTGACGTACAAAGAACAGGCTAGAGTAATGTTAAATGTTGCTGATTGAAAGCTATACCTTGGTTGCTAATGATATGTTGTAGTTTAGAGCAAATTAATGTTCTTTTTAACCTTGGGCAGAGCACACGAGAGAAATGTGTTTCTTGTTTGATTGTGGCTCTTTTATGTGTCTTAGCGTGAGGTTCTCCACAACTTGCTGCTAAAACTTGAAAGTAAGGTTCAACTATTTAGACGTGTCCTTGCAACTTACTTTCCTATTACACATTGCAATTCCAGCATGTAGAGTTACATGTGTAGGTGAGACAGGTCAGACTTGCTGAGCCATCATGATCACTGCTTGTGTTTGAAGCTTTTGCAGGGGGTTATGAGGAGGAGACTCCCGAGGAGGAGACAGACCCCCAAGAGGGCAAACCCATCGAATGGGAGTCATGCACACCGCCGTGTTAGTGTACGTGTGTGCTAGAGGGGACATGTTCATGGGCTGAACGTGAACTCTGTGCTTAGTCTACGCCCGTGAATGTGGACTGAACATATTTTATTGTAAACATGTTCATAAACACCTTTATGTAATAAAACTTTGCTTCCGCTTTGTACCTTTTATGTGTGTTATCCGGTGCTGTGCAACGCAACATTCCTCAGCATGATCCAGGCTAGTTGAGGCCGGGTGGGCCCTCGCAATGCATAACCTCTAGTTCACCCCGAATGTAAGAAAAATGAGTGAAATCTAAAGGTTATAAAAATATCAGCCAACTGTTGTTTGGTATTTACATGATGGAGCATAATGTTGTTTTTACATTATCACGGAGAAAGTGACACCTAATATCCACGTGCTTAGTTCTAGAGTGTTGCATGCATGGGATATTTAGCAATGCAAATAGCACTAGTGTTATCACACAGCAGTGGGACACTATATAAATAAACCCCAAGTCCTTAAGTGCTTGAACAATCCAAAGAATTTGAGAACAAAGGTAGCAGCAGCTACATATTCAGATTCTAGAGGACCATGTAACAAGTGAGTTACCCAAGAATGACAAGCACCTGATGTACTTTTTCTATCAATCCTACAACCGCCAAAATCAGCTTCCGAAAAAAATCTTAAAGTAATGGTTGAGGAAGATGGAAGAAAGATGCCAACTTCTTGGGTTCTAAAGGGGTCCACGCCACCCGTTCAGTCACGGGGACGTGCCACTCGCCCGGGAATCGCATTGGGTGGTGCCGTGTTGTGCGGCACCCAACAGCACACATATAAGGAACAATGTATTACATAAAACAATAGTGGAAGCTTAGAAGTTTTTCTTTGCAAATAGTTTACATCAAGTAGCTACAGTTGAAGTCTATACACAGCTCACGTTGAATAACTAAAGAGCACTCGAGAAGAGGCCCAGCCCGCGGACTCCTCTCGCTAGCAACACGAAGACAACAGCAGCGGCAGGGGGTTCTCCCTGTGTTAAATGACTCGGAAGTCTCCGAGTCTCACCGGACAACCCTCTTCTTAGCATCGATGTTAACCTGCAAAACCACTCATATAGCAAGCGTGAGCACATAGGCTCAGCAAGACTGATCCGTCTCTCCTAAACAAGAATTTCTACATGCACGACGGATTGAAATAGGGTAGCTAGATTTGCATAAAGGACTCGCCTAATGTAGATCCTTAACTTTCAGATTTTAAGCCTCATTGTATAGACCTTAAGCCGAACAGCACCACAACTCAACAATCAAACAAGAAACGCTTTGTTGTGATGCTCCTTGCACAAAGTAAAAGTAAAGTTTAATGAGCCTATCTCTAATTCAATCATGGTTGAAATACAAGTTACATCACAGCCTTATCAAGTTCGAAAGAAACCATTTAGTTGTTACTACGTCAAGACGCAGTGGGCAAGTATGCTCATATAACCGCGAGAGACGGTGATTCGAATCAGTACACGCCCGGACTACATGACAGGTACACCCGTACTCCGAGTTGCCGGCAGTAACCTCGACTGATGTTGTACGCGGCCACCTTTCCCAAGATATTCCACAAAGGACGCCATCTAACTGCCCCGAGTCCGCAAGCTCCCTCAACGTACATACCCGTAGTGGTATGTTCTTGAGCGAGTTACCTCCAGCTACCCTGACGCTGAAAGCCTAAGACAGTTAGAAAAGTTCCAATGTGGATCTCCCGAGGTACATCGGTTTCCTGGGTCCCATATAGCCAGTATGTGCCCGGTACACAACACAAACTTTACATTGAGTGGTTTATTCAGAATAATTCTCTAAGCAATTAAGCAAAGAGGAATTAATTCTGAGGTAACACCCATGCTCATTTCAAACTTAGTGAATTAAAATTTCAATTATAGTTCACAGAGCATGCATAAATTTTCCTAGGATTTGTGGAGCTAATAATTGTCCAGAACTGAATTTCCATGTTTTGGAAATTCTCTGAAAATGTTTCTGTATTCATTTGAACACAGCAAATTAAAATCTGAATTCTCCTGATCAAATAAACTCTAAATGAGCTGAAATTTTTACAGGAGTTCAATAACACTCTAAAAGATATTCTGGAAAATTTTGAGGATTTTTGGATAAACCAAACTCCCTCTAAAAGTCTTTTGCTGAAAAGTTGTAAAGAATTTTCCAGAATTAAATAATGATGTTCGTAGAAATTGGGTTGCATATTTAGATAGATCTTGGCAATCTAAATCTAACCCAATTTGAATCAGTAAATGTGGAGTTTCCTAGCAAAAGTTATGCTCTTCTAAAGTTTGGGGAAAAATCTGGGATTTGAATTAATCGTGGAAAAGTTCAAACACTGACAGTGGGTCCAGGGGACACGTGTCTAGTGTCGGGACAGCGCCACACGGGGCCACAGGTTTAATTCCCATGCTTTCATAGCTGATCCGAGTCCACAGACGATCCGGCCTCCCCCTCCAGGGCCACTGACACGCGGGCCCGGCGAGGCTTCTTCAACCTCGTGACTCCCGCGCCCCGCGCCACCGGAGCTCGCTGGAGGGCCTCTGAAATCGGTCGTCCGGCCATCCCTAATGCTCGAACTCGCCGGTAGGCTCTAATTTCGTGTGACGAACACGCTGGTGTGGTCTACCCGAGCCAGCAGGGCTTCTAACGTACCTCGCGACGTGCGGCGGCACTCATCCGACTCTGGTGGCGTCGCCTCGCTGTGTTAGCCTGCAAAAAGCTCCGCGGAAAGACCCTACAGCACCAGTGAGGGCTGGAGAAGCTCTGCACGGTGGCAAAAGAGACCGGGAATAGCTCTAACTATACTCTCACCGTGCGCCCGAAGCTGCCCGACATTGCCACCGTCGGAAAAGCTCAAACTACACCGGTTACACGTAGTTTCATGCTAGGTTCACAAAGCAAACAGGTGCGCTCTCAGGTCTAGCTCTCGTGTGTGAAGTTTTGTGGCCTCTAAACAAGAATCAATCGGGAATTTCATGAATTCAAACCCGAAGGTCGGTTTGCACTGATCGGAAGCGAATCTCAAAAACCCTCGACGATCCGCGGTCGAACCTGAGCTTTGGAGGTGAGCTGCGTGGATGTCGTGCGTGTCCAGAGGTGGCTTTGCTTGGCCGTGACAATCCCTGGGTGAGGCTGTCCACGAGAGCACCTCCTCTAGGTTTTGTGTCGGCCGCCGCGGGAGAGATTGTTTCTCGGTGTAGGGAGCACGAGCTCACTCGGTGATGACTTGATGATGTTGTGGGGAGTACTGTGGTGCCGTTTTGCTGCTCAGCCGGGGCTCACGCGCAAGTTTCTGGGGTGGCCGAGCGATCGACAGAACAGCGGCAAAGGCTTGGTTTATTTATTGCGCGAGGAAGAAGGCAGAGAGAGCTCTCGGTGTCGGGGGCAAAGAGGGCACAGCTGAGGGGATGAGAACGGGGAGAACAGCTCGCCAGCGCACATACGGCAGAGGGGAGTTGGTTCTTGGTATGGCTCGGTGTCGCGCGGCGAGGGCCTCGGTGGCTCGGTTGCTTTGCGTGGAGGAGGGAAAACAATGACCAATCACTGAGATATTTTGCCATTTAACCACCTCATTGACATGTGGGTTCCAGCCCCTTCTTATCCCTCTCCAAAATATCTCCCAAAATTTTCAAATGGTGAAATTAAATTGTGGGAGTTCAAATCTGAGGTGCATTTGGACAATTGGGCAAGTTTCATCAAAATTCAAATGGTTATTTGAATTCTTTGCAATTTAAAGTCCATTTTGGAAAATGGGTTGCAAAACATTTCAAAAATTTATGAAATTTTGCATACCCACTAATTTGGACCTAAGAAATTCAAACATGAAATCTGATTTTAAATTTGGCTGCTGCAAATGAGAATTTTAGCACAACAGTTTAATTCATTGTGTTGCTCTCATTTGAATTTTTAATTGAACAAATTTGTTCCAAATCTGACTTTAGCTTTCTCACACCTATGGGAACTTCCCACCTTGGTTTTAGATCCTTCTTGGGTTCCAAGTCTTCAAATAAATATTTGAACTTGTGTGAAGAAAGCTCTCATGTGTGTTATCACATGTAGAAAAAGTTTTAACAAGTCCAATTTTTCATACATATGAAACCAACTTTTGCAAACAAGAGTTTCTTTGTATTCACATTTTGGGACCTTTACATTCCTCCCCCCCTTAAAAAGGAATCTCGTACCGAGATTACAAAAGGAGAATGAGACGGGAGGGTAATTACAAAGTTTATGACAAAAGTTCCGGATAGTTCTTGTGGATGTAATCTTCGCTTTCCCACGTCGCCTCTTCTGGGGTATGATTACTCCATAGGACTTTGTAAAATCTCAAAGTCCGGTTTCGGGTGATCTGGGTCTTTTTGTCGATAATCTGTATGG
Organism: Neostapfia colusana; assembly: GCA_030760725.1. Classification (NCBI taxonomy): domain Eukaryota; kingdom Viridiplantae; phylum Streptophyta; class Magnoliopsida; order Poales; family Poaceae; genus Neostapfia; species Neostapfia colusana. The sequence continues at coordinate 52,086,676 of JASWHV010000011.1, forward strand.
GTTGCACAGTGTAGGTGAGATCCGGCTTCAACTCGTCGATGTCTTCGGTGCGGACAGCAGCGGTAAACTTGAGACACTTTCGCAGCTGGGACACGTGAAATATGTCGTGGATACCGGCAAGGCTTGCCGGTAGTTACAGCCGGTAGGCTACAGTCCCGCACTTCTCCGTGATAGCACACAGACCGATGAATCAGGGAGCAAGTTTCCCCTTGACACCGAACCGATGAATCCCTTTCATCAGAGACACATGAAGATACATTTGCTCTCCGACGTTGAAATGCAGCGGTCGACGGCTCTGATCCACGTAGCTTTTCTGACAAGATTGGACAGCTTTGAGGTTCTCTTGTATTATCCGAACTCTCTCTTCGGCTTCATTGACAAGATCAACCCCAAACGTTACTTGTTCCCCAGACACGCACCAATTCAATGGTGTCCGGCACTTCCGGCCGTAGAGAGCTTCATAGGGTGCCATTTTGATGCTCGTCTGATAATCGTTGTTGTACGAGAACTCCGCCAACGGTAAGGGATCATCCCAGCTCTTACCATGGTGGATGGCACACGCTATTAGCATATTTTCCAGTATTTGATTCACCCTCTCAGTTTGTCCATCGGTTTGAGGGTGATACGCAGAGCTTCGAATCAGTTTGCACTGCAGGAAACCCGATCATTTGCGATGGCCGCGGCCGTCGCAAATAAGTGAAAAACCGTCGCAAATAATCTAATTGCGACGGTTCCACTTATTTCCGACGGTTTCCGACCGTCACTCGTTTTTTGTCGCAACTAAGTTTATTTGCGACGGCCACCATCGCAAATAACGTTGTTTGCGATGGCTTCGGCATGCCGATGCAAATAAGTTCCCGGGCCCATTCGCTGGGCCAGACAAGAAAAAATGCGACGGCCGGCTGCGGCCGTCGCAAATAAGATCCTATTTGCGACGGCCTGAATACGGCCGTCGCAAATAACATACTGAATACGGCCGTCGCAAATAACATAAGCTCATTTGCGAAGGCTGTAATCTTATTTGCGACAGTACTGTATAAAAAGCCGTCGCAATTAAGGTTTTTTATTTTTTTTAAAAAGCAGAACATTCTGCCCGGCTCGATGGCCAGAAACACGACAGAGACAACATAAAATACAACATATAACATTTCAATCGATCACAACACAAAAGTGTCTCACATCTCATCACAACAATAGAAAAAGAAAGAATAGAGCCTATCCGCTAGCGCTACCTCTAGAGCCACCAACGTCCTCGCCGCACGTCAGTCCAGGTGCTGGTATAGACAGCGACGGAGTTTGAGCCTCCGTCACCAATCCCTGCAACACATAGAAGTTGTTTGACATATGTATTAGTTTAGAACTTCGTTTTTGACTAGAATTGATTAAGAACATTTTTGATTATCTGAAAACCCGGAGAAGTGTGCATCATTGGCGGTAGCTCCAGTTCTGGCGGTGCAATTGGCGGTGGCAGTGGAGGTAGCTTGAGGTGCAACCCCTGGGCTTCGCGGCCTTGAAAGAAACTCTGTCATTGCAAACGTTACAAGTTATTACATATTATTAAGAATGTGATAAATTTAAATTACTTTAACTTACCGTCATCGCTTGCCGTTGCATCTCCATCATCTGCCACATCTGCTCCATGCAGGCTCGCTGGTAGGAGATAGTGGCCTCCATCGCCGCCTGATACTGCTTGCGACTCTCTGGACTGACGGGCGAGAGTCTCCACCTGCGAGACACGGCGACTTGGGCCCGCTGACGAAGACTGTGTGGAGCTGCCTCTCGCAGGTCTCGCCGCCCTCGAGTCGACAACTCCGTTGAATATAGCGAGCCTATAAAAAAGAATCAGTAGTATGGAATTGAAATATCTTGAATATTTTGAGTTGAAAACAATAAAATGACTAATGAACTCACCTTCCATGGGCTTTTCCACCTCCGCTTACATACGCGGCTTGAGGATCGATTGGTTCATGTTCCCAATCGAAATCTGCACCGTGTATCCTCCTATCCTCCTCCCCGTACCTAGCCTAAAAAACATGAAAACCGTGTAAGTTCATCAATCCATATAGTTATATTTACTATGAATGATTTCTACACTTACCAACCGCTCGGCTGCAGCCTGACTGAATCCCCTGGGGCTGAGGGTCCCTGTGACCTCTCTTCCAGATCTCAGCAGGGGTCGGCGGCACCCCCGTCTCGCGCTCCTGTCAATACGTGTTAGTACGAACAGTATATTATGAATATATAAACATAAGTTAGATACACTTACCATGCGTTTAGCTAAACGCAAGTGGTTATCTTGGCCGTGCTTGTGCTTCCCCTCAACCCCTCTGCACCCTCGAGCCCTCTGGGACTTAGTCTTGAACTCATCGCTAGCCCAGTACCGACAAAGGGCCCGGTATGCGTCGGACCGACCCTGCAACCAGCTCACGTGGCCCTGCACATAGTTGTAGGTCATAAAAATACCATTGATGCATCTGCCCCATGCTCAGAAAAAATATTTACTACACCCCACGTACCTGCGCGTACTCTTCCTCCGTTAGGTGCCTCTCGCTCTCCTGTCGAAAGTGTAGCACGTGGTGCTGGTTCGCCTTCAAGTGCTCATTGATAACTTGAATACGAGAGTTCGAAAAAGCTTGCTGAACCGCCTTTGCAGCGTTGACATGAAACTCTTTCTTCGCATCCTCCAACATGCAAGGGTCATCCGGGTCCTCTAAAATATACTTTTCCTGTGATAAAGAATATATTGAAGAGATGTAAATTAAAAGAGTTTAATAGTCAAAACTTAGAAACTTTATTTAACATACTTACCATAAAATTGGCCCATACGACCTCCGGAACGTTGCCGTGCTCCTGGTGATGGGCGCGTGCGTAATCCTCCCATGAAGTAGCAGGCACCCCGTCGATGACCTCGGGATAGTGCAAACGCACTAAGGACCCGAGGACACTGTTCACCGGTCTGTGGTGTCTCTCACCGGTGAAAGACGCGTTGTACAAAGCACTACAAGACATTTATTAATTCATTACTTAAGTAACAAAAAGAAACCAGAATTGAACACTACAATTTTATTACCTGTCTCCGATTGGACAAATCACGATCCTCTGTGAAGGGACCGCAGGAGGACTGACAAAGTGAGTCCTTCTCGTCCTCCGCGTCTGCTGGGGCACCACGTCTGGTGACTTAGAAGGCTCGTCACCAGTCAAGTTTAACGGCTCAGAAACCGAAGGCTCGCCAGCCAAGGGCTAGTTGGCCGAGGGCTGGCTCACCGAAGGTTAGCCAAGCTAACCTGGCGCCGTATCCACTGAGTCAGTCGGTGAGGACTACAACATTCAAATGATTCATAAGTAAGTTTAATTGAAAATTGAATTTGGAGAATATGTCAAAGAATAGTTAAATTTACCTGTGTGGACTGCTGCGACGAAGCCCTAGAGCTGCTCCGAACGTACCCCACCAGCTGAGAGCATCTGCTCCTGGTCGACAAGGCACCAGCGAAAGCGTCCTCAGCTCCAGAGGGGAAGAACCCCCTCGTCGGATGCATCTTCTTACTCTTCTTTGACGCCATTCTGTTTTAATAGATAATCAGTAAATATGCAAATAAGATATACAAAATTCATGTTACTAGCTAAAAGAAAACGTTACTTGTAATCACTTTCAAAATTCATCAACATCATTATCATGTGCCCTACTCCTTAAACCAGCCCAACGATATTCCATCATGACTTGTTTTAATTTCCGTTTTTGCATATCATCTGTCTCTACATCTTCAACATCTCCAACTAGATGATCGAGTCCTGCACCAGGCTCGACGGTAAAAGTGTCAGGCAACTCTTCTTCTTGGTACACTTCTTCAACTTCTTCACTATCATGGCAACCATCATCCCCAGGAGTATATAACGCTCACGAGGATTTACCTTATATACCACCCAGCAAGCACTGAGCTTTGTGCATGGATAAGGTAGATAATACACTTTCTCCACTTGGTGTGCAAGAACAAATGTATCGTAACCTCGTAGTTGTTCCTTATGTTTCACTTCCACCATTCCAAATTGGTTTTCTTGAGTTCCATGAGTGCTATCAAACCAGTCACAGTCAGAAAAGACAACTCGAAGTGTCTTATTTCCGGTAAAAGTAAATTAAAGAATTTTGTTAATGATCCCATAATAATCAGTTACATTCCCTTGAGTGTCGACTGCTCTCATCACAACACCGGAATTTGATGTTGCCGCAAGAGGACGAAGAGCTTCGAAACGAGTTGTACGGAATCGAAAGCCATTTACGTCATATCGACCATAGCTTCTAACATTCACCAATCCATAAGAAAGCTGCCACAAATCCTTATGGACATTCTGAGTCCGGCACTGTCAAACATGATCGTAAGTTATAATGGGATAGTAACTTATAAAGTATTACATAATCTCAAAACCAGGATAGGAAACGGTGGTCCTTTAGTGACAACGGTGTTCTTTCTAAAGACATGTCTCTGTTGCCTAAATATTTGATTCGAAGGCAACCAACGTCTGTAACAGTCGAAGTAAGATATCTTGCCTCCATGAGTTAGTCGAAAGCAATCCGTGTCCGAAGTACATATCAGACACGTCAGACGACCGTGAGTGCTCCATCCGGAAAACATGCCGTATGCCGGCAAATCATGGACGGACCACAAATAAGCAGCTCGAAGGTTAAATTTCTGATTCTTGTAACTGTCGTACGCTTCGACTCCTGTCCACAACACTTTCAATTCTTCGATCAGCGGTTTCAACATCACATTGAGACGTGACCCAGGATGATGAGGTCCAGGTACAATGAGGTTGAGGAACATGAACTCGTTCTTCATACACAAAGCCAGTGGCAGGTTGTAGGGAATGACAAAGACGGGCAAACAGGAGTATGGCGTGGCGTTTGTACTGAACGGTGAGAATCCGTCTATCGCTAACCCGATACAAACATTTCTTGCATCTCGAGAAAATCTTGATCAAAACAGTCTAGCACCTTCCATGCATCACCGTCGGACGGATGCGTCATGAATTCTTTGTTCTCACGTTTACCTTCTTTGTGCCATCTCATTTGTCTTGCGGTTCTTTTTGAAAGAAACAACCGCTTCAACCGTGGTGTCACAGGCAAGTAACAGAGTTGCTTATGTGCAGCATCTGTCATCAGATTATCACCATCGTCATTAACAGCTTCGACATACCTCGGTTTACCACATTTCGAGCACATGTTTTTGTTGGCGTGCTCTTTCCAGAATAGCATGCAGTTGTCTGGGCACACATCGATTTTCTCATAGTTCATACCGAGACCAGATATCCGGATCTTCGATTGATACATATCTTTAGGCGCTTTGTGAGGTTGTGGAAGGATATCACATATCATTTTCATGATATCATTGTAGCAGTTGAAGGAAAAAAGTATTTAGACTTAATTGCCATAAATCTGGTCAAGAAAGCAAGGACGGTCACATCCTTGTGTTCATGCAACGGCTGTTGTGATTTCTTGAGCTCCTCGAAGAAATCGTCTGCCTCCTTGTAAGAGGATCCTGTACTTCCAGAGCTAGCATCTCATTCATCCTATCAACACCCGTTATATCATCATCCTCATCCACTTCTACTATGTCTCGAGATTTAGTCTCGCCGTGGAAGGTCCACACCTCATAACTTGGCGTGAAACCGTTTCAACATAAGTGAAACAAAAGTTCCAATCTGCTCAAAAACTTGGTGTTTCGGCATTTCGTACATGGGCACCGCACTTTATTATCCGTTGACAATGAAAATGCTCGATCCAAGAATTTATCTAACTTGATGTACCACTCATCCAAGTGACCACCAGTTCTGCTCTTCCAGCCAGTAACATCCAACTGCGGTCTTCACCCATGTTTGACTCTGCAGTTTAAAGCCGAAGAAATTATCGTTAACATATGCAGGATTTATCCTGTTTCTGACGAGACACAATATCTGAAGCCCAACAAAATTTTGGCAGCATAACCTCACTTCTTTTACACTGCACCCCCCAAAAATGGTGCAGTTCTTCAACTTTTGGGGTCAACTGTCCAACAACAAGGGAGGAGGCGACGAAATAACGAAAGAGGAGGAATGGACGGGAGAAAACCACCCGTTGAGGCCCGCCATCCACACGCGGGAGCTTGTCATAACTAACAACATCCTGCTGACGAACGACGGTTACCGTCGCCAATTATGGCTTGGAGATTTTATTTGTGACGGTTACCAGGCTCGCCAAGGGAGTACCATGTCGCCGGAGTCACCAAAGTCGCTGCGACCATCGCACGCCCATCTCCGTCCATCTTCAGTGAGGGGTAAGACCGGTAGCATGTTTCCCGTGTGGAAATAGGCAGTAGTGGTGAGTTTGGCGAAGGTTGGGGCACAGGAACACCGTTCCGGCGAGATCTCTGGCGAGGGCAGCCACGGGAAGGCGCGGGGGCGCGAAGAGGAAGAAGACGGGTGGGGCCCAATCGTCAGTGAGCGGGAGAAACTGGGAGGATGCCGTGTGGTGTGGGGATTTTGTGTGACAGCCACTACAGGAAACCATCGCAATTTATTTTACTTGCGACGGCTTTTTCTTTGGACGTCGCCAATAGGACTTTATACGAGCATTGGCCTAGTATGTGCTTGACTACAGCCACTACATAAAATAAAATGTTCAACACAAAATTGGCACACGCGGGAGGCAGCAGGCGCGGCACGGTGGCGGTAGGAGGCGCGCGCGAGGCGGGAGGAGGCGCGCGCTAGGCGGGAGGCGACGCGGCGGGCGCGGTGGCGGGAGGCAGCGGCCGCGCCGGGGCGCGGTGGCGGGAGGCGGCCCGCACGTGGCGGGAGGCGACACGGCAGGGCGCGGCGGGGCGGTTCATCGCAAATCAATTAACTATAAACTAAATTAAACAATAAACACCATAATTACCTAACTAACTACAAAAAACCATTTAATTTCCAAATTAATTACATATTACTCTAAAACAAATTGAATTAACTATACTCTATCCTAATCTAACTAATAACAAGAAAAAATGAAAAATGCATTTAAATGGAGGAGTTTACCAAGAGGCGGTGATGGCGGCGGGCACGGCGTCAATGGGAGGTGGGCGAGGCGGCGACGGGAGGCGGGCGCGGCGGGAGACGACGACGGTGGCGGGCGCGGCGGGAGGCTGCGGAAGGTGGCGTGCGCGGCGCGGCAGCGAGACGCAGGGGCGACCGGGCGCGGGCGCGAGAGACGTCTGGCGGCTGGCTGGAGGCGGGCGGCGGGAGGCGACGCGCTGGGACGCGGGCGGCGGCTGATGGAGGCGAGCGGCGGCCGAGGGAGGCAGGGCACGGTGGGGCGCGGCGGCCACGGCGGCTCCACGGCGTGGGAGGCTGCGGCGCGGCGCGGGAGGCGGGCGCGGTGCGGCGGCGGCGAGGGTTGTGTTGTGAGTCGGGAGGTGCTCTGTCGGGTATATCAGGGTCATTTGCGACGACTTCCTTAATTGCGACGGAATTTCCTTCAGCCATCGCAATCAAGCGTTTAATTGCAACGGTTTTTTAATTTGCGATGGCCACAGGTCTGGCCGTCGCAAATTAATGCTATTTGCGACAGCTTCAGTCGTAGCCATCGCAAATAGGGTACTATTTGCGATGGCTTCTTTTTTTGCAATGGCCTAGGGTTAGCCATCGCAATTTACTTTTTTTTGCAACAGGGACCGTCGCAAATGATCGGGTTTCCTATGGTGTTGGTTCCCAAGGATGCGTGTAGCTGTTCCCAGAAACGGGCTACGAACAGTGATCCTCTGTCGGACACAATGGTATGGGGAACCCAATGTAAGCACAAGATATGTGCTACGTACAACTCCGCATACTGCTTTGCGTTATATCTTGTATACACCGGAATGAAGTGTGCTGATTTGGTTAACCGATCAACGATTACCCAAATTGAATCATGGTTGTGGGAGGTCATCAGCAACCCGATGATGAATCCATACTCAAGTCTTCCCACTTCCATGCAGGTACTTGCAATGGCTGCAACAGTCCCGACTTCTTCACATGGTCGGCCTTGACTCTTCGACACTTATCACATTCTGAAACGTACTTTGCAACTTCATGTTTCATACGTGTCCACCAAAATTTCTTCTGGAGATCTTGGTACATTTTATTACTGCCCGGATGAATGGAAAATTTGGACAAATGAGCTTCATCCAAAATCTTCTTCCGTAGTCCCATATTCCGAGGGATTACTATCCGGTCGTTGAACCACAACGTACCTTTATCATATTTCCGGAAGCATTTCATTTCTCCGTTGTCTATTCTTCGCCATATGTGACACATGCCCTTCTCTTTTTGTTGAGCTTCAATGATCTCCTCTCGGATGGTAGGAATGAAAGCGAGATTATAGAGTGCTCCATATGGGATGACACGGAAGCTTGGTTCTTCATCATCCATTTCAGCAATAGTCAGGTGATGGATATGCGCCTTACGACTGAGCGCATCGGCGACCACATTCACCTTTCCTGGATGATAATGAATCTCAAGTTCATAGTCTTTAATGAGATCTAGCCATCTTCGTTGCCTCACGTTCAATTCTTTCTGACTGAAGATGTACTTCAAGCTCTTGTGGTCGGTGTAGAGGTGTACAAGATTTCTGAGCAAGTAATGCCGCTACATCTTCAAAGCAAGAACCATGGCAGCTAACTAAAGATCATGAGTTGGATAATGCTGCTCGTGATTTCTAGGTTGACGAGATCCATAAGCGACCACTCGTCCTTCTTGCATCAGCACGCAGCCATGACCGATGCCAGATTCATCACAGTAAACATCGAATGGCTTCGTTCGTATCCGGCTGAGCAAGAACTGAGGCTGTTGTGAGATGCTTCACTAGAGTCTTGAAGGCTTGTTCACACGCAGCACCCCACACAAATCTGGTATTCTTCTTTAATAATTCCGTCATCGGTTTAGCAATCTTGGAGAAGCCCGGAATGAACCTCCGGTAATAACCCGCTAAACCGAGGAAGCTACGGATTTCATGCACTAACTTTGGTGACTCCCATTTCTGTACTTGGATAATCTTACTTGGATCTACAGAGATGCCCCCCCGCTGAAATAATGTGTCCGAGAAATGGTACTTGATTAATCTAGAATTCACACTTGCTGAATTTTGCATAGAGCTGATGATCTCGCAATCTTTGTAATACAATATGCAGATGTTCAGCATGTTCTTCCTTTGACTTGGAGTACACCAAGATATCATCGATGAAGACCACGATGAATTTATCCAACTCCGGCATGAACACTGAAATAATCAGGTACATAAAGTGTGCCGGGGCATTGGTTAAACCAAAAGACATAAAGAGATACTCATATAGCCCGTATCTCGTTGAGAATGCCGTCTTTGGAATATGTTCAGCTCGGATTTTAATGCGAGGTAGTGGATACTTGTTCTCGATGGTAACGGTGTTCAAATGATGATAATCAACCCTAAGGTGATTCGTCCTTCTTCCTGACAAACAATGCTGAACAACCCTAAGGTGACGAACTCGGTCATATAAAGCCCTTGCTCATTAGGTCATTCAGCTGTGTCTTCAATTCTGCCAGTTCATTGGGTGCCATCTTATACGGCCTTCGTGATATCGGTGTTGTTCCCGGTATAAGTTCAATCTTGAACTCAACGTCTCGCTCGGGCGGCATGCCTGGTAAATCATCGGGAAACACATCCGGATACTCACGTACCACCAGATTGTCCTCTATCTTCACAGCTTCCGTATGGTTCACTGTTGCAATCTGTTGCCGTCTGGCGCCCAGAATTAATATATGAAGACCGTGCTGTGGCGAGTTGAGGTCAACGGTCCTAGAGTTGAGGTTAAGAACCGCCTTGTGGTAATTCAACCACAACATCCCCAAAATGATGTCGATTTTCAGACCCTCAAGAATAATAAGAGTCGTAGAGTATATTCTACCCACCAAACAAAGAGGTGCTCGGCAGACAACCTCGCTTGTGGTACTACTGCCCCCGGGCGAAGATATGAGGTATTGCCTCTTTGTATAAACTGTTTGGAGCTGAGGTTGAGCCACAAAAGATTGGCTAATGAAATTGTGTGTGGCACCGGAATCAAAGAGAATTAAAACCGGTAGTTGATTCAGAGAAAACATTCCTGCTAAAGCGGCTTCTCCTTCCGGAACATCATCAATCACGGTATAGTGAATGTTGCCCCTTATCTGTCCTCCTTTCTGCAGATTGAGGTACGGGTTGTATTGTTGTAAATATGATGACCCACAGCCTTGAGTTCCCTCCGGACAATACCTAGCATAATGGCCCATACGCCGACAAGTGAAACACAGATGTCTTTCCGGTTCTTCATTGATTTGGAGTTGGATGCTAGGTACACATGGCTGCAGCAATGGAGCACAATCCACCGTCTGGTGCTGCTGCTGTGGAGGTGGTGCAAGTTGTGGAACTTGACCAGCAATCAACTTCTGAGGAGTTGATCGTACAGGTGGCCTCCATGCTTCACCGGATGGCGTTTGGTACACCAAACGGTACTTCTGAGGCAAATAACTTGTGCTGGCCTGCTCGATCTCACTCATTTTTCTTTTCTCACCTTGCCACTCAAGTGTTGGCTTCTCTTGGATGAGAGCTGCATCAACCATATCGGTGTAACTGCCGTTATTGTGCACGGCCAACTTCTCCTGTAATATGGCACTAAGGCCATGGAAGAACAAATCACACCGTGCCTCTTCTTTTGCCACAGGTTTGGGAGCATATTGGGCAAAAAGGTTAAACCTTCTGACATACTCATGACACTCATGTCCCCTTGCTTCAAGCCCAAAAATTCCTCCTGATTTTCCTTGACAATATCTAGTGGTATGTGACGAGTACGAAAGGCTTCACAAAATTCACTCAATGTTACTTGATGGCTCTCCGTAATGGTAGCGAGATGTTCAACCCACCAGTTTCCGGCGGCCCCATGGAGTTGCTGAGCGGCAAACCTTGTCTTTTGCACTTCATCACACTCGAATACTCCGAATTTTGACTCCATGGCACGAAGCCACTGATCTGCTTCCACAGGTTTGGTAGCTTCAGTAAAAATTGGCGGTTGAGTCACCAAGAAGTCCAGATAAGCGTTCCGAGGTGGAATGACTTGTTGTGTGTTCTGGAGTACGCCTTGTTGTACCAAGGCTTGGAGTAAGCGTGTGTTCTGTTGAGTCGCTTCTTGGAGTAGCCTTGTGTTCTCTTGATTAGACTCAACAACTCGAGTCATAAGATCCATCCATCCCGTGGAGGTGGTTCCGACGGTTGAATAGAAGCATCACCGCCTCGGCGAGAACTCCCGGCCTTACTCCTAGAGCGAGTACGAACCATACTGCAAAAATGTATTCGAGATGAGTTAAACATGAAATCCACAGTACGTGAGACTAATGAAAACATGAACATGTCAAAACTTTATGAAAGCAGTAAAAAATTCCATGTTTACACAACTCCTTAGGGTAGACATAGCTAACCAGCCTATCTGTACAGAACAGACCTTTATGTATTATCTCTAGATTTGGATCTAGTTAAGAGAATTTTCATAACTCAAGTTGAATACCAAAGTTAAAGTTAACTTCAGTATCTTTTCAACGAGTACTCATATGCCTTCAGATACTCACTGGATTAACAGTTGTGATTTTCCAAAGTTGACAGAATTCCTGGATAAAATTTGCCAGCATCTCCTTTGTATGTGGTTAATTTATCACAGTTGTATATGCAAATACAATAAGAATCTGAACAAGCTTTGAACTATAACAATGTTGCACAATTCATAACTTTTCCAGCAGTGTATCATAGGATTCTTAAGGATTTTTCTACAGAATGTTATGTCTTAAAAACAGAAAGGTCCAGAGAGGTTTTGCTGCTGTCCTGGTTCTGGACAGTTTACCTTCAACTGGACTTCCCACCAATTTAACGTGTGATTTTGTTCTGAAGGTCTACAGAGAAGTTGTAGATAACTTAAAATTATTTCCAGAACTGTATCATACACGTTAATTGGGTCAATCTACTCTGAGTTATGCTCTGTTAAAGTTCAGAAAGAATTCCTGCCGAAAACAGAGCACTCTGTTTTTGAAATCTTTGAAGCCTAATCATCCTCTCATTTGAATCTTATCTCAAAATAAGAGTTCAGTAACTAATATTTGTTTCAAACTTCCATTTTTAGTTTAAAGTTAGTTCATGAGTCATTTCTTCTGAGGGAAGAGGTTATTAGGTTCAGTACGGCGTCGATGCACCGTAACAAGCATGTCGGTACTACGTAGCCTCACAAAAAGAAAAACCTAACCGGATTATACTGGAATAACGTATCATAGGTGTCCCTAAGATGGTAACTCGCAAACGTGTGCTACTGGTACTACGGTATCGTGGTTAAACCTGCATAAGTCACACTCAATCGTCAGGTCCGGCTGCACACCGAACCCGGTCCCAATACAGTTTGTACACCTGTCCGTCATCACTCACACAGGTGTTCTCAAGCCAAACACGCATTGAGCTACGTGTTCACATTACTAACCACGTGACGGGGTTTCCCAAACTTGCCCGTAGCAATGCCAGGGAAGGGCGTTGCTCGAGTACCCCAAACGACATGAAGAGTCGTAGAGGATACTAAAGCGGGTCGGGTGACCTGCCACCCGTGGGGCGCCACCCTTCATCTTGTGCGCACTGGTGGACAGCACTAATGTGCACCCCCCAAGACATAAAACGTCTCGAGATGCACGATTTTCCGACATAGCAAATAAGTTAGGTTGCCACCTTCTTAATAGGCTAATAGTAATCCTTATGTGGGCCTAGTACCGTATCCTCACCGTAACCTAAATTTTTGTTGTAATACGATCCTTATTTCGTGTGCTATTACTAATACAGCTCTGATACCACGCTGACAGGGTCCACGCTGCCCGTTCAGTCATGGGGACGTGCCACTCGCCCTGGAATCGCATCGGGTGGTGCTGTGTTGTGCAGCACCCAACAGCACACATATAAGGAACAATGTACTACATAAAACAATAGCGGAAGCTTACAAGTTTTTCTTTGCAAATAGTTTACATCAAGTAGCTACAGCGGAAGTCTATAAACAGCTCACATTGAATAACTAAAGAGCACTGGAGAAGAGGTCCAGCCCGTGGACTCCTCTCGCTAGCAACACGAAGACAACAGCAGCGGCGGGGTTCTCCCTGTGTTAAACGACTCGGAAGTCTCCGAGTCTCAATGGACAACCCTCTTCTTAACATCGATGTTAACCTGCAAAACCACTCATATAGCAAGCGTGAGCACATAGGCTCAGCAAGACTGATCTGTCTCTCCTAAACAAGAAACTCTACATGCACGACGGATTGAAATAGGGTAGCTAGATTTGCATAAAGGACTCGCCTAATGTAGATCCTTAACTTTCATATTTTAGGCCTCATTGTACAGACCTTGAGCCGAACAGCATCGCAAGTCCACAATCAAACAAGAAACGCTTTGTTGCGATGCTCCTTGCACAAAGTAAAAGTAATGTTTAATGAGTCTACCTCCAAGTCAATCATGGTTGCAATACAAGTTACATCACAGCCTTATCAAGTTCAAAAGAAACCATTCAGTTGTTACTACGTCAAGACGCAGTGGGTAAGTATGCTCATATAACCGCGAGCGATGATGATTCGAATCAGTACATGCCCAGACTACATGACACGTACACCCGTACTCCGAGTTGCCGGCAGCAACCTCGACTGACGTTGTACGCGGCCACCTGTCCCAAGATCTTCCACACAGGACGTGGTCTAACTGCCCCGAGTCCGCAAGCTCCCTCAAGGTACATACCCGCAGTGGTATGTTCTTGAGCGAGTTACCTCCAGCTACCCTGACGCCAAAAGCCTAAGACAGTTAGAAAAGTTCCAATGTGGATCTTCCGAGGTACATCGATTTCCTGGGTCCCATATAGCCAGTATGTGCCTGGTACACAACTCAAACTTGTCTAAGAGCCAAGCATGGATGGGCCTTAACCGACACAGGCAGGGCTATGCACGCATGGTCCGCAGCCTGCTGCATCTAAACCTCCCTGCCCGGTCTCCATTTCTTAAGTGTGAACTTATCTCATTGTTTCTATTCTTGACCCGCTCCGAATAAACCAGCCCTAAACTCGCGAGTAGATTCAACTACTTGTCTTCTACCGAACCTTTCCTACTAACATTTAGCGTAGCCAAATCCACTCGAGGAGGTTCTATTCTACCCTATCTCTCTTAGGACATTTCTGGTCATGCAACTGGGGTTTTCAATATCAACTAGACTTAATGCAATCAAACGATTCAAAGCAATGATCTCTAAAAATGGAAATGCTTTATAAAACTGTTCAAATGCAAATCGGGGCTTGCCTGTTTCGCAGGTGACTAAGATTACAATCAGTTAGTGAAGATCACTTGGGGCTTGATCACTCGCTTTCCTCCCTCCTTGATCTTCACTCCAATCCTTTCACACTTTCTCACGTAGATGCTACACGATATGAATATGCATATGTATTTAATTGTAAATCTTTTGCTAATAAGCTCTAGTGACAAGTTTGAAAACTGGAACTCTGTTTTAGAATTTAAAATGACACTGGTGCTAGTGGTTTGGGTTTGGGTTTAAGAACTATGATCAAATGGTAAGTGCTTTCTCCACTTTTGTGTTGATCAACTTAAGAGGTTGAACGGAACAGTGGTGATCCATAGCTCCAATGGAGTTGAAAATTTTCATGTCAGTTCCTTGTCACAAGAAAGTCCTCTGGACCAAAATTTAGCACTTTTCATTGAGTGGTTTATTCAGAATAATTCTCTAAGCAATTAAGCAAAAAGGAATTAATTCTGAGGTAACACCCATGTTCATGTAAAACTTAGTGAACTACAATTTCAATTATAGTTCATAGAGCCTTCATGAATTTTCCTAGGATTTTTTGAGCTAAAAATTGCCCAGAACTGAATTTCCAAGTTTTGGAAATTCTCCGAAAATGTTTCTGTAATTATTTGAAAACAGCAACTTAAAATCTGAATTCTTCTGATAAAATCAACTCCAAATGAGCTGAAATTTGTACAGGAGTTCAATAAAAAATTAAAGGATATTCTGGCAAAATTTGAGGATTTTTGGATAAACCAAACTCCCTCTAAAATTATTTTGCTGAAAAGATTTAAAGAATTTTCCAGATTTAAATAATGACTTTCATACAAATTGGGTTGCATATTTGGATAGAGTTTGGCAATCTGAATATATCCCGATTTGAATCACTAAATTTGGAGTTTCCTAGCAAAAGTTATGCTCTTCTAAAGTTTGGGGAAAAATCTGGAATTTGAATTAATCGAGAAAAAGTTCAAACACTGACGGTGGGTCCAGGGGACACCTGTCTAGTGTCGGGACAGCGCCACACGGGGCCACAGGTTTAATTCTCGCGCTGTCACAGATGATCCGAGTCCACAGATGATCCGGCCTCCCCCTCCAGAGCCACTGACACGCGGGCCCGGCAAGGCTTCTTCAACCTCGCGACTCCCGCGCCCCGCGCCGCCGGAGCTCGCCGGAGTGCCTCTGAAATCGGTCGTCCGGTCATCCCTAATGTTCAAACTCGCTGCTAGGCCCTAATTTCGTGCGAGGAACACGCTGGTGTAGTCTACCCAAGCCGGCAGAGCTTCCTACGTACCTCGCGACGTGCGGCGGCACTCATCCGACTCCGGTGATGTCGCCTCGCTGTGTTAGCCCGCCAAAAGCTCCCCGGAAAGACCCTACAGCACCAGTGAGGGCTGGAGAAGCTCTGCATGGTGGCAAAAGAGACCAGGAATAGCTCTAACTATACTCTCACTGTGCGCCCGAAGCTGCCCGACATTGCCGCCATCGGAAAGGCTCAAACCACACCGGCTACACGTAGTTTCATGCTAGGTTCGCAAAGAAAACTGGTGCACCCTCAGGTCTAGCTCTCGTGCATGAAGTTTTGTGGCCTCTAAACAAGAATCAATCGGGAATTTCATGAATTCATACCCAAAGGTCGGTTAGCATTGATCGGAAGAGAATCTCAAAATTCGCCGTCAACGATACGAGGTCGGACCTGAGCTTTGGAGGTGAGCTGTGTGAATGTCGTGCACGTCCATAGGAGGCTTTGCTTGGCCATGACAAGCCCTGGGTGAGGCTGTCCACGAGAGCACCTGCTCTCGGTTTTGTGTAGGCCGCCGCGGGAGAGATTGTTTCTCGGTGTAGGGAGCACGAGCTCACTCGGTGATGGCTTGAGGAGGTTGCGGGGGGTCCTGTGGTGACGTTTTGCTGCTCAGCCGGGGCTCACACGCAAGTTTCTGGGGTGGCCGAGCGATCGACAGAACAGCGGCAAAGTCTCGGTTGATTTCTTGCGCGAGGAAGAAGGCAGAGAGAGCTCTCGTTGTCGGGGGCAAAAGAGAGCACGGCTGCGGGGATGAGAACGGGAAGAACAGCTCGCCAGCGCACATACGGCAGACGGGAGTCGGTTCTCAGCATGGCTCGGTGAAGCACGGCGAGGGCCTCGGTGGCTCGATTGCTTAGCGTGGAGGGAAAACAGAGACCAATCACTGAGATATTTTGCCATTTAACCACCTCAATGACATGTGGGTCCCAGCCCCTTCTTATCCCTCTCCAAAAAATCTCCCAAAATTTTCAAATGGTGAAATTAAATTGTGGGAGTTCATGTATGAGGTGCATTTGGACAATTGGGCAAGTTTCATCCAAATTCAAATGGTTATTTGAATTCTTTGCAATTTAAAGTCCATTTTGGAAAATGGGTTGCAAAACATATCAACAATTCATGAAACTTTGCATACCCACTAATTTTGATCTAAGGAATTCAAACATGAAATCTGATTTTAAATCTGGCTGCTGCAAATGAGAATTTTAGCACAACAGTTTGAATTCATTGTGTTCCTCTCATTTGGATTTTGAATTGAACAAATTTGTTCCAAATCTGACCTTAGCTTTCTCATACCTATGGGAACTTCCCACCTTGGTTTTATATCCTTCTTGGGTTCCAAGTCTTCAAATAAATATGTGAACTTGTGTGAAGAAAGCTCTCATGTGTGTTATCACATGTGGAAAAAGTTTTAACAAGTCCCATTTTTTCATACATGTGAAACCAACTTTTGCAAACAAGAGTTCCTTTGTATTCACATTTTGGGACCTTTACAGGTTCCATGTAAGTAACTTAGTATCCTTTTGACGGCTTGAAGATGTGATGTGCATGGAGAAGCTTGGAATCTTGGTTGTTGAATATTTGAACTTCAAGGCATGACAAACATATCCTTCTTCATCATCTTGACAAAACAGACACTCCCCTTAAGTATATGCACTTGAATCTCACAAAAATTGAACACATGATTGCCCAAACGTGTTGAGATTAAGAAGCTGTTCTTGATCAATCTCGTGTAACAGTTTGAATTGAAAAACATATTCTATTCTTTTATGTTATGTCCGATATGCATTTATGAAAGAGGACAACCAAACTTCTTGTATCTGAACACATGTTGAACAAGTTTCTAGCAAAGTTCTCCTTTTTCTGTGAAATTCCAAAATTTTAGCAAGTTTAGATCAACTCATCTACACTTACTAAAAATGAAGGGAATTAAAAAAATTTAGTACAAAGGTGTTAGGTCAAAATTCAAATTAAAAATAGGAGCTTAACACTTAAAAATCACTATTTGATCTCACATCTCAATTCCTCAGGATCACATGGCAGGCTACCAAATTTCATAAAATTTGGAGCTAATTTGCTTTTATAAAAGATGAAGTATTGCATAAGTACAGTTCCATATTTAAATTCTGAATTCTACTTGCAAAAATTCCAAACATGGAGATATGAATTAACAAAGGATATTTATCTATCAAATAGTATCCCTGCAAAAATTCACTAAGTTTGGACTAGGTTTGCTATTTATTTGGATGAAGTAAAGGTGGAATCCAAATTTAAATTCAAACATCATATTTAAAATTCAACTTCATCCAAATACAAATTAAATTGCACGATTAGATTCTTCATATTCAGCTAGTCTAGTTGCCAATTTTTACCATTTATGGAATTGGTTTACTATTTTAAACCGCATTTACAAAGTTGATAAGAGTGGAGGTGGGACCCACATGTCAGTTTGAGAGTGAGCCAGTTATCTTCCTCTCTCTCTCTCTCTCTCTCTCTCTCTCTCTCTCTCTCTCTCTCTCTCTCTCTCGCTCCTGACCGTCAGCGTGTCGTGCCACCTCTGCGGTGAAAAGAGCTCGACGGTGAGCTACTGTAAATGTGAACCAATCCCCCACCGAGCAGTTTGGCTATAAATAGCCCTGATCGCCAGCCGAATTATCGATTGAGCGATCAGGTTCTTGGAAGATCACTTCACCACCTCCTCGGTTTGCGGTTGTTTCGACAATCCATCCACTTTCACACACCGCACCTAAAAGAAAAAAGGTGCGCCTAGGGATGATAAAGGGCCAAAAAATGAATTAATAATGTTAACGGTCGGATCGTATTAGGATCAGACCAAATTTATATTCATTTTTGAACTAATATTTAATAATGGCAAGAGGCCCGTGGGCCGAGCCCAATTACCACCCCTATGTGCGTCAGAGTTTACTCTTGCTTACGGTGAAAGTTGTTCCTTGTTTTTTTCATCGTGCATGAAGTAATTCCAGTTTTACTCTCGGGTAGTTCATTTAAGATGAATGGATTTTGGGGAGATATTCATAGCGCATGGTCCATGGTTGATCATATGCATTTAGGATCATGTTTTAGACATCCTAGTGGAGGCGTAGGAAGAAATAGAATAAGAAAAGACAAAGGAACTACGGAGTTCACCTAGTTTTGCCCTCGGCGGCGAAAAACTCTCGGCTTACCGTAAGCTCCATGTTCCGTGCATGTTCTTTGGCTTCTTGGTTCATTTTCATGCTCCACGTGGTCTTACCATGCTGTAGCACCAAATAACGATCGAAATAAGGCCTTCCCAAGCTAGAACACCGTCGCCGGCGAGCTTTTAGCTGCTATCGCTGTGGTCAGCAACGTTCCGACCATCGCCGGCATGAGTTGAGGTCCTTAGCATGTTCAGCGTGCTGAGTTAGGCCCTAACGGCAAGTTTGGGAGATCCAAACGGCCGGAAAAGCATCTGTGGCGAGGTCTCCATCATGCGCCGCCGCGGAACTTGTGGGTGGTGGGAGGAAGTAAAAGACTGCGGCCCCACGTGTCAGTGACTAGAAAAAGTGTCGGGATCAGTTGTGGCTACGGGATCTCGTGCGGCTATGTGGGAAACTCAGTGGGCCGCTGTGTTGCTTCAACCAAATTGGGTTATTTAAATCCAGTTGGTTTGCGGTGACTGTTTAAACATTTTCAATAGTAAAATAATTCTAGTTTGAGGCTAAACTTTGGAAATTCATAACTTTCAGTAGGATTGTCCAAAAATTGGTATGAAACTCACTAGAATTTGATCCAAAATTCCATTAAGTTAGATCTTGGGAAATTAATTCCAGATGATCTACTGTAGAGAACACATCCCAATTTTCGCCAGATCATTCTTTCTAGTACCACTGACCTTGTATCCAAATTTCAGTTTCATGGGACATTGCCAATTGGTGTAAATAATTGAACTTTGCCCTATGTCCATGGAAATTCTAAAAATTACAGAATCAATTCCAGAAAATCATAGAAACTTGTAAAACTCATATCTCCCTATAGAATGCTTAGAAAAATATGAAACTAATTTTTGGACTCTTTAAGACCAGCACTATATGGAAAAAATATTTTTCTGCATGTTAAAGCCCCAAATTTTTCTGAAATTTCAGAGAAGATCAAAGCCTTAACGATGTAATATAAACACAGAATTAGAAATTCATGAATCATGGCTAGCAGGTCACCTATGGTATATGTTAGTGTCGGCGTTCGGATTTTCAACTAGTAATCGAATGTGCCGCGCGTTCTACCTCGATATGGACTAGCTAAGAACACAATGGAATTATCATGGTTCGGGCAAGGTGCCCTACGTCCAGCCTAGGTGTCTCGCTGTTCTTACTCAAGAATGGAGGGTGGTTCTTACAAGTGCGAGAGCCTGTTCTCCTCGTGTCGACAATCTTCCCAAGGTCTCTGAAGACTAGGAGAAGCGGGCGGGACGAGCCGCCTTGGAGCACGCCATGAAGAGGAAGAAATACGAGGCCAAGATTCACCAGATCCAGTACGAGAAGCGGAGGCGACAGGCAGGTGCGGCCAGCGAATCTACCCTGGAGTCTTCATAGGAAGATGACACTGTTTTAGGGGAGAGTGGCGGTGGCCCGGCTGAAATTCCGATCTCCGCTGCTGAAGCGGCGGCGGGACAGGCGTCCGATCCTGTTCATGATCAGTGGGCGAAGGGGAGGATGAGCACCGACCCCGCTGAGTTCCCCAGCATGGGGCACGAATGCGCGGGCCACACCGTGGTCCTCCGACTCTGAGATCGCAGAAGGTGGTGCCGTGTGATGCGGCACCCAACAGCACACAAGAAAAGATTAAGAATAACGTACCAACTTTTATTTACATAAAACAGCGGAATTATTTTACAAAACCTAATATACAGCGGAAGTCTTACTCATAGCTAAACTCTCAGCCTAGCTATGCAAAAGTGCAGCCGTCCAGCCCGGGGACGCTACACACTAGCAACATACAACTGGAGATCACGGCAGCGTGCAGGACTCCAGCTCGGCCGTGTATCCCGACAGGGGCATCGCCTCATCATCGGATCCTTCCTCATAAACCTCACCTGCAGCAACTCAAATATAGCAACCATGAGCACGATGGCTAAGCAAGGCTTAACCGTCACTCCTAAACATGAGACTCTAAATGCAAGGATTCTTAATATAGGAAAATGATATTGTGATAAAGACACACCTACATGTTAACCCTTACTTTCAATTTTACAGCAGCAGTTCAATATGCCTTAGGCAGCGTCACATCAGAAGTCCACAATCGATCAAGAAACGCTTTCCTCCGATGTGGTTATGCCCAAACTGTAATATAAACTTAATGAGCTCTACATCTACAGCATACATGGTTTCAATACAATAATAGATCAATGCATAATATTCTTCAGGCTTCTTTCAACCATTATTACGTCATAACGCAGTGAACAAGCGGTACTCATATAACCACGAGGGACGGTGATTGCAATCAATAGACACCCGGATAACACGTCACGTACACCCATTTCAGAAGTGTGGTGCTTCACACCTTCCTACTCTGCTGTATGCAGCAACCTTTCAAAGGAAACCCAAATGCCGAACCGTCCATCCGTAACGGGCAGGAGGTCCCCGCGTGGAGCATTTCTGTGCCCACCGGCAGATTTACACCTTGCTACCCTCAACCCACTCCTATAAAACGGTTGGGTAAGCCTCGACACCCTGTTAACCAATTGCATCAGTTTCCTGGTTCCCATATGCCAGTATGCATCCAGTACTGTTCAAAATTGTCCAGCGAGGCCGCACACGGCTCGGTCCTCAATCGACACCAACAGAGCACGCATGTGAGACCTTCACCCACTGCCTCCTACCCCCCTGCTGGGTCTCAATTTCTCATTCTTAAGCCATTATTTACTTCATTCTAGCCCGTGTGATAAAATCCTATCTCACGTGTAGATTCCAGCTACTCGACTTCTACCGAGATCCTAAGAACATTAGCACGACATTCTATACTCATCGAGCTGTAAACTATCCAACCCTCCATATGATTTAGAAGTCATGTGGGATTCAATCACCTTAACTCTAATGCAAGCATTTCACCCTAGACATAAGTGATACAAATAAAAACTTTGGAAAAGGTAATTAAATGCAAACCGGGGCTTGCCTGATTACGAGTTAAACGGAATGTTAGCTTCTGGTGTAAGGACCTCCAACGGCTCCGGAGTGTCCTCGACTTCGGTCACTATATGATATGCAACAAAATATATGTAGAAGTGATAATGACTTATAAGAAGTAAACTTCTATCACTAGCTACTTCTATTAAGGTTTCTTAATTGGCTTTGGCATTT
The DNA here is from genome assembly GCA_030760725.1 of Neostapfia colusana. Classification (NCBI taxonomy): domain Eukaryota; kingdom Viridiplantae; phylum Streptophyta; class Magnoliopsida; order Poales; family Poaceae; genus Neostapfia; species Neostapfia colusana. The sequence continues at coordinate 52,108,655 of JASWHV010000011.1, forward strand.
TTCCAGTGGATACTAGACTCTCTGTCGATGATTTGAGCAAAATTTGAGAAATTCTCATGGAAGCTTGTGGCCTCCAAAATTCACACAACTACAAAGCTTCTCTGAATTTTGATCCCAAATCTGAAGTTTTGACATGGCTAACAGTGGAAGATCTAATTAGAGCATGTCTTCTTGGTTCTAACAAAATTTGTTTCATAAATTTTTTGAGCTACATAGAGGGAAAAATGGAATTTTGAAGTTGGGGCAAATTGCTGAAAATTTTCTGTTTAAAATTAGAAATTTCAAATGAAGGCTGAACTTTGGAATAGAGTTTAGCCTAGCAAATGTACTCCAATGAAGCTCAAATTTTTACAGGAGACCACTAGAGTTATGAAGATCTTCGGCCAAATTTGAGGAAATTCCATAACAGGAATCTCCTGGAATTAATTCCCAAAGATTTTGAGTTTGATGAATTTTGGAGAAAATTCCAGGGATCTTCAGACCAAATTCTTTGCATTTATGCAAAGTACTGACTGAGAGGAATTCAACGAAATTTGTTTCACAAATTTTGGACATTCCTACTGAAAGTTACGGGGTTTCAAAGTTTGACCTAAATCTGAAATTCAGGAAAAGTTTAGACTCTGGTTGTGGCCCCACTGTGTGAACTGGGCCAGTGACATCGCAGCCACACCGAGGCCCACGATGTTTTCCCCGTGCAGCTGCACCCGATCCGGTGCCACAACCAATCCCCGCTGGAAGAACAGAGGCTGACCGGTGGGACCCTCCCCCTTCGTCAACCTCCCACCACCCGCACTATTTCACGGCGGCGCTCCGGCGAGGCTCGCCGCCCGTCGCTCCATGCTCGGAGCTTGCTCAAAAAATCTGAGGGGGTCGGCTTGGGTTGGATATGGCCGGAAACCTGTCGGCGACGACGACAGTGGCGGCTCCGACTCCGGTTATGTCGCCCGAGCTATACAAGGCCTTATTTTGGAAACGGTTTCTTCCTACAGCTCTGCGGTTACATGCTGAACATGAATATGAACTCGGTTTGCCATGGGAAAGGCCAGAGCTAAGACCTCACCATCGACATAGAGCTAAAAACAGTGGCGACCAGAAAAACTCGAAGAACAGCACCTCTGGTCGATGGCTTTCGATGTTTGTTGATCATAGAGGGTCATTGAAAGGTCTAGGATGTAGGGCTAGATGGAAACGAGCTGGGATGGAGTGATCATCAAGAATTTTGAGTCGAGTCCCCTCTCGGTCCTAAGAACGTGTGATCAGTAAATCTCAAAATACTCCCTCGCTACTGAACAAAATGAAGGATGGCATTCACCGGAAGATCGAAGTGAGGATGGCGCGTGTTTTTGCTGTATGTGATCGCCCAAGTTGCAGCTTGTATCGTGGAGGCTACGGGGAGCCGAGAAGCGATCGGGAGGTGCGAACAGAGAAGAATGCGCGCGCGAGTGAGGCTGTGGCTCGGTAGAACGCCGGTGCACGTGGGATGACACGTCTTTTGAAGATCCTCTGTGGCTTAAGATGTGGAGAAAACGGGTTGAGGTGGAAGCACGTCGGCAGCTCTCTTTGGCCGGCCGCGCGCGCGCAACATCTCAGTGGCAGCGGTGAAAACAGAGAAACGACTGTGTTAGAGCTGTGAGGCTGACTGCTGGGCCCCACCCTCCCCATTTCTTTTCAATTTCCACTGATATTTTTACCACAGCTACTCGCAATTAAAAGCTATACATCCACACCAAGTCATGATTTGAGTTTTTTGGAATTCAAATGGATTAAATCCTGGTGTGGAATTGGAATTTGAAAATTTCTCCTCCCATTGCTCCACAGGTATAGCAAACCAAACTCAAACAATCTGAATTTTGGCATGGATGCTTACTCAGATGTGGAGAACCCACTTGTGAAACCAATTTGCCACTTTGGAGAAGTTTGAATTTGAAACTGAATTTTGAATTCAGATTTGAGGGCTTCCTCTCTTAAATCCAAATAAATGGTAAAACCCCTTCAAATGAGCTGAAATTTGGGAGGCTTAATATTTGAATTGTGGAGAACTAAATTTTCAGTTTAGCTCCTCATGTTTGGAAATTTTTGAGAGATTTGAATCTGCACTTTGAACTCACACTGTTATGGTTCAAAGTTTTAATTTCCCCTCATTTTTCCTATGTGTGAATTTGCTGAATTTCTTGCTTGCAATTTTGGGGATTTTACAACGAAGCCAGCGTTTTGGGGGCTTGCGCGCGGGTGCTCAGATCGTTGGGGTGTCCTTTCCCTTCGTCGAGGGATTGCGGCGGATGGGCGGTCGAGCGTTGGAGGGAGGGAGGCCAGTCGGGCGCCGAGGCCAGATCGACGGCTCTCGTTGAGCGCGTCTCCACGTCCTTGGGTGCTCGAAGGCTGGAGGTTCGGGTCGTTCCTGCCCCCGCCACCATTGAGGTGGCGGCTCCGGCCCTCGTTCCGCCGCCTGCCGTTCCCCATTCCCTGGATAGTACGTCTTCGTCGTGCGAGTCATGCGCCATTCTTCATCAGTGGGGGAGATAACTTTCTTCACCCTCCTGCTGTGTCGTCTTTTTTTGGTTTATGTTTTGTAACCCGTGCCTTTGCGCAGGAGATCCACCCCAGCGCTCGAGGCTCTTCCGAGCGCCGCACCCCCATCTCAGGGCTCAGCGAGGAGACCCATCTTGCCGGTGACTGAGCCGGCGAGGGAGGGGACTGTCCCGGCTTCCGGCCTGGCGGTCATTCCGGGTCCTTCCGTTGATGGCCGTGAAGTGGTGGCTTCAGGCGTTATTCCATGACTTTCGATGCCAGAGCGCCAGTAGACCCTGTGTGCGGGGCTCGCTGGGGCCGAGGCTGGCGTTGCCTCGAGGCCAGATGAGCAGAGGCGGGAAGAAATATACCTGGGCTCTCTTTGCTCCCAACTTGTTGGTGTTCAATCGAGTCTCTCGGTGGAGTGTGGTCATCTAGACACCATGCTCGGGAAGCTACGGGAGATACCTCCGAACTGCCTGGTGATCATTTTCCTCCTCTCCTTCTTCTCAATGCAAATTGGTTGATTTTAATGAAGAATCTCTCCCATGTCGGCAGGAGCTGGTTTGCGGAGCTGCCGAAGACTCGCGGCGCCTTCGTGAGAGCGAGGATCGTCGCCGCGTGGTGGCCAAACTGGCTGAGGTGCGAGCGGAGCTCAAGAGCGCCCGGCTGCTGCGAAGGGTGCGGCTCGAGCGGTGGAGGTTGCGATTGAGGGGCAGCATCGTCGTCCACGGAGCTCACCCGCCTTCGTGCGGTTGCTGAGACTGCGCGAGGGGGCGTGGCTCGGGCCACAGAGGAGCATGCGGCCCATGGCCAGGAAGTCCAGGAAGCCCTGGTAATTATGGAGAAGACAAGGGACCAAATCACAGATCGGTCCTTTCTTCTTTTGCTTCTGTTGGATTCATGCATCCGCACTGATCTGACACCTTTGTGGTGTGCCTTGTGCAAAAACGCGAGGGTGCATCACCGTAGCTAGAGACTTGGCCAAGGCTCGGGGAGGGGATGTCAAGAATCTTCGTGCTCGTCTATCTGCTGAGGAGCAAACACTGGAGTAGACTCGACGCCTGGTGGAGTCTTCTTGTGACAGGATGCTGGGTCCGATGCTGGCGACTACTTCAGCGGGCCTCACTTCCCCGGAGTCGCAGCTTCTGCAGGTTCCCCAGTGCTTCGCGGTGCTTCAGTCGGATCTCGCCAGCTGTAAAGACCCAAGTTTTTAACTTGCTAATGTGTTCATCACATCACAAACCACAGCTCATATTGTGGTAATCACATGAACAAAACATGAATAGCAAGTAACCACCATAAAAAGGATGATTAGAGAAAGAAATCACAGAATCCAAAAGTGGTATTTCCAACATGTAAGTTTGACAGGCTGAACTCACCATTAAGTCATAAACATTATTAGGAATGTTCATGCCATGTTTGATACAAATCCAAACATGTTTGCGGTACTTTTGGATACAATTATTAAAGGGCTAGTTTGAATGTAAATTCAAATTCAAACTACTTTCATCACATGAATTCAAAAGGTGGTTTCATATTCAAACACAGCACATGTTATGAGTTACTCCACCAAGTTTCATCCTATTTGGAATTGATCTTGTCATGGGCCAGTTGGATCAAATTCAAACATAATTTGAGTTTCAGATTGCATATTTGATGGAAATTTATCCAAACCACTTCTATACTTTGATTCATTCAAAAACCAAATCCCAATTTTGTGGTTTAAGCAAATTACAAAGGGCAGGAGGATCACCAATATTTGGAGCAGTGGAAAAATTGAATTTTTGAGGACAAATTGGGGTGGTGGGACCCCCATGTCAGCCACACAAGTGAGAAAACTGACTGAAGCCAAGCTGCTCGGTTCTCCGGGCTGCACCCGCGGGCGCCACGGCGCTGGATCTTGGCGCCACCAGATGCTCCCCATTTGTTGCAGCTGATCGGCGTCCAGCTCTTCTTATCCCCGCGCCCAAGCGCTCAAACGATCTTTTCACTCGCTCGTTGCCTCCCGCGAACATGAACTTCACCGCTACCTCCCCGCTCGCGTGCGCCGGTCACTCTCTCGTCGATCCGTCGCTCCCGAGCACCTCACGCTCTACTGAGACCGTAAGGAGGATCGCAAGACTCTCCTGCACCTTCTCGACACCAGCCAAGGACGATTCATCGCACCGTTGCCGAACCCCGACGAGTTCTTCATCGCGGTGTCCTGGTTTTCCAGCCACCACGCCGACTTGTCATCCGGTCGACATCGTCCAGTTTCCGAGCAACCAACTGAGCTCAGAGGTGCGTCATGCGCCCTAGTAGTCATCCTCCAACGCTAGGACTATAGCATGGACCACACCGGAGGGTTCTTTGAACTGTAGCTTGTAAACCGAAAGTTCATCCGATACAATTAGTTAGGATGCAACCGGGTCTAGAGGAAGCTTCCTAGGCCTGCTGCGATCATCCTCGAGCAAACCGTGAACCAAACCATAGTATATAGCCTCAGTTTGCTCAAAATTTCATCATCGCTGGTGAAAACACCTCGGGTCGCCGGTGAGGTCGTTATTGCAGCCACTTTCACTGCCAGCTGGATTCATTTTCGTGATCCCCGAGTTTTACTGGTGCTGTAGGATGAAATCGCCGAGTGCTTGGGGCTTTCCTGAGCTCGGTCTAGGTCGCCGGAGTTGCTCCGCCACAGTTCACTGTCGGGAGCTACCTTCCGGTCATCATCGACCACCGCTGTAAGGGCCTAGGTTTTTGGCACATCTTCAAAGTGTTCATCACACCACACAACCCTCATTTGAGGGAACTTGATGAATACATTTGAAGAGCAAGTAAACACCATCAACATACTCATTATACAATAAACTCACAAAATGCAAAAGTGGCATTTCCCACATGCATCATATAGGGGCTGGGCATATGAAAAACTCCTACGCCTTGCTAGGAATGTCCATGCCAAATTTCACCCAAATCCAAAACGTTTTGAGGTCTTTTTGGGTATAACTAGAAAGAGTGTAGTTTGAACTCAAATTCAAATTAAAACTACTTCCATCCCATGAATTCAAAAGTGGGAGGCATCTTCTTACTAAGCACATTTTTGTGAGCTCACACACCAATTTTTACTCCATTTGGAGTTGATCTTGACATGAGCTAAGTTTAGCAAATTCAAACTCAATTTGAATTTCAAACTGCATATGTGCTGCAAATTAATTCAAACACTTCACAATTTAAATTCTATCAACTTCAAATGGGCTTGTGGTTGATAATTCAAAAATGAGAGGGTATTTGGGTCTCTACTGTTTAGAGCAGTGGGGAAATTTAATTTCAGAGGTTAAACCTTGGGTGGGACCCACATGTCAGGCTCAGCAGCAAATTCAACCGACTGAAGCCCGAGCTCGGTTTCTTGCGCCTGGTCCAGCAGCCGCCACGGCGAGAAAACGGCGAGACCAGAAGCTGCTTGCCGCCCCTGGCTGCTGAACCGCCTCACCCCTCCCCCTTATCCCCCGCAGCTGAGCCAAACTGAGCACTACCGATCGTTTCTTCGCTCCCGCGCAAGAAAGCATCGCTCGCAGCCGCTCGCTCGGGATTGTTCAGAGAATCAGTGATCACAGCCTCTCCACTCCCTCCAAGCTGCAAAACGGTACTAGAGATTCTCCTTTTACTTCCCTGTCGCAGAAATTTAGCCGGATTCGGATGATCTTGCTCATACCAAAAGTTTCTCCCAGCGACCTAAGTCCGCCGCACCTCGGGATCCCATTGACATCCCAAATGGGAGAGTGTCACGCCCAAGTTAAGGCGCCCTCGGACGTGTTAGAGTCTGGAGCTGCTCACGCCCGAACTACAGCCCGAGTGTTTGATCACCGGCGACGAATTTCAGTTTCCCCTTTCACTCGGCGCAGAACGACCTTCGGGTGCGGATCCGCCAAATTCTCACTCCATAGTTATTTAGAGAGTCTCAAACTGTTCCTATTTCAGCTAGACTTGGTAGCGACCAACTTTCCTTTGCAGCCGTTGCAAGAAAACCTTGGTAGACCGGTCAGTTCTAGCTTTTCTACCGGCACTAATGGCGGAAGCCGTCGGGCGCACGGTGAGAGCTTACCTAGAGCCTATTCGGATCTGCCTCGAGCCCATGCCAAGCTTTCCTAGGGTCCACATGCTCTCCGGCCTTTTGCTCGATTGTTTGGGGTGCTAGGAAGTCCGGACGACATAGCCGAAGTTCTTCCGAAGCTGCCGCTCGTCGTCGGCCGTGTTCCAGCGAGTGTCACGACGAGCTGAGCCCAGCATCGTGATCCCTGTGTGGAATTAGGTAGAGGCGGCCAAGATCATGGAGTTTGGCACACGGCAGAGGCCACAGGCGAGCTCTCCGGCGAGGGTTCGCGGCGGCTGAGCACGGGAGGCCGGAGGTAGAAGAAGCCCCCGGTCCCACGTGTCAGCGGCCGATATTTTAAAATCGGGATTTGCTGTGGCAAAGGATCGGGTGCGGCTTCATGCGAAAGATTCCATAGCCCTGTGTGTCGACCGCTGAGAAGTTGACATGTAGCCCCGGTCCCACGCGCAGCAATTTAAACATTTCCCCGATTTTTATATTTAGTTCAAAACTTCAAACCCACATAACTTTGGCTAGAAAACTGCAAATTTAGTGAACCAAATTTTGTTGCATTCAGCTCTCTTAGTAATTTCCAGCAAATCAAGTTGCACTTCATGAAAAACCTTAGTTCTTCAGAATTAATTCTTTAAAATTTAAATATTTTAGAATTTTAACTGGAGAGCCCTTTGGAGGAAAATTCTGAAAATTTTCTGGGATGTTCACCAAAATATCCCAGAGCTACCGCAAAAATTTCAGATCCATTTGAGCTCATTTGATCCACCTAATGGTGTGATTAATAAAACTGTTCCAGAGAAAATAGAAAATGTCCAGAAACATTTTCAGAATTTCTCTGAAATTGTTTAGCTCATATCTTTAGCTAGGAACCTTCAAACTAAGTGATACCAACTCTATTAGAACCCTCTGAAAATATAGTTTTCATAAAGTCATGGCTTGCTCCATGAAAATCCTTAGAACATCCTAGGAGCTCCAATTAAGGTCAAGTACATAATTATTTGTGGAGAGCTCAAATGAGCTTTGCTGCAAATGAATCTTAGCCAAAGCTCTGTTTAGGTTGTATCCAAACCACAGTAAAAAATTTAGAGTCATTGGGTCTGTCTAGTAAGACTTATAGTCCTCACAGGTTTAACTTCAATTCAAATGCATCTAAATTGACACATGTTTATATTTATCATACGTAGTCGCAAAGGTAGAGGAGGAACCCGAAGTCTTAGACTTTTTCACTCTGGAAGAACAGCTAGCCTACGACCAATAGAAGCAAGGCAAGCTCCAGTTTGCATTAACCCGTTTTACAATTTTTTACTGTTTTGAGAACTTACGTTGAGCACCCACTTAATTCTTGCATTAGAGTCTTGTTCGAAATCCAAATGCATAGCCAAGAAAACTCTGGATTGGGATTAGGTTTGAAAACCTCGTTAGCTACTGCAATGCTAAGGTAGTGTAGGATTTGGTACAAGTCGAGTAGTTGGAACTGCTCGCGAGAATAGGCTAGAGGCACACCACTCGGGTAAAGATAACAAATGAAACACATGTCAATAATAATGAGACCGAGCGGAGAGTAATGGCAGCAGGACTTTGGGGCCTGGGTGCCATAGCTCCGCTTGTGTTGATTGAGGACGGAGCCGTGTGTGGGCCTGTTAAACAAGATAGAACAGTACCGAAGACATACCTGCTATATGGGAACCGGGAAACCGATGTAACTCGGGTAGCTGGGTATTGAGGCATTGCCTGTCATTCAGAGGGTAGGATGGGACCTTGAGGTGTAAATCGGCTGGTGGCACTGCGGATGCGTGCGCAGAGACCTCTTGCTCGGGACGATAGGACCGGTTCAATATTTGGCTAACGGGTGAAAGGTGGTTGCGTACGACGTCCGTGATGGTTGCTGTAGGCAACATCGAGTACGGGTGTACATGACGGGTTATTCGGGTAACCCTGCTGGTGTAAATCGATTATAATCACCGTCCCTCGCAGTCAGTAAGTACCACTTGTTCACTGTACCGTGATGAAGAAAGAACAGACTAGATACATGTTAAAAGTTCGCTGATTTGAAAGTTATACATTGCTTGTTAATGTCTTGTTGTAGTTTAGAGCAAATTAAAGTTCTTTTCAACTTTGGGCAAAGTACATGAGAGAAATGCGTTTCTTGTTTGATTGCGGCTCTCTGATGTGCCTTCGCAGTAGGTTTTCCACAACCTGCTGCTAAAACTTGAAAGTATGGTTCAAATAATTAGGCGAGTCCTTTGCATATTATTTACTCATGTACCCTAAATCCTTCATGTAGAAATTTCATGTATAGGAGAGATGGGTCAGTCTTGCTGAGCCATCGTGCTCACTGCTTGTGTTTGAAGCTTTTGCAGGGGTTTAAGAGGAAGGGACTCCCGAGGAGAAGATGGAACCCCAAGAGAGAAATCCCGTCGAATAAGAGTCATGCACGCCGCCGTGTTAGTGTGTGTGTGTGCCAGCGGGAACACGTTCACGGGCTGAACGTGAACTCGATGCGTAGTTTACGCCCGTGAGTGTAGACGGAACATATCTTGTTGTACAAATGTTCATATACCTGTTTATGTAATAAAACTTTGCTTCCACTTTATATCTTTGATGTGTGTTATCCAGTGCGGTGCAACGCAGCACCCCTCAGCGTGATCCTGGCTCGACGAGGCCGTGGGGCCGCGTCAGCATGGTATCAGAGCTCGCTTGAGGTTTAACGCACTGAAAAGGTCATCTTTTTCAAAAATTCGGTGAGGAACGAGTTCGTAGCCCATATAAGGATGTTATTAGTGTATAGAAAGTGGCATACTAACCTATTTGATTATGTCAGAAAATCGTGCATCTCGGGACACTTTATGTCTTGGGGGGTGCACGTAAGCTCTGTCCACTAGTGCGCACAAGCTGAAGGCTGGAGCCCCACAGGTGGCAGGTAACCCGACCCGCTTTAATATCCTCTATGACTATTCATATCGTTTGGGGTATTCGAGCAACGTCTGTCCCTGGCATGCTTTGGGCAATTTGGAAGACCCCGTCACGTTGTCAGTAACGTGAACACGTAGCTCAAGGCATGTTTGGCTTGAGAACATCCGGGCGAGTGATGACGGGCGGGTGTATGAACTGTATGGATACCGGGCTCGGTGTGCAGACGAGTCTGACGATTGTATGAGTTATTTGCAGGTAGTCTAAACACAAAACGGTAGATGTGTAGTATCCATGTGCGAGAGACGTTTAGTGCCACTGAACTAACGAAGCCGGCTAAGTCCGGTATAGGTTTTTCTTTGTGAGGACGTTGTACCGACATGATCTGGTGACACATCGACGTGACACCCCACTAAATGAGCAACTTCATTGTAAAACTGAAAAGTTTCAATCTAGAGCACTAAAATTTTGATGTAACTCCTTCCCTTAACCAGGACATTCAAAGTTAACAAGTTTCCAACTTATATGATAATAAGGACAGAGTCCCCTGTTTTCAGCTGAATTAAAGCTGAAGTTAATCAGAGGTTAGAGGTTTAGTTCTTTCGAGGTTGGGGTCATATGATACATTTATGGAATTGGAAGAGCTTTACAAATTTTCTGTTGATGTCCAGAGGTGTTTCATCTCCTAAAAAAACGAAAAATGCAGTAGAGTTGAAACTGTCCAGAAAACAGGGCAGAGCAAACACTCTCGGTAACTCTCTGTAAATTGAGCATAACTTCCTGAATAAAAATCCAAAAATAGAAAATAAGGTAGTTCTGGAAAGATTATTAGATGGGTTACAACTTTGTAAAAGAAAGTTTTGTCAGATTTGTCGTTGAATTAACTGGAATTCTTGGATCAAATCAGTACCTCAAGCAGGGAGGTGCTGTCCAATTTTCTCCAGAAAAAATTCTTCAACTTTGACATCCCATAACTTTTGAACCAGGACAGATCTTAGGCCAAGCAAATACTTTATGGAAAGCTTTTGAAGTTAACTTTAACTTTTATGTGGAGCTCCAGAATTAGTTTTGCTTTTAGAATGGTCTAAATAAGGTTGAAATGGAAACTGGTCAGGGCTGTCATAATGGACAGCAGATCAGTAGTCAAATTTGTTTAAGTTTGAACTATGTTTCCAAGTTTTATGAGTTCAATGACATGTTTTATGTTATACCTCAATGGTTTACTGTTCAAATAAATATTTGACATTTCTCAAATATGTTTCTACAGATGACAGCAGATAAACAATTGGAGAACGGGTGGGTGGTGTCCCACTGTTCTCACCGCAGCGGTTATACGGAAGTGTTGAGGCAAATGCTTCAATATTTCGGGTACAGTGAGATGCTGCAGTACCTTGCCAAGGAAGAAGGCGAGGAGGGAAACAAGACGTGGATGTTCCATGTGAAAGTTCCTGCAGGACCAACGCCACCCGGTTGGGTGCCGTTCACCGTCACGGTGAAGCGCAGACAGCCGGGGGAAATGGGGCAAGTGGCAGCCCGCGACACCATGTCGCGTTTCTGCCAACTACACGTGAGTGCTATGGATGGCACTCCATACATGCTCGTTCCGGTGGAGGGACGAGCTAATCATGTGTGGGGAGAAAGGTACATGGAGGCAACAGATCCGGATTGCCCAAGGTACAACCCCGCGGAGGGAAACCTCAGCCTCCAATTGAGGGCGGGAAAGGCCATGATGGACAGCCAAGCTGTTCATACGGAATGTCTCGCTGTGAAGCTCAAGGAGAGCAACAGCCGTGGATAATATTTCGAGAGTGCTCACAGCGCACTCCGCAATTATCCTTCCGACGATCAAGCGACTGAACAAATAACATAATCAGTTGCATCGTCTGAAGAAGGCGAAGAGGAAAAGCCGTGTTGACATCACGGCTTTGCAACAACAGGTGCAGGCCCTGACCCAGCAGAATGAGGTCCTCACTCAATAGCGGGATGACGCTATTGAGGAGGGGCAAGGCTGGGAAGAGGACTACAACCAGGCCATGGACGAGGTGCACGCGTTGCAGGACCTCGTACCTCCGGTAATGGGCATACCAATGGTGGGTGCCGTACCTGTGGTTTTGGGTCTTCCAGTAATGGGAGATCCTGAACTGGAAGAGGAGGTCATCGACCCGGAGCCACCAATAGAGGTAGCGGAGGAGGATGACCCACAGGAGGTCGAGTTCTACTCTGAGTAGTGTGTTACCGTTGCCATGTAGGGCAGCAAGGGTGGTGTAAGAGAAAAACTTATGTAATCGGTGACATGTCGTGTAAACAGCAGTGTATGTATAGGTAGTGACGACATGAGCACGACTTCTCGGAGATCTGAGAGTAATGTATCTTATATAAAGTTTACGCTTTATCAATATATGTGAATGTTGTGCAAATTATTCATGTGTCACTTCAATACCTATTGTTTCATATGGAATTTTAAGTATGACATGTGCTGATCGCTGCTGTTTTTAATTTATGAATGACTCACACTCATGCCAACCCGGACGTTGGAGGTTCCAGTCATGGGGGGAGAAACCTCCCAACAGCCTCCCGAGGATTCCTCGGGACCACAACAGCAGCAACAGCAACAGGAACAACCGCCACCGCCACCGCCAACGGTTACTTTGCCTGACATCGTGGCAGCGATGGCGGGCTCTCATCAGCAGCATACGGAGTTTCTGCAAACCCTCACTGCAAATACGTCTCGACCAGAGAGACGTCAAGATCGCGAGGAGCGCCAACAAAGCTCCTACTTCGATTTTCTTGCTACTCATCCCCCGGTATTCTCAAGGGCGGATGAACCCCTCGTTGCGGACAACTGGCTCCGAACGATTGAGATGAAGTTTGGTCTGCTCCAGGTGAGTGAGCGGCGCAAGACTCAGTTCGCGGTCCAACAGCTTCAAGGATCCGCGAGCGCTTGGTGGGCGAACTACTGTGCTTCGCAACCCACCGAGCGAGTTATGACCTGTGCGGAGTTCCGGACGGCCTTCAGGGCCTATCACATAACGCCGGGTCTCATGAAGAGAAAGATGCAGGAGTTCTTACGCCTGCAGCAAGGAAGCCGGAACGCGCTGGAATACTCCAGGGCGTTAAATGATCTTGCGCTATATGCTTCATATCACGCTGATACCGACGAGAAGCGGCGGGATCATTTTCACCAGGGGTTTAACCCGCTCCTGAAGGACAAGCTGGCGATGTTCAATCGCGGCAGCCTCAATGACATTATTGATGCTGCGATTGTTCAGGAGGACTCCAGCAAGGAGTTAGCAGCGGCAGAGAGGAAGCGAAGCGCGCCGCAAAGCAGCGGAGAAGGAAGTGGTCCTTCTCAAAAATACCGGATGGTGAATCGCCCACCATCGGGTCCATGCTGGCAGCCACCACAAAGGCCGATGCCATTCTGCAGTTGGCCATATTCTCTACCGGCATTCAGGCCAGCACTACCAGTACCACCTCTGCAACAACAACAGCAGCAGCGGGCGATGCCGCGTGCATATGTACCTCAGCAGCGCATGCCGGGCTTTGGTCCCCAAAGCACCGGACAAGCAGCAGCCACATGTTACAAGTGTGGTCGCCCAGGACATTTCGCCAACAATTGTCCTGAGAGGCAGGGCGGCGGAGTTGCACCATAGCTTCCAGGGAGGAATCAGCCCCGGAACCCTACTAATGCGTGGCGGGCAAACCCTAGGCACGGCACCGTCCATCAACTTGCCATAGAGGACGTGCCGGAGGGAGAGCCGATCCTTGCAGATATGTTCCAACTCCACCAGCATCCCGCCATAGTATTATTTGATTCAGGCGCCACGCACAATTCTGTTAGCCAAGCTTTCAGTGCTAAACACAGCTTGCAAATGCTACCCACCGATAGTCTATATTTGATTTGTTCACTGGGTGGGAAGATTTCAGCAAGCATGATGGTTTCCAAAGTACCATTATGCTTAGCGGGTAGAGTATACCCTATGTTTCTGATAATTTTAGAGGGACAGAAGGTCGATGTCATCTTAGGGATGTCGTGGTTAACCCGCCACGGCGCTGTTTTAGACACCGTCCTTCGAGTCGTGCATCTATGCCCAGAAATGCACGAGTCACACTCTTTATTTATTGACAGTCCAGAAATAAAACTTCCAAGTGTATATCAATCCACAACCATCAGATTGGAAGACATTCCAGTAGTCCGTGAGTTCCCTGACATGTTCCCGGATGATTTACCGGGGATGCCTTCCGACAAAGAGGTGGAGTTCAAGATTGAACTTGCACCGGGAACCATGCCAATATCCTGAAGGCCGTACAGGATGGCGCGCAAGGAATTGACTGAACTGAAGACACAGCTAACGGACCTGCTGGAAAAGGGTTTTATTAGGCCGAGCTCCTCGCCATGCGGCTGTTCAGCGTTATTCGTGAAGAAGAAAGATGAGATGTTGCTGCTTTGCATGGACTATCATCCATTAAACGCCATAACCATCAAGAACAAGTACCCGTTGCCACGGATCGACATGTTGTTTGATCAGTTGGTCGAAGCAAAGATCTTTTCCATGATGGACTTAAGATCCGGGTACCACCAGATTAAAATACGTGCTGAGGATATTCCGAAGATGGCTTTCTTGATGAGGTACGGACTGTATGAGTACCTGATCATGTCCTTCGGCCTCACCAATGCTCCAGCTCATTTCATGTACTTTATGAACTCTGTATTCATGCCGGAGCTGGACAAGTTTGTCGTGGTCTTCATTGACGACATATCGGTATATTCCATGTCGGAGGAAGAACACAAGAAGCATCTGCGTATAGTCTTGCAATGGCTGCGGGATCACAAGCTATACGCGAAATTCAGCAAGTGCGAATTCTGGATATCGCAAGTGCCTTTTCTCGGGCATATTATCTCAGCGGAGGGCTTCGCTGTAGACCCGAGTAAGATCACACAAGTGCTGAACTGGAAGTCCCCGAGAACTTTTCACGGGGTACGGAGTTTCCTCGGACTCGCGGGACATTATCGGAGGTTCATTCCAAACTTCTTGAAGATTGCCAAGCCTATGACAGAGCTGCTGAAGAAGGCTACCAAATATGTTTGGAGTCCAGCATGTGAAGCAGCGTTCAAGGCATTAGTGAAACACCTAACATCAGCACTGGTTTTGATGCAGCCAGACACAACAAAACTGTTGGATGTGTACTGCGATGCATCCGGCATTGGGCTCGGATGTGTGCTGACGCAAGACCGAAGAGTGCTCCCGTATGGATCACGGCAGCTCAGAAACCATGAGCAGAATTATCTAACGCATGACTTGGAGCTCGCTGCCGTGGTGCTCACACTTAAAATGTGGAGGCACTACCTACTTGGTAACCTCGTACATTTATATACCGACCACAAGAGCCTCAAGTACATATTCACTTAGAAAGAGCTGAACATTAGGCAACGAAGATGGTTAGAGTTGATAAAGGATTACAAGATAGAGATCCATTATCACCCCGGCAAGGCAAACGTAGTGGTGCATGCGCTGAGTCGCAAGTCACACGTCCACAATCTGACCATCACACCGTTGGAAGAGAGCGAGCCACCATTGCATGTGATTCCACATGGAGCTCTCTACAACTTAGTGTTGTTCCCCACCATCCTTGAAGAGATAGCGGTAGCTAAGAAACATGACAAGGGTATGTTGCATTTGCGGAGACGTATAGACAGTGGGGAGCTAAAATGTTTCCAGAAAGACGGAGACGGTGTCCTATGGTTCAAGGACCGGATCGTCGTACCCCGTAACCCGGAGTTACCGAAGAAAATCTTTGACGAGGCTCACTTGTCAAAGTTTTCTGTTCACCCTGGCAGAAACAAAATGTATCAAGAACGGAGAAAGTTTTGGTGGACACAGATAAAGCGGGAGATCGCAAAGTACGTGTCCGAGTGTGATACATGTCGCAGTGTGAAGGCAGACCACATGAGGAAACCGGGACTGCTACAACCACTGGGCGTTCTTGCCTGGAAGTGAGAGGATGTGAGCATGGACTTCATCATCGGTTTACCCACCACTTTTCAGAAGCATGATTCTGTGTGGGTTATTGTCGGCCGGCTCACTAAAGTTGCCCATTTCATCCAGGTCAACACAAACTACAACGCCAAGAAGTATGCTGAATTGTACATCTCACAGATCCTATGCTTGTACGGCGTACCCCGCACCATCATATCGGATCGGGGCACTTTATTGTGTCCCGTTTTTGGGAGCAGCTACACGCTGCGTTGGGGACAAAGCTGATCTGTAGTTCAGCGTACCACCCGCAGACGGATGGACAAACAGAGCGGATAAATCAGATTTTCAAATATATGCTACGAGCGTGCGCTATCAACCACAGTAAGAATTGGGATGATCACTTACCGTTGGCCGAGTTCCCGTACAACAGTGAGTACCAAGCCAGCATCAAGATGGCGCCTTACGAGGCACTATATGGGAGAAAATGCCGCACACCACTGAATTGGTGTGAGTCTGGCGAAAGGGTCACCTTCGGGATTGATCATGTCAACAAGCAGAGGAAAAAGTTTGGCTGATTCAAGCGAACTTAAAAGCCACTCAATCCCGACAAAAACAGTATGCGGACCTGAGAAGACGCCCATTATAGTTCGAAGTCGGGCATCACGTATATCTACGTGTGTCTCCAATGAAGGGCGTGAACAGATTCAGGGTGAGAGGGAAGTTAGCACCCCGATTCATCGGTCCATTTAAGATTACCGAAAGATGTGGATCGGTAGCATACCTGCTGAATTTACCAGAAGCACTCTCCGGTGTGCATAACGTCTTTCACATCTCCCAGCTGAGGAAGTGTCTCAAGCTATCAACTACCATTCAGCTGGAGGATATTGAAGAACTGAAACCGGATCTCACGTATCAGGAGGAACCGGTTCAGGTTATTGATGAAAAGGCCCGAACCACACGCAACCGCACGTTGTGGTTCTACAAGGTTCTATGGAGTAATCACTCCGTAGATGAAGCGACATGGGAGAGCGAAGGATTTCTTCGTGCTAACTAATACGGCTTTTTCACGTCGCATATACGGTAATTTTCCACAGTCCTCTCTCTCATTATCACCATATAATCTCAGGACAAGATTCTTTTAAGGGGCAAGGAATGTAAGGGCCTAGGTTTTTGGCACATCTTCAAAGTGTTCATCACACCACACAACCCTCATTTGAGGGAACTTGATGAATACATTTGAAGAGCAAGTAAACACCATCAACATGCTCATTAGACAATAAAATCACAAAATGCAAAAGTGGCATTTTCCACATTCATCATATAGGGGCTCGGCATATGAAAAACTCCTACGCCTTGCTAGGAATGTCCATGCCAAATTTCACCCAAATCCAAAACTTTTTGAGGTCTTTTTGGGTATAACTAGAAAGAGGGTAGTTTGAACTCAAATTCAAATTCAAACTACTTCCATCCCATGAATTCAAAAGTGGGAGGCACATTATTACTCAGCACATTTTTGTGAGCTCACACACCAATATTCACTCCATTTGGAGTTGATCTTGACGTGAGCTTAGTTTATCAAATTCAAACTCAATTTGAATTTCAAACTGCATATGTGCTGAAAATTAATTCAAACACTTCACAATTTGAATTCTATCAACCTCAAATGGGCCTGTGGTTGATAATTCGAAAATGAGAGGGTATTTGGGTCTACTGTTTAGAGCAGTGGGGAAAATTTAATTTCAGAGGTTAAACCTTGGGTGGGACCCACATGTCAGCCTCAGCAGCAAATTCAACTGACTGAAGCCCGAGCTTGGTTTCTTGCGCCTGGTCCAGCAGCCGCCACGGCGAGAAAACGGTGAGACCAGCAGCTGCTTGCCACCCCTGGCTGCTGAACCGCCTCACTTCCCCCCCCCCCCCCCCTTATCCCCCGCAGCTGAGCCAAACCGAGCACTACCGATCGTTTCTTCGCTCTCGCGCAAGAAAGCATCGCTCGCCGCCGCTCGCTCGGGATTGATCAGAGAATCAGTGATCACAGCCTCTCCACTCCCTCCAAGCTGCAAAACGGTACTAGAGATTCTCCTTTTCCTTCCCCGTCGCAGAAATTTAGCCGTATTCGGATGATCTTCCTCATACCGAAAGTTTTTCAAGGTGACCTAAGTCTGCCGCACCTCGGGCTCCCTTGGACAGCCCAAATGGGAGAGTGTCATGCCCAAGCTAAGGCACCCTCGGACGTGTTAGAGTCTGGAGCTGCTCACCCCCGAACCACAGCCTGAGTATTTGATCACCGGCGACGAATTTCAGTTTCCCCTTTCACTCTGCGCAGACTGACCTTCGGGTGAGGATCCGCCAAATTCTCACTCCATAGTTGATTAGAGAGTCTCAAACTGTTCCTATACGAGCTAGACTTGGTAGCGACCAACTTTCCTTCGCAGCCGTGGCAAGAAAACCTTGGTAGATCGGTCAGTTCTAGCTTTTCTACCGGCGCTAATGGCGGAAGCCATCGGGCGCACGGCGAGAGCTTACCTAGAGCCTATTCCGATTTGCCTCGAGCCCATGCCGAGCTTTCCTAGGGTCCACTGATGTTCTCCGGCCTTTTGCTCGATCGTTTGGAGTGCTAGGAAGTCCGGCCGATACGGCCGAAGTTCTTCCGAAGCTGCCTCTCGTCGCCGGCCGTGTTCCGGCAAGTGTCACGACAAGCTGAGCCCAGCATCATGTTCCCCGTGTGGAATTAGGTAGAAGCGGCCAAGATCTTGGAGTTTGGCACACGGCAGAGGCCACCGGCAAGCTCTCCGGCGAGGGTTTGCGGCGGACGAGCATGGGAGGCCGGAGGTAGACGGAGCCCCCAGTCCCACGTGTCAGCGGCCGATATTTTAAAACCGGGATTTGCTGTGGCACCGGATCGGGTGCGGCTGCGCGCGAAAGATTCCGTAGCCCCGTGTGTCGACCGCTGAGAAGTTGACACATAGGCCCGGTCCCACGCGCAGCAATTTAAACATTTCTCCGATTTTCAGATTTAGTTCAAAACTTCGAACCCACATAACTTTGGCTAGAAAACTCCAAATTGAGTGAACCAAATTTTTTTGGATTCAGCTCTCTGAGTACTTTCCAGCAAATTAAGTTGCACTTCATGAAAATCTTTAGTTCTTCAGAATTAATTCTTTAAATTTTAAACTGTCTAGAATTTTAACTGGAGAACCCTTTGGAGGAAAATTCTGATATTTTGCTGGGATGTTCACTAAAATATCCCAGAGTTACCATAAAAATATAAGATCCATTTGAGCTCATTTGATCCACCTAATGGTGTGATTAATAAAACTGTTCCAGAGAAAATAGAAAATGTCGAGAAACATTTTTAGAATTTCTCTGAAATTGTTTGGCTCATATCTTTAGCTAGGAACCTTCAAACTAAGTGAGACCAACTCTATTAGAACCCTCTGAAAATATAGTTTTCAGAAAGTCATGGCTTTCTCCACGAAAATCCTTAGAACACCCTAGGAGCTCCAATTAAGGTCAAGTACATAATTATTTGTGGAGAGCTCAAATGAGCTTTGCTGCAACTGAAACTTGTCCAAATCTCTGTTTAGGTTGTATCCAAACCACAGTAAAAATTTCAGAGTCATTGGTCTGTCTAGTAAGACTTATAGTCCTCACAAGTTTAACTTCAATTCAAATGCATCTAAATTGACACATGTTTATATTTATCATATGTAGTCGCTAAGGTTGAGGAGGAACCCGAAGTCTTAGACTTCGTCACTCCAGAAGAACGGCTAGCCTACGACCAAGAGCAGCAAGGCAAGCTCCGGTTTGCATTAACCCGTTTTACAAATTTTTACTGTTTTGAGAACTTACTTTGAGCATCCACTTAATTCTTGCATTAGGGTCTTGTTTGAAATCTAAATGCATAGCCAAAAATCCCTGGTTTGGGATTAGGTTTGAAAACCTCGTTAGCTACTGCAATGCTAAGGTAGTTTAGGATTCGGTACAAGTTGACTAGTTGGAACTGCTCGCGATAATAGGCTAGAGGCACATCGCTCGGGTAAAGATAGCAAATGAAACACATGGCAATAAAAATGAGACCGAGCGGAGAGTAAGGGCAGCAGGACTTTGGGACCTGGGTAACATAGCTCCGCTTGTGTCGATTGAGGACCGAGCCGTGTGCGGGCCTGTTGAACAAGCTAGAACAGTACCGAAGACCTACCGGCTATATGGGAACCGGGAAACTGATGTAACTCGGGTAGCTGGGTATTGAGGCATTGCCTGTCGTTCAGAGGGTAGGTTGAGAGCTTGAGGTATAAATCGGCTGGCGGCACTGCGGATGCGCGCGCAGAGACCTCTTGCTCGGGGCGATAGGACCGGTTCAATATTTGGCTGACGGGTGAAAGGTGGTTGCGTACGACGTCCGTGATGGTTGCTGTAGGCAACATCGAGTACGGGCATACGTGATGGGTTATTCGGGTAACCCTGCAGGTGTAAATCGTTTATAATCGCCATCCCTCACGGTCAGTGAGTACCACTTGTTCATTGTACCATGAAGTAGAAAGAACAGGCTAGATACATGTTAAAAGTTTTCTGATTTGAAAGTTATACATTGCTTGTTAATGTCTTGTTGTAGTTTAGAGCTAATTAAAGTTCTTTTCAACTTTGGGCAAAGTACATGAGAGAAATGCATTTCTTGTTTGATTGCGGCTCTCTCATGTGCCTTCCCGTAAGGTTATCTACAACCTGATGCTAAAACTTGAAAGTAAGGTTCAAATAATTAGGCGAGTCCTTTGCAAATTATTTACCTCATGTACCCTTAATCCTTCATGTAGAAGTTTCATGTATAGGAGAGAGACGGGTCAGTCTTGCTGAGCCATCATGCTCACTGATTGTGTTTGAAGCTTTTGCATTGGTTTATGAGGAAGGCACTCCTGAGGAGGAGACGGAACCCCAACAGGGAAATCCCGTTGAATGGGAGTCGTGCACGCCGCCGTGTTAGTGTGCATGTGTGCTAGCGGGGACATGTTCACGGGATGAACGTGAGCTCGATGCGTAGTCTACGCCCGTGAGTGTAAACGGAACATATTTTGTTGTACAAATGTTCATAAACCTGTTTATGTAATAAGATTTTGCTTCCGCTTTGTATCTTTGATGTGTGTTATCCGGTGCTGTGCAACGCAGCACCCCTCAGCGTGATCCTGGATCGATGTGGCCGTGGGGCCGCGTCAAACGCCAACCCCACCAGTGTATTCCACATGCCAAACTAGGCCCTAGCAGCGAGTCTCACCAAGCTTGGCGTCATGGAATGGCCGGCAGCGACCTTCGTCTGAGTGCGCCGCCACGGGCAGCTTGGGTGGTGCGAGGTAGACGAAAGGCTGCGGCCCCAGCTCTCAGCCTCAGCCAGCGCGCGTGCGCGCGAGGTTTAATTTAAATTAAATGGCGGGCCTGTTTGTCAGTGGGGGTGGCACGGGATTTGGATTTACTGTAGGAAAATAATTCAGATTTCAGCCCAAACTTTAGAAATCTATAACTTTCGATGGAATTGTCCCAATTTAGTCAACCAGATTTTGTTGGATTCATCTCTATCAATACTATCCAGAAAATTTAATTTCATTCATTGAAAGTATTTATTTTTCAAGAATTAATTCCTTAAAATTTAAACAGTTTGGAATTTTAACTGGAGATCCACTCTGTGGAATTTTCTCAAATTGGCCAGGATGTTCATTTCAATACCCTTGAGTGTCATGCCAAATTTCAGATCCATCTGAGTTCATTAAGTCTACTTAATTGTGTGATTAAGTGAACTGCCCCTGAGAAAATGAAAAATGTACCGAAACATTTTTCATAATTTTCTCAAACTTGTTTAGCTCATAACTTTCTCTAGGATTCTTTAAATTACATGAAACCAACTCCATTAGAACCATAATAAACTCTAGCTTCAAGAGAGGATAGGCTTGCTTCATGAAAATCCCTAGAAAACATTAGAAGCTCTAATAATGGCCTTTTTCATAAATTTATTTGTGCAGGGCTCAAATGAGCTTTGATTCAAATGAAACTTGGCCATTCTTATGTTTAGGTTGTCACCAAACCAAAGTAAAAATTTTAGAGTCAAAAGTGATGTCTAGCTGGAGTTATAGTCTTCACATTCTCAATTTAACACATTTGCATTTGAATTTGACATGCATTGTTATTCTATTACATGTAGTCGCTGAGATCGAAGAAGCCCCGGAGATCTTGGATTGTATCCCTCTGGAGGAGAATTTAGTCGACGACCAGAAGCAAGGCAAGCTCCGGTTTGCATTAACGCCATTTTTATAAAGTTTTATCTTTCACACTCCCTTTATGAGTTAAATGATTGTGCATTAGGTTCTTGCTTGAAAACCCAATTGCATAGCCATAAGAATTGGGATGATTACTTACCGTTAGCTGAGTTCCTGTATAACAATGGATACCCGGCTAGAATAAAGATGGCGCCCTATGAGGCGCTATAGGGGAGAAAATGTCGCACGCCGTTAAATTGGTGTGAGTCCGGTGAGAGGGTTACCTTCGGGAATGATCTTGTCAACAATGCGAAAGAAAAAAGTTTGGATTATTCAATCAAACTTGATAGACGCACAATCCGGACAAAAGCAATATGCGGACCATAGGAGAAACCCTCTACAATTTGAGGTCGCGGATCACGTATATCTATGCGTGTCTCCAATGAAAGTTGGCACCCCGATTCATCGATCCATTCAAGGTTTTGGAAAAGTGTGGATCCGTTGCATACTGGCTGTATCAACCAGCAACTCTCTCCGTGTGCACGATATATTCCACATATCTCAGCTGAGGAAGTGCCTCAAGTCTTCAACCATAGTCCAGCTGGGAGACATCGAGGAACTGAAACCAGATCTCACATATCAGGAGGAACCGGTTCAGATCATCGAGGAGAAGGCCCGAACCACACGTAACCGTACGTTGTGGTTATGCAAAGTATTGTGAATCAATCACCCCGAGGATGAAGCGACGTGGGAGAACGAGGAATTTATTCGCGCCAACTACCCGGAATTTTTAACGTCGCATATCCAGTAATTCTCCACCATCCTCTCTCTAATTTTCACCTTATAACCTCGGGACAAGATTCTTTTAAGGGGGGGAATGTAAAAGCCCAAGTTTTTAACTTGCTAAAGTGTCACTACAAGAATTGGGAAAAAGGCATATAGCCGTCGGTAGCCTCCTAAAACCGACGCCCAACCTCGTACAGGCCTCGACCGCTAGAACGGGACCACATTAAACCATCGGTTGCACCTCGACAACTGATGTCCATATTAGAGCCATCGGTTTCTGCTGTGTGGCTGACTTCTTTAGATTTAAGACCGTGGGTCTGGCAGTTCCAGCCGACGTCTTTAATTAAGACTGTCGGGTAACAGACACTAATAAATTTATAACCGTCGGGTCCACAGAACCAACACTTTTCATCAATTAAGTGCAACGGCCCCAACAGTCTTATGGCAAACCGACGGCCGTTTGCCCGTTTCTTGTAGTTTGTTCATCACCTCACAATTTTCTCAAACTTGTTTAGCTCATAACTCTCTCTAGAATTTTTCAAATTACATGAAACAAATTCCATTAGAACCATCATAAACTCTAGTTTCCAGAAAGGATAGGCTTGCTTCATGAAAATCCTTAGAAAGCCTTAGAAGCTCTAATAATGGCCTTTTATACATTTATTTGTACAGGGCTCAAATGAGCTTTGCTTCAAATGAATCTTGGCCATTCTTATTTTTAGGTTGTCACCAAACCACAGTAAAAATTTCAGAGTCAGAAGTTGACACGACCCCACAGTCTTGTCGAGCCAGGATCACGCTGAGGGGTGTTGCGTTGCACAGCACCGGATAACACAAATCAAAGGTACTAAGCGGAAGCAATGTTTTATTACATAAACAGGTTGATGAACATTTTTACAACAAAATATGTTCAGTCTACACTCACGGGCGTAGACTATGCATCGAGTTCACGTTCAGCCCGTGAACGTGTCCCAGCTAGCACACACGCACACTAACACGGCGGCGTGCACGACTCCCACTCGACGGGGTTCCCCTCCTGGGGTTCCGTCTCCTCCTCGGGAGTCCCTTCTTCAAAGAACCCTGCAAAAGCTTCAAACACAAGCAGTGAGCACGAAGGCTCAGCAAGACTGACCCGTCTCTCCTGAACATGAACCTTCTACATGAGGGGTGTTAGGTTACATGAGGTAAAAATCATTTGCAAGGACTCGCCTAATTAGTGGAACCTTACTTTCAAGTTTTAGCAGCAGATTGTGGAGAACCTTACGCTAAGGCATATGAGAGAGCCGCAACGAAACAAGAAACGCATTTCTCTCATGTACTTTGCCCAAAGTTGAAAGGAACTATAATTAGCTCTAAACTATGGCAACACATTAACAAACAAGTCCATCTTTCAATCAGCAACATTTTAACATGTAACTAGCCTGTTCTTTCTACGTCACGGTACAGTGAACAAGTGGTACTCAATGACCGTGAGGGATGGCGATTATAATCGATTTACACCTGCAGGGTTACCCGAATAACCCATCACGTACGCCCGTACTCGACGTTGCCTACAGCAACCATCACGGACGCCGTACGCAACCACCTTTCACCCGTTAGCCAAATGTTGAACCGGTCCAATCATCCCGAGGAAGAGGTCTCTTCACACGCATCTCAGTGCCGCCAGCCGATTTACACCTCGAGCTCTCAACCTACCCTCTGAACGACCAGCTATGCCTCAACACCCAGCTACCCGAGTTACATCGGTTTCCCGGTTCCCATATAGCCGGTAGGTCTTCGGTACTGTTCTAGCTTGTTCAACAGGCCCGCACACGGCTCGGTTCTCAATCGACACAAGCGGAGCTATAGCACACAGGCCCCAAAGTCCAGCTGCCCTTACTCTCCGCTCGGTCTCATTTTCTTGCCATGTGTTTCATGTGCTATCTCTACCCGAGTCGACTGCCTCTAGCCTATTCTCGCGAGTAGTTCCAACTACTCCACTTGTACCGAATCCTACCCTATCTTAGCATTGCAGTAGCTAACGGGGTTTTCAATCCTAATCCCAACCCATGGTTTTCTTGGCTATGCATTTGGGTTTTCAAACAAGACTCTAATGCGAGAATTTATGGTACTCAAAGTAAGTTCTCAAAACAATAAAAGTTTATAAAGAGGTTAATGCAAACCGGGGCTTGCCTTGCTGCTCTTGGTCATAGGATAGCTGCTCTTCCGGAGTAACAAAGTCTAAGACTTCGGGTTCCTCCTCGACCTTAGCGAGTACATGAGATAACAAGTACATGTATTAATTTAAATGCATTTGATTAAAATTTAAAATTGTGAAGTTTGTAAGTCTCAATAGACAGACCCAATGACTCTGAAATTTTTACTGTGGTTTGGTTACAACCTAAACAGAGACTTGGCCAAGTTTTAGTTGCAGCAAAGCTCATTTGAGCTCTCCACAATTAATTATGTACTTGACCTTAGTTGGAACTCTTATGGTGTTCTAGAGGTTTTCATGGAGCAACTCATGATTTTCTGAAAACTAGATTTTCGTAGGGATCTAATAGAGTTGTTCTCACTTAATTTGAAGGTTCCTAGCTAAAGATTTGAGCTAAACAATTTCAGAGAAATTCTGAAAATGTTTCTGGACATTTTCTATTTTCTCTGGAACAGTTTTATTAATCACACCATTAGGTGGATCAAATGAGCTCAAATGGATCTGAAATTTGTATGGTAGCTCAGGGATATTTTGGTGAACATCCCAGCAAAATTTCATAATTTTTCCCCAAAGGATTCTCCAGTTAAAATTCTAAACAGTTTAAATTTGGAGAATTAATTCTGGAGAATTAAGGATTTTCATGAAGTGAAACTTGATTTGCTGGAAAGTACTCAGATGGCTGAATCCAACAAATTTTGGTTCACTCGATTTGGAGTTTCCTAGACAAAGTTATGAGGATTTGAAGTTTGAATGAAATCTGAAAATCGGGAAAAAGTTTAAATCTGCCGGTGGGTCCACTGGGACACGTGTTGGGCGCTGGAGCGACGGCACACCGGGATCCACCGAGTTTTTTCGCGCCAGCACACCGGATCCGGGCCGCAGACCGATCCCAATTTAAAATCCGAGCTGCTGACACGTGGGCCACCCGGCTTCGTCTACCTCCCGATGCCCGCGTTCGGCTGCCGCGACACCTCACCGTAGAGCTCGCCGGCAGCCTCTGTGGTGCTCCAAACTTCATGATTCTGGCCGCCCCTACCTAAGTCCACTTGGGGAACACAATTCTGGTCTCAGTTCGTCATGAAAATGGCCGGCACATGGTCGGCAACGAGCGACAGCTTCGGGAGAACTTCGGCCGTGTCAGCCGACCTCCCTAGCACACCAACCAATCGAGCTAAGAGTCGTCGAGCACCAGTGGACCCTAGGAAAGGTCGACATGAGCTCCACGGAGCTTGGGAAGGGATGTGTTGGGCTGTCACCGTGCGACCTAGGCCGGAAATAGGGATTTCTCCTAAAACTCAAAGAACAGCAGTTTCCCTCAACGGTTCTTCGTGGTTCCTGCTCCTATGGACTTGTGCGGGCACCTAGAAGTGATTCCCTCCATGAGAGGATGAGTGGTGCAGTGTGGACTATGAATTTCGCGGATTGGTTCGGGCTCCCCTTTTGTACACCGTTGTGAAATCGTGAAATTCCAGCGTGAGTAGTCTATGTCATGCCGCCGGAGCTTGCGGTAATGAAAGAGGGACTGAAGGCGAACCTTTTTGCTGTTCACAGCTCGGCGAACGGTAGACTGTGGTGGCCGGACGGACCGTTCGCGCGTTGGCGGCTCGAGCTGAACCGGGAAATGAAAGATCGTCGCGGGGAAGCTCGGGAAGGACTGCTCAGGGCCTGGAACCGGGACGAGGGCATCGAGGATGGCTTGGCGCACCTGGTGCTGGTCTCAGATCGCCGGGAGGATCACTGGATCGGCCGGGCGATGAGGGACCGAGAGCTCAACCGAGCGGCGTGGAGTTTAAGCTTTCTGGGTGGGAACGCGACGGGGCAGCGGTGAGATGCACCGGCGACCGCTCGGGCGCGTAGATAAAGGCCCCGAGAGGCGGTTCATCTGGCGAGGGCGGCAAGCAGTTGCTTTCCTCGCCGTTTCTTCACCGTGGCGGCAGCTCGGCCGGGCGCGAGTAACCGAGTTCAGTCTTCAGTCGGTTGAATTCTCTCCAGTGGCTGAACTGTGGGTCTCATTTCCCTTTTAACCTCTGAACTTAACTCCATATTACTGTTGTAAACAGTAATCCCCACAATGCCCATGGTGATTTGAATTATCTACCCCTGAGCCATTTGAATTGGTTAGATTCAAATTGGGTTTGGTTTGACTAGATTTCAGCACATATTCAGTTTGAAATTCAAATACAGTTTGGATTTGCTAAACTTAGCTCATGTCAAGATCAACTCCAAATGGAGTGAAAATTTGTGTGTGAGCTCACAAAAAGGTGCTGAGTGAGAATATGCTTCCCATTTTTGAATTCATGGGATAAAAGCAGTTTGAATTTGAATTTGAGTTCAAACCACCCTCTTTCTAGCTATACCCAAAAGTACCTCTAAAGGTTTTGAATTTGGGTGAAACTTGGCATGGATATTCCTAGCAAGGTGTAGGAGTTTTCATATGCCCAGCCCCTAGATGATGCATGTGGGAAATACCACTTTTGCATTTTGTGAGTTTATTCTCTAATGAGCATGTTGATAATGGTTACTTGCTCCTCAATTGTGTTCATCAACTTTCCTCAAATGAGGTGTGTGTGTGTGGTGATGAACACTTTGAATGTGTCAAAAACTGAGGCCTTTACAGAAGTGATGTCTAGATAGAGTTATAGTCTTCACATTCTCAATTCAACACATTTGCATTTGAATTTGACATGCATTGTTATTCTATTACGTGTACTCGCTGACATCGAAGAAGCCCCGGAGATCTTGGATTTTATTTTTCCGGAGGAGAATTTAGTCGACAACCAGCAGCATGGCAAGCTCCGGTTTGCATTAACGTCATTTTTATAAAGTTTTATCTTTCACACTCACGTTTTGAGTTAAATGATTGTGCATTAGGTTCTTGCTTGAAAATCCAATTGCATAGCCATCAAAACCAGGGGGTTTAAGTCTAAGTGGTGAACCTTGAGTAGCCACAGTAATGGTCAAAATGGTATAGGATTCGGTACATGTCGAGTAGTCGGAACTACTCACGAGAATAGGCTTAGGGGTACACAACTCGGTTAGTGAGGTAGATCCTGAACCACATGACTTGAAAATGAGACCGAGTAGAGTATAGGAGCAGCAGGACTTTGGGGGCCTGTGATGCCGTAGCTCTGCAATGTCGATTGAGGTTTGAGCCATGTGTGGCCCTGTTGAACAAGCTAGAACTGTACCGAAGGCATACCGGCTATATGGGAACCAGGAAACCGATGTAATTTGGGTAGCTGGATGTTGAGGTATTGCTTGTTCTCCAAAGGGGTTGGTTGAGAGCAGCCAGGTGTAAATCCGCTAGCTGGCACGTAGGTTGCTCTGCGTAGGGACCTGCTCATGATGATAGGACCGGTTCAACACTTGGCTAACAGATGAAAAGTTGTCTCGTACGACGTCCGTGATGGTTGTTGTAGGCAACATCAAGTACGGGCATACGTGACGTGTTATTCGGGTAACCCTGCCGGTGTAAATCGATTATAATCACCATCCCTTGCGGTCAGTTAGTACCACTTGTTCACTGTACTGTGATGTACCAAAACAGAATAGTTGTCATGTATATAAACTTGCTGTTTTGAAGTAAAGTTTGCTATGTTAATGATGTGCTTTAGATTAGAGCAAATCAAAGTTCTTTTCAATCTTAGGAAGGAAACATCAGAGGAATGTATTTCTTGTTTTATTGCGGACTTCCTATGTGACTTAACACAAGGTTACCACATTACATGCGGCTAAAACCTGAAAATAGGATTCAAGTAATTAGCCGAGTCTTTAAGCAAAGTTTCTTTTCTATTGTACACACAAATTCCAGCATGTAGAGTTCCGTGTTTTAGCGGCGTCGGTTCAGTTTTGCTGAGCCTTCGTGCTCACTACATGTTGTTGAAGCGTGTGCATGGGGTTATGAAGAGGAGGAGGCTCCCGAGGAGGAGATAGGTCCTCTAGAGGGTACCCTCCTCGAATGGGAGCCGTGCACGCCGCCATGTTATTATGTATGAGTGTGTGTTCTAGCGAGGACACGTTCACGGAATGAAAGTGAACTCTTCTGCATAGTCTATGCCCGCGAGTGTAGGCTATAAACGGTATTTCAATGTAAAGTATGTTTATACGCGTTTATGTAATAAAACTTAGCTTCTGCTGTTTTAATCATTGATGTCTTCACATGTGTGTTATTCGGTGTTGCGTGTTACAACACCCCACAGCGAGGTTCTGGGATGTCGGGACCCCGGATCCCCACACCAGCCTCCGGAGTGCTGGGCGGTCAATTTGTGACCTGGTGCTTGGGGACCGGTCTGGAGTCGGGCTAGCCGGTCGGCTGGTCAGGGCGGTCGTCAAAGCGGACGGCCGGCGATGAGATGTCGGGGAAGCCGGGATCTTCTGCTGGGCCCAAGTTGTGCTAGGTGTCGTGTTGTCTCACTACCCCTCCTTCGATCTTCAACTCCATTGCGGCTTGCATGAGCTGGACCCAGATCCTGAAGGGGCTACAGACGTGATCGCCTAGGCTGCACTTTCCTTGGCCGAGCTCGTCCCAGAATAGGCGGTCAAGGATGAGGCAGACAGAAAATGGAAGAGGAGTGGTCCTTCTTCGTAGTTAGGATTTTTTCCTTGGTTTTCTGCTTCGTCCTTGTAACTTGATGGAGGCATGATTTATCTCTTTGTGGGACGAAAAAAGCTTTTGATATCTGAGTTGAGACGAGAATTGGAAGGTATATGTATGTATGTATGTATGTATGTATGTATGTATGTATGTATGTATGTATGTATGTATGTATGTATGTATGTATGTATGTATGTATGTATGTATGTATGTATGTATGTATGTATGTATGTATGTATGTATGTATGTATGTATGTATGTATGTATGTATGTATGTATGTATGTATGTATGTATGTATGTATGTATGTATGTATGTATGTATGTATGTATGTATGTATGTATGTATGTATGTATGTATGTATGTATGTATGTATGTATGTATGTATGTATGTATGTATGTATGTATGTATGTATGTATGTATGTATGTATGTATGTATGTATGTATGTATGTATGTATGTATGTATGTATGTATGTATGTATGTATGTATGTATGTATGTATGTATGTATGTATGTATGTATGTATGTATGTATGTATGTATGTATGTATGTATGTATGTATGTATGTATGTATGTATGTATGTATGTATGTATTATTTTGAATGTTTCGGTTGTTTTCTAGTGGATGAGTAGCCCCGGAGCACCATGCGAAGGTCGGTTTGTTCCTTCCATCATGTGGTGCTTATCTATATATGTTTCTTAGAGGATTGCACTGTGCCGGATGTTGTGTCCGGCTTTGTTGCGGGGGGGGGGGGGAGATGTCAGATAGTAGAAGAGACCGAAAAACAAAAAATATATAAGTCTCAGCATCTATATATTAATTCTGCCTGACATGGGGACTTACACATAAAATTAGTGGAACCTAGACTACAATCTGAGGCAAGCAATGCCCCTCTTCAGTTGTCGGGCAGCGCAGATGTCATCCGTGCCGCCTTTGCCGGCCCCTGGGGTGAATATAGACCATCCTCTTGTCCTTCAGGGGACCAATTGAGGGTTGGTCAGGAGAGGTTCTTGCCTCTGCTTGATGAGCCGAGCTGGGCGCTGCCACTGCAGCCGCCGGTGTGGCCTGTTCACAAACATGTTGCTCGCACAGCAGGGCATGTAAGAATTTTGCCTCTACTGTGATTATTCCCCTGGGACCAGGCATCTCCAACTTAAGGTATGTGCAGTTTGGTGCAGCAAGAAACTTCGCATAAGCCGGCCTTCCCAGGATGGCATGGTAAGTGCCGTCAAAATTGGGGACCTCGAAGGTGAGGGTCTCTGTGCGGAAGTTTTTCTTGTCCCCAAATGTGACGGGGGGGGGGGGTCGATCTTCCCCAATGGCAACTTTCTGTTGGCTGGGGATGACACCGTGGAAAGGGGCTCGTATCGGACTGAGGCTCGTGCGTGGGATCCCCAGGGCGTCGAGGGTCCGAACATACATTATGTTGAGACCACTTCCCCGGTCCATTGGAACCCTGGTCAGGCATTTTGGGCCTATGACTGGGTCCACAACCAGGGGGAAGTGCCCAGGTTGTGGGGTGAGGTAAGCGTGGTCCGATCGGTCAAAAGCGACCGCTGCTTCGGACAACAGTAAGAAGATTGGGATGGCGGGAGAAATGATATTGACCTCTTGGGTTATCAGCTTCTGCTTGCGGCGGCTCTCGTAGGCTTGACTCCCTACAAAATCATAAGGCATCCATACGGCGTGGAGAAGCTCGGCTCGTCGGTCTCAGGGCTCGTCTCAGCGGGCCTCTTGCCTTTGTCTCCCGCTGCCTCAGTCTCTGTGTGAATAAGCATTTAAGCAAAGCACAGTTTTTGAGGGCATGTCTTACCAGGTAGGCGCAGTTGGTGCACGGCTTCTCGAGAAGTTTCTCGAAGTAGTCCATTTGAACAATGGCCGGTCTCTTGCCTTCGCGGTGTTTGACGGCCGCAATGAGGTCCGAACCACTGTTGGCAGGGTATTGACGCCTGCCGTCATTCGTCCGCCTCCTCTTGTCACACTTGCGGTTTGGCTGTTGCTCCCTGTGTCAGGGTTTTTCGGCTTTCGCTTTATAAAGATGGTCCCGACCGCTGCCTTGCCATAAGCCTGATTTATGGCGTTGTCGAGGAGGTCCCTCATGCTTCTTGTCTTGATGCAGCCAAGCTTGTGCACGAGTGACTCGTAGGTCGTCCCCGAAAGGAAGGCTGTGACGACGTCAATGTTGACGACATCGGGGAGCTTGTTGCACTTCTTCGAGAAGCGCAGGATGTATTGCCATAGGGTCCCATCTGGCCTCTGCTGGCAACCCTTGAGGTCCGAGGAGTTGTTGGGACACGTGTAGGTTCCATGGAAGTTGCCGATGAATGTTTCCCTGAGCTTGGCCCAGTTTTTGATGCTGTCGGGTGGAAGTATTCGAGCCATGCGCATGTTGGCTTGGCTAGGTAGATGGGGAGGTATTGGATGATGAAGTAATCATCCTCCGCTCCGCCAGCCCGGAAGGCGAGGCGGTAGTCCTCCAACCACATGCCGTGGTTGGTCTCCCCGTCGTACTTTCTGATGTTGGTCGGGGCCCGTAACCTCTTTCGAAGGCTTTGGGGCCCGGGGGCCGGGACTCGGGCTTTGTCCTCTTCCGTGGTCATGGTAGATAGCCCGCTGGGGCCGTGGAGTCCTAGAGGTGGAAGGTGAGTCCATAGGGACTTCTTGGGTTCGCCGCCTGGCTTCAAGAGTCTGGCGTTGGTTGCACGCCCCCATGCGCTCGTGTACCGAATTGTGCTAGAGGGGTGATGACCCGGCCCTTTCGGGTCAGGTTGCTTGGCTTGGTGCGTGGGTTCCGGTGTGGTTTGTTCGGCACCTGTCGAGCCTTCGGCTTTGGTTGTGGGCTGTCAAACCTTGGGCGTGGGCGAGGGAACTTTCAGCCTGTTGGGAGGCAGCTGAGGCCAAGAGCGTCTGAAGGTCATGGTGAGCCCTTCGGGCTTCGGGGTCGGTGGGTTCCGGCATGCCACACAGTATAGAAGCGGCAGCCGCCACATTTTGAATGGCCCTTTGGAAGTGCGGGGGCCGGCGTCTATTGATGATGTTGGCCCCTGGACCTGTCGGGCGCAGAGGCATACCGCATTTGAACACGAGCTGGGGACAGGCTGCGCCTGGTGGGTCCTTGAGGCGGCGCATCGCGCCCCCAGCTGGTTGGCCAGCTCCCGGTGTCGTGCCTCCGATGGTTCGGGTTCGCCTCGTGGACTCACGCTGGTTGGTGTAGCCAGCTCAGAGCCATTGTCCATCTCTGCATCGTGGCACTCACGAGAGGGGTGCTCACCATCTTCAGTGTCATCGTAGGAGCTGGGGTCATACTCCAGGATGTGGTGAAGGGATGTCGGGGCGTGTTCGATCATCCCTGCAAAGACTGACGTCGGAGCGTCGTATGCGACACCTGAGTCGGTAGAGATCCAGAGGGTGCCGAAGCTGCTGGTGAAGAAGTACAGGCTTCCTAGCCGAGGGCCTAGTGTGTGAGGGCGAAGCAGGACCCCTCCTCATCGCCTACCATGGCGGCAAAATTGAAGTTGCCAAAGGACATTGTTGCACCATGTGCGATTGTGGAGAAGCCATCGAGGTGGTAAGGAAACGGAATGCGGGGCAGTCCCCCTACCCATGGCGCCAACTGTTGGTGTTCGGATTTCATACTAGTAATTGAATGTTTTGTGTATTCTACCTCGAGGTGCCTAGATAATAACAAAATCGAATTATCCTGGTTCAGGTAAGGTGCCCTACGTCCAGCCTGGGTGTCTCGCTGTTGTTACTAAAGAATGGGGGGGTGGTTCTTACAAGTGCAAGATCCTGTCCTCCTCGTGTCGACAGGAACATCTATTTATACTCTCTTCCTCTCTTGTCTCCCTCCGTATTACAAATGAGAAGCAAGTCGTGGGAACAGGAACAGCTTGTCCTGTCGTACGCTTGACAGGGCACTCAATGGAGCCGCCGTTTTCGTAGCATGCCGCTATGCCTGCTCCTGTCCCGTCATCGGGGTATCCCATACCTAGGCGCAGGCGCACTCCGTGTCCCACTCCTCTTCGGTTCCATCGGAGGTGATGGGCATTCAATGTCATGGCAAGGGAAGGCACTCGAATGTCCTCCCACTTGGCCTGGGTGGCCCCTGCTCCGCATTGAATGCCACCTGCTTCTCTTGTACACGAGGTTGGGCTCAGGCCTTCCTTTCGAGGTCTTTCCTTCGTCTGCACCCTAAGGGCAAGTCTCATGGCTCGCCAAGGGGTTGGTCCCGGGCTCCCTATCCTACTCACTCTGCCTTCTCCCGAGCTCAGGCTCGGGCCTACTCCTTCGTCGCCTTTCGTGGGACATCTTCCTGCTCCTTCACAAGGGGTCGTAGTACGGAACCTCGTCAGTTAGCCACTATAAAATTATGAGGGGCATTGGAGTTCATTTCCTATACAATTTAGTTAATCACATAAACTATATCTATATAGTGAATAATCCTTTATTTGCATTTGTTTTCATATTGTTTAGTAACCGATCTTGAGGATACTTCGGAGCCCATCGACATCATCACTCCGGATACTAACCTTATTCCTTAGCAGCACCCAGGTAGGCCCCTGTTTACATTTAACAGGGTTTTATAAAGTTTTACTTTGTATCACATATGTGTTAATATAGGATTATGCATTAGGTTTAAGGTGTTTGACAATTCATTTGCATAACCAAAGAACCCCATGGGTAGTTGGGTTAGTGTTAAGTCCTCGAATAGCTTATGCTAAGCTTAATAGAATGTAGGCTTCAGTACAAGTTGACTAGTTGGAATCTACTCACGAGATAGGATTTTGGGCTCACATGGTACGGGTTTTCAAACATGATACCCTCAAAGGAAATTGAGACGGGGCAGAAGTTTAGGATGCAACAAAACGAGGAGATCTTGTGTGCATAGATCTGCTTATCTCGGTTAAGGACCATGCATTGTGCGGCCCCGATGACCATGTTTGAATGTACCGAAGACATGCTGGATATATGCGCCCCAGTAGACTGATGTAACATGTACCTATGTGCATCGAGGCATAACCCATCATCCTAAAGTGTTGACTGAGGGAAGCTAGGTGTAAATCCGCTAACAGGAAACGTCGAGGATGGGTGCTCCATGTAGGGACCTCCTGCTCGGGACTGTGATTTTTGGACTGTCTTGTGAAAGGTTATCCTGTACAACCTGGGTGGAGCGTGCTGTGCAGCTTCGAGTGTGGGTGTACGTGAGATGCTATTCGGGTATCCCTGCAGGTGTATATCGATTCGAGTCACCATCCCTCACGGTTATTGAGTATCACTTGTTCACTGCATCGTGATGTAGTAAATTACTAGTTATTAGTAAAAATGTTATGATTATGATTATGATTAATGGTTGCTTTGCAACTTGGGTGACTTAGCAATAATGCTAACCAAAGTTATGATTCCTCAAACATTAACCTATGGCTAAAATCTGAGAATTAAGGATGAACTCCTAAGCAAGTCTAATTATGCAAACAACCATCCTACATTACAGTCTTATGTTGCGTATAAGGTTCATAATATTGCGACGGTTAAGTCTTGCTGAGCCATTGTGCTCATGGGTTCTATTTAAGTGTTGACTGCAGGTTACCATGACTTGGAGTTTGGGGAAGAGGACGGGTTCCTTGACGAGACGTTTGCTGTAGATATATTTTGTTGTAATATATTTTCACACTTGACTTTGTAAATTCTAGTTTATGGTATGTAACATGATGTTCTTTTGAGGTGTGTTGTTGGGTGTCGCGTCGCACGACACCATCAATGTGATTCCTGGAATATCGTGACCTCGGTCCTCGCATCATGGTACCAGAGCCACGTTGGAAATAACGCACTGGAAAAGTATCATATTGCTGAAAAATTTAGGAGTATGGTGAGGTATTGGTAGTAAGCCTGTATAAGGAGTATTATTAGCACAGTTACTTAAGCTGACAATGCTAAATTATGTCTTATACTTCTGTATCTAAATTATGTAACGACGCACCAACATTGACATAAGAATGGTAAAGAACTCCACCGAAAGTGGATCAATTTTGGTTAGCTCACCCATCCAAAAAGTGGTCTTGGATGTCCGATTCAGAAACGAAACAGGAAGCGAATTGTGAGGAACCCCTTCCGGGATCCACACTCCAGGAATCACATTGGGTGGCGCCATGCGATGCGGCATCCAATAGTATACACGAAAAGAAACCATAAACATACAATGTCTTTTATTTCTCAACATAGTGTTATTTACAACATAATGTACCACGAAGGTACACACAGCGGAATATACATACACATGTACTCTCGGTCCTAGCTATGCAAAATAGAAGACGTCCAGCCCGCGGACGCTTCTTACTAGCTTCAACAAAAGTGTATGCAGCGGCAAGGTTTTCGGTGAGTCTCTGATGTCTCACTGAACAACCATCTTCATAGCAATATTAATATAACCTGCTGTAAAGGCCTCAGTTTTTGACACATTCCAAAGTGTTCATCATCACACACACACACCTCATTTGAAGAAAGTTGATGGACACATTTGAAGAGCAAGTAACAATTATCAACATGATCATTACAGAACAAACTCACACAATGCAAAAGTGGCATTTCCCACATGCATCATCTAGGGGCTGGACATATGAAAAACTCCTACACTTTGATAGTAATGTCCATGCCAAGTTTCACCCAAATTCAAAACCTTTTTGAGGTACATATGGGTATAGCTAGAAAGAGGGTAGTTTGAAATCAAATTCAAATTCAAACTGTTTTTACCCCATGAATTCAAAAATTGGAGGCATATTCTCACTCAGCACATTTTTGTGAGCTCACACACCAATTTTCACTCCATTTGGAGTTGATCTTGACATGAGATAAGTATAGCAAATTCAAATTTTATTTGAATTTCAAACTGAACATGTGCTGCAAATTTAGTCAAACCAAACCCAATTTGAATTCTAACCAATTCAAATGGCTCAGGGGTGAATAATTCAAATCACCATGGGCATTGTGGGGATTACTGTTTACAACAGTAATATGGAGTTAAGTTCAGAGGTTAAAAGGGGAGTGGGACCCACTTGTCAGCCACTGAAGAGAACTCAGCCGACTGAACACTGCACTCGGGTTCTTGCGCTGAACCGAGCTGCCGCCATGGCGAAGAAAAGCGAGGCCACTAGCTTCTTGCCGCTCCCAGCCACTGAACCGACTCTCGGGGCCTTTATCTACGTGCCCGAGCGGTCACCGGTGCTCTTCACCTTTGCGCCGACACGTTGTCGCCCAACAAACTGAAACTCCTCGCCGCCCAGTTGAGCTCTCGGTCCCTCATCGCCCGGCTGATCCAGAGATCCTCCCGGCAATCTGAGACCAGCACCAGGTACGCCAAGCCATCCTCGACGCACTCCCGCCGATTCCAGAACGGAGCAGTTCTCTCCGAGCTCCACTGCGACGATCTTTCCTCTGCCTGTTCAGCTCGAGCCGCCACCACGGGAACGATCCATCCGGCCACCACAGCCTACCGTTCGCCGAGCTGTGAACAGCAAAGAGGTTCGCCTTCAGTCCCTCTTCCATTTCCGCAAGCTCCGGCGGCATGACATAGACTGCTCACACCGGAATTTCATGTTTTCGCGACGGTGTGCAAAAGTGGAGTCTGAACCGATCCGCGAAATTTGTAACCCACGCTGCACCACACATCCTCTCGTGGAGGGGATGTCTTCTAGGTACCCGTACGAGTCCATAGGAGCAGGAACCACGAAGAACCGTTGAGGAAAACCGCTGTTCTTCGAGTTTTAGGAGAAATCCCGATTTCCGGCCAAGGTCGCACGATGACAGCCGAACACAGCCCTTTACGAGCTCAGTGGAGCTCATGTCGACCTTTCCTAAGATCCACTGATGCTTCCCGACCATTTGCTCGATCGAGTGGGGTGCTAGGGAGGTCGGCCGATACGGCCGAAGTTCTTCCGAAACTGCCGCTCGTCGCCGACCATGTGCCAGCCATTTTCATGATGAACTGAGCCCAGAATCATGTTCCCCACGTGGAAGTAGGCAGGGGCGGCCAGAATCATGAAGTTTGGAGCACCACAGAGGCTTCCGGCGAGATCTCCGGCAAGGTGTCGCGGCGGCAGAGCGCGGGGAGGGCGAGAGATAGACGAAGGGGTGGGCCCCGGCCGTCAGCGGCTCGGATTTTAAATTGGGATCGGTCTGCGGCTCGGATATGGTGTGCTGGCACGCAAAAACTCCATGGACCCCGGTGTGCCGTCACTCCAGCGCCCAACACGTGTCCCCGTGGACCCACCGGCAGATTTGAACTTTTCCCGATTTACAGATTCATTCAAACTTCAAATCCTCATAACTTTGGCTAGGAAACTCCAAATTGAGTGAACCAAAATTTGTTGGATTCAGATCTCTGATTACTTTTCAGCAAATCAAGTTTCACTTCATGAAAATCCTTATTTCTCCAGAATTAATTCTTCAAAATTTAAATTGTTTGGAATTTTAACTGGAGAATCCTTTGGAGGAAAATTCTGAAATTTTGATGGGATGTTTACCAAACTATCCCTAAACTACCATAAAAATTTCCGATCCATTTTAGCTCATTTGATCCACCTAATGGTGTGATTAATAAAACTGTTCCAGAGAAAACAGAAAATGTCCAGAAACATTTTCAGAATTTCTCTAAAATTGTTTGGCTCATATCTTTAGCTAGGAACCTTCAAATTAAGTGAGACTAACTCCATTAGAAACTTCCAAAAATATAGTTTTCAGAAAGTCATGCCTTACTCCATGAGAATTCCTAGAAAACCCTAAGAGCTCCAATTAAGGTCAAGTACATAATTATTAGTGGAGGGCTCAAATGAGCTTTGCTGCAACTAAAACTTGGCCAAGTCTCTGTTTAGGTTGTAACCAAGCCACAGTAAAATTTTCAGAGTTATTGGGTCTGTATAGTAAGACTTATAAACTTCACAAGTTTCAATTCAATTCAAATGCATTTAAATTAATACATATACTTGTATATCATGTAGTCGCTAAGGTCGAGGAGGAACCCGAAGTCCTAGACTTCGTTACTGCGGAGGAGCAGCTAGCCTACGACAAAGAGCAGCAAGGCAAGCTCCGGTTTGCATTAACCTTTTTACATATTTTTATTGTTTTGAGCACTTACTTGAGTATCACTGTTTCTTGCATTGGAGTCTTGTTTGAAAACCCAATTGCGTAGCCAAGAAAACCATGGGTTTGGATTAGGATTGAAAACCCCGTTTAGCTACTGCAATGCTAAGATAGTGTAGGATTCGGTACAAGTCGAGTAGTTGGAACTACTCGAGAGAATAGGCTAGAGGCACATCACTCGGGTAAAGGTAGCAAATGAATTACATGGCAAGAAAAATGAGACCGAGCGGAGAGTAAGGGCAACAGGACTTTGGGGCCTGTGTGTTATAGCTCCGCTTGTGTCGATTGAGGACCGAGCCGTGTGCGGGCCTGTTGAACAAGCTAGAACAGTACCGAAGACCTACCGGCTATATGGGAACCGGGAAACCGATGTAACTCGGGTAGCTGGGTGTTGAGGCATAGCTGGTCGTTCAGAGGGTAGGTTGAGAGCTCGAGGTGTAAATCAGCTGGCGGCACTGATATGCTCGTGCAGAGACCTCTTGCTCGGGACGATTGGACCGGTTCAACATTTGTCTAACGGGGGAAAGGTGGTTGAGTACGGCGTCCGTGATGGTTGCTGTAGGCAACATCGAGTATGGGCGCACGTGACGGGTTATTCGGGTAATCCTGCAGGTGTAAATCGATTATAATCGCCGTCCCTCGTGGTCAGTGAGTACCACTTGTTCACTGTACCGTGACGTAGAAAGAACAGGCTAGTTACATGTTAAAATGTTGCTGATTGAAAGATGGACTTTGGTTGTTAATGTTTTGTTGTAGTTTAGAGCTAACTAAAGTTCTTTTCAACTTTGGGCAAAGTACATGAGAGAAATGTGTTTCTTGTTTGATTGCGGCTCTCTCATGTGCCTTAGCGTAAGGTTCTCCACAACCTGCTGCTAAAATTTGGAAGTAAGGTTTCACTAATTAGGCGAGTCCTTGCAACTTGTTTTATCTCCTGTACCTATCACACCTCATGTATAAGTTCCATGTTTAGGAGAGACGGGTCAGTCTTGCTGAGCCTTCGGGCTCACTGCTTTTGTTTGAATCTTTTGCAGGGTTCTATGAGGAAGGGACTTCCGAGGAGGAGACGGAACCCCAGGAGGGGAACCCTGTCGAGTGGGAGTTGTGTTAGTGTGCGTGTGTGCTAGCAAGGACACGTTCACGGGCTGAACGTGAACTTGATGCGTAGTCTACACCCGTGAGTGTCGACTGAACATATTTTGTTGTACAAGTGTTCATAAACCTCTTTATGTAATAAACTGCTTCTGCTTTGTACCT
This sequence comes from Neostapfia colusana, assembly GCA_030760725.1. Classification (NCBI taxonomy): domain Eukaryota; kingdom Viridiplantae; phylum Streptophyta; class Magnoliopsida; order Poales; family Poaceae; genus Neostapfia; species Neostapfia colusana. Next base: position 52,148,339 of record JASWHV010000011.1, read on the forward strand.
TTAATGTGTGTTATCCGGTGCTGTGCAACGCAGCACCCCTCAGCGTGATCCTGGCTCGACAAGACCGTGGGGTCGTGTCAGCGTTGGTATCAGAGCTCGCTTGAGGTTTAACGCACTAAAAAGGTCATGTTTTTCAAAAATCCAGTGAGGAACGAGTTAGTAGCCCATATAAGGATGTTATTAGTGTATAGAAAGTGGCATACTAACCTATTTGATTATGTCGGAGAATCGTGCATCTCAGGACGTTTATGTCTTGGGGGGTGCACGTAAGCGCTGTCCACCAGTGCGCACAAGCTGTAGGGTGGAGCCCCACGGGTGACAGGTAATCCGACCCGCTTTAATATCCTCTATGACTCTTCATGTCGTTTGGGGTATTCGAGCAACGTCTGTCCCTGGCCTGCGTGGTGCAATTTGGGGAGACCCCATCACGTGGTCAGTAACGTGAACACGTAGCTCAAGGCGTGTTTGGCTTGAGAACATCCGGGCGAGTGATGACGCCCGGGTGTACGAACTGTATGGATACCGGGCTCGGTGTGCAGCCGAGTCTGACAATTGTGTGAATTAACTGCAGGTAGTCTAACCACGAAACGGTAGATGTGTAGTATCCGTGTGCGAGAGACGTTTAGTGCGACTGAACTAACGAGGCCGGCTAAGTCCGGTATAGGTTTTTCTTTGTGAGGACGTAGTAACGACATGCTCTGGTGACGCATCGACGTCACACTCCACTAAATGAACAACTTCATTGTAAAACTTGAAAGTTTTAATACGGAGCACTAAAACATTGATGTCACCCTATCCCTTAAACAGGATATTCAAAGTTAACAAGTTTTCAACTTATAGGTTGCTAAGGACAGAGCACCCTGTTTTCAGCTGAATTGAGGCTGAAGTTAATCAGGGGTTAGAGGTTGAGTTCTTTCGAGGTTGGGGTCATATGATACATGTATGGAAAGCTTTGGAAGAGCTTTACAACGTTTCTGTTGAGGTCCAGAGGTGTTTCATCCCTTAACCAATCGAAACATGCAGCAGAGTGGAAACTGTCCAGAAAACAGGGCAGAGTAAAAACTCTCTGTAACTCTCTATAAATTGAGCATAACTTCCTGCTTAAAAATCCAAAAATAGAAAATGAGGTAGTTCTGAAAAGTTCATGAGATGAGTTACAACTTTGTAACAGAAAGTTTTGTCAGATTGGGAGCAGAATTAACTGGACTTCTTGGATCAATCAGTACCTAAAGCAGGGAGGTGATGTCCAATTTTTTCCAGAAATTCTGTTAACTTTGACATCTCATAACTTTTGAACCAAGACAGATCTTAGGCCAAGCAAATACTTTCTGGAAATCTATTGAAGTTAGCTTTTACTTTGATGTTGAGCTCCAGAATTGGTTTTGCTTTTAGCATGGCCCAAATCAGGTTGAAATTGAAACTGGTCAGGGCTGTCATGTTGGACTGCAGATCAGCAGTCAAATTTGTTTAAATTTGAACTATGTTTCCAAGTTTTATGGGTTCAATGACATGTTTTATGTTATAACACGATGGTTTACTGTTCAAATAAATATTTTACATTTCTCAAATATATTTTTACAGATGACAGCGGATAAACAGTTCGAGAACGGGTGGGTGGAATCTCACTGTTCTCATCACAGCGGCTCTCCGGAAGCATTGAGGCAGATGCTTCAATATTTCGGGTACAACCAGATGCCACAGTACTTCGCCAAGGAATAAGGCGAGGAGGGGAATAAGACATGGATGATCCATGTCGAAGTTCCAGCAGGACCTACGGCACCTGGTTGGGCGCCGTTCACCGTTACGGTGAGAGGTAGACAACCGGAGGGAATGTGGCAAGTGGCAGCCCGCGACACCATGTCGCGTTTCTGCCAACTACACGTGAGAGCTATGGAGGGCACTCCATACGTGCTCATTCCAGTGGAGGGACGGGCTCATCATGTGTGGGAAGGGAGGTACAGGGAGGTAGCCGATCCAGGTTGCCCAAGGTACAGTCCCGCGGAGGCAAACCTCAGCCTCCAGATGAGGGCAGGAAATGCCGTGATGGACAGCCAAGCTGTTCATACGGAGCATATCACCGCAAAGCTCAAAGAGAGCACAAGCCGTGGAGACCATTTCGAGAGTGCTTACAGCGCACTCCGCAATGTGCTCCTTCCGACGATCAAGCGACTGAACGAACAGCATAATCTGTTGCATCGTCTGAACAAGGCGAAGAAGAAGAGCCGTGTCGACATCGCGGCATTGCAAGAACTGGTGCAGACTCTAACCCAGCAGAATGAGGACCTTACTCAAGAGTGAGATGATGCTATTGAGGAAGGGAAAGGCTGGGAAGAAGACTACAACCAGGCCATGGACGAAGTTCACGCGTTGCAGGACCTCGTACCTCCGGTATTGGGCATACCGGTGGTCTTGGGTCTTCCAGCAATGGGAGAACCCGAGATGGGAGAGGAGGTTGTAGATCCGGAGCCACCAGCAGAGGTACCGGAGGAGGACGACCCACAGGAGGTCGAGTTCTACTACGAGTAGGGGGTTACCGTTGCCAAGTAGGGCAACTGGAATAGTGTGACCCAAACTTATGTAACCAGTGACATGTCGTGTAGGCAGTAGCGTATGTATAGGTAGTGACGACATGAGCACGACTTCTCGGAGACCCGAGAACAATGTATTTTGTATAATGTTTATGCTTTATCAATATATCTGAATGTTGTGCAGGTTATTCATGCGTCACTTCAAATACCTACTGTTTCATATGGAATTTTTAAGTATGGCATGTGCTGATCGCTGCTGTTTTCAATTTCAGAATGACGCGTACTCGTGCCAACCCGGACGTTGGGGGTTCTAGTCAAGGGGGAGAAACCTCCCAACAGCCTCCCTAGGACTCCTTGGGACAGCAGCAACAACAGCAGCAACAGCAACAGCAAACACCGCCACTGCCACCGCCAATGGTTACTTTGGCGGATATTGTAGCAGCAATGGCGGGCTCTCATCAGCAGCATACGGAGTTGCTGCAGACCCTCATTGCCAATACGTCTCGACCAGAGAGGCGTCAAGATCATGAGGAGCACCAATAGAGCTCCTACTCCGACTTCCTAGCAACTCATCCCCCGGTATTCTCAAGGGCGGATGAACCCCTCGATACGGACAACTGGCTCCTCACGATGGAAATGAAGTTCGGGCTGCTCCAAGTGAGTGACTAGCGCAAGACTCAGTTCGTGGTCCAACAGATCCAGGGATTTGCGAGCGTGTGGTGGGCAAACTTCTGTGCTTCACAGCCCACCGACCGAGTTATGACCTGGGCGGAGTTCCGGACGGCCTTCAGGGCCTATCATATACCACCGGGTCTTATGAAGAGGAAGACGCAGGAGTTTCTACACCTGCAGCAAGGGGGCCGGAACGCGCTGGAATACTCCAGGGCGTTCGATGATCTTGCGCTCTACGCGTCGTATCACGCAGATACCGACGAGAAGCGGCGAGATCACTTCTACCAGGGGCTTAACCCGCTCCTGAAGGACAAACTGATGATGTTCAATCGCGGCAGCCTCAACGACATAATTGATGCTGCAATTGTTCAGGATGACTCCGGCAAGGAGTTAGAGGCGGCAGAAAGAAAGCGAAGCGCGCCGCAAAGCAGCAGAGAAGGAGGCGGTCCTTCTCAGAAATTTTGGATGGTGAATCGCCCACCATCAGGTCCACGCTGGCAGCCACCACAGAGGTTGATGCCGTTCCGCAGTCGGCCATATTCTTCACCGGCGTTCAGGCCGGCACTACCAGCACCACCTCCGCAACAACAACAGCAGCAGCGGGCGATGCCGCTTGCGTATGCACCTCAGCAGCGCATGCCGGGCTTTTGTCCCCCAAGCACTGGACAAGCAGCGGTCACATGCTACAAATGTGGTCATCCAGGATACTTCGCCAGCAGTTGTCCGGAGAGGCAAGGCAGCGGAGTTGCACCACAGCTTCCGGGGAGGAATCAGCCCCGGAACCCCACTAATGCGCGGCGGGCAAACCCTAGGCCCGGCACTGTCCACCAACTTTCCCTAGAGGACGTGCCGGAGGGAGAGCCAATCCTTGCTGGTATGTTCCAACTCCACCAGCATCCTGCCATAGTATTATTTGATTCAGGCACCACACATAGCTTTATTAGCCAAGCTTTCATTGCTAAATACAGCTTGCAAATACTGCCCACCGATAATCCTTATTTGATTTGTTCACCGGGTGGAAAGATTTCAGCAAGCATGATGGTTCCAAAAGCGCCATTATGCTTAGCGGGTAGAGTGTACCCTACGTCTCTCTTAATTTTAGAGGGGCAAAAGGTCGATGTCATCATAGGGATGTCGGGGTTAACCCGCCACGGCGCTGTTCTAGGCACCGTCCTCCGAATTGTGCACTTGAACTCAGAAGTGCACAAATCTCATTCCTTATTTCTGGACAGTCCAGAAATAAAACTTCCAAATGTTTGTCATTCCACATCCATCAGATTGGAAGATATTCCAGTGGTCCGAGAGTTCCCTGACGTGTTCCCTGATGATTTACCGGGGATGCCGCCCGATAGAGAGGTGGAATTCAAGATTGAACTTGCACCGGGAACCATGCCAATGTCCCGAAGACCGTACAAGATGGCGCCCAAGGAGTTGGCTGAACTGAAGACCCAGCTAACTGACCCGCTGGAGAAGGGTTTTATTAGGCCGAGCTCCTCACCATGGGGCTGTTCGGCATTATTTGTGAAGAAGAAAGATGAGACATTGCGACTTTGTGTGGACTATCGTCCACTAAACGCCGTGACCATCAAGAACAAGTACCCGTTGCCACGGATCGACATGTTGTTTGATCAGTTGGTCGAAGCAAAGATCTTTTCCAAGATGGACTTAAGATCAGGGTACCATCAGATTAAGATACGGGCTGAGGATATTCCGAAGACGGCTTTTTCGACGATGTACGGGCTTTATGAGTACCTGGTCATGTCCATCGGCCTAACCAATGCTCCAGCTCACTTCATGTATTTAATGAACTCGGTATTCATGCCGGAGCTGGACAAGTTTGTCCTGGTCTTCATCAACGACATATTGGTATAGTCTTGCAACGGCTGCGGGATCACAAGCTATACGCGAAATTCAGCAAATGTGAATTCTGGATATCACAAGTGCCTTTTCTCGGGCATATCATCTCAACGGAGGGTATCGCTGTAGACCTGAGCAAGATCACACAAGTGCTGAATTGGACGTCCCCGAGAACTGTTCATGAGGTACGGAGTTTCCTCGGACTCGTGGGATATTATCGGAGGTTCATCCCGAACTTCTTGAAGATTGCCAAGCCTATGACAGAGTTGCTAAAGATGGCTACCAAATATGTTTGGAGTCCAGCATGTGAAGCAGCGTTCAAGGCATTAGTGAAGCACCTGACATCAGCACCGGTTTTGGCGCAGCCAGACACAACAAAACCGTTCGATGTGTACTGCGATGCATCCGGCATTGGGCTCAGATGTGTGCTGATGCAAGACCGAAGAGTGGTCGCGTATGGATCACGGCAGCTTATAAACCATGAGCAGAATTATCCAACTCACGACTTGGAGCTTGCTGCCGTGGTACTTGCACTGAAAATGTGGAGGCACTACCTACCTGGTAACCTCGTACATTTATACACCGACCACAAAAGCCTCAAGTACATATTCAGTCAGAAGGAGCTGAACATGAGGCAGCGAAGATGGTTAGAATTGATAAAGGATTACGAACTAGAGATCCATTATCACCCCGGCAAGGAAAACGTAGTGGCGGATGCGCTGAGCCGCAAGTTACACGTCAATAATCTGACCATCACACCGTTGGAAGAGAGCGAACCACCACTGCATGTGATTCCACATGGAGCTCTCTACAACTTAGCTTTGATCCCCACCATCCGTGAAGAGATAGCAGCAGCTCAGAAACATGACAAGGGCATGTCGCATTTGCGGAGACGTGTAGATAGTGGGGAGCTGAAATGTTTCCGGGAGGACGGAGACGATGTCCTATAGTTCAAGGACCGGAAGAAATTTTTTGATGAGGCTCACTTATCAAGATTTTCTATTCACCCCGGCAGCAACAAAATGTATCAAGAACCCAGAAGCAAGTTTTGGTGGACACGGATGAAGCGGGAGATCGCAAAGTACGTGTCCGAGTGTGATACATGTCGAAGGGTGAAGGCAGATAATATGCGGAAACCGGGACTGCTACAACCACTGGGAGTTCCTGCCTGGAAGTGGGAATATGTGAGCATGGAATTCATCGTTGGTTTACCCACCACTTTTCAGAAACATGATTCTGTGTGGGTAATCGTCGACCGGCTCACCAAAGTTGTCCATTTCATCCCGGTCAACACCAACTACAACGCCAAGAAGTACGCTGAACTGTACATCTCACGGATCCTATGCTTGTACGGCGTACCCCGTACCATCACATCGGACCGGGGCACTTTATTTGTGTCCCGTATTTGGGAGCATCTACACGCTGCATTGGGGACGAAGCTGATACGTAGTTCAGCATACCACCCGCAGACGGATGGGAAGACCGAGCGGGTAAACCAAATTTTAGAAGACATGCTACAAGCTTGCGCTATCAACCACGGCAAGAATTGGGATGATCACTTGCCGTTAGCCGAGTTCTCGTACAACAATGGGTACCAAGCCAGCATCAAGATGGCACCGTATGAGGAGCTATACGGGAGAAAATGCCGCACACCATTGAATTGATGTGAGTCTGGCGAAAGGGTTACCATCGGGATTGATCTTGTCAACAACGCGGAGGAAAAGGTTCGGCTGATTCAAGCGAACCTAAAATCCGCCCAATCCCGACAAAAGCAATATGCGGACCGGAGAAGGCTCCCACTACAATTCGAAGTCGGGGATCGCGTATACCTACGTGTGTCTCCAATGAAGGGCGTGAACAGATTCGGGGTGAGAGGAAAGTTGGCACCCCGATTCATCAGTCCATTCCACATTATAGAATGATGTGGATCAGTAGCATACCGGCTAAAATTACTAGAAGCACTCTCCGGTGTGCACGACGTCTTTCATATTTCCCAGCTGAGAAAGTGTCTTAAGCTATCAACTACCGTTCAGCTGGAGGACATTGAAGAACTGAAACCGGATCTCACGTATCGAGAGGAACCGGTCCAGATTGTGGATGAAAAGGCCCGAACCACACACAAACATACGTTGTGGTTTTACAAAGTTCTATGGAGTAATCACTCCGTGGACGAAGCGACATGGGAGAGCGGAGGATTTCTTCACGTTAATTACCCCGACTTTTTCACGTCGCATATCCAGTAATTTTCCACCGTCCTCTCTCTCGTTTTCACCTTATAATCTCAGGACGAGATTCTTTAAAGGGGGGAGGAATGTAAAGGCCTCAGTTTTTGACACATTCCAATGTGTTCATCATCACACACACACACCTCATTTGAAGAAAGTTGATGGACACATTTGAAGAGCAAGTAACAATTATCAACATGATCATTACAGAACAAACTCACACAATGCAAAAGTGGCATTTCCCACATGCATCATCTAGGGGCTGGACATATGAAAAACTCCTACACTTTGATAGTAATGTCCATGCCAAGTTTCACCCAAATTCAAAACCTTTTTGAGGTACATATGGGTATAGCTAGAAAGAGGGTAGTTTGAAATCAAATTCAAATTCAAACTGTTTTTACCCCATGAATTCAAAAATTGGAGGCATATTCTCACTCAGCACATTTTTGTGAGCTCACACACCAATTTTCACTCCATTTGGAGTTGATCTTGACATGAGATAAGTATAGCAAATTCAAATTTTATTTGAATTTCAAACTGAACATGTGCTGCAAATTTAGTCAAACCAAACCCAATTTGAATTCTAACCAATTCAAATGGCTCAGGGGTGAATAATTCAAATCACCATGGGCATTGTGGGGATTACTGTTTACAACAGTAATATGGAGTTAAGTTCAGAGGTTAAAAGGGGAGTGGGACCCACTTGTCAGCCACTGAAGAGAACTCAGCCGACTGAACACTGCACTCGGGTTCTTGCGCTGAACCGAGCTGCCGCCATGGCGAAGAAAAGCGAGGCCACTAGCTGCTTGCCGCTCCCAGCCACTGAACCGACTCTCGGGGCCTTTATCTACGTGCCCGAGCGGTCGCCGGTGCTCTTCACCTTTGCGCCGACACGTTGTCGCCCAACAAACTGAAACTCCTCGCCGCCCAGTTGAGCTCTCGGTCCCTCATCGCCCGGCTGATCCAGAGATCCTCCCGGCAATCTGAGACCAGCACCAGGTACGCCAAGCCATCCTCGACGCACTCCCGCCGATTCCAGACCCGGAGCAGTTCTCTCCGAGCTCCACTGCGACGATCTTTCCTCTGCCGGTTCAGCTCGAGCCGCCACCACGGGAACGATCCATCCGGCCACCACAGCCTACCGTTCGCCGAGCTGTGAACAGCAAAGAGGTTCGCCTTCAGTCCCTCTTCCATTTCCGCAAGCTCCGGCGGCATCACATAGACTGCTCACACCGGAATTTCATGTTTTCGCGACGGTGTGCAAAAGTGGAGTCTGTACCGATCCGCGAAATTTGTAACCCACGCTGCACCACACATCCTCTCGTGGAGGGGATGTCTTCTAGGTACCCGTACGAGTCCATAGGTGCAGGAACCACGAAGAACCGTTGAGGGAAACCGCTGTTCTTCGAGTTTTAGTAGAAATCCCGATTTCCGGCCTAGGTCGCACGATGACAGCCCAACACAGCCCTTTCCAAGCTCCGTGGAGCTCTTGTCGACCTTTCCTAAGGTCAATTGATGCTTCCCGACCGTTTGCTTGATCGAGTGGGGTGCTAGGGAGGTCGGCCGACACGGCCGAAGTTCTCCCGAAACTGCCGCTCGTTGCTGACCATGTGCCGGCCATTTTCATGACGAACTGAGCCCGGAATCATGTTCCCCGAGTGGACGTAGGCAGGGGCGGCCAGAATCATGAAGTTTGGAGCACCACAGAGGCTGCTGGCGAGCTCTCCGGCGAGGTGTCGCGGCGGCAGAGCGCGGGGAGGGCGTGAGGTAGACAAAGGGGTGGGCCCCGGCCATCAGCGGCTCGGATTTTTAATCAGGATCGGTCTGCGGCTCGGATCTGGTGTGCTGGCGCTCAAAAACTCCGTGCACCCTGGTGTGCCGTCTCTCCAGCGCCCAACACGTGTCCCCGTGGACCCACCGGCAGATTTGAACTTTTCCCGATTTTCAGATTTCATTCAAACTTCAAATCCTCATAACTTTGGCTAGGAAACTCCAAATCGAGTGAACAAAAATTTGTTAGAGTTCATATCTCTGAGTACTTTCCAGCAAATCATATTTCACTTCTTGAAAATCCCTATTTCTCCAGAATTAATTCCTTAAAATTTAAACTGTTTGGAATTTTAACTGGAGAATCCTTTGGAGGAAAATTCTGAAATTTTGCTGGGATGTTCACCAAAATATCCCTGAACTACCATAAGAATTTTGGATCCATTTGTGCTTATTTGATCCATCTAATGGTGTGATTAATAAAACTGTTCCAGGGAAAATAGAAAATGTCCAGAAACATTTTCAAAATTTCTCTGAAATTGTTTGGCTCATATCTTTAGCTAGGAACCTTCAAATTAAGTGAGACCAACTCCATTAGAAACCTCTGAAAATTTAGTTTTCAGAAAGTCATGGCTTACTCCATGAAAATTCCTAGAAAACCCTAAGAGCTCCAATTAAGGTCAAGTACATAATTATTTGTGGAAGGCTCAAATGAGCTTTGCTGCAACTAAAACTTGGCCAAGTCTCAGTTTAGGTTGTAACCAAGGTACAGTAAAAATTTCAGAGTTATTGGGTCTGTCTAGTAAGACTTATAAACTTCACAATTTTCAATTCAATTCAAATGCATTTAAATTAATAAATATACTTGTATATCATGTAGTCGCTAAGGTCAAGGAGGAACCCGAAGTCCTAGACTTCGTTACTCCGGGAGAGCAGCTAGCCTACGACCAAGAGCAGCAAGGCAAGCTCTGTTTTTGCATTAACCTTTTTACAAATTTTTATTATTTTGAGCACTTACTTGAGTATCACTATTTCTTGCATTGGAGTCTTGTTTGAAAACCCAATTGCATAGCCAAGAAAACCATGGGTTGGGATTAGGATTGAAAACTCCGTTTAGCTACTGCAATGCTCAAACAAGAAACGCATTTCTCTAAACTACAGCAATTCATTAGCAATCAAGTCCATCTTTCAATCAACAACATTTTAACATGTAACTAGCCTGCTCTTTCTACGTCACGGTACAGTGAACGAGTGGTACTCACTGACCGCGAGGGACGGCGATTATAATCGATTTACACCTGCAGGGTTACCCGAACAACCCGTCACGTACGCCCGTACTCGATGTTGCCTACAACAACCATCACGGACGCCGTACGCAACCACCTTTCGCCTGTCAGCCAAATATTGAACCGGTTCCATCGTCCCGAGCAAGAGGTCTCTGCACGCGCATCTCCATGCCGCCAGCCGATTTACACCTCAAGCTCTCAACCTACCCTCTGAACGACGGGCAATGCCTCAATACCCAGCTACCCGAGTTACATCAGTTTCCCGATTTCCATATAGCCGGTAGGTCTTCGGTACTGTTCTAGCTTGTTCAACAGGCCCACACACGGCTCGGTCCTCAATCGACACAAGCGGAGCACACAGGCCCCAAAGTCCTGCTGCCCTTAATCTCCGCTCGGTCTCATCTTTCTTGCCATATGAATCATGTGCTATCTCTACCCGAGTCGAGTGCCTTTAGCCTATGCTCGCGAGTAGTTCCAACTACTCGACTTGTACCGAATCCTACACTATCTTAGCATTGCAGTAGCTAACGGGGTTTTGCAATCCTAAACCCAACCCATGGTTTTCTTGGCTATGCAGTTGGGTTTCCAAAAAAGACTCTAATGCAAAGAATAAAGTAATCAAGTATGTGCTCAAAACAATAAAAACTTGTAAAAGGTTAATGCAAACCGGAGCTTGCCTTACTGCTCTTGGTTGTAGGCTAGCTGCTCCTCCGGAGTAACGAAGTCTAGGACTTCGGGTTCCTCCTCGAACTTAGCGACTACATGATAGAAGAAACATATGTATAAATTTAAATGCATTTGTATTGAGTTTGAAGTTGTGATGTCTATAACTCTCACTAGACAGACCCAATGACTGTGAAACTTTTACTGTGTCTTGGTTACAACCTAGGCACAGACTTGGTCAAGTTTTAGTTGCAGTAAAGCTCATTTGAGCCCTCCACAAATAATTATGTACTTGACCTTTATTGAAGGCTTTTAGGGTGTTCTAATGGTTCTCATGAAACAAACTATGACTTTCTGAAAACTATATTTTCAGAGGGTTCTAATGGAGTTATTTTCTCTAGAACAGTTTCACTAATCACACCATTAGGTGGATCAAATGAGCTCAAATGGATCTGAAATTTTTATGGTAGTTCAGGGATATTTTAGTGAACATCCCAACAAAATTTCAGGATTTTCCTCCAAAGGATTCTCCAGTTAAAATTCCAACCATTTTAAACTTTGAGGAATTAATTCTGGAGAAATAAGGAATTTCATGAAGTGAAACTTGATTTGCTGGAAAGTACTCGGAGAGCTGAATCCCGCAAAATTTGGTTCACTCGATTTGGAGCTTCCTAGCCAAAGTTATGAGGATTTGAAACTTGAAGGAAATCTGAAAATCGGGGAAAAGTTTAAACTCGCGCGTGGGCCCCGGGGACACGCGTCGCACGCCGAGGCGACAGCACACCGCGGCCCGCAAGGATTTTGCACGCCAGCACACCCGATCCCGGCCGCAGCGCGATCCCGATTCAAAATATCGGCCGCTGACAGCTGGGGTCCACCCCTTTCTTCAACCTCGCGACGCCCGCGTTCCACCGCCAAGGGACCTCGCCGGAGAGCTCGCCGCCGGCTTCTGTACAGATCCAAACTTTACGATTTTGGCCGCCCCTGCCTACTTTCACTCGGGGAACATTATTCTGGAATCAGCTGCTCATGACAATGGCCGGTGCACGGTCGGCGACGAGCCGCCACCTCAGAAAGACTTCGGCCATGTCGGCTGAGTACCCTAGCACCTCAACTACTTGAGGAACCGGTCGGGAAGCATCAGTGGACCTCAGGGAAGGTCGACATGAGCTCGAGGTAGCTCAGGGAAGGCCCGAAGTAGGTCCTCACCGCGCGCCCGATGCCTCCCGTTTGTTCCGCCGTTGGTAAACCACGAATTATGCCGGGTACAGAGGTTCTCCGGCCAAGGGTTGTGAAAGCAACTTGTGCGTTACCGTGTCTAGTTTGTGTGAGAGCGGATTGAGGCCCTCTAGTCCTTTCTAGAGCACGAATTCGACAGAATCGCATCCGAAGGTCGTTCTGCACACAGAAAGGGGAAAAATGGAAATTCGCCGCCGGTGAGCAAACACTGGGGCTGTGGCTCGGGGGTGAGCAGCACCGGTCACCCGCGCGTCCAAGGGTGCCTTGGTTCGGGCATGACAACGCCCTTGCTGGGCTGTTCATGGGAGCCCGAGGTGCGGCGGTTCTAAGTCACCGAATTGATCTTTCGGCACAGCCGATATCAATCGGTTTCAACTGAAATCTAGCTGCGGGGAAGACGGAGGAAGGTATCTAGTACCTTGCCGTGGCTCTGGAGGGGACGGAGGAAGCTGTGATCGGTGCTCTCCTATCGATTCCGAGCTGCGGAAAGTTTCTGCCGGCGCTGAGTTCTTGCGGGGAAGAAACGGGCGATGCCTCGGCCGAGGAGGGGGAAAGGTACTTTAAGAAGGCTCTGCACCGCCTCACGCCCGCGCGTGACCAAGCAGCTGCTGGCGCTGCGGCTTCCCTCGGTGGCGATCGCAGCGGTGGCGCGGTTAACCGAGTGAGAAAGTCTCAGTCGGTTTGATTTGAAGTAGAGGCTGACATGTGGGTCCCACTTCCCATTTTAACCTCTGAAATTTACTCCTAATCACTGTTGTAAACAGTGAGCCCTATAATACCCCTGGTAATTCAAGTTATCCACCCATGAGCCATTTGAATTGATCAAAGTTCGAATTGGGTTTGGTTTGAATGAATTTCAGCACAAGTTCAGTTTTGAATTCAAATAATGTTTGAATTTGTCCCACTTAGCTCATGTCAAGATCAACCCCAAATGGAGTGAAAATTGGTGTGTGGGCTCACAAATATGTGCTGAGTAAGAATATGCCTCCCACTTTTGAATTCATGGGATAAAAACAGTTTGAATTTGAATATGGTTTCAAACTGCCCTCTTCCTAGCTATACCCAAAATGACCTCAAAAAGGTTTTGAATTTGGGTGAATGTTGGCATGGACATCCTTAGCAATGTGTAGGAGTTTTCATATGTCCAGCTTTTCTATATCACATGTGGAAAATACCACTTTTGCAATGTGTGAGTTGGTTCTCTAATGAGCATGTTGATGGTGGTTACTTGCTCTTCATTTGTGTTCATCATCTTTCCTCAAATGAGGTGTGTGGTGTGGGGATGAACACTTCAATCATGTGTCAAAAACTGAGGCCCTTACATTCCTCCCCCCATAAAAGAATCTCGTCCCGAGATTATAAGTTTAAAATGAGAGAGAGGACGGTGGAAAATTACCGGATCTGCGACGTGAAAAAGTCGGGGTAGTTAGCATGAAGAAATCCTTCGCTCTCCCATGTCGCTTCATCCATGGAGTGATTACTCCATAGAATCTTGTAGAACCACAACGTACGGTTGCGTGTGGTTCGGGCCTTTTCATCAATAATCTGCACCGGTTCCTCCCGATAGGTGAGATCCGGTTGCAGTTCTTCAATGTCTTCCAGCTGAACGGTAGTTGATAGCTTAAGACACTTCCTCAGCTGGGAAATGTGAAAGACGTTGTGCACACTGGAAAGTGCTTCTGGTAATTTCAGCCGGTATGCCACTGATCCACATCTTTCGGTAATCTGGAATGGACCGATGAATCGGGGTGCCAACTTTCCTCTCGCCCCAAATCTGTTTACGCCCTTCATTGGAGACACCCGTAGGTATACGTGATCTCCCACTTCAAATTGTAATGGGTGCCTTCTCCGGTCCGCATACTGTTTCTGTGGGGATTGAGTGGCTTTTAGGTTCGCTTGAATCAGTCGAACCTTTTCTTCCGTGTTGTTGACAAGGTCAATCCTGAAGGTAACCCTTTCGCCAGATTCACACCAATTCAGTGGTGTGTGGCATTTCCGCCCGTATAGCGCCTCGTAGGGCGCCATCTTGGTGATGGCTTGGTACCCATTGTTGTACGAGAACTCGGCTAACGGCAAGTTATCATCCCAATTCTTGCCGTGGTTGATAGCGCAAGCTCATAGCATGTCTTCTAAGATCTGATTTACCCGCTCCGTCTACCCATCCGTCTGCGGGTGGTAGGCTGAACTATGGATCAGCTTCGTCCCCAATGCAGCGTGCAGCTGTTCCCAAAAACGGGACACAAATAGAGTGCCCCGATCCGATATGATGGTACGGGGTAAGCCGTACAAGCATAGCATCCGTGAGATGTACAGTTCAGCGTACTTCTTGGCGTTGTAGTTTGTGTTAACCGGGATGAAATGGGCAACTTTGGTGAGCCGATCGACGATCACCCACACAGAATCATGATTCTGAAAAGTGGTGGGTAAACCGACGATGAAATCGATGCTCACGTCTTCCCACTTCCAGGGAGGAATGCCCAGTGGTGGGCAACTTTGGTGAGCCGATCGACGATCACCCACACAGAATCATGCTTCTGAAAAGTGGTGGGTAAACCGACGATGAAATCGATGCTCACGTCCTCCCACTTCCAGGCAGGAATGCCCAGTGGTTGCAGCAGTCCCGGTTTCCGCATGTGGTCTGCCTTCACCCTTCGACATGTATCACTCTCGGACACGTATTTTGCAGTCTCCCGTTTCATCCGTGTCCACCAAAACTTTCTTCTGAGTTCTTGATACATCTTGTTGCTGCCGGGGTGAATAGAGAATTTTGATAAGTGAGCCTCATCAAAGATTTTCTTCCGTAATTCCGGGTTACGGGGTACGACGATCCGGTCCTTGAACCATAGGACGTCGTTTCCGTCCTTCCGGAAACATTTCAGCTCCCCACTATCTACACGTCTCTGCAAATGCAACATGCCCTTGTCATGTTTCTGAGCAGCCGCTATCTCTTCACGGATGGTGGGGATCAAAGCTAGGTTGTAGAGAGCTCCGTGTGGAATCACATGTAGTGGTGGTTCGCTCTCTTCCAACGGTGTGATGGTCAGATTGTTGACGTGTGACTTGCGGCTCAGCGCATCTGCCACTACGTTTGCCTTGCCTGGATGAAAATGGATCTCGATTTCATAATTTTTTATCAGTTCTAACCATCTTTGTTGCCTCATGTTCAGCTCCTTCTGAGTGAATATGTACTTGAGGCTTTTGTGGTCGGTATATAAATGTACGAGGTTACCGAGTAGGTAGTGCCTCCACATTTTCAGTGCAAGTACCACGGCAGCGAGCTCCAAGTCATGAGTTGGATAATTTTTCTCATGGTTTCTAAGCTGCCGTGATCCATACGCGACCACTCTTTGGTCTTGCATCAGCACACATCCGGGCCCAATGCCGGATGCATCGCAGTACACATCGAACGGTTTTGTGGTGTCTGGCTGCGCCAAAACCGGTGCTGATGTCAGGTGCTTGACTAAAGCCTTGAATGCTGCTTCACATACTGGACTCCAAACATATTTGGTAGCCTTCTTCAGCAGCTCTGTCATAGGCTTGGCAATCTTCGAGAAGTTCGGAATGAACCTTCGATAATATCACGCGAGTCCGAGGAAACTCCGTACCTCGTGAACAGTTCTCGGGGATTTCCAATTCTGCACTTGAGTGATCTTGCTCGGGTCCACAGCGATACCCTCCGCTGAGATGATATGCCCGAGAAAAGGTACTTGCGATATCCAAAACTCGCATTTGCTGAATTTCACGTATAACTTGTGGTCGCGCAGCCGTTGCAAGACTATACGCAGATGCTTCTTGTGATCTTCCTCCGACTTGGAATATACCAGGATGTCATCAATGAAGACCACGACAAACTTGTCCAGCTCCGGCATGAATACCGAGTTCATCAAGTATATGAAGTGAGCTGGAGCATTGGTGAGGCCGAGGGACATGACCAGGTACTCGTAAAGTCCGTACCTCGTCGAGAAAGCCGTCTTTGGAATGTCCTCAGCCCTTATCTTAATCTGATGGTACCTGGATCTTAAATCCATCTTGGAAAAGATCTTTTCTTCGACCAACTGATCAAACAACATGTCGATCCGTGGCAACGGGTACTTATTCTTGATGGTTACGGCATTTAATGGACGATAGTCCACACAAAGCCGCAACGTTTCATCCTTCTTCGTGACAAATAATGCCGAACAACCCCATGGCGAGGAGCTCAGCCTAATAAAGCCCTTCTCCAGAAGGTCCGTGAGCTGAGTCTTCAGTTCAGCCAACTCCTTGGGCGCCATCTTGTATGGCCTTCGGGATATTGGCATGGTTCCCGGTGCAAGTTCAATCTTGAACTCCACCTCTCTATCGGGCGGCATTCCCGGTAAATCCTCCGGGAATACATCAGGGAACTCTCGGACCACTGGAATATCTTCCAATCTGATAGTTGTGGACTGATAGACACTTGGAAGTTTTATTTCTGGACTGTCCAGAAATACTGAGTGAGACCCGTGCACTTCTGAGTTTAAGTGCATGACTCGAAGGACGGTGTCTAAAACAGCGCCGTGGCGGGTTAACCACGACATCCCTAGGATGAAATCGACCTTCTGTCCCTCTATGATAATGAGAGACGTGGGGTACACTCTACCCGCTAAGCATAATGGTGCTTTGGAAACCATTACGCTTGCTGAAATCTTCCCACCCGGTGAACAAATTAAATATGGACTATCGGTGGGTAGTATTGGCAAGCTGTGTTTATCAATGAAAGCTTGGCTAATAAAATTATGCGTGGCGCCTGAATCAAACAGTACTATAGCGGGATGCTGGTGGAGTTGGAACATACCCGCAAGGATTGGCTCGCCCTCCGGCACGTCCTCTATGGCAAGCTGGTGGACGGTGCCGGGCCTAGTGTTTGCCCGCCGCGCATTAGTAGGGTTCAGGGGTTGATTCCTCCCGGGAAACTGCGGTGCCACTCCGCCGCCTTGCCTCTCCGGACAACTGCTCGCAAAGTGTCCTGGACGACCACACTTGTAACATGTGGCCGCTGCTGGTGTAGTGCTCGGGGGACGAAAGCCCGGCATGCGCTGCTGAGGTGCATACGCACGCGTCATCGCCCACTGCTGCTGTTTTTGTTGTGGAGGTGGTACCGGCAGTGCCGGCCGGAATGCCGGTGAAGAGTACGGCCGACTGCGGAACGGCATCGACCGCTGTGGTGGCTGCCAGCGTGGACCTGATGGTGGGCGATTCACCATCCGAAACTTCTGAGAAGGACCGCTTCCTTCTCCGCTGCTTTGTGGCACGCTTCGCTTCCTCTCCGCCGCCGCCAACTCCTTGCCGGAGTCCTCCTGAACAATCACAGCATCAATGATGTCATTGAGGCTGCCGCGATTGAACATCGCCAACTTGTCCTTCAGGTGCGGGTTAAGCCTCTGGTAGAAGTGGTCCTGCCGCTTCTCATCGGTATCGGCATGATACGACGCATATAGCGCGAGATCGTTGAACGCCCTGGAGTATTCCAGCGTGTTTCGGCCCCCTTGTTGCAGGTGTAAGAATTCCTGCGTCTTTCTTTTCATCAGACCTGGCGGTATGTGATAGGCCCTGAAGGCCGTCCGGAAGTCCGTCCAGGTCATCACTCGGTCGGTGGGCTGTGAAGCACAGAAGTTGGCCCACCACGCGCTCGCGGATCCTTGGAGCTGCTGGACCGCGAACTGAGTCTTGCGCTGCTCGCTTATCTGGAGCAGCCCGAACTTCATCTCTATTGCGCGGAGCCAGTTGTCCGTGTCAAGAGGTTCATCCGCCCTTGAGAATACAGGGGGATGAGTCGCCAGGATGTCGGAGTAGGAGCTCTGTTGTCGCTCCTCACGGTCTTGACGTCTCTCTGGGCGAGACGTATTGGCGATGAGAGTCTGCAGCAACTCCGTGTGCTGCTGATGTGAACCCGCCATTGCCGCGACGATGTCGGCCAATGTAACTGTCGGTAGTGGCGGTGGCGGTGTTTGCTGTTGCTGTTGCTACTGTTGCTGTTGTCCCGAGGAGTCCTCGGGAGGCTGTTGGGAGGTCTCTCCCCCTTGACTGGTACCCCCAACGTCAGGGTTGGCACGAGTACGCGTCATTCTGAAACTCAAAACAGCAGCAATTAGCACATGTCTTACTTAAAATTTCCATATGCAACAGTAGGTATTGAAGTGACACATGAATAATTTGCACAACATTCACATATATTGATAAAGCATAAACTTTATACAAGATACGTTATTCTCGGGTCTCCGAGAAGTCGTGCTCATGTCGTCACTACCTATACATACGCTACTGTCTACACGACCTGTCAACGATTACAAAATTTGGGCTACACTACCCTAGCTGCCCTACATGGCAACTGTAACCCCCTACTCGGAGTAGAACTCGACCTCCTGCGGGTCGTCCTCCTCCGGTACCTCTGCTGGTGGCTCTGGATCTACCACCCGTTCTCCCATCCCAGGTTCTCCCATTGCTGGAAGACCCAAGACCACCGGTATGCCCAATACCGGAGGTACGAGGTCCTGCAAAGCATGCACCTCGTCCATGGCCTGGTTGTAATCTTCCTCCCAGCCTTGCCCTTCCTCAATAGCGTCGTCTCGCTCTTGAGCAAGGTCCTCGTTCTGCTGGGTCAGATTCTGTACCAGTTCCTGTAACGCCGCGATGTCGACACGGCTCTTCTTCTTCGCCTTCTTCAGACGATGCAACTGATTGTGTTGTTCATTCAGTCGCTTGATCGTCGGAAGGAGCACATTGCGGAGTGCACTGTGAGCACTCTCGAAATGGTCTCCACAGCTCGTGCTCTCCTTGAGCTTTGCGGCGAGATGCTCCGTATGAACAGCTTGGCTGTCCATCACGGCGTTTCCCGCCCTCATCTGGAGGCTGAGATTTGCCTCCGTGGGGTTGTACCTTGGGCAACTCGGGTCCGTTGCCTCCAGGTACCTCTCTTCCCACAAATGCTGAGCTCATCCCTCCACCGGAACAAGTGCGTATGGAGTGCCCTCCATAGCTTGCACGTGTAGTTGGCAGAAACGTGACATGGTGTCACGGGCTGCCACTTGCCACATCCCTTCCGGTTGCCTACCTTTCACCGTGACGGTGAACGGCACCACCGGGTGGCGTAGGTCCTGCAGGGACTTCGACATGGATCGTCCACATCTTGTTCCCCTCTTCGCCTTCTTCCTTGGCGAAGTATTGCGGCATCTGGTGGTATCCGAAATATTGAAGCATATGCCTCAATGCTTCGAGATAGCCGTTGCGGTGAGAATAGTGGGACATCACCCACTCGTTCTCTAACTGCTGATCTGCTGTCATCTGTAAAAATATATTTGAGAAATGTCAAATATTTATTTAAACAGTAAACCCTTGAGTTATAACATAAGACATGTCATTGAACCCATAAAACTTGGAAACATAGTTCAAATTTGAAACAAATTTGACTGCTGATCTGCTGTTCCCATGACAGCCCTGATCAGTTTCCATTTCAACCTGATTTAGGCCATGTTGAAGGCAAAACCAATTCTGGAGCTCAACATCAAAGTTAAAGCTAACTTCAATAGATTTCCAAAAAGTATTTGCTTGGCCTAAGATCTGTCCTGGTTCAAAAGTTATGAGATGTCAAAGTTAACAGAATTTCTGGAAACAATTGGACAGCACCTCCCTGCTATAGGTAGTGATTTGATCCAAGCATTCCAGTTAATTCTGTTCCTAATCTGACAAAACTTTCTGTTACGAAGTTGTAACCCATCTCATAAGCTTTCCAGAAATACCTCATTTTCTATTTTTGGATTTTTATGCAGGAAGTTATACTCAATTTACAGAGAGTTTACAGAGAGTCTTTGCTCTGCCCTGTTTTCTGGACAGTTTCAACTCTACTGCATTTTTCGATTGGTTAAGAGATGAAACACCTCTGGACCTCAACAGAAAAGTCGTAAAGCTCTTCCAAAGCTTTCCAGAAATGTATCATATGACCCCAACCTCGAAAGAACTCAACCTCTAACCTCTGATTAACTTCAGCCTTGGTTCAGCTGAAAACAGAGTGCTCTGTCCTTAACAACCTATAAGTTGAAAACTTGTTAACTTTGAATATCCTGTTCAAGGGAAGGAGTTACATCAAGTTTTACTACTTTAGATCAAAAATTTCAAGTTTTAAATGAAGTTGTTCATTTAATGGGGTGTGACGTCGATGTGTCACCAGATTATGTCGGTACTACGTCCTCGCAAAGAAAAACCTATACCGGACTTAGCCGGCTTCGTTATTTCAGTGGCACTAAACGTCACTCGCACACGGATGCTACACGTCTACCGTTTCCTTGTCAGGCTACCTGCAGAAACTCAAGCAATCGTCAGACTCGGCTGCACACCGAGCCCGGAATCCATACAGTTCGTACACCCGACCGTCATTACTCGCCCGGATGTTCTCAAGCTAAACACGCCTTGAGTTACGTGTTCACATTTCATACCACGTGATGGGGTCTCCCAAGTTGCACCACGCACGCCAGGGATAGACGTTGCTCGAATACCCCAAACGACATGAAGAGTCGTAGAGGATACTAAAGCGGGTCGGGTTACCTGCCACCCGTGGGGCTCCACCCTTCAGCTTGTGCGCACTGGTGGATAGCGCTTACGTGCACCCCCCAAGACATGAACGTCCCGAGATGCATGATTTTACAACATGATCAAATAGGTTAATATGCCACTTTCTATACAGTAATAACATCCTTGTACGGGCTACTAACTCGTTCCTCACTGGATTTTTGAAAAAAATGACCTTTGTAGTGCGTTAAACCTCAAGCGAGCTCTGATACCAACGCTGACACGACCCAAGGTCTTGTCGAGCCAGGATCACGCTGAGGGGTGCTGCGTTGCACAGCACCGTATAACACACGTCAAAGGTACAAAGCGGAAGCGAAATTTTATTACAAAAACAAGTTTATGAACATGTTTACATCAAAATAAGTCCAGTATACACTCACGGGCATAGACTACGCATCAAGTCCACGTTCAGCCCTTGAACGTGTCCTTGCTAGCACACACGCACACTAACCCTGCGGCGTGCACGACTCCCACTCGACGGGGTTCCCCTCCTGAGGTTCCGTCTCCTCTTCGGGAGTCCCTTCCTCATAGAAGCCTGCAAAAGCTTCAAACGCAAGCAGTGAGCACGAAGGCTCAGCAAGTCTGACCCGTCTCACCTAAACATGGAGCTTCTACATGAGGGGTAATGGGTTACATGAGGTAAAAATCATTTGCAAGGACTCGCCTAATTAGTAGAACCTTACTTTCACGTTTTAGCAGCAGGTTGTGGAGAACCTTACGCTAAGGCACATGAGAGAGCTGCAATCAAACAAGGACGCATTTCTCTCATGTACTTTGCCCAAAGTTGAAAAGAACTTTAGTTAGCTCTAAACTAAAGCAATTCATTAGCAATCAAGTCCATCTTTTAATCAACAACATTTTAACATGTAACTAGCCTGTTTTTTCTACGTCACGTTACAGTGAACAAGTGGTACTCACTGACCGCAAGGGACGGCGATTATAATCGATTTACACCTGCAGGGTTACCCGAACAACCCGTCACGTACGCCCGTACTCGATGTTGCCTACAACAACCATCACGGACGCCGTACGCATCCACCTTTCGCCCGTCAGCCAAATATTGAACCGGTCCCATCGTCCCGAGCAAGAGGTCTCTGCACGCGCATCTCCGTGCCACCAGCCGATTTACACCTCAAGCTCTCAACCTACCCTCTGAACGACGGGCAATGCCTCAATACCCAGCTACCCGAGTTACATCAGTTTCCCGGTTCCCATATAGCCGGTAGGTCTTCGGTACTGTTCTAGCTTGTTCAACAGGCCCACACACGCCTCGGTCCTCAATCGACACAAGCGGAGCTATAGCACACAGGCCCCAAAGTCCTGCTGCCCCTAATCTCCGCTCGGTCTCATCTTTCTTGCCATATGAATCATGTGCTATCTCTACCCGAGTCGAGTGCCTCTAGCCTATGCTCGCGAGTAGTTCCAACTACTCGACTTGTACCGAATCCTACACTACCTTAGCATTGCAGTAGCTAACGGGGTTTTGCAATCCTAAACCCAACCCATGGTTTTCTTGGCTATGCAGTTGGGTTTCCAAACAAGACTCTAATGCAAAGAATAAAGTAATCAAGTATGTGCTCAAAACAATAAAAACTTGTAAAAGGTTAATGCAAACCGGAGCTTGCCTTGCTGCTCTTGGTCGTAGGCTAGCTGCTCCTCCGGAGTAACAAAGTCTAGGACTTCGGGTTCCTCCTCGACCTTAGCGACTACATGATAGAAGAAACATATGTATAAATTTAAATGTATTTGTATTGAGTTTGAAGTTGTGAAGTCTATAACTCTCACTAGACAGACCCAAGGACTGTGAAACTTTTACTGTGTCTTGGTTACAACCTAGGCACAGACTTGGTAAAGTTTTAGTTGCAGTAAAGCTCATTTGAGCCCTCCACAAATAATCATGTACTTGACATTTATTTAAGGCTTTTAGGGTGTTCTAAGGGTTTTCATGAAACAAACTATGACTTTCTGAAAACTAGATTTTCAGAGGGTTCTAATGGAGTTGGTCTCACTTAATTTGAAGGTTCCTAACTAAAGATATGAGCTAAACAATTTCAGAGAAAATTCTGAAAATGTTTCTGAACATTTTCTATTTTCTCTAGAACAGTTTCACTAATCACACCATTAGGTGGATCAAATGAGCTCAAATGGATCTGAAAGTTTTATGGTAGTTCAGGGATATTTTAGTGAACATCCCATCGAAATTTCAGGACTTTCCTCCAAAGGATTCTCCAGTTACAATTTCAACCAGTTTAAACTTTGAGGAATTAATTCTGGAGAAATAAGGAATTTCATGAAGTGAAACTTGATTTGCTGGAAAGTACTCAGAGAGCTGAATCCCGAAAAATTTGGTTCACTCGATTTGGAGCTTTCTAGCCAAAGTTATGAGGATTTGGAATTTGAAGGAAATCTGAAAATCGGGGAAAAGTTTAAACTTGCGCGTGGGCCCCGGGGACACGCGTCGCACGCCGAGGCGAAAGCACACCGCGGTCCACAAGGATTTTGCGCGCCAGCACACCCGATCCCGGCCGCAGCCCGATCCCGATTCAAAATATCGGCAGCTGACAGCTGGGGTCCACCCCTTTCTTCAACCTCGCGACGCCCGCGCTCCACCGCCGAGGGACCTCGCCGGAGAGCTCGCCGCCGGCTTCTGTACAGCTCCAAACTTCACGATTTTGGCCGCCCCTGCCTACTTTCACTCGGGGAACAGGATTCTGGGATCAGCTGCTCATGACAATGGCCGGTGCACGGTCGGCGACGAGCCGCCACCTCAGAAAGACTTCGGCCATGTCGGCTGACTTCCCTAGCACCTAAACTACTAGAGGAACCGGTCGGGAAGCATCAGTGGACCTCAGGGAAGGTCGACATGAGCTCGAGGCAGCTCGGGGAAGGCCCGAAGTAGGTCCTCACCGTGCGCCGATGCCTCCCGTTTGTTCCGCCATTGGTAAACCTCGAATTATGCCGGGTACAGAGGTTCTCCGGCCAAGGGTTGTGAAAGCAACTTGTGCGTTACCGTGTCTAGTTTGTGTGAGAGCGGATTGAGGACCTCTAATCCTTTCTAGAGCACGAATTCGACGGAATCGCACCCGAAGGTCGTTCTGCACACAGAAAGGGGAAAACTGGAAATTCGCCGCCGGTGAGCAAACACTCGGGCTGTGGCTCGGGGGTGAGCAGCACCGGTCACCCGCGCATCCAAGGGTGCCTTGGTTCGGGCGTGACAACGCCCTGGCTGGGCTGTCCACGGGAGCCTGAGGTGCGGCTGTTCTAAGTCACCAAATTGATCTTTCAGCACAGCCGATATCAATCGGTTTCAACTGAAATCTAGCAGCGGGGAAGACGGAGGAAGGTCTCTAGTACCTTGCCGTGGCTCTGGAGGGGACGGAGGAAGCTGTGATCAGTGCTCTCCGATCAATTCCGAGCTGCGGAAAATTTCTGCCGGCGCTGAGTTCTTGCGGGGAAGAAACGGGCGATGCCTCGGCCGAGGAGGGGGAAAGGTGCCTTAAGAAGGCTCTGCACCGTCTCACGCCCGCGCGTGACCAAGCAGCTGCTGGCGCGGCGGCTTCCCTCGGTGGCGATCGCAGCGGCGGCGCGGTTAACCGAGTGAGAAAGTCTCAGTCGGTTTGATTTGAAGTAGAGGCTGACATGTGGGTCCCACTTCCCATTTTAACCTCTGAAATTTACTCCTAATCAATGTTGTAAACAGTGAGCCCTATAATACCCCTGGTAATTCAAGTTATCCACCCATGAGCCATTTGAATTGATCAAAGTTCAAATTGGGTTTGGTTTGAATGAATTTCAGCACAAGTTCAGTTTTGAATTCAAATAAAGTTTGAATTTGTCCCACTTAGCTCATGTCAAGATCAACCCCAAATGGAGTGAAAATTGGTGTGTGGGCTCACAAAAATGTGCTGAGTAAGAATATGCCTCCCACTTTTGAATTCATGGGATAAAAACAGTTTGAATTTGAATATGGTTTCAAACTGCCCTCTTCCTAGCTATACCCAAAATGACCTCAAAAAGGTTTTGAATTTGGGTGAAACTTGGCATGGACATCCTTAGCAATGTGTAGGAGTTTTCATATGTCCAGCCTTTCTATACCACATGTGGAAAATACCACTTTTGCAATGTGTGAGTTGGTTCTCTAATGAGCATGTTGATGGTGGTTACTTGCTCTTCATTTGTGTTCATCATCTTTCCTCAAATGAGGTGTGTGGTGTGGGGATGAACACTTCAATCATGTGTCAAAAACTGAGGCCCTTACATGTAGGATTCGGTACAAGTCGAGTAGTTAGAACTACTCGCGAGAATAGGCTAGAGGCACATCACTCGGGTAAAGATAGCAAATGAATCACATGGCAAGAAAAATGAGACCGAGTGGAGAGTAAGGGCAACAGGACTTTGGGGCCTGTGTGCTATAGCTCCGCTTGTGTTGATTGAGGACCGAGCCATGTGCGGGCCTGTTGAACAAGTTAGAACAGTACCGAAGACCTACCGGCTATGGGAACCGGGAAACCGATGTAACTCGGGTAGCTGGGTGTTGAGGCATAGCTGGTCATTCAGAGGGTAGCTTGAGAGCGCGAGGTGTAAATCGTCTGGTGGCACTGAGATGCGCGTGCAGAGACCTCTTGCTCGGGACGATTGGACCGGTTCAACATTTAGCTTACGGGTGAAAGGTGGTTGTGTACAGCGTCCGTGATGGTTTCTGTAGGAAACATCGAGTACGGGCGTACATGACGGGTTATTCGGGTAACCCTGCAGGTGTAAATCGATTATAATCGCCGTCCCTCACGGTCAGTGAGTACCACTTGTTCACTGTACCGTGACGTAGAAAGAACAGGCTAGTTACATGTTAAAATGTTGCTGATTGAAAGATGGACTTTGGTTGTTAATGGTTTGTTGTAGATTATAGCTAACTAAAGTTCTTTTCAACTTTGGGCAAAGTACATGAGAGAAATGCGTTTCTTGTTTGATTGCGGCTCTCTCATGTGCCTTAGCGTAAGGTTCTCCACAACCTGCTGCTAAAATTTGGAAGTAAGGTTCCACTAATTAGGCGAGTCCTTGCAACTTGTTTTATCTTCTGTACCTATAACACCTCATGTAGAAGTTCCATGTTTAGGAGAGACGGGTCAGTCTTGCTGAGCCTTCGTGCTCACTGCTTGTGTTTGAAGCTTTTGCAGGGTTCTATGATTAAGGGACTCCCGAGGAGGAGACGCAACCCTATGAGGGGAACCCCGTAGAGTGGGAGTCATGCACGCCGCCGTGTTAGTTTGCGTGTGTGCTAGGAAGGACACGTTCACGGGATGAACGTGAACTTCATGCGTAGTCTACGCCCGTGAGTGTCGACTGAACATATTTTGTTGTACAAATGTTTATAAACCTCTTTATGTAATAAACTTTGCTTCCACTTTGTACCTTTGATGTGTGTTATCCGGTGCTGTGCAACGCAGCACCCCTCAGCGTGATCCTGGCTCGACAAGACCGTGGGGTCGTGTCACCTGCAAAACACTAATAATGCAACCGTTAGCTCAAAATCTCAGCAAGGCTTAACCGTCTACCCTATGTAAAAACTGTACATGCAGGAATTTTTAAAGTAGGACAGCAGCTATTGCATTAGTACTCGCCTAAAAAAGATCCTTATTAGCAGTTTACAGCAGCAATTTCATATACTCTGAGCCTCCCAACATCGGAAATCCACAATCAAACAAGAAACGCTTCTTTCCGATGTCGCTTTGCCCAAAGTGGAATATAAATTTAGTGAGCTCTACAACTATAGCATACATGGTTTGAAGTACAATGAACTTATGAACTTCACAACAGCAATGATTCATCTCACTTCATCTAGAAGTACTTACTACGTCACAACTCAGTGAACAAGTGGTACTCATATAACCGTGAGGGACGGTGATCCGAATCAGGACACACCCGGAGCACACGATACATACACCCGCCTCGAAAGACTCAGACAATAGCTCTTTCTTACGTTGTATGCAGCAACCTTTAAACCGTCACTCCAATGCCGAACCAGTTCTACCGACCCATCAAAAGGGCCAGTACTACCCGGAACACGTCGAAGTTGCTCCACTAGTGGGTTTACATCTCTGACACCAACCCCCAAAGGACAGCGGTATAAGTTTCGATATAAGAGTACCCGAGTTACATCAGTTTCCTGGACCCCGTAATTCCAGTATGCATCCGGTACTGTTCAAACTTGCTCAGCACGGCAGCATATGCATCGGTCCTTAACTGACACAAGCAGGGCTATGGAAACACAGGCCCAACGTCCTGCTGCTCCTACTCTCTGCTCGGCCTCATTTTCAATTCGAGTTATTCAATTCTCTAGAATCATACCCATTTGAACCAATTTTCTAGCCTCGCGAGTAGCTTCCAACTACCTGACTTGTACCGATTCCTATGCAACTTAAGTCTAGCAGAAACTACACGAAGGTAACCTGTTCTACCCTTCAACTCCAAGGATTTTGGTCATGCATTTGGAGTATCAACCACCTTGACCTAATGCACAATACATACTAGTCCAATGAAAGTGATACAAAGTAAGATATAACCAAAAGCTGTTAAATGCAAACCGGGGCTTGCCTTATGTTGCTGCAGGTTTGATCATAAATTAAAGTCAGTAGCTTGTCAACGAGTTCTGCCTCAACTTGTTGCTCCGAGTCGATGCCCTCGTCAAACTCTTTCGCCGTGTTTCCTACCGATATGAATATGCACAAGTTTATATTCCGAGTAAAGGAAATATAGAACAAAAAAATTTATGATTCAAGAAGGGTTCACATCAACTAAGAATCGAGAGTTGGGTTCTTCTGTGTGTTGAAACAGAGAAAAATTGGATTTGAGCAGTGGAAGTTTTTGAGTAGGTTTCAAATAGCTATCTACTGGACATAAGTATGGAGCGGGAAAGAAATAGCAGAAAACTGGAGAAGATTACTTCAACTTGTTCTGAAATTTTTACAGTGGTACGTAGTGTGGTGGACCCGAATCCGCTCATCCAGGATCGCAGAGGGCGGTGCCGCACGATGCGACACCCGACAGCACACATCATAAGGGTATGTTGTATTACATAGAAAACAAACTGAAACTGTACAAAGTAGTACACTGCTCAGTTACAAACTAATGTTTACCTTACACAGCGGAAGTTAAATTTGTACAACTCACGCCCGCCTATCTAGCAAAAGTCGGTTGCCCGGCCCTAGGGCAACCCACACTAGCTGCATTCCTCAGCTTAGCGCGGCGTGTACGGCTCCCACTCAGCCGTGGTCCCTGACGGAGGGTAACCTTCACCGGTGGACTCGTAACCCGAGTCCGTGGGTGGCTCCTCACCTGAAAAACACTTAAGCAGCAACCATGAGCACGATGGCTCAACAAGACTTAACCGACTCATCTAGGCATGAAACTCTACATGTAGGGTACAACGAACATGGGACGGTAAAATTTCAGCAAGCGGACACACCTACAAGTTCATCCTTAGTTCATCTTTTAGCTACAAGTTAACAGTTCATGAATCTGAAATTTAGTAAGAAATATTTAGTGGCACACAAGTAGCAATACAATTTTTATCATAACAGCAATATTGAATCATCACATTTCATATATTAGCCTACGTCACGACTCAGTGACCAAGTGGTACTCTTCACCGTGAGGGACGGCGAATCGACTCGATATACACCTGCAGGGATACCCGAAGAGCACATCACGTAAGCCCACACGTGGAGCTGCACAGCACGCTCACTCGATGTCGTACGGGACAACCATTCACCCAACAGACCAAACGTCGAACCGGTCGCACCGAAACGAGCAGGAGGTTCCCTACACGGAGCATCTCTCTATGCCCGTTAGCAGATTTCCACGTTGCTGCCCTCAGCCTACACCTATAAATCGGTGCGTTATGCCTCGACACCCGGAGGTTTAGGATACATCGGTTTATCAGGGCCCATATATCCGATATGCCTTCGGTACATTCAAACTTGATCAGCGTGGGCCGCACACGGGTCGGTCCTCAATCGACACGGACAGGGCTGCGCACACAAGACTTCCTCTCGCTGCGCCCTAGCCCCTGCCTAGTCTCATTTTCATTACTAAAGTGATCTCACATCACTCGAACCAATCCTGTGTGTTCCAAGCCTAACCCGCGAGTAGATTCCAACTACTCGACTTGTACCGAAGTCCTATAAATCATTAAGCATAGCCTGTCTACTCGAGGTCTTAGACACTACCCTCACTCTTATAGAAAAATTCTGGTTATGCAAGTGGGGTCCCATCCATCCTACACCTCATGCACATTCATACTTCACGCTAGATATGTAAACAAAGCAACTCTTTATAAAAGGAGTTAATGCAAACCGGGGCTTGCCTTGTTGCTGCTGGTCAGTGGTTAGGGCTTCGTCTGGAAGAAGGAAGTCGAGCACTTCCGGAGTCTCCTCGCCTTCAGCGACTACACGTTAACGAGATACTACATGTCAATTCAAATGCAATGTTTAGAATTGAATGAGTAATTACTATAATTCTAGCTAGCTCTCCTTGGCTCTGAAATTTTTATGGTGGCTTGGTAAGGTCTTAACCAGAGTCTTGACCAAATTTCATTTGAAACAAAGTTCGTTTGAGCCTTGTACAAATAAAAGCCTATTTGATCAATATTAGAGCCTCTAAAGAATTCGAGGGGTTTTCATGGCTCCAACCATTACTTTCTGGAAACTAGAATTTGAGATGGTTCTAATGGAATTGGTTTCATGTCATTTGAAGAATTCTAGAGGAAGTTATGCCCTAAACAAGATTTGAGAAAATCTGAAAAATGTTTCTGTACATTTTTCTATTTTCTCAGGGCAGTTCACTTAATCACCCCATTAGGGGGACTAAATGAACTTGGATGGGTCTGAAAATTTTACTGTGACTCAAGTATTTTCCAATAAACCTTCCAGCCAAATTTCAGAATTTTTCATAAAGTAATTCGTCAGATAAAATTCCTAACAATTTAAATTTTAGGGATTTAATTCTGGAAAACTATTAAATTTCATGAGCTGAAATTTGTATTGCTGGAAAGTACTCAAAATTCTGAGTTCAGAAAAATTTGGTTCACTGAATTTGGAGCTCCCTAGCACAAGTTCAATGCATTTGAAGTTTGCACTAAAACTGGAAAATCCCCAAAATGTTTAAACTCTGCGGGTGGATCCCACCACCCGCCTTCTTCCTCCTCGCGCGCGCCCGCGAGTTCAGAGGCGGTGTACTCTGGTGAGGTTCACCAGAACTGCCTTCCTGACGGCCCCCAGCGCTAGAACTGGCCGCTAGCCTTATCTCGCCATATGGAACTTGCCTCGGGGGTCGGAGCTCGCCGGCGGTGACCGGAAACGGCCGTGCGATGTCCACCACAGAGGTTAGGGCTCCGGCGAGGTCGTTCTCTCACTCTGAGGCATGAAAAGGTTTACGGTTTGCTTGGGGAGCACCAGTGGTTCACGAGGAACCCAACGTGAGCAGCTTCGGAAGCTAAAAATGTCTGCAAACCCACTCTCGACGGTGACCCGGGCCTTGTTTGCACCGGCGTCTATGGAAACTGCTATAACTCGGCCATTCATGGACGGTTTTGCTCAGTTCTTCCTCGAGGAGGGACGCTAGGAGGTGTAGGAGCTACTTGCGAGCTAGCTTGATCATTGACTCATCGTGTACGCCAAATTTTGGGTTTTTGCCGAGCTCGGTCAGTTGCACTAGGGTTCGGGACTTTCTAAAATTCTTGCTACCCGATTGGTTATTTGCTGAATGGTTCACGGATACACCATACAGGGATCCCCATGCACCTTTCTTGTGTAAAATGCGGTCGACGAAGATGGCCGGATGGGGCTGTCATCGGTGAGCAGAAGCACGGCTCCGCCGGTTCCTCCCGGTTTCTCGACTTCGACGGCTTACACCGCTCACAATCGAGTGAAGCTTGCTGGAGCAGCACGGGGAACAGCTAGAGCAAGCCTTGGCGCTTCTTTTTGCTGCAGGGACTGCGGGTGCTCGATGATCAGCACGGGTGCACGCCGGGGCTCGGAGGCGCGGACGCTGCGGCAGGTTTTTCGCGCGCGCGGACGCTGGGCAGAGCAGCGCATGCGAGGGAGGCAGCAAACTCGGTTTGTGCTGTGTACGTGGTGATCGGGAGGGGGGCGCGAGCTAATCCAGGCATGCGCTGGCAAGGCCGAGAGGCGGCAACCAGTCCCGGCGGCTGACCGACGACCACCGAGTCGGTTCCCTGCTGATCACAGTCACTGACCAGTGGACCTCCCCCTCTAATTACTTTTCCAATTTTTCATTTGCTGTTTTTGCTTAAAATATCGCCAGCTACTCACAATTAACTGTGAGACTTAAGTACCAAGTCATAGTTTGAATTTGGTTTCCAAAATTTGGATTTGGTTTGGTTAAATTTGCTTCACATTTGAACTGAAATTCAAATTCAGTTTTGAATTATTGCAAATTTGGCTCCCGACAATATGAAGTCCAATGGGGATGAAATTTGGTGTACTAACTCAGAAAAATGTGCTGAGTTTGAATATAAAGTCAGCTTTTTTATGTCAAGTGATGAAAGTTGCTGCAATTTGAATTTACATTCAAATTGGCCGCTTTTCCAAATGCCTCCAAAAGTGCCTCAAAAAATGTTGAATTGGCATGAAATTTGGCCTGAATCTTCCCAAGACTATTTAAGTTCTAGGGGTGAGCTCAACCTCTCATGTTCATGTGTAGAAA
Organism: Neostapfia colusana; assembly: GCA_030760725.1. Classification (NCBI taxonomy): domain Eukaryota; kingdom Viridiplantae; phylum Streptophyta; class Magnoliopsida; order Poales; family Poaceae; genus Neostapfia; species Neostapfia colusana. The sequence continues at coordinate 52,179,881 of JASWHV010000011.1, forward strand.
TCCTACTTTGTGAAAGTTAGGTGTTTCTCCAATAATCACCTTTTTGATGGAGGTTACTTGCTCTTCACAATTCTTCACAAGATATCCACAACAAAAGCTGTGGTGTTGTGAGGTGATGAAAAATTTTGCAAGTCCCTTTTCTAGGGCTTTTACATCCCCCCCTTAAAAGAATCTCGCCCCAAAATTACAAAATAAGAGGCAGCGATGTAATAGGAACTCACCCGTGCTGAGACGCCATGAACTCCGGATAATTTGAGCGAAGGAATTCCTCGCTCTCCCACGTCGCTTCTTCGGCGGTGAGGTTGCTCCAGAGTATCTTGTAGAACCACAACGTTCGGCTACGCGTGGTTCGGGCCTTCTCATCAATAATTGCCACCGGATATTCTTCATACGTAAAATCTGGTTTGCAGCTCGCCGATGTCTTCAGTGGGAACAGCAGTCGTATGCTTCAGACATTTTCACAGTTGTGAAACATGGAAAACGTCATGAACACCAGCAAGAGATGCCGGTAGCTCCAGTCTATACGCCGCTGGTCCACACTTCTTGTTGATAGCATAGGGTCCAATAAATCGGGGAGCGAGTTTTCCCTTCATACCGAACTGGTGCACACCCTTCATCGGAGATACACGGAGGTACACGTGCTCCCCGATGCAGTGGCCTACGCCTCTTATCAGCGTAGCTTTTCTGCCGGGATTGAGCAGCCTTCAAGTTAGCTTGAATCATCCGAACGCGCTCTTCGGCGTCGTTTACCACATCAACCCCGAATGTGACCCTTTCACCGGACTCGCACCAGTTAAATGGGGTGCGGCATTTGCGACCGTAGAGAGCTTCATATGGTGCCATCTTGATACTCGCCTGATAGCCGTTAATGTACGAGAATTCCGCCAACGGTAGGTGATCATCCCAGTTCCTACCGTGGTGGATGGCGCATGCTCTCAACATGTCTTCCAGTACTTGGTTCACCCTCTCGGTTTGGCCATCTGTCTGAGGGTGATAGGCGGAGCTTCTAATCAGCTTAGTACCCAAAGCAGCGTGCAACTGCTCCCAAAAGCGAGATACAAATAATGCACCTCAGTCTGAGACTATGGTCTTGGGTACTCCATGCAAGCATAGGATTCTTGCAATATATAACTCCGCATATCTGTTGGCATGGAAATGTGTATGCACGGGAATGAAGTGAGCCGACTTGGTTAACCGGTTAACGATCACCCAAATGGAATCATGCTTGTTGGAAGTTAGGGGTAATCCCACAATGAAATTCATGCTCACATCCTGCCATTTCCATGCTGGGATTTTCAGGGGCTGCAGAAGCCCTGATTTCCTCATATGATCAGCTTTCACTCGTCTACACGTATCACACTTGGATACGTACTTAGCCACTTCCCGCTTCATCCGTGTCCACCAAAATTTCTTTTACAAATCTTGGTACATTTTGTTGCTGCCTGGATGAATGGAGTATTTGGACAAGTGAGATTCATCAAGAATCTTCTTCCTAAGCTCCATATCCCAGGGTACGACTATGCGGTCATTGAACCATAGCGTCCCCTCATCATCTTTCCAGAAACATTTGATCTCCCCGTTGTCTATCCGTCTCTGGAGATGTGCCATACCCTTATCAGTCTTCTGAGCTGTAATGATGTCCTTCCTAATAGTAGGGATGAGGGCAAGATTGTAGAGTGATCCATAAGGAACCAAGTATAAACTCGGCTCTTCCTCCTCCACCGGTGTAATGGTGAGGTTATGGACATGTGACTTCTGACTCAGTGCGTTGGCAACCACATTCGCCTTGCCGGGGTAGCAATGAATCTCAATATCATAGTATTTGATTAGTTCTAACCACCTCCTTTGCCTCATATTCATCTTCTTCAGGGTAAAAATATACTTTAAGCTCTTGTGGTCGGTGTAGAGATGCACCAAGTTCCCCAGGAGATAGTGCCTCCACATTTTCAGCGCCAACACCACAGCAGCAAGCTCAAGATCATGAGTTGGGTAATGCTGCTCATGGTTCCGAAGTTGGCGTGAGCCATATGCGACCACACGTCCTTCCTTCATCAACACGCAGCCGAGCCCAATACCGGACGCATCACAATACACGTCGAAGGGCTTGGTTGTATCCGGTTGAGCTATGACCGGGGCTGTTGTGAGATGCTTCACTAATGCTTGGAACGCTACTTCACACGCCGTGTCCCAAACAGATTTTGTTCCCTTCTTCAGCAATTCTGTCATCGGCTTAGCAAGCTTAGAGAAGCTTGGAATGAATCTCCGATAGTATCCCGCTAAACCAAGGAAGCTTCTGACGTCGTGGACTGAAGTAGGAGCTTTCCATTTCAGCACTTGCTCGATTTTGCTTGGGTCAACCACAATGCCTTCCGCTGAGATGATATGTCCCAAAAATGGCACCTGGCTGATCCAAAACTCACATTTGCTGAACTTGGCGTAGAGCTTGTGGTCTTGCAATTGTTGAAGAAAGATCCTCAAGTGTTCGGCGTGTTCTGCTTCTGTCTTGGAGTAAACCAAGATATCATCAATGAACACCACCACGAACTTGTCCAGCTCCGGCATGAACACCGAGTTCATGAGATACATGAAATGGGCTGGAGCATTAGTGAGACCAAAATACATGATGAGATATTCATATAAGCCATATCTCATCGAGAAGGCCGTCTTCGGGATATCCTCCACCCGGATTTTTATCTGATGATATCCAGAGCGAAGGTCCATCTTGGAGAACACACCTCCACCCACAAGTTAATCAAACAAAATGTCAATGCGGGGCAGTGGGTATTTATTCTTGATGGTGACGGTGTTGAGCGGCCGGTAATCTACACACATCCTCAAGGTTTCACCTTTCTTCTTTACGAACAGCGTCGAGCATCCCCAAGGCGAGGAACTCGGCCTAATGAAACCTTTGCTCAACCGATCATTGAGCTGTTCTTTCAGTTCAGCCAGCTCGTTCGGAGCCATCTTGTATGGTCTCCGTGATATGGGCGTAGTCCCGGGTGTAAGCTCAATCTTGAACTCGACATCCCGCTCAGGTGGCATGCCCGGAAGATCATCCGTAAACAAGTCGGGGTATTCCCGGACAACGGGAATGTCCTCTAACTTGAGAGCTTCAGTATTATCAATTGCTGAAAGTCCGGGACTGCGGACGGTGTAGTGGGGAGTTGAGGTGAACCGTCCGTGATAATGTTTCCAGGACAGCGCCATGGTAGATTAGCCATGACATCCCTAAGATTGCATCAATCTTCTGCCCCTCTAGAATAATCATAGTGGTGGGATATATCTTCCCACCTAAGAACAGTGGTGCTTTCGGAATCATCATAGTTACTGAAATCTTTCCTCCCGGTGAGCAAATCATATAAGAGCACTCGGTGGGAAAGGCTTCGAGTTGATGCTTAACCACATATGATGCACTTATGAAGTTGTGGGTTGCACCCGAATCAAATAATATCATGATTGCTTGATTGTTGAGAGTGAACGTACCCGCCAGCACGTTGTCTCCCTCTGGGGCGTCCTCATTTTCGAGGTTGCGAACGCCCCCAGTCCGCTGACCAACCTTCTTGATCAGAGGTCGGCCTCGAGCACCGCCCGTGAACTGGGCTTGCCCGCTGCTCTGCTGCCCCTGGGGACAGTCCGTCGAGAAATGGCCCGCCTGGCCACACGTAAAACAAGTGTAGCGGGGCAGTCCTCCGCTGATCGGCGGATGGAAACCCGGGGCACGTTGTGGCGGTGGAAACGCCCGGGGTGTCGTCTGCTGCTGCTGTTGTGGTCGCTGTGGTGGCATCGGCGGCCGGAATGGGGGTGACTGGAAAGAACGACCCCCGAACTGCTGAGATCGCGCCGGTGGATGCCACTGCTGTCCGGATGGTGTCCGATACACCATGCGGTACTTCTGGGGAGCGCCACCCCCACTGCTGGGTGGAGTGCTGCGCTTCTGCTGCTCAGCCGCCAACTCCCGCTGAGCATCTTCTTGCATGATCGCGGCGTTGACTAGATCATTGAAGGTGCCGCGATTCCATTGGACGAGATGCGGCTTCATCTCGGGGTGTAACCCCCGATAGAAGTGCTCCCGTTTCTTCTCCTCGGTGGAGACGTAGTCCGACGCATATTGCGCCAGATGGTTGAAGGCGCGGGAGTAGTCCTGAGCACTCCTCCTGCCCTGCTTCAGCTCCAAGAATTCTTGGAACTTCCTCTTCATTATACCGGGAGGGATATGGTAGGCGCGGAATGCCTCCCGGAATTCTTCCACTCCACGGCATGGCCAGCTGGACGTGAGGCGACATAATTCGCCCACCACGCACCAGCGGCACCGTGAAGCTGCTGCACCGCGAACAGAGTCTTTTGCCGCTCCGTGCATTGGAGCAGTCCGAACTTGGACTTAATTGTCCGCAGCCAGTTGTCGGCCTCCAGGTGTTCTGCTGCTTCTGTGAACACCGGAGGGTGCGTACTCATGAAATCTGAGTACGTCACCTCACGGGGCTCACGAGGCCCCCTCTCTTGATGCCCTCCCCCCCGCCTGGGACGTATTCTGCACGATCGTGTGGAGCAGGTTGGTCTGCTCCTCACGACCACCCACCAATGCCGCAATCACATCCGCTAGCGTGAGCGGAGGCGGCGGTGGAGGTTGTTGCTGCGGGGTGCTGTCGTAGGCAGGTGGCTGGGAGTCATCGCCTCCCTGCTGGCTAGGGTTACCAATCTCATGCGCGGTCCGAGTGCGAACCATCTGCAACCATACGACAATAAACATCAGTTCCGCAACATATTTCATGCAGTCCAATAAAATGGCATAAACATAATGACAGTAAAAACATGCGATACATCTCGTAGGTAGATAATGTAATAACTTGGCACAAGCTACACCATTACCAGACCAAATAAAAGCTAGTTAAATCCAACCTGATAGACTCCCTCTTTGGAAGTTCATCTCAACTAGGTTTGGTCACTACGAGACGTTGAAATCGCTTTGTCATCACGTATACCACCCTTTTATCTCCAATACGACACAAACATGGTCTCTAGCAAAAGAAACTTGAGTAAGACATATCCTCAATCTTCCACTAGTTGAAGATAACCACTCATGAGTACGTTCTACCCCATTGGAAGTACTTAAACCGCCTAGGGTACCCCACTGAGTTCTGTGCTGAAATTTCAGAAACTTTGAATTACAAAGATGCAACACCTTCCCTAACCTTTCCAAAGATGTGTCATATGATAATTTTAGATTTTTATACAGGAAGTTATGCTTGAAAAACAGAACAGTCCAGAGAGTGTTTTGAATCTGTCCTGGTTCTGGACAGTTTGCATCCCTCTGGAATTTAGGCCATCTTAAGATGTGATTCAGCTCTGGAAGTCTACAACAAAGTGGTAGTGTGCTTAAACACCTTTCCAGAACTATCTCTCACACCTCCAGTGACTAACTAATCTGTGAGTTATGCCCTGTCAAAGTTCAGCCAACTTGCTGCCCAAACAGAGAACTCTGTTTTTCAACCCCTTTTTACCACACTGATCAACTATTGACTTTTCTACCCAACCAGAGTCCTAAATGTTCAAACTTAGTGACTTTAATTCCTTGTTACCATTATCTTTCATGCACATGCCTATGATATGTCGGTACTACGTTCCTCACAAAAAAAATTCCTAACCGGATTATACCGGCATATACGTCTCAAGTGTGGCACTAAACGGTCGCTCGCACACGTATACTACATGGAATACATACATGGTTAATACCTGCAGAAGAACAAACAATAGTTATGCACTCAAAGGTTATGTTCATTTCAGGCAGGACCATATTTGAAAGTAAATACAAACGCCAGTATCATTGCCATACGGCCGTCCTTCAGTTAAGCCACGTCTCAAGGTACGTGATCGTGCTTCAACACCACACGACGTGGAACCCGAGTAGAACGCGAACGGGTCATCACAGTTGGGAATGTTATCAACCCAACGGATACCACCTACTGCCCTGCAGGGCACGCCGATGGCAAGCGCTGCGTATGTCCACCTGGGCTACTTCCAGACGAACACACTCTCGCGTTACTGACCATGCGATGGGGTCTCCACTTACTTGCCTAATGCACGCTAGGGATCAGCGTTTCATATGATCTCAGGAACATGAAGAGTCCAAGAGTTTCATATTAACGTCTCACACCAAGCTGTGAGACCCATCCCTGAACCACGTTCCTCGTCAGGGGAGCTAACTGAAATTGAACCGCTTTTGGTGGCGTTCCTTACCATTTTTATCTGAGCGTAGGTGCGTCGTTACATAATTAAAATTCAGAATTATAACACATATGTTAGTCTTGCCACTTTAAGTAACTATGCTAATATAGTCCTTACTGGGGCAAACTACCGAATCTTCACCGTAAACCTAAATTTTCCCGTAATACAGTCCTTAATTAAGGTGCTATCCCCAATGAGGCCCTGAACCAGGATGTGGCGGACCCGAATCCGCTCATCCAAGATCGCAGAGGGCGGTGCCGCACGATGCGACACCCGACAGCACACATCATAAGTGTGTGTCGTATTACATAGAAAACAAACTGAAACTGTACAAAGTAGTACACTGCTCAGTTACAAACTAATGTTTACCTTACACTTCAGAAGTTAAATTTGTACAACGCACGCCCGCCTATCTAGCAAAAGTCGGTTGCCCAGCCCTAGGGCAACCCACACTAGCTGCATTCCTCAGCTTAGCGTGGCGCGTACGGCTCCCACTAAGCCATGGTCCACGACGGAGGGTAACCCTCGGCGGTGGACTCGTAACCCGAATTCGTGGGTGGCTCCTCACCTGAAAAACACTTAAGCAGCAACCATGAGCACGATGGCTCAACAAGACTTAACCGACTCACCTAGGCATGAAACTCTACATGTAGGGTAAAACGAACATGGGACAGTAAAATTTCAGCAAACGGACACGCCTACAAGTTCATCCTTAGTTCATCTTTTAGCCACAAGTTAACAGTTCATGAATCTGAAGTTTAGTAAGAAATATTTGGTGGCACACAAGTAGCAATACAATTTTTATCATAACAGCAATATTGAATCATCACATTTCATATATTAGCCTACGTCACGACTCAGTGACCAAGTGGTACTCTTCACCGCGAGGGACGGCGAATCGACTCGATATACACCTGCAGGGATACCCGAAGAGCACGTCACGTACGCCCACCCGTGGAACTGCACAGCACGCTCACTCGATGTCGTACGGGACAACCTTTCACCCAACAGCCAAAACGTCAAACCGGTCGCACCGAAATGAGCAGGAGGTTCCCTACACGGAGCATCTCTCTATGCCCGTTAGCAGATTTCCACCTTGCTGCCCTCATCCTACACCTATAAATCGGTGCGTTATGCCTCGACGCCCGGAGGTTTAGGATACATCGGTTTATCGGGGACCATATATCCGATATGCTTTCGGTACGTTCAAACTTGATCAGCGTGGGCCGCACACGGATTGGTCCTCAATCAACACGGACAGAACTGCACACACAAGACTTCTTCTCGCTGCGCCCTAGACCCTGCCTAGTATCATTTTCATTACTAAAGTGATCTCACATCATTCGAACCAATTCCGTGTGTCCCAAGCCTAACTCGCGAGTAGATTCCAACTACTCGACTTGTACCGAAGTCCTATGAATCATTAAGCATAGCCTGTCTACTCGAGGTCTTAGACACTACCCTCACTCTTATAGAAAAATTCTGGCTATGCAAGTGGGGTCCAATCCATCCTATACCTAATGCACATTCATACATCACAATAGATATTAAACAAAGAAAAACTTTATGAAAGGGGTTAATGCAAACCGGGGCTTGCCTTGTTGCTGATGGCCAGTGGTTAGGGCATCGTCCGGAAGAAGGAAGTTGAGAACTTTCGGAGTCTCCTCGCCTTCAGCGACTACACGTTAACGAGATACTACATGTAAATTCAAATGCAATGTTTATAATTGAATGAGTAATTACTATAATTCTAGATATCCCTCCTTGGCTCTGAAATTTTTATGGTGGCTTGGTAAGGTCTTAACCAGAGTCTTGACAAAGTTTCATTTGAAACAAAGTTCATTTGAGCCTTGTACAAATAAAAGCCTATTTGGTCAATATTAGAGCCTCTAAAGAATTCCAGGGGTTTTCATGGCTCCAACCATTACATTCTGAAACTAGAATTTGAGATGGTTCTAATGGAATTGGTTTCATGTCATTTGAAGAATTATAGAGGATGTTATGCCCTAAACAAGATTTGAGAAAATCTGAAAAATGTTTCTATACATTTTTCTATTTTCTCAGGGAAGTTCATTTAATCACCCCATTAGGGGGACTAAATGAATTTGGATGGGTCTTAAAATTACACTGTGACTCAAAGATGTTTCAATGAACCTTGCAGCCAAATTTCAGAATTTTTCATAAAGTAATTCTCTAGATCAAATTCCTAATAGTTTAAAATACAGGGATTTAATTCTGGAAAACTATTAAATTTCACAAGCTGAAATTTGTATTGCTGGAAAGTATTAAAAATTCTGAGTTCAGAAAAATTTGGTTCACTGAATTTGGAGCTCCCTAGCACAAGTTCTATGCATTTGAAGTTTGCACTAAAACTGGAAAATCCCCAAAATGTTTAAACTCTGTGGGTGGGTCCCACCACCCGCCTTCTTCCTCTCGCGTGCGCCCGCGAGTTCTGCGGAGGTGTACTCCGGCGACGTTCGCCGTAACTGCCTTCCCGACCGCCCCCAGCGCTAGAACTGGCCGCCTAGCCTTATCTCGCCATGTGGAACTTGCCTCGGGGGTCGGAGCTCGCCGGCGGTGACCGGAAACGGCTGTGCGACGTCCACCACAGTGGTTAGGGCTCCGGCGAGGTCGTTCTCGCACTCTGAGGCATGAAAAGGTTTACGGTTTGCTCGGGGAGCACCAGTGGTTCGCGAGGAACCCGACGTGAGCAGCCTTGGAAGCTAAAAATGTCTGCAAACTCACTCTCGACGGTGATCTGAGCCGTGTTTGCACCGGCGGCTATGGAAACTGCTATAACTCGGCCATTCATGGACGGTTTTGCTCAGTTCTTCCTCGAGGAGGGGTGCTAGGAGGTGTAGGAGCTACTTGCGAGCTAGCTTGATCATTGACTCAGCGTGTACGCCGAATTTTGGGTTTTTTCCGAGCTCGGTCAGTTGCACTAGGGTTTGGAACTTTCTAAAATTCTTGCTACCCGATGGGTTATTTTCTGAATGGTTCACGGCTACACCATCAAGGGATCCCCGCGCACCTTTCTTGTGTAGAACGCGGTCGACGAAGATGGCCGGATGGGGCTGTCACCGGTGAGCCGAAGCATGGCTCCGCCGGTTCCTCCCAGTTTCTCGACTTCGACGGCTTACACCGCTCACAATCGAGTGAAGCTTGCTGGAGCAGCATGGGGAACAGCTAGAGCACGCCTTGGCGCTTCTTTTTGCTGCAGGGACCGCGGGTGCTCGATGATCAGCACGGGTGCACGCCGGGGCTCGGAGGCGTGGACGCTGCGGCAGGTTTTTCGCGCGCGAGGACGCTGAGCAGAGCAGCGCAGGCGAGGGAGCCAGCGAACTCGGTTTGTGCTGTGTACGTGGTGATCGGGAGGGGGGCGCGAGCTAATCCAGGTGCGCGCTGGCAAGGCCGTGAGGCGGCAACCAGTCCCGGCGGCTGACCGACGACCACCGAGTCGGTTCCCTGCTGATCACAGTCACTGACCAGTGGACCTCCCCCTCTAATTCCTTTTCTAATTTTTCATTTGCTGTTTTTGCTGAAAATATCCCCAGCTAATCACAATTAACTGTGAGACTTAAGAACCAAGTCATAGTTTAAATTTGGTTTCCAAAATTTGGATTTGGTTTGGTTAAATTTGCTTCACATTTGAACTGAAATTCAAATTCAGTTTTGAATTATTGTAAATTTGGCTCCCTACAGGATGAAGTCCAATGGGGATGAAATTTGGTGGACTAACTCAGAAAAATGTGCTGAGTTTGAATATGAAGTCATCTTTTGAAGTCAAGTGATGAAAGTTGCTGCAATTTGAATTTACATTCAAATTGGCCTCTTTTTTAAATGCCTCCAAAAGTGCCTCAAAAAGTGTTGGATTGGCATGAAATTTGGCCTGAACCTTCCCAAAACTATTTAAGTTCTAGGGGTGAGCTCAACCTCTCATGTTCATGTGTAGAAATCCTACTTTGTGAAAGCTAGGGCTTTTCCCTCTAATCACCCTTTTGATGGAGGTTACTTGCTCTTCACAATTCTTCACAAGATATCCAAAACAAAAGCTGTGGTGTTGTGAGGTGATGAAAAATTTTGCAAGTCCCTTTTCTTGGGCTTTTACGCGTAGATCCTACAGAGATATTGCTTGCAAAATTTCAGACAAAACTGAAGTAGGATGTGGTCTAAAGAATTTTCTTAGCTCATTGGCTTTTCTGAATTTCTATAAAAATCCTAGGGCCTTGGCATGCTCCAATTTCGGCTTTTCAGAATATTGAGAGTATTATGAGGCCATAGGATTTGGTTTCACCATTTTTGGAGTTTCCTACAGAGCTATATGGAATTTACAAGATTGGGCTAAAAGCTGGGAAAATGTTTTTGTTAATGTCCTAATTTTTCAGAGATATACAAGATTGAATCATCATTTGGCCTAGCAAATGAGGTCAAATGCCTCTGAAATTTAGAAGAAGATTCTGCCCAAAATTGGGAATTTTCCAATAAACAGAACTCCTGTAATTAATTCCTTAAGATTTTCCTTAATTGAATTATTGAGCCAAATCCAGGGATTTTCATAAATATTGGGATGTACCCGTAGATAGTACTCACTGAAAGGAATCCAATGAAATTTATTTTACAATTTTTGGAGGTTCCTACAGAATGTTATGAACTTGCAAAGTTTGATGAAAATCTGGACCAAAAATGGAAAAGTTTGAATTGCTAACAGTGGGGCCCACCCCTTTCTTCATCCTCGCGTGGGGCAGACCTAGCGGCGGCACGCCGCGGTGTGCGCCGGCGAGGGTCCCCTAGGCCTGATTCTCGCGCCTCTCACTTTCGGACCACGAGGAACTCATCTGTGGGGTCGGCAGCGGCCACCGGCCACCGGAAAGACGTCGGCGACGGGCGGCGGCACGACACCGGCGATGTCGAACTCGCACTACAGTATCTCAAAATCTTTGGTTCTTCTTCCTAAAGCACTGTGGTGGAACTCTAATCATCGACATGCGTTCAAAAAAGCTCCAAACAGGCTGCAAGCATGAGTTCATCGGTGACATAGGGTAAAATCTGATGGCGGCTCGAAATTTGCGAAGAACAGAGCCTAAACTCAACAGTTTTCGATGATTTTGATCCTATATGGGCGTGGGGAAGTATAGAATGTGTATGTAGCTCGGCTTAAGCTGTGAGAGACTAATTACCACAACTTTTGGACTTTCGGGTGATTCGGTTCTATGCACTCACTTGCGGTAAGAAACAAAATTCTTTGTCGGTCGTGCACTAGAGGAGGAGAGGGTGGCACTGGCGTGTTGAGAACCTGAGGGTGGTCATTTTTGTTGTAGACCGTCGGCCACGAGAGGGCTTAGAGCGTCCGGGCGCCAGGGAACCGAGGGCAGTCGGGCGGCAGGAAGTTTTCTTCGGAGCTGAGTGGGAAAGAGTGTGAACAGTCGAGGGAAAGATGTTTACGTGGACAGGGACCTGCGCTTCTAGCCTTCGGCCACCAGAGCACCCGAGAAGGAGCTGGCGCGCTCGAGTCGGTTTATAGACCGGACGCCGGTAGGTGGCGTGCTTTCGGCTGAAGCAAAACAGAGCACGGTGTGGAGACTTCAAATGTGTCACTGATCAGTGGGGTCCACAGCTCCTCCCCCTCTTATCCTCCCAATTCGATTTAAAATAGCAAAAGTGCCCCAAAGATGATAAAAATTGGTAGAGGAGCTAAAAGAATATGAGGAACACATTGGTGCACTCAAATTTGAATTTCAGTGAAGTTGGCGTTTGAAACTAAAATTCAAATTGAAATTTGAATTGCCTCTCGTTTTTATTTCCAACAAATAGAAAGTCCTATCAAATTGAACTGAAAATTTGCCGGGCTACTATTAGGTGTATGGGGAACCAAGTTGTGGATTTGGATCTCCATGTTTGAAATTTTTTGCAAGTTTAATTTAGCACTTGGAGCTCACACCATTATATTTAAAAGTTTAAATTCCCTCTCTTTTTCTATGTGTGATTGGGCAGCTCCACTTGCTAGAATTTTGGGATTTCACACAAATATGTTTTCTAAGACTGTTCATGTCTTAGAGACATATGAATTGCACTAGCCTTCAGTGTGCAAACCCAGCAGCAAGAGGAGACCCCGTCTTGTGGTTTGTAATGTGATAGTGTGTTCTCTAGGACTCTTCATAGTCTATGAAGCATATGAAAAATGTTGGTCCACTTGTGTGCTTAATTGCAAAGGAGTGGATCCCCATTCAGGTGGTGAACAACCCGATCACGTACCATGAGAAGTGGCTTAACTCAAGTACGACCCGCATGGCATTGATACGTGGCGTATGTCTTTACTTTCAATATGGACCTGCCTGAAATGACAAACCGTTGTGTGCATTATTATTGAGTGGTTTTCTGCAGGTACATTGACCACGTTAGCGTATTGTGTTTAAAAAACGTTTGCGAGTGATCGTTTTAGTGCCACCATTTGATACGTATATGCCAGTATAAACCGGTTAGGATTTTGATTTCGATGAGCAAATGTAGTACCGTCATACATTCTTGATGCATAAACCAAAAGTACAAAGGAATATAGCAAATGGGATTCAGGGTTAAAATCTTAGTTATGTAACTTCCTATTTGAACTAAGTTTCAAAGGGGAGCATAAGGGCATCATAAAACCCATAGAAACAATATCCCCTGTTTCTGGAAGAAATTTTGCTGGAATTTGACAAGGCATAACTTTTGATAGGTTTAATCAATGAAGGTGTGCGATGCATTTATATAAAGTTTATTAAGTTCTTTGCAACTTTTCTGTAGAGCTCCAGAACAGATTCATGTGTCAAATTTGTGAAAATTCCAGATGAGTGCAAACTGTCCAGAAGCAGGGCAGAGCAAAACATCTCTCTGGAATTTTCTGTTTTTCCACCATAACTCTCAGGAAAACATTTTCTAAGGGTCATATGATACACTGTTGGAAAGACTATAGTATTGTTACAACTTTGTAATTCAAATTTTTCACAGTTTTGGGACAGAAGTGTGTGGAAAATGAGGATCAGATCAGCATCATGAAAATGAAAGTGCTGCTGAAATTTTCTACATTTCTGTTAAATTTGAAATATCATAACTTTTGATCAAGAGCTGATCTAGAGGCAAATAAATACTTATTGGAAATATATTGAAGTTAATTTTAACTTTTATATTCAACTTGAGTTATGAAAATACTGTTCAATTCTGGCAGAAAGTTTATCGGTTAAACTTAAAATTTTGGATTGTGGGAATTTGGACTTGATTATGCTTCCTTGTTTTACTTAACAAGTCCAGTGCTTATTCCAATCATCTTGCTGCTAGAATGGAGTATTTGATTTAATCAAATCTCTTCTTAAACAGATGATAGACTCCGGAATCAGATTGGAGAATGGTTGGGTCCATTCTTTCTGCCATCAACTTCCGGGATTTCCTGCAATGTTGCAACAACTTCTGCAACATTTCGGGTAATAGATGCCCCTCGCTATTGGGAAAAAGAGAAGATGGAGAATGGGGAAACATTTTGCATCATGCATTTGGACGTCCATGCGGGTCCTAACCACCGGGTTGGGCTCTGTTCACCGTCACTGTAAAGGGGCATCGGATGGATGACTTGTGGGAAATGGCATCCCGTGAAGCCACCACTCATTTTTGCCAGCTTCATGCCAGGCAAGTTGAGGCGACGCCTTTTGCACTTCTTCCTGTCACTGGTCTATCCTACCATGAATGGGAAAGACGATACGGCAAACTCACCGAATTGTTCCACCCAAGTTTCAACTTGAGGTTGCCACTACCAGCTTCTATGCCGCAACAAGTAAATTGGTGAACGATATTCAATCCCGAACCATTGAGAATCTGATGAAAGAGCTGCACCAAGCGAACACGTGGTGATCAGATCAAGTCTGAAAAGGACTCAGTGCGTGTGTATCTTGCTCCGGCAATACATCAACTCATGGTGAGCGAGAATGAGCTGCAACAAAGTCGTGAAGAATTGCAGCAAGTCCGGGGTGAGCTGCAATTAAGTCAGCACATGGTAGATGCACAAATGCAACTCATAGATGTGCTCACAGAAGAGAGGGATGAAGCCATAGAGGCAGCTCAGAATTGGGAGCAAGACTGTATCCTTGCTCAGGACAAGTTGGATGCCGTGCAACAAGGCATGCATCCCGCAATCATCCAACCAGCTGAGATTGTAGATCCGGAAGAACCAGAACTAGAACCCGAAGCTATGGTGATTGATGCTGAGCCTGAGCCCAAGCTCATCGTCCCTGCTCTAGAACCCGGGGTGGAAGATCTGAAGGTGACTTCGAACCGGAGGAAGATCTGGAGGAGATTGAACCAGCCTCGGATGAGGAGTAGTTACTGTTGACTAGATAGAACAACTAGTAGTGTTGTAACTACTCTGTTGCATTTCATGACCATGTTTGTGTCATATTGTAAATAGTAGTGGGTGTAGTATGAATGACGACGCGAAGGCGACATCTTGTGGTGACCGCAGTAGTAAAGATGCACTTTATTGATGAGAGTCCATCATTTTGGAGTTGCTATTGTAAAGTTGGTCCGCAGATAATATATTGTGTATAAAGTTTGTGCTTTATCATTATATGTGCCTGTTTTGCAAGAATTGAGTTGTCATTACTATTCACTATTATTGGAGAGATCTGATTTAAGACATTGTGGCTCATGTAGCATTTTTGTTGTTGCTGCAGAATGACTCGCACACGTTCTACCCATGATATTGGTGGACAAGTCAGGGAGAGGAAGGCTCCAAGCAGCACGAGCTTGAGACACAGCAACAACAGCAACCCCGCCTCCACCTCCAATTACGTTGGCGGATGTACTTGCTGTCATGGCGAGTTCGTGCAACGAGCATACCGAGCTACTGTTAACTCTCATCCATAATACGTCCCATCAAGGGGGACATCAAGAGGGAGGCTATCGCCAGCCTCAACATAATTCTTACTCGGATTTCTTTCCGACAAATCCACCCGGTCTTCATGGAGGCCGATGAACCCCTCGAGGCGGACATTTGGCTCCGTAAGATCGAGGCGAAGTTATGTTTTCTTCAATGCACCGAACATCAAAAGGTGCTGCTTGCAATGCGCAGCTTCAAGGATCCGCCGGCGCTTGGTGGGCAAACCACATTGCCTCAGTACCGGTGGGTTATGCCCTAACTTGGGCCGAGTTCCGGGAGATGTTTTCTGCTTATCACATACCTCCAGGTATGATGAAGAGCAAGCTCTAAGAATTTATGGAGCTGGAGCAAGGGGGTAGGAGTGCTCACGAGTCCTCCCAGATGTTTAATCAGCTGGCACAATATGCGTCAAGTTATGCTGATACGGAGGAGAAGAAGAGAGAGAGCTTCTTCAATGGTATTAACCCTGAAATGAAGGGCAAGCTTGCACAAGTCAACCTCGGCATGTTTAACGATCTTGTTAATGCCGCGATTGTCCAGGAGGATGCTGGTCGCGAGCTGACCAGCAAAATAAGGAAGAGGAGTGCCAGCAGGGTTGCATGGAAAGCGCTCCCCAGAAGTACCGTATGGAGTACCGATCACCATACGGACAGAGGTGGCAACCATCGGCGCGACTTTCCATGTTTCGTGGTCGGCCATTCAACGAGCCATGCTTTTGGCCACCTCTGCCACAACCGCAGCAGCAACAGCAATGGGGGTTTCCGCGTGCATATTCACAGCAACAAAGTGCACCCGGACTCTGTTTCCAAGCCAGCGAGGGACCGACCAACTACACATGCTTCACAGGTGGCCGTGTCGGTCATTCTTCAAGGAGTGTCCACAGAAGCCACAAAGCAGCGGGCAATCATAAACCCAGGGGGTAAATCAGCCCCGACCTCCACCTAAGAGGGCAGGCCAGAAGCCCAGCAACATGCACCATCTTGCCATCGAGGACGTACCATAAGGAGAGCCCGTACTTGTGGGTACATTCACTCTCAATGATCGCCCTGTTGACATTTTGTTTGATTCCGGTGCCACCCACAGTTTCATTAGCAAACTATATGTGGTCAAGTACCAATTATCAGTATTTCCAACGGAATGTCCATACTTGATCTGCTCACCGGGAGAGCAGATAGAAGCTAATAGAATGGTTTCAAAGGCACCATTGTGTTTGGGAGGAAAAAACATATCCAGCCACCCTCATTCTGTTAGAAGGGCAAAAGCTAGATGTCATATTCGGAATGTTGTGTTTACACTACAACGGTGCGGTTCTCGATATCAGTCTTCAGATTATTTACCTTAATTCTCTGCTGCATAGTCCACATATACTCATTCTTGATAGCCCTACTCAAGAAGTGGAAGCAGCATATCATTTGGAGTCTATCAAGCTGGAAGACATTTCAGTGATCCATGAGTACCCGATGTGTTTCCCAACGATCCACCGGGCATGCCGCCTGACGGGGTAACATACCCCGGGTACTCAAGAAGCAGTTGACCGACCAATTGCACAAAGACATTTGGCTCCACGGCAACAGCCTAAGGCGCGAATTCGAGGTGATGCCATCATGAAACCCGACACCCGGGATGAGAGCAGCCACCGACCTCCGAGCCAGGACGATGAGACCAGGGGAAGAAAGCGATTCGGGCTAGAGCTCCGACCAGGGGAGGCAGAGAACTTAAATACCGACATGATGGAATGGCGGAATAGATTTAAGACGTAGTGGGAGGGCACATGTGGCGGACCGGAATGTAAAGGTCCCAAAAATGTGAATACAAAGAAACTCTTGTGTGCAACAGTTTTGTTTCATATGAGTGAAATTTAGGACTTGTTAAAACTTTTCCCCACATCTGATAACACACATGAGGGTTTTCTTCACACAAGTCAAATGTTTATTTGAGAACTTGGAACCCTAGAGGGGTCTAAAACAAAGATGGTAAGTTTCCATATGTGTGAGAAAACAAAAATCAGATTTGGAACAATTTGTTCAAATAAAAATTCAAATGAGAACAACACAATGGAATTCAAAACTGTTGTGCTGAAAATCTCATTTGTAGCAGTCAACTTTAAAATCAGATTTCATATTTGAATTCCTTGAGTCTAAATTAGGGGGTGTGCAAAGTTTCATGATTTATGAAAATAGTTTGCAACCCATTTTCCAAAATGGACTTTAAATGACAAAGAATTCAAATGCACATTTGAATTTGGATAAAACTTGCCCAATTATCCAAATACCTCTCATATTTAAACTCTCACAATTGAATTCCATCAATATTCAAATTGGGGAGATATTTTTGAAGAGATAAGGAGGACTGACATGTGGGACCCACATGTCATTGGGAGCACTGAAATTGCAAAAGATCTCAGTCCACAGTCTCTGTTTTGCTTACCTCCCACGCGAAGCAATGGCCGAAGCCGATCTCCCTCCGCTCGACACCGAGCGCAGCGGAGCCAGCTCCTGCTGAATTCTTTCGCGCTGGAGAGCTGCTGGACGTCGGTAGCCACCGCCTCTCTCGCCTCTTAACCGAAGCCACGGGCCGTTTCTTCTCTCCCTCGCACCGAAAGACAGAGAACGCAGCCACCCGGCTTCGATCGCTCGGGAGCTCGGGCAATTCAAGTGAGCAGCGCCTCTGAGCAGCAAAACCACACCACAGAAACCTCCACGACCTCCTCGCGCCATCACTGAAGGAGTTCGGGCTCTCCACACCGAGATCAACCAGTTTCCGCAGCGGCCGTCACACAACAGCGACGGGGTGCTCCCGTGGACAGCCTCCTCCAGAGCTTGTCACGACCAAGCGAGGCCACCCTGGGACGCGCAGAAGCTCCGTGCAGCTTCGACCCGAAGCACAAAGCCTGTCTTCGCCTCTGGTCGACGAATTTCGGAAATCTCCTACGGCCGGTGAAAACTGACCCGCGGGTATGAATCCATGAAATTCTCGAGTTATATTCATTTAGAGCTCTGCAAATTTCGCACATAGAACCTAGACTGGTGTAGCAACCTTTCTTCTTCACAAAGCCTCGCATGAAACACACTGTGCACGGTGCAATTTCACTTTTTACGATGGCTGCTATGGCGGGAAGGTGTGGGTGCACGGTGAACCCTAAGTTAGAGCCATCTCCGAGCCATTTCCTTTCCACGTCGATGATCCCTAGCGTCCGCTGGTGCTCTAGAGCTTGGAAACCGAAGCCTAGAAGGCTTAGGGCGTCGGGGCGACGTCGCCGGACTTCGTCCGAACCGTTGCGCCGTCGCGGGCTAGTTTGGGGGCTCTGCCAGCTCAAGAAAACCCCATCAGCGTGTTCCTCGCGTTGAATTAGGGGCCGGCGGCGAGTTTCATCGAGAGAGGTGGCCGGACGACTGATCCGGGAGCTTCTCCGGCGAGCCCGGCGGCGGGATCGCGCGGGAGAGGGAGGTTGAAGAAGACCTCGCCGGTCCCGCCTGTCAGCGACTCAGGGAAAGCTGGCTGAATACTCTGTGGCGTGGGATCAATTGTAACAGCGCGGGAATTAACCTTGTGGCCCCGTGTGGCGCGCTCCCGATGACTGACACGTGCCCCTTGGTCCCACAGTCAGGTTTAAACTTTTCCCGGATTTATTCAAATTCCAGATTTTTCCCCAAACTTTAGAAGAGCATAACTTTTGCTAGGAACCTCCAAATTTAGTGATTCAAATTGGGTTAGATTCAGATTGACAAACTCTATCCATATATGCAACCCAATTTGTATGAAAGTCTTTATTTAATTCTGGAAAATTCTTTAAAGCTTTTCAGCAAACGAATTTTAGAGGGAGTTTGGTTTATCCAAATCCTCAAATTTGGCCAGAATATTATTTAGGGTGTTATTAGACTCCTGTAAAAGTTTCAGCTCATTTGGAGTTGAATTAATCAGGGTAATTCAGATTGTAAGTTCCTGTATTCAAATGAATACAGAAAAATTTTCAGAGAATTTCCAAAACTTGTAAATTCAGTTCTTGGAAATTCCTAACTCCAAAATTCCTAGGAAAATTCATGTAGACTCTATGAACTATAATTGAAATTGTGGTTCACTGAGTTTGACATGAACATGAGTGTTACCTCAGAATTAATTCATCTTTGACTAAACACTTAGAGAATTATTCTAAA
Organism: Neostapfia colusana; assembly: GCA_030760725.1. Taxonomy (NCBI): domain Eukaryota; kingdom Viridiplantae; phylum Streptophyta; class Magnoliopsida; order Poales; family Poaceae; genus Neostapfia; species Neostapfia colusana. Next base: position 52,199,159 of record JASWHV010000011.1, read on the forward strand.
TAAACCACTCCTTGAAAAGTGCTAAATTTTGGTCCAGAGGTCTTTCTTGTGACCAGGAACTCACATGAAAATTCCCAGCTCCATTGGAGCTCCGGATCACCACTGTCATAGGTAACCTCTTAAGGTGATCAACACTTAAGTGGGAAAAGCACTTAATAATTGATCTTAGTGTTTAAGCCCAACCCAAACCACTAGCACCAGTGTCATTTTAAATTCTTAAACAGAGTTCCAGTTTTAAAACTGTCATTAGATCTTATGAGCAAAAGCTTTTAAATTAAATACATATGCATGATCATATCGTGTAGCATATACGTGAAGAAGGTGAGAAGGACTTGAAGTGGAGATCAAGGAGGGAGGAAAACAAGTGATCAAGCTTCAAGTGATCGTCACTAACTGATTGTAGCCTTAGTCACCTGCAAAACAGGCAAGCCCGGGTTTGCATTTAAACCGTTTTATAAAGCATTTTCATTTGTAGAGATCATAGCTTTGCATCGTTGATTGCATTACGTCTAGATGATATTGAAAACCCACTTGCATGACCAGAAATACCTAAGAGAGAAAGGGTAGAATAGCAACTCCTCGAGTGGATTTGGCTACGCTAATGTTAGTAGGAAAGGTTCGGTAGAAGTCGAGTAGATGGATTCTACTCGCGAGTTTAGGGCTGGTGTACTGGGAACGGGTCCAATTTAGAGAAGATGAGGAAAGTTCACACATAAGAAATGGAGACCGGGCAGGGAGGTTTAGATGCAGCAGGTTGCAGGCCGTGCGTGCATAGCCCTTCCTGTTTCAGTTAAGGCCCGTCTGTGCTTGGCCCTGTTGGACAAGTTTGAGTTGTGTACCGGGCGCATACTGGCTATATGGGACCCAGGAAACCGATGTACGTTGGGAGATCCATAGTGGAACTTTTCCAACTGCCTTAGGCTTTCGGCGTCAGGGTAGCAGGAGGTACCTCGCTTAAGAACATACCACTGTGGGTATGTACCTTGAGGGAGCTTGCGTACTCGGGGCAGTTGGACTGCGTCCAATGTGGAAGATCTTGGGAAAGGTGGCCGCGTACAACGTCAGTCGAGGTTGCTGCCGGCAACTCGGAGTACGGGTGCACGTGTCGTGTAGTCCGGGCGTGTACTGATTCGAATCACCGTCGCTCGCGGTTATATGCGCATACTTTCCCACTGCGTCTTGACGTAGTAACAACTGGAATTGTTTGTCTTTGAACTTGATAAGGCTGTACTATAACTTGTATTGCAACCATGATTGAATTAGAGATAGGCTCATTAAAGTTTACTTTCACTTTGTGCAAGAAGCATCGCAACAAAGCGTTTCTTGTTTGATTGTGGAGTTGCAATGCTTTTCGGCTCAAGGTTTGCACAATGAGGCTTAAAATCTGAAAGTTAAGGATCGACTTTAGGCGAGTCCTTTATGAAAATCTAGCCAACCTAATTGCTACCGTCGTACATGTAGAGTTTCTTGCTTAGGAGAGACGGGTCAGACTTGCTGAGCCTATGTGCTCACACTTGCTATATAGATGGTTTTGCAGGTTAACATCGATGTTGAAAAGAAGGTTGTCCGGTGAGACTCGGGGACTTCCGAGTCGTTTAACACAGGGAGAACCCAGCCGCTGTTGTTGTCTTCGTGTTGCTAGCGAGAGGAGTCCGCGGGCTGGACTTCATCTCAAGTGTTCTTAGTTATTCGACGTGAGTTGATATAGACTTCCGCTGTAGTTACTTGATGTAAAGTATTTACAAAGAAAAACTTGTAAGCTTCCGCTATTGTTTTATGTAATACATTGTTCCTCGTATGTGTGCTGTTGGGTGCCGCACAACACGGCACCACCCAATGCAATTCCCGGGCGAGTGGCCTGTCTCGGTTGATGGGTCCGCCTCAGCAGGTATCAGAGCCGCATTGGTAATAGCACACGGAATAAGGAAGGTATTACGACAAAAATTTAGGATACGGTGAGGAAATGGTATTAGGCCCACATAAGGATTACTATTAGGCCCACATAACTTATTTGTTATGTCGGAAAATCGTGCATCTCGGGACGAGTTATGTCTTGGGGGGTGCATGTAAGCGCTGTCCACCAGTGCACACAAGCTGAAGGGTGGAGCCCCACGGGTGGCAGGTAACCCGACCCGCTTTAGTATCCTCTACGACTCCTCATGTCGTTTGGGGTACTCGAGCAACATCTGTCCCAGGCGTGCGTGGTGCAATTTGGTAAACCCTGTCACGTGGTTAGTAACGTGAACACGTAGCTCAAGGCGTGTTTGGCTTGAGAACACCTGTGCGAGTGATGACGGACGGGTGTAGGAACTGTATGGATGCCGGGTTCGGTGTGCAGCCGGACCTGACGATTGAGTGTGACTTATGCAGGATTAACCACGAAATCGTAGTACGAAAAGTACACGTTTGCGAGTGACCGTATTAGTGCCACCTAAGACACGTTTATGCCGGTATAATCCGTATAGGATTTTCTTTTGGCGAGGCTACGTAGTACCGACATGCTTCTTACAGTGCATCGACGCCGTACTAAACTTAATAACCCCTTTCCTTTGAAGAAATAACTCATGAACTAACATTCAAATAAAAATGGAAGTTTGAAACAAATATTAGTTACTGAACTCTTATTTTGAGCTAAGATTCAAATGAGAGGAAGATTAGACTTCAAAGATTTCAAAAACAGAGTGCTCTGTTTTCAGCAGAAATTTGTGCTGGACTTCAACAGAGCATAACTCTGGGTAGCTTGACCCAATTAAGGTGTATGATACAGTTATGGAAAGATTTTCAAGTGATCTACAACTTCTTTGTAGACCTCCAGAGCCAAATCATATGCTAAATGGGTAGAAAGTTCAGAGGATGGTAAACTGTCCAGAACCAGGACAACAGCAAAAACCTCTCTGGACCTTTCTGTTTTTAAGCCATAACTTTCTGTAGAGAAACCCTTAAAAAGCCTATGATACACCATTGGATAGGTTATGAAATGTGCAACATTGTTGTACTTCAAAGTTTGTTCAGGTTCTTATTGTATTTACATATACAACTGTGATAAAATCAGCCACGTACGAAGGAGGTGCTGGCAAATTTTATCCAAGAATTCTGTCAACTTTGGAAAATCATAACTTTTAATCCGGAGACGATCTGGGGGCATATGAGTACTCGTTGGAAAGATACTGAAGTTAAATTTAACTTTGGTATTCAACTTGAGTTTTGAAAATGCTTTTAACTAGATCAAAATCTGGAGATAGTGCATAAGGGTCTGTCCTGTACAGATAGGCTGAATAGCTATGCCTACTAAGGAGTTGTGTAAACATGAATTTTGTTACTGCTTTCATAAAGTTTTGACAGAATCATGTTTTCATTACTCTCACATACTGCTGAGTCCTTGTTTAACTCATCTCAACTACATTTTGCACTATGGTTCGTACTCACTCTAGGAGTAGGGCCGGAAGTTCTCGTCGAGGTGGTGATGCTTCTATTCCACCATCGGAACCACCATCCACGGGATGGATGAATCTTATGACTCGAGTCGTCGAGTCTAACCAAGAGAACACTAGGATACTCCAAGAAGCAACACAAGAACACACACGCTTACTCCAAGCTTTGGTACAGCAAGGCGTACTCCAGAACACGCAACAAGTCGTTCCGTCTCGGGACGCTTATCTGGATTTCTTGGCAACTCAACCGCCAATTTTTACTGAAGCCACCGAACCTGTGGAAGCAGTTCAATGGCTTCGTGTAATGGAGTCAAAATTTGGAGTATTCAAGTGTGATGAATACCAGAAGACAAAGTTTGCCGCTCAGCAACTCCATGGAGCCGCCGGAAACTGGTGGGTGGATCATATTGCCACCATTCCGGAGGGCCATCAAGTGACATGGAGGGAGTTTTGTGAAGCCTTTCGTACTCATTACATACCACTAGGTATTGTCAAGGCAAAGCGGAAGGAATTTTTGGGCTTGAAGCAAGGGGACACGAGTGTCCTCGAGTATGTCAGAAGGTTTAACCTTTTGGCCCAATATGCTCCCGAATATGTGGCGAAAGAAGAGGCACGGTGTGACCTATTCTTCCATGGCCTGAGTGCCATATTACGGGAAAAGCTGGCCGTACACAATAAAACGGCAGTTACACCGACATGGTTGATGCGGCTTTCATTCAAGAGAAGCCGACACTTGAGTGGCAAGCCGAGAAGAGAAAGATGAGTGAGATCGAGCAGGCTAGCACAAGTTATGTGCCTCAGAAGTACCGTTTGGTGTATCAAAAGCCACCCGGTGGAAGATGGAGGCCACCTGTACGATCAACTCCTCAGAGGTTGATTGCTGGTCAAGTTCTACAACTTGCACCACCTCCACAGCCGCAGCATCAGACGGTGGTTTGTGCTCCATCGCTGCAGCCATGTGTACCTAGCAGTCCACTGCAAGTCAACGAAGAACCAGAGAGGCATCCGTGTTTGACTTGTGGGCGTACGGGCCATTATGCTAGGCAATGTCCGGAGGGAATTCGAGGCTACGGGTCATCATATTTACAACAATACGATCCGTACCTCAATCTGCAGATAAGAGGGCAGATAAGGGGCAATATTCACTATACTGTGATTGATGATGTTCCGGAAGGAGAAGCCGTTTTAGCAGGGATGTTTTCTCTGAATCAGCTACCGGTTTTAGTTCTCTTTGATTCCGGTGCCACACACAACTTCATTAGCCAATCTTTCGTGGCTCAACATCAGCTCCAAACAGTTTATACAAAGAGGCAATACCTCATATCTTCGCCCGGGGGCAGCAGTACCGCAAGCGAGGTTGTCTCCCGAGCACCTCTTTGTTTGGGGGGTAAAATATACCCTACGACCCTCATTATTCTTGAAGGTCTGAAGATCGACATCATTTTGGGGATGTCGTGGTTGAATTACCACAGAGCGGTTCTTAACATCAGCTCCAGGACCGTTGAGCTCAACTCCCCACAGCACGGTCTTCATATATTAATTCTGGGTGCCAGACGGCAGCAGATTGCAACAGTGAACCACACGGAAGCTGTCAAGATAGAGGACATTCCGGTGGTACGTGAGTATCCAGATGTATTTCCCGATGATTTACTGGGCATGCCGCCCGAACGAGACGTTGAGTTCAAGATTGAACTTATACCGGGAACAACACCGATATCACGAAGGCCGTACAAGATGGCACCCAATGAACTGGCAGAATTGAAGACACAACTGAATGACCTAATGAGTAAGGGCTTTATACGACCGAGTTCGTCACATTGGGGTTGTTCAGCGTTGTTTGTCAAAAAGAAGGACGAAACACTACGGCTTTGTGTTGATTATCATCCTTTGAACGCTGTTACCATCAAGAACAAGTATCCACTACCTCGCATTGATATGCTCTTCGATCAATTAGTGGGTGCGAAGGTATTTTCGAAGATGGATCTTCGGTCCGGATATCACCAGATTAAAATCCGGGCAGAAGACATTCCGAAGACGGCATTCTCAAAGAGATACGGGCTGTATGAGTATCTCGTTATGTCTTTTGGTTTGACCAACGCCCCGGCACACTTTATGTACCTGATGAATTCAATGTGCATGCCGGAGTTGGATAAATTCGTCGTTGTCTTCATCGACGATATCTTGGTGTACTCCAAGTCAGAGGAAGAACATGCTGAACATCTGCATATTGTGCTACAAAGATTGCGAGATCATCAGCTCTATGCAAAATTCAGCAAGTGTGAATTATGGATTAATCAAGTACCTTTTCTCAGACACATTATTTCAGCGGAGGGCATCGCTGTAGATCCAAGTAAGATTTCCAAGTACAGAAATGGGAGTCACCAAAGTCAGTACATGAAATCCGAAGCTTCCTCGGTTTAGCGGGTTACTACCGGAGGTTTATTCCGAGTTTCTCCAAGATTGCTAAACCGATGATGGAATTATTAAAGAAGGACACCATATTTATGTGGGGTGCTGCGTGTGAACAAGCTTTCAAGACTTTAGTGAAGCATCTCACAACAGCCCCAGTTCTTGCTCAGCCGGATATGACAAAGCCATTCGACGTTTATTGCGATGCATCTGGCATCTGTCTTGGTTGTGTGCTGATGCAAGAAAGACGAGTGGTCGCTTATGGATCTCGTCAACTCAGAACTCACGAGCAGCATTATCCAACTCATGATCTTGAGTTAGCTGCCGTGGTCCTTGCTTTGAAGATGTGGAGGCATTACTTGCTCGGAAATCTTGTACACCTCTACACCGACCACAAGAGCTTGAAGTACATCTTCACTCAGAAAGAATTGAACATGAGGCAACGAAGATGGCTAGATCTCATTAAAGACTATGAACTAGAGATTCATTATCATCCAGGAAAGGCGAATGTGGTCGCCGATGCGCTCAGTCGTAAGGCGCATATTCATCACCTGACTATGGCCGAAATGGATGATGAAGAACCAAGCCTCCGTGTCATCCCGTATGGAGCTCTCTATAATCTCGCTCTCATTCCTACCATCCGAGAGGAGATCATTGAAGCTCAACGGAAAGACAAGGGTATGTCTCACATACGGCGAAGGATAGACAACGGAGGAATGAAGTGCTTCCGGAAGGATGATGAGGGTACCTTGTGGTTTAACGACCGGATTGTAGTACCCTCGGATATGGGACTACGGAAGAAAATTTTGGATGAAGCTCATTTGTCCAAGTTTTCCATTCATCCGGGCAGTAATAAATCGTACCAAGACCTCCAGAAGAAGTTTTGGTGGACACGTATGAAACGTGAAGTTGCAAAGTACGTTTCAGAGTGTGATACGTGTCGAAGAATCAAGGCCGACCATATGAGGAAGTCAGGCCTGTTGCAGCCATTGCAAGTACCGGCATGGAAGTGGGAAGACTTGAGTATGGACTTCATCGTCGGGTTGCCGATGACCTCCCACAACCATGATTCAATTTGGGTAATCGTGGACCGGTTAACCAAATCAGCACATTTCATCCCTGTGCATACTAGGTACAACGCAAAGCAGTATGCGGAGCTGTACATAGCACGGATCTTGTGCTTACATGGAGTTCCCCGCACCATTGTGTCAGATAGAGGATCGCTGTTCGTAGCCCGTTTCTGGGAACAGCTACACGCCTCCTTGGGGACAAAGTTGATTAGAAGCTCTGCATATCACCCTCAAACCGATGGGCAAACTGAGAGGAGAATCAAATACTGGAAGATATGCTAAGGGCACGTGCCATCCACCACGGTAAGAGCTGGGATGATCACTTACCGCAGGCGGAGTTCTCGTACAATAACGGATATCAGACGAGCATCAAGATGGCACCATATGAAGCTCTATACGGCCGGAAGTGCCGTACACCATTGAATTGGTGCGAATCCGGTGAACGAGTAACGTTCGGGGTTGATCTTGTCAATGAAGCCGAAGAGAGTGTTCGGATAATACAAGAGAACCTCAAGGCTGCCCAATCTCGTCAAAAGAGCTACGCGGACCAGAGACGTCGACCGCTGCATTTCGAAGTCGGAGAGCACATGTATCTTCGTGTGTCTCCGATGAACGGGATTCATCGGTTCGGTGTCAAGGGGAAATTTGCTCCCCGATTCATCGGTCCGTTTACTATCACGGAGAAGTGCGGAACTGTAGCCTACCAGCTGGAACTACCGGCAAGCCTTGCCGGTATTCACGACATATTTCACGTGTACCAGCTGCGGAAGTGTCTCAAGTTTACCGCTGCCATCCGCACCGAAGACATCGACGAGTTGAAGCCGGATCTCACCTACGTCGAGCAACCTGTACAGATTATCGACGAAAAGACCCGGACCACCAGGAACCGGATTTTGAAATTTTACAAAGTCCTGTGGAGTAATCATACCCCGGAAGAGGCGACGTGGGAAACCGAAGATTACATCCACAAGAACTATCCGGAGCTTTTGTCATAAACTTTGTAATTACCTCCTCTCGTTTCTCTTTAGAATCTCGGGACGAGATTCCTTTTAAGGGGGGAGGAATGTAAAGGTCCCAAAAATGTGAATACAGAGAAACTCTTGTGTGCAACAGTTTTGTTTCATATGAGTGAAATTTGGGACTTGTTAAAACTTTTCCCCACATGTGATAACACACATGAGGGTTTTCGTCACACAAGTCAAATGTTTATTTTAGAACTTGGAACCCTAGAGGGGTCTAAAACGAAGATGGTAAGTTTCCATATGTGTGAGAAAACAAAAATCAGATTTGGAACAATTTGTTCAAATAAAAATTCAAATGAGAACAACACAATGGAATTCAAAACTGTTGTGCTGAAAATCTCATTTGTAGCAGTCAACTTTAAAATCAGATTTCATATTTGAATTCCTTGAGTCTAAATTAGGGGGTGTGCAAAGTTTCATGATTTATGAAAATAGTTTGCAACCCATTTTCCAAAATGGACTTTAAATGACAAAGAATTCAAATGCACATTTGAATTTGGATAAAACATGCCCAATTATCCAAATGCCTCAGATATTTAAACTCTCACAATTGAATTCCATCAATATTCAAATTGGGGAGATATTTTAGAAGAGATAAGGAGGGCTGACATGTGGGACCCACATGTCATTTGGAGCACTGAAATTGCAAAAGATCTCAGTCCACAGTCTCTGTTTTACTTACCTCCCACGCGAAGCAACGGCCGAAGCCGATCTCCCTCCGCTCGACACCGAGCGCAGCGGCAGCCAGTTCCTGCTGAATTCTTTCGCGCTGGAGAGCTGCTGGACGTCCGTAGCCACCGCCTCTCTCGATTCTTAACCGAAGCCACGGGCCGTTTCTTCTCTCCCTCGCACCGAAAGACAGAGAACGCAGCCGCCCGGCTTCGATCGCTCGGGAGCTCGGGCAATTCAAGTGAGCAGCGCCTCTGAGCAGCAAAACCACACCACAGAAACCTCCACGACCTCCTCGCGCCATCACTGAAGGAGTTCGTGCTCTCCACACCGAGTTCAACCAGTTTCCGCAGCGGCCGTCACACAACAGCGACGGGGTGCTCCCGTGGACAGCCTCCTCCAGAGCTTGTCACGACCAAGCGAGGCCACCCTGGGACGCGCAGGAGCTCCGTGCAGCTTCCACCCGAAGCACAAAGCCTGTCTTCGCCTCTGGTCGACGAATTTCGGAAATCTCCTCCGGCCGGTGAAAACTGACCCGCGGGTATGAATCCATGAAATTCTCGAGTTATATTCATTTAGATCTCTGCAAATTTCGCACATAGAACCTAGACTGGTGTAGCAACCTTTATTCTTCACAAAGCCTCGCATGAAACACACTGTGCACGATTCAATTTTAATTTTTACGACGGCGGCTATGGCGGGAAGGTGCGGGTGCACGGTGAACCCTAAGTTAGAGCCATCTCCGAGCCATTTCCTTTCCACGTCGATGATCCCTAGCATCCGCTGGTGCTCTAGACCTTGGAAACCGAAGCCTAGAAGGCTTAGGGCATCGGGGCGACGTCGCCGGACTTCGTCTGAACCGTTGCGCCGTCGCGGGCTAGTTTGGGGGCCCTGCCAGCTCAAGAAAACCCCATCAGCGTGTTCCTCGCGTTGAATTAGGGGCTGGCGGCGAGTTTCATCGACAGAGGTGGCCGGACGACTGATCCCGGAGCTTCTCTGGCGAGCCCGGCGGCGGGATCGCGCGGGAGAGGGAGATTGAAGAAGACATCGCCGGTCCCGCCTGTCAGCGACTCGGGGAAAGCGGGCTGGATACTCTGTGGTGTGGGATCAATTGTAACAGCGCGGGAATTAACCCTGTGGCCCCGTGTGGCGCGCTCCCGATGACTGACACGTGCCCCTTGGTCCCACAGTCAGGTTTAAACTTTTCCCGGATTTATTCAAATTCCAGATTTTTCCCCAAACTTTAGAAGAGCATAACTTTTGCTAGGAACCTCCACATTTAGTGATTCAAATTGGGTTAGATTCAGATTGACAAACTCTATCCAAATATGCAACCCAATTTGTACGAAAGTCTATATTTAATTCTGGAAAATTCTTTAAAGCTTTTCTGCAAAAGAATTTTATAGGGAGTTTGGTTTATCCAAAAATCCTCAAATTTGGCCAGAATATTCTTTAGGGTGTTATTAGACTCCTGTAAAAGTTTCAGCTCTTTTGGAGTTGAATTAATCAGGGTAATTCAGATTGTGAGTTCCTGTATTCAAATGAATACAGAAAACATTTTCAGAGAATTTCCAAAACTTGTAAATTCAGTTCTGGGAAATTCTTAGCTCCAAAAATCCTAGGAAAATTCATGTAGACTCTATGAACTATAATTGAAATTGTGGTTCACTGAGTTTGACATGAACATGAGTGTTACCTCAGAATTAATTCATCTTTGACTAAACAGTTAGAGAATTATTCTGAATAAACTACCCCATGAAAAGTGCTAAATTTTGGTCCAGAGGACTTTCTTGTGACCAGGAAGTCACATGAAAATTCCCAGATGCATTGGAGCTCTGGATCACCACTGTCATAGGTAACCTCTTAAGGTGATCAACACTTAAGTGGGAAAAGCACTTAATAATTGATCTTAGTGTTTAAGCCCAACCCAAACCACTAGCACCAGGGTCATTTTAAATTCTTAAACAGAGTTCCAGTTTTAAAACTGTCATATGCATGAGCAAAAGCTTTTCAATTAAATACATATGCATGATCATATCGTGTAGCATATACGTGAGGAAGGTGAGAAGGACTTGAAGTGAAGATCAAGGAGGGAGGAAAACAAGTGATCAAGCTTCAAGTGATCGTCACTAACTAATTGTAGCCTTAGTAACCTGCAAAACAGGCAAGCCCCGGTTTGCATTTAAACCGTTTTATAAAGCATTTTCATTTGTAGAGATCATAGCTTTGCATCGTTGATTGCATTACGTCTAGGTTATATTGAAAACCCACTTGCATGACCAGAAATACCTAAGAGAGAAAGGGTAGAATAGCAACTCCTCGAGTGGATTTGGCTACGCTAATGTTAGTAGGAAAGGTTCGGTAGAAGTCGAGTAGTTGGATTCTACTCGCGAGTTTAGGGCTGGTGTACTGGGAACGGGTCCAATTTAGAGAAGATGAGGAAAGTTCACACATAAGAAATGGAGACCGGGCAGGGAGGTTTAGATGCAGCAGGTTGCAGGCCGTGCGTGCATAGCCCTGCCTGTGTCGGTTAAGGCCCATCCGTGCTTGGCCCTGTTGGACAAGTTTGAGTTGTGTACCGGGCGCATACTGGCTATATGGGACCCAGCAAACCGATGTACCTTGGGAGATCCATAGTGGAACTTTTCCAACTGCCTTAGGCTTTCGGCGTCAGGGTAGCAGGAGGTACCTCACTTAAGAACATACCACTGCGGGTATGTACCTTGAGGGAGCTTGCGTACTCGGGGCAGTTGGACTGCGTCCAATGTGGAAGATCTTGGGAAAGGTGGCCGCGTACAACGTCAGTCGAGGTTGCTGCCGGCAACTCGGAGTACGGGTGTACGTGTCGTATAGTCCGGGCGTGTACTGATTCGAATCACCGTCGCTCGCGGTTATATGAGCATACTTGCCCACTGCGTCTTGACGTAGTAACAACTGGAATTGTTTGTCTTTGAACTTGATAAGGCTGTACTATTACTTGTATTGCAACCATGATTGAATTAGAGATAGGCTCATTAAAGTTTACTTTCACTTTGTGCAAGGAGCATCGCAACAAAGCGTTTCTTGTTTAATTGTGGAGTTGCTATGCTTTTCGGCTCAAGGTTTGCACAATGAGGCTTAAAATCTGAAAGTTAAGGATCGACTTTAGGCGAGTCCTTTATGCAAATCTAGCCAACCTAATTGCAACCGTCATACATGTAGAGTTTCTTGCTTAGGAGAGACGGGTCAGACTTGCTGAGCCTATGTGCTCATGCTTGCTATATAAGTGGTTTTGCAGGTTAACATCAATGCTGAAAAGAAGGTTGTCCGGTGAGACTCGGGGACTTCCGAGTCTTTTAACACAGGGAGAACCCAGCCGCTGCTGTTTTCTTCGTGTTGCTAGCGAGAGGAGTCTGCGGGCTGGACTTCATCTCGGGTGCTCTTAGTTATTCGACGTGAGTTGATATAGACTTCCGCTGTTGTTACTTGATGTAAAGTATTTACAAAGAAAAACTTGTAAGCTTCCGCTATTGTTTTATGTAATACATTGTTCCTCGTATGTGTGCTGTTGGGTGCCGCACAACATGGCACCACCCAATGCGATTCCCGGGCGAGTGGCCTGTCTCGGTTGACGGGTCCACCTCACGGAATCCGCTCATCCAGGATCACAGAGGGTGGTGCCGCACGATGCGACACCCGACAGCACACATCATAAGGACACATTGTATTACATAGAAAACCAACTGAAATGTACAAAGTCGTACAATACTCCAGTTACAAACTAGTGTTTATATTACACAGCGGAAACTAAATTTGTACAACTCACGCCCGTCTATCTAGCAAAAGTCGGTTGCCCAGCCCTAGGGCAACCCACACTAGCTGCACTCCTGAGCTCAGCGCGGCATGTACGGCTCCCACTCAGCCGTGGTCCCCGATGGAGGGTAGCCCTCGCCGGTGGACACGTAACCCGAGTCTGTGGGATGCTCCTCACCTGAAAAACACTTATAGCAGCAACCGTGAGCGCGATGGCTCAACAAGACTTAACCGACTCACCTAGGCATGAAACTCTACATGTAGTGTACAACGGACATGGGGTGGCAAGTAGCAGCAAATGGACACGCCTACAAGTTCATCCTTATTTCATCTTTTAGCCACAAGTTAACAGTTGATGAATAGGAAATTTAGTGAGCAATATTTGGTGGCACACATGTAGCAATACAATTATACATTTCAGCAGAATTGAATCATGACATTCCATAGTTTATCTACGTTACGATGCAGTGAAAAGCGGTACTCGTCACCGCGAGGGACGGCGAATCGACTCGATATACACCTGCAGGGATACCCAAAGAGCACGTCACGTACGCCCACCCGTGGAACTGCACAGCACGCTCACTCGATGTCGTACGGGACAACCTTTCACCCAACAGCCCAAACGTCGAACCGGTTGCACCGAAACGAGCAGGAGGTTCCCTACACGGAGCATCTCTCTATGCCCATTAACAGATTTCCACCTTGCTGCCCTCAGCCTACACCTATAAATCGGTGTGTTATGCCTCGACGCCTGGAGGTACAGGTTACATCGGTTTATCGGGGCCCATATATCCGATATGCCTTCGGTACGTTCAATACTTGTTCAGCAGGGCCGCACATGGATCGGTCCTCAATCGACACGGACAGGGCCGCGCACACAAGACATCCTCTTACTGCGCCCGAGCCCCTGCCTAGTCTCATTTTCATTACTAAAGTGATCTCACATCACTCGAGCCAATCCCGTGTGTCCCAAGCCTAAACTCGCGACTAGATTCCAACTACCCGACTTGTACCGAAGTTCTAGGAATCATTAAGCCTAGCCTGTCTACTCAATGTCTTAGACACTACCCTCACTCTTATAGAAAAATCTGGTTATGCATTTGGGATCTCAACCATCCTACACCTAATGCACATATATACACCTCACACTAAGTATGTAAACAAAGCAAAACTTTATAAATTTGGTTAATGCAAACCGGGGCTTGCCTTGTTACTGCTGGTCAGTGGTTAGGGCTTCGTCCAGAAGAAGGAAGTTGAGCACTTGCGGAGTTTCCTCGCCTTCAGCGACTACACGTCAATGATATACTATATGTCAATTCAAATGCAATGTTTAAAACTGAGTAAGTAATTACTATAACTCTAGCTAGCCCTCCTCTTTGGTTCTGAAACCTTTATGGTGACTTGGTAGGGTCGTAACCAGAGTATTGACCAAGTTTCATCTGAAACAAAGTTCATTTGGGCCTTGTACAAATAAAAGCCTATTTGGTCAATATTAGAACCTCTAAGGAATTCCAGGGGTTTTCATGGCTTCAACCATTACTTTCTGGAAACTAGAACTTGAGACAGTTCTAATGGAATTGGTTTCATGTCATTTGAAGAACTCTAGCTGAAGTTATGCCCTAAACAAGAATTTAGAAATCTGAAAAATGTTTCTGTACATTTTTCTATTTTCTCTGGGCAGTTCACTTAATCACACCATTAGTGTGACTAAATCAACTTGGATGGTTCTGAAAATTTTACTGTGACTCAGGGACTTTTCAATGAACCTCCCAGACAAATTTCAGAATTTTTAATAAAGTAATTCTCCAGATAAAATTCCTAAAAGTTTAAAATTTAGAGAATTAATTCTGGAAAACCATTAAGTTTCATGAGCTGAAATTTCTGTTATTGGAAAGTACTCAAAGAGATGAATCCAGCAAAATTTGTTTCCCTGGATTTGGACACTTCTAGCCAAAGTTATGAATTTCTAAAGTTTGGGCCGATCCCCGAATTATTTTCCTACAGAAAATCGACTCCCGCGCTAAACCGGAGGCTGACAGCGGGGCCCGCCCATTTAATTTAAACTAACCGTGCGCTCGTGTGCGCTTAACACAGCGGCTGACACGTGGGACCCACACCTTCGTCTAACTCCTGACGCAGCTGCCCCGAGCCGCCGGGCTCCGGCGAGGTCAGTGTTCCCGGCGACCTAGCTTGCCGGCGACGGTGAGACTTGCCGCCCCCACACAACTTTGGACGCTGAACACGTGGGACATCATGCCGCCGCTGGCTAACAATAGTAGCTCGCCGGCGACGAGTGCTATGTCTCTATGCAACATCGGCAACACGTTCCAGTCCTCCTGACCACCCGCTTCGTGTGCTAATCGCATCACCATGTTCAGGAAGACCTCGGGAAGCCCGGCATGACCTCGGTTGGGACCGAGACAGCCGGCGCACTGGACCTCACCGGCGACCCCCTCTTCCGCCGAGCTGTTCCATGGTGAACCTATGGTTCCGGCGGTGGTTTCTTTCCGGTTTTTGATTGAGGAGGGGCGCAAGAACCTCTAGATGCTATTTCTCAGCTCTGTTTGCCCTCCACACGCCGATCCTCCCGAATTGCTCCTAAACCTAATTGGGTCCCGAAATGAGCTCCCCACCCTAAACTGGGAAATTCTCTGCGCATGGTGGGCTCGAGGACAAGATAGCGCTCCGCTTTTCTATGGACGTCGAGGGCAGGGGACGATCGCAGCTCGGTGGGCACGGGACTGGAGCTCGGGACTCTAGAAGGCTGTTTACTGAAGTGCGCAAAAGAAGAGCTCGCCGGCCGAGTTCGTACCTTTTATAGCCAACCGAGGGCCGTGGAGGGTGCAACACCTGTTGAGCCACCTCCCGCACCGAAGCGGGAGCTGGCCAGCGCCGCTCGGTGGCCTTCAGCGCGAAGTCACCCCGTCCCCCTTCTCACTGCACGCATGGGAACCGAGTGGACTGAGTTCAGTCGGTTGCACTCCAGTGTGGCTGACAGGAGGGCCCCACAGGCTCCAAATTGTCCTACAAAATTAACTTCTTACTGCTCTTAATTTGTGTGATCCCCTTGCCCCTGCTAAATTGATCAAACAACATGTTTGGGTCTCTTAATTTGAATAATTCAAATTGACATTGGGTTTGAAGGAATTTGAGTATATGTGAGGCTGAAATTCAAATTCAGTTTGAATTTGCTCAAATTAGCTCCTGCCAAGCTGAACTCAATTGAGGATGAAAATTGGTGGAATAACTCAGAAAAATGTGCTAAGTTTAAATATGAAGCCAACTTTTGAATTCAAGTAATGAAAGTTGCTGCAATTTGAATTTTTCATTCAAATTGGCCCCTTTTTTTAATGCCTCCAAAAGTGCCTCAAAAAGTATTGGATTTGCATGAAATTTGTCCTGAGCCTTCCCAAGAATATATAAGGTCTAGGGGTGAGCTCAACCTTTCATGTTTATGTGTAGAAGTCCTACTTTTTGAAAGTTAGGGCTTCTCCCCTCTAATCACCCTTTTGATGGTGGTTACTTGCTCTTCACAAGAGTTCATGAGATATCCATCACAAGAGCGGTGTTGTTGTGAGGTAATGAATAATTTTTTTTGCAAGTCACATTCTTGGGCTTTTACATCCCTCCCCCATTAAAAGAATCTCGTCCTGAGATTACAAAAGAAGAGGCAGCGATGTAATAGAAACTCACCCATGCTGAGATGCCATGAACTCCGGGTAGTTTGAGCGAAGAAATTCCTCTATCTCCCACGTCGCTTCTTCGGCGGTGTGGTTACTGCAGAGTATCTTGTAGAACCACAACGTTCGGCTACGTGTGGTCCGAGCCTTCTCATCAATAATTGCCACCGGATATTCGTCATACGTCAAATCCGGTTGCAGTTCGCCGATGTCTTTAGTGGGAACAGCAGCCGTATGCTTCAGACATTTTCGCAGTTATGAAGCATGAAAAAAGTCGTGAACACCAGCAAGAGATGCCGGCAGTTCCAGTCTATACGCCACTGGTCCACACTTCTTGGTGATGGCATAGGGTCCAATGAATCGGGGAGCGAGTTTCCCCTTCACGCTGAACCGGTGCACGCCTTTCATCGGAGATACACGGAGGTACACGTGCTCCCTGACGTCAAAGTGCAGTGGTCTATGACTCTTATCAGCGTAGCTTTTCTGCCGGGATTGAGCGGCCTCCAAGTTGGCTTGAATCATCCAAACGTGCTCTTCGGCGTCGTTCACCACATCAACCCCGAACGTGACCCTCTCACCGGACTCACACCAGTTTAGTGGGGTGCGGCATTTACGATCATAGAGAGCCTCATAGGGTGCCATCTTGATACTCGCTTGATAGCCGTTATGGTACGAGAATTCCGCCAGTGGTAGATGATCATCCCAGTTCCTACCGTGGTGGATGGCACATGCTCTCAACATGTCTTCCAGTACTTGGTTCACCCTCTCTGTTTGGCCATCTGTCTGAGGATGATAGGCGGAGCTTCTAATCAGCTTAGTACCCAATGCAGCGTGCAACTGCTCCCAAAAACGAGACACGAATAATGCACCTCGATCTGAGACTATGGTCTTGAGTACCCCATATAAGCATAGGATTCTCGCTATGTACAGCTCCACATACTTGCCGGCATTGTAACGTGTATGCACAGGAATGAAGTGAGCCGACTTGGTTAATCGGTCAACGATTACCCAAATGGAATCATGCTTGTTGGAAGTCAGGGGTAATCCCACAATGAAATCCACGCTCACATCTTCCCATTTCCATGCCAGGATTTTCAGGGGTTGCAGCAGCCCTGATTTCCTCATATGATCAGCTTTCACTCGCCTACACATATCACATTCGGATACGTACTTAGCCACTTCCCACTTCATCCGTGTCCACCAAAATTTCTTTTTTAAACCTTGGTACATTTTGTTGCTGCCCGGATGAATGGAGTATTTAGACAAGTGAGCTTCATCAAGAATTTTCTTCCTCAGCTGCATGTTTTGGGGTACGACTATGCGGTCATTGAACCACAGCGTCCCCTCATCATCCTTCCGGAAAAATTTGATTTACCCGTTGTCTACTCATCTCCGGAGATGTGCCGTGCCCTTGTCAATCTTCTGAGATGCAATGATGTCCTCTCTAATGGTAGGGATGAGAGCAAGGTTGTAGAGTCATCCGTAGGGAACAAAGTATAGACTTGGCTCTTCCTCCTCCACCGGTGTAATGGTGAGGTTATGGACATGTGACTTCTGACTCAGCGCGTCGGCAACCACATTCGCCTTGCTGGGGTGGTAATGAATCTCAATCTCATAATCTTTGATTAGTTCTAACCACCTCCTTTGCCTCATATTCAGCTCCTTCTGGGTGAAAATATACTTCAGGCTCTTGTGGTCGGTGTAGAGGTGCACCAAATTCCACAGGAGATAGTGCCTCCACATCCTCAACGCCAAAACCACAGCAGCAAGCTCAAGATCATGAGTTGAGTAATGCTGCTCGTGGTTTCGAAGTTGGCATGAGCCTTATGCAACCACACGTCCTTCCTGCATCAACACGCAGCCGAGTCCGATGCCGGACGCATCACAATATATGTCGAAGGGCTTAGATGTATCCGGTTGAGCGAAAACCGGGACTGTTGTGAGATGCTTCACTAGTGCTTGGAACGCTCCTTCACATGCTGAGTCCCAAACATACTTTGTTCCCTTTTTCAACAGTTCTGTCATCGGCTTAGCAAGCTTAGAGAAGCTTGGAATGAATCTCTGGTAATATCCCGCTAAACCGAGGAAGCTTCAGACTTCATGGACAGAAGTGGCGGCTTTCAATTTCAGCACTTTCTCAATTTTGCTCGGGTCAACTGCAATGCCTTCCGCTGAGATGATATGTCCCAAAAATGGCACTTGGCTAATCCAAAACTCACATTTGCTGAACTTGGCGTGGACCTTGTGGTCCCATAATCATTGAAGAACGATCCTCAAGTGTTCGGCGTGTTCTACTTCTGTCTTGGAGTAAACCAAGATATCATCAATGAACACCACAACGAACTTGTCCAGCTCTGGCACGAACACCGAGTTCATGAGATACATGAAATGTGCTGGAGCATTGGTGAGACCAAAAGACATGAAGAGATATTCATATAAGCCATATCTCGTCGAGAAGGTCGTCTTCGGAATATCCTCCGCCCGGACTTTTATTTGATGATATCCAGAGCAAAGGTTCATCTTGGAGAACACACTTGCGCCCACAAGCTGATCAAACAGGATGTCAATGCGGGGCAGTGGGTATTTGTTTTTGATGGTGACGGTGTTGAGCGGCCGGTAATCCACACACAGCCTCAAGGTTTCATCTTTCTTCTTTACGAATAGCGCCGAGCATCCCCAAGGCGAGGAACATGGCCTAATGAAATCCTTGCTCAACAGATCATTGAGTTTTCTTTCAATTCAGCCAGCTCTTCGGAGCCATTTTGTATGGTCTCCGTGAGATAGGAGTAGTCCCTGGTGCAAGCTCAATCTTGAACTCGACATCCCGCTCAGGAGGCATGCCCGTAAGATCTTCTGAAAACACGTTGGGATATTCCCGGACTACGGGGATGTCCTCTAACTTGGAAGCTTCAGAAGTATAGGCGGCTGAAACTTCCCGTACTGGATTGTCTAATATGAGGGACTGGGGACGGTGTAATGGGGAGTTGAGGTGAACCGTCCGTGATAATGTTTCTAGGATCGCGCCATGGTAGCTTAGCCATGACATCCCTAAGATTGCATCAATCTTCTGCCCCTCAAGATTAATCATAGTGGTGGGATATATCTTCCCACCTAAGCACAGTGGTGCTTTCAGAATCATCATAGTAGCTGAAATCTTTCCTCCCGGTGAGCAGACCATATAAGAACACTTGGTTGGAAAGACTTCCAGTTGATGCTTAACCACATATGATGCACTTATGAAGTTGTTGGTTGCACCCGAATCAAATAATATAATGATTGCTTGATTGTTGAGAGTGAACGTACCTGCCAGCACATTGTCTCCCTCTAGGGCGTCCTCATTGTCAAGGTTGCAAACGCCCCCAGTCCGCTGACCAGCCTTCTTGACTGGGGGTCGGCCTCGAGCACCGCCCGGGAACTGGGCTTGCCCGCTGCTCTGCTGCCCCTGGGGACAGTCCTTTGAGAAATGGCCCGCCTGGCCACACGTAAAGCATGTGTAGCGAGGCAGTCCTCCGCTGATCGGCGGACGGAAACCCGGGGCGCGTTGTGGCGGTGGAAATGCCCAGGGTACCATCTGCTGCTGCTGTTGTGGTCGCGGTGGTGGCATCGACGGTCGGAACGAGGGTGGCTGAAAAGAACGACCCCGAACTGCTGAGGTCGTGCCGGTGGATGCCACTGCTGACCGGATGGTGTCTGATACACCATGCGGTATTTCTGGCGAGCTCCACCCCCACTGATGGGTGGAGTGCTGCGCTTTCGCTGCTCAGCCACCTATTCGCGCTGAGCGTCTTCTTGCATGATCGCGGCATTAACAAGATCGTTAAAGGTGCCGCGATTGCATTGGACGAGATGCGTCTTCATCTCGGGGTGTAACCCCCGATAGAAGTGCTCCCGCTTCTTTTCCTCGGTGGAGACGTAATCTGACGCATACTGCGCCAGATGGTTGAAGGCACGGGAGTATTCGTGGGCACTCCTCCTGCCCTGCTTCAGCTCCAAGAACTCTTGGAACTTCCGCTTCATTATCCCAGGAGGGATATGGTAGGCGTGGAACGCCTCCCGAAATTCTTCCCACTCCACGGCATGGCCAGCCGGCAGTGAGGCGACATAATTCGCCCACCACGCACCAGCGGCACCGTGAATCTGTTGCGCCGCGAACAGAGTCTTTTGCCGCTCTGTACATTGGAGCAGCCTGAACTTGGACTCAATTGTCCGCAGCCAGTTGTCGGCCTCCAGGGGTTCTGCTGCTTCTGTGAACACCGGAGGGTGCCTACTCATGAAATCCGAGTACGTCACAAAATGGGGCTCACTAGGCCCCCTCTCTCGACGCCCCCCCTCCGCCTGGGACGTATTCTGCACGATCGTGCGGAGCTGGTCGGTCTGCTCCTCACGACCACCCACCAGTGCCGCAATCACATCCGCTAGCGTAAGCGGAGGTGGCGGTGGTGGTTGTTACTGTGGGGTGCTGTCGTAGGCAGGTGGCTGGGAGTCATCACCCCCGCTGGCTAGAGCCACCAAACTCATGCGTGGTCCGAGTGCGAACCATCTGCAACCATACAACAATAAACATCAGTCCCGCAACATACTTCATGCAGTCCAATAAAAATAGGCGTAAAAATAATGACAGTAAAACATGCGATACATCTCGTATACAGATAATGTAATAACTTTGCACAAGCTACACCATTACAAGACCAAATAGAAGCTAGTTAAATCCAATTTGATGGACTCCCTCTTTGGAAGTTCATCTCAACTAGGTTTGGTCACTACGAGACGTTAATATCGCTTTGCCATCACGTATACTACCCTTTTATCTTCAATACGGCACAAACATGGTATCTAGCAAAAGAAACTTGAGTAAGACATATACTCAAATATTTCACTAGCTTAAGATAACCACTCATGAGTATTTTCTACCCAATTGGAAGTACTCGAACCCCTTGGGGTACAACAATTTCTCAAATGAGTTCAACTGTCATCTCTCTCCCAGAATGACCAAATTCTACATATTCCATATTTTGATCTGGTGCTGGGCATTTTCATGACTCAAGCTGAATACCAAAGTTAGAGTTAACTTCAGCATCTTTCCAACGAGTATTTATTTGCCCTCAGATCAGCTTTGGTTTAAAAGTTATCGTAATTAAAAGTCAACAGAATTTCTGGGAGAATCTCAACAGCCCTCATTTGGAAGTGGCTGTTTTCAACTCTAATTTCCACTGAGTTCTGTGCTGAAATTTCAGAAACTTTGAATTACAAAGATGTAACACATCTTCTACCCTTCCCCAAAGATGTATCATATGATAATTTTAGATTTTTCCTACAGGAAGTTGTGCATGAAAAACAGAACAGTCCAGAGAGTGTTTCAAATCTGTCCTGGTTCTGGACAATTTACAAGCCGCTGGAATTTCAGCCAGATTAAGGTGTGATTCAGCCCTGGAAGTCTACAACAAAGTTGTAGAGCACATAAATACCTTTCCAGAACTATATCCCACACCCCCATTGGCTAAATAATCTGTGAGTTATGCCCTGTCAAAGTTCAGCAAACTTGCTGCCCAAAACTGAGCACTCTGTTTTTCAATCCCTTGGATCTACACTGATCCATTATTGAATTTTTTTCTACCCAACCAGGGTCTTAAATGTTGAAACTTGGCGATTTTAGTTCTTTGTTATCATTATCTTTCATGCACATGCCTATGATATGTCGGTTCTACGTTCCTCACAAAAAGAAAATCCTAACCGGATTATACTGGCATATACGTCTCAATTGTGGCACTAAACGGTCTCTCTCACACGTATACTACACGGCATACATACGTGGTTAGTACCTGCAGAAAAACACCCAATAATGATGCACTCAAATGTTATTTTCATTTCAGGCAGGTCCATATTTGAAAGTAAATACAAACGCCCGTAGCATTGCCATACGGTCGTCCTTGAGTTAAGCCACGTCTCAAGGTACGTGATCGTGTTTTAACACCACACGACAAGGAACCCGAATAGAGTGCGAACGGGTCGTCACGGTTGGGAATTTTATCACCCCAACAGATACCACCTACTGCCCTGCAGGGCACGCCGATGGCAAGCGCTACATATGTCCTCCTGGGCTATTTCCAGACGAACACACTTTCGCGTTACTGACCACGCGATGGAGTCTCCACTTACTTGCCTAATGCACGCTATGGATCAGCATTTCATATGAACTCAGGAACATGAAGAGTCCAAGAGTTTCATATGGACGTCTCACACCAAGCTGTGAGACCTATCCCTGAACCACATTCCTCGTCAGGGGAGCTAACCGAAATTGAACCGCTTTCGGTGGCGTGCCTTACCATTCTTACCTGAGCGTAGATGCGTCATGACAGAATTAAAATTCAGAATTATAACACATATGTTAGTCTTGCCACTTTAAGTAACTATGCTAATATAGTCCTTACTAGGGAAAACTAGCGAATCCTCACCATAAGCCTAAGTTTTCCCGTAATACAGTCCTTAACTATTGTGCTATCCCCATTGCGGCTCTGATACCAGCCTGTGGCGGACCGGAATCCGCTCATCCAGGATCACAGAGGGTGGTGCCGCACGATGCGACACCTGACAGCACACATCATAAGGACACATTGTATTACATAAAAAACCAACTGAAATGTACAAAGTCGTACAATATTCCAGTTACAAACTAGTGTTTATATTTTACAGCGGAAACTAAATTTGTACAATTCACGCCCGTCTATCTAGCAAAAGTCGGTTGCCCAGCCCTAGGGCAACCCACAATAGCTGCACTCCTCAGCTCACTGCGGCGTGTACGGCTCCCACTCAGCCGTGGTCCCCAACGGAGGGTAGCCCTCGCCGGTGGACTCGTAACCCGAGTCCGTGGGATGCTCCTCACCTGAAAAACACTTATAGCAGCAACCATGAGCACGATGGCTCAACAAGACTTAACCGACTCACCTAGGCATGAAACTCTACATGTAGTGTACAACGGACATGGGGTGGTAAGTAGCAGCAAATGGACATGCCTACAAGTTCATCCTTATTTCATCTTTTAGCCACAAGTTAACAGTTCATGAACAGGAAATTTAGTGAGCAATATTTGGTGGCACACATGTAGCAATACAATCATACATATCAGCAGAATTGAATCATGACATTCCATAGTTTATCTATGTTACGACACAGTTAACAAGCGGTACTCGTCACCGCGAGGGACGGCGAATCGACTCGATATACACCTGCAGGGATACCCAAAGAGCACGTCACGTACGCCCACCCGTGGAGCTGCACAACACGCTCACTCGAAGTCGTACGGGACAAACTTTCACCCAACAGCCCAAACGTCGAACCGGTCACACCGAAACGAGCAGGAGGTTCCCTACACGGAGCATCTCTCTATGCCCGTTAGCAGATTTCCACCTTGCTGCCCTCAGCCTACAACTATAAATCGGTGCGTTATGCCTCGACGCCCGGAGGTATAGGTTACATCGGTTTATCGGGGCCCATATATCTGATATGCCGTCGGTACGTTCAATACTTGTTCAGCAGGGCCGCACACGGATCGGTCCTCAATCGACACGGACAGGGCCGCGCACACAAGACTTCCACTTGCTGCGCCCTAGCCCGTGCCTAGTCTCATTTTCATTACTAAAGTGATCTCACATCACTCGAACCAATCCCGTGCGTCCCAAGCCTAAACTCGCGACTAGATTCGAACTACTGACTTGTACCGAAGTTCTAGGAATCATTAAGCGTAGCCTGTCTACTCGAGGTGTTAGACGCTACCCTCACTCTTATAGAAAAATATGGTTATGCATTTGGGGTCTCAACCATCCTACACCTAGTGCACATATATACACCTCACACTAAGTATGTAAACAAAGAAAAACTTTATAAATTTGGTTAATGCGAAACAGGGCTTGCCTTGTTGCTGATGGTCGTGGTTAGGGCTTCATCCGGAAGAAGGAAGTCGAGCACTTCCGGAGTTTCTCGCCCTCAGCGACTACAAGTCAACGATATACTATATGTCAATTCAAATGCAATGTTTAAAACTGAATAAGTAATTACTATAACCCTAGCTAGCCCTCCCCTTTGGTTCTGAAACCTTTATGGTGGCTTGGTAGGGTCCTAACCAGTCTTGACCAAGTTTCATCTGAAACAAAGTTCATTTGAGCCTTGTAGAAATAAAAGCCTATTTGGTCAATATTAGAACCTCTAAGGAATTCCAGGTGTTTTCATGGCTTCAACCATTACTTTATGGAAACTAGAACTTGAGATGGTTCTAATGGAATTGGTTTCATGTCATTTGAAGAACTCTAGCTGAAGTTATGCCCTAAACAAGAATTTAGAAAATCTGAAAAATGTTTCTGTACATTTTTCTATTTTCTCTGGGCAGTTCACTTAATCACACCATTAGGCTGACTAAATCAACTTGGATGGTTCTGAAAATTTTACTGTGACTCAAGGGTTTTCCAATGAACCCCTCAGACAAATTTCAGAATTTTTCATAAAGTAATTCTCCAGATAAAATTCCTAACAGTTTAAAATTTAAGGAATTAATTCTGGAAAACCATTAAGTTTCATGAGCTGAAATTTTTGTTGCTGGAAAGTACACGAAGATATGATCCAGCAAAATTTGTTTCCCTGGATTTGGACACTTCTAGCCAAAGTTATGAATTTCTAAAGTTTGGGCCGATCCCTGAATTATTTTCCTACAGAAAATCGCCTCCCGCGCTAAACCGGAGGCTGACAGCGGGGCCCGCCCTTTAATTTAAACTAACTGCACGCTCGCGCGCGCTTAACACAGCGGCTGACACATGGGACCCACACCTTCATCTACCTCCCGACGCTGCCACCCCGAGCCGTCGGGCTCCGGCGAGGTCAGCGTTCCCAGCGACCTAGCTCACCGGCGACGGTAAGACTTGACGCCCCCACACATCTTTGGACGCTGAACACGTGGGACATCATGCCGCCGCCGGCTAACCGCCGTAGCTCGCTGGCGACGAGCGCTATGTCTCTGTGCAACATCGGCAACACGTTCCCGTCCTCCAGACCACCCCCTTCGCGTGCTAATCGCGTCACCATGTTCAGGGAGACCTCGGAAGCCCGGCATGACCTCGGTTGGGACCGAGACAGCCGGCGCACCGGACCTCACCGGCGACCCCCTCTTCCACCGAGCTGTTCCATGGTGAACCTATGGTTCCGGCGGTGGTTTCTTTCCGGTTTTTGATCGAGGAGGGGCGCAAGAACCTCTAAATGCTATTTCTCAGCTCTGTTTGCCCTCCCACACGCCGATCCTCCTAAATTTCTCCTAAACCTAATCGGGTCCCGAAATGAGCTCCCCACTCTAAACTGGGAAATTCTCTGCGCACAAAGGTCGAACCTTGGAATGGTTTTCACGGTGGGCTCGAGGACAAGCTAGCGCTCCGCTTTTCAATGGACGTCGAGGGCAGAGGATGATCACTGCTTGGTGGGCACTGGACTGGAGCTCGGGCGGCTAGGCGGCTGTTTACTGAAGTGCACAAAAGAAGATCTCGCCGGCCGAGTTCATGCCTTTTATAGCCAACCGAGGGCAGTGGAGGGCGGAACACCTGTTGAGCCACCTCCCCCACCGAAGCAGGAGCTGGCCGGCGCCGCTCGGTGGACTTCAGCGCGATGTCACCCCGCCCCCCTTCTCACTGCACGTGTGGGAACCGAGTGGACTGAGTTCAGTCGGTTGCACTTCAGTGTGGCTGACAGGAGGGCCCCACAAGCTCCACATTGTCCTACAAAATTAACTTCTTACTGCTCTTATTTTGTGTGACCCCCTTGCCCCTGGTATATTGATCAAACAACATGTTTGGGTCTCTGAATTTGAATAATTCAAATTGACATTGGGTTTGAAGGAATTTGAGTATATGTGAGGCTGAAATTCGAATTCAGTTTGAATTTTCTCAAATTAACTCCTGCCAAGCTGAACTCAATTGAGGATGAAAATTGGTGGAATAACTCAGAAAAATATGCTTAGTTTAAATATGAAGCCAACTTGAAAGTTGCTGCAATTTGAATTTTTCATTCACATTGGCCCCTTTTTCAAATGCCTCCAAAAGTGCCTGAAAAAGTATTGGATTTGCATGGAATTTGGCCTGAGCCTTCCCAAGAATATATAAGGTCTAGGGGTGAGCTCAACCTTTCATGTTTATGTGTAGAAGTCCTACTTTTTGAAAGTTAGGGCTTCTCACCTCTAATCACCCTTTTGATGGTGGTTACTTGCTCTTCACAAGAGTTCATGCGATATCCATCACAAGAGCGGTGGTGTTGTGAGGTAATGAACAAATTTTTTTGCAAGTCCCTTTCTTTGGCTTTTACAGCACACGCGACAGGACAGTCACGAAGCCGGGCCATCATCACCACCCATCGCATCCTGCTCGGCGCAGGTGTACAGGGACAGAAAGTAGAAGTAGGCCATAGACTAGACGGGAGCAGGTGTAGTAATTGATCTTGTACTGCTTTGTGCCTCCTTGGGCGCTGGCACAAGATGTAAGCCCCCGCCCCTTTTATGAGGAGTTGGTAGGTAGGTATAGGCGTCCGGGATATAAAGGGGGAGGATCGGAACCTTCCCTTGCACGACGAACGCAGCTCACGCATATGCTCGACACTAATTTTTTCTCTTCGCTCTCGCACATGGGGGGAGCCTCGGTTGTAACCATGGTTCCTTGAACCACCTGAGCTAATACAAGGCTGAAGAACACACCAGACTAGACTTAGGACACATTATCCAAACTAGTATCAATCTTTATCTTTGTTAGGTAGCCATCCAGAAATAAACCGTAAAGCATTCGATTAGTAGCCGGTGGTAAAAACACCTACAGCTGGCGCGCCAGGAAGGGGGCCGCTTCACATTTTTGTTTTTTCCGTGATGGCTTTCGTGAGCTGAGCTTTCGCACTGGCGAGAAGCTCCGTTTCGGCAGCCTCGAGTTTCATCGCCCCCGACAACAGAGTCGAGGCCGACATTGTGACGGACCGATATCCGTATATTCCAGGATCACAGAGGGTGGTGCAGCAACATGCGACACCTGACAGCACACGATAAGGAAACATAGTATTACATTAAAACATGCTGAATTTGTGCAAAAGTAGTACAAACCTTCAGTTTACCTCTATTTACAGAGTCTACCGAAGCGGAAAGTATTTGTACAACTCACGCCAACACCTAACTAGCAAAAGTTGGTTGTCCGGCCCTACGGACAACCCACACTAGCTGGCACTCAGCATCACCACGGCGTGTACGGCTCCCGCACAGCCGTAGTCCCCGACAGAGGGTAGCCCTCGCCGGTGGACTCGTATTCTGAATCTGTGGGGTACTCCTCACCTGCAAACACTCATAGCAGCAACCTTGAGCACGATGGCTCAGAAAGTTTTAACCGACTCTCCTACACATGAAATGCTACATGCAAGTCATACTCGAATATAGGATGAAAGTTTACAGCAAAAGGACATGCCTACAAGTTCATCCTTATTTCATATTTTAGCCACAAGTTAACGGCTCATGAGTCTGAAATTTAGTGAGCAATATTTAGTGGCACACATGTAGCAATACAAGTTATACATATCAGAAATATTGAATCACAGCATTCCATATGTTAACCTATGTCATGACTCAGTGACCAAGTGGTACTCATATACACCTGCAGGGATACCAGAATAGCATGTCACGTACGCCCATTCCCGGAGCTGCACAGCACACTCACTCGATGTCGTACGGAACAACCTTTCACCAAACAGCCGAAACGTCGAACCGGTCGCACCCAAACGGACAGGAGGTTCCCTACATGGAGCATCTCTCATGTCCGTTACCGGATTTCCACCTTGCTGCCCTCAACCTACACCTATAAATCGGTGGGTTATGCCTCGACGCCCATAGGTATAGGTTACATCAGTTTATCGGACCCCATATATTAGATATGCCTTCGGTATATTCAAACTTGATCAGCATGGGCCGCACACGGATTGGTCCTCAATCAACACGGACAGGGCTATGCACACAAGACTTCCTATTGCTGCGTTCTAGCACCTGCCTAGTCTCATTTTTCTTGCTAAAGTTGTCTCACATCTCGACCCAATCCCGTGTGTAACAAACCCTATACTCGCGAGTAGATTCCAACTACTCGACTTGTACCGAAGTCTATAAACATTAAGCAAAGCATGATCTACTCGAGGACTTAGACACTACCCTCACTCTCTTTAGGAGATTCTGGTTATGCAATTAGAGTTTCAATCATCCTACACGTAATGCACATTCATACTTCAAACTAAGTGAATAAAAAGCAAAATATTGATAAAACTTGTTAAATGCAAACCGTGGCTTGCCATGTTGCTGCTGGTTAGGAGTTAGGGTCTCCTCCGGAGGTATGAAGTCCAGTATCTCCGAAGTCTCCTCGCGTTCAGCGACTACACGTAATCAATTTAACAATATGTCAATTTAAATGCAAATATGTTAAATTTAGCATATAAAGACTATAACTCTAGCTATACATTTCATTTGGCTCTGAAATGTTTATTGTGGCTTGGTAAAAACCTAACCATAGACTTGACCCAATGTCATTTGAATCAAAGCTCATTTGAGCTCTGCATAAATAAAAGTCTAAATGGAAATTACTAGAGCTTCTAATGATTTCCACGGATCGTCATGGATCAAACCAGAACTTTCTGGAAACTAGAGTTTGAGATGGTTCTAATGGAGTTGGTTTCATGTAATTTAATGAATCCTAGAGAAAGATATGCTCTAATAAAGATTTGAGAAAAATTTGAAAAATGTTTCTGTACATTTTTCTATTTTCTCAGGGCAGTTCATTTAACCACACCATTAGGGGGACTAAATAATATTGGATGGATCTGAAATTTTTCATGTGACTCAAGGATTTTCAAATGAACATGCTAGCTAAATTTCAGAATTTTCCATAAATGCATTCTCAAGATAAAATTCCCAACAGTTTAAATTTTAGGGAATTAATTCTGGGAAAATAATATGTTTTGTGAACTGAAACTTATTTTTCTGGATAGTACTCGGAGAGCTGAATCCAACATAATTTGGTTCACTCAATTTGGACCATCCTAGCAAAGTTATGGGCATTTGAAGTTGAACAAAAACTGGAAATTTGGAGAAAAGTTTAAAACCCTGCGCACGGGCCCCACCACTCGACTTTCTTCTTCCTCGCGCACGGCAGAGCTCGGGTGGTGGCGCTCTTTTGTGAGGTCCACCGGAAGTAACTTCCTGGCCTCATGTAGAGCTAAATCTCACCGCTTCTCACTTTATGAACACGGGAAATTCATCCACGGAGTTTGCCGAGGCCACTGGCCACCGAAAACCCGTCGGCGACGAGCGGCGGCGGAACCACTTCAGCAACGTTGAACTCACTCCACAAGTGCTCACAAGCTTCGATTCTTCTTACTAAAGCACCGTGGTGGAATCCCTAATCGTCTTCATGCGCTCAA
Organism: Neostapfia colusana; assembly: GCA_030760725.1. NCBI lineage: Eukaryota > Viridiplantae > Streptophyta > Magnoliopsida > Poales > Poaceae > Neostapfia > Neostapfia colusana. The sequence continues at coordinate 52,228,690 of JASWHV010000011.1, forward strand.
ATCAGCTCCAAATGGGCTGCAATCTTGAGCTCATCGGCGACCTAGGGCAACAACCTGCAGCGGCTCAAAATTCTCGAAGAACAGCACCTATACTCAACGGTTTTTGATGATTTTTGATCCTATATGGGTGTGCGAAGGTCTAGAACACGTGTGTAGCTTGGCCTAAGCTTCGGTGGATTGATTACTACGATTTTTTGATTTTTGGGCGGCTCGGTTCTATGGACGCCGAAAAGGTAAACCACAAAATTCTCTACTGGTTGTGCATGAGAGGAAGGGAGGTCTGTACCGTCGTGTCAAGCAACTTAGGGCAGTCGTTTTTGGTGTATGGTGTCGGCCACGAGAATGCTTGTAGCACTCAGGCACCGGGAGCCGAAAACAACCGAGCGGCGGTGAAGTTTTTTCGGGGCTGTGCGAGGAAGAGGTGAGCGACAAGGGAAAAACGTTCACAGGGCAGAGCACGTCACTTCTAACTTTTGGCCCCCGGAACACCCGAGCAGGAGGTGGCACTTCCACAGCTTCTCGGTATCATGCTGCAGCCCGTGCTGGCAAGCTCCCGGTGAAAAACAGAGGCAGTTCCTGGGCTGTGCAGCTGACAACTTGGGTCCACTTCTCCCCTCTAATATTTTTCATTATTTCATTGATATTTTCTGAGCTACTCACACTTGAATGGTAGAATTCATCACCAAGTCATTAGTTGAATTTGAACTCCTCAAATTTGAGCTGGGTTAGCTAAATTTGAATCACACTTGAATTTGAAATTCAAATTCAGTTTTGAATTAATCCAAATATAGCTCACGACAAGGTGAACTCCAATGAGGATGAAAATTGGTGGACTAACTTAAAAAAATGTGTTGAGTTTGAATATGAAGTCAACTATTGAATCCAAGTGATGAAAGTAACTGAAATTTGAATTTGTATTCAAATTAGCCCTTTTCACAGAAGTATCCAAAAGTGCCCCAAAAGGATTTGAACTCGCATGAAACTTGGCATGAGCAGTCCTAATAATGTTTAGGGCCTAATGGTGTGCTCAGCCTCTCATGTTTATATGTGTGAGGTCCGACTTTTGGATTTGTGAGTTCTTCCTCTAATTATCCTGTTGATGGTGATTGTTAGACTATGTAACTAGGGGGATAACCAGGGTCAGTTTAGTCTTTTGGATGGGATTAGGATTAGGGGCTTAATAGTCTTTTCCCCCACCTAATCCCTCTATATATTGTACCCTTGACCCCTCGGATTAATACACACAAATCATTCTCCCTCTAATATGGTATCATTAGCTAGGTAATTAGGATTAGCTAACCCTAACTTAATGGCTGCACCGCAGCCACAGCCCTGGGCTGCCGCCGCCGCCGGCTCACCCAACAACGCCGCCTGGCCCGCCGCAGCTGCCCCTTGGGCTGCCGCCACCGCCACCCCTTGGGCCGTTGCCACCCTTGGGCCACTGTCGCTGGTGGCGCCGCCTCTGCAGCGCCCCACGACGGCACCCCCTGGTCTGCCACCGCCGCTGCCCCTTGGGCCGCCGCCACCGCCACCCCCCGGGTCGCCGCCGACTCTGCACCAGCAGCACCCTGGGTCGCGGCCTCCTCTGCACCAACCTCTGCAGCTAGGGCACGCTGGGGGCCCTCCGCCGCCCTGGGAAATGTTTCCCCGGGGGGGGGGGGGGGGCGCTGCGAGATCAGCTGCCTACCTCCCTCAGCCAGCCATCGCTTCCGTTCCGGGAGGTGCTGCCGCCCCTCCTATGTCATCGAAGACCGGTCTGGCCGCCGGCGGACCTCTTGTAGGTACCACTGGCAAACCCGCCACCTCTGTTGTTTTCATGGCAGGTACCTCTTGGCCACGTCATTCTACCACCACCGGCCTCGAAATTGATGGGAGCACCATGACCACCGTACCGCCGATCCCGTTTCCAGTCACTGGCGCCGCTGTTGAGAGCGCAGCTACTTCTTCCTACAGCACCGACACGACGGACACCTCCAACATCGCCGCAGCTCTGGCTGCCTCTCGCAAGCAAGAGCCGGCACTCGTTCTCGCCCTGGAGCAGGAGCGTGCCTCTGTGGCCGCTCTATCTCACCAGCTGGAGGAGATTGCTTACCGACCGACGAGTGCTGCCCACGAGCCTCACTCGGACGCTGGTACATACTCAGCTTCACTTGTGGCTGCTCTTCATGTGCAGGCCGCCAGGATTTAGAACATCCGGACCCTCATGCCAGTTTTCCTAGCTCCGAGTATACCTCATATGCCCGGTGGCGTGACCTGGTGCTCCTCACACTGAGGCGCTTCAGCATCGACGACCACGTCCTCCAGGACGGCTCTTCAGTGGATGTCTCCTGGATCAGCATGGACAGCCTGGTCCTATCCTGGATCCTTGGCTCCGTGTCGGAGGAGCTACAGGACATCGTCAGGCAGCACGGTGGTGGCACTGCTCAACAGGCCTGGCTGGTCCTTGAGCAGCGGTTTCTGGGGAATTACGTGACTCGAGCCCTCCACATCAGAGCTCGGTTCTAGAACACCATCCAGGGTGACCGCTCTGTCTCCACCTACTGCCGGGAGATAAAGGGCATGGCGGATGCTCTACGTGACCTTGGCGAGCCGATCACCGATAGCGCTCTCGTTCTTCGGGTCCTATAGGGCCTGAATGAGCGCTATTGTCACCTACGGACGTGGCTACTCCATCTGCAGCCACCCCTACCTTCGAGAAGGTATGGTCTGACCTTGAGCTTGAGGAGATCACCGCGGGAGGTTCTACTAGCTCTGGGTCTGCCTGGCTCTGGTCAGTCCCCTCGTTAATCCTCACCAGCTGCCGGTGGACCACCGTCACGTCCACCTTCCACCACAGGCACTCCTGCTGGTACTGGATGTGGAAATCGTTGCCGCTGAAGCAAACACAGCGGCCATGGTGGAGGTAGCAGTGCAGGCGACACTCCTACACCCACTACTCCGGCTACTGGTAGTAGTGGTGGTATAGGAATTCGGAGAGGTCAGATGAGATAGATGGGTTCTGGCCAGGGAGGTGCACACTGGCCCATACCCTACAACCCCTGAACTGGCCAGATCTACATGTGGTCTGGGCCGTCTCCGGGTTCTCAGCCTCCAAGACAACCATGCCCCTAGCCGGCGTTCGTAGCCACCTCGGGCTACAGTGGACCAGCCTACAGTGCTGGTGGGCCACCGACTCAGGCCTATAGTGGGCTTGATTACCCTTCTGGCAGACAGTAAGCCTCGACCTACGGAGGCACCGACTATCCTGTTGGGAACTCGGAGCCATCAACACCTCTTCAGGAGCCACCATCGACGTGGGATCGACAGTCGCTGGCCTCTTCCTTCAGCACCATGCACCTTACTCCACTAGGAGCTGACTGGATAGTTGACTCCGGAGCATCATACCATACTACTCCAAATGCTGGTATACTCTCTTCCACCCACCCTTCCAATCCCTCTTTTCCTTCATCTATCGTTGTTGGGAATGGGTCTCTTCTTCCAGTCACCTCAGTAGTTCATTCCGGTCTTCCGGGTTCTTTCCATCTTAAAAACATTCTTGTCACTCCGGATATCATTCAAAACTTTCTTTCTGTCCGTCGTTTTACCACTGAGCACAATGTTTCCATTGAGTTTGATCCATTTGGTTGGTCTGTGAAGGATCTTTCTACCCGGCGACCTCTTTTTCAATGTGATAGCTCAGGGCCCATGTACACACTTTGACTTCCTACTTCCGCTGCATCACCGCCTTTTGCTTTGACTACGACAGCTTCATCTACCACTTGGCATCGCCGGCTTGGCCACCCTGATGCAGATGCTATGTCGAAGTTGTCCAGTAGTTCTGTTATCTCGTGTTCTAGGGGCACACATGACTCCTTATGTCATGCTTGTCTGCTTGGTAGCCATGTTCGGCTTCCTTTTCCCACTTCTATGACTCATGTTGAGCACATTTTTGATCTTATACATTGTGATTTGTGGACATCACCCATCACCAGTGTATCAGGCTTTAATTATTACTTGGTGATCATTGATGATTTTTCTCACTTTTCGTGGACTTTTCCATTACGATTGAAGTCTGAGACTTTCATTACTCTTTCTCACTTCTTTGTTTGGATTTCCACTCAGTTTGGGTGCACCATCCAAGCTATCCAGGGTGACAACGGACGCGAGTTCGATAACTCTGCGTTCCGTAACTTTCTCTCCGCACATGGGGTACAGCTACGCATGTCTTGTCCGTATACCTTTCCTCAAAACGGCAAGGCGGAGCGCATGATTTGCACCACCAATGATGTCATACGCTCCCTGATGTTCCAGGCATCAGTTCCAGCCCGATACTGGGGTGAAGGCTTTGCATACTGCCACACTTCTGATTAATTGCCTTCCCACCAAGGCGATTCGTGCCTCCACCCCCTACTTCTTTTTATATGGCACTGATCCTATTTACGATCACCTTCGAGTTTTCGGGTGCACTTGCTACCCTAACCTTTCTGCCACTACCCCGCATAAGCTTGCGTCTCGCTCGACACGGTGTGTTTTTCTCGGGTATTCCCTTGATCATAAGGGGTACCGTTGCTTAGATCTCACTACTCACCGCCTTTTGATCTCTCGGCACGTCGTCTTCGACGAGTCCTCCTTTCCCTTCTCCACCACCTCTTCCAGTTCCACCACAGAGCTGGATTCCCTTTTCCCACTGACCTCGAGGCTGCTCCACGGCTTCCTTGGTCTCTTTCTTCTGAAGGTTCGACACACGCTATGCCTCAGGTGCCCCCGGTGCTACCTGCGGCACCACGTGCGGCATCGATGCCTCCAGCATCACCTGCAGTACCTCGGGTGGCCCCGACGTCACCAGCTGCGCCACGTGTGGGATCGACGTCTCCGGCGTCGCCTGCTGCGCCTTGGGTGACCCCTACATCACCAGCTGTGCCACGCATGGCCTCGGCTTCCCCGACATCACCTGCAGCAAGCCCGATGTCCCCGATGTCACCTGTCACACCAGGCGCAGCACCGACAATAACTTCTCGCTTTGCCGACCCTGCACTTGTCTACCAGCGACGGGCGCGGGATGGGGCCCCAGCTCCAGCTGCGCCACGCACGGCACCGGAGCCCTCTACACCAGTCGTCACGCCACGCGCGCCCTCGAGACCCACTCTCGTCTACCCACGACAAGAGAAGGTTGTTGTACCCGAGCGCCCGGTGTACAACCCTCCTCTTCTCCACAGGGATCCTGGTCACGTCCACCCGATGGTGACTCGACGTGCGTCCGGGAGTCTCCGGCCGGTTGAGCGCTTCTCCAGAGCTGCCCTCTCGTCGATGACGTCTCCACAGACCGAGTCTTCTTCAATCTCACGCATACCGACTTGCGTCCGTAGCGCCCTCACCGACCCTCACTGGCCCGCGCTATGGAGGAAGAGTATGGGCCCCTGCTTGCCAACCGGACCTGGGACCTGGTTCCCCACCCCGGTCGTGGCAATGTTGTCACGGGCAAGTGGGTATTCACACATAAGAAGAAGGCGGATGGTATATTGGAGAGGTACAAGGCTCGGTGGGTACTTGGGGCTTCACTCAGTGCCCTTAGCCCGGTGGTGAAACCGTCATTGTTGCTGGCTCACTCACGTTCTTGGCCTGTCCACCAGTTGGACATCAACAATGCCTTCCTCCACGGTACACTGACCGAGACGGTGTATTGCATTCAGCCAACAGGATTTGTTGACTCAGCTCATCCACACATGGTCTGTAAGCTGAACAAATCCCTGTATGGTCTGAAGAAGGCACCGAGAGCCTGGTATAGCCAGTTCGCCTCTCTCTTGGTCTCACAGGGCTTCATTGAAGCTAAGTCGGACACTTTGGTGTTTGTTTATCGACGTGGCAGTGACACTGCTTACCTTCTACTGTACATCAATGATATTGTACTGACAGCGTCCAGTTCGGCTCTTCTTCGGTGCACTATTTCTGCTTTACATCAGGAGTTCGCTATGAAGGACCTGGTCCGCCTCCACCAGTTCCTGGGTATTGACTATTGCGGTCGAGACCGACAAGGCGGCTTGTTCCTTCACCAGCGACAGTACTGTCTGGATATCCTGCAGCGAGTGGGCATGGCTGAGTTCAAGCCGTGCTCCCACTCAAGTGGATGCCTAGGCAAAGCTCTCCGCTACCGATGGGACACCTGTCACTGACCCTACTGCTTACAGGAGTCTTGCAGGTGCCCTTCAGTATCTCACCATCACCAGGCCGGACATCTCCTATGCGGTTCAGCAGGTGTGCCTCCACATGCACGACCCGAGGGAGCCGCACCTCACCGCTGTGAAGTGGATTCATCGGTGCCTGCGTGGAACCCTCGACTACAGCCTCCTCTTTCGATGTGACGCGGCCTCCGAGCTGGTTGTGTACACCGACACTGACTGGGCAGGCTGCCCGGACACTAGCCGGTCTACCTCTGGGTTCGCCGTCTTCCTGGGCGGTAATCTCGTCCCCTGTTCCTCGAAGCGACAGCACGTGGTGTCGCGTTCGAGTGCTGAGGTGGAGTATCGCACCGTGGCTAACGGCGTGGCTGAGGCTTCCTGGCTTCAGCAGCTGCTTCAGGAGCTCCACACTCCAGTCGACAGGAGCACTCTCATCTACTGTGACAACGTCAGCGCCGTGTACCTCTCCACCAACCCTGTCCAGCATCAGCGCACGAAACATGTGGAGATTGATCTCCACTTTGTTCGTAAGCGGGTGGCACGAGGTGACGTTCGGGTACACCATGTCCTGACGACGACGCAGTTTGCTGACATCTTCACGAAGGGCCTCCCGTTGTCGCAGTTTTCGGAGTTTTGGTCCAGTCTCAACATCTGCAGTGCCTAGTTGTTGTGACTGTGGGGGGTGTTAGACTATGTAATTAGTAGGATAACCAGGGGCAGTTTAGTCTTTTGAATGAGATTAGGGTTAGGGGCTTAATAGTCTTTTCCCCCACCTAATCCCTCTATATATTGTACCCTTGACCCCTCAGATTAATACACACAAATCATTCTCCCTCTAATAGTGATTACTTGTTCTTCACATATGTTCATGAGCTATCCACAAAAGAGCTGGTTTGTGGTGATTTGAAGAACACTCTAGCAAGTGAAATCTTGGGCTTTTACAGACGTCATGTTCACGCCCCACCAGGCTTTCCGTTTTGGAAGTCTAGACCTCGTCGCCGATGATGGCGGCGTTCTACGGCTGATGGACGACACGACTACTGACGTCATCAACCATGCTCCCATGGGAAGCCTCGTGGGTGTGGCCGATGAGACGTCACCATCCTCTCTCTTGAAGGGTATGACCGGCTACGCTACTGAAGCCGAGTCCGACAAGAGCTACTATTCTTCCCGCGAGTGCTACGTCATGGAAACTGGTAACGCCTCCACTACCGCTCCTGTTGATACCCCGCTTTCGCCAGTACCATGCACCAGGAAGCATTGTGTTGGAGCCTTGGGGAGGAGTTGGTGACTGCACAGGAGCTGACCAAACATTCGCTACCCTGGCTCTAGCGAAGCGCGAGCGCGTTGTCGCCATGTATCGGCGAGCTTTGTTGCCAACCCACACGATGAACCATGTTTCGAGCGGACAAGCCAGAACATGGTGGTCGAAGCAGCCATGGTGCACAATCTTCCAAAGCCCGAAGAGCCGGAGGCACGACGCACTTATCAGAACCTCCGTTCACTACTAGAGAGGGCCATGGCTCAAAACACCGAGAGTTCTCTTGCTCGCAGGAGAGTGACGTTTATCCGGACCGGATGCATCGGGCATGCTCAGAGCACCACGGTGACACCGCATTACCGTGCGCCAAGCCATGCCGAGTAGACCGGCTCGTCTAACCCTTCGTGTAGCTCGATGCTTGAGCGCACGGGGTTATCCGACCTATGGGTGGTCCTCGAGGCTCGCAGAGGACTCAGGGAAGAGGTGGCGGAGCGGTACTCCGAGCGCCGATGTCAGCCATGTTGGGGCGGGCGCTGCAATAATAGCGAGGACCAAAGCCCAAGCCCCGTCGCTTTTGTTACCCAGGCCTTTGTGAGGAATATATACAACACACACTTCCGGCTACGTTTTTGAGCCCCGACCAATGTCACCATGTACGACGGAGAGTCAAACCCTAGTGTATGGCTAGAAGACTACCATTTGGCCTGCAGAGCTGGTGGGGCGATGGATGACCACTTCATCATACAATACCTCCCCATCTATTTGGCAGACTCCGTCCGGGCTTGGCTTGAATACCTCCTTGCAGACAGTATCTGAAGCTGGGTAGAGCTAAAGGATACTTTCACAGGTAACTTCCAGGACACCTACGTACACCCTGGGAACTCATGGGACCTCAAGGCGTGCCGGCAGAAGCAGGGTGAAACCTTGAGAAAATACATCAGGCACTTCTCCAAGAAATGCAACGAGCTTCCTGACGTCGTCGAAGCAGATGTCGTCTGAGCATTCTTCTCGTGGATGACCTGTAAGTTCCTGGTGCACAAGCTCAGCTGCATCAAGCCAAGGACCACCAAGGAGTTACTCGACATCGCGACCAACCATGTCTCAGGTGAACCTTCGACCAGGCAACGCCGAAGACGCTCGATGCGAGGAAAGACACCATGCCTAGTTTGAAGGACAAAGGGAGGAAGAGAGTTGGAACCAACAAACAGCGACACCAAATGGAGGCAGACGTGGACATGGTCACGACAGATGAACGTCGCGAAGGCAAGAGGCCAGCCCAGATGCTGGCCGACCCCTTCGAGAATCTTCTGGAAAAACCATGCAGCAATCATGCCTTCCCGGTCAGACACGCCCTCAAAGATTGCACGCTCCTCATACGTTTTTTGGGAAAGGAGTCGGGTCCCCTGAACAACAAAGGAAAAAAGCCACTACAGGCGGTTGCTGAGCCCGAAAAGGAGCAGCCTTCCTTGAGCCGACTGGCTACCTCATGATCTTCAGCGGCACAGCACTCATCGACTGAGAGATACCATCGAGCAAGGGGAGGCGAATCTAGCAGTGCATCCTGAGGCAGAGGAAAAGAACGGCATCCGCCATTCAGCTTCCGTTCTCAAGAAAAAAGGAGAGCCCTATCCCAGACTGAAGCCCCGGTACGTCACCTCACCACCTAGGCCGGAACCCCCAACCTCGAGCAGCTGAGGCTTGGATGAATCCACACGGTTCAAGTACCACACGGTGTGCCGCCTAGTTCGGACGCCATGTGCTACTAAGGGGCTACCCACCTGTCCGGGGCGGGACGACCAAAACACTTGAGGCGTCAGCAAGGTTTTTCCCGTAGAGTTTCCCCCGCGCTTCTGATCTCAGGAGAGCTTCTCACCGTCTATAATTGAGAGTCGCTACTAGATCAAAGCACAGCGCGAGGGAAAAAAATAAATGCACACATAGCGAAAGCATTTTTCTTCTTTGTAAAAAGGGGCCATGAAGGGCTAGAACATTTACATCACCAAAAAAAGGGAGATACAAGGGGCCTAGTTCCTGCCAACATGTACTAAGACGGAATCCGGCGTAACGACCCCAGCCAAGGAGACGGTGGTGTAAAATCTCCAAAAAGTGGTAGCAAGAATTTCAACACATGTACACTTAGGAAAAATGAGGGAATTAAAATTTTGAATTATAACGGTGTGACTTCAAAGTGATGATTCAATCCTCCCAAAAACTTCCAACATGGAGATCTAAATCCATAACTTGGGTCTTCATATTTCAAATATTTAACCTCCCAAATTTCAGCTCATTTAGAGGGGTTCTAATATGTGTTTTGGGATTAAAAGAGGAAGCCCTTTCATCTGAATTTAAATTTCAGTTTCAAATCCCAATTTCCTCAATTTGCAAATTTGGTTCCACAAATGTGTTCTCCACAATTGAATTAGCAGCCATGCCGAAATTCAGAGATATTGGAGTTGGTTTGCTACGTTTTTGGAATAATGCAAATGAATAATTCAAATTCCATTTCAAATTCAATTAACCAAACTCAATTCAAATTCCGCACTAGAATTCAAATCAGTGGGAATTCAAAATTTCAAACCATAACTTTGAGGTGAAGCAAAGCCTTTAATTTTGAGTAGCTGTGGCAAAAAGATCTGTGGAAAAATTGGATTAATTGGATTAAGAATTGAGGAGATGGGGTCCACATGCCAGCCACTCAAATGCCTTAACCACCTCTGTTTATCTTCGGACGATCGCCGAAACACCGCCATCTCCCGGCGCAACCCGCTCCCAAGGACTCCACCGCGCCACCTCCTGATTTCCTCGGTTGTTCGTCCACTTCAACACAACACGGTCGCAGCACAAAATTCCCTCTTCGCTTCTCTCGGTCGCTCACCGCTCTCTCCGTTCTCTCCCGTGAAGAAATGTCCCGGCTCTGTTTTTTGTTCTTTTCCTCGCACACAGTCGCCCGAGCTCGGGTGATCGAGCTCCAAGCAAAAGGAAGAGTAAGTGCGTGCTCCAGCATCCACCGTTCTCAAACCTATGTTTCCTAGCTCATGCTACGTGCAAACCAGAACATGGCGCCGATGTTCGTAGGTGCCCCGGTGGAACCCCGTTCTGTTCACCGTCGACAGCATGCTACGGCCCTTTTCACCTTGCCTTCCCTACACAAGAAAGGTGCGTTGTTGTCCGTAGATCGTGTTGCCGAAAGCTTCATTTAAAATGATCAAGCGGGTAGCTAGAATTTTGGGTTCTACCAAACCCTAGTTCATAGCAACGACTTTCGGTCTATGACCAAATTCGTCGTGCAGCAATAGCTAGAGCTCATTCTGGTCTAGGCGAAGCTTTGCTAGATCCCTATGGTCCTATTCGCTCAAATGGCGCTCAAAACCATCAAGGACGGGAGGAGTTCTTCGAGTTTTTGTCGCCGCCGTGGTTTTGCGGGCTCCGGTCACCGGTGAGGTCCCATCTCCGGTGGTCTTCATGGAGAGCGGCTATGGGTCAAAGTTGTCCATGCGTCACTGGTGCTTTTAGAGCAAACCCTAGCCCGAATGACCCACTGCCGAGTGAGAACGAGGTCGCCGCAGTGGAGTTTGACATGGCCGCCGGTGCGAGCACTGTTCCGGCCATTGTCATCCGCCCCCGACCCCACCATCGTGTTCAGCACGGTGTAAAACTCATAGGCGGCAAGTTTGGTGAAGTTTGGACCACGGGAACCCCGTCCCAGCGAGCCTCACCGGAGTGTGCCGCCACGGGCAGCGTGGGTAGCGCGAGGTAGACGAAGGAGGGCCGGCTCCCACCGGTCAGCCTCTGTCTCCGCGCGAGGACCGGCCTGTGGCACTGGATCAGATGCGGCTGCGCGGGAAATAACCCTGTGGCCACGGTGTTGCCGTCATCTGAGTGGATAGTGACACGTGTGGGGCCCACAACCAGAGTTTAAACATTTCTTCATTTTTCATATTTAGTGCAAACTTCAAATGACCATAACTTTCAGTAGGAATGTCCAAATTTTGTGAAACAAATTTTGTTGGATTCCTCTCAGTTAGTACTTTGAAGAAATGCAAAGAAATTGATTTGAAGATCTCTGGAATTTTCTCCAAAATTCATCAATTTTAAATTTTGAGAATTGATTCCAAGAGATCCCTGCTATGGAATTTCCTCAAATTTGGCCAGAAGATTCCCCATGACATTAGTGATCTCCTGTAAAAATTTAATCTTCATTGGAGTTCATTTGCTAGGCTAAATTGCCTTCCAAAGCTCATCTTTTAATTCAAAAATTCCCAAATTTGGGCATGGCATTCTTCCCAAAATCCTTGAACTCCACTAAAAATTTCAGAGGCATTGGATCTCATTTTCTTGACCAAATGTGTTGTCAATTCTTTATGTATCTGAAAAATACGAGAATAAACAGAGACATTTTCAGCATTTCTTATCAACTTCCAAAATTCATATCTCCCTGTGGGTAACTCCAAAAATGGTGAAACAAATTGTGTTAGATCCATGGAGACTTACCCTAATCAGATCTTCCACTGTTAGACATGTTAAAACTCCATATTTGGGCTCACAATTCAGAAAATCCTTGTACTTGTGGGAATTTTGGACACCACAAGGTGCAATGAAATTTCTCCAAATTTTGCTCAGATCATCCTTAGAGAGTCTAGTATCCACTGGAAAAATCCCAAAGCCAATTAAGGAACCTAAATAGCAGTAGCTATGAATAGAAGTTTAATTCTTATAATTCCTTAGCACTTATGCATATATTTTGCTACATTTCATAGTGACCGAAGTTGAGGATACGCCGGAGCAGTTGGACGTCCTCCCACCAGACGCTGACTTTCTATTTAACTCGCAACCAGGCAAGCCCCGGTTTGCATTTAAGTACCTTTTACAAAGTTTTTCATTTGTATCACTTATGTCAAGGTTGAATTGCTTGCATTAGAGTTAAGGTGTTTGAAACCCCACTTACATTACTTTTAAATCCTATGGATGGTTGGGTAGTTTACAAATTTGATGAGTAGAGAATGCCATGCTAATGTGCTTAGGATCTCGCTAGAAGTCGAGTAGTTGGAATCTACTCGCGAGGTAAGGTTTTATCACACGGTATGGAAAGAGTAGAAAATGGCTTAAGAATTGTGAAACTGAGACTCAGCAAAGGGGATATGATGCAGTGAGCAGAGGTCTCACGTGCGTGGCCCTGTTGGTGTCGATTGAGGACCGAGTTGTGTGCGGGTCTGATGAACAAGTATCGAATAGTACCGGATGGCATACTGACATAAGCATGAAACCGATGTAATTGTCTAACCTGGGTGCCGAGGCTTGCCCAACCGTTTTATAGGAGTGGGTTGAGGGTAGCAAGGTGTAAATCTGCTGGTGGGCACAGTCACACTCCATGCGGGGACCTCCTGTCCGTTACGGATAGACCGATTTGGCATTTGTGTTTCCTTTGAAAGGTGGTTGCATACAACAGAGTAGGAAGGTGTGTGGAATCACACTTCTGAAAGTGGGTGTATGTGACGTGTTGTCCGGGTGTCTCCTGTTTGCAATCACCATCCCTCGAGGTTATTTGAGTACCGCTTGTTCACTGTTCTGTGATGTAGTAAGAAGTGAAAGAAGCCAGATGAATGATAATATGTTGTGATGAACTATTAATGTTTTGAAACCATGTCTTCTGTAGATGTAGAGCTACTTAAGTTTATCTTCCACTTTGGGCATCACCACATCGGAGGAAAGCGTTTCTTGTTTGATTGTGGACTTCTGATGTGAAGGCTGCCTATGGATCATTAAACTACTGCTATAAAACCAAAAGTAAGGATTAACATGTAGGCGTGTCTTTATGGCAATGTCTTTATCCCATATTACAAATCCCTACATGTAGAGTTTCATGATTAGGGTTGTCGGTTAAGCCTTGCGGAACAATCGTGCTCACGGTTGCAATATTTGAGCTGTGTGCAGGTGAGAGTTATGAGGAAGGTTCCGAGGAAGAGGCGATGCCCCCGTCAGGGTACACGGTCGAGCTGGAGCCCTGCACGACGCCATGATCTCCGGTTCTATGTTGCTAGTGTGTAGCGTCCCCGGGCTGGGCAGCTGCACTTTTGCTTAGTTAGGATGAGAGACTATCTATGTATAAGACTTCCACTGTAAAAATAAGTTTGTAAAAGACTTCCGCTGTGTTTTTATATCAAATAAAAGTTTGTATGTTGTTCTTAATCTTTTCTTGTGTGCTGTTGGGTGCCGCATCGCACGACACCACCCTATGCGATCTCGGAGTGGGTGAACCACGGGGCGGTCCCCCACAGGCGGAAGGCTCGACCCGGGCGTCGATGGCCTGGAGTCCTCTTCGGAGTGGCCAGCAGCAAAGCTCTACCGGGTGGCCAGAAGATCGTCCCCGTCGTAGTGGGAGACGACCACGGCTAAGGCCAACTGCACCCTGAGCTTAGCCTAGGCGGACACCACCCAGTCCGAGCACATCCTCAGGCGCTCCAGAAGATGAATCAGTTGCATGTCTAGAGGGGCAGCCAAGCTCCCAGGCACCGTGTCATTGGTGACTTGGCCCGCAGCACAGAGGTATTCAAGCTCCTTCCTGAGGGTTCCAAGGACCTTGACCACGTCATCAATCCGGGACGTCACCGCTCCAGATGCCCCTTCGGTCGCAGGCTCCGAAGCCCCCAGCATAGCTTCGCAGACCTCCGCACCAGACTTCTCAAGATTTGCAAGTTCATCCACCCAACCGACAACCTGATCCTTCGCCGTGACAAGAGAGCGCTTCGCCTCATGTAAGTAGGAAGCAAAATGGAGGGCTTAGAGACGAAGAAGAGATAAGCATGGCAAAAGCCCAGGCGAAGGGACTCACAATCGAGCTCCTTCGCGAAGGCATCTTTAGCGTCCCGGATGGTCCCATCCGCTCGAGCCTTGACATTCCCAGCTTCCTCCCGAGAGGCTCTCTCTACGGCACGCGCCTTGGCGATCTCCATGACAGCCTCTGCCCTAATCGCCACCATGGCCTCCTCTTTCGCGTGAACCGCTTGGGAGGACTCCTCCCGGGCGGTAGCGGCGATCTCACGAAGCCGACCACTTCTTTCTGGGCAGCGGCGATTGTGGTATGGAGGCGTTCCAATTCCTCCCGGGCGTCCGCAGAGTCAGCCCGGGCCCTCTCGGCATCCTCTCTCCACTTCACCGCCTCAAGCCTCTGGTGGCACGGGGATCCCTCAAGGAGCCGCTCCCGCTCGGTGTGAGAACCTGGGGTCCTGACATCCCAGGATCTCTCTGAGGGGTGCTGCGATAGACAACACCGGATAACACACAGATGAAAACATACTGCAGAAGCTAAGTTTCATTACATAAGCTTTTTTATGAACATAGTTTACATCAAAAGACCGTTTATAGTCTACACTCGCGGGCGTACACTAAGCAAAAAGAGTTCACGTTCACCCCGTGAACATGTCCTCGCTAGCACACACGAAACCCACTATCAATACAGCAGCGTGCACAGCTCCCACTCAACGGTGGTTCCTTCTGGGGGACCCGTGTCCTCCTCGGGAGCCTCCTCCTCTTCATAACCCCCTGCAAACACTTAAACAACAAGCAGTGAGCTTGAAGGCACAGCAAGACTGACCCGACGCCGCTAAACATGAAACTCTACATGCTGGAAATTAGGTGTACAGTAGGAAAAGTAATTTTTATATAAATCGCCTAATTAGTTGAATCCTACTTTTAAGTTTTAGCCTCATGTGAGTGGAAACCTTGTGCTAAGGGACATAGAAAGTCCGCAATCAAACAAGAAATGCATTCCTTCCATGTTTTCTTCCTAAGGTTGAAAAGAAATTTAATTTGCTCTAAGCTAAAGCACATCATTAACAATCCACGTATTAACTTCAAAACAGTAATGTTAATTCATGACATCTATCCTGTTCTTTCGACGTCACGGTACAGTGCACAAGTGGTACTCACTGACCGTAAGGGACGGTGATTATAATCAATTTACACCTGCAAGGTTACCCGAATAACAAGTCACGTACGCCCGTACTCGATGTTGCCTACAACAACCATCCGGGACGTCGTACGCAACCACCTTTCACTCGTTAGCCAAGTGTTGAATCGGTCCTATCGTCCCTATTCTTGCGAGTAGTTCCGACTACTCGACTTGTACCAAATCCTATACCAATGTAAGCATTGCTGTGCTACTCGAGGTTCAAAACCTACACTCAAACACCCTAGTTCTCTTGGCTATGCAACTGGGTTTTCAATCTAGACTCTTGTCGGAGTGTGAGCTGCGACACTCCTCCCAGCCTGCTCGGAAGCATCCCGCGAGGTTCTTTTTCATTCCGGAGGGCGCTTGGCGCCCTACACAACCTGGGCTCGAGAGAGCATCTGAACACCGAGATTTACATGGTTCGGGCCGCCGGAACATAATACCCTACGTCCACGGGACTGCTTGTTCTATTGCTTGAGCGTGTGTGCTTGTGCATTGTGGGACCTGGGGTGCAAAAAATTCAGAAACCCCCTGAAGGGTGGTGACCCCGATCCTTTTATAGATCAAGGCCGGGGTGGTTACAATGGAGTCTGGGGCCCGACACGTGGCCCCAAAGCTAAGTGAACCCTATACATGATCTAGGGCTTCGTCCTCTGAGTAGAGTGGCCGGCAGGGGAGTTAAGTCCCGCCATGCGGCGTGCTGAATGCCCCTGACCGCGTGTAAGGTGATGATGAATACGTCATCTTGTCGCCGCGTCTTCTCGCCCTGCTTGGGTGGCTTCATGCCGTTGGGCGGCACTGTACTACTGTCACGCCTTGCCATCCCGTCTTGTCACTGTAATGGCAAATGGGCAAGGGACGGAGGCGTGTGCAGTGTGCCATGCTTCTGGGGAAGGCGTGTGCCTTGAATGCGAACCCTGACAGCACACTTCCTTCTTTACTTCGTCGACCCACGGCCCACGATGGATCACAGGGCACGTGGCGGCTCTGGAGCTCTTATCGAAGGGCTTGGTGCCATGGGACACGTGGCAGCTCTGGACCTGACCTCAGCAGGGGTGCTCGGGCCGGAGCCCAGGGCACGTGTCAGCGGTGGAGCCATCCTCAGCATGGAGTGGCTTGGAACCTAGTGACACGTGGTTGCCCCAGACCTCACCTCAGCGGGGAGGCTCAGACCGAAATCCAGAGCACGTGTCAGCATCGGAGCTGTCCATAGCAATGAGGTGGCTCGGGGCCAGGGGACACGTGGCTGCCCCTGACCTCACCTTAGCGGGGAGTGTGATATCCTGACTCCCGGCTTAATAGGATTGATAGAGTACTCATACCACTAAGATATACCTTCTTTTCTAGAAGCACACCTGCACAGGACTTCGGTGTTGAGCATGCTTGGCCCGGAGGAATTTAGGGATGGGTGACTAACTGGGAAGGTTTTCTCGGGTGCGCACGAGTGAGGACAAAGTGCGCAGAAAAGACGAGTGGTGGTATGTGGGGACAGTCTATGATCCTAGAGAGCTGTTACAAATGGTATCAGAGCCGACCCTCACAGTTTCACAGGTGCATACGGGTCAGTGAGAAGGATACGGTACGTACGGGTCAGGGACGTGGGTACGTACGCATGACGCGTGGGTCCTCTGGATGGTTCACGGTATGGTACGTATGCTGCAAACCAGACGTACGATATGCCTATGCCAGTACTGAACGTACGGACGTGGCTAAGAGGGGACGTTCCTGTCTTGGCGTTGACCGATGAGGATGTCAGTCTTCTAAGGGGGTGGATTGTGTGATATCCAGACTCTTGCTTAATAGGATTGATAGAGTACTCATACCACCAAGGTATACCTTCTTTTCCAGAAGCCCACCTGCAAATGACTCCGGGGTTAAGCGTGCTTGGCCTGGAGGAATTTAGGGATGTGTGACCGACCGGGAAGGTTTTCTCGGGTGCGCACGAGTGAGGACAAAGTGCGCAGAAAAGATGAGTGGTGATATGTGAGGACAGTCTATGATCCTAGGGAGCTGTTACAATTGGTATCGCCTGCTCATCCAGGATAACAGAGGGTGGTGCCACACGATGCGACACCCGACGGCACACATTATAAGAACGATATTGTATTACATAGAAAACCAACTAAAATGTACAAAGTAGTACAATACTTCAGTTACAAACTAGTGTCTAGATTACAACAGCGGAAACT
This sequence comes from Neostapfia colusana, assembly GCA_030760725.1. Taxonomy (NCBI): domain Eukaryota; kingdom Viridiplantae; phylum Streptophyta; class Magnoliopsida; order Poales; family Poaceae; genus Neostapfia; species Neostapfia colusana. Next base: position 52,246,243 of record JASWHV010000011.1, read on the forward strand.
AAGTTTATACAACTCACTCCATCTACCTAGCAAAAGTCGGTTGCCCAGCCCTATGGGCAACCGACACTAGCTGCACATCTCAGCTCAGCGCGGCGTGTACGCTCCCACTTAGCCGCGGTCCCCGACGGAGGGTATCCCTCGCCGGTGGACTCGTAACCCTAGTCCGTGGGGTTGTCATCACCTGAAAAACACTTATAGCAGAAACCATGAGCATGATGGCTCACCAAGATTTAACCCACTCACCTAGGCATGAAACTCTACATGCAGTTTACAACGAATATGGGATGGTAAATATATGCAAACGGGCACGCCTACAAGTTCATCCTTAGTTCATCTTTTATCCAAAAGTTAACACTTCATGAATATGAAATTTAGTATGCAATATTTGGTGGCACACATGTAGCAATACAATTATACATATCAGCATAATTGAAGCATAACATTCCATAATCTATCTACGTTACGACGCAGTGAACAAGCGGTACCCATCACCGTGAGGGATGGCAAATCGACTCGATATACACCTGCAGTGATACCCAAAGAGCACGCCACGTACGCCCACCCGTGGAGCTGCACAGCACGCTCACTCAATGTCGTACGGGACAACCTTTCACCCGACAGCCCAAACATCGAACCGGTCATACCAAAACGGACAGGAGGTTCCCTACACGTAGCATCTCTCTATGCCCGTTAGCAGATTTCCACATTTCTGCCCTCAACCTACACCTATAAATCGGTGCGTTATGCCTCGACACCCGGAGGTATAGGTCACATCGGTTTATCGGGGCCCTTATTTCCAATATGCCTTCGGTACGTTCAATACTTGTTCAGCAGGGCCGCACACAGATCGGTCCTCAATCGACATGGACAGGGCTGCACCCACAAGACTTCCTCTTGCTGCGCCCTAGCCCCTGCCTAGTCTCATTATCTCTCTAAAGTGATCTCACATTACTCGAACCAATCCCGTGTGTCTGGACTCCAAAACTCGCGAGTAGATTCCAACTACTCGACTTGTACCGAAGTTCTATGAACATTAAGCACAGCATATACTACTCAAGGACTTATATACTACCCTCACTCTTGTGGAAATAATCTGGCTATGCACATGGGTTTCATCCACCCTACACCTAATGCACATACATACCACATACTACTTAGACATAAAGCAAAACTTTGTAAAATTAGTTAATGCAAACTGGGGCTTGCCTTATTGCTGCTAGTCAGTTGTTAGGGCTTCATCCGGAAGGAGAAAGTCAAGCACCTCCGGGGTCTCCTCGCCTTCAGCGACTATACGTAAACCATATACTATATGTAAATTTGAATGCAATGTTTTAAATTGACTATGTAAAGACCATAACTCCAATTAACCCTCCCCTTTGGCTCTAAAATTTTTATGGTGGCTTGGTAGGGTCCTAACCAGAGTTTCGACCAAGTTTCATTTGTAACAAAGTTCCTTTCAGCTTTGTACAAATAAAAGCCTATTTGATCATTATTAGAGCCTCTAAGGAATTCTAGGGATTTTCATGGCTCCAACCATTACTTTCTGGAAACTAGAGTTTGAGATGGTTCTAATGGAATTGGTTTCATGTTATTTGAAGAATTCTAGATGAAGTTATGCCCTAACCATGATTTGAGAAAATCTGATAATTGTTTCTGTACATTTTACTATTTTCTCGGGGCAGTTCACTTAATCACACCATTCGAGGGAATAAATGAACTTGGATGGGCCTGAAATTTTTCCTGTGACTCAAGGATTTTCAACTGAACCTCTCAGCCAAATTTCAGAATTTTTCATAAAGTAATTATCCAGATAAAATTCCCAAGAGTTTAAATTTTAGGAATTAATTCTGGAAAACTAATAAGTTTCATGAGCTGGAATTTGTTTTGCTGGAAAGTACTCAAAAAGATAAGTCCAAAAAAATTTGGTTCGCTGAATTTGGATACTTCTAACCAAAGTTATGAATTTCTAAAGTTTGGACTGATCCCTGAATTATTTTCCTACAGAAAATCGTCTTCCGTGCTAAACCGGAGACTGACAGTGAAGCCCGCCCGTTTAATTTAAACTAACCGCGCTCTGGCGCGCGCTTAACTCAGTGGCTGACACGTGTGACCCACGCCTTCGTCTACCTCCCGACGCCGCCACCCTGAGCCGCCGGAGCTCCTGCGAGGTCGGCGTTCCCGGCAATGGTGAGACTTGCCGCCCCCACATAACGTTGGACGCTGAACATGTTGGACATCATGCCGCCGCCGGCTAACCGCTGTAGCTCACCGGTGACGAGCGCTATATCTCTGTGCAACATCGGCAACGTGTTCCTGTCTTCCTGAACACCCCCTTCGCGCGCTAATCGCATCACCACGTCCAGGGAAGCCTCAGGAAACTCGGCATGACCTTGTTGGGACCTAAACGGCCGGCAACCCAGACCTCACCAGCGGCCCTCTCTTCCGCCAGATGGTTATCGGTGAAACTAGGGTTTGGGATGGTTGTTCCTGCGGGTTCTTGCTCGGAAAGACGCGCACGGGTGTCTAGAGCGTGTGTGAGCTGCAGCTCGACCGGCGGTTGCCTCTGTGCAACGAATTTTCGCCGACGACCGATTGCTAACCCTAAGTTGCACCATGGGGGAAAACTCAGAATTCTCGCTTTAACCCGCATGAAACGGTGAAAGGTTTCCTCCTACAGCTTCCTCACACACGGGGGCACCTTTTCTTCTCTGGTGGTGGCGCGTGAAGCAGCCGGGATCGGCTGATCGCCGGTGATCAGAAAAGGCGACAACAGCTTGCGAGCGGAAACAGTCTTTACCGCATGGTGGGAGCTGGGTTCACTCAACGAAGAGAACGGATGGAGTAGCTCGTGTGCTGGACTTTGAGCCACGTTTTTCACCGTGAGGTGGCGTTAACCGATCGAGCTGTCGCCCCCCCCCATGAGCTCCCTACGGTCGCCGTGGTCGATTTCCTTTGGGTTGAGTCGGTTTAGTGGAGCTGAGTCACTGACCAGTGGGCCCCAGCTCTCCCTGTAATTCTTTTCCAAATTTTTACTGCAAAGATCCCAGCTACTCACAATTGAATGAAAGACTTAGCCCCAAAGTCATGGTTTGAATTTGATTTCCTCAATTTGAAACTGGTTTGGCTAAATTTTCTGCACATTTGAACTGAAATTCAAATTCAGTTTTGAATTAATGCAAATTTAGCTCCCGACAAGATGAACTCCAATGGGTATGAAAATTAGTGGCTAACTCAGAAAAATGTGCTGAGTTTGAATATGAAGTTAACTTTTGAATTCATGTGATGAAAGTGGCTGAAATTTGAATTTGCATTCAAATTGGCCCCTTTTTCAAATGTCTCAAAAAGTGCCTCAAAAAGTATTGGATTTGCATGAAATTTGGCCTGAGCCTTCCCAATACTATTTAGGGTCTAGGGGTGAGCTCAACCTTTCATGTTTATGTGTATCACTCCTAGTTATTTAAATTAGGGCTTTCCCCTCTAATCACCCCTTTTGATGGTGTTTACTTGCTCTTCCCAAGTGTTCATGAGCTATCCACAAAATGAACTGTGGCTGTGAGGTGATGAAAAGAACACTTTTGCAAGTCACTTTCTTGGGCTTTTACATCCCTCCCCCTTAAAAGAATCTCGTCCCGATATTACAAAAGAAGAGACAGCGATGTAATAGGAACTCACCCATGATGAGACACCATGAACTCCGGGTAGTTTGAGCGAAGGAATTCCTCGCTCTCCCATGTCGCTTCTTCGGCGGTGTGGTTACTCCACAGTATCTTGTAGAACCACAGCGTTCGGCTACGTGTGGTCCAGGCCTTCTCATCAATAATTGCCACCGGATATTCAGCATACGTCAAATCCGGTTGCAGCTCGCCGATGTCTTCGGTGGGAACAGCAGCCGTATACTTCAGACATTTCCGTAGTTGTGAAACATGGAAAACATCGTGAACACCAGCGAGAGATGTCGGTAGCTCCAGTTTATACGCCACTGGTCAACACTTCTTGGTGATAGCATAGGGTCCAATAAATCTGGGAGCGAGCTTTCCCTTCACGTCGAATCGATGCACGCCTTTCATCGGAGATACACGGAGGTACCGGTTTTCCCCGACGTCAAAGTGCTGCGGCCTACGCCTCTTGTCAGCGTAGCTTTTCTGTCGGGATTGAGCGGCCTTCATGTTGCTTGAATCATCCGAACGCGCTCTTCGGCGTAGTTCACCACATCAACCCTGAACGTGACCCTTTAACCGGACTCACACCAGTTTAATGGGCTGCGGCATTTGCGACCGTAGAGAGCCTCATATGGTGCCATCTTGATACTCGTTTGATAGCCATTGTTGTATGAGAATTCCGCCAACGATAGATGATCATCCCAGTTTCTACCATCGTGGATGGCACACGCTCTCAACATGTCTTCTAGTACTTGGTTCACACTCTCTGTTTGCCCATCTGTCTGAGGGTGATAGGCGGAGCTTCTAGGCAGTTTAGTACCCAATGCAGCGTGCAACTGCTCCCAGAAACGAGATACAAATAGTGCACCTCGATCTGAGACTATGGTCTTGGGTACCCCATGTAAGCATAGAATCCTCGCAATGTACAGCTCCGCATATTTGCCGGCATTGTAACGTTTATGCACAGGAATGAAGTGAGCCGACTTGGTTAATCGGTCAACGATTACCCAAATGGGATCATGCTTGTTGGTAATCCCACAATGAAATCCATGCTCACATACTCCCATTTCCATGCCGGGATTTTCAGGGTTTGCAGCAGCCCTGATTTCCTCATATGATCCGCTTTCACTCGTCTACACGTATCACACTCGGATACGTACTTAGCCACTTCCCGCTTCATCCGTGTCCACCAAAATTTCTTTTTCAAATCTTGGTACATTATGGTGCTGCCTGGATGAATGGAGTATTTAGACGAGTGAGCTTCATCAAGAATCCTCTTTCTCAGCTCCATATTACGGGGTACGACTATGCGGTCATTGAACCACAGCGTCCCCTCATCATCTTTCCGAAAACATATGATTTCCCCGTTGTCTATCCATCTCCGGAGATGTGCCATGCCCTTGTCAACTTTCTGAGCTGCAATGATCTCCTCCCTAATGGTAGGGATGAGGGCAAGGTTGTAGAGCGATCCATAAGGAACCAAATATAAACTCGGCCCTTCCTCCCCCACCGGTCTAATGGTGAGGTTATGGACATGTGATTTTTGACTCAGCGCGTTGCCAACCACATTCGCCTTGCCGGGGTGGTCATGAATATCAATCTCATAATCTTTAATTAGTTCTAACCACCTCCTTTGCCTCATATTCAGCTCCTTCTGGGTGAAGATATACTTCAAGCTCTTGTGGTCGGTGTAGAGGTGCACCAAATTCCCCAGGAGATAGTGCCTCCACATTTTCAGCACCAAAACCACTGCAGCGAGCTCAAGATCATGAGTCGGATAATGCTGCTCATGGTTTCGAAGTTGGCGTGAGCCATATGCAACCACACTTCCTTCTTGCATCAACACACAGCCGAGCCCAATGCCGTACGCATCACAATACACGTCGAAGGGCTTTGTCGTATCCGGTTGAGCTAAGACCGGGGCTGTTGTAAGATGCTTCACCAATGCTTGGAATGCTCCTTCACATGCTGAGTTCCACACATACTTTGTTCCCTTTTCAGTAACTCTGTCATTGTCTTAGCAAGCTTGGAATGAATCTCCGGTAATATCCTGCTTAACCGAGGAAGCTTCTGACTTCATGTACAGAAGTAGGGGCTTTCCATTTCAGCACTTGCTCAATTTTGCTTGGGTCAACCACAATGCCTTCCACTGAGATGATATGTCCCAAAAATGGCACTTGGCTGATCCAAAACTCACATTTGCTGAACTTGGCATATAACTTATGGTCTCGCAATCATTGAAGAACGATTCTCAAGTGTTCGGCGTGTTCTGCTTCTGTCTTGGAGTAAACCAAGATATCATCAATGAACACCACAACGAACATGTCTAGCTCCGGCATGAACACCGAGTTCATGAGATACATGAAATGTGCCGGAGCATTGGTGAGACCAAACGACATGACGAGATATTCGTATAAGCCATATCTCGTCGAGAAGGCCGTCTTCGGGATATCCTTCGCCCGGATTTTAATTTGATGATATCCAGAGTGAAGGTCCATCTTGGAGAACACACTTGCACCCAGCTGATCAAACAGGTTGTCAATGTGGGGCAGTGGGTATTTGTTCTTGATGGTGACGGCGTTGAGCGACCGGTAATTCACACACAGCCTCAAGGTTTCATCCTTATTCTTTACGAACAGCGCCGAGCATCCCCAAGGCGAGGAACTCAGCCTAATGAAACCTTTGCTCAACAGATCATTGAGCTGCTCTTTCAATTCAGCCATCTCATTTGGAGCCATTTTGTAGGGTCTCCTTGAGATGGGAGTTGTCCCGGGTGCAAGCTCAATCTTGAACTTAACATCCTGTTCAGGTGGCATGCCCGGAAGATCATCCAGAAACAAGTTGGGGTATTCCCGGACTACGGGGATGTCCTCTAACTTTAGAGCTTCAGTATTATTAGTTGCTGAAACTTCCCGGACTGGATGGTCTATTATGAGGGACTACAGATGGTGTATGTAAGGGCCTAAAATTTTGGCACATTCTCAAAGTGTTTCATCACACCCCACACACACTCCATTTGAAGAAAGTTGATGAACACATCTGAAGAGCAAGTAACCACCATCAACATGATCATTAGAGAACAAACTCACACAATGCAAAAGTGGCATTTCCCACATGCATCATTTAGGGGCTGGGCATATGAAAAACTCCTACACCTTGCTAGGAATGTCCATGCCAAGTTTCACCCAAATTCAAAACCTTTTTGAGGTCCTTTTGGGTATAGCTAGAAAGAGGGTGGCTTGAACTCAAATTCAAATTCAAACTGTTTTCATCCCATGAATTCAAAAGTGGGAGGCATATTCTTACTCAGCACATTTTTGTGAGCTCACACACCAATTTTCACTCCATTTGGAGTTGATCTTGTCATGAGCTAAGCTTAGCAAATTCAAACTTTACTTGAATTTCAAACTGAATATGTGCTGAAATCTAGTCAAACCAAACCCAATTTGAATTCTAACCAATTCAAAGGCTCAGGGGTAGATAATTCAAATCACCATGGGTATAAGAGTGATTACTGTTTACAACAGTAAGAGGGATTTAAGTTCAGAGGTTAAAAGGGAGATGGGACCCACATGTCAGCCACTGGAGAGAATTCAACCGACTGAAGACTGATCTCGATTTCTTGCGCCCGACCGAGCTGCCGCCACGGCGAGGAAACGGTGAGGACAGCAGCTGCTTGCCGCACTCGGCCGCTGAACCGCCTCTCGGGGCCTTTATCTACGCGCCCAAGCTGTCTCCAGTGCTCCTCATCGCTGTCCTGACGCGTTCTCGCCCAGCAAACCGAAAGCCCTCGCCGCTCGGTGGAATCCTCGGTCCCTCGTCACCCGGCCAATCCTGTGGCTTCCACGGCGAGCTGAGACCAGCACCGGGTGCGCCAAGTATTCCTTGACGCCCTCGCGCCGGTTCCAGGCCCGGAGCAGTCCTTCCCGAGCTCCACCGCGACGTTCTTTCATTTCCCGGTTCAGCTCGATCCACCATCGCGGGAACGATCCGTCCGTCCACCACAGCCTGCCGTTCGTCGAGCTGTGAACAGCAAAAAGGTTCGCCTTCAGTCCGTCTTTCATTACCGCAAGCTCAGGCGGCATGACATAGACTGCTCACGCCAGAATTTCATGATTTCACGACGCTGTGCAAAAAGGAAGCCCGGACTGATTCTCGAAATTCGTAGTCCACACCGCACCACTCATCCTCTCATGGAGGGGGGAAGCACTTCTTGGTGCCCGTGCGAGTCCATAGGAGCAGGAACCACGAAGAACCGTTGAGGGAAGCCACTGTTCTTCGAGTTTTAAAAGAATTCCCAAATTCCGGCCTAGGTCGCTAGGTGAAAGCCTAGTACAGCCATCCCCGAGCTCCGTGGAGCCCATGTCGATCCTTCCTAGGGTCCACTGGTGCTCGACGACCTTTTGTTCGACCAGATGAGGTGCTAGGAAGGCCGGCCGACACGGCCGAAGTTCTTCCGAAGCTACCGCTCGTCGCCGACCATGTGCCGGCCATTTTCATGACAAGCTGAGCCCCGAATCGTGTTCCCTGAGTGGATTTAGGCACAGGCGCCAGAATCATGAAGTTTGGAGCACCACAGAGGCCGCCGGCGAGCTCTCCGGCGAGGTGTCGCGGCGGCAGAGCGCGGGGGGGGGGGGAGGGGGGGAGCGAGAGGAAGACGAAGGGGTGGGTCCCGGCTGTCAGCGGCAGATATTTTTAAACCAGGATCTGCTGTGGCACGGATCGGGTGCGGCTGCGTGCGAAGGAATCTGTAGCAGCGTGTGTCATCCGATGAGGTGCCGACACGTAGCCCCGGGTCCCCCGCGCAGAGATTTGAACTTTCCCGATTTTCAGATTTCATTCAAACTTCAAATCTTCATAACTTTGGCTAGGGACATCCAAATCGAGTGAACCAGATTTTGTTGGATTCAGCTCTTTGAGTACTTTCCAGCAAATCAAGTTTCACTTCATGAAAATCCTTATTTCTCCAGAATTAATTCTTCAAAGTGTAAACTGTTTAGAATTTTAACTGGAGAACCCTTTGAAGGAAAATTCTGAAATTTTGCTGCGATGTTCACTAAAATATCCCTGACCTACCAGAAAAATTTCAGATCCATTTGAGCCCATTTGTTCCACCTAATGGTGTGATTAATAAAACTGTTCCAGAAAAAATAGAAAATGTCCAGAAACATTTTCAGAATTTCTCTGAAATTGTTTAGCTCATATCTTTAGCTAGGAACCTTTAAATTAAGTGAGACCAACTCCATTAGAACCCACTAAAAATCTAGTTTTCAGAAAGTGATGGTTTCCTCCATGAAAATTCCTAGAAAACCCTAAGAGCTCCAAGTAAGGTCGAGTACATAATTATTTGTGGAGGGCTCAAATGAGCTTTGCTGCAACTAAAACTTGGCAAAGTCTCTGTTTAGGTTGTAACCAAATCACAGTAAAAAATTCAGAGTCATTGGATCTGTCTAGTAAGACATATAAACTTCACAAGTTTAAATTCAATTCAACTGCATTTAAAATTTATACATGTACTTGTTATCTCATGTAGTCGCTAAGGTCGAGGAGGAACCCAAAGTCTTAGACTTTGTTACTCCGGAAGAGCAGCTAGCCTACGACAAAGAGCAGCAAGGCAAGCTTTGGTTTGCATTAACCTTTTTACAAATTTTTACTGTTTTGAGCACTTTCTTTGAGTACCAATGACTTCTTGCATTAGAGTCTTGATTGAAACTCAAATGCATAGCCAAGAAAGCCATGGGTTGGGAATAAGATTGAAAACCCCGTTTAGCTACTGCAATGCTAAGACAGTGTAGGATTCAGTACAAGTCGAGTAGTTGGAACTACTCGCGAGAATAGGCTAGAGGCACATTGCTCGGGTAGAGATAGAAAATGAAACACATGGCAAGAAAAATGAGACCGAGCAGAGAGTAAGGGCAGCAGGACTTTGGGGCCTGTGTGCTACAGCTCCGCTTGTGTCGATTGAGGACCGAGCCGTGTGCGGGCCTGTGGAACAAGCTAGAACAGTACCGAAGACCTACCGGCTATATGGGAACCGGGAAACCGATGTAACTCTGGTAGCTGGGTATTGAGGCATTGCCTGTCGTTCAGAGGGTAGGTTTTGAGAGCTTGAGGTGTAAATCGGCTGGCGGCACTGAGATGCGCGTGCAGAGACCTCTTGCTCGGGACGATAGGACCGGTTCAATATTTGGCTAACGGGCGAAAGGTGGTTGCGTACGGCGTCCGTGATGGTTGTTGTAGGCAACATCGAGTACGGGCGTACGTGACGGGTTATTCGGGTAACCCTGCAGGTGTAAATCGATTATAATCGCCGTCCCTCGCGATCAGTGAGTACCACTTGTTCACTGTACCGTGATGTAGAAAGGACAGGCTAGATACATGTTAAAATGTTGCTTATTGAAAGATGGACTTTGATTGTTAATGATTTGCTGTAGTCTAGAGATAACTAAAGTTCATTTGAACTTTGGGCAAAGTACATGAGAGAAATGCGTTTCTTGTTTGATTGCGGCTCTCTCATGTGCCTTAGCGTAAGGTTCTCCACAACCTGCTGCTAAAACTTGAAAGTAAGGTTCCACTAATTAGGTGAGTCCTTGCAACTTATTTTACCTCATGTAACCTATAACCTTCCATGTAGAAGTTTCATGTTTAGGAGAGACGGGTCAGTCTTGCTGAGCCTTCGTGCTCACTGCTTGTGTTTGAAGCTTTTGCAGGGTTCTATGAGGAAGGGACTCCCAAGGAGGAAACGGAACCCCAGGAGGGGAACCCCATCGAGTGGGAGTCGTGCACGCCGCCGTGTTAGTGTGGGTGCGTGCTAGCGGGGACACGTTCACGGGCTGAACGTGAACTCGATGTGTAGTCTACCCCCGTGAGTGTAGACTCGACATATTTTGTTGTAAAAATGTCCATACACTGGTTTATGTAATAAAACTTTGCTTCCGCTTTGTACCTTTGATGTGTGTTATCCGGTGCTGTGCAATGCAGCACCCCTCAGCATGATCCTGGCTCGACAAGACCGTGGGGTCGTGTCAGCGTTGGTATGAGAGCTCGCTTGAGGTTTAACGCACTACAAAGGTCATCTTTTTTCAAAAATCCAGTGAGGAACGAGTTAGTAGCCCAGATAAGGATGTTATTAGTGTATAGAAAGTGGCATACTAACCTATTTGCTTATGTCGTAAAATCGTGCATCTCGGGACGCTTTGTGTCTTGGGGGGTGCCCGTAAGCGCTGTCCATCAGTGTGCACAAGCTGAAGGGTGGAGCCCCACGGGTGGCAGGTAACCTGACCCGCTTTAGTATCCTCTACGACTCTTCATGTCGTTTGGGGGTATTCGAGCAACGTCTGTCCCTGGCGTGCGTGGTGCAATTTGGGAGACCCCGTCACATGGTCAGTAACGTGAGCACGTAGCTCAAGGCGTGTTTGGCTTGAGAACATCCGGGTGAGTGATGACGGCCGGGTGTACGAACTGTATGGATATCGGGCTCGGTGTGCAGCCGAGACTGACGATTGTGTGAGTTATATGCAGGTAGTATAACCACTAAACGGTAGACGTGTTGCATCCGTATGCGAGAGACGCTTAGTGCCACTGAAATAACGAAGCCGGCTAAGTCCGGTATAGGTTTTTCTTTGTGAGGACATAGTACCGACATGACCTGGTGACGCATCGACGTCACACCCCACTAAATGATCAACTTCATGATAAAACATGAAGTTTTTAATTTAGAGAATTAAAACTTTGCTGTAACCTCTTCCCTTAATCAGGATATTCAAAGTTAACAAGTTTTCAACTTATAGGCTGCTAAGGACAGAGTACCCTGTTTTCAGATGAATTAAGGCTGAAGTTAATCAGAGGTTAGAGATTGAGTTATTTCGAGGTTGGGGTCATATGATACATATATGGAAATCTTTGGAAGAGCTTTACAACTTTTCTGTTAAGGTCCAGAGGTGTTTCATCCCATAACCAATCGAAAAATGCAGTAGAGTTGAAACTGTCCAGAAAACAGGGCAGAGCAAACACTCTCTGTAACTCTCTGTAAATTTAGCATAGATTCCTGCATAAAGATCCAAAAATAGAAAATGAGGTAGTTCTGAAAAGTTCATGAGATGGGTTACAACTTTGTAACAGAAAGTTTTGTCAGATTGGGAGCAGAATTAACTGGAATTCTTGGATCAAATCAGTACCTAAAGCAGGGAGGTGCTGTCCAATTTTCTCCAGAAATTCTGTTAACTTTGACATCTCATAACTTTTGAACCAAGGCATATATTATGCCAAGAAAATACTTTCTTGAAAGCTATTGAAGTTAGCTTTAACTTTAATGTTGAGCTCCAGAATTGGTTTTGCCTTTAGCATGGTCTAAATCAGCTTGAAATGGAAACTGGTCAGGGCTGTCATATTGGACAGCAGATCAACCGTCAAATTTCTTTGAGTTTGAACTATGTTTCCAAGTTTTATGGGTTCAATGACATGTTTTATGTTATAACTCAATGGTTTACTGTTCAAATAAATATTTGACATTTATCAAATATGTTCTACAGATGACAGCGGATAGACAGTTGGAGAACGGGTGGGAGGTATCCCACTGTTCTCACCGCAGCGGCTATCCGGAAACGTTGAGGCAAATGCTTCAATATTTTGGATACAGCAAGATACTGCAGTACTTCACCAAGGAAGAAGGCGAGGAGGGGAACAAGACATGTACGATCCATGTCGAAGTTCCTGCAGGACCTACGCCAACCGGTTGGGCGCCGTTCACCGTTACAGTGAGGGGTAGACAACCGGAGGGGATGTGGCAAGTGGCAGCCCGCGACACCATGTCGCGTTTCTGCCAACTACACGTGAGTGCTATGGAGGGCACTCCATATGCGCTCGTTCTGGTGGAGGGACGGGCTAAGCACATGTGTGAAGGGAGGTATATGGAGGCAACCGATCCGGGTTGTCCAAGGTACAATCCCGCGGAGGCAAACCTTAGTCTCCAATTGAGGGCAGGAAAAGCCATGATGGACAGCCAAGCTGTTCATACGGATTGTCTTGCTGCGAAGCTCAAGGAGAGCACAATCCGTGGAGACAATTTCGAGAGTGCTCACAGCGCGCTCCGCAATGTGCTCCTTCTGACGATTAAGCTACTGAACGAACAATATAATCAGTTGCATCGTCTGAAGAAGACGAAGAGGAAAAGACGTGTCGACATCACGGCTTTGCAGGAAAAGGTGCAGGCTCTGACCCAGCAGAATGAGGTCCTTACTGAAGAGCGGGGCGACGCTATTGAGGAAGCGCAAGGCTGGGAAGAGGACTACAACCAGGCCATGGATGAGGTGCACGCGTTGCAGGACCTCGTACCTCCGGTGATGGCCATACCGGTGGTAGGTGCCGTACCCGTGGTCTTGGGTCTTCCGGCAATGGGAGAACCCGAGATGGGAGAGGAGGTTGTAGACCCAGAACCACCAGCAGAGGTACCGGAGGAAGACGACCCACAGGAGGTCGAGTTCTACTCCGAGTAGGGGGTTACTGTTGCCATGTAGGGCCGCAAGGGTGATGTAACCAAAACTTTTGTAATCGGTGACATGTCGTGTAGACAGTAGCGTATGTATAGGTAGTGACGACATGAGCACGGCTTCTCGGAGACCCAAGAATAATGTATCTTGTATAAAGTTTATGCTTTAACAATATATGTGGATGTTGTGCCAATTTATTCATGCGTCACTTCAAATACCTACTGTTTCATATGGAAGTTTTAAGTATCACATGTGCTGATCGCTGCTGTTTTAAATTTCAGAATGACTCGTACTCGTGCCAACCCGGACATTGAGGGTTCTAGTCAAGGGGGAGAAACTCCCCAACAGCCTCCCGAGGACTCATCGGGACAGCAACAGCAAACACCGCCACCACCACCGTCGACGGTTACATTGGCCGATATCGTTGCGGCAATGGCGGGTTCTCATCAGCAGCACATGGAGTTGCTGCAAACTCTCATCGCAAATACGTCTCGACCAGAGAGGCGTCATGATCGTGAGGAGCATTGTAACAGCCCTAATTTTTGTAAAGTTTGAGTTCAACTTACAAAACAAAGTTAAGGCATGAAATAATGGACCCCAAAATGGTCATGTGAGGGAGTTAAAAATCTTCTGTAGCCCATACTTAACACAGGTTAACATGAGGAAAGAAATCCACTCCACCAATCTCATTCATGTGCACATCCTTTGTGAGTAGAAGATGAGGGAGATTTAAACATATATTTGAATCATTTAAAAGGATTCGTGATCAAATTGTCTAAATGCATTCGAGTGAATTCACCAATGCATTCCTCAAGTATTCAAGAGTTTAAGTTCCAAGTTTGGAGAATTTTAGACCTCATCTACCATTTATTCGAAGGAATATTTGTGAGCACATTCAAATTCAAATTTGAATTTGGAAACTGAACTAAATGTGCTCAATTTTGAAATCAGATTTCATATTCAAATTCCTCACATTATGTTTGGCCTATCCTCGAAATTTGGTGATATTTGGATAACGTTTGCGTGGGAATCTCAAAGCACAGTGGGGAAATCAAATAAAAGGGGCCGGACCCACATGTCATAGACCCGGTGCAGTGAACCGCCTCTGTTTCTCTCGGTGGCGCACACGCGACAGCACACCGACGTCAGGTGAAGTTTTTTTAGCGCCAGCTCCTGCTTCCCTCGTTTCTGCTCGGCCTGATCCTCCCCACAGCGAGTGCAACAGGGTTACTTTGCTTCCTCCCCGTGCTACCTCGCTCCCGTGCTTTTGCTCCCGAGACGAAACCATCGGCCACTCGGTTTTCTCCCGACAGCACAGCAAGCACCGGAGCTCGGTTGCTCGCTCCTTCCGCAGAAAAGATCATCGCACACTCATGCTCTAGCCGGCTAGCACCCTTCCTCCGCTGTTCCGTGCTTGCTTGTGCCTAGAAATGGCTTGCTTGCTGCTGCTCCCGAGTTCAAACTCAAGGAACCGAAACTGATCGCCGTGGACAGCCTAAACCAGAAGTGATCATGCCCAAGCGAGCCACCCCATCGGTGCACCTACAAGCCTAGTTGCTCACCTCCGAAGCTCAGCCCTATCCAATGATCACAGAGGGAGAATTTCAAGTTTTTCTGCCGGGCGGCGGAAACTGACCTTGAGGTAAGGAATTGTAAAATTCGTCCTCAAATCGTGTTTGTTGGGTTTCAAACTTCACACACAGGATGTTAACTTCCTAGCACACCTCCTCCATCGATTTTGGACCAAGATATTCAGTGTAGAGTGAGGAATCTGAGTTCTTTTTGAGGGTATAGCGCTGGACCATATCGGGTGCATGATGCCGATAGGTTTGGATCGTTCCCCAACTTGTTTGGACCTCATATCGGTCTTCTACATGATCCCCTGGTGCTTTAGAGCCCAAGAACCAACCATTTGGTGAAGAATTCACCGTGCACAACCTCGCCGGAGCCCTAGGGTTTGCTGTTGCCGGTGCGCCCTGTTTTCTGGCGAGTTTCAGCCGCCGGCGACCTCACCAATGTGTTCAGCGTGGAGGAAAATGGGGGGGGGGGGGGCAGCAGGGGGTCTGGAGGTGGCTGCGAAGTGCCTTTCCGGTGACCTCGACGGAGGGAGCCGCCACTGCTCTGTTTGGCACGAGGCCGGAGGTTAGGGATGACTAGTGGGACCCACTGTCGGCATTTAAACATTTTCCAGATTTTCCCACTTTAGTTCAAACTTTGGAGAGCCATAACTTTGTGTAGGAGTGTCCAAAAATTGTGAAACAAATTTTGTTGGATTCCTATCAAAGAGTACAATCCAGGGGTGCAGCCCAATGTTTATGAAAATCCCTGGATTTGGCTCATTAATTCATTTAAGGAAAATCTTGTATGAATTTTTACAGGAGTTCTGTTTATTGAAAATTCCCAAATTTGGCCAGGACATTCTTCCAAAATTCCTTGAACTCCAGTAACAATTTCAGAGGCATTGGACCTCATTTGCTTGGTCAAATGATGTGTTCATTCCTTATGTCTCTGAAAAATGGGAAAATGAACAGAGACATTTTCAGCTTTTCCCCAATCCTTGTAAAATCCATATATCCATGTAGGAAACTCCAAAAATGGTAAAACCAATTCATATGGACTCAGGACATTTTGTACTTCACAAAAAGTCTACTTTGCAGCATAGGAAAGCTTAATACCTAGGGGGTAAAGGAAGATTAGTGAAAATCACATAGGGAATTATAGTGATCACCTTGAGCCATTTCATGAACTCAATTTTTGCATAATGCCTAAACAGCTTCCATAGAAGCTGTGGTTAAATTCTCAGCTTCGTTGGACCTCTGGAACTTGAGCTACTATCTTTTAGGTTTAAGTGTTCATATAATGGACTTAATCACATGGTGATTATTAGTATCTCCTTTTCACCTAGCTTTCATCATCTCCAAGGTTTAGATCCAATGACAGAAACATTGCTGTTGTTTGTCCCTATTATGTGTGAGTTAACTTGAACACCAGTTTTGAAACAGTTTCTAAATTGCTTTTAAAATATATGTGCATTGCAATATAATAGCTCGCGTGATGTCGACGTTCAACGAGGACTCAACTCCGCAGCGAGGATCTCGATCTCGTGACGAGTTTGGCAGATTCTCGGGAGGAAGACTAACGTCTAGTTTCTAACAAAACCGTTGAGCAAGGCAAGCCCCAGTTTGCATATCGTTACCGTTTTAAATTTTGCTTTACTTCACCTCATGTGTATTAGAGTTGATATTGTGCATTATGTCTAGGATGTTTGAAACCCACTTGCGTGGCTATTACGTCCCTGAGTAGAAGGTTTAGTGTAGGCTTTGCCTCGTCGTAGATGCTAGGCTAATGGTGTAGCTACCTTGGTAGAAGTCGAGTAGTAAAAAGCTACTCGCGAGAAAGTTCGAGTAATGGAGTTACTCACGAGAGGTTAATGATAAGGGCACCCTCATGAAAATGAGATGGGGACGGGGATGTTCCTGTAGGATGGAGCGCTCAAGGTTGGTCTCGACCTGCGATTGGGTGTGACAATACTTGAGACCACATTTGGCCGGGACCAGGATGGTAAGGCAAATGTGGAGGTTGGTTGTAGCCCTGTCCGTGTCGGTTAAGGACCGTATGTATGAGGCCCTGCTGGACAAGATTGAGCTGTACCGGATATATAGTGGGGTATGGGACCCATGAAACCGATGTAACTCGATGGACTGTGATATAGAAACTCATCCTTCGCGTGGGAATGGCGTTGAGAAGGCGGGAGGTGTAAATCCTTTAGTGGGCAACTTCGACGTGTCCGCGTAGAGGACCATCCTGCTCGGCGCGAAACGTTTTTCTATGTCGGGGTGTCGTGTGAAAGGTTGCAGCATACGATGTAAGAAAGAGCTCTTGAGAGATTCTTTTGAGGCGGGTGTATGTGTCGTGTATTCCGGGTTGTTATTGATTCGAATCACCGTCGCTCGCGGAAGAGGATTGAGCATACTTGCCCACTGCGCCGTGACGTAGTAAGAAGAGGAACTAAGTCTCTTAACTTGTGGTTTGTGGAATAATCACTGTATTGGAACCTTGACTGAAGTAGATATAGATCCAACTAAATTTCATTTCCACCTTAGGCTAGCAACATCGGGGTAAGTGTTTCTTGTTTGATTGTGGACTTCCGGTGTTGTGAGGCGTGAGGACCACTAAAATGATGGCTATAAGAACCTGAATATAAGGATCAAGTTTAGTCAAGCTTCATTTTCGCAAATACATGTTCCTATTGTCTTACTACCCCTGCATGTAGAGTTACATGTTTAGGTTTGACGGTTAAATCTTGTTGAGCCTTAGTGCTCACGGTTGCTTCTGAGTTGTTTTTGCAGGTAGCAGGATGCCTGCTATGAAGAGGGTTGTTCGGTGAGACGAAGAACCTCACGGTTCGTTCAACTCATTGGAAACCTAGCCGCTGCCTTTCTTTGGTGAAGCTAGTAGGAAGCGTTCACGGGCTGAATGACTTCTCTTCGGCGTAGTTAGGGTCGAGAGTGAGTAGATTGTCCAGCTAGTTTTACATTCCGCTGCGTGTGTAATTATGTTGTAAAAGAACTTATCTTGAGTAACAAAAGGGTTCTGTTATGTTCTTACGTCTCTTTTTGTTCATGCTGTTAGGTGCCGCATCGCACGGCACCACCCACTGTGATCCCCGGGCGGGCTCCTCACAAGCGTCAACAGAGCTCCTACTCCGACTTCCTAGCGACCAATCCCCCGGTATTCTCAAGGTCGCATGAACCCCTCGATGCGGACAACTGGCTCCGCATGACGGAGATGAAGTTCGGGCTGCTCCAAGTGAGTGAGCAACGCAAGACTCAGTTCGCGGTCCAACAGCTCCATGGATCTGTGAGCGCGTGGTGGGCGAACTACTGTGCTTCACAGCCCACCGACCGAGTTATGACCTGGGCGGAGTTCCGGACGGCCTTCAGGGCCTATCACATACCGCCGGGTCTCATGAAGAAGAAGACGCAGGTGTTTTTACGCCTGCAACAAGGGAGCCAGAACGCACTGGAATACTCCAGGGCGTTCAATGATCTTGCGCTCTACGCATCGTATCACGCCGATACTGACGAGAAGCGGCGGGATCACTTCTACCAGAGGCTTAATCCGCTCCTGAGGGACAAACTGGTGATGTTCAATCGCGGCAGCCTCAACGATATAATTGATGCTGCAATTTTTCAGGAGGACTCCGGCAAGGAGTTAG
Source organism: Neostapfia colusana (assembly GCA_030760725.1). Classification (NCBI taxonomy): domain Eukaryota; kingdom Viridiplantae; phylum Streptophyta; class Magnoliopsida; order Poales; family Poaceae; genus Neostapfia; species Neostapfia colusana. Next base: position 52,264,608 of record JASWHV010000011.1, read on the forward strand.
CGGCGGTGGAAAGAAAGTGAAGCACGCCGCAGAGTAGCGGAGAAGGAGGCGGTCCTTCTCAGAAATTTCAGATGGTGAATCGCCCACCATTGGGTCCACGCTGGCAGCCACCACAGAGGTCGATGCAATTCCGCAGTCGGCCCTATTCTCCACCAGTGTTCAGACCGGCAATGCCAGCACCACCTCCGCAGCAGCAACAGCAGCGGGCGATGCCGCGTGTGTATGCACCTCACCAGTGCATGCCGGGCTTTCGTCCCCCAAGCACCGGACAAGCAGCAGCCACCTGCTACAAGTGTGTTCGTCCAGGACACTTCGCCAGCAGTTGTCCGGAGAGGCAAGGCGACGGAGTTGCACCGCAACTTCCGGGGAGGAAGCAGCCCCGGAACCCTACTAATGCGTGGCGGGCAAACCCTAGGCCCGGCACCGTCCACCAACTTGCCATAGAGGACGTACCGGAGGGTGAGCCAATCCTTGCGGGTATGTTCCAACTCCACTAGCATCCCACAATAGTATTGTTTGATTCAGGTGCCACACACAATTTTATTAGCAAAGCTTTCATTGTTAAACACAGCTTGCAAATACTACCCACCGATAGCCCATATTTGATTTGTTCACCGGGTGGGAAGATTTCAGCAAGCATAATGGTTTCCAAAGCACCATTATGCTTAGTGGGTAGAGTGTACCTTACACCTCTCATAATTTTAGAGGGACAAAAGGTCGATGTCATATTAGGGATGTCGTTGTTAACCCGCCATGGCGCTGTTTTAGACACCGTCTTTCGAATCGTGCACTTGAGCTCAGAAGTACACGGATCTCACTCCTTATTTCTGGACAGTCCAGAAATAAAACTTCCAAGTGTCTATCAATCCACGACTATCAGATTGGAAGATATTCCAGTGGTCCGAGAGTTCCCTGACGTGTTCCCGGATGATTTACCGGGGATGCCGCCCGATAGAGAGGTGGAGTTCAAGATTGAACTTGCACCGGGAACCATGCCAATATCCTGAAGGCCGTACAAGATGGCACCCAAGGAGTTGGCTGAATTGAAGACCCAGCTAACCGACCTGCTGGAAAATGGTTTTATTAGGCCGAGCTCCTCGCCATGGGGCTGTTCGGCATTATTTGTGAAGAAGAAGGATGAGACGTTGCGGCTTTGCGTGGACTATCGTCCACTAAACACCGTAACCATCAAGAACAAGTACCCGTTGCCACGGATCGACATGTTGTTTGATCAGTTGGTCAATGCAAAGATCTTTTCCATGATAGACATAAGATCCGGGTACCATCAGATTAAGATACGGGCTGAGGATATTCCGAAGACGGCTTTCTCGACGAGGTACGGACTTTATGAGTACCGGGTCATGTCCTTCGCCCTCACCAACGCTACAGCTCCCTTCATGTATTTGATGAACTCGATGTTCATGCCGGAGCTGGACAAGTTTGTCATGTCTTCATCGACGACATACTGGTATATTCCAAGTCGGAGGAAGATCACAAAAAGCATCTGCGTATAGTCTTGCAACGGCTGCGGGATCACAAGCTATACGCGAAATTCAGCGAATGCGAGTTCTGGATATCGCAAGTGCCTTTTCTCGGGCATATCATCTCAGCGGAGGGCATCGCTGTAGACCCGAGCAAGATCACACAAGTGCTGAATTGGAAATCCCTGAGGACTGTTCACGAGGTACGGAGTTTCCTCGGACTCGCGGGATATTATCGGAGGTTCATTCCGAACTTCTCGAGTCCAGCATGTGAAGCAGCATTCCAGCCTTTAGTCAAGCACCTGACATCAGCACCGGTTTTAGCGCAGCCAGACACAACGAAACCGTTCGATGTGTACTGTGATGCATCCGGCATTGGGCTCGGATGTGTGCTGATGCAAGATCGAAGAGTGGTCGCTTATGGGTCATGGCAGCTTAGAAACCATGAGCAGAATTATCCAACTCACGACTTGGAGCTCGCTGCCGTGGTACTCGCACTCAAAATATGGAGGCACTACCTACTCGGTAACCTTGTACATTTATATACCGACCACAAGAGTCTCAAGTACATATTCACTCAGAAGGAGCTGAACATGAGGCAGCAAAGATGGTTAGAGTTGATAAAGGATTACAAAATAGAGATCCATTATCACCCCGGCAAGGCAAACGTAGTGGCAGATGCGCTGAGTCACAAGTCACACGTCAACAATCTGACCATCACACTGTTGGAAGAGAGCGAGCCACCATTGCATGTGATTCCACATGGGGCTCTCTACAACTTAGCTTTGATCCCCACCATCCATGAAGAGATAGCGGCAGCTCAGAAACATGACAAGGGCATGTAGCATTTACGGAGACGTGTAGGCAGTGGGGAGCTTAAATGTTTCCAGAAAGACGGAGACGGTGTCCTATGGTTCAAGGACCGGATCGTCGTACCCCGTAACCCGGAGTTAAGGAAGAAAATTTTTGATGAGGCTCACTTGTCAAAATTTTTTATTCACCCCGGCAGCAACAAAATGTATCAAGAACTCAGAAGCAAGTTTTGGTGGACACGGATGAAGCGGGAGATTGCTAAGTACGTGTCCGAGTGTGATACATGTTGAAGGGTGAAGGCAGATCATATGCGGAAACCTGGACTGCTACAACCACTGGGTGTTCCTGTCTAGAAGTGGGAGGACGTGAGCATGGACTTCATCGTTGGTTTGCCCACCACTTTTTAGAAACATGATTCTGTGTGGGTAATCGTCGACCGGCTCACCAAAGTTGCCCATTTCATCCCGTTCAACACCAACTACAACGCCAAGAAGTACGCTGAACTGTATATCTCACGGATCCTATGCTTGTACGGCGTACCCCGTACCATCATATCAGATTTGGGCACTTTATTTGTGTCCCGTTTTTGGGAGCAGCTACACGCTGCGTTGGGGACGAAGCTGATCCGTAGTTCAGCATACCATCTGCAGACGGATGGGCAAACCAAGCGGGTAAATCAGATTCTAGAAGATATTCTACGAGCTTGCGCTATCAACCACGGCAAGAATTGGGATGATCACTTGCCGTTAGCCGAGTTCTCGTACAACAATGGGTACCAAGACAGCATCAAGATGGCGCCTTACGAGGCGTTATACGGGAGAAAATGCCGCACACCACTGAATTGGTGTGAGTCTGGCGAAAGGGTTACCTTCGGGATTGATCTTGTCAATAACGCGTAGGAAAAGGTTCGGCTGATTCAAGCGAAACTAAAAGCCGCCCAATCCCGACAGAAGCAATATGCGGACCGGAGAAGACGCCCATTACAATTTGAAGTCGGGGATCATGTATACCTACGTGTGTCTCCAATGAAGGGCGTGAACAGATTCGGGGTGAGAGGAAAGTTGGCACCCCGATTCATCGGTCCATTTCAGATTACAGAAAGATGTGGATCGGTAGCATACCAGCTGAAACTACCAGAGGCACTTTCCGGTGTGCACGACATCTTTCATATTTCCCAGCTAAGGAAGTGTCTTAAGCTATCAACTACCATTCAGCTGGAGGACATAGAAGAACTGAAACCGGATCTCACGTATCGGGAGGAACCGGTTCAGGTTATTGATGAAAAGGCCCGAACCACACGCAACCGTACATTGTGGTTCTACAAAGTTCTGTGGAGTAATCACTCCGTGGATGAAGTGACATGGGAGAGCGAAGGATTTCTTCACGCTAACTACCCCGACTTTTTCATTTCGCATATACGGTAACTTTCCACCGTCCTCTCTCTCATTTTCACCTTATAATCTCGGGACGAGATTCTTTTAAGGGGGGAGGAATGTAAGGGCCTAAGTGTTTGGCACATTCTCAAAGTGTTTCATCACACCCCACAGACACTCCATTTGAATAAAGTTGATGAACACATTTGAAGAGCAAGTAACCACCATCAACATGATCATTAGAGAACAAACTCACACAGTGCAAAAGTGGCATTTCCCACATGCATCATTTAGGGGCTGGGCATATGAAAAACTCCTACACCTTGCTAGGAATGTCCATGCCAAGTTGCACCCAAATTCAAAACCTTTTTGAGGTCCTTTTGGGTATAGCTAGAAAGACGGTGGGTTAAACTCAAATTCAAATTCAAACTGTTTTCATCCCATGAATTCAAAAGTGGGAAGCATATTCTTACTCAGCACATTTTTCTGAGCTCACACACCAATTTTCACTCCATTTGGTGTTGATCTTGTCATGAGCTATGTTTAGCAAATTCAAACTTTACTTGAATTTCAAACTGAATATGTGCTGAAATCTAGTCAAACCAAACTCAATTTGAATTCTAACCAATTCAAATGGCTCAGGGGTAGATAATTCAAATCACCATGGGTATAAGAGGGATTACTGTTTACAACAGTAAGAGGAAGTTAAGTTCAGAGGTTAAAATGGAGATGGGACCCACATGTCAGCCACTGGAGAGAATTCAACCGACTGAAGACTGATATAGGTTTCTTGCGCCCGATCGAGCTGCCGCCACGGCAAGGAAACGGCGAGGACAGCAGCTGCTTGCCGCCCTTGGCCGCTGAACCGCCTCTTGGGGCCTTTATTTACGCGCCCGAGCTGTCTCCAGTGCTCCTCACCGCTGTCCCGATGCGTTCTCGCCCAGCAAACCGAAAGCCCTCGCCACTCGGTGGAATAATCAGTTCCTCGTCGCCCGGCCGATCCTGTGGCTTCCATGGAGAGCTGAGACCAGCACCGGGTGTGCCAAGTATTCCTTGACGCCCTCGCGCCGGTTCCAGGCCCGGAGCAGTCCTTCCCGAGCACCACCGCGACGTTCTTTCATTTCCCGGTTCAGCTCGAGCCGCCATCGCAGGAATGATTCGTCCGGCCACCACAGCCTGCCGTTCACCGAGCTGTGAACAGCAAAAAGGTTCGCCTTCAGACCCTCTTTCATTACCGCAAGCTCCGGCGGCATGACATAGACTGCTCCGGCGGAATTTCATGATTTCGCGACGGTGTGCAAAAAGGAAGCCCAGACCGATTTGCAAAATTCGTAGTCCACATCGCACCACTCATCCTCTCACGGGGGGGAGCACTTCTTGGTGCCTGTGAGAGTCCATAGGAGCAGGAACCACGAAGAACCGTTGAGGGAAGCCACTGTTCTTTGAGTTTTAGAAGAATTCCTGAATTCTGGCCTAGGTCGCACGGTGACAGCCTAGTACAACCATCCCCAAGCTCCGTGGAGCCCATGTCGATCCTTCTTAGGGTCCACTGGTGCTCGACGACCTTTTGTTCGATCAGATGAAGTGCTAGGAAGGCCGGCCGTCACGGCCGAAGTTCTTCCGAAGCTACCGCTCGTCGCCGACCATGTGCCGGCCATTTTCATGACAAGCTGAGCCCAGAATCATGTTCCCCGAGTGGATTTAGGCAGGTGCGGCCAGAATCATGAAGTTTGTTGCAGCACAGAGGCCGCCGGCGAGCTCTCTGGCAAGGTGTCGCGGCGGCAGAGCGCGGGGCGGGGGGGGGGGGGGGCGAGACGAAGACGAAGGGGGTGGGTCCCGGCTGTCAATGGCAGATATTTTAAAACCGGGATCTGCTGTGGCACGGATCGGGTGCGGCTGCGCGCGAAGGAATCTGTAGCTGCGTGTGTCATCCGATGAGGAGCCGACACGTAGCCCCGGGTCCCCCGCGCAGTGATTTGAACTTTTCCCGATTTTCGGATTTCATTCAAACTTCAAATCCTCATAACTCTGGCTAGGGACATCCAAATCGAGTGAATCAAGTTTTCTTGGATTCAGCTCTTTGAGTACTTTCCAGAAAATCAAGTTTCACTTCATCAAAATCCGTATTTCTCCAGAATTAATTCTTCAAAATGTAAACTGTTTAGAATTTTAACTGGAGAACCCTTTGAAGGAAAATTCTGAAATTTTGCTGGGATATTCACCAAAATATCCCTGAGCTACCATAAAAGTTTCAGATCCATTTGATCTTATTTGATCCACCTAATGGTGTGATTAATAAAACTGTTCCAGAGAAAATAGAAAATGTCCAGAAATATTTTCAGAATTTCTCTGAAATTGTTTAGCTCATATCTTTAGCTAGGAACCTTCAAATTAAGTGAGACCAACTCCATTAGAACCCTCTGAAAATCTAGTTTTCAGAAAGTCATGGCTTGCTCCATGAAAATGCATAGAAAACCATAAGAGCTCCAAGTAAGATCAAGTACATAATTATTTGTGGAGGGCTAAAATGAGCTTTGCTAAAACTAAAACTTGGCCAAGTCTCTGTTTAGGTTGTAACCAAATCACAGTAAAAATTTCAGAGTCATTGGGTCTGTCTAGTAAGACTTATAAACTTCACAGGTTTAAATTCAATTCAACTGCATTTAAAATTTATACATGTACTTGTTATCTCATGTAGTCGCTAAGGTCGAGGAGGAACCCGAAGTCTTAGACTTCGTTACTACGGAAGAGCAGGTAGCCTACGACCAAGAGCAGCAAGGCAAGCTCCGGTTTGCATTAACCTTTTTACAAATTTTTACTGTTTTGAGCACTTCCTTTGAGTACCAATGACTTCTTGCATTAGAGTCTTGATTGAAACCCAAATGCATAGCCAAGAAAGCCATGGGTTGAGAATAGGATTAAAAACCCCGTTTAGCTACTGCAATGCTAAGACGGTGTAGGATTCGGTACAAGTCGAGTAGTTGGAACTACTCGCGAGAATAAGCTAGAGGCACATTGATTGGGTAGAGATAGCAAATGAAGCACATGGCAAGAAAAATGAGACCGAGCGGAGAGTAAGGGCAGCAGGACTTTCTGGCCTGTGTGCTATAGCTCCGCTTGTGTCAATTGAGGACCGAGCCGTCTGCGGGCCTGTTGAACAAGCTAGAACAGTACCGAAGACCTACCGGCTATATGGGAACCGGGAAACCGATGTAACTCGGGTAGCTGGGTATTGAGGCATTGCCTGCCGTTCAGAGGGTAGGTTGAGAGCTTGAGGTGTAAATCAGCTGGCGGCACTGAGATGCGCGTGCAGAGACCTCTTGCTCGGGACGATAGGACCGGTTCAATATTTGGCTAACGGGCGAAAGGTGATTGTGTACGGCGTCCGTGATGGTTGTTGTAGGCAACATCGAGTACGGGCGTACGTGACGGGTTATTCGGGTAACCCTGCAGGTGTAAATCGATTATAATTGCCGTCCCTCGCGGTCAGTGAGTATCATTTGTTCACTGTACCGTGATGTAGAAAGAACAGGCTAGATACATGTTAAAATGTTGCTGATTGAAAGATGGACTTTGATTGTTAATGATTTTCTGTAGTCTAGAGCTAACTAAAGTTCCTTTCAACTTTGGGCAAAGTACATGAGAGAAATGTATTTCTTGTTTGATTGCGGCTCTCTCATGTGCCTTAGCGTAAGGTTCTCCACAACCTGCTGCTAAAACTTGAAAGTAAAGTTCCACTAATTAGGCGAGTCCTTGCAACTTATTTTACCTCATGTAACCTATAACCTTCCATGTAGAAGTTTCATGTTTAGGAGAGACGGGTCTGTCTTGCTGAGCCTTCGTGCTCACTGCTTGTGTTTGAAGCTTTTGCAGGGTTCTATGAGGAAGGGACTCCCGAGGAGGAGACGGAACCCCAGGAGGGGAACCCCGTCGAGTAGGAGTCGCGCACGCCGCCGTATTAGTGTGGGTGCGTGCTAGCGGGGACACGTTCATGGTCTGAACGTGAACTCGATGCGTAGTCTACACCCGTGAGTGTAGACTGGACATATTTTGTTGTAAAAATGTTCATACACTGGTTTATGTAATAAAACTTTGCTTCCGCTTTGTACCTTTGATGTGTGTTATCCAGTGCTGTGCAACGCAGCACCCCTCAGCGTGATCCTGGCTCGACAAGACCGTGGGGTCGTGTCAGTGTAGTGGGTAGTTGAGGTGTACCGTCCGTCATAATGTTTCTAGGACAGCGCCATGGTAACTTAGCCATGACATCCCTAAGATCGCATCAATATTCTGCCCCTCAAGAATAATCATAGTGGTGGGATATATTTTCCCACCTAAGCACAGTGGTGCTTTCGGAATCATCATAGTTGCTTAAATCTTTCCACCCGGTGAGCAGATCATATAAGAGCACTCGGTTGGAAAGGCTTCCAGTTGATGCTTAACCACATATGATGCATTTATGAAGTTGTGGGTTGCACCAGAATAAAATAATATGTTGATTGCTTGATTGTTGAGGGTGAATGTACCCGCCATCACGTTTTCTCCATCTGGGGCGTCCTCATTGTCGAGGTTGCGAACGCCCCCAGTTCGGATGATCAACCTTCTTGACCGGAGGTCGGCCTCGAGCACCGCCCTGGTACTGGGCTTGCCCGCTGCTCTGCTGCCCCTGGGGACAGTCCTTCGAGAAATGGCCCGCCTGGCCACACGTCAAGCAAGTGTAGCGAGGCGGTCCTCCGCTGACCGGCGGACAGAAACCCGGGGCACGTAGTGGTGGTGGAAATGCATGGGGTACCATCTGCTGCTGCTGTTGCGGTCGCGGTGGTGGCATCGGCGTTCGGAACCGGGGTCGCTGAAAAGAACGACCCCCGAACTGCTGAGGTCACACCGGTGGATGCCACTGCTGACTGGATGGTGTCCGATACACCATGCGGTATTTCTGGGGAGCTCCACCCCCACTGCTGGGTGGAGTGCTATGCTTCCTCTGCTCAGCCGCCAACTCCCGCTGAGCATCTTCTTGCATGATCGCGGTGTTGACTAGATCATTGAACGTACCACTATTGCATTGGACGAGATGCGTCTTCATCTCGGGATGTAATCCCCAATAGAAGTGCTCTCGCTTCTTCTCCTTGGTGGAGACATAATCCGACGCGTACTGCGCCAGATGGTTGAACGCACGGGAGTAGTCGTGGGCACTCATCCCGCCCTGCTTCAGCTCCAAGAACTCTTGGAACTTCTGCTTCATTATCCCGGGAGGGATATGGTAGGCGCGGAACGCCTCCCGGAATTCTTCCCACTCCACGGCGTGGCCAGCCGGCAGTGAGGCGACATAGTTTGCCCACCATGCACCAGCGGCACCGTGAAGCTGCTGCGCCGCGAACAGAGTCTTCTGCCGCTCCGTACATTGGAGCAGCCCAAACATGGACTCAATTGTCCGCAGCCAGTTGTCGACCTCCAGGGGTTCTGCAGCTTCAGTGAACACCGGAGGGTGCGTACTCATGAAGTCCGAGTACGTCACAACGTGGGGCGCACGAGGCCCCCTCTCTTGACGCCCCCCACCCTGCCTGGGACGTATTTTGCACGATCGCGCAGAGCAGATTGGTCTGCTCCTCACGATTACCCACCAGGGCCGCGATCACATCCGCTAGTGTAAGCGGAGGCAGTGGTGGTGGTTATTGCTGCGGGGTGCTGTCGTAGGCAGGTGGCTGGAAGTCATCACCCCCCTGCTGGCTAGAGCCACCGACCTCATGCGTGGCCCGAGTGCGAACCATCTGCAACCATACGACAATAAAAATCAGTCCCGCAACATACTTCATGCTATCCAATAAAATAGGCGTAAAGCATAATGACAGTAAAACATGCGATACATCTCGTATACAGATAATGTAATAACTTTGCACAAGCTACACCATTACCAGACCAAATACAAGCTAGTTAAATCCAACTTGATGGACTTCCTCTTTGGAAGTTCATCTCAACTAGGTTTGGTCACTACGAGACGTTATTATCGCTTTGTCATCACATATACTACCCTTTTATCTTCAATACGACGCAAACATGGTCTCTAGCAAAAGAAACATGAGCAGGACATATACTCAAATTTTTCACTAGTTGAAGATAACCACTCATGAGTATGTTCTACCCCATAGGAAGTACTTAAACCCCTAGGGTACAACAATCTCTCAAATGAGTTCAACTGTCATCCTTCTGCCAGAATGACCAGTTTCTACATATTCCAGATTTTGATCTGGTGTTGGGCATTTTCATGTCTCAAGTTGAATACGAAAGTTTAAGTTAACTTCAGTATATTTCCAACGAGTATTTATTTGCCCTCAGATAAGCTTTGGTTAAAAAGTTATGCTAATTCAAATTCAACAGAATTTCTGGAAGAATTTTAACAGCACCTCCTTTGGAAATTGCTGTTTTCAACTCTAATTTCAACTGAATTCCATGTTGCAATTGCAGAAACTTTGAATTAAAAAGATGTAACACATCTCCTACCCTTTCCAAAGAGGTATCATACGATAATTATAGATTATTTCTACAGGAAGTTATGCTTGAAATACAGAACAGTCCAGAGAGTGTTTTGAATCTGTCCTTGTTCTGGACAGTTTACAATTATCTGGAAATTCAGCCAGTTTAAGGTGTGATTCAGCTCTGGAGGTCTACAACAAAGTTGTAGAGTACTTAAACACCTTTCCAGAACTATATCCCACACCTCCACTGGCTAAATAATCTGTTAGTTATGCTCTGTCAAGATTCAGCAAACTTGATGCTCAAAATAGAGCACTCTGTTTTTCAATCCCTTTGAACTACACTGATCAACTATTGAGTTTTTCTACCCAACCAGGGTCCTACATGTTGAAAACTTGGTGATTTTAATTCCTGGTTATCATTATCTTACATGCACATTCTTATGATATGTCGGTACTACGTTCCTCACAAAAAGAAAATGCTAATTGGATTATACCGGCATATACATCTCAATTGTGGCACTAAACGGCCTCTCGCACATGTATACTACACGGGATACATACGTGGTTAGTACCTGCAGAAGACCACACAATAATGATGCACTCAAAGGTTATTTTCATTTCAGGAAGGTCCATATTTGAAAGTAAATACAAACGCCCGTATGATTGCCATACGGCCATCCTTGAGTTAAGCCACATCTCAAGGTATGTGATCGTGTTTTAACACCACACGACGGGGAACCCGAGTAGAGCGTGAACGGGTCGTCATGGTTGGGAATTTTATCAACCCAACAGATACCACCTACTGCCCTGCAGGGCACGCCGATGGCAAGCGCTGCGTATGTCTTGTTGGGCTATTTCCAGACGAACACACTATCGCGTTACTGACCACGTGATGGGGTCTCCACTTGCTTGCCTAATGCACGCTAGGGATCAGTATTTCATATGAACTCAGGAACATGAAGAGTCCAAGAGTTTCATATTGACGCCCCACACCAAGCTGTGAGACCTATCCCTTAACCACATTCCTCGTCACGGGAGCTAACCGAAATTGAACCTCTTTCAGTGGCATTCCTTACCATTCTTACCTGAGCGTAGGTGCGTCGTTACAAATCAAAATTTCAGAATTATAACACATATGTTAGTCTTGCCACTTTAAATAACTATGCTAATATAGTCCTTACTTGGGCAAACTAGCGAATCCTCACCGTAAACCTAAGTTTTCCCGTAATACAGTCCTTAATTAGCGTGCTATCCCCAATGCAGCTCTGATACCAGCCTGTGGCGGACCGGGATCCGCTCATCCAGGATCGCAGAGGGTGGTGCCGCACGATGCGACACCCGACAGCACACATCATAAGAACGATATCGTATTACATAGAAAACCAACTGAAATGTAGAAAGTAGTACAATACTTCAGTTACAAACTGGTGTTTAGATTACAACAGCGGAAACTAAGTTTATACAACTCACACCATCTACCGAGCAAAAGTCAGTTGCCCAGCCCTATGGGAAACCCACACTAGCTGCACATCTCTGCTCAGTGCGGCGTGTACGGCTCCCACTCAGCCGTGGTCCCCGACGGAGGGTAGCCCTCGCCGGTGGACTCGTAACCCGAGTCCGTGGGGTGGTCATCACCTGAAAAACACTTATAGCAGCAACCTTGAGCACGATGGCTCAACAAGACTTAACCGACTCACCTAGGCATGAAACTCTACATGCAGTTTACAACGAACATGGGATGGTAAATTTCAGCAAACGGACACGCCTACAAGTTCATCCTTAGTTCATCTTTTAGCCACAAGTTAACAGTTCATGAATATGAAATTTAGCAGATCTCTCTATGCCCGTTAGCAGATTTCCACCTTGCTGCCCTCAACCTACACCTATAAATCGGTGTGTTATGCCTCGACGCCCGTAGTTATAGGTTACATCGGTTTATCGGGACCCATATATCCGATATGCCTTCGGTACGTTCAATACTTGTTCAGCAGGGCCGCACACGGATCGGTCCTCAATCAACACGGACAGGGCTGCGCCCACAAGACTTCCTCTTGCTGCTCCCTAGCCCCTGCCTAGTCTCATTTTCTTTCTAAAGTGATCTCACATCACTTGAACTAATCCCGTGTGTCCTGACTCCTAAACTCGCGAGTAGATTCCAACTACTCGACTTGTACTGAAGTTCTATGAACATTATGCACAGCGTATACTACTCGAGGACTTATACACTACCCTCATTCTTGTGGAAATAATCTGGCTATGCACTTGGGTTTCATCCATCCTACACCTAATGCACATACATACCACATACTACCTAGACATAAAACAAAACTTTGTAAAATTAGTTAATGCAAACCGGGGCTTGCCTTGTTGATGCTAGTCAGTGGTTAGGACTTCTTCCAGAAAGAGAAAGTTAAGCACCTCCGGGATCTACTCGCCTTCAGCGATTATACGTAAACCATTTACTATATGTAAATTTGAATGCAATGTTTTAAATTGACTATGTAATGACCATAACTCTAATTAACCCTCCCCTTTGGCTCTGAAATTTTTATGGTGGCTTGGTAGGGTCCTAAATAGAGTTTTAACGAAGTTTCATTTAAAACAAAGTTCCTTTGAGCTTTGTACAAATAAAAGCGTATCTGATCATTAGTAGAGCCTCTAAGGAATTCCAGGGATTTTCATGGCTCCAACCATTACTTTCTGGAAACTAGAGTTTGAGATGGTTCTAATGGAATTGGTTTCATGTTATTTGAAGAATTCTAGATGAAGTTATGCCCTAACCAAGATTTGAGAAAATCTGAAAAATGTTTCTGTAAATTTTTCTATTTTCTCAGGGCAGTTCACTTAATCACACCATTAGAGGAACTAAATGAACTTGGATGGGTCTGAAATTTTTCCTGTGACTCAAGGATTTTCCAATGAACCTCCCAGCCAATTTTCAGAATTTTTCATAAAGTAATTCTCCAGATAAAATTCCCAACAGTTTAAATTTTAGGGAATTAATTCTGGAAAACTAATAAGTTTCATGAGCTGAAATTTGTTTTGCTGGAAAGTACTCAAAAATATGAATCCAATAAAATTTGGTTCGCTGAATTTGGACACTTCTAACCAATGTTATGAATTTCTAAAATTTGGACTGATCCCTGAATTATTTTCCTACAGAAAATCGTCTCCCGCACTCAACCGGAGACTGACAGAGGGGCCCGCCCGTTTAATTTAAACTAACTGTGCTCTCGCGCGTGCTAACTCAGTGGCTGAAATGTGGGACCCACGCCTTCGTCTACCTCCCGACGCCGCCGCCCCAAGCCGCTGGAGCTCCGGCGAGGTCGGCGTTCCTGGCGACCTAGCTCGCCGGCGACGGTGAGACTTGCTGCCCCCACACGTTGGACATCATGCCGCCGCCTGCTAACCGCCGTAGCTCGTCGGCGAAGAGCGCTATGTCTCTGTGCAACATCGGCAACGTGTTCCCGTCCTCCTGACTGCCCCCTTCGCGCGCTAATCACGTCACCACGTCTAGGGAAGCCTCGGGAAACTTGGCATGACCTTGGTTGGGACCTAAACGGCCAGCAACCCGGACCTCACTGGCGACCCTCTCTTCCGCCGGACTGTTATCGGTGAAACTAGGGTTTGGGATGGTTGTTCCCGTGGGTTCTTGCTCGGAAAGACGCGCACGGTTGTCTAGAGCGTGTGTGAGCTGCAGCTCGACCGGCGGTTCCCTCTGTGCAACGAATTTTTGCCGATAACCGATTGCTAACTCTAAGGTGCACCGTGGGGGAAAACTCGGAATTCTCGCTCTACCTCGCATGAAACAGTAAAAGGTTTCCTCCTACAGCTTCCTCACACTCAGGAACACCTTTTCTTCTCTGGTGGTGGCGCGTGAAGCACCCGGGATCGGCCATGGTGGGGCCGGTGGCCGGCAGGGGCGTACGGGTGGCGACGGCCGGTGGGGCATCAGTGTCCAGCGCTGCGGTGGAGGAGGGGAGGAGAGAGGGAGGTGGCGTACTCGTTGGTCGGCGGCAACGGTGGGGTCGGCGATCGGCTCCGGCGGCGTCGGTGTCGTCTCCGGCGGCGGTCGGCGGTCGGCTCTGGCGGCAGTGGAGGCGTGAGACAGAGCGGAGGCGCGAGTGGGAGAGAGAGCCACGGCGCTGAGTATATCGGGCCTTAAAGATGATGGTGCGCTCACACCGTAGTCCATAAACCCCGGGCCTTAATTGTCGACGGTGTACCATCGTCTATAAGTCCCGAGAACTTATAAATGACGGCCTAGGTTAACCGTCTTCAATAAATGATTAATTGACGACAGTGTTTTCTGGCCGTCGTCAATAAATCTGGCCATCATCTATTGTTGTGATTCCTGTAGTGGTAAGCACACACTGTAAAGAAGGTACGCAGGGTAGGGTAGATTTTTTTCGTTTCTAGCTTCCTTCGGGTGATAGGAGGAAACAAGCCATGCAAGAAGGCTGCAACCTGCCCTGGATGACAAGAGTAGCAGGACCCCTCCAGAGCTTAGATGTTCTAAACGATGTTCATAGACACTATGGCACCTTTACAAAGAAAGAGAAAAAGAAAAAATGACCTACCACTGCACTGAGGTTAGAACTTACAGGGGTGTTCTATGTTCTGTGGATTGGGTAGAGGTACCCATCCCCCATGGCTAGGTGGGTGCACCTGGGGCGGCACACCTGTGTTGCTCAGAAGGGACCTTCCCGGCTGGGGGAGGGTTTGTCACCCCTTCTGAGAAAGTGTTTATCCGAGACACCAGGCGGCCCTGCCTTTTGACAGCTCTACGAGTACCACTGCTGATATCGCTGGAGCGCCTAGCAGTGTAGCGCATTTCAAGCAGCCTCTAGCCACGTTAACTCGTCGACGAGGTTGGTTGCTTCACGCAGAAGCTGGTTCTGCGTGGCTTCATCGTATGTCTGGACGTGGGGTGAGCCCTTGGTGTGTTTCAGGGGGAGGGCGGCCTCGACCCCCTACACCAGTGTAAGAGGGCATTTCCCTTGTCGCACGACGGGGGGAGGGGCCATCTGGCTATACGTGGAGCGTCTTGCATCGCTCGCTGTCGGCGCTTGAGTCAGAGTTGGAGTGGCCGTAGACGGCTTTCAACGCCCTCTGTGGCGTATTGATACTCCATCTCCTGCCCAGTGTTGGCCTCGGGTTTGGCCTTTTGTTTGCCCTCCCGCTGGCAGGAGGGTGCGCCGTCTTGGCGCGGCCTCTGTTGTTGCAACTCATGGAAGCGTTCCACAAGCTTCTTGATTTCACGGCAGTCGTTAGCGCCGTGGCTGTAGGTGTTGTGCACTGGGCACCACCGGCCATCGTCTTTGGTAGGCGATGGTCGCGGGCGCTTGTCAGAGCGCTGGGCTCGGCCCCCACCGGCCGCAGCCATGGCGGCGGTGGACGCCGCGGCTAGAGGCTTGTTCCTTCCTCCGGCCTTGTTCTTCTTGCTGCTGCGCGGAACAGCAGCTTCTCCGGCACTCCCCACCATGGAGGCAGGTTGCGAGTGCCAGTCTCGGCCCTCTGCCGCCCTGGCACATTTGTCGGCCAGGCTGAAGAGCTCGGAGACATCTTGCATGTCGTGCGTGGCCAACTTCTCGAGCATCTTCTTGTCGCGGACGCCTTGCCGGAAGGCAACGATGACTGAGGCGTTGGAGATGCGAGGGATGGTGTTCCTGACCTGGGAGAACCACTGGATGAAGGACCGCAGTGACTCCCCATCACGCTGACGCATGGCATGGAGATCAAGCTCGGTGCCGGGGCGCGTGTAGGAACACCCGAAGTTGGTCGTGAATCTCCAGCACAACTCTTCCCAAGACGTGATGGATCCTGGGGAAAGGTTCCTAAGCCATGACCGGACTGTGCCGGTCAGGGTCACAGGGAAGTAGTTGGCCATGACGGACTCATCCCCTCCTGCAGCTAGGATGGAGGTGGAGTAGATCTGTAGGAACTCAGCGGGATTGACTGTCCCATTGTATTTCTCCAGCAGGTGGGGCCTGAACATGGGTGGCCAGACCACCATACGAAGGTGTGGGGCAAGCGCCATGCAGCCCCCTACTGCCCCCTGAGAGGTAGGGGTATGGGGAGTGCGGCCCGCAGATACAGCACTCGGAGAGCAGTACTCTACCTCGAGGTTGCGACGCCTCTTGCAGCGTCGCTCGATGGTGGTGCGACCATCTTCTCTTGCGAGGTGGCGGTTCAGCTCGATCCTGAGGTCGGCTGCGGCCGCCGTGCGCAGAGCTGGTGCTTCATGGACTACCGTTGGCGTACGCGACTGGGCCAGCAAGGGTTCGGCCCGCTGCCTCCTGTAGGCAGGAGAGTTCATTGCCGCGGCGACAAGATGGTCGACATCGTGTTGCCACTGTTCTGCCGCCTCAGGGGTGGCACCCTCGCCTGGAGGGTTGTAGAGCAGAGCTCGTGCTACAGCCAGCACGCTTTCTGGCTTCGGCTGTGGCAGTGCTGTCGCCGCTGTAAAAGTCACAAAAATGTATATGAATAAACCAAAGTTTGAATTCTAGGGGTGCAAATTCATGAAAAATGGGACTTGCTAAAACTTTTCTTCACGCAAAGTTGTTCATGGATGTTCATCAAAAAGAGGCTCACATGTTCATTTGAATGTGTTGAACCAATATGGACTTAAACACTCATTTGCATGAAGGATTCAAAATCAGATTTTCAAATTCAAAGTTCACCGCAAATTGTGGCCAAACTTTTGAGTACTCATGCAGCCCTATACTTTTAACTTTGATGAAATTCATGGCGGCAAACTTGTGAATTTAGGGTAAGATAAAAAGGAATTAATAGTAGCATTTTCAAATTCAAACTGGATTCAAATTTGCAATGCCAAATTCAAACTGAATTTGGAGAATTCAAATGCTAGCCCATTTTAATATTAAGAACTTTTGAATGGAATAGATTGACATGAGGAGATCGTTTTGAGAGGAGGAAAGTGGGGGATCCACATGTCATTGAGCTAAACATGTGACTTGCAACCAAAGCAACAGAAGTATCGGTTCTCTGTTTCACCCGAACAACCGAGGGGCCTCCGAGCGCTACTGAGCTGCCGCCGCGCCACCTCCTCACGGAATTACCCTTGCTGGCGACCAGCTTGTGCGCTGCCTTACCGCTCGGCGTGATCTTTCGCTCACTGCATCGAGCTATTCCTTTTTCCCTACCTCCTCACGAGCAACCACAGAGCACTTCATTGCCGCCGCCTCTGTACACAACCGGGAACCGGCAAAACTCGCGCTCACTTCCCTCCGTGCTGCAAAACAGCATGGCGCACTTGTCCTTCATCTCCTCAACATGAAAGCTAGCAAGTTTCGACTTTCCCCAGCCCTAGAACCGTTTCTCCATGGCGACTTAACTCAAGCCGGCGATCGGGCGCATGTGGACAGCTCTCCGCAGCAGTTTTCACGCCCAAGCAAGCATGGCCACGGGAGCGCCCTACCTCGGTGCAGCTCTCCACCAAAACTTTGATCAAACCGTGGACTGCCGAGCGCTAATTTGAGGATTTTGCTCCGGTGGGTGCAAACCGAGTAACCGGTACGAAAACTCAAAATTCTCCCTCCCGAATTGTTGGTAGCTCATCAAATCTTGCACACACGGGCCGGACTAGCTGAAGATCATCTTTCCTTTAGCATCCCCAGCGTGAAACCAACTCAGAGCAGCGTATTTCAAGCTTTTCTGAGTGTGTCTATGGAGGAACCGATCGGGCTCACGGTGAGGAACCATTTGGAGGCATTTTCAAGCGCCGGTTCTTCTTTGCCGAGCTAACACGGGAGCGAGGCAGAGGGTGGAGCGAGGGTGAGGAAGATGGTTCACATGATCAATTTGCCTGCTTATCCTTCGGCTGCCAGGAAAATCTAGCAGGAGGTGGCACAGGACGTTGGTTGGCGCCGGCTGTCAGGGAGGTGGCGCGTGCTTCGTTTGGCTGTCTGAGTGAAAAACAGAGAAGACTTCGGGTTGAAGTCTACTGATAAGTGGGCCCCATTTCTCCCCTCTTATCACCCAATTACGGTTAAAATAGCAAACAAGCTTCAAATTTGATCAAACTGAGGATAGGCCAAAAGAAATGTGAGCAACACAATGGTGCACTAAAATTTGAATTCTCGGTGAAGTTGGAATTTGAAACTGAGATTTAAATTCCAATTCGAATTTTCTCCTGTTTAAATTCCAACAAATAGGAAATCCTTTCCCAATGTTCTGAAAATTTGCTGCACTATTATTACATATGTGGAGAACCAATTTGTAGCTTTAGATCTCCGTGTTCAGAAATTTTTGCAAGTTCAAGTTTAGACTTGGAGCTCACACCTTTAAATTCAAAAGTTTAAATTCTCTCTCATTTTCTCGGTGTGAATTGCAGCTCCACTTGCTAGAGTTTTGGGATTTCACATCTCTCCCCCCTTAAAAAGAATCTCGTCCCGAGATTCCAAAAGAAGAGACGAGGCAGTAAAGGAAGAATTACCTTAAAAGAGCGGACAGCAAGTCCAGGTAGTTCGAACGGAGGTATTCTTCACTATCCCATGTTGCTTCCTCCGTGGTATGATTGCTCCATAATACCTTATAAAATAGGAGTGTCCGATTCCTTGTCGACTAAGACTTTTCATCAATAATCCGGATTGGATGCTCGGTATAGGAGAGATCCGGTTGCAATGTCTCGAGATCTTCAGTGCGGACAGCAGAGGTATTCTTGAGACATTTCCGAAGTCGGGAGACGTGAAATATGTCATGCACCCCAGCGAGATTCGTCGGTAGCTCAAGCCGGTAGGCTACGGGTCTATATTTTTCTGTGATAGCAAATGGACCGATAAACCGGGAAGCGAGCTTTCCTTTTACACCGAATCGATGAACTCCCTTCATTGGAGATACCCGGATATATACGTACTCTCCGATATTGAAGTTCAGCGGTCGACGTTGCTGGTCTGCATAGCTCTTTTGTCGAGATTGAGCAACCTTTAAATTTGTTTGTATGACCCGAACTCGTTCTTCGGCGTCATTGACAAGGTCAATCCCGAATGTCACTCTTTCAACGGATTCGCACCAGTTCAGCGGTGTGCGACATCTCTGGCCATAGAGAGCCTCATACGGTGTCATCTTGATACTCGTCTTATAGCTGTTGTTGTATGAGAATTCCAGCAACGGTAAATAAGCATCCCAATTCTTACCGTAGTGGATGGCACACGCTCTCAACATATCTTCCAAGACTTGATTCACCCTCTCAGTTTGTCCATCAGTTTGACGGTGATATGCAGCTGTTCCTACAAACGAGAAATGAATAGTGCACCATGATCTGAAACTATGGTTATTGGAACTCCATGCTGGCATAAGATCCATTCAATGTATTACTCCGCATATTTCTTGGCGTTGAATCCCACATTTACAGGTATGAAGTGTGCTGACTTGGTTAATCGGTCAACAATGACCCAAACCGAATCATGCTTCTGAGATGTGAGCGGTAACCCTACAATGAAATCCATACTCACATATTCCCACTTCCATGCCGGAATATGGAGGGGCTGTAGCAAACCAAGTTTCTTCATGTGATCTGCTTTCACCCTTCGACACGTATAGGGATACGTATTTAGCTATTTCCCGCTTCATCCGTGTCCACCAAAACTTGTTTCTCAAATCTTGGTACATATTGTTGCTGCCCAGATGAATAGAAAATTTTGATAAATGTGCTTCGTCTAACATTTTCTTATGAAACTTCATGTCACGGGGCACGACTATATGGTTTTTGAACCATAGCAAACTGTTCTCATCTTTCCGGAAGCACTTCTCCTTTGTCTATTCTCTTCCGGATATGGGCCATGCCCATATCTTTCTTTTGAGCCTCTACAATTTCATCTCGAATTGTAGGAATGAGGGCAAGGTTAAACAATGACCCATAGGGAACCAAGCGCAGGCTCGGTTCTTCTTCCTCCATTGCAGCCATGGTTAGGTTGTGAACATGTGATTTCTGACTAAGTGCATCGGCAACCACATTCGCTTTTCCAAGATGGTAATGAATCTCTAGTTCATAATCCTTGATTAACTCTAACCATCTTCACTGCCTCATATTTAACTCCTTTTGTGTGAAGATATATTTCAAACTCTTGTGGTCGGTGTAGAGGTGAACTAAATTTCCAAGTAAATAGTGCCTCCACATTTTTAGGGCAAGTACCACAGCAGCTAACTCGAGGTCATGTGACGGATAATTCTGCTCATGATTCCGAAGCTGCCATCCATATGCGACCACTCGCCCTTCTTGCATAAGCACGCAGCCAAGGCCGATGCCAGATGCATCACAATAAACATCAAAGGCCTTAGTCGTATCGGGCTGCACCAACACTGGGGCTGTTGTGAGGTGCTTTACCAATGCTTTGAATGCTTCCTCACATGCTTCACTCCACACATATTTCTTGCCTTTCTTCAGAAGTTCCATCATCGGTTTAGAGACCTTGGAGAAATTTAGAATGAATCTCCGGTAGTATCCCACTAAACTGAGAAAACTACGGACTTCGTGGACTGACATTGGTGAACTCCAATTCAGCACTTGGACAATCTTGCTCAGATCAACCGCAACGCCTTCCGCAGAAACAATGTGCCCCAGAAATGGCACTTGGTTGATCCAGAACTCGCACTTGCTGAATTTTGCATATAGTTTCTGATCCTGTAGGCGTTGGAGCACAATATGCAAATGCTTGGCGTGTTCTTCCGACTTAGAATATACCAAGATATAATCGATGAAGACCACGAAGAACTTGTCCATTTCCGGCATGAAGACTGAATTCATCAAGTACATAAAATTGGCTGGAGCATTGGTGAGTCCGAATAACATGATGAGATACTCATATAACCCGTATATCGTCCAGAATGCCGTCTTGGGTATGTCTTCCCCCCGGATTTTTATCTGATGATATCCGGACCGAAGATCCATCTTCGAGAAAACCTTAGCACCCACTAGTTGATCTAAAAGCATATCGATACGTGGTAGTGGATACTTGTTCTTTATAGGTATGGCATTGAGCGGACGATAGTCCACACATAGCTTCAATGTCTCGTCCTTTTTCTTGACGAACAGCGCAAAACATCCGCACGGTGATGAACTGGGCGAATGAAGCCTTTGCTTAACAAATCATTCAGCTGCTCTTTCAGCTCCGCGAGTTCCTTCGGTGCAATTTTATACGGCCTCCGAGAGATGGGTGTGGTTCCTGGTGCTAGTTCAATTTTGAACTCCACTTCACGTTCGAGCGGCATGCCCGGTAAATCATCGGGAAACACGTCCGGATATTCCCCGACCACTGGAATGTCCTCCAGTTTCTTAGCTTCAACGGTGTGCATAGCAGTGACTTCCGGTGCAACATTTCTCAGAATAATCGTGTGTTGCCCGTGCTTCTTTGAATTCATCTGCACCGTTCGTGAACTAATATCAAAGATAGCTTGGTGATGTGTCAACCAAGCCATTCCCAAGATGATGTCAATCCACAAGCCTTCCCTGATGATAAGAGTAGTAGGGTCTCCGCCCATCCAAACATATAGGCGCTCGAGCAACAATCCTGCTCGCTGTCCTACTACCTCCCGGTGAAATAATTTGATACGATGCGGCCAAGGTGGTTGATGGTAATTGGTGCTTAACTACATAATCTTTGCTGATAAAATCATGTGTGGCACCCGAGTCGAACAACACGAACGTGGGCTGGTCACGTAGGCTCAACATATCCGCAAACACGGGTTCTCCAACGGGAACATCTTCAACTGCCGTATAATTTACATTTCCCACTTTAAGTGCTGTCCTCCTTGGCTGACCATGGAATTTCCTTGCAGCTTGAGATGACATGTGACTGCTACTTTGCTGGGTCACTTGACCCTCCTGAGGAATATACTCTACATCGCTACAAGTACCGTACGATGCGAGCTCAGGATCTTCACCATGTGGGTGTGGTTGATATTCTTGTTCACTTTGCTGAAGTGGGGTTGCAAAAATATTCATTTGCTGCTGCAGCAGCAATTGGCTGAACATCCATGGTTGAATATGGACAGAATTGGATCTGAGGTGGTCCGTCAAAGGACTGAATTTCCACCCCGGATGGTAAGCAATATATCACCGGTTGTTCTTGAGGATAATCATCCGTACTTGCCGGTGATAACCTTCTCTTCCTCTTACTTTCCCTATACTGGAGTTCAGCTATTTCTTGAATCCTAGCAGCATTAACTAACTCGCTATAATTCCCTTTATTGAATAGTGCCACTTTCTCCCGAAGCTCCACGTTGAGGCCTCGGAAGAAGTAATGACACTTCACCGTCTCCTTATCCACATAAGCAGATGCATATTGTACTACACGGTTAAATTCCGTAAAGTACTCCATAACACATTCATTCTTGCTTGAGTTCATAGAACTCTTATACTCTGGTTTCGACGATGCCCTCACAGATATGATGTGCATGGAAAGCATCACAAAACTCCGTCCACGTCACACGATGGCCTTCAGCGATTTTAGCAAGATACTCAGACCACGCCCCAGTGGATCCATGAAGTTGCTGAGCGAAAAATTAAAGCCTTCTCATATTCATCACACTGGAGCGATCCCAATTTAGTTTCAATAACCCCGGAGCCAATGATCGGCCTCCAAGGCTTCTTTAGCTTCCGAGAATACCGGTGGTTGTCGTGCTAGAAAATCTAGATAAGTGTTCAGTGTGGGGTTTTGCTGTGAGGTCTCCTGGCAGATGCCTTGCTGCACCAACATCTCAAGAGACAGCCATTTTTCCCAACACCTCCGCCAGTCTGGTTGATGATGGCGGTGATCGTCGCTGCGATGAATCATTTCCATCCTGACTGGAACCACCAACTTCACACCCGGAATGAGTATGATCCATACTGCAAGAGCGAGCAATTTACGGTTAATATCCAAGATTGTACTCAACTTGAACTCAAAATTATTAACCGCAAAAGCATAACATCAACTGTGCAGCATACATGAAGGAAACAAGGTTTTTGACAATTCTGAAATATAACCAAGGATTGCTCAAGTTTGTCAAACACTGAAACTAACAGCAAGGAATGATGAAAGATGTATAATGAATATGCATGGAACTTAGAGAAGTATAAAAACCTTCATGTCCACAACAAGTCTCAAGTTACATGGGCAATGAACAATACTCTGTTCAGAATGACCATTTGGCCTTAATCCGAGCATTTGATTATGAAAATGGCAGTTTCATGTCTCAAGTTGAATATCAAAGTTATAGATAACTTCAGTATATTTCCAACGAGTATTTATTTGCCTTCATATCAATTGTAGATTATAAGTTATGATATTTCAATGTTGACAGAAATCTGGAACAATTTTGACAACAACTCCTTTGAAAGTAGCTGTTTTGTCCGCAAGATTTCATAAAGTTCTACACCAAATATATAGAAACTTTTAACTACAAAGTTGTAGAACATATCACAAACTTTCCAACAATTTCTTACCTGACCCTTAGAGAATTTTCTACAAGAACTTATGGTCGAAATACAGAAAATTCCAGAGAGCATTTTTGGTCTGCCCTATTATTGGACAGTTAACACTCATCTGAGATTTTCATCCATTTGGAGGGAGATTCTGTTCTGGAGTTCTGCAGAAAAGTTGTAGAGGACTTCAAAACATTTCCAGAAATGTATCCCTCACCTCCATTGGTTCAACCAAACAAAAGTTATGCCCTGTTCATGTTCAGCAAAAATTCTGCTGAAAACAGGGGAGGTTGTTACTAAATGTTTGAGATGGAAACTATACTCCCAATTGACTTATAGTTCAGTATAGGAGTTTATTAACCCTTAATGGTATCCTAGACTCCAAAATTACTCTTTTCTTTGAAAACTTTATTTTTCATGCAGTTAAGAACATATCATGGTACTACGTTTCCTCACCAAATCAAAAATCCTAACCGGCATTACACCGGCATATACGTCTCAAAAATCCTAAACGGAATGTTCTACTCGTGGTTAAGGTACCTGCAGAAAAATAATCAATAATGATGCACACAAGAGGTTTTCCATTTCAGGCAGGTCCATATCATAGTAAAAACATACGCCCTGTATTATTGCCATAAGGCCGTCCCTGAGTCAAGCCACGTCTCAAGGTACATGATCGGGTTATTCACCACCCGACGGGGGCTCCACACCTTTGCAATAAAGCACACCGGTGGAACAGCTTTTTCATATGCCTCATAGGACATGAATAGTCCTAGAGAACACATTTCGTGTTACAAACCACACGATGGGGTCTCCTCCTCTTGCCCCTGGGTTTGTGCACTGGAGGCTAGTTCATTTCATATGTCTCTAAGATGTGAAGAATCTTAGAAAACATATTCACTTCCCGTCCATTGCTGAACGGTACATCGCACACTACTTTCCTCGTATGGGGGAGCTAACAGAAATTGATCCGCTTTCGGTGGCGTTCTTTACACTTCTTACCTCCACGTAGGTGCGTCGTTATAGAATTGAAATACTGAATATTAAGACACTGTTAGCTTGCCACCTTAAGTAACTATGCTACTAATAGTCCTTATGTGGACATACTGTACGTTCCTCACTCATATACTTCTAAGTTTTTGAAAATACGCTCTTTTCATGCGTGCTATTCCCAATGCGGCTCTGATACCATGCCTTTGGGGAACCTGCTTCTGGGATCCACACTCCAACATACACATTAGGTGGTGCCGTGTGATGCGGCACCCAACAGCATACACAAAAAGAACCATAAACGTACAAAGTCTTTTATTTATCAACATAGTGTCATTTACAAAATAATGTACCACGAGGGTACACGCAGCGGAATATACATACACACGTACTCTCGGTCCTAACTATGCAAAATAGAAGATGTCCAGCCCGCTGAAGATTCTTACTAGCTTCCACAAAGATGAGTGCAGCGGCAGGGTTTCCGGTGAGTCTCCGATGGCTCACCGAACAACCATCTTCATAGTAAATTTTATATAACCTGCAAAACACTAATAATGCAACCGTGGGCAAGATGGCTCAGCAAGACTTAACCGACACTCCTAAACCATGAAACTCTACATGTAGGGATTAATAACATAGGAAAAGTATGATGCAGTAAAGACACGCCTACAAGTTAATCCTTACTTTCAATTTTATAGCAGCGGATTAATATGCCTTAGGAGCCCTCACATCGGAAGTCCACAATTAAACAAGAAACACTTTCCTCCGATGTGGTTATGCCCAAAGTGGAAGATAAACTTAGTGAGCTCTACAACTATAGCATACATGGTTTGCAATACAATGAGCTTAAGAACTTCACAACAGCAATGATTCATCTCACTTCATCTGGAAATAATTACTACGTCACAACTCAGTGAACAAGTGGTACTCATATAACCGCGAGGGACGGTGATTTGAATCAGGACACACCCGAAACATACGACACATACACCCGTCTCGAAAGACTCACACAAAAGCTCTTTCTTACGTTGTATGCAGCAACCTTTCACCCGTCACTGAAATGCCAAACCAGTTCTGTCGACCCATCAGAAGGGCCACAACCCGGAACACGTCGAAGTTGTTCCGATAGTGGGTTTACACCTCTGACACCAACCCCCAAAGGACATCCGTATATGTTTCGACATGAGAGTACCCGAGTTATATCGGTTTCCTGGACCCCAAAATTCCAGTATGCATCCGGTACTGTTCAAACTTGCTCAGCAGGGCGGCATACACATCGGTCCTTAACCGACACAAACAGAGCTACGGCAACACAGGCCCAACGTCCTTCTGCTCCTACTCTCTGCTCAGCCTCATTTTCCATTCCAGTTATTCCATTCTCTAGAATCATACCCCACTGAACCAACATCCTAAACTCGCGAGTAGCTTCCATCTACCTGACTTGTACCGAATCCTATACAACTTAAGCCTAGCAGAAAACTACACGAAGGTAACCTGTTCTACCCTGTAACTCCAAGGTTTTGTGGTCATGCATTTGGAGTATCAATCACCTTGACCTAATGCAAAATACATACTAGACCAATAAAAGTGATACAAAGTAAAATATAACTAAAAAGCTGTTAATTGCAAACCAGGGCTTGCCTTATGTTGCTGCATATTTGTTACTACTTTGAAGTTAGTATCTTGTCGGCGGTTAAAGCTTCAACTTGCTGCTCCGAGTCGAGTTCTTCGTCGAACTCCTTCGTCGTTTTTCCTACCGACATGAATATGCACAGTTTTATATTGCGAGTACATGAATTATAAAACAAATATGTGTTATGACTTAAGAATGGTTTAGACCAACTAAGACTCGAGATTTGGGTTCTGGTTATGTGTTCGACAGAGAAAGAACTATTTAATGGACATAATGAGAGATTTGGAAAGAATTTAGCAGAAACTGGAGAAGTTTATTTCAACTTGCTCTGAAATTTTTACAGTGGTCCATAGATCATGCAGAGGTATGTCTTGCAAAATTTCAGACAAAGTTGATGTAAGATGCGGCCTAAGGACATTTCTGAGCTATTTGGCTTCTATGAATTCCTATGCCAATTCTAGGGTCTTGTCATGCTCCAAATTTGGTTTTTCAGAAACTTGGGAGTCTTATGAGTCCATAGGACTTGGTTTCATCATTTTTGGAGCTTCCTACACAGAGATATGGAATTTACAATTTGGAGAAAATCTCTGAAAAAGGTCTCTGTTATTTTTCCTATTTTTCAGAGACATAGAGGATTGAAACAACATTTGGCCAAACAAATGGAGTCCAATGCCTCTGAAATTTTTACTGGAGTTCAAGGATTTTTGGTATAATGTCCAGCCCAAATTTGGCAATTTTCCAATTAACAGAACTCCTGTAAAAATTCCTATAATATTTTCTTTAAATTAATTAATGAGCCAAATCCATGGATTTTCATAAAAATTGGGCTGCACCCCTGGATAATATTCTTTGAGAGGAATCTAATAAAATTTACTTTACAGTTTGTGGACATTCCTACAAAAAGTTATGGCTCTCCAAAGTTTGAACTGAATTGGGGAAAATCTGGAAATGTTTAAACACCGACAGCGGGTCCCATTCACCAGCCCTCTTCTTCTACCTCACGCCGAAAAGGGGACCCGGCGGTGCCCTCCTGTGAGAGTCACCGGAAGCCACTTTCTGGCCACCTCGCGGCCTCCTAGTCGCCACCCCCCCCTTTTCCAACCCGTTGAACACGTTGGTGAGGTCGCCGGCGGCCGAACCTCGACGGAAAACAGTGCGCGACGGTGACAGCGGGATTTAGGATTCCGGCGAGCCGGTGCAAGGTGAATTCTCCACCAAATGTTCAGTTCATGGGCCCTATAGGACCTGTGGAATTTGTAGAACATGGACATGGAGTCTAAACGGACCGGGGAGCGCTCCAAACCTATCGGCACCGTGTGCCCGACATGGTCCGGCGGTACTCCCAAGACAAAACATGGAATTTCTCCCTCCACACTCCATCTCTCGGTCTAGAATCCATGGAGGAGGTGCGCTAGGTATTTAAGATCCCGTGTGTGGAGTTTGAAACACAACCGACACGAATTGAAGATGAATTTTGTGAATTTCTACCATGGTGTCGAGTTGTGCCGCCCGGGAGGAAAATTCAAAATTCTCGCTCTGTGATCAATGGCTATGGCTGGGCTTCGGAGAGGAGTAGCTAGGGTCGTAAGTGCACCTATGGTTGGATCGCTTGAGCGTGAGTTTCTTCGGTTTGAGCTGGTCACGCCGACCAAACTCAGTTTCTTCGGTGTTCACCCGAGCACACGGCCGAACCTCAAATTTCGGCGCGCAAACGAGCACGGTACCGTGGGGTGAAGTTGCTAGCCGGCTAGAGCACACGTTGGCGCTGCTCTTTGCTGTGGGGCACTTGAGCATCCGGTGCTCGGGTGCTACGGCGTGATCAGGCGAAGAACAGAGAGCACGGCAGTTCTCTTCACGTTAGAGAAACACACGGGAGCGAGGCAGAGGGTGGAGCGATGGTGAGGAAGATGGTTCACGTGATCAATTTGCCCGCTTATCCTTCGGCTGCAGGGGAAACTAGCAGGAGGTGGCACAGGATGTCGGTTGGCGCTGAAAGTGCATCTAGGCATCCCTTGTGGGTTTTGGTTGATTTATGACAAACAAATGAGACCCTAACAAAATTGTTGAGATGAGCGCAGGTTCTTAAAGAAATTAGGAAGAAAGCGCAAAAAGAAAGGAGAAGGAGGATCCAAATTCATAAGAGCTCAGGAGCTGAAAAGATTACATTACTTAGTATAGAGTGTGTTGGAGAAACACATCCCAAGAGCTCAAGTGAAAGAAATCACACTAACTGCACAAAATCAGCATGTGCGGACTAGTCCGATGTCAACCGGACTAGTCCGATTTTCTTTCTGACTACAAAACGGACTAGTCCGATATGGACCGGACTAGTCCGATTTTGTCTCTGGATAAACAACGGACTGGTCGGCACTCTTACGGACTAGTACGGTACCTCACAACACTTAGGGTTTTTCACACGCCGCACACCGGACTAGTTCGGAGTCTACAAAGGACTTATCCGAACATCGCAAACCCTAACGTAATCATTGGAAACCCTATTATAAAAAGAGGTGTACGGTCATACCACCATAACTTTTTGACCCCCTGCACCGTCACACCTCCCAAGAGCCCAAAATTCACATCTCTCCACACATTCTAACCCAAAAAGGATCAAATCTTTGGGGATTAGCAATTGATCAAAGGAGAGACTTATTCTACACATCTTGAGCTCTTGGGTTTGATCTCTAGCACACTCTTGTTCGTTTATTGTTCATCTTTTGAGTGTGTTTGGTTGTGTTCACTCATTGTAATTCTTGGGGAGCCCTCAACTTGTGAGAAGGCCCCTTGAACGATTTATTTGCCCTTTGTGATTAGTGGAAGAGAATCGACCTCCGTGGCGATTCGACGAGGGTGGGGTTGGTGAAGACTCGGTCCTTAGTGGACTCCTCAACGGGGACGTAGATTTCCTTCGTGGAATCGAACCTCGGGATAAAATCTTGTCTCCTACTCATGTTCATTTATTGTTCATCATATTCTAGTGTTTAATTAATCTTGTGAAATTCACATTGAAGCATTGAAATCAAAGTTGCTCTCTGTCATTCATTGTTTCACTGTTGTAATACATCTAGGTTATCAATTAATTTCCATTGCATAGGGTACTAGAAGTGAAAATATTGATCAATCTTGATCTCTCTAGTCCACGCATACCAGACTAGTCCGCACAGTATTGGACTAGTCCGATTTTTCTCTGAGTAGAAAACGGACTAGTCCGCACTCTACCGGACTAGTCCGATTTCCCTGTATTTGATAAATCAACTAAGTGTTTTAGGGATTAACAAAGCATCGAAAAGCCTATTCACCCCCTCTGGGCTACATTTAATTGGTATCAGAGCCAAACTCTTCAAAAGAGACTCACCGCTCGAAGAGACGATGTCGGACGTCAAGGATGTACACAAGAAGATCGACGATGAAAAGAGTAATGATGAAAGGACTCAAAAGCTAAAGAAGCTACTCGATGCCATTCAAGACAGTGAGGACAATGCGGAGGAGGTGCTCCAACTCAAGGCTCTTCTACGGAAGAAGGCACTCTCCCCAAAAGGGAAGAAGAAGATTGATGATGAAAAGAAGATGAAAGGGGGTAGTCACACAAACTACTCCTGATATCCTTTTGACTATGAGCATTTAAATTCTAACAATAGTCATTACTTATCAATTCCTCTAGGGAAAGCACCTTACTTTGATGGCAATGACTATTCAATGTGGAGACAAAACATGAAAATGCACCTTATATCTCTTAACCCAAGTTTGTGGCATATAGTGTGTACAGGGATAGATATCCTGGATGATGATGAAGAGCTGACCCCAAGCCAAGAACAAGCCGTTCATCAGAATGCTCAAGCTGCAGCTGTGATCACGTCATCACTGAGCCAAGATGAGTTTACCAAGGTGGACGGACTTGAAATTGTCGAGGAGATATGGGACACACTACAAACAGCCCATGAAGGTGACCGTCATGTACGCGAAGCCAAGATACAAATGATTGAAGGTGAATTGGGAAGATTCACGATAGAAGAAGATGAATCACCACAAGATATGTACAATCGACTGAAGAATCTTATCAACAAAGTCCGAGGTTATGGCAGCAAAAAATGGAATGACCATGAGGTCGTGAAGTTGATTCCTAGAGCATTCATGCCTCGCAATGTGACTCTATGTTCTATGATTACAGAAAGCCCCGGGTACCGGAAAATGACCCTAGACGAACTTCTTGGCAAGATCATCAACTTTGAAATGATGGAGAAGCAAGCCAAGCATGCCAAGGAAATTGCCGATCTCAACTCGGCAAAGAAGAAAGGAGTTGCTTTGAAGTCAACCTGTAAACCCGTATCAAAAGAAGCTCGAGAAACTCATGGAGAAGACGACGGTGATGATGAAAGTAGTGATATCAATGAAGAAGACATGATCTTGTTCATGAAGAAGTTCAAGAAAATGATGAGAAGAAGAAAGGGTAGCAGCTCAAACGAAGGAAGACAAGGAGACAAACAAAGACCCAAGATGAGACGGGCGTGCTACAACTGCGGAGAATATGATCACTTCATAGTAGATTGTCCATATGAAGAAAACAAGAAGAAGACTAAAGACAACAAACCTCAACCAAAGAAAATGTTCAAGAAGAAGAAGCAATATGGCCAAGCGCATCTAGGGAAGGAGTGGGACTCCAATGATGAATCCTCATCTGAAGAAGAAGAGGAGCAGATGGCCACCATAGCCATAAAGAAGACTACCAAGAAATCCACTATCTTTCCATTCATGGGCGCATGGAAGGACACCGACAACACTTGTCTAATGGCAAAAGAAGGTAAAATAAAGGTAACAACATTCTTTTACTAGTGATAGTGATAATTCTAGTGAGGATGATAGCAGTGATGAAAATGAGTATATGCTTAGGGGTTTAGACAAAAAGACAGCTACTAAGATGAAATTTCTATTTGATAAGCTTGTTGATATGGAGAAGTTAGTCAATCATCAGGAAGATATGATCATCTCCCAAAAGGAGGATTATCTTGAGATTGAAAAGCTTCTTGAACTTGAAAAGGGGCAAAGTAAATCACTAGAACTTGAGTTAGCTTCAAGCAAGGAAGCTTGCTTGAAGTTAAAAGACTCAAACACCACCATCAAGGATGAACTTGCTAACTTAACCAAAGTTAACAAGATCCTTGAGGTACAAGTTGAGTCACTCAAGCAAAGTGGTTCTTCATCCACTTCAAGCTCACCTTCTCAACATATAAAATCTGAAACTAGTATTACTTGTGCTTGTGCCAAAAGTGAACTAACTTGAAGAAAAATCCAAACTCGACAAAGTACAAGCAATCTTCTCAAAGTGGCATATTTGACAAGGAAAAGATCAAATATGCACGCAGTGCATACTCGGTCACAAGACCTCCTAATGTCAAATATGGCATTGGATATTCTTATGGTGACAAGCAAAATGCTTGAAACCACAAGAATAACAAGGGTTGCATTGCCTTTGTCAAGGGAAACTCTTCTCAAGTTAGAAAACTTAATAATGTTGATAAATTTAACACTGTGAACACATATGAACAACAACTTCTATTTAGAAATTTTGATGCTTCATATGTACTTATAAAAAGTAATCTTGGAAGAGTTTATGCTAAATATGTTGGGCCACGCCATGGGAACACCAAGTCTCATGTGTGGGTGCCCAAATCACTTGTGACTAACCTCAAAGGACCCAAGCAAGCTTGGGTACCTAAAACCAAGGCATAAATTGTTTTTGCAGACTTATTCATTCGGTGGAGCAAAATGGGTGCTAGATAGTGGATGCACCAATCACATGACCGGAGAAAGAAGAATGTTCATGGAATATGAAGAAAATGAAGATCCAAACAAAGGCATTTACTTTGGTGATAATAGTCAAGAAATAGTGCTTAGTACTGGTAAAATTGCAATTTCATCACAACATACTCTCTATCATATTTTACACGTTGACTCCTTGGATTATAACCTTTTGTCCATATCTCAATTATGTGACAAGGATTATAATTGCTTATTCACTAATGAGGGTGTGACTGTCTTTAGAAGGAGTGATAACTCAATTGCATTCAAGGGTGTGTTGAAGGGAAAACTTTATCTAGTTGACTTCAACAAAGATAAAGCCAAACTTAACACATGCTTGATTGCAAAGACCAACATGGGTTGGCTGTGGCATAGACGCTAGCACATGTTGGTATGAGGAATCTTCATAAACTCCTCAAAGGCGACCACATCCGAGGTTTAAAGGATGTTGTTTTTGAGAAAGACAGGCCATGTAGAGCGTGCCAAGTAGGGAAGCAAGTAGGAGCACCCCATCCCGCGAAGCATGTCATTGTTGATGATTTTTCACGCTTCACATGGGTTTTCTTTCTGCATGATAAGACAGAAACTCAAAGAACCCTCAAGAAGTTCATCAAGCGTGCCCAAAATGAATTCTCATTGAAGATCAAGAACATATGAAGTGACAATGGGACAAAATTCAAGAACACCCAAGTTGAGGAGTATCTAGACGAAGAAGGAATAAAGCATGAATTTTCAGCACCATATACTCCTCAACAAAACGGAGTAGCCGAAAGGAAGAACAGAACTCTCATTTAGATGTCGAGGACAATGCTCGATCAATACAAGACTTCAGACAGGTTTTAAGCTGAAGCGGTTAACACCGCTTGTCACGCCATAAACCGACTATATCTTCATCGGTTGCTCAAGAAAACTTCATATGAACTACTCACGGGTAACAAACCGATTATTTCATATTTTCGAGTTTTTGGTTCAAAATGTTATATTTTAAACAAGAAGCCAAGGTCTTCGAAGTTTGCTTCAAAGTCCAATGAAGGTTTCTTACTTGGCTATGATTCGAACTCCTACGCTTATCGTGTCTTCAACAAAACCTCTGAACTTGTTGAAGTAGCACGTAACGTAGTGTTCGATGAAACTAACGGCTCTCAAGAAGAGCAAGTTGATCAATGTGTGCTAGATCAAGAAGATGCTCCATGTCAAGCATTGAGAAGAATGACATTGGGCGATGTTTGACCATAAGTGCCACCTTCAAATGCGAATGAAGAAAATGAACCACAGGTGGAGGAAAATGATCATGGGGGAGCTTCCAAACAAGATCAACGTCAAGAAAATCAAGAAGATCAAAACATCAATGAGGGCAACTATCCAGGGGAAAAGAAGATGGTAATGAAGATTCAAGACCACAAGTGCCACATCCAAGGGTACACCAAAGCATCCAAAGAGATCACCCCGTCGACAACATAATCGGTGACATCCAAAAGGGAGTAATAACTTGATTTTGCATAGCTAATTTTTGTGAACACTATTCTTTTGTATCCTCTTTGGAACCATACAGGGTTGAGGATGCATTAAAATATCTGGATTGGGTGATGGCGATGCAAGAAGAATTGAACAACTTCAAAAGGAACGAAGTGTGAGAGCTTGTTGAAAGACCCAAGTCCGTCGGCACTAAATGGGTCTTCCACAACAAGCAAGACGAACATGGAGTGGTAACAAGGAACAAGGCACAACTTGTGGCAAAAGGGTACTCACAAGTCGAAGGTTTGGATTTCGACGAGACTTTTGCTCCCGTAGCTAAGCTTGAATCGATTCGTATATTACTTGCATATGCTACTCACCATGATTTCAAGCTTTACCAAATGGATGTAAAAAGCACCTTTCTCAACGGACCGATCAAGGAGGAGGTGTACGTGGAGCAACCACCCGGTTTTGAAGATCAAGAGCACCCCGACTATGTGTTCAAACTGCGTAAGGCTCTCTATGGCCTCAAACAAGCTCCTAGAGCTTGGTATGAGTGCCTTAGAGATTTTTTGATTGAAAATGACTTCAAGATTGGAAAAGCTTATTACACCTTGTTCACTAAAACTTTGATGATGATCTCTTCATTTGCCAAATCTATGTTGACGATATTATATTTGGTTCAACTAACAAATTCTTTTGTCAAGAATTTAGTAAGATTATGACAGATAGATTTGAGATGTCCATGATGGGAGAGTTGAGGTATTTTTTGGGATTCCAAGTGAAGCAACAAAAGGATGGGACGTTCATAAGCCAAACAAAGTACACTCAATACATTCTCAAGAAGTTTGGAATGGACAAAGCAAAGCCCATAAAGACTCCCATGGCGACTAATGGACACTTGGATCTCAATGAAGACGGACCAAATGTGGATCAAAAGGTATATCGTTCCATGATTGGCTCCTTACTCTATTTATGTGCATCTAGGCCTGATATCATGTTGAGTGTATGTTTGTGTGCAAGGTTTCAAGCCAATCCTAAGGAATCTCATTTGACAGTCGTTAAAAGGATCTTGAGATATTTAGATCATACACCCAACCAGACCTTTGGTATCCCAAAGGTTCAAAATTCAATCTCATTGGATACTCCGATGTAGATTATACCGGATGGAAGGTAGATAGAAAAAGTACTTCCGGTACTTGCCAATTCCTAGGAAGATCCTTAGTTTCTTGGTCCTCCAAGAAAAAAATTCAATTGCCTTATCCACGGCCGAAGCGGAGTATGTTGCAACCGGGAGTTATTGTGCACAACTCCTTTGGATGAGACAAACTCTAAGGGATTACGGTTACAATATGAGCCGTATTCCACTCCTTTGTGATAATGAGAGTGCAATTAAAATTGCCCATAACCCTGTTGAGCACTCTAGAACCAAACACATAGATATCCGGCATCATTTTTTTAGAGATCACTCAATGAAAGGAGACATAGCCATTTCCCATGTCAACACTGAAAAACAACTAGCCGATATCTTTACCAAGCCACTTGATGAAAAATGTTTTTGTGAGCTCCGAAATGAACTAAATATCCCTGATGTTCGAAACGTGGCTTGAAAACTCGCATACCTGTATGCCATCCTCAAAATCATGTTAATTGTGTTGAAAAATCATTTCTCTCTATTTTTCTCCTATAAACTATGTTAGTTACTTGATCTTGGTGAATCATGGTCATAGCTTGATTGTTGTATGTTTACTGATCATATTCATCAAGAATATCTGTGTGCCTTTGTCCCCTATTCCTTAATAGAAACCTTTGAATACATATATATATATATGTTTTGTACATTTCTGTACAAGGGACCACGGACTAGTCTGTGGCCACCCCGGACTAGTCCGCACTTGCAGACTATTCCGCACTTGGTCCGCTAGTCCGGACAACCATGAACTAGTTCGATATTTCGACTCCATAACCCTAGGGCCGGCTCAGACCTAATCCTCTTCATCCTCACAACACCTCCCACGCCCCCTCTCCTCACTCAAGTGCTCCCAAGGCGGATTTGGGATTTCTCCATCAAAACCACCCAAATCTCCGTGGGAATTGATCTCCACTACAAAGGGATCAAAGACCCCAGACTAGTCTGCATCAAGAACTCCTTCAACGTCTCGAATCGAAGGATTTGGTAAACTTCTCTGCAAACCCTAGAACCTTCTATTTTCTTTGTTTTTGCTCAATTAGCTTAGCTCCTCCAATGAATACATGCTCTATTGATGTATTCAATGTACCATAGATCATATTTGCATTGAATAACATCATATTTCGACAAGTTAGGGCTTGAGCAGCCTCATAACGGACTATCCGTTATTAGGGCGGACAAGTCCGGTACTCCGGACTAGTCCGGTAAGCCCTGATCAGAATCTTAGCTTATGTCAATTCAATGAAATCCCTTGTCATCCTTGATTATTCATATCCTTTATATCTTCCTTGTCAGAAATCATGTCGGGATCGAATGAAAATCTCTCCGACTTTGAAGCCGAGATGGATCAAGATCAAGATGTGATGTCTCATCTTTCGGAGTCTCGCTCCAAAAGGAGACAGTGCTGTCGAGCCTTCGCTCACCCCATCTAGGGTTCGCCGAAAGGTTACAATCAAGAGACCAGCTTCAAGAGCAAATATGGCTGATTCTAGCTCGTCGGCTCAACACCAAACCAAGGGCAAGGGAAAGGGTCTTGCTTCCGGCCTGATTGGTCCCCTTAAGATGACAGCTCCAAGGCAGGGAAATAGGGATCCCTCAGAGCAGAAGCTCAATAGCAAGGGGAGTGATGTGGCATGGAACCTGAGGAAAGTTGACACCTATAGCTCTGGCAAAAAGGCAGCAGACAAGAGATTTTGGAGCAACTTTCACTCGGACTACTACAGTTCGGTGTACCTCCAAATGAAGACTCCAGTGGTCCGCAGCCAATGGATCGACTGGACATATTTTGAAAGGAAGAGCTGTGAAGCCTTTGAGGAGGTTATAGAGGCTGCAGAGAGACACAGTCTCAAGGACTTGCTCTCCTTCAGATACAACTGTAATGATGAGATCATTGCCCAGTTCTATACAACTTTCCACTTTGCCCACGATGGAGAAGACAAAGTGACTTGGATGACACATGGATCCAAGTACACAATTTCTTATACTGAGTTTGCCAGACTGCTGCACCTTGAGGACACCGACAATGATGAGATTGTGATTCACAATCTTGGAGTTGTGGAGAAGGACAAGATGGAATTCCTCTATGATACTCGACTCCCATTCAATCCTCTCTCAACCAAGAACTTGAAGCCCTTCTTCATTGTTCTCAACAGAGTGCTCCGGAAGACCATTGCTCCAAAGGATGGAGATGCCGGGAGCGTCCAAAGTTACTTGAGAACCTTGATGAAAGTAATCAGCAGGAGGAGAAGATTTTATATCTTCGATTACATTTGGAATGACATGGTGAACATATCCTGCACACCAAACCGTTCCTGTGGCTATGCACCATACTTGATGTTCATGATTGAATAAGTCACAGGAATTGAGTTTGTGAAGGATATGGAGCACACTGCTCTAAGGACTCAGAAGCCTCCTCAAGCCTCTCTCCCAGCTGCTCCCTCACCTGGCTCACCTGAAGAACATCTAGAGAGAGCTCAAGAAGATGCAAGGCCTTCATCCAGGACTAGGGCCTCTCCACACAAAAGGTCCTCTAGTGGAATTATGAAGTATTTGGCTGCTATTTTTAGTTCTTGCCGCAAAACTGAGGTGAAGCTTAATAAGATGAACAAGGCAAGAAAAGAAGAAATGAGATACATGAAGGCCAATGTCAAAGAAATATGCCAAAAACTGGAGATTGAGCCCATTGGATCTCCAGTCATCTTAGAGGACTCTGCATCTGACTTCACAGAGCTTCCTCCTCTCTCTCCATCAGAGCGTGCCTACTTTGGCACGACGAGTGGTCCTCCTTCTCCTCCTCAGCCTGATGATGAAGACGAAGAAAGGACCGACAGCGAGGAGTGAACCGGCTACGACAAGTAGATCCCTCCTCTCCTTTTTGGTGCCTTGATGCCAGAGGGGGAGAGATTGAGGGGGAGTCTTAGGTCATAGGCTCTTCTTTTTATGTCCTTGTTTAAGAAATGATCTTTTGTAAGACTTATGCTATCATTATGATTTTGGACATGTAATGTGAAATGATGACTATGTTATGATTTTGATTAATGATGCATGTTTAAAACTGCAATGTAGGCTTGAGACTCTTGATAATTTTATGATTATGCTCATTATGATATTCACATCAAAATTATTGCTCACACATGTAGTTTTGCACCCCACCATAAAGAGTGCACATATGTCTTATGTCTACATTGCCTATTTTGCTCAAAACTCATATGTGCACAATTTATGAAAATCTGAAATTTTCTTATTATATTTGTGTGATCTCAATTGGTTGTCTTCAATCACCAAAAAGAGGGAGATGGAAAGTGCATCTAGGAATCCCTTGTTGGTTTTAGTTTGTTTATGACAAACAAATGAGACCCTAACAAAATTGTTGAGATGAGCGCAGGTTCTTAAAGAAAATAGGAAGAAAGCGCAAAAACAAAGGAGAAGGAGGATCCAAATTGATAAGAGCTCAGGAGCTGAAAAGATTAGATTACTTAGTATAGAGTGTGTTGGAGAAACATACCCCAAGAGCTCAAGTGAAAGAAATCACACTAACTGCACAAAATCAGCATGTGCGGACTAGTCTGATATCAACCGGACTAGTCTGATTTTCTTTCTAACTACAAAACGGACTAGTCAGATTTTGTCTCTGGATAGACAACGTACTAGTCCGCACTCTTACGGACTAGTCCGGTATCTCACAACACTTAGGGTTTTTTACACGCCGCACACCGGACTAGTCTAGAGTCTACAAAGGACTTATCCGGACATCGCAAACCCTAACGTAACCATTGGAAACCCTATTATAAAAAGAGGTGTACGGTCATACCACCATAACTTTTCGACCCCCTGCGCCGTCACACCTCCCAAGAGCCCAAAATTCACATCTCTCCACACATTCTAACCCAAAAAGGATCAAATCTTTGGGGATTAGCAATTGATCAAAGGAGAGACTTATTCAACACATCTTGAGCTCTTGGGTTTGATCTCTAGCACACTCTTGTTCGTTTATTGTTCATCTTTTGAGTGTGTTTGGTTGTGTTCACTCATTGTAATTCTTGGGGAGCCCTCAACTTGTGAGAAGGCCCCTTGAACGATTTATTTGCCCTTTGTGATTAGTGGAAGAGAATCGGCCTCCGTGGCGATTCGACGAGGGTAGGGTTGGTGAAGACTCGGTCCTTAGTGGACTCCTCAACGGGGACGTAGATTTCCTTCGTGGAATCGAACCTCGGGATAAAATCTTGTCTCCTACTCGTGTTCATTTATTGTTCATCATACTCTAGTGTTTAATTAATCTTGCGAAATTCACGTTGAAGCATTGAAATCAAAGTTGATCTTTGTCATTCATTGTTTCACTGTTGTAATACATCTAGGTTATCAATTAATATCAGTTGCATAGGGTACTAGAAGTGAAAATATTGATCAATCTTGATCTCTCTAGTCCACGCATACCAGACTAGTCCGCACAGTACCAGACTAGTCCGATTTTTCTTTGAGTAGAAAACGGACTAGTCCGCACTCTACCGGTCTAGTCCGATTTCCCTGTATTTAATAAATCAACTAAGTGTTTTAGGGATTAACAAAGCATCGAAAAGCCTATTCACCCCCTCTCTAGGCTACATTCAGGCACCGGCTGTCGGGGAGGTGGCGCGTGCTGCATTCAGCTGTCTGAGTGAAAAACGGAGAAGACTTCGGGTTGAAATCTACTGACAAGTGGGCCCCATTTCTCCCCTCTTATCCTCCAATTCCGTCTAAAATATCAAATGAGCTCCAAATTTGATCAAACTTGGAGGATAGGCCTAAAGAAATGTGAGCAACACAATGGTGCACTCAAATTTCAATTTTGGTGAAGTTGGAATTTGAAACTGAGATTTAAATTCCAATTTGAATTTTCTCCTATTTAAATTCCAACAAATAGGAAATCCTTTCCAAATGTTCAGAAAATTCACCGCGCTATTATTAGATGTGTGGAGAACCAATTTGTAGCTTTAGATCTCTGTGTTTGGAAAATTTTGCAAGTTCAAGTTTAGACTTGGAGCTCACACCTTTAAATTCAAATGTTTAAATTCCATCTCATTTTCTGGGTGTGAATTGCAGCTCCACTTGCAAGAGTTTTGGTATTTCACAATACGGCTGCTGCTGGACCCACCCTGCTGCGATGAAGAGGCTCTTGAGGAAGACCGCGCGTGCCTCGAGTCGACCACTCCATCGAAGATGGCTAACATAAATAACGGAGTAAGATTATTAAATTTTTATATCTCAAAGTTCGTGATAGTAAACCAAAAATATCACAGTGGCGGGTTCATGTGACTCGCAACGTGGTGTTTCATGAACAAGGTTGAATGGGATTGGAACAATGGTGAAGTTGAAGTTGATCAGGCCGGTGATGATGATGTGTTCACTATAGAGTATGAGCTGCAAGGGAGAACACCGTTGGTTGAGGAAAGAACAGTGGAAGTGATCGGAGGTGATGAACCAGAAATGATAGCAGTGACACCGCAGAGGGAAAATGCAGGAAGATATGGGAACACCAAGCAGAAATAGTGAGGAGCTGCTCGATCCTGATCATGGTGAAAGTGCACCATTGAAGTTTAGAAAGATTGACAGTGTTCTTGCCCAGGGACAAAAAGATGGGTTCAGGTCATGAGCCTTGTTTTCTGAAGAAGCTCATGTTATTAGCTCGGAGGAACCAGTGTCATTTGAAGAAGCTAACTCACAAGCTTGTTGGAGGAGAGCTATGCAGGAGGAGATAAGTGCAATAGAAAACAACAACACCTGGCACTGGTTGATCTACCAGATGGTCACCGAGCCATTGGCTTAAAGTGTGTGTACAAGGTAAAACGAGTGGAGAAAAGGGAAGTGATGAAGCACAATGCACGCCTTGTGGTGAAAGGGTATGCACAGCGACAGGGAATTGACTATGAAGAGGTGTTCGCACCAGTGGCAAGACTAGACACCATACGTCTATTGCTTGCTCTTGCTACTCATGAAGGATGGGATGTCCACCACATGGACGTTAAGTCTGCATTTTCGAATAGTGACATTCAGGAAGAGGTTTATGTGGAGCAGCCAGTCGGTTTTACCAATGCTGGAAATGAACACAAGGTATATAGGTTGAAAAAGGCGTTATATGGGCCTCATCAAGCTCCGAGGGCATGGAATGAAAAACTAGACCAGACCCTGATGACTCTCGGTTTCAGAAGGTGTCCTTCCAAATATGCCATATACATCAGGTGCAGGGATGATACACAACTGATAGTGGGGGTGTATGTGGATGATCTAGTTATCACAGGTGCAAGAAAGGATAGCATCAAGCAATTCAAGGGTGAGATGGCAGGTACTTTTAATGTGAAGATCGTCGATCGATGATCGGGCGAGCTGCTGATGGATCGGCTGTTCCAAATAATGCCGAACAGCCCCATGGCGAGGAGCTTGGCCTAATAAAACCCTTCTCCAGCAGGTCCGTCAATTGTGTTTTCAGTTCGCCAACTCCTTTGGTGCCATATTATACGGCCTTCTGGATATTGGCATTGTTCTCGGTGCAAGTTGAATCTTGAACTCGACCTCCCGGTCAGGCAGCATACCCGGTTGATCATACGGGAATACGTCGGGAACTCACGGACTACTGGAATGTCTTCCAGGCTGATGGTGGCGGATTGGTATATGGCTGGGAGTTTTATTTCTGGACTGTCCAGAAATAAAGAACAAGACTCGTGCACCGATGGGTGCAAACGCACGACTGGAAGGACGACGTCTAAAATAGCACCGTGGCCGTTTAGCCACGGCATGTAAAATCACCAAAAAGTGGTAGCAAGAAATTCAGCACTTTTACACTTAGGAAAAATGAGGGGAATTAAAACTTTGAATTATAACGGTGTAAGTTCAAAGTGAGGATTCAAACTTCCCCAAACTTCCAAACATTGAGATATAAATTCATAACTTGGATCTTCATATGTCAAATATTCAACCTTCCAAATTTCAGCTCCTTTGGAAGGGTTCTAATATTTGTTTGGGATTAAAAGAGGAAGCCCTCTAATCTGAATTTAAATTTCAGTTTCAAATTTCAACTTGCTCAATTTGCAAATTTGGTTCCACAAATGTGTTCTCCACATTTGAATTAGCAACCATGCAAAAATTCAGAAATAATTGAGTTGGTTTGCTATGTTTTTAGAAACAATGCAAATGAATAATTCAAATTCCATTTCAAATTCAAGTAACCCAACTCAATTCAAACTCCACACCAGAATTCAAATCATTTGAATTCAACATTTCCAAACCATGACTTTGAGGTGAAGCAAAGCTTTTAATTGTGAGTAGCTGTGGGAAAGATTTTGGTAAGAAATGAGTGTGTGGACCCATCTGTCAGCTACACAGAGATGCAAACCAACTCTGTTTTGCTTCTCTCAGGTGGGCACAAGCGCAGCAGCTGCCGGAGCCAACCTCGGCCGAGTTTCTACCACGCCACCTCCTGCTCTCAGCTGGTTTTTCTTCGCCCTTATCTCTCCCACACGAAGCAGCAGGGAAGTCATTCTTTCCCTGCTCGCACGCTCTCTCGCCCGCTCAAACCACCAAAGAAAGAATTTCCGCTTCTCTGCCCTCATCGCTGATCAACGTCTGAGAGGGTTGGCGCCCAGCTGAGGAGTCTAGGAGCTACGCCTGCCTCCACTCGACGTCTTCCAACCCTTACCAGCTCGTGCCCGGCCTCCTCCGCAGGTCCGAGCAAAGTCGCGCCTCACTGATTATCAGAGCCCAGACGTTCTGAGCTGTATCGTGCCCAACCTTCTACAACAAAAATAGGTGCCCCAGACTGCTCTACGCTCCGGTGAAAACCCCTCTTCTTTTCGTGCACTACAGAGTTAGAATTTCTCTGTTTACTGCAAGTGTATTCATAGAACCGAGCTGCACAAACCTTCAAAATTCGTAGTAATCACTCAAACAAAGCTTGTGCCGAGCTACAAACATGTTCCAGAATTTCACACGCTCCTTTAGGATCAAAAACCATCGAAAATCATCATGATTTGGCGCTGTTCTTCAAGAATTTCGGGCCGGCACCGATTTTCGCCCTAGGTCGCCGATGAGCTCCTATGTGCAGCCATTTTTGGGCCGATTTAAGCTCATGCCGGTGATGAGGGATCTCCCACGGTGCTCTAGAGCCAAGAAACCAATCATTTAGTGGATAATTCACCGTGCACGACCTCGACGGAGCCCTAGGGTTTGCTGTTACCTGTGCGCCCTGTTTTACAGCGAGTTTCAGCCGCCGGCGACCTCACCAACAGGTTCAGCCTGTGGGAAAATGGGGTGGGGGGTGGCCAGCAGGGGGACTGGAGGTGGCCGGGAAGGTCCTTTCCGGCGACCCTCGCCGTAGGGAGCCGCCACTGCCCTTTTTGGCGCGAGGCTGAAGGTTAGGGATGACAGGTGGGACCCACATGCAGTGTTTAAACTTTTCCAGATTTTCCTAATTCGGTTAAAACTTTGGAGAGCCATAACTTTGTATAGGAACCTCCAAAAATTGTGAAATAAATTTTGTTGGATTCCTATAAAAGAGTACTATCAAGAGGTGCAACCCAATATTTATGAGAATCACTGAATTTAGCTCATTAATTCATTTAAAAAAATTTGTAGGAATTTTTACAGGAGTTCTGTTTATTGGAAAATTCCCAAATTTGGGCAGAACATTCTACCAAAAATATTTGAACTCCAGTAAAATTTTCAGAGGCATTGGACTTCATTTGCTTGGCCAAATGTTGATTCAATCTTGTATGTCTCTGAAAATTAGGAAAAATAACAGAAAGATTTTCAGCTTTTAGATCCAACTTCTAAATTCCATATCTTTGTGTAGGAAGCTCCAAAAATGGTGAAACCAAGTCCTATGGACTCATCAGACTCTCAAGTTTCTGAAAAACCAAATCTGGAGCATGACAAGACAATATAATTGCCATAGGAATTCATAGAAGCCAAATAGTTAAGAAAATTCCCTAGGCCACATCTTACATCAACTTTGTATGAAATTTTGCTAGCCATACCTCTGTATGATCTATGATCCACTGTAAAAATTTCAGAGCAATTTGAGATTAGATTCTCCAGTTTTCTGCTGGTTCTTTCCACTACCTCTCTTATGTCCATTATAAAAAGCTCTTTGTATTTTCTCCAGCAAACATCTACTGCCCAGCTAAAGTTCTCTGTTTTGTCCATAACAGAGCTCTTTACTCACTTTAGAGTTGTTCTAAACCATTCTTAGTTCCTAAAACACATTTGTTTTATAATTCAGTTACTCGTATTAAAACTGTGCATATTCATATCGGTAGGAAACACGACGAAGGGGTTCGACGAGGAACTCGACTCGGATCAGCAAGTTGAATATTTAATCATCACCAATATACTGACTATAAAGTAGAAATAAACCTGCAGCAACATAAGGCAAGCCCCGGTTTGCATTTAACAGCTTTTAGTTACATTTTACTTTGTATCACTTTTATGGGTCTAGTATGTATTGTGCATTAGGTCAAGGTGATTGATACTCCAAATGCATGACCCACAAACCCTTGGAGTT
Organism: Neostapfia colusana; assembly: GCA_030760725.1. NCBI lineage: Eukaryota > Viridiplantae > Streptophyta > Magnoliopsida > Poales > Poaceae > Neostapfia > Neostapfia colusana. The sequence goes on from JASWHV010000011.1 coordinate 52,308,769, forward strand.
AAAGGGTAGAATAGGTTACCTTCGTGTAGTTTCAGCTACGCTTAAGTTGTATAGGATCCGGTACAAGTCGGGAAGTTAAAGCTACTCGCGAGTTTAGGATGTTGGTTCAGCGGGGTATGATTCTAGAGAATGAAAGTTCTGGAATGGAAAATGAGACCGAGCAGAGGGTAGGAGCAGCAGGACGTTGGGCCTGTGTGGCTGTAGCTCTGTTTGTGTCGGTTAAGGACCGATGTGTATGCCGCCCTGCTGAGCAAGTTTGAACAGTACCGGATGCATACTGGAATTATGGGGTCCAGGAAACCGATGTAACTCGGGTACTCTCGTGTCGAAACTTATACGGACGTCCTTTGGGGGTTGGTGTCAGAGGTGTAAACTCGCTAGCGGAGCAACTTTGACGTGTTCCGTGTAGTGGCCCTTCGATGGGTCGGCGGAACTGGTTCAGCATTGGAGTGACGTGTGAAAGGTTGTTGCATACAACGTAAGAAAGAGCTCTTGTATAAGTCTTTTGAGGCGGGTGTATGTTTCGTGTATTCCGGGTGTGTCCTGATTGCAATCACCATCCCTCGCGGTTATATGAGTACCACTTGTTCATTGAGTTGTGACATAGTAATTATTTCCAGATGAAGTGAAAAAATCATTGCTGATGTGAAGTCCTTAAATTCATTATATTGCCAACCATGTATGCTATAGTTGTAGAGCTCACTAAGTTTATATTCCACTTTGGGCACCACCACATCGGAGGAAAGCGTTTCTTGTTTGATTATGGACTTCCGATGTGAGGTTGCCTAAGGCATAATAATCAGCTGCTATTAAACTGAAAGTAAGGATTAACATGTAGGCGTGTTGTTATTGCATCATACTTTTCCTATGTTAGTAATCCCTGCATGTAGAGTTTCATGTTTAGGAGTGTCGGTTAAGTCTTGCTGAGCCATCGTGCTCACGGTTGCATTATTAGTGTTTTGCAGGTTATAAAATTTGCTATGATGATGGTTGTTCGGTGAGCCATCAGAGACTCACCGGAAACCCTGCCGCTGTACTCATCTTTGTGGAAGCTAGTAAGAAGCGTCCGCGGGCTGGACGTCTTCTCTTTTGCATACTTAGGACTGAGAGTAAGTGTGTATGTATATTCAGCTGCGTGTACCTTCATGGTACATTATTTTGTAAATGACACTATCTTGAGAAATAAAAGACTTTTTACTTTATGGTTCTTTTCGTGTATGCTGTTGGGTGCCGCATCACACGGCACCACCCAATGTGTATCATGGAGTGTGGATCCCAGAAGGGGTTCCTCACAGAAGTGGTATCAGAGCCACATTGGGAATAGCACGCATGAAAAGAGCTTATTTTCAAAAACTTAGAAGTATACGGGTGAGGAACTTATAGTATGCCCACATAAGGACTATTAGTAGCATAGTTACATGAGGTGGCAAGCTAAACAGTGTGTTAATATTCAGTATTTCAATTCTGTAACGACGCAACTACGTGGAGGTAAGAATGGTAAGGAACACCACCGAAAGTGGATCAATTTTGGTTAGCTCTCCCTGACGAGGAAAGTGGTTCAGGGTATAGGTCTCACAGCTTGGTGTGAGACGTCAATATGAAGCTCTTGAACTCTTCATGTTCCTGAGTTCATATGAAACGCTGGTCCCTGGCGTGCATTAGGCAAGAAAGTGGGAACCCCATCGTGTTGTCGGTAACACAATAGTGTGTTCTTCTGGAAATAGCCTAGGAGGACATACGCAGCGCTTGCCATCGGCGTGCTTTGCAGGGCAGTAGGTGGTATCTGTTGGGTTGATATCATTCCCAACTGTGATGACCCGTTCGCGCTCTACTCAGGTTCCCTGTCGTGTGGTGTGAAAACGCGACCATGTACCTTGAGACATAACTCGACTCAAGGACGTCCCATATGGCAATGATACGGGGCGTATGTTTTTACTATGATATGGACCTGCCTGAAATGGAAAACTATTGTGTGCATCACTATTGATTGTTTTCCTGCAGGTACCTTAACTACGAGTAGAACATTGCGTTTAGAAAACGTTTGTGAGTGATCGTTTTAGTGCCACCACTTGAGACTTATATGCCGGTGTAACGCCGGTTAGGATTTTTGATTTGATGAGGAAACGTAGTACCATAATATGTTCTTAACTGCATGAAAAATGAAATTTTCAAAAAAGAGTAAATTTTGGGGTCTAGGATTCCATTAGGGGTTAATGAACTCCTATATTGAACTAAGAGTTAATTGGGAGCATAGTTTTCATCTCAAATATTTAGAAACCATCTCCCCTGGTTTCGGCAGAATTTTTTGTCTGAACTTGAACAGGGCCTAACTTTTGTTTGGTTAAACCAATGGAGGTGTGGGATACATTTCTGGAAAGGTTTTGAAGTCTTCTACAATTTTTCTGTAGAACTCCAGAACAGAATCTCCCTCCAAATGGATGAGAATCTCAGATGAGTGCTAACTGTCCAAAAACAGGGCAGACCAAAAATGCTCTCTGGAATTTTCTGTATTGTGAGCATAACTTCTTGTAGAAAAATCTCTAAGGATCATGTAAGACACCGTTGGAAAGTTTGTGATACGTGCTATGACTTTGTAGTTCAAAGGTTCTCCAAATTTGGAGTCTAAGTGTATGAGATCCTGCGGACAAAACAGCTACTTCCAAAGGAGGTGCTGTCAAAATTGTTCCAGATTTCTGTCAACTTTGAAATATCACAACTTCTGATCCAGTATATAAATGAAGGCAATTAAATACTCGTTGGAAAGATATTGAAGTTATCAAAAATTTTGATATTCAACTTGAGACATGAAACTGCCATTTTCACAATAAAATTCTGGGATTAAGGCCGAATGGTCATTCTGACCATAGCATTGCTCATTGCACATGTAACTTAGACTTGTTGTGGACATGAAGATTTTTGTACTTCTCTAAGTTCCATGACATATCCTGTAGCTACCTTTCATCATTCCTTGTTGTTGTTTTAAGAGTTTGACAAACTTCAACAATCATTGGTTATATTTCGGAATTGTCAAAAAACCTTGTTTCCTTCATATACGCTGCACAGTTGATGTGATGCTTTTGCGGTTAATCATTTTGAGTTAAAGCTGGGTACACTCTTGGATATTAACCGTAAATTGCTTGCTCTTGCAGTATGGATCATACTCATTCCGGGTATGAAGTTGGTGGTTCCAGTCTGGATGGAAATGATTCGTCGCAGCGACGATCACCGCCATCATCAACCGGACTGGCGGAGGTGTTGGGAAGAATGGTTGAGTCTCTTGAGTTGTTGGTGCAGCAAGGCATCCTACAAGAGACCTCACAGCAAAACCCCACATTGAATACGTATCTGGATTTTCTAGCAAGACAACCACTGGTATTCTCGGAAGCTAAAGAAGCCTTGGAAGCAGATCATTGGCTCCGGGTTATTGAAACTAAATTGGGAATGCTCCAGTGTGATGAATATGAGAAGGCTTTATTTGCCGCTCAGCAACTTCATAGATCCGCTGGGGCTTGGTGGTCTGAATATCTTGCTAAGATCGCTGAAGGCCATCATGTGACGTGGACAAAGTTTCGTGATGCTTTCCGTGCACGTCATATCTGTGAGGGCATCGTCAAAACCACAATTGAAGAGTTCTATGAACTCAAGCAAGGAGGCATGAGTGTTATGGAGTACTTTACAGAATTCAACCGTTTAGTACAATATGCATCCGCATATGTGCATACGGAGACGATGAAGTGTCATTACTTTTTCCGAGGCCTCGATGTGAAGCTTCGGACAAAAGTGGCACAATGCAATAAAGGGAATTATAGCGAGTTAGTCAATGCCGCTATGATTCAAGAAATAGCTGAACTCGAGCATAAGGAAAGTAAGAGGAAGAGAAAATTATCACTGGCAAGTACGGATGATTATCATCAAGAATAACCGGTAATATATTGCTTAGCATCTGTGGTGGAAATTCAGTCTTTTGACGGGCCACCTCAGATCCAATACTGTCCATATTCACCCATGGAAGTTCAGCCACTGCTGCAACAGCAGCAAATGAGTAGTTGTGTACCCCCACTTCAACAAGGTGCACAAGAATATCAACCACTTCCAAATTATGAAGATCCTGAGCTCGCATCATATGGTACTCGTAGCGATGTAGAGCATATTCCTCAGGAGTTTCCTGTGAACAAGCTGAGCAGCAGTAACATGTCATCTCAAGCCGCAAAGAAATTCCATGGTCAGCCAAGGAGGACAGCACTGAAAGTGGGAAATATAAACTATATGGCAGTTGAAGACGTTGCCGTAGGAGGACCCGTGTTGGCGGGCATGTTCAGCCTACGTGATCAGCCCACGCTCGTGTTATTCGACTCGGGTGATACACATGATTTTATCAGCAAAGATTATGTGGTTAAGCACCAAGTACCATCAACCACCTTGGATGCATCTTATCAGATTAATTCACCGGGAGGTAGTAGGACAGCGGGCAGGATTGTGGTGCGAGCGCCTATATGTTTGGATGGGCGGATATATCCTACTACTCTTATCATCCTGGAAGGCTTGCGGATTGACATAATCTTGGGAATGGCTTGGTTGACGCATCACCAAGCTATCGTTGATATTAGTTCACGAATGGTGCAGCTGAATTCAAAGAAGCACGGGCAACACCCGTTGATTCTGAGAAATATTGCACCGGAGGTCACTGCTGTCCACACCGTTGAAGCTAAGAAATTGGAGGACATTCCAGTTGTCCGGGAATATCCAGATGTATTTCCCGAGGATCTACCGGGCATGCCGCCGGAACGTGAAGTGGAGTTCAAAATTGAACTAGCACCGGAAACCACACCCATCTCTCGGAGGCCGTATAAAATGGCACCGAAGGAACTCGCGGAGCTGAAGGAGCAGCTGAATGATTTGTTAAGCAAGGGCTTCATTCGACCCAGTTCATCACCATGGGGATGCTCCGCGCTGTTCGTCAAGAAAAAGGATGAGACTCTAAGGTTATGTGTGGACTATCGTCTGCTCAATGCCGTAGCTATCAAGAACAAGTATCCACTACCACGTATCGATATGCTTTTCGATCAACTAGTGGGTGCTAAGGTTTTCTCGAAGATGGACCTTTGGTCCGGATATCACCAGATAAAAATCCGGGCGGAAGAATTCTCGACGAGATATGTGCTATATGAGTATCTCGTCATGTCATTTGGACTCACTAATGCTCCGGCTCATTTTATGTACTTGATGAATTCAGTCTTCATACCGGAGATGGACAAGTTCGTCATGGTCTTCATCGATGATATCTTAGTATATTCTAAGTCGGAGGAAGAACATGCCGAACATCTGCATATTGTGCTCCAACGCCTACGGGATCACAAACTGTATGCAAAATTCAGTATGTGTGAGTTCGGGATCAACCAAGTGCCATTTCTTGCGCACATTATTTCTGAGGAAGGCATCGCAGTTGATCCGAGCAAGATCATCCAAGTGCTGAATTGGAGTTCGCCAAAATCAGTCCATGAAGTTTGTAGTTTTCTCGGTTTAGCCGGTTACTACCGGAGATTCATTCCGAATTTCTCCAAGGTCTCTAAACCGATGACAGAACTTCTGAAGAAAGGCAACAAATATGTGTGGAGTGAAGAATGTGAGGAGGCATTCAAAGCATTGGTAAAGCACCTCACAACAGCCCCAGTGTTGGCGCAGCCCGATACAACTAAGGGTTTTGATGTTTATTGCGATGCATCCGGCATCGGCCTTGGCTGCGTGCTTATGCAAGAAGGGCGAGTGGTCGCGTATGGATCCAGGCAGCTTCGGAATCATGAGCAGAATTATCCGACACATGATCTCAAGCTAGCTGCTTTGGTTCTTGCTCTAAAGATGTGGAGGCACTATTTGCTTGGAACAGATCCTCCCCTTGCACTGCTTTCGTGAAACTTAGTCCACCTTTACACCGACCACAAAAGTTTGAAATATATCTTCACACAAAAGGAACTAAATATGAGGCAGCAAAGATGGTTAGAGTTAATCAAGGATTATGAACTGGAGATTCATTATCATCCTGGAAAAGCGAATGTGATTGCCGACACACTTAGTCAGAAATCACATATTCATAACCTAACCATGGCTGCAATGGAAGAAGAAGAAGAATCGAGCCTACGCTTGGTTTCCTATGGGTCATTTTTTAACCTTGCCCTCATTCCTACAATTCGTGATGAAATTGTAGAGGCTTAAAAGAAAGATAAGGGCATGATCCATATCCGGAAGAGAATAGACAAAGGAGAAGCTAAGTGCTTTCGGAAAGATGAGAATGGTACGCTATGGTTCAAAAACCGGATAGTCGTGCCCCGTGACATGAATCTTCAGAAGAAAATATTAGACGAAGCTCATTTATCAAAATTTTCCATTCATCCGGGCAGCAACAAGATGTACCAAGATTTGAGAAACAGATTTTGGTGGACACGGATGAAGCGGGAAATAGCTAAATACGTATTCGAGTGCGATACGTGTCGAACGGTGAAAGCAGATCACATGAAGAAACCTGGTTTGCTGCAGCCCCTTCATATTCCGGCATGGAAGTGGGAAGATGTGAGTATGGATTTTATTGTCGGACTGCCGCTCACATCTCGGAAACATGATTCAGTTTGGGTAATCGTTGACCGATTAACCAAGTCAGCACACTTCATACCTGTGAATGTGGGATTCAACGGCAAGAAATATGAGGAGTTATACATTGAACGGATATTATGCCAGCATGGAGTTCCAAGAACAATAGTTTCAGATCGTAGTGCACTATTCGTTTCTCGTTTCTAGGAACAGCTGCACACATCTTTGGGAACCCAATTGCTTAGAAGCTCCGCATATCACCCTCAAACTGATGGACAAACCGAGAGAATGAATCAAGTCTTGGAAGATATGTTGAGAGCGTGTGCCATCCACCACGATAAGAATTAGGATGCTTATCTACCGTTGGCGGAATTCTTGTACAACAACAGCTATCAAATGAGTATCAAGATGGCACCGAATGAGGCTCTCTACGGGCTGAGTTGTTGCACACCGCTGAATTGGTGTGAATCCAGTGAAAGAGTGACATTCGGGATTGACCTTGTCAATGGCACCGAAGAACGAGTTCGGGTAGTACAAGCAAATTTAAAGGCTGCTCAATCTCGACAGAAGAGTTATGCAGACCAGCGACGTCGACCACTGAACTTCAACATCGGAGAGTATGTATATCTCCGCGTATCTCCAATGAAGGGAGTTCACCGATTTGGTGTAAAAGGAAAGTTCGCTCCCCAGTTTATCGGTCCTTTTGCTATCATGGAGAAATGTGGACCCGTAACCTACCGGCTCGAGCTACCGACCAATCTCACTGGATTGCATGACATATTTCACGTCTCCCAGCTTTGGAAATGTCTCAAGAATACCACTGTTGTCCGCAATGAAGATCTCGAGACATTGCATCCAATCTGGATTATCGATGAAATGTCTCGGTCGACCAGGAATCAGACGCTTCAATTTTATAAGGTGCTATGGAGCAATCACACCACGGAGGAGGCGACATGGGAGAGTGAAGAATACCTCCGTTCGAACTATCCGGACTTGCTGTCCGCTTATATCCGGTAATTCCTTCTCTACCACTTCGTTTCTTCTTTCTGAATCTCGGGACGAGATTCTTTTAAAGGGGGAGGGATGTAAAATCCCCAAAAAGTGGTAGGAAAAATTCAGCACTTGTACACTTAGGAAAAATGAGGGGAATTAAAACTTTGAATTATAACGGTGTAAGTTCAAAGTGAGGATTCAAACTTCCCAAAACTTCCAAACATGGAGATCTAAATTCATAACTTGGATCTTCATATGTCAAATATTCAACCTTCCAAATTTCAGCTCCTTTGGAAGGGTTCTAATATTTGTTTGGGATTAAAAGAGGAAGCCCTCTAATCTGAATTTAAATTTCAGTTTCAAATTTGTGAGACCTATGTGTGCTGAATACATTGGCTTTGACGATAAAAGTTTTGAATACTACCAAAACACCTTTTTAAAAAGGTCCGACTCTAGATCCGAGCTCCTGCAAGGTCTGACGATAGCTCCGACGTATGGTCCGACTTGCTTTGTCTAGGTCTGACTTATTTTGGCTAGGTCCGACTTGTTTTTGCTAGCTCCGGTGCTAGGTCTGACTAGCTTTTGTAAGTTCCGTGCTAGGTCCGACTAAGCTTTAGTAAGCTCCGGCGCTAGGTCCGACTAGCTTTGGTAAGCTCCGGTTAAAGGTCCGGTTAGCTTTGGTAAGGTTCGGAGCTTGATTGCAATGGTTCTGCTTTTAACTTGCAATGTTTCAAACTTGCTTTACTCTTATGGAAAGTTTGCTTACTATTATTTTACTAAGTTTTTGGTGTGTTTTGGTGGTTATGGCTGATATCATTTTGCTATGGTTTACAACATGCTTATGTGAGGTGCTCACGTAAGATGTTGTAGTTTCGGAACTAACGAGAGTCAAGTCGAGGACTTGTGCTTGGAAGTATTGGTTGTTTATTCATGTGCAGGTGTTGCTTGAGTTCAAGACATGGCTGGTGACAGGATCCATTGAACTAGTCTTAGGGAGAAGATGAGGTTCAACAATTAAGTTCGGGAGGAATTGTGGTTGAGTTGATCGGGAGGTTGCGCAGTTTGTTTTAATCAAGAACAATGCATATGAAGGTATCTTGGACGTCGTTGGAAGATGCTTGCACGTGTGCAAGGAGTGCATGGACGTGGCTGCATGGTTCCAAGGCGTGATGAAGAGATGTGGACGTAAAGAATTGGTCGGAAAGGTCCAACCGACTAGGTTATGGACTCAGGCTGCGGCTGAGTCATGTTTGACTCAAATACGGAAAGTTTTGAGTTGGTTATGGTAGGATTTCGTGTGGGTCACGAATTTGAGTTGTTTTAGGAATGTTTGGGACGTTACTAAGGTGTTTGGAAGTCTTAAGATTGCTTCTATCTGCGTGTAGAAGAGTCTTGAGCAGTATTGGAAAGTTACAGTTTGAATCCAAGTAGGAGTAGGAGTCCTAGTTTGAATTGGGTTGGCCTTAGTGCTGGTTATATAAGCAAGGGAGGACAAACCTCGTGGGTACACAACTTTGGGGCTGTTCCTCTTGTGTTTTGATAAATAAAATTCGTATTCTAAAGGAACTTTTGTGCCTTGTTCGTCCGACTTGTTTCACACAAGTTTTTCTCGTCGAGTTTCTGTTCAGCACTACCTTGCTTCGGTGGTTTTATCATAACTCGCGTTTTACAGATCCAATTGATGTGATTCTTTTTGGTTTGTCTTCACAACTTGATTATCTATCATATGTGAAAATTTCACAGTCATTTAATTTGTGGTTTCGGATCTACACGAGGTTCTTTGCAGTATTCCAGAACTGTTTTTCTCGCGTAGGACAGATTGACCTTTGTTCAATCTTTCGATCGTAACTTGAGTTTCTCTCAACGGATTTTCATGATTCTTGTTGTGACGTCTTCGTGACTTGATTCTCTACAATCTATACTAGGTTTGTCACAGTTAAACACGTTTAGATTAGTGGCACACGCGGTTTCTTTAACAGATCGGTTTTCTGCTGAGGGGTGTTTTGTTGCTTCCGCTGAAAAGTTTTCATCTACCATTCACCCCCCCTCTGGTAGCTTTACACGTGTACTTCGATACTACAATTGGTATCAGAGCCAGGTTGCTCTAATCTTTGTGATTTGCATGTGTTTTGACTAATCATCATGGAGAAATACTCCGCCAAACCTTGTGTGTTTAGTGGTATTGATTTTCAGGTTTGGAAGGCACGCATGGAAGCTTTCATCCAGGCGCAAGGCTTTGCAATATGGGAAAAGGTGTATAAGCCTTACGATGTGCCTTCAAACGATCAAGGGACACACATGAGAGATGTCGACAACAACAACAAGGCTCGGAACTTGATCATACAAGGACTAAGAGCGACTTCGACCGTGTTGCACACCTCCGATCGGCGTACCATGTGTGGAGAGCACTTTGTGACTACCACGAAGGATCCAACACGATCAACGAGGTAAGACAGGATATGTTCAAGAAAGAATACATGTGCTTTGAGATGCAACCCAGTGAGTCCATTGATGACCTCTTTGCTCGCTTTAATAAAATTCTCAGCAACTTGCGTAGCGTCAATGTTAATTTTTCAGATGCTATAAATGCTAGGCAATTACTAAGTGCATTAGACATGTCAATTTGGGAGATGAAAGTAACATCCATACGTGAATCCACTGTCATGAGTACTCCTACATTTGATGTGCTTTATTCTAAGCTAAAAACTCATGAAATTGACATTATATCACACAAGAACCCAGATAAGACTATTGCATTTGTCTCACAACGTGATATGCCTAGCTCCGGACAATCATCTAGCAATACACTTGCTTTGCTGTCTTCACTAACCCTGGAACAGATTGAGGAGTTTCCAGAGGAGGAGCTAGTACTTCTTTCTACTAGGTTCTCAAAAGCATTGCAAAATGTGAGAACTAGAAGGAGAGGAAGCTCCGGACCTCAACGATGCTTTGAATGTGGTAAGACAGGACACTTTCGTACAGATTGCCCTAATCTTTCAGGTCCTTCTAACCATGATGAAAAGCAGAATAAAGTCAAGTCCTCTTTTGGCAACACCAACAAGAAAAAGAAGGGTTTTACAGGACGCAAACTGATAAACAGTTTCATCACCACACTTCAAGAACTTGGCTCGAGTGATGTAGACATTGGAAGTGATGAAGATGAAGATGATCTGGCAAACTTGTGCTTCATGGCGGGCAAATCAAAATCAAGTATGGAGGATGCAGAACACAACAGTGACGACGAAGAGGTATGTCCTACTTGCGAAGAAATGTGTGATGCTATTTCTCGTGCCACTATTATTGTTAAGAAAAATGACAAAAAGCTTAGGGACAATGCTGTTAAAATTGAGTCACTAGAATTGGAAATTAATCGTTTAAAATCCTTGATTCTTAGTGATGATTCTTGTTCCTCATGTGATTTAATATATGAGCAATTGTCCTCTCTAAGAAGTGCACACACCTCCACACTTGATAAACTTGAACTTGAAATCGAAAAGAACAAAAAGCTTGCTGCACTTAATGATAAAAACTTGAAAGATGCTATGGAACAAATTTCTATATTGAACAATGCTTTACGTTCTCATGAAGCTAAATATTGTTCCAATTGCAAATTAAAAGGAAAAACTTCATGTGAAAATTGCCTTGATCTATCAACTAAACTTGATAACATGCATAGGACATTAGATCGGTTTTGTAATGGGAAAAAGAACCTAAACTTGCTGCTGAATTCTTCCAAGTTTGCAATGATAAAACTGGTTTAGGTTTTGATTCACATGCTCATGCTAGGGAACATCCACCTAAAATTGTAAAATCATTAGGAAGTGGTTTGATTCAAACAGTTCCTAAACAAAAAGAAGTGGTTTTTAAAGTTGCAGGAGTGTTGTCACATTCGGGTTCAAATAAGCATACTGCATGCTCATCTAGACATGAACACAAAGTTAAATTTCATTGTACCTATTGTGGTAGAGATGGACATGTCATAGATTTTTGTTATAGACTAGCTAAACAACATAAAAATGAAAGAATGCAAGCTAGATCTTATAACTCTCATGCAAAATTTGCTGCACATACTAAACCGAATGTCAGGAACATGCAACCTGCTGTTTTGAGTCAGAAATATTCAAAGTTTACCCCCAGAGCTTCAGTTTTTGCCTCCGGAGCTACTGATTTTCGTGCTACACAAGTAACACCTCATAGGTCAGTAGTTAAGAACAAAAAATCTCAAACTTTGACTCATAAACCTGCTATTTTATCTCAGCTTTCGCATGTTATTCCTGCTGGACATCATGTGACTCAGTACTGGATTCCTAAATGCCTTTTAACTAACCCCAGTATTGAGTCATCGACGTATTGTGCTTCTATTTAGGTTACACGCTTGAGGAAGGAGAACATTTGGATTGTGGATTCATGTTGCTCACGCCACATGACCGGTAACAAAGAATGGTTCTCCTCTCTCTCTTTTATGTCACGTGTAGAGAATGTTACTTTTGCCGATAATTCTTCAACTCCTATAATTGCTAAGGGTTCGGTTAGAGTAAATGATCACTACACTTTGAAGGATGTGGCACTTGTCAAAAATTTGAAATACATCTTGCTTTCTGTTTCACAATTGCTAGATGAAAATCTGGAAATTATTTTCAATAAAAACTTCTGCAAAGTTGTAGGTTCAAATAGTGAGCTTATTTTTAACATGTCTCGGTTTGGAAGAGTTTTTAAAGCTGATTTTGATATGTCTTCCTCTAAGCATAGATGTCTAGTGCAAATAATTCTAAAGATTTATATTTTTGGCATCGTAGACTTGGTCACGTAGGCTTTGATCATCTCACGCTTGTTAGTGCTCTTGATTGCATACGTGGGTTGCCTAAGCTTAAAGGGGACAAAGAAATTGTGTGCTCTTCTTGTAGAGATGCTAAGATGGTTGCAGGTTCACATGCTCCTCTCACAATGACCATGGCAACTGAACCGGGTCAACTTTTACACCTTGACACCGTAGGACCTTCACGTGTTCAATCCTTCGGAGGTAAATGGTTTGTTCTTGTGATTGTTGATGATTATTCTAGATACTATTGGGTTTACTTTATGGCATCTAAGAATGAAGCTTTTAGTCACTTTATAACTTTATTTCTTAGATTATCAATTGATCACCCAGGACCTTTAAGAGCAATTAGAAGTGATAATGGAACCAAATTTAAAAATCAATCGTTTGATCACTTTTGTGTTGAAAATGCAATAAATCATCAATTTTCTTCACCATATGTACCTCAACAAAACGGTGTTGTAGAGAGAAAGAACAGAACCTTAGTTGAGATGGCTAGGACTATGCTTGATGAATATCAAACTCCTAGGAAATTTTGGGCTGATGCAATTGCATCCGCTTGTTATGTCTCAAATCGTGTTTTCTTGCGTGCTAAGATAGGTAAAACACCATATGAGCTCAGGTTTGGACATAGGCCTAGTGTCACACACTTTTTGGGTCTTTGGTTGCAAAGTCTTTGTTAAGAAACATGGTAATCTTGATAAATTTGAAGCTAGATCTGTTGATGGCATGTTTCTTGGTTATCCATCTCATACTAGAGGATACCATGTGCTTTTACTTGATACTAACAAAATTGTGGAGACTTGTGAGGTTTCTTTTGATGAAGCTAGCCCAGGTACTAGTTCAAATATTGCAGGTCCAGATCCATATCCACAGGGGGAGAGTATTTTCATCGAAGAAGAGGAAGAAGTGGTGCTGCTGCCCGAAAATTCAGCAGCTAATGACATTGTTCCAGCTCCTGATCTTGATTCACAGCCAGCACCGACGACCACCATTGCTGGTCCAGATCCTCCTCACATCACAAGCTCATCTATTTGTGATGAACATGAAGAAGAAGAAGCTTGTGAAGTGTCTACTCCCCTACGGATTCTCAAAAGTCGTCCTCCACAACAAATTATTGGAAGCTTTCACGAACGAGTTACAAGATCCAGGTTTTTCGACCCCAATTCTCATGCTCATTCTGCTTTTGTTGCTTCTTTTGAACCCAAAGATATATCACACACACTCACTAATGAATCTTGGATTATTGCCATGCAAGAAGAGTTATAAAATTTTGAAAGAAATAATGTTTGAAAACTTGTACCTCCACCTCAAGGTCACACTTTAATTGGAACTAAATGGGTGTTTAAAAATAAACAAAGTGAGGATGGGGTTGTGGTTAGGAATAAGGCTAGGTTGGTTGCTCAAGGTTTCACACAAGTTGAAGGTCTAGATTTTGATGAAACTTTTGCTCCTGTTGCTAGATTAGAAGCCATAACAATTTTGTTAGCTTTTGCTGCTTCTAAAGGTTTTAAGCTATATCAAATGGATGTTAAAAGTGCTTTTCTTAATGGATACATAGATGAGGAGGTTTATGTCAAACAACCACTTGGTTTTGAAAATCCAAATTTTCCTAATCATGTTTACAAACTGTCCAAAGCCTTGTACGGTCTCAAACAAGCCCCTAGAGCATGGTATGATAGGTTAAAAACATTCTTACTTGAAAAGGGGTTTACCATGGGCAAGGTTGATAAAACTCTTTTTGTGCTTAAGCATGGCAATGACTCATTATTCATTCAAGTGTATGCGGATGATATTATCTTCGGTTGTGCTTCTCATGATCTTGTGTCCATGTTTTCAGCTATAATGAGTTCAGAATTTTAGATGAGTATGATGGGAGAACTCACGTACTTTTTGGGGCTGCAAATCAAGCAAACCAAGGAGGGTACCTTTGTGCATCAAACAAAGTATACAAAAGATCTCCTAAGGCGCTTCAACATGGACAAAAGCAAGCCTCTTCGGACACCAATGGGAACAGCAACAACACTTGAACTTGATGAATATTGTGATCCCGTTGATAAAAAAGAATATAGAAGCATGATCGGATAACTTTTGTATCTCACGGCATCATGACCGGACATACAATTCAGCGTATGTCTTTGTGCACGGTTTCAAGCCTCCCCACGTGCTTCACATCATCAAGCCGTCAAAAGGATTCTCAAGTACTTACATGGAACTCAAGAATTTGGCATTTTTCTTCCTTCTTCCTCAACTGTTACTTTGAAAGCTTTTTCCGATGCTGATTTTGGGGGTTGTAGGATTGATAGGAAAAGTACTTCTGGTGCTTGTCATTTTCTTGGTAATTCACTTGTTGCCTGGTCCTCTAGAAAACAAAGTTCAGTTGCACAATACACAGCCAAATCTGAATATGTAGCTGCTGCTAGTGCTTGCTCACAAATTCTTTGGATTGTTCAAACACTTAAGGACTATGGGGTTGATCTAGATAGTGTTCCACTGTTTTGTGATAACACTAGTGCCATTTGCATTGCTAAAAACCCCGTGCAACATTCGAGAACTAGGCACATTGACATTAGGTATCACTTTCTCCGTGATAATGTCGAAAAAGGGAACATTGTGCTTCACCATGTAGATACCGAACAACAATTGGCTGACATTTTTACAAAACCTTTGGATTTCGCTCGTTTGTTTTACATTCGTAGTGAAATAGGGGTTATGCATCCTCATGGATTAAATTGAGGGAGAATTTTGAAACTTGGGAAGTCTATGTGTGAATCTGAAATTAAAATAATATGAGCATAGTATTTCATGCATATATGACTTTGTGATTCCTTTTTCATGCTGAAAGTTCTTACTACATTACTCGTGTTATACATTTCGTAGTTTTTTACCATGTCTAGTAATTGGAATAATTACTTACACTAAATCTGGTCATGGTCAAACTTTCTTGCTGTTTTGAACTTGTTGCATGCTCACAAGTGCTTTTAATCATAAAGAATTAATCAAGTAATCAACTCACATGTTGAGTTTTTATGTTCAAATAAAAAATGAGAAAAGATCAAGAGAATATGCATGCATCACACTTCTTCTTTTGAGATGGCTTATCATTGCACTTAGATATGAACTTGAAAGGAGTTGTGTATGACTAAAATCATGTCCTTAAGCTTCTGACTATCAAATGACATAGGCTTGGCTTGGTTGGTTAGAATAAGGCCGATGCTGCATATAATCTCTTGCAAATGTCATAAGATCAAAATTTGTGTTTTAAATGATAAATAAAATGCAGCAACAAGTGTCATGCTTTCAGGTCTTGAAATAGTTAAGTTTGTGAGATCATGACTTGCTTAAATTGAAAATTACACTTGATCTCTAGCATGGCTTACACTACTTTATGTATCTCATTGATGTGATAGTGTAAGTTACTTGATAGTATGATTTGGATGAGCTTTGTTTTATATGTTTATGTTATAATGTGCTCATAACAAATTAAAATTTCTTTTTTGTACCTTGCTGAATAAATTGCCAAAGGGGGAGAAATTGATCACACATTGCACACATTCACAAGTGTTTTGTCACGATTCTTCTCAGGGGGAGAATTTTTGGTATTTCTTGTTTTTCTTCTCATTTTATTTATGATTTACAAAGGGGGAGAAATTGTTTTCAAAACTTTTCATGTGAACAAGCCAATGTTCGGATTTTAAGTGGTGTTGCCAATGTATTCATCAAGGGGGGGGGGGTTGTGAGACCTATTTGTGCTGAATACATTGGCTTTGACGATAAAAGTTTTGAATACTACCAAAACACCTTTTTAACAAGGTCCGCCTGTAGGTCCGAGCTCCTGCAAGGTCCGACGATAGGTCCGACGTAAGGTCCGACTTGCTTTGTCTAGGTCTGACTTATTTTGGCTAGGTCCTACTAGTTTTGCTAGCTCCGGTGCTAGGTCTGACTAGCTTTGGTAAGTTCCGTGCTAGGTCCTACTAAGCTTTAGTAAGCTCCGGCGCTAGGTCCGACTAGCTTTGGTAAGCTCCGGTTCAAGGTCCGGTTAGCTTTGGTAAGGTTCGGAGCTTGATTGCAATGGTTCTGCTTTTAACTTGCAATGTTTCGAACTTGCTTTACTCTTATAGAAAGTTTGCTTAGTATTATTTTACTAAGTTTTTGGTGTGTTTTGGTGGTTATGGATGATATCATTTTGCTATGGTTTACAACATGCTTAGGTGAGGTGCTCACGTAAGATGTTGTAGTTTCAGAACTAACGAGAGTCAAGTCGAGGACTTGTGCTCGGAAGTATTGGTTGTTTATTCATGTGCAGGTGTTGCTTGAGTTCAAGACATGGCTGGTGACGGGATCCATTGAACTAGTCTTAGGGAGAAGATGAGTTCAAAAACCAAGATCGGGAGGAATTGTGGATGAGTTGATCGGGAGGTTGCGCAGTATGTTTGAATCAAGAACAATGCATATGAAGGTATCTTGGATGTTGATGGAAGATGTTTTCATGTGTGCAATGAGTGCATGGACGTGGCTGCATGGTTCCAAGGCAAGAATTGGTCGGAAAGGTCCAACCGACTAGGTTATGGACTCAGGCTGCGGCTGAGTCGTGTTTGACTCAAATATGGAAAGTTTTGAGTTGGTTATGATAGGATTTCGTGTGGGTCACGAATTTGAGTTGTTTTAGGAATGTTTGGGATGTTACTAAGGTGTTTGGAAGTCTTAATATTGCTTCTCTCTGCGTGTAGAAGAGTCTTGAGCAGTATTGGAAAGTTACAGTTTGAATCAAGTAGGAGTAGGAGTCCTAGTTTGAATTGGGTTGGCCTTAGGGCTGGTTATATAAGCAAGGGAGGCCAAGGCTCGTGGGTACACGACTTTGGGGCTGTTCCTCTTGTGTTTTGATAAATAAAATTCGTATTCTAAAGGAACTTTTGTGCCTTGTTCGTCCGACTTGTTTCAGACAATTTTTTCACGTCGAGTTTCTGTTCAGCACTACCTTGCTTCAGTGGTTTTATCATAACTCGAGTTTTACAGATGCAATTGATGTGATTATTTTTGGGTTGTCTTCACAACTTGATTATCTATCATCTGTGAAAATTTCACGGTCATTGAATTTGTGGTTTCTGATCTACACGAGTTTCTTTGCAGTATTCCAGAACTGTTTTTCTCGCGTAGGACAGATTGACCTTTTTTCGATCTTTCGATCGTAACTTGAGTTTCTCTCAACGGATTTTCATGATTATTGTTGTGAAGTCTTCGTGACTTGATTCTCTACAATCCATACTAGGTTTGTCACAGTTGAACACGTTTAGATTAGTCGCACACACAGTTTCTTTAACAGATCGGTTTTCTGCTGAGGGGTGTTTTGTTGCTTCCGCTGAAAAGTTTTTATCTACCATTCACCCCCCTCTTGTAGCTTTACATGTGTACTTCGATCCTACAAAATTTCAACTTGCTCAATTTGAAACTTTGGTTCCACAAATGTGTTCTCCACATTTGAATTAGCAACCATGCCAAAATTCAGAAATAATTGAGTTGGTTTGCTATGTTTTTGGAAACAATGCAAATGAATAATTCAAATTCCATTTCAAATTCAAGTAACCCAACTCAATTCAAACTCCACACCAGAATTCGAATCATTTGAATTCAAAATTTCCAAACCATGACTTTGAGGTGAAGCAAAGCTTTTAATTGTGAGTAGCTGTGGGAAAGATTTGGTTAAGAAATGAGTGTGTGGGACCCATCTATCAGCTACACAGAGATGCAAACCGACTCTGTTTTGCTTCTCTCGGGTGTGCACACGCGTAGCAGCTACCAGAGCCAACCTCGGCCGAGTTTCTCCCGTGCCACCTCCTGCTCTCAGCTGGTTTTTCTTCGCCCTTATCTCTCCCACACGAAGCAGCAGCGAAGTCATTCTTTCCCTGCTCGCACGCTCTCTTGCCGCTCAAACCACCGAAGAAACCACTTCCGCTTCTCTGCCCTCATCGCTGATCAATGTCTGAGAGGGTTGGCACCCAGCTGAGGAGTCTAGGAGCTACGCCGGCCTCCACTCGACGTATTCCTCAGCAGGTCCGAGCAAAGTCGCGCCTCACTGATTATCGGCGCCCGGACGTTCTGAGCTGTATCGTGCCCAACCTTCTACAGCAAAAAGAGGCGCCCCAGACTGCTCTACACTCCGGTGAAAACAACTCCGCTTTTTGTGCACTACAGAGTTAGAATTGCTCTGTTTACTGCAAGTGTATTCATAGAACCGAGCTGCACAAACCTTCAAAATTCGTAGTGATCACTCAACCAAAGCTTGTGCTGAGTTACAAACATGTTCCAGACTTTCCCATGCTCTTTTAGGATCAAAAACCATCGAAAATCATCAAGATTTGACGCTGTTCTTCGAGAATTTCGGGTCAGCACCGATTTTCACCCTAGGTCGCCGATGAGCTCCTATGTGCAGCCATTTTTGGGCCGATTTGAGCTCATGCCGGTAATGATGGATCTCCCACGGTGCTCTAGAGCCAGGAAACCAATCATTTGGTGGAAAATTCACCATGCACGACCTCACCGGAGCCCTATGGTTTGCTGTTGCCGGTGCGCCCTGTTTTCCGGCGAGTTTCAGCCGCAGCCGACCTCAGCCACAGGTTCAGCGTGTGGGAAAATGAGGGGGGCGGCCAGCAGGGGGACTGGAGGTGGCCGGGAAGGTCCTTTCCGGTGACCCTCACCGGAGGGAGCCGCCACTGCCCTGTTTGGCGCGAGGCTGAAGGTTAGGGATGACAGGTGGGACCCACAGGCAGTGTTTAAACTTTTCCAGATTTTCCTAATTCGGTTCAAACTTTGGAGAGCCATAACTTTGTGTAGGAACCTCCAAAAATTGTGAAATAAACTTTGTTGGATTCCTCTCAAAGAGTACTATCCAGAGGTGCAACCCAATATTTATGAAAATCAATGGATTTAGCTCATTAATTCATTTAAAAAAATCTTGTAGGAATTTTTACAGGGGTTCAGTTTATTGGAAAATTCCCAAATTTGGGCAGAACATTCTTCCAAAAATCCTTGAACTCCAGTAAAATTTTCAGAGGCATTGGACTTCATTTGCTTGGCCAAATATTGATTCAATCTTGTATGTCTCTGAAAATTAGGAAATATAACAGAAAGATTTTCAGCTTTTAGATCCAACTTCTAAATTCCATATCTCTGTGTAGGAAGCTCCAAAAATGGTGAAACCAAGTCCTATGGACTCATGAGACTCTCAAGTTTCTGAAAAACAGAATTTGGAGCATGACAAGATAATATAATTTCCATAGGAATTCAGAGAAGCCAAATAGTTAAGAAAATTCCCTAGGACACATCTTACATAAAATTTGTATGAAATTTTGCAAGCCATACCTCTGTATGATCTAGGTTCCACTATCAAAATTTCAGAGCAATTTGAGATCAGCTTCTCCAGTTTTATGCTGGTTCTTTCCACTACCTCTCTTATGTCCATTATAAATAGCTCTTTGAATTTTCTCCAACAAACATCTACTGCCCAGCTAAAGTTCTCTGTTTTTGTCCATAACAGAGATCTTTACTCACTTTAGAGTTGGTCTAAACCATTCTTAGTTCCTAAAACACATTTGTTTTATAATTCAGTTACTCGTATTAAAACTGTGCATATTCATATCGGTAGGAAACAAGACGAAGGAGTTCGACGAGGAACTCGACTCGGATCAGCAAGTTGAAGATTTAATCATCGCCAATATACTGAATGTAAAGTAGAAATAAACCTGCAGCAACATAAGGCAAGCCCCGGTTTGCATTTAACAGCTTTTTAGTTACATTTTACTTTGTATCACTTTTATGGGTCTAGTATGTAGTTTGCATTAGGTCAAGGTGATTGATACTCCAAATGCATGACCCAAAAACCCTTGGAGTTAAAGGGTAGAATAGGTTACCTGCGTGTAGTTTCAGCTAGGCTTAAGTTGTATAGGATCCGGTACAAGTCGGGTAGTTAGAAGCTACTCGCGAGTTTAGGATGTTGGTTCAGCGGGGTACGATTCTAGAGAATGGAAGTTCTGGAATGGAAAATGAGACCGAGCAGAGGGTAGGAGCAGCATGACGTTGGGCCTGTGTGGCTGTTGCTCTGTTTGTGTCCGTTAAGGACCGATGCGTATGCCGCCCTGCTGAGCTACAACGTAAGGAACAGCTCTTGTATGAGTCTTTCGAGGCGGGTGTATGTGTCGTGTATTCCGGGTGTGTCCTGATTGCAATCACCGTCCCTCTCGGTTATATGAGTACCACTTGTTCACTGAGTTGTGACGTAGTAATTATTTCTAGATGAAGTGAAATAAATCATTGCTGATGTGAAGTTCTTAAATTCATTGTATTGCCAACAATGTATGCTATAGTTGTAGAGCTCACTAAGTTTATATTCCACTTTGGGCATCACCACATCGGAGGAAAGTGTTTCTTGTTTGATTGTGGACTTCCGATGTTAGGGCTGCCTAAGGCATAATAATCTGCTGCTATTAAAGTGAAAGTAAGGATTAACATTGTCGGTACCCTCGATATGGGGTACCCCCGCGCACAGGGGAAAATGCCTAAGGACCTCACCCTTCTCCGCAGGGAGAGCTC
Organism: Neostapfia colusana; assembly: GCA_030760725.1. Taxonomy (NCBI): domain Eukaryota; kingdom Viridiplantae; phylum Streptophyta; class Magnoliopsida; order Poales; family Poaceae; genus Neostapfia; species Neostapfia colusana. The sequence goes on from JASWHV010000011.1 coordinate 52,329,746, forward strand.
CGAAGGCGCCACGTGTCCAGCGGGGCCAGACCTCCCTCTCCTCAGAGGAGAGCTCCGGACTCACCACGTGGCCAACTGAGCCGGGCCTCCCCCCTCCGTGGGGAGAGCTCCGAAGGCTCCACGTGTCCCGCGGGGCCGGGCCTCCCTCTCCTCATAGGAGAGCTCCGGGCCCGCCACGTGGCCAGCAGAAGCCCGACCTCCCCCCTCCGCGGGGAGAGCTCCGAGGACTCCACGTGTCCCGCGGGGCCGGACCTCCCTCTTCTCAGAGGAGAGCTCCGGGCCCGCCACGTGGCCAGCAGAAGAACGCTGCCTGCCCCCGCGCGGTAGGCAGCGGGTGTAAAGACGCGCCATACCTTGCCCGTACAAGGTATTCAAGGCCCGTGCCTTCCCAAGACGCGGAGACGCGGAGCACGCTTCTGTCAGGTGCCGTTGCGACCAGTCACATCGCAGACTGGCACGCCGTGTCAGAGTCTGCCCGCCAATAAACACGGCAACAAGACATCCCCTGCCGCCCCTGCCATCATTAACCACCACGACTAGCTTGCGGCATGGGCAGGGCGGCAGAACGAAGACTCGGAAGCCTTCGCCAGAGACAACTACCGGCATAACTGCAGATACGGTAGTCGGCAGGCAATCTCCCCGGGACCACCTGTCAGGTCCTGGGCCCACCTTGTAAGCCACTCAAGCCTTGGACTATAAAAGGCTCGGGTACGCAACGTTAGCAAGGGTTCAAACTCTGTGAACTCGCACTCTAGACATCACTCACCCTCAAGCTCAGGACTCCTGTTCTGAGCAAGAAGTAATACAGCGAGCACCTCTGCTCACCGTGGACGTAGGGTTTTACGCTCCGGCGGCCTGAACCACGTAAAACTCCCCGTGTCAAGCTTCTCCCTCACCCGTCCCTAACGCTGAAGCTCTCCGCAAGTGTCTAGTCCCTCCGAAAAAGAACCTCCGTGGGCTGCCCAGAGCAGGTCCGGGGAAAGTGTCGACCACACACTTCGACATTTGGCGCGCCAGGTAGGGGGCTTTTTCCTTGCGCGACGAGTTTTTGCTGGCGGAGATGACCAAGCTTCCTTCAGCGGCAAGCTCTCCTCCCCCGCGTTCACGATGGACCGTGACTAGCGGGGACTACGTCTCGACACACTCTGGACGGAGTGTGTCGGCGCAAGCTGGAAGCCAGCAGCCGACACCGGCAGCACCGACTCCGGCAACGCAGGCTCCAGCGAGTGTGAGATCCTCTGCAGCGCTGAGCGTCCCCCACGGGGGCGTGCTAGCTGCAGCAAGAGCGCTACTGCACAATCCGCCTGCTGGGGACGCGCCTCAGTCAGCGACCCAGCGGTGGAATCGCGAGGTAGACTGTCTCGTCGTCGCCGCCGCAAACCCTCAACTTCGGCGGGGACGACGCCCCGGCCAACCGGCTGTGTCGCTGACGCACACGCCAACTGTTGACGGGCAGACGGCAGATTCCAGCTCCACCAGGCTCCCATCGACGGACCTGAGGACAGAGCTGGAACGATGCCACTTGGGCCAAGATGCCCGAGTGTTCCTCGAGCGACGACGAGAAAGGCGTCGGAACGAAGAGGCCGGTGACAGCATGACGTCTGCCTCAACCCTGCCTGAGGCGCAGACTTTCGCCACACGATCTCTGCCCCAGGCATACGCCACGCAGCATATGCCACAGCCATATGCCCTGCAAACGGCGCCCCCGGTCTATGGCGCAGCCTTGCCCATACAGGGGTACACTGTGCCAGCAGCGAACCAATCGTTCGCAGCACCAACGCCTGCGGCAACAGGAGCAGGATGTGCGGCCCTAGCGCCCCACCTTCGCTTCGCGAGGTGGCCACCCAAGTTTCGGCCGCACCTACTCTAGAAGTACGACGGCAGCGTCAACCCGGTGGTGTTCCTCCAGATCTACTCCACCGCCGTCCTTGCTGCAGGAGGGGACGAGGCCGTCATGGCCAACTACTTCCCTGTAGCCCTGACCGGCCCAGCCCGGTCTTGGCTCATGAACCTCCCCCAGGGTTCCATAACCTCCTGGGGAGAGCTCTGCCAGCAGTTTACTGCTAACTTCGGCAGCTCCTACACCCGGTCTGGCACGGAGCTCGACCTCCACGCCGTCTAGCAACAACCTAGAGAATCACTGCGCTCCTTCATCCAGCGGTTCTCCCAGGTACGGAACACCATTCCACATATCCAAAATGCTTCTGTGGTGGTGGCGTTCCGGCAGGGCGTCCGGGACAAAAAGATGCTTGAGAAGCTCACGACCAGAGAGGTCCGCGACGTCTCAGAGCTCTTCAGCCTGGCGGACAAGTGCGCTAGAGCAGCAGAAGGGCGGAACTGGCACTCTCTGCCAGCCTCCAAGTCAGGAGGACAGCCCGGATCTGGTGCTGCTTCCTATGGAAACGGCAAGAAGATCAAGAACCGGGGCGGTGGCAAGATGAAGCCACCGGCCGCAGCTCCCGTTGCCGCAGCAGTGGCACCCAGTGGAGCTCGGCGGCCATGCCCCGACAAAAGGCAGCGACAGTCACCAGCTCCAGATGGTGACCAAGGCGAGCTATGCCCCGTGCACGGCACCAGTTACCATACTGATGCCGAGTGCCGGGAGATCCAGAAGCTCGCGGAGCGCTTCCGGGAAGGGAAGCAGCTTCGAACTGATGCCCCACCCTTCCGTCAAAGGGAGGGCAAGCAGAAGGTCGACGCCCCAGACAACGTCGACCACCAAGTGGAGTTCCAGGATCCCCAGCGCGCCATGAAGGCGGTGCGCAACCATGAGGACTCCAGCTCCAGTGATGACGAGCGCCGGAAGATGCTCTATGTCATCTACGGTGGGCGTCAAGACCCTGCGCCGAGCGGTAGCGTCGGTGGCTCCCCTCCCAAGTGCCGCGCAGCACCTCAAATGGATGGGAACCCCCATCAGCTTCGGTGCCACCGACTGCCCTAGGAACATGGCTGGGGCCGGCCAACTACCGCTCTTGGTAGCGCCCACCATCGCCAACGTGCGGATGTACCACGTTCTGGTAGATGGCGGGGCTGGGCTGAACCTCATCAGCCGTGCAGCTTTCCTGAAGCTGCAGATCCCGATGGCCAAGCTCACCCCATCAAGCCCATTCTCAGGGGTAGGGCCGGGACAGGTCGTTCCCTACGTCAACATCAGCCTTCCGGTGACCTTTGGGGCACCGGACAACTATCGGACAGAGTACATTCTGTTCGATGTGGCGGAGATCGACCTCCCCTTCAACGCCATAATTGGCAGGCCAGCCCTGTACCGATTCATGGCAGTAGCCCACTACGGCTACCTCGTCTTGAAGATGCCTACACCAATAGGCGTCCTCAGGATTCGTGGAGACCGCACTGCTGCAGTGTCAGCCTTGGAAAAGCTCCAGGCACTTGCAACAGCTCGAGCACCAGCCCCTGGCAGTGCAGAACCGGACCGGCTCCACCCGAGTGCATGCCACCGTGCCTCTACCGCAGCACCCCGTGTGCAACCCCTCGACGAGGGCGACGTCCCCCTGAAGGTCGTCCAAGTCGGCGCCAATGCTACCCAGACCACCCGGGTAGCCAGGGGCCAGGATAGCAAATAGGAAGGCGCGCTCGTCACCTTCCTCCGGCACAACGTCGACGTGTTTGCATGGCAGCTGTTGCAGATGCCGGGGATCCCTAGGGAGGTGATCGAGCACCACTTGAAGGTCTTCCCCGACGCCCGGCCAGTCCAACAGAAGCCTCGTAAGCAGTCCATCGAGCGGCAAAACTTCATCCGGGAAGAAATCAAGAAGCTGCTGGATGCTGGCTTCATACGGGAAGTCCACCACCCCCGGTGGTTGGCGAACCCCGTTGTTGTCCTGAAGGCTGGCGGGAAGCTCTGGATGTGCATCGACTACACCAGTCTCAATAAGCCATGTCCCAAAGATCCATTCCCTCTCCCTAGAATAGATCAAATAGTAGACTCGACATCAGGCTGTGATATGTTGTGTTTCCTAGACGCCTACTCGGGTTTCCATCAGATCCCTATGTCTAAAGAAGATGAAGAGCACACCTCCTTCATCACAGTAGACGGCCTGTATTGTTAATGTCTCTATGCCTTATGGCCTAAAGAGTGCTCTTCCCACCTTTGTACGTGCAATGCACAAAACCTTTGGAGAGTTAATAAGAGACTTAGTTGAGGTGTATGTCGATGACATCGTTGTCAAGGTCAGGCAGAGTTCATCCTTGTTAGATAACCTGGCCTTAGTCTTTGACAAATTGCGCTCCACGCGCACTAAGCTGAACCCCAACAAGTGTGTGTTCGGCGTATCCTCTGGAAAACTCTTAGGGTTCCTGGTCTCACACCGAGGAATTGAGGCCAACCCAGAGAAGATCAAGGCCATCGACTTGATGCTGCCTCCCGCCCGCATCAAAGAAGTCCAGAAACTCACGGGATGCCTAGCCGCGCTGAGTCGGTTTATATCGAAGCTAGCAGAGCGAGCGCACCCCTTCTTTAAGCTCCTGCTCAAATCCGGTCCATTTGCTTGGACCGACGAAGCCGAAGAAGCTTTCCAGGAGTTGAAGCAACTCCTGACGACCCTACCCATCATGGTAGCCCCCTAGCCCGAAGAGCATTTGTTGCTCTACATCGCGGCGACAACTGAAGTGGTGAGTATGGTCCTCGTCGCAGAGCGGCCGGACCTCTCGTCACCACAGCCTGCTCCGGTAGCAGGAGACAGGCACCAGGAAACCCCGGAGGTCCAAGATGGCCTCCCGGATCTCCAAGACAATCTCCCGGAGGTCCAAGACGGACCCCCGGACCTCCACGACAACCTCCCGGAGGCCCAACGGGACCTCCCGGAGACCCAATGAGACCTCCCGGAGCTCCCGGAAAACCAGCGGGACCTCCCAGAGGTCCAAGGCCCGGAGCTCCCGGAAAACCACCGGGACCTCCCGGAGGTCCAAGGCAGCTTAGGAGCCTTCGAGTCCCAGCTCCCGGAAGCCCCCCCTGGACCCACCCACCTCCGGTAGGCCTGAGCCAATGGATGAAGACATCTCTGGCCTGGGAGGGAGGGTCTGGACCATCCAGAGGCCTGTCTACTACATCAGCGAAGTCCTCCATGACGCCAAGACAAGGTACCTGGAGGTCCACAAGCTGTTGTATGCAGTGCTCGTGGCGTCCAGGAAGCTCCGCGACTACTTTCAAGCCCACCGGGTCTCGGTGGTCACCTCCTATCCGCTGAAGGCGATCCTTCACAGCCCCCACGCGACTGGCAATGTCGCTAAATGGGCAGCGGAACTGGCGGAGTTTGAGCTGGACTTCCTTCCTCGCCATGCAGTCAAGAGCCAAGCACTAGCAGACTTCGTGGCTGAGTGGACGCCAGCGAAGGCTGACCCAGGGGGCCACGAAGACGGTGAACCAAAGCACCGAGCTCCGGTCTTCACCGGGCCTCACTAGACGCTCTTCTTCGACGGCTCCTCGCGAAAGCAGGGGGCCATTGCCGGCGTACTGTTTCTCATGCCATCGGGGGAGCAGTTTGGGTACATGGTGCGTCTCAATTTCAAGGCAACCAACAACATTGCAGAGTATGAAGCACTCATCTTTGGCCTAAAGACAGCCCTGTCTTTGGGCGCTCGCCAGTTGTTGGCACAAGGCGACTCCCAGCTAGTTATCAAGCAAGTTAAGGTTGAATGCTCCTGCAATGACTCACAGCTAGCTGCTTATCTGCTCCACGTGTAGATGTTGGAGAAAGACTTCCTCGCCTTGGACCTGCGCCATGTACCGCACGCTGGCAATGCCGCAGTTGACGACCTCTCAACGAAGGCCTCCACCGGAGCCCCTGTGCCCGAAGGAGTCTTCGAGAGGACGTTGCTGCGGCCCACAGCCCGGCCTGCCGAGCCGGGCGAAGGGGGCTGGACCAGCACCTCGAAGCTGGCGGTCCCAGCGGCCCTGCAGCCATGGACGCCGCCAAGGATCATAAGCGTTGCAACCCAGCGCTCAAGATCCAGAAGCTCAAGTCAGACCCGATGCATGGATCACAGAGATCCGGGACTACTTGAAAGATAACATCCTCCCTGATGAACGTGTATCCGCTGAACGGATCGTGCGCATGGCTAAGAGGTACGCGCTGGTAGAAGGGGATCTCTACCGGCGTGGCGCCAACCACGTCCTATTGCGGTGCATAACCCAGGGGGAAGGCTGCGACTTGCTTGCTGAGATCCATGGAGGCGAATGTGGGAGTCACTCTTCCTCACGCACGCATGTCGGTAAAGCCTTCCGGCATGGCTTCTACTGGCCGACAGCACTCCAGGATGCCGTCAAGCTGGTCGAGAGCTGCAACACGTGCCAGTTCCACGCCAAGCAGATCCATACACCGGCTCAGGCGGTACAGATGATCCCGCCCTCATGGCCGTTCGCCGTATGGGGGATGGACATCCTGGGACCATTCCCCAGAGCCGTCGGAGGATTCCGGTACCTCTACGTCGCCATCAACAAGTTCACCAAGTGGCCGGAAGCCACACCCGTCGTCACCATCAACAAGCAATCCGCAGTAAAGTTCATCAAGTCGATCGTCTGCCGGTTCGGGGTCCCGAACAGAATCATTACTGACAACGGGACCCAGTTCACTAGCGCAGCGTTCCAAGAATACTGCGAAGACCTCAGCATCCAGGTGTGCTATGCCTCCGTGGCTCATCCAAAGAGCAATGGGCAAGTTGAGAGGGCCAACGTCGAGATTCTTCGGGGCCTCAAGACCCGCACCTATGCCGGCTTGAAGAAACATGGCGCCAAGTGGGTGGATGAGCTTCCGAGCACACTATGGGCTAACCGGACATCCCAGAGTCGGGCCACCGGAGAGACACCGTTCTTCATGGTGTACGGGGTTGAGGCCGTGCTTCCCCCAGAGATCACCATGAAGTCCCTCCGTGTCCGAGCTTACGACGAAGCCGCGCAGGATAACCTCCGGCGCGAAGACATTGACCTTGTCGACGAGGCTCGATTACATGCGGCACTCCGCAACGCACGGTACCGACAGGCGCTCCGACACTACCACCAAAGGTCTGTGCGTGCCCGGGAGCTGCAGGAAGGCGACCTGGTGTTGCGGCACATACTTTCTCGTGAAGGGACCCACAAACTCTCCCCTAGCAGGAAGGTCCTTTCCGAGTCACAAAAGTGTGCCGTCCCGGGTGCGTACGCCTTTCCACCGAGGATGGGGATCCGCTCCCGCACCCTTGGAACATAGAACACCTCCGTAAGTTCTACCCCTAGAGCAATAGTAGGACAGCCTCTTCCTTTTGTAATAGATTCCATAGAGTCCAGGAACAGCCCTCGGAGCAGCTAAGTCTCAGGGGACGGTCCAGGACTACGTGCATCTTGGCCTGGTTCCGACCCTAAGCGCGTAGAGTCTTGCTTCCCTTCTTAATTGTAACACCCCAAAATTTTGATTCAAAACCCTAAATCATGTTAAGAGGGGAATTTAAAAATTTTTGGACGTGTTGCATGTTTTGCAAAAATTCAAATTCAAACTGGAATTCAAATTAAACTCAAATCAGAAAAGAAATAGAAAAAGAAAAAGAGAAAACAGAAAAAATCCGGCCAGTGGGCCGAAACTCACCAGCGGGCCCAGCCAGCGCCCGCGCCAGCCCGCAGCCGCGCGCGCCGCTTCCTTCCGCTGACAGGTGGGACCCACCCGATCGTCGTCTACCTCGCGCCAGCGCCGGACTCCCTCTCACCTGAATCAAAACCGATCGGGATTTCGGCGTATCCCCGCTGAATTCTGTTCGTAGGCGACGCGGACATGATCTAAACCACCCCGCCGCCCTCCCCCGTCTATAAAAACCCTGGCCTCGTTCTGTTTTTCCCACACGATCGGCTGTTTTTACTCCGGTGAGAACCGAGACTTCTCCGGCGAATTCTGGCCGATCTAAGCTCAGAATTTCCGATCTAACTCGCTGGTCTTGATCCACCGCCTCCGGGGAACCTTGCAGGTGCAGAAAACTCAGTGACTTGCGGTGTAAACACAGCGCCGATGAGCTTCGCCGTGGTTTCGCCTCGGACCTCGTCGCCGATCACCTTCCAGGACCTCCGAGCTCTAGAAAACCCCCGAGGTGAGATCCCCGACCTCCCCTCTACCGATCTATGCCATAAAATCACAGTTCTAGGAAGAATTCCCGAAGATCCGAAAGTTTCCGGTGAGATCGCCGCCGTGCGCCGCCGGCAGCGACGTGGCCGCTTGTGCGCCGTTTATTTTAAATCGCACGGTAGGGTTTAAATCCCCGCGTACCGGTTCGATGTTATAATCTCGGCCGTCGGTTTAAAATCGGACGGTCCACGTCAGCCCCGCGTTATAAAGATTGGAATTCTTACGTGCTACCCCCTGGGGTTCTCGGGAAATAAGAGCTAGCCCCGGAAACTTCTGATCTAGCCCCTGGAACTCCAGAAAATCATGTAAATTCATTTAAAAATCAGTTTTAGCCCCTGGACTTAATAAAAATTAGGAAAAACACCTCTGATAAGTGTAGCTAGACCCCTGGAAATTCTGAAAATAATATTGTAGACCCTGTAATGGGGTGAGTTTATCTTTTTTGCCCTGTTTAGTATTTAAATTAGGAAATTGAATATGTGGCTAGTTTTTAAAAAAATTAAAAAGTGGGACAAACATATTGTCATAATTAAATTAAAAACTTTCTCAGTATTTAGAAAACCTTGGAGTGAGATAAAAACATATTTTGGGCTGAATTGAATCTGTTTAATTCATTATTCACATTTAGGGACACATTTTTAAGTAATGAATAGTTTTAGAAAATAGGGAAAATAATTGTGAAATAGTTTACATCAGAGGCAAAGGTCAAAATATGTTATTAAATTATTTAGGACCAGAACCTATTCTGTTTAGATGATGTGTATTACTAATTTCATAATAAAGAACACATTTATGTATAGGAAAATAAATCTGAAAATATAGCAACTAGTAAATGATAAATGGAGATTCTAAAATCCAAAGAATTCAGTTTAAGGTTGGTAGAAATTCTAAAGGCACATATGGAGAAGAAAAATACTTTTCATACATACTTGGTAGTGAAAAGGTGTAGTAGTTGAATATAAGGAATTTACTTAAATTGGAAACTCACATATATATATATATAGTAGGTAAGTATAAATGTGAACACAAAAGTAGGAATCATATACACATGATTAAAAGTGCGTGCAAGCCACAAATCAACACACATAAAGTAACCACAACACATATAATGGTGAAGGACTTTCATAAATGTGAATGTGTGGTTTGTATGAAGTAGAAGTGTGAACTATGTCTTATGGATTGTTGTTTTTCTTTTGCTATGTGTGATGGGATGATGTAGAACCTGCTCAAGAGCAAGTTATTCCTTTCCAAGATCAGGACTACCCATTTCAAGAGCAGCAGGAAGGAGGCAAGTGTCCTTGACCACTTTGATCCTATGCTAGGATGTGTAGATAGAATTAATTGCATTGTCAAATGAAAAATGAAACCCATGCTAGGAAGTTTCCCTAGAATTGCATTACCTTGTTTCCTTGTAGCTTGGGTTGGGATTTATTTTATCATGTCATTTATTATTATGCATATGCTTAGCCATGCTTAGAATGGGATATTTGGGATATGAGATCATCAGTTTACTTTACCATACTCTTGAATGAGATATTGTGAGTTATGTAGAGGTAGTGATCAAGGCAAGTTGGATGTTTTGGTTGTGTGCTGGGTGCACGAGACTCGGGTTTGTGTTTAGTACTTGCCTGGATCCTAAGGACCGGTTCATGGAGCATGTAACCTGGCTTTACAATGCCAACCACATGCTGAGATGGGGCAGCTTGGCCAATTAATTAGGTGTATCCCCGGCGTAGTATGGGTGTGTTGGATGGTGCGGGGAGTAGGTGTCAGCTGGACTACCATATGAACCGCAAGGCTCAAGAGGGGGCCACTGCAGCGGGGTTGGAGCCTCTTGTATGCTGTTAGGGGTCAAACCTCAGTGGGCCCACGCTCGTCGGGAATCCCTTTGTAAAGGCTTCGTAGTGATCTCCTGGCTACACACCTGGGAAGTGTGAATGTGGTTCGTAGCCACTGGCATAATGGAGGTTCTTTTAGTCCACCCGGCAACGGGGGATGAAATCACTACATGTGGGTACAGTGGTACAAACTCTGCAGAGTCGAAAACTGTAATGACAGCCGTGCTCACTGTCAAGAGCGGCTTGGACTTATTCATAATTAGATGATTGATGGTTTTGGAAGTTGTGATGTTAAGCGGGGAGCTTAACATTGGAAATGATGTTATGGTTATTGGATTATGATGATGGGATGGGAGATTTGGACCATTTCACCTGTGTAGTAATGTAGGTGCTTAATAAGCTAAGGTGATAGGTATTAATTGTGTAGTGCTTTAACCATGAGTTCAACCTCTCCTTGTTCTAGCCATGCATGATATAATTTTCCCACACTTGCTGAGTACCATTGGTACTCAACCTTGCATATTTGTTGGTTTATATTGCTGCTCAGGTCAGGAAAATGAGGTGGTATATAATGACCAAAACTTTGGACCTGAAGAAGGTTTCTAGGTTCATGGAGACCCCCGGGCGACGCCTGTGAAGGAGCCCACAAGAATAATATTCCGCTGCTAGTTTACTTACTTGTGATGAACTTATTATTGTCCATCGAGACATTTGCTATGTAAGACTTATTTAAATTCGACACCTGGCTTGTAATAAATGATGCTTCACTATTTGTCATCACATGTATGAGAAAATGATCCTGGCATACATGTGATATTCACTTGGTTGTTCTTCGGAAAAACCGGGTGTGACATTAATAGGGCGGGTCATTGCCTCCATGTTTAGCCTGCCTTCCTCCTATGGAAATTTATATGAAAAGAAACCTGTCCTACTTTGCTCTTCCCTTGTGCTCATTTAAATTATGTATAAATTTTTATGACCGCACTTCCGGTGTATGCTCACCATTCACTCAGCTCCCTTTTCTCATTCTCACCTCTAGTCGGCATTTGCTTCCTACCGAAGGCGGTTGCGTTTGAGGTTCCTGCCGATGGCCAGGGGGCCCCGAGCTCCCGGCACTTCGCGCACGGTAGTTCCCAAGCACCGTACAAATGGATAGGGACCGTAAGCCAAATAAGACTATGAGATAGGGAAGGGGGAGCCCCAAGGAAAATTACGTTTCCCTTACTTGTGTGCAGGACCTCTCGGCCTTAGCTCCCCGGAGGTGTATGGTAGGGGCACCCAACCAATGGGCCACACCTACCAGGGGGCCGCTACGGGATCGCGCAAGACAGGAGCTCCAAGGCAAGACCGAAGGATCGGGACCTCGCCCCCTCCGCAGGGGCGAGCCCCGAAGGCCCCACGTGTCCAGCGGGGCCGGAGCTCCCCTCTCCTCAGGGGGGCTCCGGGACCGCCACATGGCCGGCAGAAGCCGGACCTCCCCCTCCTAGGGGAGAGCTCCGAAGCCTCCATGTGTCCCGCGGGGCCGGGCCTCCCTCTCCTCAGAAGGGAGCTCCGGGCTCTCCACGTGGCCAGCAGATCCGGACCTCCCATTCTCATGGGGCGAGTTCCAGAGACCTCCGGGGCCCTTAATACAATAAGGACCCGGGGAAGGTGTCTGTGCAGAGCTTCGAGATTGGTGAAGGCCTCTGAGTACCTTGCGGAGCTAAGGGATCGGCCAGGCAAAACCAAGAAGAAGACTAAAACACACAGACATAGAAGATAACAAGAGTCTATTCACTCAAGGCTCCATGAGCTGGGCTAAAGACTAAACAAAAATAATAAAAAAAGAAGGTACAGGGCCTTTTGGCCACGGGGGCGGATGCCTAGGAGTCCCCAGACTCCCGTTGGAACCTAGAGGCCACAAGGGCGGCCACGTCCTCAACCTCGGCCCTGGCAGATTCCTCCCACTCGGCGGAGGGCCCTAGACGGACTGGCTCCAGAGAGAAGGAAGGGGCTTGGCTCCGGAAGCACGCCAACACATGCGTAGCGACCTCCTTCGCCAGGCCTCGTCCCTCCACCTCAAGCTCGTCGGCGATCACCGCTTTGAGCCGGCCCAGCTTGCCGCCGATGGACACAAGCGCCGGGATTGCCTCAGACACCTCCTGCGCTGGAGCCTCCGTCTGCACCGGGCTGAAACCAAGAGGAACCAAGGCGGACCCTGCCTCGGTAACAAAGCTCTAGACCGCCTGGGCCTCGACAGACCGCGAAGCCTAGAGCTTCTCTACCTCTTGGCGGGCCACCAGCTCGCGATCCAGCGCCGCCTGGCGCTCCCGGGAGGATTGCTCCTCCCTCGCAGCAGCAGCCGACTCGCGGAGCTCCAGCTCCTCGGCCCGAGCCCTCAGCTCGCCCTCTCTGGCCTTCAGCCGTGCGGCAGCCTTCTCCTCCTTGGCTGCCACGGCACGTTCCCGATCAGCGACGGCGCACTCTCGACGAACTACCTGCAGCCGCAACTCCACCACGGCAGCAGAGCGCGCCTCAGCCTTGGCTTCGGCCTGGGCCAGAGCTTCGCGGAAGGAAGCATGGAGCCGCCGGGTCTCTGAGTCCAGGCGGCCGACGGCTTTCTTCTGAGCGTCGAGCAGAGCACCCATGGCCTCAAGCCTTGACTGCCTTGAGTCGATCTCTGCCTTAGCCTCCTGGGTCCGCTGCTGCAGGAGGTGCTCCCAACTAAGAAGGCGCTCCCTCTCTCCAGCCAGCGCCCCCCGCTCCCGCTCAAAGGCGGCCTGGAACTGTCGGGCGCCAGTCTGAACACGCCCCAAGGCATCCCACATGGGCACCGGGATGGCAGGGGCAGGAGTCGTGCCCCTGACCTCCCCTGTCGCGTCTACGACCGGCGAAGGTGCTGGTGCCTCAGCAACTGAAGCAAGACGCTGACCCGCGGGAGCCAGGGAGCCAGCAACTGCACCTACACACCGCAGAGGGCGAACCCACCGGCACAGAAGAAGCCCCCACCGACTTGGGGGCCGTTGGAACAACCGCAGTTCCCGGATGCTGCGGCGCAGAGCCTCCGCCAACTGGAGATGGCCGGGGAATAGGCTCGCCCCCGGCAGCCGGTGAGTCCCTGCAGGCAAAGAAAGCTCTCAGGCTAAGAGAGGAGAAGGGAACGCTACTCCTACAAGCCAGAAAGAGCAACACTTACTGGGCGACATGAGCGCTCCAACGGGCTTGTAGCCCCGACCTCTGGGCCGGGATAGAACCGCCAGGACCTGCGGCCGGAACGTTCGCGGGCTGTGGCGTCTGGGCCCCTGGCACACTCCCCGGCGTCGCCCCACCGGCGTCCTTCCTAGAAGCCCTCCGCCTGAGGAAGGGTGGCGGGACGCTTGGGGTTCCTCGGACTGCCGCTGTCCGGGAAGATACCCGCCGGAGTGGGACACCCGGGGTCTCTTTGGGTCGCCACTCGATGGACCAGCGCCTCCGGAAGATGGGCGCAAGGGCGGAAGACCGGGCACGTTTCTTCTCTGGCTCCCCGGGGGCCGGCTCCTTCCCCTTCCCCTTGTCGACGGCTTGAGTTCCGCCTGCCCTGGGGTGGGTTGGGCGGCGACAGACTCCTCGTGCTCCGATCCAGAGTGCTCGGTCCTAGGGATCGAGATGCCCAGGAGGGTATCCCCAACCTGACGAACGGCGATCCCGATGTCATCGAGGTTCGGCATCTTCCACAGTAGCTCTGACCTCCTTTGCGGCTCTAAGAAGAGCGGAGTGGCAGAAGTCAGGAAGGCGAGGTCGCCACCGGGGACATAGTCGCCGCTCACCTTGCCCACCATCTCGTACAGCTCCTCATCAGAAGGATCAGAGCCGAGACCCCTCTCCAACCTGGTGCAGTCCTGCTCACCAGTGTAGTACCATGCCAGGCGGTTGCGCTGCTGCAAGGGGGCAATACGGCGCGACAAGAAATCCATTAGCACTATCAGGGACGTTAGCCCCTCGTTGGCCAGGAACTGGATCCGCTCCATGACCGGTGCGTACTCCTGCTCCAGTTCTGGGACCTCCTCCCAGAAGCGACGCTCGGTGGTTGGGCCTGCAGTTGGGAGCTGCAGGCGATCGTGCTCGTCGGTCTGCACGATCACCCAGTTCTCCCTCCAGTTTTCCCACCTCGACGCACTGAAAGGTAGAAGGTACCTAGAGGCCTTTGGGTCCTTGCAGCGATGCTGGAAATAGTACACTCCCGGCTGGGTCTTCGAGTTGCGCCCGGTCGTCCGCAACACGAAGAAGTAGCGGAAGAGCGTCGCTGAAGCATGCACCCCCACAAACATCTCGCAGAAATGGATGAAGACAGCGGCCATCGCGAAGGAGTTGGGGGAAAGGTGGTGGAGCTGGAGACCATACGTCTCCAGCAACGTGACGAAGAAGGAAGAAATTGGCGGGACAAACCCCGCAATGGCGTAGGCAGTAAAGAAGACCATCTCCCCCTTTTCCAGGAGCAGGGGGAGAGATCCCTGGCGGAGCCGGCATTTCTGCTCCTCCGTGTGCCAGCCCAGCAGCTTGTGCACTGGCCCAAGCTCGGCCGACCGAGCGAGACGCGACGGGAGCAGGTTGGAAGCCATGGCAGGGGAGAGCTCAAGGACAGGGAATACAAAGGCGCAAGAGTTCAAGGAAGGTTCAAGCGCTGGGAAGTGCGAAGGGAAACCGCGATGCGGGTAAGATCCCCTTTTAAAAACTTCCCAGGTGCGATTCAAAGTGATTCGGAACTCTTCGAATATGCTGCTTGGGCAACATCTTTGGCTCCAAGACCAAGCGTCGATGACAAGTGGACCCAAGTCGTCCAGCTGAAGCGGTGGGCCAAGAAGTCAGTCTCCCTAGGAGACGAGCCGGCAAGGCGCTTCGGCGGTTCCCGAAAAAAGTGCCGCGATGTGCAGAAGTGGCAGCCTTGGGAACCGCCGCAGTAAAAGCAACCATCAAGTGGGCTCTCGCTCCCACGATCCCGCGACTGTTCGTGCTCCGGCAACGGTCAATGCGGTACTTAGAGAAGGTGCGCGGAATGGAAGAGATGGAGGCCCCACCTCAGGCTCGCTATCTCCCCCGAGATGGGCCCGGGGGCCACTGTCGGTACCCTCGATATGGGGTACCCACGCGCACAGGGGAAAATGCCTAAGGATCTCTCCCTTCTCCGTAGGGAGAGCTCCGAAGGCGCCACGTGTCCAGCGGGGCCGGACCTCCCTCTCCTCAGAGGAGAGCTCCGGACTCGCCACGTGGCCAACTGAGCCGGACCTCCCCCCTCCGTGGGGAGAGCTCCGAAGGCTCCACGTGTCCCGTGGGGCCGGGCCTCCCTCTCCTCAGAGAAGAGCTCCGGGCCCACCATGTGGCCAGCAGAAGCCGGACCTCCCCCCTCTGCGGGGAGAGCTCCGAGGACTCCACGTGTCCCACGGGGCCGGACTTCCCTCTTCTCAGAGGAGAGCTCCGGGCCAGCCACGTGGCCAGCAGAACAACGCTGCCTGCCCCCGCGCGGTAGGCAGCGGGCGTAATGATGCGCCATACCTTGCCCGTACAAGGTATTCAAGGCCTGCACCTTCCCAAGACGCGGAGACGCGGAGCACGCTTCTGTCAGGTGCCGTTGCGCCCAGTCACATCGCAGACTGGCGCGCCGTGTCAGAGCCTGCCCGCCAATAAACACAGCAACAAGACATCCCCTGCCGCCCCTGCTATCATCAACCACTACGACTAGCTTGCGGCATGGGCAGGGCGGCAGAATGAAGACTCGGAAGCCTTCGCCAGAGACAACTACCGGCATGACTGCAGATACGGTAGTCGGCAGGCAATCTCCCTGGGACCACCTGTCGGGTCCCGGGCCCACCTTGTAAGCCACTCGAGCCTTGGACTATAAAAGGCTCGGGTAGGCAACGTTAGCAAGGGTTCGAACTCTGTGAACTCGCACTCTAGACATCACTCACCCTCAAGCTCAGGACTCCAGTTCTGAGCAGGAAGTAATACAGCGAGCACCTCTGCTCACCGTGGACGTAGGGTTTTACGCTCCGGCGGCCTGAACCATGTAAAACTCCCCGTGCCAAGCTTCTCCCTCACTCGTCCCTAACGCGGGCTGCCTAGAGCAGGTCCGGGGGAAGTGTCGACCACACAATTCGACAAACATGTAGTCGTGTCGTTATTGCATCATACTTTTCCTATGTTAGTAATCCCTGCATGTAGAGTTTCATGTTTAGGAGTGTCGGTTAAGTCTTGCTGATCCATCGTGCTCACGTTGCATTATTAGTGTTTTGCAAGTTATAAAATTTGCTATGAAGATGGTTGTTCAATGAGCCCTCAGAGACTCACCGGAAACCCTGCCGCTGCACTCATCTTTGTGGAAGCTAGTAAGAATCGTCCGTGGGCTGGACGTCTTCTCTTTTGCATAGTTAGGACCGAGAGTAAGTGTGTATGTATATTCCGCTGCGTGTACCTTCGTGGTACACTATTTTGTAAATGACACTATCTTGAGAAATAAAAGACTTTGTACTTTATGGTTCTTTTCGTCTATGCTGTTGGGTGCCGCATCGCACGGCACCAACCAATGTGTATCCTGGAGTGTGGATCCCGGAAGGGGTTCCCCACACGGCACCCCTAGGATGACGTCAACCTTTTGTCCCTCTAGAACTATGAGAGACGTAGGGTATACTCTCGCCCTAGGCATAATGGTGCTTTTGGAACCATCATGCTTGCTGAAATCTTCCCACATGGTGAATAATTTAGGAATGGACTTTCGGTGGGTAGTATTTGCAAACTATTCTTAGCAACATAAGTATTGCTAATGGAGTTATGAGTGGAACCGATCAAATAAAACTATGGAAGGGTATTGGTGGAGTTTGAACATACCCACCAGGATGGGTTCTCCCTCCGGTACATTCTCAATGGTGAGTTGGTGGACATTGCCGGTTTTGTGGTTTGTACAGCGTGCATTGTTGTTGTGGGGCTGATTTTTCCAGGGGAATGGTGGTGTCGCTCTGCTGCTTTGTGGCTTCTCGGGGCAATCCTTTGAAAAGTGCCCCGGACGACCGCATGTATAGCACGCGTACGGTGGTTGGCCGCTGCCTTGGAGACAAAATCCCGGCATGCGCTGCTGAGGTGCAAACGCACGTGGCATCGCAAGCTGCTGTTGTTGCTGTTGCTGCATAGGTGCTGGTAGTACCAGTCAGAACGCCGGCTGTGAATACGTCCGATTGCGAAACTGCATTGGTCGCGACGGTGGCTGCCAGCATTGACCTGATGGTGTGTGATACACCACCCGATATTTTTGGGGAGGAGCTTGTAAAAGTACCAAAATTGTCTATGAAATAAACCGAGGCTTGAATGGCTATGTGTTTCCAATTCATGTAAATGGGACTTACAAAAACTTTTCTACATGCAAAGTTGTACATGGATGTTCATCAAAAAGGGCTCCCATGTTCATTTGAATTTGTTGCACCAAGGTGTCCTTAAATACCATGGATGAGATACTCCTTTGCAAGAAGGAGATTAAAAATTAGATTTTCAAATTCAAAGGTCGCTTCAAATTGTTGTCAAACTTTTGAATACACATGCAGCCTCCTACTTTTGACTTTGAGGAAACTTTGGATGGCAACCTTCTAACTTTAGGGTGGGCTAAAAAGGAATTTAATAGGAGCATTTCCAAATTCAAACTGAATTCAAATTTGCAAGCAAAATTCAAATTTAATTCAGAGAATTCAAATGCTAGCCCACTTTTCAATTTCAGAACTTTTGAATTTGAGAGATTAACATGAGAAGATCTTTTGGGGAGGAGAATGGATGGACCCCAGATGTCATTGAGCAATATTGACTTGCAAATGAAGTCTCGGGTCTCTGTTTTCCACTCCAACGAGGAGCTTCATCCGAGCGCTACCGACCTGCCGCCGCACCACCTCCTCGCAGAATTACTGCACTGGCGACCAGCTTGTGTGCTTCCTTACAGCTCGGCGTGATCTTCTCCCTGACCGAACCGAGCTACTCTCGTTTCACTTCCTCCTCACACACGAAAAGAACAGCATGCACCGCCGCCGCCTCGGTTTCAACCGGGAAACCGTGAAACTGATCGTGCCACACCTCCCCGAGCTACAAAACAGCATGGCGCGCTCGTCCTTCACCTCCTCAGCGTGGAAACTAGCAAGCTTCGGCTTTCCTCACCCGAGAACAGCGTTTCTCCGTGGGGACCTAACACCACCGGCGATTGGGCGCACGTGGACAGCCCAACCGGGGAACTTTCATGCCCCAGCAAGCACAGACACAGAAGCGCACGACCTCAGTGCTGCTCTCCCCTGAAACTTGGATCAAGCCGTGAACCCTAGCGCCCGAATTTGCCGTTCTTATTCCGGTGCACCACCACAGACCATCCGGTACGAAATCGTCAAATTCGTTATCAATTCCCATTCTTAGATCACCAACTCTTGCGCACAAGGGCTAGGCTAGCCGGCAATCATTTGCTCTTCGCAACCCTAGCTAGAAACTGTGGGGACCACCACCTCCAGGAATCGCATTGGATGGTGCCGTGCGATGCTACACCCAACAGCACATCACCGAAAAACACACATACACATCAATATTTGTCTTTAATACATAATATTGTCTCATTTTAGAAATAATGTACAGCGTACATTGCAGCGAAAGATTAGAATACACTCACGTACTATAGCCTACGCTAAGGACAATGAAGCCATCCTGCCCGCGGATGCTTCACACTAACACCACATCAAAAACCCGGCGGCGTGCATGGTTCCAAGCGAGACTCACACCCCTCATTGGGTGCTGCTCTGCTCAGCCCTCCCTTACTCCCTAACGTTGCCTTAGGCAATGTTACCTGCAAAACAATGGATCAACAAACTGTGAGCTTATGCTCAGCAAGACTTAACCGAAAACCTACACATGGAACTCTAAATGCTGGAAATAGAGGGCTGAATAGAGAAGTTTGCATAATCAATGAACTTGAGCTGATGGAGAGTCCTTCAAGTTTTTAGCAACTTTTATAACCCTCGCACAATTTACATCGAGACTCCACAATCAAACAAGAAATGATTCATCTCGATGCCACTTGCCCGAGGAGAAACTAAATTTAGTGAGCTACCCTAGACCCATACATACCTTGCGCCATCAACGCCGAGACTCCACAAGCAAACAAGAAATGCTTTGTCTCGAGGTAGAAAGTAAATTTGGTGAAGGTGTTGATCATCCCTCATCTCCAATATGAGGATTACTCACGAAGCATATTAACTTTTCCCAGTTTCTTACTACGTAACGACTCAGTGTACAAGTAAGCTCACTACCACGAGCGACGGTGTTTCGAATCAAAAACACCTGGCTAACACGACACACACGCCCGTCTGAGACCAGTGATCAACCGATCCCCTAAACGTCGTATGTGTCAACCTTTCACACGACACCCAAATATCGAACCGGTCCAACCGACTTGAATTAAGTCTCACTACGGCAAACCCTCGTAGAGCTGACTTCTCTATCTTTTCAGCATCTGCATAAGACGGTGGGGATTGCCTCGACACCCAGGTTAACATGTTACATCGGTTTTCAGGGTCCCATATTGCCAGTATGCATCCGGTACACAACTCAAACTTGTCCAGCGGGGCCGCACACGAGAATGGGCCTTTATCGACTCAGACAAAGACTAGGTTCACAGGACCAGGTACTTGAGCCTTCCATCCATACTGTCTGGTCTCCATTCCCAACTAAGAGGATCAATTTCTAACTCTTCCGATTGATCCCCCTTAATCCTGGTTCACGAGTAGGAGATGGCCTACTCGAGTTATGCCTCTTTTAATCCACTTTTGTTAACTTGATCACAGCAGATATAATTAAGTGAAACCTACTCTAAATAGAACTCCAGGATTTTCTGGTTCATGCATGTGGAGTGTCACACCATTTAGACTTAGTGCAATAACCAAAATGCTAGACATTATAAAATGAATACAAATAGAAACTTGTAAATTTGGATGCAAACCAAGGATTGCTTTATTGTTGATCCCGACTAAAGTTTCTGTCAACAGGAGCAAGTTAGCGGCCTCCGAAGTCTTCTCGAGATGTTTTGCTATCAAAATGATCAAATATAAAGATGTGTCACATTATGAAATTATGTGCCATATCAAACTACAGAAGAAAACTATATGCAAACAGAGGATTCTATGGTTGAAATTTTACAGAGGCTTTCTAATATCATGCTAGGGGTATGGTAAAGTTTCCAGAAATTTTGAGGAAGGTGTTGGCCACAAGAATTCTTGGAACCTTTAACCTTCAACGATTTATAGGAATTTAATTAAATTTGGTCATATGGAGCAATTTGATATCCTAATAGGTATGGACCTATGGTTCCTAGGAAAATTTGTTTCAAAATTTTCTAAGCCTTTTTGCTGGCCATAATTGCTTGTTGAAGCTTATTCATTTTCTGGAATTAGTTTCTGAGTTTTTTCAGCCCATTTAAATAAACCTGAGCAAAACCTACTGATTAAGCCCTCTTGCACATCTCCAAAAATCCTAAGATTTTAACTGGAGTTCAGGAACTATGATAAAGAGTTTCTAACAAAAAATGGCAATATTTCATCCAGCCATATTCCTGGAATTAATCCCTAAAGGAATAATAAAAAGAATTCTCCAGAAATTCCTATGTATTTTCATAGCTAGCACTTTGTTTCTCTGCAAAGTACTCTTCATAAGGATTCCAACAAAATTTGTCTCACTAATTTTGGAGCTTTCTACCCAGAGTTCTGGGTTTTTCAAGTTTGAACAAATCTCTGTTTTTATTTTATACAGAGCACTCAAACATGGGGCCCACGGGTCAGGTGTTTCTTCAACCTCGGACAGAGCTCGGGGGTGCACGCCGGACAGAGGGGTGGCGCAGCTCGTTCTCCCTCATTTCTCCACCGTTCTTGCTCCGGTTTCGCCCTACACAACCCTTGGAACATGGCGCAGCTGCCGGGCAATTTCTCCCCGCTTGAAAATGGACGGAAATGGGTCGGCACCGATGGTGGCGCTCGGCGGCGCGGAATCGACGCGTTCCGCCATGTCCCAAGCCTATTTAAACAGCCCAAGCTGCCTTACAGCATGCCTAGAGGTTGTAGAACATGGAACGCTAACCAATTCTTGCAACAAACAGCGGTAAGAGGGCTGTCACTGGAGCACCGACCTGTTTTTTCCGCCGGCGGTGAATTCTCGTCGCCCCGCTCGTGGGATGGAGGGTTTGCTGTGGTTTTCGGCATGGGAGGGCGCCAGGGCATCTAGTTTCTGTGGCGTGAATTGTATTAACATTGATCAAGCGGTTTGGGCGAATTTCCAGAATTGGCTCGCATCAGTTCAACACGTCTGCCGGTGCAAAAACCCAAATTACGGCTAGCCGGCGGTGGAAAGGAGCCATGGGGGTCCCGAAAAATGATCTAGATGACTGAGCTAACCTTGGTGGGCGTTTGTTCAGACCGGATCAGCGTGGAGGGGGCCTGTCGACGATGATCAGTGAGACCGCTTCGTTGCTCTGTTTTGTGGAGAACGAAACGGGCAGCACCGATCGTAGAAGGCCGGGGGTGATCTGAGAACACGTTGAGGATGTCAGGGATCGATGGGAGCAGCTGTTTTCTGGCTCAACAAACCAGGCGTCACCACGGCTGGGAGCAAACGGCAATGAGCAGAGCGGGTGCCTAGCGTGTTTCTCTCGGATGAGTGCGCGAGAGAGGCTGGTCTGTGCGTTGGAGTGGACGAGCAGGGAAAAAGTCATTTGAGTTGTTCCTCTCTGATGTTTATTGAGCAAAACGCAGGGGACTGAGCTGCCTTCGGAAGCAAGGCATCCACACAGCTCGGTGGAGCTCTCTCCTTGGTGTCACTCTCACATAGAAGGAAAAACTGCCTTGTGTTTCTGTTTCACTGACCTGTGGGTCCCACCGAAGTCTCCTCCAAACAACAGCGGCCCTGATTTCAAATGCGTGTGTAAATTCAAATCTGCGGATGATTCGAACTGTGGAAACAACGTCGCACGGAGGAAAGTCTTCGGTTGTTTGTGTGAGCAGGAAATGGCAATTGAGTTGTGCAGCTGCTGTGGCTAACGATCAACAACGCCGTGGAATTGCCTGCCTTCGGGAGTAAGGCACGGGCAGCAGCTCGGTGGCTGCCTCGGTGGCGAGCTCGCAGAGAAACAAACACTGAGGGTTCTCGGTTCCAATGACATGCGGGTCCCACCATGTCTACCCTCCAAGCAACCGTGGCTTCACAATTCAAATTCAAAAGTTGCAGCAAACTCCAAAAATTTCAATTTGATTTCTGTGGCGTTAACTCTAGTTTGTGCTCGCATTTGAACTGCCGGGTTTATTTCCTTTTTTGCTAGTTTTCTTTTGTAGCCCTTCCTTTATTTCATGTAGCCGATGTTTGATTTTGAAAAGTGGTAGCAAATTTTGAAAGATGAATTTGTAGGTTTCCCGGCCGTCCTCGGTTCCGGCGAGTCTCGCCGGAGACCACCGCCACCGGGTGTTTGGCGCGCAGAGGAAGACAAAGCACTGTACATGGGACCCATGTGCAGCGTTTTAAACATTCCCCGATTTTCAGTTTTAGTTTAAACTTCAAACCCACATAACATGGGCTAGGAAACTCCAAATCGAGTGAACCAAATTTTGTTGGATTCAGCTCCCTGAGTACTTTCCAGCAAATCAAGATTCACTTCATGAAAATCCCTATTTCTCCACAATTAATTCTTCAAATTTCAAATTGGTTAGAATTTTAACTGGAGAACCCTTTGGAGGAAAATTCTGAAATTTTGCTGAGATGTTCACCAAAATATCCCTGGGCTACCATAAAATTTTCAGATCCATTTGAGCTCATTTGGTCCACCTAATGGTGTGATTAATAAAACTATTCCAGAGAAAATAGAAAATGTCCAGAAACATTTTCAGAATTTCTCTATAATTGTTTAGCTCATATCTTAGCCTAGGAACCTTGAAATTAAGTGAGACCAACTCCATTAGAACCCTCTGAAAATCTAGTTTTCAGAAAGTCAGGGCTTGCTCCATGAAAACCCCTAGAACACCCTAGGAGCTCCAATTAAGGTCAAATACATAATTATTTGTGGAGAGCACAAATGAGCTTTGCTGCAAATAAAACTTGGCCAAGTCTCTGTTTAGGTTGTAACCAAACCACAGTAAAAATTTCAGAGTCATTCGGTCTGTCTAGTGAGACTGATAATATTAACAATTTAAATTCAATTCAAATACATTCAAATTAATACATATACATGTTATATCATGTAGTCGCTAAGGTTGAGGAGGAACCCGAAATCTTAGACTTCGTCACTCCAGAAGAGCAGCTAGCCTACCTCCAAGAGCAGGAAGGCAAGCTCCCGTTTGCATTAACCTCTTTACAAAATTTTTATTGTTTTGAGCACTTCCTGTGAGCACCACTTATCTCTTGCATTAGAGTCTTATGTGAAAACCAAATGCATAGACAAGAAAACCATGGGTTGGGATTAGGATTGAAAACTTTGTTTGCTAATGCAATGCTAAGATAGAGTAGGATTCGGTACAAGTCGAGTAGTTGGAACTACTCGCGAGAATAGGCTAGAGGCACATCGCTCGGGTAAAGATATCAAATGAAACACATGGCAAGAAAAATGAGACCGAGCGGAGAGTAAGGGCAGCAGGACTTTGGGGCCTGGGTGCTGTAGCTCCGCTTGTGTCTGTAAAAGCCCAAGAAAAGGGACTTGCAAAAATTTTCCATCACCTCACAACACCACAGCTTTTGTTGTGGATATCTTGTGAAGACTTGTGAAGAGCAAGTAACCACCATCAAAGAGGGTTATTAGAGGGGAAAGCCATAACTTTCACAAAGTAGGATTTCTACAAAAAAACATGGGAGGTTGCGCTCACCCCTAGAACTTGAAAAGTCTTGGGGAGGTTCAGGCCAAATCTCATGCAAATCCAACACTTTTTGAGGCACTTTGGGAGGTATTTGAAAAAGGGGCTAATTTGAATGTAAATTCAAATTGCAGCAACTTTCATCACTTAAATTCAAAATTTGGCTTCATATTCAAACTCAGCACATTTTTCTGAGTTAGTCCACCAATTTTCAACCCCATTGGAGTTCATCTTGTCGGGAACTAAATTTGCAAGAATTCAAAATTGAATTTGAATTTCAGTTCAAATGTGAAGCAAATTTAGACAAACAAATCTCAAATTTGGGAAACCAAATTCAAACTATGACTTGGTGATTAAGCCTCACATTCAATTGTGAGTAGCTGGGGATAATTTAGTACAAACAGAGAGGAAAAATTCAAAAAGGAATTAGAGGGGAGGCCCCACCTGTCAGCAGCCTTAACAGAGAAGTATACTCAGTGATTTTTCCTCCCTTGGCCGCGAACGCGCGCCAGCGCACGGCAGCGTCGGCGCCCGACCACCTCACCCTGCCACCTCCTGCTCGATAACCACGGGCGCCGGGTGCAAAACGCAGTTAAAACACTAGCCCACGTGAGTCCGGCCTCACCCTCTCCGCTCTGCCCGCACACAACCAAAACGAGACACTTCGCCGGCCACCCCCCTCGGCTCCTCGTCGCGCCGCTGATCAAGGCGATCTCGCGACCGGAGCTCAACAGAAAAGAGATGCGCCGGAGGCCGCTCGAACTTACGGTGATGATCTTACCCCCTTTCATGCTCTGTAGGGAGAGTATTTGTCCATTTAGTCATTCGGTGTTCAAAGTACCGAATGGTTCAAAACGCGGAAATTCGGAATGGGTAGTTCACCACAGGGGATTTCGAGCTATACACACGTTCTGCACTTGTCTACGACCACCTAGGATAAAAACCAGCGAAAACCATGGGCTAGGGTTATGGTTCTTCGAAATTTTCCGGTCACAACCGATATCGGGCCTAGGTCGACAGTGAGCACGTAGCTCCGGCCATTTCCATGGCCAACCGAGCTCATATTCGTGCTCAGCATGCCGCAGCGGAGCTGTAGGAGCAAACCGTTTGAAGAATAAGGCCCTGAGTAGCCCGGGCGACATCGCCGGAGTAGAGAGAACCACTGTCACCGTCGCGGGTACGGTTCCGACCATCGCCGAGCTTCGGTGAGGGCACCAGCGTGTTCCTCGAGCCAAGTTGGGCCCAGGCGGCGAGAACCATCAAAGGTCATGCATTGAAATGGCCGGCGGTGAGAACTCCGGCGAGGCACCGCCGCGGGAGTCGCGGGATGGCGCGAGGTAGACGAAGGGGGGCCCGGGTCCACCGGTCAGCCCCTGTTCTCACGCGGGGATCCATTTGGGCCGGGATTCAGTGCGGCAGCGCGGGTAAAACCCCGTGGGCCGTGGTGTGGCCGCGTTCTCAGTGGGCCAATTTGAGGAGTGGGCCCCACCCACAGAGTTTAAACATTTTAGGGATTTTCTAGTTTAGTTCAAACTTCAAATGCGTAGAACTTTTGCTAGGAAGCTCCAAATTCAGTGAACCAAAATTTTCTGAACTCAGAATTTTGAGTACTTTCGAGCAATACCAATTTCAGCTCATGAAATGTAATAATTTTACAGAATTAAATCCCTAAATTTCAAACTGTTAGGAATTTTATCTGGAGAATTACTTTATGAAAAATTCTGAAATTTGGCTGAAAGGTTCATTATAAAACCTAGGAGTCACAGTAAAATTTTCAGACCTATCCAAGTTAATTTAGTCCCCCTAATGATGTGATTAAATGAACTGCCCTGAGAAAATAGAAAAATATACAGAAACATTTTTCAGATTTTCTCAAATATTGTTTAGGGCACAACTCCCTCTAGGATTCCTCAAATGACATGAAACAATTCCAGTAGAACCATCTTAAATTCTAGTTTCAGAAAGTAATGGTTGGAGCCATGAAAACCCTGGAATTACTTATAGACTCTAATATTGACCAAATAGGCTTTTATTTGTACAAAGCTCAAATGAACTTTGTTTCAAATGAAACTAGGTCAAGACTCTGGTTAGGACCCTACCAAGCCACCATAAAAATTTCAGAACCAAAGGGGAGGGCTAGCTAGAGCTATAGTAATTACTTATTCAAGTTTACACATTGCATTTGAATCACATGTAGTATCTCGTTAACGTGTAGTCGCTGAAGGCGAGGATACTCCGGAAGTGCTCGACTTCCTTCTTACGGACGAAGCCCTAACCCCTGACCAGCAGCAACAAGGCAAGCCCCGGTTTGCATTAACCCTTTAATAAAGTTTTGCTTTGTTCACATGTCTAGCGTGAAGTATGAATGTGCATTAGGTGTAGGATAGATGGAACTCCACTTGCACAACCAGAATTTTCCTAAAAGAGTGAGGTTGGTGTCTAAAACCTCGAGTAGACAGGCTATGCTTAATGATTCATAGGACTTCGGTACAAGTCGAGTAGTTGGAATCTACTCACGAGTTAGGCTTGGGAGACACGGGATTGGTTCGAGTGATGTGAGATCTCTTTAGTAAGGAAAATGAGACTAGGCAGGGGCTAGAGCGCAGCAAGAGGAAGTCTTGTGTGAGCAGCCCTGTCCGTGTTGATTGAGGACCGATCCGTGTGCGACCCTGCTGAACAAGTATTGAACGTACCGAAGACATATCGGATATATGGGCCCCGATAAACCGATGTAACCTAAACCTCCGGGCGTCGAGGCATAACACACCGATTTATAGGTGTAGGTTGAGGGCAGCAAGGTGGAAATCTGCTAACGGGCATCGAGAGATGCTCCGTGTAGGGAACCTCCTGTCCGTTTCGGTGCGACCGGTTCGACGTTTGGGCTGTTGGGTGAAAGGTTGTCCCGTACGACATCGAGTGAGCGTGCTGTGCAGCTCCACGGGTGAGCGTATGTGACGTGCTCTTTGGGTATCCCTGCAGGTGTATATCGAGTCGATTCACCGTCCGTCGCTGTGACGAGTACCGCTTGTCACTGCGTCGTAACGTAGATAATTTATGGAATGTTATGATTCAATTCTGCTGTATGATATAATTGTATTGTTACATGTGTGCCACCAAAAATTGTGTATTAAATTTCAGATTCATGAAATGTTAACTGTGGCTAAAATATGAATTAAGGATGAACTTGTAGGCGTGTCCCTTTGCTAAAAAGGTACCACCCCATGTTTGTTATACACTACATATAGAGTTTCATGCCTAGGCCAGTCGGTTAAGTCTTGTTGAGCCATCGTGCTCATGGTTGCTGCTTAAGTGTTTTTCAGGTGAGGAGCCACCCACGGACTCAGGTTACGAGTCCTCCAGCGAGGGTTACCCTCCGTCGGGGACCACGGCTGAGTGGGAGCCGTACACGCCGCACTGAGCTGAGGAGTGCAGCTAGTGTGGTTTGCCCTAGGGCTGGGCAACCGACTTTTGCTAGATAGACGGGCGTGAGTTGTACAAATTAAAACTTCCGCTGTGTAATGTATACCTTAGTTTGTAACTGAACAAGTGTACTACTTTGTACATCTCAGTTTGTTTTCTATGTAATACAATGTACCCTTATGATGTGTGTTGTCGGGTGTTGCATCGTGCGGCACCACCCTCTGCGATCCTAGATGAGCGGATTCCGGTCCGCCACAGGCTGGTATCAGAGCTGCATTGGGGATAGCACATAAATTAAGGACTATATTATGGGAAAATGTAGGTTTACGGTGAAGATTCGGTAGTTTGCCCAAGTAAGGACTATATTAGCATAGTTACTTAAAGTGGAAAGACTAACATATGTGTTGTAATTCTGAATTTTAATTATGTAACGCTCTGGTAAGAATGGTAAGGAACGCCACCGAAAGCGGTTCAATTTCGGTTAGCTCCCCTGACGAGGAACGTGGTTCAGGGATAGATCTCACAGCTTGGTGTGAGATGTTAATTTGGAACTCTTGGACTCTTCATGTTCCTGAGTTCATATGAAACGCTGATCCCTAGCGTGCATTAGGCAAGTAAGTGGAGACCCCATCGCGTGGTCAGTAACGCGAGAGTGTGTTCGTCTGGAAATAGCCCAGGAGGACATATGCAGCGCTTGCCATCGGCATGCCCTGCAGGGCAGTAGGTAGTATCCATTGGGTTGATAACATTCCCAACCGTGATGACCCGTTCATGATCTACTCGAGTTCCCCATCGTGTGGTGTTGAAACACGATCACGTACCTTGAGACGTGACTTAACTCAAGGATGGCCGTTTGACAATGATACAGGCGTTTGTATTTACTTTTAAATATGGACCTGCCTGAAATGGAAACAACCATTGAGTGCATCATTATTGTGTGTTCTTCTGCAGGTACTAACCCCGTATGTATCCCGTGTAGTAAACGTGTGCAAGAGACCGTTTAGTGCCACACTTGAGATGTACATGCCGGTATAATCCGGTTAGGATTTTCTTTTTGTGAGGAACGTAGTACCGACATATCATAGGCATGTGCATGAAAGATAATGAGAACAAGGAATTAAAGTCACTAAGTTTCAACATTTAGAACCCCGGTGGGGTAGAAAAATTTGATAGTTGATCAGTGTAGTTCCAAAGGAGTGAAAAACAGAGTGCTCTGTTTTGAGCAGCAAGTTTGCTGAACCTTAACAGAGCATAACTCACAGATTATTTAGCCAGTGGAGGTGTGGGATATAGTTCTGGAAAGGTGTGTAAGTACCCTACAACTCTGTTGTAGACTCCCAGAGCTGAATCACAACTTAAGATGGCTTAAATCCCAGAGGATTGTAAACTGTCCAGAACCAGGACAGATTTAAAACACTCTCTGGACTGTTCTGTTTTTCAAGTATAACTTACTGTAGAAAAATCTGAAATTATCATATGGTACATATTTGGAAAGGGTAGGAGATGTGTTACATCTTTGTAATTCAAAGTTTCTGTATTTGCAGCACGGAATTCAGTGGAAAACAGAGTTGGAAACAGCAACTTCCCAAAGGAGGTGCTGTTGAAATTCTTCCAGAAATTCTGTTTACTTTGAATTACCATAACTGTTTAACCAGAGCTGATCTGAGGGCAAATAAATACTCGTTGGAAATATACTGAAGTTAAATTTAACTTTGGTATTCAACTTGAGTCATGAAAATGCGCAGAACCAGATCAAAATCTGGGGTACATAGAAACTGGCCATTCTGACAGAGGGATGACAGTTGAACTCATTTGAGAGGTTGTTGTACCCTAGGAGGTTTAAGTACTTCCAATGGGGTAGAACATGCTCATGAGTGGTTATCTTCAACTAGTGAAGATTTGAGTATATGCCTTACTCAAGTTTCTTTTGCTAGAGGCCATGTTTTGTCGTATTGAAGATAAAAGGGTGGTATACGTGATGACAAAGCGATAGTAACGTCTCGTAGTGACCAAACCTACTTGTGGTGAGCTTCCAAAGAGGAGGTTCATCAAGTTGGATTTAACTAGCTTGTAGTTGGTCTGGTAATGGTGTAGCTTGTGCAAAGTTATTACATTATCCGTATACGAGATGTATCGCAGGTTTTAATGTCATTATGTTTTACTCCTAGTTTATTGGACTGCATGCAATATGTTGCGGGACTGATGTTTATTGTCGTATGGTTGCAGATGGTTCGCACTCGGACCACACACGAGATTGGTGGCTATAGCCAGCATGGAGGCAATGACTCCCAGCCACCTTCCTACGACAGCACCCCGCAGCAGCAACCACCACCTCCGCCTCCGCTTACCCTAGCGGATGTGATAGCGGCACTGGTGGGTGGTCGTGAGGAGCAGACCGACCTGCTCCGCACGATCGTGCAGAATACGTCCCAGGCAGGGGGGCTTCAAGAGAGGGGGCCTCATGAGCCCCGTGAGGTGACGTACTTGGACTTCATGAGTACGCACCCTCCGGTGTTCACAGAAGCCGCAGAACCACAGGAGGCTGACAACTGGCTGCGGACAATCGAGTCCAAATTCGGGCTGCTCGAACGTACGGAGCGGCAAAAGACTCTGTTCGCGGCGCAGCATCTTCACGGAGCCGCTGGTGCATGGTGGGCGAACTATGTCACCTCACGTCCGGCTGGCCATGCCGTGGAGTGGGAAGAGTTCCGGGTGGCGTTCCGCGCCTACCATATCCCTCCCGGCATAATGAAGAGGAAGTTCCAAGAATTCTTGGAGCTGAAGCAGGGCGGGAGGAGTGCCCATGACTACTCCCGTGCCTTCAACCATCTGGCGCAATATGCGTCGGACTACGTCTCCACCGAGGAGAAGAAACAGGAGCACTTCTATCGGGGGTTACACCCTGAGATGAAGACGCATCTCGTTCAATGGAATCGCGACACCTTCAATGACCTCGTCAATGCCGCGATTATGCAAGAGGACGCTCAGCGGGAGTTGGCAGCTGAGCAGCGGAAGCGCAGCACTCCACTCAGCACTGGGGGTGGCGCTCCCCAGAAGTACCGCATGGTGTATCGGACACCATCCGGGCAGCAGTGGCATCCACCGGCGCGACCTCAGCAGTTCAGGGGTCGTTCTTTCCAGGCACCCCTGTTCCGACCGCCGATGCCACCACCGCGAGCGCAACAACAGCAGCCGCAGCAGATGGCACCCCGGGCGTTCCCACCACCACAACGCACCCCGGGTTTCCGTCCGCCGATCAGCGGAGGACCGCCCCGCTACACTTGTTTCACGTGTGGCCAGGCGGGCCATTTCGCGAAGGACTGTCCCCAGGGGCAGAAGAGCAGCGGGCAAGCCCAGTTCCAGGGCGGTGCTCGAGGCCGACCTCCGGTTAAGAAGGTTGGTCAGCGTACTGGGGGCATTCGCATCCTCCACAATGAGGACGCTCCAGAGGGAGACAACGTGCTGGCGGATACGTTCACTCTCAACGACCAAGCAATCATCATTTTATTCGATTCTGGTGCAACCCACAGTTTTATAAGTGCATACTATGTGGCTAAGCATCAAATGCAAGTCTTCCCAACCGACTGCACATATATGATCTGCTCACCGGGATGGAAGATTTCAGCAAATATGATGATTCCAAAAGCACCTCTGTGCTTAGGTGGGAAGATATATCCCACCACCTTGATAATCCTCACGGGGAAAAAGATTGATGCAATCTTAGGGATGTCATGGTTACACTACCATGGCGCTGTCCTGGACACTCGAACACGGACGGTTCATTTGAATTTTCCATTCCACCGTCTGCATTCCATGGTGTTAGACACTCCAGTCCGGGAAGTTTCAGAAATTAATAATGCTGAAGCTCTCAAGTTAGAGGACATCCCCGTAGTCTGGGAATATCACGACGTGTTTCCGGATGATCTTCCGGGCATGCCACCTGAGCGGGATGTCGAATTCAAGATTGAGCTTGCACCCGGGACTACGCCCATATCACGAAGACCATATAAGATGGCTCAAAACGAGCTGGCTGAACTGAAAGAGCAGCTCAATGATCTGTTGAGCAAAGGTTTCATTAGGCCGAATTCCTCGCCTTGGGGATGCTCGGCGCTGTTCGTAAAGAAGAAGGATGAAACCTTGAGGCTGTGTGTGGATTACCGGCCGCTCAACGCTGTCACCATCAAGAATAAGTACCCACTGCCCCGCATTGACATTTTGTTTGATCAACTTGTGGGTGCAAGTGTGTTCTCCAAGATGGACCTTCGCGATATCATCAGATAAAGATCCGGGCGGAGGATATCCCGAAGACAGCCTTCTAGACGAGATATGGCTTATATGAATATCTCGTCATGTCTTTTGGTCTCACTAATGCTCCAGCACATTTCATGTATCTCATGAACTCGGTGTTCATGCCGGAGCTGGATAAGTTCGTGGTGGTGTTCATTGATGATATCTTTGTTTACTCCAAGATAGAAGCAGAACACGCCGAACACTTGAGGATTGTTCTTCA
This sequence comes from Neostapfia colusana, assembly GCA_030760725.1. Lineage (NCBI taxonomy): Eukaryota > Viridiplantae > Streptophyta > Magnoliopsida > Poales > Poaceae > Neostapfia > Neostapfia colusana. Next base: position 52,361,463 of record JASWHV010000011.1, read on the forward strand.
ACGCCTACGGGACCATAAGCTATACGCCAAGTTCAGCAAATGTGAGTTTTGGATCAGCCAAGTGCCATTTCTGGGACATATCATCTCAGCGAAAGGTATTGCGGTTGACCCAAGCAAAATAGAGCAAGTGTTGAAATGGAAAGCTCCCATTTCGGTCCATGGAGTCAGAAGCTTCCTCGGCTTAGCGGAATACTATCGGAGATTCATTCCAAGCTTCTCCATGCTTGCTAAGCCGATGACAGAATTGCTGAAGAACGGAACAAAATATGTTTGGAACGCGGCGTGTGAAGGAGTGTTCCATGTATTAGTGAATCATCTCACAACAGCCCTGGTCTTAGCTCAACCTGATACAACTAAGCCCTTCGACGTGTATTGTGGAGCGTCCGGTATTGGGCTCGGCTGCGTGTTAATGCAGGAAGGACGTGTGGTCGCGTATGGCTAACGCCAACTTCGGAACCATGAGCAGCATTACCCAGCTCATGATCTTGAGCTTGCTGCAGTGGTTTTGGCGCTGAAATTGTGGAGGCACTATCTCCTGGGGAATTTGGTGCATCTCTACACCGACCACAAGAGCTTGAAGTACATTTTCACCCAGAAGGAGCTGAATATGAGGCAAAGGAGGTGGTTAGAACTAATCAAAGACTATGAGATTGGGATTCATTACCACCCCGGCAAGGCGAATGTGGTCGCCGACGTGCTGAGTCGGAAGTCACATGTCCATAACCTCACCATTACCCCGGTGGAGGAGGAAGAGCCGAGTTTATACTTGGTTCCTTATGGATCGCTCTGCAACCTTGCCCTCATCCCTACTATTAGGGAGGACATCATTGCAGCTCAGATAGTTGATAAGGGCATGGCACATCTCCGAAGACGGATAGATAATGGGGAGATCAAATGTTTACGGAAGGATGATGAGGGGACGCTATGGTTCAATGATCGCATAGTCGTACCCCGAGATATGGAGCTGAGGAGAAAGATCCTCGATGAAGCTCACTTGTCTAAATACTCCATTCATCCGGGCAGCAACAAAATGTACCAAGATTTGAAAAAGAAATTTTGGTGGACAAGGATGAAGCGGGAAGTGGCAAAGTACGTATCTGAGTGTGATACGTGTAGACGAGTGAAAGCTGATCATATGAAGAAATCAGGGCTGCTGCAACCTCTGAAAATCCTGGCATGGAAATGGGAAGATGTGAGCATGGATTTCATTGTGGGCTTACCCCTGATGTCCAACAAACATGATTCTATTTGGGTAATCGTTGACCGGTTAACCAAGACGGCTCACTTCATCCCAGTACATACACGTTATAATGCCGGCAAATATGCAGAGTTGTACATAGCGAAGATTCTATGTTTATATGGGGTACCCAAGACCATAGTCTCAGACCGAGGTGCATTATTTGTATCTCGATTTTGGGAGCAGTTGCATGCTGCTTTGGGTACTAAGTTGATTAGGAGCTCCGCTTATCACCCTCAGACAGATGGCCAAACAGAGAGGGTGAATCAAATACTGGAGGATATATTGAGAGCATGTGCCATCCACCACAGTAGGAACTGGGATGATCACCTACCGTTGGCGGAATTATCGTACAATAACGGCTATCAGGCGAGTATCAAGATGGCACCCTATGAAGCTCTCTACGGTCGCAAGTGCTGCACCCCATTAAACTGGTGCGAGTCCGGTGAAAGGGTCACATTCGGGGTTGATGTGGTGAATGACGCCGAAGAGTGCGTTCCGATGATTCGAGCCAACTTGAAGGCCGCTCAATCCCAGAAGAAAAGCTATGCTGATAAGAGGCGTAGACCGCTGCACTTTGACGTCGGAGAACACGTGTATCTCCGATGAAAGGTGTGCACCGGTTTGGCGTGAAGGGGAACTCGCTCCCCGTTTCATTGGACCCTATGCTATCACCGAGAAGTGTGGACCAGCGGCGTATAGACTGGAGCTACCGACATCTCTTGCTGGTGTTCACGACGTTTTTCATGTTTCACAACTGCGAAAATGTCTGAAGCATACAGCCGCTGTTCCTACCGAAGACATCGTCTAGCTGCAACCAGATTTGACATATGATGAATATCCGGTGGCAATTATTGATAAGAATGCCCGGACCACGCGTAGCCGAACGTTGTGGTTCTACAAGATCCTCTGGAGCAACCACACTGCCGAAGAAGCGACGTGGGAGAGCGAGGAATTGCTTCGCTCAAATTACCCGGAGTTCATGGTGTCTCAGCACGGGTGAGTTCCTATTACATCGCTGTCTCTTCATTTGTAATCTCGGGACGAGATTCTTTTAAGGGGGGAGGGATGTAAAAGCCCAAGAAAAGGGACTTGCAAAAATTTTCCATCAGCTCAAAACACCCAGCTTTTGTTGTGGATATCTTGTGAAGACTTGTGAAGAGCAAGTAACCACCATCAAAAAGGGTGATTAGAGGGGAAAGCCATAACTTTCACAAAGTAGGATTTCTACACATAAATATGTGAGGTTGAGCTCACCCCTAGAACTTGAAAAGTCTTGGGGGAGGTTCAGGCCAAATCTCATGCAAATCCAACACTTTTTGAGGCACTTTTGGAGGTATTTGAAAAAGGGGCCAATTTGAATGTAAAATTCAAATTGCAGCAACTTTCATCACTTAAATTCAAAAGTTGGCTTCATATTCAAACTCAGCACATTTTTCTGAGTTAGTCCACCAATTTTCACCCCCATTGGAGTTCATCTTGTCGGGAGCTAAATTTGCAAGAATTCAAAACTGAATTTGAATTTCAGTTTAAATGTGAAGCAAATTTAGCCAAACAAATCTCAAATTTGGGAAACCAAATTCAAACTATGACTTGGTGATTAAGCCTCACATTCAATTGTGAGTAGCTGGGGATAATTTAGTACAAACAGAGAGGTAAATTTCAAAGAGGAATTAGAGGGGAGGCCCCACCTGTCAGCAGCCTTAACAGAGAAGTATACTCAGTGATTTTTCCTCCCTCGGCCGCGAACGCGCGCCAGCGCACGGCAGCGTCTGCGCCCGACCGCCTCACCCTGCCACCTCCTGCTCGATGACCACGGGCGCCGGGTGCAAAACGCAGTTAAAACACTAGCCCACGTGAGTCCGGCCTCACCCTCTCCGCTCTGCCCGCACACAACCAAAACAAGACACTTCGCCGGCCGCCCCCCTCGGCTCCTCGTCGCGCCGCTGATCCAGGCGTTCTCGTGACCGGAGCTCAACAGCAAAGAGACGTGCCGGAGGCCGCTCGAACTCACGGTGAAGATCTTACCCCCTTTCATGCTCTGTAGGGAGAGTATTTGTCCGTTTAGTCATTCGGTGTTCAAAGTACCGAATGGTTCAAAACACTGAAATTAGGAACGGGTAGATCACCACAGGGGATTCCGAGCTACACACACGTTCTGCACTTGTCCATGACCACCTAGGATCAAAAACCAGAGAAAACCATGGGCTAGGGTTACGGTTCTTCGAAATTTTCCGGTCACAACCGATATCGGGCCTAGGTCGACGGTGAGCACGTAGCTCCGTCCATTTCCATGGCCAACCGAGCTCATATTCATGCTCACCATGCCACAGCGGAGCTGTAGGAGCAAACCGTTTGAAGAATAAGGCCCTGAGTAGCCCGGGCGACATCGCCGGAGTAGAGAGAACCACTGTCACCGTCGCGGGCATGGTTCCGGCCATCGCCGAGCTTCGGTGAGGGCACCAGCGTGTTCCTCGAGCCAAGCTGGGCCCAGGCGGCGAGAACCATCGTAGGTCGTGCAGTGAAACGGCCGGCGGCAAGAACTCCGGCGAGGTACCGCCGCGGGAGTCGCGGGATGGCGCGAGGTAGAAGAAAGGGGGGCCGGGTCCACCAGTCAGCCCCTGTTCTCGCGCGGGGGTCCATTTGCGGCCGGGATTCAGTGCGGCAGCGCGGGTAAAACCCCGTGGGCCACGGTGTGGCCGCGTTCTCAGTGGTCCAATTTGAGGAGTGGGCCCCACCCGCAGAGTTTAAACATTTTGGGGATTTTCCAGTTTAGTTCAAACTTAAAATGCATAGAACTTTTGCTAGGAAGCTCCAAATTCAGTGAACCAAATTTTGCTGAACTCAGAATTTTGAGTACTTTCCAGCGATACCAATTTCAGCTCATGAAATGTAATAATTTTCCAGAATTAAATCCCTAAATTTCAAACTCTTAGGAATTTTATCTGGAGAATTACTTTATGAAAAAATCTGAAATTTGTCTGAAAGGTTCATTTGTAAATCCTGGAGTCGCAGTAAAATTTTCAGACCCATCCAAGTTAATTTAGTCCCCCTAATGCTGTGATTAAGTGAACTGCCCAGAGAAAATAGAAAAATATACAGAAACATTTTTCAGATTTTCTCAAATATTGTTTAGGGCAAAACTTCCTCTAGGATCCTTCAAATGACATGAAACCAATTCCAGTAGAACCATCTTAAATTCTAGTTTCGAGAAAGTAGTGGTTGGAGCCATGAAAAAACACTGGAATTACTTAGAGACTCTAATATTGACCAAATAGGCTTTTATTTGTACAAAGCTCAACTGAATTTTTTTTCAAATGAAACTTAGTCAAGACTCTGGTGAGGACCCTACCAAGCCACCATAAAAATTTCATAACCAAAGGGTAGGGCTAGCTAGAGATATAGTAATTACTTCTTCAAGTTTACACATTGCATTTGAATTGACATGTAGTATCTCGTTAACGTGTAGTCGCTGAAGGCGAGGAGACTCCAGAAGTGCTCGACTTTCTTCTTCCGGACGAAGCCCTAACCCCTGACCAGAAGCAACAAGGCAAGCCCTGGTTTGCATTAACCCTTTTATAAAGTTTTGCTTTATTCACATGTCTAGTGTGAAGTATGAATGTGCATTAGGTGTAGGATAGATGGAACCCTACTTGCACAACCAGAATTTTCCTATAAGAGTGAGGGTAGTGTCTATGACCTCGAGTAGACAGGCTATGCTTAATGATTCATAGGACTTCAGTACAAGTCGAGTAGTTAGAATCTACTCGCGAGTTAGGCTTGGGACACACGGGATTGGTTCGAGTGATGTGAGATCGCTTTAGTAAGGAAAATGTGACTAGGCAGGGGCTAGGGCGCAGCAAGAGGAAGTCTTGTGTGCGCAGCCCTGTCCGTGTCGATTGAGGACCGATCCGGTTGCGGCCCTGCTGAACAAGTATTGAACGTACCGGAGGCATATCGGATATATGGGCCCCGATAAACCGATGTAACCTAAACCTCCGGACGTCGAGGCATAGCACATCGATTTATAGGTGTAGGTTGAGGGCAGCAAGGTGGAAATCTGCTAACGGGCATAGAGAGATGCTCCGTGTAGGGAACCTCCTGTCTGTTTCGGTGCGACTGGTTCGACGTTTGGGCTGTTGGGTGAAAGGTTGTCCCGTACGACATCTAGTGAGCGTGCTGTGCAGCTCCACGGGTGGGTGTACGTGACGTGCTCTTTGGGTATCCCTGCAGGTGTATATCGAGTCGATTCGCCGTCCCTCGCGGTGACGAGTACCGCTTGTTCACTGTGTCGTAGCGTAGATAATTTATGGAATGTTATGATTCAATTCTGCTGTATGATATAATTGTATTGTTACAGCCACCAAAAATTGCGTATTAAATTTCAGATTCATGAACTGTTAACTGTGGCTAAAAGATGAATTAAGGATGAACTTAGGCGTGTCACTTTTCTAAAAAGGTACCACCCCATGTTTGTTATACAATATATATAGAGTTTCATGCCTAGGCGAGTCGGTTAAGTCCTGTTGAGCCATCGTGCTCATGATTGCTGCTTAAGTGTTTTTCAGGTGAGGAGCCACCCACGGACTCGGGTTACGAGTCCTCCAGCGAGGGTTACCCTCCGTCGGGGACCACGGCTGAGTGGGAGCCGTACACGCCGCGCTGAGCTGAGGAGTGCAGCTAGTGTGGGTTGCCCTAGGGCTGGGCAACCGACTTTTGCTAGATAGACGGGTGTGAGTTGTACAAATTAAAACTTCTGCTGTGTAATGTATACCTTAGTTTGTAATTGAACAAGTGTACTACTTTGTACATCTCAGTTTGTTTTCTATGTAATACAATGTACCCTTATGATGTGTGATGTCGGGTGTCGCATCATGCGGCACCACCCTCTGCGATCCTGGATGAGCGGATTCCGGTCCGCCACAGTGTCTATTGAAGACCGAGCCGTGTGCGGGCCTGTTGAACAAGCTAGAACAGTACCGAAGACCTACCGGCTATATGGGAACCGGGAAACTGATGTAACTCGGGTAGCTGGGTATTAAGGCATTGCCTGTCATTCAGAGGGTAGGTTGAGAGCTTGAGGTATAAATCGGCTGGCGGCACTGAGATGCACGTGCAGAGACCTCTTGCTCGGGACGATAGGACCGGTTCAATATTTGGCTAACGGGTGAAAGGTGGTTGCGTACAACGTCCATGATGGTTGCTGTAGGAAACATCGAGTACGGGCGTACGTGATGGGTTATTCGGGTAACCCTGCAGGTGTAAATCAATTATAATCGCTGTCCCTCACGTTCAGTGAGTACCACTTGTTCACTGTACCGTGACGTAGAAAGAACTGGGTAGATACAGGTTAAAATGTTGCTGATTGAAAGATGGACTTTGATTGTTAATTATTTGCTGTAGCCTAGAGCTAACTAAAGTTCTTTTCCACTTTGGGCAAAGTACATGAGAGAAATGCGTTTCTTTTTTGATTGCGACTCTCTCATGTGCCTTAGCGTAAAGTCTTCACAACCTGTTGCTAAAACTTGAAAGTAAGGTTTCACTAATTAGGCGAGTCCTTGCAACTTATTTTACCTCATGTAACCTATAACCTTCCATGTAGGAGTTTCATGTTTAGGAGAGACGGGTCAGTCTTGCTGAGCCATCGTGCTCATTGCTTGTGTTTGAAGCTTTTGCATGGTTTTATTAGGAAGGGACTCCTGAGGAGGAGACAGAACCCCAGGAGGGAAACCCCGTCGAGTGGGAGTCGTGCACGCCGCCGTGGTAGTGTGTGTGCGTGCTAGCGGGGACACGTTCATGGGCTGAACGTGAACTCGATGCGTAGTCTACGCCTGTGAGTGTAGACTGAACATATTTTGTTGTACAAATGTTCATAAACCCTTTTATGTAATAAAACTTTGCTTCCGCTTTGTACCTTTGATGTGTGTTATCCGGTGCTGTGCAACGCAGCAACCCTCAGCGTGATCCTGGCTCGACAAGACTGTGGGGTCGTGTCAGCGTGGTATCAGAGCTTGCTTGAGGTTTAACGCACTACAAAGGTCATCTTTTTCAAAAATCCAGTGAGGAACGAGTTAGTAGCCCATATAAGGATGTTATTAGTGTATAGAAAGTGGCATACTAACCTAATTGCTTATGTCAGAAAATCATGCATCTTGACACGCTTTATGTCTTGGGGGGTGCACGTAAGCGCTGTCCACCAGTGCGGACAAGCTGAAGGGTGGAGCCCCACGGGTGGCAGGTAACCCGACCCGCTTTAATATCCTCTACGACTCTTCATGTCGTTTTGGATATTCGAGCAACGTCTGTCCCTGGCGTGCTTCGGGCAATTTGGGAGACCCCGTCACGTGGTCAGTAATGTGAACATGTAGCTCAAGGCGTGTTTGGCTTGAGAACATCCGGGCGAGTGATGACGGCCGGGTGTACAACTGTATGGATACCGGACTCGCTGTGCAGCCGAGTCTGACGATTGTGTGAGTTATCTGCAGGTAGTTTAACCATTAAACGGTAGACGTGTAGCATCCGTGTGCGAGTGACGCTTAGTGCCACTGAACTAACGAAGCCGGCTAAGTCCGGTGTAGGTTTTTCTTTGTGAGGACGTAGTACCGACATGATCTGGTGACGCATCAACGTCACACCCCACTAAATGATCAACTTCATGGTAAAACTTGAAGGTTTTAATCTAGAGCATTAAAACATTGCTGTAACCTCTTCCCTTAATCAGGATATTCAAAGTTAATAAGTTTTCAACTTATAGGATACTAAGGACAGAGTCCCCTGTTTTCAACTGAATTAAGGTTGAAGTTAATCAGAGGTTAGAGGTTAAGTTATTTCAAGGTTGGGGTCATATGATACATTTCTGGAAATCATTGGAAGAGCTTTACAACTTTTCTGTTGAGGTCCATAGGTGTTTCATCCCGTAACCAATCGAAAAATGCAGTAGAGTTGAAACTGTCCAGAAAACAGGGCAGAGCAAATACTCTCTGTAACTCTTTGTAAATTGAGCATAACTTCCTGCATAAAAATCCAAAAATAGAAAGTGAGGTAGTTATGAAAATTTCATGATATGGGTTACAAATTTGCAACAAAAAGTTTTGTCAGATTGGGAGCAGAATTAACTGGAATTCTTGGATCAAATCAGTACCTAAAGCAGGGAGGTGCTGTCCAATTTTCTCCAGAAATTCTGTTAATTTTGACATCTCATAACTTTTGAAACAGGACAGATCATAGGCCAATCAAATGCTTTATGGAAAGCTATTGAAGTTAGCTTTAACTTTGATGTTGAGCTCCAGGATTGGTTTTGCCTTTAGCATCGTCTAAATCAGGTTGTAATGGAAACTGGTCAGGGCTGTCATGTTGGACAGCAGATCAGCAGTCAAATTTGTTTAAGTTTGAACTATGTTTCCAAGGCTTATGAGTTCAATGACATGTTTTATGTTATAACTCAATGGTTTACTGTTCAAATAAATATTTGACATTTCTCAAATATGTTTTTACAGATGAAAACGGATAAACAGTTGGAGAACGGGTGGGTGGTGTCCCACTGTTCTCACCGCAGCGGCTATCCGGAAGCATTGAGGCAAATGCTTCAATATTTCGGGTACAGCAAGATGCCGCAGTATTTCACCAAAGAAGAAGGCGAGGAGGGGAATAAGACGTGGACAATCCATGTTGAAGTTCCTGCAGGACCTACGCCACCCGGTTGGGCACCGTTCACCGTTACAGTGAGAGGTAGACAACCGGAAGGAATGTGGCAAGTGGCAGCCCGCGACACTATGTCGCGTTTCTGCCAGCTACATGTGAGAGCTATGGAGGGCACTCCATACGCGCTCGTTCCGTTGGAGGGACGGGCTAATCACGTGTGGGAAGGGAGGTACATGGAGGCAACAGATCCGGGTTGCCCAAGGTACAACCCCGCGGAGGTGAATCTCAGCCTCCAGATAAGGGCGGGAAAGGCCGTGATGGACAGCCAAGCTGTTCATACGGAGTGTATCGCTGTGAAGCTCCAGGAGAGCAACAGCCGTGGAGATCATTTCAAGAGTGCTCACAGCGCACTCCGCAATGTTCTCCTTCCGACGATTAAGCGACTGAACGAACAACATAATCAGTTGCATCGTCTGAAGAAGGCGAAGAGGAAAAGCCATGTCGACATCACGGCTTTGCAACAACAAGTGCAGGCTCTGACCCAGCAGAACGAGGTCCTTACTAAAGAGCAGGACGACGCTATTGAGGAGGGGCAAAGCTGGGAAGAGGACTACAACCAAGCCATGGACGAGGTGCACGCATTGCAGGACCTCGTACCCCCGGTAATGGGCATACTGGTGGTAGGTGCCGTACCCGTGGTCTTGGTTCTTCCGGCAATGGGAGAACCCGAGCCAGAAGAGGAGGTTGTAGACCCAGAGCTACCAGTAGAGGTACCGGAGGAGGACGACCCGCAGGAGGTCGAACTCTACTCCGAATAGGGGGTTACCATTGCCAAAGTAGGGCAGCTAGAGTGATGTAACCCAAACTTTTGTAATCAGTGACATGTCGGGTAGACATTAGCATATGTATAGATAGTGACGACATGAGCACACTTCTCGGAGACACGAGACTAATGTATCTTGTATAAAGTTTATGCTTTATCAATATATGTGAATGTTGTGCAAATTATTCATGCGTCACTTCAATACCTACTGTTTGATGGAAATTTTAAGTATGATATGTGCTGATCGCTGCTGTGTTAAATTTCAGAATGACTCGTACTTGTGCCAACCCGGACATTGGGGGTTCCAGTCAGGGGGGAGAAACCTCCTAACAGCCTCCCGAGGACTCCTCGGGACAGCAACAGCAACAACCGCCACCACCACCGCCAACGGTTACATTGGCCGACATCGTTGCGGCAATGGAGGGTTCTCATCAGCAGCACACAGAGTTGCTGCAAACTCTTATTACAAATACGTCTCGACAAGAGAGGCGTCAAGATCGTGAGGAGCGTCAACGGAGCTCCTACTCTGATTTTCTGGCGACTCATCCCCTGGTATTCTCAATGGCGGATGAACCCATCGATGCGGACAACTGGCTTCGCACGATGGAGATGAAGTTCGGGCTGCTCCAAGTGAGTGAGCAGCGCAAGACTCAGTTCGCGGTCCAACAGCTCCAAGGATCCGCGAGCTCGTGGTGGGCGAACTACTGTGCTTCACAGCGCACCGACCCAGTTATGACATGGGCGGAATTCCGGACGGCCTTCAGGGCCTATCACATACCGCCGGGTATCATGAAGAGGAAGATGCAGGAGTTCCTACGCCTGCATCAAGGGAGCCAAAACGCACTGGAACATTCCAGGGCGTTCAATGGTCTTGCGCTCTACACTTCGTATCACGCCGATACCGACGAGAAGCGGTGGGATCATTTCTACCAGGGGCTTAACCCGCTCCTGAAAGACAAGCTGGCGATGTTCAATCGAGGCAGCCTCAATGACATAATTGATGCCGCGATTGTTCAAGAAGACTCCGGCAAGGAGTTAGCTGCGGCGGAAAGGAAGCGAAGTGCGCCGCAAAGCAGCAGAGAAGGAGGTGGGCCTTCTCAAAAATACCGGATGGTGAATCGCCCACCATCGGGTCCACGCTGGCAGCCACCACAGAGGCCGATGCCATTCCGCAGTCAGCCATATTCTCCACCTGCATTCAGGTTGGCACTTCCAGCACCACATCCGCAACAACAACAGAAGCAGCGGGCGATGCCGCGTGCGTATGCACCTCAGCAGCGCATGCCGGGCTTTCATCCACCAAGCACCGGACATGCAGCAGCCACATGCTACAAGTGTGGTCGTCCAGGACACTTCGCCAGCAGTTGTCTGGAGTGGCAAGGCGGCGGAGTTGCACCGCAACTTCTGGGGAGGAATCAGCCCTGGAACCCTACTAATGCGCGGCGGGCAAACCCTAGGCCCGGCACCATCCACCAACTTGCCATAGAGGACGTGCCAGAGGGTGAGCCAATCCTTGCGGGTATGTTCCAACTCCACCAGCATCCCGCCGTAGTATTGTTTGATTCAGGCGCCACACACAGTTTTATTAGCCAAGCTTTCATTGCTAAACACAGTTTGCAAAGACTACCCACCGATAGTCCATATTTGATTTGTTCACCGGGTGGGAAGATTTCGGCAAGCGTAATGGTTTCCAAAGCACCATTATGCTTACCGGGTAGAGTGTACCCGACGTCTCTCATAGTTATAGAGGGACAGAAGGTCGATAACATCTTAGGGATGTCGTGGTTAACCCGCCACGACACTGTTTTAGACACCGTCCTTCAAATCGTGCACTTGAACTCAGAAGTGCACAGATCTCACTTCTTATTTCTGGACAGTACAGAAATAAAACTTCCAAGTGTCTATCAATCCACAATCATAAGATTGGAAGATATTCCAGTGGTCCGAGAGTTCCCTGACGTGTTCCCGGATGATTTACCGGGGATGCCGCCCGACAGAGAGGTGGAGTTCAAGATTGTACTTGCACCGGGAACCATGCCAATATCCCGAAGGCCGTACAAGATGGCGCCCAAGGAGTTGGCTGAACTGAAGACCCAGCTAACGGACCTGCTGGAGAAGGGTTTTATTAGGCCGAGCTCCTCGCCATGGGGCTGTTCGTCATTATTCGTGAAGAAGAAAGACGAGACGTTGCGGCTTTGCATGGATTATCGTCCACTAAACGCCGTAACCATCAAGAACAAGTACCCGTTGCCATGGATCGACATGTTGTCTGATCAGTTGGTCGAAGCAAAGATTTTTCCAAGATGGACTTAAGATCCGGGTACCACCAGATTAAAATACGGGCAGAGGATATTCCGAAGACGGCTTTCTAGACGAGGTACGGACTTTATGAGTACCTGGTCATGTCCTTCGGCCTCACCAATGCTCCAGCTCACTTCATGTATTGGATGAACTCGGTATTCATGCTGGAGCTGGACAAGTTTGTCGTGATCTTCATCGATGACATATTGGTATATTCCAAGTCGGAGAAAGAGCACAAGAAGCATCTGCGTATAGTCTTGCAAAGGCTGCGGGATCACAACCTATACGCGAAATTCAGCAAGTGCGAGTTCTGGATATGGATACCGCAAGTACCTTTTCTCGGGCATATCATCTCAGCGGAGGGCATCGCTGTAGACCCGAGCAAAATCACACGAGTGCTGAATTGGAAGTCCCCGAGAACTGTTCACGAGGTACGGAGTTTCCTCGGACTCGCGGGATATTATCGGAGGTTCATTCCGAACTTCTCGAAGATTGCCAAGCTGATGAAGGAGCTGCTGAAGAAGGCTACCAAATATGTTTGGAGTCCAGCATGTGAAGCAGCATTCAAGGCTTTAGTCAAGCACTTAACATCAGCACCGGCTTTGTCGAAGCCAGACACAACAAAACCGTTCGATGTGTACTGCGATGCATCCGGCACTGGGATCGGATGTGTGCTGATGCAAGACTGAAGGGTGGTCGCGTATGGATCACGGCAGCTCAGAAACCATGAGCAGAATTATCCAACTCACGACTTAGAGCTCGCTTCCGTGGTACTCGCACTTTAAATGTGGAGGCACTACCTACTCGGTAACCTCGTACATCTATATACTGACCACAAAAGCCTCAAGTACATATTCACTCAGAAGGAGCTGAACATGAGGCAGCGAAGGTGGTTAGAGTTGATAAAGGATTATGAAATAGAGATCCATTATCACCCCGGCAAGGCAAACGTAGTGGCGGATGCGCTGAGCCGCAAGTCACACGCCAACAACCTGACCATCACCCTGTTGGAAGAGAGTGAGCCACCATTGCATGTGATTCCACATGGTGCTCTCTATAACTTAGCTCTGATCCCCACCATCCGTGAAGAGACAGCGGCTTCTCAGAAACATGACAAGGTCATGTCGCATTTGCGGAGACGTATAGACAGTGGGGAGCTGAAATGTTTCCGGAAAGACGGAGACGGCGTCCTATGGTTCAATGACCGGATTGTCGTACCCTGTAACCCGGAATTACAGAAGAAAATCTTTGATGAGGCTCACTTTTCAAAGTTTTCTATTCACCCCGGCAGCAACAAAATGTATCAAGAACTCAGAAGCAAGTTTTGGTGGACACAGATGAAGCGGGAGATCGCAAAGTACGTGTCCGAGTGTGATACATGTCGAAGGGTGAAGGCAGATCATATGCGGAAACTGGGACTGTTACAACCACTGGGCGTTCCTGCCTGGAAGTGGGAGGATGTGAGCATGGACTTCATCGTCGGTTTACCCACCACCGTTCAGAAGCATGATTCTGTGTGGGTGATCATCGACCGGCTCACAAAGTTGCCCATTTCATCCCGGTCAACACCAACTATAACGCCAAGAAGTATGCTGAACTGTACATCTCACGGATCCTATGCTTATACGGCGTACCCCGTACCATCATATCGGATCGGGGCACTTTATTTGTGTCCCGTTTTTGGGAGCAGCTACACGCTGCATTGGGGATGAAGCTGATACGTAGTTCAGCATACCACCCGCAGACGGATGGGCGAACCGAGCGGGTAAAACAAATTTTGGAAGATATGTTACGAGCTTGCGCCATCAACCACGGCAAGAACTAGGATGATCACTTGCTGTTGGCCGAGTTCTCGTACAACAATGGGTACCAAGCCAGCATCAAGATGGCGCCTTACGAGGCGCTATATGGGAGAAAATGCCGCACACCACTGAATTGGTGTGAGTCTGGCGAAAGGGTTACCTTCGGGATTGATCTTGTCAACAACGCGGAGGAAAAGGTTCGACTGATTCAAGCGAACCTAAAAGCCTCACAATCCCGACAGAAACAATACGCGGACCGGAGAAGACGCCCATTACAGTTCGAAGTCAGGGATCACGTATACCTACGTGTGTCTCCAATGAAGGGCGTGAACAGATTCGGGGTGAGGGGAAAGTTGGCACCCCGATTTATCGGTCCATTTCAGATTACCGAAAGATGTGGATCCGTAGCATACCGGCTAAAATTACCAGAAGCACTTTCCGGTGCGCACGACGTCTTTCACATCTCCCAGCTGAGGAAGTGTCTCAAGCTATCAACTACCATTCAGCTGGAGGATATAGAAGAACTGAAACCGGATCTCATGTATCGGGAGGAACTGGTTCAGGCTATAGATGAAAATGCCCGAACCACACGCAACGATATGGAATAATCATTCCGTAGGCGAAGCGATATGGGAGAGCGAAGGATTTCTTCGCGCTAACTACCCCGACTTTTTCACGTCGCATATACGGTAATTTTTCCACTGTCCTCTCTCTCATTTTCACATTTTAATCTCGGGACGAGATTCTTTTAAGGGGGGAGGAATGTAAGGGCCTAAGTTTTGGACACATATTCAAAGTGTTCATCACCACACACACCCTTCATTTGAAGAAACTTGATGAACACATTTGAAGAGCAAGTAACCACCATCAACATGCTCATTAGAGAATAAACTCAGAAAATGCAAAAGTGGCATTTCCCACATGCATCATCTAGGGACTGAGCATATGAAAACTCCAACACCTTGCTAGGAAGGCTCATGTCAAAATTCACCCAAATCCAAAACCTTTTGAGGTCTTTTCGGGTATAACTAGAAAGAGGGTGGTTTGAACTCAAATTCAAATTCAATCTACTTCCATCCCATGAATTCAAAAGTGGGAGGCATATTCTTACTCAGCACATTTTTGTGAGCTCAACACCAATTTTCACTCCATTTGGAGTTGATCTTGACATGAGTTAAGTTTAGCAAATTCAAACTCTATTTGAATTTCAAACAGCATATGTGCTGAAATTTAGTCAAACAAAAACCAATTTGAATTATATCCAATTCAAATGGCCCAGGGGTAGATAATTCAAATTACCAAGGTCATTTGAGTCTCTACTGTTTAGAGCATTAGGAAATTTAAGTTTGGAGGTTAAAATGAGGGGTGGGACCCCCCTGTCAGCCACTCAAACTCAAAGAACCGCCCCTGCTCGAGTCAGCCTTCGCCCGGGAGAGCGCCAGCGCGCTGATCGACCGGTTCCCGACGTGTGATCGGCGCCAGCTCCTGCTGTTCGGTGGGCGGCCGGCCCTTATCAGTCCACGAGCTGCCAAAGGCGATCTTCTTCATCGATAGCCCACGCTCCCTCGCTCTCTGCCCTGTTCCCGCAAAGAACACAGCCGCCGGCTGCGCTCTCGGTATTTTCCCTCGCCACAGACAGCTGAGCATCGGTTGCCCAGGGTTTACACCGCAAGCATCAGTGCCCGGACGTGCTCTAGCTATTCCTCTCTCCGTACCCAAGTTTTGTAACTCAGGGTGAGCACAGTTCCAAGAACACCGACGAGCTACCGAGGGCTGCGGCGGCGATCGGTTTGGTTCACCGTGGACAGGAGACCACGGCCACTTTCGCCTCTGCTCTCCTATACAAGAAAGGTGTGCTAGCTTCTCTAGGTCGTGTAGCTTCTTTCCGTTCGGCAAATGATCCACCGTACAGCGAGAATTTTCCAGTTTATCGAACCCTAGTAGAAAACAATCGAGCTCGGTTGTTTTCTACTAAGTTCGGTAAACTGGAAAATTCTCGCTGTACGGTGGATCATTTGCCAAATGGAAATAAGCTACACGACCTAGAGAAGCTAGTGCACCTTTCTTGTATAGGAGAGCAGAGGCGAAAGTGGCCGTGGCATCCTGTCCACGGTGAACCGAACCGATCGCCGCCACAGCCCTTGGTAGCTCGTCGGTGTTCTCGGAACTGTGCTCACCCGAGTTACAAAACTTGGGTATGGCGAGAGGAATAGCTAGAGCACGTCCGGGCGCTGATGCTTGCGGTGTAAATCCTGAGCAACCGATGCTCAGCTGTCTGTGGCGAGGGAAAAATACCGAGAGCGCAGCCGGCGGCTGTGTTCTTCACGAGAACGGGGCAGAGAGCGAGGGAGCGTGGGCTATCGGTGAAGAAGATCGCCTTTGGCAGCTCGTGGACTGATAAGGGCCGGCCGCCCGCCGAACAGCAGGAGCTGGCGCCGATCACACGTCGGGAACCGGTCGATCAGCGCGCTGGCGCTAACCCGGGCGACGGCTTACTCGAGCAGGGGCGGTTCTTTGAGTTTGAGTTGCTGACAGGGGGGTCCCACCCCTCATTTTAACCTCCAAACTTTAATTTTCCCACTGCTCTAAACAGTAGAGACTCAAATGACCTTGGTAATTTGAATTATCTACCCCTGGGCCATTTGAATTGGATAGAATTCAAATTGGTTTTTGTTTGACTAAATTTCAGCACATATGCAGTTTGAAATTCAAATAGAGTTTGAATTTGCTAAACTTAGCTCATGTCAATATCAACTCCAAATGGAGTGAAAATTGGTGTGTGAGCTCACAAAAATGTGCTGAGTAAGAATATGCCTCCCACTTTTGAATTCATGGGATGGAAGTAGTTTGAATTTGAATTTGAGTTCAAACCACCCTCTTTCTAGTTATACCTGAAAAGACCTCAAAAGGTTTTGGATTTGGGTGAATTTTGGCATGAGCCTTCCTAGCAAGGTGTTGGAGTTTTTCATATGCTCAGCCCCTGGATGATGCATGTGGGAAATGCCACTTTTGCATTTTGTGAGTTTATTCTCTAATGAGCATGTTGATGGTGGTTACTTGCTCTTCAAATGTGTTCATCAAGTTTCTTCAAATGAAGGGTGTGTGTGGTGATGAACACTTTGAATATGTGTCCAAAACTTAGGCCCTTACAGTCTCCGTGGCGGCACACCGCGGGCGCATGATGAAAGGTCATTAGCAACCATTCCCAAGCAATTTGAAGGCCAGGCCGAGCTTCACGAACACCCACTGGTGTTTTACAGCCTTTTGGCCGAGCCTTTGGTGGGCTAGCTTGGCCGGCCTATGGCGCCGAAGGCGTACCGAAGCCGCAGCACGTCGCCGGCCTATTTCTGGCCACCGGCAGACCGAGCAAATCCCAAAGACGGGTTCCCTGACCTCTAAAACCCCAAGACGGCGATCCTCCGGCTCAGAGGCGGCCGGAAACATGGGGTCCGCGTGCTCCGGTCCCGGTCCGGTGAGGGGGAGCGGCGCACGCCCGGGAAGGCGCTGGAGGAAGACGAAGCCGCTGCCGGGCCCATGTGTCAGCCCACTAATTTTAAATTTGGATCCTTTGTGGCTCTCGAATCCGCTGTGGCTGCACGCGTGGAACTCAGTGACCCGGTGTGGCTCGAATCTCAGTGGCTGCAGTTTAAAACAGTGCGCCCAGTCGAACTCCCAGTAGCAAATTAATTCCAGAATTTGCCACAACTTTGAAAATTCATATCTTGGTCTAGGAAACTCCAAATTGGATGAGTCAAATTGGGTTGGATTCAGTTTACAAAGATCTATAAAAATATGAACCCCAACTTGTACGAAAGTCAATAAAAATTCTGGAAAATTCTTTGAAATGTTTCTGAAAAAGAATTATTGAGTAAGTTTGGTTCATCCAAAAATCCTCAAATTTTTCCCGAATAGTTTTTAGGATATTATTAACCTCCTAGAAAATTTTCTGCTCATTTGGAGTTGAATTGATTAGGAATTTCCTAAATACAATCTAATGTGCTCAAAGTGGTCCAGAAACTTTTTCAGAAAAGGTCTCTAACTTGTAAAATCCATTCTAGGCAATACATGGCTCCAAAAATCATAGAAAAATTCACGCATGCTCTATGAATCATACGTGAAATTTTAGTTCACTTGATTGGGCATGAAAATGCATGTTACTCCAGAATTAATTCTTTTTAGTATAAATGCTTAAGGAATTATTCTGGTGGAACTAATCAAGTAAAAGGCCTCACATGTAAAGTTTCAGCTCAAGTTGAACATTAGATCTCCGTGTCCTTGTTCTCCATGTATATGTATGTGAGAAAAACATAGAGAATTTTGGGAGACACAATTTCCATCCACATTAGCTGCAATCTGGCTAGCTAAGTCTCTGTGTAGTGTATGACTTCCTGTGAAAATTCCAAAGTCATTGGAGATGAGGATCTTTAGTTATGTCCAAATCATTGAAGCTCATCTTATATGTTCATTAGTAAACTTAGTGTATAAAAAACCCTTAGGGCAGATTTAGTTTTCTTGATGTCTCTTTGCACAAAAGAGCCAACAAAGCCATTCTTGGATTTCCTGAAAGTGCATCTAGGCATCCCTTGTGGGTTTTGGTTTGAGACCCTAACAAAATTGTTGAGATGAGCGCCGGTTTTTAAAGAAGAAATTAGGAAGAAAACACAAAAAAAGGAAAAATGAGGATCTAAAATGATAAGAGCTCAAGGGCTGAAAAGATAAGATTACTTAGTATGGAGTGTGTTGGAGAAACACATCCCAAGAGTTCAAGTGAAAGAAATCATACTAACTGCACAAAAATCAGCATGTGAGGACTAGTCCGATATCAAACCGGACTAGTCCGATTTCTCCCTCACCAGAAAACAGACTAGTCCGATATGGACCGGACTAGTCCGATTTTATCTCTGGATAGACAACAGACTAGTCCGCACTCTTACGGACTAGTCCGGTATTTCACAAGACTTAGGGTTTTCCACATGCCACACGCTAGACTCGTCCGGAGTTCACCACGGACTAGTCCGGACATCGCAAACCCTAACGGGGACCTTTGGAAACCCTAGTATAAATAGAGGTGTACGGCCATACTACCATCTCTCTCGACCCCCTGAGCTGTCACACCTCCCAAGAGCCCAAAATTCACATCTCTCCACACATTCTAACCCAAAAAGGATAAAATCTTTGAGTATTAGCAATTGATCAAACGAGAGACTTGTTCTACACATCTTGAGCTCTTGGGTTTGATCTCTCGCACACTCTTGTTCATTTGTTGTTCATCTTTTGAGTGTGTCTGGTGGTAGTCATTCATTGTAATTCTTGGGGAGCCCTCAACCTGTGAGAAGGCCCCTTGAACGATTTATTTGCCCTTTGTGATTAGTGGAAGAGAATCGGCCTCCGTTGCGATTCGACGAGGGTAGGGTTGGTGAAGACCCGGTCCTTCGTGGACTCCTCAACGGGGACGTAGATATCCTTCGTGGAATCGAACCTCGGGATAAAACTTGTCTCTTGATCTTGTTCCTTTATTGTTCATGATATTCTAGGGTTTACTTAATCTTGTGTAATTCACGTTGAAATGTTGAAACTAAAGTTGATCTCTGTCATTCATTGTTTCACTATTATAATACATCTAAGTTCCCAATTAATTTCCGCTGCACAGGGTACTAGAAGTGGAAATATTGATCAACGTTGATCTTTCTAGTCCACGCATACCGGACTAGTCCGCACAGTACCGGACTAGTCCGATTTGTCTCTTACTAGAAAACGGACTAGTCCGCACTATACCAGGCTAGTCTGATTTCCCTGTATTTGATAAATCTATTAAGTGTTTCAGGGATTAAAAAGAATCGAAAAGCCTATTAACCCCCCCTCTAGGCTACATTCAATTGGTATCAGAGCTACACTCTTGAAAAGAGACTCACCGCTCAAAGAGACGATGTCGTACATCAAAGATGTACACAAGAAGATTGACGATGAAAAGGGTGACGATGAAAGGACTCAAAAGCTAAAGAAGCTACTCGACGCCATTCAAGACAGTGAGGACGATGATGAGGAGGTGCTCCAACTCAAGGCTCTTCTACAGAAGAAGGCACTCTCCCCGAAAGGGAAGAAGAAGATCGATGATGGAAAGAAGAAGAAAGGGGGTAGTCACACAGACTACTCCCGATATCCTTTTGACTATGAACGTTTGAATTCTAACAATAGTCATTACTTATCAATTTCTCTAGGGAAAGCACCTTACTTTATGGCAATGACTATTCAATGTGGAGACAAAACATGAAAATGCACCTTATATCTCTTAACCCAAGTTTGTGGCATATAGTGTGTACAGGGATAGATATCCCGGATGATGATGAAGAGCTGACTCCAAGCCAAGAACAAGCCGTTCATCGGAATGCTCAAGCTGTAGCTGTGATCACGTCATCACTGAGCCGAGACGAGTTCACCAAGGTGGATGGACTCGAAACTGCCAAGGAGATATGGGACACACTACAAACCGCACATGAAGGTGACCGTCATGTACGCGAAGCCAAGATAGAAATGATTGAAGGTGAATTGGGAAGATTCGTGATAGAAGAAGAAGAATCGCCACAAGATATGTACAGTCGACTTAAGAATCTTATCAGCAAAGTCCGAGCTAATGGCAGCAAAAAGTGGAATGATCATGAGGTCGTGAAGTTGATTCTCAGAGCATTCATGCCTCGCAACGTGACTCTTTGCTCTATGATTAGAGAAAGCCCCGGGTACCGTAAAATGACCCCAGACGAACTCCGTGGCATGATCATCAACATTGAAATGATGGAAAAGCAAGCCAAGCAAGTCAAGGAAATTGCCGATCTCACCTCGGCAAAGAAGAAAGGAGTTTCTTTGAAGTCAACTTGTAAACCCGTATCAAAAGCAACTCGAGAAGCTCATGAAGAAGACGACAGTGATGATGAAAGTAGTGATATGATGAAGAAGACATGATCTTGTTCATGAAGAAGTTCAAGAAAATGATGATAAGAAGAAAGGGTAGCAGCTCAAACAAAGGAAGACAAAGGGACAAACAAATATCCAACATGAGACGGGCGTGCTACAACTGCGGAGAATATGATCACTTCATAGTAGATTGTCCATATGAAGAAAATAAGAGTAAGACAAAAGACAACAAGCCACAACCAAAGAAAATGTTCAAGAAGAAGAAGCAATATGGCCAAGCCCATCTAGGGAAGGAGTGGGACTCCAATGATGAATCGTCATCCGAAGAAGAAGAGGAGATGGCCACCATAGCCATAAAGAAGACTACCAAGAAATCCACCCTCTTACCCAACCGTGGGCGCATGGAAGGACAACGACAACACTTGTCTAATGGCAAAGGAAGGTAAAAGAAAGGTAACAACTAAATCTTCCTTCTCACATTCTTTTACTAATGATAGTGATGATTATGGTGAGGATGATAGCAGTGATGAAAATGAATATATGCTTAGGGGTTTAGACAAAAAGACAGCTTCTAAGATGAAATTTCTATTTGATAAGCTTGTTGATATGGAGAAGTTAGTTAATCGTCAGGAAGATATGATCATCTCCGAAAAGGAGGAATATCTTGAGATTGAAAAGCTTCTTGAACTTGAAAAGGAGCGAAGAAAATCACTAGAACTCGAGTTAGCTTCAAGCAAGGAAGCTTGCTTGAAGTTAAAAGACTCAAACACCACCATCAAGGATGAACTTGCTAACTTAACCAAATTTAACAAGATCCTTGAGCTACAAGTTGAGTCACTCAAGCAAAGTGGTTCTTCATCCACTTCAAGCTCACCCTCTAAACATATAAAATCTGAAATTAGTATTACTTGTGCTTGTGCCAAAAGTGACACTAACTTGAAGAAAAAGCCAAACTCGACAAAGGACAAGCAATCTTCTCAAAGTGGCATATTTGACAAGGAGAAGATCAAGTATGCACGCAGTGCATACTCGGTCACAAGACCTCCTAATGTCAAATATGGCATTGGATATTCTTATGGTGAAAAGCAAAACGCTAGAAGCCACAAGAATAACAAGGGTTGCACTGCCTTTGTCAAGGGAAACTCTTCTCAAGTTAGAAAACTTAATAATGTTGATAAATTTAACCCTGTGAACACATATGAACAACAACTTCTATTTAGAACTTTTGATGCTTCGTATGTACTTATGAAAAGTAATCTTGGAAGAGTTTATGCTAAATATGTTGGGCCACGCCATGGGAACACCAAGTCTCATGTGTGGGTGCCCAAATCACTTGTGACTAACCTCAAAGGACCCAATCAAGCTTGGGTACCTAAGACCAAGGCATAATTTGTCTTTTGCAGACTTATTCATCTGGTGGAGCAAAATGGGTGCTAGATAGTGGATGCACCAATCACATGACCGGAGAAAGAAGAATGTTCGTGGAATATGAAGAAAATGAAGATCCAAGCGAAGGCATTTAATTTGGTGATAATAGTCAAGGAAGAGTGCTTGGTACCAGCCTTGTAGAGCGTGCCAAGCAGGGAAGCAAGTAGGAGCACCCCATCCCGCGAAGAATGTCATGACTACAACAAGACCGCTTGAGCTCCTCCACATGGATCTATTTGGTCCAATTGCTTACATAAGCATCGGCGGTAATAAATACAATCTAGTCATTGTTGATGATTTTTCACGCTTCACGTGGGTTTTCTTTTTGCATGATAAGACAGATCAAGAACATAACCCTCAAGAAGTTCATCAAGCGTGCCCAAAATGAATTCTCATTGAAGATCAAGAACACACGAAGTGACAATGGGACAAAATTCAAGAAAACCCAAGTTGAGGAGTATCTAGACGAAGAAGGGATAAAGCACGAATTTTAAGCACCATATACTCCTCAACAATCGGAGTAGCCGAAAGGAAGAACAAAACTCTTATTGAGATGACGAGGACAATGCTCGATGAATACAAGACTTTGGACAGGTTTTGGGCTGAAATAGTTAACACTGCTTGTCACGCCGTAAACCGACTATATCTTTATCGGTTGCTCAAGAAAACTTCATATAAACTACTCACGGGCAAAAAGCCGAATATTTCATATTTTTGAGTTTTTGGTTCAAATTGTTATATTTTAAACAAGAAGCCAAGGGCTTTGAAGTCCGATGAAGGTTTCTTACTTGGCTATGATTCGAACTCCTACGCTTATCGTGTCTTCAACAAAACCTCCGGACTTGTTGAAGTAGCACGTGACGTAGTGTCTGATGAAACTAACGGCTCTCAGGAAGAGCAAGTTGATCAATGTGTGCTAGATCAAGAAGAATCTCCATGTCAAGCATTGAGAAGAATGGCGTTGGGCGATGTTCGACCACAAGTGCCACCTTCAAATGCAAATGAAGAAAATGAACCATAGGTGGAGGAAAATGATCACGAGGGAGCTTCCATACAAAATCAACCTCAAGAAAATCAAGAAGATTAAAACATCAATGAGGGCAACTATCCAGGGGAGAAGAAGATGATAATGAAGATTCAAGACCACAAGTGCCACATCCAAGAGTACACCAAAGCATCCAAAGAGATCACCCCATCAACAACATAATTGGTGACATCCGAAAGGGAGTAATAACCCGATCTCGCATAGCTAATTTTTGTGAACACTATTCTTTTGTATCTTCTTTGGAACCATACAGGGTTGAGAATGCATTAAAAGATCCGGATTGGGTGATGGCGATGCAAGAAGAATTGAACAACTTCAAGAGGAACGAAGTGTGGGAGCTTGTTGAAAGACCCAAGTCCAACGTCATCGGCACTAAATGGGTCTTCCACAACAAGCAAGACGAACATGGAGTGGTAACAAGGAACAAGGCACGACTTGTGGCAAAAGGGTACTCACAAATCGAAGGTTTGGATTTCGACGAGACTTTTTCTCCCGTAGCTAGGCTTGAATCGATTCGTATATTACTTGCATATGCTACTCACCATGATTTCAAGCTTTATCAAATGGACGTGAAAAGCGCCTTTCTCAATGGATTGATCAAGGAGGAGGTGTACATGGAGAAACCACTGGGTTTTGAAGATCAAGAGTACCCCGACTATGTGTTCAAACTGCGTAAGGCTCTCTATGGCCTCAAACAAGCTCCTAGAGCTTGGTATGAGTGCCTTAGAGAGTTTTTTATTGAAAATGACTTCAAGATTGGAAAAGCTCATTACACTTTGTTTACTAAACACTTTGATGATGATCTCTTCATTTGCCAAATCTATGTTGACGATATTATATTTGGTTCAACTAACAAATCCCTTTGTTAAGAATTTAGTAAGATTATGACAGATGGATTCGAGATGTCCATGATGGCAGAGTTGAGGTACTTTTTGGGATTCCAAGTGAAACAACAAAAGGACGGGACATTCATAAGCCAAACAAAGTACACTCAAGACATTCTCAAGAAGTTTGGAATGGACAAAGCAAAGCCCATAAAGACTCCCATGGCGAGAAATGGACACTTGGATCTCAATGAAGACGGACCAAATGTGGATCAAAAGGTATATGTTCCATGATTGGCTCCTTACTTTATTTATGTGCATCTAGGCCTGATATCATGTTGAGTGTATGTTTGTGTGCAAGGTTTCAAGCCAATACTAAGCAATGTCATTTGACAGCCATTAAAAGGATCTTGAGATATTTAGTTCATACACCCAACCTAGGCCTTTGGTATCCCAGAGGTTCAAAATTCAATCTCATTGGATACTCCGGTGCAGATTATGCCGAATGCAAGGTAGATAGAAAAAGTACTTCCAGTACTTGCCAATTCCTAGGTAGATCCTTAGTTTCTTGGTCCTCCAAGAAACAAAATTCAATTGCCTTATCCACAGCCGAAGCGAAGTATGTTGCAGCCGGGAGTTGTTGTGCACAACTCCTTTGGATGCGACAAACTCTAAGAGATTACGGTTAAATATGAGACGTATTCCACTCCTTTGTGACAATGAGAGTGCAATTAAAATTGTCCATAACCCTGTTGAGCACTATAAACCAAACACATAGATATCCGGCACCATTTTTTGAGAGATCACTCAATGAAAGGAGATATAGCCATCTCCCATGTCAACACTAAAAAACATCTAGCCGATATCTTTACCAAGCCACTTGATGAAAAACGCTTTTGTGAGCTTCGAAATGAACTAAATATCCTTGATGCTCGGAACGTGGCTTGAAAACTTGCATACCTGTATGGCATCATCAAAATCATGTTAATTGTGTTGAAAAATCATCTCCCTCTATTTTTTTTCTCCTAAAAACTATGTTATTTACGTGATCTTGGTGAATTATGGTCATAGCTTGATTGTTTATGTTTACTAATCATATTCATCAAGAATATCTGTGTGTCTTTGTCCCCTATTCCTTATTAGGAACAATTGAACACATATGTATAAGTGTTTTGTACTTTTCTGTACAAGGGACCACGGACTAGTCCGTGGTCACCCCGGACTGGTCCGCACATTGCAGACTAGTTCGCACTTGGTCCGCTAGTCCGGACTAGTCCGATTCGACCATGGACTGGTCCGATATTTTGACTCCATAACCCTAGAGCCGGCTCAAACCTAATGCTCTTCAACCTCACAACTCCTTCCACATTCTCTCTCCTCACTCAAGTGCTCCCAAGGCGGATTTGCGAGTTCTCCATCAAATCCACTCAAATCTCCGTGGGAATCGATCTCCACTGCAAGGGGATCGAAGACCCCAGACTAGTCCACATCAAGAACTCCTTTAACACCTCGAATCGAAGGATTTGGTAAACTTCTCTCCAAACCCTAGAACCTTCAATTTTCCTTGTTTTTGCTCAATTAGCTTAGCTCCTCCAGTCAGTACATGCTCTGTTGATGTGTTCCATGTACCCTAGATCATATTTGCATTGAATAACCACAAATTTTGACAAGTTAGGGTTTGAGCAGCCTCATAACGGACTAGTCCGTTCTTAGGGCGGACAAGTCCGGTACTACGGACTAGTCCAACCCTGAACACTAGACAAGTCCGGTATGCACTGATCAAAACCTTAGCTTATATCAATTCAGTGCAATCCCTTGTCATCCTTGATTATTCATATCCTTTATATCTTCCTTGTCAGAAATCATGTCGGGATCGAATGAGAATCTCTCCGACTTTGAAGTCGAGATGGATCAAGATGTGATGTCTCATATTCCGGAGTCTCGCTCCAACAAGAGACAAGAGCATGATGCCGAGCCTTTCCTCACCCCACCTAGGGTGCGTCAAAAGGTTACAATCAAGAGACCAGCATCAAAAGCAAATATGGCTGGTTCTAGCCCGGCGGCTCAACGCCAAACCAAGGGCAAGGGAAAGGGACTTGCTTCCGGCCCGATTGGTCCCCTTAAGATGACAGCTCCAAGATAGGGGAATAGGGATCCCTCCGAGGAGAAGTTCAACGGCAAGGAGAGTGATGTGGCATGGAACCTGAGAAAGATTGACGCCTATAGCACTGGCAAAAAGGCAGCTGACAAGAGATTTTGGAGCAACTTTCACTCGGACTACTACAGTTCGGTGTACCTCCAAATGAAGACTCCAGTGGTCCGTAGTCAATGGATTGACTGGACATGTTTTGAAAGGAAGAGCTGTGAAGCCTTCGAGGAGGTATTAGAGGCTGCATAGAGACATGGACTCAAGGACTTGCTCTCCTTCAGATACAACTGGGATGATGAGATCATCACCCAGTTCTATGCAACTTGTCACTTTACCCACGATGGAGAAGACAAAGTGACTTGGATGACACATGGATCCGAGTACACAGTTACCTATGTTGAGTTTGCCAGACTGCTGCACCTTGGGGACACCGGGAGCAACGAGATTGTGATTCACAATCTTGGTGTTGTGGAGAAGGACACGATGGAATTCCTCTATGATGCTCGACTTACATACAATCCTCCCTCAACCAAGAACATGAAGCCATTCTTCATTGTACTCAACAGAGTGCTCCGAAATACCACTGCTCCAAAGGATGGAGATGCCGGGAGTGTCCAAGGTTACCTGAGAACCTTGATGAAAGTAATCAGCAGGAGGAGAAAGTTTGATATCTTCGACTACATTTGGAATGACATGGTGAACATATCCTGCACACCAAACCGTTCCTGTGGCTATGCACCATACTTGATGTTTATGATTGAAAAAGTCATAGGAATTGAGTTTGTGAAGGATATGGAGCACACTGCTCTAAGGCCTCAGAAGCCTCCTCAAGCCCCTATCCCAGCTGCTCCCTCACCTGGCTCACTTGAAGAACATCTAGAGAGAGCTCAAGAAGATGCAAGACCTTCATCCAAGACTAGGGCCCCTCCTCACAAAGGGTCCCCTAGTGGGATTATGAAGTTTTGGCTGCTATCTTTGGTTCTTGCCGCAAAAACTGAGGTGAAGCTTCATAAGATGAACAAGGCAAGTAAAGAAGAAATGAGATACATGAAGGCCAATGTCAAAGCAATATGCCAAAAACTGGAGATTGAGCCCATTGGATCTCCAGTCATCTCAGAGGACTCTGCATCTGACTTCACAGAGCTTCCTCCTCTCTCTCCATCAGAGTGTGCCTACTTTGGTTCCCCGGGCACGACGAGTGGTTCTTCTCCACCTCCTCCTCCTCAGCCTGATGATGAAGACGAAGAAAGGACCGACAGCGAGGAGTGAGCTGGCGACGACAAGTAGATCCCTCCTCTCCTTCTTTTTGGTGCCTTCATGCCAAAGGCGGAGAGAGTGAGGGGGAGTCTTAGGTCGTAGGTTCTTCCTTTTGCGTTCTAGTTTAAGAAATGAGTTTTTGTAAGACTTATGCTTTCATTATGCTTCTGGACATGTGCTGTGAAATGATGACTATGTTATGCTTTTGATTAATGGTGTATGTTTAAAACTGCTATGTAGGCTTGAGACTCTTGATGATTTTATGATTATGCTCATTATAATATTCATATCAAAATTATTGCTCACACATAGTTTTGCACCCCTACCATAAAGAGTGCACATATATCTTATGTCTCCATTACCTATTTTGCTCAAAGCTCATATGTGCACACTTTATGAAAATCTAAATTTTTTTATCATATTTGTGTGATCTCAATTGGTTGTCATCAATCACCAAAAGGGGGGAGATTGAAAGTACATCTAGGCATCCCTTGTGGGTTTTGGTTGGTTTAAGACAAACAAATGAGACCCTAACAAAATTTTTGAGATGAGCGCAGGTTTTTAAAGAAGAAATTAGGAAGAAAACGCAAAAAGAAAGGAGAATGAGGATCTAAAATGATAAGAGCTCATGAGCTGAAAATATTAGATTACTTAGTATGGAGTGTGTTGGAGAAACACACCCCAAGAGCTCAAGTGAAAGAAATCACACTAACTGCACAAAAATCAGCATGTGCGAACTTCCGATATCAACCGGACTAGTCCGATTTCTCTCTGACAAGAAAACGGACTAGTCCGATATGGACCGGACTAGTCCGATTTTGTCTCTAGATAGACAATGGACTAGTCCGCACTCTTACGAACTAGTCCGGTATTTCACAACACTTAGGGTTTTCCACATGCCGCACACCGGACTAGTCTGGAGTCCACCACAGACTAGTTCGGACATCGCAAACCCTAACGGGAACCTTTGGAAACCCTAGTATAAATAGAGGTGTGCATCCATACTACCATCTCGCTCAACCCCCTGCGTCGTCACACCTCCCAAGACCCAAAATTCACATCTCTCCACACATTCTAACCCAAAAAGGATCAAATCTTTGAGGATTAGCAATTGATCAAAGGAGAGACTTGTTCTACACATCTTGAGCTCTTGGGTTTGATCTCTCGCACACTCTTTTTCATTTATTGTTCATCTTTTGAGTGTGTCTGGTGGTAGTCATTCATTGTAATTCTTGGGGAGCTCTCAACCTGTGAGAAGGCCCCTTGAAAGATTTATTTGCCCTTTGTGATTAGTGGAAGAGAATCGATCTCCGTGGCGATTCGACGAGGGTAAGGGTTGGTGAAGACCCGGTCCTTCGTGGATTCCTCAACGGGGACGTAGATCTCCTTCGTGGAATCGAACCTTGGGATAAAACTTTTCTCTTTCTCTTGTTCATTTATTGTTCATCATATTCTAGGGTTTACTTAATCTTGTGTAATTCATGTTGAAACATTGAAACTAAAGTTGATCTCTATCATTCCTTGTTTCACTATTATAATACATCTAAGTTCCCAATTAATTTCCGCCGCACAGGGTACTAGAAGTGAAAATATTAATCAACCTTGATCTTTCTAGTCCACGCATACCGGACTAGTCCGCACAGTACCGGACTAGTCCGATTTGTCTCTGACTAGAAAACGGACTAGTCCGCACTCTACCGGACTAGTCCGATTTCCCTGTATTTGATAAATCTATTAAGTGTTTCAGGGATTAAAAAGAATCGAAAAGCCTATTCACCCCCCTCTAGGCTACATTCATTTCCACACAGCCTCTGTTCTTAAGAAATTCAAGTCTTTAAATTCTCTAAATTGCATTATAACAACTTATGCATATTCATGTCGACAGCGCTCACGATGAAGGACTTCGACAAAGTGCTGGGCGGCCAATTTGTGACCTGGTGCTTGGGGACCGGTCTGGAGTCGTGCTTGCCGGTTGGCTAGTCAGGGCGGTCGGCAAAGTGGACGGCCAGCGATGAGACGTCGGGGAAGCCGGGATCTTCTGCTGGGCCCAAGTGATCGCCTAGGCTGCACTTTCCTTGGCCGAGCTCGTCCCAGAATAGGCGGTCAATGATGAGGCAGACAGAAAACGGAAGAGGATGTATGTATGTATGTATGTATGTATGTATGTATGTATGTATGTATGTATGTATGTATGTATGTATGTATGTATGTATGTATGTATGTATGTATGTATGTATGTATGTATGTATGTATGTATGTATGTATGTATGTATGTATGTATGTATGTATGTATGTATGTATGTATGTATGTATGTATGTATGTATGTATGTATGTATGTATGTATGTATGTATGTATGTATGTATGTATGTATGTATGTATGTATGTATGTATGTATGTATGTATGTATGTATGTATGTATGTATGTATGTATGTATGTATGTATGTATGTATGTATGTATGTATGTATGTATGTATGTATGTATGTATGTATGTATGTATGTATGTATGTATGTATGTATGTATGTATGTATGTATGTATGTATGTATGTATGTATGTATGTATGTATGTATGTATGTATGTATGTATGTATGTATGTATGTATGTATGTATGTATGTATGTATGTATGTATGTATGTATGTATGTATGTATGTATGTATGTATGTATGTATGTATGTATGTATGTATGTATGTATGTATGTATGTATGTATGTATGTATGTATGTATGTATGTATGTATGTATGTATGTATGTATGTATGTATGTATGTATGTATGTATGTATGTATGTATGTATGTATGTATGTATGTATGTATGTATGTATGTATGTATGTATGTATTATTTTGAATGTTTCGGTTGTTTTCTAGTGGATGAGTAGCCCCGGAGCACCGAGCGAAGGTCGGTTCGTTCCTTCCATCACGTGGTGGTTCTCTACATATGTTTCTTAGAGGATTGCACGGTGCCGGATGTTGTGTCCGGCTTTGTTGCGGGGGGGGGGGGGGGGGAGATGTCAGATCGTAGAAAGCGAACAAAAAACGAAAAACATATAAGTCTCGGCATCTATATATTAATTCTGCCTGGCATGGGGACTTACATAAAAAATTAGTGGCACCTACACTACACTCTGAGGCAAGCGATGCCCCTCTTTAGTTGTCGGGCGGCGCAGATGTCGTTCGTGCCGCCTTTGTCGGCCGCCGGGGTGAATGTCAACCATCCTCGTGTCCTTCGGGGGACCGATTGAGGATTGGTCAGGAGAGGTTCTTGCCGCTGCTTGATGAGCCGAGCCGGGTGCTGCCACTGTGGCCGCCACTGTGGTCTGTTCACAAACATGTTGCTCGCACAGCAGGGCATGTAAGAATTTTGCCTCTACTGTGATGATTCCCCTGGGGCCGGGCATCTCCAACTTGAGGTATGTGCAGTTTGGTGCGGCAAGAAACTTCGCATAAGCCGGCCTTCCCAGGATGGCATTGTAAGTGCCATCAAAATTGGGGACCTCGAAGGTGAGGGTCTCTGTGCGGAAGTTTGTCTTGTCCCCAAAAGTGACAGGGAGGTCGATCTTCCCCAATGGCAACTTTCTGTTGGCTGGGGATGACGCCGTGGAAAGGGGCTCGTGTTGGACGGAGGCTCGAGCGTGGGATCCCCAGGGCGTCGAGGGTCCCAACATAAATTATTTTGAGACAACTTCCCCTGTCCATTGGAACCCTGGTCAGGCGTTTTGGGCCTATGACTGGGTCCACAACCAGGGGGAAGTGCCCAGGTTGTGGGGTGAGGTCAGCGTGGTCCGATCGGTCAAAAGTGACCGCTGCTTCGGACCACAGTAAGAAGATTGGGATGGTGGGAGAAATGATATTGACCTCTTGGGTTGTCAGCTTCTGCTTGCGGCGGCTCTCGTAGGCTTGACTCCCTCCAAAATCATGAGGCAGCCATCCGACATGGAGAAGCTCGACTCGTCGGTCTCGAGGATCGTCTCAGCGGGCATCTTGCCTTTGTCTCCCGCTGCCTCAGTCTCTGTGTGAATAAGCATTTCAGCAAGGCACAGTTTTGAGGGCGTGTCTTACCGGGTAGGCGTGGTTGGTGCACGGCTTCTCGAGAAGTTTCTCGAAGTAGTCCATTTGACCCATGGTCGGTCTCTTGCCTTCGTGCCGTTTGACGGCCGCAATGAGGTCTGAACCACTGTTGGCAGGGTATTGACGCCTGCCGTCATTCGTCCGCCTCGTCTTGTCGCATTTGCGGGGTGGCTCTTTGCTCCCCGTGTCAGGGTTCTTCGGCTTTCGCTTTTTAAAGATGGTTCCATCCGCGGCCTTGCCAGAAGCCTGATTTATGGCGATGTCGAGGAGGTCCCTAATGCTTCTTGTCTTGACGCAGCCAAGCTTGTGCACGAGTGACTCGTAGGTCGTCCTCAAAAGGAAGGCCGCGACGACGTCAACATTGACGACATCGAGGAGCTTGTTGCACTTCTTCGAGAAGCGCAGGATGTATTGCCATAGGGTCCCATCTGGCCTCTGCTGGCAACCCTTAAGGTCTGAGGAGTTGTTGGGACATGTGTAGGTTCCTTGGAAGTTGCCGATGAACGTTTCCCTGAGCTTGGCCCAGTTATGGATGCTGTCGGATGGAAGTATTCGAGCCATGCGCATGTTGGCTCAGCTAGGTAGATGGGGACGTATTGGATGATGAAGTAATCATCCTCCGCTCCGCCAGCCTGGCAGGCGAGGCAGTAATCCTCCAACCACATGCCTGGGTTGGTCTCCCCGTCGTACTTTCCGATGTTGGTTGGGGCCCGGAACCTTTGTGGGTAGGGGGTTCTGCGTATCCTCTTTCCAAAGGCTTTAGGGCCCGAGGGGCCGGGACTCGGGCTTCGTCCTCTTCCGTGGTCATGGTAGCTAGCCCGCTGGGGCCGTGGAGTCCTAGAGGTGGAAGGTGAGTCCATAGGGACTTCTTGGGTTTGCCGCCTGGCTTCCAGAGTCCGGCGTTGGTTGCACACCCCCATGCGCTCGTGTACCGAGTTGTGCTAGAGGGTTGATGACCCGGCCCTTTCGGGTCGGGTTGCTTGGCAGTGTGTGGGTTCCGGTGCGGTTTGTTCCGCACCTGTCGAGCCTTCGGCTTTGGTTGTGGGCTGTCAAACCTTGGGCGAGGGAACTTTCAGTCTGCTGGGAGGCGGCTGAGGCCAAGAGCATCTGAAGGTCATGGTGAGCCCTTCAGGCTTCGGGGTCGGTGGGTTCCGGCTTGCCACACTGTATAGCAGCGGCGGCCGCCACATTTTGGATGGCCCTTTGGAAGTGCGGGGGCCGGCGCCCGTTGATGATGTTGGCCTGGACCTGTCGGGCGAGGAGGTGTACCACATTTGAACCCGAGCTGGGGACAGGCTGTGCCTGGTGGGTCCTTGAGGCGGCGCGTCACGCCACCAGCTAGTTGGCCAGCTCCTGGTGTCGTGCCTCTGATGGTTTGGGGTTGCCTCGTGGACTCGCGCTGGTTGGTGTAGCCAGCTATGAGGCATTGGCCATCTATACGTTGTGGCACTCACGAGAGGGGTGCCCGCCATCTTCAGTGTCATCGTAGGAGCTGGGGTCATACTCCAGGATGTGGTGAAGGGATGTCGGGGCGTGTTCGATAATCCTTGCGAAGACTGATGTCGGAGCGTCATATTACACCTGAGTCGGTAGAGATCCGGAGGGTGCCGAAGCTGCTGGTGAAGAAGTCCAGGCTTCCTAGACGAGGGCCTAGTGGGTGAGGGCGAAGCAGGACACCTGCTCATCGCCTGCCGTGGCGGCGAACTCGAAGTCGCCAAAGGACATTGTTGCACCATGTGCGATTGTGGATAAGCCATCAAGGTGGTAAAGAAACGGAACGCGCGGCAGTCCCCCTACCCATGGCGCCAACTGTTGGTGTTCGGATTTCTTACTAGTAATTGAATGTTTTGTGCATTCTACCTCGAGGTGGCCTAGATAATAACACAATCGAATTATCCTGGTTCAGGTAAGGTGCCCTACGTCCAGCCTGGGTGTCTCGCTGTTGTTACTCAAGAATGGGGGGTGGTTCTTACAAGTGTGAGATCTTGTCCTCCTCGTGTCGACAGGAACCTCTATTTATACTCTCTTCCACTCTTGTCTCCCTCCGTATTACAAAGGAGAAGCAAGTCGTGGGAACAGGAACGGCTTGTCTTTTCGTACGCTTGACAGGGCACTCAATGGAGCCGCCGTTTTCGTAGCATGCCGCTACGCCTGCTCCTGTCCCGTCATCGGGGTATCCCATACCTAGGCGCACGCGCGCTCCGTGTCCCACTCCTCTTAGGTTCCATCAGAGGTGATGGGCATTCAATGTCATATGGCCAGGGAAGGCACTCGAGTGCCCTCCATCTTCGCCGGGGTGGCGTATGCTCCGCATTGAATGCAACCTGCTTCTCTCCTACATGAGGTTGGGCCCAGGCCTTCCTTTCAAGGTCTTTCCTTCGTCTGCACCCTAAGGGCAAGTCTTGCGGCTCGCCAAGGGGTCGGTCCCGGGCTCCATGTCCTACTCACCCTGCCTTCTCCCGAGCTTAGGCTTGGGCCTACTCCTTCATCGTCTTTCGTGGGACATCTTCCCACTCCTTCACAAGGGGCCGGAGTCCGGAACCTCGTCAGTTAGCTACTGTAAAATTCTAAGGGGCATTGGAGTTCATTTCCTATACAATTTAGTTAATCACATAAACTATATCTATATAGTGAATAATCATTTATTTGCATTTGTTTTCATATTGTTTAGTCACCGATCTTGAGGAGACTCTGGAGCCCATCAGCATCATCACTCCGGATACTAACCTTAGTCCTTAGCAGCACCCAGGTAGGCCCCGGTTTACATTTAACAGGGTTTTATAAAGTTTTACTTTGTATCACGTATGTGTTAATATAGGATTATGCATTAGGTCTAAGGTGTTTGACAATTCATTTGCATAACCAAAGAATCCCATGGGGAGTTGGGTTAGTGTTAAGTCCTCGAATAGCTTATGCTATGTTTAATAGAATGTAGGCTTCGGTACAAATTGAATAGTTGGAATCTACTCACGAGATAAGATTTTGGGCTCACATGGTACAGGTTTTCAAACATGATACTCTCAAAGGAAATTGAGACGGGGCAGAAGTTTAGGATGCAACAAAACGAGGAGGTCTTGTGTGCATAGATCTGCTTATCTCGGTTAAGGACCGTGCATTGTGCGGTCCCGATGACCAAGTTTGAATGTACCAAAGACATGCTGGATATATGCGCCCCGGTAGACTGATGTAACATGTACCTCTGGGCGTTGAGGCATAACCCATCGTCCTAAAGTGTTGATTGAGGGAAGCTAGGTGTAAATCCGCTAACAGGAAACATCGAGGATGGGTGCTCCATGTAGGGACCTCCTGATCGGGACTGTGATTTTTGGACTGTCTTGTGAAAGGTTATCCTGTACAACATGGGTGGAGCGTGCTGTGCAGCTTCGAGTGTGGGTGTACGTGACATGCTTTTCGGATATCCCTGCAGGTGTATATCAATTCGAGTCACCGTCCCTCGCGGTTATTGAGTATCGCTTGTTCACTGCATCGTGACTTAGTAATTTACTAGTTATTAGTAAAAATGTTATGATTATGATTAATGGTTGCTTTGCAACTTGGGTGACTTAGCAGTAATGCTCACAAAAGTTATGATTCCTGAAACATTAACCTATGGCTAAAATCTGAGAATTAAGGATGAAATTCTAAGAAAGTATAATTATGCAAATAACCATCCGACATTACAGTCTTATGTTGCGTATAAGGTTCATAATATTGTGACGGTTAAGTCTTGCTGAGCCATTGTGCTCATGGGTTCTATTTAAGTGTTGACTGCAGGTTACCATGACTTGGAGTTTGGGGAAGAGGATGGGTTCCTTGACGAGACGTTACCCCCTTCGGGGTACACGACCGAGTGGGAACTCTGCACGCCGCCGTGAAGGCTTTCACGATGCTAGTGGGAATCGTCCTACAGCTGGATAATTCTATTTTGCTTAGCTTAGGCTTAGGGCCGTGAGATATGAACAAGACATTTGCTGTAGATATATTTTGTTGTAATATATTTTCACACTTGACTTTGTAAATTCTAGTTTATGGTATGTAACATGATGTTCTTTTGAGGTGCGTTGTTGGGTGTCACACCGCATGACACCACCAATGCGATTCCTGGAATGTCGTGACCTCGGTCCTCACATCATGGTACCAGAGCCACGTTGAAAATAACGCACTGGAAAAGTATCATATTGCTGAAAAATTTAGGAGTACGGTGAGGTATTGGTAGTAAGACCGTATAAGGAGTATTATTAGCATAGTTACTTAAGGTGGCAATGCTAAATTATGTGTTATACTTCTGTATTTAAATTATGTAACGACGCACCAACATTGACATAAGAATGGTAAAGAACTCCACCGAAAGTGGATCAATTTTGGTTAGCTCACCCATCCGACGAAAGTGGTCTGGGATGTCCCATTCGGAAACGAAACAGGAAGCGAATTGTGGGGAACCCTTTCCGGGATCCACACTAAAGGAATCACATTGGGTGGTGCCGTGCGATGCGGCATCCAACAGCATACACGAAAAGAAACCATAAACATACAATGTCTTTTATTTTTCAACATAGTGTCATTTACAACATAATGTACCACGAAGGTACACGCAGCGGAATATACATAAACACGTACTCTCGGTCCTAGCTATGCAAAATAGAAGACGTCCAGCCCGCGGACGCTTCTTACTAGCTTCAACAAAAGTGTATGCAGCGGCAATGTTTCCGGTGAGTCTCCGATGTCTCACTGAACAACCATCTTCATAGCAATATTAATATAACCTGCAAAACACTAATAATGCAACCGTGAGCTCAAAATCTCAGCAAGGCTTAACCGTCTATCCTAAGTAAAAACTCTACATGCAGGAATTTATAAAGTAGGACAGCAGCTATTGCATTAGTACTCGCCTAAAAGTAGATTCTTATTAGCAGTTTACAGCAGCAATTTCATATACCCTGAGCCTCCCAACATCAGAAATCCACAATCAAACAAGAAACGCTTCTTTCCGATGTTGCTTTGCCCAAAGTGGAATACAAATTTAGTGAGCTCTACAACTATAGCATACATGGTTTGAAGTAAAATGAACTTATGAACTTCACAACAGCAATGATTCATCTCACTTCATCTGGAAGTACTTACTACGTCACAACTCAAGGAACAAGTGGTACTCATATAACCGCGAGGGACGGTGATTCGAATCAGGACACACCTGGAACACATGATACATACAACCGCCTCGAAAGACACACACAAGAGCTCTTTCTTACGTTGTATGCAGCAACCTTTCGCCCATCACTCCAATGCCGAACCAGTTCTACCGACCCATCAGAAGGGCCACTACCCGGAACACGTCGAAGTTGCTCCGCTAGTGGCTTTACATCTCTGACACCAACCCCCAAAGGACGGTGGTATAAGTTTCGACACGAGAGTGTCCGAGTTACATCAGTTTCCTGGACCCCGTAATTCTAGTATGCATCCATTACTGTTCAAACTTGCTCAGCACGGCAGCATATGCATCGGTCCTTAACTGACACAAGCAGGGCTATGGAAACACACAGGCCCAACGTCCTGCTGCTCCTACTCTCTGCTCGGTCTCATTTTCAATTCCAGTTATTTAATTCTCTAGAATCATACCCATTTGAACCAATTTCCTAGCCTCGCGAGTAGCTTCCAACTACCCGACTTGTACCAATTCCTATACAACTTAAGCCTAGCAGAAAATACATGAAGGTAACCTGTTCTACCCTTCAATTCCAAGGATTTTTGCTCATGCATTTGGAGTATCAATCACCTTGACCTAATGCACAATACATACTAGTCCAATGAAAGTGGTACAAAGTAAGATATAACCAAAAGCTGTTAAATGCAAACCGGGGCGTGCCTTATGTTGCTGCAGGTTTGATCATAAATTAAAGTCAGTAGCTTGTCGACGAGTTCCGCCTCAACTTGTTGCTCCGAGTCGATGCCCTCATCGATCTCTTTCACCGTGTTTCTTACCAATATGAATATGCACAAGTTTATATTCCAAGTAAAGGAATTATAAAATTTTATGATTCAAGAAGGGTTCAGATCAACTAAGAATCGAGAGTTGGGTTCTTCTGTGTGTTGAAACAGAGAAAAATTGGATTTGAGCAGTGGAAGTTTTTGAGTAGGTTTAAAATAGCTATTTACTTGACATAAGTATGGAGCTGAAAAGAAATAGCAGAAAACTGGAGAAGATTACTTCAACTTGTTCTGAAATTTTTACAGTGATCCGTAGATCCTACGGAGATATGGCTTGCAAAATTTCAGACAAAACTGAAGTAGGATGTGGTCTAAAAATTTTCTTAGGTCATTGGTTTTCAGAATTCCTATAAAAATCCTAGGGCCTTGGCATGCTCCAGTTTCGGCTTTTAAGAATATTGAGAGTATTATGAGTCCATAGGATTTGGTTTCACCATTTTTGGAGTTTCCTACAGAGCCATATGGAATTTACAAGATTGGGCTTAAAGCTGGGAAAATGTTTCTGTTAATTTCCTAATTTTTCAGAGATATACAAGATTAAATCATCATTTGGCCTAGAAAATGAGGTCCAATGCCTCTGAAATTTAGAGGAAGATTCTGCCCAAAATTGGGAATTTTCCAATAAGCAAAACTCCTGTAATTAATTCCTTAAGATTTTCCTTAATTGAATTATTGAGCCAAATCCAGGGATTTTCATAAATATTGGGATGTACCCCTACATAGTACTCACTGAAAGGAATCCAATGAAATTTATTTTACAATTTTTGGAGGTTCCTACAGAATGTTATGAACTTGCAAAGTTTGATGAAAATCTGGACCGAAAATGGAAAAGTTTAAATTAATGAGAGTGGGGCCCACCCCTTTCTTCAACCTCGCGGGGGCAGACCTAGCGGCGGCGCGCCACAGTGTGCGCCGGCGAGGGTCCCCTAAGGCTGATTCTCGCCGCCTCTCACTTTGGGACCACGAGGAACCCATCTGTGGGGTCGGCAGCGGCCACCAGCCACCAGAAATACGTCCGCGACGGGCGGCGGCACAACTCCGGTGATGCCGAACTCGCATTACAGTAGCTCAAAATCGTCGGTTCTTCTTCCTAAAGCATCGTGGTGGAACCCTAATCATCGACATGCGTTCAAATCAGCTCCAAACGGGCTGCAAGCATGAGTTCATTGGTGACATAGGGTAAAATCCGACGGCGGCTCGAAATTTGCGAAGAACAGAGCCTAAACTCGACGGTTTTCGATGATTTTTGATCCTATATGGGTGTCGGGAAGTATAGAACGTGTATGTAGCTCGGCATAAGCTGTGAGAGACTAATTACCACAACTTTTGGACTTTCAGGTGATTCGGTTCTATGCACTCACTTGCGGTAAGAAGCAAGATTCTTTGTCGGTCGTGCACTAGATGAGGAGAGGGTGGCACCGGCGTGTTGAGCACCTGAGGGCGGTCATTTTTGCTGTAGACCGTTGGCCACGAGAGGGCTTGGAGCGTCCGGGCGCCAGGGAACCGAGGGAAGTCGGGCGGCAGGAAGTTTCCTTCGGAGCTGAGTGGGGAAGAGTGTGAACAGTCGAGGGAAAGATGTTCACGTGGACAGGGAGCTGCGCTTCTAGCCTTTGGCCACCGGAGCACCCGAGCAGGAGCTGGCGCGCTCGAGTCGGTTGATAGATCGGACGCCAGGAGGTGGCGCGCTTTCGGCTGAAGCAAAACAGAGCACGGCGTGGAGACTTCAAATGTGTCACTGATCAGTGGGGTCCACAGCTCCTCCCCCTCTTATCCTCCCAATTCGATTTAAAATAGCAAAAGTACCCCAAATATGATAAAAATTGGTAGAGGAGCTAAATATAATATGAGGAACACATTGGTGCACTCAAATTTGAATTTCAGTGAAGTTGGCGTTTGAAACTGAAATTCAAATTTGAATTGTCTCCCGTTTTTATTTGCAACAAATAGAAAATCCTATCCAATTGAACTGAATATTTGCCGGGATACTATTGGGTGTATGGGGAACCAAGTTGTGGATTTGGATCTCCATGTTTGAAAATTTTTGCAAGTTTGATTTAGCACTTGGAGCTCACACCATTATATTTAAAAGTTTAAATTCCCTCTCTTTTTCCTAGGTGTGATTGGGCAGCTCCACTAGCTAGAATTTTGGGATTTCACACGAATATGTTTTATAAGACTCTTCATGTCTTAGAGACATATGAATTGCACTAGCCTCCAGTGTGCAAACCCAGCGGCAAGAGGAGGAAACCCCGTCTTGTGGTTTGTAATATGATAGTGTGTTCTCTAGGACTCTTCATGTTCTATGAAGCATATGAAAAATGTTGGTCCACTGGTGTGCTTAATTGCAAAGGAGTGGAGCCCCCTTCAGTTGGTGAATAACCCGATCACGTACCATGAGAACTGGCTTAACTCAAGTACGACCTGCATGGCATTGATACGTGGCGTATGTCTTTACTTTCAATATGGACCTGCCTGAAATGACAAACCGTTGTGTGCATTATTATTGAGTGGTTGTCTGCAGGTACATTGACCATGTGTAGCGTATTGTGTTTAGAAAACGTTTGCGAGTGATCGTTTTAGTGCCACCATTTGATACATATATGCCAGTATAAATCGGTTAGGATTTTATTTTGATGAGGAAACATAGTACCGTCATACATTCTTGATGCATAAACCAAAAGTACTAAGGAATATAGCAAATGGTATTCAGGGTTAAAATATTAGTTATGTAACTTCCTGTTTGAACTAAGTTTCAAAGGGGAGCATAAGGGCATCATAAAACTCATAGAAACAATATCCCCTGTTTCCGGCAGAAATTTTGCTGGAATTTGACAAGGCATAACTTTTGATAGGTTTAATCAATGAAGGTGTGCGATACATTTCTATAAAGTTTCTTAAGTGCTTTGCAACTTTTCTGTAGAGCTCCAGAACAGATTCATGTGTCAAATTGGTGAAAATCCCAGATGAGTGCAAACTGTCCAGAAGCAGGGCAGAGCAAAACACCTCTCTGGAATTTTCTGTTTTTCCACCATAAATCTCAGGAAAATATTTTCTAAGGGTCATATGATACACTGTTGGAAAGATTATGGTATTGTTACAACTTTGTAATTCAAAATTTTCACAGATTTGGGACAGAAGTGTGTGGAAAATGAGGATCAGATCAGCATCTTGAAAATGAAAGTGCTGCTGAAATTTTCTACATTTCTGTTAGATTTGAAATATCATAACTTTTGATCAAGAGCTGATCTAGAGGCAAATAAATACTTATTGGAAATATATTGAAGTTAATTTTAAATTTTATATTCAACTTGAGTTATGAAAATACTGTTCAATTCTGGCAGAAAGTTTATCAGTTAAACTTAAATTTTGGATTGTGGGAATTTTGGACTTGATTATGCTTCCTTGTTTTGCTTAACAAGTCCAGTGCTTATTTCAATCATCTTGCTGCTAGAATGGAGTATTTGATTTAATCAAATCTCTTCTTAATCAGATGACAGACTCCGGAATTAGATTGGAGAATGGTTGGGTCCATTCTTTCTGCCATCAACTTCTGGGATTTCCTGCAATGTTGCAACAACTTCTGCAACATTTCAGGTAATAGATGCCCCTCGCTATTGGGGAAATGAGAAGATGGAGAATGGGGAAACATCGTGCATCATGCATTTGGACGTCCCTGCGGGTCCTAACCACCGGGTTGGGCTCTGTTCACCTTCACTGTAAAGGGGCATCAGATGGATGACTTGTGGGAAATAGCATCCCATGAAGCCACCACTCATTTTTTGCCAGCTTCATGCCAAGCAAGTTGAGGCGACGCCTTTCGCACTTCTTCCTTGTAACACCCTCAATTTCATACTCCCGCATGCATGCATATTTCATTTAGAGAAAACATTTTAAAAGAGATAGAAACACAGAAAGAATCAGAAAGATAGCCGAAAAGAGCCAATTCCAGTTCGCCGAGGAGCGCTGTAGACACATCCCACGGCCTGCTGGCCACGTGGCGTCCTCGGAGCTCATTCCTGCAGGGGTGGGGGGGGGGGCGTGAGGTCCGGCATCGCCAGACACGTGGTAGGCTCAGAGCTAGCCTCTGTGGAAGGCGCGAGGTCCGACCCGCTGAACATGTGTTTCCTCCGGAGCTTGTCTCTGCCGAGAAGCGAGGTCCAGCCCCGCAGGACACGTGTCCCCACCAGAGCTAGTCGCTGTGGAAAAGAAAGGCCCAACCCCGCGGGACACGTGTTGCTCTCAGAGCTCACCTCCGAGAGGTCCGCCCCACGGGACACGTGTCAGCCTCGGGGCTCGCCTCCGAGAGGTCCGACACTGCTGGACACGTGTCACCCTCGGAGCTCGTGTCCGAGAGTTCCGACACTACGGGACACGTGTCGTCCTCGGAGCTCACCTACGAGGAGAAGGGAGGTCCAACACCAATTGACACGTGTCGACCTAGGAGCTCGTCTTTGAGGAGAAAGGAAGTCCGGCGCTACTGGACACGTGACATTCTCGGAGCCCACATCCAAGGAGAGGGGAGGTCCAGCTCTGACACGTGGCACTCTCGGAGCTCACCTCCGAAGAGAGGGGAGGTCCGGCACTAACATGTGGTGCACACGGAGCTCGCCTCTCAGGAGAGGGGAGGTCCCCCCCCCCCCCCCCCCCCGCCAAGACACGTGGCGCACGCGGAGCTTGCCTCTAAGGAGAGGGAGGTCCCGCCCGCCTGACACGCGGTGCAACCGGAGCTGGTCTCTGCGGAAAAAGGGAGGCCAGGCCCCCACTGGACACATGGTGTCTCCGGAGCTCTCCACTGTGGAAGGACGAGATCCTTAAGCGGTTTTCCCATGTACGCGAGTACCGGTACTTAGGAAACCGACACAAATTCTTCCATGTTGAATTCTGCAGCCAAATCAATTGAAGATAAGTTGTTAAGATCTGAAAACAAATTGAATAGGACTCTTATTTAAAATCCAATCGGAGTAGGACTCTTCTTTCACCCCTTATAAATAGAACCCGAAACCCATAGCCGCAACCACGTACTCTTATTTTCCCCTCCCTAAGTCGGCGACTTGGAAGCCCTAGCCCCAGCTCACCGAGTTAGACTTTCC
Source organism: Neostapfia colusana (assembly GCA_030760725.1). Taxonomy (NCBI): domain Eukaryota; kingdom Viridiplantae; phylum Streptophyta; class Magnoliopsida; order Poales; family Poaceae; genus Neostapfia; species Neostapfia colusana. Next base: position 52,404,023 of record JASWHV010000011.1, read on the forward strand.
ACCCCTTCGCCGGAGTTCAGTCGCCGGTGAGCACCGCCGACGAGCTCCTCGCTGCTGCCATCGCTAGGAGCAAAGCCCTGACATCGAGGAGAAGTGAGGTAGGTCTTCGTTACCACCTTACGACATCATCGTGGTTTCCTTCACATCTGTTTTTCTTCGAACAGAAGCTGTTTCGTGTGGATAGATCACATGTTGATTGGTTTGATCTAGATCTTGAGTCAAGATCATCACCACGTCCACACTAGATCCTTACGCCCTTGTTCATCATAAAACCCCATGCAAGCCATTAAAACATGCAAGAACACGTACAAACTAAACTGCACCATAGGATCAGCATGCATCTACACCATTGCATCTTAAGTAAAGATTGTGCATGATGATTTATTGCTGTGAATCTTGTATGTGCGTGATCGTGAATAGAAGGACAAGCTCAGGGAGCTACCTACAAAGGACTACAGCACCAAGACTTCAAAGCGCCTGAGCAACAGAACCCACAGGAACAAGGCAAGTACCCCTTGACCATATTGATCCCATGTTTTGGAAACTGTTTGGTTTGTGAAAACTGTGTATGCTTGTGTCAACTTGATGGGAAACCCCTTTATAGGAGTTTACTAGTTTTGTTAACCACCCTTGTCGCCAGGAAAGTTAATGAGTCGGGTGTGGTCGTTTTTGCTTTTTGCTTCGCAGAGTCCACGGAATATGGGAAGCGACATAGAATGTGTCTAGCTACTGCACTCATATGAACAATGATAATAAGAACTTGATGTTGATAATGAACATGAATCGGGGGAGATCTAGGCAAGCTTGGTTTGAGGATGTGGTAGAATGAGATGGTGGTTTACTTGCCGTAGATCTAAGGACCGGTTCATGCTAGCACATGCCAGGAATACAGTGCCACCACAAGGCCAAATATGGGTGCGGCTTAGCTGACTAATTAGGTAAGTTGCTAGATTGTTATGGACCGTGGAAGGCGCGGGGAATGGGAGTCGAGAGAGGACTGCCCTGGGAACTGCATGGCACAAGAGGTGGCCCGTAGGTTGGAGAATGGTGATTCGAGCCTGCTGGTGAAACCTTAGTGAGTCCATACATCTAGTAGCCCCTTTGTAAAGGCTATTTTGTGATCTCTTGGCCATACACCGATGGTTGTGTACTGGTATAATGGAGGTTCTGCAGTCGCCGACGGGTGACGAAATCACAAACTTGTGGGTAAAGTTGTGCCACCTCTGCAGAGTGTAAAACTATCATGATAGCCGAGCTTACGGTCACAAGCGCCTGGACAACTCACATGATTAGAAGGAATGGTTTGGGATGGTTATTGGGATGGTCATTGGTTTGGTTATTAGTTTGGTTATTGGTTTGGTTATGGTTTGGTCATTGAGGTTTGGTTTCGGGACTGTTGAGTCTTGGTAATGAGATTGGGACTGTTGAGTCGTGATAATGAGATTTGGTCTCGGTTATGAGATAGAATTGAATATGAGATGAGATGGTCATGAATATGAGATGGTATGCATGAGCATGAGAAAAAGATGATAAAGATAAATGGCTGGATGAGGCATGAAAAGTGGTGAAATATGATGGAGGTATGTTGATGTTTTAATTGGATATATGTTGGGATTAAATTCACTTAAAGTTAGTTGCTGTTTTTATCATGTTGTGAAATAAACTTTTGTTTCTGCAATGAGCCTTTTTGTTCCATACCTTGTTGAAAGCTACATATCATATTTTCTCGCACTTGCTGAGTACGTCATGTACTCAACCTTGCATTATTACTTCATCATCAGCAACAGGAGAAGAGCACTTCGAAGATCATGTGGAGTACTAGGCGTGTGATCTACCGTCAACTTGCCTGTGGAGTTGGAGATGGAGCCGCTGCTGCTGTTTAGTTTGCTTCCACTATCGTTAGAGACTTCCGCTGCTAGAATAAGTTAGAAGATTTCCGCTGCAAGAATAAGCTAGAGATTCATGTAATAAAATACTTAAACCTTATTATTCGTGGTTATATTCTTAATTCAGTTTGTGGATTACATGTATATGTGTGATGAACATCCTGGGCACACATATGCATTAGCTGGGTTCCGTTTTCACGGGACCGGGCGCCACATTCCTGTCACGGGTCTATCCCACCATGAATAGGAAATACGATACGGCAAACTCACCGAATCGTTCAAACCAAGTTTCAACTTGAGGTTGCCACTACCAGCTTCTATGCCGCAACAAGTAAATTGGTGAACGATATTCAATCCCGAACCATTGAGCATCTGATGAAAGAGCTGCACCAAGCGAGCATGTGGTGATCAGCTCAAGTCTGAAAAGGACTCAGTGCGTGCGTATCTTGCTCCGGCAATACATCAACTCATGGTGAGCGAGAATGAGCTGCAACGAAGTCGTGAAGAATTGCAGCAAGTCCGGGGTGAGCTGAATTTAAGTCAGCACATGGTAGATTCAGAAATGCAACTCATAGATGTGCTCACAGAAGAGAGGGATGAAGCCATAGAGACAGCTCAGAATTGGGAGCAAGACTGTATCCTTGCTCAGGACAAGTTGGATGCCGTGCAACAAGGCATGCATCCCGCAATCGTCCAACCAGCTGACATTGTAGCTCCGGAAGAACCTGAACTAGAACCCAAAGCTGTGGTGATTGATGCTGAGCCTGAGCCCGAGCTCATCGTCCCCGCTCTAGAACCCGGGGTGGAAGATCCGAAGGTGACTTCGAACCGGAGGAAGATCTGGAGGAGTTTGAACCAACATCGGATGAGGAGTAGTCACTGTTGACTAGATAGAACAACTATTAGTGTTGTAACTACTATGTTGCATTTCATGACCATGTTTGTGTCATATTGTAAATAGTAGTGGGTGTAGAATGAATGACGACGCGAAGGCGGCATCTCGCGGTGACGGCAGTAGTAAAGATGCACTTTCTCAATGAGAGTCCATCATTTTGGAGTTGCTATTGTAAAGTTGGTCCCCAGATAATATATTGTATATAAAGTTTGTGCTTTATCATTATATGTGCCTGTTTTGCAAGAATTGAGTTGTCATTACTATTCACTGTTATTGGAGGAATCTGATTTAAGACATTTTGGCTCATGTAGCATTTTTGTTGTTGCTGCAGAATGACTCGCACACGTTCTACCCATGATATTGGTGGACGACTCAGGGAGAGGAAGGCTCCAAGCAGCAGAAGCTTGAGACACAGCAACAACAGCAACCCCGCATCCACCTCCAATTACGTTGGCGGATGTACTTGCTGCCATGGCGAGTTGGTGCGACGAGCAGACCGAGCTACTGTGAACTCTCACGGGGACGTCAAGAGGGAGGCTATCGCCAGCCTCAACATAGTTCTTACTCGGATTTCTTTCGGACACATCCACCGGTCTTCATGGAGGCCGATGAACCCCTCGAGGCGCACATTTGGCTCCGCACGATCGAGGCAAAGTTCGGTTTACTTCAATGCACCGAACATCAAAAGGTGCTGTTTGCAATGCAGCAGCTTCAAGGATCCGCCGGGGCTTGGTGGGCAAACCACATTGCCTCAGTACCGGCGGGTTATGCCCTAACTTGGGCCGAGTTCCGGGAGACGTTTTCTGCTTATCACATACCTCCTGGTATCATGAAGAGGAAGCTCTAAGAATTTATGGAGCTGAAGCAAGGGGGTAGGAGTGCTCACGAGTCCTCCCGGATGTTTAATCAGCTGGCACAATATGCATCAAGTTATGTTGATACGGAGGAGGAGAAGAAGAGAGAGAGCTTCTTCAATTGTATTAACCCCAAAATGAAGGGCAAGCTTGCACAAGTCAACCTCGGCATGTTTAACGATCTTGTTAATGCCGCGGTTGTCCAGGAGAATGCTGGTCGCGAGCTGACCAGCGAAATAAGGAAGAGGAGTGCCCCACAGGGTAGCAGGGAAAGCGCTCCCCAGAAGTACCGTATGGAGTACCAATCACCATCCGGACAGAGGTGGTAACCATCGGCGTGACTTTCCATGTTTCGTGGTCGGCCGTTCAACGAGCCATGCTTTTGGCCACCTCTGACACAACCGCAGCAGCAACAGCAATGGAGGTTTCCGCGTGCATATTCACAGCAACAAAGTGCACCCGGACTCTGTTCCCAAGACAGCGAGGGACCGACCAACTACACATGCTTCACGTGTGGCCGTGTCGGTCATTTTTCAAGGAGTGTCCACAGAAGCCACAAAGCAGCGGGCAATCATCAACCCAGGTGGTAAATCAGCCCCGACCTCCACCTAAGAGGGCAGGCCAGAAGCCCAGCAACGTGCACCATCTTGCCATCGAGGACGTACCAGAAGGAGAGCCCGTACTTGCGGGTACGTTCACTCTCATCGATCGCCCTGTCGTCATTTTGTTTGATTCTAGTGCCACCCACAGTTTCATTAGAAAATTATATGTGGTCAAGTACCAATTATCAGTATTTCAAACAGAATGTCCGTACTGGATATTATTCACCGGGAGAGCAGATAGAAGCTAATAGAATGGTTTCAAAGGAACCATTGTGTTTGGGAGGAAAAAATATATCCAACCACCCTCATTCTGTTAGAAGGGCAAAAGCTGGATGTCATATTCGGAATGTCGTGTTTACACTACCACGGTGCGGTTATCGATATCGGTGTTCGGACCATTTACCTTAATTCTCTGCTGCATAGTCCACATATACTCATTCTTGATAGCTCTACTCAAGAAGTGCAAGCAGCATATCATTAGGAGTCTATCAAGCTGGAAGACACCCCAACGATCCATGAGTACCCAACGTGTTTCCCGATGATCCACCGGGCATGCCGCCTGACGGGGTAACATACCCCGGGTACTCAAGAAGCAGTCGAATGACCAATCGCACAAAGACATGTGGCTCCACGGCAACAGCCTAGGGCGTGAACTCGAGGTGACGCCATCGTGAAACCCGACCCCCGGGACGAGAGAAGCCACCGACCTCTGAGCCCGGACGGTGAGACCAGGGGAATAAAGCGATCTGGGCTAGAGCTCAGACCAGGGGAGGCAGAGAACTTAAATGCCGACATGATGGAATGGTGGAAGGGATTTAAGACGTAGTGGGAGGGCACACGCGACAGGACAATCACAAAGCCGGGCCATCATCACCACCCATCGCATCCCGCTCGTTGCGGGTGTACAGGGACGGAAAGTAGACGTAGGCTGTAGACTAGACGGGAGCAGGTGTACTAATTGATCTTGTACTGCTTTGGGCCGCCTTGGGTGCTGACACAAGATGTAAACCCCCGCCCCTTTTATGAGGAGTTGGTATGTAGGTATAGGCGTCCGGGATATAAAGGGGGAGGATCGGAACCTTCCCTCGCACGGCGAACGCAGCTCACGCATATGCTCGAAACTTAGGTTTTCTCTTTGCTCTCGCACATGGAGGGAGCCTCGCTTGTAACCATGGTTCCTTGAACCACCTGAGCTAATACGAGGCTGAAGAACACACCAGACTGGACGTAGGACACATTGTCCAAACTAGTATCAATCTTTATCTTTGTTATCTAGCCATCCAGACATAAAACGTAAAGCATTCGATTACTAGCCGGTGGTAAAAACACCGACAGTTGGCGCACCAGGAAGGGGGTCGCTTTCACACTTTTGTTTTTTCTGTGATGGATTTCGTGAGCTGAGATTTCGCACTGGTGAGAAGCTCCGTTATGGCAGCCTCGAGTTTCATCGCCCCCGACAACAGGCTCGAGGCCGACATTGTGACGTACCGAAATCCGTATATTCCAGGATCACAGAGGGTGGTGCAGCAACATGCGACACCCAACAGCACACACGATAAGGAAACATAGTATTACATTAAAACATGCTGAATTTGTACAAAAGTAGTACAAACCTTCAGTTTACCTATATTTACAGAGTCTACCACAGCGGAAAGTATTTGTACAACTCACGCCAATACCTAACTAGCAAAAGGTTGTCCGGCCCTACGGACAACCAAAACTAGCTGGCACTCAGCATCACCACGGCGTGTACGGCTCCCACACAACCGTAGTCCCCGACAGAGGGTAGCCCTCGCCGGTGGACTAGTACTCTGAGTCTGTGGGGTACTCCTCACCTGCAAACACTCATAGCAGCAACCGCGAGCATGATGGCTCAGCAAGTTTTAACCGACTCTCCTACACATGAAACGCTACATGCAAGTCATACTCGAATATAGGATGAAAGTTTACAGAAAAAGGACACGCCTACATGTTCATCCTTAGTTCATCTTTTAGCCACAAGTTAAAGGTTCATGAATCTGAAATTTAGTGAGCAATATTTAGTGGCACACATGTAGCAATACAAGTTATAAATATCAGCAATATTGATCACAACATTCCATATGTTAACCTACGTCACGACTCAGTGACCAAGTGGTACTCATTACCGAGAGGGACGGCGAATCGACTCGATATACACCTGCAGAGACCGGAATAGCACGTCAAGTACGCCCATTCCCGGAGCTGCACAGCACACTCACTCGATGTCGTACCGAACAACCTTTCAACAAACAGCCCAAACGTCGAACCGGTCGTACCCAAACGGACAGGAGGTTCCCTACACGGAGCATCTCTCTATGCCCGTTAGCGGATTTCCACCTTGATGCCCTCAACCTACACCTATAAATCGGTGCGTTATGACTCGACGCCCGGAGGTATAGGTTACATCAGTTTATCGGACCCCATATATTCGATATGCCTTCGGTACATTCAAACTTGATCAGCGTGGGCCACACACGGATCGGTCCTCAATCAACACGGACAGGGCTACGCACACAAGACTTCCTCTTGCTGCGTTCTAGCCCCTGCCTAGTCTCATTTTTCTTGCTAAAGTTGTCTCACATCTCGACCCAATCCCGTGTGTAACGAACCCTATACTCGCGAGTAGATTCCAACTACTCGACTTGTACCGAAGTCTATAAACATTAAGCAAAGCATGATCTACTCAAGTACTTAGACACTACCCTCACTCTCTTTAGGATATTCTAGTTATGCAATTAGAGTTTCAATCATCCTACACGTAATGCACATTCATACCTCAAAATAAGTGAATAAAAAGTAAAATATTGATAAAACTTGTTAAATACAAACCGGGGCTTGCCTTGTTGCTGCTGGTCAGGGGTTAGGGTCTCCTCCGGATGTATGAAGTCCAGTATCTCCGGGATCTCCTCGCGTTCAGCGACTACACGTAATCAATTTAACGATATGTCAATTTAAATGCAAATATGTTAGATTTAGCATATAAAGACTATAACTCTAGCTATACATTTCATTTGGCTCTGAAACTTTTACTGTGACTTGGTAAGAACCTAACCAGCGACTTGACCAAATTTCATTTGAAACAAAGCTAATTTGAGCTCTGCGTAAATAAAAGTCTAAATGATCATTACTAGAGCTTCTAAGGATTTCCAGGGATTATAATGGATCAAACCATTACTTTCTGGAAACTAGAGTTTGAGATGGTTCTAATGGAGTTGGTTTCATGTAATTTGAAGAATCCTAGAGGAAGTTATGCTCTAATCAAGACTTGAGAAAATTTTGAAAAATGTTTCTGTATATTTTTCTATTTTCTCAGGGCAGTTCACTTAATCACACCATTAGGGGTACTAAATGAACTTGGATGGATCTGAAATTTTTATGTGACTCAAGGGTTTTCAAATGAACATCGTAGCCAAATTTCAGAATTTTCCATAAAGTAATTAACCAGATAAAATTCTCAACAATTAAAATTTTAGGGAATTACTTCTGGAAAAATAATAAGTTTCATGAACTGAAACTTGTTTTTCTGGATAGTACTCTGAGAGCTGAATCCAACAAAATTTGTTTCACTCAAGCTTGACCATCCTACCAAAAGTTATGGGCATTTGAAGTTAAACTAAAACTGGAAATTCGAAGAAAAGTTAAAAACCCTGCACACGGGACCCACCACTTGGCTTTCTTCTTCCTCGCACGCAGCAGAGCTCGGTTGGCGGCGCTCTCCGGCGAGGTCCGCTGGAAGTGACTACCCGGCCTCCTCTAGAGCAAAATCTCGTCGCCTCTCTCTTTAGGAACACGGGGAATTCATCCACGGAGTTGCCAAGGCCACCGGCCACCGGAAACCCGTCGGCGACGGGCGGCGGCGGCGGCACCATTTCAGAAACATTGAACACACTCCACAAGTGCTCACAAGCTTTGGTTTTTCTTCCTAAAGCACCGTGGTGTGGCGGACCGAAATCCGTACGCCCAGGATCTCAGAGGGTGGTGCCGCATGATGCGACACCCGACAGCACCCACCATAAGGCACACATTGTATTACATTTAAAACAAACTGAATATGTACAAAGTAGTACAAACCTTCAGTTTACATTTATCTACACAGTCTATAACAGCAGAAGCTAAATTTTTACAACTCACGCCCACCTAACTATCAAAAGTCGGTTTTTCCAGCCCTATGGACAACCCACACTAGCTCCACTTCTCAGCTCAGCGCGGCGTGTACGGGTCCCACTCAGCCGTGGTCCTCGATGGAGGGTAGAACTCGCCAGTGGACTTGTACCCCGAGTCTGTGGGTAGTACTCACCTGCAAAACACTCATAGCAGCAACCGTGAGCACGATGGCTCAGCAAGTCTTAACCGACTCCCTATACATGAAACTCTACATGCAGGTTGTAACCTATATAGGATAGTTAATTGCAGCAAAGGACACGCTTACAAGTTCATCCTTAGTTCATCTTTTAGCCACAAATTAACAGTTCATGAATCTGAAATTTAGTAAGCAATATTCGGTGGCACACATGTAGCAATACAATTTATACATATCAGCAGAATTGAATCACGATAGTCCATAATTTATCTACGTCATGATGCAGTGAACAAGCGGTACTCATAACCGCGAGGGACAGTGAATCGACTCGATATACACCTGCAGGGATACCCGAAGAATACGTCATGTACGCCCACCCGTGGAGCTGCACAGCACGCTCACTCGATGTCGTACGGGACAATATTTCACCAAACAGCCCAAACATCGAACCGGTCGCACCCAAATGGACAGGAGGTTCCCTACACGGAGCATCTCTCTATGCCTGTTAGCGGATTTCCACCTTGCTGCCCTCAACCTCCACCTATAAATTGGTGCGTTATGCCTCGACACCCGGAGGTATAGGTTACATCGGTTTATCGGACCCCATATATCCGATATGCCTTTGGTACATTCAAACTTGCTCAGCGGGGCCGCACACAAATCGGTTATCAATCGACACGGACAGGGATATGCACATAAGACTTCCTCTTGCTGCATCCTAGCCACTGCCTAGCCTCAGTTTATTCTTACTAAAGTTTTCTCACAACTCGAACCAATTCTCATGTGACAAACCCTAATACTCGTGAGTAGATTCTAACTACTCGACTTGTACCAAGTCTATAAACCTTAAGCACGGCATGAACTACTCGAGGACTTAGACACTACCCTCACTCTTGGGAATAATCTGGTTATGCATTTTGGGGTTTCATCCATCCTACACCTAATGCACAAACATATCTCAAGCTATGTGTATATAAAGCAAAACTTTATAAAACTTGTTACTTGCAAACCAGGGCTTGACTTGTTGCTTCTGGTCAGTGGTTACGGTCTCGTCCAGAAGTAGAAAGTCCAGCACTTCCGGGGTCTCATCTCCTTCCGCGACTATATGGAATCACATTAACGATATGTCAATTTAAATGCAATGTGTTAAACTGAGTATGTAAAGACTATAACTCTAGATAGACCTCCCATTTCGCTCTGAAATTTTTATGGTGGCTTGATAACGACCTAACCAGAGACCTGACCAACTTTCATTTGAACCTAAGCTCATTTGATCTCTGCACAAATAAAAGTCTAATTGGTCATTACTAGAGATTCTAAGGATTTCCAGGGATTTTCATGGATCAAACCATTACTTTCTGGAAACTAGAGTTTGATATAGTTCTAATGGAGTTGGTCTCATGTAATTTGAAGAATCCTATAGGAAGTTAATCCCTGATCAAGATTTGAGAAAATCTGAAAAATGTTTCTGTATATTTTTCCATTTTATCCGGGCAGTTCACTTAATCACACCAATAGGGGGAATAAATGAACTTGGATGGATCTGAAATTTTTCCTGTGACTCAATGATTATCAAATGAACATCCTAGCTAAATTTCAGAATTTTCCATAGAAGAATTCTCCAGATAAAGTTCCCAACAGTTTAAATTTAGGGAATTAATTCTGAAAAAAGAAAAAGTTTCATGAGTTGAAACTTGTTTTTGCTGGATAGTACTCGAAGAGATGAATCCAACAAAATTTGGTTTACTCAATTTGGAGCTTCCTAGTCAGAGATATGGATTTATTACGTTTGGGTAAAATTCTGCAAATGGCTCTGTTTATTTTTCCTATTTTCAGGGACATAAAGGATTGACACCACATTTAGCCAAGCAAATGAGGTCCAATGCCTCTGAAATTTTTACAGGAGTTCAAGGAGTTTTTGAAGAATGACCTGCCCAAATTTGGGAATCTTCCAATAAATAGAACGTCTGTAATAATTCCTACAATATTTTCCTTAAATGAATTAATGAGCCAAATCTAGGGATTTTCATTGCAATTGGGTGCACCCCTAGAATCCAATGGAATCCAATGGAATTTATTTCACAATTTTTGGAGGTTCCTATCAAAAGTTATGAGCAATAGAAGTTGAACTAAACTTAAAAATGGAAGGAAGTATTTAAATTCTTGCCCGCGGGCCCCACTGCACAGTTCCTTCTTCCTCCTCGCGCCAACAGCCGAGCGGCGGCGGCGCTCTCTGGTGAGCCCCATGGGAACTTCCTTCCCAGCCTTCCCTTGCCCCGAAACTCGCCGCCTCCCCCTTTTCGACCACGGGCAACACATCCATGGGGTCGACCGAGGGCCCCGGACACTGGGAACCCTTCGGCGACGGGCGGCAGCGGTGGTTTGACTTCGGCAGTGTCGCACTCGTGCTAGGAGGGCTAAAATTCTTCGGTTTTTTTTCCTAGAGTACTGTGGTGGATCCTTCGTCATCGGCACAAGCTCACATCAGCTCAAAAGTGGCTGCAAACGTGAGTTCATCGGTGACCTAGGGCCAAAATTGGTGCCGGCTCAAAATTCTCGGAGAACAGTGCCAAAACTCAATGAAATTCAATGGTTCTTGATCCTAGAGAAGCGTGGGAGTGTCTAGATCATGTTTGTATCTTGGCCTAAGTGATGGTGGAAGGATTATGATGAATTTTGAAGATTGGTGCGGCTCGGCCTTGTGAACACCGAAGCACTCAACGGCAAAATTCCCCACCGATCGTGCAAGAGAGAAAGTGAGGTCGGCATGGTTGTCCTTAGCACCTTAGAGCGGACGTTTTTCGTGTAGATCGTCGGCCACGAAAATACTTGTGTCGCCCGGGCGATGGTGAGAAGAGAGGATCGGCGGCGGTGATTTTTCTTCGGCTTTGTGGGGCTGTGGAGGGTGAGAGCGAGGGAGTGGTTCACGTGGGCTGGGGCGTGTTGATCACGTCGCTTCACTCGGCGTTCTCAGACCCCGAGCAGGAGGTGGAACTTTGGAGAGGCACCGGGGTCGGGAGCTGGCGCACTTGCTGCATCCAGTTGCCCGTGTGAGAACAGAGTAGACTTCGGTATTATGTCTACTGACCAGTGGGACCCACTTCCCCCTTCTTCTTTTCTTTCCAATTCCATTTGAACTGGCAAACAAACTCTAAATTTGATCAAACTTGGAGGATATGCCAAAAGGAATATGAAGAACACAATGGTGCTCCCAAATTTGAATTTTAGTGAAGTCAGAATTTGAAACTGAAATTCAAATTCAAATTCAAATTGTCGCCCGTTTTATTTCCAACAAATAGGAAATACTTTCCAAATGAGCTAAAAATTTGCTGGGCTATTATCGGATGTGTGGAGAATCAAATGGTAGATTTATATCTCCGTGTTTTGACATTTTGCACGTTTACTTTATCATTTGGAGCTCACTTCATTGTATTCAAAAATTAAAATTCCCTCTCATTTTCTCGGTGTGACTTGCGCTACTTTCTAGAACTTTGGGATTTCACATCCCTCCCCCCTTAAAAAGAATATTGTCCCGAGATTACAAAAGAAGAGACAAAGATGTGAGAGGAGTTACCCGTGATAAGATGCCAAGAAGTCCGTGTTTTGACATTTTGCACGTTTACTTTAGCATTTGGAGCTCACTCCATTGTATTCAAAAATTTATATTCCCTCTCATTTTCTTGAGAACTTTGGGATTTCACATCCCTCCCCCCTTAAAAAGAATCTCGTCCCGAGATTACAAAAGAAGAGACAAAGATGTGAGAGGAATTACCCGTGATAAGATGCCAAGAAGTCCGGGTAGTTTGAACGAAGGAAATCCTCGCTCTCCCACGTCGCTTCCTCAGCGGTGTGGTTGCTCCACAATATCTTGTAGAACCACAGCGTTCGATTACGCGTGGTCTGGGCCTTCTCATCAATAATCGCCACCGGATATTCAGCATAAGTAAAATCTGGTTGTAGCTCACCAATATCTTCGGTGGGAACAGTAGCCGTATACTTCAGATATTTTCGGAGTTGTGAAACATGGAAAACGTCATGAACACCAGCGAAAGATGCCGGTAGTTCTAGTCCATACGCCACTGGTCCACACTTTTCAATGATAGCATAGGGTCCAATAAATCGGGGAGCGAGCTTCCCCATCACGCCGAATCGGTGCACGCCTTTCATCCGAGATGCACGGAGGTACACGTGTTCCCCGACGTCGAAGTGCAGCGGCCTACGCCTCTTATCAGTGTAACTTTTCTGTCGGGATTGAGCGGCCTTTAAGTTTGCTTGAATCATCCGAACACGCTCTTCGGCGTCGTTCACCAAGTCAATCCCGAATGTGACCCTTTCACCGGACTCGCACCAATTCAATGGGGTGTGGCATTTGCGACCGTAGAGAGCCTCATATGGTGTCATCTTGATACTCGCTTGATAGCCATTGTTGTATGAGAATTCCGCCAACGGTAGATGATCATCCCAATTTCTATCTTGGTGGATGGCACACGCTCTCAGCAATGTCTTCTAATACTCTATTCACCCTCTCAGTTTGTATCAGAGCTCGCTTGAGGTTTAACGCACTACAAATGTCATCTTTTTCGAAAATCCAGTGAGAAACGAGTTAGTAGCCCGTATAAGGATGTTATTAGCGTGTAGAAAGTGGCATACTAACCTAATTGCTTATGTCGGAAAATCGTGCATCTCGGGACGTTTATGTCTTGGGGGGTACACGTAAGCACCTTCCACCAGTGCGCACAAGCTGAAGGGTGGAGCCCCACGGGTGGTAGGTAACCCGACCCGCTTTGGTATCCTCTACGACTCTTCATGTTGTTTGGGGTATTCGAGCAACGTCTGTCCCTGGCGTGCATGGTGCAATTTGGGAGACCCCGTCACGTGGTCTGAAACGTGAACACGTAACTCAAGGCGTGTTTGGCTTGAGAACATCCGGGCGAGTGATGACGGCCGGGTGTATGAACTGTATGGGTACCGGGCTCGGTGTGCAGCCGAGTCTTACGATTGTTTGAGTTTCTGCAGGTAGTCTAACCACGAAATGGTAGACGTGTAGTATTCGTGTGCGAGTGACGTTTAGTGCCACTGAACTAACGAAGCCGGCTAAGTCCGGTATAGGTTTTTCTTTGTGAGGGCGTAGTACCGACATGATCTGGTGATGCATCAACGTCACACTCCACTAAATGAACAACTTCATTGTAAAGCTTGAAAGTTTTAATCCAGAGCACTAAAACTTTGACGTAACTCCTTCCCTTGATCAGAATATTCAAAGTTAACAAGTTTTTCAACTTATAGGTTGCTAAGGACAGAGCACCCTGTTTTCATCTGAATCAAGGCTGAAGTTAATCAGGGGTTAGAGGTCGAGTTCTTTCGAGGTTGGGGTCAAATGATACATTTCTGGAAAGCTTTGGAAGAGCTTTACATCTTTTCTGTTGATGTCCAGAGGTTTTTCACCCCTTAACCAATCGAAAAATGCAGTAGAGTTGAAACTGTCCAGAAAACAGGGCAGAGCAAAGACTCTCTGTAATTCTCTGTAAATTGAGCATAACTTCCTGCATAAAAATCCAAAAATAGAAAATGAGGTAGTTCTGGAAATATTATGAGCTAGGTTACAACTTTGTAACAGAAAGTTTTGTCAGATTGGGAGCAGAATTATCTGGAATTCTTGGATCAAATCAGTACCTAAAGCAGGGAGGTGCTGTCCAATTTTCTCCAGAAATTCTGTTAACTTTGATATCTCAGAACTCTTGAACCAGGACAGATCATAGGCCAAGCAAATACCTTCTGGAAATCTATTAAAATTAGCTTTAACTTTGATGTTGAGCTCCAGAATTGGTTTTAGCTTTAGCATGGCCTAAATCAGGTTAAGATGGAAACTGGTCAGGGCTGTCATGTTGGACAGCAGATCAGTAGTCAAATTTGTTAAATTCGAGCTATAATTCCAAGTTTCATGGGTTCAATGACATGTTTTGTGTTAAAACTCAATGGTTTACTGTTCAAATAGATATTTGACATTTCTCAAATATATTTTTACAGATGACAGCAGATAAACAATTCGAGAACGGCTGGGTGGAATCTCACTGTTCTCACCACAGCGGCTATCCGGAGGCATTGAGGCAGATGCTTCAATATTTCGGATACAACCAAATGCCGCAGTACTTCGCCAAGGAAGAAGGCAAGGAGGGGAACAAGACGTGGATGATCCATGTCGAAGTCCCTGCAGGACATACGCCACCTGGTTGGGTGCCGTTCACCGTCACGGTGAGAGGTAGACAACCGGAAGTGATGTGGCAAGCGGCAGCCTCAACGACATCATTGATGCTGCGATTGTCCAGGAGGACTCTGTAACACCCCAAAACCTGTTAAGAGGGGAATTTAAAAAATTTTGGACTTATTGCATGTGGTGCAGAAATTCAAATTCAAATTGGAATTCAAATTAAACTCAAAACAGAAAAGAAAAAGAAAAAAACAAACCCCCCTGGCCAGTGGGCCGAAACCCACCAGCCGGCCCACCCACCCCCGCGCCAGCCCGCAGCCGCGCGCCCCCTCTCCCTCTCACTGACATGCGGGGCCCGCTTGTCATCCCCGACCTCCCGCTCGCGCCAACCCCGGACTCTTCCGCGCGTGCGCGATCGTAACCAACCCGGAATTCCGCGTCCCTCAGCCCGACTCCCGGTCCCAGAAGACTCAAACTCGATCTAAACAAACCCGCCGCCCTCCCTCGTCTATAAAAATGCCGGCATCGCCCCGTTTTTCGCCCACAATCAGCCGTTTTTCCTCCCGGTGAGAACCAGAGTTTCTCCGGTCAATTTCTCTCGATCTTCGCTCGGGATTTCTGATCTAACGCGCTGATCTTGATCCACCGCCTCCGGGGAAACACGCAGGAGCAGAAAACTCGGTAGATTTCACCCTAGACACAGCTCCGATGAGCATCGTCGCTGTTCCATCTCGGACCTCGTCGTCGACCGCCTTCCGGGACCTCCAAGCTCAAGAAAAACCCCGAGGTGAGATCCCCGACCTCCCCTCTACCGATCTATGCCATGAAATCCCAGTTTTAGGAAGAATTGACGAAGATCCGAAGTTTTCCGGCGAGATCGCCGCCTCCCGCCGCCGCGCGCCGCCGGGCAGCGCCGCCCGCGCTCGATCAGAGCGACGTGGCCGCTTGAGGGCCGTCTATTTTAAATCGCACGGTAGAATTTAAATCCCCGCGTACCGGTTTGACGTTATAATCTCAGTCGTCTGTTTTAAATCGGACGGTCCACATCAGCCCCGCGTTATAAAGACCGGGATTCTTACGCGCTACCCCCTGGGGATCTCGGAAAATACGAGCTAGCCCCGGAAACTTCTGATCTAGCCCCTCGAACTTCAGAAATTCATGTAAATTCAATTAAAAATCAGTTTTAGCTCCTGGACTTAATAAAAATTAGCAAAACCCCTCTGTTATGCATAGTTAGGCCCCTGGAAATTCTTAAAATAATATAATAGACCCTGTAGTGGGGTGAGTTTACCTTTTTAACCCTATGTGATATTAAATTTAGGAATTTGAATATGTGATTAGTATTTAAAATTTAAAAGATGGGGCAAACACATTGTAAATTCAAATTTAAACATTCCTAGCACTTAGAAAACTTTGGAGTGAGATAAAAATAGATTTTTAGCTGAAATGAATCTGTCTAATTGATTGTTCACCTTTATTAGTTATAGGGACACATTTTTAGGCTAGGAAATAATTCTGAAAATTTATAAAAATAAATTTAAATTAGTTCACATCAGAGGAGAAGTTCAAAAATATATTATTTAATATTTTAGACCAAAACCTGTTCTGTTTAGATGAGGTGTCTTACTATTTTCATAATAAAGTTCACCTTTAGGCATAGGAAATAAACCTGAAAATATAGCAAGCTAGGTATGAATAACTAGAAAATGATAAATGAAGTTTCCAAAATCCAAAGAATTCAGTTTAGGGTTGGTAGAAGGTCTGAAAACCCATTTGGACTAGGAAATTACCTTGCATGCACTCTTGGTAGCTAAAGAGGGTATTAAAGAATTTGTTTAAATTGGGAATTTATGTATAGTGTGCAAATAGAATCTGAATACAAAAGTTAGAAATAATATACATATGTTTAAAAGTGCATATAGGTCAAAAATCACCACACATAGAGTAACCACAACCTTTAGAAGTGTGAATGACTTCCATAAGAGTGAATGTTTGGTTTGTATGAAGTGAAGGTGTGAACTATGTCTTATGGATTGTTGTTTTCTTTTGCTATGTGTGATGGTATGAGTACAACCTGCCCCAGAGCAAGTTCTTCCCTTCCAAGAACAAGACTTTCCATTCCCAGAGCAGCAGGAAGAAGGCAAGTGTCCTTGACCACTTTGATCCTATACTAGGATGTGTAGAGAGAATTATTTGCATTGTCAATTGAACTATGAAACCCATGCTAGGAAGTTTCCCTAGAATTGCATTATCTTGTTTCCTTGTAGCTTGGGTTGGGATTTGTTTTATTATGTCATTCACTCATATTACTTGTGCTTAGCCATGCTTAGAGTGGGATAACTGGGATATGAGATCATCAGTTTATTTACCATACTCTTGAATGAGATATTATGAGTTATGTAGAGGTAGGGATCGAGGCAAGTTGGATGATTTGGTTGGTGCTGGGTGCATGAGACTCGGGTTTGTGTTTATTACTTGCCTAGATCCTAAGGACCGGTTCATGGAGCATGTAACCCGGCTTTACCGTGCCAACC
The DNA here is from genome assembly GCA_030760725.1 of Neostapfia colusana. Classification (NCBI taxonomy): domain Eukaryota; kingdom Viridiplantae; phylum Streptophyta; class Magnoliopsida; order Poales; family Poaceae; genus Neostapfia; species Neostapfia colusana. The sequence continues at coordinate 52,421,323 of JASWHV010000011.1, forward strand.
ACATGCTGAGATGGGGCAGCTTGGCCAATTAATTAGGTGTATCCCTGGCGTAGTATGGGTGTGTTGGATGGTGCGGGGAATAGGTGTCAGCTGGACTACCATATGAACCGCAAGGCTCAAGAGGGGACCACTGCAGCGGGGTTGGAGCCTCATGTATGCTGTTAGGGGTGAAACCTCAGTGGGCCCATGCTCGTCGGGAATCCCTTTGTAAAGGCTTCGTAGTGATCTCCTGGCTGCACACCTGGGAAGTGTGAATGTGGTTCGTGGCCACTGGCATAATGGAGGTTCTTTTAGTCCATCCGGCAACGGGGGATGAAATCACTACATGTGGGTACAGTGGTGCAAACTCTACAGAGTCAAAACTGTCATGACAGCCATGCTCACGGTCAAGAGCGGCTTGGACTTATTCATGATTAGAGGATGATGGCTTTGGAAGTTGAGGATGTTAAGCGGGGAGCTTAACATTGGAAATAATGTTATGGTTATTTGATTATGATGATGGGATGGGAGATTTGGGACCATTTCACCTGTGTAGTAATGTAGGTGCTTAATAAGCTAAGGTGGTAGGCAATAATTGCGTAGTGCTTCAATCATGAGTTCAACCTCTCCTTGTTCTAGCCATGCATGACATAACTTTCCCACACTTGCTGAGTAGCATCGGTACTCAAACTTGCATATTTGTTGGTTTATATTGCTGCTCAGGTCAAGAGAATGATGTGATGTTTAATGATCAAGACTTCGGACCCGAAGAAGGATTCTAGGTTCATGGAGTCCCTCGGGCAACGCTTGTGATGGAGCCCACAAGAATAATATTCCGCTGCTATTTTCTTTACATGTTATGAACTTATTATTATCCATCGAGACATATGCTATGTAAGACTTATTTATATTCGACACCTGGCTTGTAATAAATGATGCTTCACTATTTGTCATCACATGTGTGAGAAAATGATCCTGGCATACATGTGATATTCACTCGGTTGTTCTTCGGAGAAACCAGGTGTGACAGAAGTGGTATCAGAGCCAAGTTTCCCGTAGGAACGTGGACCTAAGTAGAAATAGACATATTTAAGGACCCTATTTTCTTAAAAAACTATTTTACAAGGTGTGGGTTGAAAAGTGTAATTTAAATGGGGTCACTTTCTTCATCTTACCCCAACTTTTATTCAAAATAGGATTTTTGTTTAAAATCTTATCTAACTAAATTTTAAATGCTTTATGTTTTAGATGGTTCGCATGATCCACACCGCCTGCAAGTCCACCGGAGGGAGAGTTCCCATAGTTGCCCTTGCCCTGAGAGAGGAGAACCGTCCGGTGACGTATCTCTCCTACGGATTGGCAGTAGGAGGCTTGTTGCGCCGTCATCGACGCATGCTCCAAGCTGCCGGCAATACGGGCAAGCTAATCATACACTACAGCTCCACCCGAACCATCCTTGAGAAGCGGGAAGAGTGGAGTTCAGAAATGAGGATTATCCATGAAAATCAGCTGCTCAAAATCCACCGCTCTCCAGCTTGTCGAGTGACACAGGTCGATGCGGAGAAGGATGTCACCTGGGAGGCAATCACCTGTCAGAGTCACATCTATCGTCGCCACCTGGACAGGACTGAGTACATGTATGTCCTCCAGCGCGAGAGTGGTACAACGGAGTACAAGTACCCGCCAGTGCAGCAGGGGACTTCCCATGAGCACATGGACTTGTGCTTGGAGGATGCTGCTATGCTCAGCACTCGACTGCAGGAGTGTCAACAAGAGCTTCAGGATGTGCGTGACACCCTGAAGGAAACCGAGGCGTTGCTTCGAGCCTGCTTGAGGGCGAGAGAAAGAGGAGATGGGAATGAATTGTGTGTCACCGTGAATGACACATGGACTCCTGACTCCCCAGATCGCCGGGCAATCAGACGTCGTCGCACTTCTCCACCAGCAGCTTCCCCACCCAAAGCGGAGTCAGAAGGCAGCCGCAATAATGAGGAAGATCCTGAGGAGCCAGCTCAGTGATACGAGTCGTGTAGAGTCCTTCCCCATAGTTCAGCAGGTTGTCGAGTAGGCGACTCAATACCTTAGTTAACAATGTGTTAATGTGTGGTGTGTGACGTGAGTTGTGGAAGCCATGAGCAATTGTCCACAACCTCGTGTTCAGGTTGCTTTGCTTTGATGTGTGAACCCCTATGAAATAAATAGTGCATTTATTTTTGCGTGAGACATGAACCCTCAGAAAAATATAAATTCAACAAGGCCTCAACATTACAAGTGTAAACAAGTAAAATTGGTAAGATAATGCGTAATGCTTTAAATTGACATTTGGTTAATCATGATAGATGGCCGGAAGAGGAAAGGGTCGTGGTGCCAACCCCGCCAACAACAACGATGAGGTCGGCAACCCTGATCTTTCTAGAGGCCAAGACAGGGGGTCGCCGTGAAGGAGTTGATCCCATCCACCAAATGCTTGAGAATCAAAATCACCTCATCCAGAACCTGACTCAAGTGGTGGCCAACTTGCATCAAGCTCCACCTCCACAAGCTGCACCACGCCAACCAAGGTTGAGTGAGTTTCTAGGAACTCAACCTCCAAAGTTTGCAAGTGCTGCTGAACCCCTGGAGGCAGATGATTGGCTAAAGACCATTGAGAGCAAGATGAGGATTATACAATGCCAAGGGTATGAGAGGGTGCTGTTTGCCTCTCACCAATTGCATGGACCTGCTGCTGATTGGTGGACCGCTTACGTGGCCGCCCATCATGACTCTGAGAATATCACTTGGGAAGAGTTCAAGCGTAGCTTCCGCAACCATTACATACCCAGGGGTGAACTCAAAAACAAGAGGAAGGAGTTCTTGGCATTGCAGCAAGGAAACATGACTGTGAGGGAATACCTCACTAAATTCACTCAACTCTCCCGTTATGCCCCACGGGACATAGAGACTGATGAGCAGAAACAGGATTGTTTCGTGGAAGGACTTACCGCAGAAATGCAGTGTGCAATGTCCTCCAACGAGTATGAAAGCTTCCAAAAGATGGTGGACAGAGCATTTGTTGTAGAAAGGAAGCTGAAGGCCTTGGAAAATGAAAACAAGAAGAAGGCCGGGTGGTCACACCAAGCCTCGGGTAGCAACACCCGCCCACGTCTGATGCAGCAACCCGCAGGACAGACGAGCCGTGCTGCGGTACCCTACTCAGCACCGAGAGGGTATAACCCGAACTTCAGGCCTCCGGCAGCACCAGCACCACCACAGCGTCAGTTTGGACAGCAGCCTCGCCCTACATATCAACCTCGACCAGCAGTGCAAGGACCCCCAAACCAACCTCAAGACAACAAAGGCCAGGCACCTAAGGTTGGGGTGCAATGCTTTAACTGTGGTGAAGTGGGGCACTACGCCCATAAGTGCCCAAAGAAGAAGCCCGTGCAGCCGCAACAGCAGAATGTGATGCGAGGACGGGTGAACCACGTGACCATGGAGGAAGCGCAAGAGGCACCCGACGTGGTAGTCGGTAAGTTTCCTGCCAATTTACACATTGCAACCCTGCTGTTCGATTCTGATGCTACCCACTCATTCATTGCCCAAGGGTTTGTTAACAAGCATGATTTAGCAACAACACAAATGAACCATATGCTAGCCGTAAACTCTCCAGGGGGAGAAATAAGGACAAGACAAGTGTGTCCCAAGGTGAATCTAGACATTAATGGGGTAGTATTTACTGCCAACCTCATAGTGATAGATTCACAAGGGATAGATATTATTTTGGGCATGGATTGGTTGACCAAACATAAAGGAATCATCCATTGTTCGACCAGAACGGTGGAACTAACTCACCCTAACGGCACAAGAGTAAAGTTCATAACAATACAAGAGCCTAGGAGGGACATTAAATTAAATCAAGTTGAGGTGAAAGTGGAGGAGATCAGGATTATCAGGGAATATCCAGACGTTTTTCCGGAGGAGTTGCCAGGTATGCCTCCCGATCGTGAAGTGGAATTCGCGATTGAGCTAGTGCCTGGAACAGCTTCGATATACAAGAGACCTTATCGGATGGACTCCAAGCAGATGGGAGAACTCAAGGATCATTTAAGAGAATTGACGGAGAAGGGGTATATTCATCCTAGTTCCTCACCATGGGGAGCTCCAGTGATATTTGTGCCCAAGAAGGACGGAACCCAAAGGTTATGCGTAGACTACCGTGCCTTGAATGAAGTAACCATCAAGAACAAGTACCCATTACCCCGTATTGAAGACTTGTTTGATCAGTTGAGGGGAGCTTGTGTGTTCTCGAAAATTGATCTCAGGTCGGGATACCACCAACTTAAGATAAGGCAAACTGATATTCCAAAGACAGCTTTTGTCTCGCTACGGACTGTATGAATACACCGTCATGCCTTTCGGGCTAACTAATGCCCCGACATACTTCATGTATCTCATAAACAAGGTATTCATGGAATATCTGGACAAATTTGTGGTGGTTTTCATAGATGACATTCTCGTCTTCTCCAAAGATGAAGAGGAACATGAGAAACATCTAAGGTTGGTGTTGCAGAAGCCGAGAGAACACCAACTGTATGCCAAGTTGAGCAAGTATGAGTTTTGGCTGAAGAGAGTTCCCTTCTTAGGACATATAATCTCGGAGGGAGGAATCTCCGTAGATCCCGCCAAGATCGAGGATATACAGAAGTTGAAGACCCCTGAGAATGTCGTGGACGTTCGAAGCTTCTTGGGATTGGCTGGATACTATCGACGGTTTATTGAGGGATTCTCCAAGATCTTGAGACCCCTCACCAAACTGTTGGAGAAGGGAATCACATTCACATGGACGCCGCAGTGCGAGACGAGTTTTCAGGAGCTAAAGAAAATATTGACAACAGCCCCAGTGCTAGTTATGCCTGATATGCAGAAGAACTTTTCGGTGTACTGCGATGCCTCTGGAAATGGGTTGGGATGTGTTCTCATGCAAGAAGGGCATGTCGTGGCTTATGCATCCCGGCAGCTCCGGAAACACGAGAAGAACTATCCTACACATGACCTAGAACTAGCCGCAGTGGTACACGCGTTGAAAATTTGGTGGCAGTACTTGATGGGCAAGAGGACAGAGATATATACGGATCATAAGAGTTTAAAGTACATTTTCACAGCCCCATATCTCAACCTCAGACAAAGGAGATGGTTAGAGCTAATCAATGACTTTGATGTGGGCATCAACTATCATTCTGGGAAAGCAAACGTCGTGGCAGATGCTTTAAGTCGAAAAGTGCAGGTCAATGGGTTGAGCTTGAAGGACATGCCTGCAGAATTGAAGGACGATGTTATAAGACTCAGTCTATGCCTGGTGAATAGTGGTGAAGCCATCGCCATGGAAGTGGACTCCACACTAGAGCAATACATACGCGATGGTCAAAAGAATGACGAGAAGATACAAGAAATCAGACAACTCATCAAGGAAAATAAAGCCCCTGGTTTTAGAGAGGATGAACAAGGTACGGTGTGGCACGGGAGAAGAATCTGTGTGCCTGAAGTAAAGGAGATCCGTGAATTGATTTTGAAGGAGGCTCACGATTCCGACTACTCCATTCATCCTGGGAGTACGAAGATGTACCAGGACCTCAAGAGCAAGTATTGGTGGTATGGCATGAAGCGAGATATCGCGGAACATGTTGCCCTATGTGACACCTGTCAGTTGGTGAAAGCGGAACATCAACGACCCGCGGGATTATTGCAACCACTCAAAGTGCCTGAATGGAAATGGGAAGAAATCCGTATGGATTTCATAGTGGGATTGCCTAGGACCCAATCAGGATATGATTCGATATGGGTCATCGTCGACAGGCTAACCAAGGTAGCTCATTTCATCCCCGTGAAAGAAAGCTACAGCGGATCCAAATTGGCAGAGTTGTACATGTCAAGGATCGTGTGTTACCATGGAGTACCAAAGAAGATAGTGTCTGATCGAGGGACACAGTTCACCTCAAGGTTCTGGCAGAAGCTACATGAAACCATGGGAACCCATATGAACTTTAGCTCTGCCTATCATCCCCAAACTGACGGGCAGGCGGAAAGAACCAATCAGATCCTTGAGGATATGCTGAGAGCGTGTGCACTCAAAAACAATCGGAGTTCGGATAAGAACTTACCGTATGCGGAGTTCTCCTATAACAACAGTTATTAGGCTAGTATGAAGATGTCACCATTTGAGGCTTTGTATGGGAGGAAGTGCAGAACTCCACTATTTTGGAACCAAACAGGGGAAAGTAAAGTGTTTGGACCCGAAGTATTACAAGAAGCTGAGGCGAAAGTGAGAGAAATCCGCAACAACTTGAGGATAGCACAGACACGACAAAAGAGCTATGCCGATGTTCGGAGAAGAGAGCTCGTTTTCAACGTGGGGGACTATGTCTACCTCAAGGTGTCCCATATCCGAGGACTTCGTCGGTTCAAGGTGAAAGGGAAGTTATCACCTCGATACATCGGACCCTTTCATGTTCTGGAGAGGAAAGGCGAAGTGGCGTATCAACTAGAATTACCGGCTCTCCTATCGGATGTGCATGACGTATTCCATGTGTCACAGCTCAAGAAATGTCTGAGAACACCTGAAGAGATGTTACCCATGAATGAGGTTGACGTAGCTGAGGATCTGTCTTATGCCGAGCAACCATCCCAGATTTTGGAGACAATGGAACGCCTCACAAGAAATAAAAGAATCCGGATGTGCAAGGTGCAGTGGAAGCATCACTCGGAAGAGGAAGCCACATGGGAGCGAGAAGACGAGCTTAAGGCACAGTTTCCGGAATTGTTTTCTTAGAACCAACAATCTCGAGGACGAGATTTCTTTTAAGGGGGGTAGAGCTGTAAGACCCCAAAACCTGTTAAGAGGGGAATTTAAAAAATTTTGGACGTATTGCATGTGGTGCAGAAATTCAAATTCAAATTAAACTCAAAACAGAAAAGAAAAAGAAAAAGAAAAAACAAACCCCCCCGGCCAGTGGGCCGAAACCCACCAGCCGGTCCACCCACCCCCACGCCAGCCCGCAGCCGCGCGCCCCCTCTCCCTCTCACTGACATGCGGGGCCCGCCTGTCATCCCCGACCTCCCGCTCGCGCCAACCCCGGACTCTTTCGCGCGCGCGCGATCGTAACCAACCCGGAATTCCACGTCCCTCAGCCCGACTCCCGGTCCCAGAAGACTCAAACTCGATCTAAACAAACCCGCCACCCTCCCTTGTCAATAAAAACGCCGGCATCACCCCGTTTTTCCCCCCACGATCAGCCGTTTTTCCTCCCGGTGAGAACCAGAGTTTCTCCGGTCAATTTCTCTCGATCTTCGCTTGGGATTTCTGATCTAACGCACTGATCTTGATCCACCGCCTCCGGGGAAACACGCAGGAGCAGAAAACTCGGTAGATTTCACCCTAGACACAGCTCCGACGAGCATCGCCGCTGTTCCATCTCGGACCTCGTCGCCGACCGCCTTCCGAGACCTCCGAGCTCAAGAAAAACCCCGAGGTGAGATCCCCGACCTCCCCTCTACCGATCTATGCCATGAATCCCAGTTTTAGGAAGAATTGACGAAGATCCGAAGTTTTCCGGCGAGATCGCCGCCTCCCGCCGCCGCGCGCCGTTGGGCAGCGCCGCTAGCGCTCGATCAGAGCAATGTAGCCGCTTGAGGGCCGTCTATTGTAAATCGCACGGTAGAATTTAAATCCCCACGTACCGGTTCGACGTTATAATCTCAGTGGTCTGTTTTAAATCGAACGGTCCACATCAGCCCCGTGTTATAAAGACCGGGATTCTTACGCGCTACCCCCTGGGGATCTCAGAAAATATGAGCTAGCCCCGGAAACTTCTGATCTAGCCCCTGGAACTTCAGAAATTCATGTAAATTCAATTAAAAATCAGTTTTAGCCCCTGGACTTAATAAAAATTAGCAAAACCCCTCTGTTATGCATAGTTAGGCCCCTGGAAATTCTTAAAATAATATAATAGACCCTGTAGTGGGGTGAGTTTATCTTTTTAACCCTATGTGATATTAAATTTTGGAATTTGAATATGTGAGTAGTATTTAAAATTTAAAAGATGGGGCAAACACATTGTAAATTCAAATTTGAACTTTACTAGCACTTGCAAAACTTTGGAGTGAGATAAAAATAGATTTTTAGCTGAAATGAATCTATCTAATTGATTGTTCACCTTTATTAGTTATAGGGACACATTTTTAGGCTAGGAAATAATTCTGAAAATTTATAAAATAAATTTAAATTAGTTCACATCAGAGGAGAAGTTCAAAAATATATTATTTAATATTTTAGACCAAAACCTATTCTATTTAGATGAGGTGTCTTACTATTTTCATAATAAAGTTCACCTTTAGGCATAGGAAATAAATCTGAAAATATAGCAAGCTAGGTATGAATAACTAGAAAATGATAAATGAAGTTTCCAAAATCCAAAGAATTCAGTTTAGGGTTGGTAGAAGGTCTGAAAACCCATTTGGAGTAGGAAATTACCTTGCATGCACTCTTGGTAGCTAAAGAGGGTATTAAAGAATTTGTTTAAATTGGGAATTTATGTATAGTGTGCAAATAGAAATCTGAATACAAAAGTTAGAAATAATATACATATGTTTAAAAGTGCATATAGGTCAAAAATCACCACACATAGAGTAACCCCACGTGTCAGCGGCTGAAGAATTTAAATCGGGATCGGGTGTGGCCGGGATCAGCTGTGCTGGCGCGCAAATACCCTGTGAGCTCCGGTGTGCCGGACACCTCCGCGCTCGACACGTGTCCCCGCGGGCCCCCGAGAGTTTAAACTTTTTCCCCGATTTTCAGAATTCTTCCAAATTTCAAATCCTCATAACTTTGGCTAGAAAGCTCCAAATTGGGTGAACCAAATTTTGCTGGATTCAGATCTCTGAGTACTTTCCAGCAAATTAAGTTTCACTTCATGAAACTCCTTGTTTCTCTAGAATTAATTCCTCAAAATTTAAAATGTTTGGAATTTTAACTGGAGAATCCTTTAGAAGAAAATCCTGAAATTTCGCTGGGATGTTCACCAAAATATCCCTGAACTACCATAAAAATTTCAGACCCATTGGAGCTCATTTAATCCACCTAATGGTGTGATTAGTGAAACTGTTCCAGAGAAAATAGAAAATATTCAGAAACATTTTCAGAATACCAACTCAACTAGAACCCTCTGAAAATCTAGTTTTCAGAAAGTCATAGTTTGTTTCATGAAAATCCTTAGAGCACCCTAAGAGTTCCAATTAAGGTCAAGGACATAATTAATTGTGGAGGGCTCAAATGAGCTTTGCTGCAACTAAAACTTGACCAAGTCTCTGTTTAGGTTGTAACCAAGCCACAGTAAAAGTTTCACGGTCATTGAGTCTGTCTAGTGGGACTTATAAGCTTCACAAGTTCAAACTTAATACAAATGCATTCAAATTAATACATGTACCTCTCTTATCATGTAGTCGCTAAGGTCGAGGAGGAACCCGAAGTCCTAGACTTCGTTACTTCGGAGGAACAGCTAGCCTACAACCAAGAGCAGCAAGGCAAGCTCCGGTTTGCATTAACCTTTTTACAAGTTTTTATTGTTTTGAGCACATACTTGATTACTTTATTCCTTGCATTAGAGTCTTGTTTGGAAACTCAACTGCATAGCCAAGAAACCATGGGTTGGATTTAGGATGGCAAACCCCGTTAGCTACTGCAATGCTAAGATAGAGTAGGATTCGGTACAAGTCGAGTAGTTGGAACAACTCGCGAGCATAGGCTAGAGGCACTCGACATGGGTAGTGATAGCACATGAAACACATGGCAAGAAAATGAGACCAAGCGGAGAGTAAGGGCAGCAGGACTTTGGGGCCTGTGTGCTGTAGCTCCGCTTGTGTCGATTGAGGACCGAGCCGTGTGCGGGCCTGTTGAACAAGCTAGAACAGTACCGAAGACCTACCGGCTATATGGGAACCGGGAAACTGATGTAACTCGGGTAGCTGGGTATTGAGGCGTTTCCCGTCGTTCAGAGGGTAGGTTGAGAGATCGAGGTGTAAATCGGCTGGCGGCACTGAGATGCGCGTGCAGAGACCTCTTGCTCGGGACGATGGGACCGGTTCAATATTTGGCTGACGGTTGAAAGGTGGTTGCGTACGGCGTCCGTGATGGTTGTTGTAGGAAACATCGAGTACGGGCATACGTGACGGGTTGTTCGGGTAACCCTGCAGGTGTAAATCGATTATAATCACCGTCCCTCGTGGTCAGTGAGTACCACTTGTTCACTGTACCGTGACGTAGAAAGAACAGGCTAGTCACATGATAAAATGTTGCTGATTGAATGATGGATATTGATTGTTAATGATATGCTGTAGTTTAGAGCTAACTAAAGTTCTTTTCAACTTTGGGCAAAGTACATGAGAGAAATGCGTTTCTTGTTTGATTGCGGCTCTCTCATGTGCCTTAGCGTAAGGTTCTCCACAACCTGCTGCTAAAACTTGAAAGTAAGGTTCTACTAATTAGGCGAGTCCTTGCAAATGATTTTTACCTCATGTAACCCAACACCCCTCATGTAGAAGTTCCATGTTTAGGTGAGACGGGTCAGACTTGCTGAGCCTTCGTGCTCACTGCTTGTGTTTGAAGCTTTTGCAGGGTTCTATGAGGAAGGGACTCCCGAAGAGGAGACGGAACTCCAGGAGGGGAACCCCGTCGAGTGGGAGTCGTGCACGCCGCAGAGTTAGTGTGTGTGTGTGTGTGCTAGCAAGGACACGTTCAAGGGCTGAACGTGAACTTGATGCGTAGTCTACGCCCGTGAGTGTAGACTGGACATATTTTGCTGTAAACATGTTCATAAACTTGTTTATGTAATAAAATTTCGCTTCCGCTTTGTACCTTTGATGTGTGTTATCCGGTGCTGTGCAACGCAGTACCCCTCAGCGTGATCCTGGCTCGACAAGACCGTGGGGTCGTGTCAGAAACCGCTGTTCTTCAAGTTTTAGTAGAAATCCCGATTTCCGGCCTAGGTCGCATGGTGACAGCCCAACACAGCCCTTCCCGAGCTCCGTGGAGCTCATGTCGACCTTTCCTATGGTCCACTGATGCTCGACGACCCTTAGCTCGATCGGGTGAGGTGCTAGGGAGGACGGGCAACACGGCCGAAGTTCTCCCGAGGCTGCTGCTCGTCGCCGACCATGTGCCAGCCATTTTCATGACGAGCTGAGCCCGGAATCGTGTTCCCCGAGTGAAAATAGGCAGGGGCGGCCGGAATCATAAAGCTTGGAGCTCCACAGAGGCTGCCGGCGAGCTCTCCGGCGAGGTACCCCGGCGGCAGAGCGCGGGCGGCAGGAGGTAGACGAAGGGGGTGGACCCCAGCCGTCAGTGGCAGATAAATTCAAATCGGGATCGGGCTGCGGCTCGGATCCGGTGTGCTGGCACGCAGAAACTCCGTAGACCCCAGTGTGCCGACGCCTCAGTACACAACACGTGTCCCTGTGGCCCACCGGCAGATTTAAACTTTTCCCCGATTTTCAGATTTCATTCAAACTTCAAATCCTCATAACATGGGCTAGGAAACTCCAAATCGAGTGAACCAAATTTTGTTGGATTCAGCTCTTTGAACACTTTCCAGCAAATCAAGTTTCACTGCATGAAAATCCTTAATTCTCCATAATTAATTCCTCAAAATTTAAACTGTTGTGGAATTTTAACTGGAGAATCCCTTGGAGGAAAATTCTGAAATTTTGCTGGGATGTTCACCAAAATATACCTGAACTACCATAAAAATTTAAGGTCCATTTGAGCTCATTTGATCCACCTAATGGTGTGATTAGTGAAACTGTTCCAGAGAAAATAGAAAATGTTCAGAAACATTTTCAGAATTTTCCCTTAAATTGTTTAGCTCATATCTTTAGTCAGGAAACTTCAAATTAAGTGAGACAAACTCCATTAGAACCCTCCGAAAATCTAGTTTTCATAAAGTCATGGCTTGTTCCATGAAAATCCCTAGAGCACCCTAAGAGTTCCAATTAAGGTCAAGGACATAATTAATTGTGGAGGGCTCAAATGAGCTTTGCTGCAATTAAAACTTGACCAAGTCTCTGTTTAGTTTGTAACCAAGCCACAGTAAAAGTTTCACAGTCTTTGGGTCTGTCTAGTGAGACTTAGAAGGTTCACAAGTTTAAAACTCAATTCAAATGCATTTAATTAATACATGTACTTCTTATATCATGTCGTCGCTAAGGTCGAGGAGGAACCCGAAGTCCTAGACTTCGTTATTCCGGAGGAGCAGCTAGCCTACAACCAAGAGCAGCAAGGCAAGCTCCAGTTTGCATTAACCTATTTACAAATTTTTATTGTTTTGAGCACTTTCTTTGAGTATCACTTATTTCCTTGCATTAGAGTCTTGTTTGGAAACCCAATTGCATAGCCAAGAAAACCATGGGTTGGGTTTAGGATTGCAAACCCCGTTAGCTACTGCAAAGCTAAGTTAGGGTAGGATTCGGTACAAGTCGAGTAGTTGGAACTACTCGCGAGCATAGGCTAGAGGCACTCGACTCGGGTAGAGATAGCCCATGATACACATGGCAAGAAAGATGAGACCGAGCGGAGAGTAAGGGCAGCAGGACTTTGGGGCCTGTGTGCTGTAGCTCCGCTTGTGTCGATTGAGGACCGAGCCGTGTGCGGGCCTGTTGAACAAGCTAGAACAGTACCAAAGACCTACCGGCTATATGGGAACCGGGAAACCGATGTAACTCAGGTAACATCGAGTACGGGCGTACCTGACAGGTTATTCGGGTAACCCTGCAGGTGTAAATCAATTATAATCGCTGTCCCTCGTGGTCATTGAGTACCACTTGTTCACTGTACCATGTCGTAGAAAGAACAGGCTAGTTACATGTTAAAATGTTGCTGATTGAAAGATGGACTTGATTGTTAATGATTTGCTGTAGTTTAGAGCTAATTAAAGTTCCTTTCAACTTTGGGCAAAGTACATGAGAGAAATGCTTTTCTTGTTTGATTGCGGCTCTCTCATGTGCCTTAGCGTAAGGTTCTCTACCACCTGCTGCTAAAACTTGAAAGTAAGGTTCCACTAATTAGGCGAGTCCTTTGCAACTTGTTTTTATCTCATGTACCCATCACCCGTCATGTAGAAGTTCCATGTTTAGGAGAGACGGGTCAGTCTTGCTGAGCCTTCGTGCTCACTGCTTGTGTTTGAAGCTTTTGCAGGGTTCTATGAGGAAGGTACTCCCGAGGAGGAGGCGGAACCCCAGGAGGGGAACCCCGTCGAGTGGGAGTCGTGCACGCCGCCGTGTTAGTGTGCGTGTGTGCTAGCAAGGACATGTTCCTGGGCTGAACGTGAACTTGATGCGTAGTCTACGCCCGTGAGTGTAGACTGGACCTATTTTGATGTACAAATGTTCATAAACCACTTTAGGTAATAAAAGTTTTGCTTCTGCTTTGTACCTTTGATGTGTGTTATCCGGTGCTGTGCAACGCAGCACCCCTCAGCGTGATCCTGGCTCGACAAGACCGTGGGGTCGTGTCAGCTTGCCCATCCGTATGAGGGTGATATGCGGAGCTTCTAATCAGCTTAGTACCCAAAGCAGCGTGCACCTGCTCCTGGAAACGAGCCACGAACAGTGCCCCTCGATCTGAGATTATTGTCTTGGGTACTCCATGCAAGCATAAAATTCTTGCAATGTACAACTCCACATACTTGCTGGCATGGTGACGTGTATGCACGGGAATGAAGTGAGCCGACTTGGTTAACCGATCAACGATTACCCAAATGGAATCATGCTTGTTGGAAGTCAGAGGTAATCCCACAATGAAATCCATGCTCAAATCTTCCCACTTCCATGCTGGAATTTTCAGGGGTTGCAACAGACCTGATTTTCTCATGTGATCCGCTTTCACTCATCTACACGTATCACACTCGGATACGTACTTAGCCACTTCCCGCTTCATCCGTGTCCACCAAAATTTTCTTTTCAAATATTGGTACATTTTGTTGCTGCCCGGGTGAATGTTGAATTTAGACAAGTGAGCTTCATCAAGTATCTTCTTTCTTAGCTCCGTATTCCGGGGTACGACTATGCAGTCATTGAACCACAGCGTCCCCTCATCATCCTTCCGGAAACATTTGATATCCCCACTGTCTATCCATCTCCGGAGATGTGCCATGCCCTTGTCAACCTTCTGAGCTGCAATGATATCCTCCCTAATAGTAGGGATGAGGGCAAGGTTGTAGAGTGATCCATAAGGAACCAATTATAAACTCGGCTCTTCCTCTTCCATCGAGGTAATGGTAAGATTATGGACATGTGATTTCAGACTCAGCACGTCGGCAACCACATTCGCCTTGCCGGGGTGGTAATGAGTCTCAATCTCATAGTCTTTTATTAATTCTAACCACCTTCTTTGCGTCATATTCAGCTCCTTCTAGGTGAAGATATATTTTAAGCTATTGTGGTCGGTGTAGAGATGCACCAAATTCCCCAGGAGATAGTGCCTCCACATTTTCAAGGCCAAAACCACAGCGGTGAGCTCAAAGATCATGAGTCGGATAGTGCTGCTCATGGTTTCGAAGTTGGCGTGAGCCATACGCGACCACACGTCCTTCTTGCATCAACACGCAGCGGAGCCCGATACCGGACGCATCACAATACACGTCGAAGGGCCTGGTCGTATCCGGTTGATCTAAAACCGGGGCTGTTGTGAGATGCTTCACCAATGCTTGGAACGCTACTTCACATGTTGCGTTCCACACATATTTTGTTCCCTTCTTCAATAATTCTGTCATCGGCTTAGCAAGCTTGGAGAAACTTGGTATGAATCTCCGGTCATATCCCGCTAAACCAAGGAAGCTTCTGACTTCATGGACAGAAGTGGGGGCTTTCCATTTCAGCACTTGTTCAATTTTGCTTGGGTCAACCGCAATGCCTTCTTCTGAGATGATATGTTCCAAAAATGGAACTTGGCTGATCCAAAACTCACATTTGCTGAACTTGGCATAGAGCTTATGGTCTCGCAATAGTTGAAGGACGATCCGCAAGTGTTTGGCGTGTTCTGCTTTTGACTTGGAGTAAACCAAGATATCATCAATGAACACCACAACGAACTTGTCTAGCTCTAGCATGAACACTGAGTTCATGAGGTACATGAAATGGGTCGGAGCATTGGTGAGACCAAAATACATGACGAGATATTTATAGAGGCCATATCTCGTCGAGAATGCCATCTTCGGGATATCCTTCCCCCGGATTTTTATTTGATGATACCCGGAGCGAAGGTCCATCTTGGAGAACACACTTGCACCCACAAGCTAATCAAACAGGATGTCAATGCGGGGCAGTGGATATTTTTTCTTGATGGTGACGGCGTTTAGTGGCCGGTAATCCACACACAGCCTCAAGGTTTCATCCTTCTTCTTGACAAACAGCGCCGAGCATCCCCAAGGCGAGGAACTCGGCCTAATGAAACCCTTGCTCAACAAATCATTGAGCTGTTCTTTCAACTCAGCCATCTCGTTCGGAGCCATTTTGTACGGTCTCCGCAATATTGGTGTAGTCCTTGGTGCAAGTTCAATCTTGAACTCCACATCCCGTTCAGGTGGCATGCCAGGAAGATCATCCGGGAATACGTCGGGATACTCTCGGACTACGGGGATGTCATCTAACGTGGGAGCTTCAGTATTGTAGGCGGCTGAGACTTCCGGGACTGGATTTTCTAGTATGAGGGAATGCGCACAGTGGAGTGGCGAGTCGAGGTGAACCGGCCGTGATAATGTTTCTAGGACAGCGCCATGGTAACTTAGCCATGACATCCCTAAGATTGCATCAATATTCTGCCCCTCAAGAATAATCATAGTTATGGGATATATCTTCCCACCTATGCACAGTGGTGCTTTTGGAATCATCATATTTGCTGAAATCTTCCCTCCCGGCGAGCAGATCATATAAGAGCACTCAGTTGGAAAGACTTCCAGTTGATGCTTAACCACATATGATGCACTTATGAAGTTGTCGGTTGCACTAGAATCAAATAAAATGATGATTGCTTGATCGTTGAGAGTGAACGTACCCGCCAGCACGTTTTCTCCTTCCGGGCCGTCCTCATTGTCGAGGTTGCGAACGCCCCCGGTTCGCTGACCTCTCTTCTTCACTGGTGGTCAGCCTCGAGCACCGCCCTGATATTGGGCTTGCCCGCTGCTTTTCTGCCCCTGAGGACAGTCCTTCGAGAAATGGCCCACCTGGCCACACGTGTAGCATGTGTAGCGAGGCGGTCCTCCACTGACCGGCGTACGGAATCCTGGGGTGCGTTGTGGCGGTGGAAATGCCCGGGGTACCATCTGCTGCTGCTTCTGCTGTTGCGGTCGCGGTGGTGGCATCGGCGGTCGGAATGGGGGTGGCTGAAAAGAACGACCCCCAAACTGTTGAGGTTGCGTCGGTGGATGCCACTGCTGACCGGATGGTATCCGATACACCATACAGTATTTTTGCTGAGCTCCACCCACGCTGCTTGGTGGAGCGCTTCGCTTTCGCTGCTCAGCCGCCAGTTCCTGCTGAGCATCCTCTTGCATCATCATGGCCTTGAAGAGGTCGTTGAAAGTGCCATGATTACATTGCACGAGATGTGTCTTCATCTCGGGATTTAACCCTCGCGGGGTACTGTCGTAGGAAGGTGGCTGGGAGTCATCACCCCCTTGCTGACTAGAGCCCCCGACTTCATGCATGGCCCGAGCATGAACCATCTGCAACCATACGACAATAAAATCAGTCCCACAGCATACTCCATGCAGTCCACTAAAATAGGCATAAAACATAATGACAGTAAACACGTGATACGTCTCGTACATAGATAATGTAATAACTTTGCACAAGCTACACCATTACCAGACCAAATACAAATTAGTGAAATCCAAATTGATGGACTTCTTCTTTGGAAGTTCATCTCAACTAGATTTGGTCACTACGAGACGTTAATATCGGATTGTCATCACGTATACTACTCTTTATCTTAAATACGACACAAACATGGTCTCTAGCAATAACATGAGTAGGTAATATACTCAAATATTTCACTAGTTGAAGATAACAACTCATCAGTACGTTCTACCCCATTGGAAGTAATCAGACCCCCTAGGTACAACAATCTCTCAAATGAGTTCAACTGTTCATTCCTCGGCCCAGAATACCAGTTTCTACTCATTCCAGTATCCATCTTGGTGGGAAAACCTAGCTCAAATGTCAAAGCATTTAGCATCTGTCCCTCCGCCATGGCTTACTCAGTAGGGGCCGCCCAATCAGGTCGGTTTCCTTTGGGTCCATGCCACCCCAAGCTAGAATCGAGATTTTGACCTCAGTATCTTTCCAACAAGTATTTATTTTCCCCCAGATCAGCTCTGGTTAAAAAGTTATCATAATACAAAATCAACAGAATTTCTGGAAGAATTTCAACAGCACCTCCTTTGGAAGTTGCTGTTTTCAGCTCAAAATTCCACTGAATTCCGTGTTGTAACTGCACAAAATTTGAATTACAAAGATGTAACACATCTCCTAAACTTTCCAAAAATGTATCCTATGATTATTTTATATTTCCCTACAGAAAGTTATGCTTGAAAAACAGAACAGTCCAGAGAGTGTTTTAAATCGGTCCTGGTTCTGGACAGTTTACAATCATCTGCAATTTCAACCAGTTTGATATGCGATTCTGTTCTGGAAGTCTACAAAAAGTTGTAAAGCACTCAAACCCCTTTCGAGAACTACATCCCACACCTCCATTGGCTAATTAACCTGTGAGTTCTGCTCTGTTAAAGTTCAGAAAACTTCCTGCCAAAAAAGAGCACTCTGTTTTTCAAATCCTTTGAGCTAAACTAATCAAATTTTGAATTTTTCTTCCAAACCAGAGTCCTAACTTGGTTATCATAGTTCCTTTTCAAAATTGTTCTTAATGTAATCATGATTATTACATGTTGGTGCTATGTTCCTCACAAAATGGAAAATCCTAACCGGATTATACCGACATATACGACTCAACTGTGGCACTGAAAACGACCTCACGCAAATGTGTACTACACAGGATACGTACGTGGTTAACACCTGCAGAAGAACACTCAATAATGATGCACACATAGGGTTTTTGTCATTTTAGGAAGGTCCATATCATAGTAAAAACATACGCCCCGTATCATTTCCATACGGGCCGTCCTTGAGTCAAGTCACGTAGGGATGGCAATGGGTCGGGTTCGGGTCAGGTGGAGCAAAAACCCGACCGAAACAAAAAAAAAGGTTGTGGGTGAAATTTGAAACCCGCACCACGGGTGAAAATTCGCACCCGCACCGGTTGGGTTTCGGGCGGGTTTTGGGTGCCCGTCGGGTTTGACTTTTTTATGAACATACTAGAACATTTAATAAAATAGGTCTAAAAAATCATCCATTTTGAGTGACAATACAACAAAAATATTAAGTTTCTTATAAAGATTATAAATATAGGTCTTGATAAGTAAGATGAAACAATTAAATAATATAACACAATCAAATTTGACTTTGAAATCATAAACATAAATTATTTCGGGTGCCTGTCGGGTACCCGTGGGTGCAAAATAAAACCCACACCCGCACCCGCGACAAGTCGGGTCGGGTGCATGTTACCGCGGGTGGAAAATCCCACCTGCACCCGCACCCGTCAGGTGCAAAACCTGTCCAGTACCTGCACCCGCGGGTGGGATTGCCATCCCTAAAGTCACGTCTCGAGGTACATGGTCACGTTTTCACACCACACGACAAGGAACCCGAGTGGAGCGCGAATGGGTCGTCACGGTTGGGAATTTTATCAACCCAACGGATACCACCTACTGCCCTGCAGGGCACGCCGATGGCAAGCGTTGTGTATGTCCTCCTAGGTTATTTCCAGAAGAACAGATTATCGCGTTACTGACCATACGATGAAGTTTCCACTTTGTTGCCTAATGCACGCCAGGGGCCAGCGTTTCATATGAACTCAGGAACATGAAGAGTTCAAGAGTTTCATATTGACGTCTCACACCAAGCTGTGAGACCTATACCCTGAACCACTTTCCTCGCCAAGGGAGCTAACCTAAATTGATCCGCTTTCGGTGCCGTTCCTTACCATGTTTACCTGAGCGTAGGTGCGTCGTTACATAATCAAAATTCAGAATTATAACAAGTAGGTTAGCCATGCCACTTTAAGTAACTACACTAATATAGTCCTTATTTGGGCCTACTAGCGATTCCTCACTGAAATCCTAAGTCTTCCCGTAATACTGTCCTTCTTTAGTGTGCTATCCCCTAAGCAGCTCTCATGCCAGCCTATGACGGACCGAAATTCGTACATTCCAGGATCACAGAGGGTGGTGCCACACGATGCGACACCCGACAGCACACACGACAAGGAAACATAGTATTACATTAAAACATGCTGAATTTGTACAAAAGTAGTACAAATCTTCAGTTTACCTCTATTTACAGAGTCTACTGCAGCGGAAAGTATTTGTACAACTCACGCCAATTCCTAACTAGCAAAAGTTAGTTGTCCGGTCCTACGGACAACCCACGCTAGCTGCACTCAGCATCACCACGGCGTGTATGGCTCCCACACAGCCGTAGTCCCCAACGGAGGGTAGCCCTCGCCGGTGGACTCGTACTCTGAGTCCGTGAGGTACTCCTCACCTGCAAACACTCATAGCAGCAACCGTGAGCATGATGGCTCGGCAAGTCTTAACCGGCTCTCCTACACATGAAACACTACATGCAAGTCATACTTGAACATAGGATGAAAGTTTGCAGTAAAAGGACATTGTCGAAGTGTGCGATCGACACTTCCCCCGTGCCTGCACTGGGCAGCCCGCGGAGGTTCTTTTTTCGGAGGGGCTAGTTCCTAGCGGAGAGCTTGCGCGGATGGACGAGTTAGTGAGAGCTTGACACGGGAAGTTTTACGTGGTTCAGGACGCCGGAGCGTAAAACCCTACGTCCACGGCGAGCTATGGAGCTCGCTGTATTGCTTGCTGCTCAGGGCCGGGGGCCTGAGCTTGGGGGTGAGTTACAGCTTGAGAATGTATGGCTAGCGTATGAGTTGCAGAATGCGAACCCTTGCTATCGACGCCTACCCGAGCCTTTTATAGTCCAAGACTCGGGTGGCTTACAAGGGGGGCCGGGACCCGACAGGCGGTCCCGGGAAGATTGTCTATTATCTACCGTATCTGTAGTTACGCCGGTGGTTGCCTCTGGTCGAAGGCTTCTGAGTCTTCATTTTGCCGCCCTGCCCACGCCGCGCACTAGTCATAGTGGTTGATGACGGCGCAGGCGGCATGGGATGTCTTGTCGCGGCGTTTATTACCTGGCAGGTTCTGACACCACGCGCCAGTCTGTGATGCGACTGGACGCAACGGCACCTGACAGGCGCGTGCTCCACGTTTCCGCATCTTGGGAAGGCGCGGGCCTTGAATACCTTGTACGGGCAAGGTGAGGGGCGCCTTTACGCCCGCTGCCTACCGCTCGGGGGCAGGCAGCACCGTTCTTCCAGCCACGTGGCGGGTCCGGAGCTCTTCTCTGAGGAGAGGGAGGTTCGGCCCCGCTGGACGCGTGGCGCCTTCGGACCTCTCTCCCGCGGAGGGGGAGGTCCGGCTTCTGCATGCCACGTGGCGGGCCCGGAGCTCACCTCTAAGGAGAGGGAGGTCCGGCCCCGCTGGACGCGTGGCGTCTTCGGACCTCTCTCCCGCGGAGGGGGAGGTCCGGCTTCTGTATGCCACGTGGCGGGCCCGGAGCTCTCCTCTGAGGAGAGGGAGGTCCGGCCCCGCCAGACGCGTGGCGCCTTCGGAGCTCTCCCTGCGGAGAAGGGCGAGCACCTTAGGCATTTCACCCTGTGCGCGGGGGTACCCCATATCTCAGGTACCGACAGTGGCCCCCGGGCCCATCTTGGGGGAGATAGCGAGACCAAGGTGGGACCTCCGTCTCTTCCGATCCGCGCACTTTCTCTAAGTCCCGACTTGGCCGCTGCCAGAGCACGAACGGCCACAGGGTCGTGAGAGCGTGCGCTCACTTGATGATTGCTTTTACTGCGGCGGTTCCCAAGGCTTCCACTTCTGCACGTTGCGGCGCTTTCTTCGGGAACCGCCGAAGGGCCTTGCCGGCTCATCTTCTTAGGAGACTGACTCCTTGCCCCCACCGCTCCAGTTAAGCGGCTTGGGCCCACCCGTCATCGGCACTCGGTCTAGGAACCGAAGCGGTTGCGGGTGCGGGGTATTCGAAGAGTTCCGAATCGCTTGGAACTGCACCGGGAAGCTTCTTAGAGGGGGTCTCACCCACATTGTAGCTTCCCTTCGCACTTCTCTGCGTCTCTTCTTGGACTCTTGCGCTTTTGCTTTCTTGCCTTTGAGCTCTCCCTTGCCATGGCTTCCAACCCGCTGCCAGAGAAGAAACGCGCTCGATCTCCTCCAGCAACGGCGCCGGTGCCAAGTCGGGATTCTGGGGTGCCTGACACTCCCTCCGGTGGCGACTCGAAGAGGCCCCGGGCTGATGTGCTAGGGGAAGCCTCTGTGGCGTCCCCTGTTCCGCCAGTCCAAGCGACTGCGGAGCGGTCGTCGGAGACGGTAGCAGGCTCTGGAAATCCTACCCCGGCTCGGAAGTCGGGGTTTAGAGCCCGCTGGAGTGTCCGCGCTTCCCGGCCTTCCCCGTCTTGCGGGGAATCTGTGCCGATGCGCTCGAAGCCAGGGGCAACTGCTGCGGCCCCCAGGCCAGCGCGGACTTCTCCTGTTCCGGTGTGCCCGGACTCCGCGGCGGCGCCGTCTCTTCCTGCCGAGACGGCCACCGCGGCCCCCGAGCCAGCACAGGTTGATCCTGCACTAGGCGGCCTGGCTTCTTCTCCAGCACCGTCTTCCCCGGCTCGTCCCTCTCCTCAGGTCAAGGAGCCAGAAGCTGAAAAGAGCCCGGCTGGCCTGGCTGCCAGCGCCGCGGAGCCAGCTTCTCCTGATCGGCGTCTCATCTCGGCGGCTGGCGCGTCGGCTCTTCCTGAGGACGAGGTAATGGAGGAGGTCGGAGGGACTGCCCCAGCCTCTGTTGCTCCATTGCCTCTGGCGGACGCCTTCGCGCTTGCCGAGTCGAGCGTCCGGCAGGTCTTGGCTGCACTAGGGCGCGAGCGGGAGGAGTATACGGTTGAACGGGACCGCCTCCTCACCTGGGGGAACCTTTTGCGGGAGAGGACCGCGAAGGTTAAGAGCGAGCTCGACTCCAGGCGTGAGTTGCTCGACTTCAGGGAAATGCTTGTCGACCGGATGAAGCGGGCTGTTGACCGCATGGACACCCAGTCGCGGCGGATCAACAGGGAGGCCCTGGAGGCTCACGCCCGGGCTGAAGAGAGCCTCTCTGCTGCTGTGGAAATACGGCAGCGGTTGGAGCGCCGCGAACTCGCCGTTGAGGAGCGGGAGCGTTCCGTGGCAGCTGAGGCAGAGAGGGTCGCCGCGCAGCTGGCTGCGGGCGAGGATGACCTCCGAGCTCGGATGGAGGAGCTGGAGATTCTGAAGGCAGACCTTGACTTGAGGGATGAACAGGTCTCCCATGATCGCCGGGCGGTCTTGAACCGGGAGCTGACTGCCGGCTTCAAGGCCGCTGAGTTGGAGCGGCTAGCCGAGACTCTCCGCCTTCGGGAGAGTTCCCTAGCGGCCAAGGAGAAGGAATTCTCCGAGAGGAACCTGGAGGCTCTGCAGGCGGCCCGCCGCGAGGTGGAGGAGCTCTCAGCCCTACAGTCCTCTGAGGCCCTTGCGGTCTCAAGCTTCGTGGATCGAGCGGAGTCCGCCCTGATCCCTCTTGGTTTCAGTCCGGTGAGGGCCGCAACTCCCGCATTGCAGGTGGCAGAGGTGATCCCTGCATTGGAGTTGATCGGCGCCAAGCTGGACACACTCGACTCGGTGGTCGCCAACGAGCTTGAAGCCGAGGGCCGCGGCTTAGCTTTAGAGGTCGCCTCGCATGTGCTGGCATGCTTCAAGAGCCGCGACCCCTCTTTCTCACTGGAGCCAGCAAGAGAGGGCCCAGCCGCGGAGCGGGAGGAAGCGGCCAGGGCTGAAGTCGAGGATGTGGCCGCCCTTGTAGCCGCAAGGCTCCGGCGAGAGCCGGGAGGTCCTTAGGACTTGCTTCTCCCTTTTTTATCGAGTCTGTAGTCCAGCTCAAGGAGCCTTGCTTAATTTGACTCTCATGGATACTTGTGTCTGTGATGCTTTTTCCCTCCTTCTTGGCTTTGCCTGGATGAGTCCTTAGCTCCGCAAGGTACTCAGAGGTCATTTCCAATCTCGGAGCTTCGCACAGACACCCCCCGGGTCCTAACCGTGTTAGGGGCCCCCGGAGGTCTCCGAACCTCGCCCTATGGGGGGCTCCAAATCTGCCGGCCACGTGGTGGGTCTGGAGCTCCTCCTCAAGAGACGGGAGCTCCGGTCATGTTGGACACGTAGGGCTTTCGGAGCCCTCCCGCTGAGTGGGGAGGTCCGGTTCCTGCCTGCCACGTGGCGAGCCCGGAGCCCTCCTGAAGGAAGGAGAGAGTTCCGGGCCTGCTGGAAACGCGGGGC
Organism: Neostapfia colusana; assembly: GCA_030760725.1. NCBI lineage: Eukaryota > Viridiplantae > Streptophyta > Magnoliopsida > Poales > Poaceae > Neostapfia > Neostapfia colusana. The sequence continues at coordinate 52,444,869 of JASWHV010000011.1, forward strand.
CCCCGGGCCCCGCCCCTGCTGGAGGGGTGGGTCCCGGTCCTTCCAGTCCTAGGCCGGTGTAGCTGGTAGCTCCTTTCCCCCCGCTTCATGCAGTCCCTGTTGCCGTAACCTGAAGGTCCTGCACACAGGTAGAGGAAACGTAATTCTCCTCGGGGGGTCCTCCCCTCCTGTCTCCTAGTCTTATCCGTCTTATGGTCCTGGCCCGCTATACGGGGCTTGGGCAATTCTATGCACGAGGCGCCGGAGCTCCGGCTCCCTCCGAGGCCCGGGTACGGCCGTCCGATCCCTAGTACCGGGCCATGCGCTGGGGAAGTAGAGTGCACGCGCTTTGGGTTCATGACCAGGCAAAGAGGACGTACTCCCCTGGACCTCCGGAGAGCAGGATGCGCATGCTTTGGGCTCTGGGCCGGCTAAGATGGATACGCACCCTGGACCCCCCATGCACAACGCTGGCCTTTCCTGGAGGTGACCAACTGACACCGCAACACCTGACTGGGGGAGGCCCGAGAGACTCACTCGGCCATCGGCAGGTGCCTCAAGCGCAGCCGCCTTCGGGAGGATAGCAAATGCCGACTATGGATGAGCGCAGGAGAGGGGGAGCTAGACATATGATGAACATACAGAGATAGCGCGATCATAAAAATTAATGCATAATTTAAATGAGCGCATGAGAAGGAGCTAAGTAGAACAGGTCTCTGTATTCGCGCCCATAGGTGGAATTCTGGCTGTTCGTGGGGGCAATGTTCCGCCTCGTCTACAAGGGAAGCAAGACTCTACGCGCTTAGGGTCGGAACCAGGCTAAACTGGACGTAGTCCTGTACCGTCCCTTGAGACTTAGCTACCCCAAGCTCTGTTCCTAAGTTCTATGGGGTCTATTACAGAAGTGAATAACCCTGTTCTACCGATGCTCCGTAAGTAGGACTTATAGTGTTGCTCCATGGCAAGGATTTTTGGGAATGGATCCCACTCTCGGTTGAAAGGCATGTGTACCTGGGGCGGCAGCTTTCATGATTCGGAAGGGACCTTCCCTGCTGGGGGAGAGCTTATGGGTCCTTCTTGGAATATAGCGTGCCACTTCACCAGGCTGCCCTCTTGCGGGCCCCCGTCGCGTTTGGTTCTTTGGCGGTAGTGCTTAGAGCATTAGCCGAGACCTTTCGTTGTGGGGTGTTCCCTGCAAGCCGAGTCTTGTCGAAGTTGTTGTCTTCACGCTGGATCAGGTCCTGCGTGGCTTCTCTCGGGGTCCCCCGAGGAGTTCTCCCCTTCTGGCTAAGGCCTTCAAGGGGTAGGTGGACCCGGGCTCGCCTTGGATGACCTAAGGCGTCTCCCCCTTCTGGCAAGGCCTTCAAGGGGTTGACGGACCCTAGGCAGCCCTCGAGAGGTATGTTCGAGGCACGGAGGCGTGCCGTAGCTGGCTAACGCCTTGGCCCGTCACCGTCGAAACTGGAGTCCTCACCGTCATGCACTGTCTTTATGACACGCTGAGGCTCCTGGAACCCCACCTGGTGGGCAGCGGTGACTGGGGCATCGGCCTTCTGTTTGCCATCCCTCTGAGGGTAGGGCGGTGCTTCAGCCCTCTATTGTCTTCCATTGCGGAAGCGCTCTGCGAGCCTCTGGATCTCCCAGCACTCGGCAGCTGTATGGTTGCAGGTGCCATGCACGGGGCATAGCCCGCCTTGGCCACTGTCTGGGGCCGGTGATTGCCGCTGCCTCTTGTCGGGGCGCGGCCCCCGAGCTCCACTGGTTGTCGCAGCTGCGGCGACGGGGGCCGTGAATGGTGACTTCATCTTCCCATTCCCCCGGTTCTTGGTCTTCTTGCCACCCCCATAGGCAGCAGCACCGGACCCGGGCTGCCCTCCTGACTCGGAGGTCGGCAGTGCGTGCCAGTTCCGCCCTTCGGCTGCTCTGGCGCACTTGTCCGCCAGGCTAAAGAGCTCCGAGACGTCGCTGACCTCTCTGGTTGCGAGCTTCTCGAGCATTTTCTCGTCCCGGACACCCTGTCGGAACGCCACCACCACAGAGGCGCTTTGGATATGTGGGATGGTGTTGCGCACCTGAGAGAACCGCTGGATGAAAGAGCGCAGCAACTCCCCAGGTTGTTGTTTGACGGCGTGGAGGTCGAGCTCCGTGCCGGGACGGGTGTAGGAGCTGCCGAAGTTGGCGACGAACTGCCGGCAGAGCTCACCCCAGGAGGTTATGGACCCCTGGGGTAGATTCATGAGCTAGGACCGAGCTGGGCCGGTCAAGGCGACGGGAAAGTAGTTGGCCATGACAGCCTCATCGCCTCCTGCAGCAAGTACGGCGGTGGAGTAGATCTGGAGGAACTCCGCTGGGTTGACGCTTCCGTCATACTTCTCGGGCAAGTGCGGGCGAAACTTGCGCGGCCACCTTGCGAAGCGAAGGTGGGGTGCAAGGGCCGCACATCCTGCACCCGCTGCTGCAGGTACTGGCGCTGCGAACAGGTGGTTCGCACCTGGCACCACGTATCCTGGCATGGGCAAGGCTGCACCGTAGGCCGGGGCCGCTACTTGCGGCGCATATGGTGGTGGCATATGTTGCGCAGCATATGCCTGAGGCGGGGCTCGCATGGCGAAGGCCTGCCCTTCTGGTTGTGTCGAGGCCGACGACATGCTGTTGCCTGCCTCATGGTTGCGACGCCTTTCTCGACGTCGCTCGAGGTACACCCGGGCGTCCTGCCCCAAGTGGCACCGTTCCAGTTCCCTTCGCAGGTCCGTCGACAGGAGCCTGGAGGAGCTGGAATCCGCCGTTAGCTCGTCAACCGTGGGTGTGCGCGTCAGCGACACAGCCGTTTGCCCCGGGCGCCGCCCTCGCTGAAACCGAGGGTTCGCGGCGGCGACGACGAGGCGGTCCACCTCGCGGACCCATTGCTGGGCCGCTGAATGGGGCGCATCCCCTGCAGGTGGGTTGCGCAGCAGCGCTCTTGCTGCAGCTAGCGCACCTCCATGGTGTACGCTCAGCGCTGCAGAAGACCTCACGCTGGTCGGGGCCTGCATAGCCGGAGTCGGCGTTGCCGGAGTCGGCTGCTGGCTACCCGCTTGTGCCGACACACTCCGTCCTGAGTGCGTCGACATGTACTCCCCGCTGGTCACGGTTCGCCGTGAATGCGATGGGGGAGAGTTTGCCGCTGAAGGGAGCTTGGTCATCTTCGTCGTCGGAAACTCGTCGCGCTAGGGGAAAAGCCCCTACCTGGCGCGCCAAATGTCGAAGTGTGCGATCGACACTTCCCCCGGGCCTGCACTGGGCAGCCCGCGGAGGTTCTTTTTTCGGAGGGGCTAGTTCCTAGCGGAGAGCTTGCACGGATGGACGAGTTAGTGAGAGCTTGACACGGGAAGTTTTACGTGGTTCAGGCCGCCGGAGCGTAAAACCCTACGTCCACGGCGAGCTATGGAGCTCGCTTTATTGCTTGCTGCTCAGGGCCGGGGGCCTGAGCTTGGGGGTGAGTTACAGCTTGAGAATGTAAGGCTAGCGTATGAGTTGCAGAATGTGAACCCTTGCTATCGACGCCTACCCGAGCCTTTTATAGTCCAAGACTCGGGTGGCTTACAAGGGGAGCCGGGACCCGACAGGCGGTCCCGGGAAGATTGTCTATTATCTACCGTATCTGTAGTTACGCCGGTGGTTGCCTCTGGTCGAAGGCTTCTGAGTCTTCATTTTGCCGCCCTGCCCACGCCGCGCACTAGTCATAGTGGTTGATGACGGCGCAGGTGGCATGGGATGTCTTGTCGCGGCGTTTATTACCTGGCAGGTTCTGACACCGCGCGCCAGTCTGTGATGCGACTGGACGCAACGGCACCTGACAGGCGCGTGCTCCGCGTTTCCGCGTCTTGGGAAGGCGCGGGCCTTGAATACCTTGTACGGGCAAGGTGAGGGGCGCCTTTACGCCCGCTGCCTACCGCTCGGGGGCAGGCAGCACCGTTCTTCCAGCCACGTGGCGGGTCCGGAGCTCTTCTCTGAGGAGAGGGAGGTCCGGCCCCGTTGGACGCGTGGCGCCTTCGGACCTCTCTCCTGCGGAGGGGGAGGTCCGGCTTCTGCATGCCACGTGGCGGGCCCGGAGCTCACCTCTAAGGAGAGGGAGGTCCGGCCCCGCTGGACGCGTGGCGTCTTCGGACCTCTCTCCCGCGGAGGGGGAGGTCCGGCTTCTGTATGCCACATGGCGGGCCCGGAGCTCTCCTCTGAGGAGAGGGAGGTCCGGCCCCGCCAGACGCGTGGCTCCTTTGGAGCTCTCCCTGCGGAGAAGGGCGAGCACCTTAGGCATTTCACCCTGTGCGCGGGGGTACCCCATATCTCAGGTACTGACAGACATGCCTACAAGTTCATCCTTAGTTCATCTTTTAGCCACAAGTTAACTGTTCATGAATCTGAAATTTAGTGAGCAATATTTGGTGGCACACATGTTGCAATACAAGTTATACATATCAGCAATATTGAATCACAACATTCCATATGCTAACCTACGTCACGACTAAGTGACCAAGTGGTACTCATTACCGCAAGGGACGGCGAATCGACTCGATATACACCATCAGGGATACCCGAATAGCACGTCACGTATGCCCATCCCCAGAGCTGCACAGTACACTCACACAATGTCGTACAGAACAACCTTTCACCAAACAGCTCAAACGTTGAACCGGTCGCACCCAAACGGACAGGAGGTTCCCTACAAGGAGCATCTCTCTATGCCTGTTAGCGGATTTCTACCTTGCTTCCCTCAACCTACACCTATAAATCCATGCGTTATGCCTCGACACCCGGTGGAATAGATTACATCAGTTTATCGGACCCCATATATCTGATATGCCTTCGGTACATTCAAACATGATCAGCATGGGCCACACACAGATCGGTCCTCAATTGACACGGACAGGGCTATACACACAAGACTTCCTCTTGCTGCGTTCTAGCCCCTGCCTTGTCTCATTTTTCTTGCTAAAGTTATCTCACATCTCGACTCCAATCCCGTGTGTAACGAACCCTATACTCGCGAGTAGATTCCAACTACTCGACTTGTACCGAAGTCTATAAACATTAAGAAAAGCATGATCTACTCGAGGACTTAGACACTACCCTCACTCTCTTTAGGAGATTCTGGTTATGCAATTAGAGTTTCAATCATCCTACACGTAATGCACATTCATACTCCAAACTAAGTGAATAAAAAGCAAAATATTGATAAAACTTGTTAAATTCAAACTAGGGCTTGTCTTGTTGCTGCTGGTCAGGGGTTAGGGTCTCCTCCGGAGGTATGAAGTCCAGTATCTCCGTGGTCTCCTAGCGTTCAGCGACTACACGAAATCAATTTAACGATATGTCAATTTAAATGCAAATGTGTTAAATTTAGCATATAAAGACTATAACTCTAGGTAGACATTTCATCTGGGCCTGAAATTTTTATTGTGGCTTAGTAAGAACCTAACCATAGACTTGACCAAATGTCATTTGAAACAAAGCTCATTTGAGCTCCGCATAAATAAAAGTCTAAATGGTCATTACTAGAGCTTCTAATGATTTCCAGGGATTTTCATGGATCAAACCATTACTTTCTGGAAACTAGAGTTTGAGATGGTTCTAATGGAGCTGGTTTCATGTAATTTCAAGAATCCTAGAGAAAAGATATGCTCTAATAAAGATTTGAGAAAATTTTGAAAAATGTTTCTATACATTTTTCTATTTTCTCAGGGCAGTTCACTTAATCACACCATTAGGGGGACTAAATGAACATGGATGGATCTGAAATTTTTCATGTGACTCAAGGATTTTCAAATGAACATCCTAGCCAAATTTCAGAATTTTCAATAAGGGAATTCTCCAGATAAAATTCCCAACAGTTAAATTTTAGGGAATTAATTCTGGAAAAATAATAAGTTTCGTGAACTGAAACTTATTTTGCTGGATAGTACTCGGAGAGCTGAATCCAACAAAATTTGGTTCACTCAATTTGGACCATCCTAGCAAAAGTTATGGGCATTTGAAGTTGAACAAAAATTGGATATTTGGAGAAAAGTGTAACAACCCTAACTTCTGTAAAGTTTGATTTCAACTTATGAAACAAAGTTAAGGCGATAAAAGGCTATAGTTGTGTCACATTAAATGATGAACACAAATATGGACATGTGAGGGAGTTAGAAATTTTCTCTAGCCCATGCTCAACACATGTTAACCTAGGGGAAAGAATTTCACTTTCAAAACTCTAACTCATGTGCACCTCCTCTATGAGTAGAGTGGAGGGAATTTAAACGCAATTTGAATTCTTTTAAAAGGATTCCTATCCAGATTGTATAAATGCATCCAAATGAATTTACCGATGCATTCTCCACGTATCAATGAGCTCATGATCCATGTTTAGATATTTTTGGAGCCTGTATATCAATTATTGCGAGGAATATTCGAGGGGGAGTTCAAATTCAAATTTGAATTTGAAAACTGAACCAAACCTGCTCAATTTTGAAATTTGAGTTTAGATTCAAATTCCTCACGTCTTATTTGATCTACCCTCCAAATTTGGTAGAATTCGGACAAAGGCGGTGCGGGAAAATTAAAGCACAGAGGGAGGAGATAATTATGGGGCTGTGGACCCCATCTGTCAGACAGTGCCTCTGTTTTTTTTCTCTCGGGTGCACCCACGAGCGACAGGGCCGGCAGACTTCACGGCGAAGTTTTGTTGGCGCCACCTCCTGCTCTCTCGAGCGGTTCCTCGGTCTAATCCTTCACAGCGAGTGCAAAAAGCTAGTTTGCCTCTCCCAGCTCGAGCTCATCCTCGGTGGTCTGCTCCCGTGCGTTTTGCTTCCGAGAAGAACACAGCAGCCGCTCTGTTATTTCCCCGATCACACAGCCACCACCGAACTCCCTTTGCCCGAGCTCCCCAGAGAAAATAGCAGCGGACCAGCGTGCTCTATCTGGCTAGCAACTTCACCCCGCCGTCCCGAGCTAAAAGGCGCCTAGAAACAGCAGAGTTGCTGCTGCTCCCGAGTTGAAACTGAAGTAAACCAAACTGGTCACCGTGGGCAGCCCAAACCAGGAGTGATCACACCCAAGCAAGCCACCCCAACGGTTCACTTACAAGCCTAGTTGCTCACCTCCGAAGCTCAGCCCTAGCCATTCAACACAGAGGGAGAATTTCAAGATTTTCTCCCGGGCGGCAGAAACTGACCTTGAGGTAAGGAATTGCAAAATTCGTCCTCAATTTATGTTGGTTGTGTTTCAAACTTCATAAACAGGATCTTAACTACCTAGCACACCTCCTCCATTGATTTTAGACCGAGAAATTGAGTGTAGAGCGAGGAATCCGAGTTTTTTTTGAGGGTATACCGCTGGACCACGTTGGGCGCACAGTGCCGATAGGTTTGGAGCGCTCCCCGGCTTGTTTAGACCACATGTCGATCTTCTACACGATTTCCTGGTGCTGTAGAGCCCAACAACTGATCGTTTGGTGGAGAAATGAGCCGCTTCAACCTCGCCGGAACCCTAGTTCTTGCTGTCCTCGGTGCGCCCTGTTTTCCGGCGAGTTTCAGCCGCCGGCGACCACACCATGTTCAGCGTGGGGGAAAATGAGGTGGCAGCCAGCAGGGGGGTCCGAAGGTGGCTGGGAAGTGCCTTTCCAGCGACCCTCGCTGGAGGGAGCCGCCACTGCCCTGTTTGGCGCGAGGTTGAAGATGAGGGATGACACGTGGGACCCACGGGCAGGTTTTAAACATTTCCAGATTTTCCCACTTTAGTTCAAACTTTGGAGAGCCATAACTTTGTGTAGGAATGTCCAAAAATTGTGAAACAAATTTTTTTGGATTCCTCTCAGAGAGTACTATACACGGGTGCAGCCCAGTGTTTATGAAAGAACCTGGATTTGGCTCATTAATTCATTAAAAACTCTTGTAGGAATTTTTCCAGGAGTTCTGTTTGTTGGAAAATTCCCAAATTTGGACAGGACATTCTTCCAAAATTCCTTGAACTCCAGTAAAAATTTCAGAGGCATTGGACCCAATTTGATTGGTCAAATGATATGCTCATTCCTTATGTCTCTGAAAAATGGGAAAAATGAACAGAGACATTTTCAGCTTTTCCCCAATCCTTGTAAAATCCATATATCCATGTAGGAAACTCCAAAAATGGTAAAACCAATTCCTATGGACACATGACATTTTTTACTTTACAAAAAGTCTACTTAGCAGCATAGGAAAGCTTAATATCTAGGGGTAAAGGCAGATTAGTGAAAACCACATAAGGATTTGTTGTGCTCACATGAAGCCATTTCATGAGCTCAATTTTTGCACACTGCCTAAATACCTTCCACAGAAGATGTGGTTAAATTTTCAGCTTCATTGGACCTCTAGAACTTGAGCTACCATCTTTTAGGTTTAAGTGTTCATATAATGGACTTAATCACATGGTGATTACTAGTATCTCCTTTTCACCCTAGCTTTCATCATCTCTAAGGTTGTAGATCCAACAACATAAACCTTGCTGTTGTTTGTCCCTTTTAGGTGTGAGTTAACTGGTACAACAGTTTTGAATCATTTTCTAAATTGCTTGTCAATACATGTGCATAAATCGTCTTAATAGCACGTGACGTCGACGTTCGACGAGGACTCAACTCCGCAGCGAGGATCTCCATCTCGTGACGAGCTTGGCGGATTCTCCGGAAGAACACTAACTCCTAGCTTCTAACAAAACTGTTGAGCAAGGCAAGCCTCGGTTTACATATCGTTACCGTTTTAAATTTTGCTTTACTTCAGCTCATGTTTATTAGACTTGATATTGTGCATTATGTCTAGGATGATTGAAATCCACTTGCATGGCTATTACATCCCTGAGTATAAGGCCTAGTGTAGGCTTTGCCTCGTCATAGATGCTAGGCTAATGTTGTAGCTAGCTCGGTAGAAGTCGAGTAGTAAAAAGCTACTCGCAAGAAAGGTCGAGTAATGGAGTTACTCGCGAGAGGTTGATGATAAGAGCACCCTCAGGAAAATGAGATGGGATGGGGATGCTCCTGTAGGATGGAGCGCTCAAGGTTGGTCTCAACCTGTGATGGGTGTGATAATGTTTGAGACCACATTTGGCCTGGACCGGGATGGTAAGGCAAATGGAGAGGTTGGTTGTAGCCCCGTCCGTGTCGGTTAAGGACCGTATGTATGCAGCCCTGCTGGACAAGATTGAGCTGTACCGGATATATAGTGGGGTATGGGAGCCATGAAACCGATGTAACTCGATGGACCGTGATATAGAAACTCATCCTTCACGTGGGAATGGCGTTGAGAAGGCGGGAGGTGTAAATCCTTTAGCTGGCAACTTCGACGTGTCCGCGTAGAGGACCATCCTTCTCGGCGAGAAACATTTTCTATGTTGGGGTATCGTGTGAAAGGTTGCTGTATACAACATAAGAAAGAGCTCTTGAGAGAGTCTTTCGAGGCGGGTGTATGTGTCGTGTATTCCGGGTTGTTATTGATTCAAATTACCGTCACTCGCGGAAGAGGATTGAGCATACTTACCCACTGCGCCGTGACGTAGTAAGAAGAGGAACTAAGTCTCTTAACATGCTGTTTATGGATTAATCTTTGTATTGGAACCTTGACTGAATTATAGATAGTGCCAACTAAAGTTCATTTCCACCTTAGGCTAGCAACATCGGGATAAGCGTTTCTTGTTTGATTGTGGACTTCCGGTGTTGTGAGGCGTGAGGACCACTAAAATGAAGGCTATAAGAATCTGAATATAAGGATCAAGTTTAGTCAAGCTGCATTTTGCAAATTCATGTTCCTACTGTCTTACTACCCATGTGTGTTGAGTTACATGTTTAGGTTTGACGGTTAAGACTTGCTGAGCCTTAGTGCTCACGGTTGCTTCTGAGTTGTTTTTGCAGGTAGTAGGATGCCTGCTATGAAGAGGGTTGTTCGGTGAGATGACGAACTGCACGGTTCGTTCCACTCATCGGAAACCTAGCCGCTGCCTTTCTTGGTGAAGCTAGTAGGAAGCGTTCATGGGCTGAACGACTTCTCTTCGGCGTAGTTAGGGTCGAGAGTGAGTAGTTGTCCAGTTTAGATTTTAATTCCGCTGCATGATTACATTATATTGTAAAGAACTTATCTTGAGTAGAAAAATGGTTCCATATGTTCTTGAGCCTCTTTTCGTGCATGCTGTTGGGTGCCGCATCGCACGGCACCACCCAGTGCGATTCCCGGGCCGGGCTTCTCACAGCATGGTATCAGAGCCGCATTGGGAATAGCACACATGATAAGAGTCTATTTTTGAAAACTTAGGAGTATATGGGTGAGGAACGAATAGTATGCCCACATAAGGAGTATTATTAGCATAGTTACTTAAGGTGGCAAGCTAACAGTGTGTTATCATTCAGCATTTCAATTCTGTAACAACGCACCTACATGGAGGTAAGAATGGTAAGGAACGCCACCGAAAGCGGATCAATTTCGGTTAGCTCCCCCCATACAAGGAAAGTAATGTGGGATGTCCTGTTCAGCAATGGACGGGAATTGAATATGTTTTCTAAGACTCTTCATGTCTTAGAGACATATGAATGGCACTATCCTCCAGTATGCAAACCTAGTGGCAAGAGGAGGAGACCCCATCGTGTGGTTTGTAACACGAAGTGTGTTCTCTAGAACTCTTCATGTCCTATGAGTCATACGAAAGCGCTGTTCGACCGGTGTGCTTTATTGAAAAGGTGTGGAGTCCCCGTCGGTTGGTGAATAACCTGATCATGTACCTTGAGACGTGGCTTGACTCAAGGACGGCCCGTATGGCAATGATACGGGACATATGTTTTTACTATGATATGGACCTGCCTGTAATGACAAACCAATGTGTGCATCACTATTGTGTGGTTTTATGCAGGTACCTTAACCACGTTAGTACATGTCGTGTAGACAACATTTGTGAGTGATCGTTTTAGTGCCACCACTTGAGACGTATATGCTGGTATAAAGCCGGTTAGGATTTTTAATTTGGTGAGGAAACGTAGTACCGTGATATGTTTTGAACTGCATGAAAAAAGAATGTTTGAAAAGAAAAAGAGGAAATTTGGAGTCTAGGATTACATTAGGGGTAATGAACTCCTATATTGAACTAAGAGTCAATTGGGAGTATAGATTTATTCACCAAGACTTGGGAATAACCTCCCCTGTTTTTGGCAGAATTTTTTCTGAAGTTGAACAGGACATAACTTTTGTTTGGTTGAATCAATGGAGGTGAGCGATACATCTATGGAAAGATGTTGAAGTATTCTACAACTCTTCTGAAGAACTCCAGATCAGAATCACCTTCCAAATGGATGAAATTCTCAGATGAGTGTGAATTGTCCAAAAACAGGGCAGACACAAAATGCTCTCTGGAAATTTCTGTATTTAGACCATAACATTCTATAGAAAAATTTCTAAGGATCATTTAATACACCGTTGGAAAGCTTGTAATATATGATATGACTTTGTAGTTCAAAGTTTCTCCAGACTTGGAGTTTAATATGATGAAATCTTGCGGACAGAACAGACACTTTCAAAGGAGGTGCTGTCAAAATTGTTCCAGATTTCTGTTAACCTTGAAATATCATATCTCTTGATCCAGAACTGATATGAAGGCAAATAAATACTCGTTGGAAAGATATTGAAGTTAAATATAACTTTGATATTCAACTTGAGTCATGAAATTGCAATTTTCATATTCAAATTCTGGTATTAAGACCCATGGGTCATTCTGAACAGAGTAGTGCTTATTGCCATTTAGCTTGGGAATTGTTGTGGACAGGGATGTCTTAGACTTCTCTAAGTTCCATAACATGTTCTTAAGTTATTTTTCAGTTTTTCTACTATTGTAATTAAGGGTTTGGACAAACTTGCTCACATTTGATAGATTTCAGAATTGTCGAGACCCTGGTTAGATTGTGTAGTGCTGCAATATCTATGTGATGCTTTTACGGTTATGTTTTTGAATTCAAGTTGAGTTTAAACTTTGAATTTTAACCGCAAATTTCTCACTATTGCAGCATGGATCATGCTCATTCCAGGAGTGAGGTTGGTGAGTCGAGTCACGGCGATAGTAATTCGCCACAACAAGAAGTGCCGACATCATCAACCGGATTGGTGGAAATCTTGGCTAGGATGGCTGAGTCTCTGGATCTGTTGGTGCGACAAAGCATATGACAGGAGACACTACAGCAAAATCCCCCGCCAAGCACTTATCTGGATTTTCTAGCAAGACAACCACCAGTTTTTTTGGAAGCGAAAGAACCGTTGGAGTCGGCTCATTGGCTCCAATGTATTGAAGCCAAGTTTGATATGCTTGAGAGCGATGAATATCAGAAGACTCTATTTGCGCTCAACAACTCCACGGAGCCTCTGGAGCTTGGTGGGCAGAGTATCTTGCAACTCTTCCTGAAGGTCATCGGGTGACGTGGGATGAATTCCAGGATGTTTTCCGGGCACGTCACATTTGTTTGGTAATTCTTCAAACAAAGTATCAAGACTTTCTGGAATTAAAGCAAGGAGAAAGGAGTGTGTACGAGTACTTCAAGGAGTTTGAAGACTTGATGCAATATGCCACTCATATGGTAGACTCGGAAGCGTTGAAGTGTTAATATTTCTTCCGAGGTTTGAATGTCGATCTTAAAGAACAAGTGACCTTTTTCAATAACGGTGTTTACGATGAGTTGGTAAATGCTGCTATCATTAAAGAAGACATACATCTCCGTTGTGAAGCGGAGCTGAAAAGGAGTAATACCGCTAGACAGTGATATCGAGGTTCCTCCAAACTATCGAGTGCGGTATTGCTCGCCAGTTAGGCAACAAATTCAGCCTGTGGTGCAACTCTCACAACCATGGCTGGAGTTGATCACTTATGAGCCTCCACCTCAATAGAAGCGGTCAGAAATTATTCGTGCAACCCTACTGCCACCATCTACGCACGAATTATCTCCACCTCGTGTTAGTAGAGAGCTGAGAATTTCTGCAGCACGAAACTGTCGTGGACCTGAGCAGAGCCACACTCATGTGTCGTATCATCAATGCTCATATCAGCACCATGAACATTCAAAGAAGAATCTTTCAAAAGCTGGCAGGGTTAACTATGCTGCTATTGAGGACATTGCAAAAGGCGAACCAGTTTTAGCGGGCATGTTCACGTTACATGAACAGCCCACTTTCGTGTTATTTGATTCCGGGGCCACCCACAATGTTATTAGCACAGACTATGTGCTGAAGAATAATCTTCCATTTAGCACAGTTAAGCATTTGTTTCATATCAGCTCACCGGGGGGCAAGATATCAACAGATGAGATGGTCTCACGGGCACCTTTATGTTTGGGTGGAAACATCTATCCTTTGAGCCTTATCATACTCAAAGGCCAAAGGATCGATATTATCTTGGGGATGTCATGGTTGACACATTATGGAGCTATCTTTGACATCAGCTCTCGGACTATCCAACTGAATTCCTTAATACATGGTTGCAACATATTGAATCTTGTGGATCCATCACAACGTGTTGCAGCGGTGCATCAGATTGAAGCTCCTAAGCTTGAGGATATTCCAGTGGTATGTGAATATCCAGATTTGTTTCCCGACGACTTGCCGGGCATGTCGCCCGAACGTGATGATGAATTCAAGATTGAACTAGCACCGGGAACAACAGCTATTTCTCGACGACCATACAAAATGGCACCGAAAGAGCTAGAAGAATTGAAGGAGCAGCTTAATAACCTCATGGAAAAGAGTTTTATACGCCCAAGTTCATCACCTTGGGGCTGTTCCATCCTCTTCGTGAAGAAGAAGGACGAAACTTTGAGACTATGCGTAGATTATCGTCCATTCAATGCTGTCACTATCAAGAATAAGTATCCACTACCGCGCATTGATATTTTGTTTGATCAACTAGTGGGTGCTAAGGTATTCTCCAAGATGGATCTTCGGTCCGGGTATCACCAGATAAAAATCTAGGCAAAAGGCGTACCTAAGACGGCGTTCTCGACAAGATATGGTCTGTATAAATATCTTGTCATGTCCTTTGGGTTGACCAATGCTCCGGCTCATTTTATGTATCTCATGAACTCTGTCTTCATGCCGGAGTTAGACATGTTCATCGTGGTTTTCATCGACGACATCTTGGTCTATTCAAAGTCATAAGAAGAACACGCTGAACATTTGCGTATTGTACTCCAACGCTCGAGAGATCACAAGCTTTATACAAAGTTCAGTAAATGTGAGTTTCGGATCAGCAAAGTGCCGTTTCTTGGGCATATTATTTCTGCGGAAGGCATCACTGTGGATCCAAGTAAAATCGAGCAAGTGCTGAAATAGAAATCTCCAACATCTGTTCATGAAGTGAGGAGTTTCCTAGGTTTAGCGGGTTATTACCGGAGATTCATTCCAAACTTCTCCAAAGTCGCTAAACCTATGACGGAACTGTTGAAGAAAAGCACCAAGTATGATTGGAGCAATTCATGTGAACAAGCTTTAAAACTTTAGTGAAGTATCTCACTGCAACTCCAGTTTTGGCCCAGCCGGACACCACGAAGCATTTTGATGTCTATTGTGATGCATCAGACATTGGTTTGGGTTGTGTGTTCATGCAAGAAGGATGTGTGGTCACGTATGGATCCCAAAAACTCAGGGGTCATGAGCATAATTACCCGACGCATGACCTTGAACTAGCTGCAGTGGTCCTAGCATTGAAAATGTGGAGACATTATCTACTAGGTAATCTAGTACATCTCTACACTAACCACAAAAGCTTGAAGTACATCTTCACACAGAAGGAACTGAATATGAGGCAGCAAAAATGGCTAGAATTGATCAAGGACTATGAACTTGAAATTCATTACCATCCGGGCAAAGTGAATGTGGTTGCCGACACACTTAGTCGGAAAACCCACATTCACCATTTATCCATGGCTGCACATGAAGAAGGAGAACCAAGCCTGCGCTTAGTTCCCTATGGATCGCTGTTCAACCTCGCTCGTATTCCTACAATCCGAGATGAGATTGTAGAGGCTCGGAAGAGAGACAGAGGTATGTCTCACATCCGGAGGAGAGTGGACAGTGGTGGATTTAAGATGTTCCGCAAGGATGAAGAGGGTACTCTATGGTTTAGCAACCGCATAGTTGTACCCCGGAATATGAAATTGCGGAGGAAGATATTGGATGAAGCGCATTTATCCAAGTACTCCATTCATCCTGGAAGCAATAAGATGTACCAGGACTTAAAATCTAAGTTTTGGTGGACACGGATGAAGAGAGAGATTGCGAAATACGTATCCGAGTGTGATACGTGTTGGCGGGTTAAAGCCGACCATATGAGGAAAGCCGGACCACTTCAACTGCTGAAGGTTACAGCAGGGAAGTGGCAAGACATAAGTATGGATTTCATCGTCGGTTTACCCATGACCAGCAACAAGCATGATTCTATTTGGGTAATCATCGATCGTTTGACCAAGACAGCATATTTTATTCCAGTCCATACTAAATATGTGGCAAAGAAGTATGCGGAGCTGTTCATATCGAGAATCATGTGTTTACACGGGGTTCCCCACACCATCGTGTCTGACCGAGGTGCATTATTCGTATCCAGATTTTGGGAGCAACTACATGCTTCACTGGGAACCAAGCTAATTCGGAGCTCAGCATATCATTCGCAAACCAATGGTCAAACGGAAAAGGTAAATCAGATTCTAGAGGATATGCTACGGTCATGTGTCATCAATCATGGGAAGAATTGGGATGACCATCTACCGTTAGCAGAATTCTCATATAATAACGGTTATCAATCCAGCATCAAGATGGCCCCGTATGAAGCTCTTTATGGTCGGAAGTGCCGCACACTGCTGAATTGTTGTGAGTCCGGGGAGAGAGTGGTCTACGGGATTGATCTTGTGAATGAAGCTGAGGAACGAGTGCGAGTGATTCAAGCCAATTTAAAGGCTGCTCAATCTCGGCAGAAGAGTTATGTAGACAAAAGACGTCGACCTCTTCACTTCGACATTGGGGACCACATTTATCTTCGTGTCTCTCCAATGAAAGGGGTTCATCATTTTGGAGTGAAGGGAAAAATAGCTCCGCGATTCATCTGGCCATTTGCCGTTCCTGAAATTTGAGGACCCGTGGCCTATCGTCTGGAGTTACCGACGTCACTTTCGGGTATTCACAATGTTTTCCACGTCTCTCAGCTGTGGAAATGTCTTAAGTACCCAACCGCAGTTCATATGGAGAACATTGAGGATCTTCAACCGGATCTCACATATTCTGAGTATCCGATACAGATTATCAACGAGAAGCCTCGCGCCACAAGAAGTCGGACATTGCGATTTTACAAAGTCTTGTGGAGCAACCACACCGCTGATCAAGCCACGTAGGAAAGCGAGGACTTTCTTCGTTTAAATTTTCCCAACTTATTTGTACCATATGTCCAGTAGTCATTCTCCCTTCTTCTTTGTTTTTATAATCTCGGGACAAGATTCTTTTAAGGGGGGAGGAATGTAACAACCCTAACTTTTGTAAAGTTTGATTTCAACTTATGAAACAAAGTTAAGGCGATAAAAGGCTATAGTTGTGTCACACTAAATGATGAACACAAATATGGACATGTGAGGGAGTTATGAAAAAATTCTAGCCCATGCTCAACACATGTTAACCTAGGGGAAAGAATTTCACTTTCAAAACTCTAACTCATGTGCACCTCCTCTATGAGTAGAGTGGAGGGAATTTAAACGCAATTTGAGTTCTTTTAAAAGGATTCCTATCTAGATTGTATAAATGCATCCAAATGAATTTACCAATGCATTCTCCATGTGTCAATGAGCTCATGATCCAAGTTTGGATATTTTTGGAGCCTGTATATCAATTATTTCGAGGAATATTCAAGGGGGAGTTAAAATTCAAATTTGAATTCGAAAACTGAACCAAACGTGCTCAATTTTGGAATTTGAGTTTAGATTCAAAATCCTCACATCATGTTTGATCTAACCTCCAATTTTGGTGGAATTCAGACAAAGGTGGTGCGGGAAAATTAAAGCACAGAGGGAGGAGATAATTGTGGGGCTGTGGACCCCATCTGTCAGCCAGTGCCTCTGTTTTTTTTTCTCTCGGGTGCACCCACGAGCGACAGAGCCGGCAGACTTCACGGCAAAGTTTGTTGGCGCCACCTCCTGCTCGCTCGAGCGGTTCCTCGGTCTAATCCTTCACAGCGAGTGCAAAAAGCTAGTTTGCCTCTCCCAGCTCGAGCTCATCCTCGGTGGTCTGCTCCCGTGCGTTTTGCTTACGAGAAGAACACAGCAGCCGCTCTGTTATTTCCCCGATCACACAGCCACCACCGAACTCCCTTTGCTCGAGCTCCCCAGAGAAAATAGCAGCGGACCAGCGTGCTCTATCCGGCTAGCAACTTCACCCCGCCGTCCCGAGCTAAAAGGCGCCTAGAAACAGCAGAGTTACTGCTGCTCCCGAGTTAAAACTGAAGTAAACCAAACTGGTCACCGCGGGCAGCCCAAACTAGGAGTGATCACACCCAAGCAAGCCACCCCATCGGTTCACCTACAAGCCTAGTTGCTCACCTCGGAAGCTCAGCCCTAGCCATTCATCACAGAGGGAGAATTTCAAGATTTTCTCCCGGGCGGCAGAAACTGGCCTTGAGGTAAGGAATTGCAAAATTCGTCCTCAATTTATGTTGGTTGTGTTTCAAACTTCACACACAGGATCTTAACTACCTAGCACACCTCCTCCATCGATTTTAGACCGAGAAATTGAGTGTAGAGCGAGGAATCCGAGTTTTTTTCAAGGGTATACCGCTGGACCACGTCAGACGCACAGTGCCGATAGGTTTGGAGCGCTCCCCGGCTTGTTTAGACCTCATGTAGATCTTCTACACGATTTCCTGGTGCTGTAGAGCCCAAGAACCGATCGTTTGGTGGAGAAATGAGCCGCTGCAACCTTGCCGGAACCCTAGTTCTTGCTGTCCTCGGTGCGCCCTGTTTTCCGGCGAGTTTCAGCCGTCGGCGACCTCACCAACATGTTCAGCGTGAGGGAAAATGAGGCGGCGGCCAGCAGGGGGGTCCGGAGGTGGCTGGGAAGTGCCTTTCCAGCGACCCTCGCCGGAGGGAGCCGCCACTGCCCTGTTTGGTGCGAGGTTGAAGATGAGGGATGACAGGTGGGACCCACAGGCAGGTTTTAAACATTTCCAGATTTTCCCACTTTAGTTCAAACTTTGGAGAGCCATAACTTTGTGTAGGAATGTCCAAAAATTGTGAAACAAATTTTTTTGGATTCCTCTCAGAGAGTACTATAGACGGGTGCAGCCCAATGTTTATGAAAGAACATGGATTTGGCTCATTAATTCATTAAAAAAATCTTGTAGGAATTTTTCCAGGAGTTCCTGTTTGTTGGAAAATTCCCAAATTTGGACAGGACATTCTTCCAAAATTCCTTGAACTCCAGTAAAAATTTCAGAGGAATTGGACCCAATTTGATTGGTCAAATGATATGCTCATTCCTTATGTCTCTGAAAAATAGGAAACATGAACAGAGACATTTTCAGCTTTTCCCCAATCCTTGTAAAATCCATATCTCCATGTAGGAAACTCCAAAAATGGTAAAACCAATTCCTATGGACACAGGACATTTTTTACTTTACAAAAAGTCTACTTAGCAGCATAGGAAAGCTTAATATCTAGAGGGGTAAAGGCAGATTAGTGAAAACCACATAAGGATTTGTTGTGCTCACATGAAGCCATTTCATGAGCTCAATTTTTGCACACTACCTAAATACCTCCCACAGAAGCTGTGATTAAATTTTCAGCTTCATTTGACCTCTGGAACTTGATCTACGATCTTTTAGGTTTAAGTGTTCATATAATGGACTTAATCACATGGTGATTACTAGTATCTCCTTTTCACCCTAGCTTTCATCATCTCTAAGGTTGTAGATCCAACAACAGAAACCTTGCTGTTGGTTGTACCTTTTAGGTGTGAGTTAACTGGTACAACAGTTTTGAATAATTTTCTAAATTGCTTTTTAATACATGTGCATAAATCATCTTAATAGCACGTGACGTCGACGTTCGACGAGGACTCAACTCCGCAGGGAGGATCTCTATCTCATGACGAGCTTGGCGGATTCTCTGGAAGAAGACTAACTCCTAGCTTCTAACAAAACCGTCGAGTAAGGCAATCCCCGGTTTGCATATCGTTACCGTTTAAATTTTTCTTTACTTCACCTCATGTTTATTAGACTTGATATTGTGCGTTATGTCTAGGATGATTGAAACCCACTTGCATGGCTATTACATCCCTGAGTAGAAGGTCTAGTGTAGGCTTTGCCTCGTCGTAGATGCTAGGCTAATGTTGTAGCTAGCTCAATAGAAGTCGAGTAGTAAAAAGCTACTCGCGAGAAAGGTCGAGTAATGGAGTTACTCACGAGAGGTTGATGATAAGAGCACCCTCAGGAAAATGAGATGGGGACGGGGATGATCCTGTAGGATAGAGTGCTCAAGGTTGGTCTCGACCTGCGATGGGTATGACAGTGCTTGAGACCACATTTGGCCTGGACCGGGATGGTAAGGCAAATGGGAAGGTTGGTTGTAGCCCCGTCCGTGTCGGTTAAGGACCGTATGTATGCGGCCCTGCTGGACAAGATTGAGCTGTACCGGATATATAGTGGGGTCTAGAAGCCATGAAACCAATGTAACTTGATGGACCGTTATATAGAAACTCATCCTTCGCATGGGAATGGCGTTGAGAAGGCAGGAGGTGTAAATCCTTTAGCGGGCAACTTCGACGTGTCCGCGTAGAGGACCATCCTGCTCGGCGTGAAATATTTTTCTATGTCGGGGTATCGTGTGAAAATTTGCTGCATACAACGTAAGAAATAGATCTTGAGAGTCTTTCAAGGCGGGTGTATATGTCGTGTATTCTGGGTTGTTATTGATTCGAATCACCGTCGCTCGCGGAAGAGGATTGAGCATACTTGCCCACTGCGCCGTGACGTAGTGAGAAGAGGAACTAAGTCTCTTAACATGCTGTTTATGGATTAATCTTTGTATTGGAACCTTGACTGAATTAGAGATAGTGCCAACTAAAGTTCATTTCCACCTTAGGCTAGCAATATCGGGATAAGCGTTTCTCGTTTGATTGTGGACTTCCGGTATTGTGAGGCGTGAGGACCACTAAAATGATGGGTATAAGAATCTCAATATAAGGATCAAGTTTAGTCAAGCTGCATTTTGCAAATTCATGTTCCTACTGTCTTACTACCCATGCATGTAGAGTTACATGTTTAGGTTTGACGGTTAAGACTTGCTGAGCCTTAGTGCTCACGGTTGCTTCTGAGTTATTTTTGCAGGTACCAGGATGCCTGCTATGAAGAGGGTTGTTCGGTGAGACGACGAACCGCACGGTTCGTTCCACTCATCGGAAACCTATCCGCTGCCTTTCTTGGTGGAGCTAGTAGGAAGCGTTCATGGGCTGAACGACTTCTCTTTGGCGTAGTTATGGTCGAGAGTGAGTAGTTGTCCAGTTTAGATTTTAATTCCGCTGCGTGTGTACATTATATTGTAAAAGAACTTATCTTGAGTAACAAAATGGTTCCATATGTTCTTGAGCCTCTTTTCTTGCATGCGGTTGGGTGCCGCATCGCACGGCACCACCCAGTGCGATTCCCGGGCCGGGCTCCTCACAAAAAGTTTAAAACCCTGCGCACGGGCCCCACCACTCGGCTTTCTTCTTCCTCGCGCGCGGCAGAGCTCGGGTGGCGGCGCTCTTTTGTGAGGTCCGCCGGAAGTAACTTCCCACCCTCCTCTATAGCTAAATCTCGCCGCCTCTCACTTTAGGAACACGGGGAATTCATCCACAGGGTTGGCCGAGGCTACTGGCCACCGAAAACCCGTCGGCGACGGGCGGCGGCGGAACCACTTTGGCAACGTTGAACTCACTCCACAAGTGCTCACAAGCTTCGGTTCTTCTTCCTAAAGCACCGTGGTGGAACCCTGATCGTCGTCATGCGCTCAAATCGGCTCCAAATGGGCTGCAAACATGAGCTTATCGGCGACCTAGAGCAAAAACTGGCGGCGGCTCAAAATTCTCAAAGAACAGCGCCTAAACTCAACGGTTTTCGATGATTTTTGATCCTAGATGGGCGTCAGAAGTTCTATAACACGTGTGTAGCTCGGCCTAAGCTTCGGTGGATTGATTACTACGAATTTTGGATTTTTGGGCGGCTCGGTTCTATGGACGCCGAAACGGTAAACCACCAAATTCTCTACTGGTCGTGCATGAGAGGAGGTGAGGTCTGTACCGTCGTGTCAAGCACCTTAGGGCGGTCGTTTTTGGTGTAGGGTGTCGGCCATGAGAATGCTTGTAGCACTCGGGCGCTGTGGAGCCGAAAACAACCGAGCGGCGGTGAAGTTTCTTCGGGGATGTGCGAGGAAGAGGTGAGCGACGAGGGGAAAACGTTCACAGGGCAGAGCGCGTCACTTCTAGCCTTTGGCCACCGGAACACCCGAGCAGGAGGTGGCACTCGCACAGCTTCTCGGTGTCGTGCTGCAGCCCACGCTGGCGTGCTCCCGGTGAAAAACAGAGGCGGTTTCCAGGCTGTGCAGCTGACAAGGTGGGTCCACTTCTCCCCTCTAATATTATTCATTATTTTATTGATATTTTCTGAGCTACTCACACTTGAATGGTAGAATTCATCACCAAGTCATTAGTTGAATTTGAACTCCTCAAATTTGAGCTGGGTTAGCTAAATTTGAATCATACTTGAATTTGAAATTCAAATTCAGTTTTGAATTAATCCAAACATAGCTCAAGACAAGGTGAACTCCAATGAGGATGAAAATTGGTGGACTAACTCAGAAAAATGTGCTGAGTTTTAATATGAAGTCAACTATTGAATGTTTAGAGCCGCCCTTGAAAAGTTTTTTTTGTAGTAGTGACAATGTGCAATATATTCCCTGAACTTTTAATACCAAATGAGGTGCTATGTATTCTGTACACTTTAATGAGGTAAAACAAATAGTACATTTAGTCCATGTGAAACAGAAAAGAAAAATGGATGGAGATATTGCTTGCACCGTCAATCAAGCCCATGCTTCTCTTCTGTGCCACATGGAGTGCACATGTATCCACACAACATGTACTAACGTGATGTAAATGTGTAGAAAAAGGAGATTAAATTTCGTGTCCCAGATCATATCTTTCCTACCAGCTCTCAAAATCCGTTCATTGCTACCTCAATTGTGGTCCATGTTGAATCAACAACTTGCCTCTGGCAAACATGGTTTTGAGTCCGATATATATTCACCTTGGTCTGGGTTGGAGATTACTCGAGAATCAATCTATGAAAACAAGCACTACAGGAATCCTGCAAATTTACGATGGCCAATATTATTTACGACGGTCAGATTCAGCTGTCGTAAATACAATATTATTTATGACGGCTGCAGGGTTAGCCGTCGTAAATAACGTTATTTACGATAGCTGAATCTGGCCGTCGTAAATAAAAACTTATTTACGACGGCCTAACCTAGCTAAGGCGTCATAAATAACATCTTATTTACCGGCGTAAATAAGATGTTATAAATTAACGGTATATACTCGCGTGCCAGGGGTCGACGCGGGCGCGCCACCGCCCTGGCCCCGGCTCCCAAGCCGCGCCGCCCTGGCCCTCGCTGCCGACCCAGCCCGCTGCCCCGGCCCCCAGCCACGCCGCCCCAGCCGCCCCGACGACTCCCACGCCCCCAGTCGCCGCCTCTCCCGATCCCCGGCGCTTACCCGGCCCCAGGCCGCGCACCCCTCGATTCCGGCGGTCCCGGCATCCTCCCCCGACCCCGGCGCCCCAGGACCCCAGCCCCGGCCATGAGTTCCCGCGGCATCGAGACCCGTCGCATCCATCGAGAGAGTTAGTTTCTTTAATTTTGGTGATAATTAGAGTTAGTTTAGTTAATTTAGTTATTAGTAATTATTGTTTAATTATTGTAAATTGTTTGTATTAGTTTTAGATTGAATTTAGTTTAGTTTTAAGTTATTTAGTTTATGAATTTTGTTTAATTTAGTTATAATTTATTTAGTTGTAGATTGAATTTAGCTTCTCTCCCGCCCACCCGCGCCTCCGCCACCGCAGCCGCCCTAGCCCGCCCCCGCCGCGTCACCAGCCACCCCGCCGCCCCGGCCTCCTCCACGCCACCTGCCGCCGCCCCCGCGCCTCTGCCGCCCTGCGTCGCCACGAGGCCGCCCTCGGCCTCCTCCACGCCGCCGTCGCTGCGTAGCCACTATCACAAGTTAGTTTAATTTAGTGTTCCAAAAGGCGCTAGGGGCTAAGCGAGCGTTGACCCACTTCCTAGAGCCTAGGCGCGCCTAGGCGTTCCTAGGTGGCGCCTAGGTGTTATGCACTTTAGCAATTCCCCTCTGGGTTTAGGCTACGCACTCCCAGCCCCCGCCCCACCGCCAGCCCTCTGCGCCTGGATCCTCTGCCTGTGCTCAACCTCCGCTTGCTCCCAAAGCGCGCTTAGGCGTCTGCCTAGTAGCGCCTGTTTGAACGCTATTTTAATTGTGAACTATTTGCTTCATTTGATTATTTAGTTGAATATTGTGTATAGAATTGAGTTTTTATTTAATGCTCTCATGACTGTTAGCTATATATACACACCGTCGTGAGAGCATGTGTAAAATATGTTATCTACGATGGTTCCAGACCGGGTTGCCGCGTCACCCTCTCCGTCACGACGGCGGTGGTAGCCAGAATTCCCCGAACCTCCTAGCTTCAAGCACCCAAGGACGCGGAGTGACGCTCGACGAGAGCCATCGGCACGGGCTCGGCGCTCGACTGACCTCCCTCCAACGCTCGACCGCTCATCCGCCGTGACCCGTCACAGAAGAGTAAGGACCCCCAACGACCCATGTCCGGTGCCCGAGCCCTCGAAATGTCGGCTTTGGCTTTGGCTTCGTCCTTCTCCCGCTATTCTTGAGACCCCGGACATGCCGAAGGATTAGGTCGCATGGACACAGACCCGCGCGTTGACGGTCACCTCTATTCTTCCCCCCCCCCCCTCTCTCTTACGTTCTTTCCTCGCTCTCTCTCTCTCTCTCTCTCTCTTGTAAATGACTCAAAAATTAATGAGTGACGTAAACCTTTACAATATGCATCACCCATTTCGAACCGGCCCATCTCACATGTGTTACGCATGTGAGCCGGGTAGGTTCGGAATTGTTCCTTTTTGGACAGCCTAGGAGTGACCGAGGGGGCATTCCTATGATGAGGTGCGGGTCTGAATCTGGACGAGATTTTGACAGTGTAACCTTGTTTTTCTCCGCTGCACCATTATCAGACGTGCAGTTAGAGAACAGCAGGGTTATGCTGCCGAAATTTTGTGTTGATTCAGACCTGGCATCTCGTCAGAAGCACATTCCTATCGATCACTCTTTGGTGGGTTTAGGACCTATTCACCCCAATAGAAGTAGGGTTGTGACATATAGTAAAGTATAAACTATCACATAGTATCCAACTTTTAGATTCTTTTGTTTGTGGGTACATTAATGAGTTCACTATGTTCTTGCAGCTGCTGGTACGACTGCTCATTCACGGGTCAGGGGCACCACAGTCAGGTGTCTGGCTGCATCGGGTCTTTAGTGCGTCTGCAGTATCCTGGTGTGATCAACGAGGTCTTTGTGATGTCATGGGACGACTACGCTCGTCTCTCACGAGGTGCACAACAACATTTATGGGGCTATGTGGGCGGATTTTATGGTAATTCTGCTTAATAAAACTTTGTAAATTAGTATTATTCAACTTGATTAAATTGTTAATGCATATCTCTTCAATATTTGTTTGTTATAGCTGAGGTATCATTTAAAGGACACGAGCAAGAGCATGTTGGACCATGCTAGAGCCATGTTCAACAAGAACGCGCAGAAGCTTGTAACGCAAACATTGTCGCATGTTGGACCATGCTAGAGCCATGTTCAACAAGAACGCGCGGAAGCTTGTAACGCAAATGTTGTCGTATGCTCGTATTCAAGCCGTGAACGAGTACCTCAAGCGGCATCAGGAGCACCAGTCAAGGCTGTTTAGGAGGGCCTCGGACACGTACTTGACGGAGGAGCAGTACGCGTAGGTATGTTGCTTGTGTTCAATTATTTCAATTCTTATGTAAATGGTATGTCAATGACATAATAAATATGTGCATGTAAGTATTTCTTGGCTAGAGGGTCGGCTCGAAGCATACCGAGCTCTCTGCTAGATGTGGGCTAGCGATGCTTTCATCGCTAAGTCTAGGTGGGCTCGTGGATGCAGAGGTTCCGATGGGAAGCACTCTTGTGGCCCCGATGGCTATGTGCGTTTGGCTAAACGCATGGTAAGAGTAATAACCCTTCTTTGTAAGTCTGCATAATATAATTAGCATACTAACACATATCTTCAGGAGCGTGAGACCGGTCAGGTACCGACCGCCACTCAAGTCTGGAAGCGGGGTCATAAGGACCCATCGCAGCCTGGGGAGTGCAGTCAGGTCGCGGGGATCGACTGGTAAGTTATCAAAACTCATCAATTCACTTGTTACTAATACTTTTGTTGTTACTAATATACAATTTTACTACTTTTAGCAAAAGTATGGGCGAGAGACCGTGAGGATACATGGGGAAGGGTACGATTGGGAAAACGTGCCAATCGACCCTCAAGTCGTGTACGCTAGCGGAGGCGGGAAGGCACATGGACGGTTAGTTGATCATTTTCTTTTTTTCTTTGCAATCTTGCTTCATTTAATTATTGTTCTTTTATTCTTTGTAGGTTTGTCATATTCGATGGAGTTGTTGGACTCGTGGGTAGCGCGACCTTCAATCGTCACTCCATCGGCCGAGGATTCCTCCGTCCGCCAGACAAGTCATCGTCTCTCCCAAAGTGAGATAGAGGAGCTCCATAGGGAGAGAGACCGGAGAGAGAGAGAGAGAGGAGCTCCAGAGTGAGAGGGAGATAGCCTAGGCCGCACAGGAGCAACAGGCCACCTACATGGCTCAAATGTAGGCGGCGATGAAGGTAAGTAATTCAATATAATTTAATCTAAATTCATATCATTCCTTAGTACCTATGTTTTAATATTTTGCAATTACAGGCCTTACCTCGACAAAGTGCGCAGCAGATCCCGATCCCTACGTGGCAACCGTTAGAGTTGGCCCCGTCACATGTGCCCCCACCATGGACATTCAGATATCCAAGTAATATGTTTTTATTTGCTATTTTCTAATCTAAGAAAAACTTAGTGTGGTAGAGGGGAGAGAGTGAGAGTGAGAGGGCAGACGAAGGGAGTGAGAGATAGTGGTAGAGAGAGGAGGAGGGAGAGGGAGTGAGAGTGAAAAGGGAAAGAGGGAGGGAGAGAGAGACAGAGTGGTAGAGAGGGGGGTGAGAGAGAGGGAATGGTATAGAGAGGGGGAGGGGGAGGACGAGGGAGAAAGTGAAAGTGCGGGAGAGGGAGAGAGAGTGAGAGTAAGTGCGAAAGAGGGAGGGAGAGAGAAAGAGTGGTAGAGAGAGGGGGTGAGAGAGAGAGGGAGACTAAGGGCGTGTTTGGCATGGCTCCGAAGTCGAACTTCATTCTGGAGTTGAAAAAATCCAACCAAACACCTGAATTCTAGAAATCTGTGGAGCAGCCCAACTCGGTGGAGTTTGAGAAGTTCCAGTTCATTTTTTGGAGTACCTGTTTTCTTGCTCCAAAACCAGTCATTATACAACTAGACGCGGAGTTGGAAAGTATTTGCCCGCATTTGCCACTGGTTAAAAAAACGGTTCAATCTTTTTTTTTCCACCGAGGTCGGCTCCTTCTGTTCGCCCGTGAGAAACCCTACACCGCCGCCCACGGCCGTGCCGCCCTCCGGCCACGCCGCCCTCAACCCCCTGCAGCGCCGCCCTTCGGCCACGCAGGGCCCTCCCAGCCGCACCGCCGGTCCGCCCGCGGTGACGAGCGACCCGGTGCCTCCCAGCTGCACCGCCCTCTGGTCAAGGCTCCGCCCCAACGCCTCGCCGCCCAGGGCCACACTGCCCTCCGCCCCCTGCAGCGCCGCCCTCCGGCCACGCCGCCTCATTCCTCAGATTTGGTTTTGCTCTTGAAATAGTAATGTTTTGATCCAAAGCTTGAAGGTCCGGTTCCCAATCTTTCTGATTGTTCTTGTTTTAGTTTTCTTGACAATATAAGACCTAGGCGTAGAGGCATAATTTTTGGTGACTTGTCATCTTTTTACTGACAAAATGCACTGATGCTTACATATCTAAAGCGTGACACCATGTAGCAATTTTGTAATGCCTTGTTAATAAGCTGAGGCATTCTTTGTAGGGGTTGTTAAGTCAAGAACATGAAACATATTTACTTCCGCCTCATTCTTGCATCTGCCATTGTAGAAAACATGAGTTAAGTGAAGCAATAGGACCAGCGCTGCACATGTTTATATTGATTCGGTATATGAGAACTAACTTGCAGTCCTGACAGATCTCATGCAGTTCCTGAGTGCAGATCCCTCTTGTTACCAAGAAAACACTGTTGAAGCAGTTTAACACTTGTATGATGGTCTAATGGATGCATTTCAAGCGGTGATAGGAGTGGGATGGGACCATTGACATGAACTTAGAATGTTGAACATACAAGGCACAACATTGTACATTTATTACATGCTCATGAGCATTGTCTTGCCTGTTGTAAGAAACATGCTACTATAAACTTCTTATCATTTTGTTAAAATTTCTATCAATGGTTCACGCTACTTGGCTTGATTCAGTTCAAGCTTTTAGACATACAAGATTTTCCCCTTCAAGTAATACAGTAACGATGCAGGCTTTTAGTTCATGCTTTCAGGCATCTATAATAACATTTCAATCTCATATTTTTTCTTAAATAATGTAAATTTCTCATTCTTAATAAATAGTTCATAGTTTTGTTGAATAAATATAGTTGCATACACTTTATTATCCTCAATAAACATACAATTAGTTTAACCAAGGGCAAGAATGGTAATACACACTCAAAACTCTCTTTTGTAGAGCTGCGAACAATCTTCTAGCCAAACACCACTATAAACAGCTCCAGCTCCACAACAGAGCAACTCCATCATGGAGTTTTAGAGCAGAGTTGCTCTAATGTGAAGTAGAGCCATCCCAAACACGTCATAAGAGGGAGGGGGTAAAGAAATCAGAGTTACAAGCTTCAACACACTTTACCTATTTATTTGCATTACAGAGATCGGCGATGGAGGCTCAAACTCCACCACCACAGCTACCAGCACCGGGAGGAGGGCGCGGAGATGGACTCTTTGGCTCTAGAGCGAGTGGAAGGGGTAGTGTTTAGCCCCTTGTTGCTTACGACAGTTTTCTCTTTTCCTACGATATGCTAGCCAAAACCAGACGATATGCTAGCCAAAATTTCCTTTTCCTGCTGACGCTATACTACTGTAAGTGAAGTACAGACACAAGACATATATATTGATCCTTGACTTATTTCTTCAATACAACTGAGGAGCAAGGATTTCCTTTATAAACGATAGGTAAATTTCGTAAATTACTGCAAACTTACTACATACAACGTACCCACCAATTGTATGTTTTGCACGCACATCCCCAGTTAAGAAATAAACATAATTCGTGAAAATTAAAAGCTGAGTGGTTTGCTCAAAATAGGCTCGATTAAAGACCCCGTGATGCTGGAGGTCGTCAACCTCAATATCATTCGACTCTCTCAAGTGGCAAGATATTACTCGGTAGTAAAATCGCGGTCAAAGTGTTGTCTCCTGGGTCCTGTGTTTGGCAAGATCTCATGTGATTTTCTGTTGTGCGGCGGCTCTTGCTACTCCCAAGAGTGCGAGTTGATCCCTCCAACGAGCTAGGCAAAACAATTAGGAGTCTACAACCCCGCACTGACACCCTTGCATTATAGCCTAAAGTTATCACAAAGCTTCCGCTTTTTGGAATGGCCATCGTTATCACCCAATAATTTAGGACAATAAATTAAGCATAATTATTCGTGGCCCGAAGCTTTTACTCAGAAAGCTAGAGGAAAAGATCTTTCTGCAATTCCATGATTAGTTTTTTTTTGTTTCTTTTGTGGTAAGGGAGTGCTCGCATGCAGCGCAAGACATTACACCAAGTCATGCATGACGCTGGCTTGTCCGATGTCCCTATATAAATTACCCTGCATCCATCCAGCTCTTGCAGGAGTTTCAGCCAACGAAGAAACACTAGCTCCTCAGAGCTGTATCTTCCTCCCTCAAGAAGGGGTCAAGGGTTAGCGAGAGCGAGAAGTGATAAACCAGCAAGAAGAAGCTCAATTGCCATACATTCTAACCAGTGTTCATCATTTAGTTGGAAATTTAGCAATCGTCATATTTTCATCTGTATCACAATGGCTGGACTATCTCTGCAGCATCCCTGGGCTTTTGCCATGGGCCTCTTAGGTATACTAACTTTTACAAAATAAGAGCTGCATGCATGCCTATGACCACTTATGTTTCTTTTCAATGTTCTTCTACACTTTTTAAAATGTCCTAGCTTTGATCTCTGATTGTTTCTTAGTTGTTAGTGCATGGTATTGCACATATATATAATGCATGATAGTACACCTAGGTAGCCTTACTAGTGCTAGCAAGATTAAGCATACTTAGTTGCACCAGATTAAGCATGAAGTGATTATGCAAGATGCATTTCTTATCATGGACTACCAGTGCTAGGTTTACTGTCTTGGCATCTCTTCATCATCCACCATAACATAAGAGTCTTCTTTTCTCAAAGAAAAACTATAAAGCCTTGCCAATCTTGCTCATAAAAAAGGCAACCTTCGACAAGAGGTAACGTTCCAGCTTATCACGACTTATCTCGCTATAGTTGTGCTTTGGGATCATTTGCCAACTTCTGCGAATGCCTAATCTGCGCGTCTTTTGTTTCATTTTTGGTTTGCAGGCAATATCATCTCCTTCACAACATTCATGGCCCCGATGTAAGTGATTGCCTCAATTCTCATGTGAAGTTCGGTACAGATTTTTAGAGTCAATTCAATGTTATTATATTTTCAGTTAACTGTGTCTGTGTTTAATAACCTTTGTGCAGACCCACCTTCTACCGCATCTACAAGAGCAAGTCGACTGAAGGTTTCCAATCAGTACCCTATGTGGTGGCGCTGTTCAGCGCGATGCTATGGATCTTCTATGCACTGATCAAGACCGGCGAGGATCTCCTCATCACCATCAATGCTGCTGGCATTGTCATTGAGAGCATCTACATCATCATTTACTTTGTCTATGCCTCGAAGAAGGGCAAGTTCTTCACGGCCAAGATCATGCTCCTGCTGAACGTTGGTGCCTTTGGCCTCATCATGCTCGTCACTCTCCTACTGTTCAAGGGCGATAAGCGTGTTATCGTGCTTGGATGGATCTGCGTTGGCTTCTCCGTCAGTGTTTTCGTTGCGCCGCTCAGCATCATCGTGAGTGCATCACTCATAAGTCCTATAAACACATAGACTTTCAAATTATTTGCTAATGATACTGTCTGCGTGTCCTTGTATATGAGCAGAAACGTGTGATCCAGACGAGGAGCGTGGAGTACATGCCATTCTCCCTCTCCCTCTCACTTACCCTCAGCGCCGTCGTCTGGTTCCTCTACGGCCTCCTTGTCAAGGACAAATATGTCGCAGTAAGTTATAAATACTAATCACCTATGTAAAAAAATTTCCATAGTTATATGATCTTTGGAAATTCGTCGGTTGATCTCCGTATGTTAATCTTCTATATTTACTTCTGCAGCTTCCGAACGTTCTTGGGTTCGCCTTCGGTGTGGTCCAGATGGGGCTGTACATGTTCTACATGAACAAGACACCAGTGCTCACTGAAGGCAAGGAGGCTGCCAAGGACTCCACACCGACGGACGAGCACGTCGTTCTGAACATCGCGAAGCTCAGCCCCACCCTTCCCGAAAGGAGCTCGGAGATGGCAGTCCCCAGGAGATGAACTGTGCCGCCGAGGCTGCAGCTAGCGGCGATGGCGAGGAACAGAGACAGGGTCGACGTCGTCGTCAACCGAGGCTCCGTCAACCAGGTGGCCTAGACGCGCAGCCGCTTGGGTGCATGGTCCATGCACTTCAATATTCGCATAAGCACGTGCCCGATGGCATCATATCAACTAGGAGTTTTTGTAATTATTACTCTTTTTCACTATCTTATTGCATTTTTATGAATTATTATTTGTGGGATCAAGATGCTTTGCATGAGCTCGACCTCTCTTTCTGTCTAGTGTTAAAGAAGCATAAGAGTGTTGCACTATCCTAGTTGTTATATTCAGTGGAATGGCTTGGGCTGCACCATGTGCCATTGAGAAATGAAGACAACTCGACCCAATGGGTTATTGATAAGTGACAGTTCTTTCCCCTATTCCTTTGTGTACAGTGACATAGTAAAAAGTCTTCTCATTGCATATAGAAATTACACAGTGAATTAAAACAGCCAACGTAAAGAGGAAAGAATAAAAGATGTTGGTGTTGCGAGAAAGCACATTTATTATTCATTCAGTAGTACATATTTTGGATAAGAGGAGAAAAAATAATTTCTTTGATGCAGTTGCCAATACAATTTTGCCGGATCCCTAATATACGAATACAGAAACGGCTTATCTTATATGTCAGGATGAAAGCGGGGGGGAAGGCGGTCTCTATCGCGGAGGGACTACTCAATGGCCGCTGGATTAGAGACTTGCAACCAATGCTGACCACACACCTCATAATGCAATATGTCCATCTCTGGTCTATCATCGACGCCTTGGATCCACACATCACATCCTCGACTCCAGATGAAATCAGATGGCTTCACTCTGCTTCGGGTCAGTACACTTCAAAGTCTGCTTATAGTCTTCAATTCGAGGGCACAATTAGGTCACCACTACCTACCCTAGTCTGGAAGGTTTGGGCCCCTCCGAAATGCAAGTTATTTGTCTGGCTCATCTCACAAAATCGTGTTTGGACCTCCGATCGCCTTCAGCGCCGAGGATGGATGAACAACTATTTCTGTCCGCTATGCCTTCGAAATTTAGAAACTGCACTACATCTATTTGTTGAATGTCCGGTCACTCGACAAGTGTGGGAAGCGATCAGCGCCTGGATCAATGACCCGCGCTTGCAGCCGGTACAATGGAATGACACAACCTCTATGGAAGATTGGCTCTACAACTTGCTCGATCTCTCGAGCAATCCCAGAGCCCAAGGCCTCCGTTCACTCATCATTGTTGTTCTCTGGGTTGTCTGGAAGGAGCGGAATAACAGGATTTTTCATAATCTGGAGAACTCGACACAAGCCATTATTATCACAATCAAGGATGAAGTCACCTTTTGGTGTGCTGCAGGGGCCAAGAAACTGGCAACATTGACCTCTGCTGGAAACTAACTCAGTACCTGTTATATTGCACTAGTTTTTCTTCCGTTGGTTCTACTACATTGTTGTACCACTTGTGCATGTACCTAAACTTTCTTTTCGCCTTATAATATAATCCGGCCATGCCGTGTTTCGAAAAAAAAAAGAAAGCGGGACGGGCTGCGGAGGCCCGCCCCTCTGCCGCCGAAGCCGCAAGATTAAAGCGGGCTGTTGCGGCATGTCCACTTTACAATGCATTTTCTAGCGGCAGTTCGCGAGGTCCGCCAGCCCGCTTTCTGCCGAGCTACTGGAACTCGTTTTGAAGACGATAGCGGACTTCGACCGTGGACTTCGTTGGCTGTGTGACTGTCCGTGGGTCGCGCTTTTGAACAGTGTGGATTACTCGTTTTGCACGCGACAATAGACGTGGTTTCTGGGCTGTGCAATTCATTACAAAACACTGTAAATGCGTCTGCAATCCATCATTACGTCGTTTCCATCAAAACCACCCTAAATGAACGTGTACATATTTGTCGGCAAGAG